>CM029775.1:14927770-17856005 GCA_017562165.1 Ectropis grisescens | reverse complement strand
GGGTTCTATCTTTGCCGCGTAAGCCAAGAACGCGGGACCACTCTCGTATTTTTCAGCTAAACTCACTGTAAGTGCTTATGAAGGTATAAGATGAGCTGGGGCAGTACTAGTTGGGAATTCACACGAGAATTCAGTACAATTACCGACAACCAATATTGACGCAATTTTTATTTTACTCACTTCGAATTTCATACCGACTAATTGCCTTTGCTCAGTTAATTCAATATTTGTTGTTAAACACTAAAGCATTATTGCTTCTGAGTTTCGAAATCACCTAGAATACCGTTGTTACATAGTGGGTAAGTGCCTTCATTTCTAGAGTGAAGCGTTAACTAATACCACAGTATAAAGTAGTACTACTAGTACTACTAATACTATGTAAGCACATTTTATTGCTGACTGCATCGTCGCTCAATATCAAGCAAGATGTTATTGTCACAAAACAAAACAATTAAACTTTTATTGTGATCAAATGTGCTATGAAAGTAAAAAAGCAGACATTAGCGCTTTAATAACTTTGGTAGCATCAAGAATAGTCCGCCTGGGGAAGTATCACATCATTGGCAATTATTCTAACCCCAAGCGGTGGCTGTGCTCCTGTTTTAAGAATATGTTTCCAAAGAAGTTACGGAGCTTAGACATAAATTATCTTATGTCTCTCTTGTTGACGAGCGTAATGCAGTGCTAGGCCATCAATTGGACTCTTCATGTTCCAATAGCTGCATGGCATTGTGCTATTATGGCCAGGCGTGTTGCTTACCATCAGGCATATATTCTGCTCGTCCCATCACGCTATAGCTGAAAAATAGCACTCAGACAAAGAAGAGATTTTCATGTAAGTCCTATGGCTTAGTTCGCAGATTCGCTATAATCATCCAGTAAAAAAACAGTGTTCTAAAGTTACAATAACATTTAATGATAAAATATATCAAAATCACGTACATAGGAAGCGAGTTCACGCTAAATTAGCGTAGTTAATCAAAATATCAAAATTAGACTCTATTCCAAACAGGTAATAAATATTATCACGTGCCCTACATCCTTTATTCCGCTTCGTAAATCAGAAACATAATACGGAAAACCCATTAATCGTAGGTATAGATGGCAATCGACCCCTTTATGGCTTTTAGTTTAATCATAATTTACATTTGATTACACGGAGCTGTTTCATTAGAATTATCACCTGGTAATAATTGGAACACAGGGTAATAATAACTGTGATTGAGATCAAACCCAAATCTACTGGCCATAAATGTACCTATAGTATATTTTTATAATACATTTTTGTATAATCATCATAATCATACTCATTATTTATTTATAAAATATCATTTTACATGTCAAAATATAATAACCATAATAATGTCATAAAAAATCAATAAATGTACCGTTGCACTCATATTCATCGATATAAAGCACTGGATGTGCCCTGAGTAACTTGAAATTGGTAATAAACTGCGTCTCTATGTGTGTCGTAAGTAGTTTACACATAACCAATCCACTTGACCCCTAGAATCGCTAGCGGCGCGATATGCCGTGGTTCTACTTATTTTGGTTGTTGACAACGAATAGTGATTAGCAAAAACTTCCGGCGTTCACCGCTTCCTGCAACCGACTGGAACGGAATGAGATGAATGATATTTTTATTATGTTCCAGAATCTCTTAAAAAGATATGCAGACTATATTTATACAGATATGGCCATTTTCAAAGCGGTCTTTGTCTTGCAAACACCAATACACAAGCGCCAATAGTTAACATTTACTAATTACGTTAAGTTAATACATTATAACAGATAGAACAGCGACAAACCGACAAAAGTTATTTTATTTATTTTAATAATCGGAACCCAGAGTTATAATAACTACTAGATCTAGTGGCCATAAACATAAATTAAATTTTAATTCGACTTTGGTACCTATATAGGTATATACAGTGTGTTTAAAAGCGTTAACTTACCTGAGGTATATAAAAGTAATAATTATTATTACTACCGACTACCTCTCAGCTCAAATGAGACTTGAGTATGCCCACCACCAAATTACTTGTATATTTATTTGGTTTAGATTTTCGAATTTTATAGGTTAGTGCCCTCTTAAAGTTCTATAGCTATATATAAATATAAAGCTTGCAGGATGGTTCTCTTGAAAACGGTCGTTTCTGGGTAGGCACCTTTGAAACGAATCGTTGATTGATTGGCATCACCGGAATTGAACACGAAGTTACCATGTATAATAATGGGGTAGTAAATATGAAACCTAAATAATTGATTAGTTTAAAAAACACTGAAAAATAAGCTTTTATAAATGCACGTTTACTTTTTGTAAAAATAAAATATGGATCGTTCAAGTTGTCTTTATTTCTGGGCTGAAATGTAAATAACGTATTAATTTTAATTACATACGATGAAACAAAATAAGTATTACGACCTCCTAAACGAATTAACAAAAAACGGCTATGTAGTAGAGAGGTATCTCTCTCCAAAGTTCTTGAGCGTGTCATGAACGACAGATTGATGAATTACTTGGAAAGTTGTAACCTATTGTCAAAACATCAATTTGGCTTCCGTAAAAATAGATCCACTTCAGACGCGGTTTGTCGACTCACCAACCATGTGGCTGAGGTTTTGGAATCGGGAGGCAAGTGTCTTGCAATATTTTAAGATATTGCTAAGGCATTTGATACGATCTCTTTGCCTCTTTTGGCTAAAAAGTTGGAGGCCTTGGGAATACGTGGATCTCAACTAGAGCTTTTTACGGATTACCTCTCAGATCGAAGGCAATGTGTTCGGCTGGGTGGGACGATTAGCAGTCCTGAGGATATAAATTGTGGCGTGCCCCAGGGTAGTATCGTTGGACCGACGCTTTTCCTGGGTTATATCAACGAGATCTGTAATTTGGTGATTGATCATGGTGAAATCATAACATTTGCGGATGATACAGCGCTTGTTTTCGGGGTGAAACCTGGGAAGAGGTGTTTGGCTATGCTCAAATTGGGTTTAACAAAATAATGAACTGCCTGAATCGGAACTCTCTAAGCCTAAATGCCGATAAAACTAAAATAATAACTTTCTCCATACAAAACAAAACTCAACCACCAACACATTTCAAAATCTCAGCTCATTCAATGTCTGACAATAACTCTTGTTTGACAAATACATGTTCCTGTGAAGGAAGGCTTGAAAGAGTTGACAGCATTCGCTACCTTGGCGTTATTATTGACAAACAACTTAATTTCCAACCTCATATAAATATTCTGTCCGGGAGAGTACGGAAATTAATTGCTATCTTTAAAAATATCAGATACGTAGCAAATAAAATGTATTGCGGACTACATACTATGCTCTTTGTCAATCATTAATAATTTATTGTATTGAGGCGGGGGCGGCGCTGCTAAAACTCACCTATCAACTTTAGAAAAAGCCCAGAGAGCCATACTTAAGGTCAGCAACTTTCTTCTGTTTAGGTATCCTACAAACAAACTATACAAGGATACAGGAGTGTTGACGGTCAGACAGCTGTTCTTGTTACGAATCATCTTGAAACAACACAGGTTGCTTCCGCAACCATCAAAAGAGAAACCAAGTACTACGGTTAGACGTCGCAAAGACAACATTTTTTCGGTACCTAAATGTAAAACTTTTTTCAAGCAACGATATTTTTGTTTTCTTGGTAGTTATATTTACAATAAATTTTCAAAAAAAAAATGAATTAACTAAATTTAACTTGTATACTCTTAAAAAAGTAGTATCTGAAATGCTTCGTGAGATGTCATATAAAGAAACAGAGACTTTTGTCTCAGTTTTGAAATTGAATTAAAGAAATAAATATCTATAAAGATCCAAATAAACAACGCAAATCCACACAAGCATGTACATACACACATTCACATAAAAACCCTACCACACATGCACACACCCTCACACACGCACGCACACATGCACATCAGACATACATATTTCCACAAGCACTATCATATCGATGCAGCAGGAATAATGCTAACTAATAATTTGTTTTTGTATTGTTTCATTTTATTTTAATATTTAACTTCTGATATAAATAATATTTGAATATGTTTATTGATTATAAGCAAACCAGTGAGAGCACGAATATTCTGAAGCACAAGCTTAGGCTTAGTTCGGATATTCGAAGCTCAAAATTAACATGTAGCGACTTCAGACAATTTTTGTACTTTTAATCTTTTAAACCTAAGGCTACTCTGTATCAAACTATTTACTGTGAATAAATGATATTATTATTCACGTATTTATTTCTTTTCTTAAGCCTAAGTTTTTACAATATTGATATATAAAACAACATAAAAACATTATAAAAACTTAAACCTAGTTTGCCGCCAGCAGCGGGGCAGGGCCCAAGCTAGCGGTGGTTAGGGCTGCAGAGTGAGGAACCTCCTGACGATGCGCGCTGTGTCAAGGATGACCGCCTTCTGCATCTGACCCTTGATCCAACCATCTAGCGAAAGTCTCTTGAGATGTTGGTCGAGACTTTTCGCTATAAGGCCGTTTGCCGACACGACTATGGGGACTATGATCGTGGAATCAACATTCCACATGGCGGTAACCTCGTGAGCCAAGTCAAGGTACTTGCTAAGTTTGTCCTTCTCAGCTTTCACGAGGTTCTCGTCATGTGGTATGGTGATATCGACGATCACAGCCCGACGTTGAGACCGGTCTACCAGCACGATATCAGGCTTATTGGCGACAATAGTCCTGTCCGTGATGATAGAGCGGTCCCAGTAGAGCAACGCACGACCATTCTTGAGAACTGGCAGAGGTGCGTACTTATAGTACGGCACCTCGGACTCGACAAGGCCGTGTCGAAGAGCAAGTTGCTGGTGGATGATCCTGGCTACTAGGTTATGTCTGTGCAAGTACTCGCCGTTAGCAAGATGCGAACAACCGGAAATAACATGACGAAGAGATTCGCCTGGACGGCGGCATGCCCGACAAATGTCGACCGTACCGTCCTTCATTATGTATTTCCGGTAATTGTTCGTCTTGATAACCTCGTCTGCAATTGCACAGACAAAACCCTCGGTTTCTCCGAAGAGGTCCCCGAAGCGTAGCCAGTTCACGGACGCGAGCAGATTCACATCGGGTCCCGTTAGGGCCCGATAGAACCGCCCATATTATTATTATTATTAGGTATACCAGCAAAATCTCTCTATAACCTGCTGAAAGATCTTGGCTTATCCAGAAGTGCAGTAAGTTCTATACTAGAACGACTATCTAAAGCTGCACTAGTAGGCTCATATCAGATTTGGCTGGGCAGGGAGAGAAAAACGAGTAGTGAAAGTGAGTGTTGATGTACGTCAGAAAGGGGCCCCTTAAACCTACGCCCGAGTTACAAGTCTCGGGATCTACTCGGGTTTTCTCTCTCTCTGCCACACGATGGACCCGGCACCCGCACGGTGAATCTATGGAATGCTAAGAAAATCGTCTCATTTGATTGTAAAAGCGTGGAACGCTGGAATAGATACGCCTCTTCTTTCCGGTAAAATATTAATAAACTGAAGTGATAATTGGCCGGTCAAATCTGATTTAGAATCAATAACCGGGGAAGTATCTGTACTTGAATAAAGAAAAAAAAAAAGATTTTTTTTCTTATATATCGTGTTGCAATAGCCATAGTCAGCGAAGACTGAAAAGAATGTGGGTCGGCTCATTGAGAAATGAGATTTCTTTTTACTCTCATTTGGTCTTCGAAAAATTACAAGGTATGCAGTAATAAAAATAGACGATAGAAAACACTTATCAATTTATTAGAAGGCAGTTGAATAATTTACCTAAATAATTTAAAGTGCAGTGTTGGGTACATAGGTAATATTTTTAATATGAGCTAAAATTACGAAAGTTAAAAAAACACATTTTTCTAATGCCTGAAAATTCTAAATTTTGTTTCATGGTTAACGTTTCAAAGAACGAGGAGATTCGATTGTTTACTTTTGTGATAAGAACGTCTAGGCAGTGGAATGCGTTGTCTGACTGCATTTTCTTCAATGGTTTAAACTTGACACGAAGATTTTAATTTTAGTGTTTTCAAATCAAGCGTGAATCGGTTTGTTTTCTAGGTGAGCATGCTTCATCATAGACCACATCGTCGTTTATCATACCTAAATATGGCAGTCAAGTTTAAGTTTTTAAAAGTTTAAAAAACATAACCTACAGCGAAATGGCCAAGGTATGTATGATCATCGCTGCATAACGGAACGAAAAAAATCACCTGTCATATTCAATATTCGACTTTTCAAGAAATTTCATTAAAATAGAAAAAGTTCGTGAATAATGTCACTTGCGGGACTCGCGGAAGACTGTTTTAACAACGTGGTAAAAAGTTTGATTACATTATTTCTCTAACCCCTCCCGTTATTTTTCTTGCCAAGCTGCCATTTATATGAACAACCATGGAATTGGATAAGGAATGACATAATTTATAAGCACTTTATCATTCCCATGTGCCTAATGCGTCTCTTGTTTCATTGCTGTGTCTTTGTTCGTGAATTATTTATACGTTTTCATTTTGCCTTTCGTGTTTTCTTCGAACTATTTATTTGAGACAAAGGGTTGTAAATAAATAGCTGATTTCAGCGCTTTGTTTGTGGATGAGGTTTTTTTACTTGTAATATTGTATTTTTATTAAATAAAAAGCCTTTGTCACTGGTGTATGTTTTGACTTGAATCACATATTTATGAGTAGAGAAATAGGCGTAGTAGCGACAACACTAGGAGATGTTGAGATACTTTGCATCAGATCTGAGCCCTAAGTTACCTAATTGGTCCAACTAGATTGTCAAGTGTATTTTGTTTGAACATTTACTAGTTTAAAAAACATCATGTTAATTATTAATATATAATTTGTCGAATAATATGTTACAGTAATATACGTTTGTCAAATAATTAGGTAGTTTGAGATATAACCCATATGCTATTTTTTGTGTAATAATCATTTGAGAGTGAGTTTGTCAAATGAAGGTTATTATGGCATGCCGATTTTTGAAAAAAAATATGAAAAGAACGGATACCAGATTGTTAGTAAATGGGCATGGAGGCTAAACACATTTAGCCACTACGCAATTTTCACAATATTTTTAAATACAGTCAAATTATAGAAAGAAAGTGGTCAACTGCGAGTCGAGCTCGCCCATGAAGGCTTCCGTAGCAGCAAGTAACATAATACAAAAGTTCTTGTACTACGTTGTTACTATAATCAGTGTCTTAACAATAGTCAATTTATGACGTATTAAAATAAAACTACAGATATCATTCAAACCAATTTTCGTTGGTAGTTTATATGATAACGTACATCATACACTTTTTTTATTTTTGTCATTCTCTTATTTTAGAAGTTACAGGGACACTTTTTACCACTTTGGAAGAGTCCCTCGCGCAAACTATTCAGTTTAGAAAAAAAAATCTAGAAACCTCAATATCATTTTTGATGACCTGTTCATATGGTATTGACCAAAAAAATTTTTTTGAGTTTCAGTTCTATTAGGTATGGGACAACCCTAAAAAATTTTCTTTTTTTTCTTCTATTTTTGTATCAAAATCTTAATGTGCTTCACAGATTACATCTACTTACCAAGATTTAATAGTATAGCTCTTATAGTTTCGGAGAAAAGTGGCTGTGACATACGGACGGACAGACAGACAGACATGACGAATCTATAAGGGTCCCGTATTTTGCCATTTGGCTACGGAACCCTAAAAAACATATTTTATAACATCTAAACGAACTATAATTTAAATTACGGCTGGTTTAAGTCAGGAGAATGGCAAATCCCCATCCAGAATCTGTGAATAGTTAGAATCCCACGCGCTCCAGTATTTTTTCAAAACCACGTGCATATGCCACCTATATCTTAAAAAAACGGTGAAGGAAAACGTCGTGAGAAAACCGACAACTGTGAGAATGTTCCTAGAATCTATCGAGATCAACCCTCATCTAAAAAAAACTCACTCAGACTGTGGAACGCGTTGCCCGAGTGAGTTTTTCCGATGGTTACAACATTGGTGTTTTCAAATATAGAGTAAATCAGTTTCTGCTGGATAATCACGTTCCATCGCATCATAAACCTCATCGTCGCTTAACATCAAGCGATATATGGCGGTCAAATATACCTTTAATGGTGAAAAAAAGTCCCAATGTTTTATAGTCTAAATAAACATAAACGGTTTATTGTGGGAATTAAAATTGTCGTACAAATTACTAAATAATAAAGCCCGGAGGACTTAAGCGTTGTTTGAGGACTACAAAGGGAAGGGCGAGCTTATAATAGAAATTTGACCTTTACCATGGCAATGCGTTATACTGTTCAAGCTATGCTATTTAACATTTTTTTTAAAGGTTAGAGTGACGAGACGAGCAAAAAATGTGCCTGATGGTAAGCAACATGTCTGCCACATAACAGCACAGTGACAGCAGCTATGCAGCTATTGGAACATGAAAGAGTCCACATCATTATATGGCACTGCACTGCGCTCGTCACCTAGAGATATAAGATGTTTTATCTCTATGCCCTGTAATTTAACTGCAAACATTAATATTTTAACCGGAACACAGTAGTGCAAACGCACATTACTGCTTGGCGGTAGAATAACTGGCAAATTACTTCCCCAAGCGGACTCTGCAAAGAGTCTATCCCTACCTTACCACTAACCCTTCAAAAATAATTGTGATATCAAATAATAATTGCGATCCCATTCAAAGCCGTATTTAAAATCAGCTGCTGTAAAAAAACCTAGATCAGATTTAGCTTGAATCGAAATCAATTCCCACATCGTAAAATTACTGGGCACATCATTGAACTGTTCCTGATTTTTATCAATGGGTCACATACATAAATTATCCCACATCTGCAGGTGACGCAGTGCAGTTCAAGGCAGTGATTTGAACACGTCATTTACAAGTATTAGTGTTTTGCTTACCTACTACTATCTAACACCTATAAACGAGCAATTTTTGTATGAATAAAATCCAAATCTCTGGACTCGGACGGCTCTAATGATTTTCGTGAAATTCACTATTCTCTTTCGGGGAGATAAATCGATCTAACCATATTTTATTTTATCCGCTATTCTGGCAGTCGGCGGGCTGAAACGTCATTTTATACGTGTTTAAACTAAGTAAAGATCGGTCATTCAGGCAGTAAAATGCTTAAGCTCACTTGTAATAAAATATCTCCTATTTGTAATCTCCCGTCCATGTTGGCTGCACCCCCATTGGCTATCCTGGTGATGCTGACGTCACCGCCGGTCTCCCCTCCCGCGATGCTCAGGCCAAGACCACTAGCACCACGCTCCAACGTCACGTCGTTTGTCTCCCAGATTGACTCGTTTTCAGAGTCTGACGGATACTGTTGGAGAAAGAAAACATTTTTATTTAACATAATTAATTATTAAATTAAATTAAACTAAATATAATTATTTAAAAACAAAAACTTTGAATTTGTTGGAAACTAACGATCGGTTCTCTGATCCCACACACACACACTTCAACATATTTTTGTAATTATTAAACTTAGTTGTACGTAAAGATAAAAATATCATGTACGGAATATTATTTTCTAAGGCAAACGTCTAGGTTAAATAAATACATATGAAAAATATTGCAGAACGTTAGATAAAGCATAATAAACTCTTTGTGTAGAACCTACAGTTTCTATAGAACAAACTTGCTTTTCGAAAAAAATTGGTTCAATTCAATTCTGTGTCTTCAATCAGAAGTTTTTTAAATAAGTTTGAAATAAAATAATATTAAAATGAATGATCGAAGTATTGAAGTGGGCGAGTTTTAATACATTGTTGTGTTTGAATGCGAAAATAAATTATTGATACGTCATTTAATTCAAGTCCAATAAACCGCGGAAATTAATAGTGCCTACAAATAGTGTATGCCAGCAATTCACGCTAGCACAGTACTGGCTCTAAATTGGTGATTATTTTTATACACAATTAGAGCGTTCTCCAAACGTTTAATTAAGGCTTACGCGACAGTAAAATTTATGAGCTAAACAAGATCAATATTGCAAATTTCAGAAAAAGTAAAAAAAAAAGATTGCGCTAAAGTAAAGTTTTAATTCAGTGGATTAAGTTATATAATAATAATATACCTTAAAATAAATGTGTTCAGATGTCTATACTAAGTTAACTAACTAAGATTATAATATTTATAATCTTGTTAGTGATTCAATCAGAATACCATTGTTGACAAACTTAGACAATAGTCTCAGATAATGCATTTATTTTTAATTTAAATTGAATAAAACCATTTGTTAATTTGAACAAACCCTCAAAAACGTATTAAAACAGTGGTATATGAGAAAACAATGTGTGGTTTAAAAATAGATAGAAAAAAGAAAACAATATATTTTCATTTCACCATGATTTTATATCTACATATAATATATTTTGTCTGTAACAATTCACAAGGGTAACATCTGTTTTAAAAAGATTTAAAAATACACAAAAGTGTGGAGCATGTTTTTTTTTCTCTGAAAAATAATTCAGAATTTTTATCGTAAATTGCTACCACATTTACTTTGCTGCTGCCTGTCGCACTGTCCGTTTCAGATGTTACGCGGAAGTGTGCATGACGTGAATAGGATTCATCTATTGTTGGAAAAACAACGCCTGAAGTGCCTTTTAAAACCGCTTTTGTTTGAAAGATAATGTAAGTTAAACGTGACAACAGTAATTTATTAATATTTTATGTTGTGGTTGTGTTTTCATTTCATTTAATTATGTTTAGTTGGAGGTAGATGGTGTGGTTTGAAAAAAAAATTAATGTGTAAGAAGCAGCAAACGCATGAATTTTATGTTTCTACTGTTGGGATTCGGATTTCTCTCACAAGACAGTAGATACCAAAACCAATCAAGCTGACCAAGTGTGGGCTATCGGATGTTTTATGTCTTCGATATAAGAATAAGAATAATTTATTTCCAAAAACATGGTTACACACTTTAACAGAATTAAAATCAGAATTGACAAAACAATATACATTTGTTGATTGGCAGTGAGCTCCAAACTAAGTGCAAGACTTGTATCTTGGAGCTCGAGTGCAAAATTTCGAACAATAAATTCGTAACAGTTAGACTATAAATTATTTATGATTAAAAAGAACACTTTTAGGCAGTTATTATAATGTGAAACAAACGTCTCAAAAAAATAGAAAACATATTTTTTTTCTTAAATAAAACAAAACTACAAGCACAAATTGAGACAAGAATAATTATCTAACCGTGTCTGACAAACTATTAAGCTATCCACTATATGTGAACTATTCACTATATAAACAACCTATGAGTTCCTCAGTGTCATCATACGTAAGACTTTGTAACCAGGCGTTTAGTTTCTTTTTAAGTTCAAATTTCGGCAAGTGTTCGCAGTCTCGCAACCGCCTCGACACGTTGTTGTAGGTGCAGACAAGCGAGTACGACGGCGCACGCCTAGCAAGGGATGACTTGGCGTGAGGCAGTGCACCTAAATATTTTTAAATATGTTTTCACAATGTTTTTCTTCACCGATAAAGCAGTGCTGATGAAAAACAGGAGCATCTACATTTGGAAAAATCCTGAGAGGAGCAAGCGGCATTTGAGTCCACGGCCTCATGATTGTGAATCCGACATTATCGCCACTAATCTATTTCGGCTTCGAGAAATTATTGACCAATTAGACCTTTGCAACCATCCGGTTTCAACAATTCAAAATACCTTTTAGATTATCGTAAGTTTGTTTTTCTGTAGGTTTTAAAATCAAAAAACACAAAGGTCAATTTGATGTTAAACAATTTTCAAATTGATGGTATCTTTTTACAATATTAACATACCTCTACAAAATATGATACAATTTCGAATAAAATAATATTTTGTTGAGTATCAGTGTCATTCACTGTTACAATGACTTTATCCGGAAAAAAGGCATGTATCTCTTAGAATATATTTCAGTACAAAAGTTTCCGATACAAAACAAGTCAAATACGAAAAACACATTATTGCTAACAAAATTGGCAGCAAAAAAGCGGAATAACGTTTTCCTCAATCAAAGCAATTTACTTAACCGTTTTCCCTAACTTTTCGAGCATAACATGTGCTAAAATTCATTTATTTTCCGCAGTAAACAGTATCTATAAAATAAACAGTTATTACCCTAAGTACGCGTTTTGCCCCAGGCTACCTTCTTATCAGAATTAATGGAATTATTACTGGAACATTTTTGTTCTTAACGTGGAAATTAATGTCCACTTTAATGTATCAGTTTCATTTTATCAAATTTTTTGGAGTGATAAGGTAACGTTATGAATCGGTGAACGCCGGCAGCATGCACCAAAAAATGTCACGTTCCTAACAGCGTATACAAGCGGGAGCGGGGAACTAGTGATAGAGAGGGACGATCGGCATAAGTGTTCGGCTTGTGACACATCTACATTTATAAAGACGTTATTATGTAAAATCATCATCCATAAACCGACTTTTTTAAAGTTAACATTTCTTTTGACGCGCTACACACAGATTTTTCGTGGACTGTCAATGAAGATCAATGCCACACTCGGATTTGAAATAAATCTTCGGGTGAACTCTAGACCACTGAGAGTGCCAGAGTGAAAAAGATGGGCAGCTACTGCTAACTGTCTGCTGTCTCTGTCTTTTTTTATTTATTCTTGGCCATGGATACTAGTCGTTCAGGCGCATCTGTCACTGTCGTGCCGCTATGTTTACTATACATATTATGATCAATTTGCATGTAATCATTATTTTTTTAATTTATTAAATTGTTCAATAGTAATAGTTACTTCTTATTTTAGTTTTCACTTCTACCGTGCGCACTTAAGCACACACATTATTTTTATAAGATAAAGTGACGAGCAAGGCATGCGCCTCATGGAAAGCTACATGCCTTTCCATAACAGTCCCATGTTGGACTTACTTGGACATGCATTGTTCAAATCTTAGATAACACTCGTAATTTGTCTTTCTTTTTTTTAACTTTTATAAGTTACCGCATCTTGCCTGATGTTAAACGACGATGCGGTTTACGATGGAGCGTGTTTACCTAGAAGAAACCGATTCACTATAGATTTGAAGACACCAAGATTATAACTATCGAGAAAAACCCTCTCAGGCAACGCATTCCGCAGCCTAGACGTTCTTATCACAAACGTAGAGTCAATTTCGGTTCTTGTTCAATTTCGAATCAAACTTTAGTTTCACTTTAGAAGTCAACTGTTTTTATAATCATAAAACACTTTATGGCGTTTCATTTTTATATATTTATATATTAGTTTATATATTTCAATTTATGGCCTATCTTAGAAATATATTAAGGTAATTTATCTTTATATTGATGTACATTGTATACATTTCTGTGTATATGTTTGGAATTAAACTGCTCCTTAACGGTTGGACTGATGATGATATTTTTTGGATGTTTAAGTAAATTCAAGAACGTTTTTTTCTTATTCATTGATTACTATTTATTTTAGTATAAATGAATACAAAAAAGTTTGAGTTGAAGTTTGTATTTAAGACGGGTTTTCTACACGACAACATGGTCGTGTCCATTGGTATTATAAATGTTTTTAGGTGTCCACTACAATATAATTTTACACACAATGTACCCTTAAGCGGGTCAAAGAGAGTACTGAAATTAACCGAAAATCAGGATCTCCCTAGAGAGATCCTGAGGCTGCGTGATTGACGTTGTCGTAAAAACTAGTTTTTGACCAGTTGAGCTTAGATGTCAGTTGAAAAACACTTTCTTAATAATAGGATATAATTGGAGAATAATATCGAGTATATTTTAAGAACACAAATATGCAACTACTTTAAAGTTACAGGTATTTGTTTGCATCTTTTTTTTCAAGTGAAATATTTTATCTCATTTTAAATGTTAATTAGAAAGCATCGACATATTGATCCCTTACTCTTGTTTATATATATTATAAATATTACTTTATGGATAATTCTGGTGCGCTTAGGGTAGGTACAGGTCGGTAAATCAGTTTGGCAGTGTAAAAATTTCAATATCAATAAAAGTTAATAAAAAATCTGCTTACTATTTAAACCCAAACGATGTCGGTAAATGCTCTTACTTGCTACTAAAACTTTGCTTACTATAATCCACAGTCTGTCTAGAAATTTTAGTACCTCTTCTAGGTATTCAAATACAATTGTCATTATTGCAACAAGCATTTCCATACTCATCAGAATGTAAAACTGTACTCCACCGCTTATGAAGTCATTAGGAGCTACTATGATATTCTAGACTTCCACTTCCTGCAAGTAACGTCGTAACAGCGAGGGCATGGCGACACAAATTACCATGAAATTAGTTACCGCAGTCGCGTTTTCACGTGAAACATTTTGACAGACCAATTTCAGTTGGAATAAAGTTGCGACAGTTGGCTTTGCGACAGTGACCGAGATTTTTTGAAACGTGTATGTTTATGTGCTTTCACGTGTTATTACTTAAAAAACCATTATTATGTAGATTTATAAGTATGTAGAGATAAAAGTGTTTTTTTTTGACAATCTACATTGTAAGCTACGTAGTGTCTAGAATAGGTATGGTGACTAAAAAACGAATTAAACCGCCATCGCCTGTTAGGATATTAAAAAAAACTGTGCACGTACTTTTTTTTGTTTCGCGAATCGAAATGGTGAAAATGTAGTGCATAGTAGAAGTTTTGAGTGACATCTTGTCTATATACGATTTTTATGTAGACGTGACGTCAATACTCCGGATGTTTGGTGATCCATGTCTTTATAGATATTTTTAAATTAATAAATTTAAAAAGAAAAATGCGTGGCTTACATTTTTCCTATATCATTCTATCTGATGTACTAATAAAATTGGAATGGTATAGCGGCTGGCAAACAAGTTGACCCAAAAGTGACGTGGAAAGGGAAAGTTAGAAACGTTTCTGCGCACCCACGCGCAGATAACTTAATTTTTTTTTCTTCATTTGTTCAACTTGTTTGCCGACAACTATATATTGTTGTCCCAGTCATCATAGCAATTGTACTCGTATTACTCGCTTTTTAAACACATCTAAATAATCTAAAACCAACGCCAACCAAAGGTTGCAGCAAAAGTGGCAAAAGGAGAAAACTGCGAGATGGCGTTCAAGTGTAAATTGTAAAAAAAGGATTCCCAGAAATCGAGCAGCGTTGTCCGCTTGGATTATGGTAGATACCAATTTACGCAACACTTTAAAATCTCCAACGAATACTACGCCAACTTTAAAATCATTCATAGTTTTGTAGGAAGAGCGTTTAGAGACGGTAATTTCCGTATTACTAAAACTTATGAAATATTTGGCATTTATGAAGATATACCATATCTACTGAGACAGCAACGTTCGACATCATTTGCTTATATTATGATCTTCCTGTAAACCTATCTATGACTTTAGAGAAGGAATTAAATTCATAGGAGCTATCGAAATGATGATTGTAAACTGTCCGAAATTGCAGATGTTCAGTTGGCAGCAGGTTTAATTTATTTGCAGTTATCGACACTCGTTGATTGCCAATCAAATACATTTGACGGGAGGCAAAATCATTACGTACATTTCAGATACAGAATACCTATTAAACTTTATTTATTAATGGGTTGATCTTTTATAATTTTTAATTTTAACCAACTCTATTGAGTTGTTTAAAATTGATTATTATCATACAAGTTAAAAAAAATGTTTTTTATTTTATACAGTAACTGGAAGAGCTGGAAATTTACTTGATAGTTAACAACGTGCCTGCCCAAAAGAGCATAGTGTTACGCAGTTATAGGAACACAACGAGTTTAAATCACTGGTCATCACGCCCGACCCAGAGATATTAGAGGTAGATAGATGATTTATCTTCATGCCCTGTAATTTCTCTGAAGACCTTGCTTTTGACACCGGAAACAGTTAGTTATGTTTGCACATTACCGCCTGGCGGTAGAATAGCTAGCAAAGATGTGCTACTTTCTCAGATGGACTTTTTTACATTTGGTAGGTCATGACGTATAATAAATTTAATCCTGCTGAACCTACTCTCTATATTTAAATTGATACTTTGAAATTCTTGTGTCCTATTGATATTATTAATTACCAGTACCTTTTTCCCGCGCAGTTCCCGTTTCACATTATTTTCACGTGTTAAAAAGTAGCTCATAATTGTTAATCAAATAATTTAACCGTCGGTCGTTGATTGACGTAGAGTCATGAGAGCTATAGTACGTGGTTATTTGTATGTCAGAATAACGTTTACAAAGTCTGCTAATGATAACACAAGTACTACGCACAGCTCTGTGTATCCTTCACAACAAAAGCGAAGCCCGTAATGCTCAAAGCACGTTCTGTTTAAGTGAAGCGCAAGTTTTGCTACCGTACGTCTGCACCGCAAAACTAGTCTTTATTGACAATAGCCAAGTGCGAAACAAGATTACAAACCAACCTGGTAGCTTCCTGCCCGGCGAACGCTTCCTGGGCTGGCCGGTTGTTCCCCCGCCGCACTCGTAGTTGCTGACGTTTGCTGTGAACAAAACAAAAACAACTGTTACTCTATAGTAACAAGTGGAGTCTCTATAAACGGCACAGTTTACTGTAATAGTAGCACAGTTTTCAGAGCCCACTTTGGGGAGTACCACACCTTTGCCAGATATTTCACCGTCAATCAGTAATGTGAAAATATTACTGTATTCCAGTTTAACTAGTCTATCTAGTGAGATTACAGGGCACAGAGATTAAACACTTTATATCTCGTTGTGACGAGTGCAGGGCAGTGCTGGGTAATGATTTGGACTCATGTTGTCATGTCAATGTGCTGTTATGGGTAGGCATATTGCTTACCATCAGGCACATGTCCTGATCGTCTCATCACTCTACCTCTATGCTATAAAAAAATGTTCTCACTGCTGGACCCTGGGCCTTTCCTCGCAAGGAGAGAGTCAAGGCTGTAATTCACCACCCTGACCCTGTGCGGGTTGGTGGACGACGCATGGCCTTGAAAGATTCTAGGTACTTGTACTCATGATGTTTTACTGATATTGATTTAGTGGTGGTAGGTACTGATCTTTACTGATGTAATGCTTTACTTTGTAACGTTACATTACACGCGAACAATTCCGGTGAGGGAGCACTCTTACACATAAATGCATTTTCTCTATTTGGATAAATAATGGATAAATCGATTAACCGTTGTTTTCCGAGTAGGATTTGAAAGTTCAAATGAAGATTATGCGAGCTTGTTAATTAAAAAAAACAATGGCATAACAATTTTCACGTTTGGCGATGCACTCATAAGGACGAAGTACGAATATAATACGGAGGCAAATTAATTGGTGTATTCTAATTATCTTAATATATATAAACCTCCTGTCACGATGTTTGTTCGCGATGGACTCCTAAACTACTTAACCGATTTTAATCAAATTTGGACACCGTGTGCTATTTTATCCAACTTGAAAGATAGGTTAGTTTTTATGTCGATTAATGGTCTTTATGTGACAATATCCGAGCGAAGTCGGAACGGGCCGCAAGTTATTTTTAAATTTAAATAACTTTAACATAAGAACTTTGTTTGAATTAAATGTATATTATTGCTAAAATTACCAAAGAAAACTAAAGATCCCACTGTACACTTGGCTTAGCAAAATAATCTAACTTTACAGTCTTGGAACCCCAATTAAAATGATTGTCTTAAAACCAGGGCAAATCAACCTTCGAATCGAATCCGAAGTCGATTGGATACCTCCCCATTCAGAAATTCTTCGTCTTTTACGAGGAAAATTCCACTTCGGAAAATTCGACACCAAAAGTAATTTGATCTACAAAGCATAGTTCAAACGCCGGAAATATTTCGTTTCTTCGATTACGATGTCCGACTGTCTGACAGAGCTTTCTGAAGTCTTATTAATTTTTCTTTAATTTTTCCTTCTTATATTCGCGATTTTTGACGTTCTCAGCAAAATTTATTGATTGTTCCAAATATGAAACCTTTTTGTTATGTTAGTTATGTGAATGTATTAATGGTAATAATAAAACATTTATTTATGTATACAACGATGTTTACAAATACTTTCATGTAAAGTGAAAGCCCTATTTCCAACTTTTGGCAGGCAAACCAGTGACCTTCAAAACAAAATTTATGAATTGATTTCATTACAAAATTACAAAATTATAAATGAAATAGACACAGACATTACTGAAAAGAAAGTAAGATCGCAACTGAAATCAACCAATGCCAACACATAATCAAACAAAATAGCCAATCAGATGCAGTTGTCTGCTTATACGAGTAATAAGCTAGTAGTAAAGGAAGCTGTTCATGCATTTGGACAAATTTACCAAAATTAATCAATTCTGTTCCATCTACTTCTCTTGAATAGTAGGAGTGCTCGTATACAAACATGTATACCGCCGTATATATATATTTTAACAATGCCCAGGATATACAATGTAAATCCAGCTTAGTTAGATCCTAGAATGCAGGTCAAGCTATCGTGTCTTTGACAATGAAAAAAAGGCAGTTAAAATTTTATGAGAGAAATTTTATTGTCTTTTGTTTCGTAGACAATAAATTTGAACTGTTCGGACGATTTCCTCAACGGCGTAACCGTTGATTAAATTAATGTTCTGATCAAGAAACTAGTATAAACTAGTATTTTATTAATAAATCAAATCGGTACAGAAAATTTGAGGCCGCATAAATAAACCTATGAAAACAGTGCTTAAGTAATATATTGGAGTATGGTGGATAAAATTGTATTTGTAAATGTGAACCAATAATTTTAATTTTTGCCATCATACTTAACAACTTTGAAAAAATCCTCCAAATTTTTGAAAAAACTTCCTACTTTTCATTATTCTTATAGTGGTAGGACTCTTGCAGGGGCTGCATGAGGAAGTACCACACAATTGCTAGTGATTCGACTGCCAAACATAAACGTCAAAAACTAACGTATCCTGATGTATTTTGTATAATGTCTTCACATTGCCCTTCAAATCAAGGAATTTCTGGAAAGCCAGAAAATAGAGCAAAGACATAAATCAAACATAGAGATATAGGCATCTTTAGGTAACGCGCACAATGCAATGCCAGGAAATGATTTTGGGATTTTCATATTGAAATTGCTACGTGGCACTACTCTGCTATGGATAGGCGTATTGCTTACCATGATACGACCATCACCATCTGCCATATCCATATTTTGCCATATTATAAAAAAAAAATGGTCATGTAATTCACGTGCCCAATCAGAAGATGTATATAGTAGCAGGTACTGAAAATTCCTCCAAAACACTTTTTTGCCCGAAGCCAGCAATATTGCGCGTATTTTATAAGAAATCGTTTTTGATATCGACGCCCGAAGTGAAATATATCGTGCCTAATTTTTTCGAGCTTCGCTTCTCGAGGTAAATCTACAAAATATTTTCAATATCTATCGTTTGCACAAATAAATTAAATTACTACTATGTTACATATTTTGGGGATATTTTGGGGGTAGGTATACTTAGGCACGTCTGCTCCAGATTTAGTGAGAAAATTTGAGCAAACTTCAAGACCTTTGAGTAGATTAATTAACTTTGCCATGAATCTTACTCAATAACGCTTGATCTGAACGTCAATTAAATTAAATTCAAAGAGAAATACAAACTAAGCTTTCTGCGCAAATTATAATCGTATGAGTTATTTGTATAACATTGTCATGGAACAGCCTATCTTCATCACAGACAATAAATTACTTGTTGTTAATGTAAATGATCTATCCCACCAAAAACAGTCTGTAAAAAAAGTAGCCAAGTCTCGATGGAGCTGTATATTTTATCTCTAAAAAGTAATGAAATCTAGACAAAGCCGTGCCAAGTCTAAGGTTCCTTACTGCGATTTCTTTATTATTATAGTTAATGTTGTGTGAATTGGCCGTTGAAGGGTACACAAGGGTACAAAACCAGGTGCTCTATGACACCATTACACCAATCTGTTTTTCATACGCGTACAAATAAAATGAAAGGAAAACATGTCATTTCGTGTTATGACGCTGTCAGTCGACTTTGTCAGTAGCTGTCATCGTAGAATTTATTTGTGTTTGATGTACATCTAATATAATTAATCAATACGTCCACGTTTCTACAAAAAGAAGTGAAATCTCACCAAAAACAGTCTGTAAAAAAAGTAGCCAAGTCTCGACGGAGCTGTATCTATATATATAAAACTCAAAGGTGACTGACTGACTGACTGACTGACTGACTGACATAGTGATCTATCAACACACAGCCCAAACCACTGGAGGGATCAGGCTGAAATTTGGCACACAAGTAGATGTTATGACGTAGGTATCCGCTAAGAAAGGATTTTGATAAATTCTATCCCCAAGGGGGTGAAATAGGGGATGAAAGATTGTATGAAACTTTTTATTCCTTTGGCATATTTGCATGAACTTTCATATTCATATAAATTGAGTTCGGCTAAAATCATGGGGTACGTATTACAGCGTTTATCGAAATTCAACCCTCAAAGGGATGAAATAAGGGATGAAATTTTGTATCGAAACGTTTTATTCCTTGGGCATATTTGCATGAAATTTCATATAAATTGAGTTTGGCTAAAATAATGAGGTACGTAATACAGCTTTTATCGAAATTCAACCCTCAAAGGGTGAAATAAGGGATGAAAGTTTGTATAGAAACTTTTATTCCTTGGGGATATTTGCATGAAATTTCATATAAGGTGACTTCAGTTAAAATCATGAGGTACGTATTACAGCGTTTATCGAAATTCAATCTTCAAAGGGAGAAATAAGGGATGAAATTTTGTATCGAAACGTTTTATTCCTTGAACATATTTAGTGTGGCCAAAATAAAGAATTGTGTATCACATTTTTTCAAAATTTAACCTCTAAAACGAGTTAAATAGGGGATGAACGTTTTATAAAATAAATATTAAACGCAGCGGACATACACTTAGGACATTCTTAAAATATTTCACACACGTATTATTTTTATAATGTAGGCAGCCACCAAGGAGGATTTCTCAAAATTCAACCCCTAAAGAGATGAAATAGGGATGAAAGTTTGTATGAAGCTTTTTATTCCTAAGACATAATCATGAAATTTCATTAAATTATGTTTGGGTAATATCATGAGGTATGTATTACAGTGTTTATCAAAATTAAACCGTGAAAGGGGTGGAATAAGGGTTGACAATTTGTACAAAACTTTTATTCCTTGGACATATTAGCATCAAATTTTGTAAGAGTTGAGTACGGCCATAATAATGACTTACGTAGTACATTTTTATCAATTCATTCTCTAGGTTTTAAAATAGGGATGAAAGTTTTATGATAACGCACAGGACGTACCCTTAAGACATACTTAAAATTTCACACACGTATTCTTTTTATGACGTAGGCATCGACCAAAGGAAGGTTTTCAAAATTCGTATGAATTGATTTCAGCTAGCATCACGAGGTACATATTACAACATTTATCAAAATTTAACCCTCAAAGGGGTGACATAAGGGTAAACTATCATAGTTTTTATGAAACTTTTTATTTCTTGTACATATTTGCATCAAATTTTGTAGAAATTGAGTACGGCCTAAATAATGAGTTATGAGTACATTTACTTCCAAAATGTAACCCATAAGAGGGTAATATGACATTCTTAAATTGTCACATACGTATTCTTTTTATGACGTAGACATATTCACTAAGGACGGATTTCTCAAAATTCAACGCCTAAAGAAAATATGTATGAAAGTGTGTATTATGAAACTTTTATTCCTTGGACATATTTGAATGAAATTTCGTATAAATTGAGTACGGCTAATATGTGTAATGAGTTATGTGTTTCAGTGTTTTTTTTTTCAAAATACATCGTCTAATGTAGTAAAATAAGGGAAAAAAGTTTGTGTGAACATTTTTATTTCTTGTGACATATTTGCTTTAAGCTTTGTAGGATATGAGTACGGAAAAATAATGAGCTATGTAAAACAGAGTTTTCCTAAATTTAATCCCAAAGAAAGTGTATGAAAAGTGGGTATGAAAATTTTATATATTATAAATAATATTACGCACAGGAGACATTGTATTTACATGTGTGAAAACGTAAGTATATTTATATTTTATGAAGCAAACAAGAAAGAAGGATATTTTCAAATTCATACTAGGTACGTAATAGTGGATAAAATTTTGTACGGACTTTAGACATGTTCTAAAGACTATAACGAAAAGCTTTGACGGACTACTTTTGTTACAATAACGCCTAGGCTGTGAAAGGCGTTCACAAACTAAGTGGAGAGATACTCTAAGACGTTGCCTGAATGGATTTTTCATGATGATTACAACGCTGGTGTTTCCAAATTGAGACTGAATCGGTTTCTTCTAGGATAGCAAGCTCTACCGCAGACCACATAATCACTTAACTTTAGGCGACATTGCGGTCAAGAGTAAACCTATTATAGCAGTTAAAACATTTATTTGCATGAACATTAAAATAATGAGCGTATTAGTTTTCCAAAATTCAACCCCTGAGATGGTAAAATAGGGAATTAAAATACATAATAACGCATAAACTACCCTTAGACCTATTATAGACGAGCATTAGTTATGTTATTATTTGACGCTCATGCTATCAAAGTAGGAATCTACAATAAAAAACTTACTGAACGCGAGCGAAGCCGCGGGTTAAAGCTAGTCTCTAATAAAATAAACAATTTTCGTACAAAAAATTAAACCGACTTCAAAACCACAAATAGGCACTCAAAAGCGAAAAATAAATTAAATCATTATTATAAGCGCTACTCACTCATCTATTTGAAGTCGGTGCCAGTTAAATCTAACAGGTATAGGATAGATACTACTTACCTGTGCCTACATAGCATCAATCTACTAACTTTTTGACCTGACTGGCACCGACTTCAAACAGATGAGTAAGTAGCGCTTATAATAATGATTTTAGTTTATTTTTCGCTTTTGAGTGCCTATTTGTGGTTTTGAAGTCGGTTTAATTTTTTTGTACGAAAATTGTTTATTTTACTCTCTTTTTGTGTACAAGAACAAAATTAAAAATTTTGATTAAACCCCGACTACCTTGGATTTGTTATCTGTACAACATTCTACTAGTCAAGCCCTTTCATTTGATACCCATATAAAGGAGTTGTGAAAAAGAAATGTATTTCGGCATTTTGTGGAAGCGGCCATCTTGGATTTGAATTTTTCATAGTGAAAAGTATTCTACTAGTCAAGCTCTTTCGTTTGATACCCAAATTGAGGTAGTAATGAAAAATATAATATAATTCGCCATTTTGTCGTGGTGGCCATTTTGGATTTGAAATTTGTTATAGTACATAGTACTCTACTAGTCAAGCCCTTTCATTTGATACCCAAATTGAGGTAGGTTGTGAAAATATTTTGTCCGCCATTTTGTGGAGGCGGCCATCTTGAATCGACAGTAACCAGACATAGCTAAGAACATCTGCTATGGTATTAACCTTGAAATAAAAGAAACCGCATCGAAATCGGCCCATCTGTTTGAGTTCTACTACGGTGCCACAGCAGATAGACAGACACACAGACAGACATCGACGTCACTTATAACACCCTTTTTTTTGGTCGGGGGTTAAAAACAAGTTTTATTAAAGTATTTACACAATTTTGTATTGACAGGGTCGAGATTCATAACTTTTGTGAAATCTACAACGTCATCCAGATACGCAATTTTTCAGTTTTTGGTTCATATTTCAAAAACTACTTGACCGATTTCAAAATTATTTATATGGGACCATTCGGGAAGCATACCCATCCGAACACAAAAATAAATTTTAAAATCGGTTCAGAGGTTCTCGAGAAATCAGGTAACATACAAAAAAAAAAAAAAAAAAAAAAAACATAGGGGTCGAATTGATAACCTCCTCCTTTTTTTGGAAGTCGGTTAAAAAAAGTAATGACATCTAGACAAAGTCGTGCCAAGTCTAAGATTCCTTAGTGCGATTTCTTTATTATTATAGTTAATGTTGTATGACCTGGCCGTTGAACATTCTTTATACGTTAGTCCGTTAGTGAATACAAGTCAACTTTGTTTCCACGTTATGTTGTATCTGTTGTAACTACTCTTGTTTGTTAAGCGAGATAATACCCCATACTGGTATTGGTAATTGGACGCTTGTGTCTCATATTAGACTGTTGTTAATCAACAATAACACATCATGCATGCATTCAACAGCAACACCTGCATTCAGCATCGAATGCTGACTTCTGCTCTATTTTTTTTTTAGAGCGTCAACTCGACCACCTTTCTAACATAAAATAGACGTACAGATGGACTTCTATCATGAATAGAAGTCCGTCTGGACTGGAAATATTTTTTAAGCTATTGCATAGCTTTTATCGCGGGCATGGAGACCGAATTTTAGTGAACGTGCATCTCTTTCTTATGTTCACTAGAAAGAGGGATGGAAGACCGTAACACCGTCCTCCCCACTCGGTCATTCGACTTTGAATCTTATTTATATTAGCTTTACATTGCTCTTAGCAGTGTTGCCAACTTAACGGATTTCCCGTGATATTTTTTATGGTAAACAAATATGTCACTCTTCAAAATAAAAGCAATTCCGAAAAATTGTTAACATCCCTATTGCTTATGTTGATAAAAATGCATGCAACATGCAATAGCTTTACCGCGGCAGTCTCCGAGTGCCATACTTCTTTTTTTTGGTTAGTATGTATATATAAGTATAACTGATACAATTAAAAAACTCTTGGTATAAAAAAATACTCTGTCGTGTGTTTTATTTTATTTCGAGGCAATTTGATAAAACATTAAAAAGGGTGCAAACGCACCCTATTGAAATAGCTGAATTGCTCTTCTATTAGTTTTCTCCAAATTGTAGCGATATATACTGTTTATACTTAAGCTGTTTCTTAGCTGTTTTTAGTATGATAAATGTACATAAGTATGTATATGTTCTTACAATTATATAAGTATTAAATTAGTATTATTTTTAGTTTAATTGTCCATAGACTTTCAATGACCTATGGATATCAGGGACGTTAACAATGTTTCGAAATGAACCTCACCTTAGAAACCTCAATATCATTTTTGAAGACCTCTCCATACACGTATGGTTTCGATGGATTTTTTATTTAGGTTTCAGTTCTAAGTATAGGAAACCCCTAAAATTTATGTTTTTTGTATAAAAATCTTAATGCGGTTCACATAATACATCTACTTGCCAAGTTACAACAGTACAGTTCTTATAGTTTCGGAGAAAAGTGGCTGTGATATACGGATGGACAGACATACAGATATTACGAATCTATAAGAGTCCCGTATTTTGCCATTTGGCTACGGCAATCCTAAAAAATCTCTTGGTGTATAAAAATGCTATTTCGTGTATTTTTTTTTATTTCGAAGCAAAACGCACCGTATTGAAATAGCCGAATGGCTCTGCTATTACTTTTCTCCAAATTGTAGGGATATAAACTTTTTTTATTTGAGCTGTTTTAGTATCATATTGTGTACATATATGTTTTTACAATCATATAAGTATTTAATTAGTATTATTTTTAGTTTTATTATCCATAGACTCTATGTCCATGGATAATTTAGGTATGCTTAGTGTAAGTAATTAGTTAGGTATGTAGCGTTGTGTATTTCTCATTGTATTTTAGTTTTGTTAATATAGGCTCTGCCCCTTAAAAAAGTATTCAATTAGCGATAATACAAGCGTTACTTAGTTTGTGGCTTGTATAAAGAATGCCCAAGAAAAAAACATGTCAACATACTCGTAGCTTCAGATGTGCTCAAACTTCTTCAAATCAATTTATAGAAGCCCTCTTTGGTTTATTATTATCTCCGAAAGCACACTTTAAAAACATCTAAAACATTTTCAATATTCAGATTCAGTGACTTTTTGTCTGCCCGCAGGTATTTTGTCTAGAGGTCAAGAGAATAAGCAATGCCAAAGCTTTGCTTTCATCTCATAATTCCTTTTCAAATTCTTTGTTTGCCGAAACATTTCAATAAGAAGCCTATGTAACTGGCTAACGGTTTCATAATTGAAAAAAAAATCTTCAAGTATTTTTACCTATTTACTAGTTGGTTTCGACTTTGTTCATACAGAATTTTAAATAGTTGTTCGTTAAAGAACTACAAGTTTTTGGGAAGAAAACTTGCCAGTGTTTTGTCCTAAATTAACACAGAGCTCTAAATTTTAACCTTCCTTTTAAACATTTCTTCAGTTTTTACGATTTATATACAGGCAAAATAAAGCAAAACTTGCTCTTTCTGTCATCCAACGATGGTTAAAATTTCCGCGCAATGATGGTAGGTACAAAAAGTAATATGTTGTCACAGTTAAATTATCACGTCCAAAAATAATTTTAAGTGACTCATACTCAAATGGTGATACAATATTTTGACTGATCAAATGATGAGATTGATCGAGTATTTTATTCACATTTCTGCAAAATATCTAAGCCTGAGATTTTAAGTTGAATTTTAAGTACCTATATTTCAAAATTGTTCAAATATTTTTAGAACAAAGTTTCTTACGGGAGGCATGGAGGAGATAGGTATTTTGCTGCGCGACTGAACTGAATAAAACTGCCCGTGGCCAGTATTGGCAACTTTATCTTTCAGATGATCATATCATACCATAGAAAATAAAATTAAACTTTTCTATGGTATGATTAAGTTACGGCTGGTCTAGACGGGTGAACGGTGCCGATCCGGAGACCTCGGGTTCAAACCCCACACGCACCACTGTCTTCTCGAAGTTATGTGCAAAATAACTTCGC
This sequence comes from Ectropis grisescens, assembly GCA_017562165.1. Classification (NCBI taxonomy): domain Eukaryota; kingdom Metazoa; phylum Arthropoda; class Insecta; order Lepidoptera; family Geometridae; genus Ectropis; species Ectropis grisescens. The sequence continues at coordinate 17,829,201 of CM029775.1, read as the reverse complement.
TAACTGACTAAAACGGTGAAGGAAAACATCTTGAGGAAACCAAGATGTACCTACAATATTTCGAAGTAATGTGTCATCCACCCGCAGTGGGTCAGCGTGGTGGATTATGACCTTAACTCTCTCCTTGCGAGAGAAGACCCCGAGTCCCAGTAGTGTGAACATTTAGTGGGCCGTTGATGGTGATGATGATGGTATGATCATCTGAAAGATAAAGTTGATAACACTGGCCACGGGCAGTTTTGTATGCATATCGTGTTGCTTTTATACACATGATAAATACCTAGAAAGATACTCTTGATAATATGGTTCTATATTAGCAGAAAGAACGTCGTTCCTACCAGGTGTCCCATAATACCAAAACTTTTACACACTTTTCGCAGGTATTATTGAAAAATAGCTGAAATTATAAAAAAAAAGATCAAAGAATACTCACATTCTTCCGTAATCTGCAACTCGATCTTATCTAAATCCTCATCATCATCAAAGTCAGTCTGCACTGTTGCGTCTTTGGTGTACTGTTGGAGCGCGATGACGTCAAATGCCGCGCGCTCGTCGTCGCGTGTTTCGTGCGATAGGGTGTCGTGAGCGCGACTCGCTTCGTGCATACTGTGGCTTGGTTCGTGCAGCTCGTGGCTCGCTTCGTGTTCGCGCATGTCAAACGGGTCTTGCCGTGCGCGCTTGCACGCCGCGCAGCCGCAGAGAGAGCCGCGCACGCGCAGTAGCCACACTAGCCCGAACAGCGCCATCCATGCGGTCATGCTGCGGTCACTACGTCCATCACACTCACTTCACTCACCGTCTACCAACAACCACATTTGTAAAACACTCGGATTGTCTCGTCACATTGTCTTCTGGTTTTGTTTAACATTTTCATTGATTATCTTAGTTTGTTTTTATTTAACTGAACTGTGTTAATATTTTTTTACGATCTTTAAAAGACAGTAGTTTTGTGATTAGATAACGAATTTAAATATTGAACAAAACATATTTCTTGGAAATAAGCAGAACGAAGAAAGCAAACCTTGAAAATATTAATTTTAACTTTGAATAGAAGGTTGGTTCAGAGGTTTCTCATAAAATCAAAATAAATGAACACCTTAAAATAGTAAGCACAATAACATTTTTTGAAAATCTAGTCCGTCGTTCGTGGCTTGGATTCCTTACCTTTTTTAAAAAATATATAAATATTGACTAGCATAAATTCAATATGAAAAAGCACAAAATTCTAAAAGTGAACATTTTTTTCAAATCGATGCAGTAGTTTCGCTGCAAACAAGCAAACAAACAAATCTTTCATCTTTATAATATTCGTGTAGGAAAGTAATACTTAATTAAGAAACAGAATTATCAACGTAAAACTATTTTTATTTGAGATGTACACAACAGACTTTGAAAGTGATGAAAAGCAGCGTCAAAATTAAACCTGGGATAATGCAAGACGGCGCCTCCAACGTTTTCAAGACGTGCATTCACTTGTTCACAAATCCAGCTATTTGTAAAGCCATGAGGAAACTAAGCTTTGTTTCTTCCTGTTTTATCGTTGTTAAGCTTATGCTTGTCTGTAGTTTTTTTATGATATTACACAATGATACTTTTCACTACAAAGCAAAACTACTAATTGCAACACTGATTCACTCTCTAATTGAATGCATTGGCACATTGTATCGCAAAGACGTCGCAAAAAAAAACGAAATCTGTGTTTTATTTTGTGTGATGTAAAAATAATGGAGATTGACAATATTATCGAAGATATTTTCACAGATTATCACTTAAATTGACACGCAAAACCTATTTGAATGCATATAATTTTGAATGCAATAGCTCCCCACATGCAGTAGTACCATTTGCATATGTAACGTGGATGCAAAATAATGAATAATATTCATAGAGCGATAGAAGAGTCAGTCAACTTTGTGCATTGTAGAATGCTTTTTTCAAGCAATGGTTATTTATTTTTCTTCATAATTTCACTCTTTTGTTTTATAATAATCTTTGTATGAGACTGGTATCCCGCCAGCATAGAAATTACAAATTTATGACTATTTCTTAACTCTAAGAAGTTTTCGAGATTTCGCATATTGTACATAAATCTGGCATGTCCGTGTTCTATTTTTCTCCGAAATAGCTCCAAAATTCGACTGATTTCTGTATTTTTAAGATAATTATATTTGATATGTGGTCGTTAAGTATTATTCACTCTCCTTAAACTTACTTTTGTAATCGCAATTTCAATATTGATAAATAGAGAGAAACTCATTATTGACATACCAAAAAAAGAAAAGTCAGTAAAAATTAACAATTATTTCTAAAATAGTGCGACAGCATGCTGCCTTATCACTGAAAGCGATCTCTTTCAGGCAATTGTTACTCTAAGTTCGATATCCAAATTATAATTTAACCGTTATTCATGATTTGAAGATATTTACATCAAGCGTTGCTTCATCAAGCATCTCATTTTAATTCAGTTTTTGATTTAATAGAAATTGCCGGGACGATTAAGATATGCGTCTGAAGGTAAGAAACAAGAGTAACCATAACAGCACCGTGTCATGGAGACGCTTGAACATGAAGACTCCGAATCACTCGTCATCCAGAGATGTCAGTATTAATAGCCGATATTCTTCCACCGTTGGACAAAGACCTCTCTAATAATATACCACTTAGCGTAATCCTCGGCTTAGCATTTCCATCTGCCACCGGTTCCGTGCTTCGTAAATTGTCACTCCATCTATGTCTCAGGACGTCGTACATTTCGTTTACCGATTCGCAGTCTCGACTACAAAACTCCAACGGTTCTTGGCTATGCAATAAATATTAACACCCAACTGCCATTTCAGCTTAATGCGTTGAGATACATTTATGTTAGTTTTTTCGTTGACAGATTACCGCATTACAAATGCAATCCTTCAAATAAACCCTGAACACAGCTGTTTCCTAGGTAGTAACAGCAGGTAGGATATACAAATAAATGTAAATATTGGTGGACAATTCACACACAACACCAACTGACCCCAAACTAAGCAAAGCTTGTACTATAGCGGCCAGATAGCTGATATAATACTTATACTCAAATGGTTTTTAAATACATACTTATTACACATAGAAACACAAATTGTGTACTTTTGTCTTATACTACTGTAGGATAAACGACGAGAAGACTTCACGAAGTTTTTTATAAGTTTAGCCCAGTCCAGCTGAATTCTTATCATGGCCTTACTCTCATAGCTATTTCTATCGAGCAAAACAATCTTCAGAGACATTCCATTTATGGCAATTGGTCTCAGAGCAACAAACTCGTTCAACATGATTGTGTTTTGTCCAAGTTCATAAGGAGATTGATGATTTGAAAATAGCTTATGATAAACCGTTTATGAATTAAATATAAATTTCCTGCACAATGTATCTTCCGCAGATTCTTAGACCCTCAAAGCCCATATGGTGCGTTATAACACTCAAGCCGTATTATGAAAATACGCAAGGAAACTCGAAGATATATTAAATGCGGCAATAAATTGCAGGCAAGCGAAATAAACGGCTGCCTTTTCAATTCGAAAAGGCATTCACTTATTTACTCAAGAAAAACATCAATTCAGCACCAGACTGTAGACGGAATATTTTCTATCATCATCATCATTTTCCTACCCTTATTTCTCTTTAAGATCGGTACCTACGACACGTCAGCTTCCAGCTATCATAGAGTAAGGACCGCCAGACGTCACGTATTTTCTGATGGATGAAATGTGGACGATTGAGTAGAGTTAATACGTGCTAAGAACACATGCTTACCCGCTAACCTGCTTAAACGGCCAATTTTGAGATATGGGGTCCAGAAGATACATTACTTGCTTCACGTATTTTCGGATAGCATATTTTAACGTATGTTATAGACAATATCTTTATAAGTAAGGCCCCAATACTCCCAGACACTTTCCGTCGGTCTTGCTTAGACGGTCAATTTTGTGATATAGGGTCCAGAAGATACATTACTTACTTCACGTATTTTCTGATCACTGATTTTCACGTATGTTATAGGCAATATCTTTAAAAATAAGGTCCCAATACTCCCAGATACTTTCCGTCGGCCGTTTTTCTTAACAGACGCTTTAAAACTCTATTATTTTGGGAGTTTTAAAGGATCTGTTAAGCAGAACGGCCGACGGAAAGTGTCTGAGAGTATTGGGACCTTATTTTTAAAGATATTGCCTATAACATACGTGAAAATCAGTGATCAGAAAATAGGTGAAGTAAGATTTAATGTATCTTCTGGACCCCATATCTCAAAATTGACCGTCTAAGCAAGTTAGCGGGTTAGCATGTGTTCTTATTACGTGCTCATTCCACTCAATTTTCCACATTTCATCCATCAGAAAATACGTGACGTCTGGCGGCTCTGGGATCTTAGACTATCATCTTATAAATTAAAAATTAAATGTCAAAGTTATCTGGAATCTCACACCGCAAGTCCCGTACTTTGAATTCTATGATAATAAATATCTATTTTTCTCATAAAATCAAACAAGAACCTTCAATTTCAAACTATGGGTACGACAACTACACGTTCTGCTCTGCAGTTTTGTTCTGCTCGAAAATATTACCAATGTTTTTTTTAAGTTATTGATTTTTTAAAGAACTCTCGATCCAAGTCAATAAAAAATTGAGTTAGGAAATAAATGTAAAAGTAAAATAAATGAAATTTTTGACCACTAAGGACGTATAAAAAAAAAATTGTTCAGGCGCCTAAGAACTCGTGGTGAAACAGAAAAAAAAAACAGAGAAGGGAATAGATTTTTTATGGCATAGAGATACGAGATGAGAAGACCATGAGCTTGATGGTATATGCCTGCCCATAACAGCACACGCTGCCCAGCCCAACTGGTTTCTTCTTATGGCCTCACTCTCAAATCTACATCTACCTAGTTCGAGCGTCTGCCGTAGGTAAACGTATCTCTGAACAATTTCGAGAGTGGTCCCATTTACGGCAATCGGCCCCGGAGCAACGAACTCGTTGCACATGAGTTTGGTTTTGTCCAAATTCATCCGGAGGCCGATGCGTTGAGAAGCGTTAGTCAGGCTGTCCAGCATCCACTGCATATCCTCCAGCGACTCTGCCATAATGACGATGTCGTCGGCAAATCGTAGGTGAGAGATGTACTCGCCACTGATGTTTAGGTTGATGTTAATTGCTTTGCTGTTGGTCAAACATAGCATGGTTTAAGGTCCTTTTGTAACTTAAAATTTATTTCATATTGTTTCATTTAGGTAAAGTAGTAGTAATTATTCTTGCAAGTATTTATTAGATTCCACCATAACTTCTCGTTTATCACATTAAGGAAAATATGAAAAAACATTAAATATTATGAAGCGTTTATCGCACGCCGTTATCGGCAACGAAACATTTCGAGGGTATTGGTATCTGTCGAATTTTAGAGACGAAATCCCTGAAGGGTAGATTAATGGTGAAAGATTGTCGGAATATTTTATCTTTATCTTATTTCTGGTTTGTGCGAGATTTCCCACGATTCGTAGCCGGATCGATATATTCCGAGATAAGAGATTAGGCTGCTTATTCACGCTTCAAATTCTATTTTATACTTTCGAGGAAGTTGTTGCTAAAATAAACTGGGTTCTCCAATTGCCATATTATTGAACTTGACTTAAGCTTGAACTTGTTCGGTTTCAGTGCTATTTTTAGCAGACATGCTTTTTATAATTTTATGTAAATTTTTGTTGTACTTTTGTAAGTAATTAGTAATTTTAGAAGATACAAGGATTAGCTCTAACAAGCATAATACGAACGTGAACTCTTTTTAAAAAAACTAGCTGCAACTCACAATGTGACAACAACTTAAGTTAAACGTTATAAAAATCGTTTTAATGTACCTACTTATTAATTTCATTCTAATCCGTTCTTCTGATACAGAAGACACGTTGGAATAAATGTGCACTCTTACAAACTCACTAACTTTCTTATGTATAATATTTGTGTGATAAAGTGACGAGACGAGCAAGCCATAAGACTGATGATAAGCAACATACAAACGTCGAGGTATTTAAACAATGAATTAAATCGTGATTAAGTCCTGTAGATACATTATAAACATTAAGCAACATACAGTCCGCGAGGTATAAGCTGAGCTTTGCATTAGTGTGAGTGATCACCAAAAGTACAGTCAGACAACAAACTCTTAAAAATTAATATCATTATATTTTAGGTAGGTACTTAAGGCATAACATAAGTCGGAGAAGTATTCTAGTATTAAAATAAAATAAAACTAAATTGATAAAATAAAGTACCCGTCTATTACAACAGTGTCACGCAGCTATTATAACATAAGGCCAAAATCATTACCTAGCACTACACTTTGCTCGTTACACAGGGATATAAGATGTATTTTTTTATCTCAAAATCCCGTAATTTCATTGGAAACTGGCCCTCCAAACCGAAACAAAGTGATGTTAACAGTACGCTATTTAAACAAATCCGTGCTTGATATAAAAATTAGTTACTGCACTTCAACTGCAATCATTTTCATCATAAATAAACAAATAAAATGCATTACTTTGTATTTTTAGGGTTCCGTAGCCCACTGGCAAAATGCAGGACCCTTATAGATTCGTCATGTCTATCTGTCTGTTCGTCCTTATGTCACAGCCATTTTTCTCCGAAACTATAAGAACTATACTATTGAAACTTGGTAAGTAGATGTATTCCGTGAACCGCTTTAAGATTTTCATCCAAAAAAAAGAACTGATCCTCAAATTTTTTTTTCCATCAAAACCTTACGTGTGGGCTATCTATGGATAAGGTCTTCAAAAATGATATTGAGGTTTCTAGCGTATTTTTTTTCTAAACTGAATAGTTTTTGCGAGAGACTCTTCCAAAGTGGTAAAATGTGCCCCCCCCCCCCTCTGTAACATCTAAAATAAGATAATGACAAAACTAAAAAAAATGTATGATGTACATTACCATGTTACTTTCAGCGAAAATTGGTTTGAATGAGATCTAGTAAGTAGTTTTTTTTGATTAATACGTCATAAATTCACTCTTGTTAAAAAACTGAATAAAGTAACAACTACAAGAACTTTTATATTATGTTACTTTCTGCTAAGGAAACCTTCATGGGCGAGTCCGATTCGCACTCGACCACTTTTATGCAGTTATAAAATAGGTTATAAGAGTATATTATTCGCAGTATGTATATTTTTAAGCTATTGCATAGCTTTTATCGCGGGCCTGGGGACCAAATTTTAGTGATCGTGCATCTCTTTCTTATGTTCACAAGAAAGAGGGATGGAAGACCGTAACGCCGTACTCCCCAGTCGGTCATTCGACTTTGAATCTTATGCTTTACAGACTAAATGCTCTTAGCAGTGTTGCCAACTTAACAGATTTCCCGTGATATTTTTATGGTAAGCAAATGTCACTCTTCAAAATAAAAGCAATTCCGAAAAAATTCTTAACATCCCTATTGCTTATGTTGATAAAAATGCATGCAACATGCAATAGCTTTACCGCGGCAGTCTCCGAGTGCCACACTTCTTTTTTTTTTTTTAATAAAGAATTTACGAGGCGAGCAGGACATGTGCCTGATGGTAAGCAACATGCCTCCTGCCACATAACTGTACAGTGACACGCAGCTATCGGAACATGAAGAGTCCAAATCATTACCTAGCACTGCACTGCGCTCGTCACCCAGAGATCTAAGATCTTATGTCTCTAAACCCTGTAATTTCTCAACAATTTTAATTCACATATCGAATGCTTAAGTCAATTACGAATCAAATGTGAGTAGTTATCGTCCTAACATTTTTAATGTAATTAATGGTTTAGATGGATGGTGCTTTCTTAAATCACGTCGGAACGGCTGAACAAATTTGGATAGATAGAACATAAGCTTTATAGTTTGGAATAACACGTAAATCATTTTCCCAAATTTTTGCTCGTTACGTTGAAATATGTATTGTTTTGCGTAGATACACAGGAAATTGTATTAACCAATTTACTTTAAAGACAAGATTTTATTAAAATTGAATGTGGCACCAATTGCTCTATATTTGCCACTCAATCCATTAAAACAGTAAATCCCCACACAGACCACATTTAATATCTATTAAAAGCAAACAAGTAGAGGGTAACATTTTTAAATTAATATTTTTTTAAGACAAGTTATACCGATAACTTGTCTTTACGTATTACACTGTGTTGTAATACGGAACCCTACAAAATATTAATTACTAGCATGTATGAGCAGAAGTGTTTGCATTTTGTTCACTGTTTATCCAGAATCAGGTCTTTGGTAGCTCAAAAGTTTAACGGACTGTAACAAACTTCAGTTTCTTGTTTTTTCCAGATCTAGTGGAATAATTGAGTAAAAATTACGTTGATGATGGCGCAATGGGAGGTAAGTACGTATCTAAACAGAAAGCATTTTTACCGTTACCATATATCAAACAGGATTAAGCTTTGCAGAACACAAGACAGCCAGATTTACGACATAATCCTTTATTTTCAAAGAGATTGTCTACCTCAATTTATGATGGATCTTAAATGAAATTTAATTTACGTACAGAGTTGTCATAATATATATAAAGAGCCCATTTATGTGCCCACAGTTGGGACTTGGCGCTTTTACAAAACCATTTTTCATCACGTTGACCAAGTGCAAGGGTGACTTGAAGAATGAAAGATGTCTTTCAAGGAAAATTTCAGTTTCTTTACTACGTTTTTCATTCTCTATTACAGTTAGGCCCAATGGTGATGCCAAACTTATAGATGCAAATGCATAGAGAAATTATTTAGAAGTGCAAACATAATATTCAAAGATCGCACATATTTGTAATTTTGGACGTTCCCGTCACTAGATAGCCAAGACTAAAATAAGTAGAAATCAAATAACCAAAAAATACTACATTTGGTTAATTAGTCATACAGCTATGCAGTAATATGCATACATTGCTGTGTTTCATTTTGCTTAACTTTTCTTGAAAAATGATAAGTTCAGAGAAAAATCAACATATATCTTCCGGTGCGAGCGTAGTGCAGTGTTAGGAATTCATTTAAACTCCACATGTTTAAGTGAATGCTTGACGACGTGTTATTATGGGCTATTATTGATTGCGTATTTTACTGGTCATATCATTTTTTGTAATACTCGTAAAAAAGGTAAAACATGTTTTAAGTCATGTTAAAGCAATTTTTTTATCATATGCTCATTTATAAACATTAAATATGGTTAAAGTTGCGTTGCTCTAACCAATGGATTTAAATTCTCATAATTTGAGCAACATTTGTGTATAGGTACCTAAATAAACATTATCTAAATAAAAATATTAAAATTCACCATTTCAAGGAATGTTGGTTCTTTCAAACGTTTGTCACTATTTGGCAAAAACGGACTTTGACTCAATATTATGTGAAATCATCAAATGAGCTCAAAGATGAGACAGAGTTTTCGCTCACTTGAAGTGATTTGCTTGCTTTGTGTTAATATTTGTTATACGTCGGTATATTTATCATAATATAATATGTACTAGTGTTTTTTTTTTGATATTCATCAATCTGTGTTATGAAAAACAACTTTAAATGTTCCTGCAATAAAATACGTTATACATCCGTTAGACATCCGTAGTAATAGTGTTGTTGATGTTTATTACAACGTTAATCTAAATGTACGTAGACTGTTAATTGTGAATAGGAATAACTTGAAATTCCACTAATGGAGCACTATTTAATTGTTACTAAAATATAAATAAAAGTTCCGCAACAAAGCAGTCATAATTCACTTCAGCACTTAAACTTTTTCTAGAGTTTCAACTAAGTGCAGTGCAGTATTGTTATATCAAAATTGTGCTTTAGCTAAAAGCAAATTAATGTTACTAGAGATTAATTACATTTTATTTTAGTGAACTGAATCGTAGCACTTAGCCACGGTTTAGTCTTCAGTTTTATCGCCGTAAAATTTAATTTACTTCTAAGAGCTGGTAATAAGGTCATTATACTGACAACATTCTTGAGTTTTTCGTCCAAAATCTAAAATCCTATCCCTACTTAGTTTTTAGACGCGCTTGGATAGTCTAAATGTGTCGTTGCGTTGGAAAAATGGCATCTAAGTTTTTATTAAAAACTAATATTTTTATATACATTATTGAATGAACATATATTTCATCACTGCCCAGTCCAGCAATTCTATAAATCAGGCTTTGAAGATTTGTAACAATAAGTTTGGTTTCAAAAATTGCCAAAGCCTAATTTGAATTTGCCTGGCATCGTAGTTTAGCTGGTAGTGAGTCGTAGGTCGGAGTTCAATTCTTATAGTACAAACATCGTTCGACAAATTTGAATATTTTAAAATTTAGTTCAGGTAGAATTCCAACAACTTGTATATAGGATATAACTAGGAAACATACAGTACATATAAAAATGTGATTTACAATTGTAGGCTCATAGGTTTACATTTCACTTGCATCTGTCAATATTTTTTTTAAATAGGTACAGATCTACAAGTTTGCCTTCACCACTGGCTTTAACGGTAAAAGAAAACATTGGAATAAATAAATAATAAATATCGGTGGACAATTCACACACAACACCATCTGACCCCAAACTAAGCAAAGCTTGTACTATGGCGGCCAGATAGCTGATATAATACTTATAAAGTTTTAAATACATACTTATTATAAATAGAAACACCCAGACACAGTACAAACAAGGGTGGGAATCGAACCCCCCGACCCTCGGCTTCGCAGGCAGAGTTACTACCCACTAAACCACGAGGCCAGTCCCCGAGTCACTTCTATGGCTTCCGTACCTCTAGTAGAAACTTTGATCATTTTGGAAAAGTGGTGTAGTTGAATAAACTATCTAAATCCACTCATCTATATTATTTATGTTACTTAATATTTCTATCATTCGAAGTACTACAATATTTCGAAATTATCAATACTATTGTCATACAACACTTGAGGTTATTAAGCGATAAGTAAATACAATAAATATTGGTGGATATTGTACCTACTATTTATAAATACTGGACGAAAGGAAATATCCCAAGTATTTTTCCGTAATCGCCAAGTCAACAATATGTGGTTAGATCCTCGGATCGGAAACAAATTATCTAAGTATGTTCGGATGCGTAAGAGCTTAGAACTAATTTCAGAGTTTTCGCCAACCACTGGTATCTAATGCGAATATTATAGGGTGAATAGTTAAAGACTACCCGTACATAATACCCGTTAAGCTTAATCTCTATTTAAAATACACGTTTTGGTTATGACTGTGAATGAAATCGTTTTGCAGATGTTTTTAGGAAATTGAACTACGAAAACGTTTCAAATTTTGAATAAGATAATAAACATCCAATTTTACCTGCTGCCACGGCTTGATAATTTCTTTCACAATGAGAGAATTGCGTGATTATGGCCATATTCGAGTAATGGTATCGTAATAATGGGCAAATATAGGCATATTATGTTAAATATTGGATGGAGGTAAAACATCTCCTTTAAAGACTCTTGGAAGAGGCCGGTATCTTTAAGAGTTTTTCTTTCACCATTACGGCCAGCGGTAATGAAAAATGTAAAATCTGTACTTTGTAAAATACTCAAAGACGCAGGTGGGATTTGAATCTCGCGCTGAGACCGCGACAGGCACTTGATACTATAGAATTGTATGGGCGTCAGTTCGCGCCGAGACCGCGACACATATCTCGCGACACGTGTCCCCTGTCGCGGTCTCGGCAAGAAATGGCGCCCATACAATTCTCGGTCTCCGGTCGCGGTCTCCTGTCGCGGTCTCGGCGCGAAATGGCGCCCATACAATTCTCGGTCTCCGGTCGCGGTCTCCTGTCGCGGTCTCGGCGCGAAATGGCGCCCATACAATTCTCGGTCTCCGGTCGCGGTCTCGTGTCGCGGTCTCAGCGCGAACTTGTACCTTTCCGCTTGTGACATCGAACGATTTTGACACTAGGCCTCTATGAGTAAAAACTTTTAAGTACGATTACTTCCAAATCGATGTAGAAATGTTCGACATCTAACAAGCTTAAAGCGGCCAGATTGAGAATAAATCGAATTTATGAGACAGTGATCCATGTCAGCGAAGTACGTATATAACCTGTCAAATACACGTGAAACATTTATAAATTCGGTCGAGCCGTTTCGGGGATGCACAAACACAAACTTCGTGATAGGATATTTTTCTTAGAGGAATAAGATATAAAACTAGATTAATGTGATGATAATAAACCGTATCGCTTACTGGCCAAAATTTACATTTTAAACGTGAAGCAAAATCTTTTAAAGAATTGGTTGTAAAGTCGAATTACGGACGATAGCTTAACGTGACAACGTCATAATTAACAAAACATTGATGAAATGGAAGCATACAACGCAATCGACTGGAAGAGAGATAGATGAGGCGCAAGCATGAAGTGAGCGTAACGGGACACTTTTTCGTGCGTGCAGCCGGCGCGGCGTTCATCGATTTATAAGACGTTATTACTTAAAAAATATCACACTACCATGTATGTAGGAAAATTACTAATTTGTTTGTTGTTAGAGTTTGTGATTGAATTAAGAATAAATAAATATTGATTTATGGTCAAATTGCAACCACCTGGCGGCCATTGGCAAAATTTATTAGCTTAAATTACTGCTTAGTCCTGTTACATCCAGAAATATGTGAACTCTATGACTTGTAATTTTTAGAAAACATTGGTTTCTTAACCTAAATACAGATCAAGTTATTAAAAACATATCTCATTTTTACTCATCGCTACTTAAAATACGAAAAACGAAGTGAAATGTTTTCTCCAAATAATTTTACAATGAAAACACAATAATACAGGCAAGACGTGTAGACGACTTCTTGTTAAATGATCTTCAAGTAATAAGTGAAGCGTAGTTTGCCAACAGAATTTAAAAAGTTTTAACAACCTTTTACAGTTCGCTCTTACACTTTGCATTGGTCTTTGGGTACTTAAATATATTTTCTATAGATCATTACATCTTATTTTTCCCCATTATCTAATATATAAAATTCTCGTGTCACAGTTTTCGTTGCCATACTCCTCCGAAACGGCTTGACCGATTTTGATGAAATTTTTTGTGCTTATCCGGTATCTATGAGAATCGGTCAACATCTATTTTTCATCCCCCTAAATGTTAGGGGTAGTCCACCCATAAATTTTATTTTTTATTTTTTGGACAAAAAATTTAATTTCTATTTTTTTATGATACAACATACAAAAATACATACAATCCTCAAATTTCACCCTTCTACGATCAACCCTTACTTTTAAATAGCCATTTTAGTAATTTAATCATTTTTCATCCCCGGTCGTTAACTGACCAATCGTCATTTAATTAGTTAGCCCCGCCAGTTGTCTACAGGTGTCACTTCTGACCCAGTAAACAGCACGATAATTTGGGGATCAAAAGTAGCCTATAGCATATTTATAGTTTAAACACGCTAATCTCGGGAACTACTGGACCGATTTAAAAAAATCATTCACCATTCTTTCATATGTACGTAATCCTTGAATGCTGTAGGTTATATATATGTACCACGGGCGAAGCCGGGGCGGGCCGCTAGCTGACCCGGCAAACGTTGTTTTGCCATATAAATAATTTCCCAATAAAATAAGGGTTGATCGTAGAAGGGTGAAAATTGAGGATTGTATGTATTTTTGTATGTCGTATCATAAAAAAATAGAAATTAAAAATTTGGTTTAAAAAATTAAAATAAAAATTTAGGGGTGGACCACCCCTAACATTTAGGGGGATGAAAAATAGATGTTGGCCGATTCTCATAGATACCGGATAAGCACAAACATTTTCATCAAAATCGGTCAAGCCGTTTCGGAGGAGTATGGCAACGAAAACTGTGACACGAGAATTTTATATATTAGACTAGCGGCCCGCCCCGGCTTCGCCCGTGGTACATATATATAACCTACAGCGTTCAAGGATTACGAACATATGAAAGAACGGTGAACGATTTTTTTAAATCGGTCCAGTAGTTCCCGAGATTAGCGTGTTCAAACTATATATATGCTATAGGCTACTTTTGATCCCCAAATTATCGTGCTGTTTACTGGGTCAGAAGTGACATCTGGCGGGGATAACTAATTAAATGACGATTGATCAGTTTTCGACCGGAGAGGAAAAATGATATTAAAAAATAAGGGTTGATTGTAGAAGGGTGAAAATAGAGGATTGCATGTATTTTTGTATGTTGTATCATAAAAAAATATAAATTAAAATTTTTGTCTAAAAAATAAAAATAAAAGTTTAGGGGTGGACTACCCCTAACATTTAGGGGGATGAAAAATAGATGTTGACCGATTCTCATAGATACCGGATAAGCACAAAAAATTTCATCAAAATCGATCAAGCCGTTTCGGAGGAGTATGGCAACGAAAACTGTGACACGAGAATTTTATATATTAGATTTTACATTTATAAATATATTAGTATGATTAGTGTTATAAATGCAAAAGCTTATGTGTTGGAATACTGAACCTTGAAATTCACATTAATTGTAAGCTAAAATAGTTGATTCACACATCTCAAAAAACACAGAGTTCCTGAAGGATTAAATGACTATGTGATCTTCAATGGGGCTCATTTAACCCACGGAATCCAATTCATTATATACTTGACGACTCCCAGTTTTTATGTTCGTAATGCTGGGTGGAAAAATGCTGTTATAGGAATATGTCATCAGGTGTTCGCTTTCGTTATCCGTCACTCTAACTACAAAATATATCATCTTTTTCTAAACATTTGCGTCTAGGTTTAGGCAAGTCATACACCTGTACTTTTGAGTAAAATTAAATCATTTTAATTTCTGACATCAAATAAGCACTACGGGTCAATTTGAGCTTCAATTAATTGAAGACAAGTTTTGTAATAAATCAAATATTTAAACTTATAGCTAAAAATCTGCTGTTTTTAAATTTACCGGAAATAATTCCATCATTTTCCAAACATACAGACCTCACGTCCTCAGGTCCCAAGGGACACGCCGATGGAGGTACGTAACCAAAGCCTCGATTGACGTAGAGGTTTTCCTGAAATAGCGTCGAACAACGCAGATGTGGGTGATAAAGTAACGTTGACTAAGGGACGAGGTGAAACGACGCCCCGCAAATTGGTTGCTCGGCTTAAAAAGTATGGGATGGGTCGGGACGTGAACTAGGCTGTCAACTATGCCATTGTTACCAGTGAACTTTTGGCGAATTAAATTCCGTAACATTTTTCCGAATTTTCGAATTTATTTTCTCAGTTCTTTCGTCAATAAGTACTACGTTTAAAACGTATTTTTTTGTTGGTCGGTTAAATTTGCAATGTTAGCTTACAATGTATTAGTTACAAAAACAAAATTAAAAATTTTGATTAACCCCCGACTACCTTAGATTTGTTATCTGTAGAACATTCTACTAGTCAAGCCCTTTCATTTGATACCCATATTAAGGGAAGTGTGAAAAAGGAAATGTAATTCGCCATTTTGTGGTTGCGGCCATCTTGGATTTGAAATTTGTCATAGTGCAAAGTATTCTACTGATCAAGCCCTTTCATTTGATACCCATATTGAGGTAGTAGTGAAAAATATTATATAATTCGCAATTTTGTGGTGGCGGCCATCTTGGATTTGAAATTTGTGATAGCGTTTAGTACTCTACTAGTCAAGCCCTTTCATTTGATACCCATATTGAGGTAGGTTGTGAAGAAATATTTTGTCCGCCATTTTGTGGAGGCGGCCATTTTGAATCGATATTAACCAAACATAGCTAAGAACACCCGCACGGATATTAACTTTCAAATAAAAAAAACCGCATCGAAATCGGCCCATCCGTTTGAGCTCTACGGTGCCACAGACAGACACACACACAGACAGACAGACAGACAGACAGACAGACCGACAGACAGACAGACAGACAGACATCGACGTCAAACTTATAACACCCTTTTTTTTTGTCGGGGGTTAAAAATGAACGAAAATTATTGTAAAATCAAAAAACATAATCCATACTTTTTCCTTGAGTGTTCGCTGATGAATGTCAGCTGATGAATATTGCCGTGTGCTAGGTAATTATTTGGACTCTTCATATCCCTATAGCTGCGTGACGCTGTACGCTATTATTGGGAAGGTGTGTTGCTTACCATAAGGCACAATATCCTGTGCAACCCATCACTATTTTCTATAAGAAAATAACAACTTTTTTGGCACCCGCATATTTCTCGTTTCTATAATTGGTAAACGGTGAAAAGTAGCCTATTCCCTATTACAGACAATTCGACTACCTAGCTAGCATGGTTGCCTGAAAGAGACTACCTAAACGATTAGGCCGCCAATTCATATGTCAAGCTTTTAATGTTCTTAAGTATCTTTCGTACTTTTGAAGTGAAAACTTCTTTTGCTGCACTACGGACAGATTTTTCGTGGGCTGTGAATTGAATTCTTGCATCACGCTTGGAAACGATAGGAAATCTTCGGGTAAAGTAGGGACTATGGCCATTGGCCATCTAGAAATGCGTTAGCATTTCACATTGACCATCTAAACATCTGTCAGCATTTCTAGATGGCCATGCTCATGGCCACGCCCTCCAATTTCACGCGCGTAGTATCCAATGTGAGCCATCAAATTCTGAGTTATATATTTTCACTTCTATCGCCAGTTCCTAAGACTGCCATTTTTTAAAATATTTGTGGCATTCGTGAACAATTTTGTTTTCTTATTATATTATCTTATTTATCTGATTGCAACAAAAGAAATAATCACCAAACTTTTCTGTTTATATTATTAGTAAGATATCATCCATTTCTTCTGATTCCTAAAAAAAATATCAAACTACGCTATACCTATGCTCGTTGTTACTAGAAGGTGACAAAGCACCGTTCACTGAACAAACGAAACGAACGACGTGAAACAAATTGGCTGTAAGGTTTAAAAAGTAAAAAGGGAAAGGGAGTAGTGAGAGAAGTTTAGATAAAACGGAACGGTTTGGTTTTCTAGTTCGCTGGGCTTACGTTTGTTAGGGGCAAAACGAGCTAGCTGTATTGTAAAAAGTTTTTCAATTTGTACCTGTAAATAAGTTAACTATGAATTTACTATATCTACGCCCGCAGTCGCAAAAATCCGACTACCAAGCTAGAGTGGTGGATTATGACCTTTTAACTCTCTTATGTGAAACAGCCCCGAACCCCAGAACTGGGAACATATATTTATAACTAGACCCGACAGCTGATGCATCAATTTAATATGGTGGACAATTCACACACAACACCATCTGACCCCAAACTAACCAAAGCTTGTAATATTGGTGGATTGGTGGTGGACAATTCACACACAACACCATCTGACCCCAAACTAAGCAAAGCTTGTGTGATGGCAGCCAGATAGCTGATATAATACTTATATATTTTTAAATACATACTTATTATACATAGGAACACCCAGACACAATGCAAACATTTGAATTCATCACACAAATATTTGCACTGGGTGGGGATCGAACCCACGACCCTCGGCTTCGCAGGCAGAGCTACTACCAACTAAGCCACTAGGGCAGTCAATATGGCGGCCAGATTGCTGATATACTACTTAAATAGTTGTACATACAAACAAACTTATTATACATAGAATCAGCCAGACACGGCACAAATATTTGGATTTATCACACAAATATTTGCACTGGGTGGGAATCGAATCCACGACCTTCGTCTTCGCAGACAGAGTTACTACTCAACTCAACTCTGCCTGCCAAAGCCACTAAACCACGAGACCAGTCAAGTTATGAGTTGTACAATCATGGTGCAAATGTTTGCTAAGTATTAGTAAATAAAGAAATATTGGTGGACATTTCACACACAACACCACCTAGCCCCAAACTAAGCAAAGCTTGTACTATGACAGCCAGATAGCTGATACAAAACTTATATTTTTTTAAACATACTTATTATACATAGAAAACTTTATAAGAGGTTAATTTACTCATACAAAACCAACGAACTGAAATCCTACTTATGTAATATATATATTTTTTTTAAATTAACCTCAACTTTCCCACTGCTGGGTAAAGGTCTCTCCCAATTCCCTCCACTTTTTCCGGTCCTGAGCTACTATCGTCCATATGTTATAAATGCTAAAATTTAGATGTTGGCGGCGCAACTACGTCGGAATGACTGAAAAGATCGGGTTGATAATGGAAACACAGATTATAGTCTAGAGTAGTAATATACGAGTATAAGATACTTTTTGCGACAAAATAATGAAGAGAGCATCTACGCAGGTAAAATACTTTTTTTCAACATCTTACTTGTTTCAAACAGTATTATAGGATAAACCATATTTTTTAACTTTGATAGTTTGCACTTGACCGCCTTCTTGCCTGATGTTAAACGACGATAGGATCTTCGATGGAGCGTGCTTTCCTAGAAGTAACCAACTCACTCTCAGCTTAAAGACATCAAGATAAACCATTCATAACATTCTTAACCATCGGAAAGTATACACTCTGGCAACACACTACAGCCAAGACGTTCTTATCACAAAAGTGAAGTCTTTTTTTTTATCTTTTATAGGTTTACACTTGACCGCCATCTCGCCTGATGTTAAACGACAATGCGGTCTACGATGGAGCGTGTTTACCTAGAAATAACCGATTCACTCTCGATTTGAAGACACAAAGATTGTAATCATCGGGGAAAACCCACTCAGGCAACGTATTCCACAGCCTAGACGTTCTTATCACAAAATTAGAGTCAAATCTCTTCGTTCGTGTCTTTGGAACATCAACCATGAAACGATGTCCTCTTTCGAGCTAAGCAACAAGCAGTCCGATAGTAAAAAGGTCAAGATGTTAATAGATCATGCAGATCAATTACACACTCTCCGAAATACATCAAAGTCATATAAAATAATGACTCCCTTTATTTCGGTGCAGTTTTATGAACCACGTTGGGTGTACTAAATGTACTGTTCAGTGGTTTTACGATTAGTATAAACTTGGAAATGCATATTTCCAAGATTGAAATATGTGCTGACATTGACGGAGACAATGCGTGATATTATTGCCTCCGTTTATGTCAGCACAAACAGCGAAACGATAAATTACAAACGGTTTTTTCTTCAGAACGTGTGATATTTGCAGATCTGCACTTAGGCAGCCTCGAGTCTCAGAACTGGGAGTGAGCTTTTACGCTAGTATCATTTATTACAGATTTTTAGCGTAGTAAAATACATAGTACAAAAATTACCGACGATTTCGATGCAATTTTGTGAATTTTGGACTTGCAACATCACGGTAAATAAACCGTAATTTATGATATGGCTCACTAATTCCCTATATTTATATTCCCACTGCTGGGACTTGGGGCCTGCCAAGTATGGATCAGTGAATGACAGATATTCTCAAAAATTCTCTTACGGAAAGTTTCTGTTACCACGCGATATTTTCATTTACGATTCAGTCATCACTAATCTCTAATTCACTTTTCTAAATTTAGAAAAATGTTTAGAGTTCATTTCATTTCTTTTTAGCTAAATTTTTGTTTTTGCTGCAGTTAATGTTCTGAGCATAATGATTATAAAATATTTTCTTTCAATTCATTACAGTACGCAAGATTATAATTACTAGAACTCGTTCGTTATTAAGGGGAAAACACCTTGAAAATTTTTCACTGTGGTGTTTTTCATTTTTCTAATTAGACTACCTTAATTAAAAAAAATGGTCATAAAGCTGCAATCTTTCATATTCTTTATTAAGATAAATTACTGTGTAATGCGGTCTCATCTAAAAAGAGAATATAACCTCAAGCTAATCCCGTGGTTTTTCGTAAAACGTACTGAAAATTTTAATATGTTTTCGAAAAATTCCAGTTCCAAAACTTCATATTCCTATTTTAGTTTAGCCCTTAGATAAGAGTATGTAAGTCTGAACAAATTAATTACTTGGATGAATCTACTTTAAGTAAGACAAAACACATTTAATTAAAACCCAAATCTCAACCAAAACTCAACGTAATTCAGAAAAAAAGCTGCAGATTTTCAAGACTCTAATAAAGAGAGCCGTTATGCAAATGGATGGAAGCAAAGATTAGATCTATAAAACCTTGCAATAAACTCTTTAGCTTAGTTCTGCTTTCCTTCGTCCGGTGCCACTCCTTTCCCTAATTTCGATGATAAGGAAAAAGCTGAAAATATGTCTTCGCGTTGCTTTTGCAACAACTTACAAAATAAAGCTGTTTAATTCATTTATATGCAATAACATTTTATTAAAAAAAACTAGTTCGATATTTTTTAATTTAACATATTTGTCACTTATACTTATTAAGCACTACACTTTTATTTTTAATTGAATACATTTATTAATTAGTTTTTTTTAATTATAAATGATTTTTAATCACTCTTTAGTTTTGTAATAGCACGTATTTTAATCTTTTCACATTTGGTTCAAGCGAAACTTTTTGATTTGTAAGATTGGATCGGACATTCGAACGAGCGCGGCGCCTGGTAACAAGACGTGCTACCCGTACGGCGTTCCATTTGGCACTGCTCGTCTGATAGGGTGGAAAGGTTCACGCATGCGGACCTCTGGATGCCGTTAACCCTGATGACTAGAATCCGCTACTGTGAAACCTGCTATGGTACATTATAGTGGCTACAAATCTAACCACCCGACCTACCGTTCCGACGTGTCGTAGTTTCCACCAGAGCAGTAGTTTAAATTTAGAATCTAAGCACTTCAAAATGCACATTTCCTGGCATTTCTTGTACTGCAAGAATATTGAAATTTCTTAAATCTTTTTGACCTGAGGGCCTTATAAATAGCAATAAAAAACGCAAACCAGAGTAAGATACATAATTACGTCTAATTCAATTACTAAATTTGACACAAGTTCACCTTTGTCTCTTTGGATGCATTTTATGTTACAAGCATTGAAGTTTTGTTCACCAATTTGTTTTCTCTCGAAATTTAATAATCCCAAAAAGGTATGCTGGTAAAAAAGTTTGAAATTCGGTGGTAAGTACCTATACATAGCGTAACGCAGCATGGACAGATCCATTGAAGTGGTGTATATATTATTCGAAAAACGCTATTCCATTAACTAAATATCCGCCATTTGTGGTGATAGTTCATAAGTGTTCTACTGTAATATTTCTGTTTTTGTGTCACAATAAAGAGTTATCTATCTATCAATTCGTTGTCGTGTGAAATGCATTGTGTTAAAAAATCATCTAAAACACAATCAGAGGCTGCGCAGCCACGAGCACATAGAAGAAGCTAAAGGCGAGCTTGTTGTTTATATTATGTATGTGATAATTAATTCGAACAAACGTATTGGATGCGAATATATTCGAATTTCAACCACCACTCATTTTCATATCCCAACTTCTTCCCAATCGGGCGATAGCGCTCCAGTACCTGTGACGGTTATATTTTTTTTAATCTTTTACACATGTTTAGGTAGTTAGTTTTCGAACAAAAATGCTCCTACGAAAAAAATTTTGTATCTTCGTAGTTTCCAAAGTAATAACATAATATTGATATCAGAACATAATTAACACATAATATTTAATAACTTTGATAGTTCAGTCATTTAATTTTTTCCAAACTTTACTTTTATTTTAACCTTATTTTTTTTTCAGATACCTAAGTTATAGTATCCATCAAGACACTCAGGCCTGAAAGTAAAGTTTTCTGTTTGTCTGAGTATTTGGAACGTCACCCATAACTGATTGTCATTGTTGTCACTTTTGCGAGATATGAGCTGTCCGGTGGAACAAAATGCTCATTTACAAGAAAAATACAACAACTACGATGAAAAAACTTGTTTGTCCTTGTTGTTTTGACAATGTCTTCACTTTATTGCTGTAAATGTTTTTTAAGTTTCAATTACTTACAATAACAAACGAATGAATAATGTCCATTGAAAAACCATTGATTACCTATTTAAAACAAAAACATTTTCCTTTGATCCTATGTTTCAATTATTATCATAATCATAAACCAAAAATTTGCAAAAAAACATGCACAACATAATAATGCATATCGATATCCAGGTTATACAAGAATATAAAAACACAAACATCAATTTAATATTTTTAAAATTCATTCTTAGCCATGGATACTGAGTATAGTAATATTCAGTAGCAAAAAAATCAACAGCGAGTAGCGTTGCTGCACTAAAGGCATGTCACAAAGATTTTTTTTGTTGCAAAGATTCGCATTTGAATACCATTTAACCTTATCTATATAATAAGATAAGGCTGCCATTTATGGCACTAGTTATAAGTTGTTTTATTTGCTATTGTGTTTTTATTGTAGATGTCTTCTGGTGTGTATAATAAAGAGTTTCTGTCTGTCTGCCTAGCCTGATGGTAAGCTAAGGTGTGATCAAACAAACGTGATGGACTCTTATCTGTAAGACTTTGTTCAGTCTAAATTAGTAAAGTTTTTGATTACATCTCGCAAGAAACCACGGAGGCGGTGCAAATGACCAACAACTATTTGTCAAACGTGCAACAGTGCAGATTAAAGCAGAACTTTGGGTTCGGTTTAAAAATATATTGATAAGGCGACAGTGAAAACCCCGTGGTGGTTAAAACCAACGATTTCATACCACGAGGTGTGTCGTTACTTCGAATCCCAGCTGCACCTCTCAGTATTTTTCCATAAGTAGATATATAGATTTGTATTTACCATTGGTTTTGAACGGTGAAGGAAAACAAGATATTCCTAAAATTTTTCGAAGTCATGCGCCATTCGAGCTGACTCTGAGCTAGCTTGATAGATTACTCGTATATAGCCCTGAATTTCTTCTTCTGAGAGAAGGTCCTGGGTTTTTTAGTTAAAGGCTTATTTTTGCTATGCTTATGCTGACACAAAAGCGACGTTGTGATAAACATTTTTGTTCTGCGTTTTGACAATTTTATTGTTATTTTTATAAGTAGAAATATTTTATCAGCAGTCATGTTATCGTTTGGGGCTAGATAGTGTTGTCCATCAAATAGTTTTTTTTATTGCTTTGGATTTTTATTTTTTTTAGGCTTAACACAAGTTGAAGGTGTATTCCATATGCTTCTGTCATTCCGTTAAGTGATAAAAACATTACCGATTTACAAACAGTCTAACATACAAGTTTTTTTATCTAAAACTGAAAACTGTAGTTGTAATATAATGTGATCTCATCTGAGGTAAAATAAATGTATTATTAATAAATCTAAGTTATTTAAACAACATCCAAATTCAAGTCAAGGCAATGCAAATCTTACGTTCGTTAGTTTTATGGGCATTGGTTTAGGTTATGCATTATTTATCAGTGAACCAATCAGGCACTTAGTACAAAGGTTTTCATAGTTTTTAAATAACTAGAATATACTCACGACTTCGCAAGAAGTTTAGAAAGTAACTATTATTCATAAGATTTTAAATTTTTTCGTAATAAAGACGAGCCCAAATGTGTGATTCCATATCATAACTGTTACTGTTAATCTGAGCTTAAAACTACAGCTTGATCTTTACAGTCCTTTGACGCGATTAAACTACATATATCTAAACTTTTTCATATTATTTAATACTAGTCGTCCGTTCTAGCTTTGTCTGTGATATAACATATAGCCCATAGCAATCAGGGATCCCGTACATCCTCAGTGGTGAAAGAAATTTTGAAGTCGCTCTAGTAGTTCTTGAGATTAGCGAGTCCAAACAAAAAACCTCTATAACTTTGTAATAGTTGTATGGATTAATAAGTATCTGTCTGGAGTTTGAGAGCAATAAATATTTTGAAACAATGGTGAACGCGATATTATGTGACGGAGCTGTCCGTGATTTAACTCGAATAAACAGATTTTCCCCTTAACTCAAAGACACTCAGATTACAATTATCAAGATAAGACTATATTATATTCCACTATTTAAAAGATATTACTACAAAAGTGGAGTCAAATCTATAATACGTTTGGAACATCAACTTTTTATTTCAAGTTACGATCATTCTAAGAATAGTTGGTCTGAGGACCAGTAAGAGTAGGTGGTAGATATACATTTTCGAAAATCTATCCGATAAAAACTGATAAACGCGAACTTTAAACTCCTAGTGATATCATGTAATTTTGAAAGTTTTTTAGAACTAGAGACATTGAGCATGTTGGCATGTGTCTCGACTGAATTCAAAGCTTCTAGCTGCTACTTAGCTGACCCATCCCAAATGACCTTAATCCTAGCTGCTACCCATTCCAGCTTTTTATTATAAACATTCAAACAGTAAAATAAGATCAAATCGGGGCATTTAAGCGCAATAGTAATACTCAACTCCTTTGTGCTCCTTTAAAGTCGGGTGGCCGGCTTCTTTGCCGGGGTCGCGCTCCTGCACGGTCCTTCCTTCACCCTTTACGCGACGGCCGCGTTAAGGGTTTGTAGAGCTCATTTTGTTAATCTTTTTAGGGCCTAAAAAAAAGGTTTTCGGAAAGCACCAAAAAAACAATACAAAAACATTTACAGAATGTAACAAAATAACTACTCAAAATTTTTCATGTTACCAAAAAAAATTGATAATAGTTTTTTTTTTAAATAAAGAGTGACGAGACGATCACGACATGTGCCTGACTATACTTTTTAAATTTTTAAGTAGTATTACATAATTAAACATTACTGACCCGAAACTAATGCTTCTTCTGCGCTAGCCCAAAGTTGGCTAAGCAGTAGAGGTCACTTGTGGCAAACTGCCTTAGGTCCCTTTATAAAAAAGGAAGTGCTAGCTTCAGTATGTCGATTTTGGGTCTCAGTGTGCGTGTGCATCGTAAAAATTCATTCTGAAGATTCTGTTCAGCCAACCTCGTGGTGTTGTTTTTTGTCTGTCGAGATGTGATGTGTTTATTTCCAACTACGCTAAAATATTAGTGAATGTATTAATAATAATATTGATATATCCACTAATATTTTCTACAAAGTGTGCCAAAAGAAAAAGTTTAACTTGAAAAATCGGTTTACTGGAGAAAAACAGGCGCTATGATATACGTCTAATGTATTGGTAAGGCGTGGCTGGAGTTGCCTAAATACCCAGCAACCTGTCTTTTTACCTGATTTATGCACGTGTCATGCCAAAGAGCGTCAGAAACATCCGTCCAATGGTTGTTTATGACCTTATTTTCCTAATGCAAATATTTTAAAAGAATCTCCTTTGTTAGCACAGAGCGAAAGGCTGTAAATCCTGATATTCGCGCGCAGATAGCGACGTTTTTCTGGATAATCTATTAGCAAACAGCTCACCTAAAAGGGTTTGCGTTCTGTGTCACGAAATTATCGCTGACTGTTTGAAGGATTTTAGGCGTAGGCAAAGCCTCAGAAAATTTCAGAAAACGTCAAAAATATCCTACGTCTATTCTCAAGGTTATTAAGATCGAAATTACGTTGGCGATGCTATAAAAGTAAACTACGAAATCCGTAGTGGGTGTCGGATTATATTCTTTATTACTCTTAGGCTTAGGTTTCTTTGAATCAAAGATAAAGACCGCAAAAAAAGTATTCGCGTGCTAACAAAAAGTATGAAAATATACCTAATACAGAACAGTCGTACCTACACTGTAGGTACACCTTAGTGCAAAAAAATAGTCAAAAGGTTTTTCGTTTATTTTCCGTACAGTTGCTATATTTACGAAACGTGATATACTTATTTATCACGTGTTTTTTACTAGATTTTTTTAATCCTACAACTCTTTATTCTAGACTCCGTATTTTGGGCATTGAATACAGCTTCAGGCGTAGGTATATGGGGTGAAATATAATGTAAATTAACGAAGTAAGAGTAAGAATTGCGGAAGTCATATTTACTTTTTTATATTTTGTAAATGAAGATAGCAAATCCAACAAAAGTAGAGTTAATTTTTTTTTAAGTAACTAACGTTCGTACACTTAGACATTTTAAGTATTTACATTTTTAGTTGTTATTTTAATTTAATTTGAATGACTATACTTAGTAAAATAAAAAGTAAAAATGAAGATACTTTAAATGTCTAAGTGTACGAAGTTTATGATGAATCTAATTTAATGAAAATACTGTGTAAGCTGCTTCTAAATATTTGTTTAAGATTGAGACAAAGTGATATGCAAGTATTTTTTTGTTTTGTATCATAATGAATTCAGAAATGTTAGAATTATGTCCACAACATACAAGTAAATAAATATTAACATTTTTGCATACCTACTGCATGACCTGGTGGTTTATGTTTTGTGTAGAGATGATATTTTTGTTAGAATAACTATGAAAACTGGATCTAGAAATTTATTTCAATTTTTTTATAGTTTCCTTGTTGTCTATTTTCCACTTTAGAATTAATCAAAACCAAAATATCTTGATATCTTACGATAATTTATACATAGGATATTTCTGTTTTTATAAAAACCTTGATCGAAACTAATAAAAATCCGGATGTGGCATTTGAAATTTGAAAATAAGGTCAACAAAAAGGTTCAAATTTAGAAATGAGGTCAATCACCATCAATGACATTTACGTCATCATCTCGGGAAACCTCAGGATTTTTTTTTCTAGGCCATACCACGTTGAGATTGACGTGATTCAGATTGAGAATGTAGTTTGTATTAAATAGGTAAAGCTGTCGAAGTCTTGTTTTAGTTACTACAATGCAGAGCTCGAGGCAAGTCGCCCAGTGCAGTGTGCTTTTGGCAACCATTAGGTGAGCGAAGGATTAATTTCGCATAAATGTTACACATTCTAGTTAGTTTTTTGTTTAGTGCTACCGTGCCTCAATGTGTAAATTTTGAATTTAGATTAAAAATAAATACCTACGTTTAAAAATTAACATCAGGAGCGACTAAATTTTTATGAGTTTATTTTTTGATTTTTCAAGTTTATTTATTTATTACTATTTTTACGATTTGTTACAAGTTTTGCAGTATTCATCCAAGGCTATGTCTGTAACTTGACGATGTTCTAGAAGTTACAGGCACTTATGGGAACAACTAGTATCAGTGTGTAGGAATAAACTGTGAAAATAAAAATAACGATTTTTTTTAGTCATGGTGTTTCAGTAAATTGTTGTTGTATTGTATGGGTGATACCGTACTTTGTAATGTATCTAGATGACGATCTTTCTACGAAAGAGACTTTTTGATTTCGAAATAAACACGCAACTTTCCTACTCCGTTTCTGCTTCGATCCGTCATTTCGTCCATTTAAATGTTCTAAGCCTACCTCTGATTAGAGTGCGCTTAGTAGTAAAGGTTAAACAATATTTGATCAGACGAAATGAAGTAGAACCAGAGTAGGAAATTCGCGTGTTTATATCGAAATTGTGTTTTTTCGTAGAATGAGAGTAGACGTCCAGATTTTGCAAAATAATCGTACGTCAGTAAATTTTTAATCAAAATAATTTAGTTAAAAACAATGTATATTATTTGTACGTGTAAGATAAATACATACATATTTATCGAACGCATTAAACAACCTCCTAAGGTATCAATTAAACTATTGATAATAATTATGTCGAAATTAGTAGACCACATTTTAAGGGTTTTTTAGTAGAGATGTGATTTTATTCAAAAATATTGCAACCATATTTTACCGTCATAATAAAGAACTGATTGATATCGCAAATTTCATAGGTTTTATAGAGTTTTGATTATTTTCTAATTAAAATTGATGTTTTATGAAATAATAGCACGTCTCAGAGGTTTGGTTCGCGGATTCTTTAGTAATTATTAATTATGGCAATTAATCTTATACTTTTGAAGCTACGGGTATACTCGTACCTATTAGAAATTAGTTATTTAAATTCCCTGCCATTTTTTTGCGAGTGTTATTTCACTTGATTTCCTGTCTTACTTGAAACATGACATAGGTATTTTTATTTAGTATTCTCTTTAAATTTAACGGTTTTAAACTACGCGAATGTAGTGTTCTTGATAGCACTACTTGTAATTTTGGATATGACAATAAAATCCACCTCTAAGTACTGAGTGTTCAATTTCTTTTATTGCTAGTAAAGTTGTCAACACAATCAGATTATAATCTCACAGTAGGTTATGTTAGTTTGTAATTGAACGTCGAAACATTATAATGTGACGCTTACGACAATGAAACTGTGACACAATATAAGTTACAAGATACATCCCGTGGTATGAACTGCGGCTTGACAGTTTTGCGTGCCCATTTGTTTACGTCAAATATCGATTGAATAAAATACCTAACTCACGGGAGACAATCATTTTAACAGGGTATAAAGTAGCCATTGTTTTAATGCAGGTAGTGTAGGTACTTATTACATACATTGATTCATTCAACTGTTACAGAGATAATTGGGAACAAACAAACACACAAACGTTCGTCCTTATAGAATATACTCCTAGTATGACGTTTGAAAACAGAGAACTATTAGAAAAATACGTTGATTATACAGATTGTAAGTAATCCTGATTACGAATCCTCTAAATAAATCCTAAACTAATTTCAATTAGATAATTTATTTTTCCTTATAAATAGTTTTCCTGTTTTAATGTTTAACTGCAGTCTAGCCTAAGCAACTCACTGTTTTCCCTCTCTTGGGGCTCGGAGCCTTCTCTTTCAAGTAAATAGTCAATGTCATAACCCACCGCACTGGCTAAATGCGGACTGATATATGACACATGTTTCCGAAAGAAATCTTTCTTGAAACATGCTGGTTTCCTCAAAATGTTTACCTTCATGGTTACAAAGTAAAAAAAATGGTGAAATAACTCGTATTCTCGTATATCTGCACTTGTAGTAGGCATTACAGGCGGGATGCGAACGATACGACATCAGGTTTAAAATTAAGTGTTCTGTCTTGAGTTGGCAGTAGGTACATGAAGATAAATAAGATTAATTTTACTGAATTAGCAGTTCATTAGTATGATTAATAATGTCTCATTGTTGCATTCAAACTACAAAACCCTTTTTTTACCCGTTTTAACGACACTGTATTTCGTTTAAGAAACTTGCAGTGCCCCGCAGTTCTACTCGCGTAGTACTTACTCGTTTCAGTTATTTTACTGAGATATGTGCAATGTCACGCTAGACTCACTGATCCAAATTTCAACTCTATCGGTTCATCCGTTCTGATTTATTGAGCAGATTCACTCTACACTCGATCATACTCAGATTGTATACGTGAAATACCTACACAGACAACAAATTCCATAGCTAAGTTGTTTTTATTGCAAAAGTCAAGTCCAACCTCTTTGTTCGAGTCTCGAGAGAAATAACAGTCTATAGAAATATGAGAAAAGTGATTTTAGGTTATGCAGATCATCTGCACACTTTTCGGAATGTATCCGATAAAAAAAACAACAAACATGCAACTTTGTGTACATTATTTATTTAAAGGAAAGATAAGCGACTAAGGTTCTTGAAAGTGATAAGGCTTAATTAAGACACACATATTTAATACCAGTTTGATTAAGTAATTCAGTAGGTAATGATATTCATTGAAAGTACTGGTATTGAGCTATTTTCAACTTTAGTTAATCAATATAAGATTTGATAAATCGAAACTACACAGCCATATAATAATACATGTAATACATATTTATAAAACAAAATTCTACCTAAAAATAAACAATATAAAACACAATGGGACAATAAAAATGATAATACGCAATTGAATGAAAATGTCAATTATGTACAGGTAGGGAGTTTGGTGATAAAAGTTTTGAAAGAACAAAATAAAAGATAATACACAGAATTTTAAATACAGGTAAAAACATTTAATTACATATTGAACTGACGTCACAAGAGTTTGATTTTTTTTGTATTTTTGCTACGTATTTTAAGTGAATTTCTCGTCTAACGTAACATGGATTTAATATTATGATCAATTTTACGATTTCTTGTGGAAACAATAGAATTACAATAAAACCTTACATCATCATTTACATCAGCCACACAATGCAACGATTGTATTAAAAATATAAATCATGACTATTTTTATCTTTTAGTAAAACAATATATACTGAGCTCAACGCAGCATGAATTAAGCTACATTTAGCATAATTTGCATTTATTCTTTGTAGCTTTATATAATAAAACTATTTATAGTATAACACTTCTAGGTACATACATTCAAAGCTTATTAAATTACAAGTTTGTAACAATAAAATATTTTTTATTCGATTCTATTAAGAACTTCAAAGTTACGATAAAATCAAATAAATGAAATACAAATATTTCATCATCATCATCATATAATGATAGATCAATGGATTTATGTACCTCAAAAATGTGTTGAGCATTAAATTTATACCTAATGTGGTACGCCATTTCAGGGCCCCCAGTTTTACGTATTTCCCGCGTTTGTTCTTTGAGCGCGATTAAAAGTGTTATTCCAGACTAGTAATCTATCTGTGCTACAAATTTATCTCGATCCGTTTAGTAGCCCCGATGTAATTAAGCAACAAACGTCTTAACTTCCGACCTTTCGAATTAATTCTAATAGTAGGATTATGAATAAGAATAATATTCGTTTTTTTTTAATTAAAACGTTATTGTTATTAGAACCATAAAACCAAATAAATGATGACAAATATTATCTAACAAACTTTTTGGGATCAAATATTTATAATAAGTCTACTACTAAATGTACTACAGCTAAACCTAAACGAGTTTTGAAAGAAATGGGTAAAGTTGTGATTGAAAAATTTAACGTAATAATTACTTGTTTCAGCCTGCTGTGCCTGACACACGGGGCTAGTGAGCCAAAGATCACTGGGTTGAACGACTATGCCTTCCCCAAAGACTTTATGTTTGGGGTCTCGACGGCTGCATTTCAAATTGAGGGTGGATGGAACGCAGGAGGTATGATTTTTTTTATAATAAAGAGCGACTGTGCGAGACAGATGTGCGACTGATGGTAAACACATCGTTTGCTAATAATAGGATAGCGCCACCTGAAAATGATGAGTCATAATCAATGCCTAGCACTGAATAATAATGAGGCTAGAACCGTGGCCCCCCCAAACCGAAACACTTGAAATGATAACATACTACTACCGCTCAGCAGAGCGGTAGAATAATAAGCATAGGTGTGTTACTTCCCCAAACAGACTCTACATAGAATCCTGTCCCTCAAGATCAAGATTCAAATAACTGCAATAGACACTGCAATAAATCAGGCTAGAGTAATAAACACACGAGCTCTAAAATCAGAGGAAATTACGTAAAACTAGTGGGGAGGACCCTACATCGCACCATAAATCACCAATAAAGCACCATATGTACTAATCTAAGAGTGCATATAACTTTAACTTGTGAGAGAAAGCGCTGATCCCTGTAGAGGGAAAATAAAATTTCCGGGTTATGAAAGAGATTATTAGATTCTTTCTTTCTTGAATTTCTTTTTGAAAACACGTTTTGGAGTACTATTTTTTTATCTCTTATCTCTTCACTTAAAGAACATTAAGCAACCCACAAAAATCACCAACTGAGCAAAAACAAATTTAAAGTATTTCACTTTCCTGTGCTGTGGGAACAGTACATCACGTATCTAAAGCAAATTTTTCCGTACATTGTCCTCTATATGCAGATACTTAACCTTTAGTTAGTACAATGGGGTCATTTACAATATAACGGTACATTTTGAGATATGAGCAATAAGTGCTAAATGTAAAATTTAGAATAAATAACCTGAAATATTTTTTGTCTATAGTTCTGTGTCCTGGTATTTTTATGTATCATAAGTATATATTTGGGATTATGTAAGTATTATATCAGCTATCTGGGACAATACACGTTATTCTTAGTTTGTGGTTGTTGTATGAGGAATATACCTTCAATAAAATTTATGTTTGTATTAGATTAGATTAAATTTTCTATGATTTGATTATTTTTTTAAATAAGACGTAGCGTATATTTTAAACAAGTCTACAAAAACATCTTCTTTATGTAAGTTGTCGAAATCTAATGAGCTAGCAATTTTATTGTCTCCTATTATATGAATAGCTATTTCTTGCTCAATCATAAGGGAACAACGGTCAGTTCTTCAGATAAGGCTGAATTATAGGAGTTTAATAAAAAATATGGAAAAAGCACTACGTGAGAAAAACAGTATCTTCCAAGAACTTTTCGAGGTTATACGTCATCTGCAAACCCACACTGGACCAGCGTGGTGGTTTATCGTTCCGACTCTCTCTTTGGAAGAGAAGAGCTCGAGTCCCAGCAACATTTATTAGGGTACTTATCCTAAAAAGTTACCATCCATATTTGCACAGAATTAAAATCAACATTCTTTAGGCAATGGTTTTTAAATTTCACGCAAAAAAGCAATGGTCAAATATTAGATTTAAAAAAAATGCGTACATTATTATCACTATGGCACAAATATTAGCCTATGATGTGTTATCATACTATAATCTATATACAGTAAATTTGAAGCTGATCCCTCCAAGAGTTTCGATGTATTTGAGCAACAAACATTCAAATATTTGCATACATAGTATTATTAGGATATATTTTTATACATATTTTAGAGTAGCAGCATTTTGCACGTATGCATTTTGCATTAAGTGCGGAAAATGTCCAAGCTCTTCCGTCTGCACATAAGGGGTACCTACAATGTTTTTGTTTCAAGTATTGTAAGTAATTTCACGCTTCTTTGCAATATAGTAATTAGTTCAGTACCGTGTTATAGTTAATACAGTATCAGCAGCCGATAAAACTTTCTTTGTCTAACCTGCTTTACACTTTCATATAGATCTAAATTTAAACTCATTGTTTTATCTTTGCTAATCTGTAGGTACCTAATGCAAGACAATAAACGCTTAAGAGGATAAAGACGTAGGTATTTGTAGAGCATCTTTATTTCATGACCTGTGTCTAATCCTTCATGTTATCTTTTTGTCTGAGTTAAAAGGCAATAAATAAAGGAGGTTATCTACAACAGACAGTTTTCAGTGTTAGTAGCCCTACATTTTCTTATTTGTGTTCCGATTTATTCAATTACTTGATTTACTATATAAACCTACTAGCGGCCCGTTTCGGCTTCGCTTGGATATTGTCACATAAAAAAACTATCCTATCTTTTAAGTTGGATCAATCTACACACGGTGTCCAAATTTAATTAAAATCGGCTAAGTAGTTTAGGAGTCCATCGCGGACAAACATCGTGACAGGAGATTTATATATGTTAAGATGTAGGGTATATCCGTGGTATAATCATTATCTTAACAACCACTACCTTTGAACGAACAAAAAGTAAGTAAATTAATAAATAAATATTCGTGGACAATATTTTTTAACGAATTAAAAGGAGGTATTTGTGTTAATCCAGTTAACTTACTTATTATGTATTTAATTTCATTCAAATCCATTTAGAAGTTACAGTGATACGTGGCAACAAATATACACATTTACGAACTCGCAAACTCGTGTGTGCTATTTTGTACCCGTCTGCAAGAAGGGTTATGTCTTCTATATCACACTCCATTTTTAATAGACAGCGTATATAATATCAAAAAAGATATCATGGTTATAGTACATACCTCGCTGCTAATTTTTATAACCTTCCATGTATTTTAGTTCGTTTGAATGATATTTCAATTCTATTGCCTTATTTTATATTTCCTAGTATTTACAAATTTATTTAACGGCTGCATTCGTTATCGTATAGTCCACGTATAGTCAAAAAAGCTGTTATAAAAACAGTGATTCGTTGCACCCACCTTGCTGATGATCGGGGGTCAACCGCCTAACTGTAAGTACTTACTCAATGTACTCGTATACTAAATATTTACTGACGAATTTCGCAACTTTTTTTAATGCTTACCCGCGCAAGCCAAAATTTTGTCAAATCGTAAAGTTAAATAAGAATTAAAATAATAAAAATGTAATAATCCGAAATATTTTGAGACATAGAAGCGAGATTTTGAACACATTAAGAAACTTTCATAAAACAGTATTGCTCCTAGTTTCAAGATATCACGTTTGCTAATAGTATTATTTTTATTAATGACGGAATATTTGCACATGTTTCAAAGAATTTCCAACATTTCGATTCAAAATCATGCATTACGGCTATTTACCAATTAGCATGATGCATAAATTGTTTCTTTAAAATATCTTAATCGGACTAAACGTTTACCTTCACTGTACAATATGCTCGTATTACAATTATAGTATTATTACTTACCTATCGTCAAAATATCAATAATTTTTTACATACATAAATATCTTTCGTATTTATAAAGTAAATAAAAGCTTTCTACGAAAGGCTCTACCAATATATTCTTCAGCCGTCTTTCCTCAAAGATTCAATAAACTACTAGTATCGACAGCCGCGTTTGAATATAGAATGTGATTTACCTCTTTTGGGGTTTCATCCTTACAAAAAAGGTTCAGTAGCTTTATTGCAGCCGGAAAGCTGTGGCCATCTGTCTTTTATAGGATTTTAAATGAAGGAGGAAATGTGAAAACAATGTAAGTAATATTACACCGTATCAACAGCAGCTCAGAGAGTTGTTTTAAAAACTATCGAGTGAAGCATATAAAATGATGCATCAACTAGAAAAAAAAGAAATGCCTTACTTGCAAACAAGCATGTATTATATTTAAAATATCATAGTTTCATATATAAATGTTCTGCTTTCTAATTTTAATTTAATATACCTGTGTCTGTGTTACATACCCAAATGTCTGTGTACTATAGACCATGTAACGATATTCTGTACTTATTTGTGAAATGCTCCATTATCAGGTTAGGCCGGCACTACTACTGCCTAAGACGGGCGTAGCAAAAAAAAATTGTAACCTATGACTACTGCTTAGCAAAACTGCAAATGACATTACATTATTTTTACAGTTTAATTTGAAGCGAAATTAAAAAAACGGTTTAACAGCTTGTTTGCACACTAATTATTATCATAATTATTACTATCCAACACTAAATTCGTCTACGGCACAATATACGTGTATAGTTGTTATTATTTGGACCTATATACATGCATGATTCACCGTTTTTAAGTTAGCGGCATTACATACATGATTTCAAAATCATAGTGATGTTCGTGGGATTTGAATCATGGGATTCGAGTCGGTAGTCACCGTTCCTCCGACTAGCCCAACCATAACTTACACAATGGAACATGTGAAGTCCAAACCTAAAGTCATTACCTAGCACTGCGATCACTGCTAGTTTTCAAAGAGTTTGCCTTACACGTCAAATGTCAAATGTCTTAAAACACTTTATTTGTTCTCAGGCAAAGGTGAGAGTATGTGGGACACATACATTCACGAGCACCCAGAGTACACACCCGATAGATCCAACGGAGACATCGCAGCGGACTCTTATCACAAATACATGGAAGATATAGAAATGATTAAGAGTTTGGGCGTAAAATATTATAGAATGTCTATATCTTGGCCAAGGTACGTGATATTTTATTAATATTATAAAAGCAATGTTTAAATGTTAGGATATCAGCTTAATCACGTCAAAACGGCGGAACGGATCTGGTTGATATTTGAAGCTCAGGTAGATTATAGTCTGGTTTTACCGCAAAAAAATATGAGAACGGGACCCACGCTGATAAAACCAGAGGACATTGCTGGTAGAGACTATCTTCTTAACATTCCATGAATTTACCGTGCGTGTGCCGGGTTCATCGTGTGGCAGAGAGAGAAATCCCGAGTAGATCCCGAGACTTATGACTCGGGCGTAGGTTTAAGGGGCCTCTTTCTGACGTACATCAACACTTAATTATAATTTCGTTTTGTTTTCGTGATCCAAATTTTTTTACACATTTTCCTTATTGTTTAATCATTAGAAATATTAACCCGGATTCGTGTTTGCTCAAAAAATCACAGCTTTTTCGCTATCGGAAGCCTTTAGAGATAGGGTTTTAAGTGATTATTACTTAATTATGGTCCTGCATAATAAACTGGATCCTATTACTAAGCCTACATTATCTAAACAATCAAAAATGTATTAGTATTACGATCTAGGAATGATATTATTGAATTGATGATTATAGATTTTCCTTATCTGAGTGTTGTTGGTCAGATTGTGATTTTAAGCCAAAATTAACAAAAATTTTTACATTATAGAAGACCTACTATATCACACTGAATATAATTATTTAAAAATAAAATATTTATAGGGGACAATGATAATGAAACAAAAGGCCGTTTAAATCTGGTTTGAACAAAGTTGAATAAATACAAATGTATGTGATGATGATGATGATGATGATATAATTACGAGTAAGTGAAATTGTATTCTCAAAAACCACATCGTCGTTTAACATCAGGCGAGATGGCGGTCAAGTGTAAGCTTATTAAAGTTATATAAAAAATAGGGTTGCCTGAAAAGGAATCGCTAAAGCTGCCAATTGTCGCATTGATTTTAAAATTCAATTTTAATTATTTCTGTGTATTATTTTATAGAGTCCATGTATGAGTAGCCCACTAATGTTTCCACTGGGACTCGAGGACTTTTCTGGCAAGGAGATAGTCAAGGCCAAATCAATCACGCTAGCCCGATGCGGGTTGGTGAATGACGTATGATCTAGAAAGAATCTATAGCAACATCTCGGTTCCCTCACGATGTTTTCGTTCACCATTTTTAAGCTAACGGCATTACGCACATGACTTCAAAAGACAATGGTGCACGTGGGATTCAAACTAGGGGCTCCGAGTCGGAAATAACAGTTCTTCCTACTAGATTGACTAGACCTGCTGTGTGAGTGTCTATCACAAACTTTTATGGATAGACTTCATTTTCAAGTCATAATAAATCCGAATTTATTACATATTCCTGGTATAAATTAAGTATAAGTTTAAATCAAGTTTTATAGTTCTGTCACACTTGAGTCATTTCTATTCCAGGCTACTGCCACAAGGCACCGATAACTACGTTAGCGCAGACGGAGTGCGATATTACCGCACTTTGTTCGAAGAGCTTATAAAAGCGAATATAACTCCGATAGTAACACTGTTCCACTGGGATATGCCGACTCCGCTGATGGACTTAGGAGGATGGGCAAATCCTGAACTGGTGAATTATTTCGAAGACTACGCCAGAGTCGCTTTTAACTTGTTCGGAGATATCATTAAAACTTGGACCACCATGAATGAGCCACATCAGCATTGTTACAATGTGAGTAATAATTGTTTATAAACTTTGTAGTTGATTATGCATCTCGTACATTAAAAAATAAAGTGTGTGTACCTAAGAAGTTAAAATATTAGCAGAATTACCTTGTTGAGTAGCAATGGCTGTCTTCTGTAACAGGTAAATACTCGTACGTGCAATATCTTTTAAACACCGGGGTTTTTACAAACAAAGGGGTGGGTCGTTTAGTTTAAAAAAAAAACTATTTATTTACAGTAAGCAACATGCTTATTTACATAGCATATCGCTATGCAATTATCCAAACATAATAATAAACGTAATAATAAAATCACGGCCTAGCTCTGCACTGCACTCGTCACCCAGAGGCATAACAAGATGTATCTCTATTAGCAATGTATTTTTGGAATAATACCAAAAACAAGTATATAAAGACATGAGTGCATACATTTTAAAACTACAAATACATATATGTAGGCATGTATATATACGTTTCCATCATTTCCACTACATTTTTATTGTGGACTAACATAAAAATTACAAAAATGATAATTAATTGTTTTTACTTTACTACAACAATGTATTACTTCTATTAGAATTATTATTATATTGGCGTTAAAAAAATATTTAGATTTACAGCTCTTCATTCAAAATGGTGTTCATAATTGTTATAAAATGGTCGACGCACATTTTACAAACATTAACCTACAAAAATGATTTTTCCCGCAGGGTTACGGGGGCAGTTTTTTCGTCCCCGTACTAAAATCACACGGTATCGGGGATTATTTATGTGCCCATTACATATTGTTGGCACACTCCCGGGCTTACCATCTGTACGATAAGGAATATCGACATTTCCAGAAAGGTATAACTTTATTCATCACTTCATTATTTTTCTTTTCTCATTACACACACCCTACTGACCAAAATGTTCATGTTTTCACGCTTATTTCTTTCTTTTCTCTCATTTTTGTTTCACAGTTTTGGTAGTTTAACTGGCTTTACAAGCTGAACTTTTAAATACTGCCTTAAATATTATTAAAATCGGAGAATATTTTATTTCATTCAAACTTGTTGTGGGTTTACCATCTCGACAAGTTTTCAAATGGTAAAAAATAGGTGCATTCACCTATCAATACCTCTAAAGTCTTTAACGACTTTGCCAAAGTTGTTGAATGAGGCAACGACACAAAAGAAAAGCCAGTTTTTTGTATAAAACCCGAACTAAACGAATTTGAATATATTAGTGTATTTCCATAAGTCAAATATTTAAGAGTTTTACTGTTATATGGAGTGGTGATAATAAAGAAACAAAATGTTTGTTAGGTTTTTACATCATTTTTGATAAATACACTTAATTAATAGATCGTGACATGATAGCAAGCTACGCGATATAAGCGTACGTTTTAATATTATATGTTTGAACACAATGTTGCTGTGCAGATTTCATAAACAAGTGCAATATCTTTGAACGCACAAAATGTTTACTTACCACCGTAAATAAAACATTTAGTCAATGTTTTAGTATTAAAATTAACGTGGTTGTTACACATATTTAATTATATAACGGGACACTCACGTATATACGGTCGGTCAATACGACTCGAGTTTCGGCCGCGTCCGGCGGCCTTTTTCAAGGAGAGTGCACGCGCGCGACGGCTGCCCGTTTGGCACTGAGTTTGTGCCAAACGGGCAGCCGTGGCCGAAACTCGAGTCGGATTGACCGACCGTATATACGTGAGTGTCCCGTTATATAATTAAATTAGTCAATGTTTCTACGAAAATTAAGAAATTTTAAGTATTTTCGACGTCAATGGAAATCAAAGTAACATGTACAATACAGGTAAGCATAAAAACCAAAACTCATTATCTGGTCCCTACAAAACATCGCTTTTAATATGTACATTTCCTATAGAAACACACTTGAACGTCACTAAGCAAGGTAAAAAATTGCAAACAGTGTATATAGTTATGTAGTTAATATAAACTATTTTTTACAAAAAATTAAACCGACTTCAACACCACAAATAGGGACTCAAAAGTGAAAAATAATTTAATATAGGTAATTATTATAAGCGCTACTCACTCATCCATATGAAGTCGGTGCCAGGCTAGTTAAAAAGTTACTATGTACGAGGTAGTAAGTAAGTAGGCATAGGTAAGTAGTATCTATCTACTACCTGTTAGATTTGGCTGGCACCGACTTCATATAGATGAGTGAGTAGCGGTTATAATAATTACCTATATTAAATTATTTTTCACTTTTGAGTGCCTATTTGTGGTGTTGAAGTCGGTTTAATTTTTTGTAAAAAATAGTTTATTTTACCCTTTTTAGTGCTAAACAAGTTTTCACTAATGCATTTACACGATTTCGTGTTGAGATCTCAATACATGAATTAAACCCAAACACTGGGTAGTTCCTGTAAGCCGTTAAGAAATTCCCTTGACTGTCCTTTATCTTCATCATCAGACCACTAATGACAGTCACAACCCATCTATGTAAAAAGTTCTCATCAATACAAATTCATCGAGCCCAAACACAAGGTAACTACTATGTACCGTCGAGGAGTTCCTCGGCCGTCTTCCTGCTCCCTCATCAGATCGACTCCAGACCATCTTTAAACTATACTGCTTTAAAATGCTCAAGCAAAAACTTAAGTAACGCACTAGTCATCTTTACCATTTTCGAAAGTTATCCTCGATTTCTCTAGGATACCATCATCAGATCCTGGTTTCCTTATCATGGTACCACCCTTGGAATATCTCCTTTACAACAAACAAAACAAAGAATCATCAAAATCGGTTCATAAACGACGAAGTTATCCGCGAACACACAAAAAAAAAAAAAAAAAAAAAGGAACATACATACGGTCGAATTGAGAAACCTCCTTTTTTGAAGTCGGTTAAAAAGTGATAATGGCTATAATTGCAAAAATATCAACATCCGCAATGCATGACTTTACTTGATAAATTTTTATTACCGGTCGGACTCAGACACCAACAAGGAACTTCCGGGTTATGTCAAAGCCAAGAAATATGAGACACGTTTAACTTGTACCTTTCTACTAACCTACATGCGAAGTTATTTCCTGTGTCATTCCCGACCTAAAGCTCAGCATATTGAGTCATTAATCTGTCATCTTTCGTCCCGAAAAACAATTTCCTTCGCATTTTTCGCAATATATTTTGAACAGCGTTTCTTTAGCATAATTTGCCTTGTGTGATATTTTACCGTGAAATACTAGTGTGTAACGTTACTTGCCTTTAAATCCTGCTCCTGGTGTTTATTGCTCAATTACGTCATAAGACTCAAAGTATCAAGCAATTTGGAACGCAAATAGATTACGGTCTTGATTAACTTGCTTTTTACATACTCGTACACATACTTTTCTTACCAACTACAAACCTATCACAGGTATTTATTGCCCATAATATAGGGTTGGCGACGCAAGGGGCACAATTTTTTACACCGGTGACGCTGCTGTCCATCACCGGCTGAGATTTAAGTTGCGCCATTTGTTGTGGTGGGGTAATCGCCATCAGTCTCTTAAAAAAAATAGACATTTTGTTGAGTCTAAGCGGACAAATTTGTGTGCAGATACTAGTGAGAGTATAATTGCACTGGAGTATGTAAATATGTGTGTAGATCTACCAGTAAATTAGTATTCTACCATAAATACCAGTATGTATGTAGTCTCCAGTGCAATTAAATCATTATTATAAATATTTTAAAAAAGAAACTACCGTAGCCAGCTTGATCATATACTATCGATACTTTCTATAAAACACAAATAAACTTTCAATGAAAAGTAGTGAACTGTAGCAATGTTTAACTGTAGTGAATACAAGACCATTTTTATTTCTTTATAGGAATTATTGGTATAACACTTGACGCATTTTATGCTGAACCTAAAGATCCAACAAACCCTGACGACTTTACTGCGGCAGACAGATATCTTGAAATGCACGTAAGTAATATTTTTTGTGTCACCTATCAATTTGATCAAAACATTTTTTTTTTAATGAGAGGGTAAGTATCATAAATTTTGGATATTATCAAATATTTTATTTATACTCGCATCAATGATTTGTTGGATTTCCCGGCCACAGACAGGTTTTTGCCCGAGCACGGTCAAAGTAAGTAGAGTACGTGTACGTCCGTTATTTTTGGTTGATATACCGTTAAAATATAAAAGTTGTAAAAATGTACAGCATTATATATTATAAACTTTGTTTTTAATATCCGATTTTGAACCTTTTGTACTCAATCGAAGGAATAAAATCATTAATTTAATGGTTGAATGGTTATGGAATGTTAATCCTTGATTGTAAGAATGGTGAATTAATAAACATCTCTATTTCGTTTGTTTTTTTACTTATATCCATTTTTGTTATCTTTTTTCAGTTTGGTATCTTTGCACACCCAATATTTTCTGAAACCGGTGACTACCCGGAAATCGTGCGGCAAAGGGTGAACAATCACAGCCTTACTCAAGGTTTTTCAAGGTCGCGACTGCCGTACTTCTCAGAAAAAGAGGTGAGTTCTACTTTATTTTTCTAAGGTCAATATCAGCGAAACTGGTATGACATAGCACTGGGTAGAGACAAAAAATATGATAGTAAGCTGAAAAAGATATCGCATGTAATTTATTTGAAAACATTTTCTTTCCAACCGGAATACAATAAATCTTTACGCATTACTGGTTGACGGTAGTAGCGACTTGGACGGAACTGTAAAAACTGTGAAACTCTCCAGGTAGACTCTGCAAAGAGCTCTCTATCTCTCTAGTCTGTAATAGTAAGCCGTTGTGTTCAAAATATTGTAACAAATCCTTTTTGTGATCACTATTTTCGGCGAATAAGTAGCATTGACTTTGACTTTGAGGGTCTTAGTTAAAACTCCAAACATGGTCGTACTTGAACAAAATGTGACAACATCTATACAAGTTACGTGTAAAACCGACGACTAATCTAAATATTACGCAAAAATACTCCTCTTTGTCTACCTTGATCTGTCGAAGTCGCTAGAATCATGGCCATAGGAAGAACTATTATTGTCCGTGGTCAGTATTTTTTTTAGAAATGCACTTTAAATTTTAGTCACGCCCTGCGTAGAAG
The DNA here is from genome assembly GCA_017562165.1 of Ectropis grisescens. NCBI lineage: Eukaryota > Metazoa > Arthropoda > Insecta > Lepidoptera > Geometridae > Ectropis > Ectropis grisescens. The sequence goes on along the minus strand of CM029775.1, from coordinate 17,786,988 downwards.
GTGACTGAATTAATGTTTACGTTTAATGATAACAAAATTGTTAATTAAGTTTAATTTCATTAATAGGTATCTTCATTATCAAATAGTCCTTTAGTCTGTGATTGAAAAGTCACGGTTTTATTTTTGACTTAATCAAAATTATTTCTTGATATTAAGCAAAGATACAGTTTACTTTAGAGACCATTTGCCTAGAAGGAACTGATTAACTTTTGGCTTCACAAGAAAAATATTATATCCATCATTATTCCTTTCGTCTGTGATTGAAAAGTCACCGTTTTATTTTTGACATAATCAAAATTATTTCATGATATTAAGCCAAGATACAGTTTACTTTAAAGACCATTTGCCTAGAAGGAACTGATTAACTTTTGACTTCACAAGAAAAATATTATATCCATCATTATATCCTGTGTTGTTTTGGGCAGACATGTTGCTTACCATCAGGCACATGTCCTGCTCGTCTTGTCACTCTACCTCTATACAAAAACACTCGGATAGTGAATCCTACACTCTAGTCTAGTTAAACGTCAACCATGAAATGGTGCTACTTTTTCTTATATTGTGCCTATGTAAGTCTCCATGACGGTGTTATCATCTGTGTAGCGAATACATTAAGCTCAAAGAAGTTGGAAAATTAAATTAAGCTTTAGCAGATACCTAGTAAAAAAGTTTCGTAGAGACCCTTGAAAGAGGCCATTATAGACATTTGATGCGATGAGCAGCTGTCACTCGTATTTTTTCATAATGTATGCATTTTAGGATAAAAAATATATGTATATCACCTCGTGAAGCATAGATGGTGTTTTTATCTCTATTAAATAAATTTTATATTTTTTAAGGTGGCAGAGCTAAAAGGAAGTTCCGATTTCTTCGGTCTGAATCATTACACGACATATTTGATGTCAACGTCATCGATGGAACAAGGATGGGAAATTCCATCTTGGGATCACGACACTGGTGTCAGGATGGAGCAAAACTTAACTTGGGCGAAGCCGGCTTGTGATTGGCTTACGGTATGTTAAGAAATACTTTATGCATAGAATATTTGAAGTGAAAACTTCTTTGGGCGCGCCTAGGACAGAATTTTCGTGGGCTGTGAATTGAAATGAACCGCCACGCTCGGGTATGATAATAGTTTATCGGATAAACTCGGGGTGCTAGAGCGAGAAACAAAATACAGTGAACAAGCGCGTCAGAGCGAGAAAGATAATATAGTCCCTGTGTATATGTGTTTATCATATTTATATCTTTTTATACCGACATTAACTTCTAGGTACTTACCACATTATTAATGTCATTAATTGAACTTGTCACGAAATATTAAATTTGCATTTCACATCCATTGCAAAAAAGTGTTTGTTGTAATATACTCGTATTACCTACTGTTTTATCACAGCACTTACACTACGTAAACACACAAAATGATACATATTTTCATCACAGCACTTACACATACACTTTAAACACAACATATTTATGCATTTTTAGCGAAATACCTGTAAAATAAATAAATTGCAAATACTAAAAAATTTGCTAGTCAAACCCTATTTCCGAACCGCGTAATTTTTGTTTTAAATTTATTCTTGGCCATAGATACTAATCATTTCGCCACATGTTATTTTCGTGTTGCTGTTCTTGCTAGGTAAATACTAATTTTCAATTTCTAAATAATTTTTATTTTAAATTATTAAAATTATTTAGTTGTCTTTAAATATAAGTATTTCTTATTTTAGTTTTCACTTCTGCCGTGCGGTTTTAAGCGCACACACTTTTTTTGAGTGGGCAGAGCCTTTATTAACAAAACTAAAATACAATGAGAACTACACTACACTACAAACCTACTTATTGCACTATTGCACTAAGCACACCTGAATTATCCATAGACCACTGTAGGTCTACAGATAATCAAGATGGTCAAGCCCACTACCAATCGGAAGCGTACAGCATGCTGGCGGCATTATCACGCTGAATGGCAATGCTTATGCGTTGGGCCAAATAAACGCCAGCATTTTGGTCACGCGTCACGTCTACCAAGATTAAAAAATTATTGATACAATCTATACTAATATTATAAAGCTGAAGAGTTTATTTGTTTGAATGCGCTAATTGCAGGAACTACTGAATCGATTTCAAAGATTATTTTACCGTTAGAAATGTATATGATCCTTGAGCGGTATTCGTTTACGTCATTATCACACAAACTATAGAATTTGCTTGAAACATGGAACACTCTATGTAGCTGGCTCAGTACACTCTGTAACTCTGATCAGCTGTTAACAAACGAGGAACACTAAAATTTGGCAACAGCATCGGATATTTAACGTTTCACCGTTACATAGAGACATAATTATTATGGTCTTCCGTTAACGGTTTGGCTGCAGGCAATGAACCACGTAGTTTAACAGCATAGAATTTTTTTTAAAGTCTTGTTCACCATCTTAAATAATCCATACTATTATTTTTATATTTTTTAGTAAAAAAAAAGGAATCCAGGAATCAGTAGAGTGTACAGCCCCATGAAAAAAAAATGTTATTTGGTTGCAATTGCAATGTATTTCAAATTTAAATACCAGTATTATTGCGATTTCAATGTTGACTGGCATTGGGTGCATTTTAAATGAATGTCTCGAAAAAACTTTCTATGAATGAGCAAATTTCACAAATAGCTACACATGTTACGTGTAGTAAGTAAAAAGTAGTATCTTTGTAGGTAGCTGACCGATTACATTCCTAATCTTATCGCGTATCTTGGTCACGGTCATGATCAAATGAATCCGGTTTAACTTGCTTCTCAATATAACTTGTTTTTTTAACACGCGCTGTTTAAATTATTCAATCAAAATGCCTATAATTATTGAAAAATCATTTATTTCATCGTTTGCATAATCTATGGGGCATTAAAAATTATGATTTTAAAAACAAGGTGCTATTAATTTGTGGGGTTTCTCTTTGAAGTTGGTCTGAGGGTTCACTACAACTTCGAGAATTTATAAATCAAAACATTTAGCTGCCGCTTCACAATTCTATCTGCTGACTGAACTGCGATTCAGTCTCATTCAGACTTCACAAACGTCACAACTTCTTTATTGATTTATATCGCCTTATAAACATCTTTTCTTTGTTTAGTCCATATAAAAAATTTAAATAAGCAATTCCATAAAGCACTACATTTTTTGGATCAAAAGTAAGGCTTTGTGCTTTTCCTGTATCTAATTTCTAAGTTCGAAAATGATGTGTTTGATTTCAATCCAAATATAATATATTGTGTAGTATTTTTATTTTATAGTTTTTGGGTTCGTAAGTCATGTGTTAATATTTAGAATACATCAAAACAAAAAGAACGATTCATCATATTCTTCGTGATTGCGATAAACGATGTTTTATAATTGCATCTAGGGGAACCCCTATTTCCTTCAAGTAAAGATTATACGAGTATTATAAAGATGCTTCATGCATAATAATAACGTAAAATTTTCCTTTTACGCCATAGAAATTGCATCGTACTTGTCGAATGCGTCCTTTTTTCAATGACTCAATAGAACAAGCAGGTAGGTAAATTAATTGACTGTATCTACATGGAATACTTATCACATTCCAATCAAACTCACATGCTAGGCTTAAACTTGATAAGGTCACGACCATGCCAATTTGGACGGAGACAGAATTCGCAAGTCAAATCCAACAATGGTTAATCACTACAATGATACGTATTTTCCGATGGGTACGATAACAACAAATGTTTTTAAATACAGAGTTGACATTTTCCTTCTAGCCAAACGTATTATATCAAAGACTGCGTCATTGTTTAACATCAATTAACGATAAAATGCGAGCCAGTTAATTACAACAAACTATTTTTGACACATAAAATACCAAAATGTAGAACATATTACATTACATTCATCATACAGTTATTTTGTCCTAAGTGGGTATAGAAACCACGACCCGCAAGTCTGCAGGTAAATAGATAACTGATTGAGTAACAATGTACCTAAGTCAGAATGTCTTTGAAGAAATTTGCTGGAATGTACATATGATGACGAGTGTACTTATCATGCAAAGAATACCTTTAACTGCCATACTAACTTTTAGCTGTGTAAATACTTATAAGTGACAAGATTAATGTCAGGGGTTTTCTCTGCGTACAAAACTCTCGTCACAGAATTTCTAAGAAAATAAGGTAAATACACGCAACGAACTCAGCTAATTACCATCTGCGTCTATTAAATGGTTTTACCCGTAATTAATAATGCCCAAGATCGACATCGATCGATGTAACCGAGGAAGTTATTTCGATTGTGACGCAGTAGGCTGCATCTTTAAGATACGTCAGGTCAAGGAGAAATTAATCAATTAACTGCCCAAGACATAGAATAGTTACTAGTAATAAAATTATCGATTATTTTTTTTGAATGATGCAACTATATCCTTCAGTTACGAAATCAAACAAATTAACATTCCTTTGAAAATGTCAATGTGCTAGGTACTTTGGTAGGTAGTTTTATTTTAGGTATTTTTGAATTTCCGCACGATTAGCACGACCTTATGAATACCAAAAAAAGTCCCATGGGGCCTCTTGTGTCCATTTAGTCCATTTGTCTAGTTAACAATAAAACACCGCATCATATAATTGAACTTTAGTTCAATTTTGTTACTTCGAATTCGTTTGACATAACAAACGTCAAAATAGGCCACACCAATTTGAGTTCAGTAAAAATAAGATGACAGTTACAAGGTACTTATGATAGGTCTTATGTCTTTGTAACGTTTTCAATAGAAGTACATTTTGCTATAGTGTAATAGGTAGATATTATCTCCAATAAAAACAAACTAAATTGTAAGTAAATTCGATTTATTTTAAAAAGGATCTTAACCCAACACAATACATTCCAAAAAGTAAATAAAATTTTAAATGAATTGAAACCCCAATCGGACAAAAATTTCATTCTGCCGTAGTTTCTATGCAACAGGCGTGTAGCCAATTGAATTTATTACATTCTTATTGCAGGTCTACCCTCTCGGGTTTAGAAGACTGTTCAATTGGATCACCAAGAGTTACGGGAAAAAGGTTCCCATAATAGTTACAGAAAATGGAGTTTGCGATGGTGGCGACCTCGAAGATTACGACCGCGTGGAATACTTCAATTCATACCTACATGAATTACTTAAGGCCTTGTATGAAGATGGATGTAATATAAAAGGCTACTTTGCCTGGACTTTGATGGACGATTTCGAGTGGAGCGACGGGTATTTGTAAGTATTAAATTATATTTCTCATTATAGTGAAATGTCTATTTATTATAGCCTATGAAGCGAAAAAAGTAATATCATTTTTAACCGACTTCAAAAAAGGAGGTTTCTCAATTCGACCGTATGTATGTTCCTTTTTTTTTTTTTTTTTTTTTTTTTTATGTGTGTTCGCGGATAAGAGAAATCGAGGATAACTTTCGAAAATTGTAAAGATGACTAGTGCGTTAGTTAAGTTTTTGCTTGAGCATTTTAAAGCGGTATAGTTTAAAGATGGTCTGGAGTCGATCTGATGAGGAAACGGGAAGACGGTCGAGGGAACTCCTCGACGGTACATAGTAGTTACCTTGTGTTTGGGCTCGATGAATTTGTATTGATGAGAACTTTTTACATAGATGAGTTGTGACTGTCATTAGTGGTCTGATGATGAAGATAAAGGACAGTCAAGGGAATTTCTTAATGGCTTACAGGAACTACCCAGTGTTTGGGTTTAATTCATGTATTGAGATCTCAACACGAAATCGTGTAAATGCATTAGTGAAAACTTGTTTAGCACTAAAAAGGGTAAAATAAACTATTTTTTACAAAAAATTAAACCGACTTCAACACCACAAATAGGCACTCAAAAGCGAACAATAATTTGATATAGGTAATTATTATAACCGCTACTCACTCATCTATATGAAGTCGGTGCCAGCCAAATCTAACAGGTAGTAGATAGATACTACTTACCTATGCCTACTTACTTACTACCTCGTACATAGTATATCTACTAACTTTTTAACTAGCCTGGCACCGACTTCATATGGATGAGTGAGCAGCGGTTATAATAATTACCTATATTAAATTATTTTTCGCTTTTGAGTGCCTATTTGTGGTGTTGAAGTCGGTTTAATTTTTTGTAAAAAATAGTTTTTGTAAGGTAATGTTCAAGCTTCGAACAAGTAACTACAGAAACGTAATGTACAGTACCCGGCGATAAATATTGCACATCGACACCTGGAAAGAGACAATCGGCCAATTTCGGCTTCGTAGAGCGTCATCTCTGTCGCACGAAATACAAACAGTCCCGTATCTATTAGGAGCTGTTAAAACAAATTAATTTAATTTGCTTCTTTTAATAATTCCTTTTATTCTTTGTATAAAATACACCAATTTTTCGATAAGTGATAGCTTTAGGTTCGGGTAAAATAAAATAAAAAAATATGTTCACATTATGTTTACGTATTTAATTACTTTGGAAAATTACAGCTGTAGTGTACATAATAAGCACCATTATACCTATTGTTAAAGTGTGAAATAATATTAATGTATAAAAATAATAATAATTAACCGACTTCAAAAAAGGAGGTTTCTCAATTCGACCGTATGTATGTTTTTTTTTTTATGTGTGTTCGCGGATAACTTCGTCGTTTATGAACCGATTTTGATGATTCTTTTTTTGTTGTAAAGAAGATATTCCAAGGGTGGTACCATGATAAGGAAACCAGGATCAGATGATGGTATCCTAGAGAAATCGAGGATAACTTTCGAAAATTGTAAAGATGACTAGTGCGTTAGTTAAGTTTTTGCTTGAGCATTTTAAAGCAGTATAGTTTAAAGATGGTCTGGAGTCGATCTGATGAGGGAACGGGAAGACGGTCGAGGGAACTCCTCGACGGTACATAGTAGTTACCTTGTGTTTGGGCTCGATGAATTTGTATTGATGAGAACTTTTTACATAGATGGGTTGTGACTGTCATTAGTGGTCTGATGATGAAGATAAAGGACAGTCAAGGGAATTTCTTAACGGCTTACAGGAACTACCCAGTGTTTGGGTTTAATTCATGTATTGAGATCTCAACACGAAATCGTGTAAATGCATTAGTGAAAACTTGTTTAGCACTAAAACGGGTAAAATAAACTATTTTTACAAAAAATTAAACCGACTTCAACACCACAAATAGACACTCAAAAGCGAAAAATAATTTAATATAGGTAATTATTATAACCTCTACTCACTCATCTATATGAAGTCGGTCGAAAAAATAAACTATTTTTAACAAAAAATTTAACCGACTTCAACACCACAAATAGGCACCTATTTGTGGTGTTGAAGTCGGTTTAATTTTTTGTAAAAAATAGTTTATTTTTTTAATTCTCAATTACTTCCATTTCACTATTCTGTGCTCTCAAAGAGGTCAATATCACTGTCACATTCCAATTTCACTCTATTGGGGTCCCCGATTTTTTCTGATGCTGTTCCAGAGGTATTATCTCTCGTACTCGGCTTCTTTACAGCACTCATGAACGCCTTAAAAACCTTTCAAATGGTGTTGTGTGAACAATGTTCCCCAACATTTAATGATTTATTTTATTTATTTGTACTAAATCGGAGAGTGAAGTGTCTGCATTTGTAGATCTGCAATTTATTTCCATCCCAGCAGTTAGTTTTCAATATAATTAAAAATAATTACGTCTCGTGAGTCACGAAACGAAGTTCTCTAAGATAATAAAACTCAAACGATCTCTAAGGCGTGAATACATTGAATTACAATGACTAGTTAAGCTGCAAATAGATCCGCTTACTTACAGCTGCAAGCCGATAAAACCTTGAAAATAATAATTGAATATTTAAATGCAATTTAAGTAAGTACAAATACCTAGATACAGTTTATGCATTTTTATGGTTACAAGCAAAAAACGAGACTGTATTTGTATTGGTGTTAATGAGTTGAGTCTGTTTATCAGAAATATTTTGTTTGCTTTGTATTTTCCGCCCCGTTTAAAGTTTTGAACAGGTAATATACTTTTTTTGTTCGTTAATAAAACAAAATGTTAAAAAGTGTTTACTTAACATTGTAGTAGGTTCGTTTTCCGTAATTTTCATGGGAATACTACACTTTGATTCGGAAAGCAGTAACGCTTGTACATTTTTGGATTATTAGCTTATGCAGTCCGCTTGGTTCTCAATGCTGAAGCCGTTGGAGCCCTCTCACACATAGAGCATAGAGAGAGTTAAGGTCAAAAATCCGTGTTGCTGACTAAATTCGGGTTGACGCATGACTCGTTCCCTCAACATATTATGTTTTTGGAACATGACGGAATCTTCGTATTTTATACCGTTAAATCCTGTGGCGATTAAACATTTGTATATTTGATACAAACATATTATTTATTAAACAGATTATATTTGATAAAAGTACAAGCGGAATTCGAACTTAGGACCTCACGGTTGTATAATCGAACAGTCTCGTTTCTAGGCCACCACGCGTTCGTGTTTGTTTATTACGGTTGATATAATAATAATAGTTCAACCACCAACTTCCCATGCAGGCTCTAAACGTCAGGCGCTGAATATCATGTGATTTTTAGTTTAACAGATATAATAAATTTATTAAATTATGTACCTATTAATATTATACATGTACTCATAGTTTCTGTAAAAAACATCATCTAAAATGATCTGTCACTGATGTAGTAAATGAATAAACATTGGTGTAAACATTTTTTGACATTGACATTTTACCAAAAGTTTATTTGCCGGCTTCAGACCGGTTCCAATCAATTCAGTATTGCCAACCAATAACTGAACTGCTATTTGTCTTTCCAGAACCAAGTTCGGCTTGTTCCGAGTAGATTTCGATGACCCCGATCGTGCCCGGACGCCGAAACTGTCTGCGTTGAATTATGCAGATATAGTGAAGACACGGAGAATAAATGAAAAGTACAGAAGAGCACAGAATATATACCATGCCAATAGGATACGGTAGTTAAATAAAATAATGTTCAAGGCTAACATTTCATCTAAAATATGTGACAAATAAGTAGGTTCCACATACTTCATGTATTTTATAAATTATCGGTGCAATCTATGGTCAGTCCACACCGTTATGCAAGTTATATGGCAAAAACTATGAACTACATAATAATTTATAAACAAAGGTTGTGTAGTGTTATATATATTATACTGTATTAACGTAACGCAAAAGCAAACGTAAGTAGTGACAATGGCTCTTACTGTAATATTTTAATACTGAATTTTGTCGCAAATTTTAGATATTATGTTTTTCTTTCAGGCTTTTAGCGCTGTTGAAATATGTATATTTTTATAAATGTTGCCATAATGAGCTTATTGCATTGTTTTCTTTTTAAAATTATCTCTACATTGAAATAACGGCCAGTAAAAGCTAAGAAATTTGTCACTAACAAAGTATACTCTTAAGTAAAATGCGAATATACAAAAATCAAAATGTTTCTAAATCTTAGTGAGTGCTCTATAGCTGCGCTATAAGTACTAACTTTTACAAACAACATTTGCCTCAGCACGCCCTAACATTTTTAAACATAAATTACTTATTCCAAACATTAACCAGTCTATGGCGAAATAGTTTTTTGCAATGTTAAAAAAATGGCCGTTTCAACATATTTGTCATCGCGATAGGAGTATAAGCAGAAAAAATTTAAATATGAATTTAAAAAAAAAAAACTTAATTAATATAATGTATATGATTTTTTTAATTTTATTTCCAAGTACAAGTACAACATGTCAGTCTATGTCTAATGTTAAAAAAGTATTTTTTGGTTCTGAAAAGTTAAAAATCTTTTTTTTTTTTCGTTAGATTCAACTTAAAAGGAAGAAGCATTTTTATATCAATTTACGGTTTTTGATCTCATAGTTGCTCATTATGGTGAGCCCAATAGAATATTACGGTACTTTCGAGTTAGTACTTATAACCTGTCAACCTAGTATCGTTTTGCACGAAAGATATTGTAATTTTATAAATTTATTTAAATGAGGACAAAATTTAAATCTTCTTTGGTGTCTTTGGTAGCAAACTCCAAGAAGTAATTCCAGTTTTAGGTAACTTCCTGATGTCCGTATTTTAATACTTTGTATTTTTGCTTGTAAATAGTAGAATTAAGATTTAATTTATTAGTAAATTATACAACGATAGCACAATTATAATGTGTTTTGAATTCATAAGGCCTATATATTATATTATGCTAATATAAACTAAAAGCAAACTAATGAATTTATATTTATACTTATTATGAATCAATGAAATCAGATACGTCAAATTAGTCCTTTTCTGAGACTAATTAACACAACAAATGAAGGACTAGGACGGAAACACCATATTACTATGTAAGTAGCATCGTCAGATATCACTGACTAGTAGGCTTTCTATTTTTAACAAACAAATTAAATTAAAACTCATGACAGTATGCGATTTTTAGAACAAATTCTATTTATATATTTCACTAGTTTATAGCTACTTTTTTCTGCTGCCGCGAAAAATGTTTAGTTGATAAACCTTCAGTTATGATTTGTTTTATCAAAACTAACCTCAATCTTATGAAGGTATATGCATTTTTTTGTTTTTCACATGTTTAGTCATATCCAACGCCGAACCGATATGGGTTCCGCGGCGATTTACGGGTTACTAGAAATATAAAGCACGTGTATCTGGTTTTAAAGCATTCATTTCGTAGATTCGTAGAATGCATAATTATTTATCTATGCACGATCTAATGCCGCCTTTTTTTCAATCGTATGGTTCGTAGCTCCAGAAAGCAACATCTTTTCACGGTTGATCTTCCAAAGAACCTGAAAACGATTGAAGATGTTTGAATCTGCTATAAAATAATGAAGCTTTGAAATGCGTAAATGTTTAAATGTTAATGTTTATAATTATTCAAAATGATAGATACATAGATTTATTGTAACACAAAACAGAAAAAATACAGTAACACATAATTATGAACTAGCGCCACAAATGGCGGCCTTATTGCTGAGAGCAATGTCGTCCAGGCAGCCAACTTAAGGTAACAAAGGAAGAAAGGAAAATCGCCTAGAACAAGGTTAGGCGAGGCAAGGTGACATTTTCATTAATACTATTACTAATATTTGATTATACTATTACTATTATAGAAACCAAATTATTATACATAATAATATGTATATATATACTACAAAAGTGAGTTTAATACAAACAAAAAGCTAGAAATTATAAACCTACTAAAACTAATTAATGTATATTTTTGAACAATTTTTTACATGATGAATGTAACATCCAAGACAAAATAATTTTGTTTGTTTTGTTATTAATTTCTAAATTCATTACATTTTCAGAGCTATGCATATTTTCATAATAGAAGTTATTATCGCAGTTGTAGCCGTTACATGTTGCGGAGACGGATTCCAGAAAAAATAAAAATGTATTTAAAAATCGATTCGGTATTTTTTTTGTTTTCATGAATACAATTCTTATCGTGATATTGCATCTACTCAATACTTAATTTATTTAATTGGTATGTTTTTTTAATAATTTATTAATTACTAGAACTTCTTCGCATTGGCAACCTTATAAGTCACATTGCTCTAAGATGCCTGTATTTAATAACAATTTTTAAAGTCTGATTTATTGTTTCAAGATTATCACGTTCGAATAAACAAACTAGAAATTACTATTTCAACTTAAAATATCAATAGTATACAAATACACATAATTATGTGGCCACCAACACTAGATCAATCAAACTTTGCCGGTTATGCTTCCCCCACGCGGTAAAGTGATAATATTACTGGTGGCTAGTAATTTCTGGTTCGAAGGGCAATGTTCCCAGAGAAATTGTAAGGCAATGAGATAAAACCTCTAATAACGGGGCAATTCTATGTAACAGAGGAATTACATATTTAACAGTTTATTTTCCACAAATACAGAAACCAGTTGATATTACAAGTCCGTTGTGGATCGCAATTGCGAAACGGTAGTCTTATCTTACATCAGAACCGGACTAGACGGCCTTATCGGAAGGAACAAGGAACTAAGGAATGTTATAACGCAGTTATTATTTGCATAGCCAGCCTAGAAGTCGCTCGGTAGTAGATACAAAAATATTGGTCTATCATTAAATTATACTTATTTTGAAGCGCTTGGAAAACACACGATCCTGTGAAATACTTTTTAAAGGGATGCTGATTGTAGTTATCCTCATAGCTTAAGCAGCGCACTAAATGTTCCCACTGCGGATCTGGGGCTTCTCTCACAAGGAGAGAGTCAAGACTACAAACCGCGTTAACCCAGTGCAGGTTGGTAGATGACGCACAATCTTGAAAGATTTTTTGTGCTCCAAGATATTGTCCGCTTTTCACAATGTTTTTCTTCGGCGTTTCTAAGTTTGTGGCATAACGCACATACGTAGCTTCAAAAAGATAGTGGTGAGCGTGGGACTTTAACCAGGGGCTTCCGATTGGCAGTCGCTGTTCTCCGGACTAGGCCGGCCGTAACTTAGATAGGTAGCTAGCCTCAAGTGGCTTCTAGTTCTTGGCCAACTTCCGGCTAGCGCAGATGGGGCTTCAGTTGCGCGATAACTTTATTGGGTAATGACTACAAATTTAAGAAGTATTGTAAGTTCTTGCATGTGACCAGAATTCCTAATGATGTATCTCACTGTGATATTTCGTAGAACAGTATTTTACATAATATTTAAATTTAATCGTCGTTTGTATTGCGGAATTTTAACATGTACGTACATAAGTACATACACTATTTTCTAATAAAGCGTGTATGTATGTATCTACATACCTACGAGTATACTAATATTATAAAACTGAAAAGGTTTTTTGTTTGAACGCTCTAATCTCAGAAACTACTAGGCCTTTTCAAATTTCAAACATTTTACCGTTGGATAATATTAATATTGCAACACTGATGAAGCGGTTTTTGTTTGAACTCGCCAATCTCAGGAACTACTGGACCGATTTCCATAATTATTTCGCCATTGGATATGTCATCATCATCATCAACAGCCCAGTAAATGACCCCACTGTTGGGACTCGGGGCTTCTCTCGCAAGGAGAGAGTTAAGACCATAATCCACCACACTGGCCCAGTGCAGGTTGGTGGATGACACATGAATTCGAAAGATTCTAGGTACATGTCGGTTTCCTCGCGATGTTTTCCTTCACCGTTTTTAAGTTAGCGGCATTACGCACATGGCTTCGAAAAGACAGTGATGCGTGTGGGGTTTGAACCCGGGGTCTCCGGATCGGCAGGCGCCGTTCTCCCGACTAGACCAGCCGTTACTTGTATCGTTGGATATGTACGTAATCTCAAAGTGCTATAAATAAACTATAACTTATGTACCACGGGCGGAGCCAGAGCGGACTTCTAGTTTTTTTAAATGAATATTTTCACCATTTGTACGTGTTTTTATGTTGACAGAATCATGATGTAATCGGATAAGCAAAAGCCGAAATTATTTGCCACTATCATCGATAAATTGTTACCCAGTCTTAAGTTCATCACTTTATATACCTAGTTCCTTAAACCAATCTATTCTTTAACCGCCTAATTAAAATGGTTTTGCTATTCCTATATTTAGTTTAAAGCGAGAAATGAAAATAGAGATCAGTATGAAATCCTTTGTAATATACGAGTAACTTACGTATGTAGACGGTAGAGTCGAAACTCCCGACTCCAGTTGCCGTTCCTTATGTTTTGGTAAATAAAATAGTATGACGAGATGAACATGACTGGCGCTTTATGGTAAGTACCTGGTTGACCGAGCTTTGGTCGGTTTAAATGCGTTTATAAAGGGCTCTAAGTAAAAGATTTTCTCAGAAAAAAAAGAACAAAAAGAAAAGTCCCGAGTGTAACCATCAGGATTCGAACCAGGGCCTGTTGACTCCGAGGGCGAGCATATTCCGTCTGAGCCATTTAGACTTAAAGAACAGTGGCAAAATAAGTTATCGTATTCTAATGACATTGTAGGAGTTTTTCATTGTCTAAAAATGCGCATAAAATGACATTTTTAAAAAATAAAACCTAGCTAGATCGATTTATCGTCCCCGAAACCCCCCTGTATACATAATTTCATGAAAATCGTTCTAGTCGTTTCCGAGATTCAGATTCAATATATATATATGTATATATACTTATATACCTACAAGAATTGGTTAAAGGTTAAAGTTATAAGATAAGATAGAGTAAAATCCTAGGGCCGCCAGACGTCACGTATTTTGTGATGGATGAAATGTGGACGATCGAGTAGAACTAGTACGTACTAAGAACACATGATTACCGGCTAACTTACTTAGACGGCCAATTTTGAGTTTGGGGGTCCAGACGCTACATTACTTCGCGTATTTTCTGATTACTGATTTTCACGTAGCTTCTGGACCTCATATCTCAAAATTGGCCGTCTAATTAACTCACAGTTAAACACTGGACTGCACTCATCAAGCGTTGATACAGATTACAGGTAGTCTGATTAAGTTTAGTTACCCGTAAGATAAAATAAGTGAATGTGATGCTGTATTTCTGAAATATTTTCCTTGATACACCTAATACCCTTACACGTGGCGCTGTTATGTGACTGAATATATTTTTCCACAAGTATTAGTGTACTAAATCATACTCATTAACAAGCTATACAATACCATGGACGTATAAAAAAGTCAGACGTAGTCTCGCTAAAACAAAAACTGTGTCCATCGACTCGGCCACATAATATGCACGTGTGCGCTGTCACATGCAGGCTGACACGCACACATCAGTGGGTCATTCATTACACGCGCTACTTGTGTATATGCGTGCGTGTAAACCTATCAGTGATAACCTGACAACACACACGTGCAAATATGGCCGACTCTAGTGATACAGTTTTTGTTTTAGCGTGACTACGTCCGGCTTTTTTATACGTCCACGTACAATACAAATTGTTGGGTACTGATCGCTATTTAAAATTTTAATGACGGCTTTTAAAAAACCGTAAGCTCTCTATAAAATATTATGCTAAAGTCAAAGTCCAGTCAATCAAACTAATCACACTAATATAATAAAGGCGAAAGTTTGTTTGATTAATTTGCATTAACAGTTATTGGCAAAAAAAATGCTTTAAACAATAAAGCCGCGGTTTTTCGCCTATTGTTCAAAACATTTGTTTCAAATTTACTTTCTACATTGGCAATCAAAGTAGTACTATGTACAAGTCAGTATTTTATTGAAGTGCATAAAAAGTTAGGTAGGTACACAGTTAAATAAGGCACGAAACGAAAATATTTCACCAAACCGCGAAAATGCAAGTTAATTTTTCAATCAAGCTAAAATGTTCTGGTCCAACTAAGTTTACTAGTTCACGTTCTACATTTTAGAACTAGTTTGTCCAAACACTTTCCATAAGCATCCATAAATCAGTTCAAAACGATAAGGTTCCATTTTAAAGTCTTAGTCGCAAATAGCTAGAACACTCAGAGTTGGGTATTTGAAGATCCGGAAGATGTTGCAGAAGACAAATTGAAATTCAGCGGGAATAGATCGAAGTTCTACTACCGTATGTATTGAAAGAACGGTAGGTGACATATTTAACACTTTCAGGAAACTTTTACTCAACGTCAAAGAATATTTATTTTGCAGTAAATTCTCAGTATTTTATTTTTGATACATAACAGTTAATAATGTAAACGTTTTGTAATGGTAGAAACTTCTAGCTAAATCCACTTAATTAAGTACCATGTATTTGCCAGTTACTCTATAGTCAACTAGTAATATGCAAACATTACTGTGTTTCAGTTTAAAGAACGACATTTCCAAATGGATGGCCAGGCAATGAAATTAATCAGCTTCCGTTTCCGGGTGATGTGTGCAATGCAGTAATGAGGAGTTATTTGGGCTCTTCATGTTCAAATCGAAGTTACGGCTCGTCTAGGAAGTTACGGCTGGTCTAGTAAGTTACGGCTGGTCTAGTAAGTTACGGCTGGTCTAGTAAGTTACAGCTGGTCTAGTCGGGAGAACGGCGTCTGCCGATCCGGAGACCCCGGGTTCAAACCCCACTCACACCAATGTCTTTTCGAAGTCATGTGCGTAATGCCGCTATCTTAAAACGGTGAAGGAAAACATCGTGAGAAAACCGACATGTACCTAGAATCTTCCGAAGTCATGTGTCATCCACCAACCAGCACTCGGCCAGCGTGGTTGATTAACTTAACTCTCTCCTTGCAAGAGAAGGCCCCGAGTCCCAGCAGTGGGAACATTTAGTGGGCTGTTGATGATGATGTTCAAATAGCTACGTAGTACTATTCTGTAATGGGCAGGTGTGTTATTCACCATCAGGCGTATATTTAGCTTGCCCTGTCACTCTATATTGAAAATAAGAAAATCAAAACTGAGAACTTATGTATAATAATAACTCGCGAAGAATGTATTACAGACAACGAAGTCTTGTTCTTGTGAAGTTTATATTTTTTTACTATTATAACATTGTAGGTAATTACATCGGCAATGCCAGTTTATGGAAGAAAAAACATGATGATTTAAACAAATTACATCTCGTAGCGTTTATTACGAAGGTTTGTATCCAGCTGAAGAAAAATATTAATATATTTTTTCTTTTAAGAATAATATTACTGTACACAACTGTCTGATATGTTTTAATTGCTTTATGTTTTCGGTCAAAAGTGTGTCGTTTTGAGTAATCGCAAGTGAAAAACACGTCGCAGTCACTGCGTATTTTCACTATTTTACTGAACTTCATTCACTGAAATACGTTATGGTCTGTTTAACTAAGGAACCGATGATAAACTTGTTCATTTAAGCCAAAAGTTATACTTACTGCATTTTCATGAAGCACGGCTGAGTTGTTTTGCGTCGCTCGTCGACGGACTGAATGGATTGTTTCACTTTGCGGTGTGTTCCAGAAACTTCTACAGTTCTTCCTTAAATTTCATTGTAGGAACGTGGACAAACAACCAGGACAAAGGGGAGATCTTGAATGTTTTTCGTCTGTTTTCAGCCGTTCCACAGTTTCAAACCATGACATTCTATCTTTAACTAAAAACTTACACGTTTTACCGAGAAATCTTTTTTTTATCAGAAGTTATGAAGATTTTTCACTTTATACAAGTGCAAGTACTTGGCCGATTACCTTCTATTGATAAAATATGTCAACTGAAATATAATAAAAATAATTAAACAATAATTTGTCAACATTTTTCACGTAGCATCTTTGAGTAGGTAATAACTAAGCAATGCTTCTGCTAGGAAATCCAGAGAGCCAATATAATACTTGTGTAAAATTATTTTTTTACCGTGCTTGAATTTTTTTTATGAATTTTAGACAGTTGATTAATTACTTACGATATGATGACATTATTATTGAATCTTGGGGGATTCCTATTAACGTTATAAATGCAAAAGTAACTGTCTGCTTGCCTGCCTGTTACGCTTTCACGTCTATACCTATAACGTACCAAGAAACCGATAAAAATGAAGTGTAGTCTAGGTCTAGAGCCTGAAAAACATAAGCTAGAAGCATGAAACTGGTTTTAAGCTTTTTATTAGATGTAAATAAATATAATCTATACTAATATTATAAAGCTGAAGAGTTTGTTTGTTTGAACGCTAGGATCTCGGGAAGTGCTGGTCCGAATAGAAAGATTTTAAAAAAAGAAGAAATCGAAAAGCTATAAAAAATAACCATACTGTTAACAGAAGCGGAGTATGAATCAATAATGTAACAAAATCGGGGAAAAATATTTTTTGAGAGTTTTCGTACGGTTCGTGCTTTGACATGACATATGACAGCATGTGTTTAAGATTGCGTCATTGAATATCTCAGATTACATACCTCTTGAATATAAAACCTTTGCTAATCTCTGAGTTGGTACGACCAATTTTCGACAGGTGGCGTAGCAGGTAGCTGAAGAGGTGTTTTGTTTGAAAGCGATTTTCTCAGGAATGACTAAAGCGATTTCTAAATTTTTTTCACCGTTGTATATGTGCGGGATCTCGATGAGTGTTATATATGTTCCACGGGCGAAGCCGGGGCGGACATCTAGTTATAAATATGACATTAAAATTTTGGAAAAAAACTGTAGAATCGTATAAATTTGCCGAACATACTCGCAAATAATCGTAATAAAAACTTAACTCATCTTTTACCCATCTCTGGGAGACGAGCGCAATGTATTTTGCTAGGCAATGATATTTAGGACGCTTCATGTTCCAATGCTGCGTGACACTGTGGTATTTTGAGCTGGCATGTTGCTTGCCATCAGGCTCATGTTCTGCTCCTCCTGTCATTATATACCATATAAAAACTGAAAAGACTTAAGTTACTTCGCGAGGTGCTTAAGTTACTTAGGTTGTAAAAATGAAAATGTTTACTTTAGAACATTAAAACTTAAGTTATAAAATGCAATAAAATATTTATTATTCAGATATCTGTTTCTCCTCTGGTAAAACAAACTAGAGGAATTTCTGTAATGTCAGACAATATGTGTCTAAGTGTTCCGACACTATAGTGAACAGACTAGGTACTCGATCACGACATCCGTAATATTGTGATACGAGAACCGAGAATACACGTTAAACACACTTGTCTTGAGAGTGTATCAATATTAAGTGATGTTAAGTGAGACTATCGGTAGATAACATTATTTAACAATAAGTATATCATTCCATGAACACATACGTATATCTCTATATATAAAAATGTAATGTTGGTTTATGTACGCTTCATAAAATCAGTCGACTGGCTTCAAAATTACAACAAATTAACTTTTTTGAAGACATTCTGCTGGACTAACATATATTTTAAATAATATTTTTATTTATTCTAATTTTAATTTGGGCTTTACAAAATGTATACAAGTTAATTTATGTTTTGTGATATCAAATTTAGCAAAAAATAATGACATTGTAGACCATGACGGGTTCGGCTTAAAACATATTTTACAACATAATCCCTGAGTATAAATGTCAGAAAACATTACAAAACCAAAACAGAACTATACCACACTATACTTAGGTCTTCCTACCGCCCTCAAGTCGGCAAGTGTCAGATATTCTCCACTAGGGTCACAGATGCTAATTATATACTTTACTAGATGTCCGCCCCGGCTTCGCCCGTGGTACATAAATAGCGCTCATCGGGATCTCGTACATATCCAACGTGAAAGAATGACTGAAATAGGTTCAGTCATTCCTGAGAATATCGCTTTCAAACAAAAACCCTCTTCAACTGCCTGCTACCCCACCTGTCGGAAATTGGTCATATCAACTCAGATTTAGAAACAAATTTGATTAGCAAAGGTTTATATTCATTGACGCAATCTTGGACATTGGCGAAATTACGGTGACATTACCGAATGGAACCCAAAAGAAAAAAAATAAGTTGAAGTTGACGCAATCTTAGACACATGCTGTCATGTCAAAGCACGCTACGAAAGCTCTCAAAAAGGAATATTTTTCCCCGTTTTTGTTACATTCTAGATTCATGCTCCCCTTCTATTGATAATATCGTTATGTTTTATAGCCTATAGCCTTCCTCGATAAATGGACTAACTAAGAGAGAAATAATCTTTCAATTCGGTCCAGTACTTCCCGAGATCCTAGCGTTCAAACAAACAAACTCTTCAGTTTTATAATATTAGTATAGATTAAATTTTACTTCCAGTAGCTGGTGACTGTCGTTATACGAAATGCAATACTCGTTGAATACGGTACGGTATTATATAATCGTACTTATTACGTACTAGCGGCCTGTTCCGGCTTCGCTCGGAAAATAACCTAGACACCAACTGCAGCGCCATCTGCCGGGGTGATTTGTGAATCTAAACTATCCGAGGCCCTACCCAAACGTATACAAAAAAAATCATTCAAATCTGTTGAGCTGTTTAGGAGGAGTATAGGAGTAATAATATACTAGATGTCCGCCCTGGTTTCGCCCGTGGAACATATATAGCACTCATCGAGATCCCGCACATATCCAACGGTGAAAAAATTTTAGAAATCGGTTCAGCCATTCCTGAGAATTTCGCTTTCAAACAAAACACCTCTTCCGCTACCTGCTACGCCACCTGTCGGAAATTGGTCGTACCAACTCAGAGATTAGCAAAAAGGTTTTACATTTAAGAGTGGTATGTAATCTGTGATATTCAATGACGCAATCTTGACACATGCTGTCATGTGTCATGTCAAAGCACGAAACGTACGAAAACTCTCAAACAGGAATATTTTTTTCCGATTTTGTTACATTATTGATTCATGCTCCGCTTCTGTTTAATAGTAGCGCTATTTTCTATAGCCTATAGCCTTCCTTGATTAATGGACTATCTAACAGAAAAATAATCTTTCAATTCGGTCCAGTACTTCCCAAGATCCTAGCGTTCAAACAAACAAACTAACAAACTTTTCAGTTTTATAATATTAGTATAGATATACTACGAAAATACACGGAACTACGTAAATATACAGTTTAGCCAGATTACTGTCGTTATACGAAATGCAATACTCGTTGAATACGGTACGGTATTATATAATCGTACTTATTACGTACTAGCGGCCTGTTCCGGCTTCGCTCGGAAAATAACCTAGACACCAACTGCAGCGCCATCTGCCGGGGTGATTTGTGAATCTAAACTATCCGAGGCCCTACCCAAACGTATACAAAAAAAATCATTCAAATCTGTTGAGCTGTTTAGGAGGAGTATAGGAGTAATAATATACTAGATGTCCGCCCTGGTTTCGCCCGTGGAACATATATAGCACTCATCGAGATCCCGCACATATCCAACGGTGAAAAAATTTTAGAAATCGGTTCAGCCATTCCTGAGAATTTCGCTTTCAAACAAAACACCTCTTCCGCTACCTGCTACGCCACCTGTCGGAAATTGGTCGTACCAACTCAGAGATTAGCAAAAAGGTTTTACATTTAAGAGTGGTATGTAATCTGTGATATTCAATGACGCAATCTTGACACATGCTGTCATGTGTCATGTCAAAGCACGAAACGTACGAAAACTCTCAAAAAGGAATATTTTTTTCCGATTTTGTTACATTCTTGATTCATGCTCCGCTTCTGTTTAATAGTAGCGCTATTTTCTATAGCCTATAGCCTTCCTTGATTAATGGACTATCTAACAGAAAAATAATCTTTCAATTCGGTCCAGTACTTCCCAAGATCCTAGCGTTCAAACAAACAAACTAACAAACTTTTCAGTTTTATAATATTAGTATAGATATACTACGAAAATACACGGAACTACGTAAATATACAGTTTAGCCAGATTGGAAGAAAAGTGGCGTCAAAGTTATTTTTCAGATTTTGATATTTCTAGCATCAGTGCGTCATTTCGCGAACATTGCGCCTACGCTCCTATTTGACGTCCTTATACGGACGTCGTAGAGGCAGGTGGACGCCACATTAGATGCAAAAATCACCATAGTGGACGTACAATAGGTTCCGGGATGTATATATATATATATATATATATATATATATATATATACATCCTCCAAACAATTAGCCGTCCTCTGAAGGAAAAAGTGCATTTAAATTGGCGTCCACCTGCTTTTGGCGTCCGCATACTGGACGCCACTTTTATAACCATTGCCATTTACGCCCTATCGGTCCTGACTAGCCGTAGGACAAATATCGATAGAAGCCAAAAAAACTCTAAAATGGATTCAATAATATATTAAAAAGTTCGCGACGAAATCTCAGCGCAGGCGAGGCGCTGCTGTCGCGCGTATATTCTCAGCCGTATAACTCGGAGATTTCCTGACTATGGATCCGCGTATTTGGCGTCCGCAACTGCGACGTTGCCAGCTCGCAACAATTGATCACATAATATTTATCACGGACTGAAGTCAAAAAAATAATATTCGCCGTAGGTGGCGTTGTACGCGTTGCGTATTATTAGAAGTCCGACTTTATTTAAACTTTCAAAAAGTTGCAAAAAATAAATGATGTATTATTGGAATGTATTAGATGTAGATAGAAGATGAATTATCGAGGACTTCGGAGAAGAAAAATAATATCATATACGGACGCTCAATAGCTATATACGGACGTCAAATAGCCATTTTCTTTATTATTTAATAGGTTTGCACTTGACCACCATCTCGCCTGATGTTAAGTGACGATGCAATCTACAATGGAGCGTGCTTACCTAGAAGAAAACGATTCACTCTCGATTTGAAGACACCAATATTGTAACTATAAGGGAAAACCCACTGAGGCAGCGCATTCCCCAACCTAGACGTTCTTGTCACAAACTTGGAGTCAAATCTCTTCGTTGGTGTTTTCGGAATATCAACCATGGAACGATGACATTTTTGAGATACGAGAAGTCTGATAGAAAAAAGGACAAGATGGTATTAGATCATGTAGATCAATTGCACACTCTCCGAAGTATGACCGGTATAAAACCAATAAGCTAGCAATTTTGCGGCGATGATCAAGACTTTGGAGTCTTTTACGCACAAGAGTGTCATTGCCTATGAGCCTTTCGGCACGTCTCTCAATCGATTCTAAAGTCTCCAGCTGATGCTTAGCCGATCCATCCCAAAGGTGCGAACAGTACTCCATACAGGAGCGTATCTGTGCTTTATTTAACGAGCAACTATTCAGAATTGAATCTGCATGTCTATCTGAATGGTATCTTCGCACCTTTGAGAGAATACCTAGTTTTTGGTGGCTAATTTAGCCTTAGACTCAATATACGTGCTAAAATTGAGTGTCGACGATAAAGAGAAGAAATATACGGACGCTCAATAGCTATATACGGACGTCCAATTGCTATATACGGACGCTCAATAGCTATATACGGACGTTCAATTACTATATACGGACGCTCAATAGCTATATACGGACGTCGAATTACTATACACGGACGCTCAATAGCTATATACGGACGTCCAATTGCTATAAACGGACGCTCAATAGCTGTATACGGACGTCCAATTGCTATATATGGATGTCCAATTAAAATCCAGTGAGATATTTTCCACCGGGGACGTCAAGAGAAGTTGTTTAAAAATATTTCTTCATACTGCCAGTAATTCCCATTTGTCCCTCGTCATCTCTAATCATCATCAGTCGCAAGACGTCCACTACTGAACATAGGCCTCCCCCCCTAGATTTCCACAACAAACGGTCCTGCGCAACCTGCAACCAGCGGTTTCCAGCGACCTTTGTGAGGTCATCTATCCATATAGTGGGAGTCCGTCCAACACTGCGTCTTCCGGTTCGTGGTCGCCACTCGAGAAACTTTCTTCCCCATCGGTTATCAGTTTTGCGAGCGATGTAGCCAGCCCATTGCCACTAAAGCTTTCTTATACTGAGCTATGTCGGCCACTTTCGTTTTTTTACGAACATCCTCATTACGGATTCTGTCGCGTAGACTCTAAACATAGCTCTCTCCAAAGCTCGCTGTGTAACTTTGAGCTTCGTGTTGAGGCCCACAGTTAAGGACCACGTCTCAGTTCCATAAGCCATCACGGGCAACAAGCACTACTTAAATACTTTTGTCTTTAGGAATTGGGGTATTTTGGACTCAAAGATGGGCCGAAGTTTCCCGAACGCTGCCTATCCGAGTTGGATCCTTCGCTGGACCTCTTTGTCGAAGTTGGATCTACCTATTTAGATCTTTTGACCTAGGTAAACGTATTTGCCAATAAATTCGAGTGTTGTAGTGCCAAAAATAACCGGTACAGGTGTGAACAGTTTCGGAGTTACAACATCTCCCTGCCTCACGCCTTTCTGTAGCTGGATATGTTTTGTGCACTGATCCTGTAATCTGACAGGCATTATGGCTTTGCTGTTATACACTTCAACGCTGGAAAAACTGAAGCACTGCCCAGGTTTCGATGAAATTGAAGGCCATATACGCTATACATCATCATCTGCAGCCTGCCCATTGTCACTTCAACTTGCTAATTTTAAAAGCTATGATGATGACCTTCGTTCTTCTGCGGATTTCCTCGTTGTGGGTTTTGTCACGCAGTGAAATTCCAAGCATAGTTCTCTCCATTGCCCGTTGCGCAACTTTGAGTTTGCATATCATGCCAATATGCAATAGTTGGCGACCACGTCTCAATACTATATATCATCACTGGTAACACACACTGATTGTAAACTTTCGCCTTGAGGGTTTGTGATATTTCTGACGAGAAGATGTGATGCCAAACACTGCCCATCCGAGTTGGATTCGTCGGCTGACCTCGTTGTCAAAGTTTGATCTGCCTAACTGGATCATCTGACCTAGATGGTGCATAATGGTAGCCACTTTCGATACTGCCGTTTCAAACATGGACCGGTATGGGTGCAACATTTGACATGATTTTGTGTCTTACCCATGTTTAGCCCTACCTGTTGAGAGACTGTATTGAGGTCTCTGAGCATTGAGCCAAAGTCATCTAGCGATTGAGCCATAATGACTATATCGTCGGCAAATCGAAGGTGGGTGATGTATTTGCCATTAATGTTGATACCATATCCATTCTAGTTTAAAAGCTTAAAATATCTTCCAATGCAGAGGTGAACAGTTTCGGAGAGATAACGTCTCCCTGTCTCCCCTTTTTGCATTTGGATCGGATTTGTGCATTGGTCCTGAAGACGGATAGACATGGTGGTTTTGTTGTATAAACACTTCAACACTTCGATATACCTACGCCATACATAATAGTAGTCGATTGTACTCGTCGGTTTTCTGTATAATCTGCCAAAGTGTATGGATGTGGTCTGTGGTACTCGTACTTATAGTATTTTATAAGTAAGTAAATTTTATAAGTATTATATCAGCTATCTGGCCGCCATAGTACAAGCTTTGCTTAGTTTGGGGTCAGATGGTGTTGTGGGTGAAGTGTCTACCAATATTTTCGGAAACCGGCTTGTTTGGGTAGCTGGAAGTCGTCAAACCTGCGTGCGAGACGATTCGTGATTACTTATAAACGTGGCTCAGAAGTGAGATGGGTTCTTCAACAAAGTGATGTCACCTTTTTTGTGAAGAGCACCACCACACTTCAGCTCCACGCTTCTGGCGTGTCACCGTCAAGTATGACGGAGTAGAACAGCTTCTGAAGGACTTTAAGTAACTGTTTTCCACCCGCTCTCAGAAACTCAGCACCCGTTTGTTTCTACTGGGGATAAATGTGTGGAGACAAATGGAAATACTCCAGTATGGCGCAAAACGATTGGCAGCAGTATTTCTACTATACAGTAGCTCGTTGCCAAACATAACTGCTTCACAAAGTGCCGTATTTTTATAATTAAAGTGGCCAGGCTATTGAACATCCGTATATAACTATTAGGCGTCCGTAAATAGATATTGGACGTCCATATATTATATTGGACGTCCGTATATTACATTGGACGTCTATATATAATATTGGTTCAGTCCATGGCAGGACACAATCCCGATTTTATCTTATCTATATTTGTGTTGACTTACAAATGAGGTTATTACGTACCTACTTGTCTTAAATTAATAAAAATATGACTAAACAAACATGTACATCTACATTTATGCTTGTTATTCTAGATACTACCTGCGATTATTGGTGTAAAAATCTCATAAATAGGAGCTTAATTTTTTTATCTTATTAAGTAATTATTTACTAAACTTTGTCGAAATCCATTGTTACTAGTTAGTGTCGTGGAAGTGTGCATACATTTATCACACAATTCATTCATCTGTGATCGTTCACAACAAGACGCCTTATAACAATTTCAATACCTTAATATTGTGAGAATAAATTTGTAGATAGATAATAATAAAGAATATAAAAATATCGGGCATCCGTATAACTATAGATCTTACGAAATTTAAGTAAAAGAAAGAGAAAGTAAATCTAAACTAGCTGGCAACGTCGCACTCACAAATGCCGTTCATCCTATGCAGACGCTAAATAGACGATGCCATTGGTAAATCAAGATCAATATATCCAGGACGTTCATAATTAAGGACCATGGTTCGGGGTTCAAAAATGTTGCGGCACGAACGTAAGAGGAATATCGCGAAAAATAAAATTATCAGAAAACGATGTATCCCACGGAGCTGGCAATCGAAAAACTAAGCAATATTCATTAAGAGATGTTAAAATAAGCAAGAGGAACCCGAGGACGTCGTAATGATGCACGACGTGCATGACGCCAAAAATGTTGTAGGATGTATATATATATATATATATTTACATCCTAAAATGTTTTTGGCGTCATGCACGTCGTGCATCATTACGACGTCCTCCGGTTCCTCTTGCTTATTTTAACATCTCTTAATGAATATTGCTTAGTTTTTCGATTGCCAGCTCCGTGGGATACATCGTTTTCTGATAATTTTATTTTTCGCGATATTCCTCTTACGTTCGTGCCGCAACATTTTTGAACCCCGAACCATGGTCATTAATTATAAACGTCCTGGATATATTGATCTTGATTTACCAATGGCATCGACTATTTAGCGTCTGCATAGGATGAACGGCATTTGTGAGTGCGACGTTGCCAGCTTAGTTTAGATTTACTTTCTCTTTCCTTTACTTCAATTTCGTAAGATCTATAGTTATACGGATGCCCGATATTTTTATATTCTTTATTATTATCTATCTAAAAATTTATTCTCACAACATTAAGGTATTGAAATTGTTATAAGGCGTCTTGTTGTGAGTGATCACAGATGAATGAATTGTGTGATAAATGTATGTCATACTTCCACGTTAGTATCCATTCCATTGTTACTAGTTAGTAACAATGGATTTTGACAAAGTTTAGTAAACAATTACTTAATTAGACAAAAAAAATTAAGCACCTATTTATGAGATTTTTACACCAATAATCGCAGGTAGTATCTAAAATAAGAAGCATAAATTTTAATGTAGATGTACATGTTTGTTTAGTCATATTTTTATTAATTTAAGACAAGTAGGTACGTTATAACCTCATTTGTGGATCAACACAAATGTAGATAAGATAAAATCGGGATTGTATCCTGCCATGGACTGAACCAATATTATATATAGACGTCCAATGTAATATACGGACGTCCAATATGATATACGGACGTCCAATATCTATATAAGGACGCCTAATAGTTAAATACGGATGTTCAATAGCCTGACCACTTTAATTATAAAAATACGACACTATGTGAAGCAGTTATGTTTGGCAACGAGCTACTGTATGGTAGAAATACTGCTGCCAATCGTGTTGCGCCATACTGGATTATTCCCATTTGTCTCCACACATTTATCCCCAGTAGAAACAAACGGGTGCTAAGTTTCTGAGAGCGGGTGGAAAACAGTTACTTAAAGTCCTTCAGAAGCTGTTCCACTCCGTCATACTTGAAGGTAATACGCCAGAAGCGTGGAGCTGAAGTGTGGTGGTGCTCTTCTACAAAAAAGGTTACATCACTTTGTTGAAGAACCCATCTCACTTCTGAGCCACGTTTATAAGTAATCACGAATCATCTCGCACGCAGGTTTGACGACTTTCAGCCACCCAAACAAGCCGGTTTCCGAAAATATTGGTAGACAATTCACCCACAACACCATCTGACCCCAAACTAAGCAAAGCTTGTACTATGGCGGCCAGATAGCTGATATAATACTTATAAAATTTACTTACTTATAAAATACTATAGTACGAGTACCACAGACCATATCCATACACTTCGGCAGATTATACAGAAAGCCGACGAGTATAATCGGCTACTATGTATAGCGTAGGTATATCGAAGTGTTGAAGTGTTTATACAACACCATATCTATCCGTCTTCAGGACCAATGCACAAATCCGATCCAAATGCAAAAAGGGGAGACAGGGAGACGTTATCTCCCCGAAACTGTTCACTTCTGCATTGGAGAATATTTTTAAGCTTTTAAACTAGAATGGGTATGGTATCAACATTAATGGCAAATACATCACCCACTTTCGATTTGCCGACGATATAGTCATTATGGCTCAATCGCTAGATGACTTTGGCTCAGTGTTCAGAGACCTCAATACTGTCTCTCAACAGGTAGGGCTAAAAATGAACATGGGTAAGACAAGACACAAAATCATGTCAAATGCCCATGTTGCATCCATACCGGTCCATGTTTGAAACGGCAGTATCGAAAGTGGCGACCATTACGCTTATCTAGGTCAGATGATCCAGTTAGGCAGATCAAGACAAGGAGGTCAGCCGACGAATCCAACTCGGATGGGCAGTGTCTGGCATCACGTCTTCTCGTCAGAAATATCACAAACTCTCAAGGCGAAAGTTTACAATCAGTGTGTGTTACCAGTGATGATATATGGTACTGAGACGTGGTCGCCAACTATTGCATATTGGCATGATATGCAAACTCAAAATTGCGCAACGGGCAATGGAGAGAGCTATTCTTGGAATTTCACTGCGTGACAAAACCCGCAACGAGGAAATCCGCAGAAAAACGAAGGTCATCGTCATAGCTTTTAAAATTAGCAAGTTGAAGTGGCAATGGGCAGGCTGTAGATGATGATGTATAGCGTATATGGGCTATGAGAAAGCCTTCGATTTCCTCGAAACCTGGGCAGTGCTGCCGATTACAGGATCAGTGCACAAAACATATCCAGCTACAGAAAGGCGTGAGGCAGGGAGATGTTATATGTACCGGTTATTGTTGGCAATACAACACTCGAAGTTATTGGCATATACGTTTACCTAGGTCAAAAGATCTAAATAGGTAGATCCAACTTCGACAAAGAGGTCCAGCGAAGGATCCAACTCGGATGGGCATTGGGCAGCGTTCGGGAAACTTTGGCCCATCTTTGAGTCCAAAATACCCCAATTCCTAAGGAAAAAAATATTTAAGTACTGCTTGTTGCCCGTGATGGCTTATGGAACTGAGACGTGGTCCTTAACTATAGGCCTCAACACGAAACTCAAAGTTACACAGCGAGCTTTAGAGAGAGCTATGTTTAGAGTCTCTCTACGCAACAGAATCCGTAATGAGGATGTTCGCAAAAGAACGAAAGTGGCTGACATTGCTCAGAATAAGAAAGCTGAAGTGGCAATGGGCTGGCTCCATCGCTCGCAAAATTGACAATCGATGGAGAAGAAAGTTCCTCGAGTGGCGACCAAGAACCGGAAGACGCAGTGTTGGACGGACTCCCACTATATGGCCAGATGACCTCACAAAGGTCGCTGGAAACCGCTGGTTGCAGATTGCGCAGGACCGTTTGTTGTGGAAATCTAGGGGGGAGGCCTATGTTCAGCAGTGGACGTCTTGCGGCTGATGATGATGAGAGGTGACGAGGGACAAATGGGAATTACTGGCAGTATGAAGAAATATTTTTAAACAACTTCTCTTGACGTCCCCCGGTGGGAAAATATCTCACTGGATTTGAATTGGACATCCATATATAGCAATTGGACGTCCGTATACAGCTATTGAGCGTCCGTTTATAGCAATTGGACGTCCGTATATAGCTATTGAGCGTCCGTATATAGTAATTCGACGTCCGTATATAGCTATTGAGCGTCCGTATATAGTAATTGAACATCCGTATATAGCTATTGAGCGTCCGTACATAGCAATTGGTCGTCCGTATATAGCTATTGAGCGTCCGTATATTTCTTCTCTTTATCGTCGACGCTCAATTTTAGCACGTATATTGAGTCTAAGGCTAAATTAGCCACCAAAAACTAGATATTCTCTCAAAGGTGCGAAGATACCATTCAGATAGACATACATATTTAATTCTGAACAGTTGCTCACGTTAAATAAAGCACAGATAGCTCCTGTATGGAGTACTGTTCGCACCTTTGGGATGGATCGGCTAAGCATCAGCTGGAGACTTTGGAATCAATTGAGAGACGTGCCGAAAGGCTCATAGGCAATGACACTCTTGTGCGTAAAAGACTCCGAAGTCTTGATCATCGCCGCAAAATTGCTAGCTTATCGGTTTTATACCGGTTATACTTTGGAGAGTGTGCAATTGATCTACATGATCTAATACCATCTTGTACTTTTTTCTATCAGACTTCTCGTATCTCAAAAAAGCGACATCGTTCCATAGTTGATGTTCCGAAAACACCAACGAAGAGATTTGACTGGAGTCACAAACTTGGAAGTTTGTGACAAGAACGTCTAGGTTGTGGAATGCGTTGCCTCAGTGGGTTTTCCCTTATATTTACAATATTGGTGTCTTCAAATCAAGAGTGAATTGTTTTCTTCTAGGTAAGCACGCTCCATTGTAGATTGCATCGTCACTTAACATCAGGCGAGATGGTGGTCAAGTTCAAACCTATTAAATAATAAAAAAAATGGCAATTGGACGTCCATATATAGCTATTGAGCGTCCGTATATGATATTATTTTTCTTCTCCGAAGTCCTCGATAATTCATCTTCTATCTACATCTAATACATTCCAATAACACATCATTTATTTTTTGCAACTTTTTGAAAGTTTAAATAAAATCGGACTTCTAATAATACGCAACGCGTACAACGCCACCTACGGCGAATATTATTTTTTTGATTTCAGTCCGTGATAAATATTATGTGATCTATTGTTGCGAGCTGGCAACGTCGCAGTTACGGACGCCAAATACGCGGATCCATAGTCAGGAAATCTCCGAGTTATACGGCTGTGAATATACGCGCGACAGCAGCGCCTCACCTGCGCTGAGATTTCGTCACGAACTTTTTAATATATTATTGAATCCATTTTAGAGTTTTTTTGGCTTCTATCGATATTTGTCCTATGGTTAGTCAGGACCGATAGGACGTAAATGGCAATGGCTATAAAAGTAGCGTCCAGTATGCGGACGCCAAAAGCAGGTGGACGCCAGTTTAAATGCACTTTTTTTCTTCAGAGGACGGCTAATTGTTTGGAGGATGTAAATATATATATATATACCGAATTATATGTATATATATATATACATATAATTCGGTGTAATATAGTTCCCAAAGTGTATCAATATTAAAAATAAGTATTTAGAAGACGAGCGACAATGAACATTTTATATTTTGTAAAATTTGTTTTCATTGTACCCCTTTTACTAACTCGAATTTAAAGATTTTTTTCTTCTGTGAAGTGATGTGTTATTGTTATAATTATATGTACAAATATAGATACTAAGGAAAGTATGTACTTACTCATTAAATGGTTCACTCAATACTACTAACTTAGCTATTAACTACTTAGTTATTAAAGCTCAACTATTGCACGTCCGCTAGGACAAACTGTTGATACCAGACCTTTATAACACCATTATGTACACGGTTTTAAGCAATAAAATTTCTTTCTTTCTTTCTTTCTTTCTTTCTAGCGGTTATAGATGAAAAAGTTTTTGTAGTTTGAACTCGCTAATCTTAGGAAATTAGTAGTGGTAGGACTCTTGGCAGAGTCCGCCTGGGAAAGAACCACACGTTTACCAGTTATTCTACCACCAAGCAGTAATGTGCTAACATATTTTGTTATTTTATTACAGTGTTCTGGTTTGAAGGCAATATTTCGGGAGAAATTACAAGGTTAAGAGATATAATATCTTAGATCTCTGGGTGACCAGCGCAGTGCAGTGCTAGGTAATAATTTGTACTCTTCGTGTTCCAATAGCTGCGTGTCACGCGCTGTTATGGATGTATAATTAGTATGTATTTACAACTATTTAAGTATTATATCAGCTATCTGGCCGCCATAGTACAAGCTTTGCTTAATTTGGGGTCAAATGTTGTTGTGTGTGAATTGTCAACCAATATATATATATATATATATATATATATTTACATCCTACAATATTTTTGGCGTCATGCACGTCGTGCATCATTACGACGTCCTCCGGTTCCTCTTGCTTATTTCAACATCTCTTAATGAATATTGCTTAGTTTTTCGATTGCCAGCTCCGTGGGATACATCGTTTTTTGATAATTTTATTTTTCGCGATATTCCTCTTACGTTCGTGCCGCAACATTTTTGAACCCCGAACCGTGGTCATTAATTATAAACGTCCTGGATATATTGATCTTGATTTACCAATGGCATCGACTATTTAGCGTCTGCATAGGATGAACGGCATTTGTGAGTGCGACGTTGCCAGCTAGTTTAGATTTACTTTCTCTTTCTTTTACTTCAATTTCGTATCGCATATTACGATCTATAGTTATACGGATGTCCGATATTTTTATATTCTTTATTATTCTCACTATATTAAGGCATTGAAATTGTTATAAGGCGTCTTGTTGTGAATGATCACAGATGAATGAATTGTGTGATAAATGTATGTCACACTTCCACGTAAGTGTCCATTCCATTGTTACTAGTTAGTAACAATGGATTTTGAAAAAGTTTAGTAAACAATTACTTAATAAGAAAAAAAAAATTAAGCTCCTATTTATGAGATTTTTACACCAATAATCGCAGGTAGTATCTAAAATAACAAGCATAAATGTAGATGTACATGTTTGTTTAGTCATATTTTTTATTAATTTAAGACAAGTTGGTACGTAATAACCTCATTTATGGATCATCACAAATGTAGATAAGATAAAATCGGGATTGTATCCTGCCATGGACTGAACCAATATTATATATAGACGTCCAATGTAATATGCGGACGTCCAATAAGATATACGGACGTCCAATATCTATATACGGACGCCTAATAATTATATACGGATGTTAAATAGCCTGGCCACTTTAATTATAAAAATACGGCACTATGTGAAGCAGTTATGTTTGGCAACGAGCTACTGTATGGTAGAAATACTGCTGCCAATCGTGTTGCGCCATACTGGATTATTCCTATTTGTCTCCACACATTTATCCCCAGTAGAAACAAACGGGTGCTGAGTTTCTGAGAGCGGGTGGAAAACGGTTACTTAAAAGTCCTTCAGAAGCTGTTCTACTCCGTCATACTTGACGGTAATACGCCAGAAGCGTGGATCTGAAGTGTGGTGGTGCTCTTCTACAAAAAAAGTGACATCACTTTGTTGAAGAACCCATCTCACTTCCGAGCCACGTTTATAAGTAATCACGAATCGTCTCGCACGCAGGTTTGACGACTTCCAGCCACCAAAACAAGCCGGTTTCCAAAAATATTGGTAGACAATTCACCCACAACACCATCTGACCCCAAACTAAGCAAATCTTGTACTATGGTGGCCAGATAGCTGATATAATACTTATAAAATTTACTAACTTATAAAATACTATAATACTAGTACCACAGACCATGTCCATACACTTCGGCAGATTATACAGAAAACCGACGAGTATAATCGGCTACTATGTATAGCGTAGGTATATCAAAGTGTTGAAGTGTTTATACAACAACGCCACCATGTCTCTCCGTCTTCAGGACCAATGCACAAATTCGATCCAAATGCAAAAAGGGGAGACAGGGAGACGTTATCTCTCCGAAACTGTTCACCTCTGCATTGGAGAATATTTTTAAGCTTTTAAACTGGAATGGATATGGTATCAACATTAATGGCAAATACATCACCCACCTTAGATTTGCCGACGATATAGTCATTATGGCTCAATCGCTAGATGACTTTGGCTCTGTGCTCAGAGACCTCAATACTGTCTCTCAACAGGTAGGGCTAAAAATGAACATGGGTAAGACACAAAATCATGTCAAATGCCCATGTTGCACCCATACCGGTCCATGTTTGAAACGGCAGTATCAAAAGTGGCGACCATTATGCTTATCTAGGTCAGATGATCCAGTTAGGCAGATCAAACTTTGACAAGGAGGTCAGCCGACGAATCCAACTCGGATGGGCAGTGTTTGGCATCACATCTTCTCGTCAGAAATATCACAAACTCTCAAGGCGAAAGTTTACAATCAGTGTGTGTTACCAGTGATGATATTATATGGTACTGAGACGTGGTCGCCAACTATTGCATATTGGCATGATATGCAAACTCAAAGTTGCGCAACGGGCAATGGAGAGAGCTATGCTTGGAATTTCACTGCGTGACAAACCCCGCAACGAGGAAATCCGCAGAAGAACGAAGGTCGTCGTCATAGCTTTTAAAATTAGCAAGTTGAAGTGGCAATGGGCAGGCTGCAGATGATGATGTATAGCGTATATGGGCTATGAGAAAGCCTTCGATTTCATCGAAACCTGGGCAGTGCTTCAGTTTTTCCAGCGTTGAAGTGTATAACAGCAAAGCCACAATGTCTGTCCGATTACAGGATCAGTGCACAAAACATATCCAGCTACAGAAAGGCGTGAGACAGGGAGATGTTATATCTCCGAAACTGTTCACACCTGTACCGGTTATTGTTGGCGAATACGTTTACCTAGGTCAAAAGATCTAAATAGGTATATCCAACTTCGACAAAGTGGTCCAGCGAAGGATCCAACTCGGATGGGCAACGTTCGGGAAACTTCGGCCCATCTTTGAGTCCAAAATACCCCAATTCCTAAAGACAAAAGTATTTAAGTAGTGCTTGTTGCCCGTGATGGCTTATGGATCTGAGACGTGGTCCTTAACTTTGGGCCTCAACACGAAACTCAAAGTCACACAGCGAGCTTTGGAGAGAGCTATGCTTAGAGTCTCTCTACGCGACAGAATCCGTAATGAAGATGTTCGCAAAAGAACGAAAGTGGCCGACATAGCTCAGAATAAGAAAGCTGAAGTGGCAATGGGCTGGCTACATCGCTCGCAAAACTGACAACCGATGGGGAAGAAAGTTTCTCGAGTGGCGACCACGAACCGGAAGACGCAGTGTTGGACGGACTCCCACTATATGGACAGATGACCTCACAAAGGTCGCTGGAAACCGCTGGTTGCAGGTTGCGCAGGACCGTTTGTTGTGGAAATCTAGGGGGGAGGCCTATGTTCAGCAGTGGACATCTTGCGGCTGATGACGATGATGAGAGATGACGAGGGATAAATGGGAATTACTGGCAGTATGTAGAAATATTTTTAAACAACTACTCTTGACGTCCCCGGTTGGAAAATATCTCACTGGATTTGAATTGGACATCCATATATAGCAATTGGACGTCCGTATACAGCTATTGAGCGTCCGTATATAGTGATTCGACGTCCGTATATAGCTATTGAGCGTCCGTTTATAGCAATTGGACGTCCGTATATAGCTATTGAGCGTCCGTATATAGTAATTCGACGTCCGTATATAGCTATTGAGCGTCCATATATAGTAATTGAACGTCCTTATATAGATATTGAGCGTCCGTATATAGCAATTGGACGTCCGTATATAGCTATTGAGCGTCCGTATATTTCTTCTCTTTATCGTCGACGCTCAAATTTAGCACATATATTGAGTCTTAGGCTAAATTAGCCACCAAAAACTAGGTATTCTCTCAAAGGTGCGAAGATACCATTCAGATAGACATACATTCAATTCTGCTCACGTTAAATAAAGCACAGATACGCTCTTGTATGGAGTACTGTTCACACCTTTGGGATGGATCGGCTAAGTATCAGCTGGAGACTTTGAAATCGACTGAGAGACGTGCCGAAAAGCTCATAGGCAATGACACTCTTGTGCGTAAAAGACTCCAAAGTCTTGATCATCGCCGCAAAATTGCTAGCTTATCGGTTTTATACCGGTTATACTTCGTAGAGTGTGAATTCATCTACATGATCTAATACCATCTTGTCCTTTTTTCTATCAGACTTCTCGTATCTCAAAAAAGCGACATCGTTCCATGGTTGATGTTCCGAAAACACCAACGAAGATATTTGACTCCAAGTTTGTGACAAGAACGTCTAGGTTGTGGAATGCGTTGCCTCAGTGGGTTTTCCCTTATAGTTACAATCTTGGTGTCTTCAAATCGAGAGTGAATCGTTTTCTTCTAGGTAAGCACGCTCCAATGTAGATTGCATCGTCACTTAACATCAGGCGAGATGGTGGTCAAGTGCAAACCTATTAAATAATAAAAAATGGCAATCGGACGTCCGTATATAGCTATTGAGCGTCCGTATATGATATGATTTTTCTTCTCCGAAGTCCTCGATAATTCATCTTCTATCTACATCTAATACATTCCAATAACACATCATTTATTTTTTCAACTTTTTGAAAGTTTAAATAAAGTCGGACTTCTAATAATACGCAACGCGTACAACGCCACCTACGGCGAATATTATTTTTTTGATTTCAGTCCTTGATAAATATTATGTGATCTATTGTTGCGAGCTGGCAACGTCGCAGTTGCGGACGCCAAATACGCGGATCCATAGTCAGGAAATCTCCGAGTTATACGGCTGTGAATATACGCGCGACAGCAGCGCCTCACCTGCGCTGAGATTTCGTCGCGAACTTCTTAATATATTGTTGAATCCATTTTGGAGTTTTTTTGGCTTCTATCGATATTTGTCCTACGGCTAGTCAGGACCGATAGGACGTAAATGGCAATGGTTATAAAAGTGGCGTCCAGTATGCGGACGCCAAAAGCAGGTGGACGCCAGTTTAAATGCACTTTTTTTTCTTCAGAGGACGGCTAATTGTTTGAGGATGTATATATATATATATATATATATATATATATATATATATATATATATATATATATATATATATATATATATATATATTGATGTGGCAGGCATGATACTTACTATCAGGCAAATGTCCTGCTTGTCTCGTCACTCTATTAAAAAAACTGCTGGACTGATTTCAAGAATTCTTTCACCGTTGGATAAATACTTGATCCACTAGTCCTATACTATGCACATACAAGATGAAGCCAGAGCGGACCGCTAGTAGTAACTATATGGAAAGCCTTCAGACATGCAATACGGACCTACATCTTCTGCGTTACACCAAATTTCATTAGTAGAGATTAATCTCTACTGAGATCTCTCGAAAACTGGGTCCCATGGGCACCTTTAAAACAACAAGCACTTTGGATATATCTATTCAAACCTGCCGTTTGGTAAAACAAAACAACCGCTACTGAGCAATCACTATTTATTATTTACATTAAATCATCTAAACTCAGTCTTGAATTTTAATCAAACACAAATAAAGGTGTGCAAATTAGTTAAATCAATCTGCGACAAATAGCAAGCTCTACGAAATAGAGGGAGCGTACTCGAAGTAATATTTCCAGGGCGGAAGCTTCACAATATTTCGTTATAGCTATTTATATCAACTTTTTATATGGAAGCGGTTAATACTTAGAGCTCATTTTCACTTTATGTTTAATTTAAATAGTGCTATTCAGTGACATATGTAGGTATGTAAGGAATGCTAACATTTGAATTTAGAAAAAGGTTATTCACTAAAAAACCCTAGATTTCTCGACACAAAAAATAGCTTTGTGCTATTCCAGACCATAATAAGCTTTATCTAAGTTCAAAATTCAAACGGAGCACCGTTCAGTTCTTACAAAATGATTGAGCACTAAATATCCCAATATCAAGAATATCAAACTTTCGAATTTATAATATTACTAGGATTATCATGTGTTTCAAGTTAATATGTCGCAATACCATAATTCATTATTACTCGTACATTTTTGTAATTCTATTTAACTAGGACAACTAGGAAACATTATTGACATGCTTGAGAAAACTTAGTTATTCTGAAATAAAAAGAAATGCAAAAACATTGAAATCAAGATCTGAAAAACTGTTAGTTACTTTTTTTAAGATATGATAGTTTTTTTATTCAGTTCACTTCTATAATATTTTTAACTTGCCAAAAGGAAAATGAAACCCAAACTCAGTTGTGCTGGTATCTTGGTATATTCCTCTGTTAGATTAAAAAACCCGTTTGTACAGTAAGATATCAATGTTAGAACACATACAAATAGTCTTAATTTTATGTACTAGAGCTAGGTATATTACTAACCCATGCCTTCACGCTTGATTATCTATAATTACAAACAATTTGTTTTGATTTATAAACACGCTTATTAAACCTACATACATAGGTACATGATATTATGTGAATATGAAATTAATAAAGTCAACAAGTATAACAAACGTTAAACGAGCAATGTAATACAGTCAACATATCTATTGTGATTTGTTCCTTTTGATATGTCACTATTATTTTCCACCGCAATTATTTTCTTCAACTTAAAAATCTAAAATAATTCTAAAATAATTATATAAATGGACTATCCAATAGAAAAATAATCTTTCAATTCGGACCAGTACTTCCCGAGATCCTAGCGTTCAAACAAACAAACAAACTCTTCAGCTTTATAATATTAGTATAGATTGATATTTCATTCCTAAAAGGATAACCGCATTTAGACAACTCTGATATGTTACTTCTCAAACTTACATTCTTACCTAGTTACGTCCCTGCACAATCGTATTCAGAATTGCGTCAGTTCTCTCATAATCAATCACGGGGAGAAGGTTGTCAGCTCCACAGACACACAGACTACGTAGCTTTTAATTAATGAGGAGGCAAACCATATTGCGATTAGACATGGCTTAAAATTAGACTTTCTATAATAATTAGGAATCTTTAAAGATCACTTGTTTTTACGTGGAGGAAATGCATCCTTTTCCGTCTAGAGATGACAATTGAGTTACGTCAGACTTGACATCAGGAATGGTGCATTACCGACTAAAATCTCCACTTTTGTTCCATATGAGTACTTGGGGACGCCATAGCATCTTCCGCGATCCCGCAGTGGCTTAATTGTCTCCGGGCCCACCTCGAGGGAACACCTCGTCATCAGCGTACCTGAACACCTAAAGCACCCTAGGACCACCTCGGAGACCAGCCAGTAAGTGGGTGCCAGAGGCTCTTATGTGTGAAGGATAACCTTAGTCCCCAGCGACGAGCCAGATGGTCGACCGTATTCCACCTCCTATTCTACCTCCATACGATTTAGTCTAGTTGCCGACTGATCACCAGGGTGCACCACTCGGAGATTCTTGAGCCACGCACCCCTTACATGAAAGATCTGAGTGTAATCTGGCTTTTTAATAGAAGAACACTCATTCGATATTTATTTATTTTTTACATAAAAAGATCTAAATATAAAAAGATAGAGAAAGATTATTTTTTTTCTATTAGGAAGTGAAGCCTAGATTGAATCGCATTATTCCAAGCTAGCGCGTTCCACTATAGACCACAAACACCGTTGCAAAATAAAATATTTTGATTAAAATAATAATTTTCTTTACTGCATGCAACTTCAATATAACCGATTTATTAACCTAACATAAATACCCATAGGTATATCTTATGTCTCATGTGCGTACTGCAACAAAAAGAAAAATAATTTTGCTAACATACATATGTAGATGTTGGTCACAATAAGGAAACGAAAGATAAGTGAACAAAATAATTGCACGATTATTTATGGTCTATTAGTTATTCAACGTCTATTTAACAAAGTACCTATGTGTATATTTTATTGGCACAGAAAATTTGTTCAATGAATTTTAATGAATACATAACTATATAAACTAATGATTGGCTTGGTACAAACAAAAACCCCTCAACCAAAAAAACTTTACCAAGTAAAAATGTGTAATGTGTAAAATGAAGAAACTAGCGATTTTGCACCTAGGAAAAATAATACATAATAATATAAATGCAGAAGCGATTCGAACACACGATCCCGCGATAATAAAATCCAATGTTTTAGACACTAGGACACCCCAGTTTTTTTTATGTACCTTTACCCGCGTTAGTACCTACATGTTTCCTTTATTTTCCCACGATAAAAGTAGCTAATACATTATGCCAGACTATAATCTGACTGTTCTATACTTCCGATTCGTTCAGCCGTTCCGACCTAATTGAGGAACAAACATTCAAACATCCAAACTTTGACATTTACAATATTAGAGATAGAATAGTATTTATAATGGTAGATTTTGAATTTCAGCAAAACGAATATACATACACTACACTCGATAAAACCCTATGAAACATTTGATTCTTTTCCGAAATGTGAATCGAAGAGAACAAGCTCTTACGAACACAGGGAATTCTACTGTGGGAGCTAGGGCTGCATATTGATACATATAATTCTGCATGTTATTTACCATAAGGCAAACAATATGTGTTTAAATGAAATAAAGTATTCTTTATTTATTATTTGCTTACATGCAATTAATCATGTGGTATCCTTTATGGTGTGAACAATAAAGAATTTTTATTCATTTATTCATTCATTATAACAAACATATTTTCATAATGCGGTACGTCAACTGATTTGTGCGTGAATCCTGCACAATTTCCGCTGCATACACGAGTATGTAACGAGTTTATTGCACCGCTTCCACAAACCAATCTATTAATTACTCACTTCTTATACATATAGCTATATACAGCCTCATCCATCATTGTTGGCAAACAAGCTTTAATTAATATAATTAATGTTTACGGGATTCGTTAACTTTGCGCGAAAACGTGCGTGTTGCGGTGCCAACGGATTTATGCGCTTTCCTTGTTAATAAAGTTAATATGTGTAAACAAAACTGACTGCTCAATCTAATTGTTTGGTTTCCGGGTGAGTTTTGTTGATAAATTAAGTGACAAGAGACAGGAGTGACGGAAAACTATGGCGACGGGAACTTTGGAATATTTTAAAGTCAAAGTCAAAGTACTTTATTCATAAATGTACAATTTACGTCAATTAATAAAAAACAAAAACAAAAGAAAGAGCATACAAATTGTATACATTTGCAAAGTTTCAAATTACTACTTTACTGTTTTATAATAATTATTGTACAGAAAACTGTCAAGCATTATACGAGTATAATATGGCTTTAATACAATTGTACTGACCCATGTCAAATTTATTTCTTTACATTTTTATGGGAACTTTGCCAATACTCTCTAAAAATTCGCTGTAACTATAAAAGCTTGATCGATAAGCCAGCACTTTAATCTGTTTTTTAAGCTGCCAAAACTTGGGGCCGATATAACTATTTTCGGAAGAGTGTCATAAACTTCCGGTCCCATAATGTGAGTCACTCTCTGTTCTGTGACCTCGTGAGAGAGTGTGGTATAACATCCAACTTGTCGGCGTTGCGTATGTTACGAGAATATCTCTCTCCTCGCGTGTTGTACGATTCTAGATTATTTCTGACATACACAGCCACTTGGTATATCAAGATAGCAGGTAACGTAAGTATCCCAAGCTTTTTGAAGTATGGTCTTACGGATGTACATTGCGATACGCCAATGATGGCACGTACGGCACGTTTTTGGGCGCGGAACGCACGCTCCCAGTCGGCAGCGCGCACGTATAGCTGGGCGCCGTATTGTAACCGAGAATGCACTGTGGCGAAGTAACATGCACGTGACACTTCCGCAGACACCACTCGGGATACTCGTCTTAGCGCAAAACACGCACTGCTAACTTTAGCACACATCTTGTCGATGTGGTGTTCCCACGTCTTGCAGCAATCAATCTCAAACCCCAAAAATGTGGTGGTCTGTACCTGCTCAATCCTAACACCGTTTAGTGAGACTTTTAGCGGTGTTGTGTGGTGGCCCGATAGACAAAAGTGAATGAAGTGAGTCTTTTTTGAATTTAACATAAAACCGTTGACACTAAACCATGAATTTAAGCCGTCAATTACCATATTTAATTTATC
The DNA here is from genome assembly GCA_017562165.1 of Ectropis grisescens. Taxonomy (NCBI): domain Eukaryota; kingdom Metazoa; phylum Arthropoda; class Insecta; order Lepidoptera; family Geometridae; genus Ectropis; species Ectropis grisescens. Next base: position 17,745,435 of record CM029775.1, on the reverse strand, counting down.
TTCTAGTTCCTCTATTGAAAGAGCTGTGACTACGGCAACCACATTATCTGCATACATGAATATGCCTGGACCCTTTACGGCTTCGGGTAGATCGTTTAGTAGGAGAGAGAACATTATATTTGAAACTGACGAGCCCTGCGGTACTCCCATAGACGAAGGCAGCGGGTCTGATTTAATGTCGCCATCGCCAGCATCCACTACTTGAGAGCGGCCTCGTAACATGTCAGTCAATACCTCGTATAATTTCCCAGCTATGCCATAGTGTTTCAGTTTTAACGCTAAGGTCCCATGGTCTGCGACATCGAAGGCCTTCGATAAGTCACAGCACAAGACGGCTACTTGCTCTTTATGTTCACGGGCAGCCAACACACTACGAATCACTTCACGCGTTAGACAAGTCGTAGACCTACCATCGCGGTATGCGTATTGTTGTTTACACAGCGCCTCGGTTTCTGACAGGTAGGCCACTAATCGCGAACTCAAGCCATTTTCGAACACTTTGGCTATCGCTGGTATAATCGATACTGAGACTGATAATGAGACTGCCTTTGATTCTGATGGATAACCGATGAACAATAGTGGCTTATTGGATAACTTCCATTAACTCAATCAGTCAAGTCACAGGTTCAAATTCCAAAGGTTCAAATAAGTTCAAATCCGGTTTAGTGTAACCATAAAGTATATTTATCAACCTGTGCACAAAATAAAATATGCGATATTATACACCAAAACAAAATACAAAAAACTATACTATAATCAGTTATTATCTCTAAAAATCTACTCCCAGCAAACCAAAAACCAAAGAAGACCGACCTCATTATTCGGTTGCATCATTCATCAATCAACATCAGATATAATTAATTACCTCCCACCTCTCCGTGGGTCATGAATCAAAATAATTAAAGCTATTAAGGTAGGCTCATCCTTCCTACATGATATATTCTATTGGGAAAATAAGGATAAATAAAATGTGTAGTAGTTTTAGTAAATACCAACATTTTTGTACAAGCAACTAAACAATGAGGCAGCGAGGTAAGACAAATACGTCATCGAGGCAAGCAAATTTTACATTTTAATTCAAATTTTAAAAAAACTGTTTCACCGATTTCTGTAAAATTTATATGAAACACTTTATTAAGTATGATCCACCAAACAAAGAATCGCAAATAGCGAGATCGCGTAACAAATACGAAAAATAAAAACAAACATCCGAATTGAGAACCTCTTTTTAAGCCGGTAAAAAATTTACATAATTACATATACTTAAGATAATCTATTGCTCGTAACCTAAGCAGGTATAACCGTGAGGCGTTACTAAAATAGCTTAAAAATATCTTGGAAAACGTTCAATGGTTCAGACTATCTCGCACATACACATGCGTAGAAATATGCATAACTGAGATTAAGAAATTAGATCGGCGGTCTCTCTTTGTAATATTTATTTATTTATTTATTAATTCAATGAGCACACAAAACAGAATGTAATAAATATAAACTATAACATAAGAGTATACTGTACAGAACTGTATTACATTCCAAACTATGTGGGCCTAGAAACAACAATTATTTAAATTCAGTGGTTTGATAATAATTACATTAGTGATAATACACAAAGAAACTTAGGCCAACAGATCTGAACTTAAAACTAAAATTTAACATGCGTTAAAACAGTAGATAAATAAGATATAAACATAGAATATTATAACACAACAGATAAGTATATTAACAGTGTGAAACAATTAATGTATAAACAAATAATAAAAAAAAAATCATAATAGTATTTACAGTAAGCACAACAGGGTTATTCTTTTAGATTAAAGTGTAAAATTTCTTTGATTTTCCTCTGAAATTGGAATAACTTTAAGTGGAAAATATCAATGTCCCTATCGGAGACAAGGACTTCGTTGTATTGGCGACTCATTCTGACTATGGGATAAATATATATGGGATATATATGGGATAAGATGTATTATTGGTAAAAAACTTGCAAACTGAAGGTATTATAATTACGATTACGGAATCGGAAACGTGTATTAAAATTTAAAAGAGAAAGCAGGGTTGGGGAGTCAATCGAAGAATGGACGATCTTATGCAACAGTGTAAGATCAATATAATTACGACGAATATTAAGGGAGGTAACGTGAAAATATTGTAGACGATCATTGTACGATGGGAGCTTGCGACCCATGCCACATCTGTAACTCATAATTTTTAGGCATCGTTTTTTGAATGCGCTCTATCCTATCACTGTGTACATTGTAGAAAGGAAACCAGACTGATGAGTTGTACTCCAGTATACTACGGATGAGAGTGTAGTAAAGATACAGGAAACTCTTTGTTTGACGAAACTTCTTAGTGGTTCTCGAAATAAAGCCAAGCAACCGTGAACTTTGTTCTACAATGTATTCATAGTGGTTATGGAACGTAAGTTTGTCATCAAACATAACACCCAAGTCTTTCACAATAGATTTTCTTGTAAGGATCGATTCGTTAAGCATATAGTCTACGACAAGCTTATTTATTTTCCTGGTAAAAGTGATAACTTGACATTTATTGATATTTAGTTGCATATAGTTCCGTTCGCACCAGTCTAAGATTATATTAAGATCATTTTGCAGCCTGGAGGCATCTGTACGATCTTTGATTATACTAAAAACTTTTAGATCATCAGCATAAAGAAGACATGGACAAGAAAGTGAGCCAATGCGATCATTAATAAAAATTACGAAAAGTAAAGGTCCTAAATGATTGCCTTGTGGTACTCCGGATGTTACCGTGACTGGTTTGGATAAATAACCTTTGACTGTAACAAGCTGACTTTTTAGACTCAGATAAGACTGTACCCAGCGAAACAAGCTACCGTGGATTCCAAATTGTGCCAATTTCTTGCACAGAACCGCATGGTTAACTTTGTCAAACGCTTTTGAAAAATCGGTATAAATGGAGTCCACTTGGAGACGTTTTGCAAACGCATTGCACAAGTAATTCTTATATTCAAGAAGATTAGAGGTTGTTGACCTATTAGTTATAAACCCATGTTGATTAGGATGTATTAGGTTCTTGACATGGCTATAAATGGTGACATACACTAAACTCTCAAATAATTTTGCAAAGCACGACAGTATGCTTATGGGTCTGTAGTTTTCACATTGGCCATTGTCTCCAGACTTAAAGATAGGTATAACGTGTGCTATTTTCCATGCGTTAGGAAAACTGCCTGATTGTAGTGATTTATTAAATAGTATTTCTAACGGGTGGCATAGTTCATTGGCACAAAGTTTTACTAAAATAACAGGTGATTCATCAGGTCCAGGTCTCTTATTTGCATCAAAATTTTTGATTTTGGCTAAAATTGAGGATTTTGTTATAACTATTTGATTTACTACGCTATTGGTATGGTTCATAGAATAGCTGTTATTATCTGGAATGTTTGTAATGTTATCAAATACTGAACTGAAATAGCTGGAGAATAGTTCACACACATCCGCCGGGCTGGAAGATATGTTACCACCATAATGCATGGTTAAAGGAATCGAATTTATTTATTTATTTAATTAACTGCCTTCTTACTATTTACAAATCTCCAAAATGCCTTAACATTTTTATCCAAAGAGTCTTCAACTGAGGAGATATACTTTTTGTGACATGAAACAATCAGGTGTTTACATTTAGCTCTGTAGTATGAGAACTGATCGTAATCGAGTGGATTCCGAATTTTTTTAAAAAGCTTACAAAATACAAATAAATACAAAAATCTTTATTGATGTTTGCAGGTAAGATAAGATGATACAAAACATTTAAATAATTGACCCATACAAACTGGCCTCTTCTTCTAGAGGCATGCAATATGTCTGGCAACGCAGTTTCCATTGGTCTGAATTTACACAATGATAATAATAGTCAGCTGATAAAGTCTTCTTCTTCTTTTTTCATTTTTAACTTTTAATCGGTTGTATCATATATGTCATCTGATTCATCATGTATTAATTTCTGGCTTCTATCCCGTTGTGTTATGTTAGTGTGATATGTTTGATGAGTACAATTACGCCAACGTCTTGTGCTTCAGCAGGATGATGTTATGGACTTTGACAAGTGTGTGGTTTCATGTAGAATCCAAGGTCTTGCAGTAGTAGCTCTTGCAGTTTAGCCGTGTGAGCAATTTTAAAGAATGTCATTATGTATAGAAAAATCAAAATACAATAATCAAAAATAATAATAATAATTCAATTTGTATAAAATAAAACAATGTAAAAGAACTCTCACAATATATTATAGAGTAATCTGATTCAACCTGTCCATTACAATATATTATCTGATCTAACATTAGTTAAATCTAAAGTTTCATAAAATATAGACAGTGGACACTAATGTGGCTAATGGAATTTAATGTGTAAGTTAATGGAATGTAAAATGTCATGTTATACAAAATCTATACATCAGTATTCCAATTAATTTCCCTATCATTTAAAAATTCTTTCACAGTGTAATAACATTTGGGTACCAGTATCTTTTTTTAATTTACTTTTGAACATGGATGAGTTAAGTTTTTTAATTGCATTTGGCAGCTTATTATATAGAAGAGGAGCCATACAAAAAATACTGTCACTCATAATCTTTTTCTTGCGTTTGCCTATGAGCAGCCTACACTTATCATGGGAGCTTATGATATTTATGTTTCATTCCTAAGCAGCGTTTTAGGGCTTACGATATTTATGTTTTGATTTATTATTAGTAGAGAACCAACAATCAAAAACTAACCAACGGGAGGTGACTAAAACATAGTCATTATTCCGTCATATACAAACAAAAAAGTGGTCAAGTGCGAGTCGGACTCGCCCATGAAAGCTTCCGTAGTAGCAAGTAATATAATAAGTTCTTGTAGTTCGTTGTTACTTTAATCAGTGTTTTAACAATAGTGAATTTATGACGTATTAAAATAAAACTACTTACTAGATCTCATTCAAACCAATTTTCGCTGAAAGTTTACATGGTAATGACAAATTCAACTATTCAGTTTAGAAAAGAAAATATGTTTGAAACCTCAATATCAATTTTAAAGACCTATCCATAGATAGTCCACACTAATGGTTTTAAAAGAAAAAAAAAAAATTTGATTTTCAGTTCTTAGTATGGACCCTCCCAAATTTTGGACACCCCAAAATTTTTTGTTTTTTTTTTCTAATTTTTTTTATAAAAATCTTAATGCGGTTAACAAAATACGTCTATTTATATAGTTTCAATAGTATAGTTCTTATAGTTTCGGAGAAAAGTAGCTGTGACATACGGACGGACAGACAGACAGACATGACGAATCTATAAGAGTCCCATATTTTGCCATTTGCCGGAACCCAAAAAATATCGTACAAGTATTTTTTCTTTTGTTTCACTTACAAAAACTGACGAGAATAAATTGCTTAGATTTTTGAGTGATTGACGTGACGTCACAACCCTCCTCTCCGGAAGTTTTATGATATATATATATATAGACTCGGGCAAAAATATAAAAATCTAACTGGTCAGTCTAGTACATTATGTAAAAATATACGACATTTTTTTGTTTTATCAAATTATTCAAAATCGACAAAAAAATCATCATCCTTATTATTGCGTTTGATGCTGCACGATCCACTCCAAATGCTGAACTAGACAATAAATCTGGCGATCGTCCGCGCCCCAACAATTAATCGCTACAGAGTTGAACGTGACTAATTAGTTGTCACCTTATCCCTGGCATTGAGGGACTTTACAGATTAAAGTACACTATGCTTTTTCATGAAATTTCTCTTTGAAATTAAATTCACAATTTGAAAAACATACAGCCACACTTTTCTTTAATGTTTTGTAAATCAGTATTATTAATAGAGTCCCCCTGGGGGAACTTTACCAGGTATTCTACTCCCAAGCAAGAATATGGAAACATCACTGTGTTTCGGTTTGGCAATTTTTCAGAATCTTGTCTTAGGGCGACGAGCGCAATGCAGTGATTTGGTATTTTCATGTTCCAATAGTTGCGTGACGTTTTGTTGTTATGAACAGGCATCTTTCGTGTCATCATTAATATGATCTGCTCGTCCTACCACTCTACATTATAAACAAAGGTTTCTTGAAGAGTCTTGAGGTAGTCGTTCTAACGTGGTCTGCACTGCCTATTATTACGGTTCCCATTTTATTTTACCGTATTAAAATGTTGAAATAAAAATGGTTGTCTGCAAAGTCGGTTAGTTTACGGACGGAGAACGTCATAACAAAACATTGATAGATGCGGCGTAAGCGTGCAATGAGCGTAACGGGACATAACGGGACATTTTTTCGTGCATGAAGCCGGCGTTCATCGATTCACTAGACGTTGTCACATCAAAAATGCATTTCGAATTTCAACCCGATCTGATCATAAGTTCTGTCGTGATTGAGCAACAAACACCCATACTTTGGCTTAAAATTTTAGTAGGATAGATACTTACTCTTTGTAAACACTAAATCAAAAACACGCACACAGAAGAACAATATAAGAACAACAATAAAACAATTGATAGCTTTATCGCTAAAAGCGATGTTTTCCAGGCAACCTTAAAATATAAAGAGTTTTATGAGGTTGCAAAAAAGCAGGTTGTGCTAAATACTTCTTGAATGCTAAAGCAATAAAATATAATTTACTCATAATATTCTTATAATCTCAGAACTATTTTTATCATATTTCATTGTCACATGATCTGAAGAGCCACTAAAGATCCCGGAATTAAGGAAGTGGGACGTTTGCTGCGCTTTGCATTATTTAACGGGACAGCGGGACAGAACAACGGAACTCCGTACTTCTGACGTCGACAGCAAACTAGTTTGTGAACTAAGATAATTTGATATTGCAATCTGTGCTCATCCTATGGAATTAAATTAAGTATAATAAGACAAATAGTATAAGAAAACAATAATTTGTTCTACGTGAACAGAACAGAAAATAATATATTTTACATAAAAATAAAAGAAATAATGGGTAAATTTCAAGATTTTTGTTTTTTAAGAAATTCAATTCTTAGAAGTTTATTAAACTCACAAAATTGTGAAACAATTGTAATATTTAAAGAAGAAACAAATAATAAAAAGACTTGACAACTGACATTTATAACTACAATACTGTTTATTTTTGACTAAACATCGCAAAAAGTACGGAAGAGAATAAGTGAAAATAAAAAAGAGCAAATTTGTTAAAATAATCGCAGATAGAAAATATTATAGCTATCACAATCTCGATTAAGTAAGCCACCACTCAAAAATCCTCAATAAAATAGTTATGTTCCTGGATTGAGGATTAATTTTAAGAAAAATATCGGGAAATGGAACTACGCAGCTATGACAGTGGTGCACTGCTAGTATAAAATAGGTATGTTTCAAATTAGGCTACAAAATAAGAACTTAGGTCTTAATCCAAAACGTTATAATATCCGAAACGTTAAACTGACAAAAAGGTGACAAAAATAAAAAATGCAAAATGGTGTTAAAATTTGGTCCATTCATTTAAAAAACTGACACACATAAAACCAAATTTTATTTTCATCTTACAAAGAGAGAAGTAGCAGATCATACAAAACAAATGATGATGATGACAATACAATATTCGCAACAGCTACAATCTGCACTCGTAACCTTAACATCATAATATTTGAGCATAACAATGCCATTAACAATATCAAAATGACATCAAACACACATAAACATGTGGTAGAGATTATTTGACGGGAGTTACTGAACAAAACGACCACATTACAGACGCGCTCTGCATTTATCTTTGCCATATTATAAAAACAATAAAGGAAACTCCATAAAAACAAATATTATATGCTCGTTTGTTATCTGTTCAGAAGCTTTTATTTACCAGAAAGGTTGTCTACTGACCTTTTCGTACAATTTACTTCAAATCTGTATTTGGAAATGGATCCAACTGAAATGAACTGAATAAAATGAATGTAAAAGTTTTGATGTTTGGATGTTTTCTACTCAATTACGTCGTAAGAATTGAAAGTAACACGAAACAAATGCATTTTTATAGGAAATAGGCATTTTTATAGATCCATACGGACGTAATCGTGGGCAAACTTGCTAGTCTGTTATATTTTTGAGTGTTTAATGTTGTATTGCAAGTATCTATATGTTGGTACGAGTATATCAGGTGGTCCGTCGTTTAATTATTTAGGTAACTTAAAAAACTTAATGATAATATTGCCAGCACATGTGAATGATAGAAAGTAAGTTAGACCTTTACAGATCTATAAGTATTTCAAAGGTGCTTAGTGTATGGACGAAAAAATATTTTATAGAGGTTGAATTTATGTTGATCTAAGTATGTAAAAGATTTAGATACAAAGTACATGCAGTCAAAGTGACTACTTTGACTAAAGTGTTTGACTAAACACTTCTCTTGTAGCTATACCTGACGCAAATGTGCGCGTAACGGCATTGCCTCGCTGAATGGCGACAGCTAGCCTTTGTACGAAGTAAGCTGGAGTGGGAGTAGTTCCTGTTCTTTAAGTGTTTGAAAAATAATATTGTGAGTATTTAGAGTCATCCTTTTATTCAAAACAAAAAAATGCATGCCCAACAATCCATAAACAACGTAAATTAACTAACTCAAGCTCATTACAACAAAATATGATAACTCAATAAATTAACATATTATTGCACACTGAAACCTAACATTTTTTTCAACAAACCCCCAAACTTAAAGATATTATTTTTAAAATACCTGTATATGAAGCTAAATTTAAAATATGTCTAGAATTCGATACAAGATAAAGACAAGTTTATATTTTTATAAAAATATCTAGCTATACTCGTAACATAGAAATATTATGAAGACAATTAAATCTGAGCCATTTATTTAAATCATGATAGGGATTATTATAATTAAACTAGCTGTACCCTACCACGCTTCGCTGTGGCACGTTGTGATTCAGAAATAGATAAAAACAATCTTTGTGCGGATTATACACCTATCATTCTAAAATTTCAGCTCAATCGGTGCAGAACTTTTTATTTTTTTTAGTATTTAGTTACTATTGGAATAGAAGTAGATCAGAAGAAATATATTTTAAAGCAAAAGAAAACGTATAGGTACCTAACTTTTACAATTCTAAAATATTTTGATTGAATGTGCCTTATATTTCTTTTTGTGTTATGTCTACCTCTCTATTTAATGGTTAGTAATTTATTAAAATAATAAAATAAATTGGTTTACCAAAACGAAACGAAATTTTCCAATAAAATAAATCAGCAGAGCAAGTAATGCGAGTAAAAGACATTAATATTTCGAAGTATCTATACTTCATTTTATAGAGAGAAACTTATTTCGTATCGAGTCTATTTATTACCTTGACAATAAAATCAGAGCGACTCAGTGCGTACTTACTAAAAATTCGTTGTGATAAATTTCAAAAATGTGAATGTGTACAACACCCTAGGCGCTCATAAAGCTAACAAATTGCCGCAATTTCCAAAGTGTGCAGAATTCCAATGGAAGTCCTCTGTTGATGTATCTCGAGTGTGGTGGAGCTTTATGACGTAATCATTTCGTTTGATGCCTCATTTTGTAATTTAGACCATTTGCATGCACTTAAATTTGGAGTTACTTATTTTTGGTACAATTTGAAGAGCTAATTGAATCAAATGCGTAAACATAACACTGACTGACAAACGCATGACCCAGCGTTATAAAATAGCCTTGAGCAGCTCTATGTAATTTATCTTTGCAACAGTTCGCTGTATAGTGGTAGGACTCAAAATATATATAATAAGTACAAGTGGAAGGTCTCAATGAAACTAGGTTTAAAACTGAAATAAAGAGCTACCTAATGGGCAAAGCATATTATACTGTAGATGATTTTGTAAAGGACAGTAATGTTTGGAAAAGGAATATGTCGAAATTGGAACTATTGAACAAGGTTAAATAATATTGGACATTAATGTAACTTTTTATAAGTACTGTATGTATTAATTATTTAGATAATTGATTTTTGTCATTACAAAGCCTTTTTACAGCTGCATCTGATTGACAAGGCCCCTTTACAGCTGATTAGTTTTATTTGACATTATTTTTTGGTATTATTTTATTAAAAAGATGTTTTATTTATATAGATTATGTACACTGAATAATGATCTATAATTTAATTGTTAGTGACGTTACCAAATGTTCTTTTGAAATAATGGTTCGAATTAATAAATTGAATTGAATTGACTCATTGCAAAGTCCTCCTAAGGAACTACCACATCTTTACCAGTTTCTTTCTCGTCAAGAAGAAATATGCTCTGTTTAAGGGTTTAAACAACAATATATCTTGAAAAATTACTGGAAATGGAGATAAATCATTTTATATCTCTGGGTGACGAGCGCAGTGCAGTGCTAGGTAATGATTTGGACTCTTTATGTTTCAATAGATGCCTGACACTTTCATGTTATGGGCAAGCATGATGCTTACCATCAGGCACATGACCTGCTTGTCCCTTCAGTCTATACTCTATCTATACTATAAAAAAGATAAACTGTTATCAAGGAGCTATCGATACATAACAACGAAAGTGGCCGACATAGCTAGCTGGGGCTAGTAGCAAGAGTAAGCTAGCTGAAGTGGCAATGGGCAGCCCACATCGCCCGCTGAACTGACAACCGATGAGGAAGAAAAGTTTTCGAGTGGCGACCACGAACCGGAGGGCGCAGTGTTGAACGACCTCCCACTATGCGAGGACAGATTGATGGACAAATGACCTCACAAAGGTCGATGGAAACCGCTGGTTGCAGGTTAAGCACGACCGTTCGTTGTGAAAAGTTTCGTTCTTAAGTTCGTTGTTTAGCTAAATATAACTGCTTCCTAGCTTGTTAGTATTGTAATTATATTTCAGTTGCGTTTATCAAAACTCTGTCTTTTAAAATTTTTGAGTTTTTTGAATACGTTTTAGTTGTTAGTGGAACGAGAAATCCTGGGATTCATTGCTAACATACGATGGCTCTATTCACTAAAAGTCGGACAGTTCCATTCAACAGAAAATGTCCACTCGTACAATAAGCCTCATTTGAATATTTCCAGTACTAAAATACACACTTTTCATCGCAAAGATAAATGCTAAACAGATGTTTAAAGTTTTCCCAACGGATTGCTTACAATTCTCTGCCGCTATAACAGTTAAGCTACAATTGTTTAACAGTTTCAATAAAATTGTCTTTGTTGCTTCAGTCGAGATGTTTACCAGACGTCTTTGGGGTTCAATCGCACTAGAACAAGCTACGTAAGTTAAGTAGAATTCAAATTTTGTTGAAAAGATAAATGTTCAGTTCTTTGAATTTTTAGTCGAACCTGAGTCGGCTTCTTGACTCACGGGTGCAAAATTTATTGAAGGATTGTACAGATTTGATGGAAGAATTTGGGATTTTTGAAATCATATACGTATTTTTTAAGTATATTTGTGTGCTTTCTCAATATACTCAAATTATGCAAATGCATTATCATGCCAAGTGAGCACAATGCAATGCTGGAGAAGGTTTCAGAATAGATTATTCTCTTCACAAGTCATCATCAAGCTTTATGCGTAAATTTCTCTAGACCAAAAAAAACTTACGTAATTCTATCAATTATTTAAACCAATCTGTAGGCATATAAAAATATGAATTACATTAGATCACATGATATAATTTTCTTCGAAAAAACATAGCATGCAAACACTGGCATCAATTTTTAAGTTATACTCGGACGCATGGCTAAACTTAATAAATTTTGCGAAACCAACTACGAGAGTACGAACACGCTTTACAATTGGCGAAGCAACCGCGTAAAATACACACATACAATCATACATACAAAATAAATATAAATAGAGAAAACAAATAGAGAAGCTTCTCCTTTTTTGAAATCGGTTGAATCTATATCTTTACTAATATTATAAAGAGGAAATGTTTGTATTTTTGTATGTTACGAATAAACTCGAAAACTACTAGACCGATTTCAAAAATTCTTTTGCCAATAGAAAGCTACATTATCACTGAGTAACATAGACTATGTTTATCACGAAAAAAAATTAGATATCCTGGGAAGTTTTAACTAAAACCAACGCAAGGTGGAATAAAAACAGACAAAATGGCTTTCATCGCATACGCTGCGGAAAGTACTAATGATAGACAAAACAATGTTCTACAATATTATAGAGCGTATTAAAATCTACAAAAAACCTTCCAAGACCATATGTCTAGCTACAGTAATTACGTCGCTACAACTACTTTTTTTACATTTTAAAAGTAGATAAAAATGCCTATTAAATTCAGACCATGTTATCCACACATTTGTATTGATTCTTATCCAAATAAATGATTTCTTATTGAAGACCCTTTTAATACCTATTGATTACTTTTTGAATTATTTATTATATTACATTCCATTCAAAAGATAATATAACGAAATTAAAAATATCAATCGTATCAAAATATTGCGCCGCGCGGCGCAACACCGATAGAGGGGATACCGAGGCACGGAGGAGAGGTGTTCGCAGCTATGAAATAGGTAGTACGAGTAGCCGCGCGTCTACTAATTTGCGCGGTCAGCTCGCTACGTAGTGGACGCAAATGAGATTAAAAATTAAACATTTTTTCGTAACACTTTTTTATGTTCCAATCAAAAAGTTCTTTTCAGAATTACTTTTACATAAGTTTATTCTACATGATAAATCTTCTACATTAAAAGTTTTCTCGCACTTTCTACATAGTATTACATTATATTTATTCAATTTCTGTTTCCTCGCGGTGTTTTCTTTCACCATTTTAAATTAGATGCATTACGCACAAGACTTCGAAAAACAGTGATGCTCGTGTAATTTGAACTGAGGGAAAGGATAGGATATCCCCAAAGTACCCCTTTACCTTACCTACTAAAGTAGAATAAAACGGGGCTACCATGATGAGACGATCAGAAATCTAGCTGTGTCAATAGATTCAATAAGCAGCCCACTAAATTTCCCACTACTAGGACTAGGGGCCCTCTCTCGCAAGGAGAAAGTCAAGTCCATAATCCAAAACGCTGGCCCAGTGCGGGTTGGTGGATGACACATGACCTCAAAAGATTCTAAGTACATGGCGATTTATTCACGATGTTTTCCTTCACCGTTTTAAGTTAGCGAAATTACGGACATTACTCCGAAAAGACAGTGGTGCCTGGTTCATGTGGGATTTAAACACGGGGCTCCGGATCGACAGCCGCCGTTCTCCGGACTAGACCAGTCGTAACTATTTAGTACGTATTTAGAACTAATAGACTTTAGTACCTGCATTTTTAATTAAAAGTAACCAAAACATTGCACAACAATAAACTACGTCGTAGGTGGCATTAGCAGATTTTTAACACTAAATTACAACCATAAAAAATTTACTGATTTAATTTTTGATTTGATGCGTAAAAGTAAAAGGGGAATAACAACGACGCTAGACATACCTAAAACTAAAACGTGCCCATGTAGCAATTTAAGTAGGCATAACGTTTTTAGGGCTAATGATAATAAAATATACCATAACAATTAACGCATAACTGTTTTCGCATAGTTTTTGCTACCTTAAATAGCATAATGTTTAAAGGCACACATTGAGAGAAGCATAACACTACCTAAACATAACAATTGGTCCTATTAGAGTCTGTCACTGAGATTCGACTCCGGGTGGGCTCCCGGAGCCAGAAGCTCTATGGCCCTGAGTGTCACTTCTCCATACTCGACATACGCTCCGCAAACGGAGGTCGCCGGCGTCTACGCTTGGCCTCGCTTGGCTCGCCCCTCTCAGAACCTCCCTTGAGCTTCTGGCTCCCGCATTTCTTTATAAAGTAAGGTAGGCAAAAAACATGCGTTTTAAATGATAAACAGATGATTGGGATTGTTTGTTTTCTCTTGGTCGTATGTCCTAAGCATGGCAAGTCTGCCAAGAGTGTGTTAAAATTTGTAAGTCTAATAATTTTGTTTTATACTTATTTTCCATAATACCCGTGCGAAGCCGGGGCGGGCTGCTAGTTTTATATATAATTCAATATTATACATGATATTATACAAAGAAGGCTTATAAAAATCGTGAAAGATACATTATGATACCCATTATCAACACGTGCTACGTGTTATGGGATCAACCCTGAAAACGCGAAAAATATATCAGCTACTACGAATAAAATTGCCAATAAATATTAGATTCGTCATCAAGTAGGAAATAGCTGATATGCTAAAGAACTTTAAAACTTAGTGAAGCAGACCTTAGTTCTGTATCGGCAGTTAGCTCACTGAACCGTTAGATCGAATGTCCTATGAACTTAAGATTCCCTGCGTCTGGACAGGCTAGTTCAATTATACCTACTGTCTACGGAACGATGTTATCGTTTCGTTATTCTAGATACGTCCTAACATAAAATCGATTAATACATTTTGTTACTTAAAATTGCATCGTCACTCTTAGACTGTACCTGTATGTTAGCTTAACCCCGGCCTTTTTAAAAGTATTATGGGTCAAATAGGATAAATTAGCAAAAATGTTGCTTTTAAAATGGTTGTAGATCAATCATCGAAAGAGTAAACAAACGGATTGGGTTAAAATTTGGAAAATAGACCCATTAAAAGAGCTTATGTATCACGGAGCTAACACAAAGAGCCTCCGTGTTATGTACTTTTCCAGACTGTATTCTGACTGTGTTCCAAATTCCTGCCCGACCCGTTCAGGCGTTTCTACATGATTGAGCAACAAACATACAAACCTTCGCATTTATACAATTTGTAGCATAATTTAGGGACTTTTTAATCGCAGTAAATTAAGGGGGGAAGGGGCAAAAGCTGTGAAGCACGTGTGGACACGGGGAACCACGGAGTCCTGCTAGTTATTTATATAAAGGTATACAGTAACACGATAGTGGCAATAAAATAAGTGAATTAGACACATAAGCTCATGATCAGAATTAATAAAATGTCATAATAACAAATTAAATGTCAAAATTACCCAATAAAATGCTGAGCTTTATCAATTTACAGTGCGACTAATGAAATATGTACAACTTTCTTAAAACTTAAAATATAATTTCATAATTTTATTCATGTAAACCAGATGTATTTTTTAAAACAAACCTTTTACATGTTTCATCTTTCATAAACTGAAAAATTTCTGCTTCGGGAAGCAAAATAGTAAAAAGCGAATAAAGATAATAAAAAAATCGTAAAGTTCCTACAATGCGGTACTACAAAGTTGTGATGAACTCGAGTACAGTGTTGGCACACGAGCGTCTGTTCCATCTAATAAGTTAAATGAAACAAGAAGAAAACATTATCGTAAAATATTCTAATTATTTTTCACAAGCTGAACCTGCAACTTCGTTCAAGTAGGCATTTAGCTTTTTTTCCATCACAACTTTACCACAAATTTCGTTTTCATGTCAGTAAAATCATTTTTTCCCCAAGTCCTTGTTTCTTACCTGTATTTTTTTATATTTACCGTCACAGTAACAACTCATTAAATGATCTAAAAAATAAATATTCAAATTTAGATCTAATTTACCAACAAACACAGGAAATTTATTTTCAAATGCCGATCTTTGTATGGATCTCTTACCATTATTTATTTACCTATCAGCGATTCTTTTAGCGTTGTGTTCTAATATTTAAACTATAAAATTGAATATTTTTAAGTATTTACATAACTATCTTTTAAAATACGGTCTGTCTACTAAAGTATTTTGTGACCTATACCTAGGATCCTAAGCTCAAACAATGCTGAGTTTTATTTCTTTCGTATTTCATCATGGATCTTTTGCTTCGGTTTCATGTGTTGCCTGGATACAAATAGACAGATTTGAATGAATAAAATTACAGTTTTGGCGTCAATATCGTTTATAGAATGACCTTGAAACAGTTATCTCAAAATAGCTTCAATATAAAGAATTCCATCCCTTGTAGTTTTATTGCGAGTATATATTGTTAAGAGAACATATCACTAGACGATATTTATTAAATTAAGATCCTTCTACTTTAGTATTTAAGACCCTTCTATTTAAGTTACGCAATATTTGAACGTGCTTCTTTATCTGTCAAGTCAAAGGCCTAGTTTTACAAGCGGTACAAATCTACATATTATACTCATTCTAACACTATATTATGACTATCGTAAGCCTAAATAAACATAGGTATAAGATTTGACCGTAAGTCTTACAAGAGAAATCTCACTCAGTAACAATTGAGTTTTAAACCAATGAACCCAGAGCAGATTTTCCAAAACCACTTACAGTTTTTGACTAGTAAGCATAAAAATATTCTAAATAATCTTATAGCAACAAAATCACTTGCAATCAGAGTTATTTTAAACATAACCTAAACATTAGCCTTACCGAGCCGTTAGCGTTAACCGATCAAAGCAGCATATCGAGGTAAGTGGCCAGCTCGTGGTAAATCTGAGCTGAATGTTGCTGACACAAGGAGTGAGCCTTCTTGGTCACGTTTGCGCCTCGTCATCGAGCTCTAAGAGTCTACAAATTGTGCATACAACTTCTGGCAACAAGCCAGCAGTTTATAAATGTAGTGTTCCGTCGTAACGAGCAAATTATTCCAAGCATCCCTTGTTATTTTCCAAGAATATTGTATGTGCTTTCGGGAAAAAATGTTGCTTCGATTTCGAAGATGGAATTAATTTCACTGTGGAAGTGCCAAAACAGTTTGTACTTTCATTAGTGAATTGTGTGGTGAGATGAGCAAATTGGACGCCTGGCGGTAAACAATATAATCAATAATAACAAAAATTGTCTCAAATTTAACTAGGTACCTGTCATCCAGTTATATGATATTATTATCTTCCAAAGTTAAAATGAAAGAAATCAAAAGTAGTCAGGACAGTATTATACGAGACTCGTACTCAACAAATATATGTACTAGATAAATATTATCTAGTTCCAGTAAATGACGACGCTGATTACTAAAATTAATAAAAAAAACTACATTCAATAAGAAAAGAAAACTACAAAATAGGAGATCTACATTTATGTTTAGTTTAAATGCAGAATATTGTGCCCTCTTTTAAAGAATATGAAATAGAGACGATCTTCTTAGCATTCCATGGATTCACCGTGCGGGCGCCGGGTCCATCGTGTGGCAGAGAGAGAAAAACTCGAGTAGTTCCCGAGACTTGTGACTCGGGCGTAGGTTTAAGGGGCCCCTTTCTGACGTACATCAATAAAAATAAATAATTATTGTAATTAAAAACAAAAATTAAGTTTTTCTTGTAATGAGTGGAACAAGCAAGCTTCTCAAGGGTTTCTCCTTACAAGTTCAATGAAAGGATTGGCCTACAATACATAAATATGCGACACGTGATGTGTATGACAATAAAAAATAAAAAATATATATCGCCGAGCAAAAGCTCGCAAATATTCCAGGCGTTTTTCGCGATCCGAATGCTTGGCACGTAGCAAGGGCGGGAATAATATTCAACATACAGTTTTTTATTTCTGTATCTAGTCCGGTGACAAACGCGCTTTATGCAAGTTCTTTCACGGGGACAAATATAGAACATGATGTATTTACGTACCTACTACATGAGGTATATCTTTTACATAGTAGACAACAGGCCCGTGGACAAAATTTAGCCTTCGTCGATAAATGGACTATCCAATAGAAAAATAATCTTTAAATTCGGACCAGTACCTACTTCCCGAGATCCTACTGACTGAGAACTCTTCAGCTGTATAATATTAGTATAGATATGTATCTATAAATTTACATTTGGATGTACAAACTGATCGTTTAAAGGTATTAGAAATAGGTATAGTGGTGTTATATTAGGTTGAGACATTCATATTCCTATTATCGAATATAACTCTTTGAGAATAATAGGCTGTCATAGCTATTACTGGGTAGCAGTCAAATAATAGTCACCGTTTATATTCCTGGATACACAATACTCAGCCGTTACTGGAATAATATCTATTAATATAATAATATAAGGTGTTCGTTTGAATAATAGCTTACGATATAAATATTATTTATTTAATTCAATTTAATATATGTTGCGATTAAAAAAATGCCTTAATACTGTGACAGGCTTGGGACTGTCAATGAAATAGCTTATACCTATATCACATTATTTGACTATTAGTGAATAACATAATATGATAACGTTCATAATAGCTAATATGAAATATCACCCGTGTACCTATTACGTGTTCCTATTATGAATATATTAGTCACACCACTAAATAGGTACAACATTTCTATTAATATTATAAATGTCAATGTTTGGATGTTTATTGTTCAATACCGTTGTAACGTAGGAACGGTTAGACCTTAAATCTGGAACACAGTTAGATTATTGTCGAATTGTGTTATAACGAATGTAATAGGTACTTTTTATTCCGAGAAAATAACGCAAATGGGAACTAAGCGAGTAAAACCAGTAACGACTGGTAATAGTATAATTAATTCTACTTAGAATTTGGAAGAATTCTATGTAGAATTATTTAAGTAGAAGAACGGCGTATTAATTTATCGTTAAACCAAAACAAAACTTAGTTAGAAATTTCTCTTCTTAAAGTCAGTAGGTATCTAAAGACGCCTGAGCTTTACTATTGTTCATCTGTCTTAATTAGACGAACTCATATCTGAGTCTGAGCCACTTTCATTGAAATAGAACACTCTGGCAAAGATTAAACAGATGCAATTAAGACGTGTCTGCATCAAAAATTGCGCTCCTGAAACTTTATATTTAACCGTCGTCCGACCAGGAGTTGATATTAGAAATACCACAAACTTTGAGAAGATTATATTCTTAACCGTTTATTTAATTTACCGAAAGCAGAACACTTTATTTTTCCAAGTATTTTAAATTTGCTTTTCTCTTTAGCTTTTCATTTGATTCAACTTTCAACAAAATACACTGTAAGCGCTGAGGTATAAAATTTTACAGAAGTAAGAGAGCGCGATTCAATAAACCGCACGGTTTGTGTGAGACCCTCAACACAACGTTGTGCTACAGAACAAAAACCACCGACATTGCTTTCTAAAAGTTCTGGTAAATGGTTTTGATTCGTTTTAGTGTATTATTTTCTAGAATATGGATAAAAACTTGCACACTTATATATATGTTATGGACCCCAAATCATAAATCGGGCATTACTCATAATGACCGGGCACCATGAAAGAAGATATCATTTTTCGAATAATTAAATTGACAGGGCATTATGCATAATGCACACCACCTTTTACATATATCATGTACATCATCTTCAACATATGTTTGATTAGATAACGGCGATTCCCTCATAGAACTTACATAAAAAGCTGGAACTGCGACGTGCAAACTGAAACTGGCAACCAGTCGTCTCATACCGGATGCTAAACGAGTCGGGTGCTTCCCCGACTACACAATGCATCGTCCGCTGTGAAACAACCGTTGCTGGTGCAACGTGCCACATTTACCTCCACATTTCAATAAAAGCGCCACTGTCACAGTACCAAACAGACATAAATAAAATAATTTAGTTTCCACATTTCGCGAGTTTGGCGTAAACTGGATGTGCCAATACCGTCACAGCGTGATGTCACTCTAGTTCTATTCATTGCAACACATATTGTTTGTTCAATCAAACCGCGCTTCAATACAAATTGGAGTAAAACATTTTCTGGGTGTTAAAATAAACTCTAGTTTATATGGAAGTTAACAACCTAAAATTCCTGCCACCGGATATTTCTGCTTGGCCATTTTAGGGAAGAAACTGCCCAATAATTGTTCCCACTGCCACCAAGACTGTAACTATCGGGGAAAACCTTTTAATATGTGTTCCTAACGTAAGTGGGACTCAAAGCCTTCGCTTACAAGGAGACAGCTAAGGCTAAAATCCACCACAGATGGCGGATGACGCCTTTCCTAAAAGTGACAAGAATATGTTGAAGTCGGTAAAAATACTAAATACTTACTGTTTTCACCATGCAGAATTCCAAGCATAAATAGCCAGCTGTATGCATATCCCGAGATTCTCGTGCAGTTTTTGCTCTGCATTTCCATTCGAAATCAATTAATATTCAAATTAAATTTTTACTGAACTCCGTAACTTTTCAGTTTATGGGTAAGCTTTACAAAAATGTTCGTTGGCTTAGATTATAAGCCTCTTTGGTTTGACTCCACTTTTGTGAGAAAAAATTTTAAGGTTTGGAATGCGTTGCCGGAGTGAGGTTTTTCCGATGGTTAGAATCTTGTTGTCTTCAAGTTAAGAGAACATTGATTTCTTCTTTCATCGCCGCTTAAAATCAGACTTGATGGTGGTCAAGAGCAAGCCTATTATTACTTACAAAAAAAGATACAAAACTGCTGAAGTTTGGTTGTTTATGAGAATCTAAAGTAATTATACGAAGGTTTGAATAATTTTTTTTTAAATTTGTGTCTACTTCAAATCAAATTTTCTAATTTATCCCATTTTTGATTCCACTCGTAACTCTGATTATTTTTCCAATAGCAGATATACGAGTTTGTTAAAAGTGATGTACTTCGAGGACGACATGGGTCAATCTGCCGCACTTGGCCAGTGTGGTGGACTACTGCCTGGACTCTCTCCTTGTGTGAGAGGGCCCCAGATGTAACAGTTGGCTCATTATGCTGTGAGTGCTAACATTAATCCTAGTAAAAAACCATCCCAAATTAAAACCTCACCCTCTTTTGAAGTCGGTTTAATAGTTTTGTAGAGACACCCATACAATACCTTGGTAGTCTATTGCTTGCCTCCAATTAAGTTCTCCAAAACCAACAACAACAAAATTGGCACAACAACATCAAAATTGGCAGTCATAGTGACTGTCGATGGAAGAGAAAACTTATGAATGTTATTATTAAACAGCAAAGTGATGTTGCACTATACTTCACCTATATAGCTACAGACGATACTACTCGTATATAGAAGTCAGAATATTCCCATCCAAAAAGTGTCTAGTGACATCTCATAAGTTGCGCGCGGCTGCCATGCTGCCGCGCCAACACGACGCTACGCCACTACGCCGTTTCGATCGAAACTAGCATGTCGTGACGTGACCCCATAGGATTTTCTCCTAGCAAAAACTGTTAAACGTAGCTAAAAAGTTTTATTTTCAAAAAACATCTCATAATTTCACAAGTAAAACCTCCTAAAACGTGGCCAATAAAATGCAATTTTCCAAAGCTCGTAAACAATGTTCGGCCAATAAGGACCGTGTTGATATTGCTGTATAAATAAGGCTCTGCCGTCTTACAGCGGGTCGTTTATCGTTGAACCAATATCTGGATTGCAGCACGGAGCACGGCCGTGTGAACCGTGCATCTACACGATTATATTACAGCCTATGTATAACAAATACTTAAAATTCTGAAGTTACTTTATAAGTTTATGGTATCTTATTATTTTATCATGGGATCTGCGACTAAATAGCCAACATCTATTTAAATTGGAGGTTTTGGAGATGTGGTTACCAAATCTATCATATCATATTTGCTTTGTTTGGGGTCAGATGGTAGTGTGTATAAATTGTCCACCACTATTTATTTAAAAAATGTAGGACTTAGGTAACCTTCGAGACAGAAGACATAAAACTCATCAACTAAAAGATTGCATCCCACAAAACGAAAAACCAATAAGAAATAAACAAATTATATAAGCGCATGAGACCTTAAATCATGTAAACTTTTATGTTCGTTTAAAAAAATGACATATTTAAATAACAGTCAGGATAAAATAAGTCAAAACTATTGATAAATATTAATAATTCTATGATTACAATGCAATTAACGCATTATATAGTATCTAATCCAAGATGTTGTCCAAAATACCGAGATCCAACGAAGATTGACTGGTCGTGGCGTCAGAACTACGCTACTGTAATTTAGCAAAAATGGTTTTGTGCTGGACTTCTTGCGAGACGCGGTGATAAGAGGTAGAGTAGACATGACACCGAGCGGTGGCCGAGACAAGACCAGCTGAGTATATGACGTCCAGCTGGAAGTTAAATCGACGGTATAAATACAGATAAATTACAGGGCTTAGAGATATAACATCTTAGATCTGTGGGTGACGACCGCAGTGCTAGGTAATGATTTGGACTCCATGTTCAACTTATGTTCCAATAGCTGCGTGCCACTGTGCTGTTATGTGGCAGGCATGTTGCTTACCATCAGGCACATGTCCTGCTCGTCTCGTCACTTTTTATAAATATATATATATATATATATATATATATATATATATGTAATATTTATCCCCGGGTAAAACATACATTCAATTGGTACAGTACCGAGAAATATGGCACGATAAAACAAAGGCCTATATCCAGCAGTGAGATAAAAAATGCTGTGTATAATGTTGATGTTTAAATATTTATATATATATATATCATAAATCTATAGATGTATATATCTATAACCAAAAACAAGATTTATATTTCAAAAAAGTGTGATGGAAACATAAAAACCAATCGTTATGTAACTCCGCAACATAAATCAGGTGGTATTATCAGCTTTACAAAAGAAAACCTCAACATTTATGTTCAAGATGTTACATTTACGGTAAAGAAACTGAAGTAGAGTTAGACAGACACGGAAATAACTTGTAAGATTGTAATAGAGTGGTGACTGCCAGTCAGACGTCCATCGGCAAAAAGGGTTGACACCACAGGCAATATCATGGGCCTAACCCGCAACTCGATTAGTTGAACACACAATAAAAACAGTCAATTTTAATGAAAGACAAAAAATGTGAATACCTTGATTGCTTTATTGCTACGCTCATGAGCACAATGGACTAGTTTCTCTGGATATTTGATTTAATGCTGTTTTGTTCTTGTGCAGAATCATCTAACTTTATTATTTATGGCACAACTTGTAACACCGAACCTTGTATTTGGTTTATTTATAC
Source organism: Ectropis grisescens (assembly GCA_017562165.1). Lineage (NCBI taxonomy): Eukaryota > Metazoa > Arthropoda > Insecta > Lepidoptera > Geometridae > Ectropis > Ectropis grisescens. Next base: position 17,722,534 of record CM029775.1, on the reverse strand, counting down.
TTATGGCAACTTTTAATGTATTAGCTCTGATCACGCAAGCATTGTTAGGTAAGGATACCTAATAAGATAAAAGTAAATTTCTAATCAATAAATCTAGAGTTTTGTAACAGAAGCACTTATATGCGAAATTACCAGCGCCCCGCGGTTTTACCCACGTACTTTCTGTTCCCGTTATTTTTCTAATTTAATCTTTTATGTGTTATTCCAGACAATATAATCAAACTTTGATCCAAATTTTAACTTTATTACAATAGCATTTGTTTCCAGAACAATTACAGGGCTTAGAGATATAACATCTTAGATATCTAGGTGACGAGCTCAATGCAGTGCTAGGTAATGATTTTGACTCTTCATGTTCTAATAGCTCCATGTCACTGTGCTGTATGGTATGGTATGTTGCTTACCATCAGGCACATGTCCTGCTCGTTTCGTTACTCTTTATTTAAAAAAAACTCCATCCGTTCATCCGTTACGACCTGATTGAACAAGAAACATCCAAACATCAAAATTCAAAATAATATTGTTATTATATTAGAAAAAAATAATTGAATTTACATATATGGACAACATGGAAAACAATAATAACAAAAACAAAAAGTTTTACCTATGTAAAAACATATCGCGCAGAATCGAGTTTTTTCTTAGCACTCTCGACTTTAGGAACTTTCATAAAAGAAGGGGCTTTAAAATTTCCATCACGCGTTTGTCTCGATATAGCCCATTTCGAAGCTTTCCAAAAGCCCATTTCGATGCAGTTTTATTTTAAAATCTGACCCGGGAATGGGGATAGCGTAAACTAAAGCCTGGGGTGAGAACTAGCACTTGGTAGGTCATAACTTTGGAATTCGCTCAGAATTTAGAACGGCTGAGAAGAACGTTTCGTTGGTGAAAGGATTTCACAAGGCTGAAAACTGTATGTGAAAATATTTTTATTCTTAATACTTAGTAAAGATACAGATTACATTATACATGGGCAAAGTCGAACGTATAATTCCAATCCAAATCCAATTCCAAAAGATCAACTTTAAAACTGGTGTCTGATTTGGTTTGAGATAGGAATATTGACAAAATGTATGACATCGTTTTATGGTTGAGACTCCAAAAACTTGAACAAGGAGGTTGATAAGTCTCCTAGCAACCACGATGATTGAGTAATTGAATAACATTTTAGATCATGATTAAGTCCTAAGCTGTAATTAAGAAGGTTTATAGAATAATATTTTGTAAATAAATTAAATTTTGTGTTTTTCGATTCGAAAACAAAAGCAGAGACAGGAGGGTGAAAAATACTTCACAACCTGTTCGTAAACCTACTAAATACAGAAAAAATACTCGAGCCTGTGATTACAAACCCATGATAGGTTACGTTACTTATCTAGTGACATTAGATTACAAACTGGAGGTATTTACAATTTTGCGGATTTTAAGGTTTAAGTATTTATAGTTTTAATCAGGAAATTAGAATCCTGTACTCATAATGTCTACTGTGCAAAAACTGATTAAAATGGTGTTACTTTTTTACTTGATTGATTTTAAACTTTTACTTTAAGGCAGTCACAGACGTAGCTATAATATGTATTTTCATATTTCATAGCAGCGTATTTCCGTATATATCCTATACAAATGCTCGAGTTGATACTTGGTTAATATCGGGATAGGTGAAAGTAATATGTATAAGCTTGTAAAATAACTCGTGATGTGTGCTCGGACAATCTTGAAACACGCTGTACATTCAAAATATGTATTGTACCATATGTCTTAATATATATTACGTTTATTTTGCTGACGTCACGAAAATATGAAAATATATATTATAGCTACGTCTGTGACGACCTTTTCACTGACTTGAAAATTGTCAGTTCAATTCCAGCTATATTATGTATAGCTGATATAATATTGAAATAGTGGCAAATACATAGAAACACTGAAATATTTGGTATGTGGCGGTCAGTAACTATCGACACAACACAAGCCTACGTAGAACTAATATTCCGTTCAACCTCAGTTGACCCATTTAACCTGTGAACTGGGTCCATCACGCGTACGCAAATGTACGTATCCTAAAAAAACGCCATACGTTCCGTTCGGGGTCGTTATCGATACGGTTTCATTTCCGTGTGTCTGACACGTGGAAATTGCAACTTGGTCCAATGTCGAAATGTCCGTAGCATTGCTTTTTGTAGAATGATTTGTTTCATATCACTTTGGTATGGAATAAGGAAAAATCTTTGATTCTTAAGATTTGTTTCTGGCAAAGTATTTTGTTTCCAATTTGATTTCACAAAAAAGCGTGAGAAATTTAGTTGTAAATTGATTGTAGATAAGTACTGCAATTACATAGTGATGCACGAATTATGTAACTCAAATATCATCATTTTGAGAGTTTTGGCGTTGGCATGTTTTTTTTTTTTTGCAAATTATCAAACTTTTGCCTAATCTAGAAGAGAAGTTGTTTGTTTTAGTTTAATTATATTTGTTTGTCTGTACATCGATAGTTATTTTAGTTTCTGGTTTGGAGAAACACAATACGAATTAGAAATACACCTACAAGAGGTGATGAACATCCCATTATTGAATTATCATGATTTACGTGGGCATAATAGACAAAATAATACAAGGCGTGAGTGAAGACCGTGGGCCGAAAATATTTTCTTGGGTTCTTTTCAATGATAAAGTCTATCTAAAGACGTTAAGAGTATCTATCATATTCAGCCTATACCTACATTCGTCTTTAGAAATAAGTAAGGACTGTCACACGCATTTGTTATGTTGTAAATCCCATTGGGTTTGCGCCCATTTCCATTATACATTTTTGCGTCGTGTATTTCCATAGTGGCTTTCGTCTTGATCACGATTCGCGTGTGACCTTGATGTCAATTCACACGTATTTGCTAGTTTTGCGGGTAGTGCGTCTATTTTGGTCGTAATTTCGTTCCGTGAAATATCAAATCGAAAATCAATATTTAGTCAGAGTGAAACTAGTATTGTAATATCATGTTGGCAAAAAAGGAAAGTATGAGTATATTTGACAATCTTCGAACAAAAAATATTTCCTTGAAGATTAGTATTTAAGTAATTTCACAAAAAGATTTCAGAGAAGTTTTAAATAGAAATTAATGATTAATCATAGCTAACACAAAATGAAATTACTGTGTGAAGTCAATACTTTATTTTGTCAGTCAATCTTTGGAAGCTCATTGTTGGTCCAAATACATACACGTTTTCCATTTCATTTCAAAAACTTTTAGTCCAAGATCCCAGAGCCGCCAGACGTCACGTTTTTTCTGATGGATTAAATGTGGACGATAATTTTCATGTAAATCACGTAATGTCTTTAAAAATTAGGCCCCAATACTACCATACACTTTCCGTTGGCCGTTTTGTTTAACAGACGCTTCAAAACGCCTAGTTTTAATGCATCTGTTAAGCAAAACGGCCGACGGAAAGTATCTGGTAGTATTGGAACCTAATTTTTAAAGATATTGCTTATAACATACGTGAAAATCAGTTATTAGAAAATAGATAGATGGATAGATTAACTCTTTATTGCACTTAATATGTATAAAAAACAAACAAAAGTTACTTATAACAAACAAAATAAAGTAGCAATTGGCGACCTTATCACTAAAAGCGATCTCTTCCAGGCAACCATAGGATGGAAAGAGAGATTTGAGAATAAGGAAGAGGGGAAGTACAAAAAGGAGTGATTAATACTTCTACAATTAAACAATAAAATAGATTTTAAAAACTAAAATACCAAATAATATATTGATATACTTACACAGTAAGTAATTATACGTGAAGTAAGTAATGTATCTTCTGGATCCCATATCCCAAAATTGTCCGTCTAAGCAAGTTAGCGGGTAAGCATGTGTTCTTAGTACATACTAATTCTACACAATCGTCCACATTTCATCCATCAGAAAATACGTGACGTCTGGCGGCCCTGGGATCTTACTCTATTTAATTTCATAACCACTGCTGTTATGACGTATGCGAGATTTCGAGATAATAATCTTAAAACTTTAGATCGCTATTAAGCCCTACACAATTTTTCTTCCTCCATCAATTTCTGGGATCATAATCCGTCAAACTGTTTTTTCCATGCTAATTAAACATACTCAATAATTGTTATTTTATTGGTAATATTATGGTATAATTGTTAGTCTTATTTAAACATACATACAATAGTTTTCCATAACGACCCTGATTGGGTGTGGTAATGTATTTCATGTTACGCGGAGCGGATCGACTTCTTCGTTAGTTAATTAACAGCAAGGTATTCTTCTATTATGTAGTAAGCTTTTACAAGTAATGTATTTTTTAAGGTTTTGATAAACTTTTCATCAGAATAAATTTCTTTCTGTTTATAGGCCAATTTGTTATACACTTTAACTGACATTGAATATGGACCCGAGTTAAGCATTGCTAATTTTGAACGGCAAATTTATGTTGTGTTTGTGATTTGTTCTACGAGTAGTACAGTAGAGTAGGGTTAATAAAGTACAACGTATGCTTTCGAGAAATGGAAGAGATATAAAGCAAATTTTGCTGTATTTGTCATTGCGGTATGCAAAGTTTTTATTTCGTAGCGAAGAGCTTTTCAGTGCAATGCATTTATCTCTTGTTTGCTAATGTAGGTGAAGCTAATGCGCTATATAGTAGTTTATGCGACTGAGTTGGTAGAGTTGTAGTTTTTTACTGGAAATGTTTCAGAATTAAAAACACTTTGGCAAAATAAATCGCATGTTGGCCAATTCGATGCTTCCATTCTTCCATCCTTTTCCGCACATTGGATGAGACACATGAGTAAGAAGGAAAGCAATATCGTCGTAGCAGTTTGGAACAATAGAGATAACGATGGCTGCGCGTTCTCTCGATAGACTTTGTTCGCTGTGAAAAACTTATAGATATCTAATCACCTTTTCGGGTATATTCGCTTTAAAAACTATAATTTGTGTCGTCAATTATAGCCAATTGTTTTCTACAATCAAACGTTCGTGTGTGAATACTGTGATGTGCAAATTACCAAACTCAAATTTGTTCGCTTGGATTGAATAACGGACCTAAACTCGGTTTGAGTTGAAAAGTTGAAACTGAAGAACTCCAACAAATGAAATAAGGTATTTATTGTGCATCCATTCATTTCCTAATAAGAACTAATCTAGCCGCTCATTTCCTATTTAGTTCTAAACATTTCTTTTGTATTGGCCAACACATCGCGTTTACATAAATTCATTTCATTTCAAATTTCAAAATAAAACCATACAGTCCATTAAATTCAGTTTTTTTTTGTTGTACTCGCACAAACAGAATAGGTACTTTACTTATGACTACCAGTTACTGTTAGGTACTTACTGTTCTTAAGAATCATAGAATGTTTTGTTTCAAGCTTTTCAGTGCACCTGCGAGGGTCAAATATGCCCATGGGTCAATAATCTATGTGCTATTGCATCAAAGTAAAAACTGTATCATTTAAGGCCTGGATCAAAATATGATATATCTCTTTGCCCTACAATTTGCAAAGAAATATGATGGCTTTTCAAACCGGAACATAGGAACGTTGCCATTTTTGGTATTTACGAGTAACTTAGCGGTAGAATAACTGACAAAAGTGTGAAACATCTCCCTATGAGTATTTATCATAGTAGGACGCAATACATTTGGCTTGTTAGCAAGAACAAAATTAGCAATTTTGACTAACCCCCGACTGCCTCGGATTTGTTATCTGTACAACCACAGATTTCTAAAACAAAAGGCAGATGGAACGTGCAGAACACAGATCCTTAGGTCCGGAAAGCAAATATCAAACGCCAAAGCAAATACAAACTCCAGTCAGTACGAAACTGACTTCCGTCTCGTACGGGAGTCCCGTGTGATTTTATGTTTTGTTTAAGATTATGCCGTCTTGTGTCATCAAACATTGCAAACATTGTTCCCAAAAATAAAAAAAGGAAATTTCATAGGAAAGTTTGAATATTTTTACTGGTATTTATATAATTTAGAGGATTTTATTTCGATTGATGAATAGAAACACAACACCTCAACGAAAATAGGTCAGTGTTGCTATACTAAATTGAAATTATTTTCCCTGAAGTTAAGGTAAAATATAGATTCTAATTTTGTTTTAAAGATACTCGTAGACCAAATTATTGATGAACATTGTATAATTCAATTTTAAGCCCTATTTTTATGATCGTTATTTTTTTTTATTTAATGTGAATCGATGCCTAGAACAAATCCTCGCCGTTACTAGGGTTAATAAAAATACTAATAATAGTGTTGATGAAAACTATAGTTATGAAACGAATAGATTAGAACAAATCCTCGCCGTTATAAAACGTCTCGTCTATGACCCGTGGATTCTAACTTGATCTGTGCAGTGCTGTTAGCATATATATTTTAATAATTCGAACATATTTATTTCTTACTCCTTGTTGAATTAGAGCCTCCCAGAGCAGATTGTGTTTGATTGAGTCGAAAGCTTTATTGTAATCGACAAATGCAATGTATAGGTCTTTCCCATACTCTTGAGATTTTTCTATTAACTGTTTTAATACATGCATATGATCAATAGTTGAAAACCCTGCTCTAAAACCAGCTTGTTAAATAGGCTGTTCTTAATCTATAGTCCTTGATATTCTATTTAGGATCAGCTTTGAAAAAATTTGTAAATGTTTAACATGAGGCTAATAGGTCTATAATTTTCAATTACGTTTCTGTCTCTTTTTTGTGTAGCAAGTTAATAACAAGAAATCCTTGCATTATATATTATCGGTGTAATAATAAATTATTTAAAAATAATGTTTTATGCGTTTATTATACGTGAAAATTTCCAAAGCTTAACAACACATATTAAGGCACATATTGGTGGGATGCAAGGTGCTCCTTAATGGGGGTCATTACTCACGGTGCCATGACAGAGTACTTGAAATCATACGTGAAGCCATGAGCCTTTCAGTAGCTAGAGCCCAAAAGGGATTGACGACAAACAAAGACAAATTAACTTTGTAAAGAAGGCTCAACATCAAACTCCAGGAACAAGCCTTACTCAATCCTGGGTACAGCACCTGATTGGACTATTTTAATGGACACGTATGAAAAGCACTACAGGATCCCAGAGGATGTGGGTGTTTCGTCATCCAGACCGGACATTTTCCTTTTTTCTAGAGCTACGAAACGCATAGTCCTTGTAGAACTTACCGTACCGTGGGAAACTAATATAAGTACCTAAAGGCCACGCGATGAAACAAAATAAGTATTACGACCTCCTAAACGAATTAACAAAAAACGGCTATGTAGTTAGTTTATACGCTGTAGAAGTGGGAGCGAGAGGTATACCAGCAAAATCTCTCTATAACCTGCTGAAAGACCTTGGCTTATCCAGAAGTGCAGTAAGTTCTATACTAGAACGAGTATCTAAAGCTGCACTAGTAGGCTCATATCAGATTTGACTGGGCAGGGAAAGAAAGACGAGTAGTGAAGGTGAGTGTTGATGTACGTCAGAAAGGGGCCCCTTAAACCTACGCCCGAGTCACAAGTCTCGGGAACTACTCGGGTTTTCTCTCTCTGCCACACGATGGACCCGGCACCCGCACGGTGAATCCATGGAATGCTAAGAAAATCGTCTCAACAATAGTGGGACTTTTTTCTTAAGACTGGGAACATTACAAGCACACCAACGTGAGTAATTTGACAACGTCTGTGAGAGCTGTCACGCATACATAACTAATGACTGGCCTCACAGTGTCGTTCACGAAGGTTTCATCTGTTTAGAAATCTGTGTGTACAACATTCTGCTAGCCAAGCCCTTTCGTTTGATACCCATATTGAGGGAGTAGTGAAAAAAATAATATAATTCGCTATTTTGTGGTGGCGCCATCTTGGATTTGATTTTTTTTATAGTGTTTGGTATTTTACTAGTCTAGGCCTTTCGTTTGATGCCCATATTGAGGAAGTAGTGAAAAAAATAATATAATTCGCCATTTTGTGGTGGCGGCCATCTTGGATTTGATTTTTTTTATAGTGTATAGTATTCTACTAGTCAAGCTCTTTCATTTGATACCCATATTGAGGTAGGCTGTGAAGATACATTTTGTCCGCCATTTTGTGGAGGCGGCCATCTTGAATCGATATTAACCAAACATAGCTAAGAACATTTGCACGGGTATTAACCTTGAAAAAAAAAAGCCGCATCGAAATTGGCCCATCCGTTTGAGCTCTACGGTGCCACAGACATACAGACACACACACAGACAGACAGACAGACAGACAGACATCGACGTCAAACTTATAACACCCCTTTTTTGGTCGGGGGTTAAAAAACTTGTTCACATTTTTGCGGGGCGCGGGGGAAACGTATATTTCACACATTTGTAAAATTGAAATCACATAAGAGCAGCAAATTTCTGTTTGTACTAAGACAAATGCTACACACCTAAACAAAACATGCATACATCTACGAAACACATGGACACTTTACACTCATATGGGATGTATGGGCACGAACGGGGTATGTTAGAACTAGGCTCGTCCGCTAAGAATAGTTGGTCTGAGACATCTCTAGACAAACTTTACAAATAGTCCTACCACTACCGCTTTAGTCACGCATTATACGGACACTTACCATCATACACACGTCTCCTCACGGCACTTTAACAAGATACTTACTCACCATAATAAATACAAGTAAAAAAGGCTCCTTAATATAATTAAATTTAAAATACGAAATGAAAAAAAGATAAAGATTGTTTTCCGTCATAATACTAATAAAAATAAGTACTTATTCAAATTCAAAAATCCTTATTTCGTCTAGAGACAGAGTGAAATCATACTAACGATAATATTGAAGTGAACCGTGGGATTTCCATTTCTCGATCGGAGGATTCACAATGTCTGCACTATACCTGATATTCGGCGGTTAATATTCATGCTTGGCAGCTTGCTTCCTTAGCCAGAAATTAGATATTCCTTCGTAGAAATTCTGAAAGTCTGATAAACGTGGAATGGCAATTTTTTTCTGGATGTTCATTTCTATTTCTTTATCCATACTATATTTTAAATCTGAGCAAGTTTTTTGTTTGTACGCGCTAATATCAGGAACTACTGGACCAATTTAAAAAAAACTTAATTCAAAGAAAGTCGACATTTATATGGGAGTCTAACAGTTGGGCACGTGGAATGAAATCCCATTATTTAAATAGCCAATTTCTTTATTATTGGGTTTGTGTTGTGTTTATTTATTTAGGGTCAACTGGATGTTTATTGAGGACAAGTCACGTTTTGATGATAAAACCAACAATATTGTATTATTAAAACTAAAGCGGTTTCACTCTCTGTACCAAATTATAATATTTTTTTTGAAACTGAAATTAATTTATATGTTATTCTCATGTCAAATTTATCTTTTTTTGAATCTTCGACTTAGTAGTAAATTTATTAATTCATCATCTACATAAGTATCAATTTTAATAATAGTGTTGTTGTAAAATTATATACAGAGTTAATACTAGGTACACATGATTCTTTTTTTTTTAATTCTGATCTATTAAACTTATCCGTGTCAAAGTTCGCCGGAAAAGCTTTCGAAGGGAAGGAATTCATAGCTTGTGAGTAGGTCTGCGGTAGAAATGATACAGGTCTATCGCCTAGCTCTCCTGCTTTCTGCCTTGCTTTGATCTGTGAAGTCATCGGAAAAATTTATAGCTCCGATGAAAGCAGACAACTACATCTGCTTTCAGTTCTGTTGCATTTGCTGCATATGCATATGGAGATATAGTTGTCTGCTTTCATCGGTGTTATCAAATCGGCAGATGACGTCAGAAATCAAATCATAGCATAAGTCAGGAGAGTGAATAGGCGGCAGACTTGCCGGGGAACCGGGCGGTTTGATGTTTCCATTTTAGCTGGCTATAGGTGTAAGAAAAACGTTAATCAATGAGACAGTCAACTGTGTGTTACGTTGTTATCATTTAAACCGTAGTTGTACATCTCAGACTAACTATTAAATCCTCAAAGTTGTACATAGAAGTACTTTTGTTTAACACTAAATCTAAAGAATATTATTAGTTCAAACAAGATATTCTCGAACATTTTATTTCATAATTTTTATTACTGAGGAAAAATTTATCCAAAAGCAATGTGATTTCCACGTTTTTTATCAGCGTAAAATATTCCTATCATTGATAGAAATAGCAATCATTTTAATGCTAAGAAAGGCCCACCGTCAAATCCTACTTCAGAGAGATTTTCTCTACTTTCTCGATTCGAAATATTATATCTTTGAACGATTTTGTATATAAAAGGTCAGGTTTCAGACCAAAAAATGCAGATGAACATATTTTAATAAAATCCAAAATAAATCGGATTGTATGGTATCTACAGTCATATACTGGACATTAATATATAAATGAACAGTAGTACAATATTTTAATATTTTTTCTAGTTGTAGGACTCTTGGCAGAGTCCACCTGGGGAAGTACCACACCTTTGCCAGTAATTTTACCGCCAAGCAGTAATATGCAAACATTACTGTGTTCCGGTTTGAAGGGCAATGTTTCCAGAGAAATTACTCAGAGATATAAGATCTTAGATCTCTGGGCGACGAGCGCAGTACAGTGCAAGGTAATGAATGGGACTCTTCATGTTCCAATAGCTGCGTGTCACTGTGGTGTTATGGGTCAGGCATGTTGTTTACCATCAGGCACGTGTCCAGATCGTCTCGTCATTTTTTATTTATAATATTATATTTATTTATAATATTATATTCATTTATAATATTATTATATTATATATAAATTTTACAAACTGTTAACACATTAATCTCGTGTTAAGGGATGTTTGGAATCGTACTACTTCGAGACAGCTCGACCTAAATTCGTGAATAATTAATGCAGTTTATGAATGTATAGTCGATGTCTTGATACATCCGTATAAATCGTTGAGTAATTTTTACTCTCCTGTCTCTACTGTCCATGTTTAATCCCCGGCGCAATAAGATGGGGTTATAAGTTTTATCACTATGTGTGTAAAACTTATGTATGTATCTATGGAAAACCCTATGGCACCGTAGCTCTGAAAAAGGGTGAACCGATTTGGGTGCATTTTTACATAAAAGTAGATTTTCTAGTGATTGTTCTAGATATTTAAATGTGTTAATACAATTGAATTAATCTGGAAAAAATGCATTGAGTTTTAAACTCTTCTTTAAAATTTGCTTTGAATGTAAACTTTGGTTTTGTTTTTGTTTCTATATATTATTTATACAGGCACACTAACGTTACGATATTTTTACATCTTAGTATTTTTACTAATAAGTAGTCTCATCCATCGCATTTGGAAAATTCATACAAGTACCTACTAGTTATGGAATCTGGCCTTTACAACAAACAAACAAGTTTTTTTAAAATAAGCCCTCATTTGTATATCCGGTAAATTATTTTAGTATCAAACATCGCAGGGCAGAAAAGTTATCAATCTGGCATTAGGTTGTCTGCGTTAAAAAGATTCGCTCGTCTGACGGTGCCGGTCAGCGGGGTTGAGTTCGAATAAAAATGCATTCAAGGCATCAAATGGTATGGCTTCGATTGGAAAATTCAATCCACTTTGATATTCTGCACTGTTTGCTCATAAAATGTAATATTTCCGTATATTCTGTTTGTGTTCATCATTGGGGGGGTATTTGCCATAGTCACCACGCTTGGCAGGCGGGTTGGTGACCGCAGAGCCAGTCCTTTGCACCGATGGTGCCGCTGCCCGTCATCGGCCTAGTCAATTTAGGACTAGCTTTAAATGGATATACCGCCATTGGTTCGGTCGTCAGAGCCTCGTTAGATGGCAGCAGGGTGTATCACGCGCAGGAAAGTTTGACATTTGGGGAAGCTAGATGTTTAGCGCTTCCCCCTTACATCTCCTTCCCCCTTACACCCGTATCCACCCCTATCCCCACCTCGCTGCAAAAGAAGTGCATCAGGACTCTCATAATACTCGTGTAGAGACTATTGTCAAACCGCCCGTCATACTTCCGTCTTCCGTCTTGAGTGATTTGTACGGAAAGCTGAGTTTTTCTTCTACAGAACAACTTCCAGGGTCTAATTTGTCAACGTGCGCTGCGTGAACCACAAACGTATCTTTCAATATATCGTCGCAACCCGCTTCGAAAACAACATTTACAGTGTCGGCTTCGCCCACGAGTGTCTGCTGGTGAACCTTCTCAGAGTCCCGGAAGAGTTCTTGGATCATCTTAATTCCTAGACCAGCAGGAAAGCAAAGCACGTACAGGATCCTTTTTCCTCTCCATTTGATTTGCTAGTGAGACTACTCAAATTTAGGAATCGACTAAAGAAGTAATAGCTGGACCACCACTGAGACTGTTATCCGCAATTTGAAAACCATCTAAAAAGCATATCAACATAACTATTATCAAATATTTAAGTTCTATACTACAGAATCAATGATCAGGCAAGTCCGAAAAAATATAGAAGTTGTTGAAAAGGCGTGAAATGCAGTTTTACGCTTATTCAACAACAAAATTTAAAAAACAGTATTGAGTGACGAGGACATGTGGCTGATGGTAAGCAACATGCTTGTTCATAATAGCATAGTAACACGCAGCTATAGTAACAAGAGCCTAAACTATTACCCAGCACTGGACTACGCTTGTCACCTAGAGATATAAGATGTTTTATACCTGGGTGGTATGTGGCGATGCTTTATATGCAGTGGTGACCCTTTATAGAAGTAGTAATTTGTGTATTGGTCAAACTCTTGCACGGTACGGCTTGGGACGCCTTAGCAGTGGGCCACACCTTGACCAATTATTCTACGCCAACTCACTAAGTGTAAATGATACTATTTAGGGCAATGTTTCCAGTTAAATCACAGGAAAAATAGTTAAATAGTATTATATCACTAGATAACGAGTGTTAGGCAGTAATTCAGACTATGATATTATTGGCGGGCGTGTTTTTACCACATCTAGCTCATCTTGTCACTTTACATACATGATAAAAATGCACTACTTTATTTAATGCAACATAATTTCACCGCTGTTTGCATTATATCTTAAATTTCACTTCACGACTGGAAAAAAGTTAGATTATCATATAGAATAAAACATATGCTATTTTTAATTACGGCAAAAATACGGATACGGAAGCTTCGCGGGTAAAACCGCGAGGCACTGCTAGTTCATATATAGAGGCACAAAAATGTTTAGTCAAGGTAAAACATTTAATTAACCTAGTTTTTTTCGTCTTTAACTTGTATCTATTATAATCAATCTGTCAAGTAATAAAATAGAATGATGTTTCTTTCCTGAGTTAACAAATCCATGAATCATATTTTCTGTGAGTTAACAGTAAATCAACAAAGGCAATGGTCGCTTCGCCGCTCAGTTAGCAGTGCGTCGAAGATTGTGAGTTCGATTCCCGTCTAAACTTTTATTTGATGAATACATCCGTATTAACTTTGATTGTCTCTATGTCTAAGTATTCAGTGTTCAAAAATGTCGTTTATTTTGAATTAATTTATTATTATACACCACTTAACATAGTTGTACCAACTGGTCTCCTTATGTCCTAGTCCTAGAGACATAAAAATATTGTAGTCCTAATCCTGGGGACTTAAAAAAAATTAACTGCTTATCTCCTACAGGTACTAAATCGTCGGCCAGATTTGGCCGTTTGGGATTCTACATTTTCCTTAATTTCTCGATTTCAAAAGGACCCTACGTATTATTCCAAATTATAACCTGTGTTTCAAAGTTTAACCCGATCCATTCTGCTATTCCGACGTGATTGAGCAACATACATCCAAACTTTTCCATTTATAGTATTAATAAGACAGGATGTACAAGCGAGTATCAATATATTGTTTGGCATTGTAATCAACATCGTTACTGACATAAAAAAAAAATGAAGGTCCAATAATTGTTGAAAGTTCAAGAATACTGTAGTGTTTGTTCCTAGCGGTGAGGGGTAGGGGGGAGGTTGAGAGAAACACGTCCTTTCACTTTTCGACTGCGTTTATTACTGATCCATATTCGTAGATTCGTACGCAACATACACCACAAATACATATATAAGTAAGTATCAATCCAAGCTACTGTTAACCGGCAAATTCATCGGTACGGACAATGATGGATCACTACGCCTAATAACTGCCGATGTGAACAATTTTCGTCGTTTTCCGCCCAATCATCGATGCTCCATTTATTAGCGTTTCATTCGATATCAGTCTTGATCATGACGCCAATAAACTATAACGTAATTTGCTTTTATTGGGAGACTTAGGAGGGCTGAGGAAAACAAAATATGTAAAGTTTGTTGTTTTTGTTTATAAGGCTATAGCTATAGGCTAAGTATTGGTTGTCAGTTAAATTTCTGCATTAATGCTTGTTACTTTTCTTTCACCTATTCCACGCATGATTTGATAGCTGAAAATTACCAGAAAGATAATGGTTTTAGCGATTAGGTCTCCAGTGTTTGCACTAGTTTTTACATGTATTTTCATTTCTTATCACATATCATAATGGTATGTCAATAAAGTGGATCTATTTAAAAGGATTCCTTGCCTTACAAGGGGTATTCACCAGAGACACTCTACTGAACGAAAGGGTACTTGATGAGTATCCCTTTGAAACAGGCTGAAGCACAAGGAGAGTATAATAAATTATGTAACGTTGAGCGCACTTTATAAAGATTCCAAGGACTGCATTTAGACCTTATGTAGCGTATTACACATTAAGTTAAAAATAGCTTTATAACGTGATAACTTAATTATTGCTCTATTAGTAGACATTTTTTTTAAAATATAAAATGGAGAAGTTCAACTAATTATGCAATGTCACTGAAACTCGTTACGACAAAAAAAATCTAAGTTAAAAAACATTCTTTCAAAGTATTTTACGGTTGTGTTTAAAATAGAAATCAACCCCCTGACTACCAGAACATTTAACTATATTAAAACCGTACGTGAGCTTGATTGGTACAGGATTGAGGGATATCCTGAGGCGTCGCTGGTTTCCGGCGCGTCACTGGAGCCAAATGCGGGGGTCTGTCCCTCCACGAGATGGACCTGCAAGGGCGCCGGCGGTGTCTGTCGAGTGTGACAGAAACACTGCAACTCTGACCACAAGCCATGCCCAAGAAACCTCTGAGATTTTAGCCGGTAGGGATACCACTATAAGTAGTGTCGAGTCTAACACGTCTGCTGTTCGTACAGTGTGTAAAAGCATTCACTCCACACGCACTAAAAGGATTTAGGTAAATCACAAAGTTAGAGAGCGGCTTATACACAGCAGCGGGATAGAGAAAAAAGGCTATGGATTATGATGAGAAAGCCAATCTCCACACGTTGGTTAATTCTTCCATATTTTTACATTACTAGTGGAGTATTTACTATCGAACTTAAACATAAAGATACTAACTTGACGTCTCAATTTATATCCGTTTTTGATATGACGTTTCAGTTTTTGAGTGTTCCATAACTCGAACCGAGTTCCAAGCTAAAACTTGAGCAATTTAACTTTTTGTGGCTCAACCATTACTTCAAAGTTAGTTGAAATAAATCTTAAATAGGTTTATGGAGGAGATTTTGTTTGGCGCCTTTGACGAGCGAGCAAATCCTTAAATATTTATTGCTATTTAACACTCCTTTAACAATTTTGATCAATGTTATTCCCAAAGGATTAATTGGAAATGGGGTAGAGAGATTGGCTCTCGTTGCTTATCTTATTTCAAAATGAATCTCACTTGTAATTAAATACGAAGGAAATTGTATTTAGTTATTTATTTTCCTCTTTTTTGCAAATAATTTTATTTTCAGTACTTATGTTGTTTTAATAATTTCACGATTTCAATTTTATTCCAAAACAATCAAGCAATAAAATCACAATTAAATATTTTTTATATTTTTTATATTTAATGTAGTTTTAAATAAAAACTAAAAATTGATCTGAGGTTCTATGAAAGGAACATTTAAGGGCGTGTGGGCCGTAATTTTGAATTTTTAAAACAACTTTAAGACCTTTAAAATAGTGTATTAAACTCTGAAAAAAATATATGTAATAGTTAAGGATCTAATCTAGTGCAATTCGCAGTCAGTAATACGATTTAATGAATTTTACTTGATAGAAAAAAAATCCCAAAGTTACCCCTTTTCAAAAAGTTATTTCAAGTTTATGACTAAACTAATGAATTTTTTGACTAAATTTTTGTACTCAACGAAAGCCACTAAAAAGTTATAGATGCATTCGCAGAGTTTGACTTGATAAAAAGTATCAGTTATTCACTATGTTTTAATATCTACCATATATATAGCGCGCCGTTCGGCAAGCCTGATCAGTCGCGTTTCGGCGCTCACGGACGACGGGCCTGTGCTTGATTTTGCAATTTTGACAACCGATAAATTTTAAATATTACGATCACAGTGCCACAGTATAACAATATCAGTTGGTATTACTAGTGAAGCATGCTATGATCTTGATTTTTGATACCGTTTTCATTGGAATTGCAAATAGACGCTGATACTAATTAGTACGCTGTTTACTTTATGTTGTAAACCAAAAGGGGAGTCTCAAAAAACTGACGTCGATAACACATCAGTAAAAATTCAATGCGGATGCAATGGAAAATAGATAAGTATCGGTAAAATATTCGTCCATTAAATCAGAGATCGGGATAAGGAAATAATGAGAGGAGAAATCCCTGCGTAAATCCCTAAAAATCATAAATGATACCTAACTTGCATTTATATGCCATTTAGGTAAATTCTTTGTAGTAAGGTACTTAGTACTTGGAAGAAAAGTCCTCACATACAGATTTTACCACTTTGGAAGAGACTTTCGCGCAAACTATTCAGTTTAGGAAAAAAATGTTAGGAACTTCAATACAATTTTGAACACCGTTCCATAGATACACGTATGGTTTTGTTAGAATTCTTATTTTTTTATTTCTTTTCCAAGTTTGTGACACCACCAAAATTTATTGCTTTTTCTTTTTTTTTTGTATGAAAATGTTAATATTGTTCATAGAAATTTAGACACTCGACCAAATTTGATAAGAAGCCTTGTAGGCAGTAAAATTACTCGTAGAATTTAACTATGCACTAAATTTCCGATTCGTATTTTTTATATAAGGTTTAGAATCATTTCCTGAGCATAAAATCACAAAATAATAACAAATCCAGGTGGAGCTTCAAGCGCCAGCTCGAAAAAACGTTTTTGGCCGATATTCTGAAAAAGTCATACAGCCTATTATTATTGTAGAAAATAAAATTTCCCATATTTTGTTGCCAGTAATTTTTTTTTTCGAACTTACCGATTACGATTTATTATGTCAAATTTGATGATAACAATGTAAAAAAATAAGATGTGAGTTCTGTTCCCAGTAGCATAAACATGTCCCTTTTTACCGGAATGGAAGAAGGGTTATGTTTTTCGCGCGTATCTTTTATGTTTGTAAATCTTTTATTTCCACATGTCTTCCAAACGGCTGGATGGTTTTTGGTAACAAAGATATTCTAAGACTAGTCTGTCTTGCCAAAGTGTCCTTAGATAGTAGGTAATATTTTTTTACGTGTAGATTTTTTTGTAGTCGGGGTTTTTAAATTAAAGTTATTCTATATATCTCATTGCTCGTTGTTCGAATAAACAGCACCGTTCATCATCATGATTGAAGAGTTGAACGAAGAGTTTGGTCTCCATTTTTGTAATAAGAACAACTAAGCTGTGAAACGCATTACCAGAGTGGGTTTTTGTCGAAGGTTCGAACCTTGGGGCTACGACGTACACTGTGCTTGTTTCTATTAGAGAAACAAGTTACATCGTAGACCACATCATTTTCATCCACTGTTATCGGCATAATCGCAATCGTTTCATTAAATGGGTTATAAATCGTAAACGGTAAGTTTTACAAAAAAAAGTTCACTAGCAACAAAAGATGCAAAATTTTATTTTCTACAATTATTGTCAAAATATATAGTTTCCAAAATATCGGCTAAAACAGTCTTTTTCAATTGGCGTTTGAAGCTCTACCTGGATCTGTGAGCATTTTGTAATTTTATGCTCAGTAAGTGATCTTTACCTCAGAGAAAAAAATTGGTTTAGAAATTTAGTGCAAAGTTGACCAAAAAACCTTCTATTTTTACTGGCCTTTCATTCCGTTTCAGCACATTTTTTTAAATTTTTGACGAACTTGTGAATTATTAGGAAACATTTTAAAAAGATACATGAAATTGGAAAAGCCGTTCTCAACTTATAGTGAGACCAAAAAAGAAAAGGTTGAGTTTTGTATACCTACGAGTATAGATAAATTTAATATTTCTTCGTTTATATAGCAACAAAACTCTTATCATAAACAAACAAACAAACATAAACAAATCTTGAACAAAAAATGAGTTTAAATTACATAGTCCAAAATTTACTGTTATTTCTGCACTGTGGCGCCGATTCCGCAGTCGGTGACGGTCGCGAGAACAAGACAGCGTTAAATGCCTAATTTGACAGAACTACCTGGCCTTAATAAAGTCATTAAATTATCACATTGTTTTGAATATCTTTTTGTAAATGCGTATGGTACTACCAATAGCAATTTTAGAAATAAGCGTATATAATCAAACCACGCTATGTATGTAGTACTGATTTTAAAAACTACGGATTAAAAAAACACAGTTAAGTACTTCGATATTTTATTTAATTTAGTATAAAACAAACGCTCATTATTTCAATTAGTTAAATGCTCTAATTTTCCAAATGAAAGGTGTATGATAGATTGCGATGTTCTTGGAGGAACCCATTTAGGAATAGGATTTTCTACTATGAAAACTACAAAACACACTCATTTTTTTTTTAAGCACTTATTTTACAAAAAAAAAGTATGCTCTTTCTTTCTGCTTTAGAATTAGTTTTACAAACAATACGCTCTATATCATTGCTACAATAATACAGATTTTACAAAAATACATTGTTAAGTTTTGTTTTGTCAGTTCTGATTTTAATGTCGGTTAAGCCATGTCCAAGCTTAAATTTCAAACCACGTCCAAGTAACTTTGTGGGTAAGATAATTTATAGAGGACTTCCACTGTCAAAGTATGTTGGGATGCCAAAGTTTAAGATTTACTACACTGTTAGTTATTTAGTACATGGACTGCTTGGTAAGTTTTTTATGAAATTTGGATTACAATTTATTTTTCTGTGTATTATGTTTTTGATTTTATTTTTAATGTGCCTTTGTATAAGAAATTCAAATGTATAATGTTAAAATCCACAAAATTCGGCACTAGAACAATTGTTATGCTTGATTCTTGGCTTTGACTTGTCGAGCTCGGAGATAAAAGATTTTGGTAAAATTTAATAACCAAGATATTTTTTAATTTAATTTTTTTTCAATAATTAAGGCGAGATATAAATGAATGTTTGTTTTATTATTAAAAGCTCAATGTTGGCCAAGGCCTTCCTAACTTTGTTCAATTTTTGTCTTATGTCAATGTAGACCAGTCTTTAAGAAGGATTGTGGAGATTGTGCTACCATCGAGTTTTGGGTATACTGTAACATCGTTTACGATCTAGCTTCCTATAGTAATCTTAGCCTAGTGATCGTCTCACATACGGCAGGCATGTCTAGCCTAGTCCCAAATCTAATTGATGTTTTTTTGGTCACATCAGCCATTTATATATCTTTGATGAATATGTATTATATTCCCGCAAAAAAACCTGTGAAAATTGGAGACGATAAAAATACTTTATCCCGTTTTTGTTAGTCAGGTTATTTAACAACGTAAGTAGTCGCAGTCGTTTCATTAACCAGTCGGGTATTCCAAAACAAATTGAATGCAGTTAAAATCACCCGCTGCGTCGGTCTACCTGCAACCACTCCGTGTAAAATTCATGTACGAAAAATAGTGAGAGTGCGCGACTAGTTCCGCTCACAAGCGTAGTTTCACACGATTTTATCATGGTGCTAAAAAACGTATAACTTACGAGTGACGATAAATTGAACTGCATGATATGGAGCAGATTTATGCAAATGGAAAAAGAGCGATAAGTATAGAAGAATTTGCATGATATTATTGATGTTCACTGCAAGAAGGTTCTGGAAACTAGTCAAGAAACATGCCTCAATTGACAACAAGTTGAAGTACTCGACACTGCTTTTTGAAAACCTTTGTTTTGTAGTGGTAAACCTCTATGTAGAGTATGTTTGGGGAAGTATCACATCTTTGCCAGTTATTCCACCGCCAAGCGTAACATACAAATATTACTGGGTCCCAATTTTAAGGGACACTTTACTGAAGAAAATACACGGAGAAGTTAAGAATGTGTTTTATATTCGAGTGACGAGCCCAGTGGAGTGCTTGGCAGACATTTGTACTTTTGTTGTTTGAATAGCTGCGTGAGCACTGTTCTGTTATGTACTGGCATGTCGCTTACCATCAAGTGGACGTCCTGCCGTTCCGACACTAAGTACTACCTTTTTTTTTTAAATACTGTCACTATTTTTTGAAAAAGAACACTATTGATTGTTGGTTTTAGTTGCAGAAGAGTGTCTTATCACAATTTGAAAACCATGAACATAAATTTATATATGTCCCCGTAAAATTGTAAAAGCCATCAAATTATAATCTAACGACATCAGATTATCCATCTTTCGAACCTACAGTGAGATTTTAATTTGAAGGTGTTGATTATTAACTATACGGTAACATAATTTACATCACACCCCGTATAGGTATTACACATAACAACTATAAATTAAACCTCCTTTATTACATAACCACTGGCCACTGACACTTTTTTTAAATCACCCCCTCGTACCACGATAAAATAAAAACATTAAAACCGAGGCAGCCACACAAAAGTTTTATTCCAAATATCAAATTACCCTTTTATGTCGTCACAAAGCAAACCCATGCATAATTTTTATTTCAACAGAAAGCCGGTACAGATCATTAAACAAGAAAAGAAAATAAAAGATTTGTGACTGTTCAAGTTTCCGGGGTGCGATCTTCTTGGCTTCTTATAGTCTATACTAGCTTTAACCCGCGGCTTCGCTCGCGTTCAGTAAGTTTTTTATTGTACATTTCTACTTGGATAGCGTGAGCGTCAAATAAAAACACAAATAATGCTCGTCTATAATAGGCCTAAGGGTAGCTTATGCGTTAATATGTATTTTAAACTCCCTATTTTACTATCTCTGGGGTTGAATTTTGGAAAACTAATACGCTCATTAGTTTTGCATAGTTAATTAATTTAATTTTCATGCAAATAAATGTTTTAACTGCTAGGTTTACTCTTGACCGCAATGTCGCCTGAAGTTAAGTGATGATGCGGTCTACGTTAGAGCTTGCTATCCTAGAAAAAACCGATTCAGTCTCAATTTGGATACACCAGTGTTGTAATCATCATGAAACATCCATTCAAACAACGCCTTAGAGTATCTCTCTACTTAGTCTGTAAACGCCTTTCACAACTTAAACGTTGTTATAACAAAAGTAGTCCGTCAAAGCTCTTTGTTATAGTCTTTAGAACATGCCCAGGGGGTAAATAGTTTGTACAAAATTTTATCCACTATTACGTTATATGAATTTGAAAAATATCCTTTTTTTCTTGCTTGCTTCATAAAATAAATACATGTGCGAAAATGTAAGAATCTCCTGTGCGTTAATATAATATTTTCATTCCCTATTATACTTTCTTCGGTATTAAATTTAGAAAAAACTCTGTATTACATAGCTCATTATTTTTCCCGTACTCATATCCTACAAATTTTAAAGCAAATATGTCGCAAGAAATAAAAATGTTCACACAAACTTTTTTCCCTTATTTAACTCCATTAGACGCTGTATTTTGAAAAAAAAAAACACTGAAACACATAATTCACTATACATATTAGCCGTACTCAATTTATACAAAATTTCAATCAAATATGTCCAAGGAATAAAAAGTTTCATACACACTTTCATCCCCTACAACATCCCTTTAGGGGTTGAATTTTGTAAAAGTTTAACACATAACTCATTATTTTGGCTTCAATCGATTCATACGAAATTTGATGTAAATATGTCCAAGGAATAAGAATATTCACACAAACTTTCCTCCCTAATTTTACCCCTTAGAGGCTTGAATTTTGATAAACACTGTGATATACACACACCTCATAATTTTAGCCGAACTCAATTGATACGAAATTTTATACAAAACTGTCCAGGGAATAAAAAGTTTCAGACTTTAGGCGTTGAATTTTTAAAAATCCTTCTTTGGTCGATGCCTACGTAATAAAAAGAATACGTATGTGAAATTTTAAGTATGTCTTAAGGGTACGTCCTGTGCATTATCATAAAATTTCATCCCCTATTTTAAGCTTAGGGGCTGACTTGAAAAAAAAAAATGCACTACGTAAGTCATTATTATGGCCGTACTCAACTCTTACAAAATTTGATGCTAATATGTCCAAGGAATAAAACGTTTCTATACAAACTTTCATCCCTTATTTCACCCCTTTGAGGGTTGAATTTCGATAAACGCTTTAATACATACTTCATGATTTTACCCAAACTCAATTTATATGAAATTTCATGCAAATATGCCCAAGGAATAAAACGTTTCTATACAAACTTTCATCCCTTATTTCACCCCTTTGAGGGTTGAATTTCGATAAACACTATAATACGTACTTCATGATTTTAGCCGAACTCAATTTATATGAAATTTGATGCAAATATGCCCAAGGAATAAAAAGTTTCATACAATCGTTCATCCCTTATTTCACCCCCTTGGGGGTAGAATTTATCAAAATCCTTTCTTAGCGGATGCCTACGTTGTAACATCTACTTGTGTGCCAAATTTCAGCTCGATCCCTCCAGTGGTTTGGGCTGTGCGTTGATAGATCACTATGTCAGTCAGTCAGTCAGTCAGTCAGTCAGTCACCTTTGAGTTTTATATATATAGATTTATAACTGAAGCCAGTGTAAGTAGGCCTCGTGACCGCCCAAGAAATTGCCCTTTTGTGATGCACAATAATCTTGAATTGAAAAGAGTGGCGGGTCAAGTTATGTGGAAAGCTCGCTATAAAACGAAGAACCTTGTTATCACTAGATACAGCTTCGTAACGAAGTTTATTTGCTATAAATTTTCATTCGTTATCGAATAAAATAGTAACTGTTATTCAGCTGATCACAACTTGCATTTGTCACGTAATTTATGTCGTGCGAAATAAATTTTACGTTCCATACCATGAATGATATTTGATTTTGGTTAAATCATAATTAAATTGTCTACATGAAAAGTATTAATTTTACAAAAGCTGAACAAATAATTGATGTAAAACGTGATGGCCTAGAGATCATTGTGCGAATTACTATCGTGAGGTCGTAGGTTTGAACCCCGCGTGTACTTGTGAATATTTTCCAATAGCAGATGTACTTATTTGTAATCACCGCTAGTTTTACCGGTGAATAAAAACATCGTGTGGAAACCAGCATGCTTGAAGAACATGAAAAGTTCAAATCATTGTCTGTCTTACCTATGTGCTTTTATCAAATTAAATCATCAAATCAAATTAAATTATTCTAGAGCAGATACTTAGTTACTTAAGTATTCCGTAAATTATCGTTACTTCTAATTAATGAACGTAACTTAAGCCGAACTCAGTACTTTTTTCTATGAAACTGCTGAAGGTCAAAAAGTGACATCTCTTCATAATTGATGTTGTAAAGACTCGAACAAAATAGGTTGACTGAGTATTTTGACTCCGTACAATAAATACTACACTCGCACTCGTACAATAATCTTTGTGGATAAGTAGGTACATTGTGACTGTGGTATTATGTTTTACCTTTAAACGAGCAGTTCTTGTATTTATCTGTTTATAGCATCTGAATCTCAGAAACAGCTCGAACGATTTTCATGAAATTATGTAAGTTGGGGGTTTCAGGGGGGGACGATAAATCGATCGAATCTCGGTCACATGGTTACTGTTATTAAGTGAACCTTCCCTAATGAATATAATCTGGATGTCGATCTCTATCATAGACTGCAGATCTCTCTACTTAGTCTGTGGACTGCAGTGTCGTTTAATATCAAGTAAGACGTCAATAAATTACAAAATCGATTATCGAAATAATTTAATTGTCTCCAAAAAACCAAAACTAACTTCAATTTAAAATTAAATACAGATAGAGCACAGGCCCGTGAACAAAATTTATGGGTCATATGATACAGCAAGAGACCTATGTAGGATGATAGAAGGATATAAAATAATAATATTCAGCACTATGCCGGTATTTGAAAGCTGTCCAACTGAGTGCAAATTGAAGAGAGGGGGTTCCAACCCGCGATCTTTCCTTTTTGTCGCATGATTTTTGTACGGCATTGCGAAATAATGGATTAGAATAGGTATCATCCTACATAGGTCTCCTGCTGTATCATAATATGACCCATAAATTTTGTTCACGGGCTTGTAGTCTAAGACACTCGACTAAATTTCGTATTTTCTGTGATAACATCATCTAGGTAAAGTTAAGCATATTTTAGTTTTTCGTTAATATTTCAGTTACTCTACCGATTCCGATTAATATAGGAACTATGATGATTTACCAAACGAAAAAATGACTATCAAAATCGATTCACAATTGACAGAGCTATCGCGTAACAAACATACGAAAAAAACACACAATCGAATTTAGAACTTCCCCTTTTTTTTGGAAATCAGGTAATTCATTGGAAGTTAAATTATACAGTGTTTTGGATTTGTTTGAATTTAAACTACATCAATTTTAGCAAATTAAGCTCTACTGTATATTACCACTGTAAAGAGAATATTTGACAGCGCGGCATCAGGATAACATCACGTCTACAACCAGCGATGCACGTGGAACAAAGGCGAAGTACAAAGCAAATACCTGCGCTACAAGCTATAGAACACGCAAAGAATATGAGACAAGAGCCAGTTTCATGCAAATAAGCGATTACAACGCGAGTGGGTATGAAATTTTCATCTCCACTTATAAAAAGCGAGAAATACGGTATTAAGCGAGAGAAAGAAAGTAAAAAGTGGTTAAAATTTTAGTACTACATAATTTCAAAAGGAACAGTATACCTAGTCAAGGAATGTACGAGTATCTGATTTGACGATACAAGACTGCGCCTAGAATGGGTTCAAGGATTTTTTAGAGAAAGCTTTCTCTAAAAAATCCTCACAATTTTTTGATAAAAATAAATCGGTCTTAGTATTTTCGACATTTCTTTGCAATGACGTTAGTTTTTACCGACACCATAAAAAGAGGAGGGAGATTCGACTGTATCAGTAATAGGAGCACTAATCTGTGTCATTAAGATCCTACGAACCTACGTCCATAATTTACGATTACAGTACACCTGAAATCAATAAAATTACTTACTGTTTAAAAAGATAACGGGTAGGACGCACTGACAGTGCGTCTACACTGAATTAGTGCGTCCTACCCGTTATGACCTACGGTGCTGAAACGTGGACACTTACAGTCAAAATGGTCCGTAAACTCAAAGTCGCCCAGCGAGCTATGGAAAGAGCTATGCTTGGAGTTTCTCTGAGGGATTGCATTCGCAATGAAGTAATTCGTCAGAGAACTAAAGTGACCGACATAGCTCACCGTATTAGTAAGCTGAAGTGGCAGTGGGCCGGACACATCTGTCGCAGACCTAATAACCGTTGGGGTAAACGGGTTCTGGAGTGGAGACCGCGAATCGGTAGTAGTGTAGGACGTAGTGTAGGACGCCCTGAGACTAGATGGAGTGACAATATTCGAAAGGCAGCTGGTGGCGGTTGGAGACGGAAGACCCAGGATCGGGCTGAGTGGCGTATCTTGGGAGAGGCCTATGTCCAGCAGTGGACAACTATAGGCTGATGATGATGATGTTTAAAAAGATGCACCACAAAATAGCTAATTTACATGTGTAAAGAAAATATTATGTTTACCAATATTACACGAATGAACAAATATTTGTCCACGAAGTGCTACTCGTATTTTTGTGGGGAAAAAAGTTTTTCGTTTTTCCATTTTTCCTCGCATTCTTCGCACAATTCTATCTACATCCAAACACAGCAAAGCTTGATTAATAGGAAACAAGCATTGCATTGCATTGCAAACCTGTGGCATTTTTACAGCTGTAAATACAAGTATATACTTATTTCTTACCGAAAATTTTTAAACAATTATTTAATATAATTAAATTACGTTCACTTAAATGTAAATTGATTTATCATAACATTAAACGGCACTCAGCCATTTTAATATACTGCATACAAAATGTTCCATAACCGTTTCATTTGCTTTTAATTTCGCGACGAAAACTAATTTCCTTCCATCGAAACATTTCATAACACAATTTCATTGAATTCACATCACGTCGAGAATTGATTCGCTCTCAGAAATAAAATGTAATGTTTGATTTCAAAAACGAAAAATACTTTTCATATACAAAAATAGCATTTCGAGGATTTTCAGGTTCGTACAATTTTATTACTTGTGTTGATTGTTATATTGGCCAGTTAGAAAAGGATAAAACGTGTGATGTTTGAAATATTAAGTTAATTTTAGTATATTTTTATTTCGCTAAAATATAATATTAGTTCTAATAGTAGGCAGAAAAGATAGAAGTTAAATCTAGTTTTTATATTTAAACCGCACAATAGTAAAATTTCCATAAACGTTAATGTTACATAAATGTCCTCACTGAAGTAAATCAGTGAGTGACTGTCTGTCAAACAACTAGGCTGTATAGATAAAATTTGTGGGCGTGTAGTTTGCATAATGCAGGAAATCCTAAAGGACCGATTGTAAATTATCCTAGTTAGAAACGGCCGAACTAGTAGAACATAAAATATGACTTTAGCATAGTAGCTAGGTAGGATCTTCGTTATGTATATCTTCAATTTAGCCCGAGATTTTGGAGGAGATTGATAGGTTCTATGAACAGTTATACACCTCTACGCAAGCACAACCTGTCGTTAGCATGGCAAAAGACCCCAGAGCCAAGCTGACCCGACACTTTACCGAAGATATCCCGGAAGTCAGCCTGTATGAGATTAGGATGGCCCTCAAACAACTTAAAAACAACAAGGCACCTGGCGACGACGGAATTACGACTGAGCTTCTGAGAGCGGGTGGAAAACCGGTACTTAAAGTCCTCCAGAAGCTGTTCGACTCCGTCATACTTAACGGTAATACGCCAGAAGCGTGGAGCAGAAGTGTGGTGGTGCTCTTCTTCAAAAAAGGTGACAACACCTTGTTGAAGAACTACAGACCCATCTCACTTCTGAGCCACGTTTATAAGTTGTTTTCGAGGGTAATCACGAATCGTCTCGCACGCAGGTTTGACGACTTCCAGCCACCCGAACAAGCCGGTTTCCGAAAAGGCTATAGTACCATAGACCACATCCATACGCTTCGGCAGATTATACAGAAAACCGAGGAGTATAATCGGCCACTATGTATAGCGTATGTGGACTATGAGAAAGCCTTCGATTCCATCGAGACCTGGGCAGTGCTTCAGTCTCTCCAGCGATGCCGCATTGACTATCGCTATATCGAAGTGTTGAAGTGTATCTACAGTAAAGCCACAATGTCTGTCCGATTACAGGACCAGTGCACAAAACATATCCAGCTACAGAAAGGCGTGAGACAGGGAGATGTTATATCTCCGAAACTGTTCACTGCCGCGCTGGAAGATGTTTTAAGCTACTGGACTGGAACGGATATGGCATCAATATCAACGGCGAATGCATCACTCACCTTCGGTTTGCCGACGACATAGTCATTGTGGCGGAGTCGCTGGAGGACCTCGGTGCTATGCTCAGGGACCTCAGTAGAGTATCCCAACAGGTAGGTTTGAGGATGAATATGGACAAGACGAAAGTCATGTCAAATGTTCATATCTCACCTGTACCGGTTATTGTTGGGAATACCACACTCGAAGTTGTTGACGAATACGTCTACCTGGGTCAAAAGATCCAATTAGGTAGATCCAACTTCGACAAAGAAGTCCAGCGAAGAATCCAACTCGGATGGGCAGCGTTCGGGAAACTTCGGCACATCTTTGAGTCCAGAATACCCCAATGCCTAAAGACGAAAGTCTTTAACCAGTGCGTGTTGCCAGTGATGGCTTATGGAACTGAGACGTGGTCCTTAACTGTGGGCCTCATAACGAAGCTCAAAGTCACACAGCGAGCTATGGAGAGGGCTATGCTCGGAGTCTCTTTGCGCGACAGAATCCGTAATGAGGATATTCGCAAAAGAACGAAAGTGGCCGACATAGCTCAAAGAGTAAGCAAGCTGAAGTGGCAATGGGCAGGCCACATCGCTCGCAGAACCGACAACCGATGGGGAAGAAAGGTTCTCGAGTGGCAACCACGTACCGGAAGACGCAGTGTTGGACGGCCTCCCACTAGATGGACAGATGACCTCATAAAGGTCGCTGGAAACCGCTGGTTACAGGTTGCGCAGGACCGTTCGTTGTGGAAATCTAGGGGGGAGGCCTATGTTCAGCAGTGGACGTCTTGCGGCTGATGATGATGATGATGATATCTTCAATTACATCTTCCAGCCATTACACCTTATTTTTTCCTGGTAAATGTGTTTTAAATAAAATTAATTATCTGGCCCTTAAGCACATAACTTTCTTAAGGACTTTCTCAAATTATCTTCTTAATATTTAATTTTTGCTGTTTGTTTTACTATTTAGGATTAATTGTTTTGTTTCAGTGTTGTTATTTAATTTCTGTGTGTAAAGGGCCATCTTGATATGCCATCTCCATGCACGGTTGCCTGGTAAAGATCGCTCTAAACGATAAGGCCGCGAATTAAATAGCTAAATGTAATATTATTATTTTTTAGTTTTTGTATATTTTTTGTGTTGTGGGTTTTTAACAAAGAGATTTTGTATTGTATTGTATTTTATAAGCAATTTTTTCTTTATCTCAATGTTGGTTAAATACTTATTTATAGGTTTCGCTTTTACCCTCTCGCGATCTACATCTCTCGTAGTCATATGCCGATCGAGTATTACAATCTAGCAAATTTTCTAATAGCATGGAATCTAGAAGAGTCCATAGGTGTTCTTTATACAAACTTTTGAAAAAGTAGAGTAGTAAGTTAATCATTGATCCACCTTCCAGCTGTCATTAATTCACATGTTGTAAAAACAGCGTTCCATCCAAAGTGTTTCCATGCAATGTGAATAAAACTCAGAGGAACAGACGATATTCGATCCTGTAAGATCTTAAATGACAGACAGTTTTACATACCTCTGAAGTATCACTGCTTTAGCAACTAGAACAGATATTTAATATTAATGTGCGATTAGCATGAAAAATGTCAAATTTCTTTGACGAAACTTTAAATTAGTGGTAAGATTGGCAAAGTTAGATTATACCGAAACCTTGTTACGTTGATAGATCACGCTTCAATGATGGGGCTCTAAATTTTGTGAGTAAAATATTAAAATAGATCAAAATGATTTATGTTCTAAGGCTTATGAAAACACCTCAAGCCGAAATATGTTTGTTCAATTTTAGCATTTCGGTTACTGCAGAATAGATGTTATGATAGTCACGTCTTATTTCAGTTAACTGTAGAGTTTGTAAACAGAAAATTTATTTTGGTTTAAATAAGTATAGTTATAATTAATTGAACAATCAATCGTCTCACGCCCTTAGTTTACTCGTATAAACACTGAACTAAGTTTGTTTTTAATGATAACAAATTGCGTCGATGTTTTGCTAATGAAAGACAAAAAAAATAGTGTTAGAAATTACACTAATATTAAATGCGAAATATGGAATGTTTAAATGTTTGTCGCTTAGTCACGTCGCAACATTGGTGAAAGTAATTATGAATAACTTACACCAA
Organism: Ectropis grisescens; assembly: GCA_017562165.1. Lineage (NCBI taxonomy): Eukaryota > Metazoa > Arthropoda > Insecta > Lepidoptera > Geometridae > Ectropis > Ectropis grisescens. The sequence goes on along the minus strand of CM029775.1, from coordinate 17,692,651 downwards.
TATTTATCAACGCTGAATATTGCACACCCCTTTTGGGCTTGAGTACTATCATAAATAGTAGTAGTATCTGCCCACAATTTTGTACACGTATCTATACTAATATTATAAAGCTGAAGAATTTGTTTGTTTGAACGCTAGGATCTCAGGAAGTACTGGTCCGAATTGAAAGATTATTTTTCTATTGGATAGTCAATTTACTAACGAAGGCTATAATAGGCTATATAACATAATGCTACTATCAATTTAGAAGCCGAGCATGAATCAAGAATGTAACAAATACTGGGATAAAATATTCCTTTTTGAGAGTGTTCGTAGCGTGCTTTGACATGACAGCATGTGGCTAAGATTGCGTCATTGAATATAAACTTTTGCTAATCAAATTTGTTTCTAAATCTGAGTTGTTACGATCAATTTACAACGGGTGGGGGTAGCATACCTGCTACGAGGATACCTGCTGCTGCTGAAGCGGATTTTTGTTTGAAAGCAATATTATCAGGAATTACTGAACCGATTTCAGTCATTCTTTCACCGTTGGATATGTATGGGATCCCGATGAGTGCTATATAATGTACCACGGGCGAAGCCGAGGCGGACATCTAGTAATTTATAAAATGGTTATATTAACGGTTATAAAATGTTACTGCTCAAGGAGAACTATAGTTTTCGGCATGAAAAATAGCTTGTGTGTATGTACTTTTCTGGACTACAAATCTATTTGAGTTCCTTGTTTTATCTGGATCCCTGCAGTTTTTACTATTTTATTCTGCAACCAACATCCAAAAATTCTTCTTTTATTATATTGTTAGAAGGGACTATCTTGCAGTTTAAAAAAAAAATCTGTGCAGAAGGCACCTGGGGGTGGTTGAAATTACATTTCCGGAAACACGTAAAACCCCGTAGGTAAGCAGAAGCCCCGGCAAGCGGCAACCAGGATCGTAAAGACAAAGGTCAAACAGTAGATAAATTTACCTCGTCCAATAACAATAACTATCGGTTCGGTGAACCGAATTCCGGGTCCTGTATCAAGAACAACAGTTGCGATCATTTTATGTTAATGAATGTTTGTTGTTGTAATTATATTGTAATAAAGTTAACGATGTGGTAAACTAGCTGATCTGGCAAATATCAATTCGCCATATTTTTTATTCGTCAATATTTTCTAAATTGTCTTCTAAACATTGTCCTGACAATAACGAAATAACAAATACAAAAAAAGAAAGATCCAATTTGGTGATGTCAATCTGAAGTTATGCTTGTAATACACACATTTTGGTAATTCATTTTTATGTAGGTATTTAGAAGATTTAGTCACATATAAACATATGTAAACATCAAAACCAAACTTCCATATTTTTACACCATTAAAAAAATAAAAAAAAGAACATCTCACACGCTTTCAAACTCAAAACAGTAACAAAACTCTTTGTTACCAATGTGACCAGTAGTAGTGATCGATGTGCTCCACAAAAGTGGCGTCTAAAACCTGTAATGTGGATAGAAAATAAGAAAAATATTTTTTATTGCATGTTTTTTATTTGCATGATCGATAAGGCTGTTAGAACAATTAAACATTTTACTTTGTTATACTCAGTGTAATCTTAAAACAATACAGAATATATTATGCCTAACATTTAAGGACGCTAATTTCATGCAGATTTTAAGATGCACTCTCTCCGTAAAGCATCCGAAATAAATTAACAAATAAACGCAACAATATATCACGGTACGGGTCCTTGTGACAAGATTTTCCTGGTTAGTGACAGCAGAATGAAGCCAGTTGTTTTTTCTTCCGGTTGTTATTATTTATATCCGTTCCACCTTCCTTCCTCGAGTCGGTCAGTCATTTTTATCTGATTTATGATCTCATGAAGCAATGCCTGTTTGTTTTTCGGAGCAGATTGGGCACAATTGATATTTTGGTATATTTGTAGGAATTCACTCGAAAAAATAAATGCCGACTTCAATTTAAGCTTATAGCAAGGTTTCGGAGTAAGCGAATATGTCATCGTGGTACCTATGCAAATTTAAGATTTATATTGAAGTTTCTAAAACCGCTACACTGATTTCAGTATATGGGGGTTCAGAAAATTCAGTATACTTCAGAAGTATATGATCTACCAAACAAAAAGAAATAAACCATTTCGTTACACAATTATTGCTATCGCATAACACATCCAAAGAAAACATACAACTTCCTCCTCTTTTGATCGGTTAAAAATTTACAAATTATGCGCCTTTTTCCTCAATGAATACATAAAGCATTTTGAGAAGAAAAATAAAAACAAAATATTATGGAATTTTGATCGCCAACAACGACGCATAACTCTATTGAAATAAGGAAAAGTAAACAGAACTTATTTCAAATAATTTTATTAGTGGCACATTTATGTTTTAATGTCGTAAATAATTTCTTTAATAGCCGGCAACTATGGCACTTACACCGCCTAATAGTCAAATGTATCTAAATAATTGCTATCATAAAGCTTTCAAGGGCTAGCATAAATTACCAAAACATTAAAGGTATTTACGGCTAAATACAAGTCCCGGCAAGCTTAATATTTAGTGTTTCATGTTCAAACTTATAAATGTTTAAGTGTCTTATCTTTAGCCCTAAGGAATTACTAAGTTAACTAAGCACTGGTTCATATTTAAGACGTCAATAGTTAACTTCAACAATTCTTAAAATCTAGTTTAATCATATTATTTTTAACCCCCGACCAAAAAAGGGGTGTTATAAGTTTAACGTCGATGTCTGTCTGTCCGTCTGTCCGTCTGTCCGTCTGTCCGTCTGTCCGTCTGTCCGTCTGTCCGTCTGTCCGTCTGTCTGTCTGTCTGTCTGTCTGTCTGTCTGTCTGTCTGTGGCACCGTAGAGGTCAAACGGATGGGCCGATTTCGATGCGTTTTTTTTTATTTAAAGGTTAATACCCGTGCGGATGTTCTTAGCTATGTTTGGTTAATATCGATTCAAAATAGCCGCCACCACAAAATGGCGGACAAAATATTTCTTCACAACCTACCTCAATATGGGTATCAAATGAAAGGGCTTAACTAGTAGAATACTATACATCATAACAAATTTCAAATCCAAGATGACCGCCACCACAAAATGGCGACTTATATATTTTTTTTCACTATTACTTCATTATGGGTATCAAACGACCTTTCGTTTGATACCCAGCTTGACTAGTAAAATACTTTGTACTATGACAAATTTCAAATCCAAGATGGCCGCTACCACAAAATGGCGAAATACATTTCTTTTTTCACAACTTTCTTAATATGGGTATCAAATGAAAGGGCTTGACTAGTAGAATTTTGTACAGATAACAAATCCGAGGTAGTCGGGGGTTAATCAAAATTTTTGATTTTGTTCTTGTTACTAATACTTATTATTATACTTGGCTGGTCTATTAACGCAAACTGTTGGTAGTACGCAAACCTGCTTGCGGAACCGTAGGTCGAGAGTTCGAACCCCACCCAGGACTAATATTTGTGTGATGAGTACAAAATTGGTTATTGTGTTATTTTATACCTATTTGTTGTGTCTGGGTGTTTCTGTATGATTTAAAAAAAAATACAAATTTTGTCTGATTCCTATTGTACAAGTTTTTTAAGTTTGGGGATAGTTAGGGTTGTGTAAGGAAGGTCCACCAATATTTGAAAAACTTTACTAAAGTTTATAAATTTATTTGAATAAAACCTTCCACTGAGCAAGGTTTCGATCAGACCCCACTGACTATGAGTTCCCTTTGAAATATTGCGCCTGCAATAAGTAATTTTTCTTATTGCAAGATGATATTTTACGAGTATACTAGGCTTACTGTGAATAATATAAAGAAATATGATTTCGCTGTTTGAATAAATCTATCCAATTAAATTTCATACTTCTAAATGCCATACTATAATAAAAAATTCTGAAGAAGATTAAAAGTTAATCATATTCAAATAAGATTAAAAGTTAGCTATAATCGTGTTCAACATCATGAAAACAAGATTCCCCCTCATGAAAACAGACCACACCTCGCATGGTCGGTTTCTCATTGACTCACAAAACGGAGCTGATAGCCCCCCATTCCGCTTTCCCCTCACGTACAAACTTTACTTTTCCCTATCTTCTTTGTTGAATTCAATTACGAGTTACAGTCATCGAAGTAAACGCTTTTGTAAGGTATAGATGACTTAGTTCAGGGGTCTGCAACTTTGGTTTCGTGAACCTCTAGGGGTGGATTACTTAATCAAGAGGAATCACGTTTATATGCGTAATTGCAAACGTACGGATTGAATTGGTACCTTCCCCAAAGCCCTTTTACTACCGCCACTACTGGTTGCCTGGAAGAAATCGCTATTAGCAATAGAGCCGCCATTTATGGCACTAGTTATAGGTAAGTATTTAATGTTTTGTATATTTTCATGTTTCTGGTGCACATAATAAAGTCTTTCTATCTGACTGTTTTTTTTCTTACTGAGTGACAAGGAGATCAAAACATGATTCTAAGCAAATTGCGTGCCCATAACAAGACAGTGCCACAAATATATTTCAACTAGAAGAGTTCAAAACACAGCGCTACGCTTGTCCCCTAGATATACGAAATGTTTTATATCTATGGGCATTTATTCATCAACATATTCTTTGTTATTTACCTGTAGATCTAAGTTTTTATTTAGTTAATCATACTTAGGTGCGTAAATCAAATATATATACCACCTGTTGGCAAATCTTTGGGGTCTTGAATTTGGTCAAGGTCTTATAGGCTAACGCTTTTTTTATTACAATTTACAGTTAAAATAGCTACAATTAAAATTTCTCTGTACAGAAAATTATTTTTCTATGAACCCCAAACTAGGCAAAGCCTATCTTGGGGTTCAAGTGCGAGTTTGCTAATTGTGTTGTTATATTCCAGTTTACATAAATATGTATTAACAAGTATGATTATACTAAATATAATTAAATAAATATAATAAATAATTATTCACAATTTATAAAAAATAATAGTGTTACCTGTTACAAGTATTACTTACACTTCTCTAAACTAACAATTTTTATTACTCTTTATACACACTATGGATAATGTCTTCAGTCTCATCATAAGATAATCGCAAAAGGCAGTCTCTGAGTTTAAACCGAAATCCATGTTTTGGAAGGTCTTCGTAGTCTCTGAGTCGCTTGTGGTACACGTTATTGTACTCGTATGTACAAGGAAGAGAGTATGCGAGGGCGCGCTTGGCCAGTAGAGACCGGGCGCGAGGAAGTGGCAGTAGGTTGGGTCTCGCTGCGCGCTTGGATGGTAAGTAAAAGAAGTCGATTCGCGATTTTTTGAAAAATTTATTTTTTGGACTGCGTTATAGATAAACAATTGCCTAATTCTTTAAACACCAAAATCGGCATATAATGTGTCTGTAGGAAAACGAAAAGGTTTTCTTAACATGTCCTTGAGGAGCGCTCATTGTGCTCTCTCTACGTTCATGAAGATGGTTTTGCCGGCGCTGCCCCATATAGAGATGCAGTACTGAGTTATAGACTGGCGATAGATTTGCTATAAGAAGGGTAAAGAAGCGCAATCTCTAAGGTTTTTCGTAAAGTAGATTTATTTACGGATGCGAGAAGATAAATCATCTATGTGTTGTTTAAAAGATATATGCTCATCAATTGTTACGCCAAGGTATTTGATGCTGCGTGTACTATCAATAGTGCTACATGCGCAAAGAAGACGGGGGGATTGAGTAAGATTGACACAGTAGTGAATTTCGAGATGCAGATCGGTGGGGGGCGAGAGGCACTAGTTTTGGTAAAAGCTATGTACTTGGTCTTTTTCGTGTTCAGTGTTTGTACATTTTTGTCAAGAGTACAAAAGACCAGCTAAACCGCGTTCTGCTTATTTGAATACATCATCATCATTCATCATCCACATGTTCCATGTTTACGATTTCGTTGATGTACAGAACAAACAGAGTTGGTCCGAGGATACTACCTTGTGGTATATGCCGCAATTTATGGGTAGTTGATCACTGGTCACACCATTTACCCTAACAAATTGACTACGATCCTCTAAATAACTTTTAAACCAATCCAGAGTCACTCTCCTTATACCGAACGCCTGAAGCTTTTTTAAGAGTAGACCAATAGGCAACCCATCAAAAGCACGTGCCATATCAAGAAATACAGTAATGCCTCTCTCACTCGCATCAACATACGACGACACCAGATCAACTAGTAGTGCTGCCGCATATTCGGTTGATCTCCTCTAACGAAATCCGAACTGCCTGTCAGCGATTAGTTTGTGTTTTTCTAGAAAGTTTAGTAGTCTAACATTAACATTTTTTTCTAAAATTTTCGAAACCACACTAGAAGTGCAATTAATTGGTCTGTAATTGTCAGGAGAGTGTTTGTCACCGTTTTTATAGATCGGAGTTACGGCAGCGACTTTCCAACACTCTTGAAAGACAGTCTGGAGACAGCTCCAGACTTAAATTAAAAATATGGGTCATCGGACATATCATAGAAGGCAGCGCCATCTGTATAAATTTAGCTGAGACACGATCTGGGCCGGAAGCATTTTAGCTATTTTAACCAGGGGTGGTCGACTCTTCTAGGACCAGGTGGGATAAAAGTACATACACGTGGGGGTCCCAAACGAGGAGTGGCAACATATATTTGCGTCTCTTTCTAACGCTCCATTTTAGAGATAAGTAACCTGTGAAAAATAAAGATATTATTTATTACGATATACGATTTTTAGTAACTAATAGTATCGATTTTGGGTCAATTATTAATTTAGTAGCTCTTTTTATGCCCTGGGCGGTGTATTCGCAACGCAACCCAAACGATTCGGGCACGGGATGACAATCATTGTCTCTGTGATTCCAAACGGATAGGCCAAAGACAGAGAGGTTTGATGCCGTGTCGAGATCAATCAGATTGCGTTGTGAATCACGGTCCTGAATTTAAACTAAACTTGTAAATCAGATTCAGTAAAGTAGCAACCTGTATCCTGTTTGAACACGTAGGTGTATTTTTAATAACAGTTTGCTACACAGGTAGTTTCTGGCTGATCTACAACTTATTACTTTGTCCGTTCCTAATTATTAGATCATTTGGATCCAACTGAAAAAATGTGTAATAACAATTACATTATTCATTATTATCACGTGTATAAATCTCAAGATAAATCGAATAGTAGAATAACAATAAACAGAACTATCGATTATTTTATCATTACTTAAATACTCATCTCTAAAATCGTCACAAAAAAACAAAAAATGGCTTCTTGGTTTTGTGTTGTAAAAAGTTTGCATCTTTCTTTGTTTTGTTCTAAACGAAGTATTCCTGATGTTTTCATTATGAAAGAGAAAAGAAAATGTGGCAGATCGCCTCCTAGACTTGGAAATAGGAATTCTCTACGGTAAGCATGTGGTACCTTAGTACCTAGTTAATAAAAGTTCTATGTAGTGCCAAATTGCGATTTTTTCATAATCACATAGTAAGAGCGCCTGGTGTAAACTAAAACATATGGGTTCATTTTAATTATGTTTTCAGTTGCGAGTTGAGGGGCGATGTATTGCTATCTTAAGAAGAATGGTTTTCAAACCCATTTCAAGAACAGCTGTACAAAAGCATCTTGATGTTGTTTATGATAGAAAACAACTCATAAGATCTGCTGGACTAGATGAAAACTGTGATAAGGTAAATATGTGAATCATAAGATAAAATAAATATATTAATCATATTCAAAAGATAACATGATATAATATATGTATATAGTCCTTATTATGCTTGGTAAAATAGTTTATAATTTGTTTCATTTTAGATGCTAAACAGCACTGAACCTGAAGCAAGGCCATCTACAAAGCAGACAGCCGCTGCTAGTAGAAAACGCATCATTTTGAATACTGGCAGTGGTTACTACAACTGAAAATGATGCAGGTCCATCCGCAAAACAAATGACAATGCGATCGCTGACATAAAGCAAGTGACTACTAGAATGCATAAAAAAAATATGAGGTTGGTATACTGAAGCAATTTAAAAATAAAACACTAATCAGGAAAAATAACAATGTAATTGTGTTAGAATTTAGTGTAGGTGTCATTATCTCAACATTTAACTATTGTGCTTATTCAATAACACTATAAATATCTCATTACATGCTATCCATGGTTTTTAATTATAATAGTTTAGAGTGATGGGATGAGCGGGGCTTGTGCCGGATAGTGATATAGTGAGCAATATGCTTGTCCATAACAGGAGCGATACATATCTCTGCCATGTAATATTTATCTGGATACATTGACCCTTAAAGTCTTGCATTGCAATAACAACAATTAAATGTATTACTTTCAACTAAGTGATGATGAAATCTATAATGCTGATGTTAATTAACTTTCAGATGCTGAGCCTTTTCAAACAAGAAAGAGGACCATCGAAGAAGGCAGAGTTTGAAGAAAATAATATAAAAGCGACTGCGACTCAGGCTGATAAGTCTCATTAAGGTGTAAACATCACATTTTAATGTCAGAGTTCAATTTTTTTTTTGCTCTTTTTTGCCCAGTAAGATGTGCAACTATTTTATGGGCTTATGGAACATTTTTGATTTTTCTTAACATTATCATATCATTTTTTTTTTGTTTATGAATGTGATACAAAAGATTTTTATTTTATATAAGAAAGTCATGCCGTTTACATACTTAAAAACTAGAGATTCTTTGAGGGAACTTTTTAAAATTATTTATATTTTGCTAATGGCCATATTGTCCAAATACCTTTATAAATTGTAAAAATAAATGAATTGAAATAAATTTACTAAAACTTAACGCATGTTTTTGTTCAGGTCCACATGGAGCTACGGGCCATAAATATAAACAAGACAAGTTTCGTTTATATTTGGGCTGTAGTTCCTTGTGGTACGTAAACTACCTATTATATTCCAACGAAATTTGAAATTTTTCCGCCTACGCAAACAATACATTTCGAAATTTCCCGCCTACGCAAATTTTTGATTTTAAAATTTCCCGCCTTGAGCCTGGAAAAAGTTTTAAGGGGGCAAACGATAGATGGCGCTACTTTTTCATGAAGTATGGAGTTGGCATTCTTCTCCGTGAGTATATGTTCTGTGATTTTAACGGAGTCAGTGGGTGACAGGAACATGGAGTGTGTATTAAGAGAGACGATTTTATCTGAGTCGATTAAAGAAGTTTCTGAAAAATTTAATTTTGAAAGTGTTGCGCTAGCCAGATTCTTTCCTACGGAGACAAAATATGCGTTGCAATGATTGAGAGGATTATTATAGTCATTTTTACGTAAGAGTTATATGGGACCACAGGGTTGTTTGGCAGGAAAACATATGTTTTAATGGTTTTCCAAAGGTTTTTAGGATTGTTTTTTGTTGAGCTCTAGTAAGGAACGATTGTATTGTGATTTAATGTTACGTAAGAGTTACAAAAAAATCTGTATCTGGTATAAATCAATCGGCATTGAGCGTTATCGGGATTATTTCGACTGTTCAAATGAAGTTTGTTGTCTCTGTGGCGCATACAACGAATAAATGTTCAGAAGAGGTTATCCAGGTCTTCAGAGACACCGCTTTTCTGTCAACTTTTACTAAGTTTGTGTGATTTTCTACGACTCCAGTAATAATATTGTTGAAGAGGCGTCGTTGACACATAAGCTGACACATTGTTTTAACTTATCACGGTTGCTCACTACACGAGTATTACGAGTATCAATTACGTCATATTAGATTCATGCACCATGTTTACAGGTAAACTGTCTTATTGTATTTACAAAATCGAACAGTACCTCTACTATTCGAGTAGTGAGCTTAGTTTGAGAAACCCTGGCATGTATTTTTTTGGTTTGAGCAACAAACATCCAAACTTTCTTACATTAACATTTATAATATATTAAACCACTAGATCCAGATATACTAGATGGTAAACCACTAGACCTACAGACATTAGACTACTTTTAGCTAATTACATACTTACTCTTAAATACATAAGAAGATAAAAATATGTGCAAATTTCGAAGTTATTTGTTTATTTGCAATATAACTTTTCATCAAGCCCCCAACCATGTTGTATATTACCTAGCAATACTGCAGCTTAATAAAGAGCGCCTTTACCTAAAAAATATGCGAATCAAAAACAAATCGAGGTATGCAAAGTTCTGAGCTTAAGAAACTCTGGCGTGGTTTGCGTCAGTTCATGAAGCTATACATACGCGTCTTGAGTCCAATGATTGGATCAACTGATTGAGTAACTTTAGAAGCTAAATTGGTTTCAATTTTCAAGCACAACAAAGTGGTATACGTTTGCGAATGAGAATTTCGACGGTTCCACGTCTCACGTGGAATATTGAGTTCTGTGAGATATTCATCTGCTTCTACATTTTGTATATTTGAGAAACGTAGGTAGGTAAATAGCATCAGACGTAAGCTTAGCTTTTGGGTATACTTAATAAATGTTTTTTTTTTCAAATAGGTGCCTACATAATTTTAAGAGACTAAAGTTTTTTGCTCTTTGGTCGAGTATATATGAAGTGGTTTTAAAAAACAGTAGTGTGTTGGCATTTTATGTTACCTATAATACCTATGTAATTTCATTTCAAATTCGGTATAATTATGAACACAATCATTTTAATATACTCGTATTTTGAATATTCACGTAATTTTCTTCTTCCTGTTGGCGCACCCTTTTCTGACACACACTATTTTATGTTCAAAGTACCTGGGAGAGATTATTTTAAACAATACTGTGAATACTATGAAGATTCAACAATTTCAATTGGTGTTTTTATGTGTGTACTATGGGTGGTTGTAGAGTTATAAGCTGCAATAACCGCAGCAAAAGAAAACTCAATAAAATCACATTTCACTCGTAAGTGGACAATATTTTGATATGACAACTTGATAGAAATTGATAGGTATTGCTTTCTAGACACTCAGACTTTTTAGTCTAGACATCAACGTAAATTGAATTTATAAAATAACAGCGGTTTCTTATCAACATTTTGCAAATTTTGTGAATATGAAAAAGTATTACCAGTTAAGTATTTTTTGTTACAAATTTAACCATAAAATACACAAGTAGGTATTCCGGTAGAAGAAAGAAGAAAGAAAAAGGAAAAGTGCTGCAAATTTGTTACCCACTTGATTAGTTACATTGCTTCGTATCAGTTTTACCTATTAATATTATGATAACCCAAGGTCTGGTAACAAAGCTGTGAAGTAGAACTACGAGTAATAAACCTAAGTTCCAGACTTTCATCATTCCAATTGTTTACTTAGGTACTGAATTGAATGAGCAAAAGTTCGATCGGTGCTTTAACAACCAACCCCTAGCTTCTGCATGTGTAAACAAACGCACAACATATTCTGGTATAAGTTGACCTCAGGGACGCGTTATAAGTCATCTTAATTGAAGGTCAATGTATTTTAGAGAGTTAACAAATATTGATACACCTACAGTTGGGTAGAGTTGTACCTAACGACTTCAGGAATGAGTTTTAATCAGAGATTATTGCTCCATGTTAGGTGTGAGTTTTGCTATTAGCAAATCACTTGGTGAACCCAAACTAGCATTATTATTCGAAACTGTCTTAGTAGATAAAAATAAGTATCAGATGTATCTGTTATTTCATTTAAAGTTAATTACTCTTATATAGAGATGAATGTTTTGGGTTTTATACGTGACTGTTTTTGCTTCTATGCAGGTATTTCTGCAATAGCTGCAAGATTTGGAATACAGTTAAACATTTAGAAAATACATTACCTTGATAACACAGTACTGTGAAAAATTGTCTACTGATAGGTTATATGGCAGCAATAAGCAGTGTAATTAGTGGAATAGCATAGTCTAATAAAATAGCAGCACTAAATAGTAAGTGGGTTTGGTTATACGTATACATATCTGGATAAAACTAGCATAGATTCAGCATTGATGGGCTAAGAAAGGTCTATTAATTAACAGCATACTTATACTCATAGCACAATCATACGTAATCACCACGGCTCTGTTAGGTCTGCTAGGTGATAAACAGATGGAAATAGACGACGAACATGGAAATGCTTGATATTGATGAGGGCGACGAAAATATTGAGTTGAAGTAATTGTAAAGTGAAATACATTCAAACTAGTGACACAATTGCATTAGGAACAATTTTAATATTTCAGCTATTAGACAATACTCATAAATACATAAAACAACCACTTGAACTACGTCGGAAAATGTAGCGATGTGTGAGGATACCATTCGGCAATGCTCTTACTTTTTTTCGGAAAGTGAAAGAAAGTTAGGTGAAAGTTAGACTATTTCAATGAATTTAGCCGTATATTAAAATGAAACAAGAACACGATCGATTAATATGTATGCAAAGAATGGAATGCAAAAAGTAAACTAAAAAATAACACGCTAAACATTCTTCGTTCGCTTAGCTAAACTGCTCCACAACCTTACTACGCCTCCGCACACAACGCAATTTTCTTACATCGTTTATTTAACGTGTCTCGAAAAACCTTAAATAGAATCGCTTATTAGCAAGGCATAGACATAACTTTGTGTGTAAAAGTACAGTAATAAACCCTGATATGCACTACCCCGTTTTACGCTATTTCGGAGATACGCTGTTTTTCATTTGGCCACGCCGCACTGTCAGTTTTTGGTTTGCGAAAAGGTCGGGTGTATCCCCGTCAATTTGTTTTACGTGTGCAGTGCGCATTGATGTATCTTTAATTAAATCGACCAAAAAACCAAAAAAATCTAGTCAAACTTATTATAAAAAAAATGAACCTCGACTTACGTGAATTCGACTTAAACGACTATCGCTTGGCCCCGCCAATCGCGTAAGTCCGAGGTATTACTGTACTTATCTGTTTGTTTTCACGTATCTTTGTAACGCCTGAATGGATTAGAATTGAATTTAAAAAGCAGCAAGTACATTACCGCCATCCTGTTAAAAATGGATCGGGTTCCCGCTACATAATTATTAATTTATTTGATCTATATTTAACGTAAAAAAAACGTGAAATACTGTTAAGCTGCGGGTAACACCTTGTGATGCAGCTTGTTTAACAATAAATATATCGATGAGCGACAAATTGAATAAAATTCAACAACTACAGTGAAAATAAAAGTGGTCAAGTGCGAGTCGGGCTCGCTCATGAAGGCTTCCGTAGCAGCAAGTAACATAATACAAAAACTCTTGTACTTCGTTGTTACTTTAATCAGTGTTTTAACAATAGTCAATTTATGACGTACTTATTAAAATAAAACTACTTACTAGATATCATTCAAACCAATTTTCGTAACGTACATCATACACTTTTTTTTATTTTTGTCATTCTCTTATTTTAGAAGTTACAGGGGGGGCACACTTTTTACCACTTTAGAAGAGTACTTCGCGCAAACTATTCAGTTTAGACAAAATAACAGATACATCAATATCATTTTTGATGACCTATCCATAGATACCCCACACGTATGGCAATGATCAAAAAAAATTATGAGTTTCAGTTCTATGTATGGGACACCTCTAAAAAATGTTGTACATTTAAATTTTTTGTATCAAAATCTTAATGCGGTTCACAGGTTACATCTACCTACCAAGCTTCAATAGTATAGCTTTTATAGTTTCGGAGAAAAGTGGCTGTGACATACGGACGGACAGACAGACAGACAGACATGACGAATCTATAAGGGTCCCGTATTTTGCCATTTGGCTACGGAACCCTAAAAAGGTCACAAATTGGAGATAACAAATACCACATACCAGCTTCAAATGAGAGGGCTTAAATTTTTCAGTAAAACGGTTAACGAACCATGAAATGAATTACGCTGCAAACGTTCCTCTGTCATGTAATTTATTCCACACAATCGTATAGAGCTTCGTAAAATCACACGGACTCGAATAAATACATATTTTACGATTCCACGTCCAATTGAGGATCTTTACGAGTTTTTTTGTCGACCATTAAAATTAGTGGGCCCTTTGTTTTTACTGTCGTACCTTTTTTATCAGTAAAAAAATGTTAAAATCATGAAGCGAGCTCTGCGTTGTCATCAATTCGGTATATCAAGAAAAATGTGACCTTCGACGATTGAAAAACCATCTCCAGATATTTGTTTCTTATATTTTTTATATTTTTATTTTAATAAAGAGTGTCGAGACGAGCGGTACATGTGTAAGCAACATGCCTGCCACATAACAGTACAGTGACACGCAGCTATTGGAACAAGAAGAGTCCAAATCATTACCTAGCAGTGCACTGCGCTCGTCACCCAGAGATCTAAGATGTTATATCTCTAGGCCCTGTAATTTCTCTGGAAACATTGCCCTTCAAACCGGAACACAGTCATGTTTGCAAATTACTGCTTGGCTGTAGAATAACTGGGAAAGGTGTGGTACTTCCCCAGGCGGACTCCTACCTCCTGCCAAGAGTCCTACCACTACAAATTTACTATCTTTATTTTTACACTTTAAACTGCAAGAGAAAGTTTGAGGCACTGAAGCTAAATTGGAGTTCAGCAGGACACAGACATAGGATATGAGGTCATGGGAGGTGCCGTGGATTCCTTCTGTCAGACAGTCTACTTACGATGGATGGTATAAGAGCGGTAGACGGAGCTGGAGCCTTTCGCATTTTGCTTATACACAGGGGCAAGCCAATGTGGTTCACACATCGTATCTAACGTCGTCGTTGAACGGTCTGGGGCGTCAAACGCATCGAAGATAAAATAAAGCTAAAAATAAAATTAAATCCAATTTTTTACCATTAACCTAGTGGTGCGAACTGGGAACAAGGCTTTAACAGACAGACACACAGCACAGACAGGCGTAGATTTTAGAAAACCTCTCTTTTACATCGAGGGTAAAAAATGGGTCAAACCATACTTGTGCCATAGTGTGATGTTCGTATGCAAGCCGCGTCCCTTAGAAAGGGGTATGGTGTTATTGCTCGAGATAAATCAAAAGAAGGATTAACTTATAAAACCTTGCTCTTAGAACATGTGCGTGGGGTTTGAAATATGGCGTAATATCTCACGGAGAAGCTAGCTAGTTCTCTA
This sequence comes from Ectropis grisescens, assembly GCA_017562165.1. Taxonomy (NCBI): domain Eukaryota; kingdom Metazoa; phylum Arthropoda; class Insecta; order Lepidoptera; family Geometridae; genus Ectropis; species Ectropis grisescens. The sequence continues at coordinate 17,677,595 of CM029775.1, read as the reverse complement.
CTCCGTTAGTAGTTTTCAAAGGGGAATTCAAAACCAAAAGTATAAGTTATGGATTTTCTTGTAAATTCCCTTTTATTTTTATATAAAACTAGCGGTCGCCCGGGCTTCGCCCGTGATACGTTATCTAGGCATTCACGTACTCTCAGGGATCACGTACATTCTCGTATCCAACAGAGAAAGATTTTATCGAAATTGGTCCAGCAGTTCAGCTCCTAGTCCTGAGAATAGCGCGTTTAAACAAATAAAACCTTTAGCTTTATACTATTAGTATATAGTTCATGGCGACAAGAAAAGATCGTGTTTCGAGTCCAAGCAAAACTTTACAATACATAATTTCAAAAATACATTGATTAATCACTTACATCAATGTATGTATATTATATACGTAGCTAATATCCACTTCATTTTAATTACCAACTAGACTATCGCAGAGGTTACGTATTATCAATAAGAAGAACTCTGCTTGGAGATAACTTTCAAGTATTTTATTCATAATAATATCATTCGAATAAACAATATATTTGAATCATGGATACTATAAAATCGATTTCACTATAAATATCTAAGGCATGCAAAGCATTATGAATTAGTTTTATATTACGATTCATAATAATGAATTATGAATAATTTTTTATATCTCGGAACATGGGGCGAGTGATTGCGTTTTACGCTATTTTTGTGATTCCAAATTTGATACAAGGAGAACAACGCATCACATACCCCGCTCCTACACCGCCTAACAAAATCGGCTATAACTTCGCTATTGCTGTCTCTATCATTTCAAGCAAAAAGAAAAGAGACAGCTATATCAAAGCTAAAACGCTCCACACACGAGTCCTAAAATCAGAGGAAATGTCTTAAAAGTAGTGGGGAGGAGTCTTCATCGCACCATATGATTGGTAATTTATGGTGCGATGTAGGGTCCTCCCCCACTAATTAAACAATGAATTAAATCGTGATTAAGTCCTGTACATTATAAACATTATGTGTTCAAATCGCGAAAGCTTAAAAACAATATCCTCTCCACTAGTTTTACGTGATTTCCTCTGGTTTTAGGACTCGTGTGGGGAGCGTTTAAGACAGTTTTAGTTAGGCGGTAGACCCTCCGGTCTGCTACCTCATATCAGAAATTTTAGTCCTTCCATGAGTTAAAAATTTCCGAGGACTCTGCATGTTTTATGAGCATTTGGTATAAATAGGGTTGTCTACAATTTTTACTCAATACATATTTTTAATTGTAACGTTTCACTTCAGGTTCTGAGATGCATTCCTTCCCAGTAGGTTTGAGTCTAATTATACTGTTTTCTGCTGCGTAGATAAAACTACCATCGCTTTCAACCGCCATACCATAAATGTTTATAATCGTAGCCAGCCTCTTCACTTCTTTTGTTTTTTCGTCAAACGATAAAATTCCTGAAGGGCTAGACAAGTAGATCTTCCCATTAATATCACTTGTGATACCGTTGAGAGTGTGATCACCGATATGAGTGGTAGTTCCTTCGGTTTTGGTGTAGTAAAAAACTCCGGAACTATTTGTGAAAATAAAGTTGTTGTTGTTATCAACTCCAATGAGCATAGCTCTAGTGTCGCCAATTTCTGTAACTTTTACAACTTTGTCGTCCTTGTACAAATAAGCTTGTTCATCCGGATAAGTACTGAAATAGAGCCCGTTTTTGTAAAACATCTGCCAAATATCTTTGTTTGTGACTTCTAAATTTCTTACTGTCTTTGTTTCAGGGTCATCTAGTTTGTATAATCCGTTTCGTCCACCGAAATAAACGGAGTGTGATTTTTCATCAACGGCACTGGCAAATCCACCAGGCACACCATATATATTACCAAACTTATTTGTTTTTAGATTGATGTAAGCCAAAAAAAAGCCGTTTGTTACAGTGTAGCTGAAGTATAAGACATTGTTATTGTAATCCATAGATAGCTGGTATGGTTTCTCGATGTATTCTTTCAAAACTTCTTTTGTGTAGCTTTTTCCATCGACGACTATTCCTTCACAGTCATTCAGGTTAATTACTTTGGCAGTTGCCACGCCCATCAAGCTCAAAATTATAATAAACTTCATCTGAAACAAGTAGAGCACATTTTAGATTATGACTTAACAATGAAACAATAACACGATATTGTTTTTTTTTAACCAAAACAAAACTTTCCTAGAGGTTTGTGACAAATAGGAGGAGACGTGATGCGTAACCAAGATGCAGGGGTTTATTTGGCTTAACAAACAAGCATTACCATTTGGCTTGGTAATGACGCTAGCACACTGTGTATGCTTCTATTCACAAGTAAATAGTTAATTAGGTATATAGTGCACTTCTCATTGCAATTCAGTTTCGACAATAAAGGTTCTATCTGCCCTATTAAAATGATACTTTAAATCAACAACATCTTTTTGATTTATAAAGAAACTTGATAAATTGATATTTTTTTGTACTTAAGCAAGGAGGTAATTTATACAGGTTTAAGCAGTAACCGAAAGATAAGATCTCTCTTAATTAAAAGCTACAGAAACGCGAAAGATTATAAAATATACTAAATCGAAACCAAAATAAAAGTGATCAAGTGCGAGTCGGGCTCGCCCATGAAGGATTCCGTAGCACCAAGTAACATAATACAAAAGTTCTCGTACTTAGTTGTTACTTTAATCAGTGTTTTCACAATAGTCAATTTATGACGTATTAAAATAAAACTACTTACTAGATATCATTCAAACCAATTTTCGTTGATAGTTTACATGGTAACGTACGTCATACACTTTTTTTATTTTTTTGTCATTCTCTTATTTTAGAAGTTACAGTTATACATATAAACACTTTTTACCACTTTGGAAGAGTCTCACGCGCAAACTATTCAGTTTAGAAAAATATATGTTAGAAACCTCAATATCATTTTTGATGACCTATGCAATAGATATTCTACACGTATGGTATTGATTAAAAAAAAATCTTGAGTATGTATGGCGCACCCCTAAAAAATTTTGTTATTTCTATTTTTTGTATCAAAATCTTAATGCGGTTCACAGGTTACATCTACTTACCAAGTTTCAATAGTATAGCTTTTATAGTTTCGGAGATAAGTGGCTGTGACATACGGACGGACAGAAAGACAGACATGACGAATCTATAAGGGTCCCGTATTTTTCCATTTGGCTACGGAACCCTAAAAACGTACTAACTTTATTAAAGTACACTTTTGTTGGGCACGAGTACATATATCATGTTCTATTCAAAATACTTGAAGCATGATTCAACAACTACTACTACACCTTTTCTTGATTTATGAGTTAGATTTTTACTAAAATGTATCGCTACGATTACACCGCTTTTCGATAGCACAGAAAAAAACTCGGCCATCCCGGTATTCCTGGTATTAAATCACTATAAAGTTTCATACTCCAACTAAAGTGATATCTAGTCTTAACGAAATTTGCCAAGACCAATAATTCGCTATTATACAGCAGATAATACTCAGTCTTATCTGCGAAAATAGTGATAAGAGCGACTTTTCAACTTGGGTAGTTGTTGAAGATAACATACTTATTATGTAATATGGCGTAAAATGTGCAGATTAAACATTGAATATTATTGAATATGAGTAGTTTAGATCTCACTGCTAACCTTCTTTTAGTGGGTGGTAAGTCAACCCAATGACCGAATAGGTCGAAAGTTCGATTCCAAACTTTAACCGAATACTGATTTTTTTTCTGTGAATCGGTATTTTAAAATGTTGCATGTGTTAAATTAGCTTTCTCCATAATATGTTTTGGTTGGTTAACGTTTCATAAAAATATCAAACAGAATGTATTTCTTTATTTCGTTGTTACTGAAATCACCATTGTTACAATAACAGAGGCATAGATTTAAAATATCTCTCCCGCACAATGATCTATTCTGAATATCACTTACGAGCTTACAGACAATCAAAACATCAATATTGGCCCATGCAAAGATTGCGATCCACAGAAAGAAACATACAGAGATATCAAACTATCTTACACTTTCTTCTCTGATTGTACCGATAATTGTTTGAATGACTGTTTCAACATCTAATCATGTGTTTTTAAGACAATAAATATTAACTATTTACATGTCAATTAATAAAGATAAATGTCAAAAACCTAAATACTAACAACACAAAACACACTAAATAATAACACAAGTTTGGAGTCATCAATTTAGTCTCCGCACTCGTCAAATCGCCGACCAAAAGTGCCCATCAGACTGGCGGCATTTCCCCGCTGTATGACCAAAGAAATGTTTCGGGCCAGATAGACACCCGAGCGGGGATCACGTCCTCTGTCCCTAAGAAGACGATACCTGTTTTAATTAAACCTATCTTTCTCAGAAGTAGATACACACACACATACACTTATAAATAAACATCAAACTCAAAACACAAATTGTTATAACGGCGGATTAAAAATATGGCTAGAATAACTTTTATAACTAGAATAATAATTTAATAAATTATGAATACTCACATTGACGACTGTGTTACAATAATTGTTTAGCAAAACTGACGATATTGTTTACCAGACGCACTTATAAGTACTAAATTAACTAGAGGTTATGACACATTATCTCTATGACTGTCCTTTCCCGAGAACCAGCTGTTTGACCCGTTATTTAAAGGAAAATTGATATTTTGCGGTAAGCTTGTAGATTATTTACCAACAAGACTTAATATTCTTGTGAAGTCACGATAAATCTGAGTTCAGAACACTAGTAGGTATTTAATTGGATATTATTATATTATTGGATATTATTATTTAGTAGTTATTCTACTGCCAAGCAGTAATGTGCAAACATTATTGTGTTTCGATTTGAAGGGCAATATTTCCAGAGAAATTACAGGGCTTAAAGATATAACATCTGAGATCTCTGGGTGACGAGCGCAGTGCAGTGCTAGGTAATGATTTGGGCTCTTCATGTTCCAATAACTGCATGTCACTGTGCTTTTATGTGGCAGGCACGATGCTTACCATTAGGCACATGTCCTGCTCGTCTAGTTACATCATACTTAGTTAGTCATACTTCTTTTTTTTATGTATGTTTATACAGTCGAGAAAATTGCCGATATTTCAAAGCAGTTTCATGTAAACTGAAAAGCAAGGGATTCAACCAATGACGTTATATCAATGACACAACGTTTCAAACTCTCAAACAAATCGTCCTCATTCCATCTACACTTGCTTAGATGCTTGTGCCGAAGAGTAGGCTATGCAGTGCGTCTGGTGTGGCGCTATGTAAAATAACGACAATCGCAAAAGTGTGCTAAATTTGCCGTTGTGATGACATGACATAACATGATCCTGTCAAATAAAAAACAAAAGTCACAGGACGTAACGTAAGAAAAACAATATTATATTCATAAACTAACAGCGCCCCGCGGTTTCGCCAGCGTAGATCCCGTTTCCATTGTATTTTCGCAATAAAAATGTGCCTATATTTTATTCCACACCATAATACATCTTTACAATGCAGATGGATAATCTATGTTCCAATAATTACGTTAAAACAACCAACATCCAAACATAAAAAAATTCGCATTTATAATAAGTATTAGTAGTTCATAAATATATTGACCACTAGCCTCTAATAATTATTGCGAATTCTTTTGTTTACGAGTACGCGAACTTTAGAGTTACCGATAAGACACGTGACTATCTGGAATTATATTTAACTATAAACATTTTTATTCACTTAGTTGTGAACGACTGATTTTGTAATATATAACCATTTAATTGAAGAACAAAATTTTGTTTCTACTATTTAAAATAATTTCTTGTTAATAATTTCAAATGCGAAACGTGTGCGTAATGATAAGAACACAGTGTCACAGAAGAAATCAATCAAATTATTTATTTATAAGTTAAGTTACGTTACCTAGTGAAATAAATATTTGAAGGAAAATTTTCACACATTTAGCTATTTAGTTTCAAACTTTGCAAAGGGAAGAAAATATGCTACATCCTCGGATTCTACACGTCCGCGTCTGTAGGATAAACAAGGGAAACCAACAAACTTAATGCTTACAATGGGCAAAAACACTAAGTAAAACTAATTAGTCAATCAGTTTTATTTATTTATTTTCTATATCAATTGCTAGCATGACCTTACAGCAAAGCCAAGACGCACATGCAGCTAACTTAAAAAACAGTACCTGGATGACCGAGCTTTGCTCGGTTACTTAGATACATACTGATTTTCTAAAAAAAATGAACTTGAAAAAAGAACGCGGCCGGTTGGATTCGAACCCGGACCTACCATATTTCCACCACCCATCTTCTCGACTGAGCTAATATACTGTCGCGCACCGTCGCAAAATTTACCATCGCATTCTAATCTTTATGTAACAGTTTTTCGTTTTCTAAAAACGCGCATGAAACGGCGTTTTTAAATATAATACCTGGCTAGATCAATTTATCGTCCCCGAAACCTCCTGTATACATAATTTCATGAAAATCGTTTGAGCCGTTCCCGAGATTCAGATTATATATTTATATATACTTACAAGAATTACTCGTTTAAAGGTATAAGATAAGATTACAAAACACAATATGAATTTTACGAACTTCATACAATATATTACGAGTACCTTAATCACTATAATAATCAATACATACACATAATACATTATCAAATTAATCATAGAATGTGTCTAATGTTGGATTTTGAGCGAGCAGAGCAGGTGGAGGGCACGCGTTGTGGGCGAGTACATCGCAACCACCAGTTCGCCATCACGTGGCCATCACCATCGTCAGTTATAAATAAAAGTAGATGAAGGCTTCCATAGCAAGTAACACAATATAAAGGTTCTTGTAGTTCGTTGTTACTTTAATCAGTGTTTTAACAATAGTGCCTTTATGACGTATTCAAATAAAACTACTTAATAGAGCTCATTCAAACCAATTTTCTTTGATAGTTTACATGGTACTTAATGGACATCATACTTTTTATTTTGTTTTTGTCATTATTTTATTTTAGAAGTTACAGGGGGGACATTTTACCACTTTGGAAGAGTCTCTCGCGCAAACTAAACTATTCAGATTAGAAAAAAAGTATGTGAGGAACCTCAATACCATTTTTGAATACCTATCCATAGATAACCCACACGTATGGTTTTGATGGAAAAAAATTAAATAATAAATACGTGTCACATATTTTTCATAATCTACCGGGTGGACTAATTAGAATGGTATACTCGTATTTTTTAACCTCTTATCATCCGTTGCAAGGATGTTGTAAGGGCGATCGTTGATTGAACTACAAAACAAGACTGATAAAAATTCAAATAACAACCTTGCACTGCGCTCTTTGCCTGGTGACATAGGTAAAACGATTTTATGATTATATATATAATATAACTAGAACATATGTATAACTAGAAACAGCATTGTTTGCACACTACACCTGTGCGGTACATTAACTGGCTAAGGTGTCGCTTACCTATTATAGACGAGATGGCAATCAAGTTTAAACCTAAAACAGTTGAAAAAAAGACAAACACTGCAAACAAAAAAATACTCGGAAGGTCGGACGCCTTTCACACAGGCAAGTGCGCTGCTCGCACATCTGAGCAGAAATGCAGGTGAGACACCCCGGGTGATAAGCGTGGATGCGATGGCAATCGAATATACAAGAGCGAGAGTCGCAGACCGGCTGGGTTGCATTGAGACCTCTAAACATCATGAGGTTGTCGTATACGAAGACAGGGGGGAAAATCTGAGCTTCCTCAGAACTCCTTCGCACGACCAAACAAATGCAACTGACAGCTGGGGACATCCTGTTCCTAGTTCGACCATCCAAACCGGCTCCGAAAAAGTACAGCAGAGGGCAGCCGCGGAAAAAGCCTCAGCCAATGTAACTGGCAGCCGAGGCACCAACACGGCGTTCGTGACTGATTTCAACGTAGCGGCAAGGAGCGTACTCCGAATCACATCCCATTCATCACCCCCCTCGACGTCAAAGACCCCCAAAGCAGCTTCACAGCAACAAACAGCCCGAACGAGAGCCAACATGGGACAGGTTGAACCGCCCCGCTATGTCACGGCTTCGGAGCCGCGGAGCCATGCACGTAACGCCTTCATCGAATTCATAGCCACACTGAGCGCGACACGACAAGTCAACCTCAAGACCTGCGAAAACATCATACAGTCCTATAGGCTAGGAAGTGAAAGCCTTTTAAAGGCGAAACTCGAGGAGGCCGAAGCAGCCATTTACAATAATGTCACTTCCCGGGTCATCAAGGGAACCATGACAGGACAGTATATGGCAGCTTACAGTGCTGAAAATGGCTTCGTGACACTGAACGAGAGAGAGAGACAGAGCGCGGGAGTGCCTGTTTATGCGACACCACCAAACGACCCAATTGTAGTTACTGCCCGATGCACCGAGATTATGCTGGACGATAAGATCCTAGAGATGGCCAAGACCATCGAAGGGAACGGAAACGTCAAAGCAGATTGGGAAAATTGGGAGGTACCGAGAATACAGTGGGTCAACGGAGTTCCAGGATGTGGAAAAACAACATGGGTGATTAGACACTTCGACGTGGACAAGGACGCCATCATTACTACAACAACTGAGGCAGCAAAAGATCTAAGAGAAAAGCTATCGCACCGAATCGGAAACCTGGTCAAAACCAGAGTGCGAACCATGGCTTCTGCTCTGGTAAATGGTTTCGGTAGAGAAAGTTTCAGCCGCCTCATGGTGGACGAAGCTCTCATGAACCATTTTGGAGCCATTGTGATGGCTTCAAGGCTGTCTGGTGTTGGTGAAATTGTCCTCATTGGAGACGTCAATCAGTTGCCTTATATCGACAGGGAAAATCTCTTTGAAATGAGGTATCATCGCCCGAACCTGGTAACAAAGATCAGCCAGGAGTTGCTCTGCACACATCGAAACCCAATGGACGTCGCATATGCACTGAGGGAAATATACTCCGGTATGTACTCCTCAGCGTCCCGTATAAAGTCCCTAGAGCAGAGAAGATATAAGGGAGCGCAAATACCCAACACCCAACCAAACACCCTCTTCTTAGTTCACACTCAAGAGGAGAAGGAGACCCTGACAAACCAGGGTTATGGGTCCTGCACCAGGTCACGCATCCTTACCATCCATGAAGCTCAGGGACTAACATACGAGTCGGTAATCGTAATCAAAACCAAGGCAAACATGAAGCTGCACGAGAGCGTGCCCCATGCGGTAGTTGCAATCTCACGGCACACGGGGACCTTCACATACTACGCTGACGACACCGACGACGCCATCGGTCGGTTCGTGCGGCGAGCGTGGGCTGCATCACCGAAGACCATCCGCGATTTCAACCTACAGATGGCCATCAGGGACAGAAATGCGGCCATTGTGGAGGCTCTGGGCCGGGAGGAGGCAGCTTAGGCAAATGGCAAAAGGCAATTAGGCAAACACTCGATGTCGAGTCGATTACTAGCGGAATCCCAACCGGTAGTGATCGGCTCTACAGACGAGCAATAGAATTAGATTTTAAATGTACCCAAATCCCCTTCTATTTTCCTCTTCTCCTTATCCAAGAAATGTGTAAAAAAAAAAGATTATTGTAATGACAAAGATCACGGACCCCGGAGTCTGTGGAGTGGATAATTTAAATAAAACAAAAAAAAACTTTGGCTATCGTGTCAAATATTCAGTCTAATGTGTGATGAATTCAAATATTTGCACTGTGTCTGGGTGTTTCTATGTATAATAAGTATGTATCTAAAATTATATAAGTATTATATCAGCTATCTGGCCGCCATATTACAAGCTTTGCTTAGTTTGGGGTCAGATGGTGTTGCGTGTGAATTGTCCACCAATATTTATTTATATTTTATTTATTTAATGTAACCCTGTCAATTCTGTCTCTCTGAAAGGATTTTATTTAAGTTTTCTACGAGAAAATTCTATTTAATTTAATCAAAACTTAGCAGATGTAACGTATTATAAATTTTCAGTTCCCGTTCAATTCCGTATCGAAGTATTTCAGTTGACCGGGGACTTAATGAAGTGTTTGAAAACGGTTGAAGCAGAATCGCTCGTGTCCAAGATAATGTAGTAATTTATCGCGCTATATTTCACAGAGTGCCCGCTCTGGGACCCCTGTGACGATCACAGAAGCGAGGACATATGAGCCAGTACATTATCTTACACAAAATCTCAGGACTACTTTGCTGACATATTAGGATTTTCCCACGATTCCAGCTTGTATATTTTGTTTCTGCTTTGAATATTGATTGTATGTTTCTCATATGTAAGTATTTAATGACGTATTTCTTATATATGAAGCCGACTTTTGTAATGATGTATAAATGATCTAGAATCTAAATCCATTCCATCGTAAGTACCTAAGAACTCAACGGTTGCGTCCATTTGGAATTCAATTGATTTACAGGAATAGTTTTACTAATTAATTATTGTTTTATCTTGATACAATTCCGAGTTACTAAATGAATAGTATTTTATAGTTTAATTTAATTTAAAATTATTGGTAGCCTTACAAATCATCGCCATTTCATCTGGTTTTAAGCGACGATGCGACCTATAATGAAGCGAACATCTACATCGCCATATTGTAAAAAACAAAACAAAATCGCAACAAAAAAATCGAATCTGCGGCTCTGCTATCTACGGTAACCACTAGAAACAAGTTTATACGAACATAATATCCAATACGGTAGCACCTGTGATAGATATTTCCTTCACCACACATCTTGTGCCATCGTAAACCTTCCTATAATAGCTTGAAGAAAATGAAGAACATAATCGAAGCCATTTGTGTCACTATAATAGATTTCCAATTGAACAGCTGTGATTTCTATGACTGTAAATTTGTCTAGCAATCTTCATAGATATAAAATTTTATTTCTGTATTTCATATTAGTTGTTTTAATGTAAATAACATATATGTTAATCCAAAAGGATTCCATTCTTCTCAACATTATGAACTATTTTCACTATGGAAAAATACTGAAATCTTCAAAAAATCTATCAAGTATGTTCTTAGTATTCACCAAAATATATTAGGATCCTATAGTATGGACTTTTCTTTTGACTCGGTACAAATGCTTAGTGTAACCTTGAGAATTGGCCTACTCAGACAATTCACTAAGATTTGACTGAAACAGAAATAGAAAAGGAAGGGACACACCTTTCCTTGCTTGCTCGTCGAGCTTAGCGCAAAAAAAATCTCTTGTATTAAATGAGTTTCGTTAACGTGTGCCAAGATAGCTGTAGGCTTGTTTTCACCAAAATATTATTTTATGAGTCAAAATAAATTTAAAAAAGATTGTATTCTGCTGCTGAAAGAACGATATATCGATCACCAATACAAAATGTTTTCTCTGTTTTAGGTGCATGCCAAACTTTGAATTAGTTTGATAGTTTGATCACTTCACATCGTAGAGAACCATATTTTTTGGGCATCGCCAACTATTCAGTTCGTGATGTTTTACTAACTCTAGTAGGGTTTTATAAACTTCGGTTTTTTAATTCTTTTTTTAAGAATTTTTAAGAAATTGTAAAATTTCTTCATCATATTCATTTGAAGGAATGAAAAAATCTTCATTATTTTCCTTTGAAGGAATAAAAAGTTTACAGACTAAATGGCGTTAAAATGTGGTTAACGAATAGTGACGTATAGCTACAGTTAGTCAAATTAATATTGTTAGGATGCAATCCAACCTTACCCTGATAGGAAGTTTAGCTAAAAAACATTTTACTTATCAATAACCGGGCCTATGGAATGGATATATAGGATAGTAGGAAGCTTGAAAATTATTTCGTAATAATAGACTACAGGCCCGTGAACAAAATGTATGGGTCATATGATACACCAGGAGACTTATGTAGGATGATAGAAGGTTATAAAATCATACGATTCAGCACTACGCTGGCATTTGTAAGCTGTCCAACTGAGTGCAAGTGGAAGAGGGAGGGGTGGCGGTTGTTACTCTCGATCATTCTTCTTGTCCCATGATTATGTAAGGCGTTGCGGAATAATGGATTAGAAGAGGTATTGAAACTATAAAAGCTGTAAATTTTGTTATTATTTTTGTCGGAAAAACTCATGATTTTTCGACGATTTTCAGGCTAAATTTGGTTATTTGATAATGTATAACGCCATTGGGTCCATACAGTTTGAATACCTCTTCTAATCCATTATACCGCAATGCCGTTGGACAGCTTACAAATGCTTAAAAATACATAGTGTTGAATCTTATTATTTTATATCCTTCTATCATCTTACATATGTCTCCTGACGTATCATATGGCCCATGTAATTTATAAGTTATATTTATATTTCGTACTGCGAGATCTTTCTTGATATTTTACTTTCTAATAGCTTTAAGAACCAAAACATCAAATAACAGTTTACATCATTTCGCAAACGAACTTCAAAAGGAAGAATAATATTTAACTCATTAAACCGCAAAATTTCAAGATTTCCCCTTTTGAGGCGAATATCAATTTCGCAAAAAGTGTAAATAAAGCGAGGAGTAAGTAATTGAAAATTCACAATGCGAGTAAGTGCTTGCGCAAGGAAATGTAAATCTACGCAGAAATGAAGCGAAAAATTCAGAAAAATATTTGTTCTCACTCAACTTAATCTCGGATAAGCGATACGGATCGGTCCAGCGTTCAAATTCGCTAAAGCAATAGCTCCTATGACTATGATATTAATTTGAATTCACCAGATGAATTTTACCGATTGTTTGCGGAAATGCAGAGTGCGTCGAAACACGTGCCGTGGGATTTATGATAGACTGTCTATTAATTTCCGATACAGTATGAATTGTTGAAATGTCATACTTAAATAGTACTCCAATAGGTTCTACTTTCCAAATTTCATAGCACTCGTAACTCATGCCAATTTTAAATCTAAAACACGAACACGTAACAAAATATCTGACACAAGCTATTGCCTCGATGATAATAAATTAGAACTTAGTCCACTGGGGAGTGTAAAAATCTCACTTTTTGTCTCCACTGCTGGAAATCGGGACTCGTCTCTCAGAACGAGAGAGTCTATTCACTACGCTGGTCATTTACGAATTGGCTAATTCCAAAATATGGACCATGTAAAACGAATACTAATTTCAAAAATCTGCGTCTTTAACAGTACTTAAAAGTGCAGCAGTCAAATTTATTACCTCCTGTTTGTTAAAACCAGTCGTTTTCAAATTATAGTAAGCTGAAAAACGGCGTAAACTACGTATAATGTAGCGATTTAGTAGCCTAAAATGGATTATTTAACTTTGAGTGACAATGCGCACTGTACTACAGTGATACTAGTAGTAAACGAGCAAATAAAGTAAGGAACAACAACATTACTCAGGTAAAGGCAAGCAGGCGAGAACCAATACAAAAAATATTGATGAACTTTTTCTCACACAAACCTATCTAGCCTAAAAGTTGTTAAAAATAATGGTATAATCTCGTATTACAATAAATGCAAATACATACTTATGATACTCAGACACATAGAACAAAATCATAATTCGTGGATAAAAAAATGTTTTTCCTGGATAAGACTCAAACCTGTGTTCTCAGTATACGGATTTATTCCCAACTGGGCCGTAGGTGTTAAACGCAAATCTATATTTTTCAAGACTTACTTATCCGTGCAACCTTCACAAATACTAACGAAATATTGTTTTGCAGAAATAAAAATCATGCATTATGGTTTTCGAGACACAGCTAGTCATTTTCAGCTATTACGGCTACAGCACTTTTGAGATTACTGAAACGTACCTTTCACGTATTTTGCGTCTGAAAAGACAAGGTCTTTATAACAAGAAACACAAAGAACAAGCGTATAAAACCGGAATTTTACTGCTTTCTCTTTGATCAAAGGGTGGCGTTTTATTATAATAAACATTACTCTGTTTCTGTTAGACATTTATTTTTACCTAAAATCTATAATTTCACATGGAACAATAAGTAAGGAATCAATAAATAGAACGTATACTACACACAGTTAAGTACACGGTGTATGCATGTTTATTTGTAGTTCAGGAATCCCAAATAAATCTAATTTTATCATTTGTATACAATATAAAAAGGTCTATAGAAGGCTTGGTGGATGATGGAATAGTGGCTTAGTTGATAGTAAGTCTGCCTGCAAAGCTGTGGGTCGTGGGTTCGTTTCCCATCCAGTTCAAATATTTGTGTGATGAATTCAAATATTTGTGTCTTTAGTACCTTTACGTTACTAAAGTACCTAAAGTACGTTACTTTTCGTTACGTTTATCTATGTTCCGGTTTGAAGGGCAATGTTTCCAGAGAAATTACAGGGCTTAGAGATATAACATCTTAGATCTCTGGGTGACGAGCGTAGTGCAGTGCTAGGTAATGATTTGGACTCTTCATGTTCCATTAGCTGCGTGTCACTGTGCTGTTAATTGTCAGGCATGTTGCTTACCATCAGGCACATGTCCTGATCGTCTCGTCACTCTTTATTTAAAAAAAATAAAAAATATATATTGACATTCGCCTCAAAAGGGAAAATCTTGAAATTTTTGCGGTTTACAGTCGAAGACTTAAGGTATATAAACAATACTCTAGAACAATTAAGCACCGACAGTATCGACCTACACACACCTACGTAGTCAAGAGACCGGGGAAAAAAACAAAAAGGCAGGCAGGTGTGACGGCGAGCGGTATAAAAAGGCGCCACTGCGAGGCTCAGACATCACAACATGTTCAGCGTTTACCACATCATCACCTCTATCGACGTAGTACAACTACTGCCGCGAGTTACCGGACAAGATGGACAGCAGCTCGCAAAAAACTGGGGGCATAATAGCAAATTTGGAAAAGTTATTAGAAGCCAACAGCACAAATGTTCTCAAATTGCATGTATTCAGTGCTTGCTTGAGTACATTACTACCGGCCCTGATCGTGACATACTTCGACAAATTCTCACCCCAGGTGATAAAAAAGTGGCACAATGCGTCGCTAATTCATTGGGACTTACCACTAAACAAACTCACTTCAGATACCCAAAGGGGAGATCATGTGCAAATTCCACGACGACTGGATTTTAGCGCTACTTCACCCGTTGAAGACGTATATACAGATGCCGACCATATTGTCAAACAGCGTAATCAACGTGCAATGCAACTCGATGACTCTGGAGGTGAACAGTATGCCTTTTACGAACATAACTTTTACGACAACAACGCAATACAGTCCGACGTGCTCAACTTATGTCAGAAAATCAAATGCTTGTGCTGCAATTATGTACAAATCAAGATTTTACCGAAGAGGAAGCTATCCGATACTTTTGTAACACGCCTATAGGGATTAACATTAAATTCAACCGCAATTTCGGAGAAAGACTTAAGCCAGCTCTATCAATTTCCAAAACATTGGTATTTCAGGAGACAGCAAAGCAACGAATGGAGAGAAGCGAACAGTTTGAACTCGACAGAAACCCCAAAACCAACTACGAGTTCATCATAACAAAGCACGGGCAAGACATTGATTAAAAAAAAAGACAATAGGTCAAAGGAAGACACCGCGCATCAGCTCTCTCAGAAACTGGTTCTTCACGGCCGACCGGCGGATTCCAAATCGGGGCACGGACGCAACGTTCAGACGGCAAAACCTGAGGCATCGACGAGTCCCGATTTGGAATCCGCCGGTCGGCCGTGAAGAACCAGTTTCTGAGAGAGCTGTTGCGCGGTGTCCTCTTTTGACCCATTGTCTTTTTGTCATTGTATTTTTAATCATTGTCTAGCCCGTGCTTGGCGGCCTTCTGAAAAACAGGTTATGTTTTTTGTACAGTCTATATCCTTTTTCCCGTACAAGGTTGCCTGGAAGAGATTGCTTAAAATAAGGCCGCCAATTCAGAGTTGCTAAGTTATTTTTTTGTAATGTTTTTTCTTTACTCAGTGTGGTCTTTTAATAAAGAGTTTATTATCGTTATTATCATTAACTTAATCTCGGATAAGCGATACGGATCGGTCCAACGCAGCGTTCAAATTCGCTAAAGCAATAGCTCCTATGACTATGATATTAATTTGAATTCACTAGATGAATTTTACAGATTGTTTGTATAAATGCAGAGTGCGTCGAAACACATGCCGTGGGATTTATGATAGACTGTCTATTAATTTCCGATGCAATATGAATTGTTGCAATGTCATACTTAAATAGTTCTGCAATAGGTTCTACATTCCAAATTTCATAGGACTCGTATCTCATGCCAATTTTAAATCTAAAACACGAAGTAACAAACAATCTGACACAGAAGTAGCTATTGTTTTGATGATAATAAATTAGAACTTAGTCCATTGGGGAGTGTAAACAGCTCACTTTTTGTCTCCACTGCTGGAAATCGGGAGTCGTATCTCAGTGTGAGAGAATCTATTCACTACGAATTGGCTCATTCCAAAAGATAGAACATGTAATACGAGTACTAATTTCAAAAATCTGCATCTTTAAAAATACTCAGAAGTGCAGAAGTTAAAATTTATTATCTTCTGTTTCTTAAAACCAGTCGTTCTTGTCACTGTACGGGTGTATAATATATCAGGTGAATTTCATTTCAATCAAATTAAATTGACAACAAAAACCTAAATAAATGTTGGCTGACAATGGAAATTGAAAATAAACCACAGTTTTAAATGCAGCTTTTCATATTCAGCTTAATGTGAAACGTCTGATTTTCATCAGTTGTTTTTGAAACAGACAATCGGACTCGCGTAGAGTAAAAATTAACAAGGCTTTTTCTCATACTCGTCAGAAACGTATACTGATCAATCACAGTTCTACTGAAATTCACAATCGAATAATTTGGTGTATTACATAACTATATCAAAGTAAAACAAATTCGGTTGCAGTCTGTTTGGACTGAATGTTATATATTCGCTTACTCAATTTTATCTCTTCGTCGGCACAAACAGTCTTTTATTTTGTTGCTTTTTTGCTTTTGTCTTGTGTCATTGTCTTCTTCTTTCCAGTCTTTTAAATAGCTGTCAATGCTATTACAAATATAATAATAATGGTTATTATTCGTCGAAACCGTTTCAACAAGTTTTCGAATTATAGTAAGCTGAAAACGGCAACTTACCTATAACGTGGCGATTTAGTAGCCTAAATGGATTATTTAACTTTGAGTGACAGTGCGCACTGTACAATGATAGTAAACGAGCAAATAAAGTAAAGAGCAACAATATTCCTCAGGTAAGGAAGCAGGCAAGAACTAATACAAAAAAATATTGATGTACTTTTTCTCACACAATGCTATCTAGCCTCAAAGTTGTTAAAAATAATTGATATAATCTTGTGTAACAATAATTGTAAATACATACTTATGATACTCAGAAATACTCAGACACATAGAACAAAATCATAATTCGTCATAAAAACGTTTTTCCTGGATAGGACTCAAACCCACGATCTGTGTTCTCAGTATACGGATTTATTCCCAACTGTGCCGTAGGTGTTAAACGCAAATCTATTTTTTTTCACGACTTGCTTATCCGTGCAATCTTCACAAATACTTCTGAAATATTGTTTTGTAGAAACAAAAATCATGCATTACGATTTTCGAGACACAGCTAGTCATTTTCAGCTATTACGGCTACAGCACTTTTGAGATTACTGAAACGTACCTTTCACGTATTTTGCGTCTGAAAAGACAAGGTCTTTATAACAAGAATTCGGGGCGCGTGTAAAACCGGAATTTTACTGCTTTCTCTTTGATCAAAGGGTGGCGTTTTATTATAATAAACATTACTCTGTTTCTGTTAGACATTTATTTTTAACCAAAATATATAATTTCACATAGAACAATAAGTAAGGAATCAATAAATAGAACGTATACTACACACAGTTAAGTACACGGTGTATGCATGTTTATTTGTAGTTCAGGAATCCCAAATAAATCTAATTTTATTATTTGTATACAATATAAAAAGGTCTATAGAAGGCTTGGTGGATGATAGAATAGTGGCTTAGTTGATAGTAAGTCTGCCTGCAAAGCCGTGGGTCGTTGGTTCGTTTCCCATCCAGTTCAAATATTTGTGTGATGAATTAAAATATTTGTGCCTTTAGTAACGTTTATCTGTCAAAGCCAGGATGACCCAAACTTCATAATGGGTCATCGTTCTTATCTGTGTTGGGAGAATGCGCTGACAAACTTTCCGTTTTGTTAAAATAACGAAGTCTGGGGTTCATGGACTCTTAGTTTATTAGTGTTGATATAAGATCTACCAAATCCAGGATGACCCAAACTTCATAATGGGTCATCGTTCTTTGTTATAATTAAATTTACACTTGGCGCTGCCGTCAGCCTTAGAAGGTGTAACGGTTTTCATCGAAGAAAATAAACAATTAATTACTTTTTGTTGGTAATTCCATGTTTATGTATCGATAGCTAGGGTTTTCATTGAACGAATGCTTATTTTATACTCGTACACCACTTGATCTAATCTTCTGAATATTATTGTCAAAAAAAATTTGAAAATTGTGAACTTGCTTGCATTGTTTTGAAGATATGATCTCAGAAAGTATTTTCGAAAGTCATCATCCATACCATATTAATAAATAACTTTAGATCAATATTAAGATATTTAGCTCAAATTCTTGTCTTTTTCAGTTCGTTTGGCGTCGTAAACGTTATAAACATTATATTAATTAGTTTTTAAAAATTTCCAACAAAATTGATGTTCTACTCTTTAAACATAAAATGTTGTTGTTTGTATCGTCGTCATATTGTTATATCCATACATATGTGTTTGAGTATTTTTTTGGAATACGGCAGATAGTGTTCAACATGTTAGTTTAATTTATGCTGTTAAAAACAAAAACATGGGAAAAAGCAAATGCAAGTAAAACGTTAATATTAATTGGTCTGAAACCGTTCTTCCGAGCCGGTGAATCGTTTGACTAATTGAACCTACTTTCATTTGCATTTTCACTGCACTACGCTCGAGGGGTTACTGAATTGTTAAAAAGTTTGTATCGATAGACTGACATTATATTTTATCAGTGTCCTGGAGGTTAGGTTCTAGTAAAATAATAAAATAGATGGAAAATTTTACTTTTAATAAGTCTACCTGTACTTACATACTAACTAATGAGGTTGTATTACTAGTAGTAGCTTTACAACAAGTAGCTTTATCTCAGACAATTTAAATATTTGGAAATAAAAAACAATATTGACTTTGAGTTTGATTTATTACAAAAAACTTTATTGAATTAAAACAAATATACATAGATAGCTCAAAATATCCTACAAATATACAATTTTATCAGTGTCCTGGAGGTTAGGTTCTAATAAAATAATAAAATAGATGGAAAATTTAACTTTTAATAAATCTACCTGTACTTATATACTAACTAATGAGGTTGTATTACTAGTAGTAGCTTTACAACAAGTAGCTTTATCTCAGACAATTTAAATATTTGGAAATAAAAAACAATATTGACTTTGAGTTTGATTTATTAGAAAAATCTTTATTGAATTAAAATAAATAGACATAGATAGCTCAAAATATCCTACAAATATACAAAATACTCAAAAAATTTTAGTTTACTCACTCTACTATGCAATTTGGTGTTGAAGTTAAATCAAACTTGCACTCGACACGTGTTCGGCTTATTGGAAACGTAGATATTCGTTTGGTTGCACTCCCAATCCCATTGTATCAACAAACAAATATAAAACACGAACGTATTTCAAATGACAGAAACTAGCAAAACTAACTGTTAGACCGTAGCTTTTGTTTTAAATTAAACTTTATTTATTAAATGACGTCATGGTGATTTCGTCGCTATAAAAATGTGATTGAAAATCGTTCCAGATTCGAATCACACCTAAAATCCTCAGAGGTATCTCTGAGTATTTTATTCTAACTACTTCAGTAAAATAAAATACCACAAAGAAATTAGGTTGAAACTATCGACCCGCCCCGGCTTCGCACGACTGCAATGATTATACTAAATATCTATTGATAAAATTCCGGTCCGGCAGCAAGACGTTTCGTTTTACGTAGTCACATAAGTCACAGTTTTTTGTGATGGATACTTTTTTGGCGCGACGGACGCACGCAATGTGTTAATTGATGGAACGAAACGTGCTCCACACCAAAGATGACGACAGCGGTTTGTTTGTCAGTGCCATCAGAATTTAACGAAATTCTCCATAATCCGAATTTTGTGGACATATGTTGTTGTAGACTTAAATCAATATTTTTTGTGTTTTGTTATTCATATAAGGTTTCGAACAAGTATACCGTACCCTTTTTACGAAATTATTAATATGGATAAATATCATGAGAGATAAAGTACTCGTATGTAGCAAGAATCTTTCCTGGTCATGTGTCGTCTGCCAACTGACGCTGGTCCAGCTTGGTGGATTATCTTGGTTCTCACCTTTTAAGAAAGTCCTGAGGCCCAGTTTTAGGCTGTGAATGTATTAATTAACTAGCGATCCGTTCCGGCTTTGCCCGGATATCTTAATATGTATAAATTACGCGACACGTAGAATATACACGATTTGAATAAACATAAAAAACTACGCAACCGTAAAAGGTAGACACATACTGTCACGGACTTCAGTGCACGTCAGTGCATGCAACAAAAGCTCTCAAAAAGATTTTTTTTCCGTTTTTGTTACGTTCTTCATTCATGCTCCGCTTCTATTAATAGTAGTGTAATTGTATTGTAGACTATTTAACAGAAAAATAATAATCTTTCAATCTAGTAGTTCCTGAAATCCTAGCGTTCAAACAAACAAACAACCTTTATGATAAATATTACTATATACTATTATGCACCAATTAATAGTAGGTTATTATTTGCTCGCTAAGGGATAGTATGTAGTACTCTATGTTATTAAAACATTCATTAGACTCATTTTTGTCCTTAAGATTGTATGACGTCGAAAACGTAAAAAAACTAGTTTTTGGCTTATGTAAGCTTTGTGTAAATATTGAGATCACGGCAGAAAGTTCAAATAGAAATCATAATATTATAATGGAAAAGCAAAAAACAACCTTAGAAATAGGTTTGCAGTCGAATATTACTTATACCATGAGAAGGAAATCTTACTACTGTTACTGTTAGATTATAGTCTGAAAGAACATATAGGCATGTTTAGTCTGCAAAAATAACAGGAACGGGAACTACACACGTGGTAAACCGTGGGGCGCTGCTAGTAAATAATAAAATTTATTATTATTATGTGACAACTGAGACATTCTCTTTGAGTTTCTTTGACGTCAAAAACGTTGAAAATGAATAGCGGCTATAGAGATCAATCTGAAATTTTGTTTTTATGTTGTTTTTATATTGCTCACTACACATAACAATTAAAAGATTAATTTTAAGAACTAGTGAACCAAATAACGACCTCATCGCTAAAATAATTAAGTTCATAGCTTACTAGATGTCCGCCCCGGCTTTGCGCGGGGTACTTTATATAGCACTCATCGGGATCCCGTACATATCCAACGGTGAAAGAATGACTGAAATCGGTTCAGTCATTTCTTATAATATCGCTTTCAAACATAAATCCTCTTCAACTACCTGCTACGCCACCTGCCTGGAATTGATCGTACCAACTCAGATTTAAAAACAAATTTGATTAGCAAAGTTTTATATTCAACTAGCTGAACCCGCTACTTCGTTCGCGTAAGCTGATGTTACTGACTTATAAATTAATTGGAAGTATCGTACGTCAAATATTTGGATAAGTAGTCATTGAAAAACCTTTGAGTTTGAAAAAATTTATTTAATTTTATCATCTTTATTTTTTTTTTTTTTAAACTAAATCAAACATACTTAGTAAGGTTTCGTAGTATCTAACATAGCCGCAAGTGTTAAGTTTGTAGGATTTTTATAGGATACATTATGAAAAGTCTGAAGCCAATGTGCATGATCTGATACCTACTTACCTGTTTATTTTTATCCGCAAGCTGTTTTCTAGCTGTTACCCGCGACTTCGCCGGCGTAAAATTTTGAAGGAAGCCTGTGTGGAATCAAAATAATTTAAATTTTGAGTTTTAATGATATTCAAGCAAGTTGAACCCGTAAATCTATGCCAAGTCCTAGTGAAATGTGTATGTATGAATTTAATTGTAGGTAACACAGAAAAAAATCAAGAATGAAAGAATCCAAATTTGGCATCATAATCCTTTTAGCAGCAAAAACTTATAAGTACAATTTAGAATACCAGTAACGCCACCTAGTGATGAAAGAAAAAATACATACCACAATAGCAAAACATCGATTTAAATGGCCTTTAGTGTTTTTAGATTTAAACTGGCATTAGCGCCGTCTAATGAGAATATTATGTTGCTTGTTATTTTGATTGTGAACGCAAATAACCTATATTATCTACGCCAAAACGGGTGCATATATTTTTCATTTTTGGCTTTTACCTTACCATGACATCAAGTTCCTTACGAAAATATATGCTTATATTAATATGGAGTTAAATGAAAATGTAGACTTATTAGCCCATGTGAAATTTTAGACTCTAAACTATCTGTGTTTCGTATGTCAACCTATCGTTGTGCCGTTTTGACGTGATAGTTAATATTTGTTTCCTTAGGGCCCATGCTTCTTTTCAGGTTGATAGGTAATAAATACATAAATGTGGTATTTCAGACTATGAGTTATTCCTGTTTCAATTTTCTACCAAATTTGCTTAGTCTTTCCTACGTCACAGTAATCTATAAGTAACCGATTTGCTATTTCTGAGTTCAAACTACGTGTGTTTCGAATTCCATCCAAATATGTTCAGCCGTTCCAACTTTGTCCTGTAAATATTATGAATGTCACTGTTTGGAAGTTTGTTACGTAATACATAGAGTACTTATACATAGGCAATGTTTAGTGGCTATTTCAAATTTCTACCCGATCACTTAATACGTTCCGCCATGATTAAAGCGGCAGTAGAAATACATCATCTGCGAAAATTTCAACTGTCTAGCTATTTCCGTTCTTGAGATACAGCCTGGTGACAGACGGACGGACGGACGGACGGATAGCGCAGTCTCAGTAATAGGGTCCCGTTTTTACCCTTTGTGTACGGAACCCTAACAACGGTCTGCTTCGGTCACCGAAGCTTGTTGAACACTACCTTTAAATTTTAAACAGTATTTGGATTGAAATAATACGTTCTCTAATAAGTTAGGGCTGGTCTAGTAAGTTACAGCTGACCTAGTCGGGAGAACGGCGACTGTCGATCCGGAGACCCAGGGTTCAAAACCACGCGCACCACTATCTTTTCAGAGTCATATTCGTAATGCCGGTAGTTAAAACGGTGAAGGAAAACACCGTGAAGTAAGCGAAATCCACCTATACCTAATCTAAGTTCTAAGACATATGTCATCCACCAACCGACATTGGGCCAGCGTGGTGGATTATAGCCTTGTCTCTCTCCTTGCGAGAGAAGGCCCCGACGCCCAGCAGTGGGAACATTTAATGGGTTGTTTATGCTGCTACTTATTATGCTGATATGTTTTCTCCAAAATACAAAATTCTACTTCAATGACAGGTAATTTAATTCTGTCATTCGACTAAATTTAAGGTGATTTTAGTTTTTTGTTGATATTTGAAAAACTACCTCCCTGTTTTCGATATCTAAGATCACCTTTGAAGTATTTTCTACCAAACAAAAAGGAATTATCAAAATCAACTAACAATTAGCGGAGTTATCGCGTAAAATAAAACCAAATAAAAAAACATGCAACCCGATTGAGAACATCCTCCTTGTTTGAAGTCTATTGTAACCGAATGATGTTTGTTTTTTTTCACACAAAAATATATTTTGACAATTATTTTGTCATCCAAGACGACGCGACGCGATCACGAGGGCACTTTCTAAAATCTAGATATTCTGTGGATCGTTTGTGATCCACAGAATACTTAGAAGTTAGTATGTACCGAACGCGCCGCGCGTGTCGTTATTATTTAATGTTTGTGTAATTTCCGAACCAACAGACCGATATTGTTCAAACTTTGACGGGACAATATAAAAAATGTGTTCTTTCTAACAAAAAAAGAATTTATGAAATTAAACAACGCAAACATGAGTTACAACCAAATACACATTCTGACTTTCACCTTTCTTATGGGAGGGCCCACAAGAAAACCGATCAGAATTTGGGGATCAAAAGTAGCCTACAGCAATGTCCTTAGTATAAACTAAAATCTTGCCAAGTTTCAGCTGAATTGAATCAGTAGTTTCGGCGTGATGCGTGATCCCTATACAGAAAGACAGACAGACAGACAGACAGACAGACATGAAAGAAAAAAAATGCAGTTTCGCCATCAGTATCGACTATGGAGTGCCCCAAAAAAATTTTTTTCAAAATATCTTTAATGTACAGAATTCGACCCGTTACAGTTTTATTATAAGTATAGATAACGCAATCTTAGACACACGCTGTCATGTCAAACCACGCTACGAAAACTCTCAAAAAAAGAATACTTTTCCCCCGTTTTTGCTACATTCTTGATTCATACTCCACTTCTATTGATAGTAGCGTTATGTTCTATAATCTATAGCCTTCTTCGATAAATGGACTATTCAATATAAAAAATAATCTTTCAATTCGGACCAGTACTGCCCGAGATCCTAGCGTTAAAAAAAACAAACAAAAAAACAACCAAACAAACTCTTCAGCTTTATAAGATTAAAGTATATATTGTACTCTAAAAAAAATATGGCTGGAAAACATCGCGTCGGTAAAATTCAAAACGAATTAAATTCTCTGGTGAAAAGCAGCCTTAAAATTCAAGTTTATAAAGTGAAATCGAAAGACAATGTATTTATAAACAACGTTTATCAGGCAAAGGTTCATTATAAATAGATTGCGTCAGTAATAACTCCACATAAACCATTTACGGGAACAATATTACCGAATAGCTTGAAAGCCGATAAAAGGTACGCTCGGTTGCAGCTCTCATGAATTTTGAAATGCCATAATCGCTGATTCATATTGCGAGGGAACGTGAGAGAGGTGAAATACCAACTTTATAGTTTAATCTGTAGATCTACCGGTTTTGGAACTGGAAACTGATTTTTTGTTGGATTTCAAACCAGACCCAGTTGGATTTTTCTACGTCTACGGCTAAACATGTTAACACATTTTTTTTTTGGATTATTTTCGTAATTTACCTTGCCTACTGAAAACTATTGATTTGGAAATGTAATTGTACTGGGACACACACTGAAATACTAACTCAAAAACTAGGAGTAATCCCTAACTTAATTTTTAGTTCGTATTTCAGTTTTGGTGACCTTCCAATGAAAATAATGATATACTATTAAGAAATAAGTATTTGTCGAAACCAAAATGAAAATTGCGTTTCCAAGTTATAATAATTTAAAAATGGTTTTCCAAATTTCAACTGGATCAGTCGAAGGGTCGAAGCGTTTCAACGTGTTAGAATTTCGGAACTTTTGGAAGTTTTTTTATGTTTGTCGCTCTTTGACATTGGTAAAATAATAGGATTTATAAATTTCCCGTTAAAAATACAAGAAACAAAAATCCTGAATTCACAGATTTCTAAACAGATGAAACCTTCGTGAACGACACTGTGAGGCCAGTCATTAGTTATGTATGCGTGACAGCTCTCACAGACGTTGTCAAATTACTCACGTTGGTGTGCTTGTAATGTTCCCAGTCTTAAGAAAAAAGTCCCACTATTGTTGAGACGATTTTCTTAGCATTCCACGGATTCACCGTGCAGGTGCCGGGTCCATCGTGTGGCAGAGAGAGAAAACCCGAGTAGTTCCCGAGACTTGTGACTCGGGCGTAGGTTTAAGGGGCCCCTTTCTGACGTACATCAACACTCACCTTCATTACTCGTCTTTCTTTCCCTGCCCAGTCAAATCTGATATGAGCCTACTAGTGCAGCTTTAGATACTCGTTCTAGTATAGAACTTACTGCACTTCTGGATAAGCCAAGGTCTTTCAGCAGGTTATAGAGAGATTTTGCTGGTATACCTCTCGCTCCCACTTCTACAGCGTATAAACTAACTACATAGCCGTTTTTTTGTTAATTCGTTTAAGAGGTCGTAATACTTATTTTGTTTCATCGCGTGGTCTTTAGGTATATTAGTTTCCCACGGTACGGTAAGTTCTACAAGGACTATGCGTTTCGTAGCTCTAGAAAAAAGGAAAATGTCCGGTCTGGATGACGAAACACCCACATCCTCTGGGATTTTGTAGTGCTTTTCATACGTGTCCATTAAAATAGTCCAATCAGGTGCTGTACCCAGGATTGAGTAAGGCTTGTTCCTGGAGTTTGATGTTGAGCCTTCTTTACAAAGTTAATTTGTCTTTTGTTTGTCGTCAATCCCTTTTGGGCTCTAGCTACTGAAAGGCTCATGCCTTCACGTATGATTTCAAGTACTCTGTCATGGCACCGTGAGTAATGACCCCCATTAAGGAGCACCTTGCATCCCACCAATATGTGCCTTAATATGTGTTGTTAAGCTTTGGAAATTTTCACGTATAATAAACGCATAAAACATTATTTTTAAATAATTTATCATTACACCGATAATATATAATGCAAGGATTTCTTGTTAATAACTTGCTACACAAAAAAAGAGACAGAAACGTAATTGAAAATTATAGACCTATTAGCCTCATGTTAAACATTTACAAATTTTTTTCAAAGCTGATCCTAAATAGAATATCAAGGACTATAGATTAAGAACAGCCTATTGAACAAGCTGGTTTTAGAGCAGGGTTTTCAACTATTGATCATATGCATGTATTAAAACAGTTAATAGAAAAATTTCAAGGGTATGGGAAAGACCTATACATTGCATTTGTCGACTACAATAAAGCTTTCGACTCAATCAAACACAATCTGCTCTGGGAGGCTCTAATTCAACAAGGAGTAAGAAATAAATATGTTCGAATTATTAAAAATATATATGCTAACAGCACTGCACAGATCAAGTTAGAATCCACGGGTCATAGACGAGACGTTTTATAACGGCGAGGATTTGTTCTTATCTATTCGTTTCATAACTATAGTTTTCATCAACACTATTATTAGTATTTTTATTAACCCTAGTAACGGCGAGGATTTGTTCTAGGCATCGATTCACATTAAATAAAAAAAAAATAACGATTATAAAAATAGGGCTTAAAATTGAATTATACAATGTTCATCAATAATTTGGTCTACGAGTATCTTCAAAACAAAATTAGAATCTATATTTTACCTTAACTTCAGGGAAAATAATTTCAATTTAGTATAGCAACACTGACCTATTTTCGTTGAGGTGTTGTGTTTCTATTCATCAATCGAAATAAAATCCTCTAAATTATATAAATACCAGTAAAAATATTCAAACTTTCCTATGAATATAATGATATTTCCTTTTTTTATTTTTGGGAACAATGTTTGCAATGTTTGATGACACAAGACGGCATAATCTTAAACAAAACATAAAATCACACGGGACTCCCGTACGAGACGGAAGTCAGTTTCGTACTGACTGGAGTTTGTATTTGCTTTGGCGTTTGATATTTGCTTTCCGGACCTAAGGATCTGTGTTCTGCACGTTCCATCTGCCTTTTGTTTTAGAAATCTGTGCCTGAATTATTTTACAATTGTTGAACTTCTTTACACAGGTTTTACATATAACCTAACAATTTTGTTTTTTTTTTCTTAAATCTGTTGCGTAAGTATAATCTTAAGCAACCAGCCCACTAAATATTCCCACAGCTGGGACTCCTCCTCTCACGAAGAAAAAAGTCAAGGCCATAATGCACTACGCTGGCCAAGTGCGCGTTGGATGAATGATACATGACCTCGAAAGATTCTAGGTATGTGTTGGTTTCCTCGCGATGGTTTTTTTTCATGGTTTTTAAGTTAGCGGCATTATGCAAAAGGCTTATGCAAAAGGCTTCAAAAAGACAGTGGTGAGCGTGGGTGGGACTTGAGCTTCAGATTGAATTGGTTATTTGAGTTTTCCTGCCTGAAGCAAGTCTGTATATTCCATGTTCCAATTTCTGAGCAACATTCTATGGTTAATCACCATTAAAGTCTTTAAAAAATAATCGATCTGATTGCTTTCTTTGAGGACTTTACAATTAGCTAGGTTTTGACGCTTGGTTATCCACTTGATGAACCTTCCTCTTTTATCCGGGTTTGGACCAGCACTACTTTCATAATGAGCTCTGTTAGAGTTCATGTAAAACTACGAAGTTAGAAAAAAATGCTGTAAGTAAAATTATAGATACTTTTCTACAGTTTCTCTTCAGTCATTGTTAGCAACACAGAGTAAGGGAATTGCCCCGAAGGATTTCAAAATAAAGAAACTCATTCCGACGTTATCAGCAATATGATTGAAATGATTGAATACATCAGACAATCAAAGTTCTAACGGGTATATGATGATGTGTCTTGATGAAAGATATTTTATTTTAAAATGATAACGCACCAACTACGTAAGTACTGGTGTATTTGTATTTTTTTTTTGTACAGAGTGCAGTGATCCTGTATATCGATGAGAGTTTTGCGCGTGTTAGACAAAACATTACCTTTGAAAACTTTTTGAAGTGTTTTTATATATTTAGGGACAAGCAAGACAAGTGCTTGACGGTACACAACACACGTTCTCATCACAGGGCAGTACCACGTAAAAAATTGAACATGAAAAATCTAATATACCTACTGTTTATCTTTGCACTGCTCTCAAAACTAGTGTAGTTGTCGCAAATTTTTTAAATTAATTAATTTAACGTTTTTTTTTTTTTAGCTTTTATAGGTTTACACTTGACCGCCATCTCGCCTGATGTTAAACGTTGATGCGGTCTACGATGAAGCGTGTTTACCTAGAAGAAACCGATTCACTCTCGATTTGAAGGCACAAAGATTGTAACTATCGGGAAAAACCCTCTTAGGCAACGAATTCCACAGCCTAGACGTTCTTATCACAACAACGTCTTTGGAACATCAACCATGACACGATGTCGCTTTTTCGAGCTACGAGCATTCCGATAGAAAAAAGGGCAAGGTGGTATTAGATCGTACAAATCAGTCGCACACTCTCCGAAGTGTATCCGATAAAAAACCGATAAGCTAGCAATTTTCCGGCGATGTTCGAGACTTTGCAGTCTTTTTCGCACGAGAATGTCATTGCCTATGAGCCTTTTGGCACGTCTCTCGATCGATTCCAGAGCTTCCAGCTGATACTTAGCCGATCCAACCCAAAAGTGCGAGCAGTACTCCATACAGGAGCGAATCTGTGCTTGGTATAACGTGAGCAACTGTTCAGATTTGAAGTACCTTCGCACCTTTGAGAGGACACCTAGTTTTTTGGCAGCTAATTTAGCCTTAGATTCGATATACGAGCCAAAGTTGAGAGTCGATGACAAAGTAACACCCAACAGCTCGAGATGGTCGGATACCGGCACGGATACACCGCGAAAAGTAGGAGTCTGTTGGAAAGGACTCCTTTTTGCGGAGAACAGACACGCCTGCGTCTTTCCCTCGTTAAACCTGACCAAATTGGCATCGCCCCATTTAGAGACTGCCTCAAGGGTCAAGTTTAAACGCTCGATCAAACTCTCTCTCAGTACCTGAGTTTGTTGCCTATTGGCTCTCGCGCTCGATATGTAGCTCTCTACAACGGTGCTATCATCTGCGTACCCAAAGATACCGGGCTTCAACAGATCGTTGATATGTAGCAGAAAGAGTGTCGCAGAGAGCACCGACCCTTGAGGGACTCCGGCATTAATAGCCATTTGATCCGACGAGCAGCCATCAATGACCACTCGTATGGATCGATCCCTCAAAAAGTCTGATATCCACGTTATAAAACCTGGAGACAAACCATAAGCTGAAAGCTTGCTTAAAAACCATCGTGCCAAACCCTGTCGAAAGCCTTCGAGATATCCAGGAGACTGCAAGTGCTTCCCCGTGTTTCTCGATAGCTTCACTCCAGATGTGAGTGACGTACGATAGAATATCCCCGGTGGACCGGTTTCGGCGAAACCCGTATTGCCGGTCACTGAGGAGATCGTTTGATTCTAGGTACGCCAGGAGCCTGTGGTTTAAGACACGTTCCATAGTCTTGCAGAGTATGGACGTGACCGAGATTGGCCTGTAGTTGGCAGGGTCAGCACGACTACCTTTCTTGGGTACTGGTTGCACGTTGGCAAGCTTCCAAGACTTCGGTACTTGCCCAGTTTCGAGAGAGAGTCTATACAGGCGCGTCAGTATTGGAGACAACTCAGGCGCACAAGCCTTCAACACTACTGCAGGAATACCATCTGGGCCACTAGCCTTATTCACGTCCAGATTGCGTAGCACTTTGCGAACCTCCATTTGGCGAATATGTATTTCTGACATAGAAGTCGGACAGCCAGGTGAAGTAGGAGGTGTCGCGCTACCAGCATCTAGACGCGAAGATTCCGCAAACTGAGATGCAAACAAGTTTGCCTTCTCCATTGCGGTGTGAGCCAGTGTCCCATCAGGTTTCAGCATTGGAGGCAGTGAGGGGCGGCAGAAGTTCGATTCGATCGATTTAGCTAGGGACCAAAACGCTTTGCTGCCCGCAGGGTACGAAGCTAGTTTGTTCCCTATTCGACTAATGTGGTCAAAACGAGCCCTCTGAAGAACCTTTTTGCATGCCTTAGCAGCCTTGTTGAACGCTTTCTTCTTCTGGTGTATATCCTTTGCCCTACGCTGTCGAGCATCAACCCAAGCTAGGTAGGTCTCATGTTTAAATGCTTCAGCACTTTTACATTGAGAACCAAACCAAGGGCGAGCTTTGCTGGATAATGTGACGTCAGAGTATGGAATGAAATATTCCATAGCCGTTCGTATTATATTAGTCACAGCATCCGCGCAGACTGAGGGATTACCAGAAGTGAAGCACAATGGCTGCCATGGGTAAGATGCAAAGAAAAAGCGCATCTCGTCCCAATCTGCTGACTTGTATCGCCACATCCGCCGGTCGCTTCTAGGGCTGGGATCAGGCGGATGGTAGACAGATACTGACTTCACCAGAGAGTGGTCGGAGCTGCCTAACGGCGAAGATACCACCACGGAATAACGGTCTGGATCTGTTGTCAGCAGGAGGTCTAAGCAATAAGGTGTATGCGACTCAACGTCGGGTACTCTTGTGGCCTCTTGGACCAGCTGGGTTAAGTCTAACGATAAAGCTAGCTTTCTCGTTTCCTGCCCAGCGTGGTCAGTGTCCCGGTATGGGTACAGCCATTCCTTATGATGGCCGTTAAAATCCCCCAGTTACACTAATTGGGCTGAAGGGTACTACTGTTGAGCCGCGTCCGCCGCCTCACTTAAATAATCCATAAGCCTAGTTGTCTCCTGGTCACCGCTGTGCGACCGATATACACAGGCGTAGAGAATTTTGTCTATGCCTGTGTCTATCAATACCCAAAGGACGGAGAATCTTGTGTCCTCTAAGTTACGGAGACGCCGACAGCAGATGTCGTCACGGGCGTACAGGCACACTCCAGCACGGGGCCGAAATTTGTGCTCCAGGGTGTAACCTGGATACGTTAGGTACGCCACATCCGACGGACAACCTATCTGCGTCTCCGTAAGAAACAAGAGCGACGGCTGCTCAGTCTCGAGGTGATGGTGGACTGCTGTGAGATTTGAGTGCAGACCTCGGATATTCGTGAGGTGCACTTTAATCGACAAGGCGTGCAGCCGCTCTTTAACTTTGTTTCTTTTGTTTGTATCTTTCATGTTTGATTTGTTGAGAGAGGATCGGTGGGAAAAACGACAGTAGAACGAGGCCACACACTACTGACCATTGGTCACAACACACAACACAAATACACCAGTGGGGAGCTAGCCTGGAGACTGCGGGGACGCCCGAGCCCCCCCGGGATGTCTATCTGGCCTTGTCATCCGGTCGCCAACCGGCAGGATAGCGCATCCCGGGATTTTTCGCTAGATGGCGGGGCAGCCTTTCATGAGTGGCTAGCTCACTACTTGGGCCCCCAACTATCTGCGGTCGGTCGCGGCAACCGTGCCTCGGATCCCGCTACCCTCCATGACTAGCTTCCCGATGTACAGTATTGGTGTGTGACAGACCGGTCTTGTAGTTATGCAGCAACTGTTCTGACCCGTTTTCCCCTATTGGTGTCACTAGACTACACAACGGAACACGGCTAGGCCGCTTGGCGTCGTGACTTAATCTAGTGGGTGGTAACCAACCACGGCCGAGGCCTACCACCGGTAGTTTGTCACCTGCACCACCCAGGGACCACGTGCGGGGTTTCAATATATAGGTGCTTCCCCACGGACGAAGGTGACTCGGTCCCCAAAAACTAACTCTTATGTGACATTAAACTTAACTCAAATGTGACATTATTGGTGATAAATAAAGGCTGTCAAAAGCGGCTGAAACCTAATTGTAAACTGGACAGAATCTAATCACACCCGTTCCACAAGTAATCCGTTAATTATTTATTTAGACATTTTTAAATTCGTGTTTTTTCAAGGCCTTGAATGCCAATGGCCTTGAAAGAACACCAGGTTATTGTGGAATGCTAGTTGTGCCAGAAATGTCGCAGACAAACACCTGAGTCGCACTATCATACAACGGCAGAAAGAAAAAATTGCTAGTAGAACGCGACGCGAAGGACTAAGTCCGTGTGGTTAGTTAATTCGGACCTTTTTTTTAACCGACTTCCAAAAAGGAGGAAGCTATCAAATCGACCACATTTTTTTAAATGTATATTACTGGATTTCTCGAGAACTGCTGCACCGATTTTAAATTTTATATAATTTATTTTTGTGTTGGGATGGGTATGCTTCCTGAATGGTCCCATATAGATCTAAAAAGGGTAAAATAAACTATTTTTGTAAATAATATATATATATATAAATAAACGACTGACTTGTGTGCTTATTTGTGGTTTTGAAGTCGGTTAATTTATTTTTACGAAAATAGTTTATTTATTATAGAGTGCAACATATGCTTAGTAAAATATCAATTCATATTTTACAAACTTAGGTTTTAAAATGATTCAACAGAATGACTGTTTCGATTTTGCTGTACAATTTTTATTTCTTTATAAAGGACATAACTATGGAATATGATGGCATCAGATAGCCCCGTCTTCCTAATACTTTAGGCTACCGCAAGACAGGACCCTATTAACCTTAGCTTACAAGCCAATACCTACGGAGACTTACATGCTTAAGGAAGTATTTGTTACTTAGTAACTATAAGCTCTTTTTGTCAAATCTTTTTTTGGGGCACGCTAATTCTCGAAAGTTTTAAGGCAATATTTTTTATTGGAGAACTCGGTCTTTGGCTCTTTGGGGCACTGCATGCCCCTCGTGTCTGCATAAAAAACCCTGGTAACTACTCGTATTTTATATTTAACACGAGCAGCGTCTCTCGGTTTTACCAGTGTAGTTACTGTTGTTTCTGTTACTTTCTCGTAATAAAAAGTAGCTATGTGATATTCCATACTATTCTAACGTGTGTTCCAAATTTCCGTTTCGACGTTCCGACAAAATCTAACAACAAACATCCAGTTATCCAAAATTTTACCGTTATAATATTCACATATTTTTTTAAATAAAGGGTGACGAGACAAGCAGGACGTTTGCCTGATGGTAAGCAACATGCCTGCCACATAACAGCACAGTGACACGCAGCTATTGGAACATGAAGAGTCCAAATCATTACCTAGCACTGAACTGCGTTCGTCACCCAGATATCTAAGATGTTATATATCTAAGCCCTGTATTTTCTCTGGAAACTTTGCCCTTCAAACCGGAACACAGTAATGTTTGCAGATTACTGCTTGGCGGTAGAATAACTGGCAAAGGTGTGGTACTTCCCGGACGTCCGGACTCAGCCTACCAGCCTACCACTAGAAAAAAAAATCCCGGTTCACAGAATAGGTACTTATTTAGTTTCAATAGTATAGCTCTTATAGTTTTCGAGAAAAGTGGCTGTGACATACGGACGGACGGACAGACAGACAGATATGACGAATCTATAAGGGTCCCGTATTTTGCCATTTGGCTACGGAACCCTAAAAACAAAGTTTGATGACTTACAGACGGTTCGGAGGACTTAAAGTTTTATACTTTGTAGTTCGCAGACAAACCGTTATACCTAATTACAGTTTGCTGCAAAGTAACGCCTGACCGAAACACAATTTTATTATTTAAATAGCAATGTCTGACTGAAATAAGAAGCGTACTTTCCTTGCGGTATAGTAATTACATTATCAAATTTTTGTTAATTTTTTTCGGTATAATTGAGCTTACAGCGATGCTGACCAACTTCTGATTGCTTTATGAATTTTAAATTAACTCCGAACAAGGAAAGAAGTAGAAATGAGCATCCAACTGCGACGCGACGTGCCGCGGTGTCGCACAACTTTTCCTTTATAAGTTAAAACCTTTTTTATAAGGCGGTCGGTGGGCGTTTAATAAACGTACACGATTTTATAATTAGGTAATGCTTTGTTTATTGAAGTTGGTTGAGGATGGCCCCTACTGTAATAAAATTCCACAGATACTGTACAATTACTCTACAAGTATTTGCCTACCTATTACGTATTCCATAATATCCATCTACTAGTTTTTTTTTTTACTTTTATAGGTTTACACTTGACCGCCATCTCATCATCATCTTGATGTTAAGCGACGATGCGGTCTACGATGGAGCGTGTTTATCTAGAAGAAACCGATTCAATCTCGATTTGAAGACACAAAGATTGTAACCATCGGGGAAAAACCACTCAGGCAACGTATTCCACAGCCTAGTCGTTCTTATCACGTTCGTGTCTATGGAACATCAACCATGAAACGATGTCGTTTTTTTTTCGAGATTATCTATATCTAGATTAAAATTTAATTGTGTTCTAAATATCTACCTTATTCATTCGGACGTTACGATGTTATTGAGCACAAGAACAGAATTAAAAATGTTGGTAAACCCTTGACTACCTCGGATTTGTAATTTGTACAACATTCTACTAGTCAAGCCTTTTCATTTGATACCCATATTCAGGTTGGTTGTGAAGGAATATTTTATCCGCCATCTTGAATCGATATTTACCAAACATAGTTAAGAACATATGCACGGAAATTAACCTTCAAATAAAAAAATAACCGCATTGAAATCAGCCCATCCGTTTGAGCTCTACGGTGCCACAGATAGACACACACACAGTTGGCAGACATCGACGTCAAACTTATGATACCCCTTTTTTGGTCGGGGGTTAATAAAATGGAACATCTAAACCTTTGACCTTTCGCATTTATAATGTTAGTAAGACCCTGCATGAGTACCCTGCAGTTTGACTCCTATAGCTCCTGACCTCGTTGTTTTACCGAGATTTAAAGTAGCCTATATGCTCTTCGAGACTATAATTTAATCCCCAGTCTTTCCAGCCAGTCTTTATAAGACCCAGCAGTGGGAAAATTTGGTAGGTATACCTATATACATAAAACCATCGATTTACATAAATAGATGGGCTCTGATCACCTTGAAATTAGTAATAAACTGCGTTTCTGAGTGTATCGTAAGTGTTTTACACACAACCAATCTATTGACCCCTAGAATCGCTAGCGGCGAGGTATGCTATGGTTCTATACTTATTTGGTTGTTGACAACGAATAATGAAACTTAAAAACGTCCAGCGTTCACGGCTTCCTGCAACCAACTAGAACGGAAAGAGTGAGCTCACTCTTCCTTACGATGACATAATTCCGTGAGCCTGATGTTTGGAAGGGCACATCCATTGGTTTATATCGATGTATAAAACACTGCGCTTGAAAGCGTTTTGAGTAGATAGATCCAGATTTACGCTCTATCAATCCATTTCCACTTTGTCCCGAGTGGTTTCCACAGGACACCGCGATATTACTCCTTAACTATTTCCATTAACAGTGTTAATTATGCAAAATCATTAAGCAAACATGATAAGGACTGGAAAAAATATTACTAGATAATAAAATTAGTTGTTGAAATAATCATTACCAGCAATTTCCCTTGACTTCGTCCTCATAGAATTTAGAAACTATTATCTCATGTTTCTTGAGTTATGAAGTAGCCTTTGTGTTATTCCAATATAATATATGTATACTGGAATATCTGAATATCAATCTCAATAAATCCTACTAGTAATGCGAAAGTTTCCAAATTTGTTGTTCAATTAGGTCGGAAAATCTGAATGAATCGTGTTGAAATTTAGAATACAGGTAGTTTATAGTCTGGAATAGCAAAATAGGCTATCGGTAGATATTATTGGCATGATATGCAAGCTCAAAGTTGCGCAACGGGCAATGGAGAGAGCTATGCTCAGAATTTCACTGCGTGACAAAATCCAAAACGAGGCAATCCGCAGAAGAACGAAGGTCACCGACATACTCGTAGCTTTTAAAATTAGCAAGTTGAAGTGGCAATGAGCAGGTCATATAGCTCGCAGAACCGAAACCCGCTGGGGACAAAAGCATAGAATACATAATATAGATAGAACGGACACTCCCCCCCCCGCCAATTTCAACGGCTGGCACGGCTGTCCTTTAACTAAACGGGACAAGATTAAAAGCTTTATTTAATTC
The DNA here is from genome assembly GCA_017562165.1 of Ectropis grisescens. Taxonomy (NCBI): domain Eukaryota; kingdom Metazoa; phylum Arthropoda; class Insecta; order Lepidoptera; family Geometridae; genus Ectropis; species Ectropis grisescens. Next base: position 17,641,002 of record CM029775.1, on the reverse strand, counting down.
CCTAATGATCAAATAACGTAAGATTAAAAACTTTTCAATAACGTTGCTTTATAATATTACAAGCTTTGATTAGTTTGGGGTCAGATGGTGTTGTGTGTGAATTGTCTACCAATATTTATTTATTTATAATAACGAAGTCATTTTTAACTTACGTAACTTACACAGCCAGTGACTTATATGTCCAAGCACGGATTGATAATGCCTGGAGGAATAATTATAGTGACAGAATAAAGTTTCCTTCATGTGTAAGTGTAAAATAAAATGCGAATGTGTACCTACTAACAGAAATAGATATGATCTAATTTATCATCGGTTTCGTTTCATTTTACGCGGCAATATAAACACCCACAGATTTCTGAAACAATTTAGAAATAAAAAAACATAAAAACATAAAACATAATTTATTTCGGTACCAAGTAAGCTGTTACAATTTTTTCAGTTCCCTACCTTTTGCTTTAGTTCTAAAGACTGTGTTGCAAAAGGCAGTGTCTTCCATTAGGTACTAGAATAATACAGATTTGATATTAACGTTCTAAATGTATAATCTGTGCAAACACCCTTTTAATTAGAACAGTATAATTTGGCTCCATTCTATTTATGTAACTCAACATTATAGCAAGTTTATAAACTACGTCACCAGGTGAACTCAAGGGGCACAACTATTCAATAAAACAATTCAGTAGCCCTAGCTCTAACGCACACATTCACGCGTGTGTACGAACGACATCTGCGTAGTTGTGTGAAGAGTAGGTAGCTCCACAGCTGCGTTTGTATGGAATTTTAGTGGAGTGTCCGGGGTGTGACAAAAGGTTTTCGAATGGTGACCGGCAGACGCAGTGTAGGACGGCCCCCCACACGATGGACCGATGATATTGTCTCGGCCGCGGGAAATCGGTGGATGGAGGCGGCAAAGATCGGGCATTGTGGAAATCATTGGGGGAGGCCTATGTCCAGCAGTGGACGTCTGCAGGCTGCAGATGAGATGAGAAATTAAGTGCCTTTAGCATATATTTGCGATTGAATAAGTAGGTATTACATTCGCCAACTGATTTTCACAGTATAAACTTTGTTTAATTTGGGGCTTGTTAATGTTGTTTGTGAAATGTCTACCAATGTATATTTATTTATTATAATCTCATTGAGTTCCAAAAAGCTTTACTCTTTCAGTTCTTACGACGTATTATCCTTTTTTCAGCCTCTTTTCATTCCAATAAATTCTGTCCTGTTGACATCCAGTTCTATTGATGCACATGAATGACATATCGCCTTGTTTTTGCGGCATTCGTGAGGGTTCGACATTCAATGGAATCCAAAGACCTTTGCTTAGAATTTTACGGCTTACAACAGGCATGTTCGGCTCAAATCCATTTCTTTCAGACTCGTCTGTGAGCGTAGCGGTTGTAGTAGTCACGATATATTTTGTATACACATTTTAAGTCAATTTACGCCAGAATCTGTTACCGGAATGTAAATCAACAATATAAACCAATTAATGTGCATTCCGAAACTTCAGGCGCACGAAACTATGTCATCGTTAGAAAGAGTGAGCTCACTCTTTCCGTTCTAGTCGGTTGCAGGAAGCGGCAAACACCGGACGTTTTTACCCATCACTATTCGTTGTTAACAACCAAAATAAATAGAACCACAGCATATCTTATCACAGCATAGCTTGTCTAAGTGCACCACGTTTCTTAGGTGTACTATCACCAGTATCAAGTTAGGGGCTTTCAAGTTTTATCTAAGAAGAAAGATGTTTAAAAAAATAGTACTTAAGGAATATCCTATGAAATAATTTCTGATTAGTCAAGTTAATTTTCATTTTAAATTTTGTTTATTTTGTAATTATGGTCACCCTTCAATATAAACAGTAGTACGATGCGGCTAAACTTGGGCCGCCTTATTGAATAACCTATCGCAATGGTAATCTGGCTAATCGTTGAACAGCCGCATTACAAAACGCCCCTGTTTTTCAAAACGGCTAGCCATAGGGGTAATACAATACAATCAGGCTGCGACATAAATATATTTATCAATATCTGAGCGAATCCGGAACGGGCCGCTAGTTATATTTACATGATATAATAATAATTAGTGATTTTAAAACTGTCCATTCAAACTCTAAATTATGTACACTAGCAATACATAACTCAGTAAATTAGAAAAAAAATACCGACCACTTCCAATTCCAGTCATGAATTTGTACTCCATTCACAATTCACTGAGCAACTTGATTTATAACTAGCCCTTGTCAATTTTCTGGACGGCGCTGATCGTGACCTTAAATTATCGCACCCTGCTCTTTCAATAAAATTCAATTATATCAAGGAATGATATATTTTTATCGTTCAATCCTGAAGGGTCTGAGTTTATTGAAACAGAAAAAAGAGAAGCTTAATAAGTTTAGTTACATTTGAGATTGTATCCTGCGTTTTAAATTAAAGTTTAAAAATAAAGTAAATATTAAATTACAGTAAAAGTTTCTTATTCGCGCTTCCTTTATTCGCGTTTTCACTATTCGCGGATGAAAAAATTGCGACCCAATAGGGAGTTTAACACTAATCACAAATTAATTTTTAATGTTAATTTTATGATAGTTTGTAGTACCTAATAGAATATCGAAAATCACATTATTATAAAACATATTAATATATTAATTACTAGCGGCCCGCCCCGGCTTCGCACGGGTACATACACACACACACACACCCTTTTTTTGTATCGGGTTTAAAAAAAAGTAAAATTATAAAGGGAGTTTTAATTTTTTTTACGATTTATTTTTATTTTTTATTTTTGTATTTTTTATTTTAAAATTTTATACATATATAATATTATTTACAAAAAAAAAAGCCATTAGTTTTAGTGAGTCAGAGCTTCCCTGTAAACGATATTTGAAGTAGTTTTATTTTGTGGCAGCAAAATAAATTGATTTTCAGGAGCTCCGACACGTGATAGGCCAACATACAGTTGGCCATGAGTGAAACATTCTTTTCGTAGGTCGATCCCTAATAATTCGAAGGTTTGGCTCTGTGACTTGTTAATAGTTAACGCGAAAGATGATTTCACCGGAAACTGAAGTCGTTTAAAAGGGATTGGCAGATCAGTTGGAATCATCGGTATCCTCGGTATATGAGCTAGTTGACCAGCTGCTGGGCCAGTGATAAAATTTTGTTCAGCAAGCCGCTGCGAACGCTCGATACTTGACTCTCTAGCACGCGATTGCGACGCGTATTCTCTCCGACTTGCAAGGTGATTTTCAGTTTCTGATGAATATTCCTCATTACGCCGTATTTTTATTGCCCTCGCCTGAGAACTATGCTTAGAAAGTTGATATCTTGATCTTTTTGGCATTTTAGTTATAAAATGAAAAATAGAAGGAAATAAATAATTAAACAGGCTTTTACAAAATTTTTGCTTATTGAACTATATGAAGTACTAAGCTGTTTGAATAATTAAAATATAATATTTATTATCAGGTAAGTAGTAGGTACTTATTGAAAGAAAATTAAAAATATGGGCGTAGAAAACTACCTTTTACTAAATTTTTGCTTAAATTTTGAACAGGAATGAATACCCATAAAATACTACTATAAGCAGTTTGAAAAGTTGCATTAAAATATAATATTTATTATCATATACTTATTTACCTACGAAACGAATTTAAAGCGAATTCAAAAATTTTTCAAGCTAAAATCATACGATCACGCACACGACCGCTGCGTAGGGAGCCGATCGCGCGAGTGAGCCGCGCGGCACTTTATTTTATTACATTGACTCGCGACACTTTTTGTAGATAATGATGAGTTCTGCAAAGTCGTAGTAAATGATTTTGTTCTATCATCAATAGTTTTCACAGCGCACGCGACGTAAGGAATTTTTCAGGTCTTTTTTTTACACCTTATGTTACATTATTGGAGTTTTAGTAAGGATTCCTAATTTTTTTTTTATATAATATAGCCTATGTTACTCGGGGATAATGTAGCTTTCCAAAGGTGAAAGAATTTTTGAAATCGGTCCAGTAGTTTCGGAGCCTATTCATTACAAATAAACAAACAAACAAATAAACAAACAAACAAACAAATCTTTCCTCTTTATAATATTATTATAGTATAGATGACGAAGTAAATTTAATGTTATTATAAATGATTTTAAATGCTATATTTTTTATGTGTTGTCACGTGTCTGGAAACACCAACAAGACTTATTACGTCACTAGTCGCAAAACAATCTGTCGAAAACTGACTAAACTGTTTACTTTTCTGCATTTTATTACAGTTTGCGATCTTAGCGACAACAATTTTGATTGTTTGTATTCAAGTAATGCACACAGATATAGCAATAAATGATTATGATTCTGAGTCTGATTCTGACAGCTTAAAAATCAAAGGAGCAGCCGTGTTTAGAAGAATTATTCTATTAATCACGGCTGATTTTTATGATGATGTACATTTTTTTCTTTATTACAAAATAACTATTTTCTCATCTGTTAGGAGACTGTACTATACGTGAGCTTTAACGGAGAAAAAAAACATTGTATGGCAACCGGCATGTTCCAAGAAAAAAATATTTTGAAGACATAAATGTCATATCCATATTGTTTGTTGTGGTAGGGCTCTTTGCAGAGTCCGCCTGGGGAAAATACCACCTTTGCCAGTTAATTTACTGCCAAGTTGAAATTTGCTAACATCACTGTGTGTTTGAAGGGCAATATTTACAGTGAATATACAGGGCATAGGTATAAAACATCTTATATCTCTGGGTGACGAGCGCAGTGCAGTGCTAGGTATTGATTTAGACTCTTAATGCTCCGCTTATTATTACTAATACTAATTAATAGCTTCATGTTATGATAGCGTGTAATTGTGCTGTTATGTTGCTTACCATCAGGCATATGTCCTGCTCGTCTCGTCACTCTAAACTATGGAATGAAATGCAACCCGCAGTTGGCCATCGTGGTGGACTCCTTGTGTGAAGAGGTCCTAAATCTTAGCAACAGCGAGAACATAATAAATAAGGTAGCAATGCCTACACGTCTATAATGCAAAAAAATAGCGACTGCCGATTGAAGTGAAAACTCCAAAATCTCAAAAAAAAATAACTCAGCATTTTATAGTTCACTTTGGAAACTACGCGGTCTAAAGAAGTCTTCTAAGTAGGGACATCCAGACCGGATGGCCATGTTTCTAACCGTTAGGTTAATGCGTTGGCATTTCGTGATGGCTATAGTCCCATCCGAAGATTTTTTTCATTTACGAGCGTGACGCTTGAGCTCAATTCACAGCCAAAGAAAAATCTGTATGTAGTACGCCAAACGAAGTTTTCTCTTCAAAAGAAAAACTGGAAAAAAAGAATGATTCGGTGGCAAAAAAAACTGATTTCACTAGCGTGAGGCCGCAGGTTCAAACTCATATTACCTTTTAATTATTTCTTTACCTAGGGCAAATACTAATTTCGCATCCCCACAGGCTTGGACAGGCATGATGACACGATGGGTTCCCAACCAGTCACACTGTTACTCGTTGCAACTTTCTTTAATAGTTTAAATTCCCATCGAGTCACACACATTAACACGTTCAAGCAAATAGAGTAAGATCCCAGAGCCGCCAGACGTCACGTATTTTCTGATGGATGTAATGTGGACGATTGAGTAGAGTTAGTACGTACTAAGAACACATGTTTACCCGCTAACTTCCTTAGACGACCAATTTTGAGATATGGGGTCCAGAAGATACATTACTAGATACTCACTTCACGTATTTTCTGATAACTGATTTTCACGCATGTTATGGGCAGTATCTTTAAAAATAAGGCCCCAATACTCCCAGACACTTTTCGTCGGCCGTTTTGCTTAGGGCCAGGTAGTTCTGTCAAATTAGGCATTTAACGCTGTCTTGTTCTCGCGACCGTCACCGACCGCGGAATCGGTGCCACAGTGCAGAAATAACATTAAAATATTGGACTATCTAATTTAAACTCATTTTTGTTCAAGATTTGTTTATACTAGTGATAACAATTTTGTGAATTGTGAAGTGAAACAAAGAAATACTAAATTTATCTATACTCGTAGATATACAAAACTCAACCTTTTCTTTTTGGTCACACTATAAGTTGAGAACGGCTTTTCCAATTTCATGCATCTTTTTAAAATGTGTCCTAATAATTCACAAGTTCGTCAAAAACTTTAAAAAATGTGCTGAAACGTAATGAAAGGCCAGTGAAAATAGAAGGTTTTTTGGACAACTTTGCACTAAATTTCTAATCCAATTTTTTTCTATGAGGTAAAGATCACTTACTGAGCATAAAATTACAAAATTCCCACAGATCCAGGTAGAGCTTCAAACGCCAATTGAAAAAAAAAACTGTTTTAACCGATAGTTTGGAAACTATATATTTTGACAATAATTGTAGAAAATAAAATTTTGCATCTTTTGTTGCTAGTAAACTTTTTTTGTAAAACTTACCGTTTACGATTTATAACCCATTTAATAATACGATTGCGATGATGCCGATAATAGTGGATGTAAATGATGTGGTCTTCTCTAATTGAAACAAGCACAGTGTACCTCGTAACCCCAAGGTTCGAACCTTCGACAAAAACCCACTCTGGCAATGCGTTTCATTGTTGTCAACATTGTTAGTTGGTAAACTAAATGGAACTGACATTAGTTGAGCTGTATAATACGCCAACTTGGATCTTGCTTCTGGAGTAATTGGGAAATTATGAACTTGGGTTATATAGTACTTTACTTAGCTCACCTCGACATGTGAGCTTCCTGACAAATTTCTCTTAAACTTTTTTATTTCTGGGTTGAAAATATCTAATTATATGTCCAAACATCAAATCGAACTTAACATGGCCATGATGCTATTTCAAGATTTACTTCATCGAGATTAAGTATTTTAATCACATAATTTATTCCTCAAACGCATAAAGTAACTATTGTAATTACACAAATCAAATCAAATATTATTGTCGCTTTACCTGAGTCGGTTTTATATGGACACAAGAGCCTTAAGGCCAGGTATTTCTGTCAAAGTAGGCATTTAACGCTGTCTTGTTCTCGCGACCGTCACCGACCGCGGAATCAGTGCCACAGTGCAGAAATAACATTAAAATATTGGACTATGTAATTTAAACTCATTTTTTGTTCAAGATTTGTTTATGTTTGTTTGTTTATGATAAGAGTTTTGTTGCTATATAAACGAAGAAATATTAAATTTATCTATACTCGTAGGTATACAAAACTCAACCTTTTCTTTTTTAGGTCACACTATAAGTTGAGAACGGGTTTTCCAATTTCATGCATCTTTTTAAAATGTTTCCTAATAATTCACAAGTTCGTCAAAAATTTAAAAAATGTGCTGAAACGTAATGAAAGGCCAGTAAAAATAAAAGGTTTTTTGGTCAACTTTGCACTAAATTTCTAAACCAATTTTTTCCTATGAGGTAAAGAGCACTTACTGACCATAAAATTACAAAACGAACCTTCGACAACTTGTTGACTCTAAACGCTTTAAAAACAAAATTTATGACATTTCGTATAACCAAAAGAACCAGTCCTCGATCTACTTTACTCAAACTTCATTCATGTGGACTACAATTCAATCCATTATGTGACTGCCCTGCACTTGAATGTGTTGAAAAAATCAAATATTTGGGAGTGGTGATTGATCACAGACTGACATTTAATAATCATATTACGGCCGTGCGAAGTCGATTACGAAAAATGCTACACATTTTTAAACGACTAGGTACTGTTTCTGATCCAATAACATTGCGCATAGTTTACATTGCCTTGTGCCAGTCTGTGATCAATTACTGTATTGTCTGTTGGGGCTCTGCTGCAAAAACGTATCTAATAAGTGCAGAACGAGCTCAAAGAGCCGTACTAAAAGTAGCTTACCAAAAGCCTTACAGGTACCCAACAGACAAACTCTACGAGGTCACAAACTTTTTGTCTGTAAGAAGACTTTTCATCCTCTCAGTTGCTCTAAGATTCCACAGAACATCGTTATTCACCATGACAAATTCGAAAAAAAGTGGTCATAGAAGAAATACATGGGCACTGCCCAAAACAAAAACCAGTTTTGGGCAAGGTGCATTTACTTTTTACCGGACCATACCTATACCAATTCCTTGACAAAGAGCTCGATATACTGGAGACGTCATATTACGAGTGTAAGAGAAGGGTCTCAGCCTGGTTAATTACCCAGGGATACGCAGAAACAGAAAAAATTGTGACACCATTAAAGTAATCCAATTTTCTATAAGTAACTTCTTAGACAAGAACAAAACATACTGAGTAACTCCTGATAATCCACTTAATGTTTTGTCATAGCGTACTTAGTTTTCGATTGGTCCATCCCTCTAATTAAATGTGATACCCCTAGGGTGAAAGATGTTTACTTAATTATGTCAAAAAAAAAGTTATATATGAGCTATTTTTGGAGGCCGCAACTTATAACACCCCGCGCAACTTATAACACCCCGTTCTCGCGTAAGTGGTTGCAAATCGAAAAGAATTAAACATCTACAGCAAACGCAGGTCTGTAAACTATCTAGCATCAAATGGCTGAATTTATGCAAACACAGATACACAAACAACTAGTCCAACCAACAGTCTCACACACACACACACACACACACCCTCACACACACACATACGAGTACGGACACACCCTCTCTCTCTTGCACATACACACACACACACACCCTCACACACACTCACACACACTCATATTAATGGACGTGAACATCCATAGTCATTAGAATTTTCATACAAACACATCCACATCCCTTATTTAACATAGCAATATATGTATGTACTACCATCATAATATATATATTTATAACATATATGGATTTATAGTTATATGTATCAATATAATCATTAGCTGTAGGTTTTAATTTTATTTTTTTGTAGTTATTATTATTAGTATTAATTAGTTCCTTTAAGTGATAGATCTAATTGTGTGATTTGTATTAAATGCACCTCTTTTCTCTTTTCATATACCTATAGTCAGATTTGTATTTCTCATAGTTTTATTACTTTTTGTATTTCTGTAATGGATATGCCTGGTACCCACGACACAGGTTGCCCTAGTGTGGGTACCAGTGTACACATGATTAGATACCTTTTCTGAACATATTATGTCAGTACCTAAGCTATATTGTTTTAAGTAATGTATTTAAACTGAATAAATAAATTTCAAATTTCAAATTTCAAACAAAAACCCACTCTGGCAATGCGTTTCACAGCTTAGTTGTTCTTATTACAAAAGTGGAGACCAAACTCTTCGTTCAACTCTTCAATCATGATGATGAACGGTGCTGTTTATTCGAGCAACGAGCAATATATAGAATAACTTTAATTTCAAAACCCCGACTACAAAAAGATCTACACGTAAAAAAATATTACCTACTATCTAAGGACACTTTGGTGAGTCAGACTAGTCTTAGAATATCTTTGTTACCAAAATCCATCCAGCCGTTTGGAAGATATGTGGAAATAAAAGATTTACAAACAAAAGATACGCGCGAAAAACATAGCCCATCTTCCATTCCGGTTACAAGAACAAAATTAAAAATTTTGATTAACCCCCGACTACCTCGGATTTGTTATCTGTACAACATTCTACTAGTCAAGCCCTTTCATTTGATACCCATATTAAGGGAGTTGTGAAAAAGTAAATGAATTTCGCCATTTTGTTGTAGCGGCCATCTTGGATTTGAAATTGTCATAGTGCAACGTATTCTACTAGTCAATCCCTTTTGTTGGATACCCATATTGTGGTAGAAATGAAAAAAATAATATAATTCGCCATTTTGTGGTGGCGGCCATCTTGGATTTGAAATTTGTTATTATGTATTGTATTTTAATGGTCAAGTCCTTTCATTTGATACCCATATTAAGGTAGGTTGTGAAGAAATATTTTGGCCGCCATTTTGTGGAGGCGGCCATCTTGAATCGATATTAACCAAACATAGCTAAGAACATCCGCACGGATATCAACTTTTGAATAAAAAAAACCGCATTGAAATCGGTCCATCCGTTTAAGCTCTACGGTGCCACAGACAGACACACACACAGACAGACAGACAGACAGACAGACAGACAGACATACATCGACATCAAACTTATAACACCCCTTTTTTTGGTCGGGGGTTAAAAAGGGACATGTTTATGCTACTGGGAACAGAATTCACATCTTATTATTTTTACATTGTTATCATCAAATTTGACGTAATAAATCGTAATCGATAAGTTCGAAAAAAAAGTTTACTGGCAACAAAAAATGGGAAATTTTATTTTCTACAACAATAATAGGCTTTATAACTTTTTCAGAATATCAGCCAAAAACGTTTTTTCGAGCTGGCGCTTGAAGCTCCACCTGGATTTCTTATTATTTTGTGATTTTATGCTCAGGAAATAATTCTAAACGTTATATAAAAAATACGAATCGGAAATTTAGTGCAGAGTTAAATTCTACGAGTAATTTTACTGCCTAAAAGGCTTCTTATCAAATTTGGTCGAGTGTCTAAATTTCTATGAACAATATTAACATTTTCATAAAAAAAAAAAAGAAAAAACAATCAATTTTGGTGGTGTCACAAACTTGGAAAAGAAATAAAAAAATAAAAATTCTAACAAAACCATACGTGTATCTATGGAAAGTGTTCTAAATTGTATTGAAGTTCCTAACATTTTTTTTTTCTAAACTGAATAGTTTGCGCGAAAGTCTCTTCCTAAGTGGTAAAATCTATATGTGGGGACTTTTCTTCCAAGTACTAAGTACCTTACTACCAAAGAATTTACCTAAATGGCATTTATATTAGGGGATTTACGCAGGGATTTCTCCCCTCTCATTATATCCTTATCCCGAACTCTGATTTAACGGATATTTTACCAATACTTATCTATTTTCCATTGCATCCGCATTGAATTTTTACTGATGTGTTATCGACGTCAGTTTTAAGACTCCTTTTGGTCTACAACATTAAGTAAACAGCGTATTAATTAGTATCAGCGTCTATTTGCAATTCCAATGAAAACGGTATCAAAAATCAAGATCATAGCGTGCTTCACTAGTAATACCTACTGATATTGTTATACTGTGGCACTATGATCGTAATATTTAAAATTTATCGGTTGTCAAAATTGCAAAATCAAGCACAGGCCCGTCGTCCGTGAGCGCCGAAACGCGACTGATCAGGCTTGCCGAACGGCGCGCTATATATATGGTGGATATTAAAACATAGTGAATAACTGATACTTTTTATCAAGTCAAACTCTGCGAATGCATCTATAACTTTTTAGTGGCTTTCGTTGAGTATAAAAATTTAGTAAAAAAATTAATTAGTTAAGTCATAAACTTGAAAAAACTTTTTGAAAAGGGGTAACTTTGGGATTTTTTACTATCAAGTAAAATTCATTAAATCGTGTTACTGACTGCGAATTGCACTAGCTTAGATCCTTAACTATTACAAATATTTTTTTCAGAGTTTGATACACTATTTTAAAGGTCTTAAAGTTGTTTTAAAAATTCAAAATTACGGCCTACACGCCCTTAACAGACGCTTTAAACTCCCAAAATAATAGAGTCTGTTTAGCAAAACGGCCGACGGAAAGTATCTGGGAGTAACGGGGCCTTATTTCTAAAGATACTGTCTATAACGGACTAAAAGAAAATCTTTTTGAAAACATGTGTCATTCGCGAAACTGCACTTTACCAACTTGGTAGATTACGGTCTTGACTCTCCCACTCTGCTCGTGGTTGAAGCCCCGAGTCCCAGCAAACAAAAAATAGGCTACATGCGGTAATATGCAATTTTGCGGTAATGCATTTATTTTTATTAATTATTATTTGTATTATATTTGTAGTCCTTCCGTATTCCGTCATTAATTTGTCTTCTTAGTTTCTAAGTTTTGGGTTAATACATATTAAAAAAAACCTTTGAAACTAGGGTGCCGCCAGCAGCGTAACAAGATACCGGTGGTTAGGGCTGCACAGCGAAGAACCTCCTGACTGCATCGTCAGAAGGTTCCTCGTTGTGTCAAGGATGCTCGCCTTTTGCATCTGACCCTTAATCCAACCGTCTAGCGAACGTTTCTGGAGATAATGGTCGAGACTTCGCTATAAGGCCGTTTACCGACATGACTATGGGGACAATGATCGTCGAATCAACATTATTTTTTGTATTATTATTAATATTGTTACTAACCTTGATATGAAACAAAATGCCCTAACATTGTCAAGGTTAGATGTACATCTCGAGACCATGTGACCATGTACAATATTGACCCTTGACTGTGTGCTCGGTACTCGCTTATCTCGTCCACTAACCGACTCAGTATATTAATCGGTAGAATGGAATTAAAAAATAACTAAACAACTGGGAACACATGCACCCGAATTCTCAACGAACGAATCAAAAGTCTAATAACACCCATGGCCCATGGATAATTTTAATACCGCGTTTTATTGTCATACAGCGCCATCTAGTTATCTCATTTCAGAAAAGGTTAAAGTGATGACTGTGACGTCGTTATTGACCGATGAGGTGTTCGCGTAAACAACTGTCGCAACAATCCTGACAGTGCTATATTCTAAATCTAGGTTACACGCGCGCCCTAAATTACGTAGTGCTGAGCTAGTATAAGTTAGCTTAAGAATATGTTTAGTTATAATATTCATTGAATAAACGGAGCTGAACCCGTCAACATGTTTTATTCTTTCACCATTGACACCAAACATTACATGGCGACCCTGCCATCGCCGAACATGCCACCAAGCAAGATACCATAGAAGAAGAACAACGACAATACCGCAACCGCCACCGCAACTCGATGCAGAAAAATTGAACTGAATACAGAAAGAATTTAAAATGAAGACCATCGACCGTATTTGGCCCTCACTACGTTACGTCGGACGCGTCACCAGCGGCCAACCAGCTGACCAATAAAAAGTAACCAGAGCTGACAAAAAATAGAAGAACAAAGAAATCAATGTTGGAGGAGCCATGACCATGCCCGGCTCGGAAGCAGCGGTGTCCAGGGACCATGCCCGGCCCACGGAGTCCAGGGTATAGCCCGGCCCACTCGACGCGCCGAGAACAATGCGCCCGCGAAGGAGAGCAGAGCAACAAGCAGACCCGCATTACCGCCGCGGAGCCTGCCGCGCCGGACCGCCCCGCACCGGGATCACCTGCGCCGCTCCGCGCCCCGTGTCGATGTAGTGTTAGTAAATGCGTGAGTGTATTTGCAATTGTTAGATAATGCCTCCGAGCAATTTTTTTGATATATTTGGTCAATCGATATTTAGTTGAAATTTTGTAAGTAGCATACCTATAGATAAAATACATTAAGTTACGCATATGTCCGAATAGAACGACATAAATATAAAATACCTTAAAATAAACTATAGAATAACTAGCTTTTACCCGCGACTTCGTCTGCGCCACATATTTATTAAAGTAATTGAGGCAGTACCTACTCGTATTTCTACTACCATACAAATTCACGTTTCCTAATCAAAATCGGTCTAAGTCAAAGTTTTATATTTATTAATAAACTAGCTGAACCCGCTACTTCGTTCGCGTAAGCAGATGTTACTGACTTATACATTAATTGGAAGTATCGTACGTCAAATATTTGGATAAGTAGTCATTGAAAAACCTTTGAGTTTCAGTGAATTTGTTTTTTCCACACACAAATTTATTTAATTTTATCATCTTTATTTTTCTTTTTTTAAACAAAATCAAACATACTTAGTAAGGTTTCGTAGTATCGAACATAGCCGCAAGTGTTAAGTTTGTAAGATTTTTATAGGATACATTATGAAAAGTCTGAAGCTAATGTGCATGATCTGATACCTATTTACCTATTTCTTTTTATCCGCAAGCTGTTTTCTAGCTGTTACCCGCGACTTCGCCGGCGTAAAATTTTGAACGAAGCCTGTGTGGAATCAAAATAATTAAAATTTTGAGTGTTAATGATATTCAAGCAAGTTGAACCCGTAAATCTTAGCCAAGTTCTAGTGAAATGTTAATGTATGAATTTAATTGTAGGTAACACACAAAAAAAATCAAGAACGAAATAATCCAAATTTGGCATCATAATCCTTTTAGCAGCAAAAACTTATTAGTACAATTTAGAATACCAGTAACGCCACCTAGTGAAAAAGAAAAATACATACCACAATAGCAAATCATCGATTTAAATGGCCTTTAGTGCTTTTAGATTTAAACTGGCATTAGCGGCGTCTAATGAGAATATTATGTTGCTTGTTATTTTGATTGTGAAAGCAAATCACCTATATTATCTACGCCAAAACGGGTGCATATTTTTCATTTTGGCTTTTACCTTACCATCACATCAAGTTCTTGACGAAAATATATGCTTATATTAATATGGAGTTAAATGAAAATGTAGACTTATTAGCCCATGTGAAATTTTAGACTCTAAACTATATGTGTTTCGTATGTCAACCCATATCGTTGTGCCGTTTTGACGTGATAGTTAATATTTGGTTCCTTAGGGTCCATGCTTCTTTTCAGGTTGATAGGTAATAAATACAAAAATGTGGTATTTCAGACTATGAGTTATTTCTGTTTCAATTTTCTACCAAATTTGCTTAGTCTTTCCTACGTCACAGTAACCTATAAGTAACCGATTTGCTATTTCTGAGTTCAAACTACGTGTGTTTCGAATTCCATCCAAATATGTTCAGCCGTTCCAACGTTGTCCTGTAAATATTATGAATGTCACTGTTTGGATGTTTGTTACGTAATACATAGAGTACTTATACATAGGCAATGTTTAGCCTATGTGTTCTTCCAGACTGTAATCTAATTCTATTTCAAATTTCAACCCGATCACTTGATACGTTCCGCCATGATTAAAGCGGCAATAGAAATACATCATCTGCGAAAATTTCAACTGTCTAGCTATCACCGTTCTTGAGATACAGCCTGGTGACAGACGGACGGACGGACGGACGGACGGATAGCAAAGTCTCAGTAATAGGGTCCCGTTTTTACCCTTTGTGTACGGAACCCTAACAACGGTCTGCTTCGGTCACCGAAGCTTGTTGAACACTACCTTTAAATTTTAAACAGTATTTGGATTGAAATAATACGTTTTCTAATAAGTTACGGCTGGTCTAGTAAGTTACAGCTGACCTAATCGGGAGAACGGCGACTGTCGACCCAGACCCAGGGTTCAAAACCACGCGCACCATTGTCTTTTCAGAGTCATGTTCGTAATGCCGGTAATTAAAACGGTGAAGGAAAACACCGTGAAGAAACCGAAATCTACCTATAATCTAAGTTCTAAGTCATATGTCATCCACCAACCGACACTGGGCCAGCGTGGTAGATTATAGCCTTGTCTCTCTCCTTGCGAGAGAAGGCCCCGACGCCCAGCAGTGGGAACATTTAAGGGGTTGTTTATGCTGCTACTTATTATGCTGATATGTTTTCTCCAAAATACAAAAATCTACTTCAATGACAGGTAATTTAATTATGTTATTCGACTAAATTTTATAAGAAGGTATTTTATATGTCGTACAGATAAATCTAAGTTGATTTTAGTTTTTTTTGTTGATATTTGAAAAACTACCTCCCTGTTTTCGATATTTAAGATCACCTCTGAAGTATTTTCTACCAAACAAAAAAAGAATTATCAAAATCAACTAACAATTAGCGGAGTTATCGCGTAAAATAAAACCAAATAAAAAACATGCAACCCGATTGAGAACATCCTCCTTGTTTGAAGTCGATTATAACCGAATGATGTTTGTTTTTCCACACAAAAATATATTTTTGACAATTATTTTGTCATCCAAGACGACGCGACGCGATCACGTGGGCACTTTCTAGTATCTAGAATCTAGATATTCTGTGGATCGTCTGTGATACACAGAATACTTAGAAGTTAGTATGTACCGAACGCGCCGCGCGTGTCGTTATTATTTAATGTTTGTGTAATTTCCGAACCAACAGACCGATATTGTTCAAATTTTGACGGGACAATATAAAAAATGTGTTATTTCTAACAAAAAAAGAATTAATGAAATTAAGCAACGCAAACATGAGTTACAACTAAATACTCATTCTGACTTTCACCCCCCTCCCGCACGAAATCCGATCAGAATTTGGGGATTAAAAGTAGCCTACAGCAATGTCCTTAGGATAAACTAAAGTCATGCCAAGTTTCAGTTGAATTGAATCAGTAGTTTTGGCGTGATGCGTGATCCCTATACAGAAAGACAGACAGACAGACAGACAGACAGACAGACATGAAAGAAAAAAAATGCAGTTTCGCCATCAGTATCGACTATGGAGTGCCCCAAAAAAAAAATTTCAAAATATCTTCAATGTACAGAATTCGACCCGTTACAGTTTTATTATAAGTATAGATGTACAATTTACACGACAAATTAAAAAAAAAATGTTCTCAAAAAATAATCAAAAACAGACTTTAATTTAAAATCATAGTGGGACGGTCCGCCAAATTTTATTAGAGTCTATTAGTAGATATATCGTCTGATGAACGCAAATTTTAGTTTTTTGTTCATATTTCAAAAACAGCCGCACTAATTTCGATAAAATTTATATGACCACCTCTGAACTATAATCTACCAACCAAAAAAATAACCATCTAAATTGATTCACAATTGGATATACAACTGGATTGATAACCTCCTCCTTTTTGGAAGTTGGTTAAAATAGCATACAAAGAGTGCAAAGATCCTTCCATGCACACTTTTACTCCTCATTTCCTCGTCTGCGCTTTGGAATTAAAAAGTGCTGGACGAGAGACGGAAGTATCTTTGTCTCCGGACCAGACGGCACTCGCCATCGTATTAACAGTATGAAAGACCTCACAACCATACAGGCACCTCAGTCTTCGTCCCTTAACTCCCCTACACCACACATGAAAGGGAGTAGAACAGTGGTTTCACCACAGGTTTCATCTGCCGCAGCACAGCGTACGGCGAGTCGACCAGCACCTGTCGTTTCAAAGGATTCGAAGACCGTCCGATCAAGACGTGACCTTAAACCGAAATAACATTTCATGTGTTTACCTTTTGCAAAATTGTTGCCGGAATTAATTTAGAGGTAGTCTTCGATAGTACATTTCTGTCGTCACTTTTTATTTGGTTTACCCTTATTATAAATGGTTAGTCTTTATTGTTGTTTTTAGTTGCATTGTTTACTTGCGTTGTTGTTCACTCACAGGAGATTCAAGGCAACATCCTCTTTGAACAGACTTTCCATTTGCAACGTTACGGTCGCAGTTATGCGCCGAAGAACTGTAAATGTAAACTAATATCTAGATTATCTAGTAAAATATTTTTTTGTTTATTTTCACTATTTAGGTTTAATACTTTTTTTTTGTCTCGCATCAATATGCCAATGTCAAAAGTCAATAACGTCAATTGAATGTTTTTTTTTCTTTTTGGCGTGATATGAATTATGTAATCGGCAATGCAGTGCAAGTGTTTTTTTTTTCTTTTGAAAATGATTATTGTAGTTTCATGTATTTTTTGTTATTTACTTAGAAAACTAAAGTTATGTGCGGAATGACTGTATGATAAGCTAATGTTGACTAATGTTGTTTTTGTTTCTTATTTTTCTCTATTTAGTTTTTTTATGCGTCATATCTATAGTCTCTCCTCTGACAATCACAATACCAATGTCAAATAAATGTTTTTTCTTTTCTTTGATTTGATTCGTGATAATATGGATTATGTCATCGGTAATTACCTACCTAACTCTGAGTGCAAGTGGTTTTTATTTCTTTTTAAATGTTAATGTAGCTTTATGTATTAGTACGTGTTTTTTTAAACTGTATAATTGTAGAGGTAGTATTTACTGTATTTAGTGCACCAGTACTTAGCATTGCCCAGCGTTGTTTGTATTTTTTTTTATTCTTTAGTAACATGACACAATTTGGCAGGCAGGCGAAAAGTTTTGTTTATTGCAAACTTTGAAAATCATAATTTTAATTATTTTTATTTATTATATATATATATATATTTGTTCTATATATTCATATTAATATTATATTGTTTTATAGATATTTTAGTAACGTACCTTCTTATTTATTGTTATGTCTTGTGGTTCTTATCACTCGACATGTTCTTCACTAGATGATAGTGCGGCCAGCCTTTTTACCCTTCCTACCTTAGCTGATTCCATTGACTCATTTATTTCAGATGTTCCTAAAAATTTTAACGTTTTCCATATAAATGCTCAGAGTGTTACGGCTCATTATCCAGATATGCTGGCGTCCTTTGTAAACTCCAATATTCATGCAATTTTTGTCTCTGAGACGTGGCTGAAGCCTGTTATCCCCTCAAATTCTGTGTCACTACCTGGTTTTCGACTTCTTAGAAATGATCGTATTGGTAAAGGTGGTGGTGGCGTAGCCATTTATCTTCGTACGCAGATTCCTTTCACCATTGTTAGTATGTCAGTGCAGCCGCCCCCATCTGATGCCGGTGAACATCTTTTCATAGAGGTTGAATTACATCCACCAAAATACTTCTCGGGGTGTACTATCCTCACTCTCGCGAGGTCAATTACTTCAATTCTCTTGAAAATTTACTCGTAGATATCTCCACTCCATACGACCACGTTATTATTATGGGTGATTTCAACACTTGTTTGCTCAAACAAGATTATCGGTCCCGTAAACTTACATCGTTAGCCACGTCTCTCAATTTAACTATTCTTCCTCTTGATTCTACTCATAGCCCTCCAAACTGTACTCCCCCTCTTCTTGATTTGATACTAATATCCTCTCCCGCTCATGCTGTCAAACATGGCCAGTGTGCAGCAAATGATTTCTCTCATCATGATATGATCTTTCTTTCCTATAAAATTCGCCCTCTCAAAATCAAGCCCAAAATTCTTCTTCAGCGCAGTTTTAATAGTATCAATATCGATAGTCTACGCAAGGATGTTATAGAGACAAATTGGTCAGATGTCTTGAATGCAGATAGCGTGAATACTAAAATTGAGTATTTCAATAGAATTATAACAAATATTTATGATATTCATGCCCCTTTACACGCTGTTAAAATGAAACATTTACCGGCACCCTGGCTAAATGATGAAATTCGTGAGCTAATGCACAAAAAGTTAATTGCCAAAAATAAGCTCAAGCATCGCAAATCTGATATAAATAAGGAGAAGTATATAAACCACCGTAACGTCTGCAACAGAGCGTGTAGAGATGCGCAACGCCGACATATTCATAATTCTGTTGAAAATGAAGATCCTTCTAAGGTATGGAAATTTCTAAAGTCACTGGGAGTTGGCAAATCTCGTCAAGATACTATTTCTAAAAAATTGAACATCGACCAACTAAATCAGTACTTCTCTTCTTCTAACAGTTTTTGTGGCCCGATTAAAGGTCAACCTCTTGAATCTCTTTCCTCTATAGCCCCTCCCGTTTATGACCCTTTTTTTTCAGTCAATTTGCCGCATGTGATGTTAAGAAGAGCATACTATCAATATCATCTAATGCTGTTGGTAGCGACTGTATTAGTCGTAAGATGATCATTCCCATACTCGATGAACTTGTTCCAATAATCCAGCATATCCTCAACTATTCCGTGACATCCGGCACCTTTCCAAGTATTTGGAAAGATGCTCAAATCATTCCACTTCCAAAGAAGACAAATCCTGAACTCCATTTCGACTATCGTCCTATTTCCATCCTTCCTTTTCTTTCCAAAGTTTTAGAACATCTCATCCACCAACAACTTTCCTCTCACCTTACCAAGAACAATCTCCTCAATCCATTTCAATCTGGTTTTCGTACGGGGCATAGCACTACCACTGCTCTTACAAAAAACACCGACGACATACGAGATGGGATTGGTCACTGTAAACTGACTGTACTAACGCTACTGGATTTCAGCAGTGCTTTCAACAATGTCGATTTCGACATTTTGTTGGAAATTCTTCGCTCTCTTAACATATCTCCATCGGCAATTGAATGGTTTCGTAATTACCTGTTAGGACGCCGACAGCGAATCAAAATCGATGACTCTTACTCCTCATGGTGTAGTGTCACTGCCGGTGTTCCACAGGGCGGCGTTTTATCTCCTTTGCTTTTTGCAATTTTCATAAATGCTATCTCAAAACAATTAACTTCTTCCTACCATCTGTATGCAGACGATTTACAAATTTACACTCAAGCATCTCCTGAACAATTGCATGAGGCCATCAACGCTACTAACACAGATTTAAATAGCTTACTAATTTGGAGCAAATCATTTGGCCTCACAGTGAATCCAAAAAAAACACAAACTATAGTTATTGGCAGCTCCCGAATGATTTCCAAGATTGATTGGTTTCACCTACCACAGGTGATTTTCGACGATACTCCCATCAAAATTAGTGAAGTTGTTAAAAACCTGGGTATTATTATGGATCGAAATTTTTCTTGGGGTCCTCAACTGGCAGAGGTTAGTCGTAAGATATTTGCCTCAGCAGCTTCTTTGAGAAGACTCCGAAATTTTCTCCCGATTACTACTAAAACTGCGCTTGTAAAATCTCTTCTTTTCCCTATATTGGATTACGCTGACGTTTGCTATCTGGATTTAACCGAAGAGCAATTGAACAAACTTGAACGTTTGCAAAACTTTTTCATACGGTTCATATTTGGCTTACGAAAATATGACCACATTTCTGAATTTCGCCGTAAGCTCAAATGGTTATCTGTCCGTCTTCGCCGTAACGCTCACATCCTCTTTTTCCTTTACAAAATTTTGTTCAACCCTACCACTCCCTTATACCTGAGAGAGAGGTTTCATTTTGTTGAGCCTAACTCCCAACCTCTTCGCTCCACTCGCGTCCTTAAACTTAGGTTTCCCTCTTCTACTCATGCAAACCTTTCCTTTTCCAAATCATTCACAGTACAAGCTGTTTTGCTGTGGAATGATCTTCCTCTCACTATAAGACAAGCTAAGTCCTTCCCATTTTCAAAATCTTGTTTACCAGCATTACATTTCCTCTTCTTGATTGGTACGCTTATTTCATTGATTTTATATTTATACTTTATCGTTATATTCATTTATGATATATATTATTTACTATATATTGATATACTATGTATGTATGTATCTAATTATATATGGATGTTTTTTGTATATTTTATGTAATATTGTATTATATGTATTTATCTAAGTAATTACCTAAGCTGTGTCAATCTGCTTATGAGTATTATACATTATTTATGTATTTTGGCACTATGTATATTTATTGAATTACACCACCTACAGTACACGATTTCTACTACTATTAGTTCATTCATAGGTTGCCTGGAAGAAATCGCTTTAAGCGATAAGGCCGCCCTTTGCTCTGCATAATTTATTATCGTTTTACTTAGTTCTAAGATTTATGGTGTAAATTTGTGGATGTTATGTAATTATATTATTATTATTTCCACTCTTTTCAACTCTTTTTCTGTGATAAAAAGTCGCCGTTGTCCTTTCCTAAGTCTAGTCTATCTGTGCACCAAATTGTAACAAACTCTTTAAGTGGCTTAGGCGTTAGGCGGTAACGGACAGAGAGAGTTACTTTCATATATATAACTTCATATTAGAACAAAAATAACGTACCTATTAAACAAAGAAAAAAATGATATACTATAGACAATAGTAGATACACGAATTAAATTTATTACACTCCGCGAGGTATAAGCTGAGCTTTGCATTTGTGTGAGTGTACATGGATAGTGTAGGTGTGACAACCGGCCTTAGGCACGGCGCCATTTTCGCCCGGTAAAAACCGGTTTAAAGTTTAAACTGATTTTGGGTAACCGGCCTGAGGCGCGGCGCCATTCTGTCTCGCCGCGCTCCTGCTTCTTGTACAGACTGCAGCGTGACGTGTTTAATATTATTTTGTTTTTGTTTGATATAAGTGTTAGTAAAATGGATGCCAACACAAATAAGCGCAAAATACGGAAACCATTAAATAGCCAAGTAAAAGAAATTTTGTTTAATTTAAATAGCTATTTTAAAGACATGAACGATAAAGACATGTCAAGTGTGACTACATCAGCCCAATTGGTATCGACATCGACAGGAATTCCACTGTCAACTGTTAAAAGAGTATTATTGGAAGGTAAACGTGTTTTGAAAGATGGAACCAAATTCAAATCTCCGAAAAAGACCAGATGCAGGAAAAATATAATAATCATTGATTATTTTGATAAAGCAGTAATCCGTAGAACAATTCATAATTTTCACATTACTGACAAAGAGGTGCCAACAATGAAAAGAATTCATGAAAAATTAGAGGCTGACATTAACTATCCAAGATCAATATGGTCATTGCGAAAAGAAGTATCTCTTTTAGGATTCAAATGGTCAAGGACAGAGAATAACAGAAAATTTTTAATGGAAAAGCATGAGATCCGTCACCTACGTATAACTTATTTACTTAAAATTTCCGAATACCGTATTCAGGGCAGGCCTATCGTTTATACCGATGAAACATAAATATTGACACCACTCACACTTCATCAAAATCATATTCAGATGGCAGCACTTCTGGTTTGAAGAAACCTATTTCTAAAGGAAATCGATTGATAATCGTTCATGCCGGCGGCGAGGACGGTTTCATACCAAATGCGCTGCTGATGTTTAAAGCTAATCAAAAAAAGTGGTGATTATCATAACAATATGAATACAGAAAACTATACAAAATGGTTACAAACGCAATTAATTCCCAATTTGAAGCCCAATAGCGTTATTGTAGTTGACAACGCATTTTACCACAATTCGTTAAAAAAATCCCGCTCCCAACTCAAATAGTCGCAAACAAGATATGATTGACTGGCTCAAGTTACGCAATATCGATCACTCAATATCCATGCTTAAACCACAACTTTATCAATTGATACTGCATAATAAACAACGATTTATTGAATATAAAATTGACACCTTATTAAGAGAACATGGTCACAGCGTCCTTCGTCTACCACCCAGATTTCAATCCGATTGAAAATATATGGGCAATGATAAAAGGATACGTCGCGAAAAAAAACGTGTCAATGAATATGGATACAATAATGAGGTTAGCAAATGAAAAAATTGAAAGTATCACTGTACAGGAATGGAAAAATGTTTGTGACCATGCAATAAAAAAAGAAAAAAAGTTTCATGGATACGACGCCGTTATTGACAATATAACGGAAAGATTCATTATTAAAACAAACGACACATCAGACGAGAGTGAAAATGATAACGAGAGTGATAAAGAAAGTGACTATGGTGCAATGTCTGGTGTAGAAGATGTGTAGTTATTTTGTCTTTCAAATTGAATTTTTAGTAATAATCACACAATAACATGTACGTACTCATCAGTCAAATACACAGCTGGACTTTATTTTATCAATTTAGTTTTATTTTATTTTAATATCTGACTCTGACTGTACTTTTGGTGATCACTCACACTAATGCAAAGCTCAGTTTATACCTCGCGGACTGTACCTACCTCTTGATGAAAAAACATATAAAATTTAACAACTACTTACTTACTTACTAACCTTTAAAACTATTTGCACTTCATTTTATTTCAGCGAATACAAAAAAGGGCTTCCTATTATGAATGTAAGGGGACCTCAACATCTAAGTGTCCCCAAAACTGTCAACCTCACCTGCCCGTGGTGCACCCTGCCGACCAACAAACGAGGCTCTGACGACCGACCGATGGCGGGATAACCATCCAAATAGCCGTGCTGTAAATATAGCTGTGACGGGCAGCAGCGTCACATGCATAACATGGCACGGCACTGCGGTCGCCAACCCGCATGCCCAGCGTGGCGACTATGGGCAATACCCCCTTTATGATAGGTCCCAAAAAGAAAAGGCGCCTAGTTCTCGGCCGCCCTGCTATTCCTGGCCAAGGCGGCGGTCATGGTAACGGCAGGGCAGGGGGTGCGAAGAATCCCCGGGCTACGGTAGGCCGCCAAACCCAATTGACCCTGGCTGTGCATAACGGACGGACGATTCGAGCTGACGATAGGCTTGCTCAGCTGGAAAAAGAACTGACCCACATAAGGTGGCACATTCTCGGGTTATGCGAAGTCCGAAGACAGGGAGAGGACACCGTAACCTTGGAATCGGGCCAATGTATTACCGTGAAGGTCACCAGCTGTCGCAAGGTGGTATCGGGTTTCTGGTCCACAAAACTCTCCATAACAACGTTTTAGAAATCGCAAGTGTGTCTCCGAGGGTCGCATACCTGGTGCTGAAGTTGACTGAGAGGTATACCCTCAAAGTGATCATGGCGTACGCACCCTGGGAGGCATACCCTGATTCAGAGGGGGAAGCTTTGTATGAGGATATAGCGAAGGCTTTACATAACACCTCCAAAGCCCACTTCAACGTTGTTATGGGGGATTTTAACGCCAAAGTGGGAGTACGGAGTTGCAGTGAATCGGTAGTAGGACCATATGGTTTGGGAAGACGAAATTACAGGGGCCAAATGCTGATCGACTTCCTCGAAAAGGAAAGGCTGTTTCTGATGAATTCGTTCTACCAGAAACAGCCTCAGAGGAGGTGGACATGGCGAAGCCCCGACGGACGGACGAAAAATGAGATTGACTTCATTATTGCGGATAAACAGCGTATATTCAGGGATGTCTCAGTGGTCTCTAGGTTTGCTACCGGAAGTGATCACAGGCTTGTGAGAGGCACCCTGAATATTGATTACAAGCTTGAACGCGCTCGTTTGATGAAGTCAACACTCCGTCCGAACCTTCTCCAAACCATAGTTGGGTCTGAAACATTTTAGCTAGAACTGAAAAACCGGTTTGCTGCCTTGGAAACCACAGACAGCGTTGACCAGAAGCTCGACAGAGTGGTGGATGTCCTACGAGATGAGGGCACAAAATTCTGCAAAATGCGGCGCAAAGGCAGAAAGTCAAAGCTTTCGACGGAAACTCTCCAACTCATGGAGGAACGACGAAATCCCACGTTAACTTCGTCAGAACAAGGGGTTCTAAATAAGAAAATTACCAAACTTGTACGACGTGACCTCCGATTAGCTAACACGCTCTTGATTGAAAAATCAATTGAGCAAAATCGGGGGTCAAAAGTGTTCGTCAAGACACTAGGTAGAAGCCACCTAACGAAGTTAACCACCTCGGCGGGGACAGTCGTTACATCCAAAACGGGTATTCTTTCGGAAGTGGAAGACTTACGGCCAACTGTACGCATCACATGCTCCTCATCTCCCACAAAACGAGGACAAAAGAGCCACTCTGACACGCCACTACACAGAAGACCTGCCTGAGATAAGTCAAGACGAAATTGTGATGGCTCTTGGGCAACTTAAAAAATGGAAAAGCCGCGGGCGAGGACGGGATTACAACAGAGCTCTTAAAGGCTGGCCCCACTTCTAAAAGAGCTCCAAGAACTGTTTAATGCCGTCCTCTTCACCGGGAGGACTCCACAGGCGTGGCACAGAAGTGTAGTCATCCTTTTCTTTAAAAAGGGGAGATAAGACCCTTTTAAAGAACTATAGGCCAATATCGCTTCTGAGCCACGTCTATAAGTTGTTCTCAAGAGTTATCACAAATCGTCTCGCCTGAAGACTCGACGAGTTCCAACCTCCTGAATAGGCCGGGTTTCGAAGTAGGTACAGCACCATAGACCACATTCACACGGTACGGCAGATTGTACAGAAGACAAAAGAGTACAATCGGCCTCTTTGCTTAGCGTTTGTGGACTATGAAAAGGCGTTAGACTCGGTCGAAACCTGGGCTGTTCTGGAGTCCTTACAGCGATGCCAAGTCGATTGGCGATACATCGAGGTGATGAGATGTTTGTACGACGCCGCTACGATGACGGTCCAAATTCAAGACCAGCAGTCGAAGCATAGCAGCGAGGCGTGAGACAAGGGGACGTACTTTCCCCGAAATTGTTCTCAAACGCACTAGAGGATATGTTTAAGATTCTGGATTGGGTTGGACATGGCCTAAACATCAATGGCGAGTACATCTCTCACCTACGATTTGCGGACGACATCGTCATAATAGCAGAGTCGCTGGAGGACTTGCAGTGTATGTTGGACAGCCTGGCTGACGCTTCTCAACGCATCGGCCTCCGGATGAATTTGGATAAAACCAAAGTCATGTGCAACGAGTTCGTTGCTCCGGGACCGATTGCCGTTAGTGGAACCACTCTTGAAATTGTACAGAAATACGTTTACCTAGGGCAGACGCTCGAACTAGGTAGAGGTAATTTTGAGAGTGAGGCTATGAGAAGAATACAGTTGGGCTGGGCAGCATTTGGAAAACTTTGTCGGGTCTTCTCGTCACCCATCCCACAAAGTCTCAAGACAAAAATGTGTAACCAGTGCGTCTTACCCGTTATGACCTACGGTGCTAAAACGTGGACACTGACAGTGAAAATGGTCCGTAAGCTCAAAGTCGCTCAGCGAGCTATGGAAAGGGCTATGCTTGGGGTTTCTCTGAGGGATTGCATCCGGAACGAAGTAATTCGTCAGAGAACTAGAGTCACCGACATAGCTCAGCGTATTAGCAAACTGAAGTGGCAGTGGGCCGGTCACATCTGTCGCAGACCCGATAGCCGCTGGGGCAGACGGGTTCTGGAGTGGAGACCGCGAATCGGCAAACGTAGTGTAGGACGTCCTGAGACTAGATGGAGTGACGATATTCGAAAGGCAGCTGGTGGCGGTTGGAGAAGTAAGACCGAGGACCGGGCTGAGTGGCGTATCATATGGGAGGCCTATGTCCAGCAGTGGACGAATACAGGCTGATGATGATGATGATGACGATTATGAATGTAAGAACTTAAATAATTCAATTATTTTTACCGACAATAAACAAACTTTTATACTAAGTACCTATAACTAACAATATGTATTTAACTTAAGAAAGTAATCAAAGCTAAGTAAACAAATAGACTTACATAATAAAAAAATGTAAAGTATTATTTTTTAAGAACAATGAAAAACAACACTAAATAACTATGTGTATAACAACAATAAAGAACTATATCACGAAAACACACACACAAAATAACACTAAACTATAGAATCACGATAATACACACGCAAACTAATTTTAAAATTAACAACGACAAACCAAAACCACCAAATTACAGCATCCAGATGTACGATCAAAAAATAATGACGAACAAAAAAAGCAATACAATGACAACTAAAAAAAATAAGTACCTATTTAATTATATAACCCAAAAACTTAAAGATACTAATTTCAAGTTATTTTAATAATCACAAAACCCTGCAACTAACTAACTAAATGGAATTGTGATAATGTGATTAGAAAACAAAACAAAACACATTTACACAATTTCACAAAATTATTTACACTTAATTACCGTAAATCCACAGAAAAGCCTCTTACTTATTATGAATCTAACTTATTTACGTTTATAGAATTTTAAAACTCCTAAATTACCTATAATATTTAAGAACTCAGAAAATGGTTTAGAAAATGGGTTAAATTTGTCATTTTTTGACACTAATTAAAATCTTTATTTTAACATACTAGAACAAAATCAAAAAATTGGACTAACCCCCGACTACCTAAGATTTGTTATCTGCACAACTTTCTACTAGTCAAGCCCTTTCATTTGATACCCATATTAAGGGAGCTGTGAAAAAAGAAAAGTAATTCACCATTTTGTGATATCGGCCATCTTGGATTTGTAATTTGTCATAGTGAAAAGTATTCTACTAATCAAGCCCTTTCGTTTGATACCCATATTGAGGTAGTAGTGAAAAAAATATATAATTCGCCATTTTGTGGTGGCGGCCATCTTGGATTTGAAATTCGTTATAGTGTATAGTACTCTACTAGTTAAGTCCTTTCAATTGATACCCATATTGAGGTAGGTTGTGAAGAAATATTTTATCCGCCATTTTGTGGAGGCGGCCATTTTGAATCGATATTAACCAAACATAGCTAAGAACACCCGCACGGTAATTAACTTTCAAATAAAAAAAACGCATCGAAATCGGCCCATCCGTTTGAGCTCTACGGTGCCACAGACAGACACACACACAAGACAGATAGACAGGCAGACAGACAGACAGACAGACATCGACGTCAAACTTATAACACCCCTTTTTTAGCCCCCGACCAAAAAAACGACCTACGAACCTCCCTACGAACAAATAATAACGACGAATAAAATCAGCAAGCAGTAAAATCACCCAACTAAAGAAAATATTTACTCAACAATCTAACCCAAAAACCTAAATATACTATTTATTTCACGTTTTTTTTAATAATAATAAAATCGTGTAAATCGAATTGAAATCAATATTCAGTCAATATAAAGGATTTCTAACGAAAAACCTCATATATCGGACGCGTGTGTCACAATCGTCTGCCCTCACGTGTCTGCCCGTTTGGGTAAGCATACTTAGCGATATTTCCCCTCCCACATGCCCCGTCGCGCCGCGCGCGGCGCCGGCGGCGCGTCCTTCGATGTTCCGCGACGTTAATCTAAATCCCCTAATATAAGTAAGTATCCCCGTATAGTTAGTAATTATAAAATTGCTGGAACAAACGTTTATCGACTCCATTTCAAATGTCTAGATACAAAGTTTCATGGTTTTATTTTCAATAATATTGAACTTCCAGACTTTCACCCCCAATTCCACCCCCGTAGGTATAGTTCAAAACTACAAAACTGCTAAAATTTCGATTTCGTTTTTTGGTTTTTTTCGCTAAAATTTTATGGTTTCGTGTTAAATATCTAGACGTGAAGTTTCATAGTTCTTCAACAATGACGAAGTTTTCCATATAAACTTTCATCCCTTATTTTAAACCTTTCAACCCTTTTTTCGGAACAAAAAGTAGCCTACGTCCTTTCTCGGAATCTATTCTATCTATGTATCAAATTTCATCAAAATCTGTTGGTTGGTTTAGGCGGTAAAGACGGACAGACAGACAGACAGACAGACAGAGTTACTTTCGCATTTATAATATTAGTATGGATATGGATTATGTCATCAAAGTCGGTCGGTCTGTATGTAAATCCGAGCACGCGGAACATGAGCCGTGCGCCGTGCACTCAAAATGCACCAGATAGCCGCGAGTTTTTTCGTTCCTACGAATAATGAACAGTTTTACACGCTTAAAATTATAGAATGAATAGTGTTCGCGCCGCTAATTAAAAATAAAATATATTCATAGTTAATTTAAAAATACCGCTCGAGTTGATATCTCTGGTCACTCCTTTCAAATCCTATCCTTTGTCTTTCTCCCGCACCGCTCAAGCAACGCACCTAAGCAAGAAGGAAGATTGACCGTTTATACTTAATTCGGTCGTAACCGCCGCATTGTAAAATTAACACTCTCAAGTAAAATATCCAATCGTGCGCACGGGATGCCGTCTTATACAAAAATAATTAATTAATCTAACCAAAACTTTAACCATATGTTGTGAAGTGTCTGCGAAGGTTTTCTGTGGACGTAAGGACATTAGACAAGACGTCGGGACAAGTTTCCGATACGCCGCGAGCTGGTGCACGGTGAGTCCCTTTCTGTTTCCCTTGTTTCTTACCCTTTCCATCGTGACAGAGATATCCCTCGCAGATAAAAAACAACACCGCTACTTACAGTCCACAAATTTATCAAATTAAAAAGGACCAGCGCAGGTGGCTCCTTCCGACACCACCAGTTCTGGTCCTTCGAGCCGGATTGCCTATACTTTGATTTTACGTACTTATTATCAACCCGCATTCGTAAATACTTGTTACTAAAAATTCTCACAATTTCACTTGCAATAATTCTCCGCCATTTTATTTCACTCCGACGCATCCCTATGCCCGCATAATATCGACGTACTTCTTGGTCGATTATTCTAATTACGTTAATATTCTTTTTACCACACGCAAATCGTGTTAGGTACTTAGAATATTTTCTACCGCATCGCTATTATACCATTTCGATTCTAAAAACTTACCTACCTAGGTATAAGCCATACTTACCTAGGTCCCATTAATCTTATAATTATTGTTTCTCGCTCGCTTATAGTACCTAAAAACATAATTATTATGTAAGGATTAATACCTACCCGCTAATACACAGTGTAAAAATTGACTGTACCGCGCATTAATTTATTCATGCATCATCACGCACAATATATTCGATTTTATCTTCAATCTTTAATTTCATAACTTTTGTACTTTATGGTTGGATACTGAAATAGCCTATTACAAAGGTTGTTTCTAAACATATTTTTATACCTTACCACGCAGATAGTGTATTTTGTACACTTTTCATTTGTTATCACGAGTATATTTTTTTCTCAATGTAGGGTACATTTGAAATATCGGTAACAAAAGTTGAACCGACCTTCTTATCGGTCGTTATCAGTGTGCAGTCACAGAACAATACGTTAGAATAAAGTTGGTGGCACACTGGTAGCTCGTAGGTGTTTATTAGGTAAATCATGAATGCAATTTCTTGTTGAGTTTTATTTCACACGGACTTGAGAAATTTACAAAACGCGAAAAATATTCAAACGGATAATTTGATTACCTATATTTTAAATTATTATTTCTGAAATAACGGATGTTCGATAATGTGATTTAATTTTATAAAAGGTTTTATAAATACAAGACATTGATTGCCTTCGTGATTCAGTTGTCCCCTATCCCAGCCTGCAAAACCAAGGTCGTGGGTTCGATTCCGGTCCTCGAACCAACATTTTTTTGTCATTCTATTACGTAGGCTACAGTAATTCTTTGTGTATACCTACATACTTATATTAACCGATTTCTGCTTATTTTTTGAATTAGTATACCTACCTACTCGCATTCATTCGTATCAGTAAACCTACAGTTCTTTGTGTAGTTACGAGTACAATAACAAACCGCTTCGCTTTGATAATTGTTTACCTTTATAGATATTTATTTTTAATAATTTTGCTTGCATTTTGTTCAATTATTCAGCATGGCAGCCAAGATTTCAACTTTAAAAGCTAAAAATAATGCTATATTCGCGCGATTAACTAATCTTTACGATGTAGCTAGAAACATAGATGTAGCTACCGCAAATCTTCGTTCCGCGGAAACATTTATGGCAGATTCAGAAACCTTGTCTGTTATCCGAAAGGATTTCATTTCGAATCTAGACTTAATTAATGAGCTGGGTTGTATTGGTGACGAATTATTCTTGCCTGATTATAAAACTTTAAATGCGTTTGAAGATATTTATACGCGTATACAAAGAGTGCGTTTTCAAATACTAGAGAACTCACCCGCCCGCATCCCAATAGGAACGGCTAGTGAAAATAAAGGCAATTTCACACCGGTCAAACTTCCGCCGATTCAAATTCCTTCCTTTGACGGGAAAATTGAAAATTGGCCCGTGTTTTATGAATCCTTTAAAGCGAATATACATTTAAATGAATCATTATCTAATTCTCAGAGAATGCAATATTTAACCGGTAAATTAACTGGGTCCGCTTTGAAAATAATCGCAGGTGTTATTCCCTCAGGTGATAATTACCTATCCATATGGGAAAGTTTAGTACAAAAATACCAAGACAAGGTCATTAGGGTGCCATTACATGTCTATTATCTTTAATATTAAGCCCGCAGTTAATAATTCCACTTCGTTAAATACTTTTGTTGAAACATTTGATGCGGCGGTCTCCGCTTTAGAACATTTAAAAATTACAGATTTAAAAGATTTCATTATGCTTACTATGGCAACGCGCAAAATCGACGCGTCTACTGCCCAAGCGTTCGAGATATTTGTAAGAGAAAAACCCATTCCCTCTTATAAAGATTTCATTGAGTTTTGTAAAGGTCAGGTTAAAATATTAGATCGCACCGCTTCAAACGCGCGTAATATTAATACACAAACGTTCCTGACGAGTAATAGTGAATGTACCGAATCATGTTCGTTATGTAATAAAACTGATCATCAACAACTTTATAAGTGTCCCACTTTTAAATCGCTGCCCGCTAAGGGTCGCTTCGAATTTATAAAATCAAAACGAGCTTGTGTTAATTGCTTAAGTTTGTTGCACACTGTTTCTCAGTGTAAGTCTACCTTTACATGTAAATCATGTAGAAAATCGCATCATACCTTACTGCATTTGGGTAATAATGATTATAATCGTGGCGGCCACGATGCGTCGCCGACGAGTCCCGCTCCCGCGCGCCCCCGCATCCCCCGCTACGCCTTCTCCCGCGCTCCCGTCGGGGGAATGATAATAATGTATCATCGCTCTGCGCTCACTCTCGCGTAAATGTAGATGATAATAAAATGCCACATACGACTATTTTACTTTCGACCGCGCAAGTTAACATTTTAAATAATGCTAATTATAGTTGTTTCTGTGAGATGTTTAATCGAAAGTGCATCACAAAATAATTTTATTACTTCTGCATGTTGTAAACAACTAAAATTAAAACCTATATCGCTTTCAAATTCATTTATTAAAGGCATCGGTTCCGTCTCACAACCCGTTCGTGGATACGTACCTTTGCGTGTGAGTTCCAAGGATAACAAATATTCTTATAAAATTACCGCTTTGGTTGTTGATAACATTACTGATCGCATGCCTTATGACTATGTTGATACTACGATAATGCAACATTTAAATAACTTACCGCTCGCTGATGCTCGATGGCACATCCCGGGCGAGGTCGAGTTGGTTCTCGGCGCTCAGTTGTTCCCTTTCTTGTTGCTAGGCGGCAGGGTGGTCGCTCCGCCCGCGCCTCCAGCCATGGAAACCGTCTTTGGATATATTTTAATGAGTGATGTTCCCACCGCTTCCAATAATAAAAATAATAAAAACTTACCCGCTTCTTCTTTTTTAAATCTAACTTCCGCGACTTTTCTCACTTGCACTAGTGACGTGAAGGTACGTGACCGCTTTGATGACTCGCTTGACAAAACTTTAAATAAGTTCTGGGAGTCTGAAAAAATGCCCGCCCAGGACTTTATAAGTCCTGAAGATACTCAATGTGAGGAGTTTTATACCTCCACTATTTCACGCGACTCTAATAGTCGATATTGCACCGCTTTGCCTTCCTGTCGAGATCCTCCGAGCTAGGTGACTCTCGTTCAGTCGTGTTTCGCCGCTTACTTTCTTTGGAGCGTAAACTCCCGGATCCCGAGCTACGTGCTAACTGCAATGAAGCTACCCAAGAGTACATAGATAATGGATATCAGTCCGAGGTTCCATGTAGCGCTGATGATTACTCTCAAGAATACTTTATTACGCATCACGCTGTTGTTCGACGCGACAAAGAGACAACGCAACTTCGTGTTGTTCTTGACGCTAGTGCTAAATGCCATAATGGCGTTTCACTTAATGATATTCTTCACACGGAACCTAATCTTCAGTATGATATTTTCATTCAATTACTTAGTGTCCGCTTATTTCCTGTAGCGTTGACCGCCGATATAAACCAAATGTATCCCAGGATTCTGTTTCAACCTGAGCACCACAAGTATCCAAATATACTATTTCGCTTAAAATCTTCTAAACCTATCAAAGAGTTTCAGTTAAATCGAGTCGCTTTCGCTGATGCAAGTATGAAGGCCTACGACGGTTGTGTCGTGTACCTTCATGTCACTGACAGTATGGGAAACGTGCATGTCAATTTAATATGCGCCAAAAGCAAGGTAGCTCCCGTTAAAGTTGTGTTTTTGGCTAGATTCGCTCTATACGCCGCCGTGTTAATGTCGAAACTTGTTCGCTTGGTAAATGAGACTTACAGGGATCGCATTAAAATTGATAATAAATTCGCGCTTTCCGACTCGAAAATAAGGATTAATTCTTCACCACGTAGACAGGATATCTATGTTAGTAACCGCGTCGTAGTAGGCTCAACTACGCGCCCTGCGGAGCCCGGATTGTTCGGTAGTATCGCTGCGAAATACTCATCGTGGAATAAAATTCTACGCATAATTATATTTTACGTTAAATTCGTAAAATTGACCCCGCGTAACGAGCACTTTAATGCTCATCAGCTTTCTCTCGCTGAAAGATATTTGATTCTTTACGTCCAACATTTTCACTTTGCTCAACTAATTCGAGATTTTAAAACTATATCCGCACCGTTAAAGAATCTTCATTTGTACCGCGTGAGAGGTAGTAAACTACTCACATATGATGAACTTTTAACAGTTCTGACTCAGATTGAAACAATCCGAGGACCCTTTTCCAGAGCCTCTGACTCCCGCTCATTTTATAACGGCTTCTCCTTTAACTTACTGGCCTGCCGCACCTGTTTCCGAGGAAACGAAATCTTTGCGTTGCCGTAAAGAGTTGCTCGACCAAATGGTTAATAGCTATTACTGGAAGCGATGGCCCGAAACTTGTTC
Source organism: Ectropis grisescens (assembly GCA_017562165.1). Taxonomy (NCBI): domain Eukaryota; kingdom Metazoa; phylum Arthropoda; class Insecta; order Lepidoptera; family Geometridae; genus Ectropis; species Ectropis grisescens. The sequence goes on along the minus strand of CM029775.1, from coordinate 17,606,629 downwards.
GCTTGGTAAATGAGACTTACAGGGATCGCATTAAAATTGATAATAAATTCGCGCTTTCCGACTCGAAAATAAGGATTAATTCTTCACCACGTAGACAGGATATCTATGTTAGTAACCGCGTCGTAGTAGGCTCAACTACGCGCCCTGCGGAGCCCGGATTGTTCGGTAGTATCGCTGCGAAATACTCATCGTGGAATAAAATTCTACGCATAATTATATTTTACGTTAAATTCGTAAAATTGACCCCGCGTAACGAGCACTTTAATGCTCATCAGCTTTCTCTCGCTGAAATTATTATTCCCGGCAATTATTCGGATTTTTTCACCATAAAAACCATCCTTGACCTTCTAAGCATATTTTTAAAAAATAATTGGCCAAATCGGTCCAGGGATTGTTGAGTTATGCGCTTACCAACACATTTTACGATTAATTTTTATATTATAGATATTTTTATTATTATCCCTGGATGACAAATGCCGCGCAGTCCTAGGCAGTGATGTGGACTTTTCATGTTCAAATATTTTAGGTGGCCGTGTGATGTTATCAGCTGGTGTCTAGCTTTCCATCAATGCATTGTATTGTACGAGTACGATTCTTTGTGATAAAGTTTTAGATAAAGTTCAAAAAAGAAAAAACAGTGTTCGCGTCACAGATAACAAAACACTTACGGACGTACACGTAAACCGCGTAGTAAGTAGTACCTAATAATCTGCACAGCATACACAAAGAAACTAAAAATCTAAAATCTAATAGCGGGTAGTATTGAATGCAAAAAAATCAATATTCAACATTTGGTGGTGTCGGAAGGAGCCACCTGAGCTGGTCCTTTTTAATTTGATAAATTTGTGGACTGTAAGTAGCGGTGTTGTTTTTTATCTGCGAGGGATATCTCTGTCACGATGGAAAGGGTAAGAAACAAGGGAAACAGAAAGGGACTCACCGTGCACCAGCTCGCGGCGTATCGGAAACTTGTCCCGACGTCTTGTCTAATGTCCTTACGTCCACAGAAAACCTTCGCAGACACTTAACAACATATGGTTAAAGTTTTGGTTAGATTAATTAATTATTTTTGTATAAGACGGCATCCCGTGCGCACGATTGGATATTTTACTTGAGAGTGTTAATTTTACAATGCGGCGGTTACGACCGAATTAAGTATAAACGGTCAATATTCTTTCTTGCTTAGGTGCGTTGCTTGAGCGGTGCGGGAGAAAGACAAAGGATAGGATTTGAAAGGAGTGACCAGAGATATCAACTCGAGCGGTATTTTTAAATTAACTATGAATATATTTTATTTTTAATTAGCGGCGCGAACGTCCTCCCGTCCTTGATGATACGTAGTATTATCAAGAGTATAGAAAGAAAATGTATACTAAGTACAAGGTACCTATAACTAAACTTATGCTATTTATGTAACATTATTTATTGAGATATGATGATGAGTTATTGAGAAGGCAAAGGGCAAAGCTTAACTATAGCCCGTTTAAAGGTGCTAGTAGCGGTTTTAACCAAAGCAACGCGAACTCTACCATCTCGACCCGGATAAACCCCCGAATTATGCCTATCGGCCAATGAAGAGGAGTGGCATCATCCTGATGTATTAACACAATGGTACCGACTTTCACATTACTCGAATCATTAAGCAATTTTTGTCTTACTTGCAAATTGTTCAAATACTCTAGATGCCATCGCTTCCAGTAATAGCTATTAACCATTTGGTCGAGCAACTCTTTACGGCAACGCAAAGATTTCGTTTCCTCGGAAACAGGTGCGGCAGGCCAGTAAGTTAAAGGAGAAGCCGTTATAAAATGAGCGGGAGTCAGAGGCTCTGGAAAAGAGTCCTCGGATTGTTTCAATCTGAGTCAGAACTGTTAAAAGTTCATCATATGTGAGTAGTTTACTACCTCTCACGCGGTACAAATGAAGATTCTTTAACGGTGCGGATATAGTTTTAAAATCTCGAATTAGTTGAGCAAAGTGAAAATGTTGGACGTAAAGAATCAAATATCTTTCAGCGAGAGAAAGCTGATGAGCATTAAAGTGCTCGTTACGCGGGGTCAATTTTACGAATTTAACGTAAAATATAATTATGCGTAGAATTTTATTCCACGATGAGTATTTCGCAGCGATACTACCGAACAATCCGGGCTCCGCAGGGCGCGTAGTTGAGCCTACTACGACGCGGTTACTAACATAGATATCCTGTCTACGTGGTGAAGAATTAATCCTTATTTTCGAGTCGGAAAGCGCGAATTTATTATCAATTTTAATGCGATCCCTGTAAGTCTCATTTACCAAGCGAACAAGTTTCGACATTAACACGGCGGCGTATAGAGCGAATCTAGCCAAAACACAACTTTAACGGGAGCTACCTTGCTTTTGGCGCATATTAAATTGACATGCACGTTTCCCATACTGTCAGTGACATGAAGGTACACGACACAACCGTCGTAGGCCTTCATACTTGCATCAGCGAAAGCGACTCGATTTAACTGAAACTCTTTGATAGGTTTAGAAGATTTTAAGCGAAATAGTATATTTGGATACTTGTGGTGCTCAGGTTGAAACAGAATCCTGGGATACATTTGGTTTATATCGGCGGTCAACGCTACAGGAAATAAGCGGACACTAAGTAATTGAATGAAAATATCATACTGAAGATTAGGTTCCGTGTGAAGAATATCATTAAGTGAAACGCCATTATGGCATTTAGCACTAGCGTCAAGAACAACACGAAGTTGCGTTGTCTCTTTGTCGCGTCGAACAACAGCGTGATGCGTAATAAAGTATTCTTGAGAGTAATCATCAGCGCTACATGGAACCTCGGACTGATATCCATTATCTATGTACTCTTGGGTAGCTTCATTGCAGTTAGCACGTAGCTCGGGATCCGGGAGTTTACGCTCCAAAGAAAGTAAGCGGCGAAACACGACTGAACGAGAGTCACCTAGCTCGGAGGGATCTCGACAGGAAGGCAAAGCGGTGCAATATCGACTATTAGAGTCGCGTGAAATAGTGGAGGTATAAAACTCCTCACATTGAGTATCTTCAGGACTTATAAAGTCCTGGGCGGGCATTTTTTCAGACTCCCAGAACTTATTTAAAGTTTTGTCAAGCGAGTCATCAAAGCGGTCACGTACCTTCACGTCACTAGTGCAAGTGAGAAAAGTCGCGGAAGTTAGATTTAAAAAAGAAGAAGCGGGTAAGTTTTTATTATTTTTATTATTGGAAGCGGTGGGAACATCACTCATTAAAATATATCCAAAGACGGTTTCCATGGCTGGAGGCGCGGGCGGAGCGACCACCCTGCCGCCTAGCAACAAGAAAGGGAACAACTGAGCGCCGAGAACCAACTCGACCTCGCCCGGGATGTGCCATCGAGCATCAGCGAGCGGTAAGTTATTTAAATGTTGCATTATCGTAGTATCAACATAGTCATAAGGCATGCGATCAGTAATGTTATCAACAACCAAAGCGGTAATTTTATAAGAATATTTGTTATCCTTGGAACTCACACGCAAAGGTACGTATCCACGAACGGGTTGTGAGACGGAACCGATGCCTTTAATAAATGAATTTGAAAGCGATATAGGTTTTAATTTTAGTTGTTTACAACATGCAGAAGTAATAAAATTATTTTGTGATGCACTTTCGATTAAACATCTCGCAGAAACAACTATAATTAGCATTATTTAAAATGTTAACTTGCGCGGTCGAAAGTAAAATAGTCGTATGTGGCATTTTATTATCATCTACATTTACGCGAGCGTGAGCGCAGAGCGATGATACATTATTATCATTCCCCGACGGGAGCGCGGGAGAAGGCGTAGCGGGGGATGCGGGGCGCGCGGGAGCGGGACTCGTCGGCGACGCATCGTGGCCGCCACGATTATAATCATTATTACCCAAATGCAGTAAGGTATGATGCGATTTTCTACATGATTTACATGTAAAGGTAGACTTACACTGAGAAACAGTGTGCAACAAACTTAAGCAATTAACACAAGCTCGTTTTGATTTTATAAATTCGAAGCGACCCTTAGCGGGCAGCGATTTAAAAGTGGGACACTTATAAAGTTGTTGATGATCAGTTTTATTACATAACGAACATGATTCGGAACATTCACTATTACTCGTCAGGAACGTTTGTGTATTAATATTACGCGCGTTTGAAGCGGTGCGATCTAATATTTTAACCTGACCTTTACAAAACTCAATGAAATCTTTATAAGAGGGAATGGGTTTTTCTCTTACAAATATCTCGAACGCTTGGGCAGTAGACGCGTCGATTTTGCGCGTTGCCATAGTAAGCATAATGAAATCTTTTAAATCTGTAATTTTTAAATGTTCTAAAGCGGAGACCGCCGCATCAAATGTTTCAACAAAAGTATTTAACGAAGTGGAATTATTAACTGCGGGCTTAATATTAAAGATAATAGACATGTAATGGCACCCTAATGACCTTATGTCTTGGTATTTTTGTACTAAACTTTCCCATATGGATAGGTAATTATCACCTGAGGGAATAACACCTGCGATTATTTTCAAAGCGGACCCAGTTAATTTACCGGTTAAATATTGCATTCTCTGAGAATTAGATAATGATTCATTTAAATGTATATTCGCTTTAAAGGATTCATAAAACACGGGCCAATTTTCAATTTTCCCGTCAAAGGAAGGAATTTGAATCGGCGGAAGTTTGACCGGTGTGAAATTGCCTTTATTTTCACTAGCCGTTCCTATTGCGATGCGGGCGGGTGAGTTCTCTAGTATTTGAAAACGCACTCTTTGTATACGCGTATAAATATCTTCAAACGCATTTAAAGTTTTATAATCAGGCAAGAATAGACTCTATCCTTTTTTTTTGTACATTATGTTCAATTAATACTGAGCCTACTTTTTGGTCGAAATTTTATTATCGATATCGATAAAATGCGAGATCGATAAACTGCACTACACTACAACACTAAGCAATCTGTTAGGTTGGTACTCATGTAGCATGTAGTTTTTGACGTGCCGTTGCCGTACGATTGGTATTGAACAGCCATGTAAATTGCTCATAAAATTTTGTTCCTAGTGCCGCCTCTTACGTAGTATTTACATTCTCTTTGCCACAGGCATAGAATGGCATAGAGAATATTTTCATCAGGATTCGTGTACTAATCTGTCAACTCACTTGTTAATGTCAACCTGTTACAACTTCTCAATGCCATTCCACTCCAATGTAAGCAACCGGTGTTGCCGCGTACGACCCTGTTCGAGCAATGCTCGCTCTAAATCTGTACACACTAATCATAAGGGTACTCTGCCCCGTCATATAAATATATATATATATATATATTAATTATATATATTAAATGTATATTACCAATATATATGTGGTGCGCCTAAAGAAGTTTTCACTTCATAAATCTCCACGTGTACATAATATAAATTAAGATATTCGAGAATACCTCTATAGTGCCACATATTAAGTCTTTGACGCTTAAAACATTATTAACAAATTGATAATAAGGAGAAAAAAAGGATTGCGTATAATACGTAACCACGACCAAAAGCCTCAAGGGAAAAGGTGGACTGATCTCGAAAAGGCCTTAGCTATTACTATATATAAAAATCTTCACGTGCACATAAATAGGCGTTTGAAACATTTTTGATAACAACACAGCATACAAACTCCGAAAACTTTTCCAAAACATAAAACTGGAACTGGGTATTAGTCGTACCACAATAATAGACCACCTAAATAGAAATAGACACGCTAAAATTTGTAATGAAAAAGAAAACTGCATGCTTTGCTGTACGATGAGATCCTTCGAAGAGGTCCTTAGTGTTCAATCCCAGAACGCATAAAGAAGTAGGATTTGTAGATCTTGATGAAAATCAGTATAAGTCATCAGAAATAGCCGATCGTGCTTTAGTTTTAATACTTTCTCAAATTACAACTTTTATTTTTATAATTCAGTAAACACTTTTAATATAATTATGTAGAGCGTACCAACTCTTTTAATGCTGCTAATACAGACCCAAATATAATGTAATTGTTTCGTCTAGAGGTTTTTATTTATGAAAGATAGTGTTGGGGCAGATTTGACATAAAATTACCGGGGGACTTTTGAACTTTTCAGTCAATATTACTAGAACGGGACCTAATCAACCAAATACTTTGCCATCACGAGTTATTTTTTTAAGTTTCAACTTCATTCTTCAATTTTTGATACACCAAAAAGTAGTCAATTAGTAGTCAATTGACTTAATTGTTTCTTGTAATAGTCAACAAGGTAGAAATAAAAAAAAGAAAAAGGAAAGTTATGTGAATTAAGATGATGTCGAATGAGCTGTGCGATGTCAACGATTGTATGGTACTATAAATACCTATGTTCAATAGTAAAATACTAATATATGTATTATATTCTAGACTACATAGTTTTTAATTTTTTGAAGTGAAAACTTCTTTAGGCGCGTTATAGACAGAATTTACGTGGGCTGTGAAATGGATTCATGATCACGTGATCATCACGCTCAGATATGATAAGAAATTTCGGGTAAACTCGGGTCCTTGGCGATTGGGCACCTAGAAATGCGTCAGCCAATGGGAAATGCTGAAAAAGCATCATGGCATAGCCACCTAGAAATGCGTCAGCCAATGGGATGTGCTGACGCATTTCTAGACGGCCATGCCAAGATGGCGAGGTCACGCCCTCCGGTTACACTCGTGTAGTTTCCAAGGTAAGCTATCAAATTCTGAGTTATAAGTTTTCACTTCTATCGGCAGTTCCTATGACTGCCAATTTTTTTTTTTCATAGATGTCCCTAAAGGTGTCAAATGAGCCCCGCGGCTAGAGCTAATATGAACAAAATAGAGGTTGAGAAATATGGAGAGTGCGTTAGTTTCATGGGTCCAGATAAATATATATAATTAATATTATTTATTATTTAGTATAAACCCAAATAATAAAAAGTGTTAAGAGCTACCCCTGTCTCCCCTACGCTATGACAAGCAATTTGAAGTATCTGATGGTTTGACGGAAAACGGTCAAAGGACAAGAATAAGTATTTATGTACCTACGTAAAAATTACATTCGCAAATTACGTTGTGAAATAAATGAAGCATAAGAAAAAGAACCTAAACTGTGCGAGGAAATTGTCTGGTAAGTTTCATACATTTTTACGTCCTTCGTTGTTACGCTAGGCTGGTCTGTGGGTGAACGTCAGTTGAGCTCGCGTACAAATCTGTTGCTTTTGATCATTACAAATAAATTCGTACAAATTTGTTCTTTCAATCTTAATTGCCTGTGATTAAATTGTATCAAATAAATTGTAAAACGGAATATATAACTCCGCTGATTCATATTAACTATTGGTTTCTATAAACCCGCAACTGAAGAATCCAGGCATAACCTCACGTGACGGGAAATGGCTGATCCGCCCTCACTGATGTCGGGCGATCCATCTGTTTCTCCGACATCAGAAGTGGGATCGCGACAACGTCCACATCAACAGAATGCAGGTCAGAGTAATATTAACAGTAATCTCGATCATGATGAGTGGCAGATGTTATATGCAGCAACGCACGATACGCGAAATGATTACTGTCCTTAAAAAAAACCGAGTCGTACTGAAAGTAAATAAATTATTTTTCCGTAATTTAACCCTGATTCGCCGATCACGATATCCGTGCGTGGTGCAGGACCGTGGATTTGTGCATGTAAGAAAAACTTAAGTGGAAGTAAACTAACTGTAACGATAAGTAAATCCCTGGTGTGAGATTTTGGAAAAACATGCGAGTATGAACAGAGCCGCTGCAATCACCGAAATCAGCCTCAGCCATAAAGAACTGGCGATACGATGCTGTAAATCAATACTAATGCAATATCATGTGTGTGACGCAGATTTATTTCTCGGAATATAAACACAAGTGGCGGTCAACCATAAGCAAAGCGTTTCAAGGCGAAACATCAACGTGGTTAACTGAGATTATCCTATGAAGGAATTACATGGAAGCAAGCTGCTTTTTACATTTCGACCGAAACGAAAGTCTATCTACATGCTAACTGCCACCTGTCCACAGTAGACAGACCACGTGCCTGCCCACCTGCCAGCCTACACCGAGATAAAGTTGTGGAGATTTGTTGGTACATCACTAATCAAGCAGTCGAGCGATCAAGTCGATGAGTCAAAGTCTACGCTCAGCGAGGAGCCTCAACCGTCAATCAGGTGTGTTCGTTTCTAGTTGTCATTAGTCATTATTGCCTCTCCATTTAGTTTTAATTTAAAGATTGTAATTGCTGTAATAGCCCACCCTATACCGAGCTGAGTTTAGAAAGCAGTTTCATTAAGTTTATCATCACAGCTACCTATTTACTTCGGAGTTATCAACTATCTCACAACTTGGCGGGTATCTACTCGTAGCACGCAAAGGTAAACGAATTCGTAATGTTTTTGCTATGACTGGTATTGGTCAAACAGGAACATTCAATGAAGGGCAGATTTTATGCTGTGTAGTGATTAACGATCATCCTCTAAAGATTTTGTTACTTAGTTTGCTGGACAATTATTACGAAAGTGACGTCATGTTAGGCCGTAAAGTTTTAAATCGGGGCTAGTCAGAAAACATGACGACGTAACTCACATAAATTAACTAAAGTTCTTTGTGTAAATTTGATAACACAATATAATAGTTTCTATCAATCGCATGTAACTTCTATCGTAACAAATGTTAAACTAGTGATAAGAAGTCTTAAGTTTTTGAAATCGTTAATTCATTTTTCTGGGTGTTTCATTGCGGGTATTACGCTAACTTGAATGAACACAGGCGAGCTTAAAATTAATATTATTGGTTTTTAAATAGCGTGATACAATGGAACCGTATAGGATGTCCGCAGATGAGCGGAGGGCTACGTGATCATGCGAAACCGCTCTTAGAAGCGAATGTTATTAGACGTAGCTGCTCCCCATTTGAAAACCCAGCTATATTTGTAAATAACAAAAATGATGGTTCAGACCACTTGTGTGTAGACTATGGCGAGCTTAGTAATACTGTATACCCACCCGTAAATCCAATCAAATACATTGGCTTTATGGTGCCATTATCTTTCAAAATTAAACTCTCCGCCGGTGGTTTTCATTTGATATCTGTGACTATCAGCGTCAAAGAACACTGCTCTATAACAGCAGAGAGTCGACATGAGCTCCTAATTATGGTTTACTTTTTGGTCTGAAAAATACGATCTCAGTTTTTTTAGAGAACATTACATTCTAAGCTTACTTACAAGTATACACATGATAGGTTAAGGAGAATGTCTGAGGGCCAAATGTCTCTTGAAATAGCGAAGGTGCAGTTGAGTGATAGTATGGAATCTTAGGTCAGTCGGTCGGGCCGTACCAGTAGCAATTTCGTAGTCGTAGTCCGTTAGAAGTCGGCATCTCTTTTAGGCAGTCCGTGGATGCGCGGTGCGTATCTGGCTCTATTGTAGACCCGGAGGTCGGGTCTATTGTAGACCGTAGAGTCATGATGACTCGGAATTCATGAGGAATGCAATAAAACAACATGGATTTGTTGGAAAAGCGCTGAATCGTATAATCGCAGATCAAGGGCTCGGTTTTGCTAGTAAAGAGTTCAAGGATTTTTTGTAGTGACCACAATATTAAATTCCATTTGATTTCTACCGGGACCAGCCGTGCCAACGGTCAGGTAGATAGGGTTATGTTCTCTCTTAAAAATATGCAGTGGAAACGGGTAACGATCAGTCATGGCAAGGCATTTAGCCCGATATTCAGCTTGCTTTCGATACCGGAAACCGTGTCACAAGAGCAAGCCTAGTAGAGCTTTTGATTGGTAGAGTAGCTAGACCTTTAAACCTAATGTTATGAATTTGTACGTCTCCGCGCAATGCCCGAAGGTACCGTTCCTTTTGATTTTGACTTTGGTTTTAGAGCAGGATGTATTTGCGTTGACGTCTGTGATTATCAGAGTTATTGTGTAATAAAAACCAGCCTGTGTGACAATATTTATTGACTAGCCTGTTTGGCAATATTTATTCATTAGTTATTATACTATTTATATTTATTCACTATTATTCTGTGTGGCAAGCCTGTGTGACAAGCCTGTATGACAAGCCTGTGTGACAATATTTGTTGACTGGCCTGTGTGGCAATCGTTGGTGACCAGCCGGTGTGTCAAGCCTGTGTAGCAATTTTATGTAGATGACCTGTCTGTGTGGCAAATCATTGTAGTCTATGTGGCAATCGACGACCCTTAGTCCTGACCTTAGTTATGAATGTGCTGGAAAAGCCTGTGTGGCCCGCCTTTGTGGTAATTGATCAGATTATACTGAAATGGGTAGATTGAGTAGTGCACCTAGATAGGTGTAAGAGGTACTGAAATTAAAGAAGAAAAGTTTTCAGAAGGGTGCCTGGAAATTTTATTCACTTGCTGTAATTTTGATGTGTTCTGATGTGTGTCGCTATTATGAACCAGTAGATTGTGTGATCGGTAATCGGTGTCATTTAGAAAATCGATTGTTTCTGTTTGTTTTGAGGAGTACTTCGGTACACGTTTTGTTTATTATACATTGGTCTATTTGTGACATTTGTGTTGCTAACAGACCATGAAGATTCACACGAAGACGTATGAACAGCAGGATTGCCGTGACGGAGCAGAGTACCCTTATGATTAGTGTGTACAGATTTAGAGCGAGCATTGCTCGAACAGGGTCGTATGCGGCTACACCGGTTGGTTACATTGGAGTGGAATGGCATTGAGAAGTTGTAACAGGTTGACATTAACAAGTGAGTTGACAGGTTAGTACACGAATCCTGACGACAATATTCTCTATGCCATTCTATGTCTGTGGGTGAACGTCAGTTGAGCTCGCGTACAAATCTGTTGCTTTCTAAATCCATCTTAATCTTTATTGCCTGTGATTAAATTGTATCAAATAAATTGTTAAACGGAATATATAACTCCGCTGATTCATATCAACTATTGGTTACCATAAACCCGCAACTGAAGAATCCAGGCATAACCTCACGTGACGGGAAATGGCTGATCCGCCCTCACTTATGTCGGGCGATCCATCTGTTTCCCCGACATATATATATATATATATATATATATATATATTTACATCCTACAATATGTTTGGCGTCATGCACGTCGTGCATCATTACGACGTCCTCCGGTTCCTCTTGCTTATTTTAACATCTCTTAATGAATATTGCTTAGTTTTTCGATTTCCAGCTCCGTGGGATACATCGTTTTCTGATAATTTGATTTTCGCGCGATTTCTCTTACGTTCGTGCCGCAACATTTTTGAACCCCGAACCATGGTCATTAATTATAAACGTCCTGGATATATTGATCTTGATTTACCAATGGCATCGACTATTTAGCGTCTGCATAGGATGAACGGCATTTGTGAGTGCGACGTTGCCAGCTAGTTTAGATTTACTTTCTCTTTCTTTTACTTCAATTTCGTAAGATCTATAGTTATACGGATGCCCGATATTTTTATATTCTTTATTATTATCTATCTACAAATTTATTCTCACAATATTAAGGTATTGAAATTGTTATAAGGCGTCTTGTTGTGAATGATCACAGATGAATGAATTGTGTGATAAATGTATGTCACACTTCCACGTAAGTGTCCATTCCATTGTTACTAGTTAGTAACAATGGATTTTGACAAAGTTTAGTAAACAATTACTTAATGAGATAAAAAAATTAAGCTCCTATTAGATTTTTACACCAATAATCGCAGGTAGTATCTAGAATAACAAACATAAATGTAGATGTACATGTTTGTTTAGTCATATTTTTTATTAATTTAAGACAAGTAGGTACGTAATAACTTCATTTGTGGATCAACACAAATGTAGATAAGATAAAATCGGGATTGTATCCTGCCATGGACTGAACCAATATTATATATAGACGTCCAATGTAATATACGGACGTCCAATATGATATACGGACGTCCAATATCTATATACGGACGCCTAATAGTTATATACGGATGTTCAATAGCCTGGCCACTTTAATTATAAAAATACGGCACTTTGTGAAGCAGTTATGTTTGGCAACGAGCTACGAGTATGGCAGAAATACTGCTGCCAATCGTGTTGCGCCATACTGTATTATTCCCATTTGTCTCCACACATTTATCCCCAGAAGAAACAAACGGGTGCTGAGTTTTTGAGAGCGGGTGGAAAACGGTTACTTAAAGTCCTTCAGAAGATGTTCTACTCCGTCATACTTGACGGTAATACTCCAGAAGCGTGGAGCTGAAGTGTGGTGGTGCTCTTCTATAAAAAAGGTGACATCACTTTGTTGAAGAACCCATCTCACTTCTGAGCCACGTTTATAAGTAATCACGAATCCCAATCACTTCCAGCCACCCAAACAAGTTTTCGGAAATTTTGATAGACAATTCACCCACAACACCATTTGACCCCAAACTAAGCAAAGCTTGTACCATGGCGGCCAGATAGCTGATATAATACTTATAAAATTTACTTACTTATAAAATACTATAGTACGAGTACCACAGACCATATCCATACACTTCAACAGATTATTCAGAAAACCGACGAGTATAATCGGCTACTATGTATAGCGTAAGTATATCGAAGTGTTGAAGTGTTTATACAACAAAGCCACCATGTCTATCCGTCTTCAGGACCAATGCACAAATCAGATCCAAATGCAAAAAGAGGAGACAGGGAGACGTTATCTCCGAAACTGTTCACCTCTGCATTGGAGGATATTTTAAGCTTTTAAACTAGAATGGATATGGTATCAACATTAATGGCAAATACATCACCCACCTTCGATTTGCCGACGATATAGTCATTATGGCTCAATCGCTAGATGACTTTGGCTTAGTGCGCAGAGACCTCAATACTGTCTCTCAACAGGAAGGTCTAAAATGAACATGGGTAAGACACAAAATCATGTCAAAAGCCCATGTTGCACCCATACCGGTCCATGTTTGAAACGGCAGTATCGAAAGTGGCGACCATTACGCTTATCTAGGTTAGATGATCCAGTTAGGCAGATCGAACTTTGACAAGGAGGTCAGCCGACGAATCCAACTCGGATGGGCAGTGTTTGGCATCACATCTTCTCGTCAGAAATATCACAAACTCTCAAGGCGAAAGTTTACAATCAGTGTGTGTTACCAGTGATGATATATGGTACTGAGACGTGGTCGCCAACTATTGCATATTGGCATGATATGTAAACTCAAAGTTGCGCAACGTCTTGCGGCTGATGATGATGAGAGATGACGAGGGACAAATGGGAATTACTGGCAGTATGAAGAAATATTTTAAACAACTTCTCTTGACATCCCCGGTGGGAAAATATCTCACTGGATTTGAATTCGACATCCATATATAGCAATTGGACGTCCGTATACAGCTATTGAGCGTCCGTTTATAGCAATTCGACGTCCGTATATAGCTATTGAGCGTCCGAATATAGTAATTCGACGTCCGTATATAGCTATTGAGCGTCCGTATATAGTAATTTTACGTCCGTATATAGCTATTGAGCGTCCGTATATAGCAATTGGACGTCCGTATATAGCTATTGAGCGTCCGTATATTTCTTCTCTTTATCGTTGACGCTCAATTTTAGCACGTATATTGGTCTAAGGCTAAATAAGCCACCAAAAACTAGGTATTCTCTCAAAGGTGCGAAGATACCATTCAGATAGACATACAGATTCAATTCTGAACAGTTGCTCACGTTAAATAAAGCACAGATACGCTCCTGTATGGAGTACTGTTCGCACCTTTGGGATGGATCGGCTAAGCATCAGCTGGAGACTTTGGAATCGATTGAGAGACGTACCGAAAGGCTCATAGGTAATGACACTTTTGTGCGTAAAAGACTCCAAAGTCTTGAGCATCGTCGCAAAATTGCTAGCTTATCGGTTTTATACCGGTTATACTTCGGAGAGTGTACAATTGATCTAAATGATCTAATACCATCTTGTCCTTTTTTCTATCAGACTTCTCGTATCGCAAAAAAACGACACCGTTCCATGGTTGATGTTCCGAAAACACCAACGAAGAGATTTGACTCCAAGTTTGTGACAAGAACGTCTAGGTTGTGGAATGCGTTGCCTCAGTGGGTTTTCCCTTATAGTTACAATATTGGTGTCTTCAAATCGAGAGTGAATCGTTTTCTTCTAGGTAAGCACGCTCCATTGTAGATTGCATCGTCACTTAACATCAGGCGAGATGGTGGTCAAGTACAAACCTATTAAATAATAAAAAAATGACAATTGGACGTCCGTATATAGCTATTGAGCGTCCGTATATGATATTATTTTTCTTCTCCGAAGTCCTCGATAATTCATCTTCTATCTAAATCTAATACATTCCAATAACACATCATTTATTTTTTGCAACTTTTTGAAAGTTTAAATAAAGTCGGACTTCTAATAATACGCAACGCGTACAACGCCACCTACGGCGAATATTATTTTTTTGATTTCAGTCCGTGATAAATATTATGTGATCTATTGTTGCGAGCTGGCAACGTCGCAGTTGCGGACGCCAAATACGCGGATCCATAGTCAGGAAATCTCTGAGTTATACGGCTGTGAATATACGCGCGACAGCAGCGCCTCACCTGCGCTGAGATTTCGTCACGAACTTTTTAATATATTATTGCATCCATTTTAGAGTTTTTTTGGCTTCTATCGATATTTGTCCTACGGCTAGTCAGGACCGATAGGACGTAAATGGCAATGGCTATAAAAGTGGCGTCCAGTATGCGGACGCCAAAAGCAGGTGGACGCCAGTTTAAATGCACTTTTTCCTTCAGAGGACGGCTAATTGTTTGGAGGATGTATATATATATATATATATATATATATATATATGTCGTAATCGAATCATAATCGAGTCGCAATCGAATCTCAATAGAGTTGCAATCTAGTAGTGTCTGGAACGCAAGTGCCACCTGGTGGCACTCGATGGAGTTAGTGGCGCGCGCGCTGTCGAATGGACGGATCGTTTTGAGTAAGTTCTCTCTTGGCTTTCGACGCGTGCGGTCGGCGCTGAACCATCGCGCGTTCTACGATACGTACTTCGCTATAAAACCAACTTTGTTACCTGTGCTTCATAAATTCGATTGTGTTAGCGAGTTTTCATCCAACACTACCCGCCACTATGCCCACAGCCGAAGGATGCGAAGAATAATGATGATGGCGAGACTATGTGCCGCCGACATCAGAAGTGAGATTCGTGATGGATGAAAACAAAGAAGTAATGCCCTGGCGTGATATTTTGGAAAAATTTGCGAGTATTAATCGAGCCGCTGTAATCACCGAAATCGACCGAGTGGTGAAGCATCATCGTGGTTAACTGAGATTGCACTACGAAAAAATTACGTGGAAAAAGGGGCCTTTTACATTTTGACCGAAACGTTAGTGGGTACTCTTCGCGAAAATCCAAGTGATACTTAAAACTACCCGCATTTGTGAGCCGATTAATCACTTCGTTAGACTAATTCTTGGAAGAACGTTAAACTTGGAAGAACTTCTAAAGAAGAAATTACCGGATTGAAGATTCACTACCACATACTTCGATGTATCAGTGAAGCTGCTGTGAGAGAGTCCAGTCATACGGGAGATTACATTTCAATCGAAGACCAACCCAAAAGTAGGCGTTCCTGCCAGCCGTTTTGTCTGTCCTCGTGCTTCGCCTACCTGCCGTCCAGCATGGCCACGTGCTTGACTATTGGCCGGCGCGCCCAAGTGCTGTGATTTGTCGAAGTCTGCGTTCAGCGAGGAGCCTCAGCCGTCAATCAGGTGTGTTCGTTTCTAGTTGTCATTATTGCTATTTCACTGTTTTTACACAGCTATGTTTTCCATAATCGCGGTAACAGCCCGCCTTATGCCAGGTTGAGTTATAAAGCTGTTTTATCGAGTGTTATCATCAAAGCTATCGAGTTTTATCAATTGCTTCAGAAATCTGATTGGTCGTGTTTTAAAAAGCTTCACTGTTGAAGAAAATTTATTACTATTCACACATTGGCGTTAACATAACGACATGAATACTTGCTATAAGAGATATATTGAACGTATTGAAAATTATATTTCTAATAATTTAAAGGTTTTCTGGCGCTACACAAAAAGTAAAAAAATCACCAACACTGTACCAAGTAGCATTAAATTGAAAAATAAGGTGGCTAATAATGGGAATGAGGTTGGAAACCTGTTTGCTGACTATTTTTCATCGGTTTATAGCAGTTCTTCTCCAAGTTTATGTCATCCGCATTTTGCTCCTACAAGCTTCTCTACATGTGCTATAGTCGTATCGAATAAAGATTTACTCGCTAGGTTGAAAAGTCTCAACACTACGAAGTCTGCGGGACCGGATGGCATTCCTCCAATATTTGTAAGGCTTTGTGCACCGGCCCTTGTCAAACCATTATCATTGATTTTCCCTAAGTCCATCGCAGAGGGTACTTTTCCTACACTGTGGAAATTAGCTAAGATTACTCCTGTATTTAAGACTGGTGACAAGTCTGATGCTACTAATTATAGACCAATCAGTATTATTAATTGCTTTGCTAAAGCATTTGAAGGTATTGCATATGAACATATTTACAATCATGTGAGGCACAGGTTAAACTCAAACCAGCACGGATTTGTTGCAGGAAAGTCTACCACTACAAATCTGCTGCAATATACCACCTACATAAGTGATTCCTTCAATGATGGGGTACAAACTGACGCCATCTTATTTAGATTTTTCTAAAGCTTTTGATCGAGTAAATCACTCGATATTGCTTGGGAAACTAGATAGACTCGGCGTCCACGGTAGTCTACATAGATGGTTAAGTTCTTACCTAGAGAACAGATCGCAACTGGTTTGTATGGATATGATTCTGTGCCATTTATAGCTCCGTCAGGAGTTCCGCAGGTTTCAAATTTGGGACCCTTGTTATTACTTGTGTTTGTGAATGACCTTTTGGATTCGTTAGATGGGTACTTCCTGGCTTATGCTGATGACATAAAGGTTTTTCGCAGGATTTATTCTAAATTAGATTGTGAACGCCTTCAAGAGGATCTTGATTTCATTATAGACTGGTGTACGGTTAATTTTATGTCACTTAATGCAAAAAAATGTCAAGTCATAAGTTTCACCAAAAACAAGTCTCAGATCTCCTTTGACTATCATATAAACGGGGTTGTTCTAGGTCGTGTTGATGTTGTTAGAGATCTCGGAGTGGTATTTGATTCGGCACTATCTTTCAGGCCTCATCATGATCATCTTATGAATAAAGCAAACAGAATGCTGGGATTCATACTGCGTACAGCTAAACCTTTTGAGAATGTGGATACCTGGATTATTCTTTACAATAGTCTGGTTAGGTCAATTCTTGAGTATTGCTCTTCGGTGTGGTACCCTATATATGACAAACATGTGGATAGAATAGAATCTGTTCAGCGTAAATTTTTGCGATCATTGTGCACTCGATTGGGATTGCGACGCAAGCTCAGGGAATACTCTGACAGGCTTACCAAATTCAAACTGAAAAGTCTTGAGTGTCGTAGAAGCGTCATGGATCTGTGTATATTGTATAAAATTGACAATGGTACTGCTGGAGGTGATCTTTTACAAAATATTAGCTTTAAAGTTCCCACACGATCTGTTCGCAAGGTTCAGCTTTTTTAGTTCAACACTAACCCAAAACAATGTATCTTGGAATAGTCCCTTACACAGAATGTGCCGAACCTATGAAAATCTGGCCGATCCAATTGATATGTTTGCTAATAGTATGAGAAGTTATAAATCTGCTGTCAACAATTGCTTCAAATAATAAAAAAACTTTTTTTTTTATAAGTATTATATAGAAAGGGAAAAACATGGTGCATGTCACAATCATTGTAATTAAATGAGGCGTTTTCCGGACGCGGAAGGGCTTGTCAGAGATAGTTCTAGATATTGCCAAGTGTGGCGCCATATTGGTTTTTGTGAAATTCCTCTAACAAAATAAAACAGTGGCGCCACCTACGCCGAAGTTGGGAACTGTCTTTGACGGGTATTTTTGCCTCTTGAAAGCGCCCCATTAACAGTCAACTTACATTATATAAGTTGAGTATGGCTATTATTGGGCACGAAGTTTAAAAAGCTGTTTTTTATAACTACTTTAAGTTTAAGGTATGACTTTGTGCCTGTTGCCATTCCTAAATAAATAAATAAATAATAAATAAACATTACTTGCTAGCGGGAGCAATCACAATCTATTATGGCAGTAGGTATACGTACGAAATTAACCAGTTGATAAATGTGAGAGAGACGATCTTCTTAGCATTCCATGGATTCACCGTGCGGGTGCCGGATCCGTCGTGTGGCGGAGAGGGAGAGCTCGAGTGGGTCCCGAGACTTGTGTACTGTGACTACTTTCACAGTATTATGTCCTACGGGATCTTATTATGGGGTTCGGCTGCGGACAGAAACTCTGTTTTCGTATTGCAAAAAAGAGCAATCCGTGGTCTATATAATTTATCACCTAGAGAATCAGTACGGGAGATGTTCAAAACTATTAACATATTAACAGTCCCTTCATTGTATATTTATGAATGTATAATGTATGTAAGAAAAAATCGAAGTCGTCTGCAGAAATTAACTGATCTGAATCCAAAAGCGCACCATAAACACAAAATTGTATTTCCTAAGTGCAGACTTCAGAAAACAAATAACTCTTTCAAATGTAATGGTATTCGCTTCTATAATGCAATCCCTGTACAAGTGGAAGGCCTCAATGAAACCAAGTTTAAAAATGAAATAAAAAGCTACCTATTGAGCAAGGCATATTATAATATAGACGACTTTGTTAAAGATAGTAACGTATGGAAGAGAAATGTGTCGAAATTAGAATCTTGTAATAAGGTAAAATAATAGATTTTTTAAGACTTTTGATGTTACATTGTTTGTACTAATGTAGTATCTGTATACTGTGTGTATTGATTATTTGTTATATTGTCTTCGACAAAGCCTTTTTACAGCTTCATGTAATTGACTAGGCCCCTTTACAGCTGCTTTATTCTTTTTGACGTTGTTATTTTATCATATTATGTACACAGATTCTTTGCCTTTTTGTAAATGACGTTACCAAGTGTTCTTATGAATTTATGGTATGAATAAATGAATTGAATTGAATTGAATTGAATTGTGACTCGGGCGTGGGTTTGGGTGCCCCTTTCTGACGTGCATCGGCGCTCGCCTTCACTGCTCGTTGTTCTCTCCCTGCCCAGCCGGGTCTGATGTGGGCCTGCTGGTGCAGCTTTGGATACTCGTTCTAGTGTAGAACTTACTGCACTTCTGGATAAGCCAAGGTCTTTCAGCGGGTTCTGGAGGGGTTTTGCTGGTGTACCTCTCGCTCCCACTTCTACAGCGTGTGGGCTGACTGCATAGCCGTTTTTTTGTTAATTCGTTTGGGAGGTCGTAATGCTTGTTTTGTTTCATTGCGTGTTCTTTGGGTGTATTAGTTTCCCACGGTACGGTGGGTTCTACAGGGACTATGCGTTTCGTAGCTCTGGAAAAAAGGAAAATGTCCGGTCTGGATGACGAAACACCCACTTCCTCTGGGATTTTGTAGTGCTTTTCATACGTGTCCATTAAAATAGTCCAATCAGGAGCTGTACCCAGGATTGAGTAAGGCTTGTTCCTGGAGTTTGAAGTTGGGCCTTATTTTACAAAGTTAATTTGTCTTTTGTTTGTCGTCAATCCCTTTTGGGCTCTAGCTACTGAAAGGCTCATAATATTTCGAGAAATATTATGAGAATATTTCGAGATTTTGTAGGTAACTTATGGTACTTGACGGTATTTTGAAAAAATCAGTTCGTACGGTCAAATAGAAACAGTGCATTCTTTTTGTTGATTATCAACTATCTCACAAATTGGAGGGTGTCTAAAAGAGTTTGTAATGTTGGTGCTGTGATTGGTATTGGTCAAACAGGAACATTTAGTAAAGGCCATATTTTATGTTGTGTAGTGATTTGTTATTAACGATCATTCTCTAAAGATTTTGTTGCTGGACAATTATTTCGAAAGTGACATGATTTTAGGCCGTGATGTTTTAAATCGGGGCTAGTCAGATACATGACAGCGACGCAACTCGCATTAATTAAAATTTTTTGTTTAAATTTGATAACACAAGAGAAAAGTTTCTTTCAATCGCATGTATAGTGACAAATGTTAAACTAGTGACAAGTGACAAGCCTTAAAGCTTTTGAAATTGTTAATTCGACTTCTAAATAACGTTATATAATGAGAACCGCATAGGATGTCCGCAGATGAGCGGACCTGATTATGCGAAATTGCTCTTAGAAGCGAATATTATTAGACCTAGCTGCTCCTCATTTGAAAACCTAGCTGTATTTTTAAACAAAAACGATGGTTCAGACCGCATATGCGTAGACTATTAGGGTGAGCTGAACAGTAACACTGTCTACCCGCCCGTGAATCGGTTTCGTAATTCCAATCAAATAGAACGCCTTCATGGTGCCATTATCTTTCAAAATTAAACTCTGCGCCGGTGGTTTTTATTTGATATCTGTGACTATAAAACTCAAAAGAGCACTACTTTTATAACAGCCGAGAGTCGACATGAGTACCTGACTATACTTTTTGGTCTGAAAAATACATTCTCAGTGTTTGATAGGTTAAGGAGAATGTCTGGGAGCCAAATACCTCTTGAAATAGATAAAGTAGAGTTGAGTGATAGTAAGGAATCTTATGTCAGTTGGTCGGACCGTACCAGTAGCCATGTCGTAGCCGTGGTGTCGGTATCTGTTGGAGACAGTCCGTGGATGGGCGGTGCGTGGGTGGCTCTGGTTGAGGTCGGCTCTATTGTAGACCATAGTCATGAGGAATGCAATAAAACAACATGGATTTGTTGAAAGAGCGCGGATTTTGCAGCCGTAGGCCATGAATCTGATTCCTGCTTTGAGATTTGAGAATAAGTGAAGAAATGATTAACTAGTTACAATTATGAGATTAAAGAGGTACTTGGTTGCTCTTACATTTTCGATCTGATCGTCAATAGAAATTGTTTTATGTTATCGTTGATAGACTCTAGTGACAAGTGACAATAGGTCGTGGCAAGACTACCACATAGGTTGCATTAAGTTATACGATGACTACTTTCAAAAGTTTCTCCTGTACATAGCTTTTAATCGGGAAAGTACAGAAACCATTGCCGCTGATGTGTATCAATGTCGAGAACGACGTAGTGAGTAAACTCGCGAGTGTGTCTGAAAGGAAAATGTGTGACATAGGATATATGATAAGAGTCAATTTGAGGAAAAAAAAGCGAAACTTCAACACTGGTGATTTTGTGTGGTAACAAAATTAATTAACAACAAACTAAATTAGATCAAAAGTAATGAAGTCCGTTTAAGGTGATTAATATTTTGGTTGGTGTTAGTTATACACTTGAGCTTAAAATTCAAAGCTTACCTACAAAGACTTCAACGAATAGTACCTACAAGTTTAGGATAAGTTATGGAAGATGCCAGAGGGTCAAGTAGTAGTCGAACTCTATGATGATTATGACGTTGGTTACAATGAGTAAGCTTAAAAGTTGTGGTAGAAGCTCGAGTAGGGTACTCTATCGGCCGTATTGTGTTTGACCGTACCAGTGGTTATTACGTAGTCGTAGCTCGTCGAGTCAAAAGTCTAAAAGTTTTCGGTTGGTGACTTTGTATTGTTAGCAAACGAAGAGCGTTATCAAACGAAAATAGATCCGAAGTTTAAAGGGCCGTTTAAAGTAGTTGAAGCATTGAATTGTGACCGTGACCCATTGAAATCTTTACACTCAAAGCGTACTTACAAATACGCACACGATAGTCAAAGAAAGATGCCAGCAGGTCACATACCAGTCGATGTTGATGTAAATGATGGTAATTATGATGATGATGGCTTAAGTTGTGACGGAAACTCGAGTAAGGGGACTCTAGCGGCCGTATTGTGTGCGACCGTACCAGAGGCTATTTCGTAGTCGTAGCCCGGTAGAAATCGGTGTCTCTTGAGGCAACTCAAGTAGTCCGTGGGTGCGCGGTGTGCGTTTAGCTCTGGCGGAGGTCGGGGTCTGGAAAGACCGTACGTGTGATAACAGAGGACACACGGGCGTGTGATAACAGAGGACACACGGGCGTGTGATAACAGAGGACACACGGGCGTGTGATAACAGGTGACACACGGGCGATCCACGTGATGGATGTGCAAACTGAACCACGCGGTGGTTGTGTATGAGCAATGTGATTGCTGTTCGGCTGGAGAGCCGTGGCGTTAGATGTCTTGCTCGGGAGTTTCATGTGATCTAAATTGAAGCCGTAAATTTGAGGTTTGATGAACGACTGTGGTATGTGGTTCTGGTTGTATGGAGAATTTAGTATCTCCTGTTAGGTTTGGTTAAAATGTTACAATGGTTGACTTTTTTTTACTTTGTCCGTAAACTGTAAAGTTGAGTCACAGTAATGTAGAGTTTGGAACTTGAACGACTACGGTACTTGACCTTGGCAATAGATTATTGTATTTTCTGATTTGTGGTATCTCGTGATAGAACTGAAAATTCTGTGATAAGTTGAAGATCAGGGTCAGGACTGACCGAGTGGAACACATTTCTGTCGTGAGGTATTTATTCGCAAGACGGCCACCACACGAGGACGTGTGCAAGCAGGATGGCCGTGTCGTAATCGAATCATAATCGAGTTGCAATCGAATCTCAATAGAGTTGCAATCTAGTAGTGTCTGGAACGCAAGTGCCACCTGGTGGCGCTCGATGGAGTTAGTGGCGCGCGCGCTGTCGAATGGACGGATCGTTTTGAGTCAGTTCTCTCTTGGCTTTCGACGCGTGCGGTCGGCGCTGAACCATCGCGCGTTCTACGATACGTACTTCGCTATAAAACCAACTTTGTTACCTGTGCTTCATAAATTCGATTGTGTTAGCGAGTTTTCATCCAACACTACTCGCCGCTATGCCCACAGCCGAAGGATGCGAAGAATAATGATGATGGCGAGACTTTGTGCCGCCGACATATATATATTAAACATTTCTTCTTTGAATAATACTAAAACCCCCATTAAATATTATATAAATTATAATTATTTTTGTTATTGAGTAAACAATTAATATATAATATAGTATATAATATATATATATAATATGTATGTCTACAACTATATATGCATGTACATTAGATGCAGGCATTACTTACGTCATCCTTGAGAGTACAACGCCAGAGGCGTGGAGCAAAAGTGTGGTGGTGCTGTTCTTTAAGAAGGGTGACAATACCCTCCTGAAGAACTACAGGCCCATTGCGCTGCTGAGCCACGTCTATAAGCTGTTTTCGAGAGTAGTAACAAATCGTCTCGCTCGTAGGCTTGACGACTTTCAACCTCCCGAACAAGCCGGGTTCTGGAAAGGGTTTAGTACCGTAGACCACATCCACACGCTTCGGCAGATTATACAGAAGACGGAGGAGTATAATTGGCCGCTCTGTCTAGCGTTTGTGGACTACGAGAAAGCCTTCGATTCAGTCGAGACCTGGGCAGTGTTACGGTCGTTACAGCGGTGCCAAATCGACTATAGGTATATCGAAGTGTTGAAGTGTTTATACAACAAAGCCACCATGTCTATCCGTCTTCAGGACCAAAGCACAAATCCGATCCAAATGCAAAAAGGGGTGAGACAGGGAGACGTTATCTCTCCGAAATTGTTCACCTCTGCATTGGAGGATATCTTTAAGCTTTTAAACTGGAACGGATATGGTATCAACATTAATGGCAAATACATCACTCACCTTCGATTTGCCGACGATTATGGCTGAATCGCTAGATGACCTTGGCTCAATGCTCAGAGACCTCAATGCTGTCTCCCAACAGGTAGGGCTAAAAATGAACATGGGTAAGACAAAAATTGTCAAATGCCCATGTTGCACCCGTACCGGTCCATGTTGGAAACGACAGTATCGAAGTTGTCGACCATTATGTGTCGACCATTATGGGTCAGATGATCCAATTAGGCAGGTCAAACTTTGACAAGGAGGTCAGCCGACGAATCCAACTCGGATGGACAACGTTTGGGAAATTGCGTCACATCTTCTCGTCAGAAATACCACAAACCCTCAAGACGAAAGTCTATAATCAGTGTGTGTTGCCAGTGATGACATATGGTACTGAGACGTGGTCACTAATTATTGGCATGATATGCAAGCTCAAAATTGCGCAACGGGCAATGGAGAGAGCTATGCTCGGAATTTCACTGCGTGACGAAATCCGAAACGAGGAAATCCGCAGAAGAACGAAGGTCACCGACATATGTAGCTCTTAAAATTAGCAAGTTGAAATGGCAATGGGCAGGCCATATAGCTCGCAGAACCGATAACCGCTGGGGGAGTAAAGGTTCTCGAATGGCGACCACGAACCGGCAGACGCAGTGTAGGACGGCCCCCCACACGATGGACCGATGATATTGTCTCGGTCGCGGGAAGTCAGTGGATGGAGGCGGCACAAGATCGGTCATTGTGGAAATCATTGGGGGAGGCCTATGTCCAGCAGTGGACGTCTGCAGGCTGCAGATGACATGATGATGATAAGATGATTACTTACTTGCTTTACTTTTAGAATCATACCGTCATAGTTATTATAATAGAAGAAATGTTTTTGTTTTTATAAGTTTCTCCAAAAAAAAAAATTGTTTAAGTAAACGTTATGCCTGGTGCCCACGACACAGGTTGCCCTAGTGTGGGTACCATTGTACTTGCGTTTCAATATATTTGTTTTTTGACTTAAGTAGATATTAACCTGTTTTTTTATGAATTTGTGTTCTTGGACCAAATAAAGAACACTGGCAAAATAATAGTTGACATCGTTGATAGCATCTAGAAATAACATCTATACAAAAGTAATTTGTTGTTTTTGCTAAGATTTTTCACATAAATATAAATGGTAATAGAAGCCACAAAAAAATATTACAATATATTGGGTTTTAAATGATTAAAATAACTTCCTACTCAGTTAAAGTGTGACCACTAACTATAATCATACTATTTTAGAAGTAATTTTAAAACAATAATGACGCCAAAACATTTTTATTTAGAGTTGGTTACTATTAGTAGATAAAATATCAGTAGTTATAAAAAATAAACGATAGATAATGGAAATAAGTTTCACTTAAACTTCTTCCCGCTGTATTACGATTACAATATTAATACCTACCCTAATAACTATTGGTATTCATTTTATTTTAGGTTATGGTAACATCGGAAATACTTTAGTAGCTGTCAAGTGTCAAGTTCGTTGTTCCTGCGCTTTTCGTGTCGGTTTGTTTTCGTATTTGAATATCTCATTATAATTATTTTACTTGGATTGTTTACCGGACTGATATTCCCATCGTTTTATGTGACTTGTGCGTGCTTAAAGGCACCTACATATTAATCTGGAAATCTTATTTCCTGTTAGAATAACAAAACAAGACCTCAGAAAAAGTAGTTTTCTTGTTGTGAGAACATGACGTCTCGACGTACAAGTGTCAAACCAATGTAAACCTACATAACCTAAAAAAAGTTTAAACCTAAATATCTTTTTTTCACGGCCCTCTCAAGACAAAACTCTTTCCAAATATTACTCAGGGGCTGACGCTCAACATTTTAAGATATTTTTGATGTATACACGCTATCATTTCGTCTCAACTATTTTAAAGTATGAAAGTCTGCCATTATTCTTTCATTTCAATTTCAATCATTTGCAAGAAGCTGCTTACACTGATCAATAGAATTGTAAAAATATCCAGATCGTGTTTCGTACGCAGACTGTTGAAACTCCGGCTCGCTCTCAGCAGGTAACTATTTCGCCTGTAGTTGGTGTTAGCTGTAGGCATACATAGTGAGTATGGCCTCCTGCTCGGATCAGCCGCTACTCTGATACCCACTCGCTCCAGCAGCTCGGGACAGTCCACGGCGCCGATAGCTATTGTCAGCAAGTGAGATACATCTGCTATCTCTCGTCTTGTATGTAAAGGAAGGATATGGAATTTACGACAACGCTTTTGATAGTCTGGTAAACAATATTTGATTTTAAATTGCATCGTAATTTCGTAATAACTAAATAAAATATCAGTTGAACGGTCAACTGATAGCGAATTATAGCCGGCGGGTGAAATATTTAAAATAAAAATTAAAGCTTTCTGAACTCGATAACTTTCTCAGAAGAGCTAGATAGAGTAAGAATCGTACCTACGTTCTCCCAACATGATGGGCTATATTTATAGTTTTGACGCACTCCGTGAACAGGCCCCAAATCCCAGCAACTGCGAAGCGGGAACACAAATTGGATTGCTTATTACTATTTTATGCTTATTATGATTACATGTCTATGATGCAAAAATAGATGATTCAGTGGCAAAAATTCTGATTTCACAATCGTGGTTAAAACTTCGTTTGATATCTTTGACAGTCCAAGAAAGACATATTACTGAGCATTTTGAAAACGTGTCTCATTCGCGAAACTGCACTTTACTAACTTCGTGGATTACGGTCTTGACTCTCCCTCTCTCTTCGTGGTTGAAGGCCCAAGTCCCAGCAAACAAAATATAAGCTACATGCTGTAAAAAATACGCAAATCATTATTATTATTTTGTAATTTGTATTAATATTGTGGCTAACCTTAATATGGAACAAAAAGCCCTAAAATTGACAAGGTTGGATTGAGATATCGTTACCACGTTTGTGCATTGTACTATCATACACTTGACCCTTAAGAGTCCTTGACTCACTTGACTTTGTGCTCGATACTCGCTCAACTTATCCACTAACCGACTTAATGTATTAATCGGTGGAATGGATTTCAAAAATAATTATACCGTAACGCCAATACCAATGACGCGCCGAGTAGCTAGGTTACGAACGAAACAAGTCTAATGACACCCATAAACAACGTTAATACCGCGTTTTATTGTCATACAGCGCCATCTAGTAATCTTGTTTCAAATGTTTAAAGTGATTATTGTGACGTCGTTATCACAACGTATTGTGTATGTAGGTAGGAGCGGAGCTGGTAACAACAACGGTGATTAGATGCGCACTGATTTATTTACGTAAGAAAGTGGTGGTCGCAGCCGCCACCACGCATATAACTATGTACCTATACAACATCTTTCCCCCCTACAAAAAAAAAATGTCTGTACTGGACTTCGGGCCGGTCTCGCCGGGTCGCTGCCGTCGGCCGGCTCGGACGGCGCTCTCTCCTGCGCCGGCGGCGGCGTCCTGAACTACGGACTGCTCGCGGCGCCCGGGGCTCGGGCGTGCGCGGCGCGGGCCGGGCCGGGGACTGCGGCCCGGGGCTGTCGGCCGCGGCCGCGACTACGGCGGGGCTCGGCTCGCCGGCACCGACATGCTCTGGCTGCCCGGCGCGCGGCGCGCTCGGCCGCGCTGCCGCGGGGCGGACACCTCCGCCGCTCTCGCTCCGGCCTCCTCCTCCATGGGCGAGGGAAAATCCCACGAGTCAGCCGAACTCCTGTCGTTTGATAAAATAGCGTCGTCCTTCAGCTTACTTTTTCCATTCTGGTTCTTGTGTCGGACGACTCGTTGGTTATTATTAAGTTGAATTTTATATAGTATTTTTCAATTTTTCGTATAATCGTTCCTTCCAACCAGTTATACTTATTTTTATTCACATAATATTTCACAAAAACTTTGTTACCTTCGTCGAAATCAGGTCTTTGTTTGCCGCCGTAGTTGCTGGCCTGCGAGCACTGTTTACGTTCGACGAGTTTAGATAACTCCGATGACGAGGACGAGGGTGCGTCGGTGGACGTCAACAAGTCTAGCCTCGAACGAAGTCTGTGACCGAACACTAGGTGAGCCGGCGAGGTCTCCGTCGTCCCGTTACGAGAGTTACGGTTATCCAATAAAAATTTCGACAGCTGACATTGGAGGTTGTCGACCTTGCGACTCGACAATAAACATTTTTTGGAACGAAGTTCCTTATCGCGCGTTGTGAAAGGGGGCTAGACGGAAAAAATTCTTACGAAAAGTTGTCACGACACTTTTTGCTATTGTAAGCTGTGCGGTGTCGCATTGAACAGTGTGGTGTCGCGACGATTATTTTTGTTGAGTGTATACAGGTTTTTTGTAAATAATTAAAAATAATGATAATAATAATTCCTTCACTAATTAATCGAAAGGAACTTCGTTCCATCCGGGTGTCCCTTGACACTTCTCAAGTTTTTTTTATCCCTTGCTTAACGATTTTCACAAATGACTCCGCCTGACCATTGCTCATCGGGTAGAACACTGGTGACAACAGATGTTTAATATGGTTCAACTCACAGAATTCTTTAAATTTCTGCGAAGTTAACGATGTGCCGTTATCGCTCACTAAGGTATTAGGTATTCCGAATCTAGACATAGTCACATAATTTCGTGATGACAGCTTTCGTCGTGATATCATTGTTCATAATGTAACACTCGACCCATTTTGAAAATGCAGCAACAATTACGAGAAACATTCTATTATGAATCGGCCCCAGAAAATCTAAATGGATACGGGAGAAGAGACCGGGCGGGTGCGGCCAGGGTGCGAGCGACGTGCGCGGCGGCGCCGGGCGCAGCGCTGCGCACACGGTGCACGCGCTCGCCAGCCGCTCCAGGTCCGCGTCCACCCCCGGGAACCACACCCGGCCTCGGGCCTCGGCCTTCATCTTCACAATTCCAAAATGTGAACTGTGAAGCTCGTTTAAAATCTTCTCCCGGTATTTTAGCGGAATCATGACCTTATGTCCTCTCATTAGTATACCGTTTTCTATCGAGATCTCGTTTCGGCATAAAAAATACGGTTTTAGGATAGGGTCGGTCACATTCGTAGGCCAACCCTTCGACACGTATTCGGTCACTCGTTTAGATGTCGAATCGATTGCGGTTTCGTCTTCTAACTGTTTCCTCGTAAGAGGCAAACATCACAAGCGGCCACAGATCGGCTGCGTCGCTCCCGCTGCCGCTCGCGCTCGTGCGCGTAGCCGCGCCCGCCACGGCGCGCGATAAGAAATCAGCTGTGTTAGCGCTGCTGCGCACACACTCGATCGTGTAATTGTACGCGCTCAATAATATCGCATAACATTGTAACCGATTCGCGGATACTTCGGGTATACCGCGGTTTTTTCCGAATATTGCAGTTAACGGTTTATGATCTGTGCGTAATACGAACGGTTCCGAACGGCCGTATAGGTACTGATGGAATTTCCGCACCCCGAATATAATTGCAGTCGCTTCTTTCTGAATCTGAGAATACTTCAGTTTGCCCGCATTAAGAGAACGGGACGCATACGACACCGGGCGTTCGATTCCATCAGCACCTATTTGGCTAAGAATCGCGGCTAACCCCAAAGACGACGCGTCTACAGTTAGGTACAACTTATTTACGCCTTTATATTTTTACGCCGCGCGGCGTATTGATACATGTCACGTTCTGCGAGTCCTTTTGTATATGTCGCAGCCGGATCGTATAATCCGCTGTATTACATTACGGCTAGCCGTTTTGAAAACCAGGGCCGTTTTGTAAAGCGGCGGTTTGACGATTAGCCAGATTGAAAGCGGCTGATTGAAAAAACAGCCGCAATGTATTCGACGCCATACGTCATTCAAAACGGCTAGCCGTAATGTAATAAAGCGAAAGATTAGCCGCCGCTTTAACAATTTTTAGTTCCGATTCTTAACACTCATGGCGCTGTCTGACATAACAACAACATGGCGTTGAAAACAGTACGTGTGTTGCTAAATTGCTAAGGTGACTGTGGATTCTAGTGTTCGGCGGAATCTTACACAATATTATTGGGTTGGTTTACCACTAATAACTGGTAATCGGACCGGGTAGGTTAGGAAGGACCCAGATCCGACTAGGAGCACCCCGACTCCACCTAGTCTTGTCGCTACTACCGCTAGAGTGTATATAAAAAATGCGGGAGCTTCTGGCGGGAGCCCACCCGGAGTCAAATCTGAATGATGACCCTTGTCTAAGTGCACCATATTTCTAAGGTGTACCATCACCAATATCAAGTTAGGGGCTTTCAAGTTTTATCTGAGAGGTATGATGTTTAAAAAAAAAGTGTAAGAAATATGGCAAGAGATAATCTGTCAGCTTTTTTATGATTAATAATGTAAGTATGGTCACCCTACAATTTAAGTAGTAGTACAAAGCGGCTAAACCTTGGCCGCCGTATTGAAGAACTTATCGCAATGACAATGCGGCTAATCGTTGAACCGCCGCATTACAAAACGGCCCTGTTTTTCAAAACGGCTAGCCGTAAGGTAATACAGCGGATTATACGATCCGGCTGCGACATATACACAGCTGATTATAGACCATAGATAAGTCGATTTTGCTGAATATTTCTTCGCCGTGCAATTTAGCAAATAACTCCCGTGCTGTAGGCAAAGGATATTTTTCGACGTGAAGTTGCCGGTAATTGAAACCGAGTAATCGGCGCAAATACGTACGGTGCCGTCTTTCTTCAATACCGGACGATCGGTGACGCGTACTCCGAGTGCGGACCGGGTTTCAAAATACCTAACGCGACTAATCTACTCAGCTCGTTGTCCACCGCGTCGGCCAGCGCAAACGGCACCGATCGCGCTTTGAAAAATACGGGCTTAGCGTCCGACTTCAGCGGTAGTTATTTCGAAGTTTTTAAAACAGCCTAATTCATCTGAAAATACCCTTGGATATAGTTTGGTCAGATATTCTCGAAGACTCTGAACGAATGACTCACTCTGTCCTACATTACTACAGGTACTGTTCGACATAGCCGAGACAAACCGTAATTTAAAGGCGCGCATGAAATCCCGACCCAATAACGAGGAACCACTGTTTCGAATCACAAATACCTGTAACTTACCCGAATGATTCAAATAATAGACTTGAACCATCATCACCCCGACTACCTCCATTTTGTCACTGGTGTATGTAAGACACGACCGAAACAGGGGAACTACTATCGATCTCGCACACAATGTCTCGACCTTGCTTGCTCACAGTGTCGGTCACAGGTACTTCCCTACTATGTCAGCTTGTCAGCCAATACTCAACAAAAACTCACCGTCATCTCCCTCGTCATCAGAATTACCTTGCTCGACGTAATTCACTTTTCTAGTCGGGCACACCTTCCCGAGGTGACCTTTCCGGGAACACTTCCTGCAAGTATAACTCGCGAATCGACACTCGGCCGCACGATAACGGCTGTAACCGCAGGCGGTACACAAAACGCTTAGTCCCCGGGGTATTATCTTACCTTCTTGGGGGGTCCTCTTCGATGGTCGATCTTGCAGACGGCCCCACCGTCGTCGGGCGGGCGCGGCCCCGGGTCGGTGGCGGCGCCCGCGCGCGCGCAGCGCACGCTCTTGGCCAGCTCGACGGCCTTCCCCAGCGTGAGGTCGTGCACGGCGCCGGCCACCATGCCCATCACGAACCGGTCCAGCAGAGAGTCCTCCAGGTTCCGGAAAGCGCAGTGGGCAGCGAGCCACTGCGGGTGCGTCTCGCCGGGGCGCTGCACCGCGCCGTAAAACTTGTACCTCTCGGCGAACCCGCATCGCGTTGGAGTGAAGTGCTCGTCGAAGACCTGTAGGATACTCTCGTAGTTCCTCGTATCCAACTCATCAGGTAGGGCGAGATTAGACGCCAACTGATATGTGGTCTCGCTGAGTGCGCTGAGGAGTACGGCCTTCCTCCTAATGCCCGCTTTGTCCGTTGTCTCGTTCACATTGTTCGCGATGAACCACTGGCACAGACGACTCTTGTAAATTCTCCAGTTTTGGTTCTGATGGTCGAAGTTCGTAACCGTACCAGTCGTTACTCCGAACATTCTTGAATATTTTATTCCTTTACAAGTGGGTAAGCCTCGTCGCCAATTATTGTGTATGTAGGTAGGAGCGAAGCTAGTGACAACAACGGTGGTTGGATGCGCACTGATTTATTTACGTAAGAAAGTGGCGGTCGCAACCGCCACCACGCATATTACTATGTACCTATACAACACAACGCGACCAAACGAATCCTTATATAATAAATGCCAAAGTTTATAAGAATGTAGGGATGTATGTTTGTTACACTTTCACACTAAAACTACTGAAAGGATCTGGATGACATTTTGGACATAAATAGAAATATTCGTACGGAATAACACATAGACTGATGATATGATAGAGATGACAGCGTGTAACTGTGCTATTATGTTATTACCATCAGGCACATGTCCTGCTGGTCTCGTCACTCTAAACTATGAAACGAATTGCTACCCACAGTTGGCCATCGTGGTGGACTCCTTGTGTGAAGAGGCCCCAAATCCTACCAACAGCGAGAACATAATAAAGAAGGTAGCTAATGCTTACACGTCTATAATGCAAAAAAAAATAGGAACGGCCGATTGAAGTTAAAACTTATAACTCAGTATGTGTTAGCTCACTTTGGAAACTACGCGATTGAAACCGCGGGTGCTGCTATCTGGAATAAATCTTCAAAGGATTGTCGTCTAAAGAAGTCTTCTAAGGATGGCCATTTAGACCAGATGGCTTAGCATTTCGTTATGGACATGGTCCCGAGTTCACCCGAAGATTTATTTCATTTACGAGCGTGAAGCTTGAGCTCAATTCACAGCCAACGAAAATCAGTACGAAGTGCGCCAAACGAAGTTTTCACTTCAAAAACAGACTGGAAAAAAGGAATGACTCAGTGGCTAAAAATCTGATTCCACTATCGAGAGACCGCAGGTTCAAACTCATATTACCTATTAATTATTTTTTTAAGGGCAAATATCAATTTCGCATCTCCACTGGCTTTGACGGGCCAAGACAGACATTATGTACTAGCGATCCGGCCCGGCTTCGCCCATGATACATAATATTCAGCCTATTGCACTCAGGGGACACGTACACATGCAATAGTGAAAGATTTTTTTAAATCGGTCCCGTATTTTCTGAGAATAACACGTTCAAGCAAACAAAATCTGTTTGAAAACACGTGTCATTCGCGAAACTACACTTTACCAACTTGATGGATTACGGTCTTGACACTACCTCTCTCCTCATGGTTAAAGGTCTGAGTCCCAGCAAACAACAAGAACAAAATTAAAAATTTTGATTAACCCCCGACTACCTCGGATTTGTTATCTGTACAACATTCTACTAGTCAAGCCCTTTCATTTGATACCCATATTGAGGTAGTAGCGAAAAAAGAAATATATTTCGCCATTTTGTGGTGGCAGCCATCTTGGATTAGATTTTTTTTGTAGTGTATAGTATTTTACTAGTCAAGTTCTTTCATTTGATACTCATATTGAGATATGTTTTGAAGAACTATTTTGTCCGCCATTTTGTAGAGGCGGCCATCTTGAATCGATATTAACCAAACATAGTTATGAACATCCGCATGGATATATTAACCTTCAAATAAACAAACAGCATCAAAATCGACCAATCCGTTTGAGCTCTACGGTGCCACAGACAGACACACACACACAGACAGACAGACAGACATCGACGTCAAACTTATAACACCCCTTTTTTTGGTCGGGGGTTAAAAAATAGGCTACATGCTGTAAAATATGCAAATCATTATTATTATTTTATAATTTCTATTAATATCCATATTGTGGCTAACCTATAGAAGAAAATTACCAAAAATTGATAAGGTTGGATTGAGATTTCGATACAATGTTTGTTTGTGCATTGTACTCATTTGACTGCTCGGTACTCGCTTATCTCATCCACTAACCGACTTAATAAATATTAATCGGTAGAATGGAATTCAAAAATACAAGGAATTGCATTGTGTAGCATCCGCACAGACACACGGAGGACGAACGAATCAAATGTTATAACACCCACGGATAACTTTAATACCGCGTTTTATTGTCATACAGCGCCATCTAGTGATCTTGTTTCAAATGTTTAAAGTGATTATTGTGACGTCGGCGTCGTTATTGGTACGCGACCAACCGAATCCTAATAATTATAATAAACGCGAATGTTTATAAGAATGTAGGGATGTATGTTTGTTACACTTTCACGCTAAAACTTCTGAAAGGATCTGGCTGAAGTTTTGGACATAAATAGACATGAATATTAGTACGGAAAACCACATTTTATCCCGAAAAGATAACGGGATTGGCAACTACGTGGGCAAAGCCGCAGGGTGCTGCTAGTTCCACATGAATTACTTTATAAAAAAAATAGCTTTTACCCGCGATTTCGACCGCGTTACGTTTACTAAAATTTAAAAACAGCTTAAGTACACTCCGCGAGTCATAAGCTGAGCTTTGCATTAGTGTGAGTGATCACCAATCAGGCAGGAGCTTGAAATTTTGTCCGCGAGGTATAGGCTGAGCTTTGCATTAGTGTGAGTGATCACCAATCAGGCAGGAGCGCGGCGAGACAGAATGGCGCCGCGCCCAAGGCCGGTTGTCACACCTACACTATCCATGTACACTCACACAAATGCAAAGCTCAGCTTATGCCTCGCGGAGTGTACTATTGGCCGAAGAGGTCAAATAATTTTTTAAATGTTTTTTTATTTTTTTCATGTTCTATAAAAGTAAAATAAAATTATGGATTAAAAAAACACTTAGTTTGTCACCCCTGTATCCACCTCATATGTTACCCTTACCCCGAATCCCGAATTACGATTTTGGTTAATAATTATGTTCTATTTAGAATATTATTACAGTACATTAGAGTTCACATTTGATTAATGAAAACTTAATACTTAAAACCTTGCATGTGTACGTAGCATTAGTATTGTTATTTACACATTTATGGAGGCAGTTTCCCTTACCCCAAAAACCGGGAAAGGGGATCAACAGGACCAGCCTTCTTATTTAGTTTTTTTTTTTTCAAAGGTATTATAGATAACTTAAAAAGACATTCTATTTTAGGAAGCTAACAGACTATCAAGTTAAATATTTATCAAAACTACTACTATCTCATCAAATACTGTGAATAAACATAAATAATATCACATGAAAAAATAAAGTATGGTTCCCTTCCCCACCTTATTATAAGTCGGTGGCAGCCATGTCAAAAAGCCAGCAGATAGATACTATGTAGTAAGTAGGCAGCCACTTGTACTTGTAGGATACCTGCGTAGGGGATTGAGTATGTCACTACGGCGAATTGGCTAACAAATAAACTATTTTTTACAAAAAATTAAACCGACTTTAACACCACAAATAGGCACTCAAAAGCGAAAAATAATTTAATATAGGTAATTATTATAACCTCTACTCACTCATCTATATGAAGTCGGTGCCAGGCTAGTTAAAAAGTTAGTAGATATATTATGTACGAGGTAGGAAGTAAGTAGGCATAGGTAAGTAGTATCTATCTACTACCTGTTAGATTTGGCTGGCACCGACTTCATATAGATGAGTGAGTAGAGGTTATAATAATTACCTATATTAAATTATTTTTCGCTTTTGAGTGCCTATTTGTGGTGTTGAAATCGGTTTAATTTTTTGTAAAAAATAGTTTATTTTACCCTTTTTAGTGCTAAACAAGTTTTCACTAATGCATTTACACGATTTCGTGTTGAGATCTCAATACATGAATTAAACCCAAACACTGGGTAGTTCCTGTAAACCGTTCCCGAAATTCCCTTGACTGTCCTTTATCTTCATCATCAGACCACTAATGACAGTCACAACCCATCTATGTAAAAAGTTCTCATCAATACAAATTCATCGAGCCCAAACACAAGGTAACTACTATGTACCGTCGAGGAGTTCCCTCGACCGTCTTCCCGTTCCCTCATCAGATCGACTCCAGACCATCTTTAAACTATACTGCTTTAAAATGCTCAAGCAAAAACTTAACTAACGCACTAGTCATCTTTACAATTTTCGAAAGTTATCCTCGATTTCTCTAGGATACCATCATCAGATCCTGGTTTCCTTATCATGGTACCACCCTTGGAATATCTCCTTTACAACAAAAAAAGAATCATCAAAATCGGTTAATAAACGACGAAGTTATCCGCGAACACACATAAAAAAAAAAAAAAAAAGGAACATACATACGGTCGAATTGAGAAACCTCCTTTTTTGAAGTCGGTTAATAAGTGAATAAAATAGCTAACAATAACAATAATTACTATCCGAGTTTTTATCAGACGACCTAAGAACCTTCGAGAATGAAAGCTTAGTACTCAAGTACTAGTGTGAAACTTCTAGATAGATAGATAGATAAACTCTTTATTGCACTTAAATTATAAAGAAAAATAATAATAGCACAGAAAAAACATAGAAAAAAGTAGCAATTGGTGACCTTATCGCTAAGAGCGATTTCTTCCAGGCAACCGATTGGGGTATTTTGTGTTATGAGTTAAGTTTGTACCTATCTATCTATGTATTTTTTATCTGTAACATAATGAAGCATTAAATGATTGGGCATTGAGTTCAACTATTCATATTTTTATTGGGTTCGGCTAGAGATAATAACATCTTGTTACACATAACTATGTGTAAAAAAAATGTTGACATGTCCGGGTTTTGGGCGCTATAATCTGAAAGAACCGGGGTTTTCACGAATCTTGTATTGGTTCCCAAACTTTACAGATGGCAACCCTAGTCTAATAGAACTGTTATTTTCAATATTGGTATATTATCTATTCTATGATATTGGTGTAATTTTCACGCGAAACCTTCAACTATAACGAGAATGTATTTACAAAAATGGCTTGACTCAAACATTTTACAGGCTTTTGGTAAGCTATAAGTAAATATTTTTAATACGGAAGACAATTAGTGATAATTCACTGATGTCTTACTAACTTGTTATATTGACATGTTAGTAAGACTATATACTACAGGCTATATACTAGTATTGACATGTTAACTATGCCACAGATCAGAAAATAGTTACTTCGTAACAGATGCATCACTGCCATACAAAAGCGCAAATACCTACACGATAATAACCTAAACTTTCGTAAACTACTTACCTACTGTTACTTGCAAGCAAAAATACACCTTTGCACAAGCACGCAAAGTTGAGAATACCGTGCGCCCCGTGTAGCTTGTCGTCTGCTTACGTCACTGACCAAACGTGCTAGGGTTGTACAAAATATGATAAGATGATAAAAAAAACTAAACTGCAAATTGTAATTTTCTTTATTGTTTATTTAAATGGAATGAAAATGAAAAAAAATGTTTATAACGAAAACCAAATCACAAGAAAAGCTACATAACCTAGCGTCTACAGCCTTAAAGTTATTAAAAACAGTTTCACGCGCTCCCGGATGTTAAATACAAAGCGACAATATATACAAAGAATACATATATGTGACAATAAATAGGTACAAAGAATGAATACTTAACATGTTATGCTAGTGTGAACTAGATGCCGCACTATAGTGACCTGTTTTGTGGGATCTAGGCTAATTTTATGCAAGTAAAAAAAATAGACTGAAACAACTCTAAAAAAATAGATATTTTCTTTTTATTTTATTTACAAACAATTAAATTTTCTCAAAACTTTCAGATACTCGAATTCTAGAATTTTATAATTTTGCCTAAGTTTATCATCACGCCATACAGATATAATAGATATATTAAATGTATATATATATATACTTATGCTTTACATACCATTGCAATTTTTACAACATACTGTATTGCTATTGCAGCCATCCACAATACAATAACGCCGCCACATTATTTATGCGCGCACTCGGAGTTCGTACGCACGTCAGCTCGGGCAAGCGGCCGGCGCGCGGCGCCCCTGTGATTTTAGTACACCCGGGTGGACCCGAACGAGTAGGTTAATATCGCGCGCCGTATAGCGAGTGGTGAGGGTGTGACTATGCTAACTATAATGTTCTGTGGAAACCTGTACCACAGAATAGATATTACCTGTACATTCAAATAAACGTCGCTTGTGAATACGATGATTACGTACAAAATAAAATTTGTAAAATTCCTCGTTTGTATAATTTGCTAGTTGAATTTGCCTAGGTTTGAGAGCTGCCTGCCATTGTCATTTCATGTTTGAATATGATACAACCGATTAAAAGTTAAAAATGAAAAAAGAAGAAGACTTTATCAGCTGACTATTATTATCATTATATAAATTCAGACCAATGGAAACTGTGTTGCCAGACATATTGCATGCATTATTAAAATATTTTGAATCACCTTATCCTACCTGCAAACAGCAATAATTTTTTTTGTATTTGTATTTGTTTGTAGTGAAATTTGTTCATAAATATGTGACTTGAATGAAAATGTATAATTTTGTAGTACATTGAGTTTAGTAATGGTGGCGTTGCTGCTTAGCAACATGGAGGCTGACGGCCTTGCGAAGACCATGAAGCTACTTAGTGAGCATCCCACAGTAGGATTCGCCCTCCGTCCCTCCTGCGGCCCGGAAGCCTCGGAGGAGTTTATTCTCCGTGATCCGTCCAGATAGGACCGTGCCCGCCCCCTCCTTGAGGAGGTGGACTCGGGGTACCGTTCGCGGCGTCACCGCCTGGGTATCCAGGTGCACGTGACGACCCCGAACGCCTACCATCATGTCACCCGACTTCTCCTGGCGGAGAACACCCCTATCCATACGCATCCTCTCGAGGATGAGAAGGTGCTTCGTGGTGGTACGCGGATTTCAGTGTTGGGCACATCAACACTGACCTCCAAGCCCAGTGTTTCCCGACCCGCTCCGTAGCCCGATTTATAATCTTAGGTCTGTGATGGGTCTGTCCGGCCTGACCGTTGAAGCCCCGCAGCCTCCGCAGCCTCGGTCCCGCGGTTTCTAACCGGCCCGGTTAGGGCCCTCCCGGCACCCCGCGCCCGCCCCTCGTTAAGCGCGGGAACAGTTCGTTCCCGCGCCTCTTTCCACTGCCCTCCCCCGCCCCGCTCCGTACTCTCTCTGTATGGCCACATTATGGATAATAATGCACTGCATTCTCGACATCGCGAAAGCGTTCGATAGGGTTTGGCACAATGGGCTGTTATACAAATTATATCAGCTCGGCGTGCCCGATCGACTTGTACGCATAGTACAAGACTACCTACCTCACCAATCGACACTTTCGCTTCAAAGTCAGCGAAGCACTATCCTCCCCCCGCGCCGTCGCGGGGGCGTCCCTCAAGGCTCAGCAATGGCGCCGATCCTCTACTCGCTATTTACGAGCGACGTCCTTCAATTTCCCGGTGTGGAAATATCCCCTCTTCGCTGATGACACGGCAATGTATTGCCGCGTATACAAACTCTCTGATTTGATCGCCAGACTTCAAAAAGCCCTACGTACCAACGTATATGACGCCCACTTCTTAGGGCGATCGCGGTTAACGCTGATAAAAGTGCAGCGATGTAGGTATGTACTTTGTCAAAAAGACCGGACTCCGTCTCCGCGGCATGTCTATTCCCTGGGTAAAGCGCATCTTGGTGTTACTCTTGATAGTAGGCTCTCTTTCTACCATCATCATATTCGTGCCGTACGCAATCGCGTGGCATTTTTCCTAAGTCGGTTATTTTTTGTACTTAACAAGCGTAGTAAATTGTCGCTTAGAAATAAGCTGATAATTTACAAAACTTGTATCCGCCCGTGTATATATGTATAGTGTTGACGTACGCCTCAGTGGTGTTCGCTCAAGCCTCCCCCGAACTCATCAATAACCTCCAGGACGTTCAGAATCGCTCGATACGCGGTGCAGTCGGCACTCAATGGTATGAGCGAGTGAGGGTAACTCGATATCGCAGTGCATGTTCGTGTTACATGCACGATAAATTTGCGAATTTAGTGCAATTAAAGAACGCATGTCGTGACATTTTGCAATACGTGCAGTATAATGTACGTAACAAAATTCCCCATATCTCAAAATTGGCCTTCTAAGCAAGTTAGCGGGTAAGCATGTGTTCTTAGTACGTACTTACTCCACTCAATCGTCCACATTTCGTTCATCATTAAATACGTTGTTATATGATAACAATGAAATGTACTAAGTCAAGTGAAATAAGTGACTTCCCATTAACAGAGTCAATAAGAAAAGTGCTGATGGACACCTTGTTTATAAACTATGTAGCTTTTAAGTTAGATATAAATGACTCATTAGCCTAGACTTAATAAATTAGGCTAGATTGTAATAAGTATTAAGATCCAAGGAAACTTGGTGAATAAACGTCTAGGGGCTCTGGGATCTTGTACTATTACGGCTAGCCGTTTTCCAAAACAGGGCCTGTAAAGGTTTGTAAAGCGGTAGTTTCACGAATATCCGGAATGAATGCGGCTGATTAAAAAACAGCCGGAATGTATTCGACGCCATAAGTCATTCAATACAGCTGGCTGTAATGTAATAAAGCGAGAGATTAGCCGCTTCTTTGACAATTTTTAGTTCCGATTCTTAACACCAAAGAAGTTGGAAAATTAACTTAACACTCATAACGCTGCCTGACATAACAACAACTATGATGTTGAAAGCAACAATTTATCAACACACGTACGTGTGTTGCTAAATTTCTCATGTGTACCGTAACCAATATCGAGTTAGGGGACTTCAAGTTTTATCCGAGTTTTATGTATGACCTTTAAAAAAGATAGTAAGGAATCTAGCAAGAAAGAATCCGTCAGCTGTTTCTGATTAATACTATTAATTTAAACATTGTTTATTTTGTAACTATGGTAACCCTAAAATTAAAGCAGTAGTACAGTTTTTTTTTTTGGCAGGAAGTCGAAAAAAGCGGGCATTTATAAAATTAGTTACTTAATTTTAATTTTGCTATTTTCTGCGGTTTTAGGTGGATTATTGCGGCGCAATAATGACGTCATGAGCGTTGCTAGCGACGGGGAGGGCTACGTCGTTACAGCAGACAGTAAGAAGAGAAAACTTGCAAAACCATCAACGAACAACGATGGTTACAAAATATTCCAGAAGCCCCTTTACAACAGTCTGTTTCCTGAAAATCACAGTGGGGACTGCGTGGTTTACGTTGAATTAACAGAACAAGAAAAATTGGTTGGTAATAAAAACCCTATAGGTAATATTGACAAATTTATTCATTGAAAATGTTAAAGGCAATATAGGTGTCCACCGAATAAATTCAATAAGGTTGGCGTCACTTTTAAAAATCCAGCTCCAGTTTTTTTAAAGATGGATAACTTCCTGAGCAGATATAAGTTGAAAGCTTTCATTCCTGCTTACACGACTGAAGTTATAGAAGTCATCAGGCATATTCCGTTGACAATGTCTAATGAAGAAATCTACAAAAATATTACATGTGATACTGATTTTGTCTCAATCTTTTGCTTTATGCGAAAAGTAGAAGGAAAGCTGACTCCTCTTGGAACTGTTACGGAGCGGGTCAGGAGTTACTTTTTAAAAAACAAAATTTAGGATGCTAAAAGATATATTGAATAGAAAAAGACGTTAACACTATATGGAGGTCCAAGCCAATCTGCCTATGCGCGTGAGAAATGGCATAACAACAATATCAGTTTCCTATTGCATTGACGTCAATGCAATGGGAACTCAGCGGTTTTCATATGCATGTTAAGTTATGCATTTCTCGATATAACAACCCCCCCATTTTTTATGTAGGTATGTTACGCGATAGCTCCGTAAATTGTGAATAAATTTTCGTTTTGTTTGCTCAGAGTACTTCACCTAGTTAAAAAAAACTATATTTTATATAGAATAGAATGACGAGTCGAGAAGGACATGTGTCTGATGGTAAGCAACATGCCTGCCACATAACAGCACAATGACACCCAGCTATTGGAACACGATAAGTCCAAATAATTACCTAGCACTGAATTGCGCTCGTTACCCAGAGATATAAGATGTTTTATCCCTTTGCCCTGTAATTTCACTGCAAATATTGCCCTTCAAACCGGAACAGAATTATGTTTACACATTATTGCTTGGCGGTAGAATAACTGGCACAGATGTGGTACTTCCCTAGACGGACTCTGTAATGAGTCGTCCTACCACTACTTAAAATATGGGACCACCCATATACATACATTTTATCAAAATCATTGTGGGGTTATTGAAATATGAACTAAAATTTACTTTCACGTTATGATCAGGTGACTTACATTAAGTAGTTTTTTTAATTTTGTCTAGTGTCTAATTTAATTTTAAATTGAAGTTGGTGTATGTTTTTTTTTCGAATAAAATATATTTGTTTAAATTACTTTATAAATAAATCTCGAAATAAAAATTGAAAAATTGGGACCACCCATATACCTACATTTTATCAAAATCAGTGTGGGGTTTTGAAATATGAACTAAAATTTACTTTCACGTTATGATCAGGTGACTTACATTAAGTAGTTTTTAATTTTAAATTGAAGTTGGTGTATGTTTTTTTTTTGAATAAAATATATTTGTTTTAATTACTTTATAAACAAATCTAGAAATAAAATTGTAAAATATTTTTTTTGTTTTACTTCTGCTATATACCCAGTAACGACGCCGACGTCATAATCGTCACTAAAATTTTTCTGAAATAAGATAACTAGATGGCGCTGTATGTCAATAAAACGCGGTATTAACGTTATCTATGGGATGTTATTAGACTTTAGATTGACTTTTAATATTTTCGTGGAATCTGACATTTCGACACAGATGTTGTAACTGATAAGAACTATTTTTGAATTCCATTCTACCGATTAATATATCAGTCGGTTAGTGGATGAGCAACTACAAACTCAATAGTATTATGATTGTAAGATGGTACGAGATAGAGATACGAGTATTAATATTCCAATCTAGCCATGCTAATTTTAGGGCTCAGTTTCAAACCAATGTTAGTCACATGTATCAAAAAGGTTACTAATAGACTAAAATAATAATAATCTACATATTATAATCAATGATCTCGAAGAACCCAATAATCTAGGGCGGAATTGAATCCAAACTGCGATCGAGAGCCTCCAGGCGCTCCACGAGATCGTCCTTTTCCTGGCAGAGTCCAGGCATCG
The DNA here is from genome assembly GCA_017562165.1 of Ectropis grisescens. Classification (NCBI taxonomy): domain Eukaryota; kingdom Metazoa; phylum Arthropoda; class Insecta; order Lepidoptera; family Geometridae; genus Ectropis; species Ectropis grisescens. Next base: position 17,563,633 of record CM029775.1, on the reverse strand, counting down.
TCTCACTCGAACAAGAACAGCAATGGATCGGGTGGTTCAACATTCATAAAAATGGAGTGTAAACGAAACGTTTGTAGTTAATCTTAATATATATAAATCTCCTGTCACGATGTTTGTCCGCGATGGACTCCTAAACTACTAAGCCGATTTTAATCAAATTTGGACACCGTGTGTAGATTGATCCAACTTAAAAGATAGAATAGTTTTTATTTCGATTAATGGGCTTTATGTGACAATATCCGAGCGAAGCCGGAACGGGCCGCTAGTTCATATTTAAAATTTTGAAGTTAAACCTTCATTTGGCGCACCACACACAGATTTGTCGTGGGCAGTGAATTGAGCTCAAGCATCTCGCTATTAAATGAAGAAATCTACGGGTGAACTCGGGACCATGGACATCTAGAAATGTTAACGCATTTACGCAACGGTTAGAAGCATGGCCTTTTGGGATTGGAAGACTTATTTAGACAAAAATGCTTAGTCGATTTATTCCAGACTAGCAGCGCCCTCCGCCCCGCGTAGTTTCCAAAGTGAACTATCAAATTCTGAGTTAAAAGTTTTCACTTATGTCGGCAGTCCCTATGACAACCAATTTTTTTCGCATTATAGAAATTTAAGCATAATCATGCATGTTTCCGCTGTTACAGGGAAGGGTCTCTTCACATAAGCTGTGAATCAAAGCCATATACATATAGCCCACCATGTTGGCTGACTGCGGGTTGCATTTTTTATAGCATACACTATACAGTGACGAAACTAGCAGGACATGGATAGATACTTCGGAGAGTGTGCAACTGATTTCCACGATGTAATTGCCACATTGCCTTTTTTTCTATCGGAATGCTCGTAGCTCGAAAAAGCGACATCGTTTCATGGTTGATGTTCCAAAGACACGAACGAAGAGGTTTGACTCTACTTTGTGATAAGAACGTCTAAGTTATGGAATACGTTGCCTGAGTGGGTTTTTTTGTTGTCGATGATTACAATCTTTGTGTCTTCAAATCGAGAGTGCACCTATCGGTTTTTTCTAGGTACACATGTTTCATCGTCGCTAAACGTCAGGCGAGATGGCGGTCAAGTGTAAATCTATAAAAGTTAAAAATCACGTGCCTGTTATTAAGCTACATGCCTGCCATATAACAGTACAGTGACACGCAGCTGTTGGAAGATGAAGAGTCAAAATCATTAACCTAGCACTGCACTGCGTTCGTCCCCCATTATAAAAGTATGTGAAAACTAGCGAAGTAATATCAGAAGCTTTATTATGTTGCCCGCGGTTATGTGCCCCGAGGTCTCACCCGCGTCTATTTGAAACAAGAACAAAATTAAAAATTTTGATTAACCCCCGACTACCTCGGATCTCGGATTATCTGTATGACGTTCTACTAGTCAAGCCCTTTCATTTGAAACCCATATTAAGGGAGTTGTGAAAAAAGAAATGTATTTCGCCATTTTGTGGTAGCGGCCATCTTGGATTTAAATTTGTCATAGTGCCAAGTACTCTACTAGTCAAGACCTTTCATTTGATACCCATATTGAGGTAGTAATGAAAAAAATAATACAATTCGGCATTTTGTGGTAGCGGCCATCTTGGATTTGAAATTTGTTACAATGTATAGTATTTTGCTAGTCAAGCCCTTTCATTTTTCATTTGATATCCATATTGAGGTAGGTTGTGAAGAAATATTTTGTCCGCCATTTTGTGGAGGCGGCCATTTTGAATCGATATTAACCAAACATAGCTAAAACATCCGCACGGATATTAACCTTCAAATAAAAAAAACCGCATCGAAATCGTAAAAGTACTAGGATTAATATTATAGATTAAATGTTTGCGCCTTTAATAACAGTTACAGCAAATGACTTCTTAACGGGAAATAGTGTTATTATGAAATTTAAAGGCAAATGGTACTATTTTAAGTGAAGATTAACATACCATACGCTTGAAGGAAAAAAGGGAATGGTCGATTTGTGTCGAATTCGACACCATGAGTGTTTCTCCTGCCGACTAAACCCTCAGCAGTGTTTCACCTTTGCCACAAACGGCTCGAACATGGGGATGCTCTCGCAATCTTCTGCGAACCCGCCGCGGGATCACCTCAGCGACTAAAAAAGTTTTTTTTAGTACTCTTTAGCACTGCTTAGTTCTATTCGCATCGGCACGCAACGAGCGTTAAAGAGTTTGCATGATCTGATACCACCTTGCCCTTTTTTCTATCGGAATGCTCGTAGCTCGAAAAGCGACATCGTTTCATGGTTGATGTTCCAAAGACACGAACGAAGAGATTTGACTCTACTTTTGTGATAAGAACGTCTAGGCTGTGGAATACGTTGCCTGAGTGGGTTTTCCCCGATGGTTACAATCTTTGTGTCTTCAAATCGAGAGTGAATCGGTTTCTTCTAGGTAAACACGCTCCATCGTAGACCGCATCGTCGCTTAAGATCAGGCGAGATGGCGGTCAAGTGGAAACCTATAAAACGCCCGTACAATTAATTCTATAGTGTCAAGTGCCTGTCGCGGTCTCCGGCCGCGGTCTCCTGTCGCGGTCTCAGCGCGAACTTGTACCTACCTTAAGAGTTCGATGTTTTTAGACTGGGCATCATTTTATTTTAATTTTGATGGCGAAAAAATAAGAGTTATTTGCTGTACAAGAATGCAAAATTACTTATTAACCGCGTTCTCAATTTTGATGACCGAGCAAGCGAAGGATTCTAAAATAGAATCTATGAGCGCAGCGAGTGATTAAAAAATTAGAATCCTGAGCGTAGCAAGGGTATCAAACGGGCACAAGGTGAAAAAATCTTTGCACTCGAGTGCGACACGTAATTTTTCATCCCACCTTAGCGAAGAAATAACTAAATGCTTTGCGCATCAATAATAGTTTCAGTCAATTGTGTTTGGCGTCAAATAAACTTTTTTGTCGCTAGTATCACGTATTTCAGTTTTTCACATGTAGGTATTCAGTTTTCCTCGTTTTAACCTAAGATTTTACCTAAGAGTTTATTTAGCCATGGTTATAACCACGGATATTCGGGATATAACAATAAGAATATGAAGTGAAAAAAAAAAATTTCAGAGTTGACCGGTTGGTTGAGGTAAAGAGTAATCTGTGTACGTGAAAAAGTGTGCGCCCAAATGCATTAAATTATGGTATCGCCACATTAGCATCAGGGTAAATAAATAAATAAACGTACTATTTAATATTAATGAAAAAAAAAATATTCCAGCCAAATGTTTTCTCAAAATACTAATTAATTGATTTTATATTTACAAAAAATTGAAAAGTTGGGACCACCCATATACCTACATTTTATCAAAATCAGTGTGGGGTTTTGAAATATGAACTAAAATTTACTTTCACGTTATGATCAGGTGACTTACATTAAGTAGTTTTTAATTTTAAATTGAAGTTGGTGTATGTTTTTTTTTTTGAATAAAATATATTTGTTTTAATTACTTTATAAACAAATCTAGAAATAAAATTGTAAAATATTTTTTTTTTGTTTTTACTTCTGCTATATACCCAGTAACGACGCCGACGTCATAATCGTCACTAAAATTTTTCTGAAATAAGACAACTAGATGGCGCTGTATGTCAATAAAACGCGGTATTAACGTTATCTATGGGATGTTATTAGACTTTAGATTGACTTTTAATATTTTCGTGGAATCTGACATTTCGACACAGATGTTGTAACTGATAAGAACTATTTTTGAATTCCATTCTACCGATTAATATATCAGTCGGTTAGTGGATGAGCAACTACAAACTCAATAGTATTATGATTGTAAGATGGTACGAGATAGAGATACGAGTATTAATATTCCAATCTAGCCATGCTAATTTTAGGGCTCAGTTTCAAACCAATGTTAGTCACATGTATCAAAAAAGGTTACTAATAGACTAAAATAATAATAATCTACATATTATAATCAATCAATCGATGATCTCGAAGAACCCAATAATCTAGGGCGGAATTGAATCCAAACTGCGATCGAGAGCCTCCAGGCGCTCCACGAGATCGTCCTTTTCCTGGCAGAGTCCAGGCATCGTCTCACTCGAACAAGAACAGCAATGGATCGGGTGGTTCAACATTCATAAAAATGGAGTGTAAACGAAACGTTTGTAGTTAATCTTAATATATATAAATCTCCTGTCACGATGTTTGTCCGCGATGGACTCCTAAACTACTAAGCCGATTTTAATCAAATTTGGACACCGTGTGTAGATTGATCCAACTTAAAAGATAGAATAGTTTTTTATTTCGATTAATGGGCTTTATGTGACAATATCCGAGCGAAGCCGGAACGGGCCGCTAGTTCATATTTAAAATTTTGAAGTTAAACCTTCATTTGGCGCACCACACACAGATTTGTCGTGGGCAGTGAATTGAGCTCAAGCATCTCGCTATTAAATGAAGAAATCTACGGGTGAACTCGGGACCATGGACATCTAGAAATGTTAACGCATTTACGCAACGGTTAGAAGCATGGCCTTTTGGGATTGGAAGACATAAGCTGTGAATCAAAGCCATATATAGCCCACCATGTTGGCTGACTGCGGGTTGCATTTTTTATAGCATACACTATACAGTGACGAAACTAGCAGGACATGGATAGATACTTCGGAGAGTGTGCAACTGATTTCCACGATGTAATTGCCACATTGCCTTTTTTTCTATCGGAATGCTCGTAGCTCGAAAAAGCGACATCGTTTCATGGTTGATGTTCCAAAGACACGAACGAAGAGGTTTGACTCTGCTTTGTGATAAGAACGTCTAAGTTATGGAATACGTTGCCTGAGTGGGTTTTTTTGTTGTCGATGATTACAATCTTTGTGTCTTCAAATCGAGAGTGCACCTATCTGTTTTTTCTAGGTACACATGTTTCATCGTCGCTAAACGTCAGGTGAGATGGCGGTCAAGTGTAAATCTATAAAAGTTAAAAATCACGTGCCTGTTATTAAGCTACATGCCTGCCATATAACAGTACAGTGACACGCAGCTGTTGGAAGATGAAGAGTCAAAATCATTAACCTAGCACTGCACTGCGTTCGTCCCCCATTATAAAAGTATGTGAAAACTAGCGAAGTAATATCAGAAGCTTTATTATGTTGCCCGCGGTTATGTGCCCCGAGGTCTCACCCGCGTCTATTTGAAACAAGAACAAAATTAAAAATTTTGATTAACCCCCGACTACCTCGGATCTCGGATTATCTGTATGACGTTCTACTAGTCAAGCCCTTTCATTTGAACCCCATATTAAGGGAGTTGTGAAAAAAGAAATGTATTTCGCCATTTTGTGGTAGCGGCCATCTTGGATTTAAATTTGTCATAGTGCCAAGTACTCTACTAGTCAAGACCTTTCATTTGATACCCATATTGAGGTAGTAATGAAAAAAATAATACAATTCGGCATTTTGTGGTAGCGGCCATCTTGGATTTGAAATTTGTTACAATGTATAGTATTTTGCTAGTCAAGCCCTTTCATTTTTCATTTGATACCCATATTGAGGTAGGTTGTGAAGAAATATTTTGTCCGCCATTTTGTGGAGGCGGCCATTTTGAATCGATATTAACCAAACATAGCTAAGAACATCCGCACGGATATTAACCTTCAAATAAAAAAAACCGCATCGAAATCGTAAAAGTACTAGGATTAATATTATAGATTAAATGTTTGCGCCTTTAATAACAGTTACAGCAAATGACTTCTTAACGGGAAATAGTGTTATTATGAAATTTAAAGGCAAATGGTACTATTTTAAGTGAAGATTAACATACCATACGCTTGAAGAAAAAAGGAATGGTCGATTTGTGTCGAATTCGACACCATGAGTGTTTCTCCTGCCGACTAAACCCTCAGCAGTGTTTCACCTTTGCCACAAACGGCTCGAACATGGGGATGCTCTCGCAATCTTCTGCGAACCCGCCGCGGGATCACCTCAGCGACTAAAAAGTTTTTTAGTACTCTTTAGCACTGCTTAGTTCTATTCGCATCGGCACGCAACGAGCGTTAAAGAGTTTGCATGATCTGATACCACCTTGCCCTTTTTTCTATCGGAATGCTCGTAGCTCGAAAAGCGACATCGTTTCATGGTTGATGTTCCAAAGACACGAACGAAGAGATTTGACTCTACTTTTGTGATAAGAACGTCTAGGCTGTGGAATACGTTGCCTGAGTGGGTTTTCCCCGATGGTTACAATCTTTGTGTCTTCAAATCGAGAGTGAATCGGTTTCTTCTAGGTAAACACGCTCCATCGTAGACCGCATCGTCGCTTAAGATCAGGCGAGATGGCGGTCAAGTGGAAACCTATAAAACGCCCGTACAATTAATTCTATAGTGTCAAGTGCCTGTCGCGGTCTCCGGCCGCGGTCTCCTGTCGCGGTCTCAGCGCGAACTTGTACCTACCTTAAGAGTTCGATGTTTTTAGACTGGGCATCATTTTATTTTAATTTTGATGGCGAAAAAATAAGAGTTATTTGCTGTACAAGTATGCAAAATTACTTATTAACCGCGTTCTCAATTTTGATGACCGAGCAAGCGAAGTATTCTAAAATAGAATCTATGAGCGCAGCGAGTGATTAAAAAATTAGAATCCTGAGCGTAGCAAGGGTATCAAACGGGCACAAGGTGAAAAATCTTTGCACTCGAGTGCGACACGTAATTTTTCATCCCACCTTAGCGAAGAAATAACTAAATGCTTTGCGCATCAATAATAGTTTCAGTCAATTGTGTTTGGCGTCAAATAAACTTTTTTGTCGCTAGTATCACGTATTTCAGTTTTTCACATGTAGGTATTCAGTTTTCCTCGTTTTAACCTAAGATTTTACCTAAGAGTTTATTTAGCCATGGTTATAACCACGGATATTCGGGATATAACAATAAGAATATGAAGTGAAAAAAATTTCAGAGTTAACCGGTTGGTTGAGGTAAAGAGTAATCTGTGTACGTGAAAAAGTGTGCGCCCAAATGCATTAAATTATGGTATCGCCACATTAGCATCAGGGTAAATAAATCAATAAACGTACTATTTAATATTAATGAAAAAAAAAAATTCCAGCTAAATGTTTTCTCAAAATACTAATTAATTGATTTTATATTTACTACATTAATTTAAGTACATAACATAAATAACATTATTTTGTACTACGAAGTAGTTGAAATAATAATAATACTAAAATTATTATGTTTGACTGGCCTAGTGGCTTAGTTGGTAGTAGCTCTGCCACCGAAGCCGAAGCTCTGCGAAGCCGAGGGTCGTGGGTTCGATCCCCACCCAGTGCAAATATTTGTGTGATGAATTCAAATGTTTGCACTGTGTCTGGGTGTTTCTATGTATAACAAGTATGTATTTAAAACTATATAAGTATTACATCAGCTGTCTGGCTGCCATCACACAAGCTTTGCTTAGTTTGGGGTCAGATGGTGTTGTGTGTGAATTGTCCACCAATATTTAATTTATTTATATTTATTTTCATATGTCCTGCTCGACAAAGTCCAATTATATATCATGAAACGTCAAACAAAGCAAGTGGTTGTGACCTTTCAAAATGCAGAGGTAAGTAATATTGAGAAGATTCCCTAGGGATTAAAATGATTTGAATTTGGAACGTTACAATTTGTATGAAAATTCTTACCTATAGTACCATTGTATGTAAAAATTATTAAAAACTCGAACTTTTTTTTCCAAATATCGAACTGCCCACCCGCACGCACAGAAACAAAACACAAAAAAAGAAAATATAAAAAGGCACCATTGAGTCGAATTTTGTTAGTTTTGAATTGTACCACTTTAATTCTTAAAAAACACCAAAATGTCTTCAAGCGATAGTGAATTGACCCCGGAGTTCATCAAATTGGTTGCTTAAGGGATTATTAATAATCTACTTCCGGAAAAATCGAAAGATAAATACCTAAAAGCTTATTTTACATAGTAGCCCTTTCTTTTAATTGCCTCGCAGACGATATGAAAATTAGAGTATTCACCTCTGAAGTAAAAAATTGTCTTGGTGTCATAAGCGGCTTGGATTTGTCGCTTCACTCGGGACACTACAACTCCCTCGCTTCGCTCGGGAGTTGACTCGAGTCCCTCGCTGCGCTCAGGATCCAATATGACACCCATGACACAAGGCAGTGCTTTACTCCCTTGGTGAATAATCTACTATAACTCGGCATAATATTTCAATAATTTACAATTGATTCATTGATAGCATTTTTAAAGGTTCTATCATATGAGTTAGCATTCCTGACCTCTATCCTCCATACGTGCAAAAGAAAATTGCGCGTAAAGGAATCAAAAAATAAAAGTACCTAGATACACCAAGAAGGTTCCGAGTCTGAGTATTCAATAAATGAAAAAAAAATGTATGATGAATTCGGCACCTTGAAGGTAGAAATGAATAGGTTTAATTATGTTTTGGATTCAAAAACTTAGTGCACACGATGTTCTAAATTCAAATTTATTTTACTCTCTAAGGGTAAAAACGACTTTTGCGCCCTGATATCGAGGAGCAAAAGTACTCTTTCCGAGGTGGTGGGATGAACACTTGGGTATGTGAAGTAAAAGGCCGCAGGTTGATTACCAATATCCCTGTAAAATAAACATATACAACTCATCTTGTTGGTATAATTTCCGTGCGTAAAATCCTTATTATTTTAAATACATATAGGTATGCAAAAAATTAAACAACCTGAGGTTATCATCTTATTGTACGTGTGTGTGTGTTGTGTCACATAAATGACACTCGTAACGATGAATGCTACATTTCGCCTGTACGCCCTTGTTGAATTATTTATGTACGTACTTATGTTACGTTTTGTAATGTTTGTATCGCAATCCAAAATGTCTGGTACTTCAATGGTAGCTCTCAAGGACACAAGATGCCAACTGAGAGTTTCACCAATGTCTTTGTGGAGCTATTGTGTTTACCTGAACACTTCGTTGTTGTTTTATGTTGAAGATATACAAAGAAAGACGGTTATGTTAGGTAGTGCCCCTACCAACTAAAACCTCCACGTGGTTCCATTTTTACAGCTTACGAAAGGAAAGAAGAGCCGCTTTCGCACTTGCAAATCCGCCGCGGCCTATTCGTCTCTCTTCTAGGATACCTACACCCCGTGACTAGAAGTATAAGTTCAAGTCTCTACAAGTTTCCCGAAACTTAGTATCGGTTAGTGCCCTTTCTAGAGTTCGGTACCTAAAGGGTAAAACCGGACCCTATTACTGAGACTTTGCTGTCCGTCCGACCGTCTGTACCAGGCTGTATCTCAAGAACGGTGATAGCTAGACAGTTCAAATTTTCACAGATTATGTATTTCTATTGCCGCTATAACAACAAATACGTAAAATAAAATAAAATAAATACATAAAATAACATGGTCGGTTTTTTTAATTATTCCACATAAGTATCAGTAACATTTTTCAAAATACAACTCTGCTAAACTGCACGGTACGGCAGTTTGTAGACTCTCACATCATTTGTTTAAATTATATTTTTTTTTTAAATAAAGAGTCACGAGACGATCAGGACATGTGCCTGACACATAACAGCACAGTGACACGCAGCTATTGGAACATGAAGAGTCCAAATCATTACCTAGCACTGCACTGCGCTCGTCACCCAGAGATCTAAGATCTTATATCTCTAAGCCCTGTAATATCTGTCTTTGCATACCTATACTACTGATATTTTATTTTCGGGATTTTATTGTACACATTATAATATTATGGGGCTGCGGTATGATAAAAACTGATGCGAGCCAGAAATAAGCAATCAGCTCATTCTTTCCAACATGTGCTGTTATGTGGTAGGCATGTTACTTACCACCCGGTACATGTCGTGCTCGTATCGTCACTCTGTATAAAAAAAAACAATCATTTTCGGAAACATACTTTATTTTTAAATTGGTCCTTTGATTGGTCTTATGGCTCTCTTTTGCATTTTAAGAACTCTTTGACAGTCTGTAGATCTCCCCCAGAAGACGACGCCGTAGGTCATTATGGATACGGAGTGTACATAGGAATAAAATATATCCTTCAAATGATCTGGAGATGTGACATGTTTTAGTTGCTTGAACGCATATACGCCTTTTGCCATTTTTCGTGAAGTTTTATCTACGAGTAGGTATGTAGTTTTTCAATGACAAAGCTACATCGAGTACAAACCCCAATAGCTTAACTTTATAAGTAGACAAAAGGTATGTTCCATCTAATAGGTTGACAGAAATTACTAGTTGTTTTGGCGATTTTGTATTAAAGAACATTACATTTGTTTTCTCAGTGTTTAAAGTCAGTCTATTTTAACTAAGCCATGTATTGCATTTAGACATAGTAATTTTTATATTATCATGTAACTCTGCTTGAGTTGGGGCCTTAATACGAGTATTATAGATGTGTCATCCGCATATTGGATAACCTTGCCCTGTGTTACCACCATGTAGAAATCGTTTGTAAAATAAATAAAAAGTGTATTTCCCAAAGAGGATCCTTGGGAAACTCCTGTGTTTATATATGGTAGACCTTGATTGTCGTTTTTCATTGATTTTGATTTCCACTGTTCATGTTCTATTCCTCAAAAAGACATTATGATATTAAACTCTCATTTTGGATTGTCTATAAAAGTCAAGGAAAATCATCTCAAAAGTTGTCGATGAGTGAAGGAATGTAGTAGCTACGAGTACTTTTTGGTTGTCATTTAGTCGTATACCACTCATTATGTTTTTCATAAAATTGTTGGTAACCGATATTATAGACCGACCACTTCCGTATGCATACTGGACTTCTGACAAAATTTTCTTACGATTTAAGGGTGCCCTAAGGTTTCTGACATTACTGATTCAATAAATTTTGAAAACGTAGGTACGATTGTCATGGGCCTATAGCTTTTGACACAAGATGATGTTTTCCCTTTACCTTTGTAAATTGGCACTCCACTTTACAAAGGTCTCAATTTCTTTCGAAAATCGGGATAGTATTCAGAACGGAGTAGATTATTAACTGAGTAAGTAAAATGATCACACAAGTAATCCAACATACGAAATATTAATATTTCTGATATATCTTATAAGTCTTTTGTTTTGTTTTGAGTTTTTATTTTTTGCTTAGCTGATTTTATCACTTGTGCGGGATGCGGGAGATATAGAATCAAATTTAAATATATGTGATATTGAGTCACATACTTGCTCTTCTAAGTATTTAAGGCTTTTCAATTTTTAGGAGACGAATTTAAACTTATAGAATTGGCTATGGGCCCAAAATTATTGTTAATATATTATTCTGCTATTTCATTTTAGGTTTATAATTTTTATTACCCTGGCTACTTGTTTTTTCTTATTTATACTCCACTCTTCTTTTTTAGGGTTTATAGAGTTAATTATTCTATTTTGATGGACCGGTTAGTTTACATAATAATGACATAATTCTGAAGCTTAATGTATGACACAGTAATACGTCCAAATATACCAATTGGCAAGAAAATTTATAATGAATTGAAACTGTGAATTCTAAGTTTAAAAAAATTACTTAATTGTTTCGTCCTTTGACACAAACTTTTACAATCTCGTCATCTTATTTAATAAAATCCAGCTAAAATATCTCATCACAGTCAACAAAACCACTCCAAAGCTTCCACTCGCAACAAAAACCATCACAAAAGGAAATTAACGCAAATTTATTAGGAAATTAAACGACTCATTCTCCGAGTGATATCCCGGGGCTCATCTAAATGTTACATTAAGTGAGAATGTTTTGATAAGCTCACCCCTAAAATAATAAAATTAAAAAAATTACAATCCCGTTGCTATTCTCTGAAGCTCAGAATTTATTCATTCGTTTTGTTATTTCCATTGTCTCGCTCTTTAGACCGACGACCATTTTAAATCGAGTACTTTGATGTCAATGTACGAATACATATGTAACTGAATTTTATTAGATGAATGACGAAACAATTAAATAATCATTGGTATAAATCCAAGATAAGACAAATTAAAACCAGGGTAAGAAAAACGAAATCTGGGCTTACAGATTTTAAGAAAGACAACACAGTTTGGTTTGGTTTGACATGGGTCAGTACAATTGTATTAAAGCCATATTATACTCGTATAATGCTTGACAGTTTTCTGTACAATAATTATTATAACACAGTAAAGTAGTCATTTCAAACTTTGAAAATGTATACAATTTGTATGTTCTTTCTTTTGTTTTTGTTTTTTATTAATTGACGTGTATATTGTACATTTATGAATAAAGTACTTTGACTTTGACTTTGTATATACAGATGGACTAGCAGCGCCTCACGGTTTTACCCGCGTAGTTCTGGTTCGTTTGTTTTTTTGAACATTGACATTATGGTCCGGAAAAATACACAGATAACTTTTTATTCCGAGAAAATAATGGGAACTACACAACTATATTTACATACAATGACTGGCCTCGTGGCTTAGTGGATAGTAACACTATCTGCGAAGCCGAGGGTCGTGGGTTCGATTCCCACCCAGTGCAAATATTTGTGTGATGAATTCAAATGTTTGCACTGTGTCTGGGTGTTTCTATTTATAATAAGTATGTATTTAAAACTATATAAGTATTACATCAGCTGTCTGGCCGCCATAGTACAAGCTTTGCTTAGTTTGGGGTTAGAAGGTGTTGTGTTTGAACTGTCCACCTATATATATGTTTTCAATAAATATTACAAATTTTATTTTTATAAATATTACAAAGTTCAAAGAAGTTTCTCAATTTGTTTTATGTTTTTCTGAGTATGTTCCGCGATAGCTCCGCTAATTGTTTTTTTTATAGTATAGAGTAACGAGACGAGCAGTACATATGCCTGATGATAAGTAAGCAACATGCCTGCCACATAACAGCACAGTGGCACGCAGCTATCAGATCATGAAGAGTCCAAAACATATGAATATACTAAATATATTAATAAAATTAGCTGACCCGGCCTACTTCGAACCACTATGTTTTTTTTCGTCAACATTGTCTAATTTCTTTGCTATGCGAACTTTGTTTCGACAATAACCAATACATACAACAAGAAATCATCCAATTTTGTGTATTCATTCAAAGTTATGAGCGTACATACATTTTGAAGAGGATAACACTTGCTCTACAATTGTTTTATTATATATCTTTTAACGTTGTAAAACAGTTTATAAGTTTATGGATTTACTTTATTTTCTACTTAAAACCATCGATATAAAGTAATGGATGTGCCCTGAGCACCCTGAAATTGGTAATAAACTGGGTGTCTGTGAGTAGCGTAAATGGTTTGCACACAACCAATCTACTTGACGCCTAGAATCGCTAGCGGAGAGATATACAGTGGTTCTACTTATTTTTATTGTTGACAACGAATAGTGATAGGTAAAAACGTCCGCAGTTCACCACACCCTGCAACCGACTAGAACGGAAAGAGTGACCTCACTCTTCCCAACAATGACTTATCTCGGTGCGCCTGAAGTGGGGATCTAATTGTTTCTTAAAACGTAATTAATGTATTATTTCTCTTACTATAACTTTATAATCACGCAATTAGGTAAGTGTGTTTAAATGAAATAAAATTAAATTGAGCAGAAGCTAAAGGGTTCATGTCAGGGTTGGGGCGCAGGCTCAGGGAGAATACAGGTGACTCCCGCTCCGGCGCGTTCTTGGAGCAAAGGTTGGCCATTGCCATTCAACGTGGGAACGCAGCGAGCGTCATGGGTACCTTTGCGCCGGGAACGGTTCGGGGTGGGTTATTTGGGGAATAGTTTTAAGTTTAATTGTAGAAGTTGACATGTTATGTAACGTATATTTAAGAGACTATTACAAGAATATATTTTAATTGTTATATTTATATCTAAATATTTTCATTTTTATCTATCATCTGCAAAATCTTCCCAGAATGAATCATTCAAAATTACATGACTAGGTGCTTCACTGAGTAGGTACTCAGTGAAGAATCATAACGACTAAGATACTTTATCGTACGTTTTATCACGCTCATGATAAATGCATACAAAACGCATATGCGAGTGATATAACAGACATAAAAAGATAACCTTATATGCTGCCCTTTGTACTCGTATTAGATAACGAGGCGTTTTCCAGACGCAAAAAGACTTGTCAAAGATAGTTATAAATATTGTCAAGTGTGGCACCACTGTTGGTTTTTGTGAAATTTACCTAAAAAAATAAAACAGTGGCGCCACCTACGGAGATATTGGGAACTTTATTTGACAGGTCTTTTTACGTCTTGAAAACGAATTAAAAACAATACCGTGAGACGCGGAATTTAGTTTCCTTCCCCAATTAACAACTGGAGTGTTTTTAGCATATAGAGTCAGGGCAATCAAGATATGAACTTGTGATACTTGCCCATAACAGCATAGTTCCACGCCATTGACGTAAAAATAGATAGTCCAAATGCATGCAATGAACTACACTGAATGATTTAAGATTATTATTTGTCTCATTGCCTTATCATTTCTTTAGAAAATGTTTTTCAAACCGGAACTCGTCATTGTTTGCACATTACTGCTCGGTGAAAGGAAAACAGGCTTAAGTGTTACTTCTGCAAGTGAAGAGCTATGAGTCCTACCGTTACAGAAAGTTAATAAGTTCGTCGAGTCTGTTTTTATATCTGTGTGATTCTGATTTTCGTGTAGGTATCTGTTTAAGGTCTCTAGACGAATATACCATATTTTTTTTATTGGATACTTCTTGAGATATATACTTTCTTCACTTTAATGTAACAGTATCTTATCTTGTTAGCTATTCTTTCCATAATTTAAGACGATCCTGAATCCGCAATTGTACCACTATCATAACATATCTCTACTCTAAACACTTTAGATAATGGTACTATCTATCAAAACATTCTCATTTAAGACAACCTTTGACTTATTAGATAACTACTATATAAATTACACCAAAATAACCATCGATTAGGCGAACGGATCAAACAAGTATTAAAAATGTAAAGATTGGAACTTTTAAAGCTATAAGTGCACTATCGTAAGACAGTATTGATATGAGTGTTTTTATTAATATTTCGTAAACAACCCATTCTATTTTACACTGCTTGGACTGGTGTGGTTAATGTTGTAAATTACATTAACCGTCATTACATAATAATCATCCCGTTTTGGCGGGAGGTATTGGTACGCCATCTCATAGGTTATGTCCTAGTTTGGGTACCAATGCACATCTACAAACCTACATGGATTAAGACATTAAAAATTTACAGTTGTACGAACTGTTTCTTGTGTTTTGAAACAAATGAAATATTTCATTCTTCACTGGGGACGTTTTAGTACAACGGCAGTCAAAACTATGATATACAACTGCTGGCAAAGTGCGGCTTGGTGGATGACACTCGTTTTCCAAATGTGTATTTCTTGGAAAACGCCGTTTTCTTTCACCGTATAAGTGTTAACAGCAAACTAAGTACTAAACATAAGTTAGCACTTGGGAAATCCTCAGAAATAGATTAAGTATTTATCTACTGTTTTCAAGCATGTTAGTTTTAAGTTCAGATCTGTTGGCCTAATTTTCTTTATGTATTATCTCTAATTTAATATTATTATCAAACCACTGTAGTTAAACAAATGTTGTTTCTAGACTCACATAGTTGGGAATGTAATACAGTTTTGTACAGTATACTCTAATGTTATAGTTTGTGTTTATTATATTCTGTTTTGTGTGCTCATTGAATAAATAAACAAGTATGTACTCGTATAAAGACGGGATTTGAAGCTACTAATTTAAAAAAATGTTATATAGTACGGAGGTTCTCAATTCAATCGTCTGTTTTTCTGTTCGATTTTGATGATTATTTTTTTGTCCGGAAATCACTTGATCTGCCATTGACAAACTTAAAACGGGGAAACGTCAAACGGTATGGAGGAATCGCAACATAACTAAAGCCACAAAAACCCGGCTCGTCAGAACCATTCGTCAGAACTATTCCCCATATTTCTATAAGCCGCGGAGACGTGGACCCTGCGAGAAAGTGAGAATAAAAAGATAAAAGCCCTCAAAATATGGTGCTGGTGGAGAATGCTTGGTGTGTCGTAGACTGAGTTTCTCACAAATCTCTAGATACGCCAAGAACTCGGCATAAAGCAGTGTCTATCATCCGTAGTCAAATGCTCTCTACTGTAATTTCTTTGGAAACATGGCACTTAAAATCGGAGCATAGCAATGTTTGCACATTACTGCTTAGCGGCAGATTAACTGGCCTAGATATGGTACTTTCTCAGATGGGCTACTACACTTTACGTACATTCTAACTATAAAGTAATGACCGCTTTTTAGGTCCTTCTTAGAAACCCATTATTGTGCATTCGGACATTCCAACTACTAGGCCATAGCAGCTTTGTATGTAAGTAGTACACGGCTCTTTTTAATTAAAAAAAAAAAAGAACTGACGGTACGATTAAGACATGTGCCTGATGGTATGGTAAGCAACATGCCTGCCACATAACAGCACAGTGACACGCAGCTATCGGAACGTGAAAAGTCACAGAAGTCAAATCATTATCTAGCACTGCACTGCGCTCGTCACTAAGATGTTATATCTCTAAGGCCTGTAATTTCTCTGGAAGCATTGCCCTTCAAACCGGGACTCCCACTAATATTAGAAATGCGAAAGTTAGGATGGTTAGATGTTTAGATGTTCGTTGCTGCTCAGTCACGTCGAAACGCATGAACGGGTCAGGTTGAAATGTGGACCACAGATAAATTATAGTCTAGAACAGAATTTCCCAAAGTGGGCTATAACGCCCCCTTGTGGACATAACGCCCCCTTGTGGACGCTGTAGCCCTAAAGGGCGGTAAGAGACCAGAAAAAAGGGATTGTTGTGTATAGGCTTGGAGTCCATTGTGTACTACCTACTGGGCTCAGGTATTAAGTTAACTAGTTTAGGTATAGTAAAACTGTCGTTGACAAAGAATGTTAAATCTCCGCTAATATAATCGTAGCTCACAATAATTAATTAATTTAATTTGAACTTATAGTGATTTTTAAGTAAGTATGTGAAAAGTTGGGGGCGCTAAAAATGATTTATTCTCGAAGTGGGCAGCAGACAAATAAGTTTGGGAGCCTCTGGTCTAGAATAGCACATGGGCTACCTCATATAGGCCCCTCTACCGCCCAACGAAATCGGCTATGGCTTTGCTATAGTTATCTCTGTAATTTCAAGCATAAAGAAAAGAGAGAGCAATATCAAAGCTTAAAAAACAACGAAAATGGGAACTACACAGGTAAAACTGCGGGGTACTGGTAGTAATTAATTAATGTGTCTGGTCTTCTCACTGAAGTCCACTATCATCAAAGTTAATTTAAATCTGCAATGCCCTGCCTCTTGCTTGACAGTGCGTAAACGGACGAGTGAACTCAAGATCAAAGAACCTGTTATTTATTTGATCTCGCTTATAGCGCGAGGCCAGACCTTCGATAAGGTATGTCAAACAATTTACTTAATATTACTAAAAGTTTTTGCATAATATTATTAAAAGTTAATATTACTTTGATCCTAAATTACTGATTGTGCTTAATTGACTGTGAATAAGCAAACATTCTGAAAATTGTACGATTCCGAAAAAAAATTACAATTCTACACATATTATAAATGTAAAAGTTTGGATGTTTCTTACTCAAAGAAATGCTTTGAGGTGTCCGGCTCTGTCTAGCCCTTACTCTTTGTAATAGATAAAAGACTTATGTTTTCCTAGATTTCGTAAGTTTAAAAGCCTAGAATATTATTTGTGCAGGCTTGTTACCACATGCAGAAGACATTATATGTGAATACGAGCATGACAGACTGCTCAAATACTTAGGCTTCAATCAGAGTGTAAATTTCTCTACGCAGCTTCTTTTTGTTTGCTCCTTCTGTTGAATGAAAAGCATTCAGCTATCTAACAAAAATATAAATGGTTCGATTGCTATTCTCACAAGTCAAAACAAAGACTTTAAGAATTTTTTTAATAAAAATTGATCATTTGGAATTGCAAATTAAAAAGGATAATGAACAAATATCACTCCATGAGGAAAAGGTGGAAGACATGCAGAGAGAAAATAGAAAGGATAGTATAGAAATCAAAAATGTTCCCAAGAAGAAGAATGAAACTTATGACGATTTGATAGAAATGGCAATCAACTTATTTAAGACAGTGGGATGTACTGCAAGCGGAACGGAAGTGAAAGACATATATAGATTGAGTACTAAGAATAACGCTACACACAAAACCTCACCAGTCATAGTAAAGTTGGGGTCTACCATCTTAAAAACGGACTTGCTCAAAATGTGTCTGCTATACAATATTAGAAATAGCAAGAACAAACTGCAAACCAAACATCTCGGATTTAGTTCAAATGAAGATATGCCTATATATGTATCAGAACAGCTAACCGCTAAGGCTTCTAGATTATACTTTCTCGCAAGAGATTTAACTAAAAGTAAGAATTACAAATTCTGTTGGACGTCTTATGGGAGAGTTCACGTGAGAATGGACGAAACTTCACCGGTGATACAGATTAGAAATAAATCTCAAGTTCAACATTTACTACAAACTTCCCCAGATAAGTGACTAGATTTGCTCCTTATGTCAGTAAAGTTATTTCTAAAATCGTTCGTCATTACTCATTGAATTACAATATGCACATAGGATCTTGGTTACTCGCACAATTAAACTGTACATACAATAAAAACTACACAAACACATTTCACTCACTCAACAAAATTTACACAAACCGCAGACAAATTATATTTATTTTAACTCTTACATATTATGTTAAACAACAAAGACTCTCAAACTATAAATCTTATATACCATTATATTATCTCAAATTGGTTTGGTTTCATAATATATCATCAAAAAACTATAATAAAGCCTTAAACTGTTCATACATTTTCATAACACATGTTAAATTAAATTTCAATACAAACGACATCCTTATACTGCAATCATTAATAAAAATATTGGATAATGGCTGATACCCTACAAACCTTGAACGAAATAGACCATGTAGAAATTGCTTATTCTTTTGATTGTTTACCAGCAGATCTTCACAAAAAACTTTATTTAAAAAAAGATGATCTTACTTTTATAACTCAGAATATAAGGAGTAGGTATATATAACAACTTTGACGACTTCATTGTGAATTTATCAACTCTGAAATTTGAAGCAGATGTCATTATATTATCTGAATGCTGGCTTAATAGGGATAAACCTATCCCACAGTTAGTAAACTACACTTCCTATAAAACTAATCGATATCTGAATCAAAATGATGGAGTTACTGTGTATGTTAAAAATATGTTAAAGCACAAGATAATAGTTATTTGTTATACAAGAATGCAAATTTGATTTTAACCGCGTGCTCAATTTTGATGACCAAGCAAGCGAAGCAGCGAGTGATTCAAAATTAGAATCCTGAGCGTAGCAAGGGAATCAAAAGAGCACAAGGTGAAAAATCTTTGCACTCGAGTGCAACACGTAACTTTTCATTCCACCTCAGCATGGAAATTACTAAATGCAAATGTTTAAATGTTTTCGCGCTAAGCAAATTAAACAAAAGTAAATACACCAATGTCTACCTAGTCTGAGTTTTTAACATATAAAAAAAATGTATGATGCATTCGGCACCAAGGAGGTAGAAATAAATAGGTTGAATTATGTTTTGAATTCAAAACCTCAGTACACACGATGTTCTAAATTCAAATTTACTTTAACCTCTAGAGGGTAAAAAACGACTTTTGCGCCCTGATATCGAGGAACAAAAGTACTCTTTCCGAGCTGGTGGGATGAAAAAGAAATTATCATTGACCAAGCTTCATGTCTGGAGATTGATATTCTTGGTAATAAATTACTATGTTTGTATAGATCCCCGTCTGAAGCAAATGCAGAAAAATTCGTTAACAGCCTGAGTAATTACTTGTTATGTCTTAAGTCACAGGCTAATATTATTATTACAAGTGATATCAATATCAACATAAAACCTAAACCAGTTGAAAGACCTCATGAATACAGAAATAGGACTAGTTATCTTAGCATGTTTTCTTTATATGGTATATTACCAGGGCATATGTTACCCACTAGAGAATCAAACTGTCTTGATCACTTTATGCTAAAAATAAACAAGTTAAAAACTACTGCAACTATTGCTGTTGTACAAACAACTATTACCGATCATTACTCATTGATCTTGTGTTTGTCCAAATTAAGAAATGTAGTAATTGCAAACAAATTTAAAAAACGAATTGATTTTGAACGTGCGTTGAGTTACTTAAAAGAAAATAAACTTTCTGATATACTGGATTGTCAAAATCCTAGTGTAACAAATGTTTTTATAAATACATTGATGGATTTCATAAAAGCTACGAAGATTACTGAAATTCCTAGCAGTAAAAGAATTATTAAGCCATGGATTACTAGCGGAATTTGTTGTTGCGTAAAACAGAGAAATAAATTACAAAATAACTTAAAGGCTGATCCTTACAATGATGCTCTTAAAATAACATATAAAAGATATATACATTTTTGCAATAATTTGGTTAAAAAACTAAAAAGAAGTTATGAAAAAGAGTTAATACAAAATTCAGTTAACGACAAGAAGTCACTTTGGAAAAATATTAAACACATTACGTATAACAATAAAATTAGTAATAATAACACGGAGCTATTGGGCATGCAGTGAACACAAAAAGACTCAGTAAATTTTATAAATGATTATTCTTCCAACATAGAAAAGACACTAGCGCAACAAATCAATCCAACTAAGTACATGAATACAGTGAAGCATCAGTTAAATTCTTTCTTTTTAACAGATACTAATGAAGATGAAGTTACTAGAATGCTGATGAGTCTCAAATCGGATAGCTCACCAGGCTGGTACGTTATATCGCCCGGTTTCTAAAAGCAATCAAAAGTGAAGCTGTACCAATTTTAACCCATCTTACAAATCTTTGTTTCAGTAACGGTGTTTTTCCTACTCCTTTAAAACAGTCCATTATTATTCCAGTTCACAAGGGAAGGGATGTTAATGATATCAACAACTATCGCCCTATTTCATTGTTGTCTTCGGTTTCAAAAATTATTGAAAAAATAATCAATGTTAGGTTTCTTAATTATTTGGAATCGTTTGCAATACTATCTCCACATCAATTTGGATTCCGTAAACATAAATCAACCGAAGATGCAGTAACTGCCCTAACTTCTAATGTTATAGATAAATTAGACAAAGGAAATAAATGCCTAACAGTATTTTTGGACCTAAAAAAGGCATTTGATACGGTATCCATCCCGATCCTTGTGGACAAACTGGAATCAGTCGGAATTAGAGGTACTCCACTATAACTGCTTAAAGATTATCTATCGGATAGAAAAAAAAAGAGTAAAAATTTACCAATACTACAGCAATGATTCTGAAATAGCGTGTAGTGTTCCTCAAGGAAGCGTTTTAGGTTCGACGTTATTCTTAATATACATTAACGATCTATATAACTTCAATTTAAAAAATGGCAACTTTTTTTCCTATGCAGATGGTACTGTCATTGTATTCTCAGATAAATAGTGGCATGCAGTGTTAAAAGGTGCGTAGAATATAGTTTATTACACATTGACGCTTGGCTTAAACATAACCTCTTAACACTAAATACTAGTAAAACAAATTATATATGTTTTAGTATAACAAATCGTACCCAACCAAAATTTGTTTTCAACCTCAAAGTACCTGAATGCAATAATTCAATTAATGTCGACTGCAGATGCCCCGTTATAAACAAGGTTTCAAAAACTAAGTATTTAGGTATTATTATAGATTACAAAATGTCTTGGTATGATCATCTTGAGCAAGTGTCAAACCGCATCAGGAAATTGATTTGGATTTTTAAGTCACTTAGACATGTCGTCCCCAAAAGCAATGCGGCTTGTAGTCCTAATTTGCTAAATGAAATATATGTCGCACTAGCTCAATCTATTCTTACATATTGTATTCCAATATGCCTCCCCATATTGCAGCATGCAGCTAAGACCAAATTTATAGCAGTCGAACGGGCTCAAAGATTATTAATCAAGGTCATGTATTTTAAAAATATTAGACACTCTACAGAGAGTATCTACTTAATGAGTGGTTTATTATCAGTTAGAAAACTGTATTTATTACATGTTATTCTAAAGAAACATAAAAGCCTACCTTTTGTTGCCAGTCTTCAGGACCAAACAAGAAGGAGAAAGATGGTAGTTGCGCCTGTTCTTAAAGTTAAAAGTGAATTGGCTAGCAATGAATATAGTTCGGTTTCATCGAGGTTATATAACAAATTAAAACAAGGACTTAGATTTATATCCAAAACTACTTCGTCAATGTAAGAGGAGTATGAACATGTGGTTATCACCCATTAATTATGATGCCATTGAACTGATTTTGAAGAGTCTTTCTTTAGCAACGCAGTCACGCACACACAGATATACACAGAACACACACACTCTCTCCCACACACACACACACACACACCATCTCTCTCACACACCCCTCACATCCTCACCCTCACGTACACGCGCCCGCGCACACACACACACCTTTCACATACCCGCAAGATGATTTTACACCTCAAGAAGTGATTGCAATTGTGTACTTTACTTATATTACTTTAATTATATTTCTTTACAATGTAATATTAGATGTAGAAAAGCAGGAATTCTCAAAACAGGCTTTTTTACTTAAAGAGAATTTCTGGATATATATATGTTACTTTTGTTAATTGTTACTGAAATAGTTTTATTTCAGGAACAATTAACAAATTATTTTGTTTTTTTTTCTGTTGGCTCCAAATGTGAACGAGATATATGGAATTCTTCTACCCACTTTAGTTTTTGAAACCAAACGTAATTTTGCGGCCAAGATAAATCTGTTATACTTTCTTTGAATTTCTTTTGCAGCCGAATACCTACGTGTAAGAATGTTGGTTATTATTTTCATATAAATAGTAATTTTTTTATTTAGTTGTAAAATCCGGATAACCTCTTTTTCCGTGTCAGAATAGAACGGTCCATTCTATTTTATTCCACCTCCACCGAAAATAAAACCCCTTACAAGGCTTATACTTTAAATATAAGGTTGTTTGTTTATTTAGTTTCAATCACATTTTATCAACCGCCCCCATATAAAACGGAATGTGTTTTATACGTTTTACTTGTCAGACTGTGGACATTTGCATACTAGTACTTATTTTTGTTGAGCTCCTTAATTAATAGGCCGGATAAAAAAAACTGTCCTATGAAAAATGTTTTTCACTATAATTTTTGCTACTAATTTAACTTCAATTATTGTGAATGAATACTTCTCGATTGTGAATTTTTTTTAAAAATGATGTACCTACAACTTTTATAACCAAAATGACTACTCGGTGCAAATCAAATTCCATATCGGTTTTAAAACACATGTGTTTAAAATAAAATTTTAGTTTCTGTTCTAGTGAGCTATGTATGCATTAATTTGGTTACATTTTTCCTTTGTTATTACAAACAGACCATTACAACTGAATCGAATTGCTTTGAGTTAACCATAATAATATATAAGATAACGAAGCCAACAAAATAGCTCTGGTCTTTGTCGATGTCATTAGTACAGTACGACACTTTGAAGATAGAAGCCGTTTCTCTATAAGTACTGCGTACCTATGCAATAGTTTGAAGTGATTTAAATAAAATGGCGCCGAAAGGTACAGAATATTTGGAGATTGCTCTTAAAAGAGCAGAAGAAAAGAAGACTCATGTTAGTTTCCCACAGCTGAAATACCCATCGTTAAGAGATGAAGGTTTGAAGGTCCCTGTACAATGGTTGGAAGGCAAGGTTATGGATGATGGAGCAGAAGGTTTGTGGAGGGTTCACGATGGGTTATACGATTTAAAAGATTTCGTCAAGAGACATCCTGGTGGAGAAGAATGGCTTGATTTGTCCAAGGTATGTACGTTTTGCTTTTGGATTTAAAATAGTTTTTTTTAATATAGTTTAAATTAAGTCATTAGGTTATTTTTTTGTCACCGTATTACGTTCATTGTCCTTGCATCAAGTCTCAAAATGTCTCTTAAATTATTAACAGAATCAGTTGTTAAACTCGACATTTATGTTAATAATATTCAACAAGAAATTCATAAGGGCCTATCGATTTTTTTTCTCGGATGTACAGATATTTATTTTATTTCTTATCAACTTCAACAAAAGAGTTCTCAATCAAAAAAGTAGTTGTAAGTACTATCAGTTACGCCATAGCTTGTAAGATTAGTTGATTACAAGGAGAAAACCTAGTCAGTAATCCAACACGCTAGCCAAGTAAAGGTTCAACAAGACACAAACATAACCTCTAAAATTTATTCTTGTAAGATTCCAGATGAATAACGATATTTTCTTTTACCATTGAAGTCATCTTGAGAAACTATTATAACTTCACGGAAAAGTACTCGATATTACAATTATTTATCCGTTTAAGATTAAAATTATATACGAACGAACATATAAATATACCAACTGTGCCCCGCGGTTTCGCCGACATATTGTTCCCTAATCTGTTATTTTTTCGGAATTAAAAAGTTAACTGTGTATTATTCTTCCAGGTACGAGTATTATATATCTACGTACCAAATTTAACTTCTTCAGCAGTTTTTGCGTAAAAGAGTTACAAGCATCCAAACATATACAATGGTATTAGTAATAACTTATTTTTAATTTACAGGGTACAGACATCACGGAAGCGTTCGAATGTCATCACTTAAACCCATCTGTTTGGAAAACGCTTGAAAAATACTACGTTAGAGATGCTAAAACTCCAAGAAACTCCCCTTTCACATTCGCAGATGATGGATTCTATCGCTCCTTGAAGAGGGTTGTTGCTGAAGAGTTAAAGAAAATCCCCAGTCATGTACCTAGATACAGCAATATGATTATTGATGGATTGTTTATCACCTTACTGATTTCTTCTGCACTAACTTGTTGGGCTAAAGAGTACCGAGTCGTTATGGCATCATATTTGATAGCTTCTGTCTCGCTGGCTTGGGTGGTCGTAGCGTCACATAATTACATCCATAGGAAAACGAACTGGAGACTGTACCTTTTCAATTTGAGTCTGTGGTCATACAGGTAAAGACATTTATTTATCTAAATAATTAGATAAATATGACAAAGTGACAATGGCTACAAAACATAACATAGCAACTGTACATATAAGGCAAATTGATTTTATGTGTTATTACTTTTGTGCTGGCTTAGTGGGTAAAACGTGTAATTCACAATCATTACGTAGTAGTTTCGAATTTCGCCTGCACATTTAAGTATTTTTTCAAGTGCAGGTCCACAAATTTGTCATTAGCTATTAATGATGATTAAAAACTTTGTCAGAAAACCAGCATCTTTCAAACCATGTCGTCTTTTGCCAGCCCGCACTCGGCTGAATGGTGGTTTTTGACCTTGACTCTGTCTCTCTTCGAGAGAAAACCCGGAGTCCTAGCTGTGGGAACATTTAGTAGGGCTACTTGTGCTGTTGTTGTTTCAGCGTGACGGATTCTAGTATTAAGATCTTACTAAAACATTTTGCAAGGCTATTAAAATACTTGCTTACAATTACATAATTATGACTACTTGAATTACTAGATAGTTTTAACTATCTACCAGTTGAATAGTATGGGCAGATGACCTTTGAACCAGAGCACAATTATGTTTGTATGAAACAGTTCTGCTATAGAACTACTGGCAATGATGCGATACTTGTCCGGCAAACGCTGCAGAGAGTCTTACCACTACATAAATGTACAAGTGAATATAATTACTGATTTTTACATTCTTTTCAGAGACTTCCGTGTGTCACATGCCTTGTCACATCATCTGTATACGAATACATTGATGGATCTAGAAGTTAGCGGTTTTGAGCCTCTAATCTTTTGGAATCCTAGATCTCAGCCTTTTCTTGCTAACTTTGCATTTTTGATTGAACAAGTGGTTTTTCCTTTCATTTTTCTTCTGAATTGGTTAAAAAGGTGAGTCAAAACTTTATTAAGGGCGTGTGGGCCGTAATTTTGAATTTTTAAAACAACTTTAAGACCTTTAAAATAGTGTATTAAACTCTGAAAAAAATATATGTATTAGTTAAGGATCTAATCTAGTGCAATTCGCAGTCAATAACACGATTTAATGAATTTTACTTGATAGAAAAAATCCCAAAGTTACCCCTTTTCAAAAGTTTTTCAAGTTTATGACTAAACTAATGATTTTTTTTTACTACATTTTATACTCAACGAAAGCCATTAAAAGTTATAGATGCATTCGCAGAGTTTGACTTGATAAAAGTATCAGTTATTCACTATGTTTTAATATCTACCATATATATAGCGCGCCGTTCGGCAGGCCTGATCAGTCGCGTTTCGGCGCTCACGGACGACGGGCCTGTGCTTGATTTTGCAATTTTGACAACCAATAAATTTTAAATATTACGATCATAGTGCCACAGTATAACAATATCAGTAGGTATTACTAGTGAAGCACGCCATGATCTTGATTTTTGATACCGTTTTCATTGGAATTGCAAATAGACGCTGATACTAATTAGTACGCTATATGCTTTATGTTGTAGACCAATAGGGGAGTCTCAAAAAACTGACGTCTATAACACATTAGTAAAAAATTCAATGCGGATGCAATGGAAAATAGATAAGTATCGGTAAAATATTCGTACGTCAAATCAGAAATCGGGATAAGGAAATAATGAGAGGGGAGAAATCCCCTGCGTAAATCCCCTAATAGCCATTTAGGTAAATTCTTTGTTAGTAAGGTACATAGTATTTTACCACTTTGGAAGAGACTCTTGCGCAAACTATTCAGTTTAGAAAAAAAATGTTAGGAACTTCAATACAATTTTTGAACATCTATCCATAGATACACGTATGATTTTGATAGAATTTTTTATTTAAGTATTTCGTTTCCAAGTTTGTGACACCACCAAAATTTATTGTTTTTTTCCTTTTTTGTATAAAAATGTTAATATTGTTCATAGAATACATGTACTTAACAAGTTTTAATAGTATACTTCTTATAGTTTCGGAGAAAAATGGCTGTCACATACAGATGGACAGACATAACGTATATTTAAAATTTGTCTACGAATCCCCAAAACCCCAACTTCGTTCATTTAAAACTCATTTAAAATGAAATTTAGACACTCGACCAAATTTGATAAGAAGCCTTTTAGGCAGTAAAATTATTCGTAGAATTTAACTCTGTACTAAATTTCCGATTCGTATTTTTTACAATCATTTCCTGAGCATAAAATTACAAAATAATAACAAATCCAGATGAAGCTTCAAGCGCCAGCTCGAAAAACGTTTTTGGCCGATATTCCGAAAAAGATATAAAGCCTATTTTATTATTGTAGAAAATAAAATTTCCCATCTTTTGTTGCCAGTAAACTTTTTTTTCGAACTTACCGATTACGATTTATTATGTCCAATTTAATGATATTGTGAATTCTGTTCCCAGTAACATAAACATGTCTCTTTTTACCGGAATGGAAGAAGGGTTATGTTTTTCGCGCGTATCTTTATGTTTGTAAAACTTTTATTTCCACATATCTTCCAAACGGCTGGATGGATTTTGGTAACTAAGATATTCTAAGACTAGTCTCATTCGCCAAAGTGTCCTTAGATAGTAGGTAATATTTTTTACGTGTAGTTTTTTTTTGTAGTCGGGGTTTTTAAATTAAAGTTATTCTATCATGTTGCTCGTTGCTCGAATAAACAGCACCGTTCATCATCATGATTGAAGAGTTGAACGAAGAGTTTGGTCTCCACTTTTGTAATAAGAACAACTAAGCTGTGAAACGCATTGCCAGAGTGGGTTTTTGTCGAAGGTTCGAACCTTGGGGTTACGAGGTACACTGTGTTTGTTTCTATTAAAGAAGCAAGTTCCATCGTAGACCACATCATTTTCATCCACTATTATCGGCATCATCGCAACCGTATCATTAAATAGGTTATAAATCGTAAACGGTAAGTTTTACAAAAAAAGTTTACTAGCAACAAAAGATGCAAAATTTTATTTTCTACAATTTTATACAATTGTCAAAATATATAGTTTCCAAAATATCGGCTAAAACAGTTTTTTTTTCAATTTGCGTCTGAAGCTCTACCTGGATCTGTGAGCACTTTGTAATTTTATGCTCAGTAAGTGATCTTTACCTCAGAGAAAAAAATTGTGAGGAACTTGTGAATTATTAGGAAACATTTTAAAAAGATGCATGAAATTGGAAAAGCCGTTCTCAACTTATAGTGTGACCAAAAAAGAAAAGGTTGAGTTTTGTATACCTACGAGTATAGATAAATTTAATATTTCTTCGTTTTTATAGCAACAAAACTCTTATCATAAACAAACAAACATAAACAAATCTTAAACAAAAAATGAGTTTAAATTACATAGTCCAATATTTTAATGTTATTTCTTCACTGTGGCACCGATTCCGCGGTCGGTGACGGTCGCGAGAACAAGACAGCGTTAAATGCCTACTTTGACAGAATTACCTGGCCTTAACTGAACGGAGACGCTTTGTAAATTAGGCTTGAAAAAAATTGAATTGCATTTTATAAATCCTGCAAATTAACCCAATATCCTAAAGTATAAATATTTGTATATAAATATAGCCCAAGCGCTTTTCTGTTCTGTAGGTATGTCATCGTAAAATTGTAAAAACCGTCAGATTATAATATTACGATGTTAGATTACAAACTAATCAAACCTAACCTATGACAGATGACAATTTTACGGTGACCAAAACAATGTTGCTCTCAATTAGCAGAATTAGAAATAACACATGGAACTGAGTGATTTGTTCTAAACCTGTAAAAAAAGGCAAATACTATTATGCAATAGAGGACTTACAATAATAAACTTAAAAGAATTTTAATCTTTTTTTAGATTCTTCCTGAACTTCTTGCGTAAAGGCTTTTTTACCCAACATTATCGTTGGCATGACGCTGTTGGGTTCATGCTACCTTTGTGGATGTGGGTAGTCAGTGGAGAAACTGCATACAATGTTTTAAACAACTGGTTCTGGATCCTGTGCACTGGCAGCTATATATTCATTACGATTGGATCCAACGCTGCTCATCATCACCCAAAGATATTTAAGGATGGCGACGAAGTCAGGTCAGAGCATAATTATTTAGATCAATTTACGTGGCAAGTTGAAACTTATAATGTTTTCCCGAGTTAGTTGTCGCGACTAAGTTTTGGGTCTCCTTTAAAGTATGACCCGAAAAGTGTGTGTGCATCATAATCGTAATCCTCCATTTTGCGCCAATTTTATTGCACGTCCACGTCTAATTTAATAACCAAAAGGCCTGATGGTAATCAACAAAGTGTTCGAACATAGATCAAGTTAATATTCTCAATCACCTATTATTACAGTTTGGAAGAATAACCATGGATTCAAGAAGCTAGATTCTCTTTGACAATAATTCCCCTGCTTGTTATAATTAACTATTGTCTCTTTTGACTAATTTACTGTGAGTTTGGTTGCTTATTTTCACATGTTTAATAATAGTTGGGCAGGCATTGGGCAAGGGTGGGGAGAAAACAGTTGTGGATATAACTAATTGGCATATCATGGAATAGTCTTATTTACAGAAGTAGACTAGATCATATTCTGTGAAAACAGAACTTCTCTAATTCCGTTCTGTTTATGATTTTCTAGAGATGAAACCCCGGATTGGGGAGTACATCAATTGGACGCTGTAATGGACAGAAAAGACATCAACTGGAGTTTATTTACCGTGATGACCTTCTTCGGAGACCATGCCCTCCATCATCTCTTCCCTACTTTGGATCATGCGCTTCTACCTTACCTTTATCCGGTCTTTTTGGAGCATTGCGAAAGGTTCCGTGCCAGATTTAAGGTTTCAAACTCCTTGGATTTATTCGTTGGCCAAATCCAGCAGACACTGAAGACTGAACCTACTCTATTGGAGGATCAGTGATTGGTAAAATTGATAAATTCGTTTGGTATAGTGATCACGATTAATGTACACAGGAAGGTAATTTAACAGATTTTACTGAATTAACAATGTTTGAATAATAAATTGGTATTTTAAATTTAAAAACTTATGATTGAAAGGCATGTACCTACAGTACTAACTACTAAAATATGGGGTAAAAAGTATTCACAAAGTTAAATTTATAGGTAAATGAAGTGGTTCATTGGGTGGGCTGTCTTATGAAAACCTGTAAGACTGTATCACAAATTTATATGTCGGCGACACAGAGTCTCGTCATCATCATTATTCATCGCATCCTTCTGCTGTGGGCGTAGCGGCGGGTAGTGTTGGATGAAAACTCGCTAACACAATCGAATTTATGAAGCACAGGTAACAAAGTTTGTTTTATAGCGAAGTACGTATCGTAGAACGCGCGATGGTTCAGTAACGACCACACGCGTCGAAAGCCAAGAGAGAACTGACTCAAACGATCCGTCCATTCGACAGCGCGCGCGCCACTAACTCCATCGAGTGCCACCAGGTGGCGCTTGCGTCCCAGACACTACTAGATGGCAACTCTATTGAGATTCGATTGCGACTCGATTATGATTCGATTACGACATATATATATTGTTACGTGGCAAATACGTTTTAATACATATTTTTTTTATCGCATATAGGTCGCTTACCATCAGGCGAGTTGGTGGTAAAACGCGGCACCACCAACTCGCCTGATGGTAAGCGACGGTGTGGTTGAAGATGACGCACGTTGACCTAGAAGATACCTTTTCACTATTTATGACCAGTCCATAGACTCATACTTTTTGTACTGAAAATCTTTCCACAATATTTTATAAACAGTATCATTACATTATCTCTTTTGATAAATACGCAAATAATCATCGTTTTGACAACTTTGAAACTGTAAATAAATTTTATACACCACAAAATATTATATTTGATGGATAAGTTAGGGTTGTTTGAGCAAAATTAATGACCACATTAGTTAATGCGATAATAAAGTTTGCCATACATCCTAATAATATTGTAGACTTTAAAAAATAATATATTTAAGATAACATGATAGCAACATGATAGCTCTATCATTGCGCGTTGTAGTCGTGATGTTGGTAGCGGTAGGACTTTTAACAGACTCCGCCAGGGAAAGTACCACACTTTTGCCATTTATTCTAGTGTGTAGTGTGTGAAACAGTGCAGTGAAAACATCTGTGTTCTGGTTTAAAAGATAACATTTCTGTGAAATTACAGGGCATAGATAAAACATCTTATATCTCTGGGTGACGAGCGCAGTGTAGTGTTAGGTAATGATTTGGACTCTTAGTGTTCCACTTCCAAGAGCTCGGCATCACTGTACTGTTGCTTACCATCAGGCACATGACCTGTTCGTCTCGTTGCTCTACAAAACAAAATGACAAATTTAACAATTATATTTCTACCCTGCGTCCACACAGAGCAATCAAACACCTCAAGGTCCACAAGGTTCTTTAAACAGTAAAAGAGTACTAAAATTACAGAATGATAAACTAGTTATTCTCGATTTGCTGGCCAGAAAAGTTGATTACATCACTAATAAAATACAACTGAACTCAGACATTTCAAACTTCATTCAAAGTCTACTTCAGTGTTTCTAAAATAGAGTAGGTACAGCGGACCGAATGAATTAGCTCCGTAAAAGCCGAGTTAAGAACAAAACTGAATTAGTAAGTGTTAATCAAATTTAATAAACTGGGACCTGGCCAAGTTCTTAACTTTCGGAAATGCAGACTTGCTCCTTTAGCTTGCTGATGAACAAACAACGTGAAGGAAATCTTTGTCCCATTTTACGGGACTATGTTATACAAACAGATAATTTGTATTGTGAAAAGGACGCAAACAAGCGATGGCACGTCTTACTATAAAAAGTCACTCTACAAAACCAAAAACATTTGGATCGCGTTGTATTCAAAGAAA
The DNA here is from genome assembly GCA_017562165.1 of Ectropis grisescens. Taxonomy (NCBI): domain Eukaryota; kingdom Metazoa; phylum Arthropoda; class Insecta; order Lepidoptera; family Geometridae; genus Ectropis; species Ectropis grisescens. The sequence continues at coordinate 17,531,655 of CM029775.1, read as the reverse complement.
GATACGAAACACACTTTGTTTGAAGCTAACCAAGTAGCATTTGAGAGGAGATTTATTGGGAACTTTTCAAACGTTTGGTGAAATAAAATACCGTAAACAAAAACGTCCTTTCGTATCTGGCTCCATAAATCACTCCATCACAGCAAAAGCAGCAAATCCGGCAAATATTCGAGAAAACTTTATGGTTTAGTCGTAACTTAAACCACTTCAAGTTTACTATTGATGTAGGTTCAGATACCAATACTTTCGCCTCGAATGATGTACGAGTTGGAAGCTATATATCATTTTTCTGGGACGTAGTTTTGAACTGGGGAATGCATCAACTGAAAACAAAACGAAGACTTATTTTTAACGTATCATTTCAACAGAGTCACGTTATTCTATGCGGGGAATTAATGACATGTATATGAGCTATTATGTAGATACTTGTGAACAAAGAGTTTATATACTTTATCTAAGCTTATGACACGCAATATACGCAGTATCTGTAGGAACTGTTACGACACTTCCTATTGGCACTTAAGGCAATACGAGAATGGTACACGTCCACAACAGTGAAACTAATTTTTTATTTATTAGTTACCACTACACATATAATATTACTAGCTATCAGAAGCGCTTGCACCGCCTTATATAGTTTCGTCATCCGTCATCCCGTCGGTCTTCTAATGCGGCTTCTCCTGACAACCTGGACAGGATAGTCATCGTCTTCCGAAGATGTAGGAATTAATCGGGGTAGTGATCGTAGTGGTAGGACTGCCGTTTCAACAGCAGCTTCGACGGAATTCTCGTCTTTTGAGGACGTAGGAACTAATCGCGGCAGCGGCTCGGCTGTCCTATCAAGTGTCGAAGACGGCCCAGACTCGTTGAAGTAATCACTCATCATCAACGTCATTAATGATTTCTGAAATTAAAGACTAAGTTATTCTCGTCCCATAAACACAGGTAAACAAAATTTGTTAGTGATCGTTATATCAAACAAGCAAAAGAAGAAAAAGAATAGAATTAATCAGCTGTATCTTTTAACTTGTTGTCATTACAATGCTCAAAATCAAAAGTTCAGATTCAGTTCAGAAGCAAGCATGCTGGGGAAGTACCACACCTTTGCCAGTTATTCTACAGACAGTAATGTGAAAACATTACTGTGTTCCGGTTTTAAGGGCAACTTTTCCAGTGAAATTACAGGATGTAGAGAAATAACATGATCGAACATGCGTCCTTGGTCTAATATGCCTAATTTAGGAGTTCCGCACAATGATCCTATGTGTTTAAATACTAATTCGAGCAACTGGATCAGAGCTTGAGTCTTCTCGTTTCCTCCTTGAGCAATTTGAGACCAATTGCGTGGACGTTTAATATTATTACACATATTTCTGCTTAAGTAGTCCGCGTTCAGCATCATGGTGCCCTTTCGATAAAGAATGGTGAAATTAAAATCCTGTAGGTAAATCCACCATCTTGCCAAACGCGGTCACAAGTCTTTTTAATTTTTGGTGGACTTCAGGCCACCACGGTCACCACCTAAAATGATATACCAATCAGGTATGTAGTGCCTGAAAGGTTTAAGTGTCAGTCGGAGTCATCCTTCTTCTTAACAAGTAACACTGGACTTGCATAAGGCGACTTCGAATCACGATATCGTTAGAAAGTAAATCTTGTGTGATGTTACGTACCTTCAATTTTTCATTGTGCGACATTTTGTATGGTCTGTAATAACCCGGGTATAGGCACATCCACCTAAAAGATGATTATACTTGTTATGACAGCCGAACCTAAAATTATGTATTCAGAGAACTCGTCCAGGATTTTGTTGAGGTCGGCTAAATGGGAGCCGTGCAGAGAGAACAGAACGTTGTTGGCTACTACCACTTACGAAAGAAACGTTGCGACGTTCAGGAACTCTTATAATTTGCTGGGAGTCCTTTGTCTGTATGCAAGTCACGCCATCTCTACATCCGTACCATAAGAAGAGCATGCATGTACTCGCTAGGGACCACCAAAATGTCTGTGTCGAGCATTATGCCTTCCAGCTGGACAACAAGATATACGTAAGTTTCAACGTGCGTGATTGACTTACTTACTCTTTTTAAATGTTGACTGGTGGATTTCTTGGTGCAGGAAAGGTGATCTACCACCGTCAAAGAAATAAGCGATACATCTATAGCACTACTCTCTATAAGTATGTCAACCGGAATCCCGTAGATAACACCTACAACGACACCATTTTGCTTTTGAACTGGGATGCCCGAGCAAAAATTATGACTTTACCTTTGTAAATCTGCACGTTGTTTCGCAAAGCAGTCTCGTATATGGTGGTCTGGCTTTTTACAATAAGCGCATTAGTTGAAACCGTCAATCGTAGTAGCTATCTGTTTCCGCGCTGGCTCCAGTGTAGGAACGATGGCGGTAAGTTTCAGCTTTTTAGGGCACTGTAACTGTTTGTGCCCTGACTCACCACATGTATAACTTTTCGCAATGTTCCCCGAGCTGTAAGCTGGTCGCTTTCCGATTGTGGTTGTGGCTGCTACGATCGCGACTTTGATAACGGTTGCGGCGCGTGTGGCGGCCACTATGACGTTCATAACTGCGGTCACGACTACGAGTATCAACCCGTATTCGTACCGGAGGGGAACACCCTCTCGACGAACTGCGTGAACGGCGGGTCACTGAGCGTTTGCTGAGCAAGCGTCGGGCGTAAGAACTGTGACGCCGTTCACAAGATCGGGATCGATCCATTTCTAACCTGTTTGGAACACACAAGGCAAAATCTATACCTACAAATAAACACCACAACAACACAAAAGTACCTGACCAGTAAATAATAAATCGCAACTTTGTTACTTCACGGACACTCAAACATGTTACAACCCACAATTTTGAATTTTACGAAACATAAAAAAATATTAAAGTGGGCACCGTGTTTAATCCCACTTCTGATATTAGCTATCAGAAACAGGTAATGGCACAACCAACTCTTATGTTCAGCCTGGTTGTGCCATTGTTTTATTCATCTACACTTATAAGAGAGGAGGGAAAAATTGAAAAATGCGGAGTACTCACATGGCCCATTACCTTATATTTCTTACCACACAAAGTTACAATAATCAACCACTTGTATTACTGTGTTGGCGACTAGCTTAGGACTGACTGTCTAGCTATTTTCCTTCCAACATAGTTGACTTGGAGGGGATTCTACCGACGTCTGTTCAGTTATTGGCCAGAGGTTGGCCAATAACAGACACCAGAAGTGCCACCACTTTTGTGTAGCATTGGTTGCTTTAAAATTTCTGAACCATATCAACTAGTATCCACACAGTAATGATGAATATTTTTTAACAGTCGGTCATCCAATACTCGTTGCATGACCTCGTGCAAATAAAGGAGGATTGTTAATTATCATTAATATTTAGATAATACAATTTATAATATTATCAGCAAAGCGCTCTTACACTGATTCTATATAATATTTACAAAACTATACTCAAGAAGTAACTAACTGGCTAGGATATGTCTTCATTACAGTTATGTAGGTATTCACAAATAGTCTTATTCTAGTGTATATGATCCGATGGATCCTAATCAATATTATTGGAATCATTAGTAAATCGATATAATAGAAAATACTCTCAAGAGAAGACAATAACAATTACAATGCACCTGTGCACATTTTATATTGAATTATAGCACAAGTTACAAAAGGTCAAAGTAAATTTTATTTTGTACTTTAAGTTTTACACGAGGTTATTAAATGGTAAACCCTCGAATTTACAATTTTGATTCAATCATAGCTGCATGGCTGAGTTCACACAAGTGAAAGTTATATACACGTTAGTTAGAAATCATAATATTTTACCTCCTTATAGGATACAACACAACAATTTAGAGAAATTTTAGTATACTAAAAGCTTATAAATACGACATAATACGATGGGCAACGGCCGCGTATCCGTGTACATTGCACCTTAAAACTTTAGGAAGGGCAGAGCCCACGTAGCATTGTAACTATACGACGGGCAGAGATCGCGTATCAGTGCACATTGCACCTTAAAGCTTTACGAAGGGCAGAGCCCACGTAACATTGTAACTATACGACGGGCAGAGACCGCGTATCAGTGCACATTGCACCTTAAAGCTTTACGAAGGGCAGAGCCCACGTAACATTGTAACTATACGACGGGCAGAGACCGCGTAACAGTGCACATTGCACCTTAAAACTTTACGAAGGGCAGAGCCCACGTAACATTGTAACTATACGACGGGCAGAGACCGCGTATCAGTGCACACTGCACCTTAAAGCTTTACGAAGGGCAGAGCCCACGTAATACTGTCAATATACGACGGGCAGAGACCGCGTATGTCAAAATCAAAGTCTGAATATATAATCAGCATCTGCAACCATTCACATACAATTAACGCCTGATAGTACAAGGAAAGGTTGCAGGTATCCGAGCACGCAGTAGACCACCGATAAGGTGGACGGACCATATTAGGGCCGCGGTAGATGAATCTTTGCACGTGTGCACCAGGAAGGCGGCTGCTAGAACTGAATGGCGACAAATTGTGAAGCAGGTCATTGATGAAATCCAAATGACGACCACGATTACTCTGCCAAGAGTGTACCGCCTAAAAAGAAGGATTTTGTCGTAGACTTTTTAGGGAGTACAAGACTGCAGCACAATATTTTGTTCTATCTCGTAGGGTTTAGCCACCGATTAAAATTTAAGCGCAAAAAATGTTTACATCTATGGCATCATATTAGAATCACGTCGAAATGCTTGAACGGATCAGGTTGAAATGTGAAACACAGGTAGATTATAGTCTGGAATAATACATGGGCATCATACCGGCCCCTCTAACGCCTAATAAAATCGACTATTGCTATCTCTATCATTTCAAGCGAAAAGAAAAGATACAGCAATATCAAAGCTTAGGAGAACAACGGAAACGGGAACTACACGAGTAAAACTGCAGGGTGCTGGTAGTAATTAATTAACATGTCTGGTCTTCTCACTGAAGTCCACTATCATCAAAGTTAATTTAAACCTGCTATGCCCTACCGCTTGCTTGACAGTGCGTAAACGGACGAGTGAGCTCAAGATCAAAGTAGGGATGCCCGTTACGATACGATATATCGGAATATCGATACAGCACTATACGATATATCGATATTTGATGCAATATTTTGACCATCCGATACGCTTCGATATATCGCATTCTTATAAAAATATCGCATTACCATATCGTATCAAACTATGTCGGTGATTAATTTGTAAAATTTTAAAGTACCTATTACATCATCACTAAACGATTATCGTTTAGACCATTGAATATATTGTTATTAGTAATAAGAGAATGATAACGTCGACAAAGTTGTTTATGGAACAAGAACAGCCGGCTTTTATTTAGACTTGGAGGTAGACGTGTGTAGCTCTTTGCTGAAACGACTCAGTGACACGAATCTTCACTGTGATCCTAATGATTCGTGTCAGTTGGCCGGTAAAAGTGTCTCAGTGTCTCATTGTGAACGAATCAGCGAAACGAACGAACTCTAACAGCGAATCGTAAGCTGAGCGATGATTGCCGACACCAGTCGATAATAATTTATGAATGAAGTATCAAGTCGTAGCATGGCGCGAAAGAGATAAACGCTGCGTTGTCTAATAGTAAGGATGAGATGCAAAACAGTATGAAGTTCGTTTGTGTCACAAGGGTTGCAATTTTTTTATGCTAACCAAAAGAAACAAGTTTGTTAATTTTATTACTCTGGTGTCTTGAACAGTGTTTTGAAATTACGAAGCCTAGTTTGAAAGTATTTATATGATAAATAAACCTTATTTGAGTGTAAATAGTAAAAAATGTAAATAAACAATTTAGAATAGCGTAAATATATAAGTTACGGACTTATTGCATAGTGAGAAAAAACAATTCCTTTAAATTAGTGTTTATAATTTTCCGAACATAAATAATATGATAGTAGGTACTGTGATGTTAAAATTCTAAAAAAAACTATAAAGAAACAATTCGCTGTTCTCTGAAACCAACTCTTTACTATCTTAAACATTACTTTGACTCAGTGTTCAAAAAGAAACATAATATCACTGATCAACATTGTGATGCTCTCTGAAATCAACTCTTTAGCTTTTTACTATCATCGTTACTTTGACTCAGTGTTCCAAATGATCCAAATGAAACATATCACTGTTCCGGATCTTACAACTGATTCAGATACAAATGATACAATCTCACCAAAGATACATTTTTACCACGTCTACTTGGAGGTAGATTTAAATAATCTTTGAACTTTGTAGTACAGTCAAATATGATTAATAAATGTTTAGTTTATGTTCTCCTTTGTCATTCCGTTCGTAGCTGGGCACACACTTTCCGAAAGCCGTAGTTAAATCCACAGCGCTTATCCAAATTATTATTTTTGCATTGTTTAAGTGCTGATCAATGGCAATTGTGATTTTTTTGTTGAATAAAACTATTCTAAATACGTATAATTATTTGTTTCTTTTAAAAAAATATAAAATAATATAGTAAAACTACTAAAAAGATAACCCTTTGCACGATATATACTTATTATATTGCATATTAAATGAAAGGCATGCGATACGGTTACGATACGATATATCGATACAAAGGAAATCGATAATATCGCGTATCGATACAACCAAGTTCGATACAGTTACGATGCGATATATCGATACAATACACTTTTTTGGGCATCCCTAGATCAAAGAACCTGTTATTTATTTGATCTCGCTTATAGCGCGGGGCCCGACATGCGATAAGGTATATCAAACAATTTCATCATCAGCAACAACCCACTAAATGTTCCCGCTGCTGGGAGAGTTAAGGCCATAATCCACCACGCTGCAGCTGTCCCAGTGCGGATTGGTGAATGACACATGACTTCGAAAGCTTCTAAGCACATGCTGTTTTCCTCACTATGGTTTCCTTCACCGTTTTAAGTTAGCGGCATTACGCACATGACTTCGAAAAGACAGTGGGGCGTGTGGGGGTTTGAACCCGGGGTCTCCGGATCGGCAGGCCGTTCTCCCGACTAGACCAGCCGTAACTTACTGCATTAAACAATTTGCGTATCAAACAATTTATTGCACAGTATTACTAAAAGCTAACATTACTATGAAACTAAATTACTAATTGTTCTTATAATTGACTGTGAATAAACAAACATTACACAAACATTCACAACAAAAAATTACAATCCTACTAGTACTTACCTATTATAAATGTAAAAGTTTGGATGTTTATTACTCAATCCCGTCGAAACTGATCGGGTTGAAATTTAGATCATAGAGTATATATAGTATGGAATGGTACATAAATAGTAACGAGAAAAAGTAACAGAAATGAAAACTACGCGGTTTAAACTGAGACTCTGTTAGTACAAAGAATAAAGTACAGCTAGTGTCTTATAGTGACCATATTGTTTACCAGAGTTTCTTCCAGGCATCCATTAACAACAGTGTAGCAACACTAAACCAAATCTACTTATAGTAATATTATAAAGTTGAAGAGGTTTATGTTCAAATCGCGAAAGTTTAAGAAGTTTTGTTTGAACGCGCTAATCTCAGGAACTACCAGCCTGATTTCAAAAGTTCTTTCACCATTTGGTATGTATGTGATTTTTTCAGTGCTATAGGCTATATATTATGTACCACTGGCGAAGCCAAGGCGGACCGCTAGTTATAATATAAATGTTTTATATACGAGTATAATCACAAATAAAAACAGCTGACATCTTTACTGTAACAAGAAAAGTAAGTATGGTGCGAATATGAATGTTTTCAGGTATGCTTCGAGTATCTTTTACATAATATGCTTTCAGATAAGCTCTACTTAAGTGAGTAATTTAGTAAATTTTAGGTTAGTACGGCCTACACCTTATTAGCGCGATAGCCCAAATTTCGGAAGGCTGCAAAAACCTTGTGAGCTCAAATGCCATAGCATATGTAAACATCACAATTTATGTTGCCACTGTTGGGACTCGTTACTCTCACAAAGAGAAAGACAATTTCATAATCCTCAAGGTGACGAGAGCAGTTCGGTGCTAAGTGATGTGATCTGGGCTCTTTATGGTCCAATATCTGCATTATACTGTGCTGTTATGTTATGTCACATTAATAAAATCTTTACTAAAACTATATTCCATAACAAAAAAAAACAATAACTTAAATGTAAAGTATATTAACTACATATTTTTATTTCTTAATTAAAAACGCATTATTAAACAAAATAACCCCCACTATAGTAGATACGAACTGATAAATACATATGTTATCTATGAACCCAAGGCGTCCACTATGAGATTATTGTTGTGGATTCATCCAGCTTTTTCATGGTTAATTAGTACTAGTGGCAGTCTTCTGCTTTACCCATACCAACATACTAGTTAAATTTTCCTACATTAAATAACAAATGTTTTATTCTGATGTATAAAAGCAGTACATAAAAACGTATATGTACTGCTTGTATATCCGTTCATATTTTTTTTATGAATTTAGATAGATAGATAGATAACTCTTTATGTATAATATATGTGACACAAACACAAAAACAAATAACAGAAATATTACAGTAACACTTGTGAACTAGCACCACAAATGACGGCCTTATTGCTTAGAGCAATCTCTTCCAGGCAACCAGCTTAAAGGAAATTCGTCCACAAACATGAAATTGTAACTATAACCATGTTATTTTTATTGTTTGCATATCCGTATCGAAATATTGAAACTAAATGGTTTTTTGTGGAAATTTCAGAATCAGTGCCGTATTAAAAATTGTTTGTTTGACAAGTATCGAGCGCTTATTTCGGTGGCATGTAGAAATGTACAGCAAAACTTTGTATTACATCATTATTGCCATGAACCCTTTTATTCTCTAATTGTAGTTTCGAAGTCACGTGCATAATGACGCTATCTTAAAATATTTCCGAAATCTTGCGGAAAACGACATGTTTTCCGAGTCTTTTGAGTTCATGTGTCATCTGCCAATCCTCGCTTGGCCAGCGTGTTGGATTATGACCTGACTCTCTCCTTGTAAGAGAAGGTCCCGAGTTCCAGTGGGAACATTTAGTGGGCTGTTTAAGCATTCTCATTCATTTAGTTAGAGAAGGTTAGTTACCTTATTCACTCCTCCTGGTCGAAGGTCCACGTTTCAGCAAAGGTAAGATTATACTGCTCTTGCATATAAGTGGTTTTTATTTCTGAACTAATTTTTTTTTTTAGTAAAGAGTAACAGAATAGCTTGACATGTGCCTGATGGTAAGCAACATGCCTGCCACATAACAGCACAATAGCGCGCAGCTATCGGATGAAGAGTCCAAATCATTAACTAGAACTGCACTGCACTCGTCACTCAGAGATCTAAGATGTTATATCTCTAAGCCCTGTAATTTATCTGGAAACATTGCCCTTCAAACCGGAACACAATAATGTTTGCACATTACTGCTTGGCGGCAGAGTAACTTGTGTTGTGAGGAAAATGTGTGGTACTTCCCCAAGTGGACTCTGCTAAGAGTCCTACCACTACAACTCCATCACCACAACTCCATAACCTCGTATGATCACGTTTGAGATTTATTGACAGGTAGCGAAACTAAAACAGACAAACTTTTTGACTTTAATTATTAGTAGGATTGTATTATCAGCATGAGTGCGTAAGTACTTATCTACGGACCAAATTTTGTAAAGAAGCATTACTTCAGCACCTACAATAAAAGCAAACATTAATAAAGAAATTTAATGTATGCTGTACTTTTGAATATGTACTTAAACTTCAGTTTTTTTGGGATGCGCCCATATGTGGTTTTGTTTCGTTTTTTTTTTTCAGAAAAAATGACTCTTGTGGCTTACCTTACACTTTTATCGAAGTATCTGAAATTGTTATTATCGTTCAGTACGCTATTTGGGTATGGTAAGCAAAATAATCTTTGAGGTATCCGGTTCTGTCTATCCCTTACTCTTTGTGATAGATAAAGGACTTATGCTTTCCTAGATTTCGTGAGTTTAAAAAGCCTGGAATATTGCAGGTTTGTTACCACATATAGAAGACATAATATGTGAATACAAGCATGACAGACTGCTCAAATACTAAGGCTTCAATTTGAGTGTATTTTTTTCTACGCAGCTTCTTTTTGTTTGCTCCTTCTGTTTGCTCCATATGCTAACGAGATATATGGAATTCTTCTACCCACTTTAGTTTTCGAAGCCAAACGTAATTTTGCGGCCAAGATAAACATATCTGTTATACTTTCTTTAGGCCGCCGAATATGTGTGAGAATGTTGGTAATTATTTTCATACAGTTATTTTATTATTCAGTTATAAATCCCGGACAACTTCTTTTTCCGGGTCGGAATGGAACGGTATATTTTATTCCACCTCCGCCGAAAATAAAACCCCTTACAAGGCTTATACTTTAAATATAAGGTTGTTTGTTTATTTAGTTTCAATCACTTTTTATCAACCACCCACCCCCATATAAAACGGGATGTGTTATACGTTTTACTAGTCAGCCCTTTGCATACTAGTACTTATTTTTATAGAGTTCCCTTAATGAACAGGCCGACTAAAAAAACTGACCTGATTGTTTTTCACTATATTTTTTGCTACTAATTTAACTTCAATTTAGCAAAAAGAAGTAGCCAAAGAGTGACATTTCTCGATTGTTTTAAAAATGATGTACCTACAACTTTAATAACCAAAATGAATACTTGGTGCAAATCAAATTCCATATCGGTTTTAAAACACATGTGTAAAAATAAAATTTTAGTTTCTGTTCTGGTGAGCTATGTATGCATTAATTTGGTTACATTTTTCCTTTGTTATTACAAACAGACCACTACAACTGAATCGAACTGCTTTGAGATAACTATAATAATATATAAGATAACGAAGCCAACAAAATAGCTCTGGTCTTTGTCGATGTCATTAGTACAGTACGACACTTTGAAGATAGAAGCCGTTTCTCTATAAGTACTGCGTACCTATGCAATAGTTTGAAGTGTTTTAAATAAAATGGCGCCGAAAGGTACGGAATATTTGGAGATTGCTCTTAAAAGAGCAGAAGAGAAGAAGACTCATGTTAGTTTCCCACAGCTGAAATACCCATCGTTAAGAGATGAAGGTTTGAAGGACCCTGTACAATGGTTGGAAGGCAAGGCTATGGATGATGGAGCAGAAGGCTTGTGGAGGGTTCACGATGGGCTATACGATTTAAAAGATTTTGTCAAGAGACATCCTGGTGGAGAAGAATGGCTTGATTTGTCCAAGGTATGTACGTTTTGCTTTTGGATTTAAAATAGTTTTTTTTAATATAGTTTAAATTAAGTCATTCGGTTATTTTTTTGTCACCGTATTACGTTCATTGTCATTGCATCAAGCCTCAAAATGTCTCTTAAATTGTTAACAGAATAAGTTGTTAAACTCGAAATTTATGTTTATAATATTCGACAAGAAAGAAATTTCATATGGGCCAATCGATTTTTTTTTCTCGGATGTACACATATTTATTTTATTTCTTATCAACTTCAACAAAAGAGTTCTCAATCAAAAACTAGTCGTACATACTATCAATTACGCCATAGCTTGTAAGTTTAGTTGATTACAAGGAGAAAGCCTAGTCAGTAATCCAACACGCTAGCCAAGTAAAGGTTCAACAAGACACAAACATAACCTCTAAAATTTATTCTCGTAAGATTTCAGATGAATAACGATATTTTCTTTTACCATTGAAGTCATCTTGAGAAACTATTATAACTTCACGGAAAAGTACTCGATATTACAATTATTTATCCGTTTAAGATTAAAATTAACGAATATATAAATATACCAACTGTGCCTCGCGGTTTCACCGAAATATTGTTCCCCAATCTGTTATTTTTCCGGAATTAAAAAGTTAACTGTGTATTATTCTTCTAGGTACGAGTATTATATATGTATCTACGTACCAAATTTAACTTCTTCAGCAGATTCAGATTTCTTCAGCAGTTTTTGCGTAAGAGAGTTACAAGCATCCAAACATATACAATAGTACTAGTAATAATTTATTTCTAATTTACAGGGTACAGACATCACGGAAGCGTTCGAATGTCATCATTTAAACCCATCTGTTTGGAAGACGCTTGAAAAATACTACGTTAGAGATGCTAAAACCCCAAGAAACTCCCCTTTTACTTTCGCAGATGATGGATTCTATCGCTCCTTGAAGAGGGTTGTTGCTGAAGAGTTAAAGAAAATCCCCAGTCATGTACCTAGATACAGCAATATGATTATTGATGGATTGTTTATCACCTTACTGATTTCTTCTGCACTAACTTGCTGGGCTAAAGAGTACCGAGTCGTTATGGCATCATATTTGATAGCTTCTGTCTCGCTGGCTTGGGTGGTCGTAGCGTCACATAATTATATCCATAGAAAAACGAACTGGAGAATGTATCTTTTCAATTTGAGTCTGTGGTCATACAGGTAAGAATTATTCTAAAAATTTAGATAAATATGACAAAAAGACAATGGCTACAAAGTATAACACAGCAACTATACATATACGGCCAAATGATGTTATGTGTTATTGCTTCGTGCTGACCTAGTGGGTAAAACGTGCAATTCATAATCATTAGGTCGTAGTTTCGAATTTTGCCATTTTTACATTTTCACTATTTTTCAAGTATTGTTTCAAGTATGATGATGGAAAACATTGTCAGAAAACTAGCATCTTTCAAAACCATGCTATCTTTTGCCAACCAGCACTCGGCTGAATGGTGGATTATGGCCTTGACTCTCTCTCTTTTTGAGAGAAGGCCCTGAGTCTTGGCTGTGCGAACATTTAGTAGGGCTACTTATGCTGTTGTTGTTTCAGTGTGACGGATTCGAGTATTAAGATCTTACTAAAACATTCCACAAGGCTATTAAAATACACGCTTACACTTACATAATTACGACTAGGTAGTTGTAACTATCTATCAGTTGAATAGTAGGGGCTGATGACCTTCAAACCAGAACACAATCACGTTTATATCAAACAGTTCTGTTCTAGAACGACTAACTGGTAATGATGCGATACTTGTCCCGGCGATCGCTGCAGAGAGTCTTACCACTATACTTATACTTACAATATATATGTATATGTTTATGTACAGGGGAATATAATTACTGATTTTTGTTATTCTTTTCAGAGACTTCCGTGTGTCACATGCCCTGTCACATCATCTGTATCCGAATACATTGATGGATCTGGAAGTTAGCGGTTTTGAGCCTCTCGTCTTTTGGAATCCTAGATCTAAGCCCTTTTTTGCTAACTTTGCATTTTTGATTGAACAAGTGGTTTTCCCTTTCGTTTTTCTTCTCAATTGGTTAAAAAGGTGAGTTAGACTTTACTAACTGAACGGACACGCCTTGTAAATTAGTCTAGGAAAAAAAAAACGCCTTTTGACGGCCACGGCAAGACTTTTAACATATTTAGTATTCAGATTTGTTGTCTAAGAGTTTTGTATAAATCCTGCAAATTTACCCAATAGGTATCCTAAAGTAAAAATATTTGTATAGGTATAAGCATAGACACAGCGCTTTTCTGTTCTATAGATATGTCATCGTAAAATTGTAAAACCCGTTAGATTATAATATTACGATGTTAGATTACAAACTAACCAAACCTAACCTACGATGAGGTTATAATCTCACGCATAAAATTATAATCGGACAGATGACAATTTTACGGTGACCAACACAATGTTGCTCTCAATTCACAGAATTAGAAATAACACATGGAACTGAGTGATTTGTTCTAAACCTGTAAAAAAAGGCAAATACTATTATGCAATAGAGGACTTAAAATAATAAACTTAAATGAATTTTAATCCTTTTTAGGTTCTTCTTGAACTTTTTGCGTAAAGGCTTTTTTACCCAACATTATCGTTGGCATGACGCTGTTGGATTCATGCTACCTTTGTGGATGTGGGTAGTCAGTGGAGAAACTGCATACAATGTTTTGTACAACTGGTTCTGGATTCTGTGCACTGGCAGCTATATATTCTTTACGATTGGATCCAACGCTGCTCATCATCACCCAAAGATATTCAAGGATGGCGACGAAGTCAGGTTAGAGCATAATTATTTAGATCAATTTACGTGGCAAGTTGAGACTTATAATGTTTTCCAGGGTTAATTGTCACGACTATGTTTTGGGTCTCCTTAAAGTATAACCCGAAAAGTGTGTGTGAATCATAATCGTAATCCTCCATTTTGCCCCAATATTATTGCACGTCCACGTCTAATTTAATAACCAAAAGATGGTATTCAAGAAAGTGGTCGAACATAGATTAAGTTAATATACTCAATCACCTATTATTACAGTTTGGAAGAATAAACGTGGATTTAAGAAGCTAGATTCTCTTTGACAATAATTTCCCTGCTTGTTATAATTAACTATTGGCGCTTTTGACTAGTTTACTGTGAGTTTGGTTGTTTATTTTCACATGTTTAATAATAGTTGGGCAGGCATTGGGCAAGGGTTGGGAGAAAACAGTTGTGGATATAACTAATTGGCATATCATGGAATAGTCCTATGTACAGAAGTAGACTAGATCATATTCTGTGAAAACAGTTCTTCTCTAATTCCGTTCTGTTTATGGTTTTCTAGAGATGAAACCCCGGATTGGGCAGTACATGAATTGGACGCTGTAATGGACAGAAAAGACATCAACTGGAATTTATTTACCGTGATGACCTTCTTCGGAGACCATGCCCTCCATCATCTCTTCCCTACTTTGGATCATGCGCTTCTGCCTTACCTTTATCCGGTCTTTTTGGAGCATTGCGAAAGGTTCCGCGCCAGATTCAAGGTTTCAAACTCCTTGGATTTATTCGTTGGCCAAATCCAGCAGACACTGAAGACTGAACCTACTCTATTGGAGGATCAGTGATCGGTAAAATTGATAAATTCGTTTAGTATAGTGATCACGATTAATGTACGCAGGAAGGCAATTTTAATAGAATTTACTGAATTAACAATGTTTGAATAATAAATTGGTATTTTAAATTTAAAAGCTTATGATTGAAAGTCATGTACAGTACCAACTACAAAAATATGGGGTAAAAAGTATTCGCAACGTTTAATTTACCTATAGGTAAATGAAGTGGGTAATTGGGTGGGCTGTCTTGTGAAAACCTGTGAGACTATGTCACAAATGTGTTACGTGGCGAATACGTTTTAATGCATATTTATTACTAGTCCATAGACTCATACTTTTTATACTGAAAAAAATTACCAATATCTATCAACTTTTTTAAATATGTTACCATAGTGATTTGTTAAACCACTTAGCATTCATTAAAAGTGAATAGCCACCCAGGGACAATTCCATTAATGCTAAACAAGCAAGGTAGGCAAATAAATTTGGCTGTGAGCTTTATCATAAAGAGTCACGTGTATTTTATGTAAACAATCCACGTGGAGCAGATTGTTTTTGTTTCTCAGATTTTGCCTATAATCTTTCCACAATATTTTATAAACATTACATTATCTTTTTTGATAAATACACAAATAATCATCGTTTTGACAACATTGAAACTGTAAATACATTTTATACACTATTATATGTTTATGGATAAGTTAGGGTTGTTTGAGCAAAATTCATGACCGCATTAGTTAATGCGATAATAATAAAGTTTGACACACATCATAATAGGTAATATTGTAGACTTTATATAGTAATATATTTAAGATAGACTATACACACTTTTTTTTTCCGGCGTGGGTAGTTATAAGTAATACAACTTTTATATGTGCTCTAATTTGAATTTAATTTTAAAAATATAAATCTACTTTTTTTTAAGTAATATTCTGATGTACAATTGATTAACAGTGTTAGAATACCTGCCGGGGTGTGTTATATTCCTTGAAGTGCACCATTAACACAATTTTTTAAAAACACTATTGAGCCACATCTACACTTTCACTGCCACTAAATGGAGGCTATTTTGGAGTCTCAAGAGAAGCTGCAGGCCTTGTTCCTGCAGCGAATGGACACCTTCCCAAGGACAGCTGCAGTGTTCACCCTCCACAACCAAGGCATCACCTACATTATCCGATGAATTTTCATCATTCCGGGGATTCATTTTACAAGCGCTGAAGTCATTACAGGATCAAATCTCCCTCCTCGCAAGTGAGTCTGACAAACATGAGATGCGTGCTAGACGTAAAATTCTCCTCTTTCATGGGATCCCAGAGGTCAAAGGTGAGGACACAGCGGCCACTATCGTGAAGGTGATCTCTGAGCGGCTCAAGATTTCTGAGTTCACCACTGCAGATGTTAGCAGGTGTAATCGCATGGGACGTTCATCTGCTCCAGAGAAAACCAGACCTATTCTCTTGAAGGTCTGTAACTTGGCAATGCGTCAGCGCCTATGGTACGCAAAAACATCCTTAAAGAAATCGGGGATAACGCTTTCAGAGTTTCTAACGAAGCCTCGGCATGACGCTTTTATGTCAGCCCGCGAGCGCTTCGGCATCGGGAGATGTTGGACACGGGATGGTCTCATTATCGTGCTTGATTCAGATGGCAAGCGTCACTACATCAATAATCTATCAGAACTGGACAAATTAGTGACGCCGGCCCGTTACAGCTGAAAAACCTCGAGGTAGAACCGGTGAAGAAAGCGCCAAAGTCAGCAAGAAGAGTCCCAAAGTAGTGGCCTTGTTATTTGGTAGATTAGTGTTTTGTTGTGTAATTTGTTTATTGTAAAAGATGTGTGCAGGTTTAATATCCATAGTTTTTCACGTCACTTCCTTACTGTTGTTATTTTGACTATGCTGATTGAACTACAAACTTTTAAACTCTTCATTAATTACTTAAATCCTGGTTTAGCTTTGAAATTCGGCGAATCTCACATAGTATTTCTATAATTTTATTTGATTTTTTCCCAATAGTAGGTACTTCGATTTTTGATTAGCATAGACAATCCGCCAATTGTCACTAATGTCAGTCAATCTGTCAATGTCAGTCATTTTTTTTTTTTCTGTCTTGCTTAATTTATATATAGCCAAAATACCCAAGTGTCTTAGTCTGGGGTTTTTTGTAAAATTGATAAAAAATGTTAAATTTTGTAAAATCATGTTTCTATTCCGTATGGTGAAATTAATACTTTATTAGTGGTTATCTTTTGTTGGACAGTGATGTGAAAGACGCAATTTCTTCCCGCACAACCCGATAGGTGTTTATTGTAAATACTTAACATAAACATAGCAAGTAAGTATATATATTATATAGTTATTTATCTAGTATTTTAATTGTTATTTATTTATTTATCTTATTTATTATTAGTATCATGTTAAATTTGTTTTGCGATGATGAATGTAACAGTGATAACGAATTTTTATCAGGTACTTCTGGTTCTTTAAGCATCAATGAGAGCCTTAATAATACTCAGCCTTTGTCTGGCTTTTTGGAGTGCACTTTTTCAGGTATGCCTAAAAATTTTAATGTCATCCATATTAATGCGCAGAGCATTCCGTCTTCCTATCCTGAAATGTTGACGTCCCTTGATAATAATAACATCCATGCTATTTTAGTCTCCGAAACCTGGCTTCGTCCGTGTCTTCCTTCTACCTCTTATTCTCTACCCGGGTTCGTATTAATAAGAAATGATCGCGACGGCCGTGTTGGTGGAGGTGTGGCTATTTACCTTAAGGCCAACATTCCTTTTTCCATTCTGAGCAAATCGCCACAACCACCCCCAGCATGTGCGGGTGAACATCTTCTTATTGAAGTAATTCTTTCACACACTAAAGTTCTTCTCGGAGTCTATTATAGCCCTTCCAAAAACGTCAACAATTTTTCTTCATTTGAGGCTCTCCTAAATGAATTTATACCTTCTTACAATCACACCATTATCATGGGTGATTTCAACACTTGCCTTCTAAGAAATGATATTCGCTCTTCTTCACTTCAATCACTTGTTAATTCCTATAACTTAAACATTCTTCCTCTAAATTCTACTCATCATTTTCCTAACAGTGCTCCGTCTCTGTTAGATCTGATGATTATCTCTTCTCCTAATAATGTTTCTATCCATGGTCAGTACTCTGCTGATGAATTTTCTTATCACGATCTAATATTTCTGTCATATAAAATTAAGCCTCCTAAATCTAAACCTAAAATCATTCTGCAACGAAACTTTGGTAGTATGGATCATCATTCTCTTCTCAATGACGCTAAAAAGATTGACTTCGAGCCGATCATTAACGCCAACTCCGTGGATGATCAAGTTTCTATGTTTAATACGCTCATCACACAACTATATGATGTTCATGCTCCTCTACGGAAAATCAAGATTAAACATCTCCCAGCCCCCTGGCTCACCGATGACATTAAGACACTGATTCACAAAAAAGCAGCAGCCAAATCACGGTATAAATCACGCCCCACAGATTTTAACAGAGATAAATACGTTCAGGCCCGTAATCGCTGCAATAAGGTGTGTAGAGATGCAATGCGCCGACATGTTCACAAAGCTGTCAATAATGAAAATCCAAGTAAAGTTTGGAAGTTTCTCAAGTCTATGGGAGTTGGCAAATCACCTCAAAATTTAACTTCAAATAAAATGGACATAAATGCTCTTAACCTACATTTTTCCACTGCATCCACTGTGACAGATGCGGTAAAAAATACTACAATAAATTATCTTTCTGCTATTCCAACTCCTGATTGTTCTCCTTTTTCGTTTAATCGATTCACTGAAGGTGATGTTAAGAAGAGTGTAATGTCGATTTCTTCCAATGCTGTTGGCGGTGATAATATCAGTCGCAACATGCTACTGCCCATTCTTGACGCCATCCTTCCTGTCTTATGTTCCATCTATAATAACTCAATCGCTTGTGGTGTTTTTCCAGCTATCTGGAAAGAGGCACAGCTCATTCCTTTGCCAAAGAAACCAAATCCTACTTCCTTCTCCGAATATCGTCCTATATCCATTCTTCCTTTTCTGTCCAAAGTCCTTGAGCGTCTTGTCCACTCTCAAGTTAACCAATTCCTCAACAAACAAGACCTTCTTAATCCCTTCCAATCCGGATTCCGTCCCGGGCATAGCACTGTATCTGCTCTTGTTAAGATCACCGACGACATTCGCGAAGGTATGGACGACGGCAGGCTTACTGTTCTAGCTCTGTTAGATTTCAGTAATGCCTTTAATGTCGTCGATTTCGATATCTTGCTGGCGACATTGCGTTCTGTTAACATATCTCCATCGGTGATCAATTGGTTTCACAGTTACTTGTATGGACGCCGGCAACGTATTCGCCTCGACGAGATTTTTTCGTCTTGGTGTAATACAAATGCTGGAGTCCCTCAAGGCGGCGTGCTATCACCACTTCTATTTGCCATGTTTATCAATTCTATTTCTCACTATGTAACTTCTTCCTACCACCTTTATGCAGACGATCTCCAAATTTACTCACAAGCTCGACTCTCTGACTTAAGTATGGCTATTGACATCGTGAATGCCGATCTTAAACAAATTGTACATTGGAGTAACTCTTTCGGCTTAGATGTAAATCCCAACAAAACCCAGGTTATTATACTCGGCAGTGCTTACATGATAGCTAGAGTCGATTGGTCCGCAATCCCTGAAATTGTTTTTAATGGGGTCGTTATACCGTATAACGAATCAGTTAAGAATCTTGGCGTTGTTTTTGATCGCACGTTGAGCTGGGAATCACACCTGAAATCTATAAGCTGTAAGTTGTTTGCATCGGGCGCGTCATTGAGACGATTGCGTAATTTTTTACCCACTGCTACCAAAATTGCGCTTGCACAATCACTTCTTCTCCCCATCCTCGACTATGCAGACGTCTGCTTTCTTGACCTCAAAGAAGATCAGCTGGATAAACTTGAGCGTCTCCAAAATTACTGTATAAGATTCATATTTGGCTTACGCAAGTATGATCATGTGTCTCAATTTCGTATACAGCTCAAGTGGCTCCCCATTCGCTTTCGTCGGAATGCTCATATTTTGTCCCTTCTCTATAGCGTATTATTTAACCCCTCTTTCCCGCAGTATTTGAAAAACTTTTACCTATTGGAGCAATGCACATGGTTTACCTCTTAGGTCAAAATATAACTTGTTCCTTCAAACACCGCCGGCGCGCAGCGAAACTTTTTATGGGAAGTCATTTGCTTTCCAAGCTGTCCAGTTGTGGAACGCCTTGCCCGTCAACGTTAGGCAAGCTCCTTCTCTTGTTGTTTTTAAGAACCAAGTCAAAGAATTCTATTTGTTACAGTCATCATGTAGTTGAAGTCATTATTATCCTTAAAGTCGTAATAAAATTGTAATCTATTTATCTTCACATATTTGCATTCGTTGAACATATTATTGTTAGTTTATTTAGTCTATTATAGTAAAATTATTTGTGTATTAGGACGTAAAATTGGTATATTATGTATGTATTATGTATATTGTTGTTTTTTAAAATTAATTGTTGGTTATTAATATCAGATTATCATTCGGAAGTATCTATATACCTACTCCTAATTGTACTCCCCGTCTTCCATTATTAAGTTCTTTTTTACCATCCTACGGTTGCCTGGAAGAAATCGCTCTTAGCGATAAGGTCGCCAATTGCTACTTTATTCTATGGTTTGTTTTTTCATTATTATTTTTCGTTGTAATTTAAGTGCAATAAAGAGTTTATCTATCTATCTATCTATCTACACACTGGAGGTGCATCGCTTCAAACTGCAACATGCTAGCTCTGCCATTGCACGTTGTAGTTATGACGTTGACATTGGTAGGACTCTTAACAGACTCCGCCTGAGAAAGTACCACACCTTTGCCATTTATTCTACCGCCAAGCAGAATAGTGAAAACATCTGTGTTCTGGTTTAAAAAGGCAATATTTCTGTGAAATTACAGAGCATAGATAAAACATCTTATATCTCTGGGTCACGAGCGCAGTGCAGTGCTAGGTAATGATTTGGACTCTTCGTTTTCCAATAGCTGCGCATCACTGTACTCAGAGATGCGATTTATTTGAAATACTTCTATTTAAAATGCAAATACAAAATGCAAAATACCTATTTTGTATTTTGCATTTAAATACCTTTTAGGAAAAAGCATTTTGTATTTTATTTCAAATACCTTTTGAGACGTATTTTGCATTTTAATATTCATTTCAAAATACAAAATACTTTGTCATTTAAGTTTAGCCAAAAAAAAAATGAAACGAACGGATAACGATAACGGATATCACCAAATTTATCCGATAGAGGCGCCTGCTAATATAAGACTAACCAAAAACTGACCAAAAATAGGGATATTATAAGTTTGACGTCGATGTCTGTCTGTCCGTGGCACAGTAGAGCTCAAACGGATGGGCCGATTTCGATGCAGTTTTTTTTATTTGAAGGTTAATTTTTTGTGGGGTGATTTTTAGCTATGCTTGGTTGATATCGATTCAAGAAGGCCGCCTCCACAAAATAGCGGACAAAATATTTCTTCATAACCTTCCTCAATATGGTAATCAAATGGTCAATAATGCTCAAAGGGCTTGACTAGTAGAATACTATGCACTATGACGGATTTCAAATCCAAGATGGCCGCCACCACAAAATGGCGAAACACATTTATTTTTCACTACTCCCTCAATATGGGTAGCAAATTAAAGGGCTTGACTAGTAGAATGTTGTACAGTAAAGTTAATCAAAATTTTTAATTTAGTAAATTTTTAGGGTTCCGTAGCCAAATGGCAAAATACGGGACTCTTATAGATTCGTCATGTCTGTCTGTCTGTCCGTCCGTATGTCACAGCCACTTTTCTCCGAAACTATAAAAGCTATACTATTAAAACTTAGTAAGTAAAAGTATTCTGTGAACCGCATTAAGATTTTCGTACAAAATAACAAAATTAAAAATTTTGACTAACCCCCGACTAGTCAAGCCCTTTCATTTGATACCCATATTGAGGTAGGTTGTGAAGAAATATTTTGTCCGCCATTTTGAATCGACATTAACCAAACATAGCTAAGAACATCCGCACGGATATTAACCTTCAAATAAAAAAAAAACGGCATCGAAATCGGCTCATCGGTTTGAGCTCTACGGTGCCACAGACAGACACACACACAGACAGACAGACAGATATCGACGTCAAACTTATAACACCCCTTTTTTTGGTCGGGGGTTAAAAATAAGAGAATGACAAAAAAAAAGGGCAAAATGTACATTACCATGTAAACTATCAACAAAAATTGGTTTGAATGAGATCTAGTACATAAGTAGTTTTATTTTAATACGATAAATACCTAAAATAAAAATAAATATCTGAGATTTGGTCAAAAGGTATTTTATTTTGAAAAGGTATTTTGAAAATACCTATTTTGCATTTAGCATTTGAAATACAAAACTCAAAACTATTTTGTATTTTACATTTGAAATAGTAAATCTGAAAAGTATTTTGCATTTTGTATTTAAATGCTTTTTTAAAACCATTTTGTACATCTCTGACTGTACTGTTGCTTACCATCAGGCACATGACCTGTTCATCTCAATGCTCTACAAAACAAAATGACAAACATAACAATTCTATTTCTACCCTGCGTCCACACAGAGCAATCAAACACCTCAAGGTTCACAAGGTTCTTTGAACAGTAAAAGAGTACTAAAATTACGGAATGAAAAACCAGTTATTCTCGATTTGATGACTATAAAAGTTGTACATCAAAATATAATTTTGATGTGACATTTGTGGAAATACAACTGAACTCAGAAATTGCAAACTTTATTCAACTTCTACTTCAGTGTTTCTAAAATAGAGTAGATACAGCGGACCGAAAGAATTAGCTCTGTAAAAGCCGAGTTAAGAACAAAACTGAATTAGTGAGTGTTAATCAAATTTAATAAAATGGGACCAGGCCAAATTCTTAACTTTCGGAAATGCCAACTTGATCCTTTAGCTTGCTGATGAACAAACAACGCGAAGGAAATCTTTGTCCCATTTTACGGGGCTATGTTATACAAACAGATAATTTTGTATTGTGAAAAGGACGCAAACAAGGGATGGCACGTTTTACTGCTGTAAAAAGTCACTTAGAGATCTCTGCAAAACCAAAAGCGTTTAGATCGCGTTGTTTTCAAAGAAGGATTCGAAACACACTTTGTTTGAAGCTAACCAAGAAGCATTTGAGAGGAGATTTATTGGGAACTTTTCAAACGTTTGGTGAAATAAAATACCGTAAACAAAAACGTCCTTTCGTATCTGGCTCCATAAATCACTCGATCACAGCAAAAGCAGAAAATCCGGCAAATATTCGAGGAAACTTTATGGTTTAGTCGTAACTTAAACCACTTCAAGTTTACTATTGATGTAGGTTCAGATACCAATACTTTCGCCTCGAATGATGTACGAGTTGGAAGCTATATATCATTTTTCTGGGACGTAGTTTTGAACTGGGAAATACTTCAGCTGAAAACGAAATGAAAGCTTGTTTTTAAAGTATTATTCTAACAGATTCACATTAGATTATTCTATGCAGGGAATTAATGACATGTATACGAGCATAGTTTTATGTAGATACTTGTGAACAAAGAGTTTACATACTTTATCTAAGCTTGTGACAAACAATATACGCAGTATCTGTGGCAACAGTTACGACACTTCCTATTGGCACTTAGGGCAATATAATTTTTTATTTATTAGTTACCACTACACATATAATATTACTAGCTATCAAAAGCGGATATTTAAAATAAAATTCAAATTGATTTAACCTAAACTAATTTAATTACTAACATATTACTGAAATTTATAATTAAATCAATAGATCAAAAATAGCGCAAATGTGAAGTTTTAACACAATAAATCAATTCCGAACGCAAACTGACAAGAGGTCCGCACAAAGTCTCAAGCAAGAAAGGGCAATCGATGCGCTTGCACCGTCTTATATAATTTTTTTCATCCGTCATCCCGTCGGTCTTCTAATACGGCTTCTCCTGACAAACTGGACAGGATAATCGTCGTCTTCCGAAGATGTAGGAATCAATCGGGGTAGTGATCGTAGTGGTGGGACTGCCGTTTCAACAGCAGCTTCGATTGAATTCTCGTCTTTTGAGGACGTAGGAACTAATCGCGGCAGCGGCTCAGGTGTCCCATCAGGTGCCAAAGACGACCCAGGCTCGTTGAAGTAATTTACTTCTGGGTCTGGATCCAAGCTCTCATCATCAACGTCATCAATAATTTCTGAAATTAAAGACTAAGTTATTCTCGTCCCATAAACACAAGTAAACAAAATCAGATATAGTGTTATTAGTGATCGTTATTGATATATTGTTTGATAACAAGCAAAAGAAGAAGAATATAATTAATCAGCTGGATCATTCAACGTGTGGTCATTACAGTGCTCAGAAATCAAAAGTTCAGATTCAGTTTTATTCAGTTCAGAAGCATGTTTGTATACTGAGCTCATACACGGCATAGGCACGGTAAACAAAAGCCTGCCTAGCCACTCAGCAGTTCGTCGGTATGGGCCCCAACCGAGGAAATACACTGCACCGGGGGCAAGGCGCATGTAATCCCCTGGTGATTTTTAGTATCACAGAAACCTTTCACATCGGGGTCGAAAGAGTATGTACTCCCCCCGATGACTCCTTGCAAAGCGAAAAGCTTTCAACAGGAAAGAATAGAGGTAATCTGAAACAGATATTACAAGAGTGAACACGCACCTTCAAAGAAAACCGCACACGTTTCAGGGGTCCATTCACCTTTTCAAGGAACCTTGTACTGAGCAGCTGCATAAGTAATCTTTCCGTATGGCCCAAGAAGTAGTTTTAGCTCATACCGGTGGTGAGGGAAAATTTTAGCCACTCTATGTCTTGCATGCCAGGATCTAGTTTGCCCTGGGATTGGGCGGACTTAATGACAAACACCAGGTCATCTTTCTGGAATGATCGTGGAGGTCTGCAGTCCTTATTAACCACGGCGTCTGGTCTTGCCGGCTGCCGGTCGATGATTTCAGCGCGACATCTTGCACAATATTCGAATTGCAGGAGTTACGTTTACGTGGCCTATTAGAAGATTTAAAGCAGAAGCCTGCGTAGTCAGATTTTTGATTTGCTTTGTCAGATTCAAAATTAGTTGTAATTGCCACAACTCTTCCGCCCTTTCTCTTTCTTTCTTTCGGTCTTTCGATGATCCACCGCAATACGAATGTTAAGTACCGTACGGATGTAGCGTTCCACTTGTCCGTTAGCGTGATACATTTCAGGAGTGATGTAATAGATTTATACGCCGAGAACCTTCATTCATAATGTGAAGCCCGCCCACTTAAATTTGCGTCCTCGGTTTGATGTGACTAATTCAGGAGTTCCGAACGATGCTCCTACGGGCTTAAATACTCGTTTGAGTTCATCAACATCTTCGCGACATATGGCTACCAGCAAAACATATTTTGTGAATAAATCGACTACGCGCATGACAAATTTATAGCCCTTCGACACGGGGAGAAGCCCCAAAACGTTTAGATGTAAAGTTTCAAAATGGGCTTCAGACATGTCCCAAGTTGTGATGGGCTGTAAAGGCGCACGAGCAAGGTCGCTTGTGAGCGATAGATGTTAGACAGTGAGATGTGTATTTAGCGACAAACTTCCTAAGACCAGGAAACCAAAAATGTCTTTAAATAAGATCCACTACCCTATCTGCACCTACATGACTATGCTCGTCATAAAAGATGCGGAAGAGGCTCAAACGATGACCCTTAGGTATAATTATAACAAAGGAGCTTCGTCTCTTCACCGGCCGGCGTATACCGGTAGTACAATATGTCATTGTGTTTTTCATACCATAATGCGCTCAATTGACCTTGTTTGAGCGACTGTATCAGAGTTTGAGTCTCCTCGTTTCTCCTTGAGCAATTTGATCCCAATTGCGCGGACGTTCAATATTATTACACATATTTCTGCTTAAGTGCTCCGCGTGCGGCATCATGGTGCCTTTTTGATAAAGAATGGTGAAATTAAAATCCTGTAGGTAAATCCACCATCTTGCCACACACGGTCACAAGTCTTTTTTATTTTGGATATTCAGTCGGTCACAATCTGAAATGGGTACAAACATTTCTGAAATGGGGAAAACATTTCAAGCACTACCAATCAGGTAGTGCTTGAAATGTTTAAGTGCTTTCACTACAGCAAGAGTTTTGAGTTCATAAGAATGGTATTTAGGCTCGACACCTTTTGTAGCCTACCTATAATGAGATAATACCACACGCCGGTTACCATCCTTATGGACTTGTTGTAAAATCGCTCCAAATCCGAAGCTGCTTGCATTGCTGCTTGCAGAGGTGTTCACTTTGTGCACTTCTGTTGGCAAACTTGGATCAAATATCGCAACAAGTCAAGCGTGCGATACAAGCAGTCTTGGCGGAGTACTCTGTTTGAATTTGAGGTGCTGCTTGTGGTCTGACTCACCACATGAATAACTTTTTACAATATTCCCCGAAGTGGTTGCTTGGTAGTTGGTGTTTTGTAGCTGATTTTTGCGACTGGATGACGACTTACGTTAAAATCCATGATTTTCAGTTACTAGAAAACTTACCAAATAGCTTACCAGATCTTGCGGTGCTAGGTTTGACTTTGTAGCTGCTGCCTTAACCTGCGGGTCCTTAATCCCTCGCAGCACGATTTTGTTTTTTAACTTTTAAAGGTTTACACTTGACCTGATAATAAGCGACGATGCGGTCTACAATGGAGCGTGTTTACTTAGAAGAAACCGACTCTCTATTTGAAGATGCCAAGATTATTACCCACTCAAGCAACTCATTCCACAGTCTAGACGTTCTTATCACAAAACACTAAGACCCTTAACGATACGTCGATCAAATAAAGACCTGCGCGCATCTTCAGCTAAGGTGCGAATGCCGTGTGAGTCAGTAGGCATTACGTCATACAAAATATTTGCTCGGTCTACTTTCCTAGCGCATAACCATTTAAAGTCTTTTATAAAATCAGAACATGAGTGGTCACTGGTGAGCCACTCATCCAACCATGACCTAGCATAGCCTTTCAAATACTTACCTACGCGAGCTAGGCACTCGCGTTCATCCCACGTGTTTCTAAGCTTGGCCTTATTGACTTCTTCAAACCATGAGTGGCCGTCGTGTATATTAGGGACGAAATTAGATGCATAGTAACTTTGTGTGCTTACCGATTTCAAAGACTGGATGGCTTCGACGATCTGTTCTGTACCGTTTGCATTGAAAGGGCCAGCAGAGACTAGTTGTTCTAATAAATGAGAATCAAATGTCTGCGACTCTAAAGCCTGAGCACGCGACATAATAGTGTGCCACGATTCACTATGGTCACTATGCTCACGATTATTATTCGAATGCTTGCGTTCACGGCGGTGGCGGACACGACCACGCTTCCAACTGTGGTCACGGCTCCGGCTGCGGTCGCGGCTCCTGCTACGATAGCGACTGTGATAATGGTTGCGGCGCGTGTGGCGGCCACTATAACGTTCATAACTGCGGTCACGACTACGAGTATCAACCCGTATTCGTACCGCAGGGGAACACCCTCTTGATGAACTGCGTGAACGGCGGGTCACTGACCGTTTGCTGAGCGAGCGTCGGGCGTAAGAACTGTGACGACATTCACAAGATCGGGATCGACCCATTTCTAACCTGTTTGGAACACACAAATCCAATAAAATAAACACCACAACAACACAAAAGTACCTCACCAGTAAATTATTAATCGCAACTTTGTTACTTCACGGACACTCAAACAAAATGTAAACAACCCACAATTTTTGAATTTTAGAACCACGAAACAAAAAAAAAATGTTAAGGTGGGCACGGTGTTCAATCCCGCTTCTGATATTAGCTATTAGAAGCAGGTATTTTTAAAATATATATAAAAAGTTATTTAACCTAAACTAATTTAATCAGAAACAAATTATTTATTTAAAACTCAATAGATTAAAAATAGCGACAATCAAAGTTTATCACAATAGTTAATTCCGAACGCAAGCTGACAAGAGGTCCGCTCCGCACAAAATCTCAAGCCAGAAGGAACAATCGACGCGCTTGCACCGCCTAATATAGTTTTTCATCTGTCAGCCCATCGGTCTTCTAATAATATTAAATCATTTTCATTTTTTTGTGAAGGCGAAAGATCATGTACGTGAGTGTGTACTATGTTTGTTCCCACGTATTTCTGTAACGATTGAACAGATTGGAATTAAAGTGAATACATAGTAATTCCATTATATTTAAATTACCACAGACATTGTTACCTCGTTTTATGAAGTATCTACAGTACCTATGTAAAGGTAGTAGCAGGCTACACCGCGGTGTGTAGTTATGAGTAGTGCACACGTAGTGCACAATAAACGTACAAGCAACTTTTCCGATGACGCATTTTATCATCTGTTTTCATCATCAGATCTTGCAGTATCGCCCTATATTTTTGCCTTAATTTTGAACGTTTCCTATGGATAAATAAGATAAAAATATTTTGAGGTTAAATTTGCTTACAAATATTTTTATATACAAATACAATTGATTTATCAGTACTGTCGATATAAAGTTAAAATTAGAACGCGTTATTATTTTCATTAACAACAATTATTGTAAATACCATAAATCGCAAAATCAGTAGCTACAAAAATTATTACGTCCAATGAGGCATTATCAGAATGTCAGACATTGCCATTGACAGATCTTTTCATTCATAAAAGATATCATGTCAAAAAATGCATGTGTGCAAAACTAAAATAAGAAATAACAATAAAAACCTATTTATTAATTTTAATAATTAAAAATAAAAACTTAACATAAATTGAATATTGTTAACGTTATTAACACAGCGACATAACAGTGGCAAGTGCTTTGAATAATTTTGAAATTTCTTCTTCAATAATAAATGCTATTTGTTATTGAAGAGGAATTTTTATAACATTTGAGACATTTTACAGCCTTCAGTCATTTTGAAGACGCATGTTTGAAATCATAATGGTACGTTACAAGAATCAAAAATACTCAATAATCAAAAATAAACAATAGCTCTTATTTCGCCAAAGGTGGTGCTAATGTTTTTGTTACAAAAATTACCAGCATAATAATTTGACATTTATTTTACGCATTTATCTTTCACTACGCGGTTTTACCCGCGTAGTTCCCGTTCCCGTAATTTTCACCATATACAAATAGCTAATATGCTATTCCAGCTCATATTCTAACAGTGTTTCAAGTTTCAGCCCGATACGTTCAGCTGTTCCGACGTGATTGAACAACAAACATCTAAACATCCAAATTTTTGCATTTATAATATTAGTAAAATATTTGTGATTCAGATAACTCATTATTTTTGGTAACAGTTCACATATCGGTTTCAGAGTTTATAATATTGTTAAAATTCTCTTCCTTACCGATTAGATATACTCGTAGCAGCTCCTCTCGGGTTTTCCCGCATAGTTTCCTTTGTCGTAATTAACCCGCGGTAGTCTACGTACAATCCTACCCAATAAACTATCTGTGTCCAAAGATTCAACCAGATCCGGTTAGCCATTCTGACGTGATTGAGGAACAAACAACCAAACATCAAATATATGAAATATATTTATTAAACGGCTGGTTTTATTAAAGCATTACCATTTTAGTAGGTATTCAACGCGGGATTACCTACAAAGAGAATAAATACGCTATGTTTATAGATTTAGGATTTAGATTATGTATTCATCAGTATTCAAACCTGTTTATATTCACAAAGACAAGATAAATTATCTTAAGCACTAATACATATACAAGTACGTATTTGAATAATATTTAAAGATTATTCTCCTTTTATGCCAATTTTACCAATCTGCAGTACCATATTGTGAAAATTGTTTGATATAATGGTGGCAATTATAAATTATAAAATAATATAATCCCAGAGAAACTTCAAGCACGGCTTTTTCCATAGCTCCCTGAGTGACTTCTAATTTTTGGACTTCTTTTACTGTAATTTCCAAGTTTCAGCACCGTAGGTCATGACTGGTAGGACAAACTGGTTGTGCACTTTTGTCTTCAGACGCTGTGGGGTGGGTAATGGGTTATTTAAAGCTAGTGGTGGTTACAAACCTAAGATAGAGAATAAGTAAATAGATTATTCCTTTCCTTAGTTCCTTTGTACCAATCGTAAGCAGATGACGTGTATATTAGCTATGGCAACAGAGTGACGAGCCGCGACAAAAGTATGACACTTCCACAAGAGCGACAAGACAAGAGCGATCAGACCCGTGCTTTCGGTGTAAAGCGTTTGTATTAACTCTATACGTAGTATAAATAAAGTATGTAAACTTTTTGTTACAAACTCTTACATTTGCACTTGGAAAAAAAAACGAAAAAGAGATTGGAACCAATGACCTCAAATTTGTGACTGTGGAATCAGACGATACAGCAACTATATATAGACCACTATGGCTTTGAATATAATGAGTATAAATATGTAATGAAGTTTCATGAAGTTCCAAGTAAATATTAACACAAAACATATTAATTAATAGTTACAAAAACAGCCCGAAAAATATCAACATTAATAAATGCTCGACTTGTTTGTAGCTCATAAAAATGAGATGTCATTATGACATGCATCTTATTTTAAGTGATAATATATAAATGTGTAGGTATGTTTTTATCATTTACAGATAAGTATGATATAAGAGAAAAATATACTAGAGATAAACTAGAACCGTTTCGTTTCGGTTTTAATGACGCTACTTGACAACTAATATTCAGATAACTGGGATAAAGTTTTGGGTAGGTATTTGAGGCAAGCTAAAAACTTAGCTTTCCAGCGAAATAACAGGGCTTAGAAATGTAACATCTTAGCTCTGGGTGATGAGCGCAGTGCAGTGCTAGGTAATGATATGGACTCTTCATGTTCCAATAGCTACGTGTCACTGTGCTGTTATGTGGCAGGCATGTACCAAGCAGGCATGTACCATCAGGTACATTTCCTGCTCGTCTCGTCACTCTTTATTTAAAATTAAACTTGTCACATAGCGCTCCTATTATACTCCAACTCGGAGGTGCAGACCTGACTTGTGAGTAGCGGGGTACAATGTATTTTTTTTCATGTTCATTATTCACAAATGTAATTTAAATTAAGACTTCTAATTTACAATGTCATCAAATAGACTAGAGTGAAGAGATCTTGTTTGTCAGGAAACCGCACAAATTATATAAATTCAGTTGAATTACAGAGCAAGCTATCACAGCAGACGAGACGCCCCATTAACTACGCTCGAACATCTTCATCACTGGACTGAACTAGACCCAGTTTATAGAGCAGTAGCTGAAACAGAATTTCAACTTGCCAATTATACCTAACGACAACTATTGAATTATTCATTAAAATTCAAGCTAGAATTAAGTTAAGTGTATCTTAAAACTCAAAACTTAAAATGTATAATATTGTGAAGTCGACTGACTATATTTAACTTTCAAAAGTGAGGTCCCATTATTTTTCTTCTTGTTGTTATTCTATCCTAACTCTTTTCTTACTTAGTACTAGTTTTTCCTGTTGTTAATGGTTGCTTGGATGAAATTGCCATTAGCGATTAGTCTGCTATTTATAGCAATGGATATTACTTATATTTTGTATTGTTGGAACGAAGTTCCTTACGGCAGGGTTAGAACAGATAGAGATTTTACTACGCGCTAGAACTAAAAAAAATGTGAGACAAAAACCGTAAGAAAAATATGTAACGGTAGTGATGCATAAACAGCCTGTGACTAGTGTTGCCAACTTTATTTTTC
Source organism: Ectropis grisescens (assembly GCA_017562165.1). Lineage (NCBI taxonomy): Eukaryota > Metazoa > Arthropoda > Insecta > Lepidoptera > Geometridae > Ectropis > Ectropis grisescens. The sequence continues at coordinate 17,499,841 of CM029775.1, read as the reverse complement.
AGATAATCGTACCATAAAAAAGAGCAATTTTTTTGCAAATTGTGTTGCTTCTATAATACCTGAAGGAACTTCATTCTCCTGCTTTCTTCGTCTCATGCGACCACAACTTTTTATAGATTACACCTATTTCAGAAACGATCTCAAAAATTTAGTGAAAGCAAAGCAAAAAAAAAAATTGGTGAAGCAGTTTTTGAAATACTTGTATCAATAGAAATCTAAAATTTGTTTAACTTAAAGATGTATTAGTTTTTTTCGAAAACCCACTATCTCATTAGCGTTTGTTTAGTTGTTTTCATAAAAATTATAAAAGTTAGTCGATTGTCTGACTAAATTTTAAATTGAAGTAGATGTTAGGTTATCCGGAGACAACTACATTTTATTAGGACTTGAAGTGGTCTGAGGCAATCTTGTGACGCTCTTCCGCTGAGAAGTAAACTGTGGCAGTCTAGCCGTCTGGTAATAATTAACACCGAGGAATCGTAGCTTTGAAATGAAATAAGCCGCACTCCGCATTACAGCATCCGTAAGATTAATTTTCTTCTACTTTCCTGCTTAAATTTATATAAAGCTGCCGCCTATAATTTAACATTCAAGGTTTTTGTGGAACATTTTCTAGCTGAAAGTTTTTCAATCGCCACATTTTTGCGAATTTTACTTTAAATTGCTGCTGAGTTAAGCTCTATTGTTATTAAAAAGAAAAAAAAATTTAATGACCCTATGAACTGTTATTTTCACCATAAAAGTTACAAACGTATGTGAGTAGATTTAAGATTGTTTTTTGAGATTGTGTTGGAGGGTGTGTTTGTTTGTGGTACGACTTAAAGGAATAACAATTTTTTATCAAACAACTAAATTCCAAATTCCTTTTTTGTTAGTACATAATTAAAACATGTCCGTACGTATTTTAATTACCTATTTTAACTGTAATAATGTAATAATTTAACTAGTGTTAAGCAATTTTTCGAATTAGTGCACTCGTCTTTGAGTAATCACATAAAAAGTGTGACGAATTTGGAACTTCATTTTTGATTAATCTAATAATTGAACTAGTCTTTGAGCAATTTTTCGAATTGATGCAACCGTCTTTGAGTAATGGAGTACTTAACATAAAAAGTGTGACGAATTTAGAAGTTATTTTTTGAGTCTAACTCAAAGTTATTCATTCAGTTTGTTTAATTGTACAGTGTACACCGACGCACCTCTCCTTCTTTTACCACTTTATATGAAGTCGATACAACATGTCTGTTTCTACCATTCGCCACATTTGACTTAACTTTCTATCCCGTATTTTTTCATACAATCCCCATCCATTTTTTTGGTCGCCTTTAACAAAAGCATCCATCCAAATAAAAATTCATAGTGCTTTTGGTTACACGATTATCATCATTACGCATAACAAACCTGAACCACGATAATCTACTTAGTTTTTGGCCGTATAGAGATGTTAATTTTGTTAAAATAATGCTGTCATAATATCATGTTTATTGTCAACCAAAGTACATACAAGTCAAGGTAGAGATTTATTACTACGATAACATGACCCGCCCCTCCAGAATTCAAAACGTTTGAAAGTATTTGTAAAATACTATACAACGCACCACCACGCATGTGTGCGTAATGCTACTGCAGACGAATAATTACAACTACATACAAACTCTTTCGTAAGGATGTGACTACACACATTAAAACAGTAATTTGGAGAGCCGGGCCATGTTATCGTAGTAAATCTCTAGTAAGTTGTTATTGCTGACTTAACACAAACAAATAACCTGAAATGTTATATTGAAAATTCAACAAACCATCAGACGCTTCTGGGTAGTAGATGTAAATTAACGCTGTTCGTACATGACGAAATGAAAATTTCAGAATATTAGATAATCTGCAAGATAGAGGAAGACCAGCCGTTGTTATGATGTCTGGGCGATATATTACATATTTCGTTTTCACGAAGCTTAGCTTTTTCATTCCTAAGCTGGATTGTTGTACCACTTCTTAATATTCTTGAGTTCGTTTATCATTTCGAACGTTAAATAGGTAAATCAATACACACCGATAAGTATTTACTCGAAGAACGTTTTTTACCATTTTTGTCTGTATATCCGTCAATCTGTATGTTTGTTCCGGCTAATCACCGAACCTTGCAGCTGGTCTGGTAAGTTACGACTGGTCTAGTCGGGAGAAAGGCGCCTGCCGATCCGGAGACCCCGGTTTCAAACCCCACACGCACCACTGTTTTTTCGAAGTACATAATGCCGCTGTAAACTTAAAACGGTGAAAGAAAACATCGTGATCACCTACATAGAATCTTTTGAAGTCATGTGTCATCCACCAACCCGCACTTGGGCCAGCTTGGTGTATTATGGCCTTAACTCTCTCCTTGCGAGAAATGCCCGAGTCCCAGCAGTGGGAACATTTAATGTTGATGGTGTTGAATCACCGAAACGGCAGGACCGATTATCACAGGGTTTTCACTGCTTGATAGTTGATGTTATAATGCATAACTTAGGCTACTCTTACATGGGTAATATAATGCGAAATAAAGAAAAAACTCTTGAAATGTTCGTGAAACAGCAAGAACAGCTGTAAAATAATATATTATAATATTCACTCATTTAATAATCTTCTTAATCTCTTAAGTTTTTTACAACATACTTAAATAAAAAATATCAATATCTAAAAAAACTTAAAGACTAGGGTGGTTAGGGTTGCAACCCTAACCACCTCATTCTGCAGAATGAGGAACCTCCTGGAGATGCGCGCTGTGTCGAGGATGACCGCCTTCTCTATCTGACCCTTAATCCAACCATCTAGCGAAAGTCTGTTAAGATGTTGGTCGAGACTTTTCGCTACAAGGCCGTTTGTCGACACAACTATTGGCACTATGATCGTCGAATCAACATCCCACACAGCGGTAACCTCAGGAGCCAAGTCAAGGTACTTGCTAAGCTTGTCCTTCTCGGCTTACACGAGGTTCTCGTCATGTGGCACGGTGATATCGACGATCACAGATAATAATATTATTATTAAGCCATTTATTCCACAACCTTAATCATATTTCATTTACAGTGTTGTTAATTGTTGTTTGTATTTATCATAATCTTTTTTTTTCTTTTTTAATCTTTTTTTTTTTTTCTTTTTTTAGGGGCTTATGTTGCACAACGACAATGCCAGCCCCGTGAAACACAATAATTTTCTACACATAAATGTCGCACAACAGTTTAAGTATTGTCCTTGCAATGTCACTCGCAGGTGCACATAGGACACTTTGGATTATCCCAATATCAACTAAATTCATTTGTATTGTTAGTAATTGTGTTAGTTATAATAATGTAATAATACTATATTTCTTTTTATAATCTATATTTAATCACCCATACGTACAAAGTACGTACATACATCTAGTCACACGGCAGTGTGGCCAACCAAGTTCATTCCAGAAAACTGGCGAGCCGCACCATGTGTAATATTACACGAACCATTTGGAGCTACTTTTGTCCTCCTCATATATAATGTACTTGTGATGTTTGACGCAAATTTTACCGTAACAATCATGTAAGACTAGATGTCCCCCCCCGCGTTGTCCGTGGTACATTATATAGTACTCATCAGGATCCCGTACATATACAACGGTGAAAGAATGACTGAAATCGGTTCAGTCATTCCTGAGAATATGAGAATATCGCTTTCAAACAAAACACCTCTTCAGCTACCTGCTACGCCACCTGTCGGAAATTGGTTGTACCAACACAGATTTAGAAAAAAAAATTGATTAGCAAATAATTTTTAGTTTTATATTCAAGAGGTATGTAATCTGTGATATTCAATGATCTTAGACACATGCTGTCATGTGTCATGTCAAAGCACAAAACGTACGAAAACTATCAAAAGCCCTATCTCTTTGTTTGACGGCCTATCATTTAACGTGTCTTTGGCGGAATTGTGAGGCTAATCCACAAAGAGCCATTCATAAAAAAAAAAAAAAAAAAAACTATCAAAAGGGAATATTTTTTCCCGATTTTGTTACATTCTTGATTCATGCTCCGTTTCTATTAATAGTAGAGTTATTTTCTATAGCCTATAGCCTTCCGCGATAAATGGACTAAACAATAGAAAAATAATCTTTCAATCCGGACCAGTACTTCCCGAGGTCCTAGCGTTCAAACAAACAAACTCTTCAGTTTTATAATATTAGTATAGATGTTGAAAATGCTTTTTGTACGAACAACGTAAGTCTCACGAGACAGATAGTTCCCCTACGAACAAATTATGATTTGTCTGTATGAATATTCATTACGAAAACATGCAGAGTGAGATTAAATTAACAACATAAATACATATTAGCAAACAGGGGAAGATTTATTACTTTACAGATAAGGGAATTTGACGCTGAAAGAAATGTTTGTTTAATCCTTTCGGTACATTTATAAAGCAAATCAGTTTCTGAAATGATGCTAAGTCATATGTTTTTTAACTATTGGGTGTCTTTAAATAAATAAAACTACAATTAAACTTTTTAAAACTGAAAGTACAGATACCTAGGTTTTGTAAGAAACGTGGAAAGCGTGATAGATAGCTAGATCGAAAAAAAAACATAATTCTTTTTTCCGATACTTTTTGCCACTCACGGAGCTAATTTCACCCGCACCTTTCGCGGTTGCGGAACTACGGTTTTATTTCAAACTCACGAGGCCGCTTATTTTCGCGGTTTCGACTAGACAAGTATGACCTGACAGTAAGCAATTGACATTTGTGCATCGCAGCTTTTTGAACATGAAGAATACAAATTATTGCCTAGAACTACTGTACTGCGCTCGGCACTCAGCAATATAAGACCAATGATCCCTGTAGTTTCTTTGAAAACACTGACCTTGGAACCGAAACACTATTATGTTTTCACTTTATTTCTTGACGGGAGAATAACTTGGTAAGATTTGGTTTCCCAGGTGGACTCCACAAAGAGTCCTATCACTATAAAACAGTAAAGCGCCGGCAAACAAGTTGACCCAATGAAGTTAGCTGTGCAGAAACATTTTTAAGGTCTCTTTGGTGGAAGTGCACATACGCGAACTTTCCCCTTCCAAGTCACTTTTGGGACAACTTGTTTGCCGGCCACTATACATACATTATGTAAACACATGCTGCTATGAAAACTTTGGAAAGTATTTTAAACTCTCATAGGTATAATAAATATACTACGAGATTAAGTCATTTAATACTTTATACATATCCCAAAACCCTATGCAGAAAATTTTAAAAACACTTACTTTTGTTAGTTTTTTGCTTTTATCTCATTTTATCCCGGAAGAGTTAATGTAACAAGTCACTTTGATTAGGCATAGGGGTAAAGTTATCTCAGAAATCTGTGCAATTCATTCCTACCAAATTGGCTATTCGTCCGGACCCAAGCTGAATTATAGAGGTACCAACCAGCTAGATAAACATCTTCGGGAGTTATAACAAAAATTTAATTTTGCTTCCTTCCGCATAATATTAAGTACCTATGTTTACCTAACAACGACGAAGAAATTTGAAATATTAAATTCTCGGAACCCTCATTGAGTTGTACCTGTCAACGACGGCTGCGTAATTTTAAATTCTCATAAGAACCTATTAACGGTATTTTGTCGACATCCTACTAATATTATAAATGTGAAAGTTTTGATGTTTGTTGCTCAATCGGAACGTCTGAACGTTGTATATGTAAACTCTTTGGTCTGAACGGATTGGCTTGAAATTTGGAACACAGTTTTAATAGCACACTCTATACATACGAATACATCTATTATAGAAGACTTCATGTGAAAGAAAAAATATAGGTGACTAAAACGGTCGATTTCGCAATCGTTAAGTCGTAGATTCGAATCCCGACTGCACTGCCATTCTTTCTAGTTCGTTCATATGAACAATTTATGTAAAATTTATGTATGTTCCAAAAAATACACCGTTCGAAGATACGTGTCTCCAACTTGCACTTGCCTTGGCGTGGTGGTTTTGGGCTTGATTGACTGCTTGTGAATAAGTCACAAAGCCAGTGCAGTCAGCCGATTAGCTGACCTTGAATTAACAGCTGGAAAATTAGTGGTACTACATATTTTGGTTAGTTGTGCGTTATCATTTTGTAGCATTTATGTTCGCTGAATATGTTGTGTGATTCCGTTTAATGACTACATCACCCTTTCCATCTAAGTACAGGCGGTCTGCACAAGCCTGTTTTCATAAATATTTTTCCATTTAAAATAACAGCAAGGTATTTGCGATCCTGTTTTTATTCCTGTTAAGTCTTTTGACATGAAAGGCTGTTTTATATTATGGAGCAAACAAAGAGTATTCAACGTTCACTCATTGTTCTTTTCATGCCTGAGGCTTCACTTGCACTGCCATACTACGAGAAACTTAGCAACGCAGTTACTGAAATAAACACTGTAAAATAAATCGTTCTCTTTGAAAATCGTTCTCTTTGACGCATTCATCAACAACTTTACTATAAGATACCAGTCCACCAGTATTAAATGGTGAGCACGTATGGCTTCCAAAATATTTTTTTTAAATTAAAGCTTCTTTTGGAGCGTTTTGTTTTTTTTTTGAGAAGTGATAAACAATGGAAATCACGATACTGTTTTCGTTCTCAACCTTTTACCGACATCTCTGTGTATAAAAATGTATATCATCAACATGTCAGCCCACTAAATGTGCCCACTGCTGGGACTCGGGCTTTCTCTTCGCAAGGAGAGAGTTAAGGCCATAATCCACCACGCTGGCCCAGTGCGGGTTGGTGGATGACACATGACTTCTAAAGGTTCTAGGTACATGTCGGTTTACTCACGATGTTTTCCTTCACCGTTTTAATGACATTACGCACACGACTTCGAAAAGACAGTGGTGCGTGTGGGGTTTGAACCCCGTTGTTAACCCGTTTTTCTTTATTTACAATCATTTTCCATACCACGGTTGCTTGGAAAAGACGGGTTTTAGCGATAAGGCCGCCAATTGTTACAAAATTTGTTTTTTTAGGTTGTTGTTTCTTATGTTTTTTTTTTTTGTATTATGTTTTCTTTAGTGCAATAAAGAGTTCATCTATCTATCTTTCTAACCTACGACCTATGGCTTCATAGGCAGACTTTCTACCAACTAAGTACCTAACTATGTTAGCAAAATAACTTCATTCTTGTACACTTCCATAGTTATTGACACATTTCAAGTCAACACTATGAGTATAACAGAAGCACACAATATTTTATCCACATATTTTATAAATAGTACCTGGTTGACCGAGCTTTGCTCAGTTTAAATGCGTTTATAAAGGGCTCTAAGTAAAAGATATTCTCAGAAAAAAAAAGAACAAAAAGAAAAGACCCGAGTGTAACCATCAGGATTCGAACCGGGGCCTGTTTACTCCGAGTTCGAGCATATTCCGTCTGAGCCATTTAGACTTAAAAAACATTGGCGAAATAAGTTATCGTATTCTAATGACATTGTAGGAGTTTTTCATTTTCTAAAAACGCGCATAAAATGATGTTTTTAAAAAATAAAACCTAGCTAGATCGATTTATCGTCCCCGAAACCCCCTGTATACATAATTTCATGAAAATCGTTCTAGCCGTTTCCGAGATTCAGATTCTATATATATATACCTACAAGAATTGCGCGTTTAAAGGTATAAGACTAGCCGTAACCTGCGCGCGGTGATACGCCACCTGTCGAAAATTGGTCGTACGTCGTACCAACTCAGTAACCTTCTTTGGCTCATGCATAATAATTTTGCTAACATGATCAAATGCACAGCTTACGATTCTATAATATAGGACATGTGGACAAAAATTTAATTGTAATACCTATATAAAAATATAAAAGATTGATTCATGTAAAAAAGTTTATGTAATCTTAAGGCCAGGTAGTTCTGTCAAATTAGGCATTTAACGCTGTCTTGTTCTCGCGACCGTCACCGACCGCGGAATCGGTGCCACAGTGCAGAAATAACATTAAAATATTGGACTGTGTAATTTAAACTCATTTTTTGTTCAAGATTTGTTTATACTAGTGATAGCAATTTTGTGAATTGTGAAGTGAAACGAAGAAATATTAAATTTATCTATACTCGTAGATATACAAAACTCAACCTTTTCTTTTTGGTCACACTATAAGTTGAGAACGGCTTTTCCAATTTCATGCATCTTTTTAAAATGTTTCCTAATAATTCACAAGTTCGTCAAAAATTTAAAAAAATGTGCTGAAACGTAATGAAAGGCCAGTAAAAACAGAAGGTTTTTTGGTCAACTTTGCACTAAATTTCTAATCCAATTTTTTTCTATGAGGTAAAAATCACTTACTGAGCATAAAATTACAAAATGCTCACAGATTCAGGTAAAGCTTCAAACGCCAATTGAAAAAAACTATTTTAGCCGATATTTTGGAAACTATATATTTTGACAATTATTGTAGAAAATAAAATTTTGCATCTTTTGTTGCTAGTAAACTTTTTTTGTAAAACTTACCGTTTACGATTTATAACCCATTTAATGATACGATTGCGATGATGCCGATAATAGTGGATGTAGTGGTCTACGATGGAACTTGTTTCTCTAATAGAAACAAACACAGTGTACCTCGTAACCCCAAGGTTCGAACCTTCGACAAAAACCCACTCTGGCAATGCGTTTCACAGCTTAGTTGTTCTTATTACAAAAGTGGAGACCAAACTCTTCGTTCAACTCTTTAATCATGATGATGAACGGTGCTGTTTATTCGAGCAACGAGCAATATGATAGAAAACTTTAATTTAAAACCCCCGACTACAAAAAAATCTACACGTAAAAAATATTACCTACTATCTAAGGACACTTTGGCGAGTCAGACTAGTCTTAGAATATCCTTGTTACCAAAATCCATCCAGCCGTTTGGAAGATAATATATGTGGAAATAAAAGATTTACAAACATAAAAGATACGCGCGAAAAACATAACCCTTCTTCCATTCCGGTAAAAAGGGACATGTTTATGCTACTGGGAACAGAATTCACATCTTATTATTTTTACATTGTTATCATCAAATTTGACATAATAAATCGTAATCGGTAAGTTCGAAAAAAAAGTTTACTGGCAACAAGATGGGAAATTTTATTTTCTACAATAATAATAGGCTTTATAACTTTTTCAGAATATCAGTCAAAAACGTTTTTTTCGAGCTGGCGCTTGAAGCTCCACCTGGATTTGTTATTATTTTGTGATTTTATGCTCAGGAAATGATTCTAAACCTTATATAAAAATACGAATCGAAAATTTAGTGCAGGGTTAAATTCTACGAGTAATTTTACTGCCTAAAAGGCTTCTTATCAAATTTGGTCGAATGTCTAAATTTCTATGAACAATATTAACATTTTCATACAAAAAAAAAAAAACAATAAATTTTGGTGGTGTCACAAACTTGGAAAAGTATAAAAAAATAAAAATTCTAACAAAACCATACGTGTATCTATGGAATGGTGTTCAAAATTGTATTGAAGTTCCTAACATTTTTTTTCTAAACTGAATAGTTTGCGCGAAAGTCTCTTCCAAAGTAAAATCTGTATTTGAGGACTTTTCTTCCAAGTACTAAGTACCTTACTACCAAAGAATTTACCTAAATGGCATAAAAATGCATCATTATCATTAGGTATCATGTATGATACCTAACTTGGGGATTTACGCAGGGGATTTCTCCCCTCTCATTATTTTACCGATACTTATCTATTTTCCATTGCATCCGCATTGAATTTTTTACTGATGTGTTATCGACGTCAGTTTTTTGAGACTCCCCTATTGGTCTACAACATAAAGTAAACGGCGTACTAATTAGTATCAGCGTCTATTTGTAATTCCAATGAAAACGGTATCAAAAATCAAGATCATAGCGTGCTTCACTAGTAATATCTACTGATATTGTTATACTGTGGCACTATGATCGTAATATTTAAAATTTATCGGTTGTCAAAATTGCAAAATCAAGCACAGGCCCGTCGTCCGTGAGCGCCGAAACGCGACTGATCAGGCTTGCCGAACGGCGCGCTATATATATGGTAGATATTAAAACATAGTGAATAACTGATACTTTTTATCAAGTCAAACTCTGCGAATGCATCTATAACTTTTTAGTGGCTTTCGTTGAGTACAAAAATTTTGTAAAAAAGTTAATTAGTTTAGTCATAAACTTGAAAAAACCTTTTGAAAAGGGGTAACTTTGGGATTTTTTTCTATCAAGTAAAATTCATTAAATCGTAATACTGACTGCGAATTGCACTAGATTAGATCCTTAACTATTACATATATTTTTTTCAGAGTTTAATACACTATTTTAAAGGTCTTAAAGTTGTTTTAAAAAATCAAAATTACGGCCCACACGACCTTAAGTTTAAATAGTATTTATGGAGATCATATTTAAATTTAAGAACTAGGGACGGTCAAAATTTTGCTTCGATTTCAAACCAATTGAGTTTTACCTCGGGACAGCTCAATCTCGATTTCCGATAAAAGGATAACCAGGTTACCTGTTGGCGCGTCGGGTAAAAGGAAATCAAATATTAGGTTATGTCAACAGAGAGTCACTAATGGATACGCTACGATACTCGCACTATGCAGCATTCAATGTGGTTTTCAAAGGTTTTTTTAAATAGTTCCGATGTGGCGATGTCCTAAGATATTCCGTATTATTTAAGAGCCAGCATTAGTCCTTTTTTCTTAATATAACATTGATGTTTGTTTATGCTCAAAACAACACTAAATGATTTTGAGTCAGGCTCTAATTTTTCTGGCTTAAACACATTCTCAGTAGTAGGAATTGACTTTATCAATTACTATCAGCAATCCGCAGTGTTACCACATATACCGTTTTCGGTATTTTTCTAAGATAAAAAACAGCTTATTTACTGTATACCAGTCTACTTGTTGAAATAGCTTTAAGAAACTTTCTCAAATCGAGTGAATAAATATTTTCAAATATTGTTGTGCCCAAAGGACAAAAACTTTTTTTTAAAGTCGTTATTTAGAGTTATATAATAAACTAGATGTCCGCCCCGGCGTTGCCAGTGGTACATTATATAGTACTCATCAGGATCCCGTACATATCCAACGGTGAAAGAATGACTGAAATCGGTTTAGTCATTCCTGAGAATATCGTTTTCAAACAAAACACCTCTTCAGCTACCTGCTACGCCACCTGTCGAAAATTGGTTGTACCAACACAGATTTAGAAAAAAAAAAGATTAGCAAAGGCTTTATATTCAAGAGGTATGTAATCTGTGATATTCAATGACGCAATCTCAGACACATGCTGTCATGTTTGTGTCATGTCAAAGCACGAAACGTTCGAAAACTCTCAAAATGGAATATTTTTTCCCGATTTTGTTGCATTCTTGATTCATGCTCCGCTTCTATTAATAGTAGCGTTATTTTCTATAGCCTTTCTCGATAAATAGACTATCCACATAAAAAACTTAAACAAATAAAGTTAAATAAATAGTTAAAATAATTAAATACAAATCTTATTTAATTATTTTAACAGGGAGCATAAACTAAACCATTTGTTCATACTAATGCTACATCAAACATTAATTATCCATAAACCGATGAAGTTTTACCAATAATTAATAGAATATAGTAATTAATTATTAATTTTCACATATAATATCGATAAGCTGCTCAAGTTTCATACGATTTAATTAAATTAATTTGGACATATGAAGTTAAATAAATTGTATCAGTGAGCCCCAAACTAACTGTAAAGCTTGAAGAAGATAATAAATACAGTCAAATTCGTTAATTTGTTTATATCCACTGATTAATTGTTATCACTAACTTTATTTTTAATCTCTTATTAAAAAAATACTAAAACGCCAGCGCAACCGCTTAAATTAGTTTATGAATTTAACAGTTTAAAACGCTCGTGATGAATTTTTAATACGATCTGGCAACATTAAATGAGTGGGCTGAATTTAATCATATTTGTGAGGGGCGGCCGAGGTTATCCGTTTTACGGGTGACCGAGAGGCATTTCACTTCAAAATATTTTGTATATCGTAGATAAAAAATAGTTTGTTTTAATTTAATGGCAGATAACTTTGAAATATGATGATTATTATTTTGTTTGGTAGCGGTAATATATTTTGCAATTAATAACAAAGTAATTGATATTGGTGGACATTTCATGTCCATCAATATTAACTTATTGCACACAACACCATCTGACCCCACACTAAGCAAAGCTTGTACTATGAAAACCAGATAGTTAAAATAATACTTAAATTTTAAAATACATACTTATTATACTCGTATATAGAAAATTAACGAGTTTCACAATGTACAAGTATAAGCCAAAGTACTGTGGTAATAATCTAGTTTCTCCGAATAAACGAAACCCGGTTTGTTTTTTCAGAATTTTGTTCATATTTCAAAAACTGAATTACAGATTTCGATAAAATTTTGATGGGATCATCTCTTAACTATGATCTAGCAAACAAAAATAAGTACTTTTTAACTCCCGACCAAAAAAGGGGCGTTATAAGTTTGACGTCGATGTATGTCTGTCTGCCTGTTTGTCTGTCTGTCTGTCTGTCTGTCTGTCTGTATGTCTGTATGTCTGTCTGTCTGTCTGTCTGTCTGTCTGTCTGTCTGTCTGTCTGTCTGTCTGCCTGTCTGTCTGACAGACAGACAGACAACATGTCTGTCTGTCTGTCTGTCTGTGTGTGTGTGTCTGTCTGTGGCACCGTAGAGCTCAAACGGATGGGCCGATTTCAATGCGGTTTTTTTATTTGAAGTTTAATATCCGTGCGGGTGTTTTTAGCTATGTTTGGTTAATATCGATTCAAGATGGCCGTCACTACAAAATGGCGAAATACATTTCTTTTTTCACAACTCCCTTAATAATGGTATCAAATGAAAGGGATTGACTAATAGAATGTTGTACAGATAACAAATCCGAGGTAGTCGGGGGTTAATCAAAATTTTTAATTTTGTTCTTAGTCTTATTAAAATACGGTTACAAATTCTGTAATACGGATTTAACAGCAAAACAACTTCTACCCGTATATTCAAAGTATTATTTCAAAGCTAACGCAAACTAAAAATCTGTACAACTTTTGAGCTAAGTGCAGTAGGTAGGTATAAAAATGTTCAACGTTGGTGGTGTTAAAAGAACGCAAAGAGATAAAAAATGTGCTTGTTCCAGAACTAGCTTCCAGCTTTGGAATACGGCGATTAAAGCCGGTGTCTACCAGACACTGGTTAAATGTATAAATAAAGAGTGAAAGATAAAGTTTAAAAGTTGATACCGCATGCTACCAACTATGTAAATACGATGAGATTGATGACGTGTCATAATAATGTTTCGTTCATTACAGCTTAGTAACTAATTAAAGAAATTTTGTCGTTGTGTGACCAAAAATTTAAGTAATGACCTTAATATTAATATTGAACAATTTTCCTTGTCCGATGAAGTGTGCACCTGTGCATTTTTTAAATTATTTTTTGTCAGGTATACACGCAAACTTTTGGTTTTTAATGGTAAACGTTTTTTACCACCAACGACTCCGGAGATTTGAGCTACGAGTGACCCGATTTGAACAACCTTAAAGAAACTAATACTAATACAAGAAATGTAGGAATACAATTTTTTTATGATATATTCAGATTTCAAATATGAACATTTGCTGTTGAAATTATGATAACTATAGATGATATCGTCCCACCCATCTTGCAGCTGGATGTTCTACACTCTACTTATCTAGCCTCAACCACACATCCCTACTATACCTGTTATCACCGCATTGTGTCCATCCCAAATTCAACTGTATTATAATAGTTCTGACGAGATGAACCCCTCGGTGCTACTTTGATAGCGTGCATAACCTTCTGTGAGCGTTAATTTCTCAACACCATATCTAAGAGTAGGCAAGATACATTAATTCTTCTAGGTAAACACGCTCCATCGCAGACCGCACGGGCGAGATGGTGGTGGCGTAAAGCTATAAAAGTTAAAAAGGCAATATTTTTTTATATTCAAAATGCACACACCATTTATACTTCCTATTCTAGAATACGAATCTAAATAATGAATGAAGTTCTTAGAAGCTTTTAATGTGAAACATAATTAAGTAAGGCATTAATGCTTCTAGCAAAGATTACTCCCTCTAAAAATAGGAATAATCCTGGATATAATGAAAAAACAAAAGCATTACAACACCAAGGCAACAATAATCCGACGTGGGCTGAATATTTAAGTGGAAAACGTAATTGCGACTTTATCTGACCGACAAAACGGTAGGAATATCGTTAAACCGTAGTCATTCTTGTAAACGTTTTAACTCATTTTCTTATTCCCTTCAATTCGCAAGTACCAAAAATTAGCAATTAGATAGTTGCTAAATAGTGCTGTGAACAATCACGCTTCACTTGCTTAAGACTTCACTTCCATTGGCTAACTCTTGTAGTGACGTCGCTACTTTTCTTTTGGCTACTCTTGTATCTTGTAGTGACATCGGTACAGTACTATTGACTACTCTTGTAGTGATCTGGTTACCTTGCTATTGGCTACTCTTTTTGGGATTTCACTTTATTTCCATTAGCTATTCTTGTAGAACCTCCTTCGCTGGTTACTCTTGTAGTAACATCGCTACATCGCTAATATTAGCTTTTTTTTGTAGTTATACTACTCTTGTGCAACCAGCGCCACCTACAACATCTAAAAATATATGTTAAGTTATTCTAGTAAAATTTCTGGCAACAAATTAACTAACATAAGTTCCAATACCACAGTTCCAATTAAACACCTGTTTCTGATCTTAACACCAAGCCTACTGAATAGCAGCTTCGTGGAACAAGGAGATCAGTGCAGTGCTAGGTAATGATTTGGACTCTTCATGTTCCAATAGCTGCGCGTCATTGTGCTGTTATGTGTCAGGCATGTTGCTTACCATCAGGCACATGTCCTGATCGTCTCGTCACTCTTTATTTAAAAAAAAACAAGGAGCCAGCATTGAGACATGCTGACCCTTAACACTGGCCGCAAGCTAAAAATGTATCTCACAACAAGTTCCAGGAGTTCGTTACAGGGAAAAAATTGTCTACAAGGTTACGAATTTTTTTTACTCAAAACGTTATTAAAAAAAATCCCTAATTAACTTTATAATTATAAGCAAGTAGCCCCTCTATCTCGGAAATAATAATAGATATAAAAAGGAGTTAAACAAAATTGTATTTTCTGCAATGTTTATAAAAACATAAATAGATAAAAATTCATTGTAAAATTTCAGCTCGATCGGTGCCGAACTTTTTGAGTTTTTGAAGCGTACACAAACCAACATATTTTTTTTATATACAGAGAGATTTGTGTTTCAGACCAGAAAAAAGGTTTATTTATAGCCAATCAACTCAGTAGTTCTTGACGGTGGAATTATTTTTCTACTTTATGGTAAAGGAAAATTAGGCAAATAAGGGTAATAATATCAGAATAAGAGATAGGATATAATCTTGTTTAAAACTTTATTTTGGTTCTCTAAAACTTTTTTTTAAATTTACACATCAATGATATATAATACGCATTAAGGATTGTTTTTATCTAATTTTTGCATCATATTGTGCCACAGCGAAGCGTGGCAGGGTACAGCTAGTAGGTTAATAATTTCTAAAAAGATGTGTCAACAAGTTTTTTTCACTGTGAAGTAAAATTTGAAAAAGTAAACACAAATTCCAAAAAAACATGTTTCGCAGTCATAAAAGAAATTTTAGCATAATTATTATAGATTTGCGCTTAACTACAGTCTAGCCTGATGATAAACGACGTTGTGGTCTACGACGAAGCATGCTTACAAAGAAGGACCCGATTTACTTTACCCGATGGTCTTATCTCTCTTACTGATAGAAACCTGCTAATCTCAGCAGAGAAAACGTAACTAAAAAGAGCTATTAATATCTATGCTGAATTAAAGTTATGTGCAGGCTTATTGTCATCATTCTCAATTTAATTCTATCAGTATTTTACGAAAAAAAAAGCGTTAAATGCTCAAGTAATCATTTTATTGAAATAAATTTGGCGAGCTCATGTTCTCGAATTGCCTTCGTAGGGCCGTTACGAGCCAACGTCTACATGATTTAGTTGTCCCCGTAATCGCAGGTTACAAGTGCTTCGAAAATCGTAGCAACGTGCTACGTAATCAGGCTTTTGGGTTGTTGAATTTGCACTCTATCGTCATATTTTCTGGTACCAATTTGTGTAAATTGAATTTCGATGAAAATATTTTTTTGTGATCGCACTTATTCAGAACAGTGTATTTAAGATCGAAGATTCGCGCTAAGTACCTATGTGTTTTTCCAAATGAAGGTTACGAGTGTGTAATTATCACTAGTTGCTAAATAAAATGTCGTAGGAATCCATCATGCTTCCCGAAAACGTTTTTCGAGGATATCTGACATCCACCAGCAACCAGTCACCTACACACCTATACCTGTAACGTTTTCGGGAAGCATGATGGATTCCTACGACATTTTATTTAGCAACTAGTGATTATATATATATATATATATACCTATAAATATACGCAGTACCTTTTGACCAGCATGGTGGATTAAGTTACTCTCTGCTTGTGAAGTTGTGAAATAAACCCCAAGTCAAGCGGCGAGAACATAAAGTGGGCTGCTGATGCTCATGAATAAATAAATAATAATTCTAATTAAAACAGTTATTACGTTTTGGCAAAAACTTTTACGTATTATCTTATTAATTAAATTGAACAATGAGTGAACACTGCTTCAAGTTATTCAAAAAGTTGAGTATATTACCTACAGATCGGTAAACAAGGCAGCGATTCTGACTGCTACGAGTATCTAAACTGTTCAATTGGGATCAGTTTTTAGAGAGTGATGGCAAAGTTCACATAAAAATGTAAAGGAATAAATTTGACATTAATTACTGACCCAGTACAATTGTAATAAAGCCATATTATACTCGTATAATGCTTGACAGTTTTCTGTACAATTATTATTGTAATACAGTAAAGTAGTCATTTCAAACTTTGTAAATGTATACAATTTGTATGCTCTTTCTTTTGATTTTATTTTTTATTACGTGTAAATTGTACATTTATAAATCTTTATTCATAAATGTACAATTACTTTGTTCACTTTGATTAGTTGAACTTTGACTTTTATTTTCAGTACTACTTACAAAATAAAACATAAGGCAATTATTGATGTAGTCTATGTCTTATTCCCGACTATAATAATCCGTGTTGCCAAAATTTTGTGTTCCACCCCATTCAGGCATTGCGTGGTGATTGGGCAACAATCATTTGAGCATTTGCATTTGTAATATTACTAGAATGAGAAAGAAGTACTTGCAAAAAATTTACCTACTATTATTATAAACATATTATTGCCATCTAGTGAGTTTTTGGAATTAAGTGCCTAACGGTAGGCATGAAGGAGGTAGAGTTTTTGCTGCGTGACGTAACTGAAAAATTTGAGCCTAAAACCGTGAGAAAAAATATATAACGGAAGTGACGCATAAAAAGTTAGCTCAGAGTTGCTTACAACAAACTTTTCAAATGATCATCATCAAAGAGTTTACTTAAACTACATATAAGTTACGAGTTAGATTTTTCGCAGGGTTCCTTTGTGTCAATCGTAAGCAGATGACGTGCATACTTTCTATGCCAACAGCGTGATGTGCAGCGACAAAAGTATGATACTTCCACAAGAGCGACAAGGCAAGAAAGACGCTACCCGTGCTTTCGGTGTAAAGCGTTTGTGCTTACTCTATATGGAAACTCTTTGACCAAATCAAGCAATACTTTTATTCAAAATTGTGTTGCTTATCCGAAGCAACTTCGTTCTAACCTAGAGTCCGATGACACCACAACTGTTTTTGAACTTATTATTTCTTCTGAAAACGGCTCATAATATAATATACATTTTTTATCAATCCTGGCTACGTTGTATTGTTCATTTAACCACAGTTTAGTTTTTATTAATTTCATTTCGCTTTGCTTAAATATGTAAATAAATCATAAGTAGGTAGGTACCATGTGCATGAATTTTGTGGTTTTTATTTCGCTCATAAAATATTTTAATTAACTTTATTAAACTGTAACTAGAATAAACAATTATGTTAATAAGTAATTCTGAGTTCAATCTAGAGCTTAGAATCTCAGTAAGTGGCACGTGCCTTTAGCATTTACATAATTACATTATTCGGGGTCGAAAGCGAGCGACCGTATGAATCTGCTAATGACATTGACATGGCGTTGCTTTGTTATTGCAGTCAAGTATGTACATAATATGCACGTTACGTCTTATTTAATCTTTATATAGATATCTATATCTACACTTCTACACTAATACTGTCAAGAGGAAAGATTTGATTGTTTGTTTGTATCGAATAGGCTCCGAAACTACTGGACCGATTCGAAAAATTCTTTCACTGTTATAATCCCACATTATCTGCGATGAACATAAATATGCTATATTTATTCAAAAAAGTTAGAGATACGCATGAAAACTTTGGTTATGGAACCCAAGGTGGATTTTTTTTCCAAAAAAGATAACTATATCGCTTACGCTGCGGAAACTATTAACAGCAGAGCAATGTAATGTACGACAGTTTTATAGAACACATCAATATCTACAAAAAAGTTCGCGATGACCTAAGTTTAATTGTAACGCCATCGCCAGTTCAACTTAGACGTCTTTCTTCGTAACTCGGTATGTATCTTTGTCTAAATAAATTACTTTTTATTCAAGGTTCTTTCAATACTTGCAAATTACTTTTTGATTTATCCAAATCGGACATAACATTCAAAAGTTATCACGAGTGTAGTAATTATCAAAATTGAAATTTCGGAAACAGCGTTCTAAGCCAGTCGAATGGTTTTATATACAACGCAAAATATACCTACATGTTAAACTTAAGGCTTTTAAGGCTTTTTCTGTGTGTAAATAAATGTAATATCATATATTATGAGGTAGTCTAACTAACTGTTCCCACTGCTGGGACTCGGGGCCTTCTCTGACAAGGACAGAGTCTAGGCCATAATCCACCACGCTGGCTCAATGCGGATTGGTGGCTGACACAGTCATGACCTCGAAAGGTTCTAGGTACATGTCGGTTTCCTCGCGATGTTTTCTTTCACCGTTTTATATTAGCGGCATTACGCACATGACTTCGAAATGACAGTGATGCGCGTGGGATTTGTACCGGGGGCCGCTGGATCGGCAGTCGCCGTTCTCCCGACTAGACCAGCCGTAACTAATCAGGGATACAGGTCATCAATAGCTCCCCTTTACCCTACCTACTAAAGTAGAATAAAACGGAGCATTAAAGACGACGATGTGACGATAAGAAATCTAGCTTTGTAGTAATAGACTTAATAAGCAGCCCACTAAATGTTCCCACAGCTGGAACTCGGGCCCTTCTCTCGCAAGGAGAGAGTCAAGTCCATAATCCGCCACGCTGGCTCAGTGTGGGTTGATGGATGACACATGGCCTCGAAAGATTCTAAGTACATGGCAGTTTCCTCAGGATATTTTCCTTCACTGTGCTTCAGTTCCACTCTTGAGACAGGTTTACTTTGATCTTTGTCTTACAATATACAGTACTGTATTGTTGTTTGGGGCAGCGCTGGGCAAACTATATTCTGGACGGTGAAAAGGGCACAGAGAGTTCTTGTCAAGGTTATTCTCCGAAAGCCCTTTCGATTTCCTACGGACTTACTATAAAGATTTTAAAGTACTCCGTGTCCGACAACTTTTTCTATATTATGCCGCCTTGAAGACTCACGGAAGTTTGAGATCTCGCCCAGACTTTAGCCTATTAAAGGATAAGCGTGCACTCTCTCGCAGGATCCCAGTGCCGCGGGTTAGCTCTTTGATCACAAAACGAAGCCCGCTGTACTCTTTCCCATGTGTATATAACAACATCTGTATAAACTAAAGAAAGATCAACAAGACCTTCCTGTGTATTCTTTTAAAAAAAACGTGAGGGACTTACTCCTAAGAATTTCATACCACGAAATCGAAAGTTTATTCCACGGTATGTAGAGCGATTAGTGGACACGGTACTGAGTAAAGCGGTAGTAATTGTTATTTCTTGAAATTTGGTCCTTCAGGCACATATACCTACACGATTTTTAAAATGTTTATGTCTCATTTTTATCTCTTCTCTTATTAACTCATCATTTAGTATCTAGTAATATAATTAAATATGTAATAATAGGGTAACGACGATTTTGTATCTAATAATAAAGCAACTGCTCCATTCTACACAGAACACTGTTTCTAAGCACTTGGATCTCAAGATACAAGCTATGTGCTTAGTTTGAGGTCCACCGTTTATTCATGTACCACACATACGTATAGATTAGTATGTTTATGTAAAAGTCAGACTTGAAAACTTACAAAATGTATGTGTTAGTTTTTCTGTGTGTGAAATAAATTTTCATTTCATTTCATTTTCATTTCACTGTTTTAAGTTAGTTGCATTACGCACACGACTCCGAAAAGACAGTAGTGCGTGTAGGATTTGAACCTAGGGCTCCGGATCGGCAGCTTTCGTTCTCCCGAATAGACCAGCCGTAACTTATAGATTTGGAATTAATAGACTTAAGTATAACTTATGTATATAGTGCGACCCAGGTGGCTGGCGGCGACAGTGCTGACGCAAGTGGCGTCCCAAATTAGGCACTTCCCGTTCTTCCAGGGCACCAGAGTCAACCCATCCGGTCTCTTGCCGTCCTATCTGTATAGGCCCGGGGGCTCAAGTACGCAAGGAACGCCTGCCGATACTAATACTCTCCGAACTACGTCATTGAGTGCATGGTGTCGCGAAAACCTTCCCGCACACCGTCGACAACTCAAAGCGTGATGGCCATCGGCTTCTACCAGACAGTCGCAGGTGCACATGGTGTTCAAACACTTTGCAGCCCAGGAGGAGAGCCACCACCACGCGCAACGAGTTGTTTTCTAATAAGGTGCCTATCGGCCCATGAGCCACATGCCAAAAGTTGTTATTGGACCCGCTTGGCTCTAATAGCATCCTGAACACGTTGGCTTTGAGACTCCACGGGAGTCGACTCTCTAATCACTCCAGACCATCAAAGCATCGGAAGCATAAGGCAAACATTCCTCGCCACCATTTGAATTTAGAATAGTAGCGGCAAGATCAGCAACCCCATGAATTTAATTGTAAATTTAAGACGGTTTTACATTTTTTTTAAGAGAAAATAAAGTATTTCATTTACTAACACTCGACACAAAAAGAGAGTTATTATAAGAAGAAACAATACTGAGTAAAGCGGTAGTAATTGTTATTTCTTGAAATTTGGTCCTTCAGACACATATACACGATTTTAAAAATGTTAATATCTCATTTTTATCTCTTCTCTTATTTACTCAACATTTAGTATCTAGTAATATAATTAAATGTGTAATAATAGGGTAACGACGATTTTGTATCTAATAATAAAGCAACTGTTCCATTCTACACAGAACACTGTTTCTAAGCACTTGGATCTCAAGATACAAGCTATGTGCTTAGTTTGGGGTGCACCGTTTATTCATGTACCACACATACGTATAGATTAGTATGTTTATGTAAAAGTCAGACTTGAAAACTTACAAAATGTATGTGTTAGTTTTTCTGTGTGTGAAATAAATTTGCATTTCATTTCATTTTCATTTCACTGTTTTAAGTTAGTTGCATTACGCACACGACTCCGAAAAGACAGTAGTGCGTGTAGGATTTGAACCCGGGGTTCCAGATCGGCAGCTTGCGTTCTCCAGAATAGACCAGCCGTAACTTATAGATTTGGAATTAATAGACTTAAGTATAACTTATGTATATAGTGCGACCCAGGTGGCTGGCGGCGACAGTGCTGGCGCAAGTGGCGTCCCAAATTAGGCACTTCCCGTTCTTCCAGGGCACCAGAGTCAACCCATCCGGTCTCTTGCCGTCCTATCTGCATAGGCCCGGGGGCTCAAGTACGCAAGGAACGCCTGCCGATACTAATACTCTCCGAACTACGTCATTGAGTGCATGGTGTCGCGAAAACCTTCCCGCACACCGTCGACAACTCAAAGCGTGATGGCCATCGGCTTCTACCAGACAGTCGCAGGTGCACATGGTGTTCAAACACTTTGCAGCCCAGGAGGAGAGCCACCACCACGCGCAACGAGTTGTTTTCTAATAAGGTGCCTATCGGCCCATGAGCCACATGCCAAAAGTTGTTATTGGACCCGCTTGGCTCTAATAGCATCCTGAACACGTTGGCTTTGAGACTCCACGGGAGTCGACTCTCTAATCACTCCAGACCATCAAAGCATCGGAAGCATAAGGCAAACATTCCTCGCCACCATTTGAATTTAGAATAGTAGCGGCAAGATCAGCAACCCCATGAATTTAATTGTAAATTTAAGACGGTTTTACATTTTTTTTAAGAGAAAATAAAGTATTTCATTTACTAACACTCGACACAAAAAGAGAGTTATTATAAGAAGAAACAATATAGATCCATGTATTTGTGTGTATCTATATCTGGATTGTTGCGCTATCTTAGCTTCAAAACAGGTGATTGGGATTGTTTGTTTTGTCAAAAGCAGACTTGGTCGTAGGTATGTTTTAAGCATGGCAAGTTAACCAAGAGTGTGTTAAAGTCTAATAATTTTGGTTTATACTTAATACTCGTGCGAAGCCGGGGCGGGCTGCTATTTATTAATATTGTGGCTAACCTTGATATGAATCAAAATGCCTTAAAATTGACAAGGTTAGATTGACATCTCGAGACCAAGTCCAATCTTGACCCTTGACTGGGTGCTGGGTGCTCGGTACTCGCTCATCTCATCCACTCACCGACTCAATATATTAATTCGTAGAATGGAGTTCAAAAATATTTATGCGCAAATTGGCATTACCATCACTTTTGTTGGAAGCAGGGCTTAATAAACGAATCAAAAGTCTAATAACACTCATGGATAACGTTAACACCGCGTTTTATTAACATACAGCTCCATCTAGTTATCTTATTTCAGAAAATGTTAAAGTGATGATTGTGACGTCGTTATTGGCACGCGCCAAACGTATTCTAATGTGTGACGCGTTTATAACGCGAAAATTTATAAGAATGTATGTTTGTTCACGCAAAAACTACTGAAAGGATCTGGATTAAATTTGATACATAGCTAGATACATTGGTACAAAACAGCAGCGATCTAAAGATCACAGCGGAACAATACATAGACTATTTTTAACTACGCAGGTGAAATCGCGATATGCTACTGGTAATATATATTTATTATAATTTTTCTGTACGTGTGTACTCCTCCTAAACGGCTGGACCGATTTGAATGATTTTTTTTTTGTATGCGTTTTGGTGGCGCCCTAGGTGGTTTAGATTCACAAACCAGCCCATCAGATAGCGCTATCTAGGTTCATTCATTAATAATTTAAGAGCGACGCTCTTGTCGGTGGAGTTCCTTCCATGTACTTCTACACTCCGCCTTCTGATACGACACTACATTTATCTTCTCCTTCACTTGGGTCATGTAATTTCTCCTAGGTCTACCTCTCTTCCTCCTCCCTTCTAATTTACCTTCCATTATTGTTCTAATGAAGTTGTCGTGTCGTATCAGATGTCCCAACTTCCCTCTTCTGTTTTCTATTGTTTCCATTAATGTTCTTTTCTCCTCTACCATCTTCAAAACTTCTTCAGTGCTCTTAATTTCCTTCCAGCTGATTCTCTCCATTCTCCTCCAACTTTGAGTCATGGTCCACGTTTCACTGCCATACAATGCAATACTCCAGATGTAGATCTTAATCAGCCTCGAATATTCTTTGATATTCGGGCTTTAAACAGATGCTTTTAATTGTTAAAAGCTCTTTTTGCCATTGCTATTCTAGCTATAATGTCTGGTATACACCTGGAATCATTGGTTATCCCACTGCCTAAATATTTGAATTGTGTTACGTTGCCTATGGAAATTGAGTTAAGTTTAATTGGGTTTTTAGTAGTTGATTTATTCTTTGAAGTAGTTAAAATTTTTGTTTTTTTTAACGTTTATTTTCATTCCGAATTCTGTGAATATTAAGTCTATATCTTGTAGTAGTTCTTCCAACTGTGTAGAGTTTTCAGCCACAGCTGCGATATCATCCGCAAAACTTATAAATTGTATTTTTTCCCCGTGAATGTTAACCCCACCCCTTCTTGACTCTATTAGTTTTCTTATGGCAGATTCTATGAAAATATTGAAAATAAGTGGTGAAAGTGGACACCCTTGCCTAACTCCTTGTCTTATCTTTGCCCTTCCTTGGTCTTCTTCCACTTCTATTACTGTCTCTTGATTCTTATATAACTCAAAAATCTTCTGTCTCTATAATCCAATCCTGCTTGTTTCAATATGTTCATCATTTTATTCCAATTAACTTTATCAAAAGCCTTCTTCAGGTTAATAAATCCTATGTGAGTATCCAAATCTAGGTCCATTCTTCTATATATTATTATCCTTAAAGCTAATATAGCTTCCCTTGTTCCCTTATTCTCCCTTAATTCATACTGATCCGGTCCCAGATAAGTTTCAGTTAACGGTCTTATTCTATTTTGGATGATTTTAATTAGAATTTTACTTGCTTGAGATATTAAACTAAGTGTTCTATGTTCCTCACATTTTAGTGTGTTAGCTTTCTTGGGCAATGTGATTGTTTTGCTTGTCTGGAAATCTGAAGGAACCCTTCTTGTTGAGTACATTTTCTGAACCAGCTCAAATAACTCGTTTTTAATCGGATCGTAATTAGCATGTTTAATCATTTCTATATGTATGCCATCAATTTCTGTTGCCTTATAATTTTTAATGTTACTTACTACTTTGTCAAATTCTTCTCTGAGTATATCTGGGCCAAGATCAACCTTTTATATTTTATCTTCTTGTTCTATATTGCTTTTTTCTAGCCCTTCCCCTTTATATAAACTTTCTATGTATGTTATCCATCGTTCTACAATTTCTTTACTGTTAGTCAAAATTTTTCCCTGATCGTCCAATATTGATGTACTTTTGGTTTTATGTTTCTTCTCCAACTGTCGAATCATATTACATGCAATATTCATTTTTCCGTTTCTAACGTAAAATTATATTCTGTCGCATATGTCATTTGTATACATTTGTTTGGCTTCTGTGCATTTAGTAGTTATTTTATTTGTCAGCTTTTTATATTCTGCAAGACCATCTAGGTATCAAGATTATTTTTCGAGCGAAGTCTGAACGGGCCGCTAATTCTTTTAAATTAACTACTCATACAAATCCGAAGTGGTCGGGGGTTAATCAAAATTTTTAATTTTGTTGGTGTATTTAAAAATTCTGTATTATCTGAATCAGTTAAACACAACTGGTAAAATCAATGAATTTCTCTTATATAGGTAATATTAGTTTAATTAAATTAAACTACGAACAAACTATTGCAACTAAACAAACATACTAAATTGAAAACTAGAACAACGAAGATCGTTGAAAATTACGACGTCGTAAAAAAGTATT
This sequence comes from Ectropis grisescens, assembly GCA_017562165.1. Classification (NCBI taxonomy): domain Eukaryota; kingdom Metazoa; phylum Arthropoda; class Insecta; order Lepidoptera; family Geometridae; genus Ectropis; species Ectropis grisescens. Next base: position 17,474,303 of record CM029775.1, on the reverse strand, counting down.
TGGTTTCATCGGACCTTTTTGCAGAGTCATTTGAAAAGTAAAATTCCCATACCTTCTTTACCTTGCTCGTTGATTTTTTTACGCACCAACTGTGTCGCCGTCCTTTTAACTACAACAAAATTACAAGTCAAACTTATCCGTGCTATACATTGAATGTGTCTAAACCGCCTAAAGCTTTTAACACCCGTCAAGTGAACCTCCAAAACATTAATCCATCCGAAGTGAGCAATATTTATCCAGATTCTTAGGCCTTTAAGTCGACAGGTATGAAAATTGAGAGATTCCTGAAAGCCGAGATTTTTGTAGAAAAGCTCCAGTTGTAAGCGGCTTAAAGTGTCGCCGTGGCAGCGTTCTGAGACTACGCTGCTTGGCTGAACTTTTGGCATTATTTTCCTTTTTTATTGAACATGACTTGTGGCTCAAAACATAGTCTGGTTTTAAATAAAACTATGGGTGGTCATGACAGCAAATATTTGAATTTTTGGATCAATAAGTAAATTATTATTAATAATTCTAATACAGTAAATAATCATTTCAGATAGAAGCTTGACTCAAAAAAGTACAACAAATATAAATACAAAATGTTTTATTTGCCATAAAAATTACCTAAGTTAATTAAGCGCTTATAGCCCCTGCACTAGGTGAGACCTGTATCGCAGGAACCATATCAATTTCGATTACATGGAATGGCGTTCGCGGTCCGAAGTTAGTACAGTATGCTTAAAAGTTACTTGTTTAAAATAGAAAAATTAAAAGTGTAGCATAAACTACCAAATGTTCTCACTGCTGTTACTCGGGGCCTTCTCTAGCAAGAAGAGAGCTTAGGCCATAATCCACCACACTGCTGCAGTATGGGTTGGTGGATGTCGCTTGTCCTCGATAGCTAGGACTCGATCAACTGTAACTTAAAAAAATGTAACAAGGTTTTTGTTTCGAAACTTCTCTTTGGCTTTCTTCGGTTGTATTCGGACAGAAGTTTCACCGCGCATCATGCACGCTGACCAAAAGTGACCGTTAAGTGTTTAATTTTTCATTATTTATTTTATCCTAGTAATATAATTAATGCTTAAGTTTGGATGGTTGGACGTTTGTTGCTTAATCACGTTGAAATGAATAAAACAGATCGAGTCGAAATTCGGAACACATTTAGAATTAGAATAAACATAGTCCGGAATAGCATAGGTAGAGGAAAGTAACCAAATATAGAATAGTATCCTAAAATGGAAAACAGCCATTTCTCGTCAATACTCCTAGGTTCTAAAACAGGGTTCTTCTATTTCTTCCTATCATTATACTCGCATACAATTCTCGATTTGTCAGTCGGGCGATGCTTGTAGCCGCGGTGAGAGATTTTTTGTTTTGGCATCGTGAGGAAGGTTTTTAATGAACGTAAAAATATCGGTATTTCTCAATATGTATTTAGAAATAACATTGTATATTTATGATTATGCATTGTTTACAATTTTACTAGTAACATAAGTAACTTTTTTAAATTGTCCAAATTTACTGTTAGTGAGTATTTCATAAAAGTAAAGGTTTATTATTTATAGTTTTAAAGTAGTTCATATTTGGATACCTTCATGTTGATTTTGTTTTTTGGAAAATTTTATATTTAAATTAAACACATGTAAAACAAGACTGTCAATAGCTTAAGCGCAACTTATGGTGATAATATGAATAAAAATAAATATTTACAATTTCTTGTTTTTTTTTTCTATAATAACTCAAAAACAAAATGGTATTCCATATTTGGTTACTTTCCTCTATTATTAAAATGATTTCTATTTACATACCCAGACAAAGACCAAATATTTGTATTCATCACATAAATACTTGTACTGAGTGAGAATCCAAACCCACGACCTCCACCTACGCTGGCAGTCTTAGTACCAATTAAACCATGAGTCCAATCGTAAATAATTATACATGTCACTTAAAACGTTACATTATAAACTAACTTACCCTACCGTGAGACTATAATCTCAATCGTCAGATTAATCTGACGGTATTGACAATTTCACGGTAACGTATATAACGTATGTTTACATATTGGGTGTATGCCTATTTATGGTTACTGTTACTTATTAGCAGTTTAGTTTTAATTAATTAACATTCCAGCAAGAGGCTTCGATCGTGCAAGCTTAGTAAGCATATTGGTACCCTTAATCCCACGTAGCGCTCCATTCTATAATCAAAGGTAAAGGCTGCGTCGAGCGTTCGTCAACGTTGAACGGTAATCCATTTAGGCTAGTACGGTAGTTTAGCTGACTAGGGCTTACATTTGGCCAAGCCAGCTGACGCGTGCAGAACATTTTAGCTCGGATCGCGAAATTGAGTTTCACGTCACATTAATAATATAATCGGTGTAGTCATAATAGACTGCAGGCCCGTGAACAAAATTTATGGGTCATATGATACAGCAGGAGACCTATGTAGGATGATAGAAGGGTATAAAGTAATAAGATTGAGCACTATGCCGTCACTTGTAAGCTGTCCAACTGAGCGCAGTTGAAGAGGGGGGGTTCTAAACCTCGAACATTTCTCCTTGTCGCATGATTTTTGTACGGCATTGCGAAATAATGTATTAGAAGAGGTATTGAAACTGTATGGAACCAAATCCGAACACAATCATTTGATTGTGTTCGGATTTGGTTCGGACCAAACTTACTCTGTAAATCGTCGGAAAATCATGAATGTTTTTCACAAACTAACCGTTAGAATTATAAAATTTATATTTTTTATAGTTCAATACCTCTTCTAATCTATTATTCCGCAACACCGTACAAAAATCATGCGGCAAGAAAAAAATATCGAGGTTTAGAACCCCCCCTCTTCAACAGCACTCAGTTGGACAGCTTACAAATGACGGCATAGTGCTCAATCTTATTACTTTATACCCTTCTATCATCCTACATAGGTCTCCTGGTGTATCAGATGACCCATAAATTTTGTTCACGGGCCTGCAGTCTATAATGTTGGATATTTTTCGTAGACATTTATCATTTAATGTCAAAATTTGAACTTTTGTGATAGGTCGGCTATAAGGAAGTACCAGCAAGAAGCTTAGTCAAAAGATATACTTTTCTTCAAAAAGACTGCATATAAACTACAATAAAAAACTTCAAGCGAAATCGCCGCAAAATCATTAATCGCAAAGTCATCAGTTTTTTTTCGTATACATTTTACAGAGTGTGCTGATCTGTCTGATCTTGTACCATCTTTTGTCCGCATATATTATATTTTCAGTCTGGAATACCAAATAGGTTTATTTTTCCTTCTACTTAACTACGTTCCGAATTACAACGCGATTCGTTCAACCGTTCCAACGAAATTTTATAAAAAACATCCAAACTCCCTTACTTTCACAATTATAATATTATGAACTGGTACGAGTAGTATTGTTTTCGTTTTTTCCTTTCTTTTTTTTTCTTTTTCAATTGGTTATTATACTTAGCTACTGCATGGGTAGGTATATTCAATTTAATAACTTAGTAGATAACTAGAGTCTATGACGTTCGATATTTTGTTCGGTTTTAAAATTTATATTAATCAATTTCAGTAATTTAATTCGTGTTTATAAAAAGGTATATAATAGATGTAATAATTTATTATTATCCAAATATTTGTTCAGTAACTATTTTGTAGCATAGCACGTTTTTTTCTTACAAAAAAGCTTCATAAATCCAGATAAATAGTTGTATAAAATAAACCGCGTATGTAAACAGGCGTTCCTGTTTTAGTGCATGCGTGATTAGCTTTGGGATACACAAGATACCTAGTGATAGTAGAAAAATAAAAAATAGAACGAATAAAAGAACAAGATTCACGTTCTATTTTGAAAGAAGTAAACATGGATGAATGGTTTGTTTAATGAGTTCATTAGGTCGAATATAGTGATAACGGATATCAAATTAACTAGATTGCAATTCTATGAGTGCTGGTTGTGGTGCATGGAAACCCTTATCTTGAAATTTTTGGTAGTGAACTCTTTGTAGAGTTCCAGAGTTCGTCTGGGGAAGTATCACACCTTTCCCAATAATTCTACAGTCAAGTAGTAACATGCAAACATTACTCTGTTCCGGTTTGAAAATCAATATTTCCAAATAAAAAATTGGGCAAAAGAAAACTTATCTGATATCTCGAGGTGACAAGCCTAGTGCAGTTATTTGGACTCTTCGTGTTCAATTAACTGCATAGCACTTTACTGCCATGAGCAGGCTAGTCGCTTACCATCAGGCGTCTACCACCTTGGTCGTCTCATCACGCTATATTCTACAAAAAAGAAACACCTACCCACATTTAATAAATTTTGTTATATAAAATATTAATACAACTATTTTCACGGAATTAAACTTTAACGAAAAAAAGTATACAAGCTTTTTAAAATCCACCACATCGTAAACATATAAATTAAAATAACGATAATTGATATGGTTTTGTATACACTCTGTTTCTTCACACCGCTTGCTGTATTTTTTAAACCATCTTTGAGGATATACTTCCTCAAGCCTAATCCCCATACTAACATCATGTCTGTCGTAGAAATGTTTGCCACGTCGAAATTAAATATAATTTTGTCTCTTTCTGACATGTTGTTGTAGAGTTTTAAAAGATTTTTATCATCGAATGGCCAAACGTTGAATATAAAGTATGTGAGTACTTTTGTCATTTTTTTCACCTTAGCATATATTGGTGTTAACCTGAAATTTAAAAAAAATCATGATCAGTTTTGTTACGGCTTTATAAAGGTATTCTGAGTAGCAGGCGCAATATGTCAAGTGTATATAAATATATTTCATACTAGCAACGCCCCGCGGTTTCACCCACGTAGTTTCCGGCACGTTAATTTTCCGATATAAAAAAGTGTTATTTTAGACTATATTATCTATTTTAGTATGAAAACTAACGTGATTATTATAGAGTTTAAATAAATGCACGGGTAACTCACGTTTGATATAGTCAGTCCAGTCCGACTCAAGTTTCGATCGCACCTCCCGCACTCCCTCACCTGCACCCCCGCAACAACCGTTAGCTTGCGTGCGCGTCGCACTCTCTTTGAAAAAGATCGTCAGACGCGATCGAAACTTGAGTCGGACTGGACTGACTATATCAAATGTGAGTTACCCGTGTATTTATTTAGAATATATTATCTATGTATGTACCAAATTTCATCCAAATCCGTTAAGTAGTTTTTGCGTAAAAAGCGTAACAAACATAGATTCTGACAAACTTTCGGGTTTATAGTAATAGTAAGACAGTGAGTATGATAATAATTATATGGAATGCCTTCAGGTATCCATTGAATATACTTTACGTTTGTGTGTTAATATAATTAGTTTGTATGTTTAGGTTTGCAGGCCCTGCATATTCTGCGTTAGCCCAAAATTCAGTAGACATTAGAGATACAAAAATAATTACATGTAAAAACGAAGTAAACTTACTTAGGTGGTTTTCCGATAAGATAATTAGCGCCATCTACTATCATAGATGGTATATCTTGAGTTAAACAGCATATAATATTGTTGTAGATAATGTTATCCGTTACGAACACATACATATACCACACAGCTTTGGGCGATATTAACTGACGAAATTCATTATGTAAAATTTCAGAGCAAGACTCTGGAAGTAAAATCGTAGTAAAATTAATAGTAACGTAATTGTAAATACATACTTGAAATAAATGCAACTCAAAACTAGTTTTATTGTTAAGAAACTTAAACCAGTTAGATTCAAATGGTTCTACTGCCTTTAGTTCGGGTTAGAGTAGAAAACTCAGAGACCTACCTGAAAATGGAGAGTAAATTATTATCCATTTTCACAGTACAAATATTTCTCCTAGCTGAGTATCAAAGTTACGAGACACCTTTCTATCTATATTGCTGTCTCTATCTAGACCCCCAGCTGATCTAGGTAAAGCCAGAGAAAGTGACGTATTTCTACATCTTCACTTGGTAAATTACTCAAAGATATACGTAGGATTTGAACCAACGACCTTTTGTGTTTTGTGACATCGAACCTTATCACCACTAAGTTCACAGCACACAGCCTTGTTGCAATAGATGACTTGATCATAGAGCATACATATACTTTATCTAAGCTTGGTATACAATTATACATATCAGAATATTTGACCACAGAACAAAACAACAATTTCTCCGTAATATATAAACGATATTTTTTACAATAAAATAAATTACCTGGACTCACAGGATTTCGTTCATTAGTAACTGTATATATTTTTACTTCATTCAAACCGCTCTCCCACCTTTTCGCTGTTTCTCTACAAACAGCTATTATTGCATTGTTGACCAGATCAACTGGTACAAAGTCCATCTTACCATTGGGCTTAGAGAAACTCACGTGGATTATGCCCATTATGTATCCAAGCAATATCTAGAATAGATTTGATAATAAGATGAGGTAAGAAAACTCTTAGATAAAAGAACGCAAAAAAGTAGACAAGTTACGTAGTCAGAAATAAACAAATAGTAAATATAATAATATGTGCTAAGTGAGAATCGAATCCACGATCTACTGCAGGCAGCTCTCTGCTGCTCTGCAGGAAGACTTACTACGAACTGGCAAAAGGCCAGCCAGATCTCCACGTGTAAGTTACGGTAGCCAAATTGAGAGACCATTGCATTTCTAAACTTGATTTAAACTCAATTCACGGCGAATTGATTGAATAAGTGTACAAAGTTTCAAATCAATCCGCCGTTCAGAAATGGAAGAAAATTTCGATGAATGATTCCGTTGCGTAGATTCATGTATATTGCGCCGCAAAATTTTCAACACCGTCAGATTATAATCTAACGCGAGATATTATAATCTGACGGCAGGTTAGGTTAGTTTGTAATCTGGGGTGCGTGGCTCAGAAACCTCCACGTTGTGCACCCTGGGCATCACACAACAACTTGACTTGTTGTATGATGGCAAATCCCGGCCGGGGCTGGAAACGTCTGCACGCGCTCCTCACCTCCTTGAGCCGAGCGTGTAGAGGCTGGGTAAAAGGCTTGGGAAGGTTATTCGGCTGACATATTTTCCAAGTAAAAATTCCTAAGTCTTTCAGAGGTCCTCCACGAGCACTTTAATTAGTAAAGTGCTCAGTGGAAGGACAAATGGCCACGATGCGGCCATAGATGCCTCTCCCACTTCTCTCCCGGTCCACCCACCTCTCCCTACCGGTCGGTAGGGAGAGGTGGGTCAATCTTCGCCGTGATGCTCGACAGTAAGAGGTTATGTGAGTTAGAGGAGCGAGAGTTGAAAGTATCTCGCTCCACTCTGGCTCCACTGAGGTGGAAGCGGACAGGCAGCCTGGAGATTCGCGACTTCGGGCTCACATCTCACCTCCACAGGAAGGTCTGGGGCGTCGGACGTTTAGGGCCGCCCGGCACCCCGCTTAGGGTTGCACCCCGCGCTGCTGATTTTTGACGCGTCACTAGAACTAAATGCGGGAGTACTAACGTACCCCGCGAGGAGGGTCCCCAAGGGTGGTGGCAAGGGCCAGGGTCGTTGACTGGAGTGCGAAAAGGGACCCGCGATCTTGACCCTTGGCTATGCAGGAGAAATCTGTGAGGTTTTAGTCGGTAGGGGCACCATGTCTGTCGTCGTTATGGTGTCGAGCCCGACATAGCTCACCATATCCCTGTATGGTGGGGATACGTAAATGTATTTCTCCCATATTAACAAAAAGGTTAGTTTGCAATCTGTTAATCTGACGGATTTTACAATTTTACGGTGACATACTCATAATATTATGTATATTTTATTATAATTATTACATACATTTTAGGTAAACAATATAAAATCCGATGTTTGTTAATGGCATATCCGCAGTTACAAATGTTTCTTCTATTTGCCACTAGTTATCTCGCCAAGCAGTCGATCGTTCCCCCACAAAATATTACAAAATAAAATAGATACGTATTTACTTACTCCACTAGCACCGTACAAAGTTCCACTATCTAGCCATCCCGGTAACGGCTCTTGATAAGTTGATACAACTGAAAATGTTTAAGAAGACATTAATATCCAATCTCTACTATCCTACTAATATTATAAATGTCAACGTTTGGGTGTTTGGGCATTTGAATGTCTATTGCTCAATCACGTCGGGACCCCGACAGATACTACTTAGAATTTATATTATTACTTGTAAATTCCAAGTAGTATCTGTTACAGTTTTACGCGTAGACTACTGAACTAAATGAAATAAATTTGGTGCAAAGATATATGGCCTGAGAATAGATAAATAAATACTCAAAGTTTCAGGTAAGACTCGAACTTATAACATCACGCTTGTGAAATTCGATGTCCACGCCACTAGGTGACTTCGATTTAACTAAGTTGCAGTTTTTGGTACTTGTTTTCTTTTCTTTGCTTGTTATTAAACCGAACGGTTAATTTTTTTTTTTAAATATAAAACAATGCAAGGTATTTAACAACTACTTACCAATAGCTGGTCTGATAATACAAATTGGCAATTTAGATCCGTTAAGTCTCACCAACTCTTCCGATACTGCTTTTGTGAAGCAGTATGTATTTGGCCAGCCGTCTATGATTCTAAAAATATATGTAAATATAGAAGTTTTAAGAAATTTTTCACATTAAGGACTTGACGACATTTTCAGGTCAAAAATATGTTGTTAATACACTATAATGTATAATATAATGCCCATTATGTTTTTGTTATTTTATATGTTACTTATTGTCAACTTTTTTTGTGGTGCCAATAAGATTTTTTTGTGTTGTATTTTTTTTGTATTGTATACGGTGGTTATCATTTTCAGCCCATCTTAGTCCACTACTGGACATATACCTCTCCCATGGCTCGCCATACAGCCCGATCCTCAGCTTTAGGTTTCTTTGCTCTGCTTTCTGTATTTCGTATATCATCACTTTTTCGAGTCTCGGTGGTGTTCTTTATTATAAGGTATTCTACACTCTACACTACGTTTGCCGATTCGCGGTCTCCACTCAAGAACACGGTGGTCATGTTATGTCCTAATATTGGGCAGAGGTTGTCTTTTATTTCTTCCACTTCTACTAAATCATTAATTTATCAAGTTTTTTTTTTGCCGCGAACTTCATGGTTTAGAATCCTCTATTAAATCATGATTCAAATTAAATTTACTATCAGCTATAGTTTTCAGAAAATAAAAGTTTTGTTAAATAAATTTTATAAAATGAAACATGGAACGACACTGCATGAATCAATAAAATAATATTGATGTTAAACTCATGTAAAATAAAGATAAAATACAATTATTTTTTATTATTTTACACGAGTTCCTAAAACAAAAGTTTTTAAGAGCGTTATATAAAAATGTGAATAAATTACGTATAGTATTCAAATGACAAAACTAGTCTTTGATTTTTTGACAGAATTGAAAAAATTTGTAAATTGTTCTACCCAGCCGTAATTTTATCCATATTTTTCTCGTCCATAGTCTCGGCCAGCTGTATCATGAGGTTAGGCTCCACGGGAACAGGGTAAAACTCCTCCATAACCTTTATTCCTCGCATAGACTCTGTGACCCGAGAGTATGCTGTAGATATGTAAACAAACGATCTGAAAATGGGAATTATAAGACTTGTCTCAAAATTTAGTTTTTAACAAATAAAAGTAAGTATAATTTAAGTAAAAGTATACATAAAATAAAATTTTCAAATGGATAAATAAATAAATAAATAAATATTGGTGGACAATTCACACACAACACCATCTGACCCCAAACTAAGCAAAGCTTGTAAAATGGCGGCCAGATAGCTGATATACTTAATACTTATATAGTTCTAAATACATACTTATTATACATAGAAACACCCAGACACAGTGCAAACATTTGAATTCATCACACAAATGTTTGCACTGATGAATTTATTGAAATTTTAAGTAACACGTATATTTTAGAGTAACGTTATTTTTTGCGTTTTTTGTTACATTATGCGCCTAAGAGGACTACTGGAGCTTACAAAAGAGCTGATAAATTAGAAACGGCTTAACCGTTTTTGATGCTAGGAACACTCCGTCACCTTTCATATAAGAAAACAGAATATGTTTTTATAAGAATAAGTTTTTAAGCGACTTACGTTTGATGCCACTTACAGAGTATTTTACAGGGGTTAAGTTGCAGCAAGCAAGATACCATACACTCTCCGTTATAATGATTGACACATTAAAGCTAGCGTTGACTCTATTAAAAATTACTTTTACGGGTATTTTGCGTTGCAAAACTGTCCCATTCGATTTCAAATTAAAAATAAAGTTATCGCAATAAAGTGCAGCATTAAGTGTTTCTGCCTGTCTGACTGTGATCTGCTATTCCAGATTATACTGATTATATTCCAAATATCAAACCGTTCCGTACAGACGTTCCGACATGATTGAGGAACAGATATCCAAATTTTCAGTTAAAACATTAGCAAAATCCTTGGAAGATCGCAATAAAATGCATAACTAAATACTTTTATGAAACTCCGTATGCTTGACAACATTTGATTGGCTCTATCGATTATTATCTCTATATATAAAAATGTTATGTTGGTTTGTGTACGCTTCAAAAATTCAAAAAGTTCTGCACCGATCAAGCCGAAATTTTAGAATGATATATAATCCGCATCAAGGATTGTTTTAATTTAATTTTTGCATAACAATGTGTCACAGCGTAGCGTGGCAGGGTACAGCTAGTAATTGATAAAATATTGTAATAATTATCCACTGCAGAAAGTTCTCTATGGTGTCCTTTTTTCATTGAAGAAAAGGGAGTAGGTTAATTTATAGTACACGCCTTCGTCTATGACGAAACGTCGTACTTACGAGTAGGTATATTAGAAATGCAAAAGTTTCCGTGTTTGGATGTTTCTTGTTCAATCACGTCAAAACGGCTGAACGGATTGTGTTAAAATTTAATAAACAGATTGTAGTTTGTAGTAACATAATATGATTTTTGCGAGAAAGTTTTTTTAGTGGTAGGACTCCTAGCACAGTCCGCCTGGGGAAGTACCACACCTTTGCCAGTTGTTCTACCGCCAAACAGTAATGTGAAAACATTACTGTGTTCCGGTTTGAAGGGCAATGTTTCTAGAGAAATTACAGGGCTTAGAGATATAACATCTTCGATCTCTGGGTGATGAGCGCAGTGCAGTGCTAGGTAATGATTTGGACTCTTCATGTTCCAATAGCTGTTATCACTGCGCTGTTATGTGGCAGGCTAGTTGCTTACCATCAGGAACATGTCCTGCACATGTCCTCGTCACTTCTTATTTTAAAAAAAGTTACAAGAACGGGAACAACGTGAGCAAACCCGCGGGGTGCTGTTGGTATTTTCTAGAGATGGGCCGAGTACTCGGTTGATATTGGTACTCGGCGGGTTTTTTGATACTCGTACTCGGCCCGATAACTCGGTTTAAATGCCGAGTATCCTCAGTTTAAAAAAAACAATACATATATTTAGGTACTTAGATAAAACAACAGTGTTCAAAGCAAACAACACTTATCAACAAGTATTTATTACTAATTTAGGAAATCTTTGACAATCTCAATTAATCCAATCAAAATCCAAATTATACTAATTAATGAGTAGTAATATAACCTGTTTGTACTTGTTTACGCACAAGAAATGGGAATTTGATTGAACCGAGGTAATCGGCCGAGTACACGGTTTAAAAAAAATGGAACCGAGTAAAACACGATACTCGTTACTCGGCAAAAGTGTTACTCGGCGCATCTCTAGTATTTTCATATTTCGTCGTTATACCTAAGCTGTCTGCAAGCTTGACCGAGTGCTAACATTTCCCTTGTGCCACGAATGTTGATCAATGTTGCTCGCTTTAGTGGCTCGTCAAACTTCAACGTAGCAGCACCGTGAATAATCACTGTTACCTGGAGATTTTACATTGTTAGTCAGAGTGGTGACAGATGTGATGAAAAAGTGTTGAAAAGTCCTATGCAAAAGCTCGTCAACCAGTACAACGATAGATAATCCATATTATAGCTCAAAGGTTGACTTAATTAACACAGAATGCCTATAGATAGGTACCTATATCTAATATATAAAATTCTCGTGTCACAGTTTTCGTTGCCATACTCCTCCGAAACGGCTTGACCGATTTTAATGAAATTTTTTGTGCTTATCTGGTATCTATGAGAATCGGCCAACATCTATTTTTCATCCCCCTAAATGTTAGGGGTAGTCCACCCCTAAATTTATTTTTTTATTTTTTAGACAAAAAATTTTAATTTCTATTTTTTTATGATACAACATACAAAAATACATGCAATCCTCAATTTTCACCCTTCTACAATCAACCCTTATTTTTTAATAGCCATTTTAGTAATTTAATCATTTTTCATCCCCGGTCGATAACTTATCAATCGTCATTTAATTAGTTATCCCCGCCAGTTGTCTACAGGTGTCACTTCTGACCCAGTAACCAGCACGATAATTTGGGGATCAAAAGTAGCCTATAGCATATATATATATATATATAGTTTGTACACTAATCTTGAGAACTACTGAACCGATTAAAAAAATCGTTCACCGTTCTTTCATATGTACGTAATCCTTGAATGCTGTAGGTTATATATATGTACCACGGGCGAAGCCGGGGCGGGCCTCTAGTATAATAGAAATTTTGGTTTGAGCAGAAAATGCTGGGCAGTATTGAAAAATTGAAAGCAAAATTTGATTTTTTTATTTGTTTCATTTACTTTGAACAAAAACCAGAATGTTTGTGATTCAAAATACATATTTCTTATCATTATGTCTTATTCTTCTTTGTAGGCACAGGCATGATGGTGAGTCACCGTTAAAGTTTCAGTTTGTTTATAAATGGGTTTGCATTGTCATGGTTACTGTTTCAAGGCAGAATCACTAGTAGAAGTGGGATTCCACTAGCGGAACCTGAAACCCAGCTGTACTCGAATTGTAGACGTTCTTCTTCAATATTTTCGGAAATATCAGACTCCACTTCACGAGTATCAAAAGAACACTATCTACACTTGGCGAACTGGCTGCAGTTTAAGTGTCAGCTAATGCACCACCATTTTTAAGTAAGTCTTAGGTTATGTTAAGTTATTTTTAATGACCAGAACTTTTATTAACAAAACTAAAACTTCACTACACTAAATGCCTACTAATGCTAAGAGAAAATCTAGATGGCCAAGCTGACCACCAGGCAATGTAATGTCCCCAGTATGCCTACCCAGCATACTGGGGACATTACGAAACTGAACGGCAATGCTTCTAAGTTGATCCAAATAAACGCCTGCATTTTGAATTGCAAAGGTTTTTGAAACTGAGATAGAGTTTTCGACCGCGCGGGCCCCAAGTCTCTACACCAAACTGTGCAAATATGTAATCACTTTCAGGGTTTGCCTATTTGATCGCCACCACCCTGGCACCACCCTGGCAGCGATGGGCTTCATAGCACGACATCATAAAAAAATCGTATTCGTACCTCTTCTGTAATAGTCTTCCAGTTTTCTGCCGATAAACCAAGTTTGGGTAACTCTATATTTCCTTCGACTGTAATTATACTGTCTTGAAATTTTGGTTTCATCTGACGAAGATAGTCAAACACCTGTGGAATATTCATACTCGTTTTTTTGTCATGTACGTATAGTCTAAAAATAAATATATACATAAGCGGCACACTTTGAGTTTTCACTGCTGGAACCTCAGGACCTTCTTTTACAAAGAGGAAATCAATCTATTAAATCAAAAGTATCTAAAAAGGAGAATAAATTAATAATATACAAAGTATTTATTTAGTTTTAACTTGTAGTGGTTCTATTATTATAATTTCTTGAGACATATTTACTCTAGATATAAGCCTATTTTAGATTTAGGTTTAGTTGTTCTGTTGTTCAATTTTCACTTGTAATTTTATCTGTAACTTCCTCAAAGTTACTCTGTTTAGAGGAAAACCTGAAACCCACGACACAGGATACCCTAGTGTGGGTTTCAGTGAACACCTTGAAGCTGAAATTGTATTTTTCTTTTGATTTTAGTTATGACGTCCTGGTGTAATTAGATAGGAATGTAAGTTTATGTAAGTGATCCAACTCGGAATACCCAGAATACAACAGAATACCCCAATGCCTAAAGACGTAAGGCTTTAACCAGTGCGGGTTGCCAGTGATGGCTTATGGAACTGAGACGCGATCCTTAACTGTGGGCCTCATAACGAAGCTCAAAGTCACACAGCGAGCTATGGAGAAGGCTATGCTCGGAGGCTCTTTGCGCGACAGAATCCGTAATGGGGATATTCGCAAAAGAACGAAAGTGGCTGACACTGCTCAAAGAGTAAGCAAGCTGAAGTGGCAATGGGCAGGCCACATCGCTCGCAGAACTGACAACCGATGAGGAAGAAAGGTCCTCGAGTGGCGACCACGAACCGGAAGACGCAGTGTTGGACGGCCTCCCACTAGATGGACAGATGACCTCATCCCGATCTGTCGATCCCTAGCCCCCGGGCACACCCCGGACACTCCACTAAAACTCCATACTACCGCCGCTGTGGAGTTGCCTACTCTTCACACAACTACGCAGATGTCGTTCATACACACGCGTGAATGTGTGCGTTAGCGCTAGGGCTACTGAATTGTTTTATTGAATAGTTGTGCCCCTTGAGTTCACCTGGTGACGTAGTCTAGAAACTTGCTATAATGTTGAGTTACATAAATAGAATGGAGCCAAATTATACTATTCTAATTAAAAGGGTGTTTGCACAGGTTTCTAAATTGTTCCAGAAATCTGTGGGTGTTTGTATTGCCGCGTTAAATGAAACGAAACCGATGATAGATTAAATCAGGTACCTAGATATCTATTTCTGTTAGTAGGTACACATTCGCATTTTTTTTTACACTTACATGAAGGAAACTTTATTCTGTCACTACAATTATTCCTCCAGGCATTATCAATCCGCGCTTGGGCACATAAGTTACTGGCTGTGTGAGTTACGAACTTTGAGTTAAAAACGACCTCGTTATTATAAATAAATAAATATTGGTAGACAATTCACACACAACACCATCTGACCCCAAACTAAGCAAAGCTTGTAATATTATAAAGCAACGTTATTGAAAAGTTTCTAATCTTACGTTATTTTATCATTAGGAAATTAAATAAAGCTTTTAATCTTGTCCCGTTTAGTTGACGGACAGCAGTAAACAGCACAACAACCCACCATGATGATATTTCGTTAGGAATTAGATGTTCGATACCAGCCCTTCGTTGAGTGCTCCTAGCGTATCCGAAACGGCCTGAGGGGTGAGGAAGCTTGAAATTGGCAGGGGGTTGGGAGTGTCCGTTCTATTTATATTATCTATTCTATGTCCCGGGTTCAAATCCCACGCGCACCACTGTCTATTCGAAGTCATACGCGTAATGCCGCTAACTTAAAAACAGCGAAGGAAAACATCGTGAGAAAATTGGCATGTACCTAGACTCTTTCGAGTTCATGTGTCATTCACCAAACTGCACTGGGCTAGCGCGACGGGGCTTTCCCTCGCAAGGAGAGAGTCACAGCCATGATCTACCACGCAGGCTCAGTGCGGGTTGGTAGATGATAGAAAAATTTGCATTGACCGCACCTAATGTCACAATAGAACATATTCTACAAAAACACACATACCGGATCTTGTAACATTGCTGTGAACCTTTCTTGAGCGTCCTTTTTCTTTTTCGACCTTATTAATAAAATCATTTTCCGTATATTGCAAGACCTGAAATAAACAAATAATTGTAAAAGAACAACACTGCTTATTACACCAACTATTTATTACCCTATAATACTACAGAAAATTGTATCCTTCCAATGCAAAAGTTTGGATGGTTGTTGCTCAATCACATCGGAATACCTCGGAACGGAGTCTGAAATAGCACATAGACTACTTTTAATCGTGGGAAAAACACGAGAACGGATAATACACGGGTAGCATCGCGGGGTAGGTACTAGTAAACAATAATACATAAAAAAAAACATGCGTAGTGCCATCCCCAATCTAAAGGAATGTGAAAATTAGTAAATTAATAGAAAGTAGTATATATTTCATCCATGCCATCACTCTACCTGGACACATTGCCAGGCAGAATGATGCCAGGTGGACTCAAGCGGTTACAGATTGGTGGCCGATGGGGGTCAGAAGAAGTATTGGGCGCCCATCGGCTAGATGAGTCGATGACATTCGAACAGTCACGGATCATGCATGGATGAGACTAGCAAAAGATCGAAACAAGTGGCGTACACGAAGAGAGGCTCAGCAGTGGCATAAAACGGACTGACGAAGAACAAGAAGTCTGTATTTAAATCTACCTCTATAATAAATAATAATGTTATATTGTACCTATGTATGGGGCTTAATCACGATATAATTCAAATCGCAAAAGTTTATAATGTTTTTAATACAATGCTTAGTAATTAGTATTACATTATAGATTTAAATACCGCATCGTTTCTTAATATCAGGCGAGAGGGCGGTCAAGTTTAAACCTTAAACTTATATATTTTTTTAAAGTACTGTACATAGCTATAATAGTATACCTCGACACGTTTGTGAGAAAAAATCTTTGGCGCTTAAATTAACAACGAAGTGGTTTTTGAGGTTATACTCCCAAAAAATAGAAGGAAAAAAGCGTTAGGAAAAATTGGCTAGAGTACAATATTTTTACAATACACGTGCACACTGTCACGAAAAACCGCCACCCTGAAGTTAGAAAGTTAACATTTTAATAAGATACATACTTATACAACGTGTGGCGGAAAGGTCCAACAATATTTATTGTAGTTGATCTACACTAATGACATATGTGAATATTATCGTATTATCTCGCGATCTAAAGTGCTGCGGGGAATGAGACCTTCGGAGATGAAGTCCACATCATTGTTGGAATGACCTATTCAAAATATTGTTGGACCTTTCCGCCACACGTTGTATATATTATCTGTTCTATGGTTGAAATAAGACTTTTTAGTACACGGAATAAAGTGAAGAAGTATAACTTCTTCAGTGCGTACATTACACACACTCTTTTTTAAAGTGAAAACTTCTTTTGACGCACCACACACATTTTGTTGGGCGTGAAGCTGATCTTCACGCTGTGAAGTGAAAGGGTCGTTCGGGTGAACTCGGGACCGCAGAGAGTACCCGAGTGAGAAAGATGCAGCCAGCTGCTGCTGTTTGTATTTTTAATAATTTTTACTAATAAGTTTTATTTTTACTTATTAAAATTATTCAATATTATGTACTTATTTCAGTTTTCACTTCTGCTGTGTTCAGGTTTCACCTTATTTTATTTCTTTTATTAAGTGTCTACCAGGACATGAATCCATAAACTGAAGTATAGACAACCCCTTTTTTAAGTTACCCAATTAGAACCCAAACTGTACCTTAAAAGCTTCTCAATTAGTTGTTTTCCTAGGAAACCAGTTCCACCTGTAAGAAGGACAACCGAGTTGGAGTAGAACAATTGAATATCGGAGTCTCCTGAAGCTGTCGCTTCTTCCACAGCTTCCCGACGAAACATCATTGCTTGTTCTTTAGCTTCCGCTGGATCCATTTTTAACGAAAGCAAGACAAAAGCCAGATGATTTTTATTTAATTTAATTTGTTTTGATAAACGCAACTAGCTCCTACGATTGTGAAAACAAAAACATATAAATAAACAATTACATTTTAATTCTATTCGTAGGAAGGTTTGTTGTTTAAGTAATTCGACCTTTTACGTTAATTAGGGCTATTGTCTATAATATATTCAATTTAGTACGAGTGTTATGATCAAAGAGCCACTGGTTAAAATACCACTGTAATTGAATAAGAGGTGAATGGTTGTTAGTACACTTTTTTTTAACACAGATAGTAATCAAACTGTTTTTTTTTATATTCTAACGGTCTTATTCATAAAAAGTTATAGCATGTCTAAAGTCTTGCTATAGCAAGTCTTAGGAAAAATGATATTCATAACAGCATTTTAGCGCTAAAACGTGCTATAAGTCTTCTATAAAGTTATAGAGCCGAGACCCCTACTTTAGCGGTGTTTTAAGGCAAATATGGCCGACTCTTAACAGCTGATTAGTGTCAAAATGGCGTTGTGACATATTCTAAAACGCCGCTTCTTAACTTTCCCCGCTTCATAACTTCACAGTGTATGCCATTTTTTTTAAAATTCTGTAACATTGTCTATGGCTCCACCATCAAACTTGTTTTATCTGTGGAAAATTCTGTCAGTTTGTCGATATAGTCGATCGATTTCATTATAATGGCAACATTTTGATCCCAAAACTGATATTAGTAATGCTTTAGTTATAGAAGGCTTATAGAGCGTTTATGAATACGGTATTTTATAGAACGTTTTATAAGCTTATCGAGCGTTTTCACTAATGAGTGTTTTAAGTCTTCTATAAGCATTTATTATGAATAAGACCGTTATAGTATAGAGTGACGAGACAAGCAGGTCATGTGCCTGATGGTAAACAATGGGAGAGGGACGTATACTGTAGTGGACAAATACATGCTGATAATGGTTATGATGATTGTAAACCGCGGCTTAACAGCTTTTGACGATATTTTTTCGCAAAAAACAATTCACGCAATTCACAATTCACGCACTCATGGTAACTACTAACTATAACGGGATAAAAATAGCCCGTAATACAGGTAGTGCACTTACTGTGTATTTAATTTCTTTCAAATTTACCCAGCCGTTACATGAATACGCGAGATCATCATACACTTAGAAACATAAGTTTTTGCCTTTATGGTATTTGTGTAATAAAGCTAATAGTAATCTTGACAATGATGAGATCAGGGACTGTGACTGTTCTGAGTTAATTACCTTTCTGAATGCTTCTTCACATGACTTATACGCGTACGCTCAATTTCAGCATATGGTATTATGTTCGAAAACCGTTGCTATATACATGAGACGACTTTTCACTCAGTTGTTTACCAACGGATAGTTGGTTTTCAACATGGCCGCTTTTGGCGTCGTCATTAAACTTTTTTTGAGTTTGAAATGGGTGAACTTTTCATTGTAGGTATTGTTTGTGTTCACTTAGTTCGACTCGCTCGCTTTCCCCACAATACGATTTCAATTCCACACGCTTTCATAATGTATATACTTTTTAAATTCTTTGAACAATTAAACGTATATTTAAATTAAGTGATTATGTACGGAATTAAATTTCACGATTTCAGTAAAAAAAAAAAATCTTCCCCCAAGTAGATCCCTCTCTCCTAAAATTCTGGTAATTGTATTTGTTTAGTTGGCAACACTGGCCGGTTGCATCTCTAAAAGTTTGATTTTTTTATTAATTTGTCGATGAAAAATGTTCCGTCATTTGTTTTGTTTATTCCTCTGTGATTTTTCCAACGTTTAACAATACGAAAATGATAGATTCTTGAACTATATCCTTTACCGAAGATTTCTATTATAAAACATTGTATGTAATGTAAAACATTGAATGATTGATTAATTTAAAGACATTGTATAAATAGGAGCGGCAATAGTTTTATTTTAATTACATTTGTCACACGTACGTATTTGTAAAGATATGTATTTTATTTGGCACGCATTAACTCTTTTATTTCTTTAGGTACATGATATGATAGAAAAAACATAATATTTTTCCTGCTTGTGAAGTAAAATTCAATTTGATTGAAATTGAGTAGAATTTTATTTGACGATTTTCACATGTACCTATCACAAAAAATGGACTACACAAAATGTAAATTGTTTATACGACTAGTATGGGTAGGAATATAAATTACCCTAGATTTCAAAAACAAACGGTCCTACGCAACCTGCAACCATCACTTTCCAACGACTTTTGTGAGGTAATTTGTCCATCAAGTGGGAGGCCGTCCAACACTGGGTCTTCAAGGGCACCAATTTTAGTGGTGTAGAGTCCGGCTTGACCCCAAAAAATGTGAACCGTCACAGGACGCCTGTGTGAAATATGTAAATTATTTTGCGCACCAAGTTTGTTCATTTTTGAAGTGAAAACTTGTTAAGGCGCGCCACACAATAGATTTTTTCTTAGGCTGTAAGTGAGGCTAAGGGCAAAAGTAGAACACTGTACCGGTTTTACTTAGATAGGACAACTCGTGATGTCAAATCTTACATTATTTTACCCTCCCCTTGGAAGGGTATACGTTAATCCATTTCCTCTACATGCGATCCGAACCGACAGAGATTGGGATACCTTTATGCCTTTCTGGACACATAAGGTGAGTTCAAGGCAAAAGCAAATAAGTACCTTGTAAGCTCCGTCCTTGATGACATCGTCGCTATCTTCGCCAAGCAAAATGGCGCTCTAACGTCTGTATGTTGAAAACAAATAATTGTAAAACAGTTTTACTGAATCAAACGAATTTTTGCTAATAAGTAGTTTAGACAATAGCGTAAAAAAAAACTTTATATATACTTGTACCAACATAACACATCCTTACTTATGACTTCAGAGAACAGACATAACTGAAGCGTTTGAGACGCATCATTTGAAAGGTATCGCTGAAACTTTGCTACCCAAATTCTTTGTAGAAAAGCTACACTCTTCCAAGAAATCAACCATTCACTTTCAAGAAAAACGGATTATACAAAACCTTGAAACTAAAAGTTATGAATAAATTATCTGAGTTGCCACCAGAAGCAAGAAAGAAGTCTGATTTCCTGACAGATTCTTTACTCGTGTCTGTTTTTGTATGGAGCACATTATGTTGCTGGTCTTGGAAAAGTAACGGGACTGTCGCATTCGCTCTCACTATACTAACTGGAATGATATTAAGTGTTGTAACAATAGCAAGCCATAACTATTATCACAGAGCGGACAATTGGCGCATGTATACTTTTAACTTAGGCGGTCAATCTTATGCGTAAGTCATCAGCAGTATTATTAATGTAAAACAAAACTTGAAATTGTTGTTTTTATGCCATACATACATAAGTATTTTCATTAAAAGTATAGAAACAAAATTGGGATGACGACAGGGCCAAAAATATACCACTGTAATTAGTTCGTTCATACTACCGACGGTTATGTACATGTTTAGAGGACTCCCTCTACTGTGGACTATCGCTTTGTGGCTGGTCATCATGAGTGTCAATAGCTTTTTTTCGTCTTTTACGTTGTGACACCACCACCACTCTCATACAAACTTCTTTGGGGGAGATATTCCTGGGTAATATTTTACTATCTTGAATAGAAAGGATTGCAACAAATTGTTTATGCATAACTTGAGTAATTAATTACATTAGATCGCTCTTGTGGGTTTTGTGGCACTAGAAAAATGACAAATTCGGAAGCCTATTTGAACATCACCAACATTTTTGAATCACAATTATAAGTGAATAATTATTGCCTATTATTCTATTACTATAAACTATTGACGTACAAGCTATTATTCAATTTAAATTTTAATGATATGCTTTTGTTTAACAAAATACTCAAACCTGTGATTTGAATACAAATCAATTCATTACCTACCAACGCTTTGATTAGTTTAATCAGTCATTACGTAACAGTTAGTTCAATTAATTGGTAAGTACTTAGTAACTAGTGCTATAATGCCGTTATCAGGCTGATTAATAGACTATAACTTCACCTAATCGGATCATTGCAATGGTAAAATAAAACATTAAGGCTAAGAACTCATGAAGCGGTTTCCAAACCGACGGTTTTATTTTAAAACTCACGAGACCGCTGATTTTGGCGGTTTCGCAGCTACTGCGGTGCGGGCGTAAACCGCGTCGTGAGTTTTGATTTAAATTTTTACATATATATGGATCTGCATTCTACAGAAGCTGCGGGCGCGGTTGGGATCCGTTCCATGACTTCTTAGCCTAAGAGAATTCAGATGTCTTATTTAGAATAGAACATATTTTTCTTAATGTTGGTCGCATATTAACTATGTTAAGTTATTCTTTTTTAAATTGGGCCTACCCCAATCTATATTTTCATCCCTATATCCCAGCCCCAATCATCCCAGTTCGTTCGCCGACTGTATAAAGCTGATGTAGGTATCAGCTTGACACAGTCGTCGAACGCATCGATAACGCAGGCAACCTCTTCAAATCTCTAACCCGTTTTGGAGACCACGCCCTTCACCACCTATTCCCAACGTTGGATCACGCAGAACTGAAATATCTCTACCAAAAAAACATTTTAAAAGTTGCCCCATACAAACTGGCCTCTGCGAGAGGCATGCAATATGTCTGGCAAGACAATTTGTTAGTAATTGATAAATAAAAAAAATAAAAAAATACCCGGCACTAATAGTGAATACTGTGAAAAATTTGAAACTGAAAGTCGAACCAATACGTTCTATGAAGCACTTATGCCATACCAAGCAGCTTATTAGGAAGAAAAAATATAACTTTGAGGAATTTGTATAAAAAAAAATCGACTCTAGCCACCACTCAACAGTTTGCCGACAATTTTGTATACTTTAGCCGGAGTCACCTAATATAACACAGTGTCATGGCTACACCAACGGATATAAGAGTGATTGCGATAACTTTAGAGAGCAATTATGCTGTTTTAGAAGCGAAACAAGTCTAACCAAAGAGTTTACATATACGACGTTTAGAAATAGAACAAACGCTTTACACCGAGACCACGAGTCTGATCGCTCTTGTCTTGTCGCTCTCGTGGAAGTGTCATACTTTTGTCGCGGCACATCACTATGTCGCCATAGCTAATATACGCCTCATCTGTTTACAATTGGTACAAAGGAACCGCGCGGAAAAACCTGATCTATTTACTTATTCTTTATCTAAGAGTCTAAACTATACGTATAAGTAAATTAGGAATCAATAACAATGCTACGTAGTTACGTCATAACGAAAATGTTAACATATCGAAAGTAATATTTGTAATTGTTTAATATATATTTACATATTATACCTAATTACTTTTATGCATTAGTATATTATTTAGTTCGTATTTATGTATTAGGATGTATAATTACTGTGTAAGTATATCAATATATTATTTGGTATTTTAGTTTTTTAAATCTATTTTATTGTTTAATTGTAGAAGTATTAATCACTTCTTTTTATACTTCCCCTCCTCCTTATTCTCAAATCTCTCTTTCCATCCTATGGTTGCCTGGAAGAGATCGTTTTTAGTGATAAGGTCGCCAATTGCTACTTTATTTTGTTATAAGTAACTTTTGTTTGTTTTTAAATTAAGTGCAATAAAGAGTTAATCTATCAAATTTGTCAAAATATACGTCAGTTGACCCAATTGGCATTGTTAAAACCAAACATTTGGGCATATAATGTTGAAATAAAATATGTTAAAATCATATTAGGGATCAGGTAGGTGCGTTTTATATTTTTTTAATAAAATTTTTGTCTCGCTTGAAAACGGCTTATGTATGTTATGTGATTTTTTAAGTAAAAAAATATATATTTTATAATACATGAGCTTAGCTTACCTGCTTAAAAAAAATTGGAATGGCAACACGCAAAACTTTGTTATTATACCTATGTATTTACGATTATAGTATAACTATTATACATTATGATATACTCACACTATCGGCCCGTTCCGGCGGTATCTCTCGGATATTCTCATATGAAGACTATTAATCAAAGTAAAACCTATGTTGGATGGAGTTGGATCAAACTAAGAGATTTAGACTGAACAAAATTTATGGGTCATATGATACACCAGGAGACATATGTAGGATATTAGAAGAGTATAAAATACTAAGATTCAGCACTACGGCATTTGTAATTGAGTGCAAGTTGAAGTCGCACGATTTTTGTACGTCATTGGTTCCATACAGTTTAAATACCTCTTCTAATTCATTATTCCGCAACGCCGTACAAAAATCATGCGACAAGGAGAAATGATCGAGGGTTGCAACCCACCCTCTCCAACTTGCACTCAATTGGACAGCTGACAAATGCCGGCGGCATAGTGCAGAATCTTATAATTTTATACCCTTCTATCATCCTACATAGGTCTCGTGGTGGTTCATATGACCCATACATTTTGTTCACGGGCCTTGTAGCCTGTCCAATTAACAAGAGGTTCTCGATTCGTTTTTTTTTGTATATATAAGTATATTATGCGATAGCGCCGCCAATTGTAAATCAATTTTAATGGGTTTTTTTTTTTTTGTTAAGTAGGTACACTCCGCGAGGTATAAGCTGAGCTTTGCATTAGTGTGAGTGATCACCAATCAGGCAGGAGCTTGAAATTTTGTCCGCGAGGTATAGGCTGAGCTTTGCATTAGTGTGAGTGATCACCAATCAGGCAGGAGCGCGGCGAGACAGAATGGCGCCGCGCCTAAGGCCGGTTGTCACACCTACACTATCCATGTACACTCACACAAATGCAAATCTCAGCTTATGCCTCGCGGAGTGTAGATCATAGTGAAATGGCACTTATAAATTTTATCGAAATCGGTGTGAAAGTTTTTGAAATACGAACAAGAAACTAAAATTTGGCTTTATGTATTTAGACGACGTGATAGATTCTTATGAAATTTGGATTTTCTGAATTGAATTTTTAATTGAAGCCGGTTTTTCGGAGTAAATAAATCATTTAAAATGTATACATTGAATGACTGATGTAGTTAAAGATTTGGTAGGTCACACGCATTTACGTACGAATCGTATTGTATATGTTAAATTTATTACATTACATCAAATGACGTAAGCACAAAAAATTAAACACTTTTCCTGCTTGCGAAGTAAATTGCCTTAATTAAAAAGAAATTACTTAGCGATTTACACACAACAAAAAAACGTATGTACCATTTATTACAGAAAATAATTTATATCAAAATATTTTTTCTTTGACTAATATACTCGTATATCCTCATAAATTAAAATGATTAATCAAAGAATGTACGTAAAATCTATGATACATTACTATTACGAGTGTTGAGTGAGGACTGCCTGGATGCTGAGAAAAAATATCAGTGATCTATGTAATACGTATCAACTAATAACTTAAAACTTTAGTATTAAATTGATTTAATGTTTCACCTGCATAGACCGACTGACCCTAGAACGTTTGAACCGGCAGCCTCCGCCGTGGTCGTACTGTTTGACAAGGCCTGGTGCTACGCGTTGTAGAGTCGAATATGGTATGTATTTTGTATTAGAGGCTACGAGTATTTCAGGCATGTTTCGAGTACGCTTCCTGTATGCTTTTACTATGCTCTAAGTCCTAGGTCGTAGGTATACATATTATGACGTTACTTGGGGCCTGCGCTTTACAGGCTGTAAATCATGATTCTGCAAGTAGAGTATGAGACATCACAAAACTCAATAAGGTATTTAGAGATATAATATCTTAGATCTCTGGGCGACGAGCGCAGTAGAGTGCTAGGTAATGATTTATTTATTTATTTATTAATTCAATGAGCACACAAAACAGAATGTAATAAATATAAACTATAACATAAGAGTATACTGTACAGAACTGTATTACATTCCAAACTATGTGGGCCTAGAAACAACAATTATTTAAATTCAGTGGTTTGATCATAATAACATTACATTAGTGATAATACATAAAGAAACTTAGGCCAACATATCTGAACTTAAAACTAAAAACTAACATGCGTTAAAACAGTAGATAAATAAGATATAAACATAGAATGTTATAACACAACAGATAAGTATATTAACAGTGTGAAACAATTAATGCATAAACAAATAATGTAAAAAAAAACTCATAATAGTATTTACAGTAAGCACAACAGGGTTATTCTTTTAGATTAAAGTGTAAAATTTCTTTGATTTTCCTCTGAAATTTGGACTCTTCACGTTCCAAGTTCCAATAACTGCGCGTCACCGTGCTGTTACGTGGCACGCATGTTGCTTACCATCAGGTACATGTCCTGCTCGTCTCTTCACTCTATAAACACAGTGTAATAAAAAAAAATGTCGGTTTCCTCACAATGTTTTCCTTCGCCGTTTTTTAAGTCTTTGTAAGAAAGTTCAATATGAGCTTTACGAGTTTTAACGATGAAGGAAAATATCATATGGAAATCGGAGTGCGTTTGGCCAGGTTGGTGATTAATGACATTGACTCTATTGTGAGAGAAAATCCCGTCTCTCATAAACTCCGAACAAAAATAGGCTTAATCGAATCTACTACCTACGTTTTAGTGAGCAAATTTACTACTGGCTAAGCTAAGAAAGCAATCGATAAGGTTAAATCTTAAATATCGACGCCTAACTTCATAAATCACTTTCTACTGTTGTAAGTAGCCGTCGCGTCACGCCATATAGTGCTGAAAGTCAATAATGCCCCATTTCTTGGGCCGTTAAAGTTCAATTAACGTATCCCATGAACCGTGGGATGAAATATAAAAATGGAACCATCACAGCCAGTAGTAAATCCGCAACAATAAGTGTTTTATGATACAGACTCCATTAGGCAGGTTATGTAGGTGCTACGAAAGCTAATCTGGTTTCGATTGAGCTGTGAAACGAAATTCGTTGGAACTTTATAGTCTAGATACAATTTTAGATTTAGATAATTTACACAAGAGTGAACTCTTTTTGTAAATTATCTAGCTAAACCAAACTCTAAAATGACACATAAATTTGCTTGGATATGTGTGTGTGTGTGTTAGCAATAGCACGCTCGGTCGAGTGCAAAGATTTGAATGAAATATTATTTTATCGAAAATCGGCTTTTTGTGTTAAATATTTTGGCCATTATAGTAGAACGGCCACAAAACGGAACTTCTCGTACTTCTCGTCGTCTCGTTTAATTTTATGAATAGGTGGCAAAGATTGGTGACGACACATTCTGTTCGTGGCGCCATCGCTACATTCTACAGATAATAAGATATTAGTGGTGTGATGATTACTAAAGCTAATGTACGTCCGATGCTAAATTTATGAAAAATAGCATTTCTCGTCATGTTCGCTGAGTCATGTTCGGCATTTTTGACTGGCCTCGTGGCTTAGTGGGTTGTAACTCTGCCTGCGAAGCCGAGGGTCGTGGGTTCGATTCCCACCCAGTGCAAATATTTGTGTGATGAATTCAAATGTTTGCACTGTGTCTGGATGTTTCTATGTATAATAAGTATGTATTTAGAACTATATAAGTATTCTATCAGCTATCTGGCCGCCATATTACAAGCTTTGCTTAGTTTGGGGTCAGATGGTCTTGTGTGTGAATTGTCCACCAATATTTATATTTATTTATTTATTTTCCATACAAAATTAGTATTCGATTTTTTAATTACATTTTTTTCGGCGCGTTAGGGAAAATGATGCGAGTGCATTTTTTAGATTGTTACTGTGTATACTTAACGTGACAAAAATCGACACATTGAAGTTACCTAGTCAATATTTTAGTAAAAGTTGTAACTTACTGACAAATACTTCTTGCGTAGAAGATATTATCTATTTTATAGTTTAAATGAGAACTCTCAGCTCGAGGAATAAAGAGCAGTATTAATAGACCTAGGTACACACATTTTTCTAACTTGATGCACCACTGTTCTTAAGGGACCGTGTAGAAATGTTTTAACTTGATAACGCAAAATGTTGAATATTAATGTATTTTTACGAGGCAGAGCGATCGAAGGAGCAAGACGTGCGTCTGGAGTAAATTAAACAAAACGCCTGCATATAATAGATTAGCAACGCAATGCAGAAAAACCAGTTGAGCATGAAGACTTAAAATCACTGCCAGCAATTGGCTGCGCTCGCCACTCGAAGATATAAAAAGTATATCTCAATCTTTGTCCTTCGAACTGGCCATAGCAATGTTTGACCATTACTGTTTTGAGGTATAGAAAAAATTAAAAATAAATTGCAAATAATTCCCAAGCAAAAATCCTACTACAGTAAAAATTGTACTAACCAAACTAATTACTGCTGTTTTCTGTAAGTACTTACAGAAAAAATAAATGTCTTGAATTACGTACACCAAAATAACTAAGTAGATTGAATAAGTAATAATTAAAAATCTTACGAAATCTTATAAAAATTGACTTAGACTTAGAGAAATTCTTATGAAAATGTGTAACCACTAACCACACACAAATGTTTGCGTTATATCGATAAACAGAAATTAATACCAACCTTTTTATTAAAGCCGCTAAGTAACTAAAACACCAGATTGTTTACACATGAAAATCACGAAACATCAAGCGGAACCTTAAGTGACGCATAATGCAAATGTAGAGCGACCCGAACAGCTTCGCAGGGAAGTTTTCCTACAATTTGAAATTCAGATTAAGTAGTACAAATAAGTTTGTAAAATCGCCACTTTGAGGGCTCTCCGGTAATGGACTGGAGTGAATCTTACCTTTACAAACCTTTTAGGAGCTTCTGTAATTGTGGTATCACAACCTCTTTACATAGACCTTGGGAAGGTTCAGGTTGTTCTATCATGTTTTACTTAAAACCCCAAGTACTCGTAAACAAGTGATTGTTTATTCAAACTTTATTCAAGTCTACTAATTTTTATAAATGCGAAAGTGTGTGTATCGGTATTAGTGTTTCAAGCGAAGACTACTGAAAGGTTCTGAATAAAATTTGCTGCGTGCTACGAGTAATAGAGTAGAATAATACACACTCTACTTTTTATTTCTTTCTTTTTATGCTCGTTCTTTTGTAAAAAGACCTGTGGTAGTTTCTAGGCTTCGGTTGAGCTAAGCACGGCATCTTTTATGAGCTAACGAGAACTTAAGGCTCAGGAGAATATAAACTTACTCACTATATTGTCAGGAACACGTAAATCATGTTAAAGAGCTTAAGCTCAATTAGCAATCTCTTTGAATTCTTGACAACACAAGCGTTGTGAATTTCTGTGTCGATGGGATTGCAAACATTTTTTTAATTTTTACCTTCGTGTGCCAAATATGACTCAAGCCATAAGATTGGCTTCGCGTCTGTCCAAAGCTAGGTAACTTGGCCTTATTGCAGATGTCAACCAGTTGCCTTATATTGACATAAACAATCTCGTTGCCATGGGGTACGATAGGGCGATCGTACCGCAGAACGAAAGCAATGTCTTAAAGCACATATAAAGGAAAAATCGCGAATAGCGTATATTTTTAATAACATCGCGTATTAAAAATATTATTTAGACTAATATTATAAAGATAAAAGATATGATTGTTTGTTTGTTTGCATCAAATAGGCCCCAAAACAACTGGTTCGATTTAAAAAATCTTTCACTGTTATAATTCGACATTATCTTTAATGAACATAGACTACATTTGTGTTTTCAAAGAATTTAGGAATCCGCATGCAAACTTTGATAATGGAATCCAAGGTGAGGAAAAAATCTAAAAAAAAATAACTATATCTCGTGTTTAATAATTTTAAACTTACCCTTTTCATCATGATGTAATTTGATTTTCGTATTATGAAATACTTAGGTCTATAACGCCTTTAATTTGTAACAAAATCAAACTTCTATGTCAACGCAATCAAAAGAAACAGAAAAAAATATCATAACTTTTACTTACGATATCTACACAGTTTTGTAGGGAAACCTCGGTGCGCGAGCCCGACTCGCACTTGCCGGTGTTTGTAATACAGCTTATATTACGGAAGCCTTGAACAAATGTTTGAAATATGGCAGAAAAGTCGAGATAATCATTGTACTTATTAACAAATTATTATTAAATTAACAAACTTTCACTAGGTTAAAACTTATAATAAAATTACGTTTAACTGTGACTCGATCCCTTACTCTTATATTAGTAGTAGCTTTTTACCAAATATAATTAAGTTAATATGTATCTGTTATTATTCTTGGTCTGAACATGGCAGCACAGATTCGACAGGCAAAAACCAAAACAAGCATTCGCTGGTATAATAAAAAGCCCGAAATCCGCTATTTATACTTATAATAAAGCTGTAACGGGTCAAATTCTGTACATAGAAGATATTTTGAAAAAAATTTTTTTGGAGCACTCCATAGTCGATATTGATGGCGAAACTGCATTTTTTTTAGTAATGTATTTGTTTAGATATTGCATAATACGACATTGTTGTTCATATGGTTTTTGTCCCATGACTCCATAGACCCAGAGCCTAATGTATAACTAGTCTCAATCATAAGTAAATCCGGTTGATGAAAAAAATGTATCACAAAGTTCGACTCAGGCTAAGAATCACAAGCCTTAGAGATATAATATCTTAGATCTCTGAGTGACGAGCGCAGTGCAGTGCTAGGTAATGATTTGGACTTTTCGTGTTCCAATAGCTACGTGTCACTATGCTGTCATGTGGCAGGTATGTTGCTTATTATCAGGCACATGTCCCGCTCGTCTATTCACACTTATGCTATAAAATAACAGAACTCATAAAACGACGTCACCCGTGCCCGTAGCGGTACCGCAACCACGGTAGGCGTTGGTTTTATTTCAAAACTCACAAGACCGTTGATTTTTGCAGTTTCGCAGCAGCCGCGGCCGATAGGTCCATGAACGTGGTGGAAACGTGTCGGGCAGGAGGGCCGCGACTGCACGGCAACCACGCGAGCCTCGGGCGTACGCATCGTGAGTTGTGCTTTCAATTTTTAACCCCCGACCAAAAAAAGGGGTGAGTCTGTCTGTCTGTGTGTGTGTGTCTGTCTGTGGCACCGTAAAGCTCAAACGGATAGGTCGATTTCGATGGGGGTTTTTATTTGAAGAATATCTCTGTATATCTATAATATCTCTGCGGATGTTCTTAGCTAGGTTTGGTTTATATTGATTCAAGATGGCCGCCCCCACAAAATGGCGGACAAATAATTTCTCCACAACCTACCTCAATATGGGTATCAAATGAAGTGATAAAGGCTTGACTAGTAGAATACTATACACTATAACAAATTTCAAATCCAAGATGGCCGCCACCACAAAATTATTTTGTATAGATTTTTTTCACTACTACCTCAATATGGGTATCAAATGAAACGGCTTTACTAGTAGAATACTTTACACTATGATAAATTTAAAATCCAAGATGGCCGCTTACACAAAATGGCGAAATACATTTCTTTTTTCAGAACAATCCTTTATATGGGTGTCAAATGAAAGGGCTTGACTAGTAGAATGTTGTACAGATAACAAATCCAAAGTAGTCGGGGATTAATCAACATTTTTAGTTTTGTCTTTGTTATAGGTGTAGTTGTTAGTTAGTTTGGCGGGGGCTTTTCCGCACCTAGCCTCTTTAGCTGGGCCATTGTGCGCGACTCATTACTTTCCTACTCCAACCAGCCTAGGCAGTCCCAGAAAGCAAGCATCCGATTAAGGTTACGACAGGCATCCAGGAACAGACGACAAAGATTGGAGGAATTCTGCCCCCTTGTTACAGGTACAACATACGTATATCTGCATTCTACAGAAGCTGCGGGCCTGCACCCGCAGCGGGCGCGGTTGAACATAGCTCCATGAGTTCTTAACCTTAGAGACGATGAGTTCTTCGCTGTTAGGGCATATAATTCAATTAAGTATTCAATTAATGATTGGAACGCCAAAAATATTTAAAGATTTTATACTTACACAAATATGCACTTAGTGTACCGTACCTACTCAATTCATGCACACAACAACAAAATAAGACAATACCCAACTTAACCTAATTTCATTCATTAGGTATTTAAGAAATTAAGATGTATTTTGGTAACTAATGACGTCTTAAACAATTACACCGATTTTAATATTATAAGAGCAAATACGTAAAACCATAAATCGAGATGAATTAATAATAAATTATTTAATGATATTTACGCAGCTGCTAAAAAAATGTTTTTATTTATTCATGATTGGAACAACAATGCCAATTATGTATGTATTGCGTCAAATTATACGTACTTAGTACTGCACAAATTTATTAAGCCATCATTATAATCACGCGTAATTTTCCTTCTCTCAAATTTGAATATTGGCTTATACTTTATCTAAGAGCATTTGCCTTTCTTAGTTCCTTCTAATGTTGTTGTTGTTGCGCCTATAGTAATCAAATCTTTAGTGTGCAGAGGAATGCTGCGAGTGATCAACTTGCACATTTTGCGGTATCTGGAATATGATCTGCTTATCAATGACCGGTAGTATGGCTTCCGGCGTGGTTGTAAGCTGACAATCATTTAGTTCTCTTCCACCGTTGAGATGCTTCTATTGAGAGTGGTGTGAAGTTCTTTCAGTTAGTCTTGATGCAGCTGTGGTGTTTCGTAGGTATCATCATAAGGCACTATGAGCTAAGCGGCTTTGCCTATTATAAGCCATTATAATATTCACGGTATATTTATGACTAGATGTCCACCCCGGCTTCGCCTGTGGTACATTATATAGCACTCATCAGGATCCCGTACATATACAACGGTGACAGAATGACTGAAATCGGTTCAGTAATTCCTAACAATATCGCTTTCAAACACCTATTCAGCTACCTGCTACGCCATCTGTCGGAAATTGGTCGTACCTCAGAATTACAAACAAAGATTAACAAAGGTTTATATTCAAGAGGTGTTTAATCTGTGATATTCAATGGAGCATTCTTAGACACATGCTGTCATGTGTCATTTCAAAGCACGAAACGTACGAAAATTCTCAAAAATGAATATTTTTTCCCGATTTTGTTACATTCTTTACGCATGCTCCGCTTCTATTAATAGTAGCGTTATGTTCTGTAGCCTATAGCCTTCCTCGATTAATGCACTATCCAATAGAAAAATAATCTTTCATAGCATTCTTTTCATAGCATAAAATGACGAGACGAGCACGGCATGTGCCTGATCGTAAGCAATATACTTGGATGGTAAGCAACATACTTGACACATAACAGCACTGTGACAGCTATTGAAACATATTAGTCCAAATCATTACCTAGCACTGCACTGCGCTCGTCACCCAGAGATCTAAGATATTATATCCCTAAGCTCTGTAATGTCTCTGGAAACATTGCCCTTCAACAGCCAGAACACAGTATTAATGTTTACACATTAATGTTTGGCGGTAGAATAACTGGCAAAGCTGTGGTATTTCTCCAGGCGGAGTTCTACCACTAATAAACTACTAGAGTTTATTTCACTCTTTAGCTGTAAGGATATGAAAGACAGGCATGAATTTTGGAAAGATCAACGATGAGTAGGTGGTAGTGCGCCGACTCTTCTAGAATTTGTTTTTTTCACAGGACTTACTAAGATTCCCATCATTCTCAGTTAAGTACTTCTGCAAAGTTCTCATCCAATCGTGTAACTACTTTAATTTCCTTAGTTCTATCACTCCGTAGTGTTATCGCACTAACCAGGAGACACGTGTAAGGACAAACGAGGTACACATCTACATATATACATGGGTAGCAAAGCCAGCAAAGGTCAGAAACGATATTATTATAATCAAATAACCATTCTATTACTTTTAATTGTGTTCCGTGAAATTAACAAATATAAATAAAAATACAAAAATCTTTATTGCTGTTTGTAGGTAAGATGAGATGATCCAAACATTTTAAAAGCTGCCCCATACAAACTGGCCTCTGCGAGAGGCATGCAATATGTCTGGCAAGACAATTTGTGGTAGTCTTAATTTATAAATGAAAAAAATTAAATAATGGTCAGCTGATTAAAGTCTTTTTCTTCCTCATCTTCTGTTAATTTCTGGTTTTTATTTATGTCATTACATAGTGACGAACTATTTTAGGGTTCGAATTAATAAATTTAATTGAACTTTAACAAATGGTAACTTTTTACAGTATGCGTGGTAATAAACATACGAGCCACCTATTGATAAGCAGTAGTCAGATATGAACACCTGTAACATAAGCAATGCTTCCGACGTTTGTTGTTAACCCGGAGAGGAATGTGTGTATTGATAACTTTGTAAAATTGTCTGTATCTTATTTTTCCTTTTTGTTAAGTTCCTCGAAAATGCATTCGGAGGAAGATAATTCCAAAAAGAGTCATACGGTTTGATATGACTAGTGTAGCAGAATATGGTCGAGAGTTTATTTGTCGGATCTTATCGTTGAAAGTGCTTAAGACAAACCTCATAACAATATGTTTGCATTTTTTGTTTTTTTAACCCCCGACCAAAAAAAGGGGGGTTATAAGTTTGACGTTGATGTCTGTCTGTCTGTCTGTCTGTCTGTCTGTCTGTGTGTCTGTCTGTGGCACCGTAGAGCTCAAACGGATAGGCCGATTTCAATGCGGTTTTTTTATTCGAAGGTTGATATCCGTGTGGATGTTCTTAGTTTTGTTTGGTTAATATCGATTCAAGATGGCCGCCTCCACAAAATGGCGGACAAAATATTTATTCACAACCTACCTCAATATGGGTATCAAATGAAAGGGCTTGACCAGTAGAATACAATAAATTATATCAAATTTCAAATCCAAGATGGCCGCCAATACAAAATGGCGAATTATACTATTTTTTTAACTACTACCACAACATGGGCATCAAATGAAAGGGCTTGACTAGTAGAATACTTTGCACTATGACAAATTTCAAATCCAAGATGGCCGCTACCACAAAATGGCGAAATATACTTATTTTTTCACAACTCCCTTAATATGGGTATCAAATGAAAGGGCTTGACTAGTAGAATGTTGTACAGATAACAAATCCGAGGTAGTCGGGGGTTAATCAAAATTTTTAATTTTGTTCTTGTTATCTGGGCAGAGCCTTTATTAACAAAACTAAAATACAATGAGAACTACATACACTACACTACAAACCTAACTAACTACTTACACTAAGCACACCTTAATTATCCATAGACCACTGTAGGTCTACAGATAATTAAGATGTTCAAGCCCACTACCAATCGGAAGCATACCCAACATGCTGGCGGCATTACCACGCTGAATGGCAATGCTTATGCGTTGGGCCAAATAAACGCCGGCATTTTGGTCACGCGTCGCGTCGACCAAGCGCTCGGATAGGCTTTTGAAGATGAGGTGAGCTCCCGGCCCCCACGGTCCCAATGTCTCAACCCCAAAGGGCTCAAATATGTAACCACTTCCGAGGGTTGCATTTTGCGCCGTTTGAGTCGCTCAGCTGAATTAGCCGCTGCACCGGCCCTACTATGTGTCTCTGGAAGATGTGATGGTGCCAGAGTATCGACGCAAGTTGCGTCCCATACTAGGGGCCGACCCAACTTCCAAGGCACAACAGTCATGCCGTCAGGTCTTTTGCCATCGTCACGCGTAAGACCACTCGGTTCGAGTATGGCTGGGACATTGGCGGTAGAAAAAGCCCGGCGTATGATGTCGTTCAGGCTGGCGTGGCGGCCAATACGACCCGCGCTTTTCGAGCAAGAGAGACCGTGGTGACCGAGTTGGTCGACGGCAGTACCACAATGGCAGCGATGGGCTTCATAGCACCTCGCACCCAAGCGCAAGCTAGCAGCTAGACGAAATGCAGTTGGATCTAATAGGCTACCGGTATTGAAAGATGGCAAAGCTTGTAACCAAAGACCCGATTCCCACACAGACACAGCAAGGATACGAGCACGATCCGCGATACTAGGACACGTATCGAGAAGAGAGTTCCGTGCTAGATCACAGATCGGTCGATCCCACTGTCTCTGAGATGACAGACATCTTGGGAAATCGTTGTTTGGACAAGCCAGCCTCCAAGCATTCTTAGCCTCGCACAAATTACCTACTACTACATCCGAATGGCCTAATGAGGGTGCGAGAATTTTTTCGATTAGATTTTGAGTACTATGAACTGAGAACAAGAATGCCGGTAAAGCTACACTTGAAATTTGGCGGACCCCTAGGCCTCCCAACCTTATGGGTAGTGAGGCTTGTGACCATGCCCTGCCACTCAGGTCCACATTCAACACCGATATTAAAGATTCCTTTACGACATTGTCTAAGCTCCAAAGGAGCTGACCATGTTTCCACAGTGGACTATATCGTAAAGCGTACATAATTTTTTTTGTTTATGCTATTTAATCTTGTAGTAATTCTGGTCGATTTCGATACATAAACATTTAAGAAATTGATGACCCAATTCAGTTGCAACCCATACGGTTGCCTAAAAACTAACAAGTTCAAGGATATCGAAATCAATGTAAAAAAATAAAAGGTCAACCGAAGGTAGACTCGCCCTTCTAATGCCTAACGAAATCGGCTATGGCTTTGCTATTAATGTCTCTATCATTTCAAGCAAAAAGAAAAGAGACAGCACTAGCAAAGCTAAGACAGTTTTAGTTAGGCGGTAGACCCTCCGCCCTTCTAACGCCTAATTAAATCAGCTATGACTTTGCTATTTCTGTCTCTATCACATCAAGTGAAAAGAAAAAAGAGAGCAATATCAAAGCCAAGACACATGAGGTCTTAGTGACGATGGATATTTTTTGATGCGATTCATTTTCTGTATTTTAAGTATAATCACAATTTAAGGTTCCAATAGTTAACTAAATACTTGTTAAAAGAAAAAGGACGGTATCTATGTCGAAATACCGTTAATAAATAGTAAACTATGGTATACATTTATGTTGTTTTTCTGTGTATTTAATCTAAGTCACACCCCGGACACTCTACTAAAATTCCATACAAACGCCGCTGTGGAGCTACCTACTCTTCACACAACTACGCAGATGTCGTTCGTACACACGCGTGAATGTGTGCGTTAGAGCTAGGGCTACTGAATTGTTTTATTGAATAGTTGTGCACCTTGAGTTCACCTGGTGACATAGTCTATAAACTTGCTATAATGTTGAGTTACATAAATAGAATGGAGCCAAATTATACTATT
The DNA here is from genome assembly GCA_017562165.1 of Ectropis grisescens. Taxonomy (NCBI): domain Eukaryota; kingdom Metazoa; phylum Arthropoda; class Insecta; order Lepidoptera; family Geometridae; genus Ectropis; species Ectropis grisescens. The sequence goes on along the minus strand of CM029775.1, from coordinate 17,437,600 downwards.
CTAATTAAAAGGGTGTTTGCACAGATTTCTAAATTGTTTCAGAAATCTGTGGTTGCCAGAAATCGGTGTTGTATTGCCGCGTAAAATGAAACGAAACCGATGATAGATTAGATCAGGTACCTAGATATCTATTTCTGTTAGTAGGTACACATTCGCATTTTATTTTACACTTACCCATAAAGGAAACTGTATTCTGTCACTATAATTATTCCTCCAGGCATTATCAATTCGTGCTTGGGCACATAAGTTACTGGCTGTGTAAGTTACGAACTTTGAGTTAACAATGACTTCGTTATAAATAAATAAATATTAGTAGACAATCCACACACAACACCATCTGACCCCAAACTAAGCAAAGCTTGTAATATTATAAAGCAACGTTATTGAAAAGTTTCTAATCTGACGTTATCATCATCATTAGGAAATTAAATAAAGCTTTTAATCTTGTTCCGTTTAGTTGACGGACAGCCGTACCTAAACAGCACAACAACCACCATAATGATATTTCGTTAGGAATTAGATGTTCGATACCAGCCCTTCGTTGAGTGCTCCTAGCGTATCCGAAACGGCCTGAGGGGTGAGGAAGCTTAAAATTGGCGGGGGGTTGGGAGTGTCCATTCTATCCACGGATATGTGGTTCTATCTATATTATCTATTCTATGTCTAGGTATATGTATGTCAGTGTGCGGTCATGTCAGTGTATTTGCTTTAGTTGTGTATGTAAGATAATAAAAAATCAACTAGGTGTATTGCAATTACGCAATACAAAGTTACCTAGTTAATTATGTTTTATTAAAAATTACTTTCAAATTGATTACTAAAGTTATGCACAAAATTTACTATTAAAATTGTGAAACAGTCTAAATTGTATTTTAAAATTTGGATTGATATTAGAGATAGCTTTTGGTTCTTACCATTTTTTTGTTCCAATTGGTACATTTGCCGCAACAAAACATTTTTCATGTAATTTTTATCAATAATTAACATCAGAATAGGTTTTTTTTTTAATAAGGAATGGCGAGACGAACAGGACATGTGCCTGATCGTAAGTAACATGCCTGCCACATAACAGCACAGTGACACTCAGCTATTGGAACATGATATTAATTTATTTCTTAATTTTTATATGAGTAATTGAAGCAATTGTAAATACTATGTGAAATACTAATTCAACAATATGTAAAAAATGACATGTATCTTTATCGATATCAATAATGACTTATGACTTGTGACATGAATAGGCAAATCATTACCTAGCACTTCACTGCGCTCGTCTATTAATTTTGATCAACACTATAGAGACTAGGTATAGACTATTACTTTTATTAACAATTATATTTTATTTTATTTACAATTAATTATACACTCATCATCAGGTCAGGTTTATGGACCAAAGACGTACCTAATTTAAAATATTTATGCACTAAATTCGAATAATAAATGAGTACCTAAACGGAAGTCTCATTTTGATTCATATAAAAACAAAACAACATCAACGAATCGCACGCGCTGCCAGTTCGTGCCAATCAGTGCACAGCATTGGTTGTGTGTACATTGTGTAATTGAATAAATGAAATTTATTTGTTTTTATTGTGACTTAAGAGAAAAATACAACTAGTCGTAATTACTGGGACCACAGATATTTCAAGTAAAGGTAAATGTGTTTCAATTATATTTCTGCTTAACGGTTTTGGAGTTTGTTGACCTCTTGATTGTGTATCGTGTGGTAAAGGGCTTGATGATATAACAGCGATTATTTGATTGTAGAAATGTACACCAACTAACTGACAATAGCACACAGTATTATAGATAAGAGTAGTTTAGTATCGTACATGTGTATTGCACGAAATTGTGCAGTTTTATATCTGTACTTTCGTAGATAATGAAAATAAATTTGGTAAATTTTCATAAATGCATACTGTACCAGTATTGGTAAATTAGCAAAATAGTTTGTTATTCGTTCATTTGAGAGGTCACATTCCCGATGACCAAAAAGCAAAACACAAACGAACTTACTCCTTGAACTTGTTTTATCGGTTTTTATAGGATTTATGGTCGACATTTCAGTGACTGCGTACTAATCTACATGATCAATTCCACTCAGCTCTTTTTACCGGACTATTTTGAGTTCGATAGAGACATCGTTTCATGGTTGATATTCTTAAGAATCAAACAAAAAGGTTTGATGCTAGTTTCATTAAACAAATCTTGTTCATAACAAATAATCATACCTTGATGACATTGCAACGCGTGGTTTGAGTGGGTTTTTCGTGATAGATACAATTTTAGTATCTCTACTCGAAAGTGAATCGGTTTTTTCTAAATAAACGCACTCTATCATAAAGTGTATCATTGCTTAACATCAGGCAAGATGGCAGTGAAGTATAAGACTAGAATAATTTTAGGCATTTAATTAAGACTAACTACAGTATAACTTGTTTTACTCGACTTCGCAAGTATTCATATCCATATAATTTACCCTACTTAGACTAATTACTGCGCAGAGCTGCAACGACAACGCAGGTACATGCAATACGACACTTCAGGGTACGATTTCATGGAGCGGTTTCAAACCGCGCCCGCGCGCGGTCGCGAACCGCGACGGGCGACGATTTTTTTTCAAAACTCACGAGACCGCTGATTGTAGCGGTTCGCGCCCGCGCGCGGGCGCGGTTGGAAACCGCGCGGACGTGCGGTTGGAAGTCAGTAGCATAGCGTAGGGAGGGCGTTAGGGGCGGCCCGCTCGGGGCGGCACTTTTGAGGGGGTGGCAAATTTTAAATTAATTAATAATATATTTAAGGTCAGGTTTTTCTGCCAAGGTCGGCATTTACGTTGCATCGCGCGCTCTGATGCCCCGCTTTGTGCGGAATGGGTGCCACAGTGCAGAAATAACACTAAAGTATTGAATTAATTGAACTAAGTACTAGTTTAAACTTATTTTTTGTTCAAAATTTGTTTACAATTGTGATAAGAGTTTTGTTTCTTTATCCGCTTGCTTGCCCGTGTCAACTAGTAGTTAACAAAACCCAAACGCTAAAATGCCCGTGTCAACTAGTAGTTAACATCGCGATGCAGTCTATTATGCCCGTGTCAACTAGTAGTTGACATGGCGCGGGACGCTAAAATGCCCGTGTCAACCTGTGGTTAACATGGCTCCCGCGGTGGAAAAAGTTAAATATACTCGTCTTTATCGCTCTAAGGCTTACTTTGTATTATTTATCCCGTTTCTATGTTAAATTTCCCGTCATATTAATCCCAGTACAGTATGAAAGTAATAGAAAAAAGAAAAAAAAAATTAAAAAAATACGTTCCTTGTCAATCTTGTCATTGAGTGTTGATTCAGTGCGGGGTGTGTACGTTAGTTCTTCTGATATTACTATTAAATTTAGTTTCAACAAACAAACGACAGATAACAAACATAATCAAATATTAAACCCCATATATCATAGCTTTAATTTTAGAGGTACATATGAGCTTTTAAAAAGACGAGCTTTAAAACGCGGTATCTCAATTTCAACACACCATAACTCTGCACCAGAGTTGTACACGGAGAAACAAAAGATAACATTGTATAGCTAGTTTCATACTAAACATAAAAAATATAATACTTTAAATCTTTCAAAACAAATTGATCCACAAGGAACGATTGCGTGAATCCCGACTCGCGCGCCGCAGGCGTAAAATCCGCGGGGCATAGCGAGGTGTGCAAGTATTTTTCCCCGGGCATTTTGGTTAGCAACGCTACAGGGGGCGGGGCATAGTGCGTCGCGCGGTTTGCAGCGACGGGCAAGCGAGCGGTTATAAACCAGCAAATATTTATCTACACTCGTAGGTATATTAAAATTAACCTTTTCTTTTTTGATGCTTTAAGTTGAGACCAGTATTACCAATTCCATTCATTATTTAAAATGTTGCCTTATACTTCGTAGATTTGTCCAAAATAAAAAAAAAAGATAATTGTGCAGAAACTCAATTAACGATACGGTTGCGTTAATGCCGATGATGGTGGATGAATATGATATGGTCTACGACGGCGCTTACTTCTCTAACAGAATCAAATTCACTCTCGACTCGAAAATCCCAAGGTTGGAACCATCACGAAATACTCACTCTGGCAATGCGTTTCACAGCCTAAGTAGTCCTTCTTATTACAAAGGTGGAGATAAAACTATTTGTTAGATTCTTTAATCAATGATGAACGATGTATTTTTTTCGAGCAACGAGCAACACGATAGAAGAACTTTAATTTAAAAAACCCGACTGAAAAAAATCAACACATAAAAAACATTATGTACTATGTGATGATACTTTGGCGATTGACACTAATCTAACAATATCTTAGTTATAAAAATCTATCCAGGCGTTTGGAAGAAACGTGGGAATAAAGAAATTTACAAACATACCAGATACACTCGAAAACCATAATTCTTCTTTCAGTCGGGTAAAATGGCAATAGAGGAAAAAAATTTTTTTGAAGTGAAACTTCTTTATCGGCGTTGGAAAAAAATTTACCGTCACATTTTTCGGTTACGCGTCACATTTTTCCGTTACGCGCCATCTTTTTTATTTCTGAAACACAATGACGACGTGATAAATAATATATCAATACTAAAGTGATCAACAAAATCAAAGGCTTTATTTTAATTCTAATTCCAGTGGATTTTTAACAAAAGTAAGTAATTATATCTCTTTTTCTAATACTTGGGTGGGATTGTGGTATTTATTTTTTTTAAATTTAAGATATTTAAGGTTAACCTCAGTTTCTGATTGTAACTATCGGTCAATGTATATGATTTCATTGATCTAGTGCAGCTTTAGATACTCGTTCTAGTATAGAACTTACTGCACTTCTGGATAAGCCAAGGTCTTTCAGTAGGTTATAGAGAGATGTATGGACAAAAATTCCACGAATCCCGTTTCGTATTTCACTGCCAGGGAGTTTTTGGTCTATCACTGAAATTTGACTACATAAAGAAGTTTCACTTCTTACGTGTGTACACTAGTACACGCACACATTTTTTTATCGCAGCCGCAAATTAAGAAAATCTTGTATTATCTGTAATCTGTATATGTATTTTATTCCACAAATTGTTTTAATTTCTTATTCTATGACGATTTCTGAGAAACTTTTTTTTTTACTCCGAGGATATTGACCAAGAACTTGTCAGAGTGAATTTCTACTCGTAGAGTCTTGCGGGAGGAGGTCACGAAATGTTTTGCGATAAGGCGTAAGAGCAAGATTAAAGTCGAAGCGTTCGAAACAGACTCTGGAAATGATGGAAGAAGAAGAATCTATTTAAGCTATGTGGCAAATTGTATAGAAGACCAATGAGTACAATCAGCCCCTTGACATAGCGTTTGTGGGCTATGAGAAAGCATGACGGATAACTTAGTGAAAGTCTGGTTGGTCATGGAATCCCTACAGCGATGCCAAATTGACAGCCGAGAAGCCGAGATATATCGAGGTAATGAGATATTTGTATATCGCCGCAACTATGACTGTTCGAGTTTGAAACTCGCTGGATTAGACTGGACGTGACATTTATAATTACGGCAACAGGCGTATCTCACCAAACGATATCGTCGTAATGGCCGAAATGCTGGGGGATCTACAAGAGATACTGATGGGCCTTGTTTACGCCTCCCAGCGCATCGGTCTCCAAATGAACCTATATAAAACCAAGCACCAGTTGAAAAGCGTGCTGTGAAACGAGCAATGGTTGGTGTTTTCTGAGTGATCGTATACGAAACGAAGTCATCCGTCAGTGGACCAAAGTTATTGACATAGCTCAACGTATTAAAACAAGCGGAAGTTGACTGTGTCCTCGAGGTCAACCATAAGCTTAGCATGTTTCAGTAAAACTTGACATAACTGATGCGTTGGTAATGAAAAAGTCACTAAAATAAACACAGGTTTTTACCTTAACCTTAAATAATACAAAAATGTTCCGCCAGGCATTAAAAACTCACTAGTTCTAGTGACAAAGTCAAATTCATTTAGCCATATTACATTATTTATTAAAACTAGTTCCTGTTATTTTCATGGGATGAAAAGTAGCCCATATGTAATCTATTATCTAATCTGCAATAAACTTATATTTTATTGCAGATAATAGATTACAAGCAAGCAAATACTTGATGTATTCGAGAGGTAGAAAAACCCTATCCTATTTTACAGAATAGCCTACAAACACTAAAAAGTACAAAAGTTAAAATAAAAAAACATAAAAAGTTACGTTTAAAATAACCGACTTCAAAACCACAAAAAGGCATTCAAAAGTCCTCGAGGTCAACCATAAGCTTAGCATGTTTCAGTAAAACTTGACATAACTGATGCGTTGGTAATGAAAAAGTCACTAAAATAAACACAGGTTTTTTACCTTAACCTTAAATAATACAAAAATGTTCCGCCAGGCATTAAAAACTCACTAGTTCTAGTGACAAAGTCAAATTCATTTAGCCATATTACATTATTTATTAAAACTAGTTCCTGTTATTTTCATGGGATGAAAAGTAGCCCATATGTAATCTATTATCTAATCTGCAATAAACTTATATTTTATTGCAGATAATAGATTACAAGCAAGCAAATACTTGATGTATTCGAGAGGTAGAAAAACCCTATCCTATTTTACAGAATAGCCTACAAACACTAAAAAGTACTAAAGTTAAAATAAAAAAACATAAAAAGTTACGTTTAAAATAACCGACTTCAAAACCACAAAAAGGCATTCAAAAGCGAAAAGTAAATTACTAAGGGCAGCACTATTTTTGTTTCTCCCGCCCCTCAACCGACTGTCAGAACATTGACTTATATAAGTAAGGACCAGACCAACCGTACGAAAAAAAAACCACCGTATTGGCCCTAAAAACATTTTTAGGGCCAGTGTGACTTAGTTCACAGCGTTCAGTAAGCGAAAGTGAACGAGTATTTGGTGGGCATTAAAATGCATAATTGTGTTCTAAAAGGTTGCAAAAACTACGACACAAAGAAAGATGGGATATGGTATCATCAGTAAGTATTTAATCTTAATTTTCTTTTGTTGCTGTTAGATTAATAGGCATACATTTTTAAAGTGATATTATTTTTCTACGGATTTCCACAAAATAGCCGCCATTGAACGCGTGAAGTGGACGAAGTAGCCTTGTACAAACGTGATTTTTGTTGTTGTTTTATTCTTATCGAATTTAGTGCAAGTGATTTTGAATTTTGGGATTTAATTATATAACAAAACGTGATCCGTCTTATTCCAAAACACGGACTAATATATACTGTATATTATATAATAGTACTGGAATTTTAAAGGTTTAAACCAAGTCTAAGTCTAAGCGTTTTTACAAAACGAAGTTTTTCTTTAAGCTACGCACGTACTATCTATGATCCTAAAGATTAACCATCGAACCCCTAGTTTAACTATGGATTTACTTCGCATCTGTCATTTTAAGGTTAAGACAACACTTGTTTCTTCCATATTTAACAATTTGAATTCTCGCAATCACACATTAATGTTTAATGTTAATTTTATGATAGTTTGCATTAATAGAATATCGCAAATCACATTATTATAATTTAATATTACGTAGTAAATTTGTTATAAATGATTTTAAATCCTATATTTTTAATCTGTTATCACGTGACTGGCTACACCAATATGAATTATTACGTCACTAGTCGCAAAACAAACTGTCAAAACTGATTAAACTGTTTACATTTCTGCTTTTTTTTATAGTTTGCGATCCTAGCGACAACGATTTTGATTGTTTGTATTCAAGTAATGATAAGAAAACACATAACCTGAACATACAGTCATGAATCGCGAACAGTATTTTGCGACTAGTGACGTCATGTCAGTTGTTAGTGTTTCAAAATGAGTCCAATATTGTATATTTACATATCGAAAATACACTAATTTTGAAATTAAATATATATTTTTACGGTAAACGGTTGAAGATTGACCCTTGTCAATCTTCAAAATAAAAGCAGTTCCAAAAATTGTTAATATTGTTGTATAACGTTGGGCTATCTCAGGCTTAACCTTGGACTAAGTAGTCTTTGGATAGTCTGAGTTTTGTAATAGGAACACATTTTAAACCTGGTCCTAAGTTTAATACCGTATCAAACCTGGATTAGTTAGTCCTGGTTTAAACCTGTACTACGAGTATCTTAGTTTTTTGGAATAAGACTGAATAGGTTTAATCTACACTTAGGTTTGAGTACATTACAAAGAGAAAATATTCGTAAATTCTTTCGAATTTTTGTGTTTGCATTGAATAGGATTCGAAACTAATGAACCGATTTGAAAAAAAAATGAATGATACTCGTACATTAATAAAAATACTTTTTACTATGTTTATTATTGTATTTAAATATTTGAGAAACTATTTTGAATACCTATACATATGTAGTTCGTTTAGAGTTTTCACAGAAACTTGAAAGACATTTAACAGCTACATGACGCTTTTTGGCTGTTTGTGTGCACACATATAGTAAAAATTTTAATCACATATATTATTCCAATTGCAAGTAAAAAAATATGTATGAAATTACGTTTTCTTTGTACAATGCTATGCCGTCTTTTGTCGTCAACGCGGCACTAACGTAGCTCGTATGATTTACAGATCTCGCTGTTTTAGCTTGTATTAAGAAGTTTTCTAAAAAATGTATAGTAGGGCGCATCCTTCCTTTTGAAATCATTGGCTGCAGATGGCTACCGCGCCGCTGCGCGCGCAACCGCGCGGTCGCCACGCGGGCGCCGCGCGGCACCCGCGTAGCGACCGCGCGGTTGCGCGCGCAGCGGCGCGGTAGCCACGCGGGCGCCGCGCGGCACCCGCGTGGTAGCGCGGGCGTAAACCGCCTCGTGAGTTTTGAATTCAATTTTTACATACAAATCTGCATCCTACAGAAGACGCGGGCCCGCGCCCGCGCGCGGGCCCGCGCGCCCGCGATTAGTTTCTCAAATATTTAAATACAATAATAAACATAGCAAAAAGTATTTTTATTAATGTACGAGTATCATTCATTTTTTTTTTCAAATCGGTTCATTAGTTTCAAATCCTATTCAATGCAAACACAAAAATTCGAAAGTATTTACGAATATTTTCTCTTTGTAATGTACTCAAACCTAAGTGTAGATTAAACCTATTGTCTTATTCCAAAAAACTAAGATACTCGTAGTACAGGTTTAAACCAGGACTAACTAATCCAGGTTTGATACGGTATTAAACTTAGGACCAGGTTTAAAATGTGTTCCTATTACAAAACTCAGACTATCCAAAGACTACTTAGTCCAAGGTTAAGCCTGAGATAGCCCAACGGTATACAACAATATTAACAATTTTTGGAACTGCTTTTATTTTGAAGATTGACCCTTGTTTACCGTAAAAAATACATTTAATTTCAAAACATTAGTATTTTCGATGAGTAAATATACAATATTAGACTCATTTTGAAACACTAACAACTGACATGACGTCACTAGTCGCAAAATACTGTTCGCGATTCATGACTGTATGTTCAGGTTATGTGTTTTCTTATCATTACTTGAATACAAACAATCAAAATTGTTGTCGCTAAGATCGCAAACTATAATAAAAAAGCAGAAATGTAAACAGTTTAATCAGTTTTGACAGTTTGTTTTGCGACTAGTGACGTAATAATTCATATTGGTGTAGTCAGTCACGTGACATCAGATTAAAAATATAGGATTTAAAATCATTTATAATAAATTTACTACGAAATATTAAATTATAATAATGTGATTCTCGATATTCTATTAATGCAAACTATCATAAAATTAACATTAAACATTAATGTGTGATTAGTGTTAACATCCCTATTGCGAGAGTTCAAATTGTTAAATATGGAAGAAACAAGTGTTGTCCTAACCTTAAAATGACAGATGCGAAGTAAGTCCATAGTTAAACTAGGGGTTCGATGGTTAATCTTTAGGATCATAGATAGTACGTGGCTTAAACCTGGCTTAATTCCAGTACTATAATTAGTCCGTGTTTTGGAATAAGACGGATTACGTTTTGTTATATTATTAAATCCCAAAATTCAAAATCACTTGCACTAAATTCGATAAGAATAAAACAACAACAAAAATCACGTTTGTACAAGGCTACTTCGTCCACTTCACGCGTTCAATGGCGGTTATTTTGTGCCTTTGTATGCCTATTAATCTAACAGCAACAAAAGGAAATTAAGATTACATACTTACTGATGATACTATATCCCATCTTTCTTTGTGTCGTAGTTTTTGCAACCTTTTAGCACACAATTATGAATTTTAATGCCCACCAAATACTCGTTTACTTCCGCGTATTGAACGCTGTGAACTGAGTCACACTGGCCCTAAAAATGTTTTTAGGGCCAATGCGGTGTTTTTTTTTGTACGGTTGGTCTGGTCCATACTTATATAAGTCAATGTTCTGGCAGTCGGTTGAGGGGCGGGAGAAACAAAAATAGTGCTGCCCTTAGTAATTTACTTTTCGCTTTTGAATGCCTTTTTGTGGTTTTGAAGTCGGTTATTTTAAACGTAACTTTTTATGTTTTTTTTATTTTAACTTTTGTACTTTTTAGTGTTTGTAGGCTATTCTGTAAAATAGGATAGGGTTTTTCTACCTCTCGAATACATCAAGTATTTGCTTGCTTGTAATCTATTATCTGCAATAAAATATAAGTTTATTGCAGATTAGATAATAGATTACATATGGGCTACTTTTCATCCCATGAAAATAACAGGAACTAGTTTTAATAAATAATGTAATATGGCTAAATGAATTTGACTTTGTCACTAGAACTAGTGAGTTTTTAATGCCTGGCGGAACATTTTTGTATTATTTAAGGTTAAGGTAAAAAACCTGTGTTTATTTTAGTGACTTTTTCATTACCAACGCATCAGTTATGTCAAGTTTTACTGAAACATGCTAAGCTTATGGTTGACCTCGAGGACACAGTCAACTTCCGCTTGTTTTAATACGTTGAGCTATGTCAATAACTTTGGTCCACTGACGGATGACTTCGTTTCGTATACGATCACTCAGAAAAACACCAACCATTGCTCGTTTCACAGCACGCTTTTCAACTGGTGCTTGGTTTTATATAGGTTCATTTGGAGACCGATGCGCTGGGAGGCGTAAACAAGGCCCATCAGTATCTCTTGTAGATCCCCCAGCATTTCGGCCATTACGACGATATCGTTTGGTGAGATATGCCTGTTGCCGTAATTATAAATGTCACGTCCAGTCTAATCCAGCGAGTTTCGAACTTGAACAGTCATAGTTGCGGCGATATACAAATATCTCATTACTTCGATATATCTCGGCTTCTTGGCTGTCAATTTGGCATCGCTGTAGGGATTCCATGACCAACCAGACTTTCACTAAGTTATCCGTCATGCTTTCTCATAGCCCACAAACGCTATGTCAAGGGGCTGATTGTACTCATTGGTCTTCTATACAATTTGCCACACAGCTTAAATAGATTCTTCTTCTTCCATCATTTCCAAAGTCTGTTTCGAACGCTTCGACTTTAATCTTGCTCTTACGCCTTATCGCAAAACATTTCGTGGCCTCCTCCCGCAAGACTCTACGAGTAGAGATTCACTCTGACAAGTTCTTGGTCAATATCGTCGGAGTCAAAAAAAAAGTTTCTCAGAAATCGTCATAGAATAAGAAATTAAAACAATTTGTGGAATAAAATACATATACAGATTACAGATAATACAAGCTTTTCTTAATTTGCGGCTGCGATAAAAAATATTATTTATTTCCTTTATTGCCATTTTACCCGACTGAAAGAAGAATTATGGTTTTCGAGTGTATCTGGTATGTTTGTAAATTTCTTTATTCCCACGTTTGTTCCAAACGCCTGGATGGATTTTTATAACTAAGATATTCTTAGATTAGTGTCAATCGCCAAAGTATCATCACATAGTACATAATGTTTTTATGTGTTGATTTTTTGCAGTCGGGTTTTTTAAATTAAAGTTTTTCTATCGTGTTACTCGTTGCTCGAAAAAAATAACATCGTTCATCATAGATTAAAGAATCTAACAAAGAGTTTTATCTCCACCTTTGTAATAAGAAGGACTACTTAGGCTGTGAAACGCATTGCCAGAGTGAGTTTTTCGTGATGGTTCGAACCTTGGGATTTTCGAGTCGAGAGTGTATTTGTTTCTGTTAGAGAAGTAAGCGCCGTCGTAGACCATATCATATTATTATTTATTTATTATTTATTTACTTAGTTTAATTTATTCAATACTTTAGTGGTATTTCTGCACTGTGGCACCGATTCCGCACAAAGTGGGACATCAGAGCGCGCGAGGCAGCGTAAATGCCTACCTTGGCAGGAAAATCTGACCTTAAATATATTATTATTTAATCTAAAATTTGCCACCCCCCTCAAAAGTGCCGCCCCGAGCGGGCCGCCCCTACCGCCCTCCCTACGCTATGCTACTGACTTCCAACCGCACGTCCGCGCGGTTTCCAACCGCGCCCGCGCGCGGGCGCGAACCGTTACAATCAGCGGTCTCGTGAGTTTTGAAAAAAAATCGTCGCCCGTCGCGGTTCGCGCCCGCGCGCGGTCGCGGTTTGAAACCGCTCCATGAAATCCTACCCTTAGTGTTCGCCTGGGAAGTATCGCACCTATCCCATTTATTCTACTAAAAATATCGATAAACATACACAAAACAATACACATACAGAATGAACATAGAACATCCTCCTTTCTGGAAGTCGTTCAAAAGTAGTAGGTAATATTCAAACATAAGTGTGTTTGCCTTTGAATGGCAATGTTTTCAGAAAAAAATACAATGCAAAAATATCTATCATCATCATCATCATCAGCCGTAAGACGTCCACTGCTGAACATAGGCCTCCCCCCCCTAAGATTTCCACAACGAACGGTCCTGCGCAACCTGCAACCAGCGGTTTCCAGCGACCTTTATGAGGTCATCTGTCCATCAAAAATATCTATACTCTACAAATATTATAATATAAAGCTAAAGACGTTTTTTGTTATTGTTTGAACGCGCTAACCTCTGGAACTACTGGACCGATTTCAAAAATTCCTTTCACCGTTGGATATTTACGTATACTTGAGTGCTATAGGCTATATATTATGTACTATAGGCGGACACGGGACGGATCGCTAGTAAGTTATATCTTTCTTATACCTTTAAACGAGCAATTCTTGTAGGTATATAAATACAGAATCAGAATCTCGGAAACAGCTCGAACGATTTTCATGAAATTTTGTATACGGGGGGTTTCGGGGACGATAAATCGACCTTGCCAGGTTTTATTTTTTAATGAAAATTTATTGTTCCATTTAAAATTAAATTAAATCTTTAAATAATACACGTCACATACTCATAAACTAAAATATCTCACCTTGAATCGTTCCTGGTGCAAATGTGCCCAAAACGCTGGTTTTATTTTAAAAAAACGCCGTTTTATGCGCGTTTTTAATAAACAACAAACAAAAATCTTTATTGCTGTTTGCAGGTAAGATAAGGTGATACAAAACATTTAAATAATTGACGTACACAAACTGGCCTTTTCTTCTAGAGACATGCAATATGTCTGGCAACACAGCTTCCATTGGTCTGAATTTATATAATGATAATAATAGTCAACTGATAAAGTCTTCTTCTTCTTTTTTCATTTTTAACTTTTAATCGGTTGTATCATATATGTCATCTGATTCATCGTCTATTCATTTCTGGCTTCTATCCCGTTGTGGTATGTTAGTGTGATATGTTTGGTGAGCACAATTACGCCAACGTCTTGTGCTTCAGCAGGATGCTGTTATGGACTTTGACAAGTATGTAGTTTCATGTAGAATCCAAGGTCTTGCAGTAGTAGCTCTTGCAGTTTAGACAATGAAAAACTGTTACATAAAGATTAGAATGCGAGGGTAAATTTCGCAACGTCGCGTAACAGTATATTAGCTCAGTCGGGAAGACGGACGTTCATAACATGGTAGGTCCGAGTTCAAATCCAACCGGCCGCCTTTCTTTTTCAAACTCATTTTTTTTGTTGAGAAAATCAGTATGTATCTAAGTAACCGAGCAAAGCCAGGTACTGTTTATCTCAGGGTGACAGTACAAGGTATTTGAACTCTATTTAAAATATAAATATATGTAAGTATATTACTTATAGCTGCGTGGCACTGCGCTGTTATGAGCAAGCATGTTGCGTACCATCAGATTACCTATTCGCTCGTCCCATCCCTCTTTATAGGAGACGATGGTGACATAAACTGAGATTTTTTAATATTACTTTATTCGTAAAGGTGAAACTAACTGAAAAGGGTATGATAGTTTAGCAAAATAATGAATAAATAATTAATGTTATAAAATAATAGAGGTATATTGTATTGATTGGAATTCATAATAATGAAACAACTAATGCCTGTAGGTACATTAGTTTACAACTCCGTAATTGCAAGAAACGTCATTGCAGTCTGCAATTATTTTGCGCAATTACCGTTTTACTGTGTGTTTTTCAACGTAAATATGCATTACTGGTAATTATAAATGTTTTTCTCTAAATGTGTTTGATATATTATATCACCGTTAAATTTTAAACACTGTTATATTACAATCTCACTAGCAAGATTGTAATCCGGTGTGAACCGAACATACTGTTTACAATTTACCGGATTATTTTTCCGTAGATTATACCGTATTCGTTATCTTATTCGGTAGATTATCTGTGGAAGTGAAACCGTCAAATTGTGAAACGTCAAATCAAAGTTGGGCGACTTTGATGGCCACAACAGATCCATCGATTCAATCAAAAGTACCGATTTCGAAAATTATATTTCTTCAAAGGTCTTATATCTCTCACAAACGTGTTCCTATTTTAATACTATCGAAATCGGCGAGCGGTTTTAAAAAAATAAACAAAAGCTGTACCATCGATGATATTTTGGTTTATTCTGAAACCTTGGTGTCACGAAGGATATACTTACCAATCGTGTCCAGAAATATTAGGTATATTTCCACAGCTGGAACTCGGCGCCTTCTCTCGCAAGGAATGAGTCAAGGCCATAATCCACCACGTTGGACAAGTGGGTTTTTTTATTTACTTTTTTATAAGAGTGACGAGACGAGCAGTACATGCGCCTGATGGTAAGCAACATGCCTGCCACATATTAGCACCGTGACACGCCTCTATTGAAACATGAAAAGTCTAAATCATTATCCATAAATCATTACCCAGAAATCTAAGATGTTATATGTCTTAGCCCTGTAATTTCTCTGGAAACATTGCACTTCAAACCGGAACACAGTAATGTTTGCACGTTACTGCTTAGCGGTAGAATAACTGGCAAAGGTGTGGTACTTCCCCAGGGTTGGTAGATGACACATGACTTCGAAAGATTCTAGGGCACATATCGATTGCCTCGGCATGTTTTCCTTCACTGTTTTAAGTTATATGTTAGTTTAACATAGGGCGAAAACACGTTCCTTTCGTTTATTTGTGTGGGTACTGCACATTTATATTTATAATATAGGTACCTACATCATTTGCGTAACTTAGTATACACATTCCTCACTCTCACTCATATTTAATTTAATTTAATTTCACTTTGCAATATTACTTTATGAAGCCGAACGTTTCTGAGAAAAAAAGGAGTATGAAATACTTTCCCGCAGCGCTCCAGAAATGTAGATTTGTACAAGAACAAAATAAAAAATTTTGATTTACCCCCCACTATGTTATCTGTACAACATTGTACTAGTCAAGCCCTTTCATTTGATACCCATATTGAGGGAATAGTGAAAAAAGAAATGTATTTCTCCATTTTGTTATGGCGGCCATCTTGGATTTGAAATTTGTCATAGTGTATTGTATATTTCACTAGTTAAGCCCTTTCATTTGATACCCATATTGAGGTATGTAGTAGTGAAAAAAATGCAATTCGCCATTTCCTGATGGCGGCCATCTGGGATTTGAAATTTGTTTTAGTGTATACTTAGCATATTACTAATCATGCTCTTTCATTTGATACCCATATTGAGGTAGGCTGTGAAGAAATATTTTGTCCGTCATTTCGTGGATTCTTGAGTTGATATTAACCAAACATATTTAAGAACATCCGCACGGAAATTAACCTCCAAACAACAACAAAAAGCGCATCGAAATCGGACCATTCGTTTGACATCTACGGTGTCACAGGCATCCACACAGACAGACAGACATCGACGTCAAACTTATAACACCCCTTTTTTTGGTCGGGGTTTAAAAATAGGTAGCTATTAAGCCGATTGGACACCATGTATTTTATACACTTAATAAACGTTTTTGGGGGGATAGAAAGTGAAATCACATCACAAAGCTAATATAAAAAATCGGCCAAGTGCGAGTAGGACTCGCGCACGAAGGGTTCCGTACCATTATCTGTATCCTAATCTTGCAAGTTACATACACTTTCCTTAACTATCAACTTTAAACCGGCCACAATTGTAAAAAAATCAAGTTTGTTGTGTGAGAGGCCCTTAACCATTCATTTTATTTTTAGTATTTGTTGTTATAGCGGCAATAGAAATGCATCGTTTTTGAAAATTTCAACTGTCTAGCTATCACAGTTCTTGAGATACAGCCTCGTGACAGACGGACGGACGGACGGGCGGACGAACAGCGAAATCTCAGTAATAGGGTCCCGTTTTTAACTTTATTACCAGAGAAATTACAGGGCTTAGAGATATAAGATCTTAGATCTCTGGGTGACGAGCGCAGTGCAGTGCTAGGTAATGATTTGGACTCTTCATGTTTCAATAGCTGCGTATCACTGTGCTGTTATGCGTCAGGCATGTTGCTTACCATCAGGCACATGTCCTGATCGTCTCGTCACTCTTTATTTAAAAAAAAAGTATTTATATATACAGTTACCAGAAACCTTAAACACTTCCTGAAACAGCAGTAATAAAACTGGTTCGATTAAGGAAACTACCTTGAATGAGGTTAAAATTTTGCAACAATTTACTTTAACTTTGCTTGGTTGGAGTACTTCTTTAAATTTAAAAAAATATAGGTCTTAGATTGAGAGATAACTAGATATAAAAATCATTGGTTAAAATAACAAACTTGACAACGAAATTACATAAGAAAACATTAAACAGTTTTTTTCTCGTTGTGAACTGCGCTTCGTGATTTCATTGACAGAAAAAAGAGAAGAACGGCATTGTTACGGAGCAAAAAAACTATTTTATATTTCAATACCAATTGCATATATCTACCTCTATCCAATTGTAAACTCTATTGTTCTCTCCATGTTTTATAACATGTTTGCACATTACTGCTTGGTGGTAGAATATCTAGCAAAGTTTGGTAGTTCCCCAGGCGGACACTGCAAAGAGTCCTACCATTACAAATACAAAATACTCGTACCGCTGTGTATTATTATTATTATTTGTAAAATGAATAAGAGGTCGCATAGTTTATATCCTGCTCCTACTCCTCACTTATAAATGGTAATTTTATTAGTTCTGTAAGTCTGTAGACAGTGTGACTCGCAGTTTAAAAACCATTTACTTTAACGAAGTAAAATATAGCTTATGAGCTAATCCAGGCACCGTGCTTAATATGTGTTGTAATTAAAAAAAACAATCCTTTAATATTTTACAAAAATACCTAAGAACAAACATTCACAGACTTACGATAACATAAACTTTCGCTTTTAAAAATATTCTTACAGTCGTTTATTAATAAAGAGGAATTCGCAGGAATTGTCGCTTTACTTTACATATATATTATATTTCATTAGATTTTTAACTTATATCGTAAGACTTTTGGGGAGTCAGCTAGATAGTATTCACTCCTTGAATACACCACACAAACCAGTTAACGAGGCTAGTGAGATTTAACAATAGGTAACAAAGGACCTCCAATACTTTTAAGAAAAACTATTGCTATTGTGCTTGTACATAGAGTTCTAAGCTCTATGTCTGGTAGTGGATGGTAAAAACTGATAACAATGATCATCTACAAGTACTAGCATAGTTTTAAAACTTTCGATATTTGAACTCCTTTTCAAAACGTTAGGCACTGTTTTGGCAGTTACGACGGCCATGTTCACGAGAAAACTTGGTTCTTCTTGTACCTTATTTTCTTAATAAATTCCTTATTTTATTTATTTGTTTTTAAACAATTACGTCGAAATCAACGCTTTCATTGTAAGCTATGTTATTTTTTTTATTAAATAATGATGCACAAGGAAAATTCTAGTTGTCATTTTTACCTCATAAAAATCGAGTTACTCACATAAGGATACAAATCCAAAGACTCTGTTTTCTTCCACTACTATTTTAATTGGGTTAGGTGTAAGTATTTATTGAAATTAGAAAAATTAATCAGTTTTTTCTTAGTATATCATAACTTTACTTTTCTACTTACCTATTAGCATTTTTAAGTTGAAAAAATCCCAGAGGACTTAATCATGGTCTACATTATTTACTTCCTTATTTATAAAAACTGTAATTGTTGTCTTTGTTCAGTCTGTTATAAAAGTCATTTGAAGGGATACAGAAACCTGCCACACAAGCTTTGCTTAGTGCAGGTTCTGTGATATTTAATTGTACAAGTCAAGTTTTTTAAGGAATAATGTGAGTGTTAATTTGTTTCATATAAATTGGCTTAGTTGTGGAATGAATAAAGATATTTATTTAACTAGCAGTCCGTCCCGGCTTCCCCCGTGGTATATAACATATAGCCTATACCACTTAGGGATCACGAACATATCCAACAGATAAGGTTTTTTTTAAATCGGTTCAGTAGTTCCTGAGCTGTTGCTCGAGCAAAATCCTCTTCAGTTTTATTTTATTAAGTATAGAATACTTCGACGTTTCTACAGCGTTAAAAAAGCAGCTGTCACTAGAAGACTGGACTTTACTCTTTGCGTATTAACTAGAATTTTCCTTATATGCTGTGAACAAAATGTCTGGGTCAAATGAACCACCAGGAGACCTATGTAGGATAATAGGAGGGTATAAAGTAATAAGATTTAGCAGCATGCCGTCTCTTGTAAGCTGTCCAACTGAGCGCAGTGGAAGAGAGGGGTATACCCTTCTATCGTCCTACACTGGTCTCGTGGTGGTTCATTTGACCCATAAATTTTGTTCACGGGCCTGTAGTCTGTTACGCATCACTATAAAATATATAAATAAAAAAATAAAGCTCAGAACATACAATACATACAATTCTAATCAAGCATACAATTCTATTGTGTCAAGTGCCTGTCGCGGTCTCCGGTCGCGGTCTCCGGTTGCGGTCTCCGGTCGCGGTCTCCGGTCGTGGTCTCCTGTCGCGGTGTCGTGTCACGGTCTCAGCGCGAACTTATACCTTAATACTACTACTACGTTTTGGCGCTAACGTTTGCGATCAAAACCTTGAAAATTAAACCGAACAATGAGTGAACACTGCCTCAATCAAGGTTAAGCGCAAATTACTGCAAAAACGTAAACAACGCAGGAATTCAGGCACTAATTCAATTGAGCATAATATCATAACAGTGCGCACCTATTTCTAGTATTAGTCCCTAAATCAGATGCAGTTAATTTTGTAAGCAGCTGGGTCATCCAGATAAATGAAAGTAAATTTTTGTTTTTTTTGGTTCATATTACAAAAACCAATTCACCGATTTCAATGAAATGTAACCTCAATGAAATGGAAGGACCTCTGAACTATGGCAATATACAAAAAAAGAGAACCATCAAATTAATTTACAATTAGCGGAGCTATCGCGTAACTAACATGCAATAATATGATTTACAACCAAATTGAGAACTCCCTCATTTTTAGAAGTTGGTAAAAAAAATACCATAACATCCCTGCGTTTATATGATAAGAAGACGGAAGTCCGATCATAAATTATTAATTCAGAGCACATGTGCAATTAATTAAAGGTCTATGTAGAGTTCTGCTTGTTTTTTCTTGTCAATCAGTTTTTACCTCAACTATAAAATACGATTGCTGGAACAAGTCCACTTTAGTTTGCCAGCTCGCAGCTTTAGACATATAACATTATATGCTTTAGTGGTTAGATATTTTCTTCAAATTAAAATATCCTAAATAAATAAATCAATTATACGGAATAAATGAAAAATTCAAATGAAAAAATACATATTTCGGAATGGGAAAAACGGTTAACAAGTGCAAATGTGAGAGATTATCTGATATACCAAAGGTCGATGCGCATAATACAATGGTTCTGTAATTAAATATGGACACGAAATAACCAGCCGGCGTTTCCAAATCCTGTTTTTAATCTGTACAAAAAAGTTAATATTATCTCAGAACTTCGGTCACAGAACCTGAATGCAGGTAATACAAATATTTTGGGATAACTTTTGCAAAACAAATTTAGATCGAGGTAGTTTGGCAAAAAGAAATAGAAGGTAAAACAAAAAGAAAACGACAGCAAACATGTTATATTATAATAATACCCAAAGTCTTTGCGATAAAGGAAAAATATTTAAAACATATGTAAAAAGCAAAGCCAATTCAATATGGCCGATTACCTTGAAACCGGTCAAGTTCTCGGCCCGGACGTCATTCTCCTTAAGTAACTGGTATAAAAAACTAATAAACAGTTTACTCGTCTACATACAGCATGATATTAAATTAGAAATTAGACGTCATCTGTCGAGACGTATGAAACTTACCATCAGTAATAACAATCAAACGTTATCCCTTAGTAATTTGTTAATTATAAATAAAAGTGGTCAAGTGCGAGTTGGGCTCCCATGAAGGCCTCCGTAGCAGCATGTAACATAATACAAAAGTTCTTGTACTTCGTTGTTACTATAATCAGTGTTTTAACAATAGTCAATTTATGACGTATTAAAATAAAACTACATACTTGATATCATTCAAACCAATTTTCGTTGGTAGTTTCCATGGTAACGTATATCATACACTTTTTTTATTTTTGTCTTTCCCTTATTTTAGAAGTTACAGGGGGGGGGACACTTTTTACTACTTTGGAAGAGTCCCTCGCGCAAACTATTTAGTTTAGAAAAAAAATAAACCTCAATATCATTTTTGATGACCTATTCATAGATACCCCATACGTATGGTATTGATGAAAAAAAAAATACGGAACCCTAATTATAAAGACGAATTATTAATCGAAATAAAAACCACCGCATCTCTCAAGTGAGCCCAAATTGCATGCATGCATAAATACCAATTTTTGTGAAAAGCGGTAAACCAAGAAGAGCTCACTGGAAACACAATATATCATAACACCGGTTTTTCATATTTTAAGATTTAACAGTACTTGTACACTTCAAGTATAGATAATGCGAGCTGTGAGGCGGGCAAAGATTTTTTTGTCACATTTATGATAATTTTCATTTTCTTGCTTCGTGACTCACACTGCATTCTGCTTTACAGACGTTTCACAAATATTTTTTGATAAGCGAATTCAATGCGAATTTCCATGTACCAACATAGGACCAGAATCGAATAAAAACATAAAAGTATTCAATTATCCTTCATAAGTCCTTATTCTCCAAAAACATACCCTAATAAAACTACTGATGACCAGTAGGTAAAATTTGGAGATGTTTGGCTGGGTATTCTAGATCTCTTACAGTAGTTTTGTTAAGAAACTAAGGTCATCTGCTAACAGTTTTTTAAACGTTGATGACGTGCTCTTTTTATACGCTTTTTCTGCGTATCTTCAGCGCGCATAAGCAGATTGCGTACAAACACATGTTTTAGGTAACACGCGTTTCACTGCTGAAACAATCAGAAAATAAAACAATTTGAGTATAATATTTAGGTACTGGATAAGCAAGTTAGAACCTTGTATGACGATTTCTAATAAGTAACAAGTAAATAAGAAATCTGAATCTGATTTGACAGCTTCCTGTTCGTGCATACGCTCTCTGTTCGTTTCATTAAAAAATCCTGTGGAAGTTTGTTCAATTAGATTAGATTGTGAACATTTAAATGAACAAAAAATCTTATTGTGAATATGAATAATTTTCCTTCAGAATGATAAATACAATTTAGGAAAACGATAAGACTAGTGAAACAACAGGCGGTCTTATCGCTGAAAGCTATATTTCTTTAGTGGAGAATCAAAACGTTTCCTCGAGTTACTTCTGTTGTTTAATAGTTCACAAAAAATAGCATCCAATACAATCATTAAAAGCGATAGATTAGTTTTAGTACCCATCACAGAAACCAATCATTTTAGTGATATTTTAATTATGAAGCCTTGTTATCATTATTTCTTTTTACAACGCTATGATGGCATAGCTCACGTAAACTGTGTGATTGTGATGCAATATGATTACTTTGATGTTTGCGTTTTGTTCCAAATCCTCTATAAAAACTTATAAATGTATAAATATTTTTCCTGAAAATGAAAAAAGAATAATGCTCTGTTTCTAAATTTAAATGATCACAACACATATAATACAAATAATAAAATACAATGTATTTAAGAAATATAATATAAAGTTACGGCTGGTCTAGTCGGGAGAACGGTGCCTGCCGATCCGGAGACCCCGAGTTCAACCCCCACACGCACCACTGTATTTTTGAAGTCATGTGTGTAATGCTGCTAACTTAAAACGGTGAAGGAGGAAAACATCGTGAGGAAAGCGACATGTACCTAGAACCTTTCGAAGTAATGTGTCATCCACCAACCCGCACTGGACCAGCGTGGTGGATTATGGCCTTAACTCTCTCCTTACGAGAGAAGGTCCGATTCCCATCAGTGGAAACATTTAATGGGCTGTTGATGTAGACGAAATATATGCATAAATGTTTTCCAAGTATTTTACCCAACTTTCGTAACCTACGAACCTGTAAACCTTTTGAGTAGGTGCCTATTTAAAGATATAGGTTTGCACCGTGGGTTTGCATTTTACTGTCGTCTAGCCTGTGACAATGTCGTGTACGTGCACGTGTGTACGTGCTTACCTAAAATAAATCAATTCACTTGCGACTTGAAAATACCTAGATTATATCAAAGAATACACCACTAAAACCGGATCTCCGTATCAAAGTACTGAACCGCAGCCTTACGTTTTTTTTATAAATAATAGCACGGCTACCATCTTTCTGTTACCCACTATCTGGTTACTTAGAACTACTTCACATACATTATAAATCCAAATACCTCCCACTGAATGTTAGGATGTCCTACATTAAAAACGCCACGATGGCTTAGTGGTGAGATCGTCTGATTTCACAATTACGAGGTCATAGGTTCAAATCAAATCTGCACCTCTGAGTATTTAGCATAAAATCGTTAAGAAACCAGTAGGTTTCAAGAAACATATCTATAAGAAACATGTATCATCTGCCAACCAGCACTCGATCACCGCGGTAGATATGGTCTAGCTTCTTTTTTGTGATAGTAGGCGCTGTGTACAAATCGTTAGAAAATAAAGTGGTTTATTAATGTCATGCCCAAGTCTACACAATGTTTATCCATTTACGGTATCAGCTGCAGAACCGCAGTCGTTATCGTGTCTCCAATAGAGATGGCCGGTCTCTCTTTGTGAGAGATGGCTCTGAGTTCAAACACTTCAAACATAAAGTAGGCTGTGTATGTTATCCTAATGTTAACAGAACATTTCATCATCGTCATCAGCCGCAAGACGTCCACTGCTGAACATAGGCCTCCCCCTAGATTTCCACAACGAACGGTCCTGCGCAACCTGCAACCAGCGATTTCCAGCGACAGAGCATTTGCATGTAAATATTTCTAATCCCTATTTTTTTTTTTAGAAATATGGCGCCAAACACCGACCGTCGTCAAGAAAGCTTCCCCCAACTAAAGTACCCGATCTTCCGTAATGATGAACCAAAGTCTGCTTTTCAATTTATCAAAGGCAAGCAAATTCAGGATGGGGCTGAAGGTTTGTGGAGAGTTCACGATGGATTATACGACTTAACAAAGTTTATATCCGCACATCCTGGAGGTGGACAGTGGATTGAATGTACTAAGGTGAGCCCAAAACCTAAAATCCTTCCCTCTACCGCCTAACTAAATCGGCTTTGGCTTTGCTATTGCTGTCTCTATCATTTCAGGTGAAAAGAAAAGAGAGAGCCATATCAAACCTAATAAAGCAGTTTTTAGACCCTCGAGTCTGCTTTTCACAAAAGAATTTGAACGACAAGCAATTTGAACGACAAGCAATTGTAACCGTCAAATTTAAAAATATCATTCATTTTTGAATAGTTATACTGCATATGCAGTATGGGACCAGGTAATTCATGGGGCCTTTTTAACCGTCTTCAAAAAAAGGAGGTTTCTCAATTCGACCTATGTTTCTCAATTTGTTTTTTTAAGCTATTGCATAGCTTTTATCGCGGGCCTGGGGACCGAATTTTAGTAATCGTGCATCTCTTTCTTATGTTCACAAGAAAGAGGGATGGAAGACCGTAACGCCGTCCTCCCCATTCGGTCATTCGACTTTGAATCTTATTTGTATAAGCTTTACAGACGAAATGCTCTTAACTGTCGAAGACTGACTAGATTGTATACTTCTCTGCATTTTTTTTATGGTAAAAAAATGTCACTCTTCAAAAAAAAATCAATTCCGAAAAATTGTTAACATGCCTATTGCTTATGTTGATAAAAATGCATGCAACATGCAATAGCTTTACCGCGGCAGTCCCCGAGTGCCACACTTCTTTTTTTTTATGTGTGTTCGTGGATAACTTCGTCGTTTATGAATCGATTTTGATGATTCTTTTTTTGCTGTAAAGAAGATATTCCAAGAGTGATACCATGATAAGGAAACCAGGATCTGATGATGACATCCTAGCGAAATCGAGAAAAACTTTTTTACTTTATAAGTTTTCTGTTGAAAGTCGGTTCTTTTTTGTTAAAAATATTATCTAGTAGGACAACGCTCCAGAAACTTAATTAACCACAAAAATACTAAATATTACTTTACAGTTCCACATAAGTTCAAAAGCAAAAATAACCATTAAAGTAGACACATTAACAATGAGTTGTTTTCAGAGTAATACACAGATGTAACAAGGTTTTTCAAGTTCTTAGTACAAGAGTTTTTCAGATAGGTAAAAAAATATGTCAAATTGTCAATTACGACGTATGTTTACAAAATGTCGGTAACATAAAACAAAAATAAAACATTACGTCACCCGTGGCGCATTCGAAAACAATTTTTGACAGTTTTTTTATTAGTATGGAGTGAAGAGACGAGCAGAACGTGTGCGTGATGGTAAGCAATATGCTTGCCGTGTGCTTGCCCATAACAGCTATTGGAACTGTACAGTTACACACAGCTATTGGAACATAAAGAGTCCAAATAATTACTAAGCACTGCACAATACTCGTTACCCAGAGATGTAAGATGACCCACCTCCATACCCTGTTGTTGCACTGAAAAAATTGCCCTTCAAACCGGAACACAGTGATTTTTTCACATTACTGCTTGGCAGTATAATAACTGACAAAGGTGTGGTACTTCCCCAGGCGGACTCTACAAAGAGTTCTGCAACTACAAAATCTCACAATTTAATATAATTAAATTTTATAGAGATTAGCTGCGTAATAGCCACTCGTTTTTTTATTGAAAACAATTGTGTGAATTTGTCACGATACGTAACTAAGCTTGCAGTTATTTTATTATAATTCAAGTTTAATTTGACAAAAATGTTATGTTACTTTTAAATTTACATCTAGATCTAGATAACATGTGTTACGAAGTTTTGTTTCTCTTATAGTTAAAAATTATATTTTTGGCAGCGATGTTACAAAAAGGGCTTTAAATCGCAAATGAATAGTCCAAAATATTTAAAATCTACGTAATTGGAGTACTAAATACAGCAGCTTTTTCTAGAAAAGTTACAATGTGATTTAAAAACATTTCACCTGTACCAGGACACAATAAACGCTTTCAGATATACTTCAACTGCAAGTGAATGCCTGTAGATATTCTCAAGTTATAACTACATACAGTAACTTAACTAGCTCCTACACATTTTTACCAATAATGTGTTTAACTATAGCATATACAATCTTTATATTTACTCGTACCAACATAACACAGGCTCACTTTTCATTTCAGGGAACAGATATTACAGAAGCGTTTGAGACGCATCATTTGAAAGGTATCGCTGAAACTTTGCTACCAAACTACTTTATAAGAAAAGCTACACTTCCAAGAAACCAACCATTCACCTTCAAGGAAAATGGATTCTACAAGACCTTGAAACTAAAAGTTATGAATACATTATCTGAGTTGCCATCAGGAGCAAGAAAGAAGACTGATTTGCTGACGGATTCTTTGCTCGTGTCTGTTTTTGTATTGAGTATACTATGTTGTTGGTCTTGGAAAAGCAACTGGATTGTCGGAGCAGCTCTCACTATACTAACTGGAATGACTTTGAGTGCTGTTTCTACAGCTGCGCATAATTATTTTCACAGAGCAGATAACTGGCGCATGTATATATTTAACTTAGGTGGTCTATCTTATGTGTAAGTTATTAACATTATTACTATTGTAAATAATTAATTATCTCTGAAAAAACCAAAACCGACTTCTATTTAAAATTAAACTAAGATACTTGATTAAATTTCAATATTTTTGTGAAATTTACCAAACACGCTATTTAAATAAAATAAGAAAAAAGAGGTAGTACGAATACCTTGTCCAGGAAAGCAAATTTTTAGGGATCCGTAGCCAAATGGCAAAATACAGGACCCTTATAGATTCGTCATGTATGTCTGTCTGTCTGTTTGTCCGTCCGTATGTCACAGCCACACTTTTCAACGAAACTTTAAGAACTATACTATTGAAACTTGGTTAGTAGGTGTAGTCTGTGAACCGCATTAAGTTTTTTATACAAAAAGTAGAAAAAAAAAACAATAAATTTTGGGGGTGTCCCATACTTAGAACTGAAACTCAAAAAAATTGTTACCTTCAAAACCATACGTGTGAGTTATCTTATATATATAGGTCTAGTCTAATTTGAATCAAGTATGTTAATTGAAATTACGTTTTCCGGAATGATGAATTAGAGTATAATATATATTTTTTGTGTTTCAGAGATTGGCGTATAACACATGCTATGTCACACCACTTACATACGAACACGGCTCAAGATATTGAGCTAAGTTCCTTAGAACCATTCTTAATGTTTCTACCTTCCAAAAACAAGCCACTGTGGGCTCAAATGGCAGCATTTTACTTCCCGGTTATCTACACATTCTCTATTTTAGGATTGCTAGTTAAAGAGTAAGTAGTCTTGAACAACATTTATTATATTAGACTAGATGTCCGCCCCGGCTTTGCCCGTGGAACATATTTAGCACTCATCGAGATCTCGCACATATCCAACGGTGAAAAAATTTTAGAAATCGGTTGAGTCATTCCTGAGAATTTCGCTTTCAAACAAAACACCTCTTCAGCTACCTGCTACGCCACCTGTCGGAAATTGGTCGTACCAACTCAGAGATTAGCAAAAAAGTTTTATATTCAAGACGTATGTAATCTGTGATATTCAATGGCGCAATCTTAGACACATGCTGTCATGTGTCATGTCAAAGCACGAAACGTACGAAAACTCTCAAAAAGGAATATTTTTTCCCGATTTTGTTACATTCTTGATTCATGCTCCGCTTCTGTTAATAGTAGCGTTATTTTCTATAGCCTATAGTCTTCCTCGATAAATGGACTATCGAATAGCAAAAATAATCTTTCAATTCGGACCAGCACTTCCCCAGATCCTAGCGTTCAAACAAACAAACTCTTCATCTGTTTAATATTAGTATAGAGTATAGGTAAAGTATAAATTAAGATTGGATAAACTTCATAATTTAGGTATTATAAACGATATTTGATCAACGAAAAAACAACCTCGTTAACATCATGTGAAAGCAAAGCTAGGATCGATTTAAAAAAAGTAAATATATGAATTAAATTAAAACTGTACCTAACAGACAAATACAAATACAAAACTCTTTATTCCTGTTTGCAGGTAAGATAAGGTGATACAAATCAAATTTAAAAGTTGACCCATACAAACTTGCCCTTTTCTGTTAGAGACATGCAATATGTCTGGCAACACAGTTGCTATTAGTCTGAACTCATACAATGTTAATAATAGTCAGCTGATAAAATCTTCTTCTTCTTTTTTCATTTTTAGGTTTTAATGGGTTGTATCGTATTATATGTCATCGTCTATCAATTAATTTATTTTTAAATAAAGAGTGACAAGACGAGTAGGCCATATGCCTGATCGTAAGCAACAGGCCTGCCACATAACAGGACAGTGACACGCAGCTATTGGAACATGAAGAATCCAAATCATTACCTAGCACTGCACTGCGGTCGTCACCCAGAGATCTAAGATAGTATATTATCTCTAAGCCCTGTAATTTCTCTGGAAACATTGCCCTTCATACCGGAACACAGTAATGTTTGCACATTACTGCTTGGCTGTAGAATAACTGGCAAAGGTGTGGTACTTCCCCAGGCGGACTCTGCTAAGAATCCTACTACTACTAAATTTCTGGCTTCTATCCGGTTGTGATATTAAAGTGTGTTGTGAGCACAATTATGCCAACGTCTTGTCACAACGTCACAGAAAGAAGAATAGGGCCCTGGGGTATTATGCGCGGTTTCCGAGATAAAAACTAGCTTATGTTCTTATTGTATGTTATCAGATTGAAATTTGGAACATTAGTACTACGTTGTTGTCGGCAGATGTGTTGGTTACCATCAGGCTCATGGCTTATTTGTCTCGCCACTACTTCATCCACATTTACTACAAAAGTCAGATAACTACATATGGTATTACAATGTAAAAATAGATAACATAGTAAATCACGCGGGAAATATCCGTTCAGCCTTTTCGATGTGATTGAGTAACAACCATCCAGATACAGAACAAACATAGCACAACAAAAACATGTACTTATCACACGAATGTGTACCCTGGGTATCAAACCCACGACATACGTTCAGTGAGCAATCTCACTTCCAACTGAGCCACGAAGTGGTAATTTGTATCTGGTGCTTTAACAGTTATGGTGTGGTCCTTGTAAAAATTGCCTCAGACGACCTATTTTTGACTAAGGTCATCTCCCGTGATAGGAAAACAAAACATTTTAATTAGCAAGTCCCTGAAAATACCCAAACACTATTAGACTACAGACTACAATTTTTCCGATAATTAATTAATAAATAATTAAAATTTATATTTTTTTATATTTTCAATACCTCTTCTAATCCATTATTTCGCAATGCCGTACAAAAATCACGCGACAAGGAGAAATTATCGAGGTTTAGAACCCCTCCTGTTCAATTGCACGCAGTTGGACAGCTTACAAGTGACGGGATAGTGCTGAATCTTATTACTTTATACCCTTCTATCATCCTACATAGGTCTCCTAGTGTATCATCATATGACTCATAAATTTTGTTCACGGGCCAGCAGTCAATATGTTTCTTTGTTTTGTAATAACTTTTCATATCTTTTTTTAGGTTCATAGGAATTGTCACTGGTTTGGAAGGAAAAAAGATATCGTGGACAAATGGCATAACTTTCACACTGCCGACGTTTATGTACATGTTTGGAGGACTACCACTGTTGTGGACTATTGCATTGTGGCTGGTCATCATGTGTGTCAATAGTTTATTTTTCGTCGGTTACGGTTTGACAGCCGGCCACCACTCTCATACAAACTTCTTTGAGGGAGATATTCCTAGGTAAGTATTCTTCGTTCTACAACACGTCACGATCCAAATTCCTATGCATACATAGAACACACACATGACATGGCTCTTATGGGCTTATTTGGGGTGATGAAAAAGTAATAAATTCTAAGCCCGATTCGACTGTAGCTAACATTATTGAATAACAAAAAAATATTTGCGAAGTACATTTAGGTAAGTTGAATCCATGGCATCCAAAAGTTTGTAAAGAAATAGAGAGTACGTAGATTAGGTTTATTTGAACTCTAAACCTGATTTGACTGTATCTAATATTTTTAATCACAAAAATGGATTTGCAAAGTACATATAAGCTGAATCCACGGCGTCCAAAAGGCTAGAATGTGTGATTCACAGTAGAGAGGTCGTAGAAGAGATATACCATAAAATTACGGCGTGATCAGTTGTTTTATTTTTCAAGTATGTGTCAAGTTGGTAGAAAGTTTTGCCACAGTTCGGTTCCCGAAAGTACGAAACTATGTGTATTTAACGTAGATGTTAGCTGTATTCAAGGGTTTTTGTATTTCAGAAGTATTCATTTACAATGTCTAGATTGCATAGTTCAAGTTTTGCTTAGTTGACATTTTACACAAAACCGTAACTAGAGCCAGAAAATTGATGTTAAAAATATCCACCAAAATGTATCCATTTCTTTAGTATAGTACAAGTTCAGTGATATGTATTATGCATTTTCGTAATATATAAATTGACACTCGTAAACCCTACTTTGAAGCGCCTGTCACAAGTATTTACGAGATGATACTGAGCGTATATATTAATTACATTCACTTAATTGTACATTACAGAGATGAAAATATAGATTGGGGCCTGCACCAGCTCGACACAGTGGTCGAACGCATCGATTTCGCAGGCAACCTCTTCAAGTCTCTAACCCGTTTCGGAGACCACGCCCTTCACCATCTCTTCCCAACGTTGGACCACGCAGAACTCAAATATCTCTACCCGATACTAATAGAACACTGTGAGAAATTTGAAATTGAATTTCGAACGAATACGTTCTATGAAGCGCTTATCAGCCATGCCAAGCAGCTTATTAGAAAGAAGCCTTACAACTTCAAAGAAAAAAAGTTTTGCAAATAAAGTAAATAATACATTCTAATTTGTAGACAAATTTTGGTACTAGAGTCTGGCCACCACTCTATTCTTTTGAAAAGCAAAATTCTGCACATTTATCAAACAAAAAATGTTTGGTATTAGGCTAGATACCTCTATTAAGCTGTATGGTATTATACTACGAGTAAACAGTACAATGGTAACAATTTAATTGAAATGGATAAGGGTGACGAAATGACTTTAGAAACAATTTTTTTTTCAAACTTTACATACCTCTACAATGTATAACCTCAGTTTACCTGCTGAGTAGGGTAATAATACGTGTGGAAATATTTTAGTATAAGCTTAGATGTATGGAAGAAAAATTTTGTGTCAACTTCGCCATTTGTGTAAACTATTACCTGCATCAAAACATAGGGGACTCATTCTATTATTTAACCACGGTATATTTCTCGTTATTGATAATACTAATGCAATTAACGCTTAAAACCATAGAACTAGGAGTCCCACAGATATAATTTTTGGGCTTCTTACTATTTCTTATTTTTATAAATGAACATCCACACATATATTTTGTTAACTGATGAAGCCATTATTTTGCACCACAAAAAGACTTATATCCCAGTGATTTTAAAAATGAAATTTAATGAAGAAATTCGGCCATAGACCAGTTTGGTTTTATAAAATTGAAAAATTAAGTAAGCTAACTTTATACCATTCCCTAGCAAAAAATCGTACTTAATTAAAAATGAGGAAACTGAAAATTAAACATGCGGCTAGTAATTGCAAGGGTTTTTTTGCTGGGGTCAATGATAATATTAGTAAAATGATATTCAACTCTTCGACTACAAAAAACATGTCTCCGTACCAGTTACAAAATTGAACCCTGAAGAAATGATTTGAGATGTATTAAATCTTTCACTCTCACTGATATGTTGTACATTTTAGAAATAAGTAGGTATGTAAAAAATAACATAACTAGATGATATCAATCTCACGTCTAACCAACCAATCAACAGTTTACGGACTAAACGTAAAGTCAACCTATACTTATCCATCAAGTCAATAGCTAAAAGTGTTTTTGTAAAATTTATAATAGTAAACCTTAGACTATAGACTTAAAAGTATTGAACAGAATTTTGAAAGGGGAACAGGTCTGGATGATACCTTAGTTTTATGATTTGAACTAATATTTTGGTTTCAATTAGGACAAATTTAAATTTAAATGTAGCATTAGAGTGACATTTTTTTTTTAATATTTCTACAATATATCTATTTTTGACGTGACAACGTCTTATAAATTGGTTTGCCGGGTGACACTTCAAGAAACTGCGTTACGCTCCGCTCACGTTATGCGCTCACAACGAGAGCGAGTGAGAGGCACGCGTCCCTTCCACTCGGGCATGGTTAGCCCGCCTAAGAGCGAGAGAGACAGACATAAAAAGTGAAAGGCACGCGTCCCTTCCGTAAAATTATTTTACCACTCAAAGTCGTTGTCACGTAAAACTTTCGCCCGTATACCGACTTTACAGGCAACCAATTTTTATTACACTAGTAGTTTCAATTAAATGACATTTAAAGTGATTAAATAGTAATAATACTAGTGTAGTACCGTGACAGCTTAAACAAATTATATGTTTATTTGATGTTTTGTTCAAAGTGATAATTTATTTATCTCTGTTGCTTTTTATTACAGTTCATATGACAAGGATATTCTAAATTATCGCTTCAATTTATGGCTACAAAATCGGTTCCAAATGTGCCATATCACAGTGTACATTTTTTTGTATAACTTAGATACGTCAAAACTTAAATGAATGTTTAATTTACTATGGGAAATAAATTCGATGAGAAACTTGACATTTCATGATATTTATCGTATTCGTGGTATTACTTCATGTGTGCCTGTAGTACGAGTACGAGTATTGTAACAAATAAAATAATTACCTTAGTTACGTTCATGTCGTGACCGTAATCTATTTTGTATTAAAAACATTGATTGAACACGTTTTTTGACGTGACAACGTCTAATAAATCCATGAACGCCGGCTGCATGCACGAAAAAGTGTCCCGTTATGTCCCGTTACGCTCATTTTACGCTTGCGCCGCATCTATCAATGTTTTGTTATGACGTTGTTGCGTTAACCCGTTTATGGAACGGGAAGAGAGCTAATTTAGACTCAATCAATAAGAATTAAGATTTAAATTTACAGGACGCGGCGTTTCCACCGGTGGACCGGTGCCGTGTAACGAGTTAAACTATCTTCCGTAAACCAACCGACATTACAGACAACCAATTTTTTTGTTAAGTTCATTTGACGTTAGAATCGTTATAAAAATCAAAATCGAAAAGTTATTCTTAAATAACTTTTTTGGCTTGCATTAGTATTGAAATAAAGTTGGTGTAGGTAGGTACATTCGGAACCCTGGGTTATAATTTATAATATGTGTATTAGGTAGTTAAAATTTGTACTTGTCGTATTAAATATACGTAAGAATTAAGATTTATGGCTGTGGACAATAAATATAAAATATGTAATATTTTACCGCTTGGTCTATTTTTTTTATTTTCTTTGAATCCGTATGAAATCAATTAAGTATTAGGTAGGTAGATATTATTACAATTAAACTAAGCGAAAGCTTAGAACCTAATGAAATAAATGGAAATACTAATATAAAAATGAGAAATAAAATAAATGTGGATTGTTTGTTTTTTGAAGTATGAGTATTGAGACGAGCAGAACACGTGCCTGATAGTAAGCAACATCCAACACATAACACAGTTACATGCAGCTATAGGAAAATGAAGATTTCAAATCATTCCCTTGCACTACAATGCGTTCGTCACCCAGTGATGTTATGTCTCCATGCGCTGTAACTTCACTGAAAACATTGCTCTACAAACAGGAACACAATAATTTTTGCACATTGCTGCTTGCCGGTAGAATAACTGACAAAGGTGTGGTACTTCCCCAGACGGACTCTGCAGAGAGTCTAATCCAGGGCGCTAAAATCGGCACTACACTAACATTAGCGTAACTTGTGTTTTAACCCAGAAAATGCACTCACTACAGATTTAATTTCATTCAAATCCATTTTGCACCGTAGAAACTTGTGAACAAACTTACCCACTTAAATATCTACAAACACAACTAACACCTTTATAATATTAATGTGATTTAGTATTTGCATAGAAAATTCACACGCAAACTTCAAGGTGTTTTACTTAAGCCTGTAATATCCGGCCAGCGTTATAAATCTGACAAAGCAATTAAACACTTTGCATAATACCACACTGTGATTAGTCAAGGCATTTAGGGAACCAAGTTATGAGGCAACTTAATTAAGGGTATCTCCAAAAAAGGTTTTAAACTTCGGGAATACCTTAATTTTACGAAGATCCGTTTCATTTTATGCGAATGGGCTGATGTAAACAAATGTGTCCTTAAAATTAACTTAGGGCAAAGTACTCGTGGTCTACTTAACTCATTGCTCGGATATTTCTCGCAGGGTCTCTAGTTTATTTTTATTACAGTTTTATTTTCGGTAAGCGCCAGTAAAGTAAAGGTTTAGGGACTTAGAAATGTGTCAATTGGAGCGAAAAGAAAATGTGAGCTTTACGTGTCAAATAAAGAGGACGGACGATTATGAAGTGTCTGTCAGATGCGTTTTTACTCACTTTATTTTAGACGAGCAGTGCCTAAATCCCTTAAAAGATAAGGAAGTCATAAAGTCCTTATTTTTAGGGAGGACATAAAGTTAAATGTTTTTTTTCGTTGCAAGCACTTGTTTCCTGCTATCTCTTTACAGATAAAAGGCTATAGTGCCGCAGCGTTAGCAACGTAATTTGGTAGAAAGAACGGGTATTTTTGAAGCGAAATTTTTACAAAATTGAATTTCTGTCGGAGTTATTTCCCTCTATGCAATCAGTGGCAACTTTGCGTGAAATTACTACAAAGATTTGAACGTAGCAGCCGGAGACTGCCCAACTTCCGGACCTAATGAGCACAACGGGCATAATTTCAAATGGCTCTGGCTACGTGAATTAGCCTGTGGAAGTTTTGAAAATTATTTTATGTATAAAATTAAAACTTAAAATGGAAAAGTTATTAATATTGTTAGTCGAGGTGCACAAAGTACCTACGGGGTACAGCATTTTTTTTCGCCCTAAATAACTAAAATTATGTAGGTTTCTGGAGGTTTCCAAGAGTTGAGAATCCCGCTTGCGTAGAATCCCGCTTGCATGTCGAATAGGGTTGTCTAATTGGTAAATCTGTAAAGTTTGGGAACCAGGACAAGATTAGTGAAAACCCCGGATTTTCCAGATTATAGAGCCTAAAACCCGGACATGACAACATTTTTTACCCATAGTTATGTGTAAAAAAAGTTATTATCTCATCTTACATTGAGATGAAGGTGAAATGCGGCCCGGACGCTGCCCGGGCGCCGTCCAAACTAGAACAAATCCGGGGAAATGCGGACGGATGGCAACCTTAATCTCGAAATATTTTCCCAAGTAGGTACGAGTACGAGTAAAACGTACGTATTTATAGAATTTTAAAAGTACAATATCAATTGATTTCAGCTGTTATTTATTTACTGACTTGCCAAAATGGTTTATGCATAATCCAAACCTAAATCGAATTGCCTGCCAAAAGAATTTTCCTGAAAGGCATTTCCATGATCGAGCTTAAAAAAACAAAAATTTTAATACACCGCAACAGCGATTACCATAAAGCCATCCGACCGAAGAGCATGTTTTCGTATGTCATTACGAAAACGATACGATACGCTCTGTCTGGTAGCCCCTTAAACGCGCTTGGCTCACGCTCCACCAATGAAAAGGGATAATTGCATATTTTCCCCATTATTTTTTCCCATTTCACCTTGCGAGCTGCTTATCCAGCTAAATTGCGTTTTTAAAACTCGTTCTTTATTAGACACGTCGACGGAACCGTGTTAACTAAGTTTTATGGGCCATGCAGTACAGGTGTTATAAAAGTAACTACTTTACTAGTTTGATAGTTTTATCTATCCAATGTGCATACCTAGACTCATTCATTTGATAAAGGTCTTATTACCAAATAATGCTTTCGTCATTCTTTATTACATTGAGCCTATTGGTGCTAAAATGGTTCGCAGAAACTAAACAAATATTTTACTCATAAGTACATAAAATCCTGATGAACATGCTTTAAAAATGGAATTTTTACACTTAGATTTCTTAATTTTCTTCTATTTATTGAGAGGGTTTTTTCGCTAAGCGACCACATCGTCGTATAAATCTACATTAATTTTTTTACAAAAGAGGCTGTACAAATAGTTACCTTTAAATTTTATATTATTTTATATCCCACACCATACAAATCATAGAATCAAAATCCAAATTATGGACACCGGAGTTAATTCCCGAACAAACAAATACCATTAAATATGGAAATACATTCTCACACGGGCATCAAACTGTCAAATTTAACAAATGCTGTTTTTTAATTACAAAATGCAAAGACTAGTAGAATACTACAAATTATGACATTTTTAATATCTACGATTAAAATGTAGACATTAATATTTAGGCATTTGGACATGATGAACATTTTAATCTTAGATTTAAAAATTGTCATACTGTATAGTATTCTACTTATCTAGAGCCCTTTCATTTGATACTCATATTGAGGGGGTTGACAAAAATGTGTAAATCGTTTTTTATCGGCGGCCATGTTGGCCTGCCATCCTTCCAGCCACCCGAACAAGCCGGTTTCCGAAAAGGCCATAGTACCATAGACCACATCTATGCGCTCCGGCAGATTATACAGAAAACCGAGGAGTATAATCGGCCACTAGGTATATATAGCGTATGTGGACTATGAGAAAGCCTTCGATTCCATCGAGACCTGGGCAGTAGTTCAGTCTCTCCAGCGATGCCGCATCGACTATCGCTATATCGAAGTGTTGAAGTGTATTTACAGCAAAGCCACAATGTCTGTCCGATTACAGGACCAGTGCACAAAACATATCCAGCTACAGAAAGGCGTGAGACAGGGAGATGTTATATCTCCGTAACTGTTCACTGCCGCGCTGGAAGATGTTTTCAAGCTACTGGACTGGAACGAATATGGCATCAATATCAACGGCGAATGCATCACTCACCTTCGGTTTGCCGACGACATAGTCATTGTAGCGGAGTCGCTGGAGAACCTTGGTGCTATGCTCAGGGACCTCAGTAGAGTATCCCAACAGGTAGGTTTGAGGATGAATATGGACAAGACGAAGGTCATGTCAAATGTTCATGTCTCACCTGTACCGTTTATTATTGGGAATACCACACTCGGAGTTGTTGACGAATACGTCTACCTGGGTCAAAAGATCCAATTAGGTAGATCCAACTTCGACAAAGAGGCCCAGCGAAGGATCCAACTCGGATGGGCAGCGTTCGGGAAACTTCGGCACATCTTTGAGTCCAAAATACCCCAATGCCTAAAGACGAAAGTCTTTAACCAGTGCGTGTTGCCAGTGATGTCTTATGGAACTGAGACGTGGTCCCTCACTGTGGGCCTCATAACGAAGCTCAAAGTCACAAAGCGAGCTATGGAGAGAGCTATGCTCGGAGTCTCTTTGCGCGACAGAATCCGTAATGAGGATATTCGCAAAAGAACGAAAGTGGCCGACATACCTCAAAGAGTAAGCAAGCTGAAGTGGCAATGGACAGGCTACTCGGAGAACTGACAACCGATGGGGAAGAAAGGTTCTCGAGTGGCGACCACGAACCGGAAGACGCAGTGCTGGACGGCCTGCCACTAGACGGACAGATGACCTCACAAAGGTCGCTGGAAACCGCTGGTTGCAGGTTGTGCAGGACCGTTCGTTGTGGAAATCTAGGGGGGAGGCCTATGTTCAGCAGTGGACGTCTTGCGGCTGATGATGATGATGATGTTGGCCTGATTTTCAATAATATCACCGACTAATCTAACTTTCAACTAAAAAATCAAAATCAGTTCATCCATTCGGGAGCCACAAAAAGACACGTCAAACATGCTAAGGATTTTTATTTAGAAGTAAATCCTACTAGTATTACAAATGACAATGTTTGTTGCTCAATCACGTTGTAACATATGAACAAATCGGGCTGAAATTTGGAATGCTAGATTAGTCTGAAAGAACACACAGACTACTTTTATCCCCGAAAAATAACGGGAACGTGAACTACGCGGGTAAAACCGCGGGGTGCTGTAAGTTTTATATAAATGAACCCAAATACGTAAGCATAGGTACTTCTGTTCAGTGGGTGAGAAAAACCTTTATAGCTCTAGTAACATTGTGAGCGAAACGTGGCATTTCAGTAATAGCCAGCGAAAACATGCTCTTTAGTCGGGAGAGTTTATAGTAATTGCTGTTTTCAGAGGTTTGACAATTTCATTCGTATCTTGAAACTCAACGGGAAAAAAATACGATTTCAGTTTTAAATTCTTAGGTTTGTTTGGTCTTGATCAACATTTCGTTTAATCACCGAACGATGGCTACTTTATTATAATAAGCGGAGTATTATAGCAGTTTGAATGTATAGGTGTTTGGACGTGTGTTGCTTAAGTTATTACGTATAGATAAGTTTCGTGGTACACTGATTACAATGAAAATCTCATAAAATTCTCACACACTCCCATAATTTCCTCGTAACAATGATAAATGTGTAGAACAAGGAAAGTACCGGTCTTTATCCCCTGGTTTTAAGGTACAAGTCGGAAAGAAAATAAATCTTGCATTCCCTCATTAACAGCTATGAGGATCTGATGGTGAAATACGGGGGATTATAAAATATTACCCTGATTTTGTTCTCCGTGAAAATTATAACGTTTACTCCTTTTTACGTAAGAAACTCCAAAATAACCGGAATTCCACATAAATAAGTATATTTATGAAAATTAATAAAATAGGTAGTAAAGGAATGACGCCATTTATTGACGCCATGACTGCATTAATAAACACAAAAAATAGCTTTGTTTTTATAATTAGCTTAAATAACTTAAGGTAATTTAACGAATCATCCCCGCAAGAAATCAGAAATGGAACGTACCTATACAGGATTGTAAACCCTGCAGGTCTACCGCCTATCTCTCCTGCTTTCTGCTTTCGGCTTACGCCGATGAAAGCAGACAACTACATCTGCTTTCAGATCCGCTGCATAGAGAGAGAGCTAGGCATCTCTGCCTATTGTAACTATAAATTAACTAACTATATACTAACTATAACTATACATATTGAAACTATAAAATAGTGAATTTTGATATTTTAATTGTTATTTTTGTCGGCAAAAACCAAGATTATCCGACGATTTCAGGGTAAATTTGGTAATTTGATTATGTACGGCATTAGATTCACACAGGTTTCAATACCTCTTCTAATCCATTATTCCGCAATGCCGTACAAAAATCATGTAACAAGGAGAAATGATGGACAGTTGCAACCCCCTATCTTCACCTGCACACAGTCACACCTGTCACTTATTGTACCTACACTAACACACTAGTAGACTACAGACTAAATTTATTGGTCATATGATACACCAGGAGACCTATGTAGGATGATAAAAGGGTATAAAATAATAATATTGAGCACCATGTCGTTATTTGAAAGCTGTCAACTTTCAAATAACGACATGGTGCTCAATCTTATTATTTTATACCCTTATATCATCCTACATAGGTCTCCTGGTGTATCATATGACCAATAAATTTAGTCTGTAGTCTACTAGTGTGTTAGTGTAGGTACAATAAGTGACAGGCGAGCGATAATTGAACGCCATTTTTCCTGTGTATTCAGTTCAACGCCCCTACTCCTGCTACGCCTTGTTTTGTTCTTTTAGACAACAGCGTCACCATGAAACTTCGTTTTAACGCTTTACGTTACTAGTGAAGTTTTTCAACAATCACGTGCCAAACTTTTGTTCAAGAAGTTTCCAACCCGTTCGTACATAGCTAATACAGTAGAGTTTTTTAACCCTCGACCAAAAAAAGAGGTGTAATAAGTTTGACGTCGATGTCTGTGTGTATGTCTGTCTGTGGCACCGTAGAGCTCAAACGGCCCATTTCGATGCGGTTTTTTTTTATTTGAAGGTTAATGAATGAATGGATGTTTTAGCTATGTTTAGTCAATATCGATTCAAGATGGCCTCCACAAAATGGCGGACAAAATATTTCTTCATAACGTACCTCTATATGGGTATCAAATGAAAGGGCTTGACTAGTAAAATGTTGTACAAATTACAAATCCGAGGTAGTCGGGGGTAAATCATTTTTTTTAATTTTGTGGTTGTTATGTTATTCTAAGGCCTATTTATTTCAACGTGCTCCGCTTAGGTAAAAGTGTATAAATATTATGTTCCTACAGTTCCGTTATTTCAAAAAAAAAAATCTATTATATTACGTTGTAGCATCCCGCGGTTTAGTTCGCGGGATTTGATAGGTATGATGAGCTCGTAAGTGTGGAGACAAAAGTAAAAACACTTAACCTCTCGCGCGCCCAGGCGTCAAATGTCCTAATATGCTCGACAAGCGCCCGGCCCAATTTTAGCGTACGAGTGTAAGTTGGCAGGCAGCGTTAAATCGCTGTTTTTGATCGATTCGATCGACCTCAGCGACACTCAGTTCCTGAATTTAATTTTTTCCTGAAATTATTGCAGAAAAGTGGAAGTTTTAGTGATAGTGAAAACCTCAGTGTTTTAGGTCATAAAAGTGTCAGCTGAAGTAATCTGATTTTATGTGTAATCGCTATAACCGGCCTTGTATTGTTAGCGTTTTTTTTATTATTTAAATTAGCCACTCCTCAGACTCCGGGGTCCGTGATCTTTGTCATTACAATTATCTTTTTTTTTTTACACATATCTTGGATAAGGAGAAGAAAAGGAAAATAGGAGGGAGTTGGGTACATTTAAAATCTAATTCTAGTGTTCGTCTGTAAAGCCGATCACTACCGGTTGGGATTCCGCTAGTAATCGACTCAACATCGAGTGTTTGCCTAATTGCCTTTTGTCATTTGCCTAAGCTGCCAGAGCCACCACAACGGCCGCATTTCTGTCCTTGATGGCCATCGTTATCGTTAGCGTTTAAGAGTAAAATTAAGAAAATGTTTTTTAAATTTAGGGGGCAGGTTCGAGAGTGCCGTCATCCCTCGGGTAATCTCGATCTTGAGGAGGGAGGAGTTATGTTGGGAGTACAGCCCTACCGCTCTGCAAACACCATGTTTGTGCCGTCAGCACAAAACTAAGATTCTTAGAAGACGGCCGCCCATAGCGACCGGACGCAGCGTAGACTGCTAAATTAGCGTCTAGCTCCCAGCCTTCCTTTTAGAATAAGCTTTAGGTTTAAGTCATTTAGTGTCAAATCTTCCTAGAGTAAGGTCTTGAGCAAATAAACTCATTTTATAATCTTTCAAAAATTGTTTTTAAAAATACCTTCGCGTGGCCCCCGTTCATGTCTACCTTCCAACTGATGTTGTACTTATAGATGTGTATTCTCAGATCATTATTATACAACACTTCTCTTTTTTCCACCGAGATTAAATAAATAAGGCTTTGAACGGCAAAACGTTTAGACAAAAAAGTCATAGAAAGCCAAAAACTTTCTCAATAGCACTAGAAGGTAGAACCTAAAGTAACTACTTGTTGCTGAGTGTACGAACTTCGCAGACCGTAAACACTTGTTTCTTTCATTTAAACCACCTGCTACATAGAAATGCACTTAGCTCTGGCAAGTTTTCACTTAACGATTGTACTAAACTTTCCAGCCGCGTTGCTGTTTATTTATTAATTTAATCTAGAGTGTGCGCGAAAAACTCTGAACAAATAGAGAATGTGAAAACTAAATACTCTACAGT
The DNA here is from genome assembly GCA_017562165.1 of Ectropis grisescens. Lineage (NCBI taxonomy): Eukaryota > Metazoa > Arthropoda > Insecta > Lepidoptera > Geometridae > Ectropis > Ectropis grisescens. The sequence goes on along the minus strand of CM029775.1, from coordinate 17,395,930 downwards.
ACACCCCAGGGCCACTCGTGCTTTGCAAAGTAAAAATCATATTATATTATTTCATTGTATTTAACATTTATTTTATACTACGCTGTTCAGAAGCAAACATATTAGGTTCCGAAATATACCAATAATAATATGAATCAATAATAATAAAGTCGATTAACGGTTGGATCAAGGGCTGGCGCTTTCGCTTTGACGCATCATTGACACAGTACGTATTGTCAGGAGGTTCTTCACTCTACAGCCATAACCACCGGTAACTAGTTTAAAAAAATGATTATATTTGCTATATTGATAGTAAAACTGGGTTCCAGTGTTAGGGGCAACGTTTCCAGAAAATTTACAGGGTAAATATAGGTTACATATACAGGGTATAATTAGATAAAGCATTTTATATATCTGGGTGACGAGCGCAGTATAGGACTAGGTAATGATTTAGACTCTTATTGTTCCAATATCTACGTGATACTGTGCTGCTATGGGCAGGCATGTTGCTTACTATCAAGCATAGAGCTGCTCATTACTAAAAAAGAAGAAAAGAAGTTCTATGTTCGTAACAAGAAAGAGAGACACAAATATTCTATATTATAATTTGAGTCACATAAAATACTGATTTCACGAGATAACTCTACGGTAATGTCTCGTAATTACTGATACTCCTATTTTTACTGACTTTGCTCAAAAATCTGTTTATTTCCAGCACGCCCAATTTTCGAACACTGCGTTTCTTAATACAAACCAACAACCTGCAAAGTTTACCTACCCTCTATCAGGCACCCTTTTTAAATCCACATATATACTCAATGAAAGAGTAGATACAGAGAGAAAGATACATCGAGGATCAATTCGAGGCTTCCCGCAAGTATTTGCTTTCAGGAGGTTCAGTGTTATGTGCTCACTGCCCTTTGTAATATTAAAATACTTTCATGTCTAACGCCTTTGATGTTATTAACAGCAGACACGTAAAAGAAGCTTGCTACACAATGTCATGACTTACTGCCTATTGAATTTTGTGCTAACGCAAGAGGAGCAAGGTCCAACTAGAAAAAACTCACTAATTAACTCTATACTTAGGAGTATACGTAGAGCGTATCTACAGCATTCCAAATAGGTACTTCATCACTACCCATATTCAACGTGTAGCTAAGTTTAATTTTATTTTGAATTTTTTTCTTATTTATTTAGATACTTGACAAAGAATTGTTTTATCTTATTATCTCTTTATGAGTATAAGCAGCCCGTTAAATGTTCCCACTGCTGGAACTTTACTCGCAAGGAGAGAGTCAAGGCCAGTGGGGGTTGGTGGATGACATTTGCCCTCGAAAGGTTCTAGAAAAATCTCGGTTTCCTCACGATGTTTTCCTTCACCGTTTTAAGTTAGCTGCACTACGCACTTGACTTCGAAAAGGCAGTGGTGCGCGTGGGATTTGAGCCCGGGTGCTCCGAAACGCCAGCCGCCGGTCTCCGGACTAGACCAGCCGTAACTTAAAAACCAAGAACTTTAAGAACGAATATATTATTAGTAACGGGGGTTCTGTTATCAGTTATTTGTTATTTACAATGTTGCCATTAGTACTCAGCACCTATACCAGCGTATCTACGATTATGGTTCGGGCTCCTGGCTCGGCCGACAGGGATGTGATCGTCTGGGTCACCCAGTATATCTCTCGGTCGTATTCGACGGTTGAATCGGAAGCTGACGTTTTCATAAATAAATTGTTTTAGTAATACCATATTGGCTTGGTTACAAAAACGCTACCAAACTCAAAAAGAGTCGTTGTACTTAGTATGAACAATTTTTCATAGGATTAATCGTAAACATACGGAAAAATCAGTTGTCTTATACATGTTCCGAGTTTGTCGGATAATTAATTTAAGGTTTATTACACTTTTCATTACACATATTTATGTTTTTTAATAACCCTCTATAAGTTAATAAAGTAAATCAACTAAAGAATGTTTGTGATATTTTACCGAACCATTATACGTTGTGTTTCTTTCACTTAGATATACCACACCTTTACCAATTACTCTGTATGCCGTATAAAAATATGCTTTTTTCCAGAACAATAACTGGATAAAGAGAAAAGTCATCTTATATCTCATGGTGGAGAGCGCAGTGCTTGGAAACGATAGGTACGTGTTTTAATGCCTCTCCGTGTTCAAATAACTTCGTGGTTCTATTTTACACAGGCGTGTTGTTTGCCCTAAGGTTGTTTTATTATTTTTTAAATAAGGTGTTTATTACTCGTCCCGTCAGTACATAAAAAAGATTATTCTACCGGCGCCAAGGCAACAAAACCACGGTAACCAAACTATTGATATGTGGCAGTTACCGGTAACTATCAAATAAGCCGTTCGTTTTCCAACGCCAACTTTTCCAACTTTTTGTACACAAATTCTTCAACATATCTCTCCCCTCGCTACATCCCTGGCTACCGTCGTTACGCGCTCCTAAGGCACCGCAAACAGGCATCAGTACATTTATTTAACAGGGTAGGGCTTCATTTTCATCCCAGTTTATGACTTGTTATATGTTACAGGGCTGCATTTCGTCTTTAAAATATAATGTAGGTAATACCTGAGAGCATGTATCGAGATCTGAATTACGAGTACAACACATTATTAACCCGTGTAAATAAAACAGTGATACAAAATTGTATTGTAATTACGAAATAACAACAAAATTTACATATTTTTATCCTACTCAAACCGATTAGGCTCCGATTGTGGCTTACAAAACAATCAGGCACCTCAAACCGCAAGGCACACTCACTCAATTGATGACGGGGCACGGTGGGTTCTCTCAGTACCTGCACAGGTTTAAGATAAGGGAAAGCCCATCGTGCATCTGTGAACCCGGCAAGGAGGAAACACCGTTGCACGTGATCACCGAATGCCCTGTATACGGAAGGTTACGCCATGATACTGAACAAACGATAGGAGAAAATATATGCCTCGACAATCTGCCCAAATTAGTTAATGCTAAAGATACCAGCGAAAAATTTATAAAATATTGTGTGAATGTATGTGAGCAAGTAATAAATAAAAATAAAATGATAGATAATCAAAGATGAGTACATATATTATCATATATATATATACATCAGCTTATTAAAACATAAGTAAACAAAATTCTAAAAGTACCCTAACATAACATGATGCATAGTAAAAATTATTAAAGTAGATATTCTGGTAACACCTTTCCTTCCCTGAGATACTCCAGGGAATCAAGACATGAAAATGATATATCAAAAATGGTAATAAACCCCTGACAATCATGATCGTTAGGGATAAAGCGGAACAAAAAAAAAAAAAAAAAAAAAAAAAAAAACCGATTAGGCTTGAACGTGATGATGCTAAAAGACCTAACGATATAACTTTTTATGAAAAGATGGATCGGCTTCTGGTATGAGACGCCATTTTCCATATTTCAGCCTGATCCCTTGAGTTCTTGCGACATGGTTCAACAATAAACATGCAAACATACAGTTACAAAGGCGGCCGAAAGGACATCTACACCCAAATTTCCAAACATGCGCATTCATAACATTAGAAAGATTGAAATAGAATAAATATAACAGTTTACTAATTACATCTGATTACCTATGTTATTGTATAAAACAAATCGTTTTCTAATTAGTTCTATATTTTCAGTAAGTATGGTGATTGCAAACAAAATAATTGGCATCTGCACCGAAATATTCTAAATAAAATGTACTAAAAAATATTCTACCCTCAATTCGTCTCTGTTTGGTCATACGTGGCTTCCGCACCTTTCTGCAACTTACCCGTGAAATGTCATCAAATGTCCTGTGAAATTCAGCCGCGCTTCATGTACCCCGGGATCACGAGTATAGCATCTTACGTCACTTGTCTTTTGTGGAATGGTTACATATACGGAACTGGCTTATGGGCTTACGACGCGACGAAGTGTAATAGGGAAATTTATTTCAAAAAAGGTTGGTATAAACTTAATAATAATGTAACGTTGGCACGCGGATTTGTCAACTGCAGGTTTATATACAAAATGTTCGTGCTTAATATTTTCGGACCTATTAATGTTACTTTATTTCATTAAATGCTTTAAATGGATATTTACCATTATATATTATGTGTTGATTATATGTACATTGTGCGAATATATTCACGTTTTTTAAGCAGGATGCTTGATGGTACGTGGACTTAAAGCTACCCAACATTTTGTACGTAAAACGAGATTCTCAACACCTAAGTAAATTAATTAAAGGCTTACATTTTGACCGACTTCAAAAAAAGGAGAATCTCAATTCGTCTGTATGTCTTTTTGTATATGTGTATATTATGTATGTTAGACGATAGCTCAACCAATTGTTAATTGATTTTGGTGCTTTTTTTTTGTTTGGAAGATATTACGTTTCAGATGTGGTTCCAATTATATTTAGATAATTCAGGTGTGCTTAGTGTAAGTAGTTAGGTAGGCTAGTAGTGTAGTGTAGTTCTCCTTGCATTTTAGTTTTGTAAATAAAGCCTCTGCCCAGTAAAATATATTTATTATATAAAATATATTTTATTGAAATCGGTTCAGTGATTTTTAAAAAAATTAACAGTATTAAAAAATTTATACTACACAGAAATTTTTGGTTACCTATTCCGAAACGTCGCTGTCTCATTGGAACAGCCCGTTTATACAGAATATTTGATTTCACAAAAATATTAAATGCTGAATTTAAGTTTAATATTGACATCAGTTGTTTGGTTTTTTGAAAAAATATAGTATTACTAATTTCATTGTCTAAAACCAATAATCTCTCTCATTGAACAGGAAAAGATTTGCCACATTAGCAGAACGTCATGTTTGTTATTCAATTGATTCAATTATTTTGTTTCATTGTCAAAGCACACCCCGGACACTCCACTAAAACTCCATACAAGCGCCGCTGTGGAGCTACCTACTCTTCACACAACTACGCAGATGTTGTTCGTACACACGCGTGAATGTGTGCGTTAGAGCTAGGGCTACTGAATTATTTTATTGAATAGTTGTGCCCCCTTGAGTTCACCTGGTGACGTAAAGTAGTTTATAAACTTGCTGTAATGTTGAGTTACATAAATAGAATGGTGCCAAACTATACTATTCTAATTAAAAGTGTGTATGTATTGCCGCGTAAAATCAAACGAAACCGATGATCGCTAGGTACCTAGATATCTATTTTTGTTAGTAGGTACACATTCGCATATTACTTTACACTTACCCAATAAGGAAACTTGAAGGAAACTGTCACTACAATTATTCCTCCAAGCATTATCAATCCGTGCCCAAAACTGGCTGTGTAAGCTTTGAGAAATGATTACTACGTAAATAATAATATTATCTCAATGTGTGTAAGTAACGAACTTTGAGTTAAACATTACTACGTTATTATAAAGCAACGTTATTTAAAAGTTTCTAATCTTACGTTATTTTATCCTTAGGAAATTAAATAAAGCTTTTATTTTTGTCCCGTTTATTTGACGGACAGCCGTAAACAGTACTGCAACCCACTATGATGATATTTCGTTAGGAATTAGATGTTCGATACCAGCCCTTCGTTGAGTGCTCCTAGCGTATCCGAAACGGCCTGAGGAGTGAGGAAGCTTGAAATTGGCGGGGGGTTGGGAGTGGGTCCGTTCTATCTATATTATCTATTCTATGGTCAAAGTTAAAGTTATTTATTGGTAAATGTAACATTTACAGGCTAGCCATAAAAAAATAACAAAAAAAATTAAAATAATAACAATTATCCGTGCAATAAGTAAACATTGGAAAAATAAAATTTAACAACAATTTCATGAATTACAATAAAAATAATGTTATTGTTCTTGTCTTTATTTTTGTAAGATAAAATGACAGGCCGGACGAGACATGCGTCTGATGGTAAGCGCTCCTGCCTATAACAGCTGAATGCCACGCGCAGTTTGAACATGAAAAACTCAAATCCCTGCCTAAAACTGTATTTTACTCGTCATCCATAGATTTAATATGTTCATCAAAAATATAATTATCTCTTTGGCCTATGATTTTTCTAGAGACACAGTTCTTTTCAAGCCGGAACAAACTACGGTTTTCGCATTACTGCTTGACGGTAAAACACTAGCACGAATTTGGGACTTTAACAGTTAGTCACTACAATGAGTTCTACCATTGCAAAATCCTTATACCATACAATATGAGTCTAGGCATTCATTATGGATGTAAATATTTCAGCATCTTAAATACAAAAGACCGTAATGAACATGAGTTAATTATTGCATACCATGACGTCACCTGGGGCTTTCAATAAATATTCTCAATTTATAAAAGTATATCAAAAAAATATTGGAAAGCTGAAGAGTTTGTTTGTTTGTAACAGGCTAATCTCAGGAACTACCTACTGGATCGATTTCAAAGATTCTTTCACCGTTGTATATGTACGTGATCCAAATAGGCTATTTATGTATTACGGGCAAAAGCGGGACTGACCGCTGGTTTGAAATAAAGTGATGGCTCTCAAACATGCATGCCATGCAAATGACATGCAAATCAAGATCAAGACATGCAAATGATGATAAACATTACGCTTGTCCACAATTTTATAGTACCCGCCCTTCTACCGCCTAGCTAAATGGGCTTTGGCTTTACTATTGCTATCTCTGTAATTTCAAACGTAAAAAAAGAGCGAGCAATAGCAAAACCAAGACAGTTTTAGTTAGGCAGTAGACCATCCGGAGTATCCAAAGACAATCACCCATGCTGCTTAATCTATGGGCGCATCCTACCGCGCCAACGCCATCTCGTCTGATTTTAAGTGACCACCCGGTATATGATGGATGGAGGGTAGGTACTCACAAGAAACCCATTTGCTCTCGATTTAAAACCACTCATATTAAATGCAACAGGATATATACACTCAGGCAAAGTAGTCCACACTCTATTACTACGAAATTAGAGTCAAACCTCTACTTTCAAGTGTGTCTTTCTCTGAAATGAAATCCTCCCGTCACTCTATCTTAATATATATAAATCTCCTGTCACGATGTTTGTCCTCGATGGCCTCCTAAACTACTAAGCCGATTTTAATCAAAATTGGACACCGTGTGTAGATTGATCCAACTTAAAAGATAGGATAGTTTTTATTTCGATTAATGGGCTTTATGTGACAATATCCGAGCGAAGCTGGAACGGGCTGCTAGTACCTACTATAAAATCATTTTTCTCCAACCTGCCAAAAGACGTATTACTTCAAGAATGCACACAACCTATGATACAATGCTAGAATATACAGATTGAGCTTGATAAAGGTTCAACCCCTCATAACCACGGCAATGCTTCCTTATTTTATAATTAGGTCAAACGCCGTCCCTTGGGGTAACCGCGGAATTCCTTGTCGGAACAGAATGGATATTCGAACCGAAATTTCAGCGAGCTGTAAGTTAATAAGCTTAGATAACATCAATATCGTAACAGCGGTGTGCTAATGGCACTAACATTTCTCATCTTCTTGTGACTCCGTTCCTATTGAAAATTAGATAGGATCTTGCAGCGGTAGAACTTTTGCGTTTGCAAAATCCGCCTGGAGAAGTGCCACACCTTTTTCAGTTTTTCTACCGTCAAACATTAACATGCAAGTATCACTATGTTCCGGTTTGAAGGGCAAGGTTTCCAGATAAATTAAAAGGCACAGATGTTTATCATCTTGTAGGTATCTTATAAGATACCCAGAGATATATCTCTGGACGATAAGCGCAGTGCAATGGCCAGGTAATGACTTGGACTCTTCATGTTCGAATAGCAGTGTGACACAGTGTATGATAATTGATGACTGATGCCATCGAAAGATTCTTGGGACATGCTGGTTTCCTCCCGATGTTTTCCTTCAACGTTTATAAATTAGCGGCAATACTCTTATGACTTCGAAAAGACAGTGGTGTACGTCATGTTCGAACCAGGGGCTCCGGATCGGAAGTTTCCGTTCTCCCGTCTAACTTACTAGTATTGTCCTGCATTTAAAAAACTCTCTGGGGCTGGCTGTGAGTCACAATCAAACCTATTTGGTTCGATTGAAAGGTACTACTACTATGTAACCACTGCTTTCGTGAAATTACATATGTGTTAGAGACTATTTGAATAGAAAAGAATATTACGGCAAAGTTGTCGCAACCAATTAGACCCCTACAGTCAGTGCTGTGGACATTACTTTCATGACTCAAGGCCTTTTTAGGCCCGTCCTACGAACTTTCAGTGCGATGGTTGTTTGCAAAATAACTCGATGGCAATTCAAATATCGTACTATTTTTTGTAAGCCATCGTTATTTAAGTTTGTAATAAAGACACTTACCATTATTAACCGACTTCAAAAAGGACGAGGTTCTCAATTAGGTTTTATGTTGTTTGTATGTGTGTATGTTACGCAATCTGTTTAGATATTTTTTTTGAAGTGAAAACTTCTTTGGGCGCGCCTAGGACAGAATTTTCGTGGGCTGTGAATTGAAATGAACCGTCACGCTCGGGTACGATAATAGCTTTTCGGGTAAACTCGGGATGCTAGAACGAGAAACAAAATACAGTGAACAAGCGCGTCAGCGCGAGAAAGATAATATAGTCCCTTATTATATTTATATCTTTTTATACCGACATTAACTTCTAGGTACATACCACATTAATGTCATAAATTGAACTTGTCACGAAATACTAAATTTGCATTTCACATCCATTGCAAAAAAGTTTTTGTTGTAGATAACATACTCGTACTACTGCTTTATTACAACACTTACACTACGTAAACACAAAAAATGATACCTATTTTCATCACAGCACTTACACATTACACATATACACTCTAAACACGACATATATATATATATATTTATATATATATATATATGCATTTTTAGCAAAATACCTATAAAATACATAAATAGCACCATAGTTAAACCCTATTTCCGAACCACGTAATTTTTTCTTGACCATAGATACTAATCATTTCGCCACGTGCTATTCTCGTGTTGCTGTGCTTACTAGGTATATACTAATTTTCAATTTCTAAATAATTTATATTTAATTATTTAGTGGTATTTAAATATAAGTATTTCTTATTTTAGTTTTCACTTCTTCCGTGCGGTCTTAAGCGCACACATTTTATTTTTTATTTTTTTATTTAGTACATTTTAACAAAATCGGTGAGATGTTTTTTACATCGACAAAAAACAAAAATATGTCTTGTTATGGATATGCTGAAAGACATCATGATAGATTTAACAGAAATTATGTTTTTTTTTTGGTTTCTGAATTTAATTTTATACTTATTAAAATCGGTTTTTATATATTCGGAGTTTTTTTTGTAAACCCACGTTTGGTACTTCTTATCTAACAAGACATCAAGTCTTTCCTGGTTTCTTCACGGTGTTTTTCTTTGGCGTGAAGGCCAGTAGTACCGACAAACTTTTACAACTTACCTACTATTTTATAGCTCACTTGAAAAAACACTCAGAAATGCAGTCAGGATTCGAATCTATGAAAACATGATAAATTGGACACACTCGTCACTGAGACATCACTGCTTTGAACAAAACGAACAATATAATAAAGTGTGATAAATTTATAAGGAAGCAGGCTGGTACGAGAAATCATAACGCTTTTTAACAATACAGGAACATGAACAATGAGTTTTAGAAGTGCTCTCACGAATTAACAGTCATTGTTGTGCAAACTACACATTGTAATAAAATGGGCTCAAAAAGTACGCGAATAGAATAAGAGCGCGAATCACGTTTACTAATATATAAAGAGTTAAGTTTGTGTGTGTGTTTGTAACTCGGTCAAAGAGAAAAACAGGGAAATCAGATTTTTTTTACTTGAAACATTAAAACACTTTGTTTTAGAAATCTGTGCATTAAAACTAAATTCTGACCCAATCATTTCTACTTTTCCTTCTAATTATATCAAACATATTTATATCAAAATCACCTTCTCTACAAAACATTATTTTGTCCCAAACATTTTTTTGAACTTTTTTATAGTATAGAGGTATAGACAGAAGAGACTAAGTGACTGATAGATAATAAGACGTCTGCATAACAGCATAGTGTCACGCAGCTATGGGAACATGAAGAGTCGAAATATTTATCTAGCATTGCACTGCGCTCGTCACCCAGAGATATAAGATAAATGATCTTTCTGTAATTTCTATGGAAACATTTCCCCGGAATACAGTGTTGGTTGCACATTGCTGCTTGCCCGAATAACTGGTAAAGGTGTGGTACTTCCCTTGGCGGACTCTGCAAAGAATCCTACTACTAGAAACAACCACACCAACAACCAATCAATATATCTTATGGTACATAAATCAATTTTTAAATATGAATAATTATCATGGCTTATATTATAATTGTTTACACATCTCATTGAAGTAGCGAGTAGCGAGTAAACCCGCGGAGTTCAAGTAGTGTTAAAATAATAGATGTAAATTTTCCAAGTTCACGATGATCTTATCAAATTTTTTAAACAAGTTTGAAATAGTTACAGCCAAGTGTAAATAGGACTTCCACTTCAAGAGTCTCATACGGCCACTTAGAAAATTTAGATCGAACCTCATTTCGGACAAGTTTTTAATCTGCGTCGATTAGGTTTGGAGGTAGAGATAACTGTTGATATGTATGGTTAAGGTATATATTCCTCAAATAAAGGACTTCTATTTTTTAAATGAAAACTTCTTTTGACACGGCACAGAAAAAAATTTCGTGGGCTGTGAATTGAATTCTAGTGTCACGCTCGGGAAAGATAAAAAAAATCGGGTAAACTCGGGACTTTGGCCATCTAAAAATGCGTGTTTCTAGATGGCCATGCTCATAGCCACGCCCTTCGGTTTCACCCACGTAGTTTCGAAAGTAAGCTATCAAATTCTGAGTTTTCACTACTATCGACAGTTCCTATGACTGCCATTTTTTTATTATTTCTTTGTTTATTCTTCGTGAGTAACCAGCTATGACGAAATATACCTATTATGTGAAAATTTACATCTTTTTAAATAAATACACGGGTAACTCACGTTTGAGTCCAGTCTGACTCAAGTTTCGATCGCGTCCGGCGATCTTTGTCAAGGAGAGTGCGCGCGCGTGTTCGCAGCTCGTTTCAGATGTTGTCGTTGTAAATGACGTCCAATAAATAATCTTAGAGAGACCAAATTGTGGTTGACAAATGTTTTAAAATACGAGGCGAGACATAAATACGAGTAGGTATAGGTACATTTTTCACACAATGGTATCTACATAGATCCAAACTCACCAAAGGTTGTGTTATGGGAACTGGATAGTTTGAATTGAATTAACTGGATATAAAACATTGATAGTTTTATTGTAAATATGCATAGCTCTATTTTGCGTAGAGGAAATGCATTTACGTAATACGTATGTATAGGTACTCGCCGCCTCGAGAAGACATTTGGGTTATGTCGGACTCAACGCACTACAAACGGTGCTCCTACCGACTAAAATCTCTACTAGCCTCCACTTTTGCCGTTTATGGTTGGAACATAGGAGTGCTAAGCATTCTTCCACGACATTTGACTGGCCTTGTGGCTTAGTGGGTAGTAACTCTGCCTGCGAAGCCGAGGGTCGTCGGTTCGATTCTCACCCAGTGCAAATATTTGTGTGATGAATTCAAATGTTTGCACTGGGTGTTTCTATTTATAATAAGTATGTATTTAAAACTATGTAAGTATTATATCAGTTATCTGGCCGCCATAGTACAAGCTTTGCTTAGTTTGGGGTCAGATGGTGTTGTGTGAAAAAAAAAATATAGAGGTATCCTGCGCCTTTTGGGCTAACGCAAAGTTCGGTGGAGTATGATAGAAACCAAACGTAAATAATTTAAATAATATACACACGTTTGATAAATAAAAAATAATCAGCTACAGAATAGCATCAGGATGTTTTATCTGTTTGAGTTCGTCAGTATTCGTCGCATAAATATATGTTCTGCATGGGAATCAAACCCACAACCCACGGCTTACTTAAGTAGACTCTCTATCAACTAAGTCACCAGGACAGTCACTCTATGTGTGAATAAGGCTGTAGGAATTTAAAGAATTTAAGTTATGATACATTTATTAGTCAAGTACATGATATGGAGTAGTTACGGAATGTTACTATAAATCATTCACATACCACAGCGGAAAGTAATAATATTAGCTAATTCAGAGTTTGCTAAAGTTAAAATTAGGTAATTTCGTTGCTACGCGGAATGTTACAGTCATAGAATATGATTAGCCAGTCTAATTAGCAGCCGTTTCACAATACTGTTTAACTACATTTTTGCAATAACTTCAATTTAAATTCCATCCATTAAACCTGTCGATTTATGCCAATTTTCCAATTAGGAAACGCTTTTATACGATATACTTTAGATAAATAACATTGTTTTTTTAAATATTTTAAACCGACATAAAAAAAGGAGAAAGATTTTCAATTCGCCCGTGCTTACCTAAATATATTTTAGGAAATGTTTCTATTTTGTTTTGTTAATAAATGTATTATATCATACAGCTGAATGATGAATGTTAGATTAAATGTTTTTAGAAGATATGTACTACTTACTAAATAATATATTATTCATTCCAGTTAGGCCGTATTATCGATATGGGTCAATAATAATTCATTTTGGTCGACGCGACGCGGGACCAAAATGCTAGCGTTTATTTGTCCCAACGCATAAGCATTGCCATTCGGCGTGGTAATACCTCCAGCATGCTAGGTACGCTTCCGATCGGTGGCCTTGAGCATCTTGATTATCTGTAGACCTTCATTGGTCTATGGATAATTCAGGTGTGTTTAGTGTAAGTAGTTAGTTAGGTACATATGTAGCGCAGTGTACGTAGTTCTCATTGTATTTTAGTTTTGTTAATAAAGGCTCTGCCCATTCTATGTAAAAAAATAGCAACGTCAAGACGTAATTACATAATTAAATGTATTAATGTAAATAAATGTACATCCAATACCTTTTTTTTCACTTTTCGGCTATAATATTCCGAGAGTTGGCAGCAAATTTTGGGTAGGTATTGGAAGCAAGCTGAAAATGTATCACGTAGCTTCCTATTATACCCTTACACGGAGGTACAGGTAAAGGAGGCTGGCTGGTGAGTAGCGAGGCATATAAGTCTACAGTTGACCACCACCTTAATGTAGTCTAGAGAACTAGAGTAGTACTTTTAACTCATATTACGCAGAAGACATCTACTCACTTTATACTTGATGACATCCTGATCATATCTACAACGGAATACACCCACTCAAGCGACGTATTCCATAGTTTAGATATTCTTATTACAAAAGTATAGACACATCTCATCGTTCAAATCACTAGGACAACAACCATGAAACTTTGTTCTTCGTGCTACAAATAGTCCCATAAAAACGGTAAGGTGGTATCATTAGTGGTAAACTACACACATTCCGCTTAACACTTATACTTTCTTAACTACCAACTCAATTTGAATACATTTTAAAATTTAGAACATTTCTTTGTCTTAGAAAGTTTATTTCCAAGACTGCTTATTACGATACGATACTACGATAACGATATTTTGAAAATTTGTATTTTCTAAAATTACAGACCTACTTATTTTAGCATAGCCTCAAATGGATTTTCTTGGTACTACTGTCTATTAGAGTTTTAGCTAGAGCAGATAGCACAAGGTCTGAAAATCGTCCTAAGCTTCATACTAGTTATGGCACAAATACATTGTACCTAACATCTCCTACAAATACATATATCTTACCGTACTTTTAATTAATACCTCGTCTCGTTTAACAAAAATTAATCATAACACCCGTAGTGCCTGACCTGCATCTCTTCTCCATCTTTTTCCAATCATAGATGTAGAAGTTTGTCACTACTACTGATTTTAACGGTGCAGGAAGATATCGTGAGGAAATTGGTATGTTACAAGAACAAATCTTTTGACGACATACGACATTCATCATTCCGCATGTATCCAACGTGTTAGAATCATTGACTGCAGGCCCGTTAACAAAATTTACTGGTCAAATGAACCATCAGGAGACCTATGTAGGATGATAGAATGGCATTAAACAACTGAGTAAGAATACCGTACAAAAACATATGCCCAAAATGTACCCACTCTACTTGCGCTTTTGAGTGCTCACCTGCACTCAGTTTGACAGTTTACAAGTAACGGCATAGTGCTGAATATTATTATTTTATACCCATATATCGTCCTATATAGGTCTCCTGGTGGTTCATTTGACCCATAATTTTTATTGACCGGCCTGTAGTCTATAAAGCTTTGATTCTCTCTTTATGAGAGAAGGCTCGTGGTCCCAGCTGGGAACATAAATCTAATTAGATAATTATGATTGGTACCTACGTGAGTATTACGTAAGAAATTTAAATTAATGATCAACGATTACAATTAATAGTACAAGAAATAAATGTTCCTTAATGATCTTAACCTTTGATTTATTTTAGAAAACTTTCATTTGAATAAATTAGTGATTAAAATAATGCAAAGACATGGCGTGTATCAATTTATGGGTGAAATCTATGGGTTGATTGATCGTGTGTGTAAAATATTCACACGTTCATTCACCCCAGTTTTTATAACCGATTAAATTAAACATGCATTATTATTTGTTGTGGTAATAAAGGGTCGGCAAACGTTCCGAAATACCGAAATACTTTTTATTTTTCATATCTCCTGCTCGACAAAGTCCAATTATATGTCATGAAACGTCAAAACAGAGCAAGTGATTGTGACCTTTCAAAATGCAGAGGTAAGTAATATTGAAAAGATTCCGTAGGGATATAAAATGATTTGAATTTGGAACGTTAAAATTCGTATGAAAATTCTTACCCATAGTACCATTGTAAAAAAGACTTTATTAAAAACTCAAACTTTTTTTCCAAATATCGAACTGGCACGCACAGAAACAAAACACAAAAAAAGAAAATATAAAAAGGCGCCATTGAGTGGAATTTTGTTAGTTTTGAATTGTATCACTTTAATTCTTAAAAAACACCAAAATGTCTTCAAGCGATAGTGAATTGACCCCGGAGTTCATCAAATTGGACGCTTTAGGGATTATTAATAATCTACTTCCGGAAAAATCGAAAGATAAATACCTAAAAGCTTATTTTATATAGCCCTTTCTTTTAATTGACTCGTAGAAGATATGAAAAGTAGAGTATTCACCTCTGAAGTAAAAAACTGTCTTGTGTCATAGGCGGCTTGGATCCCTCGCTTCACTCGGGACACTACAACTCCCTCGCTTTGCTCGGGAGTTGACTCGAGTCCCTCGCTGCGCTCAGGATCCAATTTGACGCCCAGGACACAAGACAGTGCTTTACTACTTGGTGAATAATCTACTATTATATTTTGTAGTGGTGGGAAACATTGCAGAGACAACCTGGGTAAGTATTTCCCTTGGCCAGTTATTCTACCGCCAAACAGTGCTGCTCAAATATTACTGTGTTCATAAGGCAATGTTTCTAAAAAAATATTCGATTAATATCACTGGGTGCTGTGCAGTGCTAGGCAGTATTTAAGATTCTTCGTGTGCATACAGCTGCGTGATATTATTTTGCTAAACAATAGCTGTTATGGCCGAGTACATTGCTTATAAGGCCACTTTAGGGGTAGGTATATTAATAATATAAACATCAATTCAGTAACCCTAACGTTGCTTACAATTAAGAATGACATATAGCGACTTTTCACTTCTTTTGTAAAATATGTAAAATGAAATGTAACCAAACAAAATCTTTATAGACAGTTTTTTAAGTTACAATTTTCAAAAATATCTCAAAAGTATCCAAACACATTTAATTCATTTTTGTGCAATCATCTTTAACTCGCTGATTTCAAGATTCATTACTAAATTCAGGTTAAGTAACATTCAATTAAGTTAGTATTTTGTACCTAATTATCATGATTCAACTAAGTTTATGACCAATTTTACTATTTTATTTATAGTACAAAATAATTTTGTGAAAATGTTCAGTTTATTCTCTTGAAACAAAGAACTATAAATTAACACCATCGACATAAAAATATAATTTTAAGGATTGTAGATAAGATTTTAGAAACTATATTCTTGAACACAATGGCTTCATAGTAAAAACCGTACCAGTAGACTCCTGAAGTGAATAAGTCTTAAAACATATTATTTACATACTGTAATGTCCATTTTATGTTCCCGCTGCTTGGGACCGTGGTTTTCTCTCACAAAGAGAGCATCAAGGCCATACTCCAACACGCCAGTGCTTGTTGGCAGATGATGATTCTCGATCTTTCTATAAACTTGCTGGTTCCTTCACGATTTTTTTTAAAGTACTGATTGACGTGACGAACAGGACATGTGCCTGATGATAAGCAACATGCCTGACACATAACAGCACAATAGCACGCAGCTATTGGTTGAAGAGTCCAAATCATTAACTAGAACTGCACTGCGCTCGTCACCCAGACATCTAAGATATTATATCTCTAAGCCCTGCAATTTCTCTGGAAACATTGTATTGAGAAAACATTCACTGGAACACAGTAATATTTGCCCATTACAAAGGTGTGGTACTTCCCCAGGCGGACTCTACCAAGAGTCCTAATACTACAAAATTCTTTATACTTTAAAATCAGTGATTTTGAGTAAAACAGGGCTTAAAACCATTGCCATTCAAATTTTCTGAGAGAAATTCATACAAAAACCAATTTGAATTGCAATGGTCATTCAAATTTTCAACCGGCTTGTGAAAAGTTTATACATTTATACTAATCGTAGCATAAAATGAATGAATATCTAGAGAGAACGTAATAGTCACGTAGATCTACGGACTGTATAGGAAATTGGAACCGCACCCGGAGCGGATGTAAAAGATATCCTATTTTACATAAATTTCTCAACGTTACGAGAACATTTTGCTGCGTTTTAACACTAAAGCCACCTCATCACTCATGCACACGTCACTATAGCTTTATAAAATACTAGCAGTGCCCGGCAGTTTTACCGGCATAGTTCCCGTTCCTGTTACTTTTCTGCAATAAAAAACTTATGATATACTCCAGATCACCTTTTTTTGTTTATTTTGTTAAATAAGATGTGACCAGACGAGCAGGACATGTGCCTGATGGTAAGCAACATGCCTGCCACATAACAGCACAGTGACACGCAGCTATTGGATCATGAAGAGTCCAAATCATTACCTAGCACTGCACTGCGCTCATCACCCAGAGATCTAAGATGTTATATCTCGAAGCCCTGTAAGGTCTCTGGAAAGATTGCCCTTCAAACCGGAACACAGTAATGTTTGTACATTACTACTTGGCGGTAGAATAACTGGCAAAGGTGTGGTACTTCCCCAGGCGGACTCGCTAGGAGTCCAACCACTACAAAACCTGTCACCTGTACTTAAATTACTGTTCCAAATTTCGACTCGATCCGTTTACCGTTCCGACGTGATGGTTGCTCCATGTCATGTTTTGTTACTCAAACATCAAAACTTTTGCTATTAAAAGTGGGATGACTGATTCCATTCTTGTCAAATGGTCAAATTTATCTTTCATTGAAGTGTACTTAATACTTTATTGTAGGTTTTAAGTTTACCAAATATTAGAATGCCACACGCTATGCCTCTTGGCCGACTTTTTCTATTTCATATTTCTCTTCATCCTATGATCGCCTGAAAGAGATTGCTCTTAGCGATAAGGTTGATATGTGCTTCACTAGCTTTAAAAATGTATTATTCGTTTTTTTTTATTCTTGTATTGTGGGCATTTAAAAGTTTCTATCTATCTACCCATAAGCTTAATCCACACCAAAATTTCCACACAAAACAACTTATGGTATTAATATTATTCCCATTTTACACTTGAACTTCCAGAGAGAAACTTAGATACTCGTACATACTCTTTATTGAAACGCCAAAGAAGTTTTTAAGTAAAAAAAGAGGTCAACCTCGGAATGAAAGATAAATACGCTGTAAATTAATATAAACCTTTGTTTTGTCGTTTTAATTGTTGTCTCAAAAGTCACAAGTGCTATCGTGTCCGCGTCTTAAGATATTGAAGGTCAAAGATCGTAGAAATCGGTTATTTGTGAATATTCTAAATATCTCGCTTTCTGTTGCTTAAAAGAGAATTTACGACTATTATCAAAGTTGTAGAGTATAAATGTCTCTTCAACTTTTATTTTAACTTTTTCATATAAAAAACCGTTTTTTGCGTTAGGCCGCAAAGAGTGCGTCGGGTACAGACATACTCGTATATGGCCTAATGCAACGCCTAATACACAGGCTCGCCCTCGTGTCCGCATCCGTCTCAATGGAGGAGCGAGAGGCTCCCAACTTTCAGTCCTCTAACTAACACGATCTCTCATTTATCGACACGACCAATTTACAGCTTAATATCTTCCATTCCAAGGTGAACTCCCTAATAAGACTAGCATAATACAGAAAAAAAACTAAACAGATTGTATAGCACTAGCAGGCGGCCATATCACTGAAAGTGAGGTCTTCTTAGCAACCGTAAGAAGAAAAATTACACGTGGACTAGTCCGAAAGCGGGGTACGCAACTATAAAGTAAAACGTGAACGGAAAACCCCCACAATTATAACAATAAACTACGTCTAAAAAAACGATCTAGAAACCACAAACACGTACACACAAGCGAAAAATAAATTAATATGATTGCTTTAAGATAGAGCTACCCGCTCATCCATTTGAAGTCAGTGGCC
This sequence comes from Ectropis grisescens, assembly GCA_017562165.1. Lineage (NCBI taxonomy): Eukaryota > Metazoa > Arthropoda > Insecta > Lepidoptera > Geometridae > Ectropis > Ectropis grisescens. The sequence continues at coordinate 17,377,194 of CM029775.1, read as the reverse complement.
ACCAAGCTACTACTACTACTACTAGCACCAGGTATCTACTAGTAGATATATAGTAGATACTACCTATCTATCTACTACCTTTCTGCCTATTTACTGCAAATATTAGATATATAGTATCTATCGACTAGCTATTTGACACAAATAGACACATGTAGATTAGCGGGTAGCGCTTACAGCAATTATATTAATTTGTTTTTACTTTTGAATGCATGGTTATGGTTAAAAACGTATTTTTTTGTTTTATTTTTTAGTGCAATAAGTCGTTATATTAACTACAGTATGCTTTTTTAGATAACATAAGGATGCATGATGTTTTATTAAAGACCATATAATATATTACATATTGTTTTTAAACCTTCGCTATTTGAACACATAATGATTATATAGTACCTACGGGGTTTAATCACGAATAATTCATTGTTTAAATACCTAGACGTTTCGGCAGCGTTACAACCGCCGTGGTCACGAGAAGGCTGAAGAAATTGCGCGTCGTCTCATTGCGAAATGAGGAGATCTCTTTGGTCTTCAAAAATTCGCAGGGTTACCAACACGACACCCGACACTAACCGTATCACCCGGCTTCTCCGAACTCACTCCGCGATGCGTAAATTTATCTATAACAGGATTCCACGACGCTAATAACCGAAAACCATCATAATTTTATAAAGTTATTATATAGAGAGTAATGGCTGGCTTGTGTTTATTTGGCGAGTTTTTTCAGTTTAGAGATGCCATGCTGATATATTTTAAATTTGTCGCGCTTTGTCAGTATCAACTTTCATTAGCCAGACTCTAGTTTTTTTTTATAGATTATAAAATTAAGAAAGGAAATAAATGAATGAATCATTACATAAAATCAGCCTAAATGAAAATTTATCATAATTCTCGAAGTAATCGATGTACATTTTTGAGGATTTACCATAGGAAGAGACGCAAGGCATTTTACTTTCTGACAAACATTTTCACATTTTGTTGCGGGGCGCGAGGTAACGTATATTTCACACATATGTATGTAAACTTGAACTCACACAAGAGCAACAAATCTCTGATTGTATAAACTAAGACAAATGCCTACACAGCTAAACAAAACATGCACACATCTACGAAACGCTTTATAAAACGCGGTTGACCATTTTTTGACAATACAGCTCATTTAACATTCATATTAGACTACAGGCCCGTAAACAAAATTTATGGGTCAAATGAAGCACCAAGAGACCTATGTAGGATGATAGAAGGGTATATTGTAACAAGATTCAGCACTTGCCGTCACTTGTAAGCTGTCCAACTGAGTACAGGTGAAGATAGGGGGTTGCAACTCTCGATCGTTTCTCCTTGTCGCATGATTTTTGTACGGCATTGCGAATTTTGTACGGCATAATAGGTTAGAAGAGGTATTGAAACTGTATGGAACCAATGCCGATGACTAAAATTATTCTGTAAACGTGGAAAAATCATGTATTTTTGCGACAAACTAATAATTTAAAAAATCAATTTATAATTTTTATAGTTTCAATACCTTCTAATCTATTATTCTGCAACGCCACACAAAAATCATGCGACAAGGAGAAATTATCGAGGGTCGTAACTCCCCCTCTTCGACTGCGCTCAGTTGGACAGCTTTCAAGTGACGGCATAGTGCTGAATCTTATTACTTTATACCCTTTTATCATCCTAAATAGGTCTCTTGGTGGTTCATTTGACCCATAAAATTTGTTCACGGGCCTGCAGTCTATATGGGCACGACAGGGGTATGCTAGAACTAGGTTCGTCTACTAATAATAGTTGGTCTGAGATGTACATACTTATAAGCAAACTACCAGCCGAGTTGATAACCTCGTCCCGTTGAACTTGGTTGATAATAGAACAAAATGATACTGATATTAACAAAGACTTTACATATCTTTATATAAGGTTATTAACCTAACATAAAAACAATTATTATTTCAATATTAAAATATGTAATATACGATATAGCAATGGCATTCAACTTGCTTAAACGGTAGTCACCCAGTTAAGTTATACGTCCCATATTCAGTGCCACAGCGATGGTGATGTCTCATACGCATTGCCAAGCTGTTGCTGTCCATGTGACGTCACTGCTTTTACTGGCGAAAGTATGACATTCTTGACTCATATTTACATATCTTCTGGCTGTTGGACCTCATTTATGTAACTGTAGAAGTTTCGGTAACGATTTGCATTTAAATGAGACAATATACTTGGTCTGGTTCTGTAGAGTTGTTAAAAGCAGCTGTTAAAAGGTTAGTTTAGTGGTAAATTAACCTTGATATATTCATGTGGTATTCTAACATAAGTAGCCCACTAAATGTTCTCACAGTTGGGACTTGACCTTCTCTGGTTAGGACATAATCCACCACGCTGTCCCAGTGCAGGATGGTGGATGACGCATGACCTCAAAACATTCTTGGAACATTCCAATTTCATCATGATATTTTTCCTTTGCCGTATTTTCCTTTTGAAATGACAGTGGTGTGCGTGTGATTTGAGTACCAGAGGCTCATGATTGGCAGTCGTTGTTCTCCCGACACTACACATTTTACTTGGCGGGAGAATAGCTAGCACAGGTGTGGTACTTCCACAGGTAGATTTTGCAAAGAGTCCCACCATTACAAAATTATATCAATATATACCATATTATACAAACAATTTATAGCGAGTTTTATTCCAATCCAAATAACATAGACAAACAATTCTTAGATTAGATATTGGTAGTGATAGGCAGTCTGGTTGGGAAAGCAACACACCTTAACCAGTTATTCTTTCGCCAAGCAGTAAAATGCAAACAGCGCTGTGTTCTGGTTTGAAGGTCAATGTTTCCAGAGAAATTACAGAGCATAGAGATAAATCATCTTGTATATCTTGAGGCAGAGCGCAGTGCAGTGCTAGTGCGGTAGTGTTTAGTAGGATTAATGTTGAAAAAGCTGAGTTGCACTGTGCTGTTTTAGGGACGAATGTCGCTTACCATCAACATAGCTCACATGTCTTCAAAAATAAAACTTTTGCTATTTTTTGTTGCTAAGTTTCTAAGCGCCATATACGCATTTAACACCAAATGCTGATAAACATCAAACTCTTATTACCGTGCCGAATTCTGTTAGTTTGACCAATTAGAAATGGTAAGGCTCTTTACAAAATCTGCCTGGGGTAGTACACAGCTTGTCATTTATTTTGTCACTAAACATTTCATGTTTGGAGTGCAATGTTTCCAGCACAATTACAAGACAAAAATAGATTTTCCTGGTCGAGAACACAGATGAGTGATTTGATGTTTTCTTGATGTTCCTACTAGAAGTGCCCTGCGGATTATCCGCGTAGTTTCTGGGCTCGTTATTTTACTGTGATAAATAGCTTATGTGCCATTTCCGACTACACTTTAATTTTGTTTTAAATTCAACACAGCCGTAGTGAGGCGATCAAGCAACAAATTTACTAGATTTCGCAAAATTTGTTTGCCTTCATCTGGTTGAGGTGAACATAAAGATTCGCAATACCATAGTTTGAAGCGCGTGTGCATTCATAACATAGTGGCTTACGATGACCGAAGGCAATAGTGCCGTTGTGTTCCATTTAAGATCGGCACACAGTCACCATTCATTAACATGTAAACCACGGCAACGTAGAGTATGAGTAACAGTAGATCGATGTATATTATATGCTACTTGTAGCCCGTTTCACTCTTTTTAAGCATCGTAGTCAGGCTTTTGGTTATGTGTGCCTGTCTATTTATTTTAGGTTAGGATAGATTGTGAAAGACTGCTTGATGGTAGAGACCGGTTTTAATTTGGCATCCTGTCTACTGATGACAGCACTAAATACCTAATACCTTACAGTAAGTGAATCCCAATTATCCATAGGCCGATGACAGTCTAAACATACAGTACATTCATCCAGCCATTCATTTCGGATGTTCCCGCTGTTGAGTCCTAGGGCGTTTGAGACCAAAAGAAGACCTTGAAGGCTACGAAGTCGGCCAATTATGGATTAGCAGGTGATTTCGAAAGATTTTTTGAATGATGTCGTTTTTTTAGAAAGTTTTCGTTCACCATAAAAGAATGCTATTATCCTAGATTTTATACACGACTTAAAGTTTAGTATTCGGGCGATTATACTCGTCTATCCCAGTTTGTTGCATCATGTCATGCATATTTGCAAGTCTTACAAAATTCTAATTTCAAACCAGATCACTAGGAAATAATTAACTTAAGAGTATACCCTGGCAATTATAATTGATCTATTATGTAATGTAGTTAATATCTTAACTGTATATTTCCAAGGGGTACTTCGAATATTGAATATGTCGAATGGTTTTATGGATGTTTTGTTTCTTACAACAAGAGATTTCATGAAATTGGAAAATGGTTTTTGATTGAAAATTTTATTTAAATTATTTTATTTATTTCAAATGCTTGAGAAGATTTGGTAAAATAATACTCTCGCTAGCAATATTGTAGCTCAAGTAGTTATATTTAAAGCCATGTAGATGGATAAAGATAACTGTAGAGAAAGAAAACTCCTGAAAACCAAGGAACAAAGGATTAGATGGTTATCGTATTTGTATATTTTGTCTATCTCATAAGGTCAAACATGCAAGAATGAAAAAATTAAGCCTCTCCAACTGCAAGTCAATGATCATTAAGCAGCATAGCAATACCAAACCGCAAGTGTACTCGTACTTAATCTGTGATCCGCCCCACTCACACAGCTTTCTTACGGTTGTGTGCGAGAATTACCTGTAGTCTCATTCCTCGGTGCGCGTACGCGCGTTGTCTTGAAGAAAGCCTCCTCAGTGCTGACCTGGCGGCCGTCGCGATCACACCGGCCTGCCGACCATGTGGACGGCGTGACTCAAGTGTTGTGAATTTAGTGTTCAAGCACAGTGCCCGTGCGTTAACCCCAACCCTTGATAGTGCCTAACCGGATTTTTAAACACGGAACGCCCCGCGGCGTGCAAAAGGTAGGTTTTATGCGTTATTATCTAGACGTATCAGTGCTAGCTCAGTCGAGTGTTAATTTAAGGTAATGTGAAAGTTGTGACGATCGATCGTCGAGGAGTCAGCGTTGTTGACACACTTTTGATTCAGGTGTGGTGGCAGGTGGGCGCGCCCATCTCAGTTATACGTGTCCGACCAAAATTCCGATCTCGAGAGACCGCTTTCGGTTAGGCAACTTTCTTCCGGCTCTTTCTCTGCGACGCTTATCTTTGTAATCGTTAGATGTGTGACGAGCAGTTTGTTGACAAAACGTGGGGTTTTATAAAGGAGTTGGTTGTAAAAGCTCGTAATCGTGGCGTTGTACGGAAGACATCAACGCGCTCTGAGCGGTCACACTCCACGTTTAGATGGTACCACCGTTCATTATACCTCATTATCTTGATCATTATCTGCTCTACAATTGCGAACAGGCTTGTTTCTTTATTTTCTTATTACATCAGATTCAATTCACCGAAATTGGCCGTCACGAGCTGATAAATTATAAAATTGTTTAAACTAATTTTGTGATACTTTTAGTATGGCTACAATAATATTTGTCGACGACGTTAAATACAAAGTAACCGGTTTAAAAGAATTCTGGTTGGTCGGAGGAAGGTATTTACATACTTGTATCGTTGGCTTCCTTCTCTACTAATGTCCTGATATGATAACTTTCATTACAAACAAGTCGATACAAAGAGGACAGAATATACAACCTAGAACTGAGGTTGGACCGGTTTGCCCCCTTCCCTACGCCCTCCTTTGCCCAGTTACTGCGATTTGCTTGAACGCATCCTTTGCATCTGCATTTAAATTGATGCCCCCTTTCTGGTTATACTGGTATACTTTTTAATAATAAGCATTGGTATGTTTCTAGTGTTTAACTTCAAATTTAAATATATATATAATACGCTGAAATTTATGAACAGTTTCACCAGCCCCTGATATTTTATTTACAGATTTTTTAATAAAGCTTATATTGAAAATTCTGTAGTTAGTAAATCAATTTTTGTAAAGTTTTAAAAATTCGTTTTATTGGCATAAAGCCAAGCATGTATGCGTGTCGTGGTAATTATTAATTATAACAGTTTCGATGTCAAGCAGTTCAATGATTTTCCCAGAATGTTCATAGCCTTATAATAAGGCTTAAGAACTTTGAGGACAAAGAAATCAAACGCTGTATTCGAAATATTTAAAATTCGAGCCAAAAACCTATAAAAAGTTAGTATTTTTTTATCGTTATAGAAAACTTCTAAGTTTATGACGTGATATGCTCGTAGAGGCAATAATAGGTTTAAGTCACGTCAAGTTTTGTGCTAAGCAATTCTGTATTAAAATGAAGAAAATTCACAAAACAAATCTAACACCGCGAGTATGTTACTTGATGAAATAACGAACATTACACAGTATTACAAGACTCAGGAAAAGATTCTAAAATTATGAAACATAGTCCAAGAGTTAAGCGCTCGGTAATAAATCGCAATTAGGCAAACCATGGTAACACAAACGCGGAAGAGTTTTTATTCTTTTACCAGAAAAATCTTAAAGATTCGTTAATAACATAGTGAATGCTAAATTATCCTCTTGACGTCAGATTAAATTAAAATAATAATGCACATTGAAATCGTTATGTTATTTGTGACACAAATTTGTACGTTAATAAATAAAACTGTCAGAATACAATTAAATATATGAATAAGTAAAATAAGAAATGTACCTCTATTTATTGAAATTTAAATCTCTATTTATAAAATAGTATATTGGCTTTAAAGGCAGGCTTGGCTATATGAATAAATCAAACTGAGGCACTGAGGTAGAGAAATTTCTGACATTCGACTTCTGAATACATCACAATGTTGCCGAAAGGAAATCGTTATTTAGGGCTGTAGTGGTAAACAAATAAATTTCATGTATTGAATGTGATTTATGTCTCAAGTTCATAGATTTGGAGTTTTTAGTTTACTGTTTATATATGTGGCTTGACACGTATTAAAAAAGTTTTATCCTGAATATATCCTCTCGTGAAATAAGGGACAAACTGAGGAGAGAATCTTTTTAAAGGTAAAGTTTCTCCGTAAAGTTTCTGAAAAACGTAGTTTTTGGTAGTCTTAACACAGTAGTACATTAGTAGAACATATTACAAAGAAGTATGTTTTAGCGTATTTTTGATGTAATAATATATTTAAAAACTGTGTTCAGTGCCGCGCTAGACAGCGAATTCGTATTCAATTAACTGCGAGGCACTGTGCTCTTTTGAGCAGCCGTGTTCCTTACTAGCAAGAGTATGAGCTGCTCTTTTCGGTACCCTACATTGTAAAAAAAAACTACTGAACCAGTGTGGAAAATTCACTTCATTATCACTGAGACTGTATTGTTAATCGATTTAAATTCGGAAATTCTCGGAAAATTGTGATTATTTAATAACTTTATAATTCAATGAGATCGAAACCAAGAGATATCGTTTGTATTAATGAAAATAAAAATCCAACAATGTTTTCAGAGAGCATTCAAATGAAAAAAATATTAAATAGAAGGCTCAATAACAAGATAAGTAAGAAAATCCAACATGTAATAATTTCGTAACAAAAAACGGACTTAGAATACTTCGTATTACAAAAAAATCCAGGTAGAATTAGGAGAAAAGGTAGAAGATTTATCGGTATATTTCAACAGAAATAATTACATTTTGAATAGACTTGAACAAGGCATTCAAGGAGCTTCAAAACTGGTTATTATCAGCAATTTTTGTATAAAAGATAATATCGGTAATCTGTATGCGACGAACAAAAAAGAATTAATGAAGGTCGACGAGGGCATCACTGAATGATGTCTGACGAATGACCCAGGTGGCAATAGATAACTTGTTGGAAACTAAATCACTTACTCTTAATAATTTAGGGTGTATAAATATGTATTTAAGAATATAGATCTCATTGGGGAAAGTTTTCGTCTTGCGCAAACTGTTGTAAAGAAAATCCGGAGACGTCATAACAAGGCAAAGAGTTTTTGCTTGTGAAGAGACCAATCAGCAACTTTATCCATGGATGGCCTTAACTGTCAACTAAACGATGAGCTAAAGCAGAAGGCGCAGGGTCCTACTAACTCATACTTTCTAACTATACATACGCACATTCGAAGAATATTTCTAGAAAACATACATTAAGCATGATCCAGGATATTTAAAAGTATTGCGTGTACGTATCATGCTAAGTTACTTACTATATTACGTACTTATCGAACAGTACAAAGAAAATACACAAACTTTTATAAACAACTAGCGACCCGCCCCGGCTTCGCACGGGTGCAATACTGATTCTAAATATGCTAATAAAATGGTTGTGCCAGGAGATGGACATATACTATTGTAGGCTTTTTTGTAGACCTTTTGAAGGGGTATAAACTAAAGGAAATGCTGTACATTATTTTGATCTATCTGGGTTCAGCCAGCGTTTGGCAATACATGAGTACGACGACTATCGCAAGGGTACCATGCGCAGTATAATGAGATAAATCTTGTACATCTGGGTAACGGGCGCAGTGGCAGGCGGTGATTTAAGCTCTTCAGGTTCTAATTCCTATGTGGTACTATCACAGGGTGTTGCTTATTATCAGGCGCACTTTATCTTGGTCCCATCACTCTACCTTACAAACCAAACACGGATACATTCAAGTGATTCAGGATGACACTTGTACAACTTTTCTTGATTGTAGATACTTAAATGACGTAGAGCCAAAGTAACGATGTTACCATTTAAATTGCACATAACTCATGATTGTGCACGACTTAAAAAACAAACTTTCATTTTTACTTGTCCAATATACAAATATACCGTCCGGGAGGTGTGTTACAACTCTCAAAATGATCTAATCAAACATTTCTCTACCCACTCTTTCTTATATCTAGCTGTAAAAGATATTTTAACTATCGCATTCATTGATAAAATGTCTATAATTACGCCACCAAAAATCTCGTTTGGTGAAAGTACTACGTACAAACAGTACGTTACATATTAGTAGGTATTTTCACTACATCTGCATAGCAAATGTTTGCCCGTATAGAGAGTGGAATATGAATGAATTTTTATATGTATACTTACGCAATTACTTAGCCGCTTATGTGACTATGAATAAATACCTTACTATTCATTGACGGTATTAAGAAAGTTTAGACACGATACGTATATTTTTGCGTTGAATTAATGCGTTGATTGTGCAAATTAGTCACATTTTTATGTCCTTCTGTACTTACGACAGTTGTCCTTATGTGTCCTCTACTGCATAGATCGGACTTCTACGATCTTTGCTTTACTGCCTTTCAAATATTTGGCTAGCGCAGGCGGTATAGTACCTTACTAGTACGATTAATCGCATTCGGATATGTTAATAAAGATCAATATAACTGTAATGTCAACCTACTCCACTAACTTAGTGAAAACCGTCGGGTTTCCTCTTTAATTATAATTTCTTGGAAGAAAGTCGATGTTAGCGTTATATTGAAGTATTTTTATTTATTTAATTTGTGTTTGATACAATACTTTATATTTCAAAAATGCACTCAACGCTTATGCGGCCCAAAAATCATTCGAATTTTTGAGTATATTCAGAAAGTCGTTTTCGATATTTTTGACATTATTAATGATTAACAAACTCAGAGATCCCAAACTAAATTTAAGTCAATTTTGTAATATATGTCTAAAATGTCTACATAGTCAAAAATGTGTATAATGTAGTCAAATATGTGTAGAAGTTCATTTGTTATTATTTAACATAATGTACAATCGGAAAACGTAATAATAATTAAAATTCCGATAAGTTGTTGGCAAACGTGTCTATTTGTAATATGGGTCAGCAACATAGTTGCACGTAATGCTTTATCTTAACAATTACTCACAGCGATCAAAAATTAAAAAATCACATACATTCGTCATTCCTACTTATTATTGCAATTATTTTAAAAATTACCAATATTCTGGTTCTGGGAGATTGATGGTCCAATACAGCAGACATTAGAAGGTAAAGTGTATCTCTCTACTTGGTCTGCACAAGGTAACAACTCCCAATCAGTTTTGTACTGCCAACCTTATTCCTAAGAAATGGTCAAGTACAATAAAAAATATTATATATAAACAAAAATTAGTACTTAAGCGTTACTGTTTCATTCATAAATCGTAAAAAAATGTGAAACATGAAACCATTTAAGACCATTATGGAATTCACAGTCAAAATCACAGAACTTATTAGTAAACTAGCAGCGCCCCGCGGTTTGTTCCCGTTATTTTTCCGGGATGAAAAGTAGCCTATGTGTTTTTTCATACTATAATCTAACTGTGTTTCAAATTTCAGCCCGATCCGTTCATTTGCTAAGCTATGATTGAGCAACAAGCATCCAAACATTGACATTGTAAAATTAGTAGGATTTATAATATTTCCACATCTGCTATCACAAATGAGTACATAGTTCGGTAAATAATTATAATCATTAGGACATATTTAAATTTATAAAGTGATCCTTACAAAATTATAACCGTATGTCAAAAATTAGGTACTGTCATTAATTACTTAACTTCAATTGGTCATAATTTTTCAAATTTATTTTACCGAGGTTTTAAAATTCCCCAAAAGCATTAAAAAACGTTAAATTAAAACAGTCGCTTATATCACAAACAAATAGCCCACTTTATGTTCTCATTTCTGGTACTCGTGATATCTTTATAATCTACCACCCTGGCAATATGTGGGTTGACAATAATTATCACTTGTCAATTGTCTTTCTTTGAAGAAGTTGCGTTTCTCACGATATTTAAGTCCACAATTAAACTTGGCACTTGCAAACAATCAAACTTAAACCTATTATGTAAGGATGCACCGACACAGATAAGTGGACGGTACTTTAGATTGGTAACCACAACTTCGTGGGAGTTCAACATTACTTATGTGAGCTGCGAGTAGGGCGTGAAATTCGCGAATGCAATACGGCAATCAGACTTGACATATTACGTAATTTTTAAATGTTACGGTCAAATCTAATTCACTATTGAGAATATAAACTTAACCTCATATTGTGTTACTGTTCTTAATCATTCACAAGTTCAAATTTAGTTTCTTCGACAGCCCATTTCATATTCCTACTGCTGAGACGAGGCGTTATCTCCCAGAGAAAGAAGACACAAGACAAGAAGAAATAAATACCATATTAGCCAACATATGTTGGTGGATGACGTCGAAAGTCGTCTTTCTAGGTACATGCTACTTTCGTGACGATTTTTATTTTCCTTCACCTTAATCAGCATCACATAATGGTGATGGCAAACTTGTCACTGCACTACGAAACACACTACATGTACAAAATATCTTTTACATTTTAATACTGGTTTTGCCAATTTGTATGTATTTTAAGCATGTTAATATTTTTTTGGTATAAAAAAATATTATTTCGCTCTATGGTTTTTCTGAGGAAACGCATGTAAGAATCTAACACAAAAAAGGAAAGAAAGCTTGAGTTTATTTTCATTTATTAATTTGTAAAGACGCGTACATAATCTAGTTCTACCACTAAACTATCAGATGTCACGCAAAATAGTGAAATAATGGGGATGATGCCTTAAAAATATACCATTCTAAATTCCGTCACGTAGATTATAAAAAAATTTGGTACACGTATTTTCTATTTTATCAAATAATTATTATTCGACAAAGATCACCAAATTTCCGGAGAGGAGTTGTGACGTAACTTCTTTGTAAAAATCGTACAATGAAGTCACGTCACTTCAACTGGGACTTATAAGCACTGTATCTTTATCATTTGTTTGTAAAACAAAAGAAGATATATGTGAACAATTTTTTTTAGTAATCTGACTGAATATTTTTTTTAGTAACCTACAATATATATTGATAATTTTTGTCCTCTATACACTTCTTCGTATGAAGCCCACCATTTCCGAGCGCTGCGCAGGTATGCCGTTGAAAGTGCGCACGCGACGCGCTGACCTGGTTACAGCACCGGTAACGGAGCGCGCACCGTTGGAGATGCACCTATGTCGTTATATAAGAATGTGGGACAAGGAACTCTACTCGTAAGTTTTTGTTATACCTAATAATAAAGTAAACAAGTAATGACAACAACAACAGGAAATGAAAGCCTTCCAGTGAACAATTCTTGCTAAATTAATAAATATAATTTGAATCTCGGAAATGCCTCCTTCAAACAAGCCGAAAAGTAATAAGAAAATGTCAAAAAAATGTTTCATTCCTGAGCGTAAAATTTATCAATTCTTTAAACAACGTTCAGTAAAATAACGAAAATTACTATCCAATTGCAAAAACAGCCGTTAAATTAGTCACCGACCCGCAATAAACTCTACCCAATAACATAAAACGTTTCTAATGAAATATTCAAGCACGCACATTCAAAAATAGCATTGAGCTCAGCACGACACACCAAAAGAAATAAAGGCCCGAGATATAAAACTTGCTCAAAATCGCCGACATAAAAACAAAAAAATCTCATTCATGCCTGCAAAATGTATTGGAAATACAGCAGTGATGCCATCATTCACTTTTATTGTCATTAAAGTGGCATGATTGCACCAAAAGCTTTTTTTGTACCTAGTCAAGGGCACGTTTTTCTATACATGGAAACCAATTGCTACTTACGACGCGGCAGCCACAAGGTCCTGTGGCGCAACGGATAACGCGTCTGACTACGGATCAGAAGATTCCAGGTTCGAATCCTGGCAGGATCGGCTTCTTTTTGATATTTTTCATTTTGTTCTGTTCCTATTTCTTTTAAATTCGTTTGATGCATTATTTTTTGGTGCATTTTTTTATCTACGATTTTTTTAAACAATTTGTTATTCTTGTTTTGACAAAGTAGTTATTCCGAGTTCTGAGTGAGTATAGTGATACCAATACTAAAACAAAGTATCGGAATATTATTGTCATTGGATATTAACAATGTTGAACTTACCGAACTCGCCGAAATGACGCTGGCGACAGCAGGTAATAAATTCTATAGTTAGTACTACATAGTAACAGATCATAAACTAAACTCGACAGACAACTATCATAAATCGTATCTTCTGCGAAATCCTGCTCCATACCATCTAACATATTGAAATGTTCTTAGTACAGAATTGAATAAACCTAAATCTGCCAGATTATCGAGAACTTGACCTTTTCAACAGAATGCTACATACGATTAGCATTAACACCCCACGGAGTCGAAAATTACGGAATGTGGGACGCATCGAATATCCATAATGTACGGTAGTTGCACAGTTCACTGCATAGTTAGTATAACGGGTAGAGTCTGTTCACCTCTTCAGTGTCCGCCATCGGTCCACATACGAGCTTGTTAATTTGCATTCGTATATATTTAGAAAACGTGGAATCTGTGTAACGGTGAGAACTTGAGTTGTATCGAAGTGTCATCGTGTTTTTTAAAATAATGTTGTAGGTAAAAATATCGTGAACTTTGTGCCCGTACTACTCCGAAACGATTTGATTCAGATTTTTAAATGAATTATTTGTGTATTCGGTAGATAAGTTCAAAATAAGTTGTAAATGTAAAATATGTTTTACGCTCCTGCCCCCAGAAGCTTAAACAAAAAACAAACTATGGGTATAAAGAAAAAAAACTTATAACTCAGAATTTAATAGCTTACTTTGGAAACTACGCGAGTGAAACCGGAGGGCGTCGCCACAAGAGTATAGTTATCTAGATCTAGGCCAAAAAATTCTGACGCATTTCCCCGCATGGTCCCGAGTTTACCCGAACATTTCTTAATATTATAACGTTTGTGATAAGAACGTCTAGGTTGTGGAATGCGTTGCCCGAGTGGGTTTTCCCTGATGGTTACAATCTTGGTGCCTTCAAATCGAGAGTGAATCGGTTTTTTCTAGGTAAGCACGCTCCATCGTAGATCTCATCATCGCTTAACATCATCAGGCGAGATGGTGGTCAAGTGCGAACCTATTATAGTTAAAAAAACGTCTTTTTCTATTACGATTTGTTTCCAAAGAAATCACAGGGCATAGAAATAAAACATAATGTATTATATCAGCTATCTGGCCGCCATATCACAAGCTTTGCTTAGTTTGGGGTCAGATGGTGTTGTGCGTGAATTGTCCACCAATATTTATTTATTTATATTATTTATTTATATATTTTCCTGGGGAAACAAAACAAACAGTGCAGTGTAGTGCTTACAACAGTGCTATTTTGGGCAGACATGTTGCTTATCATCAGGCACATAACCTGCTCGTCCCGTCACTCTAAACTATGAAATAAAACACACGGAGCGGATGCCCTGAATTCGTGAAATGCAACTTTTCAATACCTACATGTATTGTATTACTTCGTATAGATCGCATTTCTCTTTTCACTACTGGGACTTAAAGCCTTCTTGCATTACAGCAGAATAAACTTAAAAAAAATAGTCACGCTTACCAAGTGCAGGTTGGTGAATTTTATATGTTCTCCAACGATTTTTTCCTTCGTCATAATAACAAATGCGTGAGAACATCCGTGTAAAACACTCCGAGGTGATGTTTGAATTTACGTCCTTACGCTTGAGAGAGAGAGCTCTTACTACTGATCTTTCAATGCTTGTAGTGCCTTGTTCGTAATAGAATATATCGTAAGTAGTAGTAGTTAAAACATTACGGAGGTGCCCACCTCCGCACAAAACTCCAGGCTAAAAGATCTTGTCAAGCTTACCGGTACAAAAGAATTCTTTATTGTTGCTGACAGCTGTGGGAGATAGAAAAAGTATAAACAACATTTTTCACGTTGATTATGTTGGATTAAATTTCTTGGAATTTCGCTAAGAAATAAAAACGTCAGACGTCGCTTTGTCGTAAATTGAAATTGTAAGTATGAAAGAAACGATATTACTTTCCACTATTTTCTACTTTTGATAGGAGTTTTCTCCAAATATTTATTCCCTATCATCCATAAGCATTTGATTGAGATCTGATTTGGAGTAACGCCTAAAGCGAAAATCTTTATTAAAAAAATATTTTAGTGTCTTATCTCTTACAAATATTTTTTTTAACCAGCTCATCGTGAAGTTTCACTACTTCAACGGATGATATTAAATAGAATGAAATTAAACGTTCGGTACATTTGAACTTTCATCTTAGGAAAGTTTCAAAGAGCTGAAAAGCTGAACCCATGTGTAGAATTCTACCAATTACTTTTCGGCCATTTTGGAGACGTGCAATCCGCTAGCAACGTCGAGATGAGAAGCGAAAAGGAGAAGGTATCAGTTAATATCTCTTTCCGGCTGCATTTTATTTTGTTTTATTCGTTATCTTTGGCATCATCATACTCTTTGCAGTTTGCTATTTTGTAATTGGTATTTTTTTCGGAATGAATTTCTACGCTACATAAAACTCACGACGTAATACGGAATTGCGCAGAAAGCATACTTAACCTTTATAACTATCATACTAACTAAAAACTATGATACCAGGAATTTAAAAACAAGGAATACCATATCTGTTTCGCACTTTATCCATGGCATGCGCACCCTACGGGGTAATTTCATACGTACCAAATCTGAATATTGCAGATTGCACCGTACGTAGTTTGGAAGTTAGCTCGGATGAAATAAGCCGACAAGGCAATGTCGGAAGTCAGAACTAGCACAATAGTTACGTTGTGGGCATGATAAGAATCGTTTCACTGCAAATATTTACAGGTTAAATTAGACCATATAAAGATGACAAATCAGTACAGAACTAAAACTGTATGTGACCCATAGACATTAAGCAGAAAGTTGAAGAAACAACCAATATAATAATTAATTTTTAGCTGCCTTATGGCTCTGGTGGATATTTTCCTTAAGATAGCCATGAACAGGAAAATTTTAATGGAGTTAAAGCCGCAAACTACTTGAAGAGGCTGCCTAATATTTTGTGGTCAATTAGTTTTTGTATTGCACTCGTGTCAGTAAATACAATAGGATCACAATATAAGGGTCCATCAAATTCGTCTAACAATGTTCTAAGTAAACTAACATTGGCAACTATTATCTTACGTTGATACGTTTTTGACACAAAATGGGAAGACTAATAAAGATTTGGTAGACAATGAGGGATTTGGTAAAAGTTTATAATAAATACCAGCAAATCTTTAATGGCATCGCAGATACCTGCTGTAAAACGACGATTTGGTATTTTATTTTAGTCAAACTTGATACTCAAACTCCTTATTTTCACATTTGCTTTAGTTAATAATACGAGTAATTGAAATGACAGAACAACGCTTAGAGGATATCCATAAAAACCTACTCTTTTAATATATCAGTGAGTTTAAACTGTTTATTCACCTACCCATCGTCCGTAGATAAAGACTGATCACGTTCACGATACCGTCTGGCAAAAACATCTCAGAGCAAATATTTTCTCTCTAGCACCTGCGTCTTTGTGTATCTCTGTACCACTTCCTTAGCTGCTTGTGATAACTAGTTTTCGCAAGGATATAGGTCAAAGAGACGTTGGCATTCATTTATAAGTTGATTCGAACGCTAAAGAAAACTAGCAAGTTGCAATGCAATACAACTTTTAATCGAATTTATAAGTTTAATATCTTAATCGGATCTAGATTACTTTTGTCGGGTTCTTGAGATTAAATTTTTGTCTATGAAATAGACTAATTTGAAGACAGCTCACTCTGATAGAAGCTATCAAGCAAATAAAATTTACACTATTCTTATAGCTCACTACTATTTGTATCAACAAGACATAGATACTGCAGCTCTCTGTAACCGTGTCCCTAACTTTTAGTAAATCCTTACGTTGCTCAAAAGTCTCTCAAACTTTTAAGCTGCAATCAAATTGTGTTTATTTGAGCAATAACATGTGTTTTATGTTTGTGATGTTAAACGGACTAAATGAGACTAAATTAAACTTAAATCATATTTTGCAATACGACGGCAATTTCAACGTTGCGTTTTTCTCTGCCTAACGAAAAATCTGAATTGGAATTGTTTTTATTAAAACATTCTTATCCTACACAACACTCTTTAAAATATGTAATAAAACCTAAGAGACAAGAGTTATGCAACGCTATATTATGTACATGTTGTGTACGCAATTACGCACTTGCTTAACTGTATGATCAACTAACAGAGTTTAGCAACGAGAAGTATTTGACAATAGAGTAGGAGCATTATAGATTTATCTGCGCCGGTCTGGGTTTGCGACAGCTAATAGTTTCGACGCGATCCCTTCACAAACCGACCTTGGCTTGTCGCAAGGCTTGCTGCAGAGGAATGCGACCGCATACTTGTGCTATGTTGACAATCCTTATGGATAGATAAAATATCTACTATGTGGTAATCATCATTAGCCTTTTTTTACTTACTAGATAACCCCGCAAACGGTATGGTTCTATTGAAATTTATAGCCAAATGAAAGGTCAAAGTGACGTGGCTACGGACAAATTAGTTAGATATTATTCATTCAGATATACTAAAAAACGTGATAAAATAAAATAGAGTATCGGGGCAGAGGGCTGAAGGACTTATTTGCAATTTATATTGCATATTCCAAATATGCAATATGAACTTGTACATGATAAAATCTAAAATAAATTGACTTGTATGTACAATAAAATATTAATAAAGTAAAAATGACTTTAACTTTAGTATAATTCGTGAGCTTTACAGAACTCTATATAAAATTTTGCTTTAAATGTACAGCGCTCTAATTAGTAATTCAAATCAAAGCTGCATGTATTAAAGCAATATTCATTAGGATTTCACTAAACAAGGGCTATTTATCATTGTTGTATTCGGCCTTCCAATCGATATTGCCAAATATACCGGTCTAGTGGGAGTCATACTTTGCATTCGTAATGTCAACGAAGCGATTAAATATAAACTAAGCCATTGGAATGCTGTTATACATATGACGTAATCTAGACAATGCGTTTTATAATGGAATTTATAGTAACAATATTAAAATCAATTAAGATAAAGTAATTATTAATTAGTACATACAATGAATCCAACCATCGCTACACAAAACTTCTTAAGCTCAGAATAATTATATACTGATGTGACTCGTATGAAAAAAGTCAGAGGCGTATTATAATCTGGATAAATATTTAAAATGCGACGGTAAAACATGACTTGTATTCTTAACTGGCAGCGCCATGCGCTTTTACCTGTAGTTTCCGTTCTCGTAATTTTCTTGCCATAAAAGTAATTAAAAAAGTAGTCTATACGTGTGCTATTCCAGGTTATCTATGTTAAAAATTCAAATTAATCCATTCTATTCTTAGAACGTGATTGAGCAACAAACATACAAACAAACATACAAGTGCTGTAAACAATCATCAAGTAATACATTTTATACCTCATTCATTGAATCAATATTAAAGAATAATTAAACTCGACCTAATCCTCTATCACGGCGATATTTGAAACACAATATGTACCAACAGCCTGTAAACTTGCAAACCTTAATGAAAACAATCAGGCGAGGGATCGCCAACAACAGATAGACTAATAATAAACAGATAAACAACACAACAAACAATAAAAGTCAATAACGACCGTACAATATTACGGCGATTACGAAAATATTACGATGTTCAATAAATCTATAAATTTTCGCAATAATACATCCGAATATCATAAATTACCGAACTTTATAATAACTGTTGTGTAAGCCAAACTGTTGGTTGTAAAATAATTTTAAGTTGAGAACTTACACACTGCCTAAAAAATTACCTATACGTATGTGAATGAAATTTAGTAACAATACTTGTTCAACTTAGAAATATTGGTAGTTTGGAATAGGGTTTCGTAGTTTATGTATAGGAAATTTACTTTAAAACAGAATAAAAAGCAGATTTTACAAAATAATATGTTATGGTCAACATATTTAAGGCTAAGGTTAACATTAGAACATTAGACGTTTGTCATCAAACAAGTTTCCTTATGGTGATGAAATGTGGTGGAAAATAATGCACATTCCTTTGAAAATTACGAGATTCAAGGTTTTAGGTTCGACTCCAGAACTTTGGTAAAGTTTTTATCTTACAGGTTGGCCTAGCTACATAACTAAAAACACGTGTTGTCATATTTTTATCATTATAGATAATAATAAATAAATATTGGTGGACAATTCACACAAAACACCATCTGACCCCAAACTAAGCAAAGCTTGTACTATGGCGGCCAGATAGCTGATATAATACTTCCTCCTTTTTCGTGATAAGAAATATGTATACCTATACTACAGCCATTATTCAGTACAAGCCTCTTTTTATTCTCTGCGATATCTTTCTCGGTCCTGTGCCAATCGAGTCCAGAATAAAACCACGACAAAGACGATATATTATTTGTAGTAAAAAGTGACTTGACGAGCAGTACATTTTACGCATGGGTAAACAATACGCTTGCTCATAGCAACACAGTGTCTCGAAGCTGTTAGAACACGAAGAGTCTAAAAGTTACCTAGTACCTACTGCGCTACGCTCGTCGCCATAAGATGATTTTTATCTCTTTGCCCTGTAACTTACTCTCTCGTACTCTGGTCTCCCTTCAACACGTATAAATCTTTCGCCTTTTTTTTGCCCTGTAACTTTACTATATAGGAACATTGCCCTTCAAATCAAAACACAATGAAGTTTGTACGTTGCTGCTTGGTGGTAGAATAACTGGTAAAGGAGTGATACTTCGCCAGGCGGATTCTGGAAAGAGTTCGTGGCTCTACAAAAAGATAGCATCGACCAATCTACTCGTACAGCTGGAAACCCTGCATTCTACTTTTAACTGACTTTTCTCATACCTTTATCTCATGTGCCTTTTTCTTTTTTGCAGGTAATTACTGAATAAAATGTTCGAGCGTTCAACTGGTTATTCATAAAGAGATCTATGAAAATCGTTCCACGTCTCGAGTAAGTAAACACCAAAATTATGTTTGTGAAGGCTTTTAAACGACTTCGAAATGAATACAAAGCAATATTGCAATATATTGACACGCAGTTGCCCGTTTATTATACAATCACTTATTGTATGAACGAGTACAAACTACAGTAAAGTCGAAAGATGGAGCTTTCAGCTTATTTTCTGACTAGTAGTATGGGCAGGTAGAGTACAATTTTAGTTTCATTATTCGGCCATTTAGTATCTATGGTAACATAAAATTAGGCTCGATTTGGAGATACGAACCCAGATATTCATTTGTCTGTATAATTTGTGTTCACAGAACATAAAGGGACTGATACATTGAATCATTCAGTTTTATTACAAATAAAGTATTGGTAGATAACCAATTTCGAGTATTTGCTCGTGACACCGAAGATTTATATGTGACCTTTTAGAAGTACTTTAATTATTTGGTTGGTAACCAAGTATGTTGCAAACGGAGTGTGTGAAATCTCGCACTTGGGATAATTGTAGCTTTAGAATTAGAAGCTTTTGTTTGCCCCTGTCGTAATATTTTACGTAAGAAAGCTACAAAGCATTAGTATCAATTAATTAAAATAAATATCGTTTCAGTAGCTACTGAAACGTTTGAGTTTCCCAACAAAAACACTATGACACATTACATTTAGCAAACAAAATTTTTTAAAACGTATAATCGCGGAAACAAAAAAACTATATGAAAAGATATGACCCATCCAAAAATGTCTCGGACGTCCCACAACATTGTCTGCCACCATTTCGACGGTACGTCGCTAGATCAATACATGAATCTTACACTACCCCGTTTTACGCAAATCCGGAGGTACGCGGTTTTTCCCTACTCCGCACTGTCAGTAAGTACTCGGTTTTCGACAAGGTCGGGTGTACATCTCTTGGAATTGTTTCACGTGTCCAGTGTAAATCGATGTATCTGTAATTAAGTCGTACAAAAACAAAAAATAAGTCCCGACTGCACAAACTTTATACACATAATAAAAAAAAATAACCTGACTTACGCGAATTCGACTTACACGGCTATCGCTTGGTCTCACCAATCGCGTAAGCTCGAGGTACTTAGTGTATATTATCATGTCGGTGAGACGAACTCGTAAAATTATACTCTACCATCAACTACTAGACGCAACTAAAGAAATTTTACTTCAATAAGATCTTATCGAGCTCCTAGATTAACACGTGCAAAGAAAACTACTTTTATCGTGATATCAGAGTTGATCCCAATCATAATATTGTATAGAATGCAATTGCTTCAGTTTAATCCACATTTGTGTAACTCTACTTTTATACATGTTTGTATTTACCAAAGAGTTTACATATACTACGTATAGAGTTGGCACAAACGCTTTACACCGAAAGCATGGGTAGCATCTTTCTTGCCTTGTCGCTCTTGTGGAAGTATCATACTTTTGTCGAGGCACATTACTCTGTTGCCATATAAAGTATGCACGTCATCTGCTTACGATTGACACAAAGGAACCGTGCGGAAAATCTAACTCTATGCGTAGTATTTGTAAACTCTTTGGTATTTACCTACATAATATGTTCCCTTAAAATTACTTCCTCCATTATTGATTCAAAATTTCCATCGCAAACGTATAATATTTTAAATATAGAATACGAGTATATTCGTTTTAGAAGTTGTTCATTTTCTGTGTTGAGAATCGATTGAACCTTAGGTCATCCGTAAAAACCCGGCTTACCGGTCCCGTTGCCGTTTCTCTACGACCGTGAATATTACAGCAAAAACTCAGTCGAATAAAAACTTGAACATAAATTTGGGTAAAAAGAAAATATGAACTGCGACACTCTTCCTACAGTGCAGAAATACGTCGCATATCTGTGGAAGTTATTATCTCTTTGGCATTTGGGATAAATTGTACGTTTTTCTTTGTAATTTGTGATATTGTGTTTTTTTCTTCTATAATTTAAGGTATTTTTTTCCGTAAGTAGCTAACTTTAAGTTCCCAGAGTTGAGATTTGGAGTTCTTTCACAAGGAGAGAGACAATGTCATAATCCACTACGCTGGACAACTGCAGAAGGTGGATGACATAAAGTCTTTGAAATATGTTTATCTTAGAACACATCGATTTCCTCGCGACGTTTTTCTTCATCTTTCTCGTACGTCTCCATTCGGAAAAATACACAGAGTTACAACCGCGATTATACATGTCATTAATGTAAATGAAATTTATATACGTACGATTAAATACGTAGGTAGTAAGTAACTACATTGACTTATTTAACACAAGCACTTTTTGTCCCGTTAAAGTTAGTAAATTGCGGATTATACTGCGAGGCGTGGCTAGTAATGCGAAAGTTTTGGTGTATAGATATTTTTATGTTTTTTGCTCAATAATGTCGGAACTCTTGTACTGTCTGTGTGAAATATCATCTCCTTTAATCGCGGGAAAATAATTAAAACTGGAACTACGCGGGTAATGCCGCGCAGCAATACTAGTTCAAAATAAAACCGACCACAATATTTCAGTGGCTGTGAACCAAACGGCTGTTTCGAAATGTATCGTGAAATCTAACACTAACCGGTTATCCGCCCACTTGCCTATTAGGCACCGCTGGGTAGTACTGGGCATGTCCGTTGACTAACTTCGACGGTTGACGCAATAAAAATATTTTAATGCCATTAATATAACTTGGTATGGTAATTGAATGGCAATAGTAAAACAATAAAAAGGGTTTTTAAAAAACCTTGCTTTATGATGTTGGATAGGCAATCGTAGAAAAAATGCGTTAATGTACAAGTGAAACAAACTACAGAAGAGGTAACTTTAATTTAGAATACTCATTGTTGTGGTGTATTAATCACGGAATCAAATTTTAATCTGTTGAATGTTTAGGCGAGTTAAAAACCTGCCAATTGTTTGAGCAAAATCAAATGCAAGTAGAATATATTCATAATACAAACTATCAACCAAAATAATCATGGTTTCACGGTTAACATTCGAAAGACTCTAGCATACTTGTTAGATGATTTGACTAAATTTTCATAATAAGAACGTGCACGTGTAGCTTTTGTGGGTTTTTCTTGATGTTTCAGGCGTTCTCGACAAATCATGAAACACATCATTATATACGTGAAAAAATATGCTAGTCGAATTAATAACCTCTTATTCAGAAGTCGGTTAAAAATTGCCTTTTGACTAGCAATCTTCGGACACGAGTGCGGACAGCTAATGCCTATCCGCACGGGTGTCAAAGCAAATACAATCACGTAGGTAATCGTGGACACTCCTTAGTACGTGACCGCTTCTGCCATGTTTCCCTGCATTTTTCAAATGTCTTTGCCAACATTTCTAATTCGTGAACATATTTGCATGAAGAATTTCTGTTTTATTCAAACACAACTTATGAGAAACTATAAAATATTTGTGGATTCATTTGCATGAACTTCAATAGTCTATTTGTGCTGTATGCACGTTTCTATGTTTAAAAGTATGTACTTACAACTATATATATATATATATAGGTAAGTATTATATCGGCTGTTTGGGTACCATAGTACAAGCCTTGCTTATTTTGGGACTAGATGGCGTCAGAAAAGTGCACCATTATTTATTCGTGTGGTGTTTATTCAACTATATCCACTCAGATCTAAATTTTACGTAAGGAGTCACAGAGTTGTCAAATTTTAAGTTAATTTCGGTCTACAAAGAATTGGTAACCTCATCCTGGTTGAACTCTGTTCATGCGGCATTTCCAGAAAAACAATGATAGAAAAAAGATATTTCAAATTATTAACACTTAGGTACGTATAATACACGTACTTAGGTACATATAGTACACGGATCAAATTTCTTAACAATGAGAAACATTAACGTCTTACTAACGTTAAAGTCAACTTGTGGGGGGCAATCGAGAACTGTTCTTGATAGATTTTTTTTTCATTCTTTCTATTCTCGAAGCATATGACCTAAAAGAAACTCGATTATCCAGAGTTAAAATTGGGCTTAGTAATCATGTGAAAAACGAACCGATTTAAATCTAAATTTTACTTTAAAATGGTACTCCTTGCCAAATCTCGCGGTCGTAAGATTCGGGACTGAAGTCATACAACCCTTATTATTCTAGCGACGTAAAACAACGGCCGGTAGAATATTAAACGATAACACTACGACCATTCGCTAAAGAAAACCAGGCGATATCACCGCCGGCAACGCAACCAGAATACAAACCGATGGCTTAAGCAGCCATAACAAAACAACTTAGTTTTAACAGCCTGTTAATGGTGTTAGAAAGGTAAGGAAGCGTTGAAAACGTAGGCTAGAATGGGCCGTGGTGGAAGGAATGCAAAAGAACTATTTACTCCAAGCCCTGAGTGAGGTACAAGAGAAATCTGCTCGTTAAAAGGCTAAACAATTTTCACCTGTGCTATTATACTGATCTATTTACATTTTTTTAAATTCATGAGCCGTCCACAATATAGAGACCTTTCGTCCTAAAGGATTGTACCACGATTTGAGATCAACTTAAAAAAAAAACGGGTCGCTGAAGCTTTCAGTCAGACAGATAGATAAACAAAATTCAGTCTTTGAGTACTTTTGAATTCACTAATATCGAAAAGATCTATGTTATTTTGGCTGTGCTCAAAAAATGGACAGACTTTTGTCTCACGCATTTTTTGGTTCTATCAAAATAGAGTCTTACTTAGACCATGAACAAGTAAAGGTACTACTGACGCACTAAAAATAGGATTAAATTTTCTATGTGTTTTAAGCATTGTTTTCCCTGTGGGTAAATTTTAAGTGGAAATGTGTAAAAGTCGACCCACTCCTCGATTTGTCGACAACGATCTACGTGCCTAAACTACCGAAGTTCGTCTTGGGCTGCATACCATCCGATCAGCTATGGTTGTCACATGAAGAAAGTTTTTCATTTTAAACAAACTGAAAATTTTAAATAATAATTGTTTATGTTATTGTGACATTAAATAAGAGCTAATCAAATGGGATAGATAGATTATTGTTTATTAAATTACAAATGTAATTATATATATTTATAATAGGTACCTACGCTTTCAAATAATATTTTTTCACATACAACACTACCAAACTCCAAACCAGATAAAATTAAAAAAATTTATATCATTTGAATTACAAAGATTTTATATTTTCACTACTACTGATTTCATTTAAGAGATTGAAGAATACAAACTATTAGCCGAATAAATGTTTGTCTTATAAAAATATTTGTCCAGCAGAACACAGTTTGTAGTTGTATTGCGACAACCCTACAACTTTTCACAATCGTGTCGTGAATACTGGCTCACCTTTGCCCCATGCACCTTTGCTCTTCAATGGAATCTTTAAGCCCTCTGCTCTGCGCCGATCAAAATTACATAAAAACCAGTACGGACAACGGACTTTTAAATATTCCTTGCAAAGGATCAAAAAAAATAGTGTAAATAACGTTTTACTGCAGATAACATTTATATAACAATAACATTTTAATGCACCTGGTGGTAAAAAGCACGCTTGCCTATAACAACACAGCTTTTGAAAGTCACGCAGCTATTAAACATAAAAGTATCAAAATCACTGCCTAACACTCGCCTATACCACCCACTTGCTTTTATCCCCCAGACATTTCAGATGGTTCATCTCTTTGCCTTGCAATTTATCTGGACACATTACCCTTTAAACCGGATTATTGCTTGTGATGTTGATGACATTGTTGCTTGGTGATAAAACAACTGATCTCTACACCTTGGTACGTGATACTTCCCCCAGACTGACTCCGCAAAGTGCCACAACAAAATACTTAATACTAAGTGATTTACCACTTTTCCTTGTAATTTATCTGGAAACGGCAATACATTTTTATTGTACTTACAATATGTTTAGTGAATTACGTTTGTAATAATATGTACCTACTTAATAAACTAAAAAAAATAGACAGTGGGTATCGTTACATTTTCTAATAGTAACAAACACTAGAAGGTTAAAAAGTTAGTTTAACACTCGTAGAATTTCAGTGTACATCGTAAAAGATAGTTTGTCATTCAGTTGCCTTACTGCTTTGCATAATACGTACTGGAATGTTAAAACTTGGAACTACAATGCAATAGAGAAAACTTTACAGACTTGTCTCGTATCTTCCTGTTTTAGTTTAGGACGAGTAGGATTCTTTTATTTATATAACTCTGTATCATATTATTTTATAATTGCCACTTTAACTGCCTTTGAAAACGAAAGATGTAACAATTATGATTTAACTTCAACCTTTTTGTGTAGGTTCATCATTATCTTCCTCAGCTGTGAGAGGACTCCCATTTATTTGGACATTTAACCGAATTGTAAATGGGCGTGGCTTGCCCGTTTACAGCCCCACCTCTGGGGCATAGTCCTGATACTGATGTATCTGAATACAAGACACATGACCACCTCCAGAACCAACCACAACAGCAACTATTTCAACACGAATAGCCTATGTCACTACCTATAACTACACAGCGGAGATCTAAGAAAATTTTCTCTTTTTCCTGTTATTTCACTGGAACCTTTCTTGGAACTTGCCTTTCAAACCGGAACACAGTAATATTTGCACATTGCTGATTGGCGATATAAGAACTGACAATGATGCGGTAATTCTTAAAGCAGACTCTGCGAAGAGCCTTACTATAAAATCTTCATAATAAACCCTACTGTGGTCATGCATGGTTAAGACTGGCACAAACATGCAATGCATGTGGGCAACAAAGGACTGAATATGATGATGATGACACCTAAAAAGGTATATAAGATAAAATAATCGAATTAAAAGTACCAACCTACATGGCCGCAAACAATTGTGAAGCAAATGACAAAACGTGTCAAACGGGCTTTGTAGAATAACAATCGCTAACGTTTTCAATGCCTTTGTAAATAATATTGCTGACCTGTGAAATTGAAAGATCACCTTAGTCAACAAATTTCAGTTATCATACAAATACACCGTTGCAACTTCCGAAAGATATAGCAAAGTAAGTAACTAATAGAAGCAGTAAGTTTATCGATATAGTGACGATCGGTAATTGCATATTAATTATTATGAGTCAGGTTATTGAAAGTGATGTCATGCTTCCTAATAGCACCATTTATTTATAACTATTTGTTATTGATTATTCTTAATTATCTTATTGCAATATGTATGCAATATGTAGCGTTACTCATAACAAACTCTACTTATAGTTATAGAGATATTACTGTCACGGGATCTTTTTTGTTTTTTAGGTAGATACTAATATATGTATGCTTTTGTCAGCTTCGGAGATTAAATAAGTTAAAAACATTTTTTGGACTCTACTACACTCAACGTGATAGAATACGTAGCAACACCCATTAGAACAAATATCTGATTTCATCACTGACATTGGTGTGTTTGGAAATCGAACCACGACCTATACCCTAATTACGTTAAATTCTCCATAATATTGGTAGAGAATTCACACACAACACCATCTGACCCCAAACTAAGCAAAGCTTGTAATATGGCGGCCAGATAGCTAGTATAATATTTATATAGTTGTAAATACATACTTATTATACATAGAAACACCCAGACACAGTGCAATTATTTGAGTTCATCACACAAATAGTTGCACTGGGTGGGAATCGAACCCACGACCCTCGGCTTCGCAGGCAGAGCTACTACTCACTAAGCCACGAGGCCAGTCAACCCAACCATAACTAATAATAATAGCATAGTGCACAATGTGGGTTTTTTTTATTTTCATCATACAAATACTCCGCTAACAAAATCACGGTCAGAGATCTCAGTTACACACAGGGAAAAATATATTTTATCGTACATCTTGCTTACTACAAGAATATCATCAAACCTTGAACTTTTGCTGCCGCTCGATAGTCGATTGTTTGTTTCGAAACTTCGCTGAGTAATCGGTTTCTCGATTAGTTTTGAATACTATGTAGTTTGAAAAATGTTTCTAGAACCAAAATCTCTAAGCGCTTCTGAGATTTGGTAAATACTTAAATTAGTCATACTTTTCAACTGTTCACAACGTCTTTGTAAAATTGGAACAACGCCTCTAGCAAGCGTAAAAATGAATTGTTTTTTTTCTACTATTAGCGCTCCTCTATTTTATCTGTATATCTCTCGTTTCCCAATACTTTCGCACGATGAAAACTAGCTTGTTCTACTCCAGTACATAATCTGTGAAATGAAATTAAAATTTCAACCCGATCAGTTAAACTGGTTCGACGTCATTGGGCAACAAACATCGAAACTTTCAAATTTAAAACATTAGTAGGAATAATAATCTTTATAACCTACTTTACTTAGTTTAAGTACTAGAACGACTAATCCACCATCAACTTTCCTCTTATCTCATCAAACAAAATCTCCTTAATCCTTTTCAATCTGGGTTTCGTATTGGGCATAGTACCACTACTGCTCTTACAAAGATCACCGATGACATTCGGGATGGTATTGGTCATCGTAAACTGACTGTGCTAACGCTGCTAGATTTCAGCAATGCCTTCAGCAATGTTGATTTCGATATTTTACTACAGATCCTTCGCTCTCTTAACATATCTCCATCGGCAATTGATTGGTTTCGCAGTTACCTGTTTGGACGCCGACAGCGAATACGTATCGATGACACTTATTCATCATGGTGCGGGGTCTCTGCTGGTGTTCCTCAGGGCGGCGTTTTATCTCCACTCCTTTTCGCAATTTTCATTAATGAAATCTCAAAGCAATTAACTTCTTCCTACCATCTGTATGCAGACGATTTACAAATATATACTCAAGCCTCTCTTGAACAACTGCATGACGCTATCAATACCACTAACATTGATTTAAATACTTTACTGAACTGGAGCAGATCATTCGGCCTCAATGTAAATCCAAATAAAACTCAAACAATTGTAATTGGTAGTTCCCGAATGATCTCAAAAGTAGATTGGTTCCAACTTCCGCAAGTGATCTTTGATGGTGTTAGTATCAAGATTAGTGAAGTGGTAAAAAATTTGGGTATCCTAATGGACAGACAATTTTCTTGGGTACCACAGCTAGCAGAAGTAAGTCGAAAGATATTCGCTTCAGCAGGTTCCTTAAGAAGACTGCGAAATTTTCTCCCGAATACTACTAAAACTGCGCTTGTAAAATCTCTTCTTTTCCCAATATTGGACTACGCTGACGTTTGCTATCTGGATCTTACCGAAGAGCAATTGGACAAGCTTGAACGTTTGCAAAACTTTTTCATTCGGTTCATATTTGGTTTACGCAAATATGATCACATTTCCGAATTTCGCCAAAAGCTCAAGTGGTTATCTATCCGCCTTCGCCGTAATGCTCACATCCTCTCCTTACTTTACAAGATCCTTTTCAATCCTACCACTCCTTTTTACCTAAAGGAGAGGTTTAATTTCATTGAACCTAAATCCTGTCCCCTACGCTCCTCTCGCACACTTAAACTTAAGTTTCCTTCTTCTACTCACGCTAACCTTTCCTATCCCAAATCGTTCACTGCGCAGGCTGTTCTGCTGTGGAATGATCTTCCTCTGAATATAAGACAGGCCAAGTCCCTTCCTATCTTCAATAATCTTGTGTATGAACATTATCTTTCCCCTTCGTAATTGGAATGCTTATTATGTTACCTAATTGTTTATGTTAAGTATATACTTGTGTATGTTTTTGTGTTTTTATATATAAAAATATTTATTATATGTATATATGTACCTCTGTATATATATTTTTCAATATGGTATTAAGTATTTTAATTTTTATAATAAAGCTATATTATATTTATATAGTATATGTACGTGTTACTTATCATATTAACACTACCTACATCACACGATATGTTTCAAAACAAGTTCTTCCTAAGGTTGCCTGGAAGAGATCGCTTTAAGCGATAAGGCCGCCCATTGCTCTGCAAATTATTGAATCGTAAATTGTATTTATTAGTGTTAAATGTATTGTGAAATTGTAGAAGTAATAAAGAATTATATTATTATTATTACTACTTATGGAGGTTAGTGTTCCATTGTGAATTTTTGAGAAAGGTTCACTAGTTTTTTAGTTAAATTGCAAACATAAATCATTCTTTGTTATAACATGAATATTTAGATAGATGAAGTTTTCAGCCAAGCAAAGGTATAACATCGTAAACTCTACATACTCGCGTTTCAATTACTAATTCATTTTATACGACAACTTTTTATATTATATGATACATGGGTAGGTATTCTAAAATGTAAGGCTTATTTTCTGACCAATCTTGTAAAAACCGTTTTCTGTCAAGGTACCATTAAACGAATACTCGTTTTATAACTATAATATATATGAATACTGATAAATGACCACGACAGGCATAAAGTATTCAAGATTAGAATTAAGGATTCTAATGGAATGAGTCATTCGCGGAGATCTGTAAGCAAGTTTTATAAAACCTCTACATAAGTCGGACTGGTGGAGTAGGTTACATATCGGTATCTACTTACTACAAAACAGAAGTATAATTTACATGTTTTTGTGTCGAAAGAACTTAAATTTGCTTCTAAGTCATCGACACGTCGTGTTTTTCAAATTAAAACTTATATTTACATTATACAATTTTACTCGTCACAGTTTCGATTCGGTTGAGTTCGATGTCCAAATCATTACCTAGCACTGCACTGCACTCGTCACCTAGATATATAAGATATTTTATTTTGATGTCCAGTAATTTCACTGGAGACATTCCCCTTCAAACTGGAACACAGTATGTATTTATTTACGTATTAACTCTTCAAGTTTTTCAGCATTCCCAGAGTATATGAATATGAGAAATTCAAAGTAACAACTAAACTGAAAGGAGGACATTATTCTCCACAGTATGCAACGTTTTATCATTACACTAAACCTCAAATAATATAGACAAAGATGATTTTGAAATGTACTTTACTCACTTTTGTATAAATTGGGGCAATACGCATGTTGTTCGTCTAATGACAAAGGGTACCGGATAATTATTATAGAGTGAGAATAATCATGTGTTTTTATAATAAAAAGTCATTTGTTTTTTTTAGCTTTCTACATGATTTTTAAAAATATTTTATCATAATAATTTTGGTTACTTATTTTGGCCGACACGTTGGTCACAGTCCGAAATGACCAATAGATCGCCAGTCCGGTAAAGCCCCGAGGTTACAATACGTCATGCACATTAATCATTGCCCAGGGTATCTATCACAAGGGTGATAGACGACGCCGAAAGAATTGACAATATTTTCACAATTTTGTGAAAAAATATGTATCTGTTGTTATGCTTTACAAACTTCAGTATGACGGATAATAAAAATGAAACTATATGTTTTAAAAACTATTATTCTATTCTAATACTGGTAAAAACGATTTCAGGCTTTCAAAAAACCAAAAAAATACTAAATCGGTTCATTCATTAGTAAGTACCTACCAATTACACGGGCACACTGATTGATGGGTTTCTCAAACCTCGAACTTTTTAAACGTGGAAATTTAAGAAGATATTAAAAAGTCTGTAATTATTTTTGACACGAGAGACAACGAAAACGATTGTTTAATTATTGGAAACTGGATAACAGTCCTCCTAAAAACAAGAAATTGTTGAGTGCTGCCACTATCTGTCCAAAATATAGTGAATTTGGGCCTTATGTTTACTTTCCTTGTATTTAATATCTTGGTCCAAAATTTAATTGAAATATCTCAGATAACTTACTAACTAAGACTCCTCACAAATGTAGTAGAAATTAAAAACAAAACCGTCCTTTCTCCTGAAAGCACTCGTCCTTCCTCACAGGCTTCGCAAACACCAGGGCTGTCTCGTTAGCTCCATTCAGCGACCAGGCACTGTACCACGACATCATATTGCGGTATTTTTTTGTAATTGACGATCAACGTTTTGTGTACCTTGACTGCAAACCTTACGACCAGGGCATAAGATTCATAGTCCTAATACATGAAATGTTGAGATTTATTCTTCTCGCAAAATTATCGCTACATGGTCTCACGGTACCGGCCCAGGGTTTTTTGTAGTCTTTTCGACATTGACTGTCGCCTTTTTATTTCCGCAACCCTAGTTGCTCTGTCGTTTGCTTGGTCGGGTGAACCATAGTAGATTGGTGAGGTGATTTTATTTCTGAAAAGAGCTATGTAACACGTACCCTAAATATTTCGCTATTGTAATTCATAAATTTCATCGTTATTTTATTTGTAGTAACTTAGACAAAAATCGGATGATTCCAGAAGTTTTGTTTATGGTAGGAATATCTCTAGAGAAAAACCTAATTTTAAAAATAATCCTGTATTTTGTTTTCTAATAATTCGCAAATGTTCTATCGTTTATTTAAACACATTTTGTATAACGGATGAATAATACAGTTCTTTGTTTCCCAGTTTTAGAGTAGGCTTATACTTAGGTGGTTACGCTTATTCCCGGTCAAATTAAAAACCGTAAACATAATTTCGTTTTTAATAAACGTTTGGTATCTGACGTGAAAAGTATCTTTTTTCGGTGCTATTTTAATATAAAACGGACTGCAAACTGGTTAGCCTTGTACACAACCGCTTGCCGCATGCCATATCCTCCTTAATTTGGAAATTCAAATGAACTTCTGCTCTGCTTTAGCTGTTAAATTAAAGTTGCTTTTGTGTAGTTTTTTCGGCATGTTTTTATTAAAGTTACCGGGGATAACTTTTCTATTAACATTATATTAGAACACAAACAATAAAATACACTATTTTTAGAAACTATTGAACCAAAATTAAATATTTGAGATGTTGCTGTCGTACGCTGTCTGAAAAAGGCTAAAGCGAAACCTAGAACACTCATGTGGATATGTTTAATGCAACATAATATAAGCTCAAACTAAGATGCTACGTATACCTATAATAAGCCTTCGCAACATTGAAGGAATCTACATAGCTTCTCAAAACACAGTCAGTACAGTGCCACGTAACACGCCGAATAACACAGTCCAGCACAGACTTATATATTCGTCAAACAGATTTAAAATAGCTAATTTCGTTGCCCTGTACTTTCTATAAACAGTTTATTATTCATACGATCACAACGGTTAAACAAGCAACTAACATTACTTTGCTTGGCTGTAAAATTATAAGGTTGGTGTAGTACCTCCCAGGTCGAACTTTTATTAGATACAATACAATTCATTGAAATCTACTTTCAACACCGAATCACAGGAATGCGGAACAACTTGCTTCCACAAAGGAATTATCCATTACAATTTTTGCAGAACAGTGAGAAACGATTTAACGTCAAATGTATTCACAAACGCAGACAGGTAAAAGGTCCTTTTCAAAAGTACGATCCACAGCGGAGTCACGGATTATGACACAAAAGGACCTTTGGTGACTCACCCGTGGTTCAGGTAGAAAACTATGTCGTTATTTACCTTTAAGTCTGTGACACTACTTAAAACTCTTGTCGAAAATTTTGAACTAAGTTCTGTTTACAACAGCTTTCGAATACCGTATTAACTCAAAAGTGGCGACTCCAGTTACCAGCAATATTTAGCGATGCGGATTCTACTTTATGTCCAAAGCAGTGACCCATAACATCACCGTGAAAGATCCTACGCACACGAAGGACAGAGTATTTATTGTCCTTCAAAATCACTTGCACTCTCAGTAAACAAATAGGAAGGACAAAAAGTACCTGCCTAGGTACCTACATAAACATTTTGTATTCTAGTTCTCAGACTTTTGTACTCGGATAACAGTCTCTCAATTCTGATTCATCAAGGAATACGGACTTATTTCTCAAAAATGACCACTGAGTCACGTTTCAAATCGTCCACATAACACATACAAGTACCTACTTTAAATACAAAACAAGCTTTTATCAAAACTAGCTTTTTCTGTCATCCTTTGCATGCGAAATTACTTATCACGTGATGTTCTGAGGGCAAATTTTGTGTAGGTAATTTTTTGTAGTGGTAGTAGAGTCCGCCTGGTGAAGTACCACACTTTTGCCAGTTATTATTATGTGAAAACATTACTGTGTTCTGGTTTGAAGGGCTATGTTTTCAGAGAAATAACAGGGCTTAGAGATATAACATCTTAGATCTCTGGGTGATGAGCGTAGTGCAGTGCTAGGTAATGATTTGGACTCTTCATGTTCCAATAGCTGCGTGTTACTGTGCTGTAATGTGGCAGGCATGTTGCTTACCATCAGGCACATGTACTGCTCGTCTCGTCACTTCTTATTTTTAAAAAAGGTATTTAAGCCAATCTCAAAACTTGTCACATGGCTTTCCTATTATACCTCTATATACCCCAACATGCAGGTGAAATGAACCTCCTTGCATTGGCCTCGTGGCTTAGTGGGTATTAACTCTGCCTGCAAACCTGGGGATCATGGGTTCGATTCCCACCCAGGGCAAATATTTGTGTGATGAGTTCAAATATTTGCACTGTGTCTGCGTGATTCCATGTATAATAAGTACGTATTTACAACTATGTAAGTATTATATCAGCTATCTGGCGGCCATATTTCAAGCTTTGCTTAGTTTGGGGTCAGATGGTGTGGGTGTGAGAATTGTCCACCAATACTTATTTATTTATTTTTATATTTAGACCAAGAGAAAGAGAAGAGAACTGTGCATAAGTTTAAACATAAGTTTTCAACTTAATACTCAAATACCCAAAACTTTGCTGCCAACTCTCGAAATATAATCTTTATGCAATGAATCGGCAGACGACGACCTAGGCTTGTTTTTGCAGACGTCGTGTAAATGAATAGAAAATACCGATAATCACGGTAATTATTTACAAGCGGGCTCTCTTATATTTTGCAACGCATTTGCTAACTAGCCACCTTAGTATTTTTAGATCACCAAAAGTAACTAGAAATTTCACTACCTACTTCGTTTGGAGAATTTGCAAGGGAATTTTAACATGCCAAGAATGTATATGTCTTTCATAACGTATGCTCCACGTAAAACAAAATAACATGCTACCGTCTCTAGATACTTTGTGTACGAAGGAGTCAAGATTTTCTAAAAAATATTTCTACTATTCTACTGTATTTATACTCTTTACTAATTTCTTACTAATTATTTACTTTGGAAAGTTATGCCAAGCAAGAAACATAGAATGTTCCAAAGTAAACGTGTGATTTTATCATTTTCGGTGAAATCTACACCTGTTTTTGAGCATCTCTAAAAACCTGTTTCTGGTTGACGACAAGTCGTATCTTCTACCATTGGATAACGTTTCGAAGATTCTAGCTTTAATATCTAATATTTTTATATAATTTTTCTGAAATTTGGATTGAGTCCTACAATCAAAACTTTTGTTTTTTTTAGTCAAACATTATAAAATTCCATTAAAATTCAGAATGGTTTTTGTAATTTTACAATCTCTCCATAACGTAACTTTTTAAAATTTTTAGACATTTTCTCAATTTGTAGATTGAATGTAGGTACTTAGATACCTAAATTGAGAACATCAGACCACCTCCTATCTTAAAAGCAAGATTTTTGAATAATTTATCATTGTATTTTCTCTTCAATGTTGAACTACTTTAGACTAAATTGCTATTTTGTCCGAACTTCATTATGTCTCAAGATGTAACCAAAGTAATGTCTGAAGTAGGTTTAACAATGGAGCTACTCTACGTTTATTTATGAAATCTGACATATTTCTTTAAATAAAAATTATTTAAATATTTAGATAAAAAGAACATAAAATTATTGTACCTTAAAAGTTAATAGTTACTTAAAAGTTTTCATAATACAAAATATAAATAATCATAACATAAAATAAAATTATAATACAAAATTATCATATTCTGATTACGTTAAGTATATCACCATAATTTATGTCATACTGAAGTTTCTTGCGGTCAGAATCCATTACGCAAACCCGTCTTCCAGTTATCAGCGCAAAAACAGTTGAATCGCGTAGCCACTAACTACACTACGACAGATCAACGGTCGCGGTAGAACTACGCTTACCTATACCAATCAATCTACCTTCAATTAGCGATGACACCAAAATAATTAAGACTATCACTATTCAAAAACATTGAATGTAGAAGTAACAGATGCTCAAAAGCATTCGAAATCCATATAAAATATAACACGGAAAGAAAAACTTCAGTGTTTTCATTTAGGTACATAGATAGCTTCCGTAAAAAAGTATATATATTGAGACGATACAACCGCGTGTTCGTCGCGTCATATAAAACTTAAATATTTTAAGCAGTTACAAGATTTGCTTTAGTCACAATATTAACAGGTTATGTATAGATAAGTACCTACTCGTAATTTTACTGTAGTCTCAAGCCCACAATAAAAATAACCCCTTAAAAACCTTTTAAAGCTTTACTGGCTTTTATAGCATCCTATGAAAACCAAGTGGAGCATTCTGTTTTTATTTAACCAGTTCAGTATGAAATGATATGATGTATGGTTCAATATAAGCCTAAACCCCGTTAGTTAGGCAGTCAAGCAGAATACTTAGTGGTATTCGACTCCGGTGCGCGTATGACTGAGCACCGTGTCTAGACGACGAATTAACGAGAGTTAATGAACTGTCACTGAAGCGAGCGTCATGACAAAAAAAGAGTGAATTTTGTCCTTAGACACTAAGTAAAATACTGAAGAACTAGATAACGCAATATAAATTTGATGAAAAAACTACTACGAAGTCACTTACTAATTCAAGGACTCGAAAATTACATTAAAGCAATTTTATTTGCCGATCAACTTTTTTAACGAAGTGTGTCTTGAATAAAATATCAATATTTACAATCAACGAGAGAAAGTCTAATTGAAAATCATTGTCTCACTTTACTCATCAAATAAGCAGGGCAATGACTATCAATATAAAACAGTCACTCGTCTACCAAACTACCTATAAATGTCATTCACCCTTCCGCGTCATCACGTTTTCACTTTTGCCATAAAATCAGCCAATTCCGCAACCTCACCGCAACAGGAACACAAGATGGCGTCGCAAAAAACGCGCGAAAACGCGAGCGGTGCATCCATGTTTACCGAGTCTGAATAACAATGCGGTACAAATATACGTTTTATCTTGCTTTTGCTGGCTCGGTACACCTCATTCCATTAATCTCATGTGACTTTAACGAGTTCAGGGTAAAACGTAAACACATTAGTACTGCCCGTAAATGTTAAGTAGGTATGTATCTGCATCAGTTACCCAAATTGACCCAAAATCACAAGTGTTGACACGCTGGCAGTCAATAACAGTCTCCATAAAAATTAATTAGTTTAAAACACATTTTCACTTTTTTTTTGTAAACTATATGTTCAATAGGTATTAAAAATGAGTTTAAAATGTAAACCTTCCCCTATCACTTCTCAAAAACAGAAAATAGCAGGTACATAAATATTCACAAGTAGTAGTAGGTACAATACGACATATTTCATACCGAAGCCTTCACGATAGTAGTAACTTTATTAATCTGTGACGATAGTGTTGCTTTTATTATAAGCACAAACACTAAATGAATCTTAAAAATTCGATAGAAACGAATAACTTCGGTATTCTGAATCAAAACTCAAACCAATTGTTTAATATTTTAGAGAATCGAGACGAGCCAGTCATGCACCTGATGATAAGCAACAAATTTGCCTAATTGTCGCTGTGAATAATTTCGACAATTTAACTATACTTCAATATCTTATTGAGTGAATTGTGAGTTTTTAGTTCGCGTAAAACTTGAATAAAAGTTCAGCAGTAATGCCCGAGCGACACAAGGCTAGTTTTTCAAGTTAAGATGGCAGAATAAGAATCGTTTATTGCGTTTTATAGCAACCTAGTACTTTTAGCTTTGTCTAGATAACGCTACGCGACGCTAGTTTTGTCTACACGAAACTAGAAGTACTAACTCACTAACACTAGCTTGATATCCTAGTTTGAAAAACTAGCCTCGTGTTGCTTAGGTATAATACACTAAACTTTGATCATGACCATTTTCGTGACCGACTTCACCTGATATTTAGAACGCAACGTCATCAAGTGCTAAACCGTTAGGTTTATCCCATATGTACGAACCAATTGGCCAATTGTTATTTGTGTCATGTCGTATACGCCGTCGGCGAGAGCTAAATGCGTAGACCTAACGGTGTTGGTTCAATGAACGGAAAGTGGTGCTGGTAATAATAATGACCACCTGTTTTGTAGGGGAAGTTCACGCCTTAAGTAGTCTTACAGTAGGTAATACTTAGCAGTAACAGGCTTGGCGCAAACTCGGACCCTCGGCGTTTAATCTGACGTCATTAGCTCCAGGGGGTGTAATGTAAGTGAATTAAAGAGCCGACACTGCTTCGGGCACTCCTAGTTTCTGTTTACATCTATTTAGGCAGAATTTGTGTTTCGGTTTCATGGCTTTAGCAGGTAGAATTTCAACAGATACCAGTCAATTGTTTTCAGAAAAAAATAATGTTAAATTACTGTAGGTAAGTTGAAACAGGCGTCAAAATAAAATAAAGAAGCGTTCAATTTACTTTTTTGTAATAATAAACATAAAATGGGCTTTATTCGTGAAATTAGAGTAGGATATTTCCTACTCTAATTTCAACTAACTAACTTGGCAGTAAATTCATCTCAAAGTAACTTTATATAAGAAAAGGAACACGTGTTTCTTTTGTACCTATCGAAAATGGATGAGACTACTACGATTAAAGAATATTTAAGATATACTTACCTAGTGTAAAGTATTCCGTGCTCTTCACACTACGTGGTATTTAAACAAATGAACCACAGCTAAAATAAAAAGACTCAAACATGTACAAGTATAAGTATTAAAAAAACTAATACTAGCTTGAGGCATCCAACCGTAAATCTATGCCCTCCCAACGGTCATACGTGATTTGAAAACAGGTTTTAAGCATTTTTGCAAATCTATGTAGGTCCCACAGCCACTTAGCGGCAACAAAAGTGTTGGCATAAATCCTCTTTGACAATTTATATTACGTTGTACTTTCGTTATTTCTCGCTTTTAAGCAGACTTTTACTTTTTTGGGTCGTGACTCAACAGAAAGATAAACAGAAGTAACGTGACAAAAAATACTAACTTCAACGCAGGTAAGAATAAAGTGGAATAGAATAAAATTTCACAGCCGAGTGACTTAGTAATTATGAGTTCAGTTAACCCATCATAACATTTCTCGGTGGAACTGGACGATTACCTACATTTCCTTGCTCAAGTAAACTAAAAATACTTTTACTGAGCTAGTAGTTGTTCAACTAGTTTCAGTCTGACTTCCCATTTTCTAACGAGATTTTTTCTGTAATTCCGAGTTGCCTTACATGCTATAGCTCAGTGGAAAATACCACACTCGATTACTATGTTGCAACCGAGCCCTACTGGTGATATTTTCTACTTCGAAGTGACGAAAGTTCGAGAACAATAGACTTTAAGGTTAATAACTTTCCCGCGGCACAATCGTCTTCACTCGCACTGACCGTTCAAAAACTAGACAAGATAATTGTTCGTGATGCCACTTAAGCTTGTTAGGAAGCACCTGTACAAGCGAAAACGGCACACTGACCGACATAGTCCTTCAGACCTTAGTCTGCGGAAACACCTACTTACGATACTTGCTGCTTTCTAGCCATTAATTACTCTAGCACTATGTTAAAGCTGGTGAAGGGACAGGTTTTGTTACTAAGAGACAAGTTAAAAATTTCAAACATCATTCAAATTCTTAAATTTATTTACTTTGTAATGAAATAAGTAGGATACTACTTATTTCCTCACAAATCAGATAAAATGCAACATTAGTCAAAATACAACAGATAGTAATTTTATTTAATTCAACTTCGTCCAAATCAATTTCTCGATTAATAAAATCATTGTTTTTAAATGTCAGCTATTGCATTTTCTAATCTAAAGACCCAATTCAGGTCGAGTCAAAAATTGATTAAAAATGTTAACATTTATAGGGCTTTATTTTAAAAAACAGTGATATTTCAGCAGTAACAAGTAGTTGATGGGCATAATGTACCTATTGCTAAAAATTACCGCTACCACCATCTAGTAAGAATAATTTTATATTTCTTCTGAAAATAGCTGATTGTCACTTGAAAAGAAACTAAAAAATTTCCGTCTTCAACTGCTCTCTCTTTGCTGATATGAATATTGATGGGCATCCATTGCCTTGTTTGGTGGGGGATAGAAACAGGCTCTAACTGTAAAGCAGTCAATGGACGAGTGACACTGACAATGAGAGGGTGTTCCGTTTTAGGTGTTGGTCACGTATGGTCTACGTGCTTCGTTCCAGCAACTTTCCAACGCATCGCAAACACACAAACAAATGAGTCGCTGG
Organism: Ectropis grisescens; assembly: GCA_017562165.1. Lineage (NCBI taxonomy): Eukaryota > Metazoa > Arthropoda > Insecta > Lepidoptera > Geometridae > Ectropis > Ectropis grisescens. Next base: position 17,336,957 of record CM029775.1, on the reverse strand, counting down.
GCAAAGGTTCCCTGCTAGATTTACTGTTTCTGATACCAGCATTCACATCTTCTCGAGATAAAGCTTATCATTCTCAAAACATTCCAGTGGCTACCATTTGTGCGAATATTCCTCTTCCTTCATTGCCACTAAACAAAATGTGGTTTATTAGGGTTCCGTAGCCAAAATACGGAACCCATATAGATTCGTCATGTCTATCTGTCCGTCCGTATGTCACCACAGACACTTTTCTCCGAAACTATAAAAACTATACTATTGAAACTTGGTAAGTAGATGTAATATGTGAACCGCTTAAGATTTTGATACAAAAGATAGAAAAAAACAAATTGTTTAGGGGTGTCCCATACATAAAACTGAAACTCAAATATATTTTTGATCAATACCATACGTGTGGGGTATCTATGGATAGGTCATCAAAAATGATATTTAGGTTTCTAACATACTTTTTTTTCTAAACTGTATAGTTTGCGCGAGGGACTCTTCCAAAGTGGTAAAAAGTGAGTGTCCCCCTGTAACTTCTAAAATTAGAGAATGACAAAAAAAGTGTATTATGTACGTTACCATGTAAACTATCAACAAAAATTGGTTTGAATGATATCTAGGAAGTAGTTTTATTTTAATACGTCATAAATTTGCTATTGTTAAAACACTGATTAAAGTAACAACGAAGTACAAGATCTTTTGTATTATGTTACTAGCTGCTACGGAAGCCTTCATGGGCGAGCCCGACTCGCACTTGACCACTTTTATTATTATGGCGTTGATCACATGTTATATTCTGAAATTGAGAAGCGTTTTTGATGATGAACATAAATACAAAAAAATACTTTAATTACAGCTAGGTACTAACAATTTAAGACAAGTTATTTCAACAAGCATTATCAAATGTGACTCAATGTCACCAATAAAAATGAGATAAAAAAAAACAAGCATTACGTAGTACTAGTTTAGGTATCGTATAATTACTTGTTCATCCTAAAATTAGAACGTGTCTTAGTTTATTTAATTCTAAACACAAAATACATGTAGTAACATTAATATGTTTATGTCGTTTATGTGCTTATAATTCTATCGCCGCCGCCGTCCAGACAGTAGAGATAATTAAGGCAAAGCGGCTGTAAATTCCGCCATCTTGCCATCGAATGCATTCCGTTACATGCAATACGAACTGAGGGGTAACGAAGCGATGCCTAATACATCGGCAACGACGATCGCAGTGGGAACGTTCCATTTCACGGAGAGCAAAGAGATTAGTAAAAACCGAATGGAAACTATTTCGATTTTACTTCACTATTTTTCCTTTCATTCGTCGTATACCGTTACTTTTAACAGCGACACATACCTGTTCTTTCGTAAAAATATTGAAAACATAAGCTTGTAAACTTTTAAAATAAACAAACTGTCACTATAAATAAATTAACAGTATAACCTTCTATATTTTACCACTTACAGGATATTGCTATGTGTGATACCTATTTCATATCATATTTTAATCGCTAAAAAAACTGCGTTAACATCCGAACCGTGTCAGCATTCTCTCCTTACTAAACTATGTGGTTTCTTCGCACAAAAAAGTACCTTAATTATAAAATGCCAAGTCACAACCATTTCTACGAACATCAAGCCGCGTAAATCTTTTCATGGCTAGTAAAAAATAAGACCATTCATTAACAGTTTATTTTTTCTGTTCACAGGTAATTACTCCCGGGGTTACCAGGAACGCTGGAATAGGAAATAAAAAGAAAGAACCAGCCTCTTGGACAGGTAATGTGGCTGTAAAAAAAATAACTGCTCGTTCAAACAACTTGAGCAAAGAAAAAGCTAGGCCTCTCACTTTCTTCGAATTATATCCCAAATTTGAGACCACGTGTGCCGTGTGAAAGTCAATGGTCGAGACTACGAGACGCCTTCTCGCCTACCATTTATTACTGTCTAGATACCAATGATTGGTATATTGACAATCAACTTTCTTGCTAACCTAGTATTGAGTAAAAAGCTATTACGTATGTTCGTTCAATTGAACTCGGCATACGCCTACTGTCTGTTAGAGTTTTATTGTAGGAAAATAGTAACGTTGTAGTTTCTTCTATTGGCTTGTGTTTGTGTGGTTGGCATTATAACAATTTGTCTAGTAATACAAGGGTATTATTGCCTATATCGAGATACATTGTTAAGTTTGAATGTTCGTTGCTCAATCATGTCGGAAGAGCTTGAGGGATTGGGTTGAAATTTGGAACACAGATAGATTAAGCCTGAAATAGCCCATATTCTACTTTTTATTACAGAACGGGAACTACACGGGCCAAACCGCGAGTCGCCGGTAAGCGAATAATGTGATCATTGTGTTGCAAGTTTATTATACCTAGAGCTAACTACCTTACACTATGGCCTAAAGTTGCTTTTTAATTAATGTAGATAATATCACAAATGGCAGTAGTGCACATTACTTAGAAACCCATAGTTTTAAATAGTATTTTTAAGCGCCATTTACTGAATATAAACCCTTGTGAATTACAACACAAAACAAGCCAACCAAACAAGCTTTTACATTCATGTTCACAAAGAACGCCTTGAATATGAATTAAAAAGACATTTACCTCAAATGGTTTTCTCCGTAAACATTTCTAGTACGCTAGTAAGTACCTACTTCAGCAGTCTTTAGAAAGTAAAGTAAGATGTGTGTTTAGAATAAAATGAGTGAGGACGAGCCTTTAATATTGATTGGTAATCGAATGATAGAAATTAATTAATTGATAAATTCTATTCGAGGTAGTTTGCAAATGACATCCTCTTTAATACTCGTACGGCGTAGTATAGAGTAGGGAAAGTTTATTTAGAAACAAACTCGTTTGATCAGATCTTTAATTAAATAAATACATGAAGAATCGAGTAAGTTGGGCATATGGTAATAAGTAATACATCTGCCCACTACCGCACACTAAACAAATTTTGCACTTTGGAAGCTAGATAGCTTTCCAATACACATTCAATTTTATCGGTAGATTTCATAAACACACAGAAAATACATAGGTACAAACATTCAGACTCAGAATAAACATAATGTATTACACAGATGTATGTACCAGTGAATGTACAAGCGATTTTTTAATAATTAATTTCTACTATAAACGATTCAGTAATGCTCGGATTGTTCGTAGTTCCGGAAAACGACCTAGTTGGTTGATGTTCCAAAGACTCAATCTAAGAGATTTAACTCCAGTTTCGTAATGAGTATATCTAAACTTTGGAATACGTTGCCTGAGTGGGTATTTTGTGATGGAAATAATATGGGTGTGAAATCTGGTGTGAATCGGTTTTTTCTATGTTAGCTCGTTCCATCATGGGCTGCATATTAAAAAAAGTTAAATAAGACAATTCGCTTGTTGTATAAGAGAGCTTGCTATTCAAAACAAAAAGCTTTTTCTACACTCAATCTATAGATTCTGCAGCTGACTGATTTCCACGTATATTTCCCCAAAAATATGGCACGTAGCGGTAAATGGTATCCCATAATGTACGCGCCTGCGATTTATTTGACAAAGAATTGTTATGCAGGACAACTGGTGGTATACCGTTGTTGTCTGTCCTTGTTCACATAACGGGCGGTAATCGAATATTTGCCCTCGATTCGATGTTTACGACCGCAGTTAGAATTAAATGTTAAGCTGTATTATAAGTATCAATGACCGGGGTATTGGGTCGATTTTTCAGTTCACTGAATAATAAAGTTTCTTGGGTCACAGAGGCAATGCCTTATTACTTTCTTTCTAGTTTTACTTTACCTTACCCAACTTTTATGATATTGAATAAATATAAGGATCATAATTCAATTTTAAACTTTCTTTATTTAAAACATTTGTATCGTTATTATTGCCCCCGTTTAAGTTAAAGTACCCATCAGACTTGGTTTAGACTCTACGTGGGATCCACGCTAGGCCAGGGAAATATTTTGGGCCAGATAGAGACGTGAACTAAGTTTTTTTTTTTATATTTCGTTTTGTCTGTCTAAATATTTTAACAACCATCTAGTCATTTGGAGAATAAACGTAAATCCTTATGGAATCTTTTTTTACCACCCACCTATCATATACAGTTTTTTAAATCGCAAACGAAAAGGAAATCAACCTAATCGAAGAAAAGTAAAGTGTAAGAAATACCTATTCAATTCTATTGGAACTAGAAATACCCAGTACTCTCTAGGTGGAGTAAGTTAATAGATTGGAGGCAGGTCGTCTTTAATAGGTCTAATAGGATTTAAACTGTTCAGTCTCGGCCAGACTTCGAATTGGGAGGTTACGGAGCACCGCAAACTGCTAGCTAACTCTGTTCCGCAGATAATTATCGCTTTGTTAAGTCGTTCTATCTTACTTAACCGGTGGGAAATAGTAAACTATTAATCGATAAATGTCTCTAATACATGTTTTCTCCTTCCAGCGAACGCTTCGTTATTAAGTTCTTGATTTTCTCTCATGAGGTTAAACCACCATCATATTTAGTAGTGGTAGGACTCTTAGCAGAGTCCACCTGGGGAAGAACCACACCTTTGCCAGTTATTCTACCGCCAAGCAGTAATGAGCAAACATTAATGTGTTACGGTTTGAAGGGCAATGTTACCAGATAAATTACAGGGCTTAGAGATATAATATCTTAGATTTCTGGGTGACGAGCGCAGTGCAGTGCTAGGTAATGATTTGGACTCTTCATGTTCCAATAGCTGCGTGTCACTGTGTTGTTATGTGGCTGACTTTTTGCTTATTATCAGGCTCATGTCCAGCGCGTCTCGTCACTCTAAATTATAAAAAAAAAATTGCTGCAACATATTTTTTCTATAAATGGCTGTACACGATTATACATATGCCAATGCTACACCCATTGAGGACAAATAACTTGTATGTACTCAATGGCTACACCGAATAAGACTCATTATACTCGTATTTGTACCTATTTTTCTATAATGCTGGCAGCGCCCCCGGATGATTTCGCGTAGTTCCGGTTCGGAATTCGAATTAGAGTTTTAATTCGACGTAATTGAGCAACAAACATCAAAACTTTCGCAGTTATAATATTAGTAGTATAGGCTTTCCTTTAACAGCTCTGTACTCTGAATAAATTGCTATTCGAATATAAAGAATCAAAATCACACCACAGTTTTATAATTTCACGCGCATTATTATAGACTGATAACTTTTATAATTTTAGAGTGACACATATAACAACTTACTTAGTACAGGCTTAATTTGTATATTTCAGGAATCATACATAGCGTTGATAGTTTCGCAGAGTATGGAATTTAGGTAAATTAACCTGACGAATGACAATAGAACATCACTAATAATCTTTTATATATAAAAATGTTATGTTGGTTTGTGTACGCTTCAAAAACTCAAAAAGTTCTGCACCGATCGAGCTGAAGTTTTAGAATGATATATAATCCGCATCAAGGATTGTTTTTATCTAATTTTTTAATCACAATGTGCCACAGCGAAACGTGGCAGGGCACAGCTAGTAAATAATAATTAATCAAAAAGAAATCTAAGAAATACGATAACCATTATGTTCGAAAAAATAAAATATTAAATAGATGCTCAGAAATTCGTTCCGTCATCTATAAACCTTCGAACATTCATCAAAGAACAATTTCAAATATTGGAGAATAGCTTTGTGTATCCAAAGCTAAACGCCGAAATGTATTAACTGGCATAGTACGAATTCCTTGAGTTAGAAACCTGTTTTATGAATAAATATTTACTTTACCTACAATTTCTGGCTCAAAAATATGATTTCAAAGTCACGACTAGAGGACGTGAATTCATTCGCATATAAACGAGTTTATATTATGTTAAAACGGATGTTTAAAATTCTTCTTTCAAGATTTTAAGCTTTTGTCACTCTCGCGCAATGAAATAATTACTGAATACGAAATCAAGTAGTGTACTGAACGACGACAGACATCACTATCTACAAATAATTAAAAGAAATAGTCATAGGGATTGTCGATAGAAATTAAAGCTTAGTGGTGTTATATTAGGTTGAAATATTAGTTTCAGTAGTTCGGTTAACCAAACTAACAACGGGACTACTGACACTACCTCACTATTGTCGAATATATATATCGCTTTGATAATAATAGGGTGCTGTGTATTGACTGGATAATAGTGAAGTAATAGTCACCGTTTAATATTCCTGGATACGCAATATTAAGCCGTTACTAGTATACTAATTAATAGAATAACATAAGGTGCTTGTTTGAATAATAGTTTAAATATTATTCAAACAAGCACAATAATTTAATTAAATTTAAGACATGTAGCGATTAAATTTACCTTAATACTGTGTAGGCCTATCAACGACATTGCTTATATATCCTATTATTTGACTATTACTGAATAACATATTAATATGATAACGTTTATAATATCTAATTTAAATTTCACTCGTGTACTATTAGTCATACCAATATTAAAACGTATAACTTAGAATTTAAGTAATAAATGGGCGTCACAACCACAACCCATGGCTCTATGGGAAGACTAATTACTGCCTGTGGCACGAGGTCATAATCGTACTCATAAACCGAAAAACAAAAAACTACAGAACGCCATTTTATTACAATGGTCCCGCTAACTAACTTTGGTAAAAATTACCCACAAATACTTCACCCATTTGCATCACCACGAGACTAATTCAGCGTGAGATGTTATTTCGAAAAACAAGCCATTATTGCGGTTACTCATAAAAAACGTAAGAAAAAAATCATAAGCAGGCCAGTTCGAGGCAATTTACTCATTGTGACAAACAATGGTCAATTAAGTAGAGCGTCTCTCGACCGACTTCGTAACGGAATGTGGGAAAAACTCCGAATTCTTACAAAAGGCACCTCGCTATCAACATACGAGAATCAAAAAGCCAAGATACGTATCTTCATTCACACAGACAAAATTATCGTTAACTACTACTCTTCAGTTGCTGTTAAAAGCGGAACTGAGATTTTTTCCAACTCATCCTTCCTCGAACATCGAAGGCATCGAACCGTCGGCATCGGCCGCCACCTGAAATTATAGAAAACACTCTGCGATAAAAATATTTCCATAATTTTTCCATGATAACAATTTATTTCAGATAGCATATGTGCTATTCCAGATTATAATCTAACTGTGTTCCAAATCTCAACCTGATCCGTTCAACTGTTCCGACGTAATTGAGCAACAAAGATCTAAACTTTCCCGTTATATAAGTAGTGAGTAGGGCTAGCTGTTAATACCAGCACTATACAGTGCTTGCATTACCCTAATGTTTTACAAAATTATCTACTCGTATTTCTGTTTCAGAAAATTTTATCCTCCAAACCATAACACTAACCGTAACCATACCTAACTCTTATTAGAATGCTGCTGCAAATTAGAATAACTGACCATGGTGTGACACTTTCTCAGACAGATTCTGAGACCACTACCACGTTTTTCTGTCTACAGTTTAATTTGAGAGCCAATATATTTTCTCAACTGGTCACCTCCATTACGCATAGCGGTTGCAAATGTGGTCACTATAAAAAGCTCCGCATTTTCCCCGTCCCGTTTGCAATGACAGCCATCGGTCCAGCATCAGATTATGTATAATTAATTCCTGCCAATGCTGTGGTGAAATCACATTAACATGAGCCGTTCATACAAATAGAGTAGCAAATTAATTCGTAATGAAACAACCACAAACTTAACGACAAGTGTGACATTCAATGAATTCTATTCTAATTAAAATAGCAATAGCACGGCTTTTGAACAATGAAACAGCCCGCCCGCATTGGGTAAGCCTATTATCTCTGGAATGGCTGCTGAAGTCACATAGATAAAAACAATGGTAGTATCACTACGCATTAATCTAACAATCTGGTTGTTTCAATATTTTGGTAGCTTTTTATATGGCAGAAAAATATTAAAAGTAAGCTTACTTTTTCGTTTCGTTGGATTTTTCTGTATTGAAAACGTTAAACGGCTTACACGTAATAGCCATTTAGTTATTCTTATTAGTTACTGTATATATGTAGTTATTCTTATAGTTACATAAGCAAACATTTTTACAAAAAGGTATATTTAAAGTTATTCAATAGATAGAGCTACTACTATTACACCTCTAGAGATACATTTTTTGTGTTACGGAAAATTTGTTTGAAACTCACTTTGTGACACATTTAACATTTATTTTGTGTCATGTTTTGTTGTCTTTAATCAACTATGTTTGTCCTTAACAATCATACTAATTTAAAAAAAACATATCTACGAAGTGATGAGAAGGTTGGTTTCGTGAGAATAATTGGAACGTAACGAAATCTGCTGTGCCCAATCGACTCTTCGTATTCTCTCCTATAATATTTATACGTAAACTTCATACTAGAACCGCTCTCCCTGACACCTAAATTTTACTCAGTTTTAATATACTTGTGGCTTTAATGGAACGAGTCTCCAATATTTCGATGTTTTATTCACACGGTAAAACTGATGAATTGGCATTCAAAATATAGGAAACTCATTCCACGAAAAACCACGACAAATAAATATCCTGCTATTAATATTAATGGTGTAGTGAACCTTGACACGAGCAAGTTAAAACAATATTAAACATTTTATTATTTTATTGGAATTGCAAAATACAGGGTACGGGGATCCATTTTTAACCCCCGACCAAAAAAAGGGGTGTTATAAGTTTGACGTCGATGTCTGTCTGTCTGTGTGTGTGTGTGTCTGTCTGTGGCACCGTAGAGCCCAAACGGATGGGCCGATTTCGATGCTGTTTTTTATTTGAAAGTTAATATCCGTGCGGATGTTCTTAGCTATGTTTGGTTAATATCGATTCGAGATGGCCGCCGCCACAAAATGGCGGACAAAATATTTCTTCACAACCTACCTCAATATGGGTATCAAATGAAAGGGCTTGACTAGTAGAATACTATACATTATAACAAATTTCAAATCGAAGATGGCCGCCACCACAAAATGGCGAATTACATTATTTTTTTCACTACTGCTTCAATATGGGTATCAAACGAAAGGGCTTAACTAGTAGAATACTTTGTACTATGACAAATTTCAAATCTAAGATGGCCGCTACCACAAAATGGCGAAATACATTTCTTTTTTCACAACTCTTTTAATATGGGTATCAAATGAAAGGGCTTGACTTGTAGAATGTTGTACAGATAACAAATCTGAGGTAGTCGGGGGTTAATCAAAATTTTTAATTTTGTTCTTGTCATTCTTCAGAACAAATTATTGAGTATTTGTTTATTCAAGCAATAACTGTGGATCGATACTTTACTGGTATGATTTTCACACTAATAAAGTTTCACAAACGAATATTTTATTCCTTAGCTTTCATACGTTGTTTGCAAAATCGATTCTATTTCCACGAGCATTGGAATAAAAATGTACGAATAGATAACACTTCTCTTTGTGTATCGGCTACATCTTGAGCAGTATTTTACCTATTCTATAGTTAATATTTATCGCATAATACATCCCTAATATACTTAATCATATTTTCTGGGTATGTATAGGTATTGTATCGTGGAATTAATATACAGAGTTTGCTTAACAACTCGAAACACCCATTCAGAAAACTTTTCTACGGTTTACCTTCCTGGAAACCGCATTATTCAAATGCCAAAACAAAGTCACTTACTGACCCGCAATTAATTTAACATAACTTAAGTTTATTGTATATAACATCAATTGAACTCAAACAAAAAATATGAGCTTAGAGAGTTTGACTCTCCATAAACCCATATTTCTAATCTCTGTGAAATAAATATACCTACATCAGAGAGTTTATTTCAAACCAGATTAAAGAACTTTGCGCTTACTTTGCTTTGTTTTGTGGCAGTATAGCTTACGTGAGCCAGAAACTTAGAGCAGAGACAAATTGGTATAGATGTATTTGTATATATCATGCAGTAATGCAAAAATAACTGTGTTCTGGTTTAAAAGGCAATGTTTCCAGAGATATTACAGAGCATAGAGTTAAATTGTCTTATTTATATCGTTGACCAGTGCTGTGCTGCGCTAGGTAGGTACTGATTTGGACTCTTCAATTTCCAATAGCTGCGTGGCATTGTGTTATTATGGGCATGCGTGTTGCTTACCATCAGCCACATGTCCTGCTCATCCCGTCACTCTATAAACAATGCTAAATTATAAGTCCTATTTTTAGAGTGATTTATTTAAGTTCTATGGCATGGCAACGCTACTAGCATAGACAGCCCACTCTATGGACACGAGGACTAGGGGTCTCCTCTTACAAGACCATAATTCACCACAATGGGCAAGTTCGATTTAAAGACGATTCGTTTAAAGACGTTCGATTAAAGACTGGCAAATCCATGTAAAATGATTATTGTAACTTCGTGATACATTAATGGTGAAGGAAAACATGTTCAGAAAACCAGCCAGTATTTTTTTATCCAAGTATTTTTCGATGCCATGCATCATATTCCAACCCGTAGTGGGCATTATATCCTTAAGGATTCTTAATCAAAAAGATCCTTACGACCTGGCTTCCAGCTGTGGGAACATTTAGTGAGCTGCTGATACTATATGTATGCTATGTGCCACTAGGCCACCACGTCTTAATTGAACCTCTATCAATTTACTACTCAATCTTATGTATACTGTTACACACAATAACCGCGCATCATCAGAGACAATACCTGTTTGAGATGCCCCACACTATACGCCGTGAGAACGGGCCAGGAGGGCAGACGATACACGGAAATATTTCCTACTTGACTTCCTTATTGTTGTAAGACATTGTTACCAGCTTTGATGTTTACCTCTAATTAAATTTAATCACCAATTGTTAGTAACATAAACATCAGCGAGATGTACGTAAGTAATATATACATTATTGATGTGACTAGTTAAAGGCCCATGGAATTGTGCCAAGAGATTTCATGTTATTTGGTCAATAGGCCAAGACATCTTTTTAGAGCAGATAGCATCGATATTGCGATACATTTCGATTTAATTAACTACAGTTTTCTGGAATGAACTTGGCTGGTCACACTATCGTGTGTCTAGATAATAAAGAAACGCATATAGAATGCTAATATTTTATTCGTAAAATGTAAACTCTGACACAGAGCATCGGTTCTACCGATATCCGTGGTTCTAACTATGTTGTTCACACAGAAATCTACATAATTGTTATTTAGGTATCTGTAGTTATTCCCTAGGTGGATATAAACTTGTATACCCTGTTTTAAGCGAAGTAGGAAGTTCTCAATTCAATTGTATGTTATTTTTGCGAAAGCGCCTTCTATTGTGAATCGATTTTGATGCTTATTATTTTGTTTGGTAGATCAGAGATGGTCCAATTTAAATTTTATTTAAATTAGTGTGGCGGTTTCTGGAATATGAATATAAAACTAATTTTGGCTAAATACATATAGGTAATATTTAGACGATATAGTGATTGATTCTTACGATGTTAGGTCGAATGTCTGAATTTAATTGTAAAATAATGTTTTTTTTTTCTTTTGATTTTTGTTTTTTCGGAGAAAATAAAGTATTTAAAGTATTCTTCCCACCGAAAACAGAAAACTGAAAGATAAAACTAAAAAAAGTTTATGTACGGTTGTATTTACGTCATCAATAACTGCATTCGATCTTAAGTCATCTACGCACGAGCCCTAAAATCAGAAGAAATTATGTAAAAGTAGTGGGGAGGAGCCTACATCGCACCATATCCATAATAACCAATCATATGGTGCAATGTAGGGTCCTCCCCACTACTTTTACGTAATTTCCTCTGATAACCTGCGATAAACTGCGGGAGAGGAACGAATGAAACTCTACCCTACATTCTCTACATTTATCCCCTAAACCATCAGTACCTTTCCCCCTTTTGGGGTTGAATATGTTCTTCAAATTTACCTATGTGCCCATGCCCCATCTAGAGCAGACTTGAAAACATAGTTTCACAATTGACGACAATATCGAAGGAGATGTATAAAAAATACATACATCAATTACAGTATATAAAATAGATAGATAGATATACCCTTTATTGACACACCAAAAGAATGAGATTCACAATTTACAACAAACCTTAAAAACAAGTGCGACAAGTTGGCGGCGAAAAAAATGCTAGCTGCCGTTTTACCTGTGTAGGTACTTCCCATATCCGTATAAATCTCCGCGATAAAAAGCAGCGTGCTATTTCAAACTACACTATTTCATCCCGATCCGTTCAACCGTGGCTCGTGATTGAGCAACAAACAACTTTCACATTTATATAATTAGTAGGATAAATATCCTACTAGCTATATGATAAAACATATACCAAGAAATAACTCTTCTAGTGGTAGGACTCGTTTTAGAGTCCTCTCGTGCGAGTACCTTATCTTTGCCAGTAATTCTACGGCCAAGTACTAATGTGAAAATATCACTGCGTTCCGATTGAAAGAAGTGATGATGATCTCTGGATGACGAGCGCAGTAGGATAAATATCCTACTACCTTCCTAAATGATAAAAATATATACCAAGAAATAACTCTTCTAGTGGTAGGACTCGTTTCAGAGTCTTCTCGTGAAAGTACCTTACCCTTGCCAGTAATTTTCGGGCAAGTACTAATGTCAAAATATCACTGTGTTCCGATTGAAAGAAGTGATAATGGTCTCTGGATGACGAGCGCAGTACAGTGCTAGGTATTGCTTTGGACTTTTCTTGTTCCATTGTGCTGTTATGCAGCCTTCATGTTGTTTACCATCAGGCACATGTGCTGCTCGTCTCGTACCTCTATACTATAAAAACACGAATCTTTTTAGGAATACGATGAATTTTTTGCGAATTACCTAACCCGAATCGAACACGAGCAAAAATAAAGCGACTCAAAAGAATGTACGTGACAGTTGTTTTTGCTTTCTGAACGTTGAAACGTCACAGGAAACTTAGAATTACGCCCTCATCAGATGATACGAGGGTAACTTCAAAGAACTCTGTGATCTTGGTAACTTCACATTACCCATTTTTGAAGGTAGTCATGTTGTTAAATGTTAATAATTTTAACATGAAAATCATTCTGCGTTTGTTATTCATGTGCGTAAATTAAAGCTTAGTATTTTTTCAGTTTACTTTCGTAAACGTCAAAAGCTATTTGTACTGATTCTTCAAATCAAATCATATCAAAATCAAACAAAATATTTCAAAAGATAGACTTACAGAACGAACTAGATATGAGTCTGATGATAAGAATCACTTCCTGTGCATAGATAACAGCGTGTAATAGCAATACATAATTTTCAAAATTAAAATTTGGGCAACCGAAAAAACGTTAAAAAATATTGAAAGACACTCTCATGTTTAGATTATTGCTCGTAAGTAAAGTATTCGACATTTGTTCTATTTTTTTTACTATTTTCCTTTTACTTGGTACTATAAGAGTTCTGTTTAGTTCGTAATATCAGGAGAGTACTAATGATTTAATTTATACAGGCGTCGTACACAGCCCTGTATAGTGAAACTCATATTAGTATCAGACGATATCGATTTTGCAACATCCCAATTTGTGTTACCTCCTGCTATAGAGCTGGCTTCAGTTTCCCTTATTGCGTAAATTATACCGTTCTGGCACTAATTGTAGCAATTACGTGGACTAAATTATTTCACCAATCAATTTTAATGTTTATATGGTGTATATAACTAATTTAAGCTCCACAATATTAGATAGATAGATAACTCTTCATTGTGACACAAAACAGGAAACAAATACAGTAACACACAATTATGAACTAGCGCCACAAATGGCGGCCTTATTGCTGAGAGCAATCTCTTCCAGGCAACCAACTTATAAAGGAAAATCACCTAGAACAAGGTTAGGCGAGGCGAGGTGACATTTTCCTGAATACTATTACTAATACTTAATTATACTATTACTATACTATTATACAAAACAAGTTAAGATAATATATGTTAATAGTAACCATAGAGAGACGATCTTCTTAGGATTCCATGGATTCACCGTGCGGGTGCCGGGTCCATCGTGTGGCAGAGAGAAAGAAATCCCGAGTAGATCCCGAGACTTGTGACACGGGTGTAGGTTTAAAGTGAACTAATATTTCAAACGCGAAAGTTTGTTAGAATATATGTTTATTAGTCTTTCACGCAGAAACTACTGAAGGGATTTGGATGAAATTTAGTACGTAGATAGATAACGGTCTGGAATAATACATGGGCTATTTTTTATCCCGGAAAAATAACGGGTTCCTGAACTACGCGGGTGAAACCACGGAGCACTGCTAGTTGCTACAGCAGAACAATGCATGGCAGTTAATAAAACCGATTTAACCCCTCGACCTTCGCTGATGATATCACCTTGTGTCCGGTTCGTTTGTTGGCTCACAGACCTCAATCTTAATAGTTATTCGATGAGGTAATCGGTTAAAGTTTAAATTACTTATCGGTAATCACTGTTATCGAGCAATGATTACCGAAGAGGCAGAAACCGTCACTAAATCAATAACAAATATAGGTAATTAATAAACTGGTAATTAACAATCTTTAACGAGCCATATACCTGTTTAATTGTTCTTCCAGCCTATAACTTGTGTTCCAAATTTTTGCCCGATCCGTTCATACGTTACGACGTGATTGAGCAACAAACATCCATACATTGGCATTTATACTATTAGTAAGATAAAGGTATGTCATTCATTAGATATATATATAATTGTACTGTACGTGTGTATGTCACTGAAATCCTCCTAAACGAACGGACCGATTTGAATGAATTTTTTTGTATGTTTGGGTGAGACCCTGGATGGCTTAGATTCACAAATCAGCCCGGCAGATGGCGCTGCAGTCTGTATCTAGGTTATTTATTTATAGTGGGACGAAGTTCGCCGATATATTAAAAGATTGTAACTATTTATTTGTGATTACACTGGCTTCACTGGCACTGCGAAACAGTTTCCAACTAGCTCGAGCCCTGGATAGTATTTCATACTGTTCCATTAAATTTAACAAACAAATGAATTGTATTGATCTGTTTTGTAAAGTAAAGAGTTTGCTTTTGTTACACAAATGTGGAATGCTTTAAATAAGAGAATAATTTACAACGCAATATTTCCCTGAAAAGGGGAATCCCGTTTACGTATCTCACATATTTAATCTTTGATCGCTACATATTCTCTTGGTAACATCAAAGTTTATATCACAAATTAAGCATCGTAAATCCGAAATATGTGATACTCAGACACGGTAAATAAATAAAGAAAACCGAAAGTGCTCGTAACAGTGCCGTTTCAGTCGACGTTATAACAGTTTAATTACCTCGTAAGAATAATTCGGGTGTTAAAGAAATCGGCAATGTTAAGGTTATCGTAGTTTTAAATATTAGTTATCTTCTGAATATGGAATAAAGTAACACTGAAAACTTGCGTGATTATTACCTTTTTAGAGATAGAACATTACTCAGCTAATGACAGAGACAGACAATAAATAACTAATACTTAACTCACAGTAGTGAATAACCTCAAGACTTTAGAGATATTAGTAAATTGCTAAGAGATTTTTTTGTAATATAGAGTGATGTGACACAACACGCCTGCGCGCCCGCTCATAACAGTACAGTGACATGCAGCTATTTGAACACGAAGAGTATAATGGAATCCGAAAATTCGGCCGATATTTCGTTATTCGTGACTTCGGAGTAGACCTGCATATCACTGTCCAGCACTGTGCACCGTCACCCAGACGTATCAGATCAATTATCTATGTAGTTCCTTATGAAATGTAACCCTGCAAATCGCAACATTGTGATGTTTGCGCATTACTGCTTGGCGGTAGTATAACTGGCAAAGGTGTTGTACTTTTCCAGATGGACTATGCGAAGAGTTCTACCACTACGAAACGTAAACAGCATTACAAGGTTATGAAAAATGTACTGAGTCGAAGCAATATTAAACGTTATGGACGACATTTACTGTTATTAGACAATTTCCAAGAGTGTGAAGAATCGGGGTTGCGCAAAAGATGTTTTTCATAGCCCTATATTTCAAGTTCATGGTTGGCTCCGATGTACTTATTTATAAAATTTTACTTTGAATTTCATATTTGACAGTAAATCTATCTATCCATCTATCATAATTGTGAGTACCTCCAACACATTTTAGTACAACCATACTGCTTAAAGCTTTATAATATAATCAACGCCATAGTGTAAATGGCTGTTTCACTTCACTCAATCAAGACACCGTTGCCGCCCTTGTTCCACTTTCGGAATATAATAGAATTAACATCACTCCAACGACTTCACACGTGCTCGCGAGGCGTTTGTCATCGCGTGTCGTGATCGAAAACGCTGACAGTACTGTCTTACGCAAGAATATTCTGGATCATGCGAAATCTTACATCACAACACGCTAAATGCAACACAGGCATTTCGAACGATACCTTGAGATATTTCACAAAAATGATGACGTTCTATAAACATGAAAAAAAGAAATCATGCACTTTGCTCTTTTTCGTCATATAGGTATAATGTCAATAATCTGACTCCCTTAGTACAAGCGTTGCATACTTTGGGGCTAGATATTGTTGTGTAAGAAATGTCCACAATATATTTATTTCATTTCTAGAACATGCTTGCACAAAGAAAAGATTTCTACATCTCAACTCAAAAAGAAAATGAGGTTGTTGAATGTAACTAACTTCCGAAAACGAATACTCGGACGAGCATGTCCTAGTAAATAAGTATCACTTGTATATCAACACAGCAAATCCTTTACCATATAATACGACTCCATCGCTAGTCGAAGACCCAAATCGAAAAGATAACAGGCTCGTTTGTCCCATATCCAACCCTCGATCAATCGCTTTACCATTCAAACTTCCAACTACATCTCACTTGCCTCCAATATTGATGGCTACCCAAACTTCTTGGAAGGAAAACAAACGGCTATTGTCTATTTTTAGGGGCGTCAAACTTTCCAGATGAATTTGTAAGTAGATGCAGCGTGTTTAACTATTCTTGTTACACCACTTTGAGTTGATACATAAAATAGTAGTCTGTGCAAGATCCGAGGAGATCTGGCTATAGTGGCCCCAATGGGAAACCGTACATATAACTTTTTTTAGACGCATCTGTGCCTCTGAGGAATTCTACATTATGCAGTGGCTGTTGTCTGTGAAGAGGTGATAAATATTTTAGTTTGGATTTTGGCGCTCGAGATGAAACATACATTTTATAACAACTGTACAAAGATATTTCCGCTTTATGTCTCAAAGTAGTAAATGACTAATAATACCTATCGTCAGCACAGGTCGGCACGGTTTATGAGAATCGCAACAATATTAAACGATACGGGAAAGTACAAAAACTAATTTATGTTAATCGCAATGCCATTCCACACCAAGTTTTCATTTCTAAATATTTTGAAAGGAAAAGTGACTTAAATACTTTAAATACATAATTGCCTCTTGTACTGTCTACTAGTTGTACCCATATTAAATCTTCACATATCTACAATAAGTTATCAACTTTTTTTTTTAAATTTCAAATCATACTGGTAGCAATTTCATTCAGATATTAGTCCTTTCAAACAAACAAACAAAAACTCTATAACTCTTCGGCTTTACATTAATGATACTGAAAATTTCTGTATTTTCTCTTTCCCATAAATATAAATGTATATCACATAAATGTGTAATTTAAGTAATAATATATTCAGGGAACGTTTCAGCACAGTGAACAAATTTATAGACACAAAAACCGTACTGTGTTAAAACTATCAAGCTTTTTCGTTAAATTCAATAAAAGTTTAATTCTGAAAAACTTGGCATCACAAAAGTGCGCCGTATGTCAGAAACCAGAGAACAACTGATTTTCACCAAATTCGGTGTAATTGACAATTTCTTGTTAGTAATCCACATTCCTTTCACGAGCTTTTCACTTTGTTTTCTTTTTACAAACTTAACGGCTGCGTTCTCCAAGCTCTGCAGCTCTGTAGTAACTGCTATAGAACTAAGGACGAATCGTGCTCCTTTCTCGCGGCAAGGGATAAAGTAATTAAATAATGGTAGCAGTCGCCAGTGTGCCCACATTGTTCCATGTTGTGGACAGAACAGAACCGAGGTTTATTCACTTGAACTTTATAGTTGTACATGCGGTGAATTGTTTTGTTTGTAAGCTGCTGGACAAAGGATACCTTCGGTGAAATAATATACTTACACAAGGATAATAGAATTAAGTTTCATAACTTAACCACTTTTCGCCCTATTATGAACTCGGTGTATGATACGATTTTACCTGCAAAGTCAAAGTAGGAACTTTATTCATAAACGTATAATTTACACGTCAATTAATAAAAACAAAAGAAAGAACATACAAATTGTATACATTTTCAAAGTTTGACATGACTATTTTACTGTATTATAATAATTACTGGACAGAAAACTGTCAAGCATTATACGAATATAAAATGTCTTTATTACATTTGTACTGACCCATGTCAAAATTATATCTTTACATTTTTATGGGACTTACTAATAGTAGACAAAGTTGGCTAGATAGATCCATCTTAATGGGTACTAACCCACTAACCACTCACATAATTTTCGGGTAGTATTATAAATGCATACAGTAGACTTGTTAGGGTTTACGGATGACGCATGTACTCGAAAGATATCTTAGAACATGCCGGTTTCCTCACGATATTTTCTTTCGCCGTTAAAGTCATTCGACGACAAACTTGTGCATCTGCAACTATGCACTTGGTTAGATCTGAAGTGCAAGTGAGATTCGAAACGATTCATTCTTGGGATTACGAAATCGGACGAATTCAACACTAAGCCACCACGGCTTCTTAATGTATTGGTAGGTAGGTAATGACAAATATAGGTACTAAATTAGTATTTTATTCATAAATATATACAATATATGTAATGTACTCAAAGTTAGAAAGCATACATAAAGAATCAATGAACCACTCGTTATAATTGAAATGTATTAATGAGTTTCCTCACTGATTTCGGTATTCATTGCTGAGGCTTTAAATTTCAGGATAAGTACTCAATTAGCAGTTCGTCAGATTTTCGATAATGACGCCTAATTATCGAAATTCTGACAAACATGCTAATTGAGTATCGAATTTGTATTCTGTCAACACTGATTAATTAGTCACATCTACACTTCGCTGGTTTGGCAACATTGTATTTGACACTTTTGGACAAAAGTTGATGATCTCATTTTACAAATTTATCGTTTTGATACATATATGGTCGTTTTGGTTTAAGAACATATTAAACAGGTTAGAAGATAGATGTTTTGAGGCGATCTGCATGATATTTTTGATACAGCATACATCTTTTTGTGTTCGCAGTAATTTATAGCGTCCAATTGTATCTCAGGAAACTAATCCGTTTTATGTTTTGTCCACAGATTTACGATGTTGATAAGGTGTCCGGCGGCACTTTGTGCCGTCGTGCTGCTCCTCGCTGCAACACTCACATATTCGGAGGTAAGCATTTTACACCTACACTCTCTCTGCTCCTGGCTGTATATCTCACATTAAAGTTGCTACTTTATGTCGGTCTATACTAATTAGTTTATTATTAGGTAGTTATAGTAGGTACGTAATGAAAATTCATTCAATCATAATCAATCAATTCATATTAAAAAAAAGCAGAAAAACTTCAAATATTATTTAGGTATATTAAGGTATATTGGTATAGGTATATTGAGTAATGTACGTATATTACTGAACAAAAATAATATCGAAATATAAAGATATTACGACCGAATATATCGACAAACATATTTACATCACTCCAATTGAAAAACTCCTCTTCTTTTTATTACTTAGGTAAATGCTCAAAACTGTACAGTACAGTACAATGCAAAACCCTTTATTGGCACCACAAACAAAGTTGACAAGTTACACATAAAATAACAAAACAGGATAGGCACATAAGGTGAATTTTTATTTAATACTAGCGGCCCGGCCCGGCTTCGCCCGTGGTACATATATTTAACCTACAGCATTCAAGGATTACGAACATATGAAAGAACGGTGAACGATTTTTTTAAATCGGTCCAGTAGTTCCCGAGATTAGCGTGTTAAATCTATATATATAGCTATAGGCTACTTTTGATCCCCAAATTATCGTGCTGTTTACTGGGTCAGAAGTGACACCTGTAGACATCTTGCGGGGATAACTAATTAAATGACGATTGATCAGTTTTCGACCGGAGAGGAAAAATGATTAAATTACTAAAATGGCTATTAAAAAATAAGGGTTGATCGTAGAAGGGTGAAAATTGAGGATTGTATGTATTTGTGTATGTTGTATCATAAAAAAATAGAAATTAAAAATTTTGTTTAAAAAATTAAAAAAATATTTAGGGGTGGACTACCCCTAACATTTAGGGGGATGAAAAATAGATGTTGGCCGATTCTCATAGATACCGGATAAGCACGAAAAATTTCATCAAAATCGGTTAAGCCGTTTCGGAGGAGTATGGCAACGAAAACTGTGACACGAGAATTTTATATATTAGATGTACCTAGGTACACTGTATTTAATTAAACTCAATTCAATAAAAGTCCACTTGAAATAGTTATAATATACTAGCAGACCCGGCAAACGTTGTTTTGCCATATAAATAATTTCCTAATAAAATAAGGGTTGATCGTAGAAGGGTGAAAATTGAGGATTGTATGTATTTTTGTATGTCGTATCATAAAAAAATAGAAATTAAAAATTTGGTTTAAAAATAAAAATTAAAATTTACCCCTAAATGTTAGGGGTGGTCCACCCCTAACATTTAGGTGTATGAAAAATAGATGTTGGCCGATTCTCATAGATACCGGATAAGCACAAAAAATTTCATCAAAATCGGTCAAGCCGTTTCGGAGGAGTATGGCAACGAAAACTGTGACACGAGAATTTTATATATTAGATGTAATGTTTGCTCAAATTACAGGTGATACGTACCCGTAAAATGTAATGAAAATATGAGATAAAATTGTGAATTCGAATTATGTCTTCTTAAAAATTAAATAGCAGACCAATTTATTCAGGGACATGAGAACTTTTATAAAAAGTAAAATAAGCTTTTCTATTATAGTGTTCATTTGATGACGGTTTAAAAATACGCTACTAAAAATATTAAGATAATTCAAAAATCCACATATTTAAAATGATGTATTCGTTTGAGCAAACATTATTGAAGTGAAAACTTCTATTGGCGCGCCACAGACAGATTTTTCGTGGACTATAAATTGAATATTAATATTTCAAATAGGTAAGTAGGTATAATTTTAGCCGCGCCGGCATTGTGGCGAGAATTTTTGATTTCATAAGTAAGAGGTTGTAGATTCGTATCGCGTCTGCAACTCTATATATTTTATGGAAGTTTTAGTATATGAAGTAGATTTACTTTTCGTACACAACTCTATGGTTTAAACGGTAAAGTAAAACATCGTGAGTTAACGGAATATTCTAAGAACATCTTTCGAAGATATCTGTCATCTACTAACTCTCTTTTGGCCAGTATGATATAGATTTGACAATGAGAACAATGTGAGAGAAACGCCCGAGTACTAGAAAAAAACGAAAAAATTTAACTCTTTATCCTTAACAAACTCTGCTATGCAAGCAAGTAAGTGCAATTAGAATCTTGTAATAAGGTAAAATAATAGATTTTTAAGACTTTTGATGTTACATTGTTTGTACTAATGTAGTATCTGTATACTGTGTGTATTGATTATTTGTTATATTGTCTTCGACAAAGCCTTTTTACAGCTGCATGTAATTGACTAGGCCCCTTTACAGCTGCTTTATTCATTTTGACGTTGTTATTTTATCATATTATGTACACACCTTTTTGTAAATGACGTTACCAAGTGTTCTTATGAATTTATGGTATGAATAAATGAATTGAATTGAATTGAATTGAGTAGTTACAATTTAATATTCCGACTTTGATTTGACACAAAAGAAGGATATTTCAATTGTATTCAATCATACATCTCATTGTTTGGTAAACAAACAACCATTGCGCAAACGATACTCTATAACACATTGTGTAGTTATTATCAACTTTTACCAATTACCATCGGTGTTCAAAAATGTTTGGATTGTTAAGCCAACTATACAACAATGGCGAGTAACACAAGAGAAAATTAACATGATAATCATTGAAATGGAGCCTGATTCTTGCATAATGATCGTAGTCAATATAGTGTTGAATTATAAATAAACAGCACGAAAATTAAATTGAATTAACTTTCACAAATGCAATAAGGGATTTGCGATCAGTTTAATAAATCGTTGAAACAATTGCAGCTGATGATACTGTTGAAATGGAATCCATTTGAAATTTTTGATGATATCATTTGCAGGAATATTAATTAAGTTTATCGTTTGATCTTTAATTAGTAAATTAAATTAAGGTATGAGATTAAGTATTTCAACCAGATTTCGACATATGTAGTCTAAAACAGTTTTTTTTGTATTATAAGCCAATTCTAACGAAGAAACACGGTTCAATCTCGTTTTTTTATGACTAAAGAATATTTCATTGAAATCCCGTTAGTAATTCTTTTATTACGTGTATAATCAAATCGAATTATTTATCTATTCTACCGTCATCATATGTAGTATCAATATAATATATATTCTACCAAATCAACAATCAGTTTTACTATTAGCCAATAATTGTATTTTATTTAGTATTGTGCGATGTGTATCTAACTATTGTAATATGTAGAGACGGTCATCAAAACGTACAAAAATTTGTTTTCTACAAATATTACAGAAATAACATATAAGTATTTTTGATCACTTGTGATTTTTAACTAACTTCCGAAATAAGTTCCGTGGTGTCTAATGTTCATCGTTGTTTTTTATTTGTTGTTGTACTTATCACTCGAGTAAAATCATGATAACGTCGCTATATTTCATAAACTGCCGGAATTCCCATTAATCGATCTTCTCATTGTAAAACCACGAAAGCACAACATATTCCCATAACATAAGCGTATCTTATAACACGTAACAGTTACATAACAGACATAGCTGTTCTTTGAAGTCAATTACGTTCCATGGAATTTGTACGTAATCGATTACGGGTTGTGATTACACGTAATAGAAACTTAGCTTAAATAAGACAAGCCAACGAACCCAATGAACAGCGACAATCTATTCACTGTCTAATTATAGAGTTGTTACTTGGTATTTTATTCTTATTCTAAGTTAAACTATAAATTGTAAGTTTGTAACCTAATTTTTCTAGTTGCACCCGCGGCATAACCTCCGCTTTTATCAGTTTGCCATGAGACAATGTATAGTGAGATAACTAAATAAATCTACAAGATTACACTTTTCAACTATTTGTAGCAATTTTGACGAAAGAAATAATATCTGCTACAGTTTGTCAAATAAATAACCACAGCAGCCTAACGTCTCTCTAGAAATCACTGTCGGATTTGCTGGTTTATGCGTGCCATTGACACAGTAAATATATACAATGTGATGCACAACTTGTTGCACGATATTGCATGCACTCGATCACATGCAATAACCAGTCCTTGACCGATTATTATCGTATTGAAATAGGTTAAACAAACTCGCTAAAGAGATTATAATCACTACGTTTACTTTTCATCTCGGAATAGAGTATGTACAAACTTCACATTTTGCACTCGACTTTGGCAACAACATAATATAAGATAAACGCCCCAATAATAGAAAAAATGATATAGGCGTAAACATGTATTTTTTTCCCAAAAATAAGAAATATTTACAAAGTATATTCAGTAGGTATTAAGATTTTTTTGAGTACTGTGCCTTTGTCGAAAATGTGTTTGTAGTTTAAAAACTTTTAAAGCCGTAAGTATAATAAAACTTTACTTGTACACGATGTTTATTTTTTCACGTCGCAAGTTACTTATAATTATTTTGTACACCGATTTGACTTTACTCAAATATTTTACAAATGTTTGCTGCGTAATCCTTGAGTAAATGTTTAGAATACAGGCGAAATAAGGGCCTTGAAACTAATCATTTTGATTTGACAACCTTTACGTCGCCACCAAATTTCCATTAGAAAATAAACCTATTACCTAAATACTGAAAATAATAACGAAGATGTCCTGAAAGATCAGAAAAAGCGACAACGACAAATAAATTCGTACAATTCTAAGAATGAAATAGAGATGTAGGTAAATAGATTTCGAGGTCTCCAGTGTTAAGTTACACAAAGATACAAGTAAATCATGGTTTGCTCTTCCGCCGAACACTTTTCTCACGTCTAATATACTAATTTGTCTTCGGCGAGACCGTCTGTTCAAATCCTGTGACGTATTCAGTACTGCCAGATAAAATAGATTTTTAAACGATTTTATGGAGGAGTTGCTCAATTTTACATACTATTTTTGTATGTTTGTCACTTTAACGAATAAACATAGCACTTGATAGGTACTTGGACTCGGTCTTCTCACACTACCTAACAAGGAGATACTTACTCAAAGCCATAATCAACTAAACTACACAAGTGCGGATTGGCGGATAACGCATAGTCTCGAAAGATACCTTTCTTGTAATTCGGTTTTGCTTCCACATCCACAAGTTTTATCATCACTGGCTATAACCTATTATAGCCAGTGATGATAAAACTTGTGGATCTCTACTTTTAAAGATACTCTGAAGCGCACGCGGGATCCAAACCTGCAACCTTACGATTGTGAAATCGGACTTTTTAATTTTAGACAAAACTATATTTTTGATCACCGACTCTTTTTTGATTTAACTTTGAAAAAGCGTTTTGATGTTCAACAAAAAATAATTACGAGTATACTTAATACTTAGTTCAAAAATGGTATGTTCCGGTGGGGAAAGGCTATCATAAATTAAGACTTGATTGGCACTTCATTTTAAGTAAATAAAATCACACTAAGTAACGTTGTCTTCCTCTACTCTTTCACCGGAACAAGTTACTTTGTAACGAGCTATGCGGAAGATGTGTTGTTAAGATGTCGTTGACGTAAGTAATCAAAGGTATACATACATATTATATGTAGGGACTCGTATTTTCTAAAACTGTATTGACAGAGATGAAGTTTCAGCGAACTACTTCAATAATCCTTATTTTTTATGTAATGGTTTTACCGTTTTGTAATGAATTAAGTAATGTTGAACGTACTAACTTAGAGTAGTGTCTAATATCTTAATAATAATGTCCACCAATATTTATTTATTAAAAATATTTCATAGCCAGAGCCCACTTTACATACTCACAGCTGGGAAGCGGGCCCTTATCTTCGTACTTTATCTATCATGCTGACCAAGTTAGGGTTGGTGGACAATGCATTTCCTCGAAAGATGTCTTTATTGGTTAAGTACGTCACATAACTAAAAAAATGGAATAGTTTTTTTAAATTTATATTTTAAAATATCGTGCCCTACGCCCTCTCCTTAGCACTGCCTGTCCGTTTAATACAGTTTCAGTGCGGTCACGGGTGACGGACGCCCTCGCTAACTCACTTTCCCCTGTTTGGCAACCCGCTTGAAATGTTTCATTCTGTCACGACCCTGCTATATCAATTTCCAAATGGAAAACTAAAATTTCCACATGTGTTCTATCTTTATCTGCAGTTTTTTCTGACACTATCTGAGTAAAAACAGTTAACTTGGCACCACAAAATATCTATTGCGTTAATAATAAAAATATTTGGAAAGTGTGGGTTGCCTTGCATGTAAATTATTACTGAAACTTTGCTGAGACTTTAAATTTAGTTGCTATAATTTACCGGAAGCAGTGCTTGGCCTAGACTGTGAATATGTTTGAGAGAGCAAACAAGCTATGGTATAATCCCAATACAATATTGTACTATAAAATGTTTGAAGTAACTAAACACTCACTGGCAGAATGCAATACATTGTAATATTTCCAAATATGAAAAAAAACTATGAGAGATAAAAAATAAGGCAAACTTGTGTATTTTAATGGAATTTATTGATTTTTCTGTTCCATATTATATTTGAAGTCTTGACTACAATTTTTCTTATACTACATTTGAATTATCTTTTCCAAAAAATTACATTTCTAATATTTCATCACTGCTCACAAATTTTCGGTGCCTAGTAATGATAAATATTTTTTTCAGAATCTGGACGTGCTTACTAAGATACCTTACATAGCGAAGACTTTTCATTTAGAGATAAGATATTAATGTATTCTTTTTTTTCTGTTTCAGGGCAACGTTTTTACGTGTCCAAACGGTAAGTCCATATATTTATTTTCATAGTTACACTATTTATTATTCTGAAAATTACTAACGCAAAGTCAAATAATAATAAAAAAACTATCGAATCCAATAAAAAGAAAATACAAATCTACAAAAATTAAGTAATAAAAAGGCAAATTCTAGAAAAAAATAAAAAAAGAGTTATTACTGATTTTATCTTATTTTTATCTAAAAATCTACGGAGGTAGATTATTCGAAAGCAAACGTTGTTAACGCGTTTATTCGGAAAATATAATTAAGCGTCATAAATATTTACCTACCTATTTTATTTGCCTGATCATACGATCAGAAAAATAAAATCTGATTGTGCCCCTACGTGTGTAATAATATATAATCGCCATACTGTTCCCCAAATTGGTGCTTCTGGGAATTGGAATTCCAAAGTGAAATTTTCACGCAATAACTGTTCAAGCTGCCAGCCTATAACGAATAGTCGGTAGAGGTTGCTGGAACAATACTACAGCCCGTTTCCATCAAATATGACGTCATGGAAAATTGTTTTCTCATACTTCACATAGTACGTTAAACACGTAAAAAATCCGCCTTGAAATAAAATCTAAACAACTAATTGAAATGTTTTATGCAGATATTGCTATATATTGATAGCTTTTGATATTGGTCTTGTTAATAAATCTATTATTCATTTAATATTTTTCTAATCTAGTATAGTGTAAATATCCTGCATATAAATAGCCTGCTAGCAAAATAACACATATTTCGCCGGATACGCATATTTATGTAATTTATCACCTTTAACTTCGTAAAATTGCAATTATTCCCAGGTTATTAAATTACAATGTAACGTCATAAATTATAATGTAATGTTATAAATTATAACACAGCTTCATTAATTATAGTGTAACGTCATGAATTATAATGTAACGTCAAACGTCACCAAAGCAATGGAAACGCTCTTTCGCTATACGCTCAAAATGAAACTTGCTTCGTGCCGGTAAGCTTCTCAGGAATTTCTTGTAGTTGTAAGCACAAATAAATAGAAATATAGTCCCCTTGAACTAAAAGCTCCTTGTTATTACAAAACCGTTGTTTCATACCGTTTCCTTTACTTCGAGTAACTTGAAAACAAACCCGCTTGATGTTTAGAACCATTTTAATTCAAAGAATTTTGTAGCATAGGTACACATAATTGTAACAAAAGTAATATTAACTTAGGTATGGTAGTATGGTTATATACACGGATATCGGGTTATATAGTAAAGCCACTGTTTTTTTTCTTCTTCTGAAAATACAGATTATAATGAATTGTCAATTATGGTTAACGTCACCTATAGGCAATTATAACATCTGAAACGTCAATACTTTGGCAACCTGAAGAGGTGTTTGAAAAATAATTGAATACACCATAAATGCAACATGTGTCAAGAATATACGTAGAATTAGAATTGCACAGGTGACTGTTGAGATACAACATTTTTTTTTAATTTTTTTTCACCCATCTGTAATTCTTAAAACACCCCTTTATATAGACGCAAAGAGTTTATCGACATAAGTATTTCTAATATTTACTTAAAGCTTATACGAGCTAAATATCTGATTATTTTTTTCAGCAACGTTCAGAGTAGAGATTTTTGACTTTTATGACGTCAAACGAACTCAAATAGACAAAATTTAACTTAAAATCAGTTTGGTGATGTTATGGTATTTACATGTAAAGTATAAAATTCTACAATATTCTCGTAGTCTATAACTACAGAATATCTAATATAAACATCAGTTACGTAATACCATTATTTTTGCCTTTCTCCAAATTTCTTCGTCTAGTCTACATAAATCAACATAAATATTGAATTATGAATATCAAATTGACCTTCATTATTATGCAAGATATACGGCGAGATTTTTCTGTAGACGAGTCAGCGTATAGATTTCTAATGAATATCTCATATTAAAGTCGCACGATGACTTTACGGCAAAATCTAAATATATAAAAATCTATGCCACGTTTAGTTGTAAGTAAAGTCCTAAGTCCTTCTAAACGGCTCGACCGATTTGAATGATTTTTTTTGTGTACGTTTGGGTAGGGCCCTGGATGGTTTAGAATTAGATTCACAAATCAGCGCGGCAGATGGCGCTGCTGTTGGTATCTAGGTTACTTACTATCCGAGCGAAGCCGGAACAGGCCGCTAGTAAAATATAAGAATTTAACTGTTGATAATATCTACACATAACTATCATAGTTATGCATCTTTTTGTTTTGACTGACGAACAAAGTTAGTTTTAATATTAATTTGACTACCAATCATAAAATTAGTCGTTACCAACCCTTTATGTTTTCTGTTTCATTTCTTCAAAATCGTGATTGATTTATATGTATAATTTCATTATTGCGTTAAACTAGCAATAAAACTTTACGGTAAAAAACATATTAGTTTTATTTAGTGCAAATTAAACTAACTCAGAGAAAACTAAAACTAAACGTAGTTATTAGCTTCCTTTAGTTGTCAATTACACTCATTTTTTCTAGAATTATTTATCTTACACTATGTCTTTAAGTGGATTTTATTTTCGTTAAGTTACGTTTATTATGTTGAAAAGGAATTAGTAATACATATTTTGTCTAAGTTATACCGACAACGTAATAAATAAACGCTTACGTTTCAAAGGCACGTAATTTTCACAATAGATACCATTTACATAAATTTACACCAATTGCATGCCAAATAGCATTTTAATATTCTAGCAACACTTAGCTAAGTTTTATACCGTGTCTAGACAAATCATTAGACCACAGATAAAATAGTTGGCAAATTACTTTAACGAGGCCAACCAATGAGTATCAAGAAATGCGATGTCTAATAAAAAATAAAGTAGGTAATAGCTATATCACGGCTATTAATTTTAACCGTATTAAGATTTGTAACACTCATTTTGAAAGAATGCGTAAATTGAGAGTTTTATTATCTTTTAGGTTACATTTTGAAACCTCAATAAAAATGGTTGTAACATTATCCTGCGGAATCGCCATATAATAAAAAATTAAAGTACGACAGACACGTGTTTTGAAATCGAAATCTGATAAAATTTGTACAAAAGAGACATACCTAATATCTACCTTACTCGTGCTTTCGGGTAGCATTTATAAACAGGCGATTTTAACGTCACAGATCTAACGAAGTTTAGTAATAATATCACAATTCGTAATAGAAACCTGAGATTGCCTCCAACAATGCGGAAATGGCAAAAGGTAAATTACCACCATCAAAAACACTCGGCTTCTCAAATTGTCGGGTGTTTTATTAGTGACATCCGATGTCCGGTGCTGCCATTATGGAAATTTTCCCCAATCATTATTCATGGAAAATTAATTTTCAACGGCCATTAATAAAACTGTAGTCAAGCAACCTCAATCAGAATGGTAAACAGTCCAATTCTGTCATTTTCACAATGTGACAAAGAAATTGAAAAGGATAAAATGATTGAATTAATTGTGAAAAATTGAGAGTCAATTAAAATGACTAAATACTTATTCATTGATTAATCAATAGGATATCTTGCTTAGTTCCGTAATTTGACAGCATTTATACCTGTAATGTAAATCAATCCAGCTTTAGAAGCAGTAGGTAAACATTATTTTAGTCTTAGCATACATTTCGAAATAGCTCAATAAAAATACTAAAAAGATAGAACATAATGTAGAGGTTGCGGTTTTATGTATGATCCCAATTAACTGGAACGAAACTCAGACTAGGTTATCTAAATAAGGCCAAGGCAGCAATTGTAATTTTGTTTTCAATATCAAAAAACATTTCATGCCTATTAAAAGACCATTCCTAAAACTGTATTTTAATCTATCGACGTGATTTACGGTTCAATTCAATTCGATGTGTGTTTCTAATGTAACTATTACTAGGCTGCTTTAACACAAGATAGATTTACCTACCTGTGGTTATACTCGTAAGCATAACAAAAAGGTGTATTTATTTTGACTTGGTTTTATTTATTAAACAATGGTACCTAATGGTATCCCCGTTTGCAAATAATTTTGACCTTTATAAATTTTTATAGCTATTACAATTTAAATTTGTAAACCCCTAAATTAATACAACTCATTAGAATTCTAAAAAGGATCGTACTTAAATAGTAATATAAAATCGACGCACTTAAAATACGCAAGACTTAAAATATCTAGTCACGAATAAACGAATTTAAACATTTCTGTAATATAGCTGAAACAAAACATCACACCCTTTGGCACTTGAGGTTTCAGTTATAAATTAGACAGGTCGCCACCTCTATCTCACTGATTTTCGCAGGCGTAATTAACGTAAGGAAATTGCCTCTCACGAGCCTAGGTTCAACTAGATTGGCACAACTGCGGTGGAGTGGTTTATGCATCTGTCACTTGGAAAAATATAGACACAATCTCACAGACACCGCAGGATGTTGAGATGAATAAACTTGTTACGCTAGTAGATTAGTTAGTTGGTAAGAAAGGTTGGTAGAGTACATCTGAGTAATTTGCCTACGTCAGTATTCTACCGAAAGCAATGGTATGCAAATATTAATTAATTTGCGATTTTAATACTAGTGAAATTGCTGCGGTTATACTTCCAGCCAACCGCGTGAGACGCGTGAACGTGAGTAATTTTACTTAAACCCATATTTTTCACAATATACTCTTACTCATTAAAATATAGCAAAAAGTAAACCAACTGCCGTGTTCCAAACATTTTTTTCAAAGCTTACACAAGTCGAAAACTTCTCAACTTTTGACCAAAGTCAAATCGGTATAAATGTTTTCGACTTGACATCATACGTACTAAAACATACAAAAATATATACGGTCGAATTGAGAAACCTCATTTTTTGAAGTCGATTAAAAACGAGCTTAAATCAGGTTTGCAATATTGAGGTAAATTGCCTCTCCTCTGTTTACAATGTGGCAATAAACTAAGTAATGTCATTGACAACCAACTTAACAATTGGATAATAATAGTTTGTTCTATGGGAAATCAGTTAACAATATTGCAGTATAAAATACTTATAGTTGAGATTAAGCTTGTTACGTCAGAATTTGCTAAGTAAGCTGTTCTGTCAAGATAGTTACTAGCGTTTACTCTGTGGTATAGTGGTCTGCAAGGATGTAGGTTGTGCAACCACAAACTGGGCTACAAAACCAATGATCAACTGACAGGATGCAGTTAAATTTCTTAGAATATAATGAATTAATACTTTACGTCCCAAACTGGTAGTTTGTGATTGGTAATCCAACGGAAATAGAAATTATGGCAAGGACGCTACGAAATCGAGCATTATGTGTGTGTATCTTGGGATATTTTTTTATTAATTTGCATAGTAATTAAGCTAATAAAAATTTCAACATGCTATGAGAAGAGTTGGTGGACACTTATCATACAGTATCGTTTAGACGCAATTCAAGTAAGACTATGTAGCTATGAAAGCCCGATAGACAAACGAAAAAAAAAATATGGTGACATAAATGTAACCTCATATTAAAACTATTGTTGGGTCCCACTCTGAAGGTGTATTCATAGCGAAGTCTAATAATATGTCAAAGTCTGGATGTTTCCAAACATTTAATTTTCTTGCTCAATCGTGGCGATGCGGTGAACGGTTTGGGTTTAAATTTGAAATACAGTTATATTATGTATATTCTGAGATGCCACAAACGCTACTTGGTCTCGGAAAAACGAATGAAATATTACGATTTCCACCAACTTTTTGTGCAATGTACCTAACACTATTTTCAAATAGTGAACTTAAAGTATTCCCAAATAATCAACGAACCGAGGATATGAATCTACTGATTAACATTGTTGAACTAATCAGTCAGCTACATCCGATTGAGTAACGTCTTCGAAGCCGCGAATCAATCAATTCTCCGGATACGAGCGTCAGCACACATCTGCTAATTAGAACACTGCAGCCGAGCGAGATCTCATACTCAAACAGCAGAAAATAACACGAGTAGACAAAGCAATCTTCTCTCTGCATTTGTGTTTCGTAAAGAGTAATAAAAAAACTTATCCTAGTAATTATAAATGTCAATGGTTGGATGTTTGTTTCTCAATTACGTCGTAACGTCTCAACGGATCGGACTGAAATTTGGAGCACAGATTACAGATCACAGATCAGATACAATCTGGAAGATTACAAACAATTAGGTATACAGGTAGTTGGCTCATTAAAGATTGTTAATTAAGTACCAGTTTATGATATATTTAATGACGGTTTCTGCCTCAAATACACATAGGCTAGGGTAATATAAACGAGATCGGGTACTACGGGGGTGCTGCTAGTTATTGTATATGACAAGATATTTTGTTTAATATACTCTGCCGATTTATTTTAACTCATTCGTCACTTTCTCTCTCTTCCTATGCATTCATAGATATAAAGTCTGATACATTTATGAGCAATGAGTACCATAAGCCAGATTTTCTTTATCAAATTGTTTTGATTACCTTAGAGAGTCGCTCTTCTACTACCAACCCAATATTGCAACTATTAGTTCAATCTAGTTTAAATCACAGACCGCCTTGATAGAGAGCTAACGAACGGGCTAATGAATCTTCGTTTACTGCATTACCTCAATGTTAATTCTCATTCGCGCTGAAACTATGCAGCACCTCTGAGATTTTCCGACAATTGTTCAAAATATCATTTGTTGGAGATGAAAACTAAAATCACAACTAACTTTTAGTTTGTTTTAGTCAACTTGACATAATCCCATATCAGATAAAAATATTTTTTTCTATTATAATATTAGTGTGATCTAGGTTGATGATGAATCTTATAAACGCATACTGATGTGTGAGGGTTCTCTTTTAAAACTGTTTTCAAAAAAGATACAAAGGCCATAGCTAAATGCTTTCTCATAAACAGGCCATACAGCACGCTTTATGTTGCCGCTGCTAGGACTCCTAGCCTTTTCTCACAGGGAGATAGGTTGGCCGGGTGACGCCTTCCCTCGAATGACATCGATATTAGAATTCGCCGGTTTCCTCACAATATTTCATTTAAGTGATAAGAAATAAACTTGTTGGAAAAATACTCAGAGACGCAGGCAGCATTCGAACTTACGACCTCTGGCTTGTGAATTCGGATGTTACAGCCACTAGCTACCACGGCTCCAAATGCTATAATTCTGCAGAAGCCAAATAAAAGCAAAATATTCTACAGGTAATTAAACATTATGATTGTGTACAGGAGCTAACAGCACCTTTTAAATGCGTGCAAGTTAAACTGGCTACAAAACTACCACTTCATCCAAAATCCGATGTGCTAGACAGTTCAATCGTTGTAACATATTTTATCGTGAAAGGTAACAGAGCACATGGACTCTATAATGACAGAAGCGAATAACAACTCATCATTATTCATTGAAACCCGATACGTTGTGCGTCTGACAAAATATTATTCTGTTTGCAACACGGTACTGATGGAAAAGGTCAACAAATGCGTGATCATGTTTTCCCTTTTGTTTCTTTGCGTAAGAAGGCCGCTAATCCCACTCAAAGAGTGTAATATACCTACATACGTTTGTACTATTATATTATTGTGTTGTAGCAATGACGTGCGTAGGTTAGAGGTATCTACTAATAGGTATATCTGTACGTATCTATCTCATCATTGTTTTCTAATAGTGCCTCGGGACTTGATACTGTGTATTTATGAAAAACAAAACTGAGTTTTCGATGCTTCCAGTCCAATTATATTGTCAAATAAATATTTACCTAAATGATGAGAACAAACAGCAGACAACACAGTCAAACCATAGCCATTATTGTGACGTATGTAATTACCATCGCATTGACAAAAAATGCACATTTTATACTCAGACCTTTTTCACTAAATAGTGCGCCGTCCTTACTAGTTCCATTATCATCAATAAAATTAATAAATTTCAGTTGAAATTCGCTCTGAATACCGAGGCCATCCAAATCTTTTCGATATCGATGTGACATATTACTAAAAAAATATGCAACCGAGTCACTCAAAACGGTTTTAAAAACAGCAACGATCTATTTAGAAAAAATACGGGCAAACGGTGATATCGTAAGTAAAACATCACCGCTACTCCAACTTCTATTTAATTAAAGACATAGATACAAGCATGAGAGTCAAATGGCTGCTACCCAGTCACGCAGACAGACTTGATCCCCATTTGGTCTTAGCATCTCTTCAGCAATATAGATGGCGCTCATGCGACTCAGAGTGTTTCCATTGACATCAGTATGTCCAGTGCAAGTTTTGACGAAAACAATACGCGTTCTACGTTCTACCGTGAGCGCGTAAATATGACATTTGTGTGAAGAAACTTATAAAGCATCCAGCTCCTTTGGAATTCTTCATTTAAAAGTTACCTAAGTTTACTCACTCACGATAGAATAAAATCGAAAAAACTTACACTCAGCATACACTTACAGAGTACGTGTTTTGTGTATGCTTTCAACAAAGTTTGCACTCGGCACACAGCTTTAGCGATTCGTTTTAAAATTTTCTGTTTTTAGCAACATTAGAAAAAACAGCGGTTTCAAACTACTCGTAGTACATTTGAGTACTACATGGCCACCACCACTACCACTATTTGTTTGTTTAATTTATCGTTTTAATATTTAAAACCTACTGATTATTCCATGATTTTGGTATTTTTAGGTGTGATAATGCGTAAACGTAAAAATAAGTATACCTAATGAAAAATACAGCTATACACACCCGAGCGAATATATCAATCAGCATTACGATCGTAATTTGTTAAAATATAATTAAAAATCACCACAGTTGTTTACCAGACACGTAAAGACGGTGCACTTTCTAGCTTCACTAGCGGTACGCCTCGGTTTCATCCGTGGTACATGTATTATGTACCCTAGAAACAGCACTCAGAGATCATGTTTGTACCTACATACAATAACATTGGTGAAATATTTTTGGAAATCGG
The DNA here is from genome assembly GCA_017562165.1 of Ectropis grisescens. Lineage (NCBI taxonomy): Eukaryota > Metazoa > Arthropoda > Insecta > Lepidoptera > Geometridae > Ectropis > Ectropis grisescens. Next base: position 17,301,734 of record CM029775.1, on the reverse strand, counting down.
TCCAGTAGTTCCTGAGATTAGAGCATTGAAAAATAAATTCTTCAGCTTTCTAACAATTTATTTTTTCGGTATAGATCGTCGTGTAGCCAATGGAAACAGTGTCAAACGCATGGCCTGAGGTGCACATTAATGTTACATTCCGAGGAGACTGCAGCCACTCTGGCAGTGTAAGAGGCTTTGCCTGCTTGACGGAGCGCCTCGCTGAAAGGATACACTTGTGTACAGTTGCACGTTAAATGTTAATCTTGGGACACTGGACGTACAATTAATTGAGCTTAGTTATGTGATTATAAGCTAAGATAAATAATTAAATGTTCGCAGTAATATTTCTATAGTTTAGGTCTTTTATCTAAATCAAATCGCTTCCAATTGTTTCATATGAAATTTTCACAAGGTATGAAAGCATCCCTTCCGTACTTACTATAAGTATTAATAACTTTTGTTAGAGTATTTTAAAAGCACTCACTAATCCTCGCTTTCGTAATTTTAACTGAGACGACCAAAACGTTTTTGACTGAAAGGTTCCCAGACATTTACGGATTATATTATACAACGTGGGGGTTTTACCCCCAACAATATTTTAACAGGCCGTTTAAACACTGATGTAGACTTCATCACCTAAGGTCTCTTTCACCTCAGCACGTTAGATCACGAGATAATTCGAGTCAAAGATTGACGTAAAATTCCCACCAAATCACCAGCTTCAACCCTAACGTATATATAGCTGACAAACGACCTTACCGCCGACGCCGCGACATCGTACAAAAATTCGTGGCCAGATCTGGCCATTAGGGGTATGTCAAATAAAATAAAAAACAAAATTTTTAATTTTTAGGGAAAAATAATTGATCTTTCATGTCTTATTTTCACATATATAATTCAAAACTTAATGTAGATGTACTACCCCAAGTATTATTGCACCTTTCTGCCACACCTTGTATACCTAAATTTAAGTACTTGCATATACAGTATATGTAAGTATTACCTACTATAATTATTATAAGTTGTTCTTATCTTTTCCACGCAAAATTTCAAGTAAGTAGAAGAAGCAAAACTTTTATAAAAGAGTGCCAACATTGTTTCACGGAATTGAAACACAAAGACTTAAGCTTCAAGCAAAATCCTCCTTGAGAGTAATAAAGGAAATACCTAAGTTGAATGTAGAAAATGAACTTCAAATGTTGGCTTGAAGCCGCTATTGTTCAATAAGGGTGGAATTCCATCGCTTTCACCGGTCAGGCAAGTTATGAGGCTCACATACGAATACTGCAGGACAGCGCTTTTCACACCACACGATCTTGTACTTTTGTGTAAGCCCAATTTATATGATTATGTATCGCTTTGAACAGTATTGTGTTGATGATCAGCGGTGTTAAATCAGTTTGTAGTCATTATGTTGCAATTACCCATTAAACCTGCATGTAAGTAGGTACATGATAGTACGAATACCTACATGTTTCTCAGCTCAAACCTCCGCTTTTTATGGTGTGCTTTGCTTTTTCTTTCGTTATTATTCATGTTCTGATTTTTATTTCAGACTAATTACCTAGTCACTATATTCCTTCATCTCACATAAATTTAAAAAGTTTGTGCTTATGTTATTAAAAATATTTTACAAACTAATTCAATTCAATTTTGTCAGTTTAAAACTGTAATTAATACTATGACTGAATATAACACATTTCATAAAAGAAACTTCACTGGAATGTTAATTTTTGCTCATATTCAGTTAAGTAAACTCTTCATATACGTTATAATGAAACGTTGTCAGAAATGCAAAACCCTTGTTTAGATTTAAAATGCCTTTATTGTCGTCTGGGGCTTTAAATGCTTTTGTAAACGTAGACTAAAAATAGGGAGCAAAGTTTCGAACAAAACCCAGGGTTATTCTAAAGATTAATTAAAGCCCTTCGAATTAGTCTAAGCTTAGTACAGATTTTAACAATGGCTGTTAATTTTAACGTCTATTAACTCAAAAACTTAACACAGTTGTAATTGATACCTACTCTCAAACATTTACTCTGAATTTTAACCGCCGTATTACGAATCTTGACTTTAGCTCAATTTTGTTTCTATTCGTTATTTTGAATTAGAATTTACATGTGAATAATTTAATTTTAAACACAACGCCATTTAGATGCAGCTTAGATTAAAATAATGCTTGATTTGGGACCAATTAAACTTTATATATTAAGTTCACCTTAACGGTACAGATATATTTTTAAAATTGCAATCCAGGAATAGTAGTAGGTTGGTTAGTAATTTTCAATGGGATTGGATCACAATGTTTACTGTTTTAAGTGTACTTATTTTACGTTGGATTGATTTACATTCTGCGTATAACGAGAGCTTTAATCAATATCATTTTAATTTCTCCTTTGGATACAAATTCGAAGGATAAGCTGAGGTCGATTTCGTTAGAATACAAGGGTCACCGCCGTATTCAAGTGCTGTTTTAATAATCCTTAATGTGTCTGGCAACTCAGACAGAGTTGAATTTACTAATGGGTTAGCACATAGATCTAATGAAGTTAGCATAATTATTTTGAGACGAGGGTTTTAACATTAATATATGTTGAAGTTTGAATGGAAGTTAAATGTCATTCAAGCGTGACTGTCAGCTCTACTTACTTAAAAACTAAATTATAAATTTACATTGTTACTTTACTTAGAAAATTGAGCTTTTCTACTTTGTCAGCCTCGATTAGCCGTATCTCATCTCTGTTTCTAGTTTTATATCTCACAAATTTCCATTACAATGTACGTTTTCCCGAGTTTTGTCATCAACGACCGACGATAACCGTAAAATGTAACAGAAAACATAATAATTACATGTATCACTAGTAAAATTAACTAATTGGGGTCCACAATAGGAACTACAACCGGCCAAGCGACTGACTCAGAAAGAGATGACGCACGGAACTCAGGAATATCTACTATTGCTCTGTATCGGGAAAAGTGGAGAAAGGTATTTTCTGTGCAATGGAACATGAAATAAGAACATAATAATAACAATATGCTAAGATAATAATGATAACAATCACTTCCAAGAGTCTATAACTAAATACGCATTTATCTTAATTCATTAATTTCAATAATTTTGCTAGGTACTTATCTTGTTTTCCACTAAGTTAAAGATGTAAATTAATTAGTATCTGTATTCTGATTTTAAGAAAATTATAGCCTTAAGGCAGAAATCACAAATGATTCCATATCTCCATACTGTCTCCATACTAGATATACTGTCACCCCTTAAATCGTAGCTACCCTCAATACCTTCCAGTTCAACTAGCGTTCTTCCACTACTGGTGACAATGTATCTATTTTGTTCCCTTAAACATAAACAGAACCGCAAACCACGTCGGTCCTTCTAAAAGCAAACCGCATGAATTCCGCTTTATCGATCCTCAATAATTGCGGCCTCTTTTCTACGTGTACTCACTTCAGACCACCGTTAGGTCTCAATCTAGACTACACTGGGCTAATCACTCGCTGGAATTATATATTCTTGATTAAAAGCAACAAGGCGAGCTGGACGTCTAGTTAATTAAAATGGTAGGTAACCAAGATAATAAAAATATTGGTATTCGATGATACAGGAATAGTTTATAGTACTTACAATTGTATTTTATGACAAGCATAACATTTCGTATTTAATCTGTGTACTTACATAGGGAGTTGATTTAAAAAACAAAATTGTGTTGACTTTAGTTTTTCTAATTGGTGTTTTACGCAAGTAGGTACGCATGATTGAATTGTTATTACATAATCTGGTATCATATTACTGACTTCATTTATAGTCATCATTTTTTTCCTATAGATATAAGATATATTAGATAGATATTAGATAGGTACCTATTTAATTTAAGAGCAAACTAAATACAATGTTTTTCTGTAAAAGCAATATTTCCATCTAATAAGAACCAACGTAAACTCACCGAATTTACGACGTTGAAGCTCGAACAAATTATTTTTTCCTTTTAAGCCATTGTTAACGGTAATAACATGAAAAAAATGTTTTGTCTGGCTGGTTACATCACTTCGCTTAATAAATTGACCTTTAGAATTCTTCCTCAAACATCTACCAGCGTGCTATTATAACACAAGTTATTTAATCAACATTAGGTAAGGTCTATGTAGCCGTTTATTTGAATGTGCTATGTCGAATCTGTCTTTGTTTCATTGAGATGTATTCTGAGTTTGTTTGATCACGCGTGAGATTTTTGGATGAATGAAAGACAAATGACTAATATCCATATGTGTCTTGACAGTGTGAACCGTTCAATGCTCAGGTATCGGAATTCTTAGTATTAGATGGACAGCGCGAATACTTATCGTTCAATTTTAATTTGTGTCTAATGTACGACCATGAGCCTATCTCAAAAGAATATTATTACAGTACGGCCAACTTACCTCCAGAATGTAGTGATGGTGCTATGATCGAAAATTGTTGCCACCTATTACAAATTGGTACTGTATTTTTAAATACTCAGTAGTTCCGCTTTGGGCCGTTCTACGCACTGCAAATAAGTATAAAAATATACACAATCACAGATTATAAGATCTTTGAACAAAAAAAATCTGTAATCAATAGTTACACTGAGAGTGAGCATAATTAAAGTAGAAATTATGTCTGAGTAGGTACCATATTATTTTAAGTACATTTCCTGATGTACCTAACACTTGAGTACCTAAATGCATATATATCCAGATCAATAAATTCGTCTTCTTTTACATGTCCGACAACGGTGAACCAGGCTAATTTCGATTATGAGCCTCGCAAAATCAATTTGTTCTAAAAAAATACATTTTTAGTCAAAATGATATTATTAAATACTACTTATGATAGCAAATTACGAACAGTTATGAAAATCAGAATCTAGCTAGCGTTGGGACAAATTAATATCTCATAATCTGTCAACATTTAATATTGAAAATAATCGCCCCAATTTCTGGCCTACTTCCTATTTTTGAATAAGGTTATTACATAAGACGTAGCTTCCTCCACTTAAATGAATGAGTTTTATTCTTTGCCTACTGTGAACTGTCAGGAATCGTGCAGTTATCTTAGTGCGTCACCGTGAAGTATTGTCACCCTGACCGATAAAATTAGCAAGTGAACAAAGGCCTTAGATTTTAAATGTGTGCACTGTGAGGATTTCAAAATCTTCTGATTGCTATTAATTATACTATAAACCGGTATAGGTAGTATAAACCTTAAGTAGGTACTAACATAACCTTAAAGTAGGTACTAACATAACCTGAGAGTAGTGTAGCAAAACGCGAAAAAACCCTTTAAAAAACATATTTGCTGTTTTGGCTACTTTGACATTATGTAAAACGTTAGGTTTTATATAAGGTCATATTTTTGGCAAACAAACTGTGTAAAAAAAGCTTTAAGTTTGTGAATATATCAATGTCTTAAGCAATGGATATTAAACATTGTTCTGAAGCCACATTTTTGTAATACTGAAACATTTTTTTAATCTCTTACTAGAATGGTTGATGCTGAAATGCTATTAAACAAAGGTTTATTTACTTGTTTATTCAATAATTACACAAAACATATTCTCACTATCAAAGTTTCTTTATCTGAGCAAGTTTTAAACGACGAGAAGACTCTCCACTTAGTTGTCCGTCCATCTCTGGCCCCAAATCAAAATTAAAAAGAAAACTCGATCTTGAATTAGAAACTGGAAATTTTAGCATATATTATAAACACGTAGTAGGTATCTGTCTCAGCAAAAACTTTCACTAAAACGAATGTCATTGCCACTGACAACGTAATCATAATATTGCAACACATACATCGACTCAAGACTTTACTCTTTTGTCGCGACGCATCCTCACATTAAAGTTTATTCTACATTTATAAACCGATGCGTCGGCCGCAACATGACATTTGGAGCATCATAATCTAGGTCAGTTGCTTAGTAAGGCAGCTCGATGCTCGCTCTGGCGCTAACAATCACACCTCAGATTGTTCAATTATACCACACTTGAGTTAACTACATATTGTCTATGTGTGATATTAGATATTCATAGGATTTCACTTTTATTAAGAAATCCTTAATGCCTTTTATCTATACTTATAATAAAACTGTAACGGGTCGAATTCTGTACATTGAAGATATTTTAAAAAAAATTTTTTTGGGGCACTCTATATTCGATACTGATGGCGAAACTGCATTTTTTTTCTTTCATGTCTGTCTGTCTGTCTGTCTGTCTGTCTGTCTTTCTGTATAGGGATCACGCATCACGCCGAAACTACTGATTCAATTCAACTGAAACTTGCCATGATTTTAGTTTATACTAAGGACATTGCTGTAGGCTACTTTTGAGCCCCAAATTCTGATCGGTTTTCGTGCGGGAGGGGGTGAAAGTCAGAATGTGTATTTGGCTGTAACTCATGTTTGCGTTGCTTAATTTCATTAATTCTTTTTTTGTTAGAAAGAACACATTTTTTTATATTATCCCGTCAAAATTTGAACAATATCGGTCTGTTGGTTCGGAAATTACACAAACATTAAATAATAACGACACGCGCGGCGCGTTCGGTACATACTAACTTCTAAGTATTCTGTGTATCACAGACGATCCACAGAATATCTAGATTCTAGATACTAGAAAGTGCCCACGTGATCGCGTCGTGTCGTCTTGGATGACAAAATAATTGTCTAAAATATATTTTTGTGTGGAAAAACAAACATCATTCGGACTTCATAATCGACTTCAAACAAGGAGGATATTCTCAATCGGGTTGCATGTTTTTTTATTTGGTTTTATTTTACGCGATAACTCCGCTAATTGTTAGTTGATTTTGATAATTCCTTTTTTGTTTGGTAGAAAATACTTTAGAGGTGATCTTAGATATCGAAAACAGGGCGGTAGTTTTTCAAATATCAACAAAAAACTAAAATCAGCTAAGATTTATCTGTACGACATAGATAAAATTTAGTTTAATAACCTTCTTATAAAATTTAGTCGAATGACAGAATTAAATTACCTGTCATTGAAGTAGATTTTTGTATTTTGGGAGAAAACATATCAGCATAATAAGTAGCAGCATAAACAACCCATTAAATGTTCCCACTGCTGGGCGTCGGGGCCTTCTCTCGCAAGGAGAGAGACAAGGCTATAATCCACCACGCTGGCCCAGTGTCGGTTGGTGGATGACATATGACTTAGAACTTAGATTATAGGTAGATTTCGGTTTCTTCACGGTGTTTTCCTTCACCGTTTTAATTACCGGCATTACGAACATGACTCTGAAAAGATAGTGGTGCGCGTGGTTTTGAACCCTGGGTCTCCGGATCGACAGTCGCCGTTCTCCCGATTAGGTCAGCTGTAACTTACTAGACCAGCCGTAACTTATTAGAAAACGTATTATTTCAATCCAAACACTGTTTAAAATTTAAAGGTAGTGTTCAACAAGCTTCGGTGACCGAAGCAGACCGTTGTTAGGGTTCCGTACACAAAGGGTAAAAACGGGACCCTATTACTGAGACTTCGCTATCCGTCCGTCCGTCTGTCTGTCACCAGGCTGTATCTCAAGAACGGTGATAGCTAGACAGTTGAAATTTTCGCAGATGATGTATTTCTATTGCCGCTTTAATCATGACGGAACGTATCAAGTGATCGGGTTGAAATTTGAAATAGAATTAGATTACAGTCTGGAAGAACACATATTAGGCTAAACATTGCCTATATATAAGTACTCTATGTATTACGTAACAAACATCCAAACAGTGACATTCATAAGATTTACAAGACAACGTTGGAACGCCTGAACATATTTGGATGGAATTCGAAACACACGTTACTGTGACGTAGGAAAGACTAAGCAAATTTGGTAGAAAATTGAAACAGAAATAACTCATAGTCTGAAATACCACATTTATGTATTTATTACCTATCAACCTGAAAAGAAGCATGGGCCCTACGTAAACAAATATTAACTATCACGTCAAAACGGCACAACGATATGGGTTGACATACGAAACACATATAGTTTAGAGTCTAAAATTTCACATGGGCTAATAAGTCTACATTTTCATTTAACTCCATATTAATATAAGCATATATTTTCGTCAGGAACTTGATGTGATGGTAAGGTAAAAGCCAAAAATGAAAAAATATGCACCCGTTTTGGCGTAGATAATGTAGGTGATTTGCGTTCACAATCAAAATAACAAGCAACATAATATTCTCATTAGACGGCGCTAATGCCAGTTTAAATCTAAAAGCACTAAAGGCCCTTTAAATCGATGTTTTGCTATTGTGGTATGTATTTTTTCTTTCATCACTAGGTGGCGTTACTGGTATTCTAAATTGTACTAATAAGTTTTTGCTGCTAAAAGGATTATGATACCAAATTTTGATTCTTTCGTTCTTGATTTTTTTGTGTGTTACCTACAATTAAATTCATACATTAACATTTCACTAGGACTTGGCTTAGATTTACGGGTTCAACTTGCCTGAATATCATTAACACTCAAAATTTTAATTATTTTGATTCCATACAGGCTTCGTTCAAAATTTTACGCCGGCGAAGTCGCGGGTAACAGCTAGAAAACAGCTTGCGGATAAAAAGAAATAGGTAAATAGGTATCAGATCATGCACATTAGCTTCAGGCTTTTCATAATGTACCCTATAAAAATTCTACAAACTTAACACTTGCGGCTATGTTCGATACTACGAAACCTTACTAAAGTATGTTTGATTTTGTTTAAAAAAAGAAAAATAAAGATGATAAAATTAAATAATTTTTTGTGTGGAAAAACAAATTCACTCAAACTCAAAGGTTTTTCAATGACTACTTATCCAAATATTTGACGTACGATACTTCCTATTAATGTATAAGTCAGTAACATCTGCTTACGCGAACGAAGTAGCGGGTTCAGCTAGTATTAAATAAATATTGGTAGACAATTCACGCACAACACCGTAATAGTAAAATAGTCGGCGATATTTGACTAAAGTCAGTTTTGGTCGAATTGTACTGACTAAAGACCCATTGTTATTGCAAGATCTGTACCTACACATGGTTTACCTACTGCAGAAAACGCCTGTATCTCTATAGGAACATATAGCTACATGTATTGGCCTACTTCCTTCTACAAGGCCACACTTCACCCTTGTCATCCAACTCTACTCTTGCTCGGGGATGTTGTCGGTTCTCTAAATTTGAAACAAACCTCTCGCAAGCTCAACAATCTTTAACAACATTGGAAGTCTGAAATATATTTCACACCAGTATCCAGGCTGGCAGAGTAAGATAAAACGGAAAGTATTGCCCAACTGAAATTCAACTCTATTAATGAAATCGATCATTTTAAACCATCGATATAATTAAAGAAACGAAGATGAGGTATGCTATAATCTAAAGACAACATAACGTGGCGAAAATTTGTTTGAAAAATTTGAAAATTGAATTGTCAGCGAACGTACACAATTGTCAGCGAACGTACACAACTCCTTGTTGCGACTGAGACTAAATCAGGAGACGCCACCTGATTTTGCATCGGCATAGTAGAAGCGCGTTTGTCGCTTCTGCCGTTTTTTAAGAGTTCGATGTTTTAAACATTTGCTTTCCATTATCATCATATAATAAGACATTGGCACAAATAAATAAAAGTCAGTTTGCGTATCCCTAATTATATAATGCAGTATTGATTATTCCGAAACGATTTAATGTTAGTAACGCTATATATTAATACACGTGTAATCTATTAAAAAAATTAGCAATAAACACATAAAACATTTTACGCATCAAAGCTCATTTCTACGAAAGACACCCTAGCAATTAGCACTCGCGTACGAATAGTTTAATTAAGCTACACCTCTAACGAGCTACTGTGAATTTACCTCTATTATGGAGTATGACAAAGAGATAGCGGGTTAAACTGATCTTATACACTTCAACGAACAACCGAAATCATATACATTATACGAACTTTGAGGTCGGTGTTACGGATCCCTTATTGATATTTTCAGCTATCAGTGTAAATCAATTAGGCTTTTTCAGAATACACTTTCAACACGCTGGGTTGCCAACAAAATTAAAACACAATAAATTCCGTAATTAACAATATTGGTCAGTAGAAATTATTTTTAACCCGAATTTTGTATGCATGTACGTGATATTGGATAATTTTATGTTTCTGACACTTTCTGTATAACCCAACTTCATTAGACAACAATTTGATACGATATACGACTATACGAGTTCAAAAGAGCTTTTTAACGTGTTTAGTCAAAGCGTCAAAACCTGTTTAAATATTGGCTGTTTACTCAACAATAAAAGAAGGTACACATAAAAACTTAATAAAAATTACGCGGACAGGGTAATGTAGGAATTACTATTGTCACACTTAGAGTTAAGTTTGGAGGAAAAGTTAAACATTTATAATGGAATCTTTGAATTCATTATGCCTTGCCTGAATTCTAGCAACTAATACAAACTCAGTTTTACTCATCAACACTAGTCATCCTTGAATAAATCTACAAAGGAAGTCACACTTAGTAGTCGAAGTACTACGATTTAAACTAAATATGTTTAGTTTGAAAACTGCTATCATAACCGCACTTTAGTTCCCACTATTCGTCAAGTTGAAAACTAATGTAGAACTTGAGGTTACATGACTTCAACCACTCTTCTCTAGTTCATAGTAAGTACATGTTATACGTCTAACAGCACTCTAGTGGTTTCACACCTTCGCTACGTAGAGACGGGTAACTTACGTTATGGCAACTCACAGGTTCGGAATTTAGTGTTATGAGTTTCAACGACATTTGAAAGATCGTCTATCTTATACAGACTTGTTACATGCAGATTCTTAATTCTCCAGAGATGTAGGCCTCCGTGGTTCGGTTCCCATTCAGGAGAAATATTTGTGTGATACTGCTTTGACTTTGGAGGCTAGATAGGCTCTGGAGGCTCTGGGCCGGGAGGAGGCAGCTTAGGCAAATGACAAGGCAAACACTCGATGTCGAGTCGATTACTAGCGGAATCCCAACCGGTAGTGATCGGCTCTACAGACGAGCACTAGAATTAGATTTTAAATGTACCCAACTCCCTCCTATTTTCCTCTTCTTCTCCTTATCCAAGATATGTGTAAAAAAACGATAATTGTAATGACAAAGATCACGGACCCCGGAGTCTGTGTAGTGGCTAATTTAAATAAATAAAAAATAAAAAAAAAAGCCTAGATAGTGGTGCGTGAGGAATGTTGGTAAATAAATATTTATTTCAATTCTACCTAAGTATAGTGGTCGGCAAACAAGTTGACCCAAAAGTGACGTGGAAGGGGAAAGTTCGTGCATGTGCACTTCCACCAAAGAGACCTTAAAAACGTTTCTGCGCAGCCATGCGCGGCTAACTTCATTGGGTCAAATAATTTATCGGCAAGTATAGTAGAAAGTTAAGTAATTTCAGGTTAAAAAAAAGTATATGTAAAAAACTAAAGTCCTAAGTATTAAACATGGCTAAAGTAATTTATATTTAGATCAGCTTACGACAACTTACCAAACTAAAAATATCAACATTGATCAGGTACTTTGGCACCTGTATAGAACCCACGGACATAACCTAATAGAAGTTGGTTTATTATGATTTTCAGAAGCTACGCAAGCCAAGGTTGATTACGACAAAATGTAAAACTAATTGATTGACTAAGTTTTTATCTCGCTAGACAATACAGGCTTTGTGCTGGTATGGTAGAGTCAATTGAGCGGCAAAGCAGCCTTGAAGCTCGCACTCGTAATGAGTGAAAGGCGCCACGGGCATAGCACGCTCATGACTCAGAAGTCACAGATGACTTTAATATGCGAATATGTAGGTGTGACCATATGTTGGAGTTCCTGCAATCTATCGTGCATTTATAACTCAGCTGTAGGTCGAATGCCTCATCGCAATAGATATAATTAAAAGAGAGTTAGTTTATCTTTTAGTAGTGGCCTGCTTGCTGAGTTAGAGACTCCTTGGAAATTAAATGTGATTTATTTCCCTAAACATATGTAGATATATAAATTATATATCATTAGGAGTTTCTTAAGTGTGAATACTGAAATAGGTGCGTGATAGGTACTTATCATGCACCAATAAAAATAGATATATTTTATTGACAAACGAAAAAGCAGAACACACAAAAATAATTTACAATGAACTTCATGGCTAGTGCAATGTTCCCTGTTGTATGTCACCGTACCATTGTCAATATCATCAGTTTCTAGAGGTAGTAAAAACCGTGAAATTATAAACCCACGGTAAATTGATTTAGTTTATAATCTAATGACGTTATTGCAATTTAACGAAACTGGCAGTATTTACAGTTGTGGCCGAAAAACCACTCAACTTTACCCTACTTCATTTACTTACCTACTTATATCGTTCTATGTTCAAACTGGTAACTACTTCAGGTTGTTCTCACATTGATTTCTAATTCAAAAAATTGCTTTATCTTGATAGATACTACAATTAGTTCAATAATAACCATGTTTTTGTAACGGCGTTTCCGTTCAGCTTTCCAAATCAATTCGCCACGCCTTACCATACTTACATAACGAAATGGTATTACATTTTAAAGTTCTCACTTACATATGATCATAACCATCTACAATTATTCGAATAAAATCAGTTTGTAGAATATTATTTTTTCTGTTCGTGTGAGGCATTAAAATCGAAGACGAATTAAGTAGACCATGACTAGATTGATTCTGGCGTGTTATTCGATTACAAATTTCGAGCCACAATTTTACGGCAAAAACTGATTGACTGATTGAAGGTGAACCAAATAACGAATATTTTTAGACTAGATATGACTGTTATGTTATATATTATCATACCTGCCAATCATTTAAATATGATTTTGATGATTGCTCGACAACTTTGGAAACTCTGAACGGATTTGGCACGTAGAAATATTTGAATATGGAATAGTAATTAATAACATAATTTTTACCCGGAAAATTAATGCAAAATGCTATAAGGAAAGGTTTCTTTCACCTTCCCAAAGGTCTGTCCAAAGGTTTCGTTGTTCACGTTTCTAAACTAAAGATGGACAACGTGGCGGGCGGTAGGTACTTAAATACCCTCCAATATCTTTTACAATTATAAGTTCACACTTATCTTGACGGTTAACTCGCCTGATGTTAAGCGACGATACAGTCTACGTAGCAGCATCCATTTTTGTCACAAATTTCGAATCTCTTCCAACTTGTAAATAATCTTTATTAATTTACATCAAACAGTTTACATACACCTACTATGTATAGAGTTGGAACAAACGATTTACACCGAAAGCACGGATCTGATCGCTCTTGCCTTGTCGCTCTTGCCTTCTTGTGGAAGTGTCAAACTTTTGTCGCGGCACATCACTCTGTTGCCATAGAAAGGATGCACGTCATATGCTTACGATTGGTACGGAAACCCTGATCTATTTACTTATTCTCTATCTAAGATTTATACCTACTAGTAGCCTGCTGAACATAGGCCTCTTATCCTATCCTACCATCCATCTGATATTATTTGAGATTAATTTTTTTAATCTTTTATGATACTAAAGAAGAGATATAGCTACTCAAGTTATAATTCCGTTCTTGAGAGTAGCATGAATCTCGGATAAAAGATGGGTAGCTACCTACAATCTATAGGTATATAGAACTACCTGAATATTGGTTGGATTGAAATCAAAATCTCCGGTTATTAAGATTCCCGATGACAACGAACAAGCTATCTGCTTCTAAAACGGATATTTGGTTTAGCGTTTGTGACGAAAATATATTTTGAAATCAATCTTTCCTGTAACAAGTAGATAATAATCTAGAGCAGAAAATTAAATTCGAGAATATGTACGTACCTATTAGCAGCGCTCCGCGTAGTTTCCGATCCCATTATTTTTTCGGGATAAAAAATAGCCAATGTGTTATTGCAAACCGTTGTCTATACCTATGTGTACCAAATTTCATTAAAATCCCCTCAGTAGTTTTTGCGTGAAACAATAGCAAATATGCTTCCATACATTCCTACAAACTCGTGCATTTTTATACTACTAGTAGGCTTAATCAAAATTTTGGAAAGTAAGTACTCACGAGATACCAACCTACTTAATAGATTTGCTCAAAATTTCGCGTTGCAAAAAGCTATAATAAAAATTCAGCAAAGTCAAATTCATTTGCACATATTCGATATTTGTGACGTCAAACAAACTCAAAGGGTCACAATTTGGATTAAGTTTTGTAAAACATTTACCTTTCTACCATACAATTCCGAAAGAATTCTAGATAGTCTTTGTGTTTAAAATACCCTATACAAATCTCTCACGTGTCAAAATGCGGGATTTGCCACGTAACCTGACGTTGTGAAGCGTTTATTCACAGTCGGGGCACGAACTTTCCTTTTCCTGTTCCGTCAAACGCTTCTCGTCAACACAAAGCCTAGTTGAAGCACGTCACTGATACCTGGCAAGCCTATTTCGAGTGCCCGACAAACATAGGTACTTTGAATTGATAGGACAGACAGATACACGGACAGTATTCCAACTGGAATCAAATGTAAATGGTATTTGCCTAGTTCATATTCTGACGACAAATTTTGAAAGTGAATTGGTAATTACAGTATTACTGCTGGTATGAAAAAGAAGCTATATTGTTTTTATAAAGCTGAAGAATTTATTTGTTTGAACGCGCTATTCTCAAGAAATTCTGGACCGATTTCAAAAAATATTTCGCCCTTGGAGGTTATGTTCGTGATCCCTGAGTGCTATTGGTTATAATGTATAGTATGTACCTACTCGTACTCTAACCACGGGCAAAGCTGGAACGGACATAGATACATAGTTTCAGCTATAGATACGATCTATATTGTATCTACATAGATGTAAAGCTTTACAATATTATACAACGTGCACTCCCAATCTCCTAAGGAATCATTTATCTGTTTTATTTGGTAGCATAGCATCTAACTGCCTCTCAGTACATATAGTTGTTACAAACTATTGCTAGTAAGAAGGTCGTGGAACAAAGGTCCCAATAACACGTTTATGCTTAGAAATATCAGACCTATTTTTGGAAAAGACAAGTGTGCATAGTAAAATAAACATAAATGCTGGTCCACGTTGTCCACAATAGGGAAGACAGGACGCACTAGGTACTTAGGTAGACACCGTAGACTATATTATTAACGAGTTGCATTTACCTCACATAGGTGTAATACCTAATACCTATTTCGAGAATTTTACGAAGAACATCCAAAACTGCGTTAATATCTAGTCATTATCAGTTAGAACGGAATGGAAAAAAAAACACTGAAAAAGAAAGTTATCGAAAGTAATATATAAGTCACAATTACATTTATGAAGATGCATCACTGGTGTACAGAGGTCACCTCAAGTGGCGTACGATACACGTAGGTTTATATGTAAGTCTATCTCCGGCGCATGACCGTGTCAGGATCCTTGAAAACCCGGAGCCCTGAGTAGACACAATTGAGAGGACATCGCGCTGAGACCGGGCGGTATTGGCGGCATGGCCGTTCTGTTGGCCTGGCGATATTGACCGGCCATCTTCACTGTAGCGGCAAATGAAACGGAGCACACTAACACGATATACTGACAACTTTGTAATTTTCGTAGTGAATCCATACTAATATTATAAATGCGAAAGTAACTCTGTCTGTCTGTCTGTCTGTCTGTCTGTCTGTCTGTCTGTCTGTCCGTCTTTACCGCCTAAACCAACCAACAGATTTTGATGAAATTTTATACATAGATAGAATAGATCCCGAGAAAGGACATAGGCTACTTTTTGTTCCGAAAAAAGGGTTAAAAGGGTTAAAATAAGGGATGAAAGTTTATATGGAAAACTTCATCATTGTTGAAGAACTATGAAACTTTACGTCTAGATATTTAACACGAAACCATAAAATGTATGTTTTAGCAGTTTTGTAGTTTCGAACTGTACCTACGGGGGTGGAATTGGGGGGTGAAAGTCTGGAAGTTCAATATTATTGAAGATAAAACCATGAAACTTTGTATCTAGACACTTGAAATGGAGTCGATAAACGTTTGTTCCAGCAATTTTATAATTTATAACTATACGGGGATACTTATATAACCGCTTGATAAACTGGCCGCTTTTCGCGTTTTACAAATTTGGCGGGAAAACGGGTGTCAGGTTACATAAGTGCGGTGTTTATGTTTCGGCATATGAAGTGCCACCTTACTTTTACCCGTTTGATCCATTTACTCTCAAGAGCGTTTCAAGACGCTTCTAGCGGTATCATTTATTTATAATTAATGTACTTAAATAAATTCAAGATGGCTACAAAATGGCGGATAACGTAGGTTTTATCAATCCCATCAACATGGGTATCAAATGAAAGGGCTCAACAAGCAGAATACAATATACTATAAAAAATTGAAATCCAAGATGGCGGCCGCTTCAAAATGGCGGATAACGTAGGTTTTATCAATCCCATCAATATGGGTATCAAATGAAAGTGCTTAACCAGTAGAATACAACGTACTATATAAAATTAAAATCCAAGATGGCGGCCTCTACACAATGGCGGATAACTTAGGTTTTATCAATCCCATCAACATGGGTATCAAATAAAAGGGCTTGACAAGAAGAATACAGTGCACTATACAACCTCAATATTTAAGATGGGCGCAGCCACTAAATGGCGTATCAGACAGAATTTTTGATAGTCGACGAGATTTCCATGGTGTCTTATCAAATGTTATGCATGATGGACGCTCGATTAAGGCAAATTCATCATCATCAATTAAGAACTGCGAAAATGAGTTTTTTGGAGGAGTAAACGTATTACTTTTCGGTAATCTTTTACAACTGCCTCCCATAAAATGATCAGGAACACCTGTTTTCAATTATAATACGAAATTATATATGTGAAAGTAGCTCTCTCTGTCCGTTGCCGTCTAACGCCTAAGCCACTTAAAGAGTTTGTTACAATTTGGTGCACAGATAGACTAGACTTAGGAAAGGACAACGGTAACTTTTTATCACAGAAAAAGAGTTGAAAAGAGTGGAAATGAGGAGTAAAAGTGTGCATGGAAGGATCTTTGCACTCTTTGTATGCTATTTTAACCGACTTCAAAAAGGAGGAGGTTATCAATCCAGTTGTATTTCCAATTGTGAATCAATTTAGATGGTTATTTTTTGGTTGGTAGATTATAGTTCAGAGGTGGTCATATAAATTTTATCGAAATAAGTGGGGCGGTTTTTGAAATATGAACAACAAACTAAAATTTGCGTTCATGTAATCAGACGATATATCTACTAATATCTACTAATAGACTCTAATAAAATTTGGTGGACCGTCCCAATATGATTTTAAATTAAAGTCTGTTTTTGATTAATTTTTTGAGAACATAGTTTTTTTTTGTAATTTGTCGTGTAAATTGTACATTTATTAATAAATATAAAACTTTGACTTAGACCGATTTTGATTAGAAAACGTGAATTTGTATGGTAGTAGACATACGAGTAGGTACTGCCTCAATTACTTTAATAAATATGTGGCGCGGACGAAGTCGCGGGTAAAAGCTAGTACTTCTATAAGCGCGGTGGTCTTTTTCCTTTTTGTGAGATGGCAAAAAAAACAATTGAACTCATAATACTGTTGCCGTTCGTTACATTTACCGACACCTCTGCTTATAAATATTACATACAACCTTGTACCTACGTTGTTTTTCTCCATTCCGTCGACATTTTCAGAATGCTGTTTTTCTTTTTTGTGGCAGTTGATATCTATGACACTAAAATTATCTTCTTGCTCTTCTCTTCTTCTGCAGTGTTCGCATCGTTCGTGTAACAGTATAATTGAGAGCATCACTTTTGTGCACATATAGCAATTCTAGTACGCATTATTTTCAGGGCGACGCCGACGGGTATAAATAATTAATTTTAATATTCAAAGGTAAAAGATACAGTAAATAAAAATGAAATCAGGTGATATTGTCAAACGAAACTTTATAACTCCGAACAAAATATGTGGGAGCTAGGATCAAGCATCACGCATGACGAATGAAGAACTTTTGAGTCTCTCAAACTTTCTTGAGACCAAGTTCTATTCCACTACTTACTCCTTCCAGACTTTTTAGGCGCACAACAGACCCTACAACCCAGTTCTTCAAAAAAAGTGTCTTTAAATACAAGTCTTTCAATAAACTTCTACAGACTACTTACATAGTTTTAAATTACTAGTTTTCTTAACTTCAATTCTGTTGAAACCTAGCAATTTCTTATTGAACTAGATTCTGAATTTCTACAGCGAATATCCAATTACGTTCAATACATCTATGTGAAACGGGAGGAGATGCACTTGAAACCTCTATCGGGCAGGACAGTTACGAAGCTAGTCACCCAAGACCGGCGACATGGGAACTGAGCGCTTTCAATGAAGATCTATTACGGATCCCTGTGCACAAACAAACGATTCTAGGTATAATCACGAAGTTTCCCGGAAAAGGACCCATTTTCATTATCGTTAGGAACCACTTTTACTTAAATCTAAGCTTAGTCTACAAAGGTAATATGGGGTAAATAGAAATGGTGTACTTCGCTGAAGAGGTTGTGTTACACGAATGACCAAGATTTTTGTTTATTTTTAGCAAGATTAGATACTTATTTATAGTTAGTGTTTTTTATTTATTTATAGTAGTTAGTTTAGTGCTTGCAAGAAACTTTGTAAAATGATGCGTAGATACTTATGTAGACACGATAAGTAACTCCTACTTTTACTAATAAGTAGATAGGTACTGTTGCAATGAAAGTACTAAGTTACAAAAGCTACCTAAGTAAGATTTTCATACATAGAGCAGCTACGTTTACTACAAACGATCTTGATTCATTATCTTTACAAAACAGCTTCGAAGTAAAAACATTCCGACTATTTTCATACCATTACTAGAATTCAAGATAAAATTAGATATAATTTAAATAACATTATTCCGAGAGAACAAATTGAATGAGCCAGCAAACATTTTATATGTCCCATTAAAATAATTTTATCTCACCCTAATACAAAGTAATTTAAAAGATTTTCTTGTAACATTGCTCCAGTCTTTCACTAGCCATATTTTAATATATTCTAAGGAGATAAACTCATTGAGCCCTACTGTATAAACACAAACAAATATGTGTGTAGTCATTTATCACCACATTTCAAGGCACATTTTTATCTCCTAGTCCTTTGTTATCACAAAAATCGGAAACGTCGATCATGATTTGAATTTTCCAAACATTTATAGATTTTCAGCTCCTTAAGTAAATATTCGAAATTCGTACGGTGGTACTTTTTTGGCTTAAACAAATGATAAATGTTTGATAATAATAATGTTTACTGCCATATGTTACCATTTACCATCTTCAAAGTAAATGCAGATCTATGTGATAATTAATTTAGTCCTTCTAATTCAGTTTTGGTGACAGCTCGTGCTTCCCACGTCTCTAAATCAAAGTCTGCTTCTGTATAGAGTTATTTCTTGCGCTGAATATGTAAGGATTTGTTGTGCATACAAAACCACTGTTTCGTAACTTGAGCCCATGCGTTAAACTTCTCAGGAAACTTACACATTAGATAAGTACTAAGTGGGTGTCACAGTTACGGCTATTGTTAAACAATGGAAACTTTTTTTTTGAGACAAAATCCATGTATCTCGTATCGCTCTTCAACCTTTTTCTAAAACTCGTTATAAAATTTTGCAAGCTGTAATTTTGGCGTAGTGACTACAGAGCCTAGTACTTAAATGGTGCATATTTTCAGGCAAGATGTTTTACGGCCTCATAACCTGGAGCTAATTTAGTCCGGAGCGTAGATTAAAAACATTTTAGTCGACAAAGTCGAAGCAGCTAATTTGTACTTGGCTAAGTGCTCTATTTTGTCCGCACTGCACTACTGTACTAGTTTGGAGCACACTTGGTACTGGCAAATGTTTGTTTACTTTTGTTTTTTAAATCTTACCATGCTTTGTAACCAGGAACTTGGGTTAGTTATAGCTAGGTTTATTGAATTATTTGTTTAATGAATGTCTTAAGGCTTCTGTTTTTTACATTTTGTATCTTAAAGTTTTCATGTACTTTTCACAAATTTCAATCCATTTATTGTTTTATCCATGATCATAACTTTTCAACCTTTTAGAACCTTCACAGAATAGGTTTTATGTGCTGCGGTCACATTGGCCCTTTTTGGCAATCTTTCTATCCTAGATATGGAAATCTCAAGGTGACTTAAAAGAGGGCCTCTTTGCAATTTGGTAGGTTATATCGAACATATTATATAGGTATGTGATGTGATATATAGTATGTCTATACTTTTTATCCCGAAATGGTTACATTATAAATTTATAGATAAAAAAGCAAAACAAAAAAGTCTATACCTACATCGATGGTAACAGAACTGCGGGGATAACTGTGTTAGGAACAAACTGGGCAGAGTACCTAGTTTTAAGAACTGAGCGAGAGAGTTTGTTTTTACCTACATATCTATGGATACCTATTAGATGTCTTTAACTCTTACATGCAAATACCACTAAATCGTTTTAGATGAATTAACATAAACTATTTTTATCAAAAAATTAAACCGACTTCAACACCATAAATAGGCACTCAAAAGCGAAAAATAATTTAATATAGGTAATTAATATAACCGCTACTCACTCATCCATATAAAGTCGGTGCCAGTCTAGTTAAAAAGTTAGTAGATAGATACTATGTACGAGGTAGTAAGTAGGCATAGGTATATCTATCTATACTTATTAGAGTTGGCTGGCACCGACTTCATATAGATGAGTGAGTAGCGGTTATATTAATTACCTATATTAAATTATTTTTCGCTTTTGAGTGCCTTTATGGTGGTGTTGAAGTCGGTTTAATTTTTGTTAAAATAGTTTATTTTACCCTTTTAGTGCTAAACAAGTTTTCATTAATGCATTTACACGATTTCGTATTGACAGGGTCGAATTTCATAACTTTGTGAAATCTACAAATATGTCACCCAGACGAATTAATCTTAAAATGAAAAAACCGCATCGCAACCGGCCCATCCGTTTGAGCTCTACGGTCACTACGGTGCCACAGACAGACAGATATTTTTTTGGTCGGGGGTTAAAGCTTTCGATAATATTGTCCAAACGAGGCGGAGGTGTTCAATATGCAGCTCGAGATATAGATGATTCTAACTCGAAGGTCGATAGCGCGTGTTATTTTACTAGTAGCGCCATCTAGTTTGCTAGGGCTGTACTAATGGTTGGTAATCAATAAAGATGTAATCAAGTTTGTTGGATGCCAGCCCTCCTTAAATATTTATTTTGTTTTATTCTTAGTATTTGTTGTTACAGCGGCAATAGAAATATATAATCTGTGAAAATTTCCACTGTCTACCTATTACCGTAACGGTGATACCTACAGACGAATGACGCAATCACTATGTCGTCGAGGTAAATTTTAGTTGTTTTTGTTCATATTTCGAAAACTACTACACCGATTTCGATAAAATTTATATGGGACCACCTCTGAACTATGATCTACCAAACAAAACAAGAACCATCGAAATTGATTGACAATTGGCGGCGCTATCGAGTAACATACATACAAAAAAAAAAAAAAAAAAAAAACATACAACCGAATAGAGAACCTCCTCCTTTTTGGAAGTCGGTTAAAAAGTAGATTATAATCCAGAATAATGCACAGAAAGCAATAGGATTAGCAACAATTTCGTACAAAAAATAACTCCGATTCTTATTGAAAATCAATAGATTGTTTACGAATGGAACATATCCGAGATACGTGTTACCGCAGAATTTGTCATCGTGCCGACACTACACATAGTTTCCGGTTGGAATTTTGAATAAAGATACAATAAACAAACATTCCAGCGCAAAACTCAATTTTGCAGCATCAGCTGTTACACTACATGCTACAAATCACGGATGACAAAAGCTGAATGCAACCGAAATTGTGAACCAGCGTTGAAAGCCCTGCGAGATTTGCAGCGTTTAGACATAATAACGTTCTACGCAACATTTCAATAGCTGTTTTTTTTTTTTTTTTTGTAAAAGTTGTTGTGGTATTGTTTTTAAACATTCGCGATTTTAACAAATAATGTGTATAATGTACGGGGCTTAATTGCGAACTTTTAACAAACGGGGAACGGGGAATTTAAACAATGTGTTATATCATGATTAAGCCCCGTACATTATAAATATTATGTTGTTGTGATCCTTAGATGATTTTTTTTTTTTTATAAAGAGTGACGAGACGACCAGGACATGTGCCTGATGGTAAGCAACATGCCTGACACATAACAGCACAGTGACACGCAGCTATTGGAACATGAAGAGTCCAAATCATTACCTAGCACTTCACTGCGCTCGTCACCCAGAGAATTTAACCGGACTCTACTTAGTAACCGAACTTAATTAGGCACACACGTATTAATATTTAGTCGCTATCTAGAGATATAATATAGCCTTAGTAACTTCGGATTAGTTTCGATTTTTTTTCACAAATAGTCACAAACAAGTAACCAGCATATCTGGTGACAAACGGTAATCGCCGTTAACCCGATATAGATAGTTATAAAAGTAGAAAACGTTAGACCGTTTCTTATTTGATTATTATCTATAAACGACCGTACGGAAAATCAGATAAGATTTTTCAACTCGGTACCGGGATTTTTAATACAGTTGTACATGGCGCGACAATAAACCAGAGATAATGATAAATAAACACACGTAGATTCACAAATATTAGTAAAACTAGTAAACTTTAAAGACAGATTCAAGAAAGAGCCGAAGAACTGATAATTGTCGCAAATAAAATGAAACCGCGATAGGGGCTTACTGCAAAATTATTAGTTTTGGCGTTCATTTAGCTGAAATGGTAAGAGGAACAATATCGTGAGTCGGTGGTAGCGGCAACTCCTAGAAGTATTACTGAACTTTGATAAAAACGATATCCTTGTCAAGACATTAAATGCTTAGAAGTCGACCAGACTGATGTAGGACAAATGCTGCACTGATCCAACTTAATGTGAAAAGGGCTAATCGAGAAGCCTATCTTTTTCAATACCTCCAATGCCTAGGTATAATTTGATGTTCCATATTGAGGATTTGATTCATGCATTCTCCTTGCCTTGCAGTAGCAATGTGGTAGCAAAGTAGGTCGCACATTGCATCGTGCTTCGTTGCGGCGACGGAGCGCATCCGTAGCGGCGATACTCCAACTCGCACGCTCTATTTGCTGCTATTTACTTTTTTATCGATCACACCAGTAGCGGCTGCTTGTCGGCACACGTGTAATTTACAGGTGAAATGGTCCTAGCTATATATTATAAGCTAGCTGTTCTTACGTCGTTCTGGTAAATGGCGCAATATTCGCAGAACTGAAAAGAGTTAAACAAATGTAAATTAATTTCGTCTTTTCGCTATCATGTATTTAGCTATTTTAATCTTGACAGATGTTTCATACTGCTACTACATACTGCACATTCAAAAGATACCTACGCTTACGTTGATGGCTCTACAAAACGATGCAGATGACTGTAACAGCGACCATTGTCGACTAGGACCAAATAGATCGTCAGTTGAAGGTATTGGTTTAGGGATTATACGTGTACCTAATGATGTAGCTTGAATTAACCAGCGCTGGAAACAAAACTCTGCAAACCCCTTTTACGGTTTTCTTTCATTTTACATCGCTGACCTAACCATATGTCGCTCCACAAACCGCTGGTGCAAAATATCTAGTGTCAGAAACTGCTCGATTCAAATTTCTGGAACTGCACAAACGGGGCAAGAGAGAAGTGACCCCTCGCCGAATGACAAGTGACCCCTCGCCCGACGTTGAGTAGTGGCCGTAACTGCTCACCGCCGGAGGCGAACTATTTGTCATTACGCTGTGAAGGATTTGTTGGAAATACTTTATGTGACAAGATATCCTGACACCCCTTTTGAAGATGTAAACGGCTGGACGTTTGCAAGTGCCATTGTACAGTATCTTGGTCTAACATATATTTTATTGCAGCTCATTTCGCTGGAGCATAGGAAAATTATCCCCTTTCATAGGTTCTACTTTTCTTTTTCTTCGATTTTTTTTAATTATTTAAAAATGTCCTATTCTTTTCGTTTTTTTTTTAATTAAAGACACAGATATAAACTTTAACAAAGACTCAGAACGTGGGTAATTTGACATGTGCGTCAACCCTTATTTGTCAGTAAACCCGTGAACACAATACATAAAAATGCATCAAGATGCGAGTATCGGGCACTTTCCTTACTATATTTATAATCACGACATTTATCCCGTAATTAATAATACCTAGCATTGAAATCAGAGATTTGAATGAATGATAAACTATTTGTAGTATCCCAAAAATATTATTCGATAGCTGTGTATCACTTTTCACCTTTTCACAAATAGGTAGCTCACAAAGAAATTACAAGTAGAGGTAGAAATCCACCTACTGTGTAGGTTGATTCTGCTAAAAGCAAAAGACCTATAACACGGTTAATTACTCATTAACTTTACGAGCGCATAATATAAGTACATCAATGTACAAGAATGTGACGCACCTACTCCAGCCAGACTTTACCACTCAACTGTTGTAATTAATAAGGTACTCCGTAAATTCTCTCTTTACCTCCGTTAAGCACAGTTCTATGTCCCTTACTGTTAAGTATAAAGTTCCCAACTTAACTCGCAACTTTAGGGGCATGTCAGTAACTGCTCTAGCATTAATTCACACAAATATACACAAGTCCAAGTTTGTTTGTTTCTTACAATTTATCTTTTGAGGACTAGGAAGAGGCTTTTGCTTTTACCACCAAATATACAACAAGTTTTTTCTGATGGGAACGTATTCAGACCAAGTACTTACGCCATAATATAATTTAAACAGAATTGAAAGGTTGACTATCATCAAATTTTAGTGTTAACATCGAAGTATAAAACACTTACCTATGGAAAGTTTTTTAACACGCATTTAGAGGATCCTTAAAATTATCATTTCTAATGAATTTACAAATCTTAATTTTCCATTATTTTATTGATTTAGTAAAAATGATCAAAATTTCTTCACTTTCGTGATTACAATCTTTGACTAGTAAGGCCTATTCTTGACCATAACCAATTTCATCAATAAAGCAGACAGGTATTTAAATTTAAATTTTTGTATGTAATTAACAAAGGAACAAGAAAGCAAGAAACACAAGTTGTCATTTATCATCAAATAATAATACATAATCAGTTAACTAAACCACTTTTTCTAATGAAGGATGTGGTTACACCGCAAAGTACTAACAGTCGAGAAATTGTTTTTGGTTACGTGATTATCCATTATGACTACGCACAACAAACTCTACTGTTTACCAGCTTATGAAAAGAAGGGCTCGCTTTCACTTTTAACCCTTTAACTGAGAAAGCTATTTGAACAATGTGAGCACTTCGGTACTCCCTAGTTTCCACACATCCGTCGCAAAAGTAGGTATAAACTTGGTAATTTACAATGCCAACAAAATAACTCTTACCTACGTTTTCGAGTTGCGTACCTCTGGGCCAAACTTTTCCTTTTATTACCGACCTGTTTACATATTGGAATGTTTTCTGCGTAGGTGTAAGCGGCTAAAAGTTACGTCACAACTTTTACTCGAAGGGATTTTTAAAATTTAAATACAGCCGGTCTTGTGAGTTATGCCGAAAGAGTAAACTAAGCCACAAGGAGTATACTCACATTTTAAACAATTTTTACCATTGGGCCTGTAGTTCCTGATGTTAAAAGTAGAAAAACGAATGTAAACATGCGAGTACATTAGAAACTATTTTTTATCAGTAGGTAGGTACTTTCTGGCACACGTAGCTGATTTACCCATTTTTACCAAATTATAAATGCGTCAATAATAATTAATCAATTAATAAGTATCCAGACGATATTGTGTTGATTCCAAAACTATGTACTTACCTAACATTTTGGTACCTATACACATTTCTTCTCAAATAACATTTTATATCTATTTCCTAATTAAAATGTAAGTTATCGTTACGTTAGTATCAATAAACTTATTTTCTATGAATTAATTTATGTTTGTATATTCGAGGTTTTACTTGTGTTTTAAAACACTAACTGTTTAACCCTAAATTTCACCCAAAACTGATTTATTTTTAACATAATTTTATCTTTGTCCGCAGGATGGGAGCTGAAAGGATTACACTGTTACAAATTCTTCAACATTAGGCATTCATGGGAAAAAGCCGCAGAGTTATGTCGGAGGTACGGCTTACTAAATTAATTTTTGCCCTATACTAAATCAATCCTTCAAGAATATAGGAATAGTAACTGATTTGTTGATACGGTAGAAGGTATATGCTGTGTTTAATTTCGGATATGACTGAAAAATAAATTAACTGTCTTAGATCGTGAGCTTACTTCAATTTTGAGGAGTATTTTGAACTGTAGTTTTGCAATATTTTGTGGCACTGTAAGGCGTCCCATCTGTTCGACACATACTTCGAACCAAAGAGGTTACATATCTCTATCTGAGCTTCGAACTATATCTTTTATTTCAGAAAAATAATGTTAAACAAAAACTAGTTCATGTACAATTAGACTACTTTTGGGCATGAAGTTTTCAAGGTGCTGTGAGTAATAATTTTTTTAAATGTATTCCAGATACGGCAGCGAATTAATGGTAGTCGACTCTTATACGGAAAACAACTTGACCGCCAGCATGGTACCTTCTAGTCCTAGCAACAACCACTACTGGCTCGGTCTCGCCACTGTCGACGACCTCAGAACTAACACGCTCGAATCGGCTGCCGGCGCACTGGTGTCGCAATACGCTGGCTTCTGGGATCTCAGGCAACCAAACCCTAAGGATGGAGAATGTGTGGATGTTCATGTTACGTCTGAGACCCAGTCGTGGGAACTTACTACGTGTGAAACGCTTCTACCATTCATGTGCAAAGCTGACGCTTGCCCTGCTGGTAAGTTGCGTAAACACTCTTTTCACGGCATTGACACACAACGGAAATGATTATTCAATGTTAAGGTCTGTAAACAATAGTAAAAATCTTCTTTTCTTTTAGGAACCTTCCATTGTTCAAACGGAAAATGCATTAATTCGGCCTTCAAGTGCGACAAGCAAGACGACTGCGGAGATGCTTCCGACGAAATGGACTGCGCTTCCGAATGCCACTTCTACATGGCCAGCAGTGGAGACGTCGTAGAAAGTCCGAATTATCCTCACAAGTATCCTCCTTTCAGCGAATGCAAATGGACTCTTGAAGGACCTCAAGGTCAAAACATTGTCTTACAGTTCCAAGATTTTGAAACTGAAAAGTCTTTCGACACTGTTCAGATTTTGGTCGGCGGCAGAACCGAGGATAAATCTGTTAACCTAGCGACACTCTCAGGAAAACAGGACTTATCGAATAAAATCTTCGTTTCTGCATCGAACTTCATGATTATTAAATTCAGCACTGACGGCTCTGTGGAAAAGAAGGGTTTCCGTGCCGCATGGAAAACCGAATCATCGAACTGCGGTGGAATCTTAAGAGCAACTCCCCAAGGACAAGTCTTGACTTCACCGGGCTACCCCAACGGATATCCTGGTGGCTTAGAATGCATGTACATTATCGAAGCGCAACCTGGTCGTATCGTTTCGTTAGAAATTGAAGACTTAGAATTGGGAATGAATAGAGATTATATTGTTATCAAGGATGGCAACTCTCCATCTAGTCCAGTTCTTGCCAGACTTACGGGCCCGGGTGAAGAAAACGAAAAAGTTGTGATATCAACAACAAACCATCTCTACATGTACTTCCGGACTAGCCTCGGCGATTCAAAGAAAGGTTTCAACATGAGATACTCCCAGGGTTGCAGAGCAACCATCATTGCTTCCAATGGCACGTTCACATCGCCAGCTTATGGATTAGAAAAATATCCTAATAACCAGGAATGTCTATACAGAATAAAGAATCCCAACGGAGGGCCTTTATCCCTCAAATTTGACGAGTTTAGCATTCATCCTACGGATGTTGTCCAAGTTTTTGACGGAGCAAGTACTAATGGCCTGAGATTGCATTCTGAAAATGGATTCACAATTAAACCAAGGATCACGCTAACTGCTTCCAGTGGTGAAATGCTAATACGATTTGTTTCTGATGCATTACATAATGGAGATGGGTGGAAAGCGACGTTCTCAGCAGGTAAACTGAAAAGCCAAATTTTGTTTCATTTTCACACTCTATTTTTATCTAAAATCCTAATCCTATATCCTAGTCCTTACCTGTAAGTATTAATATCAATGCATTTTTATTTTAGATTGCCCTCCGTTGAGATCAGGTTTAGGAGCTTTAGCATCCAGCAGAGACACTGCCTTTGGAACTGTCGTGACATTTTCATGCCCCATCGGCCAGGAATTTGCTACGGGTAAATCCCGCATCACCACAACCTGTCAAGATGGAGGAAAATGGTCAACTACATACATTCCCAGCTGTCAAGGTAAATATTTTACATTTTTAAATAAATACCTAATGTATACAATAACGTAAAAACGGAAACTTTATCTTTAATTACCCACTTATGAATAACCACCACTGACTTTTTACTGTATTGACTGACGCATTATTACATTGACTGTACGTTGTATTTTAAATCACGTCCGTTCCTTATCAAATATTCTTATTGTTTTTTTGCAGAGGTTTATTGTGGACCAGTGCCACAAATCGACAATGGTTTCTCAATTGGTTCGACAAACGTGACTTACCGTGGTGTCGCTACCTACCAATGTTACGCTGGTTTCGCTTTCCCAACTGGACAACCGATTGAAAGAATTTCGTGCTTATCTGATGGTCGATGGGAAAGGACACCGACTTGTTTGGGTGAGTAAGAACTAAATAAGGAGAATACTAGTATATATTAGTAATTATGTAACACTAGATGTACCCTGCCACGCTTCGCTGTGGCACATTGTGATGCAAAAATTAGATAAAAACAATCCTTGATGTGGATTATATATAATTGTAAAATTTCAGCTAGATCGGTGCAGAACTTTTTGAGTTTTTGAAGCGTACACAAACCAACATAACATTTTTAAATGTAGAAGATATTTACTTCATTTAATTGTATCTATAATAATATGTGTATAATATGGGACTTTTTTCTATTTCAGCTTCACAGTGTGTTGCACTTCCTGATGTTCCACATGCCAACGTTACCATCTTAAACGGTGGCGGCCGAAGCTATGGTACTATTGTGCGGTATGAATGCGAGCCCGGATACGTAAGATCTGGTCAGCCAGTACTTCTATGTATGAGTAATGGCACCTGGTCTGGAGATGTCCCGTCATGCTCTAAAGCTTTGTGTCCGACGTTCCCTGAAATCAAAAATGGTTTTATTGTCGACCAGACACGAATTTACATGTACGGAGATGAAGCCCGTGTTCAATGTTTCAAAGGTACGACATGATAATTAATTAATTATTAACTTACTTAACTTTCTTAGATCTCATTTTGACACGGATCATTTTTAATGTTTAATTATATAAATTTTACGTTTTCAGGTTATAAATTAAATGGTCCTAGCGTACTGAGATGTGGAACTAATCAAGAATTTGACCCTGCTCCGACCTGTGAAGACATAAATGAATGCATTAGCAGTCAATGTGATGGCGGA
This sequence comes from Ectropis grisescens, assembly GCA_017562165.1. Taxonomy (NCBI): domain Eukaryota; kingdom Metazoa; phylum Arthropoda; class Insecta; order Lepidoptera; family Geometridae; genus Ectropis; species Ectropis grisescens. The sequence goes on along the minus strand of CM029775.1, from coordinate 17,272,041 downwards.
TCAACCGAATGTAAAAATACTCAGGGCGGTTTCTCTTGCCCTTGCAAACCTGGTTTTGCCCCCAACTTAGACTGCCGGCCAGTTGGTGACTTAGGCTTGATCAATGGTGCGATTCCAGATGAATCTATTACTACCTCTACTCCAGAATCAGGATATCACAAAGGAGTAAGTATCTCGTAACAAAAATACAGTTCTTTCCCATTTTTACCGAAAAGGAAGGGCGTTTGTCAGTTCGGTCGCATATATATTTATTTTTAACCGACTTCAAAAAAGGAGGTTTCTCAATTCGACCGTATGTATGTTCCTTTTTTTTTTTTTTTTTTTTTTTTATATTTGTGTTCGCGGATAACTTCGTCGTTTATGAACCGATTTTGATGATTATTTTTTTGTTGTAAAGGAGATATAATACCAAGGGTGGTACCATGATAAGGAAACCAGGATCTGATGATGGTATCCTAGAGAAATCGAGGATAACTTTCGAAAATTGTAAAGATGGCTAGTGCGTTAGTTAAGTTTTTGCTTGAGCATTTTAAAGCAGTATAGTTTAAAGATGGTCTGGAGTCGATCTGATGAGGGAACGGGAAGACGGTCGAGGGAACTCCTCGACGGTACATAGTAGTTACCTTGTGTTTGGGCTCGATGAATTTGTATTGATGAGATCTTTTTACACAGATGGGTTGTGACTGTCATTAGTGGTCTGATGATGACGATAAAGGACAGTCAAGGGAATTTCTTAACGGTTTACAGGAACTACCCAGTGTTTGGGTTTAATTCATGTATTGAGATCTCAACACGAAATCGTGTAAATGCATTAGTGAAAACTTGTTTAGCACTAAAAAGGGTAAAATAAACTATTTTTTACAAAAAATTAAACCGACTTCAACACCACAAATAGGCACTCAAAAGCGAAAAATAATTTAATATAGGTAATTATTATAACCTCTACTCACTCATCTATATGAAGTCGGTGCCAGCCAAATCTAACAGGTAGTAGATAGATACTACTTACCTATGCCTACTTACTTACTACCTCGTACATAATATATCTACTAACTTTTTAACTAGCCTGGCACCGACTTCATATGGATGAGTGAGTAGAGGTTATAATAATTACCTATATTAAATTATTTTTCGCTTTTGAGTGCCTATTTGTGGTGTTGAAGTCGGTTAAATTTTTTGTAAAAAATAGTTTATTTACGTTTTTATTCATTATATTTTATAGATATAGAAACGTAAGTTTTTAAAATGACAGCTTAATAATTTGAATCTATTTCAGATGGTACGACTGAACAATGGCGGAGGTTGGTGTGGCAACAATTTGGAAGCTGGTGCTAACTGGATTCTGATAGATTTAAGAGCACCAACTATCATCAGAGGATTCAGGACAATGAGTGTAATGCGGGCAGATGGTAACATCGCTTTCACTTCCGCTATAAGAATACAATACACAAACGACTTGACTGACGTTTTCAAAGATTACACCAATCCTGACGGCACAGCCGTTGAATTCCGGATTTTGGAGCCGACTCTATCGGTGCTTAACTTGCCTATGCCCATTGAAGCACAATACGTCAAGTTCAAGATTCAGGACTACGTAGCTGCTCCATGTCTGAAACTTGAAATCATGGGATGTGCCAGACTGGACTGCTCTGACATCAACGAGTGTAGTGAAAATAATGGTGGATGTGACCAAAAATGCATCAACACTCCTGGAAACTTCTCGTGTGCTTGCAATCTTGGATATGAACTATATTCATCCAACGGCACCGCTGGATTCTCTATTGAGTTGTCAGAAACGGGCGAGCGCGATGGTGACACTTATCAAAGAAATAAGTCTTGTGTACCCGTCATGTGCCCACCTCTGGCATCGCCGGAGAATGGTAAACTGCTCTCGACCAAGAGTTCTTATCATTTTGGTGATACAGTGCAATTCCAGTGTGATTTTGGCTTCGTAATGTCTGGATTTTCTTCTTTACTTTGTACATCAAGTGGTATATGGAATGGAACTGCACCTGAATGTCAATGTATGTATTATCCTCTATATCAAAGTTAGCATTTCAAGTAGAATACTTAAAAATAATTTTACCTAAAATCACTTCCTATGTTTTGCAGATGCTCGTTGTGTAACTTTATCCGATGACAAGAATGATGGATTACATATCATAAGAGAAGACCCTGAAAGTGTTTTAGTACCATACAGGGACAATGTCACAATTACTTGCACTTCGTCAGGCAGACAACTAAGGAATACAGTAACATCATCTTTCCGGCAGTGTGTTTATGATCCCAAGCCAGTAAGTGAAAATGCAAATAAATACTTTTAAACTAATTAAAATACGGATAATGATTTAAAAATGTAATTGTGTTCGTTTTATTTTGCAGGGTCTCCCTGATTATTGGCTGTCTGGAGCTCAACCACAGTGTCCAAGAAAGGATTGTGGAGTACCGATGCCTACACCTGGTGCTGAGTATGGCCAATATCTTGACACGAGATACCAAAGCTCATTCTTCTTCGGATGTCAAAATACCTTCAGACTTGCTGGAGAAACGAGCAAACATGATAACGTAGTGAGGTGCCAAGGAAATGGTATCTGGGACTTTGGAGACTTGAGATGTGAAGGTCCGGTTTGTGAAGATCCCGGTAGACCAGCTGACGGTTACCAAATTGCAAGGAGCTACGAACAAGGGTCTGAAGTTCTGTTTGGTTGTTCAAGGCCTGGTTATATTCTTATTAACCCTCGACCTATCACGTGTATGCGCGAACCAGAATGTAAAGTCATTAAACCTTTAGGATTGGCATCAGGAAGAATCCCAGATTCTGCCATTAATGCAACATCAGAAAGACCTAACTATGAAGCTAAAAACATCAGATTGAATTCAGTAACTGGATGGTGTGGAAAACAAGAAGCTTTTACATACGTGAGCGTTGACCTCGGAAAAGTTTATAGAGTTAAAGCTATCCTAGTAAAAGGTGTTGTAACTTCGGACATCGTAGGACGCCCAACGGAAATCAGATTCTTTTACAAACAGGCTGAAAATGAAAATTACGTCGTTTACTTCCCGAATTTCAATCTGACCATGAGAGACCCTGGAAACTATGGAGAACTAGCTATGATAACACTTCCCAAATTTGTACAAGCTAGGTTTGTTATCTTGGGAATTGTCAGCTTTATGGACAACGCGTGTTTGAAGTTTGAATTGATGGGTTGTGATGAACCATCAACTGAACCATTATTAGGATATGATTATGGTTATTCCCCATGTGTCGGTGAGTTCGAGTCACGAGAATTATATTTGGTGTTGTGTTTTATGCCATTGAGTTCTTAGAACCATTCATTAATTTTACTTAACACACATACATATTTGTTTCAGACAACGAGCCACCTGTATTCCAAAACTGTCCTCAACAGCCTATAGTCGTTCAAACTGATGTCAATGGCGGTTTATTGCCTGTAAACTTTACCGAGCCAACGGCTACTGATAATTCTGGCGCTATAGCTAGACTAGAAGTAACGCCTCAACACTTTAAAACACCTTTGCAAGTATTCCATAATATGGTCGTGCGCTATGTTGCCTTTGATTTTGACGGAAATGTAGCTATTTGTGAAGTGAATATTACAGTACCTGATTATACCCCACCGAAGCTAAGTTGCCCTCAAAGTTACGTTATTGAATTAGTAGACAAACAGGATAGCTATGCAGTGAACTTTAACGACACTAGGAGAAGAATAAACGCAACCGACGCTTCAGGAGAAGTGTTCTTAAAGTTTATCCCGGAGAGAGCAGTTATTCCTATAAGAGGTTACGAAAACGTGACTGTGATTGCATCTGACAAGTACGGCAACAGAGCGCAATGTAACTTCCAAGTCAGTATAAATTTATTGTTTACTTGAATTGTTTTGGATATATCTACTGTAAGAAATTTATAAATATATTTATTCTGATAGGTATCTGTTCAAGCTACACCTTGCGTGGATTGGGAACTAATGCCACCAGCACATGGCGCTCTTAACTGTCTTCCTGGAGATCGTGGTATTCAATGCATTGCCACATGTAGCCCTGGCTACAGGTTCACTGATGGAGAGCCGGTCAAAACTTTCATCTGTGAAAACAAGCGAGCATGGACCCCGACTGCGGTTGTGCCTGATTGTGTCTCAGAAAGTAAGTATTCACATTGCGAGTTTTTCTATTCAGTTCTGCAAGTCGGTAATCCAGGGTCAACTAATTAATACATATATGCAATATAATTTACAAGTGTCTACTGGGAATTTTCTCCACGGAGAATTATTTTTTAAACGCACATTGTACCGCACTTAAGCACTAACTGGGCCAAGGCCCGATCGATGGTTAGCTATGATGTGGTTGATGGTGACGCATACTGAAATAGAAGATACTTACTCACTCTAACTTTGAAAGCTTACGCCTCCCAGAAAACGGTGAAACCAGCAGTTTATATCTCTTTAACTCTTTGGGTGTACGAATATGGAAGGAAGACGCAAATACATAAAAAAATGTGAATATCAACAATATACAAAATGGCGTATTGTCCATTGCATTTTTTCGAGATCACAAGTAGCGTACTCCAGAGTAATATATTTAAGTTCAGAATTTGATACAGCCTTCCAGCCAGCCTTTCATGCAGATCACTTCCAAATTTTCGCATCATGTTATATATTAGCAGGATTATTCTTGCAAAGAAAATAAAGTAACTAGAGTAACATATTATCGTACTAAATTTCAGATACTCAACAAGCCGCTTATCACGTTGTAGCCAGCGTTCAATACCGCGCGCTTGGTGCCGTTTCCAATGCGTGTTTGCCTCAGTACAAGGATCTACTCGCTCAGTATGATAACATCCTCAATGAAAGATTATCGCAACGCTGTTCCGCTATAAATGTCAACGTGAACGTTACATTTATCAAAGCAATGCCAACGCTTCTAGATGAAAATGTGGTCAAAATGGACTTCGTGTTATCCATCACACCAGCCATCAGACAAACACAATTGTATGACCTCTGCGGAACCACACTGAACCTTATTTTTGATCTTTCTGTGCCATATGCTAGCGCTCTAATCGAACCGGTCCTGAATGTTTCGTCGATTGGCAATCAATGTCCACCACTCCGAGCTATCAAGAGTTCTATTTCAAGAGGATTCACATGTACTACCGGTGAAGTACTAAACATGGACACGAATGATGTTCCAAGATGCTGTAAGTGGAATTTAACTATTAATTTAGTAATCAGTCACAATTATTTTGTTCTTATTCTTCAATTGTTAAACAAATATTTTTGATTACAGTGCATTGCCCCGCTGGAACGTTCGCAGGAGAAAAACAAAAATCATGTACGATGTGCCCCCGAGGATACTTCCAAGATCAGGCACGACAAGGTTCATGCCTTAAGTGTCCTTCAGGAACATTCACCAGAGAAGAGGGCTCTAAAGACTTAACTGACTGTGTACCAGTTTGCGGTTATGGCACTTATTCACCCACTGGTTTAGTCCCTTGTCTAGAATGTCCGAGAAACAGTTATACTGGAGAACCACCAGTCGGCGGTTTCAAAGACTGCCAAGCCTGCCCCGTTAATACTTACACTTATCAACCCGCTGCTCCTGGTAGAGACAGATGTAGAGCTAAATGTGCTGCTGGCACTTATTCACCTACTGGATTGGCACCGTGCTCACAATGTCCAAGAAACTTCTACCAAAATTTAATTGGTCAGACCAGCTGCAGCGAATGCCCAACAAACATGAAAACTGTTAGTACAGGAGCCACTGGACTAGAAGAATGTATTCCAGTTGAATGTTCAAACAGTGCTTGTCAACATGGAGGACTTTGCGTTCCTAAAGGCCATGGCGTTCAGTGTTACTGCCCAGCTGGTTTCTCAGGCCGCAGATGTGAAATTGACATCGACGAATGTGCGAGTCAACCATGTTACAATGGTGGTACTTGTACTGATCTTCCTCAGGGCTACCGCTGCTCATGTCCTACCGGATATGGTGGCATCAACTGCCAAGAAGAAAGATCTGACTGCCGAAATGACACCTGCCCTGAAAGGGCGATGTGCAAAGATGAACCTGGCTTTAATAACTATACCTGTCTGTGCAGATCTGGATACACTGGCATTGATTGCGACATAACGGTTAGTGATTTCATTAAAATCTGATTTTACATATATATGATAATTCATATTTTTGTAGTTCTTCGATAAAAAATACATGTTATGATATTTCAACATTTTCTTTATTTTTCAGATTGATCCTTGCACTGCGAACGGAAACCCTTGTACGAATGGAGCTTCATGCATTGCATTACAACAAGGCCGATTTAAATGTGAATGTTTGCCAGGATGGGAAGGACAGCTATGCGAAACTAATACAGACGATTGCATTGAGAAACCTTGCCTGTTGGGAGCACCCTGTACTGACTTAGTCAACGACTTTAGTTGTGCGTGTCCACCTGGATTCACTGGCAAACGTTGTCATGAAAAAATAGATCTTTGCTCTAATGAACCGTGCAAACATGGAGTTTGTGTCGACAAGCTTTTCCTCCATCAATGTATTTGTGACCCTGGCTGGAGTGGACCGTCATGTGACATCAATATTAATGAATGTGTAATTTCACCATGTGAAAATGGAGGCCAATGCATAGACGGAATTGACGATTTCAATTGCAACTGCGAAGCTGGCTATACTGGCAAGAGATGTCAACACACAATTGATGACTGTGCATCAGATCCATGCACAAATGGGGCAACTTGTGTCGACCAAATTGACGGTTTCATGTGTAAATGTCGCCCAGGATACGTTGGTCAACAGTGTGAAACGGCAATAGACGAATGCTTGAACGAACCATGCAATGCTATTGGAACGGCCAGCTGCATCGATCAAGATAATAAATTCCAATGTGTATGCCGCGAAGGCTTTACAGGAGAAGCTTGTGAAACAAACATCGATGATTGTGCTTCCGACCCTTGCTACAACGGTGGCTCTTGCAAAGATGAAATAGGAGACTACAAATGTGTTTGCCAACCTGGATGGACGGGTAAACGTTGTGAACGAGATATAGGAAATTGTATAAACACACCCTGTCAAAATAACGCCAAGTGTATCGATCTCTTCCAAGATTTCTTCTGCGTGTACGTTTTTTTTATTTAGAAACTTTCTTTTGTAATGTTTCCACTCATTAAGTTATCCTAATCATTTACTAAAATTAATGTTACTTTGACAGATGCCCAAGCGGTACTGACGGCAAACAGTGCGAAACAGCTCCAGAAAGATGCATCGGCAGCCCGTGCATGCACGGTGGAAAATGCCAAGACTTTGGTTCTGGTTTGAACTGCACTTGCTCATCCGATTACACGGGTATCGGTTGTCAGTACGAGTTCGATGCTTGTGAAGCTGGACTATGTCAAAATGGTGCTACTTGCAACGACGAAGGAGAAGACTACACTTGTACTTGCGCACCTGGCTTCAAGGGCAAGAATTGCGATGAGGACATTATCGATTGTAAAGAAAACTCATGCCCACCATCAGCTACTTGCATAGATCTCCCGGGAAGATTCTACTGTCAATGTCCCTTCAACCTTACGGGAGACGACTGCAGAAAGAGTAAGTACGAGTATATTAACATTCAATCGTTACATTTTATGTATTCAATAAATATAAGTTTTATTCAAATATTCTGGCGATAATTGTGGATGATAGAGTGGCTTATAATATTATGTTTCGCGCATTTTCTTCCAGCTATCAGTGTGGATTACGACCTCTACTTCAGTGATCCTATGCGTTCGAGCGCAGCACAAGTTGTGCCTTTTGACACTACGTCTGCAGATAGTTTAACGATTGCAATGTGGGTACAATATACACAACAAGATGAGGGCGGCGTATTCTTCACCGCGTATAGCGTAAGGTAAGTGATCTGTTTTTTCCTAATCAAATATAATAAAGTTAATTTTGATCTGATGTGGTTTTGCATTGACATCCCTTGACTTCTATCCCTTGAACTCATGTGGTAAAATATTTTTCATTTATTTTTAGCAATTCTCACATCGCATTGAATAGAAGACAAATAATTCAAATGCACTCCAATGGAGTACAAGTTTCTCTGTTCCCTGAACTTCAAGATGTATATCTTAGCTTTGGCGAATTCGCAACAGTGAATGATGGACAATGGCATCATATTGCTTTAGTGTGGGATGGTACCAATGGAGGCGAACTGACACTCATAGCTGAAGGTTTGATTGCTAGCAAGATTGAAGGTTATGGAAGCGGACGAACACTACCACAATAGTAAGAAAAAATAATTGTATAATAATGTTTTACCGGGTGTAAAATAAAACACAAAACTAATTATTATTTTTACCTTCTAGTGTTTGGGTTACATTGGGCAAGCCTCAATCCGACAACCCTAAGGCGTACACCGAATCTGGCTTCCAAGGTCATCTCACTAAAGTACAAATTTGGAACCGAGCGCTCGACGTCACAAACGACATTCAGAAACAAGTCCGCGACTGCAGAACCGAGCCTGTATTGTACAACAGTTTGATCCTTACCTGGGCAGGATACGAAGATGTGATTGGTGGAGTTGAGAGAATAGTGCCATCACATTGTGGTCAACGAGTATGTCCTAATGGTTATGCTGGACCCAAGTGTCAGCAACTACAAGTTGATAAGGAACCACCACGAGTAGATCGTTGTCCTGGTGACTTATGGGTCATCACTAAAAACGGCTCATCGATTGTGAACTGGGATGCTCCTGTATTCAGTGACAATGTAGGAGTAGCTAAAGTAGTTGAGAAATCCGGACATAAACCTGGCCAGAACCTTGCTTTAGGAGCATATGATATCGCTTATGTTGCATACGATGCTGCTGGAAATGCAGCTACTTGTACTTTCAAGGCTACTGTACTATGTAAGTGTAATTTTTGTATTTATAATTATTCTTAAATTACTAATTTATACGACGCGTTCATGACATATTTATTTTTTGTAAATTATAAACATGTACCTACTTTATTTCAGCGGAATTCTGTCCACCTCTTTCTGATCCACTGGGTGGCTACCAATCATGTCGCGACTGGGGCGCAGGAGGTCAATTCAAGGTTTGCGAGATTGCTTGTCGTGACGGTCTGCGATTCTCACAAAATGTGCCTCCATTCTATACCTGCGGCGCTGAAGGATTCTGGAGACCAACAACCGACCCCAGTCTACCTTTGATCTACCCTGCTTGCTCTCGTAAGAAAATTTTATTATTATTAATTAATGTTTCACAAATAATTTCGATTTTCTTGTGAACTCTTTTATTGTTTATTGAACACATTTGCTGTGTTTTAGTAGAATTTTAAGCACAACATATTTCATTTAATGTATCCGTTTTCACGATACTTTATTTTTATTTTCAGCGGCTTCACCTGCACAGCGAGTCTTTAAGATTTCCATGTTGTTCCCAAGCTCCGTCCTTTGTAACGACGCAGGACAGGCTGTGCTTCGGCAGAAAGTTCGAAGTGCTATCAACCAGCTCAACAGGGACTGGAACTTCTGTTCTTACGCTATTGATGGTGAATATCAGTTTGTTAAATTTATTAGGTCCAATATTGCTTGTTAAAAGTTGCGAGGATGTCAGCCTTGTCTTTACAGACAATGTGCCATAATTTCACGATTTGCAATAATATCTCTAAATGCCGTAATAGCATGTAGAGATGATGAACTATTCTGAAAGAAATTAGTTTCGGGAAGAAAGATTTCGTCGAAAAGGACAATTTTATTCGTATCTTTTAAAAATTATAAAAACAAATGTTTACAATACAGGAGTCATCAGATTTAAATGCTGTGCTCGTTTTTGATTGACGATTCATTATTTATTTCACGATTGGAACGACGATACCTATTTGAGAAGGTTTTCTAACTATATCATTTTCAACAGGAACTCGAGAGTGCAAGGAACTTGACATCAATGTAAAATGCGACCACCGAGCCAACGTCAGGCAGACCAGAGAAGTATCCAATCCTCCCACACCTACTGCTGAAGATACTTATGTCCTCGATGCTATCATTCCTGTTGATGAGTAAGTTTTAAATTAGTAAATTCCAAAAAACTAGTAGTTTCTAATAAATTATTTAAGTAAGATTTGAAGTAAAGTTAGAGAATGGCATCGGATACGTAACATTATTTAAATTCTAGTCACACAAAAACACAATAGACCCTGATCACTTTCACACAGCAATGCGTATTGCTATCACATTGCACTCTCCACTCAAACTGCATTAAATTAAGCAATCAAATAATTGTAATTTTGTCGTGTCCGATGTTTACGAATTACTCACATGGAAGTCAAGTGGTGTTGGAGTAGCATTTTCAAATAAAAATGATCTCTATATTCGCCTTTTTTACTTAGAGCACATTAGCATGTGTAAAGCAACGATTCGCACAACATTAGGACCAAATTAATTACAGAGATACTATTTAGCACTTAGCTAAGACTATGCAAGCATGGTTCTTCACTGCATGTTTTTTTCGCACTTAGGACTCGCAGCAATAGGGAGGGAAGACAGGCTGGTGATACTTACAACGTGGAGATCTCTTTCCCGGCCATCAAGTAAGTTGTTTGCATGCTGATGCTTTTGCACTCTTACGCTTTTGTATTACAGCTATAAATACTGATTGAAGATGCTTAATCTAATCTAATAAAGGTTGATTTAGATTTGCCCTCCGTATGTTACCTTATATACCTATATAACGTAGAATAATTTTCATATTTAAGATATTATAATAATATGGTCTGGGCCAGATCAGGCGTCAAAGTTCTTTAACCGAAGTGAACCACATATTATCATACGATTTTATACTTTTTACCAATTTGATCAAACCTAATGTTTGGGCAAATCAAGCAGTCCTATGCCAAAGAAACGTCCTGAGCAGTCTACGTAAATGTAGTCTTGATTTATTATATTGATGTATTTTTACTTTTCCAGCGACCCAGTAATTCACAATGGTAACAACGAACGATCGACCGTACAAAGATTACTGGAGAAACTCATTCTCGAAGACGAACAATTCGACGTGCGAAACATACTTCCGAACACTGTTCCGGACCCGGCTAGCTTATCGCTTCTTTCCGACTACGCCTGCCCTATGGGACAAGTCGTCATGGCACCTGACTGTGGTAAGTTTAAAGTCTTTGACAACACTTTTATGTATAGCGAATAAATAGGAAAAAAAATCTATCAACATTCCCATTCGCTTCTTCTAGCTTCATTCACGAAATATCGATTGAAGTTAAATACGCAAACACCATCCTGTCCCATCCTGTCGTATTTACCTTACGACAAAATTATATACTAAAATAAGCTATTGAAATTAAACAAATGTTAGTTATCTTTGCCAAACTCAGAAATATGATTAAACAGATCTTTTTTTTCCTAATTTTAGTGGCCTGCTCTGTCGGTACCTTCCTCGACTCAGCCAGTGATTCCTGCAAGCCTTGCCCTGCTGGCTCGTACCAATCTGAGGCTGGACAACTGCAGTGCCAGCCGTGCCCTGCTATAGCTGGACAACCAGGCGTCACCCAGGCTACTGGGGCCAGAAGCGCGGCAGATTGTAAAGGTAATTATCGTTTTAAATACCACAATAGTAGATGAAGTATTTTGATTCACGTTAGTAACGCAATTCCATGGTTCAATTCAGGTGTATGCTCATAATGCATGTCTTTGTATATTTTTTTGTGGTACCTATTCCCAACATAATGATTTGTATTAGGGCTCGACCATGAATAATTAATACAATAAACAGAATCCTATTACTAAAGCAACCTACTTTCGTTGCAAAGAAGTAGTTAATCAAGAAGCACTAGCATAGTATCCGATGAATTGTTCAAAAGGTTAACCTCCATTGTTATTTATACTCGTAGTAGAATCTTTGCTTAGTTCGAGGCGAGATAGTGTTGTGTGAGAAATGTCCACCAATATTTATTTAATTATTTCAGAGCGATGTGCTGCGGGTAAATATTACGATGCCGAGGCGGACCTGTGCCGCCCTTGCGGCCACGGATCCTACCAACCGAGAGAAGGTGCCTTCAACTGCATCGCGTGTCCCAGAGGACAGACCACTCGCGCTACTGAGGCTGTGTCTGCTGCCGAGTGCAGAGACGACTGCCCTTCAGGTAATTTCCTTAAACTTTTGGCGTATTTCTAGTCCCTTCTCCCGGAGTCCAGTAACAACCCTTCACTAAGGAATTTTACCATCATCTTGACTCCATAATTAACAGCGCCATGGTATCAAATTATTGGTGTCTTCCAAACTACGTTATTCCTTTTCATTATTAAACGATAATAATTAGAAGTAGGTGAATTGCCTAAACACATTCTATTACCTCTTAGATAAAGAATAAGTAAATAGATCCGGTTTATCCGCAAGGTTCCTTTGTACCAGTCGTAAGCAGATGAGTGTATGTTAGCTATGGCGACATAGAGATGTGCCGCGACAAATGTATGACACTTTCACAAGACAAGACAAAACTAACAAACTAGCGTTTGTTCTAACTTTATACGTAGGTACTCGTAGTATATGTAGTTGACATACTTATACTATATAATTTACTTTGTATTACCTCCACATTATACGATTATTTACTACTGTGACAGAGATGTCCAAGATTTTTCACGCGTTATACTTCATACAAAGCTTTTTTGTGAAAATTTAATTTAATTAATAAAATTAAGTTTAACATTGTGATCTGTGAGTATAACTATAATGTCTTTCTGTGTCGTTTTTTGTGGTGTAACGAAGTATATCCTGGCGACTTGTGTGAAAGAGTCATCTTACCACTAATGTGGTTACAGAATAATATATCTTAAAATGTCATTACCAGGGGAACAGCTTAGCAGCGAAGGTGGTTGCGAGCCGTGCCCACGTGGCACATGGCGAGCGACTGGCGCCGGCGCCGCATGTGCGCCGTGCCCGCCCGGTACCACCACGCCACAGGACGGAGCTGAGTCGGCTGACCAGTGCACACTGCCTGTCTGCAGCCCTGGTAAGTCCCAGAGCTTTTCTTACACCTTAGGTACATCCGCATTTTTTCAACCACATAAACAAAACATTTTTTTTTTTTAAGAGAGTGTATTATCAAAGCAATAACCCGCTCGATCAGGATTACAGCATAGACGTCAAGTCTGTACACACATTTGTTGTAGGGTTGAAATTGTAAATGATCGCCGCTCACCGAATTAAAGAACACACAATAATATTAATCCTATAATATCCTATCACACGCACAAAATGTAAAAGATCCAACGTGCAACTCCAAGGAGCTGTTCTCTGCTGGAAGAGTCCAAATAAAATGAGTAATTTAAAGAACTACTCTGGCTGAAGGCCAAAACATATTAAATTAAGCTGAAGGCTTTTTAAGTAAAGAATTATGTAAATTGGATATAGTTAAGGATTTGAATTTAAAAGATTATTAAGTTTGTTGATAGAAGATTGTTAGATTGGCCGAAGTGATTGTCTAATGGAACCTAAAGGGCCTACGTTGTAGCCGCCATACCCTTAGTTCTATGAAAAGACCGGTTTACCTATATATGCCTAAGAAATAAGGAATTAAGAAAGAAAACTTGTATAATTTACCTACTAAAATACAGTTAGAGGAAACCCTAGATATACCTACAGTTAGAAGTATGTAGTAGCAGCAGCAGCAGCAGAACTTCCAGCTCGTTATCGATGTAGAATTTAGCCTGCCTAAATGTTTAGAATGCAGTTTGTGAACTCTAGAATCAACCAAGTCCTAGAATGAAATTCATTCTATCAAAGTTAACACCGCTTTCTTATTAAACCACAGTACTAATTTAAACTCTCGAATATAGAAATATACTAAATTTAGATCTTACTGAAAACTTGGCTGAATCAAAAGATAACAAACTAAAGAAAGATATTTCATTAGCCTACAGGTCTCCGAATTTAGAGAACTGTAAAGTTAGAAGTAATTTTACCTACAAAGAAAGAATAGTTAAGGGCATCTGAAGTTATTTGAAATCTCGATCAAATTCACAAAACAAGAGCATTAATATGTGAAACTGCAAATGAACTCTACAGTTAAACATAAATAATAGTTAACGACAGAAAAATCGGTCGCAAAATTTAGGTATCTGTAAGAGAAGTTTTGTGAGTTCAAATCTGAAAGTTCATGATAAGTTAATTGATACTGAAACCTGCCTGCCTACAGAATTATATAGCTATCTACTTTTACTACAAATGAAAAACAAGTATATGAATTTTAGTTTGGTTTATTATTTTTGGCTTAAACAGCATAGACGGACTCCGAGAGGATGCTCACGTCTCATTGCAAAGTTTGTGACCGTTATTTTCGCAAGGCCCTAGACTTGAGGAAATAAAATAACAAAGAAAACCTCAAATCGGGGTAAGTGACTACACTTTACCCAAAAAAAAGTATTCTTTGGGGATTATAATCTAATCTACTACTACCTAGATAATAATAAAATCAGGATAATGCCCTGCAAGTTCGGAAGGAAAGTCACAGTGTCAGAATCCTGTCCGTTCTAAGTAACAGGAAACTAACGAGCTCGGCTATGCTTGGCTCTCAGACCGTCTTCCAAGTCTGGCAGACCAAAATACTCATTCTATTAGAGTTGAAGAACTAAGAGTTTTATAAACCCCAAGGAATAAACTAACATACAACTTAATTAATCAGTGATTACAATATTCTGTACAAAATTTAATACATATTTTGAATAACCGCTGTCATCTTAAAACACTTAGGAAAACATCAGATTCAATGTGAATCATAATAGACTCATTTCTATTTGCTGATTGCATTCAAAACTAACCGAATATATAAATTTACTCTAAAGCCTCATTTGAACAAAAGCGTCATTCTGGATCAGATTTTCATGGCTATATTTCCTCTCTCCGAAGCTGCACAGATGAAATTTAGAGACGGACTAGAAACTATATTTATTTTTTTTAAAGGAAAAAAGTACTCCATTGATTTCCTTCAGAAATACGTTGACATGCCTGGACTCGATCCAGAGCTCTGTAGCATCACCGTAAAATACGTGACTGACTTCCAAGACATAAAACACACCTGGACTCGACTCAGGATTCCTGGGTCTAGAAAATGCTGCAAAATATATAAAAGTTAGCACTCACATATGAAGGATCTTTCCTTCTTTCCTCGTCTATTTTACACGATGCCTCATTTTAGCTCCAAATTTCAAGCTGGTGGATGCCTCATTTTAGCTCTATATAGGTTACGAAACTTAGTAGCACTTTTAACACAGTTAAAGGATATTTTCTTGAAAATTTATACTTGAAAATTCATTTTTTTTCGAGTTTCTTTTTCGAGGGCGTTTTCCCGAGTCCCCCGAGTGACCGAGTGACGTCCCTAATTTTCTTCTGACATCCAAAAAACAAAAGAATCCCAAAATTTTAATATTTAAAAATAAAATTGAAACGCAATACTTTAAAGAAGTTTGATTTGAATTCTGTTAACGAGGTCGTACATGACCCGTTACAAAATGATAATTATTTTAGTTCTGATAGATCAACGTGAAATGAAGAGAGCGGTGGCGAACAAGGAAGCCCCGATTGGCGGGAGGAAAAGATGGATCCATTCTAAGCGCCCGTTTCGATGACAGATGGATTACTGTGCACTAAACCAGCTAAGATGGGTAGTCGGTACTTGCCAGTACAAAACGACCCTGGTGAAAATTCTTGACTAATATCGTGACCTGACCAATGACAAAAGTCCTTGTATTTTCGCCTTATTATAACGCGTCCTCCGTCCGTCTCTATAGACACGCAGTGAGAGAACAAGGCTTAAATGAGTTTACTGATCAGTCTTTTCTGTAGAAGCGAAGTTCGTCTCGCGATCATTGACAATTTTTTCTATATATTTTTTTTAATTAACTTTACCTTAACATTTGTCCTATTTATTTTCCAGGCCAATACCTGAACGTGACACTAAACACTTGTATCCAGTGCCGCAAGGGCACGTACCAGTCGGAGGCGCAACAGACCGTATGCATTCCTTGCCCCATCAACACCAGCACAAGAGATCCGGGCGCTGTAAGTTATTCAACCATAGTCTTGCAATTTACCTGACATTAGTTTAGCAAAAGCAAGTTTTACAACTCGGAAAATAAAATAAAACCTAGAACAATGCGAAAACCTTGAAATAAGGACAATGTTAATTCATCTTTATGGAACTCCATAAGTTCAATAAGGCACAGCCTCATTATTTGCCCTTGAGCTGATTGAATGGATCACCATTGGGTATTACCATGGGTATGGTACGAATAAGGCATGTTTCCTAATGCCTATTATTAAACTTTTTCTAAAAATTTCACAGACTTCAGAAACGGACTGCACGAACCCATGCGAAATGAGCGGCCCCGAGATGCATTGTGACGTAAACGCGTACTGCCTCCTTATACCTGAGACCAGCGAATTCAAATGCCAGTGCAAACCGGGCTTCAACACCACCGAGTCCACTTCGGGCGGGAAACTTTGCATTGGTAAGTATTTTACTTTATTATTAACATCAAGTCCGTATTTAGCTAAAGATTTCACAGTGAGATTTTTTTTAAATGAACTGCGTGATTTATCCCTGCCATAATTATTTATGTGAATATACCGGCAAAACTCTAATGTTTGATTTCACAATAAATAATTTCACATAAAATAATAATTGCAAAATGAATGAGACAGACACAACAAAGCATCAGTCGGTTTTTTTTCTGATAATTGAGGTGATTAAGGTTTTAGGCTGTCACATCAAGAATGATGACCAAAAAAGCGAATTAGACATTGGTCCTTTGTATTGTGCTTTTCTATTTCAAGATACTCCAACGGTTCTTCAAATCTTTTATTTCATTGTAACACTTGGACTTTTACTTCAAAAATAAGGTTCTTGGGTGTTTTCAATTTTGAACCATTGGCAGTACTATAAAGATAGTTCTTACGTCTTTTTAGTACTGTCAATGGTAGCTGAAATCTTATTTCAAAATTAAGCCTCTTGGTTGTCACCACCTATTCAAGAAACGTTATCGTTTTTTTAGAACGTTATCGTTTCTAAGTTCTATTTACGTTTTCCAGACGTTTGCCTGAACTTCTGCGACAACGGTGGCGAGTGCGTAAAAGACACGCGTGGCGAGCCGTCTTGCCGCTGCACCGGATCCTTCACCGGCCGCCAGTGTCGTGAAAAGAGCGAGTTCGCATACATAGCCAGCGGTGTAGCTGGAGGTGTCATCTTTATCATATTCTTGGTGCTGCTTGTATGGATGATCTGTGCGAGGTAAGGCAATTCAGAAGACAATGGTGCTCTGTTATACGTACTTACATATAAGTAAAAAGTTTCCTGGCCAAAATTTAAGGTCTCACTATTACATGGCAGTAACTAAATATACACATGACCATTTATACCTTTTCTAGGCTAGTCCTAGACGTTCTCCTTGTCACGATAACTTTAAGTGTGGTGTCGTAATCTTGTGTCGTTAAGTTTGCCCTCACCAACGCTAAATCTTTATTAAATTCTTGAAAGTATATATTACATCTTTTTTACGTTATCCTTTTCAACAGATCAACAAAGAAGAAGGAACCAAAGAAGACTTTGACCCCCGCCATCGACCAAAACGGCTCCCAAGTCAACTTCTACTATGGAGCACATACACCATACGCAGAATCCATAGCACCATCCCACCATTCCACCTACGCACACTACTATGATGACGAGGAAGATGGCTGGGAGATGCCAAATTTTTACAATGAAACCTACATGAAGGAAAGCTTACACAACGGCATGAATGGAAAAATGAACAGCTTAGCACGGTCCAATGCAAGCATATACGGAACTAAAGAAGACCTCTATGATAGACTGAAGAGGCATGCGTATCCGGGTAAGAAAGGTCGGTATAACTTTGGCACCTAGATTAGTTGCACGCGTAGCTTTATTTTAAACGAGTCAGTTCGTGAACCTATCATTAATACTTAGCGAATGTAAAATTTGATCATCATAGTGACTTGTTGAAAATAAAGTAATACCTAACTGTTGTAACGCAGCTTTGTTCACCGGTGCTGGCGCTTTTAGAGCATAACCAAAAGATTTATTTCTACGTCTAATAGAAGCAATCATAACTTTGTGTTTTATCACTTCTTTCTTCTACGCATTTTGCGTACATTTCTCATATTTCATTTATGAATACTAAGTGGGGAAATCTTTCATCATCATTGTAACCAGCTTATTCAAAACACACACAAAGATGTAAACTTTCAGTCTTTTTCGCCTATATTGTGCTAATTCATCACAGATATATAGCATAGAGCCTATGAGATTAGCTTATGATGTACTGGGTGAAATTTCGGGTTATTGGTAACTAGTATGTATTTGTGACTATTACGTTACTAATAACATTATTATTTGTCCCCAGATAAGAGTGACAGCGACAGCGAAGGACAGTAAGCGTAAATGGACTGCGTTGCGTCGAATTCTGGTCAAATTTACATAATACTAATTAACTAGTATCATCTTCTCGGCGTGCCTTTCACAAAAACAGTAAGGGAACTTTTGCTACCTCAACAACGTCAGCAAAACGAAAGCTATGTAATTGATCTTGGTCCTAAACCTGATTTTAGAGTTTGTAAATTTTTTAATAACGAAAATAGTTTGTTGAGTGGCAAAAGTTGTTTTACTGCACACAATGATTAAAATTTGTAATGTGTCCAGCGATCGTAGTGAAAATAATTTAAAAAAATGAAGGTCGCTTATAACATTCTACAAGGCGCGAAGACTCGAGATAAAAATGTACTTACGGTGTATAATTTTTGTATTCTTTTAGCTTTATTTAAGATTTTTTTTTTTATAATATTAAATGTGTATTAACACACTCACTGTTTAAGGTTACAGCCCTAACCAAATATTAATAATTTTGTAAGTACCCTCTAAACACGATTTTTGTGGCAATACATAACAAGCTTAGTAAATGAACATAACAAAGTTCTTTAAATAAACGGTTCATCTAACATCGTAGTTTACAGTAAATTTTAAGAAACAGTGATTGTGTTGATGTCCCATCACAAATAAAATGACGAACAAAATGCTCAAGTATTTTAAGGCAACCACTGCCATACCGAAAAGGACATTAAATCTAACATTCCAAGAAAATAGCAAAGTTTTATCATGTAAATAGGTACTTAGTAGTATTTTGTATATTTATGTTAGTTCAGTCACAATATTATAGGTATGGTAACTGCTAGCACAGATAATCTCGAGAAAAACTACCTTGTTTTTATCCGTTTGGCACCCATACTGGTTATATTGTGTCATATTATTGCATAGTATTAGTATTAATCTCTGACAATTTGAGTAGTAATTTATATTCGATTTTTTGTATAATGTAGTAGTGTTCAAGATTAGTACTAATACTATGTAGTGTTTTATCGTGTAGGTAGATACTTAATATTAGGATATCGGTTTATGACTTTGTAATATAAACTGGACTGTAATTTACGTAATTGATGAATGTGTGATGTGTGAATGATTTGGGTGAATGCTTTTTTTTAAGATTGTTTGATGCATAATGGTAAATATGTCTCTCCCGATATACGTTTTGTGTAACTTATGAATTTTATACCATACGTTTGACTGCCCTAGTGGCTTAGTTGGTAGTAGCTCTGCCTGCGAAGCCGAGGGTCGTGGGTTCGATCCCCACCCAGTGCAAATATTTGTGTGATGAATTCAAATGTTTGCACTGTGTCTGGGTGTTTCTATGTATAATAAGTATGTATTTAAAACTATATAAGTATTAAATCAGCTATCTGGCTGCCATCACACAAGCTTTGCTTAGTTTGGGGTCAGATGGTGTTGTGTGTGAATTGTCCACCAATTTATATCTTTTACTTTCTCGACTATATAGCACTAATAACAAAGTTATGTACTTATTGCAGTTTAGGATAAGTTTGAAAGTGGTTAAATCGTGTAAAATACTCAAGGATCCTCCGTGAGTGGTCGGATATTCCATCTCAAATATATTACCACGTTAGTTGATAATAACAGTAATTTTTTTTACAAAATTTTAATGAATTAAATTTTAATACATATTTACAAATGTATTTCAATCATGTAACCTGTCACTACAACCAAAACCAATCTGTTAAACCTCTGTTTTCAAACAAATGTTTATTAGCACGCTATCATACTATAATTATATACTTATGTGAAAGTTTTATTGCTCAATCAATTCCGAATGGCTGAACGAATTGGGGTGAAATTTGGAACACAGAGTTAGAATTTAGCCCGGAATAGCACATACGCTACTCTTATCCCGGTAAAACAACGGACACGGGAACAATGTCGGTGAAACGGCGAGGCGCTGCTAGTAAATACTAGCAGAACCCCGCCGAATTACCGTTCCTGTTATTTTCCGGGTTAAAAAGAAGCCTATGTGTTCTTCCAGACTATAATCTCTGTTCCCAAGTTCAACCCGATCCATCCATACGTTACGAAGTGATTGAGTAACAAACATCCAAACATCCAAATATTCAAACATCCAAATATCCAAACATCCAAATATCCAAACATCCAAATATCCAAACATCCAAATATCCAAACATCCAAACATCCAAATATCCAAACATCCAAACATCCATACATTGTATAAATAAATAAACAATAAATAACATAATTAAATACCCTGTCTGGGGAACTATCAGACTTTTACCAGTTGTTCTATCGCCAAGAAACGATGTTTCGACGTAACTGACTTAGATATAGTATAGGTACTCGTAGACTTTTGAAAACAAAAAACTTTAAAAGTAAAAATATAGTGATCTGGTCGTCTACTCTCTTTCTACGGAAAACGTAATTTCGTAATAAACTTGCGAATTTCCAACTCCTGTTGTACTTACTTCGATCCGTTGTTTCTTCCGTTTAAATGTTCTAAGCCTACTCTAATTAGAGTAGTCAAACAACTTTCGATCGGACGAAACGAAGTAGAACTGTAGTAGGAAAGTCGCGTTTATTTCGAAATTGCGTTTTTCGTAGAAAGAGAGTAGATGTCGTGGTCAGAATGAGACAAGGTTTCCAGAGAAATAACTGGGTAACTAGATACATATATACTCGTATATTCTACTAATATTATAAACGCGAATGTTTAGATGTATGTTGATCAATCACATCGAAACGTCTAAATAGATTAGGTTTCTTATTGGGCGGATATTATGGTCTACAATAGCACACGGGCATTTTTTCACAATAACGGAAACTGGAATTGCGCGGGTAAAGCCGCGAGGCAATGCTAGTCATCTTATATTTCTAGATCACGAATGCAGTGCTAGACAACGATTTGGCAAATAGCCGCGTGACACTTTACTGTTCTAGACTATCTAGACATATGTATATATTGCTTGCCATGAGGAGCAAAACAGAGACATTAACGATGAACGGGCTAAATTAGTAACAGTTTACATTACACCAATGACCTAATCCACAATTTAACGATATTATTTTATGAAAAAACATGATAAAACTGGATACCATGAGGCGGTTGGTTATCAGACAACCAGTGAGCCACAATTACAGTCAATAATGAACCGGATCGGAATACAAAAAACTGGTTACGATCAGTTCGATTTAAAAGAAATTAAGCAAGATTAGGAAGGTAAATAAATAGAACGTTTGAAAAACTGGGGCCTTGTTTTTTGGAGCAAAAACTTCTTTATCCGCGTCGAACACTTTTGGTAGAGGAAAATCTTACAGGGGCGCGTCACCGACATGCTAAAGTAGCGTCGGGTAGCGTTGGAGCAGCGGAGAGGAACGACGAACTTTGGATGGGTGAAATCTTGTGAGTTCGTCAGTTCGCGTCCATGCATGGACATGCGTAATAGCAAGGGGCATGCACAAATTACGTCAAACATCAAAGGGGAGGGAGGAGGTCGAAGAAGTGTGATATTATGTGACAAGGGCCAGTGAGGGGGTCTCAAATTTTGTGACATCACATTTTTAAGAATGTCGTATTTCATTCCAACCGGCAGGATAGCGCATCCCGGGATTTTTCGCTAGATGACGGGCAGCTTTTCATGAGTGGCTAACTCACTACTTGGGGGGCCCTTACTATCTGCGGTCGATCGCGGCAACCGTGCCTCGGATCCCGCTACCCTCCATGACTAGCTTCCCGACGTACAGTATTGGTGTGTGACAGACCGGTCTTGCAGTTATACAGCAATTGATCTGAATCGTTTTTCCCTATATATCATATCTAAGTGCTCATGCTCAACTCCTATTAAATAGTAGCGTAATGTTGTATAGCCTATAGCCTTCGTCGATAAATGGACTATCCAATAGAAAAAGAGTCCTTTTTTTTTTTTTAACTTTTATAGGTTTACACTTGACCGCCATCTCGCCTGATGTTAAACGATGATGCGGTCTACGATGGAGCGTGTTTACCTAGAAGAAACCGATTCACTCTCGATTTGAAGACACAAAGATTGTAACCATCGGGGAAAACCCACTCAGGCAACGTATTCCACAGCCTAGACGTTCTCAAATCTCTTCGTTCGTGTCTTTGGAACATCAACCATGTAACGATGTCGCTTTTTCGAGCTACGACCATTCCAATAGAAAAAAGGGCCAAGGTGGTATCAGATAATGCAAATCAGTCGCACACTCTCCAAAGTGTATCCGATAAAAAACCGATAGGCTGGCAATTTTTCGGCGATGATCAAGACTTTGTAGTCTTTTTCGCAGAAGAGAGTCATTGCCTATGAGCCTTTTGGCACGTCTCTCGATCGATTCCAGGGCCTCCAGCTGATACTTAGCCGATCCATCCCAAAGGTGCGAACAGTACTCCATACAAGAGCGAATCTGTGCTTGATACAATGTGAGCAACTGTTCAGAGTTGCTCACATTGTATTGAAGTACCTTCGCACCTTTGAGAGGACACCTAGTTTTTTGGCAGCTAATTTAGCCTTGGACTCGATATACGAGCCAAAGTTGAGCGTGGATGTCAAAGTAACGCCCAAAAGCTCAAGACGGTCAGAAACTGGCACGGATACACCACGAAAAGTAGGAGTCAGTTGGAATGGACTCCTTTTTGCGGAGAACAGACACGCCTGCGTCTTACTCTCGTTGAACTTGACCAGATTGGCATCACCCCACTCAGACACCGCCTCAAGGGTCAAGCTCAAACGTTCAATCAAACTCTCTCTCAGTACCTGGGTTTGCTGCCCACTGGCTCTCGCGCTAGATATGTAGCTCTCTACAACGGTGCTATCATCTGCGTACCCAAAGATACCGGGCTTCAACAGATCATTAATATGTAGCAGGAAAAGTGTCGCAGAGAGTACCGACCCTTGAGGGACTCCAGCATTGATAGCCATTTGATCCGACGAGCAGCCATCAATGACGACTCGTGTGGATCGATCCCTCAAGAAGTCCGATATCCACGCAATAAACTCAGGAGACAAACCATAACTTGAAAGCTTGCTTATAAGGCCATCATGCCAAACCCTTGCGTTCAAACAAACAAACTCTTCAGCTTTACAAAATTATAATAGACTAGATGCCCGCCCCGGCTTCGCCCGTGGTACATTATATAGCACTCATCAGGATCCCGTACATATCCAACGGTGAAAGAATGACTGAAATCGGTTCAGTCATTCCTGAGAATATCGCATTCAAACAAAACACCTCTTCAGCTACCTGCTACGCCACCTGTCGGAAATTGGTCGTACCAACTCAGATTTAGAAACAAATTTGATGAGCAAAGGTTTATATTCAATGACGCAATCTTAGACACATGCTGTCATGTGTCATGTCAAAGCACGAAACGTACGAAAACTCTCGAAAAGGAATATTTTTCCCCGATTTTGTTACATTATTGATTCATGCTGCGCTGCTATTAGTAGTAGCGTTATTTTCTATAGCCTTCCTCGATAAATGGACTATCCAATAGAAAAAGAATCTTTCAATTCGGACCAGTACTTCCCGAGATCCTAGCGTTCAAACAAACAAATTCATCAGCTTTATAATATTAGTACTTATAGATGACAGAATAATATCGATTATCGTTTTATCTACGAGTAATTTTGCCTGACGTTGCAGCCTAGAATGTAGGTATCACGCTCACCAAAGAATATTAAATAGTAGACTGACCTTGACCGCCATCTCTCCTGGTAACGATAATAAGCGACGATTCGGTCTAAGATGGGCCACGCTTAACAAAATAAATACACTCTGGATTTGAAGACACCTCGAATGGATACATAAATTGGGAAAGATCCACTCGACAGCATATTCCGGTGCTTGACCATACGTTAAGCAAAAGTGAAGTCAAACCACTTTACTCGTAATATCTAGAGTCGTCTGACAGAATTTTGGTAGAGGGATAAGTGTTGCAGGCCCGCCTCGCAGGGGAATGGTACCCGCATTTAGCTCCAGTGACACGTCATAAACCAGTGACATGTCACCGCCGTGTAAACGCCCGACGCCCCAGGCCTTGAAAGTGGAACCAAGGGATCCCGAGTAGTCCATCCCCGTGTGCGCGTCCTCCTCCGAGGAGAAGCGAGAGAATGAGAGGAGAGGCGAGGAGAGGAGGGCGGCAAAAGAAGAAGGATCTCGCAGAAGAAGAAGAGTTGTCTGCCTGAGCTAACTGCAGACTAGATTATTAGTTACTAGCGGCCCGTCCCGGCTTCGCTCGGATAGTAACCAAGATACCAACTGCAGTGCCATCTGCCGGGCTGATTTGTGAATCTAAGCCTTCCAGGGCCCTACCCAAGCGTATCCAAAAAAATCATTCAAATCTGTCGAGCCGTTTAGAAGGAGTTCACTTACAACGAAAAGTGGCATTGATTTATATATAGTACCTGGGTGGCTTTGCTCGGTTACTTATATACATACCGATTTTCTATAAAAAAGGACTTGAAAAAAGAAAGGCGGCCGGCTGGATTAGAACCCGGACCTACCATATTATGACCGCCCATCTTCCCGGCTGAGCTAATATACTGTCGCGCGGCGTCGCGAAATTTACCGTCGCCTTGTGATGTTTATGTAACAGTTTTTCATTGTCTAAAAACGCGCATAAAACGGCTTTTTTTAAACAAAACCTGGCTATATCGATTTATCGTCCCTGAAACCCTCTGTATGCATAATTTCATGAAAATCGTTAGAGCCGTTTCAGAGATTCAGATTATATATATATATATACCTACAAGAATTGGTCGTTTAAAGGTATAAGATATAGATTATATTTGACCTAGCGACTGTAAAATAGAACAACACTCAATAATTTCACGATAAAATTTTACCAACTATACTTAGCAACTACACCAAACTGTTAAAGTGCCTTTGAAGACAGATAAAACATTTGATAGATAGTAGATATACCTACTTACTATTTACCTAAAATACGTATTTGCGCAATAAGATAAGATCGAAAACACTCAAACAAATAAAATTGTTATTCGACCTTATTTAACTTTAGCTGAATAAATAATTGCAATTGACTTCGTTTATTACGTGTTTATGTTGAGAAATGTATTTATTTGTATTGCTGTTTTGATTGATAGCACAGTGACATTTGACATGACCACGCCTCGTGAACTATATATATTTCGTGTGAACTAATTCTGGATGACTCAATAGTTATTTTCGCTGACAATAAGATAAAAGAGATCACTGTTTGGAAGAGTGTTTTAAGTAATTCATATGCTTATTTATTATTTATTCTATGTTCACGATCTTATCATCTATGTCTTAAGAGCATAAGAGCATTTTAGGCACACTACTTTTTTTTAAACTATTATAGGTTTACACTTTGTCTCCATATCGCCTGACGTTATGGGACGGTGCGGTCTACTACGGAGCTGTTCTTAGAACCTAACAGATACCGAGATTGTAAGCATCAGGTAAAAACCTACTCAGGCAACACATTCCACAGCCTAGACGTTCTTTTCTCAAAAGTAGAGCAAAACCTCTACGTTCGACATCGATTGAGCGAATACTAGGAACGTGAATCATAAAACGATGTCGTTTTTTCGATCTACGAGCAGGCAGATAGAAAAAAGGGGAAGGTGGGATTATGCAAATCAGTCGCACACTTTCCGAAATGTGTCCGATATAACAGATAAGCTCGTAATTTTGTGGCGATGTTCATGTTCAAGACTTATCGAGCAAATTTTAGGTAAAAACTGTCCCTGGGGCAGGGTCCGAAGATCATCTCTAATTAGGATGGGAACGTCAATGCCGGAAACTCTTTTGAGAGGGAAACCTAATACTTATGGTTTAGTAATAAAATGCCTTGTTTCGAAAATGTTGAAAGAAACATCCTCATCATCAAATGGTCAAGGAAACCGGCTTGTTCCAAGACAATATTGCGAAGACATGTGTAATCCGTCAACCCTTAATTTTATTAGCAAGTATGGCGAATTATGACTTTGACTCTATCGTGGACTATCTCGTGTGAGAGAATAATCAATATAAGACTAATAGTACATTTAGGACTTCATTCTGCTTAATTATACAAATACGTCACAATAAAAGTGTTTCAAAATTTATTTCAAAATTTATTCAGCACAGCCGATAATGTGTGTACAAAAATATTCGCATATTACGCTCATAATATATATACTTACTCAATACTCATGCTAGATTAAACTAAAAATACAATTTAAAAGTTATTCTACAACTAAACACGAGACTAACTGAAATTTCAAAAAAATCTAAGTATAATTGATACCAAATACTCAATTTCGAAAACCAGTACAATTCTGATATATTCTATATTAAATATAAATACAGACTAAGAATAGGACAAATGTCCTTATTCCATTGAAAAAAAACTATTTTAACTCCATCAAGACACTCAGAAAATATAACAGATTCTTTATTTATCAAGGGGTCTGAATTAGATCTGTCCCATATGGATACATAATTGTTTTTAGTAGACCCTTATCCTTAAAATGTAGTCAGTAAGTAGTTACTCTATCCCTTTTCTTAAATTGATTTATAAAATTTTAAAACTATAAAAGCCCAGTAATAGTCGCTGCGTCTTTTATTTTTGAATCGCTTCCAAATTTCAAACATTTATTTATTTATTTGTTTTCAAATAAATTTTCGAATTTTAAGATATAAATTAATAACTACTCCAAGATTCCGTATTACGTGTATAGATAGCGATTTCAATACATTTTACTTAGCATGTTTTTTGTAGAATTCAGTCATGTACTCAGCTAAGGCTTCAACTTCTTCTAATGTGACAGCATTGTAGGTCGACGCTCTAATGCCACCAACGTCTCTGTAAAGATAATTTTATTACAATTAGCATAAGGGTTATAATCGCAAGGGATACATTCTAATAATTCTAATCAAATCAGCTCAGTATGTAGATAAGCAAACGGGCCGCTGATAGAACGCGGCAACTGTTACTAAATAGTATAAAACTTAGAATATGATTACAACACTTGTTAATTTTTTTTGTGAAGGATTGCTTCTCTCTGATTTCAACAAATTTTATACACTATCAATCTGGTAAACATTATGGAAAAATTAATAATCATCATAAATAACAATAATTATAATTTATTTTTAGCGTGTAGCATGCTGGCGTAACTGCCACACCAAATTGCAAAGAAAAAAGAATTAATAAATATATTGGACCCAAAAAATTAGACCGCAGTATCTTTATCGCTTTACAATTCGTGGGGGAAAAAAAGAAAATTTGGAAATTGTTAATCTATAATCCTTTTAGTCAATCAAGAATAAAAATAAACATTTTGGACCCAAATAATACGACTGTAATATCCTTATCACGCCCTTCACAGAATAAGACAAACAAAGAATGTTGCTAAGTTCAATGTTGATAAGGTTCCATTATAAAAAGTCAATAACCTGTGATAACCTTGTGTGAGACAGACACAAGAAAATATTACAAATACAATGGCCCCATTCAAATAAATAGCCATCCGATAGATTGGAAAAGTTTTGCAATATTTCCCAATAAATGATTTATTTTTCCACTATGTTTCGTTTATCCCACTCAAAATTACTAATATTGTAAATGTGAAAGTATGTTTGTAACTCAATCATATTAAAAGAAAAGAATTAAATCAGGCTGATATTTGAAAACTAGATTACTGAAATATTATCTACTTTTTATCTCCATAAATACCAGGGTATTTAATTAAGTCATTTTTTGAATTCTACAAAGACGTAGGTAGGTCCTTATATACCATACTAGTAATTAATGTCTGTCTGTCTATTAAATATACCAATGGGCCCAAATAGGCGACTTCAAGGTCTAAATCTTATGGACCACCTGTTCATAGAAAACTTGAACACATGTTTGACAGGCATAGCGAGTCAGGTGGTAGGAAATCTACCTGCATAGCTATAGGTTGTTAGTTTGATTCACATCTAGGATAATTTATTTAGGATTTTATTTACCTGAGTGTTTCTATACAAGTAGGTACAATTATTATGTAGAGGTCATGGACGTATAAAAAGTCGAACGTAGTCTCGCTAAAACAAAAACTGTGTCACTAGAGTCGGCCATATTTGCACGTGTGCGTTGTCAGATTGTCACTGGTAGGATAACACGCATACATATACACAATTAGCGCGAGTAATGACCCACTCATGTGTGTGCGTGGCAGCGTGTATGTGACAGCGCACACGTGCATATTATGTGGCCGACTCGATGGACACAGTTTTTGTTGTAGCGAGACTACGTCCGACTTTTTTTATACGTCCATGGTATAAATGCTTTATCTGTTAACGTTTCAAACTGCAAAATGTGTGACAAATGTTTACCAATATTTGTGTACTTACTTACTTATTTATTTATAAGTAACTACACTTGTCTCTATTTCTTAGGTAACTGATTGGTGGACAATTCCCACACAACACCATCTGACCCCAAACTAAGCAAAGCTTGTAATATGGCGGCCAGATAGCTGATATGATACTTATATAGTTGTAAATACATACTTATTATCAGTGCCGGATTAAGCCAGCGCGGGGCCTGTAGCAATTTCTGTCAAGGGGCCCTTGGTTTGCTTAGGTTTAGGAACGGAAGGGTCAAGTTATGCCAGATATTTTCGCTACATATTTACAGTCAGACACACGTCGGAGCGCGGGGCCCCTAGCTTGCGCGGGGCCCGTAGCATTTGCTACTCTTGCTATATGGCTAATCCGCCACTGCTTATTATACATAGAAACACCCAGACACAGTGCAAATATATGAAATCATTTGATTGAAATTGATAAGGTACTAATCAGTCAATGGCGCAATGGAAAACTGATATTAGGCATATATCGTGATTTTTCAGTCCATTAATTTACTTTGCTACTAAGCTAAAAATAGACTAGAAAATAAATTAATTGATAAGCGACTAAACTGTTTCGGTTGTGCTATCAACTTATGTTATCATACATAAATATTTTAGTCTAGACCATTTCTTGGTAAAATAAGATATACGCATATAATATGTAGTTATAATAGCTGTGTTATAATTTCCTTGTTACTTACTAATTCATAGACTTTCCATAGCGCAGAAAGATGCAGTCAAGTATATTATGGATTTTGATTGAAAATGAAAAATGAAAAAATGTTTATTGTGGCAATAACGAGAGACATAAACAAAAACACAATATATGGCATACGTTTCTTACAAGAAGAAAATACAGAAAACAAATACATGTTGTGTTAGTGTGCACTGAACCCCACACTAGGGCTACCTGTGTTGTGGGATCCAGGCTTCTCCTAATTTTATACAGTAACAAAAGGACTAAAAAAAAAAAAAGATAAAGGCTATCTACCATACTTCTTAAGTTTAGGATACTTACTTACTAATTAAATAATTTGTTTATGAACTTAGTATTATGTGGGTACATATGTATTTACAATTCAGTTCACAGGTTTTTTTTTTTTTTTTTTTTTTTTTTTTTTTAATTAGGGGGTAGGAAAAAATGTTGATGGAGGAATTGAGTAAATATTATAGTGTGGAGATGAGTAATGTGTGTGTAGTAGATTAGTGTTGTAGTGTGTGTAATGAGAAACCGGTAAGTTAGATAGATGTGGATTGCAGTTGTGTGCTACTCAGATAATACCGTGAGCCGAATGTATACAACAACACAGGGCGCACGGATAGCAGCGCTGTAGTGTGTGTGAGTTTAGAACTATACTAGGTAATCATGCGGTTTTACTCGTTGGCGGTTACGCAGCTACACGGCACCCGATGCTGAAAGTGTTTATTTGATAAATATGTTTAAGAATACACTGCAAATATTATTTAATGCATTACTTTATCTTACATTTGCCATTTAAAGTAGAATAAGTGATTAAATAGGGGTGGGGGGGGGGGGGGGAGGGGGTAAGTCACTACCCTATCAAGTTCCGAAACCGAGAAAAGGCCGCACCTACTTGAGGTACGAGTACCTATAACTGAAATTCCAGTGTCATGATTTTTGTTCCCAGGGTACTCTTCGCCAAGTCAACCGATAATCACAAAAGTTGGTATTTAAATTAAAAAAAAAAAAAAAAAAAAAAAGGTGATTTAGCCCAACTTGAGAAATAGGATAGTTTTTGCTTCAGGTAGTGTTCTCTATAATCTTCAATTGATAATAAATTGATAACTATGTTGATTGTTGTTATTATTGATCGTATGTTTCATAATAGTCACATAGATGGAGTCTCACTAGGCCATAGGTATAGATTAGTTATCTGAAACAGCGAAGTTGGGGCGGGCTGCTAGTAATATCCACCTATATAGTTGTAAACTACAATAAAATAATATATAATACTAACAATAAAAATAATATATTTGTAGTAGTAGAATAATGCAAGATCAACAAGTCTTCAATTCTTGCAGAGCAATCTGTTTGGTAGGTATTTAAAATTCCAGTGTCAACCTATTTGTGCCCAGTGAAGTCTCAACCAAGTCGGCCGATATTCACGAAAGTTGATAGGTATTTGTGTGTAATTTGATAATTCCTGAGAGTTAGGATAGATTTTATTTCGTTTAATACTCTCAACAGTTCATAATTAGCAATAGAACCGACTACTAATGTTGTTTGTTTTTATTGACTATAAGTTTAATAAGTCTCGAACAGATGGCGCCCCAATAGATAGATAAATTAAATTGATATCTTAAAAAGTATGTAAGGAAGAGCAAGGATAATTTTTATTTTGGGAACTATTGTTGATGGATGATTGTTTTAAAATTTATTTTAATTGTCCCTAAATATTCTGATACATCATTTCTAGACCACAATACATAAGAAACAAATTTTCTAAGCTTATCTGTGGCTTTCATTATTCAGATGAAACATCCTGTTTTTTGGAAGACATTACAGAATACCAACGTCATTGCGTAAAACATAGAAAGCTCTATCCCACAATTATTTTAGTACCTACTTTAATCGTACCACTGCTGAGATAAGTGCTATTTAAAAAAAAAAATTTAGAAATATCATGGATATACCTGTGTCCCTTCAACTGGATAAGTCCCAATGCCTCAGCACCCTTCAAGAATTCCTTTTCCAAAGCATCATCCCCTGGGTTTCCAATCCTGAACGGAATGTTCATTTTACTCCGAACATTCTTGGCAACAGGAGCGTAGTAGAAACCGTTTGATTTTTCTATGATGTTGTAGATGAGCTCTGATTTCTTTGTAGCTAGATCAGCCATAGCGTCGAGACCGCCTTTCTTCTCTATCCATTGGAGTACTCTTCCCATAATGTAGATTCTGTAACAGAGAAAATCATCTATACTAATATTATAAAGCTGAAGAGTTTGTTTGTTTGTTTGTTTGTTTGTTTGTTTGTTTGCTTGAACGCTAGGATCTCGGGAAGTACTGGTCCGAATTGAAAGATTATTTTTCTATTCGATAGTCCATTTATCGAGGAAGGCTTTAGGCTATAGAAAATATTTCTACTATTCATTGAAGCGGAGCATGAAACAAGAATGTAACAAAATCGGGAAAAAATATTCCCTTTTAGAGAGTTTTCGTACATTTCGTGCTTTGACATGACACATGACAGCATGTGTCAAAGATTGCGTCATTGAATTTCAGTAATCTGTGCCTCGAATATAAACCTTTGCTTTTTTTTTTCTAAATCTGAGTTGGTACGACCAATTTCCGACAGGTGGCGTAGCAGGTTGCTGAAGAGGTTTTTTGTTTGTAATCGATATTCTCAAGAATGAGTGAACCGATTTCAGTCATTCTTTCACCGTTGGATATGTACGGGATCCCGATGAGTGCTATATAATATACCACGGGCGAAGCCGGGGCGGGCATCTAGTAAACAATATGACAAAAGCAGACTTCATATTTTTATAGACTAAACTTCATAAATTTTATTAATCAGTTATCATTTATACAAGCCATTATTCATATCATTTTTATAGATATCAACATTTGTATTCATCACAGAAATATTTGCACTGTGTGGGAATCAATCCTACAACCCACGGCTCCATAGATTTATTACCAACTAAGCCACAAAGGCCAGTCCAGTTTAATGTCCATTTGAACATAATCTGGGTAACTGTTAAGTGACAATGTGTGAAAGATTAGATAGTCTATGACATTAGCCTGGAGAAAGTAAATTGTACTTACGCAAACATAGGTGGTGTATTCAAGATGGAGTCTGCTTTAGCATTAGCTGTCCAGTCGAGCAGTGAAGGGCAGATTGGCAAGGCCTGGTTGAAGAGGTCTTCTCGGATGATGCACAAAGCAACTCCTGATGTACCAATGTTCTTCTGAGCACCACCATATATGACACCGAACTGTAAGAATACAAATATAAATAAATTATATTTATTTTTATGTTGAGTAATTGAATAAAATCTACTTTGGATTAAATTATTAAGACAGACGTCTTTATTGCCTACAAGCAACCTGCGACGGCTTTGCACGGGTTCAATGCTGATACTAAAATATGAATAAAAATGGTTATTGCGGGTAATACTGCAGTACATTATTTTGAACCATCTCGTAAGATTCAGTCAGCGTTTGCAATATAAGTGCAAAAAATGTGTTTATTTATGACATGACATTAAACCTTTAAAATTACCAGTGTTTCTCTACTATTGTATACACATTATAAATATCCTCTGGAATCATGCTAGCTATTTTAAAAACCCACATCAAAATATGTACAGACAGTGCAGGATCCTACTAACCTAATCTTACTTTGAGGTATTGAATACTTTTCTGTCAAAATTCCTTAGAACTTAACCAGCAGCAATTAATAAATTTAACAGGCATTACATGTAAAATCATTCTCACCTTTGATACATCTACTTTCTTGGACATAAAATTTGAGGACATATCTGCCACTAGTGGTACTCCTTTCGTGTCCGGAATAAAGTCAAACTCCACTCCTAAAAACAATGAATAATAATTACAATTTATTTGCAAAATGTATAATTGATTGGAAATTTATTATCAAAAACTATGCATTATGACATGGTAACCCCAAATAGCCGGTACTAGTTGAAAGGGTTCCTTTTACATTTACTAAAGTCCCAAAGTTTTATATATTTTAATGGAATTTACTAATTTAATTCTAATTTCAAGATCTGTTTGTTGCATCTACTTATCATTTGTGTTAGATTATTCATATTTAACATAAGAGATACAATTAGCAAGATTTGCACCCGATGGTAAGCCTGCCCAAAATAGCACAGTGTCACACACCACAGCTATTAGAACATGAAGAGTCTTAGAGCTAATATAATGTTTCAAGGTCATGTGTTACCTGCCGACACACACTAGGCCAGTGTGGTGCTCTATTGACTATCGCCTTGTTAGAAAAGGAACTTGTCATTTGTTTACATGAACAGCCCACTAAATGTTCCCACTGCTGGAACTCGGGGCCTTTTCTCGCAAGGAGAGAATCAAGGTCATAATCTGCCACACTGGGTTGGTGTTTATTCATTTGCCTGTCCTTATCTACAACTAGGTTGAGATAAAATGTAAATCTTAATCATATTTACCATGAATGGTTTCATTGGTACAGATGTGAACATATGACGCATTGGGGTCTAGTTTCCATTCTGATTGCCGTGGAATATCCACATATTTGTCAGTAGGTGGAATAACCATGTTGACTTTGCCATATTTCTTCGCTTCTTTGGCTGCTTTAGCTGACCAGGCACCTGTTTAACAATAGTTAAAATGTTATTGTATTAGTATGTTTTTGTATCACTAAAGAATTATAGCTTTCTCGGAACATGAATAGTAGTGGTAATAAGTTATAAGCTATATTAGGAGAATATCTACATTTGCATAATACATTTTTACATCTTCAATAGGCACACCTTTATAAGTTTTCCAATTTATAATTAATAACAATTAATTAATAATTAATAACAATGATCATTTCTAGAACAGTGCCCATTTTCTAGTAGATACTTCTACAAGTTAGCAAAACATTAATAAGCTTGTATTATCACAGAAGAATGAAGAGATCAACCAGTTTTACTTTCAGTTGTTTGTTAGACACTTATACTGTATACCTAAGTTAAAAAATGTGGTCTAACTGAAAAGGTTTTCGGCAATTAATATTTACCTACTACTGGAGCTCTAAGAACACACAAAGAGGGTGGGTCTGTTTGTTCCTGGCGAAAACCGCAACATTTTGGGATTCCATATTTTTTTTATATTTTAGCGAATTTTTTACGAATTTTGTGATAGCATGTAAGTAGAAAAGGTAATAAGGAAGTTGTTTACGTACCGGTAACAACATAATCGGCAGTTCCAGTCCTTCCTATCAAGTTAAGTGGAACAGCTGCAAACTCGCCGAGGCCTCCTCCAGCCATGAAGACGATTTTATAATTAGCCGGAACATCTCTACAAACACAAAAGCAAAGATTTTGAACTCAACAAAAGCACTTATCCTACACAATGAAATCTTGCAGGGCACATAACAGAAAAAAAAATACATTAGCCTACCAGAAAATCTAATAGTTAGGTAGTCCAAAACTGGAAAAGAACAAAACAAAAATTTTGTTCCTTTATTTTGTTTATTTACGAAAACAGTTATCACTTATCAGGCTTATCATCTTATCAATAAACAAGGATGGTGAACAGTGTTGTCAGAAGTCCATCTCAATTTTTCCCCAAAATGTTCTCGAAATCCCCCCAAATAGCGGGTTTTGAAAAAAATCTCCAAAGAAAATTATATATTCGTTTACCCCTAAAACATAATTTTACGCTAACGACCACTTCAATTTCTCTTCAATATGTTTCTGAAATCCTCCCAAAACACCGGTTTTCAAGAAAAAAAAACCCCAAAATTGATAAACTTTTCGTAACTCTTAAAACACAATATAACGCTATTTTAGAAATAGCTTCTATTACCCCATAAAGTGTTTCGGTAAGTTCCCATAAGAAAAATCGATTCAATTTTTGTACTGAGTCCACTTGAAAAAACTGCTAAACTCGGCAATGAAAAATCCCCAATTTCCCCTCATAAGCAATTTTTCCCCCCCGTAAATCCCCCCAAACATTTTGTTCCCCCAAATTTCCCTCCATGGCTATTAAACCCCCCCAATTGGGGGGAATCCCCCCGATCTGACAACAGTGATACATGGTATACATGCTAGGAATCGTAGAATGAGAGGTAACGTAACGACGGTAACGAACAAGTAACGAATGTTGCAAAAAATCAAAAAAATATCGCACTAATTAACCACAGATTATCTATTCTATGCCACAGTCATTTGGCAAAAATGAGAAAAATGCAAACCTTAACATTTTTTTTATTTATATGAGAGTAAGAGTTTACATAAGAAAAAAAATTGGCAGTCATAGGAACTGCCGATAGAAGTGAAAACTTCTAACTGAGAATTCGATGGCTTTGGAAACTACGCGGGTGGAACCGGAGGGCGTGGCCATGAGCATGGCCATCTAGAAATAAGGACGCATTTCTTGATGGCCAATGGGAAATGGCCACGATCCCGAGTTTACCCGAAGATTTCTTATCAATCCCGAGTGTGACGCTAGAATTTAATTCACACAGCCCACGAAAAACCTGTCTGTTGCGCGCCTCAAGAAGTTTTCACTTCAAAAACCTGTCCCAAAAGCCGTACTAGATGGCGGTAGTTAGATTTTTGAACTACATAAGCTCTAGGCAGCTAGGCACCTTTGAAGAAATAGTTGGTCTGAGGTCTACCTGTCTACCTAGCGATTCTGAACCCAGTCGGATTGATCCGACACAGAATATCATCTATCTGTCTTTGTCTTATCTGTTTAGAATGACAAGGATTGTCATTCAGAATTTAATCCAGGAACACCAAGCTCCGTCGAATCAACGACGCGCATTCGAAAAAAATTTGTAAATTTTGTATGGCGCGGTTGCACCATTGAAATGCTGACGCATTTCTAGATGGCCAATGGCCATAGTCCCAAGTTTACTCTAAGATTTCTTATCATTCCCGAGCGTGACGCTAGAATTTAATTCACAGCCCACGAAAATCTGTTTATGATGCACCAAAATCAGTTTTCACTTGAAACCCCAGTGAAAACAGCTCGATAAAATATAGGCATCGATTCACAGATGAATTAAACGAGGATTGAGGATTATCACTTAACAATATCTAAATTTCAGATCACCAAACGAAAAAAAAAGAAGATGATGTCATATTTTGAACCACAATAAATAAAAACGCATGCTCAGGGCTCAGGGTTCAGTTTCAGTTCAAAACTATTTGTGTCCGATAACGAGCGGAATTATAACCTGTATAATAAATACCAATATTACAGCGGACAAACTACATACCCATTTGGTCAATTAAAATGACCTTCAATGAATACACTGCACGAATCCTACGTAAATTGAAAAAATATCACGGTGAAAAATGTACAAAAAAATTCGTATTGTTATTTGTTAGTGATTGACTAGCCTTCAGAGGTCAGATTGCTTGGTAAACAACAAAGTATTCTTTACTGCCTGTCTCTTACCGTCTCTCCAACACATTAATAAACTGTGACCCCTGTGCCCTGTGCAGGAAAATTTACCAGTAGGTACAGGAATGTTAAAAAATCTGTATGTCTCGTATTTCGGACAAATCGTTACTATTTGTTTATACTTTTTTAATAGAGTAGCCCAACTATCAATTTTACTTCGTGTGCACCTAAATCCCTAAAATTATTAAAATATACGCATTGGTACTTACAATAATCTTCGTACAACATTTTGCACTTCTTTGTTCAGATTCATATACGTTGCTGTTCTGTGGCTTGTTTCTAGTAAACTAATACCTGAATCTTCAAAATTTGTCAATTCATTCTTCAGTACTTCGTACACCTGTAATTTGTTGCAGGAATATAAAATAACTTACACCAACCATAATGTTAAAAAAGGAAAACGAAAAAGGCGTTTATAGTGGATATCAAATAGAGGTAAATAAAACCCGGCTAACATAAGATTACGTTCTGACAAGTAAAACTGTCAACAACAGCATTCAATTTATATATTTAGAAATTTCCAAGATGACTGTACAATTTTTTCAAGGGAAATATTTTTATGTACCTATGTATTGCAATTGACCTCAGGTGTCCTCTACTACCTTCTTAACATAACCTAGTTCGCAATGTAACGAACCCCTATTAAAAGTGAAGCTAGTATTTTATCACATTTCTTACTGGTTTTTAACAAAATGATATAATCAACGAAGCAACGAACAATATAGGTACGAGTAACTGTGGTTATCAAAACAATAACTTAAGAAATACTGATGCTTATTCGATAAGTACTTAACATTCCTACCAAGTATTACAAAATTTAATGCTACCCAAAATAGTACATATATAAAACGAAAACAAAATTCCTAACTGGTTTTAATTATTATGTCAATGAATTTATTATCAAACGAAACTAGAACTTGTATATGCAAAAACAAACAAATGAACATCCAAAATATTTATATGAATTAAAAACTTACGTCTTCGGGTAATTTTGCCGGCCCTGCACCAAAATTAAATACTTTGTTCGGCATTTTGGAGTACTTTTAAAAAACACGTCTGCGCTTTGTGACTCAACAAGTGGCACTAAATAACAAGTAATTTTGTCCAATGAAATGTGTTGAATGCCCTGACAACGTCGCGATGCTCACTATACTTCGACTGGATCAGGTTATCGGTCTGCATTTAATATAGTACTGGTTTCTGAAGCGCATGATCTTAGCATCGTGTGATTTTGCGCTCCGTAATATTATAAGGTTATCTAATCTTCTTACTCCCTCGTTACGTTTGAAATAAGAATATGTTACATACCTATTGCACACGAATTTTGTCCTATTATCTAAGGTAAATTTATTATTTAATGGGAAAATAATAATTTCGGAGTATCTAGTCAAATTATTTTTTGTGATGCAATGACTTCAAGTCTATGTTGTGATGTATTTGATTTATAGTAAAGATAGATAGATGTAAAAGTCTTTTTTGTGGCACAAACAAATAATTCTATTACAATCATGGACGTACAAAAAAGTCGTCCATGATTACAATCAAATGAACCAGCGCCATACACGACGGTCTTGTAGCTGAGAGCAATTTCGTCCAAGCAATCGTATCTATTAAGAGTTCAGAGTAAATGGCACCCTATTGCTAAGACGCCACTGTCCGTCCATCTGTCCGTTTCACCAGACCGGGGACCAGAACCGTGAAAGTTATACATTTTAGGGGGGTCTCATAAAGCAAACATAGTACCTATTTGCTCGTTTTTGTTTGATATTGATAAAAGCTAGGTATAGGCAGACGGTAAACGCTTGAAATAATCACAGGATCTTTAGTCATACCAATAGTCACTTTAAAAATAATGAATTAAAATAAAATAAATATTTAAGGGGCTCCCATACAACCGACATGTTTTTTTTTGCAATACCTACAGATAATGGTACTGAATAATGTTTACATAGAACCTACGGGGCTTAATCACGAATAAATCATTGTTTAAATACCATTGTTTAATATTAATATGGGTTCAAATCGCGAAGGTTTAAAAACAATTATGGTACTGAACTCTTCGTGCGCGAGTCCAACTCGTTTTTGGCCGGTTTTCCGTATATGAGACGCTCAAGTCGCGTGATGGTAAGTACGCCTTGGGTGAACAGTGCTCTAACCTGCGCGTTACGGCAAATGCCACCCCAGTGTTTTAGTTTGGTCCTGTTAAAATTTAGGCTATAAGTTACTCCCTATAACATCAACTATTTGGCAGTGAAAGTCCCCCTAAAATCAGTCTATCCTTTTCAGAGATTAGACACATAGACAGACAGTGAAAAAAAATCGTACCCATATCCTATAATATGACTTTTTTCATTTTTGAAATGCTGCAATATAAGTTTGGAATGCTATTTCATTAGTGTTTTAATGTAATCAACATCAAATAATGAAACACTAGTAATCACGTAATCAGTGGTTAAATATACCACAAAACAATATAGATAATCGATGATTAAATTAAATTTTAAACATTTTGGCACAATTTTTATAACAATATCGGCAAAAATAAAATAACATTCACAAAAAAAGTGTTGGGAATGGTTTAAACTCATTTTTAAATTTCTACGTTTCAGTAAACTGAAGTGGACAGGCATGTTGAGCATCATCACGCGAACGTGTTGCTTTTCGCGTTGACTTATATAAGTAGTTAAATGGAGTATAATATAAAAAAATAAACACATGTGTCATAAAAAATAACTTACCTAAATTATTATGATCATTTGTGTGGCAAAATTCTGATGTAGGACAGTGCGTTGCTTGCAAATGCCATCAGGCACCTATTCTAATTATATAGATAGTCACTCTATATATTTGTTCTTTATTTTTAATCGTTTTATTTTTTAAATCCCTATGTTTTAGTCATAAGTGATACCCAATTAAAATCTCAAAATGCCTCAAATACACTTTTTTATGTTGTTATCGTTTAATATTTTTGTTACCTACTAGTATTATAATAGTATTGCGCAAAAATGAGCTTTAGTAGCTTAGAATTTTTAAAGTATTTGTATATTTCATATTTTTATTTGATAAAACATAATCCGTTTACATAGCAATGGCCCTATTTTTTATTTTGCCCCAGGGCCCTTGGTTACCTACTTACCTAGCTACGCCACTGAGTGCTCGATTTACGACAAGGTCGGGTGTATTCCTCGTCAACTTGTTATAAGTGTATAGTGCACATCGATGTATCTTTACCAAACAAACAAAATATATTTTGTCGTCCAACAAACAATATATAAGACAAAGATGTATTAAAAAAACTGAACCCCGACTTACGCGAATTTGACTTACATGACTATCAATTCAATTCAATTCAATTCAATTCAATTTATTTCTTCGAACCATTATTTTACAAAGAAAACTTGGTAACGTCAAATACAAAATAATAAAAGAGTTTAAATACATAAACAAGTGACAATATTTAACAGTAAGCGGCTGTAAAGAGGCCTTGTCCAACGGATTCAACTATTTTAATTAGCTAAATCCTTTGTCAATAGCTTTATAAAAAGCAAAAAATAAATAAAAAATTAAATCTAAAATTTTAAATTACGATGTTAAAATACTCTTAATTAATTGGTAGTTACATTTGTGATACACTTTTTTGCCATGCATTTTTGTCCTTAATGAAATCATCAACATTATAATAGGCTTTATCCATTAAATAGGTCTTTACAATATTTTTGAACCTTTTTTCATTGAGACCTGCCAACTGATCTGGTATGACATTATAGAAGCGAACACTGTTTCCTATAAAAGAATTACATGTTTTTTGTAGTCTACACTTCGGAATTACCAATTTGTCTTTGTAGTGTGCCTTATCGTATCGCCTGGTCCCACCTAGGTCCGAGGTATTAGGTACT
Organism: Ectropis grisescens; assembly: GCA_017562165.1. Lineage (NCBI taxonomy): Eukaryota > Metazoa > Arthropoda > Insecta > Lepidoptera > Geometridae > Ectropis > Ectropis grisescens. Next base: position 17,231,169 of record CM029775.1, on the reverse strand, counting down.
GTATTTTATCTGTGAACCAAATTTAATTAAAATGGTTCAATAGATTTCATGCTTATAACATTTAAAATGACAGAATTATCAAACAACGAGCGTCCATCCGTTGTTTTACCAACTTAGGGTTTGAATTTCAATAAACACCGTCTTGGTGAGCGCCTACGTGATAAAATACACCTCCATGCAAAATTTGAGACTCCTAGCATTTGTAGTTTCTTGGATTTCGTGATGAGTGACTTTTTGCTTGTATAAAATAAAATAAATAATAATATAATATTTAAAAGCGATTCTTATCTTTATATTATTATAAAAATAAGAATCGATTCTGATTTTGGAAGCTTTTGAACATAATTTTAAGACCCTCGTCACATACTTAATCACAACGAAACTCAAAATATATTCATCATTTACTCATTGAGAATTATTTTCCAAATTGTTTCTGTGACCAATAAACTTTTGTCTGGTTTCTATGATGTTTGAGAATTTGAAGAATTGAGGGATTAATTTTGCCCCGCTGCTCACCAGCCAAGTCTGCACCTGTGCATCTCTGTATTGGGGTATAATAGGAGAGTTTTGTGACAAGTTTTCAGCTTGCCTCATATACCTAAAATATGCCGCCAGCTCTCGCAAAATCTGTTCTTTTTGAAGTGAAAACTTCTTTGGGCGCGCCTAGGACAGAATTTTCGTGGGCTGTGAAATGAAATGAACCGTCACGCTCGGGTATGATAATAGGTAAGCGGGTAAACTCGGGATGCTAGAGCGAGAAACCAAATACAGTAAACAGTCAGAGCGAGAAAAATAATATAGTCCCTGTGTACCTGTGTTTATTATATTTATATTTTTTATACCGACATTAACTTCTAGGTCACATATTTCAGATATGTTTCTGAAATATTACACTTGCATTTCACATCCATTGAAAAAAGTTTTTGTTGTCATAAACTCGTATTACTGTTTTATCACAGCACTTACACTACATAAACACACAAAATAATACCTATTTTCATCACAGCACTTACACATACACTTTAAACACAACATATTTATGTATTTTTAGCGAAATACCTATAAAATAAATAAATAGCAATTTGCTAGTCACACGGGTCACACCAGTGTATCCCTCTACTTAGTCTGTGGTCAAACCCTACTTCCCATCAAAGAGAATGTAAGTTATAGAGCAACACTTTACTTGCGGCTGAACGACTAGAGTCCATAGATATAAAGAACAAGATATTTTTATTTAAATTTAAAAAAAAACAAGATTTCGTTCGTTCGTTCTTGGTTCGTTCGAAAGTGATAGATTGACGTTTCATTAACGTTCGTTCTTTGTTAAAATCATAGTGTTTTCAGTATACACATTTTTTACTTTTAAAGCTATGTTCAACTTTTCCATTAAAACTCAATAATTGTTTTTCCTGCAAACCTAATTTTAAACAAACATACGTTTCATTTTAGCATTATTCAGCAACATCAGAGAAATTAACGTTACTTAGACGACTCAAAAAGACACTTAATTTATCCCTGAAAACAATCATCAGCATCATATTCAGCCTGTATCGACCCACTGCTGGGTATAGGCCTCCTCACCCCTGTGCCATTGATATCTATCATGAGCTGATCTCATCCTCGTATACCCTGCGATGAACCTGATGTCGTCGATCAATATGGCTGGTGATCTGCCAACGGAACGTTTGTCGACGTCAAATATCTGCTCCACTTGCCGTCACCACGACTAGCCACGTGGCTTGCCTAGTGCCATTTGAGTCTCATAATGTTGTTACCATGCGGCTGTTGATGAATGCAGTTACTAACGTCAGTGACTTTCGTCCTTCGCTGGATTTGCTTATTACACACATACGCATACACACTCGGTCTCGCAAACTGATGCATAACATAGAACGCTCCATAACCCTCTGAGCGACTCTCATTCCGTGTACAGTTTCCTTGGTTAACGTCCATTTTTCGGGACCATAAATCATTACATACAAGACACATTGATTAAATAACTTGGTCTTACCGAAAGCATTCCAACGTAGTTGAATGCGGCGCGAGATCTCGTTTTAAGCTATTGCATAGCTTTTATCGCGGGCGTGGGGACCGCATTTTAGTGATCGTGCATCTCTTTCTTATGTTCATAAGAAAGAGGGATGGAAGACCGTAACGCCGTCCTCCCCACTCGGTCATTCGACTTTGAATTTTATTTGTATTAGCTTTACAGACTAAATGCTCTTAGCAGTGTTGCCAACTTAACGGATTTCCCGTGATATTTTTTAAGGTAAACAAATGTCACTCTTCAAAATAAAAGCAATTCCGAAAAATTGTTAACATCCCTATTGCTTATGTTGATAAAAATGCATGCAACATGCAATAGCTTTACCGCGGCAGCCCCCGAGTGCCACACTTCTTTTTTTCTAAGCTCTGGGAAAGCTCTCGAAAGACAAATAATGTCCTAGGTACACTTATCGATTCACCATCTCCAATAGCTCTCAACCAACAGTTACGTGTTCTGGTCGGATATCCGACAAGTTGATCATCACATTCGTCTTAGACATATTCATCTTCAGACCAATTTTAAGCGATGCGTCATAAAGGTCTTGTGTCATGTCTTTGAGATATCATTTGAATGCGCTCGCTGAACAAAATAAAGTCGTCAGGAAAACAAAGATGTGACCGCATCCCACACAGTTGATACAGAAGGCGATGGTTAAGTTAAGATAATGTTTATAATAAAATAATGAAGTAGAGTTTTTGCGTGATTTGCTTCCTCCCGTAGACTTGAGAAATTCCAAGACGAACTATAGTTTTACCTTTATTTTCACTTTACTTTCATTACGAACAACACAAATTGTTCTTGACTCTCTCATCTTATACCTGCGCTTACGATCCAGAACGTAAATAATTTGTTTCTGTTGATATCGGTGGGTCACAATTAATACCGTTAATTAGTTGTCTTTGTCATCAAAATCATAAATAATAATAGGCGTGTCAACAGGTCCCGAATTATACGCTATAATGACAGTATTTAAATAGATTAATTATTATAATAGATCGATTCATAGTAAGGAAACTAACACGTACCTAGAATCTATTGAGGTTATGTGTCATCCGCCAACCAGCATTGGACCAGTGTGGTGGATTACGGCTTCAACTCTTTCCATCTCTCCTTGCAAGAAAAGGTCCTGAGTTCCAGTAGTGGGAACATTTAGTGGAATTTTTATGGTATGCTAGTGATAATGTCATGTGACAATTTACCTTTCTATGAATAAAATATTTTCAAAATCGGACCAATAACACTGGAATTTACTCCGAACTTTCAAATTCACAAACTATAACTTATTTAGATTTACTAGCGTAACAAGTAGCCTATAGCACTCCGTTTTTAACCCCCGACCAAAAAAGGGGTGTTATAAGTTTGACGTCGATGTCTGTCTGTATGTGTGTCTGTCTGTGGCACCGTAGAGCTCAAACGGATGGGCCGATTTCGATGCAGTTTTTTTTTATTTGAAAGTTAACATCTATTCAAGATGGCCGCCGCCACAAAATGAAGGACAAAATATTTCTTCACAACCTACCTCAATATGGGTATCAAATGAAAGGGCTTGACTAGTAGAACACTATACACTATAAAAAATTCAAATCCAAGATGGCCGCTACCACAAAATGGCGAATTGTATTTTTTTTTCACTACGACCTCAATATGGGTATCAAACGAAAGGGGTTGACTATTAAAATATATTGCACTATGACAAATTTCAAATCCAAGATGGCCGCTTTCACAAAATGGCAAAATACATTTCTTTTTTCTCAACTCCCTTAATTTGGATATTAAATGAAAGGACTTGACTAGTAGATTGTTATACAGATAACAAATCTGAGGTAGCCCCCGACTACCTCAGATTTGTTATCTGTCATAGTGCAATTTATTCTACTAGTCAACCCCTTTCGTTTGATACCCATATTGAGGTAGTAGTGAAAAAAATAATACAATTCGCCATTTTGTGGTAGCGGCCATCTTGGATTTGAATTTTTTATAGTGAATATATAGTGTTCTACTAGTCAAGCCCTTTCCTTTGATACCCATATTGAGGTAGGTTGTGAAGAAATATTTTGTCCTTCATTTAATCAAAATTTTTAATTTTGTTCTTTTATTATACACTTTCTAAAGGAAAAAAAGTAGTTGAATCAGTACCACTGAAGATTAGTCTGAACCTCCGAGCCACTAAATTAAAATTTCCATTATGGTAGAATATTTTAGTATACCTATAATGTTGGTTAGCTCGATTTGAAACTAGATTTTGTAACTAAATTGGACATGGCAACATTATTCGATTTTCTCTCGTCCGACCGGTGGTACTGGTACCTACTGTGTCTTTGTGTTTTACAATATTTTTCTTATTTCTTCTGCTTGTAATAAAATAATAAGAAACAGTGATTCAGATTTATTAAAGGATATGCCTCCTGTAAAAGATGAGTCGATAAGGGAAGCCAATTGTTTAGAAATTATAAATTTGTCTGAGAAGAGTCCCGCAAAAAACAGCGCTTTGGTGGATGTGAGAGCGTGTAATAAACCTGCCGCTAAGGTAAGATTGCTCATTTCTTGCGCTGCATATGCATAACTATGTTTATCATGATCACACAATTATCGTCACAGTTTTTCAAGATACTCTACACTTTCCTCCAGTCATAAAACAATAAATTGAATAAATACAGCAGCGGCGCGACACGGTAAACTCGGTATATTCTATAGTACCTTATTATCAGGACAGACCTTCCACTATTTATTTTCTAAGTAGCTATATCAAGCTATGTGCAAAATTACCTTATGTAGAGTAAATAGCGTAGTATGCAATAAATGTAAAAGCAATTATTCATAAGTGTAATTACTAAACAAACATTTTTTATTATCTAATACCTAATAATTATGTTCAAGATAATTACCTAATAAATAATGCTTACCTGATTAATTTGTAATGCTTAGGAGCTCTCACATGATTGTAAATTGCAAATTAAAAAACTTTATGTGCCAACGAAATTATATTTTTGTATGTCATCAAATTCATTTTTATAGGCGGCATCTGCCTGCAACTTTGTTTACATCAAATTTAGGAAACATACTATTCAGATCTTAGCAGGGTTGGACCGTGAGTTTAGGGGGCCCCGGGCTTAGAAGCTCACCTTTTTTGCATTATCGTCTACCTTTTGTCGAGTTTGACTTGATTTAGCTGGGGGCCCTTTGAATTCACGGGGCCCTGGGCTGAAACCCAAAATGCCATATGGTAGATCTGGTTGAATGTGATAATCTCGGGAATTACTGAACCGATTTAAAAAATTCTATCTTATGTTATCCTTTAGTGAATAATGAAAATCCAATCCTTTTCCAAACTATACAGACTACAGATTAAATTTTCAGCATAATATTCAGATACTTAAATTCACTTACCCCCGAGTAACCCCCGACTACCTCAGATTTGTTATCTGTACAACATTCTACTAGTCAAGCCCTTTTGTTTGATACCCATATTGAGGTAGTAGTGAAAAAAATAATATAATTCGCCAATTTGTTGTGGCAGCCATCTTGGATTTGATTTTTTTATAGTGTATAGTATTTTACTAGTCAAGCCCTTTCATTTGTATTAAAATTAATGTGGTTGTTACACATATTTAATTGGATAACAGGACACTCACGGACGCGGCCGAAACTCGAGTCAGATTGACCGACCGTATATACGTGAGTGTCCCGTTATCCAATTAAATATGCCCTTTCATTTGATACCCATATTGAGGTAGTAGTGAAAAAAATAATATAATTCGCCATTTTGTGATGGCGGCCATCTTGGATTAGATTTTTTTATAATGTATGGTATTTTACTAGTCAAGCCATTTGATACCCATATTAAGGTAGGTTGTGAAGAAATATTTTGTCCGCCATTTTGTGGTGGCGGCCATCTTGATTCAATATTAACCAAACATAGCTAAGAACATTCACACGGGTATAAACTTTCAAATAAAAACACCGCATCAAAATCGGCCCATCCGTTTGAGCTCTTTGGTGCCACAGACAGACAGACAGACATCGACGTCAAACTTATAACACACCTTTTTTGGTCGGGGGTTAAAAAAGAAAATAAAAATTTGTGTAATAATAACATAACCAACTTTGAGGTCTATTGGAGATGAACAGTATTTACACAAAATTTAAAAATCATCAAAATATGGAAAATAATATTCACATTTTAAAAAATTATATGATTGCATTAAAATTTGTAATTTAACAAAATCTAACATGAGTTTGATGAGGGAAGTATGGTGTTGAAGTGAATTTCACCAGACCTCATTAAAAGCGGAAAGGGATTTAAAAAAATGACATAATTAAAAAATGCCTCAATATCTATTAACATGTGAAGCACAAACTTTGTATCATGTTTATTGAAAATTGCTCAGAAATAGAGTAAGAGGATGAAATTTCGCACACTTATTTATTTAAGTACTTATTTTTTAGTTAATAGAGGAGTGCAGAATGATAATATAAAAAAAAAACATTATGCACACTACCATCTGAGAGTATTTAACAAATATGTGTAAAAACTCTTTTGTTTGTTGGTATAAAGTCTTTGGGCAAATCTAAATGTGAAAATAGATTAAATATACTTTTTCATTGAAATTCAACCAGTTGACGACCACTACTAGTAAATATTGAACTTTGCAGGACAATAAAACTCAGGTCCATAGTAAATAATTATGCTCTATTTGTACTTTTCCAAGTGAGTGTACATCATTAATTATTACAACTATAATAATCTACAAGGGTCATATTCCAGCTTGATAGGAGGTATGATAATGTGTCAAGTACTGTTATTCAATATACTGGTGGTGATAAATTGCCAGCAACTGGTATGATATACTTATCAATCATAAAGTAAGTTCACATAATACTGGTTAAACTACATCCTCTATTAACTTTGTAATTTTTTCTCTTTAAACACAGTACACCTACAAAAACATAGTAGTACTTCATTCGTTAAATCTTATATTATGACACATAATAATTACTTTTATGCTGATACTAGCAGCTCTCCGTCATTTCACCTGAGTAGACCCCGATTCCGTTATTTCAAACTCTGAGTTTTAGGCAGCATAAAAGCATTTATAAACAGCCCTCAATGTTCCCACTTCTGGGACTCAGACCTTCTCTCGCAAGGAGTGAGGCAAGTGAGTGAGTCAAGGGCATAATCCACCACGCTGGCCCAGTGCGGGTTGATGGATGACACATGATTTCGAAAGATTCTAGGTACATGTCGGTTTCCTTTTCCTTTACCGTTTTGAGTTACGGCTAGTCTAGTAATTACGGCTGGTCTAGTAGTTACGACTGATCTAGTAGCTACGGCTGGTCTAGTCGGGAGAACGGTGACTTCCAATCCGGAGACCCCGGGTTCAAAACTACGCGCACCACTGTCTTTTCGAAGTCATGTGCTCTTCCCGTTTTAAGTAAGCGGCATTTCGCAACTTAAAACGGGAGTTTTAGGCAGTACTCTGTATTCCTGTTTACTATCTTGGTATCTTCAAATCGATAGTGAATCGGTTTCTTCTGGGTAATCAAGATTCCTTGCCCTCGCCCTCGCCTCGGAGACGAGATGTGTGAATTTCGTTATTTACAGATGTCGTCTCCGCTCACCTCCAGTGGAGATCACTAAGCGGAGATGTATTATTATATTTGCATGGCGCGATGAAAGCGTAAATGTGAGCTGTGTCTCGCTGACGCGCAGCTAAGGCGAAAAATGTGTGCAGGCGACGACGCGCGGCGTAAGGCACAGCTTCGGTGAAGTCACCCGAGCTGAAAAACTTTTCTTTTCGTCTCCGCTTCAGACATCTCCGCTTTGGTGGAGTCTCAGCCTAATATTTTGTTTTGTACTTGTTTCTTCTGAAAAGTTGTCTTTAAAAAAAACTCGGTATAAATATCTAAAATTTTGCAAGTAAAACTTCTGCTACAATTTACCTAATTGATCGACGAAAATACATAAACGCGCGAAATGACACATTTGCTAAAATTAAAACAATGATCACATCAGAACTCAAGACTTCATAATTGTTTGCCCAACGTTTTTATGATGCAATACAACAATCACAAACATTTGCGTTATTTTGAACCTACAAACCGTGACATAAGTGCCACAGCCTAAAAAATCAGTAAGACACTGAATGCAGTAGAATGTGTCTTAACAATAATTTGTAACTGTAATCTCAAGTAGAACTCGGACAATATGAAAATCATTGTGTTGTGCACAGACAAAAAATCGTAGACGATACACTATTTGAATATGTGCTGCACTCGTAAGGCTCTGCTCATCTTTGCTCTTGTAGTGCCAGATATCGTAATGGCGGCGGTTTGCGCTGCGACCGTAACAGAAGACCGAGACAGGAGACCGAGACCGATACCGGAGACCGGGACCTGTGCCAGTCTCCGTTCTCGGTCTCCTGTCACTTGACATTATAGCTTTCCATAAGCGCCAGTTTGCGCCGCGACCGTGACAGGACACCAGGACACCAAAACACTAGTCGTGGTCTCCGATCTCGGTCGCCTCTTCTCCCGGTCTTTAGATGTTCCGAAGTTACCATTGATCAAAAGATAGTCCTTAGTGTTACCTACCGTAGACATCATCTGTGACATTACTCATCTCTAAATGAAAAAAAAATGTTTAAATTGTGATACAATTTTCGTACCAGAACAACGAGTATCGATTCGATAGGAAGAGGCTTCCTTAAATTAAACTGAATATTCAACTTACTCTACTGCTCTAATGGACTTTAATTGTACTGTGGCATAAGTAGCCGCACAAGAGGGTAACTCCTACTTCCAAACTGTAGGTGGTAACTGACCACTTATGTAGTACTCTTTCACGCTTTGCTGATTGTAATGTAACAATTTTATCATTAAAACTTGGAGGGAAAGTGTAGGATTGCGAAATTGTAAACACATAGTATGTTGTGTGTAAATGTGTATATTCGCAAATTATTTTTTTGGTATATTGGACAACTGTATTTCACAGTATGTATCAACAGTACAGCAATGAACCCGTATACTAATTTACGATTCTTGTTGCCTATGCTTGTCTAATACGGAACGTGTATCGTGTGAAATATAGCCAAAATCGTAAGTAGGCCATTTTCCCTATCATTTTGTTTCATAAAGTTCCCTATGGTAGTTATCTTCAAGTGGGTTCTACTGTCTACCAAACATCAGCGCAGAAAGCGCAGGGCTCTACCCTAAATATACCAACCGGCTATACTTACACACCTACGTAAATTACGTGACAATCTACGCATCAGTTTACATCGCCAACTAAAAAAACATAGTATTTGGAAGGTCTGTCCTCATTTCGTGTAAGCATTCCCTGAGAGTAAGAAAGATTTCCGGAAGATAAAAAGTACCGTCAAGTTAAATGTGGTTGACGTAAAAGCTTTAGCTCATGGCTGCTCAACTTTTTATTTTATTTAATCAGGTAAACTGACTATTTAGGAATCTTTGGTAGATCACCGCCAGGCGGAGGAGTTGATTTCGTGGCCTGCAGCGTTTTTTTTATAAAGTCATAAGTATTTTATTGAAATCATCAAATATACATTGGATCCTTGCGACGTTGGCTGAGCCAATAAATTAATATGGCCGATGTTCCTAAGGGGAACATCTCATCGCAATAGCCTCAACAACACATCTGCTCATAGTCGGAAGGAAGTGATTGCATGAATATACATACAACAGAAAAAAAAACAATTAATTCTGTTAATATAAAAACGTAATGTAATTGGCAAAATAAAATGACATGTCAGTTTCTCAGTATAAGTATAAAATAAAACAATGTACAACAATTGTTAAATTAATTCAAAATTTCATTATTAACATAGCAGGAAAAGTCTAAATTATTTACGGTATTTACATATCCATTTAACACGGTCCATAGGTCATATTATGGCTGCGGCCCTTGAATTGGACAGTACTGCTCTAACTCGTTAAATATGTGTGAAGTCTTAAGAATCTAACACCTGAATAAATAAGGTAACAGCTAACAGTGAACCCGAAACAGTTGTCTACCCGTTTTTTTTCTAACGATGATCAAACGCTTTGTTTATATTTTTTTACCTTTTCGGTAGAGCTACATTTATTTTCGGATACATGCAAATAAAAGTTAGTAATAGTAAAATGCCAATAGGTCGATTTAAAGGTTACAGAATCAATAACTTGCATAATACTGACATCATTAGTGTCTAATGGTCATCCGATCGTTGGTATAATGAATCTGATTTTCTCTCAGCTTCAGTAGAGGCAACGACTCAGTAACGAGTCTTTTCACTTTTTTTTTTCGCCTGTCGGTCGACACACGCGTTTGCCGCCGCTGCTGTCGTAATCACACCATTACAGCACTAGTGTAAAGTTAGTTACTATTGTAGCACATTTAGTATTAAGACACGTGTTTTTAATGCATCCTTTTTTGTTTCTTTGCAAATTTCAGTGAAGTGCGTCATGTGGGCGGCTGATTCTTATGTTGTTTTGTTTACGTAAATTTTTACAAATGCACATGATTCTTTAGTTTGGAGTGCGCCTTATGTAGTGCATGCCTTGTTGTTGCACCCGTGTAGACCCGACGAGATGACTAATTCACAGGTATTTTTATTTCTTTATGTTTTTTTATTTGCGCTAGTTTGCAGGTGGTAGTTTGGAGCTTATACGGGCTTTCGTGGTGATATTGTGACATTGTTTTGTTATGTGCTTTTTATTATCAGTGTTTGTTTACGACGTAGATTTTTTAAAATACCAAACTAAGGCTTGCAAACTTCTTTACAATTTGAAATGGGAAAATATATACCAATATTACATCGTTTTACATAAATAGGTGAACCCTATGCATAGTATTACATACTAATAGGTAGGTATATATTTTCCCATTAACCTTTTACGTTTTCAGCTTCATATTAATTTTAAGGAAATAGAACTCTTGGACGTTATTTTAGTCTTGTTACCTTTATTTGAACTCGTCAGCAAAACGAATTTTCAATTTTATAATTAAACTGTTTACGTATATATCTGTCCTAGGCTACAAATGAAAGCAGTACCTATCGCTAGTGAATTGTAGATTCATATTAATGTGGCATGCTTTATAATTTACGTTTTTATAGTTTTGTTACAAATGTTACAAACTCTAATTATTTAGCAACACTTTTTGGTGTTTTCACATGTGTGAAAATTATTAGAGTCAAGACCAATATGCCTTCAACTCTTGTTAAATATCAGGTATATTATTTCTGGGCAGATTTTGATAAAATGTATCAATCACTCGTATGTGTTCTTTGAGATAGTCAGTGAAGATAGTGACGAATAAATAAATATAACTTTTCGTCATCCCTTAACTATCCTAAATCAGATGATCTCAACTGAACCGTTCATCAAACCATCAAGTTCAACCCAGGCCCTCTCTTCGCAAGATTTAAAATTCAAATATACCGTTGATCTAGTTTGAACCAGACAGTAAAAGACGGTCCGTTTTAGCCGTTACGCAATTATTGTAATTGGTCTTAATTCCCCGAGCGTTATACTTGGCGTGCATACAAACATCTATATTCACCGACTTTTGTTTTAATTAAACATTCTTGTCGTGTAAACTGGGGTTATTTGAGACTATGGGTCGGTTTCACCGTTCAACGCGGGAATGTAGTTGAATGAAAAGTTATTTTCAAATGTCGATAAGGTCCAAAATATCACGACGCGATGTACTCAGATTTTGACTGTTATTACAAGTATGCAATCGTGAGATTTTGAGTCTTACGTTTTGTGAAGAGGCTGTGGCGAACAGGGATTTAGAGGTTGGCAAAATACTAAGGGACGCTATAATAATTAAACCTTCGACTGGGCGAAGACGTATACGTTTATAGACGTTGGAAAGCTAATCATTAAACTCCAGGTGTTTCAAAAAAATTTAAAATTACTAGCGTTTGTGTCAAAGCGCGTTATAATGTCAAATTTGCCAGTTACCTCCTTGAACAAATGTTGATAAGAGGATATAACTGTTAGATACGTTAATTATACGAGGGGTGATCCAAAAGTAATGATAATCAGTTATTTCTAGTGCACACAAAAATACAAAAAAATTACAGTCACTTGCTCAATTACCCACTAGTTCAGGAAAAAAAAATCATATAAATAGGCCACGATTCCCGGGAGCTACATTCATTTGAATACGGACTGTCAAGGAGTGAACATCAAAATGGAAAAACACGAAATCAGAGCTGTCATTAAATACCTCTGCTTGAAAAAATTTTCTACCAAAGACATACACAGCGACTTGGTGGAAACATTAAGGGGACTGTTCTCCTCCATATTCCACAGTTGCACGCTGGGCTAAGGAGTTTAAGCTGGGAAGAACATCGACGGAAGACGAACACCGCGAAGGGCGCCCATCGACGTCCCTCACTGGAGAAAATGTGAAATAAGTTGAAGAAGTTGTATTGGAAGATCGAAGAGTGACTATCAGGCATGTAGCTGAGGTCACAGGGATCTCATATGGCAGCATTCAAAGAATCCTTGTGAACGAATTGCATATGAGAAAGGTCTCCGCGCGTTGGATACCGAAAATGTTAAACGACGAGCAAAAGAAGAAACGAGTCGACATGTCAAGAGCAAATCTCGAAAAGTTCCAGGCAGACAAGGATAATTTTTTGTCACGTTTTGTGACCATGGACGAAACCTGGATCCACCATTTTGATCCTGAAACAAAACAACAATCGATGACATGGAAACGATCCGATGAACCGACGCCGAAGAAATTCAAAGTGTTAAGCTCAGCAGGGAAGGTTATGGCGTCTGTTTTTTGAGACGCTGAAGGAATAATCATGGTGGACTACTTGGAAAAGGGGGCCACTATTACAGGCTCCTACTATGCAGAACAAATAAGAAGATTGCGGGAAGCTATTAAGGAGAAAAGGCGAGGCAAACTGCGGGCTGGAGTGCTGTTCCATCAAGACAACGCACCGGTTCACAAAGCTACAATTGCCATGGCTGCCATTCAGGAAGCGGGCTTTGAGCTGGTGGAACACCCCCCCCTATTCACCAGATCTAGCCCCCAGTGACTTCTATCTCTTTCCACGACTCAAGGAACACCTCCGGGGCAAGAAATTTGACGATGATAGCGACGTGATGGCCGCGGTTGAGGACTTTTGAGAGTCAAGATAAAGATTTTTTTCTAAGGGAATTTTAGGTTTAGAAAAGAGATGGACTAAATGTATAGACTTGCTAGGAGACTATGTTGAGAAATAAATTTAGTTTTTGATTTTATTCATTGTGTTTATTATTGATTATCATTACTTTTGGATCACCCCTCGTATAAATGCCATTTCTTGGTGTCGACTTGAAAAACACCACACTAACGAAGCCAATATTACACACAATCTGACTGTTGCATTAAAAACGTAGCAACATTTTCAACCTTAACGCTATTTGCAGTTAACCATCTCTTCTTTTAACCAGGGTTAATGACAACGGTGAAATTTACTCTAAGCTTTGAGCCAGCGGAAGCGGTTTATGTAAACTACCGCTACGGTTCAAAATACATTTTGTGTTTTGAAAGTATCCGAATCGACCTAGATTTGAAGATCGCGACCGATTTGCAGAGTTTACGGTTCATTCTTTGTTTCAGTGAAATGATTCGAAGATCGAAATTCAAATGTACTCTACCCATTTAAATATTCTTAGATATATCTGGATCTGGAGCCAGTTCTGGTAGTTTTAGTTGCCGCTAATTTTAAAAGCCAATTGAAAAAAGCTGTTATTTTATTTTAGTTATAATTATAACACGTACGAATGATTACTGTTTTTTTTAGAAGTCACCTTTAACTCATGTTCGTTTTTAACCGACTTCAAAAAAGGAGGTTTCTCAATTCGACCGTATGTATGTTTTTTTTTTTTTTTAATTTGTGTTCGCGGATAACTTCGTCGTTTATGAACCGATTTTGATGATTATTTTTTTGTTGTAAAGGAGATATTCCCAGGGTGGTACCATGATAAGGAAACCAGGATCTGATGATGGTATCCTAGAGAAATCGAGGATAACTTTCGAAAATTGTAAAGATGACTAGTGCGTTAGTTAAGTTTTTGCTTGAGCATTTTAAAGCAGTATAATTTAAAGATGGTCTGTAGTCAATCTGATGAGGGAACGGGAAGACGGTCGAAGGAACTCCTCGACGGTACATAGTAGTTACCTTGTGTTTGGGCTCGATGAATTTGTATTGATGATAACTTTTTACATAGATGGGTTGTGACTGTCATTAGTGGTCTGATGATGAAGATAAAGGACAGTCAAGGGAATTTCTTAACGGCTTACAGGAACTACCCAGTGTTTGGGTTTAATTCATGTATTGAGATCTCAACACGAAATCGTGTAAATGCATTAGTGAAAACTTGTTTAGCACTAAAAAGGGTAAAATAAACTATTTTTTACAAAAAATTAAACCGACTTCAACACCACAAATAGGCATTCAAAAGCGAAAAATAATTTAATATAGGTAATTATTATAACCGCTACTCACTCATCTATATGAAGTCGGTGCCAGCCAAATCTAACAGGTAGTAGATAGATACTACTTACCTATGCTTACTTACTTACTACCTCGTACATAGTATATCTACTAACTTTTTAACTAGCCTGGCACCGACTTCATATGGATGAGTGAGTAGCGGTTATAATAATTACCTATATTAAATTATTTTTCGCTTTTGAGTGCCTATTTGTGGTGTTGAAGTCGGTTTAATTTTTTGTAAAAAATAGTTTATGTGGATTAGTGTAGATGTTGTAGTTTGCAATGTAATTTAAGCAACAGACCAACTTGTAATGTGCTTACGCATTTAACTACGTCATACTTGTAAGCTCACGGACATGTATGACAATCTAAGTATGGATATCGTAGTTTTTTTAGGAAGGAACCTGAGGCAGTTAAGTATTTCCCTAGATAGCCTCCACTGCCCACCAATCCTGGGATAGCTCTGAAGGCCTAAGTCCTTAACTTAAACTTACTTTTCCTACGTAGGGCTGATACATGAAGGTACGGCTGTATACCTGAAAGCTTTATAAATACCGTATCATATTCGTTTACTGTAGGTATTCAAAAAGTATGAAATACCATATGTAATTACTATGATCCATGGTTCAGTGGTTCCACTTTTAAATGATCATATTTTTAGAAAGGGTCTTAAAGCTACGGAAGCCTCTAATATCCACCGAATCAAATTTTATCAGCTATAATCAAAGTTAAGTAATTATAACCCACCTTCACAGTCTGGTTATTTAGTGTGTATAATCACTTTTATGTTCCAGTTCACACGAAAAAAAACTAATGCATAATATTACTAGCAGCGGCCTGCGTTTTCACCCGCGTAGTTCCCAATGGCGTTGTTTTTTCGTGATGAAATGTAACCTGTTTGTCATTCCAGACTGTTATTATCTATGTCCTAAATTTAACCCTTTTCGCTGTCGTAGTTTTTGTCTGAAAGAGTAACAAACCTATTTAATTTATGGATGGATACATACAGTAACATCTATACTTATAATAAAACTGTAACGGGTCGAATTCTGTACATTGAAGATATTTTGAAAAAAAAATTTTTGAGGCACTCCATAGTCGATACTGATGGCGAAACTGCATTTTTTTTCTTTCATGTCTGTCTGTCTGTCTTTCTGTATAGGGATCACGCATCACGCCGAAACTACTGATTCAATTCAGCTGAAACTTGGCATGATTTTAGTTTATACTAAGGACATTGCTGTAGGTTACTTTTGATCCCCAAATTCTGATCAGTTTTCTTGCGGGAGGGGGTGAAAGTCAGAATGTGTATTTGGTTGTAACTCATGTTTGCGTTGTTTCATTTCATTAATTCTTTTTTTGTTACAAAGAACACATTTTTTTATATTGTCCCGTCAAAATTTGAACAATGTCGGTCTGTTGGTTCGGAAATTACACAAACATTAAATAATAACGACACGCGCGGCGCGTTCGGTACATACTAACTTCTAAGTATTCTGTGTATCACAGACGATCCACAGAATATATAGATTCCATATTCTAGAAAGAGCCCACGTGATCGCGTCGCGTAGTCTTGGATGACAAAATAATTGTCAAAAATATATTTTTGTGTGAAAAAACAAACATCATTCGGTTATAATCGACTTCAAACAAGGAGGATTTTCTCAATCGGGTTGCATGTTTTTTATTTGGTTTTATTTTACGCGATAACTCTGCTAATTCTTAGTTGATTTTGATAATAGGCGTGTCGACTCATTTTTGATTTAATGTGCCATCAAAAGGCTACTCAATAACTGAAACATACGTGAATAATTTACTTGTTAACTTAAAAACTTCCCGTGATATCACAATTTTAAAATCACAATTTTGGACTCTCCTAAAAACGCTTCATACAAAAACACGACGAAGCGTGACGTCACTGTGCCGTATTTTCTATGCGTCGCGCGTAAAGTTTGTATGGTAGCTATATTAAATATTGCGTTTAGGAAACTGGTTTCATAACAAAAGTAACTTGAAATTGAATGGGTTATCCAATGGTAAATTCATTTTCTAATAATTTCGTACTTTTAAAATGGACTTGCCCATCCAGCTTTGAATGATCATAAAGTAAGTTAAACTAAAAAATATCAAAATTAAAATTGGTACACATTTTATTCTATTTAAATACTGTCATTATATCAAATAATTTATTATAATTGCAGGACTTGTCGACACGCCTATTCCTTTTTTGTTTAGTAGAAAATACTTCAGAGGTGATCTTAGATATCGAAAACAGGGAGGTAGTTTTTCAAATATCAACATAAAACTAAAATCAGCTTAGATTTATCTGTACGACATAGTTAAACCTTCTTATAAAATTAGTCGAATGACAGAATTAAATTACCTGTCATTGAAGTAGATTTTTGTATTTTGGAGAAAACATATCAGCATAATAAGTAGCAGCATAAACAACCATTAAATGTTCCCACTGCTGGGCGTCAGGGCCTTCTCTCGCAAGGAGAGAGACAAGGCTATAATCCACCACGCTGGCCCAGTGTCGGTTGGTGGATGACATATGACTTAGAACTTAGATTATAGGTAGATTTTGGTTTCTTCACGGTGTTTTCCTTCACCGTTTTAATTACCGGCATTACGAAAAGATAGTGGTGCGCGTGGTTTTGAACCCTGGGTCTCCGGATCGACAGTCGCCGTTCTCCCGACTAGGTCAGCTGTAACTTACTAGACCAGCCGTAACTTATTAGAAAACGTATTATTTCAATCCAAATACTGTTTAAAATTCAACAAGCTTCGGTGACCGAAGCAGACCGTTGTTAGGGTTCCGTACACAAAGGGTAAAAACGGGACCCTATTACTGAGACTTCGCTATCCGTCCGTCCGTCCGTCCGTCTGTCACCAGGCTGTATCTCAAGAACGGTGATAGCTAGACAGTTGAAATTTTCGCAGATGATGTATTTCTATTGCCGCTTTAATCATGGCGGAACGTATGAAGTGATCGAGTTGAAATTTGAAATAGAATTAGATTACAGTCTGGAAGAACACATAGGCTAAACATTGCCTATGTATAAGTACTCAATGTATTACGTAACAAACATCCAAACAGTGACATTCATAATATTTACAGGACAACGTTGGAACGGCTGAACATATTTGGATGGAATTCGAAACACACGTAGTTTGAACTCAGAAATAGCAAATCGGTTACTTATAGGTTACTGTGACATCGGAAAGACTAAGCAAATTTGGTAGAAAATTGAAACAGAAATAACTCATAGTCTGAAATACCACATTTATGTATTTATTACCTATCAACCTGAAAAAAAGCATGGGCCCTAAGGAAACAAATATTAACTATCACGTCAAAACGGCACAACGATATGGGTTGACATACGAAACACATATAGCTTAGAGTCTAAAATTTCACATGGGCTAATAAGTCTACATTTTCATTTAACTCCATATTAATATAAGCATATATTTTCGTAAGAAACTTGATGTGATGGTAAGGTAAAAGCCAAAAATGAAAAATATATGCACCCGTTTTGGCGTAGATAACATAGGTGATTTGCGTTCACAATCAAAATAACAAGCAACATTCTCATTAGACGGCGCTAATGCCAGTTTAAATCTAAAAGCACTAAAGGCCATTTAAATCGATGTTTTGCTATTGTGGTATGTATTTTTTCTTTCATCACTAGGTGGCGTTACTGGTATTTTAAATTGTACTAATAAGTTTTGCTGCTAAAAGGATTATGATGCCAAATTTGGATTCTTTCGTTCTTGTTTTTTTTCTGTGTTACCTACAATTAAATTCATACATTAACATTTCACTAGGACTTGGCTTAGATTTACGGGTTCAACTTGCTTGAATATCATTAAAACTCAAAATTTTAATTATTTTGATTCCACACAGGCTTCGTTCAAAATTTTACGCCGGCGAAGTCGCGGGTAACAGCTAGAAAACAGCTTGCGGATAAAAAGAAATAGGTAAATAGGTATCAGATCATGCACATTAGCTTCAGACTTTTCATAATGTATCCTATAAAAATCCTACAAACTTAACACTTGCGGCTATGTTCGATACTACGAAACCTTACTAAGTATGTTTGATTTTGTTTAAAAAAAGAAAAATAAAGATGATAAAATTAAATAAATTTTTGTGTGGAAAAACAAATTCACTTAACACTTGCGGCTATGTTCAATACTACGAAACCTTACTAAGTATGTTTGATTTTGTTTAAAAAAAGAAAAATAAAGATGATAAAATTAAATAAATTTTTGTGTGGAAAAACAAATTCACTAAAACTTAAAGGTTTTTCAATGACTACTTATCCAAATATTTGACGTAGGATACTTCCAATTAATGTATAAGTCAGTAACATCTGCTTACGCGAACGAAGTAGCGGGTTCAGCTAGTTCGAAATATAAATATGTATTAGTTGAATTTGGATACCGTGTGTCTTACACTACATTTTTATTCCTTCACCTATTAGAGGAAGTGTTGGATAGCCCAAGACTTGAAAAAGTGTTAGTGTAGAAGTAGCCCATTTTTTGTACTAAGCCTATACAATGTCCCATTTCAAATGAGGCGAGGCGTACTTGAAGTTCGTGGCTTGTTCACTCTTACTGTCTCTTTTTAGTTAAATTTTGTGGAGTAACCAATCTGGCCAAGTTTAACGAGGGAAAGACTCAGACGTGTCTGTTCTCCGCAAAAAGGAGTCCATTTCAACAGACTCCTACTTTTCGAGGTGTATCTGTGCCGTTTACTGATCATCTTGAGCTTTTGGGTGTTACCTTGACTACTACGCTCAAAAAAAGTAAGAAGTAACGTGACTCTGCGGCATAAAATATGAAATACTTTTTAATATTTAGCCGCTCTTAGGTTTTCACGTCTTGTACAGGACAAATGTACCACTTATTATCCTACTCGACATCAGGAGTTAAATTCAAATCTACATCCGATCTACTTTCGATCGTATCAAACTACCAAGTCAAGACGGGTGACAACTGAAAGTGGTTTGCAGGAAGTTAGGTTGAAATGAAAGGCAACATAAATCTTTCTAATATTATTATTGCGAAAGTTAGTATATTTGGATAGAATACACGTATATGTTTGTTGCTGTCATGCCAAAAAACTACGAATTAATCTGGACGAAATTTAGTACAGTAAGATACATTTGATAGGGACGGGAACTTTGCAGACAAAACCGCAAGCCGTTATTAGCAATATTTATTCTAGTCATTAATACTACAACGATACATTTATTCGTGTTTGAAACTAGGTAATTACAAAAGCGTGTTGTGTCAGGGACCATATAATCGTTCTCTAGTTTCAACCAAAATTTGATGTACCTACAGACATTTTAAAATATTGACATTCGTGATATCCTAGATTAGATGAATTATAATTGGTAGTTTGCTGTGGGCTAGCAATAGGGTAATTGGCGATGAATCTCAATCATTTGGCACTACACTGACTGTACACCCACGTCAGGATACACTTCCTTCTAACAGACCTATTTGACAAGATTGTTTATAATATAATGGATCTCAACCTGTCATTTTCGTTTCTCCTATCGTAAAGATACATGTTAAAAAATGTTGGAATGGTATTAAAGTTAAACTTTTTTTGGTAAGTAATTTGGAGTGATGAGACGAGCATGGCACAGGCCTGACGGTAAGCATCAAGCCTGCCCATAACAATCAACATCTATTAGAATAGGAAGGGACCAAATCATAACCTAGCACTGCACTGCGCTCATCACCCACAAACATAAGACGTTTTATATCTTAGCCCAGTAATTTATCAGTCAACATTGCCCTTCAAATCGGAAACTTGAACTAAAACTGGTTCCGTGATGGTCTAGTGGCAAGAACGTCCAATTTCCAAACTGTGAGATCCACAGGCTCTAAGTGGTGATGTAAAATTTACACTTTTGGTGCGTTTTAGTTTACCAGGCGTCCGTCAACCATTGCGATACCTACCAACGATTCCCCAAGTGACACCGCCACAAGCCTCTCAAACTAGGGCAAGCACAATTGTTTGTAACTATGTAGTAGTAGGTAATTACATGCCTATGACATAAACCGTTCTGTAGAAATAGGATTAAGTTTAGAAAAAAATTTGTGGTTTTACGGCAAGGCACTGTGCTTTTATAGACAGGCAAGTTGCTTACCATCAGGCGTATGTTTTGCTCAATAAGCATAAGCAGCCCACTTTATTTCAACTCCTCGGACTCGGGGCCTTCGGTGAGAGAGTCAAGGCCATGATCCACCACGCTGACCCATTGGGCCTTGGTGGATGACACACGTCCTCGAAAGATATAATTTTACAAAAAAGTTTTGGTTTCCTCACGATGGTTTCCTTTACAGTTAAGGCCAGTGGTATGACAAACTCGTACGTATCGCTCAGTCACTATACATTATGTTTATAAAATATACAAAAACGTAATTTACTGGGTGTTTGGTAAATAGAAAGCAATATTGAGAGATAAGCAAAAAAGAGAAGGTACTTTATTTTGAATTCTAAATTTAAATACATGAATATTCCAATCAGAAGCTGTTCATATATTTTTATCTATTTACCATACCAAATGCATGTTCAACTGACTAGGTTAATTGATATATATATTTAGTACCAATTATATCAATTAACCTACATGGTCAACTGATAAGACATCAATTTGGTGAGAAATTTAGGTTAACTTCACGTAAGACACGTAATTTTAATGTGTTCTACTTATTTGTTTAGATATTAAACATATTTTGATTTGATTTGTGATCGTTATGTCAGTTGTACTTTAAAAAAGTTTTGCCTTTGTAAGTGTAAACTCTTTCAAAAGGAAGAATTAATAAATTTAACTCTCATGCTAATTCCAGACTAAGAAATATCACTGTGCCAAATTTCATCCAGATCCATTCAGCAGATGTTGCACGAAAGAACAACAAACATCTATCCATCCTTATATTATTATTAGCGTGAAAATACTGAGTTCCTTCAAATTAACCAGTTTCTATTACTACGTTGGTGACAACAGAAACTGTGTGGGGAAAACCGCTGAACGCTAATAGTAATAAAAAAAATAGAAATATATTTTATACTCAACTGCCATGTCCGAACACTCAGTATCTATACATTTGCGTGCTAGTCATTATCCCAACGACTTTATGCTCGACATTTTATTATAAAAAAAAAAAATCTGGTTGCCTGTAAAGTCGGTTTTACGGGCGAAGATTTTACGTGACAACGTCTTTTTCTCGGTAGAATATTTATTGATATGAATATAATTAAATTGCACAATAGGAACAAGGAATTGAATGAAAATAAGAATTGCACAAATTTTAACTATAGAAATATATTTTGTTTACTAAAACATTGTACATGTAAACTTAAACTTAACTAATTCCTATTTGAGTGATTTTGTTGAGGATAGGACGATGATAGGAGAAATATGAAATGAAAGGAAGTGTTTCTGCTGTAATGTGTCTTGCGAAAGTCAAGTCGATAGTTGTTCCTTTTAACGTAGTTGACTTAGAAACGTTTGATACGCAATCAAGATTATACGTATTTTCATGAAATTAAGAAATTAATCAATCAATCATAGTTTACGATAATGAAATATCAGTGTACAATTATTTACCTTTATTGTTGTAGTTGTTGTAAATGACGAATCTAAGCACTCCACATTTTCACTACAGACACAGCTGACGATACTTTAACCACACGTGTGAACTTGTATTATGACGCTTTCTTGTTTTTCCAACGCCAAGAACGTTCGAGAAAGACAAAGACAGAGACACAAGCATGCGCCGATTCAATGCGCCTAATTCTCTAGTGCTGCGCGCGCGGCAGACCGATCATAGTTGAGTGGGAGAGAGACGCAAGGCATTCGGCGGGCCTCTCTCTCTCGTTCGGTGACTCATCGTAACGTTACCGAGCGTTACACTTTTTCATAAGTGACTCCCAGCCGCAACCTAATTTAAGACGTTGTCACGTCAAAAATATATATATATTTCTATGTTATATGACAGACTAAATACTAGTTGCGTGTGAGACATTATCTCGACGACTTAAAGACTTTTTACTATAAAAAATAACAAAATTTCTACGTTATATGACAGACTAATATACTACCTACAAAAACCACACTCTAATGCGAAAGCTAATAAACAAATGATGATTAACAAAAAAGTTTCCAAGTAGAATATTAGACCAGTTTTACGGCCGATTTTTTTTTTAATAAACTCCCTGTCTTGCCTTTCATTTAGCGTGGCTCAGTTTTGTCGAACGTCTGTGAAACGTTGACCTGGTTAGGTGAACTGAAATATTTCATTCAATACTTACGCATAGCGATATGGTTCTGACGACCTCGTTTGTGTAGCCTTTATGAAACCTACTAGCAGTGCCACACGGTTTTATCCGCGAAGTTTCAGTTTTCGTAACTTTTGGCGATGAAAAGATCCTCTACGTTATTTTAGAACGATACGTTTTACGTTACGTTATCTAACAGGGTTTCAAATGTTTGACTATCTTATTTGTTTTAGATTGTAATACACAAGTACGATACTAGTACATAGTACTAAACCGTAACTAACTGCCTTGCGTCTTAGTGGTGCCTTTGCCATGAGTTTTATTACAAAACATGGGTCTACTACTGTCTACTCTTTACTTATATTATGTACTAAGCTTAAATTTGTGGGTCCATGAGTCTTCTGTGCTATCCCTGGATTCGGTGGGCAGAAGTAGTAATTAAAAGACCATCTGTCATAGTCTTTAAAAAAAATTGGCACTCCGGGAGTGTCGGCAGAAGTGAAAACACAACATGATTTATGAAGCTGGTTAAACGCCGCTGTTTAGTAATGAGGCTAGGCCTTTGATTGAATGGCTGATTAAGAGCTAGTTGGCTGCAACATATACATTATACATACTTGTAAACAGAGGAGCCAGTAGTATCGAGAGTTCATTTGTTTTTTCCTATATAAAAAAATGCCTACATTCAAGTGTGTGTATATTGTGAATACATACTTACAAAGGCGTCGGTGACGAAAACGGTAACAGAGAGTTCAGTTGTTTTTTTTCATCTCAAAACATGTCCAACGTGGCTAAAAACTTAAAGACCCTAAATTGAAAATTCCAAACCACAAACCACCCAATAAACATAAGAATGACAGAGTAACACCCGAGTTAAATATGACAATATGAGTGGTTAATCCAGACTGCAAATTAAATTTTTAAGTGTAAAGTTTAATTAATCCACGTAATTGTATTACTAAGTGTGCGTTTGACTGTGAGTGCCGAGAAATCAACAGAATAGCAACTTAAAATATTCGAGTTACTTTAGATTTCAGATACAAGCTTCTTCTTCAATACTTATAATATTTGAGCAATCTAATATTTGTTTGAGTGTTAACGTTACGTCTTGCATTTTTTTCAATATTTTGCAAGTTATGTATTTGTTACTATACGGCCCTTCATCTTAAATGACGTGTATACAAAGAGTTTACATATACATTACTATATACTTTATCTAAGCGTGTATTTAACATCTAACAGTAAATCTACTTTAAAACCTGACCTAAGAAAAATATTGCTACAAGTATCTTAATATTAAATTTGCTTTCTCTATATTTCTAGTCGTTCACTTAGTAATGTAGTAGCACGCCTATAATTTTAATATCCTAAATGGATAACTCACAAGTCACTTTTAAAATTCCCTTTTTGGATTTCATTATTACTTAATATTCGTCGTTAGTTTCGTTAAATGTTCGGTTTAAATTCATTCAAATAAATTCAAACCGCACAAGTAATTAAAACAGTATCTCATCATCAGTTGCTAAGTTTTTTTTTCGAACTTTATCGTTTTATAATTCCCCTATGTATATTTTCTTGTATAAATCTTTAAATTCAAACTTACTGTCATTGCTTCGCTGACCAAAGATTCCTAACCAATACTTACTTTGTTTCTTTCTTATTAATCAGAATTGTTTTTTTAGATATGGTTCCGGGGGGTGAGAAGCTCCAAATTCCGCCATGTATACGGTGTGCCATTCAAAAGGGAGCGTTGTTACGACAACATAAAGATCACGAGGAACGCGCACGATTCCAATTTCTGCGCTGTGAATCCGAAATTCGTGGCCATTGTGACTGAGGTGGCTGGCGGTGGAGCTTTCCTGGTTTTGCCGTTGGATCATGTGAGTATCAGTGTTTATTTACAGTATAGAGTACGGGAGATGAGCAGGACATGTGCCTGATGGTAAGTTACACGCATGCCCATAACAGCACAGTGTCACGCAACAAACACGAAGAGTCCAAATTATTACCCACCTAGCACTTCACTCCGCTCGTCACCCAGACGATGACGAGACGAGACGATACATTAAGATCATCTCTACACACTGTACTTTTTCTGGAAACAAAACTGCTCTTTAAATCGGAACACAGTGATGTTTGCACGGTGGAATAGACTTTCGCTTACAAGCGTTTCAAATGTTGTTTTTTGTTTGTCTTATGTCTCCATAAAGCTAAATAGCTTGATTATTAAACCTTTTTAATCTTGGAAACTAGTGGTCGGGTTTAAAAATAATATTTCGTATCCTCGTTATCTCGTTATCGTTAGCTGAGGCCACGGGGAAACCTTTTTTAAATAATATAATAGGTATGTAGTGATGCGACGAACAAGACATGCCTCTGAAGTAACACGCCTGACCATAACAGCACCGTGCCACCTACCTAGCTTTACCTATGAGATGATTTATTTTGTTGCCCTGTAATTTCTGTGGAAACATTGCCCTTCAAACCAGAAAACAGAAAAGATTAAATTTTACAAAACTGAAATGGAGTTGGGGAGGACATATTTTGAGGCTGTGTGACGACAGGTGAAACAACATTGTAAGGGGATCGGTCACTAGGCCGATGCAAGGTTAACAGACCGCCGTATATCCAGAAAGAAATCTTTATTATAGATGATTAGGCATTTTTAAAAGTATGAATACAAAAGCAACACAAACCTACTTCATTCTGTTAGATATATTCTAAAAACTGGATCGTCTTATCAAACGGGGAAAGTTGTTTACTGGCACTTACTCCATGTTCATCAAGATCGTGTAGAAAACCGACTGCGCAGTCTAGAAGCCTCGGAAACCCGAGCAGAGTGTCACAATTCGCCAATTCGCAATTCGCTTTTATAATATTAATGTGGAAATCACATTAATATTATAAAGGCGAAAGTTTGTATGTTTGTTCCCACGTGGTTATGTAACGGCTGAACGGATTTAAATGAAATTAAATAGGTAGAAAGTACACATTTGGATTAACACCTTTTGTCATGTTGAAGTTTGTGATTGTTTAAGACGCTGGTTACACCTCGGTACACCTCGGGGCTTAGCTACGCCCTACTAATATTGTAAATTGAATGTTAGTTGCTTAATTACAGTCGGATAGATTAAAGTCTTGAATGGCACATAGGCTACTTTTTATCACGGGAAAATGACGTGGAATGGGTAATTGAAGTTTGGACCATAGATTAAGATTTAAGAATATATTTATAGTCTGGAATTTATTTATCTCAATTTAAATATGCAACCAGGGCCTGATTAACCATTAGTCTAATTAGGCTGCAGCCTAGGACGTGAGACGCGAGGATCGAGGAGGGCCGCTAACATAGCGTCTCCGCATTCACTATTAATCTAACATCAATGCGTCTGCCTTATGTATTTATTTCAGCTAGACCGATACAAAACCGTAACTAAATGCGCTGTGATCTGAAAAAGCTTGAGTAGGTACATCTGGCGGGAGTATGTACATCCTCACAATAGGATGTTAACACTAATTACAAATTAATGTTTAATGTTGATTTTATGGTAGTTTGTATTAATAGAATATCGAAAAATACATTTTTATAATTTAATATTACGTAATAAATTTGTTATAAACGATTTTAAATGCTATATTTTTAATCTGTTGTCATGTGACTGGAAACACCAATATGAATTATTACGTTTCTTGTCGCAAAACAAGCTATCGAAAACTGACTAAACTGTTTACTTTTCTGCATTTTACTATAGTTTGCGATCTTAGCGACAACGATTTTGATTGTTTGTATTCAAGTAATTGTAAAAAAAACACATAAACTGGATATACAGTCATGAATCGCAACCAATATTTTGCGACTAGTGACGTCATGTCAGCCGTTAGTGTTTTAGCGGCAAACTTCAAAATTAGTCTAATATTGCATATTTACTCATCGAAAATACAAATATTTTGTATTTTCATTTTTACTTTTTATTTATTACGCTAAACATGCGTTAATCTTCAAAATAAAAGCAGTACCGAAAAGTTATTAACATCCCTATTAGCCAAGGGCGGTCAGAACTCGCTCAGTCACTGTATGCAACTTACAGTTTTTAAACAACCAACACGAAATAGCACATAGGCCACTTATTATCGCGAGAAAATAACAGGAACAGAAATTACGCAGGTAGAACGCCAACGCGATGGCAGTGATTACATAACCTCTTGTGTGCGTGACGCGCCATTGACTGTTGACATAAGGGCCGGCCCCCCCCTCGCGTTTTTGGCGCGAATTCCCCGCGTGCTACTAAAATCAGTATTTCTACATGTTTTCTTTTGAATTTACCTAAGAAACATATATCATTGGAATCGCCTTGAATGCAGCTAATAGATTATGAACATATAATGCAATTTTGTTGGTATATGTATTATCAGTCGAAGTTTAAAAGTAGAGATACCGATTTTTTTACCCATTTCTCATATTTAAGTCTGAAAATAAAAATAATTCAAACAATTGTTAAGAATATTATTGTTTTATTTACACAACAACTTACCAATTTACATTATTTAAACGATTTATCACACCTTTCCATACATATTTCTCACGTAACAAGCTTGTAAAACACTTACTCGTAAAACGTAACCCGAGCGTCGAACAAAAATAGACCATGATGGCCTTGTGACGTACCTAACCTAAACTGATTTTCGTTAATTTTTGTAAATGTTAGACTATTTGAATGCTATTTATGAGTTAAACTAATATATTTTAGACATTTTATACATATAAGTATAGTTGATTTGCAGTATTTATTGGAAATTACTTGAGAAATATGCCTAAAGGTGTCGAAGTAACCGCCCGTCGGTGGTCATTTTACGTAAAATAACACATCACTACCCATATTTTGAGCAAATATACGTATAATATAGTCTAGAACTGTTTAAACTTACTTTTCCATGATGGTCCGTCGCAAAATAAGCTCCAAATCACCCAATAACACCAAAAATCCACAATGTCACAACACAACACACCACTCCGTTCAAAGCGCGCGAACGACCACGAATGAAAATAAAATGTCGTTAAAAATTATCAGGCGATGGTATTTAAAACCATATATATATTCATCCTTGTCTTTTGTTCTATCAATCTCCCAGATTAAACAAGGATAGATGCATGTTTCACTTCATAATAAAGTCAAATAGAAAGCGCGCGAAAAATATGGTGGATCGGCCGGCAGCCGGCCGCTTGCCAGATGCGCACTTTATAAGATCGGCCGGGAGCCGGCCGACCGCCAGCCTGGGGGATAAAAGTGTCAAAATAATGTTGTCCAATGGTGACATCCAATAGAACTCATTTAGATCGATATGTAAAGTATGTACTTCAGTCTAGGAAGGTCGGCGCCCCTCGGCTAAACCTATATATGAGTAATGCTAGCTGTTGCTAAGCGGGAACGAAATAAACCGATTGAGTGGTGGGGTCGCAGAGTTAGTAATAATACCGGTAGAGGTCAATCCGGACTGGAAACGGAAGTATTATGTCAGTCGCGTGTTTTAGGACTTGTCAATTACACTTTCGATCTCGAACGGTATCGGGTCACTAGTATTACCGATTACGGATTATTAGTTACCTTGGTACAATGGTAGAGCATAAACAACCCACTAAATGTTTCCACTGCTGGGACTGGGGACTTTTTCTTGCAAGGAAAGAGTCAAGACCATAAATAGTCCACCACACTGGCCCAGTGTGGTATGGTGAATGACACATAACCTCGAAAAATTCTAGGTACATGTCGGTTTCCTCACGATGTGTTCCTTCAACGTTTTAAGGTAGGGACATTAGGCACAAGACTTCGAAAAGACAGTGGAGCGCGTGGAATTTGACCCCGGCGCCGGCGGTCCGGATCGGCAGCCATCGTTCTCCCGACTAGACCAGCCGTAACTTATGGTAGAGTACCCTTTATTTCGATTTGCAGTTTCACGATAAAACAATGTTTGATATCGGAACTACATCGTAGATACAGTTACTTAAAAGTTAGTTTAGAAGGCACATACCTGCCTAGTTTTGAGTGATCTTATGGCAGGTTTTCGCGGAGAGCGCAGAGAGAGTGTAAGGTCATAGATTCCGTTCGCACCCAGGACAGATATTTGGGTGATGAGTAGGTGCATATGTTTTTTTTTGTGGCTGAGTATTTGTATATATTTGAAATACAAAATATAAGCATATAATATATCAACTGCCTGGATCCCGTCTCCCATTCCATAGATTTATTGGTAGTTTGGGGTTAGATAGTGTTGTTTAAGAAATGTCCGTTTTAGACAGTTATCCTTCTTTTTTGTACACAATTAACTAAGTATCTTGTTCCTTGCATGAAATACAAACAGAATTCAAAACTGTATCGTCTATCTTATTGTAGAATAAAATTATTGCGTGCTTGATGTGATTATTATCAAAAGCCACTTTTACATGACCATCGTTTCGCTGTGCTGTAAAAACAAAAACCAGGTCTCTATATTTAATCATTATCATCAGCTCATACGTCCATTCGACATATGCTTTAGTCATAGTACCCCATTGGATACGTTTTTCATTTCTAATATTTCTCTTTATCTTTCTTACAATCACAAAGACCTAATAAAATTGGCAGTCATAAGGACTGCCGATATTAGTGAAAACGAATAATTCAGAATTTGATAGCTCACTTTGGAAACTACGCGTGTGAAACCGGAGGGCGTGCATGGCCATCTAGATTATCCGAGCTTCTTAATCTAGTTTTCTTTCATTTACGAACGTGACGCACGAGTTTAATTCACAGCCCACGGAAATCTATATGTGGTGCGTCAAAAGAAGAATTCACATCAAAATTCAATTAAAAAATTAACTTGACGGACTTGATTTTGCAGAGTCCGTCTGGGAAAGTGTCACACCTTTGCTAGTTATTTTATAGCCAAGCTGTAATATCCTAATATCCAAATATTACTGTGTCCCGTATTGTTTATCATATATGACAGGGTGAAGAGATAAACCATCTTATATCCCTGAGTGCCTTTATAAATAATAAATTGCAATAGACTGCTATTTTGCAGTGGATAGGAAGTTAGATTATTTAATTACAGTCAAGTGTCACTGCCGTAATGGGCAGTCGTATTGGTTACCATCAGGCGGGTGTCATTCTCTTCCCATCACTATATATAATTAAAAAAAATAAACATATTAGTCCTCTCCTGAATATAGGCCAAGATACATCACATAATTCGTTATTCGTGTCTAATAAATTACTTTGAACATAAATCATGATAATCCAAATAACATAATATATTGAACACCACATGATAACAAGCATATACTAACACGAAGCCTTATTTATCGCGACATGCAATCAATATTAGCAGTGACCATATTTTTCGTCCAAGGTTTACGTTTACACGGCTTTATAGGTGCCTATACAAATATTGGCCACCCTACCCTAATGTTGAAGTGTTCTCTGTTGTCATTGCCAGAAATAGGCAGACATAAAGAACCCATAAATGTTATGCATACCATGTACATGCATGTACGGCCTTGCACTTTTCAATGCAAACAATACATAATCAATTGACTAACTCAAGATCAATAATGCTAGAGAGATAACTCCTGCTAATTTATTCTATAAATAAACCAATCATTCGATCTTCGACTCGATCGAGAACCGATCACATACTTACCACCGTAAACCCAAAACATTACTGAAGCACAATTTGGTTTCTTTTAGTTATTTCGACGATAAGTACGTTAAAAATTTGCTTACGTATCAGAAGAACCTAAAATCAAAATGCCGTAGATATTAAAACGACACAAGATCTAAACTCTACATATAAACTCTATGTATAAAAACTGCACAAAAACAGCGAACACTGCGTTTTACGCGCTTTAAGATCAGTGTACAATAGATTGATAGATCTGTCTAAAATCCAAAGATTATGAATCTGTAGTGCTCTCATCTGTGACGTTGAATGAAGTCATATTCACACATTGTTTCTTACTTGAATGCTCATTATACCTAGTGTTAGTAAATTGATACGACACAAACACGACAGGTTTTAACGTCTAACGAACGTGAGAAAAATCGAAGAAACGTTCTCGGATTTCAAATTTGTTTATAAACACGTTGAGGTCGGATTTCACTAATAGAGATTGACGGATTGTTTATTTATTGGGGAAATTAGATCCAATTAATTTGTGAGTTAATTTATATTAATTCGATTGAGATGATAAATGTGATTATGAGTATGGGAAATAGATTCTGAAGATTTAGTACATAATTTATTAGCCACTATTTCGAGAATGTGTGATTTCAC
This sequence comes from Ectropis grisescens, assembly GCA_017562165.1. Taxonomy (NCBI): domain Eukaryota; kingdom Metazoa; phylum Arthropoda; class Insecta; order Lepidoptera; family Geometridae; genus Ectropis; species Ectropis grisescens. Next base: position 17,199,998 of record CM029775.1, on the reverse strand, counting down.
AATCGTGGATTCGAAACCAACATGCACCTTTTTTGTTTTTCCAAGCACAGATGTATTAGTTTGTCATTGTCATTGGTTTTAACGATGTAGGAACACGTCGTGAGGGAAACATAAATGTTCTGAGAAGACTTTCTCAGGATTTCTCGGGATGTTTCTCATCCGTCAATCCGCTCTGGACCTCAGAGCAGCGTGGCGGCATATGGCTTTTGTCTCTTCGTGTGAGAGAAGGCATTAAGTCTCCTGTCCCTGTGAGAGAACACTGTTCGATTATAATCTGGAGTAGCATAGAATATATCGGGAATATTACAGGAACGGGACCTGTGCGCGTGTGCGGGTAAAACCGCGAAGCCCTCATCATCATCAGCCGCAAGACGTCCACTGCTGAACATAGGCCTCCCCCCTAGATTTCCACAATGAACGGTCCTGCGCAACCTGCAACCAGCGGTTTTCAGCGACCTTTGTGAGGTCATCTGTCCATCTAGTGGGAGGCCGTCCAACACTGCGCCTTCCGGTTCGTGGTCGCCACTCGAGAACCTTGCTTCCCCATCGGTTGTCAGTTCTGCGAGCGATGTGGCCTGCCCATGTCACCTTTCACCTTTTTTCACCAGTTCACCATTGTCACCTTTTTTGAAGAAGAGCACCACCACACTTCTACTCCACGCTTCTGGCGTATTACCGTTAAGTATGACAAAGTCGAATAGCTTCTGGAGGACTTTAAGTACCGGTTTTCCACCCGCTCTCAGAAGCTCAGTCGTAATTCCGTCGTCGCCAGGCGCCTTGTTGTTTTTAAGTTGTTTGAGGGCCATCCTAATCTCATACAAGCTGACTTCCGGGATATCTTCGGTAAAGTGTCGGGTCAGCTTGGCTCTGGGGTCTTTTGCCATGCTAACGACAGGTTGTGCTTACGTAGAGGTATATAACTGTTCATAGAACCTCTCAATCTCCTCCAAAATCTCAGGCTTCGACGAGACGACGTTACCACTATCGGTCTTCAGTTTGGTCAGCTGACTTTGCCCAAGAGACAGATTTCTTGCGAACACGCGGATCCCTGCTAGTACACAAATAAAATGGTTCTACCTTCATTTGATTTCATGTAATGAAAGTTTATTGTTTTAGCGTAAATTAGATACGGTCTTTTGATTGAGAATTAGAGACCGAAAGTGGATATTGTATGAATTACTGTGTTCCGGTTTGACGGAAAATGTTTTCAGATAAATTACAGATCCTAAAAATAAGTCACCTTATATTTTTGATCTGATTTGGCGAGCGCAGTGCAATGCTAGACAGTTATTTCAGCTCTTCATGTTCAAATAGCTGCATGCTGCTATGCCGTTGTGGGTAGGCGTATGAATAACTACCGTCACCATGGCAATTACTATTTCAACTTAAAAAATTTATTTGATGGTCTGCTCAAAATAATAGGAATATTAGTATCAATATTTAGTATTTTAGAAATTTCTTGTTTTATTAATAATTGTTTTTTTTCCTTTTTCAGACTGGCCGCTTAGACTTCAACGCGAGCAGAGTGACCGGCCACAAAGGCCCAGTTCTAGACATCAAATGGAACCCGTTCAACGATAACATCATCGCGTCTTGTTCCGATGACTGCACGGTAATTCTACTGCAACACACTTGCGACTAACTTACCCGTACTCTACAGTAGAGGCACCACTATCTCAATATCCCAACAGTACTAAGTGCAAAATATTGAATTACCTCAATTTCCCGTCTTTATAGATAAGATGGTAGCTCACCACCTTATTTTTTACCATAACTCTCTTTCAGTGACGTAGTCTGTAATAGTTGATTATTACTTGAATGTATCCGTATTAAATTATATGGTTATAAGAAAGTGTGTCGTGTGAAGACAATTTCCGATTCCGGATGAATCAGTATTCCGGAACTATTCATCTAGTTCAAAAGAATGGAAAACCGAAGATCGACGTCTTAAAAGGAGTATATTCCACAAGTTTTGAGTATAAACTTCAATATGGAACGAAATAAAGTCCCTGGCTGAATACGTAATGAGAAAACGAATTCCGAATTAGGATCTGGTTATTCTACTACCGAAATTCAAAGGAATAATTCATATCGTAATGAATGTTTCGTTTCATATTGTAATTAATATTTAATGGCAGTGAATAAGCAGTTCTTGAATTCCCACCGCTGAATATTGTTGGACATATTGATGTAAAATTCACACACAACACCATCTGACTCCAAACTAAGCAAAGCTTGTGCTATGGCGGCCAGATAGCTGACATAATAATACTTATGTATTTTAAATACATACGTAGACATAGAAACACCCAGACACAGTACAAATATTTTAATTCATTACACAGATTTGCAATTTGAGTTGGGAATTGTGGAATACCAGGGTTTTTCTCATAAGCTAAGACCATAACTCGCCACGTTGTCCAAATACGGTTGGCAGATGTTACTCGTCCTTGATACATCTTGGTTTTTTCGCTATGTTTGTCCATCGTCGGAAGTTCAAGAACTGTCGGTCTGTCGGAAAAGGTCGAACCTAGGCTGTATAGACTGAGTTTCCGTTTACAACAGATTTATCACAGTTTCAGAGAGAGAAAATAAAATGCCGTGATGGCCTAGTAGCCAGTGCGGCGTCACACAATAAATCGCGTGGTTCGTATCCCAGCCTCACATCTGAATATTATTCTAAGTGCAAGTACAGTACAGTGCGTACAAAATTTTCCTCAACACTGGATTTAGCGGTGAAGCCAATTATCGTGAGGAAACGGCATGTTCGAAGAATATTTTGAGGTCATGCATAATCCACCACTTGCACTGGCCACTTATCTGAAAGCAATTCGCAATCCCTATAATATACATATATGTATAAAACGTACCACTAGATATTTATAATTAGGTACCTAGGTACATCTCCCGGTATTGAGTTCATTCTACAGAATGAACCGGCTGTTCAATCGACGAACTCACCTGTTGATTGGTTGACTAAACGATTATTGGATGTCCTATCTTATCGTTAAGTTATTGGTCCCTATTCGTTATCGGTTTGACATGCCGTAATCGTCAGTCAATACATTGATTTTTATTACTCCTTGGCGTACTTTTTGGCGTACATTATGTCGTTTGACTAAGACATGTAGATCACTAGCGGCACCCCACGGTTTTACCCGCGCAGTTCGCGTTCTCGTTTTTTTCTGCGATAAAAAGTAAACACCTATAGATAGATAGATAAGTATTTATTGTGACACAAAAACAGAAATAATACAGTAAAACACTTATGAACTAGCGCCACAAATGGCGGCGTTATTGCTTAAAGCCTTATCTCTTCCAGGCTAGCTTAAAGGATATTCGCCTACATACATGGTTAGGCGAAGCCTATGTGTTATTCTAGACTATAATCTAACTGTGTTCCAAATCTGACCTCCTCGATCCATTGAGGGATTCCGACGTGATTGGCAGTAAACATTAAAACTTTCTTATTTTAATATTATTGCGATTCAATAGTCTTAATTCAATAAAAGACAACGGAAATATTGTAATACAAATAAAACATAAAATTTCATAAAATAACGACATTGTGATTAAAATGTACACACCAGAAACGACCCAGACCGGGAGTTGTCACCCCCTATCGCGAATTCGGCTACTAAATAGTGTCTTTGTGTAGGATTTTCTTACTCTAGGTTATAAGAGCAGCACAGTGCTAGGCAGTGTTTTGGACTCTTGAGGCTTAAAAAGCTGCGTGAAACAGCTGGTATTGGCAGGAATGTTACTTACTATCAGGTACATGTCTTGCTTGACCCATCACTCTATGTTATAATAAAGTGTAGATTTGCACTTGACCGCCATGCCAGATGTTAAGCCGCAACTTACGATGGGGCGCGATTGATATTTGTATGAAGACGTGATGGCCTAGTGGCGACAACGTCCGTTATCGTAGTTCTGATGTCGTAGGTTCAAGTCCCGCGTGCACCTCTTTGTACTTGTCCAAGGACGCATGTACTTGTCATCACCACTGGCTTTAACGGCGAAGTAAAACATCGTGAGGATATGTACACGTTCCATGTTCGTGTATCGAAGACATTTTTTTTATCTTTGGCCAATTCGCATTACATACACAAGCTACGTAGTGTGTTATGCCTCTGCACCTTGACTCTCTTGTGTGAGAAGTCCCAGCACTCGTAGTAGGAGCAAAAAATGTACTGATTATGCTATATTTGTCGGTATTCATGATAATTTTAAAGGTACTTAGAAAAGAGTAATCTTTCAAAAACATCTCGGCGAAATTTGTGACGTTTTCGTCAAGTAGGTATACAATCAACTGGATCATCAGTACTTACCTACTTGCCTACTACACACGGTAATTGCAATAGTTTAGGTAAGCCATTGGTCCAACCCAAGAGGCGTAGCTAGTCTCTATATATAAAAATGTTATGTTGGTTTGTGTACGCTTTAAAAACTCAAAAAGTTCTGCACCGATCGAGCAGAAATTTTAGTTACATATAATCCGCATCAAGGATTGTTTTATCTAATTTTTGCATTACAATGTGCCACAGCGAAGCGTGGCAGGGTAGGTACAGCTAGTTGCAAATATAAAGTTAGTTTTTAATTTTGTTCTTGTCATTCAACATGACCACTATACCGTCTGATAAGAAACCCATTAGCGTGAAACTTTGAACCTTAGTACCCTCGATGGGGGCAGTCAACCTCGGTTCTGAGACGGGCGTCGCCTTTCAGACTATAATGCGCCATTGTGCATTGATATCTGCACCAAATATCGTCTTAATGACTTTAGATACTTAAACGCTACCAGAATTTAAACTGCAACATATGCATCAATTTACGAGTAAAATTTTTGAAGCCCCGACGTAAAATGACGGGATGTTAAAAGTTTGACGTGTCTGTCCGTGGCATCCTGGCATCGTAGGCATCGTAGCTTTATAGTAACTAGACAGATGTCAAACGTACGATGCTGTTAGGGAAAGGATGGACTGATTTTGATTTAGTTGAAACGTAAATTATTCGGGAGTGCTCTATTATAAGTTTGACGTCGATGTCTGTCTGTCTGTGTGTGTGTGTCTGTCTGTCTATCACCGTATAGCTCAAACGGATGCGGATTTCGATGCGGTTTTTTTATTTGAAGGTTAATAATATTCGTGCGGATGTTCTTAGCTATGTTTGGTTAATATCGATTCAAGATGGCCGCCTCCACAAAATGGCAGACAAAATATTTCTTCACAACTTACCTCAATATGAGTATTAAATTAAAGGGCTTGACTAGTAGAATACTATGTACTATGACAAATTTCAAATCCAATATGGCCGCTATCACAAAATGGCGAATACATTTCTTTTTCAGAACTCCCTTAATATACCCATATTTCAAATGAAAGGGCTTTACTAGTAGAATGTTGTCCAGATAACAAATCCAAGGTAGTCGGGGGTTAATCAATTTTATTTATTTTGCTCTTGCTTGTGAAATATGGCCGCAGCTACAAAATGACAAAACATTCTGACTGCCCTAGTGGCTTAGTTGGTAGTAGCTCTGCCTACGAAGCCGAGGGTCGTGGGTTCGATCCCCACCCAGTGCAAATATTTGTGTGATGAATTCAAATGTTTGCACTGTGTCTGGGTGTTTCTATGTATAATAAGTATGTATTTAAAACTATATAAGTATTATATCAGCTATCTGGCTGCCATCACACAAGCTTTGCTTAGTTTGGGGTCAGATGGTGTTGTGTGTGAATTGCCAATATTTCTTTATTTATTTTTATTATTATTTTTTCACAACTCCCTCAATATGGATGGGTACCCATTGAGAAGGCTTGACCAGTAAAATACTATACAAATTTCAAATCCAAGATGACCGTCACAGAAATTGTCAGGTTTTTTATTTGAGTAGTTATTTTCCCACAAAAATAATAATCAACTTATTATTTTACATTTTCATTGCAGGTGAAACTATGGCACATCCCGGACGGCGGTCTCTCGATGCACCTCACGGACTGGTTGGTGGAACTGCACGGGCACAAGCGACGCGTGGCGTACGTCGAGTGGCATCCCACGGCGGAAAACATCCTTCTTAGTGCTGGATTTGACTACCTGGTAAAAAAAGTTGTTATTTTATTTTAATACTTCCCTAGACCTAGGCTTAATGCAAAAAGTTCTACCGCAACTGCCTCTGATCCCGTGTTGATTTATTTGAATATAATTTGGATAAAGACGTTTCAATATCATGAATTGTACAGTTTTAAAGATTTAATTGATAAACACTTAATATTAAAATATAAATATGTACAATACTATTCGCAACACCCCAACTACATGGTATAATGTATAATTTTATGTGTAGTGCATTTTACTAAATGTATCCTACTCATATAAATGACACATATTATGTGGCGATGTACACCTCTAATAAAAATAAATGTTGTATAAATGTGTGTATTTGTCTTAATTGTTGTAATTTGTGATAAAATGTGATTATTGTGATAAAAATCTAAATTTTAGTGATAAAAAGATCCATCATCCTAATATAAAATTTATATTACATTTAATCTAAAATAATGTATAGTTTCAGTCAAATTAATGTACTAAAATTTTAACCTGAACTCAATTAGTCAATAAATAATTTCATAGGTTTATCTATCAGTCCCTTGCCATTGTGGTTAAATATCGGACACTGTTCTCTATGTATTATCAAATAGTTACGTCATAATTTTGTCTATGATATTTAGATTGTTCTCCTACTAGACGAAACCCAGACGGAATTCATTAAGCATAAAAACCTACTAATCTACTCCAGTTGATAGCAAACTGATGTACGATCGTCAGCTGTTGTTTTACGCAACTACTTTATAAGCGTTATAACACAGACAATAAAAAGCAATGAATAGCCAATTTAAAAACGATGAATAGATTTTATAGATTCGAAACGTCAATCGTTCGTTCAATTACGCGATCATGTTCAATGACCATCGGAAAGTTATTTAGCTTAATTATGTAATAACAGTTTAAAATGTACAAGTCATTAGAAATTATTTGCACCGGTTAGGTATGTTTTCTTTTTTGCTGTAGTTAATGTTAATAATAGTCGTTTTAACACGCTGCAGAACATTAAACCGTCACAATCTTCCTTTAACATGACAAATGAGGCAACTTAACATTTAAACTGACTATTATACATTTAAATATAAATTTATTTATAATTACGGTGACATGTTTATTCTGTGCCTAAATGCTTACTAACGAAATTTAAAACAAAAACACTCTTTTCTGTTTCTCTATTCACCAATTTGAACAATGTTATATCTTTAAAATCAAATAAAAAGAATAATCGCAAAACCTAAAATATTACGGTGTCTTCGAGTCGAGAATGAATCGGTTTATTCTAAGTAAAAGTGCTCCACGTAGATTATCATCGTATAGTTCAGTAGGTCATCGTCGTTTCACATCAGGCGAGATGGCGATCAAGCGTAACCCTAGCAATGTTAAAAACTGCGTTTTCTCCTGATTCCAACTCAACTCATTTTTTGATAGAACTTTTGATATTAATAATTCGTTGTCTGATCGTGAAAATCGTCAGAAGACTTTATTATCCAATCCGAAATATACTCATAATTTTTTATACGAAAACTGTGTTAACAGTTTTATTTTAAATTGTTAATAACATTATATTTGATACTTACTAAAAACCTACGTAAAAGAGCAATTAACTTAACAGTTGGACTGTAACCCGCTTGCTTCAGTCGAAACTAATACTTCCTGCACAAATAACGGCACAACAAAACTGTTTCGGACCATTAAATACGGTACCGAATCACGCAAACATCGCGGAATACATTTGTAGAGATATTTTTCGTACCAAAACGAAGCGTGGGTCTGTTAAGCACACGTAGCATAAGCATAGGTAACCCACTAAACGTTCCCACTTATGGGGCTCGGGGCATTCTCTCGCAAGGAGAGATTCAAAGCCAAAATCCACCACGCTGGCCCACTGCTTTCCAAGAATCTATTCACGCACCTGCGTCACTCTCATATGTGAGGGTTGGCGGATAACACTGACACTAGCTATGGCCAGTGTAGTGGATATCACCATACCACATGACGACAACCTCGTGAAAGCCTAGAAGGACAAGCTTATCAAGTACCTTGCCTTGGCTCATGAGGTTACTGTCATGTGATCATCGTCATCGTCGAATCAACATCCCGTTGATTCAACATCCTGTTGATTCGACGATCATAGTGCCAATAGTTGTGTCGGCAAACGGCCTTATAGCGAAAAGTCTCGACCAACATCTCAAGAGACTTTCGCCAGACGGTTGGTTTAAGGGTCAGATTCAGAAGGCGGTCATCCTCGACACAGCGTGCATCGTCAGGAGGTTCCTCACTCTGCAGCCCTAACTGCTAGCTTGGGTCCTGCCCTGCTGCTGGCAGCAAACTAGGTTTAGGTTTTTATAATGTTTTTATGTTGTTTTTATAAATTGACTAGCGGCCCGCCCCGGCTTCGCCCGTGGTACATATATATAACCTACAGCGTTCAAGGATTACGAACATATGAAAGAACGGTGTTCCAGTAGTTCCCGAGATTAGCGTGTTCAGTCTATATATAAGCTATAGGCTACTTTAGATCCCCAAATTATCGTGCTGTTTACTGGGTCAGAAGTGACACCTGTAGACATCTGGCGGGGATAACTAATTAAATGACGATTGATCAGTTTTCGACCAGAGAGGAAAAATGATCAAATTACTAAAATGGCTATTAAAAAATAAGGGTTGATCGTAGAAGGGTGAAAATTGAGGATTGTATATATTTTTGTATGTTGTATCATAAAAAAATAGAAATTAAAAATGTTGTCAAAAAAATAAAAATAAAATTTTTGAGGTGGACTACCCCTAACATTTAGGGGGATGAAAAATAGATGTTGGCCGATTCTCATAGATACCGGATAAGCACAAAAAATTTCATCAAAATCGGTCAAGCCGTTTCGGAGGAGTTTGGCAACGAAAACTGTGACACGAGAATTTTATATATTAGATATTGTAAAAATCTAAACTGAATAAATGAATAATGTTGAAACGTTTCCAGATCTTCGTATGGGATGTGGGCAAGGGCGAAGCGGTGAAGGTGATAGACTGCCACAGTGACGTTATCTACTGCATGTCCTTCAATCGAGATGGTTCTCTGCTCGCCACCACTTCCAAGGACAAGAAGCTGAGAGTCATCGAGCCGAGACGGGGGGATTGTGCTCTCTGTGAGTTCACTTATCGTTGTGTTATTATTATTCAGTTATTTATTTCTATTATTTAGCGTAAGTTTTTAAAATGTAGTAAAAGAAGCCCACTAAATGTTCCCACTACTGTGAATTGGGGGCTTCTCTTGCAAGGAGATAGTCTAGTTCGTAATCCACCTAGAGCGGTTTGGAAGATGCATGTCGCATGACATAGAAAAAATCTAGGAACATGTCGGTTTCCGCTCGATGTTTTCCTTCGCCGTTTCTTAAGTTACCGGCATTACGCACATATCTTTCGTAAAGACAGAAGTTTGTGCGCGTGGGATTCAAACAAGGGGCGCCCCGGATCGGCAGTCACCGTTCTCCCGACTAGACCAGCCGTAACTTGATAACTTAAAGTAATATTGTCAAAATCATAAGAAATTTGTATGACTATTCAGTAGATACTTTAAGGGTTGATACATATTTTATGTTTCTCAAACTTTAATGTCTCACCAAACAGTTAATAGATTGTTGACCATTTGTAATTGATAATGTAATATAATTAATGTGAAATATATTACAGGAAGGTCACTGCCACCTCGGCACGAAGGCATCGAAGTGCACATTCCTGGGCAGCCAGGGCCGTGTTCTGACCACCGGGTTCTCGCGCTACAGCGACCGACAGTACGCTGTCTGGGACCAACACGATCTGACCAAACCTCTAGCCTGCGAGACCATTGACAGCTCGTCTGGCGTAGTTTTCCCTTACTATGACTATGATACTAACATGGTAAGTCTAGTAACAAGAATGATTTGTCTGTCAGAATACAAAAATATATTGTTCACCTTCTCTTATTTTTTCTATTGTTTCACAAACAAACAATTACTAAGATTGTGTGTGTGCTTAGTAGTGCTTAGAAGTTTCGAGTCACTTTACTTTGTAATTTTTTACGAAGACGTGACGTTACAACACCACATACCGGAAGTTCGAAGATCTGTTATATCTTTATCAATTTTCATAATCTGTCTACCATTCCAATTAGTCCGTCAGACTAATTGGAATGGTATATTTTTGACCCAGTCATGATCCCAATTCTATAGCTACAATGACTGACTGTGTCCTGTGACGAACACGATTTGACCAAACCTCTGGTCTGTGGGACCATTGACAGCTCTTCTGGCGTAGTTTTCCATTACTACGACTATGATACTAACATGGTAAGTTACTGCGACTTTATAGCTTCAGTGACAAACTGTGCGCTGTGACCAACACGATCTGACCAAACCTCTGGTCTGCGTGACCATAGACATCTCTTCTGGCGTAATTTTCCCTTACTACAAATTGAGTCGTAGTAAGGGTACTTAGTAAGGTACTAACATGGTAAGTTACCGCAATTCTATAGCTATACAATTCTAAAGTAACTAACTATTTCATACAAAAACTACTGAAGAGTTCGGGATGACATTTGGTACATAGATAGATGTCTGGGATAATACATAGGCTATGTTTATCCCGTAAAAGTAAAGAGATCAAAAACTACGCGGAAAATAGCGAATGACAGTTTAGATAGTTAAAAATAGTGTCTCATTACAGTAAAATTGTTCATTATTATTTGCAGGTTTATCTTGCTGGCAAGGGCGATGGGAATATCCGATACTACGAGGTGGTCGACGAGGCACCGTACGTGCATTTCCTCAACCAATTCCTTTCCGGAAACCCTCAGGTATGTATGTGGAATATCGTTCTTAAACTTGATTTACACCAGATAGGCACAGCCCTAAATTCGGCTGTATTAAAATCGGTTAAGTATGTAGTTTAGGAGTCCGTCGCGGACAAACGACTTGTAGTGTATTGGTAGCACAGAGTAGGCAGAGTCTGCCTGGGGAAATAACACACCTTTGCCAGTTATTCTACCGCCAAGAAGCATTGGGCCAACATTACTGTGTTCCGGTTTGAAGGGCAATGTTTCCAGATAAATTACAGGGCTTAGAGATGTAACATCTCTGGGTGACGAGCGCGGGTCGCGGTCGCGATTTGGACTCTTTATGTTCCAATAGCTGCATGTCACTGTGGTGTTATGTGGCAGGCATGTTGCTTACCATCAGGCACATGTCCTGCTAGTCTCGTCACTTTTTTATTTTAAAAGAAAATACAACGTGACGGGTAATTTTTTATATATATTAAGGTATATAAGTTATCTGGCTGCCTTAGTACAAGCTTTGCTTAGCTTGGGGTCAGATGGTGTTGTGTGTGAAATGTCCACCAATTACTAAAAATATGTAAAATAAAGAGATCTTGTTTTATATTTATCAACGTTATGTATAGCCCGACTCGGAGCACCGGACTCCACCTAGTCCTGTCGCTACTACCCCTAGAGTGTATTAAAATCATGCGGGAGCCAGAAGCTCAAGGAAGAGGAGAAGGAGGAGCCTGAGGAGGTACTCTAAAGATGACCGCAGAGCTTCTGGCGGGAGCCCACCCGGAGTCAAATCTCATTGATAGACCCTTACGTCTTTTACGTACATTCGCGCCTGCGCAATCGGTATTGTATAGAATACCTAGACAATGTATAAAATAAATAATATTTCATACATTACCTACATGTTTTAGGTATTCTATACATGCCCTAGGTATTGTATAGAATACCGGATTATACAGATAGCTGGTAACAATTTTTTTTTTAAATAATATAAATGGTATTGTTTTCAGCGTGGTTTAGGCTTCATGCCGAAGCGCGGCGTGAGCACGGCCGCCTGCGAGGTGTTCCGGTTCTACAAGCTGCATACGTCGCGCGGCCTCTGCGAGCCCATCGCCATGATCGTGCCGCGCAAGTCGGACTGCTTCCAGGTACGGACACTGTCTGCTAACTAGTACAAAAAGACTGTTTTCATCCCACCACCTCGGAAATACTACTTTTGCTCTTCGATATTAGTGTGCAAAAGTCGTTTTTACCCTTTAGAGAGTAAAATAAATTTTAATAAAAATACATTTTAACAGAAATGAGTCAGCATTTGGCCTGTTGGCCTAGATGGCCTAGAAACACGCTGTTTGTTTAAGTTGTTTTTAACCCCCACCAAAAAAGGGGTGTTATAAGTTTGACGTCGATGTCTGGCTGTGGCCGTAGAGCTCAAACGGATTGACGGTTTTTTATTTGAAGGTTAATTTCCGTGCGGTGGTTCTTAGCAATGTTTAATTAATATCAATTCAAGATGGCCACCTCCACAAAATGGCGAATTACATTATTTTTTTCACTACTAGATACCTCACCAGGGTATCAAATGAAAGGGCTGAACTAGTAGAATATTATGCACTACGACAAATTTCAAATCCAAGATGGCTGCCACCACAAAATGCCGAAACACGTTTGTTTTTTCATTTCTTTTTCAAAACTCCCTTAATATGGGTATCAAATGCAAGGGCTTGACTAGTACAATGGTGTACAGATTACAAATGCGAGGTAGTCGTAAATCAAAACGTTTAATTTTGTTCTTGTTATTAATAGTAGATTATTCACCAAGGGAGTAAAGCACTGTCTTGTGTCATGGGCGTCATATTGGATCCTGAGCGCAGTGAGGAACTCGAGTCAACTCCCGAGCGAAGCGAGGGATCCAAGCCGCCTATGACACAAGACAGTTTTTTACTTCAGAGGTGAATACTCTACTTTTCATATCTTCTGCGAGGCAATTAAAAGAAAGGGCTAAGTATGTAATATATTTTAGCTATTTATCTTTCGATTTTTCCGGAAGTAGATTATTAATAATCCCTAAAGCGTCCAATTTGATGAACTCCGGGATCAATTCACTATCGCCTGAAGACATTTTGGTGTTTTTTAAGAATTAAAGTGATACAATTCAAAACTAACAAAATTCCACTCAATTGCGCCTTTTTATATTTTCTTTTTTTGTGTTTTGTTTCTGTGCGTGCCAGTTCGATATTTGGAAAAAAAAGTTCGAATTTTTAATAAAGTCTTTTTTACAATGGTAATATGGGTAAGAATTTTCATACGAATTTTAACGTTCCAAATTCAAATCATTTTAATCCCTAGGGAATCTTCTCAATATTACTTACTTCTGCATTTTGAAAGGTCACAATCACTTGCTTTGTTTTGACGTTTCATGACATATAATTGGACTTTGTCGAGCGAGATATGAAAACTATTATTATTTTTTATCTCGTTTTCAGGAGGACCTGTACCCCGACACGGCGGCGCCGTTGCCCGCGCTCACCGCCAAGGACTGGCTGAGCGGCATGAACACTCCGCCGCTACTCATCAGCATGAAAACAGGTCAATCAGTGTCATTTTCTGCGCCCTGTGCGAGCTTCTAAAAAAAATTGGCAGTCATAGGAACTGCCGATAGAAGTGAAATTTATAACTCAGAATTTGATAGTTTACTTTGGAAACTACGCGGGTGGAACCGGAGGGCGTGGTCACGAGCATGCCCACCTAGAAATGCGTCAGCCAATGGGAAACGCTGACACATTTCTAGATGGCCAATGGCCATGGCCAATCCCGAGTTTACCAGAAGAATTCTTATCATTCCCGAGCGTTACGCTAGATTTCAATTCATAACCCACAAAAAATCTGTGTGTGGCGCGCCAAAAAATAAAAAACATGACCAATAATTCAAAAAATAAATATCTAAATTCTAAAAACTAAATAAGAGCGCGATTTTTTTGTCCAATTTGATAGACGTTTTTGATGATACTGGCATGTAGGTACTTACGTATGTGTTCCACGGAATCCAGCTCTACGAGCGCAGCGGTAACTTATCAGGAGCAAACACGGAAACAATAATAGTCCGGTCTGGTCTGGCAATTCTTGCGCGTCCCAGAGTCTACTCCCTGTGCCTGGTCACCGGCGGCTATATACCACCCTTTTTAAAACGACCTCTGACAGTCTTAAGTGTAATAAGTAAGTAAGCTCGTTTAATAAGTTAGGACTGATCTAGTCGGGAGAACAGTCACTGCTCATCCGGAGCCCCGGGTTTATATTAGATAATGGTGTAGAATAACACATATAGGCTATTTTTTATCCCGATAAAATAACGGGATCGGCAAATACGCGGGTGAAAACGCGGGGCGCTGCCAGTACTTGTACATACTTCTATAATTGTAAATACATACAATAATGTGTTACTTAAAGATTTTTTTAAATTTAATTAATTTAAAAGAAAAATCTTATTCGCAGGTGTAACGATATCGACTCACAAGCCCCGCACGAACAAGGACGCGCCCGCGATGCAGCCGCAGGACGCGAACAACCGCAAGAAGTTCGCGTTCCTCTCGCGGGAGACCACGCCCGACTACCGCCCGCTCAACACGTGGCAGCCGCTCGACAATAACCACACCAACGACGTCGACATACAGGTAAATTATAAATTCATAACCAGACCAACGACGTCGACACGCAGGTATGTTATAAATTAATAACCACATAATGACGTCGACATGCAGGTATGTTATAAATTAATAACCACACCAACGACGTCGACACGCAGGTATGTTATAAATGAATAACACACCAACGACATCGACATGCAGGTATGTTATAAATTCATAACCACACCAATGACGTCGACATGCAGGTATGTTATAAATCAATAACCACACCAACGACGTCGACATACAGGTAAATTATACATTAATAACGACAGCCTTACGGCTGGCCTAGAACTATGTCTGATTTAGTAGTTACGGATGGTCTAAGGTCTAGTCGGACGAATGACAACTGCCGATCCAGAGTCTCAACCGATACACACTCACAAACTTTCGCTTTTATGATATTAGTATGGTTGTTGTAAATAGAAAAACTTCTATGTTATACAGGTGTTACTTTTTTTTCATTAATTTCGCACATTGCATTGTTTTTTCCAGCAAATCCAATCGGAGAAGTCGCAGAAGAGCAACGCGAACCAGAACACGAAGTTCCACGCGCTGCAGAAGATGTTCGGCAAGCAGGGGGCGGGTGCCGAGCCCAGCGTGCCGCTCTACAAGCAGATCAGCCAGGGCGACGTCTTCAGTACCGAACACGAGGTCAGTACACTCCGCGAGATATAAGCTGAGCTTTGCATTAGTGTGAGTGATCACCAATCAGGCAGGAGCTTGAAATTTTGTCCGCGAGGTATAGGCTGAGCTTTGCATTAGTGTGAGGGATCACCAATCAGGCAGGAGCGCGGCGAGACAGAATGGCGCCGCGCCTAAGGCCGGTTGTCACACCTGCACTATCCATGTACACTCACACAAATGCAAAGCTCAGCTTATACCTCGCGGAGTGTACTACGTCTGTAGTTTCACTAAACATATATTTTGCTAGCGTAGCGGCCCGTTCCAGCTTCGCTCGGATATTGTCATACAAAAACTATTAATCGAATTAAAAAATCTTTCAAGTTGAATCGAATTAGGTTAACTTTATAGGTATATTTTTTGTTACAATAGTAGGTATATTTATAAAGTAATTGTTTTTCTCATAGGACGACAATATCATGTTGTGATAAAGCCCTTAAGTAAAGTTAAAAAAAAGTTGAATCGAACTGTACATGGTGTGGCAAATTTCATTAAAATCTGTTAAGTAGGTAATCTTTTAACCCTTTGAAATCTTTAATCGGAAAATTGCGAAAATTCGCCTTCACGCGATCATCGGCGATAGTAAGCGCGCGCGTACGGCCTTCGCTCCTTGCGGATTATTTTAAATCTTGTGATAGATTAGTTATATTTAGGCTGATTTGAGTTACTTTATCTTAAAGCTATTGAAATAAGCTATAAGACGATGTATACTTGTTTTGTATTGTATTTTTATTTCATTTTACACGGACCTTTCTTTGTACCCAAAGTTGAAAAATAGTTATAATTTTGAAAATGTGAGTATTTGTGTTGAAAATGAATTGTTTTATGTATTCGTTTTTATGTTTTTATAAAAAGCTTTATATGTTTCTTATAAAATAAATCTAAAATGTATATGCTTTGATACAAATATTTTGATATTTTGTACTCGGAATCATACTCCAGAAATTGGCGATGAACAGAAATTGCATGCGTTAGGGCCGTTTTTTCAAAACTCTTGTGTGGTAGGATTTTAGTATCTAGGCTTTATATTTATATACTGGTCGATAGAAAATATATTCAGGAATTTTATAAAAATAATAGTAGAACCAATAATTTAAAAAATCTATACCCAATGAGGCAAAATGTCAGGAATGACAGAATTTTCGTGATAAAATCCGACGATTTTGATTCTACAATTATTGACATGATAAACAATGTTTTCTGGCATAAAAATATATCTTTCAAAATGACAAAACAATATGCTTTTCGGTAATCTAAAAAACGTGGATTCCATAAAACAAAAAACTCGGAAAATACTCTGACAAAAATACCTAAAAAAACACTTCGCGGCGATAAAATTCCGTGACGTCATAGAATGTTTACATAGCCGTATGCAGCTTGTAGTTGGCTAGATACCCTAGACACGCACACATTCGAGCGCTCCCGGCGTGTCTGTGTGTGTGAGTTCTGGACGGTCCCGTACTTTTCATGAATTTTAGACAAAAATAAGGAATATCGGGCCAAGGTAACGAATAAAATGGATTTTACGACATTTTTTTACAACTAAAACACAGATATTCTAAGACGTCCCAAACAAAATAAACAGTAAATACGATAAGCAAAACCAAACGATCGGTCAATTTGCCCGCGAACCAGAAAGTACCAGATATTTTTACTCGATGTTGTATCAAAATATATAACACATTATACGATTGTGATTATGAAAAAGGGTTGGAAAAATACTTCTAAAGCGTATAATAAATAGCCACTTACCACTTATTTATTTGAAATCACTTAAATTCACAAAACAAATACATCCTCACTCGCGAGAACCGGGACGCGCACTGACGGCGCGAAATGGCGGGAAACTAACCGACTTCTTCGATCTGTACAGAAAAATTTCGTTCCGACTGATACTACGCTATTGGTCTCATTATGAAGCGGCATTCAATAGGTCTTATATCCATTAAAAAGTTATGGGAATATCCACCTTCGCTTATACAATATTAGGTTCAAAAGCGGCTGGGACCGCAACTGTGACAATCGTCACAGTCCGATGCCAACGGTACTTTTGCGTACTGTGACGATCGTCACAGTCCGATGCCAAAGGGATCGTGATGAAAACAACGTGATGCGTAATTTATATACATCTTCTCTATATATAAAAACGTCGTGTTGGTTTGTGTACGCTTCAAAAACTCAAAAAAGTTCTGCACCGATCGAGCTGAAATTTTGACCAACTGAAAATGGTGACCAACACACCTGCCTGCCCTTAACAGCACAGTGACACGCAGCTATTGGAACACGAAGATTCCAAATTATAACCTAACACTGTACTGCCCTCGTCACTCAGAGATATAAGATGTTTTATCTCTATGCCATAAGACATTGCCCTTCGAACCGGAACACAGCGAAGTTTGTACGTTGCTGTTTGGCAGTAGAATGACTGGCAAATATGTGGTTCTTCCCCAGGCGGACTCTGCAAAGAGTTACGTGAAATTTATGTAAATCAACATACAATGAAACGAAAGTAGGATTTTAGTAGGGACAAAAATTTATTTCTTTCTTTTCAAAACTGTTCGTATTCATGTAAGTTTTCTCTTTTTTTAGTTACGACTAGCTTTCAACCGGCAAGGCGAAGAGCTGAGAATCTGCAAACGGCAGCTTCAGAATAGTCAGCAGAGGGTTCGGGAACTCGAACAAACCGTGGCGGCTTTGCAGGCCAGGCTTCAACGAGACGGCTCTTAGACCACACAAAAGATACAAAGAAAATAGGTTTGATTTTCTTGCTATCCAGCGATATAATATTAGCGATGTATGCAGTGTTTGTATCACAGTTGCGTTTTAATATTGCTTCGTTTTGAGGCTTGCGGTTCATCTTTAACAAAACCTCTTGTACTTTGTACAATCGAGATAAATTCTAAAGAAAGAAGTTTGGAAGAATTGTTGTGATCAGTAAAAGACGTCAAAATTGTGACGAAGAATGGAATTTAGCGGATAGAGCTGTTATGTTTTTTCTTTCTATTATCTGCTTTATGTAAGGCCTAACGCTTTGGCTATAATTTTCTTGGAAATATCAAAGAGATTGATTCAGAGGCATTAGAATCGTGATGTCAGTACATTTATGAGTAAACTATTGTGAATATTCAAATTCCATTTTTTATTACGGTATCTCCTTTTTGAGATACCTATCAGACAATTAATCGTGAGATGTTGCTTGTTCGCAATACCGAAAATTATTGAAGAAATAAAAAAAGTACCAATATATTATATTGAAAATAAAATTAGGCATTCCATGAAATAGTTTTACAATATTACGTCTCATTTGTGAGGAACTAAAATGTAATCTATAAATTAGTTTTACCCGCTCGTCGACATCAAAACGTCGAACATCAAAATAGCTTTGTGAAAGCTTTCATTGTACATAATTATTAGATTTAAACATTTGAAAATAACACCAATTTTCTCAAAGTTTCGATTGCTTGGACCATGCTCAAACTGTATGGAGATTTATAAAACTGTTTACAAAAAAAATTACTTTGTATTCCAAAATTTATCGTCATTCCTACTTTTATATACTTTAAGTATTTTTTTATGAAATAGTTTAAATTGAATTGTATTGTACTTGCACATATTGAGATTTCCTAGTTTGATTTTACTTACCCAGCAGAAGATTTGAATTTTTTTTTTTTAAATAAAGAGTGACAAGACGATCAGGACATGCGCCTGATGGTAAGCAACAATTATGTTTTTGGTTTCGCACAACTAATAATCATTGTCTATCGTATAAAAGACAAAGATTGCATCCGCCTGAATTTCGCTGACTTTCTCGTAGTTTTAAAGGATTTGTAAGATCGACTGAGGAAGAAATTACAAAAATGTGTCGTAATTTGGTAATCTGTGCCTGATGTCGATACTTAATGTTGGCAGCTCTACCTTGTTACCTCTATGAACTATGTAAGTTTTACGTAAGATAACAAAAAATAACCTCACATTTTTTTTACCAAGTCTATTTATAATCAATACGTTTCTGCCAATGTTGGCCTAAATGAAATTCCACACAGCTTATTATGAGAGCATCTTGCATGGGACTGATACACCATGACAGCATTCCTAAAGGTCACAATTATTTTGTTAGCCACTAAGATGTATGTACACATATTTTTAACAATCATTTTATATGATTTGTATTGTGCAATCCACGTCAGGGTTTTGTCATTTTATGGATGTAAGTTTTAATTTTCGACCATTGATTTTTATTGTGATTTCCGCGTATGATGAGCACGTTTTTAATACGCACGTAATTAATTTTTATATCGACTTTTGTTAGTGATTGTTTTTAAGTCTGATTTAAGTAAGCGTTACCTGTTATTTTTATTATTTTTTGTTTGTCTTGTCTAATTATGATGTATTTTAAAGACGGCATTACGATTGTTGAAGTAATTCGGAACAATGTACGTTAGAATAAAGTTGTAGAGTAAAAATTGTGTACTTTATACGCCTTAACGAGTGCCGTTTTATTTAGCTAGTTTTTGTAAAAATAATTTTAAACTTGACACTTTGATTATGGAACGTGGACACAAATTGTACAAAAAAGTTACCTGAACTTTTCTGTGCATTAAATTTTAGATTCTAAGAATTGACAGTTATTCAACGTAGATTATAATAGGTGCTAGAGAAACCTACTGAAAATTGAAGTAGTTATTTTTGAAAGAATTGGCTTCATGATTCTGTGTTAGTTTTCACAATCATTCTGCTTGAAAGTATTTTGTATGAATATTCTTATATGTACGTGACAAGACACATGGCGTCTATAAATATACCAAACATGGACAAATCCTTTTTGCTCATAAAAATAATTATTATACCTTGCAATAAAGTATGCAAACCTGTTAGGAAGAAACCTTTCTTTCAGTTTTGTATTAATAAATATGGTGTCTGGCTGAAAACAAAACCTAAAAAATAAAGCAGAAATTTTTGTCAGTCATTGGAGGTGCCTCCGATCGACTAAAAAATTTTATTATGGCATGATTATGGCTTTGTACTTTTTTAAGCTTACTCATAATACTATGCAGCTACTTGAACACGAAGAGTTTAAATCACCGCCTAGGACCACATTGAGACGTTTTCTTAATGAGTGAAAAATAGATGTGAAAAAAATATGTCTAAATGTTTGAAAAAAAAATGAATACGTATCAAAGTTCTGTAATGAAATGAAACATTGATACTGCCTTTAGTACAATTAGAGATATTCAAGATGGAAGTAGACATGTTAAATATATTTCTCAATTTGGTGGCAAGCACGGTGGCGCCAATGTTTCAATTTGTCAGTTTTGACGTGACAACGTCTTATAAATTGGTTTGCCGGGTGACACTTCAAGAAATTGCGTTACGCTCCGCTCACGTTATGCGCTCCGCTCACGTTATGCGCTCACAACGAGAGCGAGTGAGAGGCACGCGTCCCTTCCACTCGGGCATGGTTAGCCCGCCTAAGAGCGAGAGAGACAGACATAAAAAGTGAAAGGCACGCGTCCCTTCCATAAAATTATTTTACCACTCAAAGTCGTTGTCACGTAAAACTTTCGCCCGTATACCGACTTTACAGGCAACCAATATTTTTTGTACAAAATGGCGCCATATTTGGCAAAATTACGAACTATCACTATATTTAATAAGTCTAATGGTATTGAAAACGCCGCATTGAGAACAAACAATTTTTTTATTATTTTTTTTTCACCCGGAATATGCCTCATTGTCCTTCTAAACAAGAGTATCTCTCTAACTAACTAGTCTGTGATTGGACTTTGGTCCACATTCACTAGATCGATTGGTTACAATCTTGGTGTCTTCGAAGCGAAAATGAATCGGTTTCTTGTAGGTAAGCTCGCTCTATCGTAGACCTCATTGTCGCTCGACATCAAGTGAGAAGGCGGTCAAGTGTAAACCTATAATAGTAATAAAAACGAATTGTGTTTGTCCATGTTCGGTCACTGCAATGGCAGCAAGTTATCTACAACACATCGACGCGTTACATTCCATATTGCGTATGGGAATCATGTAGTGTTGTAAGTCAAAATGAAAGTATTATTGTGCATTAGCTGGTGTATTTAGTTACTTGGCTAAGTCGGTGTTAATATTTATTATTGTATTTTTATATCATGCTTGTGTAGCACAAATTCTGAATAAATGTTAGATCATTATTCTATATTTATTTTATTTTCCACTACTTATGCTAATTTATTAGCATAAGCAGCCCACTTTAGGAGAGAACTTTTTTCACAACGAGAGAGTCAAAACCCATCAATCTGTCTTTAATGTAATACCTACGCCAGTTTCCTTGTGATGTTTACTTTCACCGTCAAGCACACCCCGGACACTCCACTAAAACTCCATGCAAATGCCGCTGTGGAGTTACCTACTCTTCACACAACTACGCAAATGTTCGTACACACGCGTGAAAGTGTCCGTTAGAGCTAGGGCTATTTAATTGTTTTATTGAATAGTTGTGCCCCTTGAGTTCACCTGGTGACGTAAAGTAGTCTACAAACTTGCTCTAATGTTGAGTGACATAAATAGAATATAGCTAAATTATACTATTCCAATTAAAAGGGTGTATGTATTGCCGCGTAAAATCAAACGAAACCGATGGTAGATAGGTACCTATTATAGATATCTATTTCTGTTAGTAGATACACATTCACATATTATTTTACACTTACTCAAGAAGGAAACCTTATTCTGTCACTATAATTATTCCTCCAGGCATTATCAATCCGTGCCCAAAACTGGCTGTGTAAGTTACGGATTTTGAATTAAAAAGTACTACGTTATTATAAAGCAACGTTATTTAAAAGTTTCTAATCTTACGTTATTTTAACCTTAGGAAATTAATCCTTAATTTGTAGGGTAGGTCCCAGGGACTCAACGTTAGATTGTGTGGTGAACATTTAAAAAAAATGCGGCTATTGTGCTGTGCTCTTCAGTAGCTTCCGTTAATTTCACGGCCGACGCGGAGGCGAGAGGTCGTACGCGGTCGAGTTAAAAAAGGTGAGTTATGGACCCTCCATACATTTTATGTAACAAAAAAGATTTTCTCATGGACTCCACCATACATTTTATGTAACAAAAAAGATTTTATTTATTTGCTTTCCCCCATATAATACAGTGTTGTTTATTGTTTTAGCTAGATAAAATTGCATCGAATAATCGAACTATAAGAACCGTTATTGTGTGATTAGCGACTGGCTAGAAAATATCGAAGAAAATGCAGTCTAACTAACTTCACAACTAACTTCCGCATTCAACATCATTCATGAAGAAATGATGGTGATGACACAAATTACCTAGTGTAGGTACAGAGAAAATATTGTGGTCTTTGTCCAAAAAAATAAATGAAAGACCGCGTATTTTTACATCTCTTGTTGCAAACTTGTTCGAAAAAAGTTTGCAGGGAATGTGGTGTACATAATAGTGATTGAATCACTGCACGTTTTTTATTGGTTTAAGTTTGTCGTAGAATGTATGTTTTATTTGTCAAGAAGACTGTTATGTTTACCTAACTTATAATCAATCAAGCTTGTTATCACACAAGCTTTGCTTAGTTTGGGGTCAGATGATGTTGTGTGTGAATTGTCCACCACCAATATTTATTTAACTTAGAAAGATTACAAAGGTTTCAGTTGAATTTTTTGGAAATTTAAGAGGTACAAAATGACTGTCTTTTTTTTGTAATTTTAGAGACTTAATGTAAAGTTTATGTTTAAAATAAATGTTCCTATGTTCAATATTGCAAAATAATAGTTCAGTAACTTTGTTACCGTATCAAATAAAATAAAAAAATCTTGTTTGACTATAAGTATTTTTTTTTCTTATTTGCATTTTGGAGTCCCTGGGTCTCCGCCTTACACTTAACGTAAGTTTTAGTCACCATACACACTGAGGGTTAAATAAAGCTTTTAATCTTGTCCCGTTTAGTTGACGGACAGCCGTAAACAACACAACAACCCACCATGATGATATTTCGTTAGGAATTAGATGTTCGATACCAGCCCTACGTTGAGTCCTCCTAGCGTACCCGAAACGGCTTGGGGGTGAGGAAGCTTGAAATTGGCGGGGGGTTGGGAGTGTCCGTTCTATCTATATTATATGGTTAAAGGCAGTAGCAGCAAGGTGCAGGTAGGGTTCAGAGCTACGACAACGACTAAACGATTGTGAAACTGCACATTCTAGACACTAGGCGACTAGGCCAACAAGGCTTACGGAAGAATCTGTTAACACATCAATATGCACATTATAAATACCAGCGTCATAGATAAGAAAATAGTTAACGTTTCTGTTGACGCTATCAAATAGAAGTATGTAAAATGTGTTTTGTTTTACCTTTGCGCTTTATTTTACGGCTGTACCTACTTTTACCTTAAAGCTGCTTATGTAATTTCCCAAAGTTTACGCAACTTTAAAAGAGATGTTAATAAAACAGCCTTGTGTCGGAGAAAAAAGTATGCGTCATAGACTTTTTGTTGGGTGAAATCTTGCGAATTCGAGACACTGACAAGCGTAATATAGCATTATATCTGTAAAAAGTGTGTTCGACGTCCCGTTCACTGTTAAAATAATTCATGACACAAATATGTAGAGGTATGAAGGTACACCTACGCTCTCAAGCTTGAGAAGTCGGAAGTTCTCGCCAATGAGCAGCCACACAGAACAAGTGGCCTAAGTACGAACAAATAAAATACTTAATACTAAATAAAATACTAACCATGCAAATCTGGCAAATGATTTCAAACATTTTATTACAAAAAAATAATAGAATTAATTAGGATAATATGTTTACAAGTAGCATTAGAAAACTACTACTGCTACTGTTTTGCCTATATGTAAAAAATATAAGAGTGGGAAAAAATTATTAAAAACATTAAACAACACTTTTCCAATCAAATTTTATTCAGAGGCACTTAAAAATATATGTGTGAAATTACTGAGTTTTATATAAAACTAGTCAGTCAAATGTGGCTCATATAAATGTATAAAATATACAACTATTCACAATTATTACAAGTAAATACAAATAAATGCTTCATATAAATACATTGAGATTCACAAAGGACGGGGTTAATGGAATGTAGTGTTTCATAAACTAATTAGAAAAAAATATTTTTTAAGTAGACAATTGCAGAGATTTTTTTTTCAATTTACTTATTATCACATCTTTTATCTTGTGCAAGTAATTTACTGTCACATCAAGTAAAATTTACTGATAGACTTTGTTACTTAGCTTTTCAGTAAAAACATGACAACAATGTCTTAGAAAAAACTATAAAAAACAAATTTCATCAAAAACGGGTGGCGCTTGTGTCTTATATGTCTGACTGTCATAATTATAGTAAAAGGGAGAGGGCGAAAATTACATATTTAAGGTATTCTAGTACTTTGAAACTGGGGCTTTCACTGGTGCAACACTGATCATAATTCCAATTACAAACTGAATATACAAATATGTCTAGTACCAATCAAAGTCGGAAGTCTTAGCTTCACGTACTAGAACAATAATATAAAGTATTATAAAGCAGTTTTAAATCTAAATTTACAACATGTATCCCAGGCACAATTTAAAACTATCACTGATGAACAGTATAATCTTAATATCATGCTATATTAACCATGGCTGTTCTTTGAAAGAAGTTCTTGATCTCTATGCGGTTCATGGAATTCTCAATGCATGTCTACTTTAAATCTATTCAATTTGTACTCTTCATAGTGCTATCTTCAGTAATATTGTCAATAGAATAGTTGCAGCAGGAATGGCTAAGGACGTAGCAGAGTTGCATCCATCACTGGTGCAGGTATAGATGCATGTTCTATATTCGAGTCTATCTCCGGGCTGATGCACATAGTTGCAATAGTTACCTATGTCTAGTGAAGAGCAGTACCTTGTAGTTGTGATACCTCCTGAAATTATAATAGAAGATAATTAGAAATAGTGTGATGTTGATTTGCTACATTTTTATTTCTTATTGAATCAGCTTCTTCTATGTAATCATGCTCCATCGTAGACCGCATCGTCACTTAACATCACACTGTTAAGTGTAGAACTATAACAGTTAAAAAACAAATGTTTTTGATATATTCGAGATAACTGTATAACTGAATTGAATGAACATTTAGTAATATACAATTACTATTAGACTTAGAATCGGGCTTAAAAAATGGTTTTGGGAATCTTAGTCCACACAGTTCTTCACATTTTTGTTGAATCCTCAGATACTGATGAAATTTAGTATCAATGTAGCTAAGATTGTGAATTCATAATTACATTACCTTATGCCAAAAAAGATGAGGCAATTTTATGGAACAACAGATAAAACTACACTGTTTTGATGCAGAATATGTCAGATTATTATTATCTTCATTTTATACAGACCTTACTTGTCACCTCAAGTCCACAATGTTAGTATCCACGAAGCGAATGTGCCATGCGTGCTGTAAAACTCAAGAACCCAGTGCATTACAACTGTGACAAAAGTCATTGTTCACCTTTACCAGGCTTAAAAAGAGTAAACATAAATGCCTTTTTCAAGAAATCATAATATGCTTTTTATGTTTAACTGATGTAAATATGAATCATCCTGAATCGCCTGCCTGCTAATAATGATGATTGATGTTTATCCTTTTGCCAAGTAAATGTGAATGGTTAGTTAAGTTTTTGTAGACTACAAACTTAGGGGTGAGAGGTGGCCACTGGTGGAAAAAGCTTTACGGATTTATTCATAAATATCTAATAGGAAAATTTTAGTATCATATTATACTTTTCAAACATTTTTTTTTATCGCAACTAAAGCCCACGTTTGACCACCAACTTGCCTGATGGTAAGCAATGGTATTGTTGATGCACATTGACAAAAATATTTTGTCAATAAATATTGACTTTGGGCCTTTAATTAAAATATGGTTTATTAGACATTTATAAATAAGGCATTTCAAATTATCCCAGAGGATTAGTTATGAGTTAGACCTGTTTTTTTAATGCAATACTGTGCATTGTGGACATGGTCACAGGGAGATGGCTTCAGTACTCCACCATCAAGCTTCATCAGTTCGTCACCACATTCCATCGTTGTTGAAGAGTTGCATTGATAGCATTCTATCGCTATACCTATTCATGATTATTAAGTGTTATTTAAGTATGATGTAATGTATGGATTTGTAGTGGTAGGGCTCTGCTCTTTCTGGATGTACTACACTATGTTGTCTTTATTATACCTCTAAGCAGTAATGTGCAAATATTGTTGTGTTCCAATTTGACGGGCAATGTGACCATAGAAATTCCCCATCACTTCTATATATTCAGCAATTAATCATCTGAATATGATCTTTAGATGAAAGCAACACTGTGCTAGTCAGTAATATGGAACCTTCATGGTAAAATACCTTTTTTTTACTATGTAACTTAATTTTTTTACTATGGCGCCATAGAGTTCATTATTTCCCAAAGAGCATTTTCATTAGTAAAATTATTTCTAGTGTTAAAAATTATCAATTAATATGCTTATAGAAGTCAATGACAAAGATTTAAACTAAACAAATGAAATACATTTTTATTACAAACATACTACCTCAGTATGTTGTTATGAATAGCAAAATTAATATAGCCTCTACAGTTATACTATAGACTAGTAATGTGGTTGTTTTTAATTATAATGAATGTCATGACAAAGAAGGGCCAGGCTGGGCTGACCTTATCAAATGTGACCTTTAACTGATAACAAAGGTCTAGCCTTATCTCACAGTGATGAACACAATTGCTGATGGTCAATTTAGTTACCATAAAAATACATAATATTACAGTATTGCATCTGGTAATCCTATGATAACTGCAGCAAACACATTTTGAACCCAGTAACGATATGGAAAATCATAGAGATTAGACGTTCTTAGAAATAGTTCATAATAAAATGTCTCAAAGATACAGCTATTCTAATCACCAAATATTTTTGATCATCTACTAGATACACTCTTGGGTCTTTGAGTTGATTAGGAACTTTACCTAAAGCCATTGCAGGATTTTGCCTCATAAATGTTGTCAGTTTTGTAAAATGCAACAAAAGATTGAAAGATTGATTGAATATGTTTCGGATATGGGTTTGGGTGTAAACTTCAACTAAAGCAACCACCAACTACCTATTTGAGATTGACAAGAGGATTTACTTCATGACTGTTGTGTTATTTAGTTAGTACAATAATATTTATGTTCTTGATCTATTTATTTTAGTATCGTAAATAAACCAATTCCCATTGTTAGAATACCCCTACACCAGAGACAGTGAGGTCTCACCTTCGGTCCTCCCAACTTGCTTGATGCAATACTGGGCGTCGTGTATGTTTGCACAATCAATAGCTTGTAAATCAACATCGCTCGGTAAAAACTCATTACATTCAAAGGGATTGTTCGAATCCGTGCCCGAACATTGATAACAGTATATCGAATTAACTAAAACAAAATAAAAGAAAATAAAGAAAACAAAAGTAAATAAAAGTTTAACGTTAAGAATACACGAGTTTTTACCTGATTTCAGCGTACAAAACACACAGAAGAGCATTAAAACTACTCTCAAAGCACTGGCCATTATATTAGACAATGTTTTAATTTATCCTTTTCTGATTTTTATTGAAAAATCAATATAAACTTGTAAACGTTTTCAATCTTCGTTTGCTATAGTTCCTGTTCATTTATGATTTCATCCATCCGTTGTTGACTTGTCGGTTGTCGCTTGTCGCCCGGCGGCCCGTGCCCGCGCCCATATCAGTGTTGCCAATAATTATAATTTGAATGAGAATGAGGGGTTTTCTGACGAGACAAAAATAGTTCTAAAGTACGCAGTAGATGGCGATAGTGTATATTCAGCAGGGTCTGTCTCTACCATAGACTCTCAAAATGTAACACTATCAAGTCCCTCCCCATTTTCAGGGAAAAACAATAATCTAGATTATTAGTGATAGCTTAAAATTTTGGAAGTGTCGCAAATATATCATTTTTGTTTAATTTGATTTAACCTCAGTTGTCCCACTGCTGGGCAAAGGTCTAAAAATCAAATAGTATAGATAAATTATAATTTGCTTCTCAGCTTAGCTGACGTTTGGTTTGTCTACCATCTATAAACCCTAAATACTTGAAGAAAAAACAATTTTTCCTTTAATTTTTGTGTTAAAATATTGGGAATAAAAATAGTCAATTAAGTTGATATTGCAAAAAAAAAATCGTTTCTGATCACAATCGATTTTCAATAAAAAGCTTCAGAACTCTCGTTCTTGATCCTTCTTGATCTTCCTCATTCACCCTTGTAGGGGGGAAGGTCAGGTTCCGGGGCGACGAATCCCTCTTTACCGGGGAGGGTCTCGGGAGCACTCTGACCCCCGAGTGTTTGCAGGCCCGCCTTGTTCAGGCAGGCTTCTTCAGCCCTTTCGCGCGTATTCCCGCGTCAGGACTGTAGGTCGCTGCGTTGTGTGTGTGTGCCTGCTATCCGTACAACCTGTTTAGGACAGTGGATATTGCCATCGCCGCCGCGAACTCCGGGTGCATCCCGGACGTGACAGCGTCGCAGGCGCCTCTCAAGAACTCCCAGATAATGAAACTGGGTGTCCCGAGTAGGCCTGCTACGGGTGAGTCCGCCAGTGGGCAGGGGAAGCGGGGAGTGGAGGCCCTCTCTTCCTTGAGAGGGCTGAATCACGGTGGTGGCGGCGGACTGGCCGGCCGCGGTCCCGAACGTGCAGTATGCTGTTCGGATCGCGGCGGCATCTCGGCGCTCGGTGGCGGAGGGGACCCCTCCCGCGTCCCGCGTCCCAGTTCTAGTCGAAGTCTGGAGGCCCATTGTTGATGTGGATGCGGGTTGGCGGGGGCCGGGGCGGGTGTGCGGCCCAGCGCCTGTTGTTCGTGCCCCTCGCGTGCTACGCACGCCGCGGCGCGAGGGTCCCTGGGGTGGGCTCCAGCCGCACCCCACGGACTCGGTGTAGCCAGGGGTTGTGAGGGCCCCGGCTCCGAACTGTGGCGTAGCCGTGGGTGTCGCCGCAGGAGAGGTCCCTTTTGTAGCTTTCTTCTTCTTCCTTCTCTTGCGCCTGCGTCCTCTCTGGCCTGGTAAGTTGGCCGGGGGCGCAAGTGTGGTTGAAGGAGCAGGGGTAGGGGGGCCCACCGTGCGCCAGGCCCCATCGAGGGGCGGCGTGGTGATGGCCCTCGTGCGCGTGGTTTTGATGTCCCGCTTAGGTGCAGGGTCCCGGGGTGGCCCACCCGACTATGATGCCGGGGCCGCCACCTATGACTCTTCTTGTTCGTTGCCGGTGCCTTCATCTCGGACGGGGGGAGAGCGCGCTCGCCAGGAATGGGGATTTTCCTGCGGCGCGCCTCATCCCTAAAGATGCGGCACCGGCGACTGTTGGCTTCGTGGTGGCACGGAGGCAGTCCGTGCCGGCGTGTGGTCCACCACACTTGACACACCGCGGGGCGCGGTGACAGTTGACGGACGCATGGCCAAAGTGTTGACACCAATGGCACTGTGGAACTATGGTCCGGCCTCTCCACGCCTCGATTGACACTCGAGGCATATGGAGAAGCTCCATGACACAGTACAAGGTGTCAAGTTGCTCCCTCGGTATCTACTTCAGCTGCACGTGGAAAAAAAATCGTTTGGCATTAGGCCTCCGCGGTAGAGGCCAGCAGTATGTATCCGGATATCCCAGGTCCTTCAGGGCTCTGAGGACCTGAGGCTCTGTGCGTCGGGGAGGCCCCATAGGGCCACCTTGACGGGCTTCTCCGGGTCGAGGGCGTAGCAGTAAAACTCGACATCCGGGTATCGTGCTCGCTCCTCGACCAGGTAGCGTTGAACCGCCCGAAATTCGTCAGCGCTCTTCGGTCGGAAGCGGAGGCCTCTTAAGTAAGGCCTTACATTAGGCGCGTGGCCTAATATGGTTTTAAGTGCGCCTAGGTGGACCTCCCAGTTATCTAGGTGGTCCACGACGATCGGCGTGTATATGCCACCAGCCTTTGTCCCAGCGGGGTACGCGAGGGGCTGCGGGGTCAGGGGCGGGGGGGGAGACGGCGTTGTCCTCCTCGAGGCGGGGGAGGATGCCATTTCAGCGTACGACGGAGTTGGTGACGGCGGTGGTAAGATGTCCTCCTCTTCTTCGCCGTTCTCCAACTCTGTGTCCGGCGTTGTGTATTCAGGCGTCGTTATAGGCCTGGGTGGTTCAAGCGGTTGTTTCGCCGGCCCGGCGGAGTTTGCCTGCTCGGTGGGGGTTAATATGTCTGCTGGTGGTGTCGCCGGCCTGACGGGTGTCGTCGGCTAGGCGGCTGTCACTGGTTCAGCAGGTGTTATGACCCCCGTGGGGTCGTAACTCGGGCGAGAGTCGTAATTTCCGTGGGCGTCGCCAGCCTAACGGGGGGTCGTTGGCCTGGCGGCTGGGGTAATATGCGCTGCGTGCGCCGTCTCTGCTACCACGATATGGGGCTATCGGGGGCTGCGACTGAGGCTGCTGCTGCTGATGATAATTCATCTGGTGGTATTGTTGTAGTTGTTCTTGATATGGCTGGAGTTGTAGCGGAGGCGGTTGAGGTGGGTTATCCTCATAGTCGTATTCGCTGTCGTAATCGCATTCGGTCGCGGTGTAAGTCACTGGCGGGACCGACACCTGGGGCTTGTAGCAGTGTTGCGGCATCTCGCTCTCCAACATCTGCTTCACCAAGGGATCTCGGTATTGGTATCCTGGTATCATTTGGAGATTGATGCGCGACTTGTTCATGGTGTTCGCTTGAGCGGGAGCTGTAGTCC
Organism: Ectropis grisescens; assembly: GCA_017562165.1. Lineage (NCBI taxonomy): Eukaryota > Metazoa > Arthropoda > Insecta > Lepidoptera > Geometridae > Ectropis > Ectropis grisescens. The sequence goes on along the minus strand of CM029775.1, from coordinate 17,168,931 downwards.
CGAAGTTATACATCAGCGCAACCCGCTGAACGGGGTAAGTGGGCACAGTGTGTGACGCCGGCCAGACGGGGTTCGTCGGCCATGCGTAGGCTGGCTGGTGATAATCGGCGGTCTTCAGTCCGGCAGGCGTTGCCGGCTGTTCGTTCCGTTGGTTTTTCTTATACTTGTTACGTGGCATGTTGCAACAAGTTGGTGTTTGTTGTAGTAGCGAGTGGCCGCTAATGGGTCTCTCGACCAATAGCAGCACACTCGTGCTATCTCACTCGCTCCTCGATCCGATTGGTCAGCGGCTCGGGCGTCCAAGTGTGTATGTTTTGCGGCGATTCAGGCCTAGCCAGGTGGAACCCGTGAGGGAAACCCAGCTAACCGATCGGCGATGACGGAACACACTCGGGACGCGGGAAGCGGAGCTGCGACCAGACGACGAGAGGGGAGTGCTGGACGTGTTACTGGCGGGCCGCTGTCGCCGGTTCTTCACGAAGCGGGTCCAGCAGAGCGGAGACGTCAGCTGTGCGGTGCACGAAGCGTGCGTCCGTCCGGGCAAGCTACTACACGTGCGGCGGAGCTCCCGGTACGGACGATGCGCAGGAATGTGTTCTTTGCGGCGCGCGCTCTGCGGCGGGGAGTCAACTCCCACGGGGAAGGACTCAACCCAGGCCAACAGAGGTACGAGGGTCAGGGAACTGTAGCCACTCGAATGTGTAGGCTTGCAGGCTAGGAGCCGCGGAGCATACACAGAGGGCCCTTTAGAACTCTTGATGCACCGATGCAGAGACACCAACTAAACAAAAGTAAAAGGAAGACTCAAAAATATAAATGGCAGCACTGATCCGAAAATATTTATCTGCGGCTGAAGGACTAGTATCCAGAGTATCCATCCACAAGAATAAATTAAAAATTAAGTGTTAGTGTAGGACTTGGTTAGGACCACAGACTAAGTAGTGTTTAGGACATTATTATTAGTTGCTATGTAGTGATCTGTGATAGTTACTAAACGACGAGTGGAAAGAACCGCTCTTTAACTTTAGACTTTAGATGAACTTCATCTGATCTGATGAACTATGCGTTCATCTGATGAACTATGCGACTTAGTTCATCAATTATATCTTGTTATGTGTCCGTTATTTTTCGGGTATGTCCACTATTGTTTAGTAATGCCGCATGGCCAACTGTCTGATTTATGTAGTTCGCTCTTACCCGAATTTTATGTTACGTATTCAACGATTTTAATATAAATCGTATTTTTGAAGTGAACATTTCGTCAGCATCGTTGTGATTTGAAAATCAATGAAACATAAAAGCGACAGTAAAAAGACACAGGCTGTAGATTGTAACTAACCATGCGCGGTCCGAGGGGGGGGGTCACAGGGGACATGACCCCCCCCAAAATCGTATACGTTCAACTAAAAATCTAAAATATCCAGTCAAGTATTAAGTATTTAGTACTCGATTAATTGTATTCCTACTAGTGACCCCCCCCAAAACCTGAGACTACGTACTGGTGACCCCCTCCAAAATTCGAGGCTGGGACCGCGCCTGTAACTAACTTCGTCAGATTTAACATAGGAAATAATATGATAGAAAGCATTTATCGAAAAAGCTCTGAGTCTGAATAAATCTACATGAATTATCCCCGAATTATTTACGAATAAAATAATTATCAAGCTTTGTATCACTATTATCATTACTAAAACCTGCAATTATAATCATTTTCCCGAAATCCCGAAATTCTACATGCGTTTCATTATCTTGAAGTTAAACATTTCTAAAGTGTCACTTCTACCACGTTCATAAGCAATAGCAACCAACAACACAACAACAACAGCAAATAACATAAGCAGAAGCAAAAAAAAAATAGCAAAAGCATAAGCAGCCCACTAATTGTTCCCACTGCTGGAACTCAGGGCCTACTTTTGCAAAGAGAGAGTCAAGACCATAATCCACCACGCTGGCGCAATGTGGATTGGTTTGGTGAAGATTGAAGAAGTTTTGAACGGAAATTCAAAGATTTATTCTAGATTAGCAGCTGTTTCACCCTATCAAATAATAATCTTTGAGCTATACAATATTTTGACGTGACAACGTCTAATAAATCGATGAACGCAGGTTGCATAGATGAAAAAGTGTCCCGTTATGTCCCGTTACGCTCATTGTACGCTTGCGTCGCATCTATTCAAAACGTCGAGTCAATGTTTTGTTATTACGTTGTTACGTTGAACTATCGTCCGTAAACCAAACGACTTTACAGACAACCAATTTTTTATTTCGTTCTTTTATATGTACCTACCTACCTACATTTACATACATTCACGGGAACATCAAACTTAAACTTTGGGCATATAATAGATAATATTGGACTCTTTTTGTTCCAATAGCTGCGTGTCACTGTCCGCAATCGTAATTTATATAGTAACTAGCGGTTCACTCCGGCTTCACCCGTGGTACATAATAGAATCATACTACATACTAATAGATGGTACTACAATTACTACATCATAGATCATACATAGATAGATAGATAGATAAACTCTTTATTGCACTTAAATAATAAAACAAAATACAGATAGACCTTAAAACAAAGTAACAATGGGCGACCTTATCGCTAAGAGCGATTTCTTCCAGGCAACCATAGGATGGTGAAGAAGATATGAGTAATGAAGACGAGCGTACAATTTGGAGTACATAGAAGCTTACACTTCTGTATAGTATATAGTTAAAATAACACACTAATAATTACTAAGATACATAATTTAATTCTATACAATAATGTACCAATATTCCATATTAATAATTTTACATCCTAATACACAAATAAGTAATAAATAAACTAATATATAAAACGTATAACAAATATGTATAACTAAAAATAATATATGAACAAAGGAAAACAATTACTATTAAACAATTAGGAATATACTATATCATAAATAATGAATTCAACTTGCTGATGACTGCAACAAATAGTACTGTTGGACTTGGTCCTTAAAGACGACAAGAGATGGAGCTTGCCTAATGTTGACCGGCAAGGCGTTCCATAGCTGGACAGCTTGAAAACCAAATGACTTGCCATAAAAAGTTTCACTGCGCGCCGACGTGTTTGAAGGAATAAGTTATATTTAGACCTGAGCGGTACATTATGTGCTTTGCTCCAAAAGGTAAAAAGTTTCTTCAAATACCGCGGAAAAGTGGGGTTAAATAACACGTTATAGAGAAGTGACATAATATGGGCATTCCGACGAAAGCGAATGGGGAGCCACTTGAGCTGTATACGAAATTGAGACACATGATCATACTTGCGTAATCCAAATATGAATCTTATACAATAATTTTGGAGACGCTCAAGTTTATCTAGCTGATCTTCTTTGAGGTCGAGATAGCAGACGTCTGCATAGTCCAGGATAGGGAGAAGAAGGGATTGTGCAAGCGCAATTTTGGTAGCAGTGGGTAAAAAATTTCGCAATCGCCTCAGCGCCCCGCCAGATGCAAACAGCTTAGAGCTGATCGATTTAAGATGTGGTTCCTAGCTCAACGTGCGGTCTAAGACAACGCCAAGATTCTTTACTGATTCGCTGTAAGGTACAACGACGCCGTTGAAAACAATTTCAGGGATTGTGGCCCAGTCGACTCTGGATATCATATGAGCACTACCTAGTATTATAACCTGAGTCTTAGTGGGATTTACATTTAAGCCGAAAGAATTACTCCAGCGGACAATTTGCTGTAGATCGGCGTTTATCATGTCAATGGCCACACCCAAGTCTAAAAGCCGAGCTTGCGAGTAAATTTGGAGATCGTCTGCATAAAGGTGGTAGGAAGAATTCAAAAAATTAGAAATGGAGTTGATAAAGATGGCAAAAAGAAGTGGTGATAGCACGCCGCCTTGAGGGACTCCAGCATTTGTATAACACCAAGACGAGAAAACCTCGTCGAGGCGAACACGTTGCCGGCGTCCATACAAGTAACTGTGAAACCAATTGATCACCGATGGAGATATGTTAATAGAACGTAACGTCGCCAGCAAGATATCGAAGTCGACGGCATTGAATGCATTACTGAAATCTAACAGAGCTAGAACAGTAAGCCTGCCGTCGTCCATACCTTTGCGAATGTCGTCGGTGATCTTAACAAGAGCAGACACAGTGCTATGCCCAGGACGGAATCCGGATTGGAAAGGGTTGAGAAGGTCTTGTCTGTTAAGAAACTGGTTAACTTGAGAGTGGACAAGACGCTCGAGGACTTTGAATAGGAAAGGAAGGATAGATATAGGACGATATTCGGATAAGGAGGTAGGGTTCGGTTTCTTTGGCAAAGGAATAAGTTGGGCATGTTTCCAGATGGCTGGAAAAACACCACAGGATATGGAATTATTAAAGATGGCACACAAGACATAGCCTTCGATATAATTGGTTGCAGCCTATAGCAATCATACCCGAGCTACACGAGGTTAGTTTTTCAAGCTAGGATAGCAAGCTAGTACTTCTATGTGTAACTCGGACATAACGGAATACGTACATAATATATTTAACGGTGAAATATTTTTTGGAATCGGTACAGTAGTTCCTGAGACTAGCGAGTTCAAACAAAAACCCCTTTAGCTTCATAATATCACTACAGATAAGTAGGTACTAAATAATATTGCGTAGAATTATTATGGATCGTTTTAGAATAAATGAGAAGCAAGCCAAACCAAAGTTTTTTCATTCTAGAAATTATTACATTCAATAGATACAATGGGTTTGTGATAACTAAAATAAGAAAAAACTTGAATAATTGATAATATTATATAAATTGCTTATTACATACCTACAAATTGAACGTATAGTAAACACAGCAACACAGCAGTGAAGACAGAAGATTGTTTCTTTCTCGCTCGGGCTCGGGTACACGACCTCTGTGGTCCCGAGTTCACCCCATCGAGTCTTTCACCTCCGAGGCTCTTTCACCTCTTTAGAGTATAAGTGTTCTGTGTCCGAGGCCTACCTACGGATCAGCCTCACTCACAGCGTCACAGCCTACGAAAAGATCTTGCGTGATGCGTTCAAACAAGTTCTAAGTTACATGATAACGTCAGAATAAATTGCTGAAAATTTTAATGATTTTGTCCCTAAATTATTATTAGACTCGGGCGCATCGTTCATGAGTGTAAGCGAGATAGGTGATCCACCGGACGCTTAGGAAGATCGTACTTCTCTATTGCTTGATCCGCGCTCTCGCGGCTAAGGCGGAACGTGACACTTTATCATGCAGCCGGCGTTCATCGATTTATAAATCGGTATCACGTCAAAAAAGCTTAGATTAGGATAAAAGATGTTTATCCCTTGTTAATAGTAATAACATAGTAATATTCAAGACTAACATAATAAAATAAGTTCTGATCAATGCCATGAAACGAGACACGAGCACACAAATGAAATGAATATATGTACTTACATAACTTTATAATTTTTGGGAATACATGGAGGGTCAGAAGAATAATAGACAAAACATTTTTCAAATATTTTTTATTTTCGACGTAATAAGTACATTATAATATTGTAAACATATATTTTGTAGAAAAAATATTTACGACAGTTATTTAGATTACAGACTCTAACTTATGGACCGTCCATAAAATTATGGACCTTTAATTAAAACCTTTACAAAATTATGTCTTAATCAAACTTATCACAATAATTTTTACCTATCTCGATTACTCTAATATCTCATGCAAACTTAATTTGTACATTAATATTTTACTATATTAAATGCATTAAAATTAAAGTAAATATCTACTAACAAGGCAGTTATGGGATTTACTATAAGTAGGTAAGTAATGAAAACTCCTTAGTTATTGTCATTGTTATATTATTTCTTATAGCTAGTTAAATCACAATATGGAATGTAAAATAGACATTAGAAAAATTGGGAGATAATTAAGAGTATCAAAAGATATAACATGATTATCGAGCGATATTGCTCGATTTCTATCAAGTCTGATATAACAGACACAAACTAAAATAAATATGTTAAAATATTCTTGCCTTCTTCACATTTAATGTAACAAGAGAACAATAATTTAACTTTTTTTTAGAATGTGCCTTCATATTATATACTATACTGATTATGATGATAAAAGTTAGTAGGTACTGTAGGGATAGCATGAGTATTTTCGAGCTGCTTACAAACAATGTTGAACCAAAATGAAACAGCAAACCTTAACAATAGGTAGGAAATTAATGTTAGATCAATATAAATAAACAATAATAAAACCATTTCTAGAAAGAAGAATTTCTAGAAATGCGTCTTCTATTCAAGTCAATGTCTGTTCAAGGAAGTACATACTTACCTTACTATTGAACATAGCAGAACTTACAGTATGGTTTTTAGAATAATATTTATACTTGTGTATCGAACAGTCTCATGCTAAACCCACTTTTTAAAACAATTGGCACGTTTTTTTACCATACTTTGTTGGGAGTAAAATTAATTAGAGAAAAACCCATAACTATTATAGGTACCTATTTTATATATTATAAGTAGGAAAGATGTCGATAATTTTTGATTATTACTCACACAATTTATTTCTTGAACTAAGTAGGTAGTTCTAGTTAGGTACTATTTTTCAGATTTAAGTATTAAATTGGGCAGAAATAATTAGACATTATCAAAGACATAGATAGACATTTTATAAATAGATATAGTACATACACACATAACAATGGACATTGTGTGTATTATAGTCTAGAAATAAAATAATTGAGATAATAATATTATTTTCGGTAAGTACCTAAATAAGTAGGCAGGTAAAAATATTAAGTAGGTAGTTACTTATATTAAGAAATAAAATAAAACACATGTTGGTCCCTTATTTACCAGCTTTCATGTACTACATGTAACTTCGTGTGTATGTATTATTCAGAATCACACCATACCCTAACAATAATACCAAATCATCTTTGCAAGATAGATTTAAGTAACAACCTACCTTTAGATTTAGCTCCTTTGTTTAAAAAAGAATTCGTTGCTTAGTTAAAAGAACGTTTTTCATTCACATTTCACAATCCAAAAGTTGTTCCTGAGAAACGATGAGAACGATTTATAAATACTTATTTATACTATTTCAGCTGGCAGTAGGTTCTTTCTACTTCGTTCCTAAATCAGATTTTAAAAAGGCCACTTGAAAAGTGATCATTTGTAGAATGGATTGACAAAGTTCCATTATATATTTAAAAAATCTTTGATTCATTTGAGTTTACATACCTGTTTCATCTAAAGGTGACCTTATTCGACAACCATTAGAACCTATTCCGTTTTCGGAAGGCGGGAAAACCGCTTAGGTACTACTTATTAAGTCTCGTCAACTGTTTAAAAAATGACTTTCAAATTTCGAAATATGAACAAAAAGTTATGTATCATGTACATTACCTATACATTCGTGTTTGCTTTCCTGTAAAATTTGTAGATTGCCAGCATAAAAAATAAGTTTTCGTTGCATGAGAAACAAGTTTAGTTGCTAAGTTGAGGCCTTAAGGGCAGAGAGCCTTCCACCCAGAAGTTGGGCCGTTCCATCATAGTCTGCCAGAGCGTGACTTCTTTACCGACACTGTCCATCCAGTTTACGTTGCTGCCCATGTATGTTCCTGGAAAGAACAAGAAAAATAAAGTTTAGTTCACGTCAATAACTCACTAATTTTGCGTTCATACAGCGATATAATATGCCACGCTCTGAGCTAGTAAAATATTTATCGAAAATTAATGGCACTTCGCACTACATATTTGAAAATTATAATGTTATCGGTAACTGTCTCCGTAAAGGCCGTAATCTGTGTGCAACCTCCATAATAAGATAAAAAAACAAACAATATCAAATACGAATAATGCAAGGGGCCTCGTCAATTAAATGCAGCTGTAAAGAGGCACAGTCTAAAAAAAATATTCATAAATACAGTACAAATATACTACATAAGTACAAACGACCTACATCCTTCGTGGAGATTCATATACATAATTATTATAAAACCAGAAGGTGGTCTCGAAATCGTCTGGAAATCGAATGAGGTTCGAATTCTACCTGCACTCCAAAGTTTTTTTTTTATAATTTAGAGTGACGAGACGAGCTGGACATGTGCCTGATGGTAAGCAAAATGCCAGCCACATAACAGTACAGTGACACGCAGCTATTGGAACATGAAGAGTCCAAATAATTACCTAGCACTGCATTGCGCTCGTCACCCAGAAATCTAAGATATTATATCTCTAAGCCCTGTAATTTCTCTGGTAACATTGCCCTTCAAACCGGAACACAGTAATGTTTGTACATTACTGCTTGGCGGTAGAATAACTGGCAAAGGTGTGGTACTTCCCCAGGCGGACTCTGCTAAGAGTCCTACCACTACAAGTATTTATACAAGTGCAGATGTACAAGTATGTCATCGCCACAGCTTTAATTGCGATGGGCAACATCGTGAGGTGTGAGTGAAGCGATTCAACTCACCAGTTCCTAGCGAGAGTCGCACGGCCCCCATGAAGTCGTTGGAAGCGAGCCGGTCGCGGTCCCACAGACTCAGCTCCAGGGCTCTGGTGGCGAGGTCCTGCATCTTCAGGCCGCGGTACGTGAACGTCTGCTCCCAGCGCGGGTTCAGCGTGCGCCGGGACACGTTCGTCTTCTGCTTCACCAGCTTCCCTCTGTCAGGGGAGGAGGTAGCTGGAACAGAAAAATATTTTTCATCCCACCAGCTCGGAAAGAGTACTTTTGCTCCTCGATATCAGGGCGCAAAAGTCGTTTTTACCCTCTAGAGGTTAAAGTAAATTTGAATTAGGAACATCGTGTGTACTGAGGTTTTGAATTCAAAACATAATTCAACCTATTTATTTCTACTTCCTTGGTGCCGAATGCATCATACATTTTTTTTAATATGTTAAAAACTTTGACTCGGAACCTCCTTGGTGTACTTACTTTTTTTTAATTTGCTGAAAACATTTAAAAATTTGCATTTAGTCATTTCCGCGCTGAGGTGGAATGAAAAGTTACGTGTTGCACTCGAGTGCAAAGATTTTTCACCTTGTGCTCTTTTGATTCCCTTGCTACGCTCAGGATTCTTATTTTGAATCCCTCGCTGCGCTCGTGATTCAATTTTAGAATCCTTCGCTTGCTCGGTCATCAAAATTGAGCACGCGGTTAAAAATCAACTTTGCACTCTTGTATAACAAATAACTATATTTAATATATAATTGTAGTATGAAAACTAACGTGGTTATTACACATTTTACATAAATACACGGGTAACTCACGTTTAATATAGTCAGACCAGCCCGACTCAAGTTTCGATCGCGTCCGGCGATCTTTTTCAAGGAGAAAGCGCGCGGGGCTTCGCAGCTCGTAACGAGCTGCGAACCCGGACTGGACTGACTGACTATATTAAACGTGAGTTACCCGTGTATTTATGTAAAATAATATATAATTGGTTGTCTGTGAAGTCGGTTGGTTTACGGACGATAGTTTAACGTGACAACATCATAACAAAACATTGATAGTTGCAGCGCAAGCGTATAATGTGCGTGACGGGACATAACGGGGCACTTTTTCGTGCATGCAGCCGGCGTTCACCGGTTTATTAGACGTTGTCACGTCAAAAAGATTTAAACAAATCAGGTACCTATTTAGTGCAAGCTCAGAGCAAACCGAAGACGATTGACGAAAACTTTTATTAAATAGATAGTAAAAAAAGTAAAATAGTTCGCGTAAATAGTACTTAAATCCTACTAATATTATAAACGCTAAAGTTTGTAAAAATATTTGGATGTACCTATGTTTGTTGGCCTTTCACGCGAAAACTACTGAAGGGATTTGAATGAAATTTGGTACGTAGATATACTAGATGGATAGAATAGTCTGGAATAGAATAACATAGGCTATTTTTGTATTTTTTTCCATTAAACAATGTAAATAATAAACCACAATAATAAACAAAATAAATTAGCCTATCTCTCAAGTTGGATATAAATGCCCACAGAATACTAAACCCTCAAACCGACAAAGTATAAATCACAATAAAGATTGTTTTGTAAATCAAAATGTAGTCAAATCAGAGTTAACAATATTCAATGGTACTACAGCATCTCGTGTTTCAGTATACTTCAGAAATATCACAGCGATTATGTTAATTATCTATCTGAATTTTTGCCATATCCCTAGCTAGTTTGAATAAGAAATCGTTTTATCAAATCATCTTACAACACATCTATAATAAGTAAATACGATACAACTACTAATTACATAACGTGATTTTTTATTACGGCGCTCACACGTTCAAATTTAATAGTACCTACACACTGTGTATTAGAAAACTTGATTTAAACTGAGATTTTATAGAATTACTAGATGTCCGCCCTGGCTTCGCCCGTGGTGCATTAAATAGCACTCATCATATCCAATGGTGAAAGAATGACTGAAATCGGTTCAGTAATTCCTGAGAATATCGCTTTCAAACAAAACACCTCTTCAGCTACCTGCTACGCCACCTGTCGGAAATTGGTTGTACCAACACAGATTTAGAAACAAATTTGATTAGCTAAGGTATATGTTCAATGACGCAATCTTGGACATTGGCGAAATTACGGTGACATTACCGAATGGAAGCCAATAGAAAAAGTTGAAGTTGACGCAATCTTAGACACATGCTGTCATGTCAAAGTACCTACACTACAAAAACTCTCAAAAAGATTACATTCTTGATTCATGCTCTGCTTCTATTGATAGTAGCATTATGTTCTATAGCCTATAGCCTTCCTCGATAAATGGACTATCTAATAGAAAAAGAATCTTTCAATTCGGACCAGTACTTCCCGAGATCCTAGCGTTCAAACAAACAAACTTTTCAGCTTTATAATATTACTAGATGCCCGCCCCGGCTTCGCCCGTGGTATATTATATAGCACTCATCGGGATCCCGTACAAATCCAACGGTGAAAAAATGACTGAAATCGGTTCACTCATTACTGAGAATATCGATTTCAAACAAAAAACCTCTTCAGCTACCTGCTACGCCACCTGTCGGAAATTGGTCGTACCAACTCAGATTTAGAAAAAAAAAATTAGCAAAGGTTTATATTCAATGCACAGATTACTGAAATTCAATGACGCAATCTTTGACACATGCTGTCATGTGTCATGTCAAAGCACGAAACGTACGAAAACTCTCAAAAGGGGAATATTTTTTCCCGATTTTGTTACATTCTTGTTTCATGCTCCGCTTCAATTAATAGTAGAGTTATTTTCTATAGCCTTCCTCGATAAATGGACTATCCAATAGAAAAAGAATCTTTCAATTCGGACCAGTACTTCCCGAGATCCTAGCGTTCAAACAAACAAACAAACTCTTCAGCTTTATAATATTAGTATAGAAGTATAGATAGTATAGATGTGTTGCAAGAAAACACTGCTGGTAGGTACCTAACTTTTGAAGTCATTGATAACGTGAACGCATCTGATGTGATGTTTAGGGATGTCATTATTTAGACTTTTAGACATAGCAAACGCTTACCTCTTACAAAACACGTCAGCGAGTCCGCTGGGTTTGGTGGCGACGAGGTTCTTGGCCTCTTTGACGAGCACGTGAAGAGTTCCCTTCCCTCGGAGCGCTCCCGTCTCGTGCAGCTCGAACTTGAGGCCCACGATGAGGTCGCCACGCGTGCCTTGTTGCTCATCGAACTGTTCCGTCTGAAATTACATCAAGGAAATTAAATAAATAAATAAAACATTGGTGGACATTTTACACACTACGCCATCTGACCCCAAACTAAGCAAAGCTTGTACGATGGAAGCCAGATAGCTGATATAATACTTATATATTTTAAATACATACTTATTATACATAGAAAACACCCATTAGCCAAAAGAAAACACCAATTAGCTACATATTTTGTTTTAAAGTTACACATTTTTGGCGCGCTATAGAAATATGATGTGCGTAATTTTTTGCGCGCGCACACTGTCACGAAAAACGGACAGTGAAGTTAGCTTGTTGAAGGTGAATTTAAGAAAATATTAAACTAATTTCAGATTAATACTTTTAAGGTGAAGATATTATTTATTATAGGTATGGTTGAACTTCTTAGCACGAGGAATAGAGAGAAATAGCTATTAATTTCTTGCGTGCGTACCTACATAAGTGCACATACACTTTGTTTTCTAAATGTTCTTTAAAAGTTCAAGACATAGGTACGTGGGTTTTGATAAGCTACGGGTGTTATTGTTCAGCAATTTTTTTTATCTAATATCTAGGTATCTGAGAATATTGTAACATTGTCAAAGCAAACTTGCCAAAAAGTGGCACGAAGAGATTATGTACCTACTTTGATTTCTCTGTCTGCGCTATATACTCGTAGCTGTGATGTTTTGTATAGCTGTTATTTTGGGGTGTCTGAAATTCTCGTTTTTCGGAACTGCGACAAGGGCGATTAGTTCTTTAAAAAAATTGGTAGTCATGGACAGAGACAGACATAAAAAAAATAGGCTGCCCATAGAAATGAAAATCAGAATTTGATAACTTACTTTGGAAACTATGCGGGTGAATCCGGAGGGCGTGGCCACGAGCATGGCCACGTAAGTAAGTAGTAAGTATACGTAAGTAGTAAGCATTTCTAGATGACCAATGGTATGGTACGTGATTACCCGAAAATTTGTTATCATTTCCGAGCGTGATGCTAGAATTCTAGAATTCAATTCACAGCTCACGAAAAATCTATCTGTGGCGCGCAAAAACATATTTTCACTTTAAAAAAAAAACATCGTGTACTGACCCTCTCGTGAAGCTTGTACCACATGGGCGCGGGGTCGTCAAAGACGACGTCGGCCAGCGGAAGCGTCACCTCGCCGAGGAAGTCGTTCCTCCCGAACATGTCCGCGTGCCACGCGCTGAGCCACAGTGTCCGCGCGGACAGCGAGGCCAGCGGCTGAGCGAAGCTGAGCGTCTCCTCGAACACCGGATTCAGCGTGTTCTTCTTCACTTTCGTCTTCCTCTTGCCGGCTTTCGTCTTGTCCGGCAACAAGTACACCTGCGAAATACATTACAAATTTTAGATTACGCATGATGACTAATAAAAGCCACGCACAATGACCCAATTGAGAGGCTAAGTGCGGAAAAGGCCCGTCAAAATAACTATGCCTAAAATATCTAATTAGCCAGTTAGATAGATTATCCAAAAATATTGTATACGTATTTTTTCTTTTGTTTCAGAAACAAAAAATGACGAAGATACAGTGATTAGAATTTTGAACTGACGTCACGTCATTGTACGATTTTAACGAAGACGTGACGTCACAACCCGCGACTCGAAGTTTGATGATTTATATCTCTGTCCATTTTTAATAATACCTATGATAAAAAAATATCCCATGTTTTACCAAAATCTACCTGACGGGCTAATTAGAATGGCAACCCTAATGATGTTTGGATCAGTCATCATCCCAATTATCTCAATCAGCTAATTTGTTATCGACTGGTAATTTCAGACGGATTAACGTAGGTATTCCCATGGTACTGAAATTGTCACTCCGTAACAATTTAGTGACGTTTAAATCATTAATACAGGAAAATGGAAGAATTTACGTTATCCCTATATATGGGGCAAAAAATGGGAATATGAGTCCACTCTGCCCAATGAAGTTATCGGTGCGATGGATAACGAGTTGACTTAAATCAGATTTTGTGACAAACCAAGCAAGGATATTAATAGCGAAATCATTAAGACGGAGAAGCAAAATACAATGAACATGCGCTAAAACTGACCTTAATGTATGGATCGGACCGATTCCTCTTGGTATCGACGGGCGCCAAGTCGCGACATCTCTTCACTCCGACTTCCAGCGCTCCTAGGCGGTAGTTGTACAGAAGAGAGAACTGGACCTCGCCTCGCACCGTCACGTTACACCTGGTGCCTTCACCTGCGCCGGAGTACACCGACGCCATGGACTCAGACCGGTTCTGGAATTAAGACGCAGTTGGAATCAGTTACAAGTAGGTACATTGACTGAGGAGATAGGCCATCCTATTTAATATCATAAATGACAATGTTTCGATGTTTGTTGCTCAATCAGGTCATAGCGAATGGACGGATCGGGCTGAAATTTGGAATATAGGTTTATATACTGTCAGGAAGAACATATAGCCATTGTTAACTCGGAAAAACAACTGGAACTACGCGGGTAAAACCACGTGGCGTTGCTAGTATTCTTATATTTACAACTTGGATTGTTTATATTCTAAAAGTACGAAAATTGCGATTTCATTATAACATAGTATTAGTACATACTACATTCCTGCTTTATAAATCGATCTTTCATCTCCATATTTGAGCATCAAATCAAAAGGACAGTTGCAACAACGGCAGATATTAATTCCATTATCTTATCAAAATTTTCAAAAAAGTCAATGGAAAATGAATCAAATAAACTATTTTTTACAAAAAATTAAACCGACTTCAACACCACAAATAGGCACTCAAAAGCGAAAAATAATTTAATATAGGTAATTATTATAACCTCTACTCACTCATCCATATGAAGTCGGTGCCAGGCTAGTTAAAAAGTTAGTAGATATACTATGTACGAGGTAGTAAGTAAGTAGGCATAGGTAAGTAGTATCTATCTACTACCTGTTAGATTTGGCTGGCACCGACTTCATATAGATGAGTGAGTAGAGGTTATAATAATTACCTATATTAAATTATTTTTCGCTTTGAGTGCCTATTTGTGGTGTTGAAGTCGGTTTAATTTTTTGTAAAAAATAGTTTATTTTACCCTTTTTAGTGTTAAACAAGTTTTCACTAATGCATTTACACGATTTTGTGTTGAGATCTCAATACATGAATTAAACCCAAACACTGGGTAGTTCCTGTAAACCGTTAAGAAATTCCCTTGACTGTCCTTTATCTTCATCATCAGACCACGAATGAGTCACAACCCATCTATGTAAAAAGTTCTCATCAATACAAATTCATCGAGCCCAAACACAAGGTAACTACTATGTACCGTCGAGGAGTTCCCTCGACCGTCTTCCCGTTCCCTCAGATCAGATCGACTCCAGACCTTCTTTAAACTATACTGCTTTAAAATGCTCAAGCAAAAACTTAACTAACGCACTAGTCATCTTTACAATTTTCGAAAGTTATCCTCGATTTCTCTAGGATACCATCATCAGATCTTGGTTTCCTTATCATGGTACTACCCTTGGAATATCTCCTTTACAACAAAAAAAGAATCATCAAAATCGGTTCATAAACGACGAAGTTATCCGCGAACACACATAAAAAAAAAAAAAAAAAAGGAACATACATACGGTCGAATTGAGAAACCTCCTTTTTTGAAGTCGGTTAATAAATGATCCAGACTTTTTTTCAAGTTCAATACCTACATACGAGTGTGAAACACAACTATGGAATCCTCAACAAATTGAGGATAAATAAGAACAGTTTTAGGATTATGAAAACGGGCATGATTCTCAACAATAACGGTAAAAATATTGTAATTAATGGTAGCGACGGATGCTAATCCAGGCCTATTAACCATAAAATACTTAATTAATTGGAATTAGAAAAAGGAACTCAGTTTTAAATATTTTTGATGAGCAGAAATTTTTGCGCCAGAATTTATTTACATTTATAATTAGGTGTCCAACATGAATGGAATGCCGTTATTTTAAGGTGTGCTTTATGTTAAAACGTCGATATTTAATTTTAGGTATACCTAAATTTAAAGTTAATATTTAAATAAATATGTATACATACCTACATCAATACTCAACGTGAAGTTTCATTAATTCCTACACATTATAGTTTTGTGTCGTCATTAGTAGTTATCACTTCACAGTCAACACACAAAATTTAATTAGATCGGTACCTAATTTAAATGAACAATCAGTAACGAACATTCACAATATAACAATACCTATCCGTACTGTCGGGCTAATATCACCATTACAACTGTATTATTGGTTATAATGAGCGCAATATTTAGTTTTTGTTGGCTGACACTCGACACCGGCATTCCGGCCGCAATGTACGTAATCCCACCAACTGGTGGGAATATTGTTTAATTTAGGTTAAATGAATATTTGTTTATATGTTCTGAAGGACACAATCACTAACTTAGGCTCTTACTATACAATTTGGGGTGGGTAAAATAAGGTCACTTGTCCCATTCATGTCTATTCGGGTTTCGGGTTAACTACTTTGTTACGAACTCTCTTTCAATCATCATCATCAGCCTATCTTAGTCCACTGCTGGACATAGGCCTCTCCCATGGCTCGCCACTCAGCCCTATCCTCAGCTATACGTCTCCATCCACTCCATTCATCCACTCTTTCAATACCTACACTTATTTAATTTTTAAGTTATCAGTATTTTACAATGAATCTCTGTAGCAACAGGTACTCTTCGTTAAATCCAATTAGGATACGAGCTTTTCCTATGTATTTATTTTTCACTTTTTTGTGTTGATTTTACTTGCCAACACGCTGTTTAGGATTTCTTTAAATTTTTATAGTAGGTGTCTATTTTTATAATATAGAGTTACGCCACGAAACCACACGTCAGATTATGTCACAGTGCCATGTAGCGATTTGAACATGAAGAATCCGAAATACTAATACAATAGATTACAGTCTCGCTAGATAAATTGTATTCTAACGGTGTTTACAATCTCAAGTTGACATATCGATTAGTTATAACGCAGTTTTTATGTTCGAAAGCTGATTTTTAAGATAATTCGTATTCGTAGCAATAATTTGTGTCGGAAATTACTTAAATTGTTTATTTACTTTCTTGTTTGTGTGGTGCTTATTAACTTATTATTTTTTTTTATCATGCTAATGCAATGAAATCGTTGGTATGGATCAACTTAAATGCGTTATTTCATCAGTCCACACCTACGGATTCTATTCTAGAATTAATATCTCTGTATATTTAAAGAAGAAACTAGTTTTTAAGTTGATGTTACCAAAACGCGTTCAAATTCCGTGTGGGCACTTACATTAATTTATAGTCAGTTTTGCTATTCAGTGATAACGTTTGCCTATTTTATAAAATTATGCCCGTTATGGCCTAAAAGCCTTTGAATTTAGTCGTCTTCATTTACATAGACCTTCTTGGCGTTCCGTTGTTTTAAAGTGGACAAACAATAACTTCACGATCACTTTGTAGAGAACAAAGTCATCATGAAATTATTGTTTTGTTTATTCGCCTATGTTGAAGAAGATCCTAGCTGGAAATGAATATAGCGACAGTGAACAGACGAACGAGTGTGAAAATGGGTTCTATGTGTATATGTTTGTGCTTTTATCATGGGGTATATCATTTCTGTATATACCCCATGGTATATACAGAAATGATAAATTCAGGTGAAAAAGACAATTTAAAGACAAAATTATGATTTGACTTAAATCACTGGAGTTAGAGAAGCAGATATTCGAATTGTTTCTTAGATAGGAACTTTAAACATAGACTTCAATTTAAAAATTGTACTATAAATATTATAAACTTATTTAAAGTTTTAGCCACCCTAGAGACGAGAATCCGTTCATTGTCCAAATTTTCCTGTTGATGTGAGCAAAATTATTTTTTTAAGGAATCCTTAGATCCAAATTCTAATTTCTTTGTAGCAGATTTATGTACCGCAAGCTTCTACACTCGTAAACCGCACCCGTTCACGAGTATGAAGCATGTGCAGCCAACGCTCTCTTTGGCGGCACAAGAAACTATAATAGCTAATAGGTTGCAATTTTGTACTATTATATTTACTTCGTTATGAAAATGAATAATCTTCGAACTATTTTTGATAGACCACTTCATAGCGGGTTCTTTTTACATCCCACAATCTGTCAAAATGTGTAAATCCCATTACACCGGCTTACTTAACTTTGTTCGCGATGTTACGGAACCCATTAAGAAAATGTTTCTATACCCATAAGAAACCTGTTTCTCTTTATTTTACGAGGATGTAGGAAGATGTTTACCATACCTACATGCTATGGTAACAATTTAAAACAAAAAGTACAACATTGAAACGATAATAAATGAGTTGACGCAGTAAACAGGTAGGGCAAGTTTAGGATTGACAGAATCCTTGGTAACTTTACACTTTGTGAAACTTCGTCGGACGAGTTATTTATACTAAAGCACTTAATTATTTATAAGTTATCTTCCTTGTGGGTTTTTTGTGGGATTGGAATTTTGTACTAAAGTAACTTATGATAAGTTATATTTAGAAGTACAGAGTATCTATACGTTTAGTTGATAGTACATATGTATAATGTTTTTTATTCCAAGATGTTTAAGTTGGTATATTAGTTACTACCTCTTGTAATTATGTATAATTAAGTTTATTTTGAACATGCGAAACGTCAAAGTACGATAATACTCGTAGTAATACTAAAACAACAAGTTTTCTTATTGTTCTACAGGGTCAGGAAGTACCAAGTCGACTGGCTAGCTCGCCTAACGCGTACATTTGACTTTTCGTTATAAAAAGTTTAAGAACAAATATGGAAACGTTAGTAAATCGACTGTTTCGTACATTTTGCCAAGATATTTCTTTTTACAATTAATATTCTTTATAACAGTTAACATTTTTTCGCGATTTAGGATAGATCTCACAGTAAAATTTGTTCATAATAATAAGCAGAACAGGTCTTATATAGCATAATTATATGCGATATCTGCAACACTCCATATAATAAATTAAGCAGATGTATATCTCTCGCAGTGTTTCTAGGTAACATAAGTACCTATTCGAATAAACTTTCATTGTAGAAACTTTTCTTAGTTTGGGGTCAGATAGTAGTGTGTGAAAAATGTCCATCCACAATAAAATTATATCCTTACTTACTTGTTTATAAATGTGTATTACTTCTAGCTGATCCCACAAATGTTCTACTACTTACATAAACTACTAGTAGCTCCCTGCGGATTTCCCAGCATAGTTCTAAAAAGTCTATGTGTACTTCCAAACTATAATCTATGTTCCAAATTTTAGCTCGATCCGTTCATACGTTACGACGTGATTGAGCAACAAACATCCAAATATCTACACATCCACACATTAACATTTATAATTTTAGTAGAAATAATATTAGTATAGATTTAACTATTCCGTATTCCTCGATTATGGTAAATGAGATACTCGTACAAGTCACAATGTTTTGCAAACCCCGTTGCTCACCGCGCGTGTCGCAAGAAACATAATACAATAGGTCGACAGACAATGAACGTACATTCGAGAATGTAGTTTACACCTTTTAGCTAAAATAAAGGATGTATGTACCTATCTGATTTTTGTTGTGATAAGGACCATAGATAAAACGAATAAAAAATTGTAACTGGACGTCTGAATTATTTTGTACATACATTTTAAATTACATATACATTATACATTGTACCTAAATTACTATTACTAGTACTAATTACGTTAATAACTTCTAAAAATAAATAAATATGGTTGATTTATGTAGTAGAGCAAAACATAATAAGGAAATAGTAAAACGCCAAGACGCGCAATAAATAGTTCTAGTCGACACAACTAGGTATTCTTGGGATACTAGCCCTGCATTCAACGAATCAATCCATAGGGAAAGTTTCTTTCAAGTTTAAATAATCATGGGTGAGGCATGAGCCAGAATTATTGATAGCTCGAATAGAAGAGAATAAATAAATAATATAGCTTTAATTATTTAAAAACCCGACTGCAAAAAATCATCAGATAAGAAAAACATTATGTAATATTATTTTTTATTTTTTTATTATTTAAGGCAATTTACCATAAGGCCATATTGTTAAAATGAAATAAAGTATTATTATAATACAACATACTATCTAAGGACACTTGGGTGATTGAACGTTTCTAACGATATCTTAATTGTTTAAAACCATGCAGCCGTTTCGAAGAAACGTGGGAATAAAGAAATTTACAAACATACAAAACACGCGCGAAAAACATAACCTTTCTTTCAGTAAAGTAATAAACCCCTTTACTTTATTTAAAAAAAAGGGTAAAATCTTACCTGTAAACCACTTCTATTGAGTGAGAAACGGTCTCGATCCAAGAGATCTCGTTCATGCGGCAGAGGTGAGTTGGATCTTCTCGGAAGCGTAGCATGTCCAGGTGATACTGACTCTGATATGTAAACTTCATCTGTAACAAGGATAAATATAATTAAATCATGGCAATTAAAAATAACGTACAAAATTTTACTCATTCCATATCATTCACATATTACTAAGACAACAAAAACGATGAAAGAAGAAAATGTATGGGCGACATTTAAAATGCAGTTAGTTAATTCCAATGTGAACTGGTCGAATTTGATTTGTCTATTTTTGTGCATGCAAGTTTTTTTGTGTATTTAAATATAGCTGTGTCCTGTTTTAGAGTGGCGAGAATAGAGCTAAGATAAATTGTGTTGCATAAATAAATCGGTGCACTAATTCGATACTTGTTTTGTACCATCGGCATCGTTATCTTTTAACTCAATCCAATCATCTTTTTTTATGGTACGGCATCGTTTTCCTCTCGTCAGTGAATTATCGCACCATTCTAAAGATCTCAAAAATGAGTCCCTACACGATAGCACTTCCTGTAAAAATGACAGCTTCTCACCAGATTTTATTATACCACTACTCGTTTCTTCTTTTATAGATCGTTCTGATTTCGGAACCTTTCTTGGAATCTTTTTTTGCGGAGCTAAACTCTTGGAGCTCGCTTCTTGTTCAGTGGCCAATAATAGTTTAGTTGTGGATTTTGCCAGATCATCATCGATAGCTTTGGTCAAATCATCATTTATGATTCGGTTTAAATCGTTATCAGTAGTTTTGGATACAAGTGCAGTGGATTGATTTGGGAACTCATCGTCAATTGGTCTCGTAACGATTAGTTTCGGCAATTCATCTTTATTTGCGTGCCGTGAACTTGTTGGTGCTTGATTCACCGTGTAACTTTTTCTTGGGGCACGCACCAACGCTGAGGTGGAAGTTTCCTCTGGCGAATCAATTTCATCTTGATTTGATTTACAACAAAGACACCGCCAAAGTTTTTCACAGCACGATGATTCTCTTCTGTCGGCTTCATACTTGGATTTGTATGAATTTACTGGGAAGTAAGAAGATGAGTCCGGTTCTTCAGTCATAAAGCGAGGATTTTCAAACGGCATATATTTAGAACCTGTTCTATTATCGTCAAAGGTTCCCATTGAAGCACTTGTCACAACATAAAACACGTCACGTACAGTGAGTGTACACTATTTATTTGTTGTTAATTCACATAAAATCCTCATGTTATCGTTGTATTACGCTAGTTGGTCCGGTTGTTTCCTGTTGAATTTGCGATAAAATTCGAGATACGCACAAATCACAATGCAAAACGTATTCACGGTGTTAATGATCTAATGCAGTGCAGTAGATCGGAAAGGAACGTACAATTAGTATATGCGTGAGTGACATACTAGTAGGGCCATATTAGAAACAGGAAAATTAGCAGAATTAACGGATTTAACTTATACTATGGGATAAGCAGATTTAACTATTTTACAAGCGTCCTCAATAAAAACATCTGAAATACATACATATAATATATAATAGTTAAATATAAAATAATTGATGTTGTAAGTAGAGCAATTGAACGTTAGAAAAGTCGAAAAAAGTTATCATACCAGTCGACTTCTGAGGCAACCCTAGGGTACTCCAACGTAATGTTTTCTTAGGTTTATCTCCATCAGGGTTTGATCCAATAGCTAAAGATTTCGTAGAGACAGACAAATCTTTGTGTTTTATTCCTAATACTGGTAAGGAAGACTTGAAATTTGGCCGTGGAATTTTATGAGATAACTGCGGGCTTTCGACATCGGTTCCTGATTCCACACTATGTCTGTTTGAAACAGTATACTTTGGTACCGTATCTGCATCATGTAAATCTCTAGTAGACGATCCGGAATATCCTGATTCTGATTCATTCAAACTAGCACTATCTAGTTTATCTGATGATGTTTGTTCTTTAAGCTCTAGGGATATATTTTGAATACCTTCGATAATTTTATCTATATCCTCTTGATTTTTGTTCGTATTTATTGTTCTTTTATTATCTGTTTTATTTCCAAGTTTTGGAGTTGAGGTATCGATTTGTATTTTGTGCATAATGTTTTCTGTAGAATTCGTTGGTGTAAACCTTCTATGAGAAATCAAAGGCAAATCTGACACTGGACTGGTTTTTCCTCTGTTCAAGTTTTCTATTTTCAATGATTTACAAATGAAATGCTTAGGAGATACACTCGATGGAGCACTAGAACGTCGACTTTTATCTAAACTACTGGTTGAAATTCGACGAGTTGGCGGAGGAATAGAAGCTTGGAAAACTAAATTTGGCAAAATTTCATCTTTTTTAACTACGTTGTATCTTTGTGACAATTTTGAACTTTTAGGTGTCTCTTCTTTATTCAAACTAGCAGCATGACTGTCGACTTTGCTGTTGTCTAGTTCATCCAGATTTTCTTGGCTTTGCGTAATAAAAGTGTTGGATGTAATACTAATACTAGGACTTTCATATACTTTTCGAATAGTGATTTTTGGCTGCACAATTTCTAGTTTCTTATAATTTGGCGATAACGCGTTTTCTATTGAACTATCTGTAACATTGTAGCGTATGTCACTTTTATCCAAAGTAACATTATCTTTGGTTCTAAAAGAACTGTTTGGAGTAGGTGTTTTACGTTTTATCGATTTATAAGCTTCAAATAGATTATATTCCTTGATGTAGTCCTGTATCTTTTTTTCTTTGTCATCTTCAGGTTTCTGCTCGGAAGTTGTAATATCTAACTTCGGTATATCTATTTCAGATTCAGTAGAACTTTCTAATTTGTCAGGTTGAACTTTGTTATTTTTTAATTTTTCAATTTGGGAAATATTTGTTTGTACTGATTTTTCTGTTATTTTTTGTTCCACTTTCTTCCCAATTGCATAATTTTCACTTACTTTCTGTGTAAGGGGAACGGCTTTCGGTTTCGATAGCTGTGAGGCTAAGAATGAATATAGTTTATACTTTTGTCTGGTTTCCCTTCTGATTTCTGGCAGAGTAATCGGTTTTGGATCTGATATTGATTCAGAAGTTACATTCGTAAAACAATTCCAACACGACACTTCACTTTTTTTAGGGTCACTTTTAGTCTTCCCATTATTTCCACTTGCGGCCACTGTTTCACTAACCATCGTTAAAAAATTCAAATGCCTCCAATCACGAAGACAATCCTTGCTAGACTAAACTGACTCCTAAAGCAACTAGAGCTTAAATATAAACAGATAAGCTCGTAATGCCATTTAAATTGGTATAATATTCATGGTTCGAGTATTACGTAACACTTCATATCGAACAACAGTCTCGAATGAAGTCTGACCAGTTTTTAATCGTTATGTTAAGTAAATACCAGGCGACCTTAAGATATATTATTTTGCTATCAGGTAGAGACAGACGTATCGCTCGAAATTATCCTAGAAACATTTCAAAACCTCGTATGGTCATTCTAGTCTAACGTTCAGATTAGGTACTTACCTTACATATGAACGCTTGGGTCATAGATCAATTTCATTAGTTGGAGTTCTTTAGTACATGTATGACGATATATGACGAAGTACGACTGGAATAGTATGTTTTAATAGTATTTTTTTTATCTTTTACTTTATTTCACTGAATCTATGTAATGTTATTAATAATTACTTTACTATACCTGCAATATTTTTTATTTATTTTTTAGTGCAAGAAATTAATTACAGCTGGTCAAATTATTTAACTAAACATTTTCACAACATAGATAGGTGGCATAAGTTAAAGCTGATTACAACGGTGGCTCCCTCTCGGTACTAGCAATTTCATCTGGTTATATTTTCTAGGGTTGTTGATCGTATTAAATTAACGCAACTTGTTAAATATACATAGTTAAAAGTAACCCTCCAATAAATTTGCGTAAAATTAAATTTCGTAAGCTAAGTTGACCTCGGAATTAACTTAATTTGTTATTTAACCTCCAGCTAGGTGACAAATACACTAATCTACTTGCCCCGATAATTAGTGAAACCGATCTGTATTTATAAAGTTTAGATCATATTGCGATAAGTTATTTTATTCCAGCATCTAAATTACCAGTCTCCTATCAAGATCATCTAAATTTATGATCGAATATAAAAATTAAATAACATTTAACGACTGTGAGTTTCAGATAATTAAATCAATGTTTTAATGTAAAAAAAACTACAATCTCGAAGTAGTTTACTGTTCCATGACAAGAGTCTTCAAAATAAAGTAACGAAATGGTTAACTAATTGTTTATTCATATAATTATGATAAAAATAATATCAGTACGATGAAAATAGACGCAATTTTTTTTACGGGATACTCAAATGTTCAGTCTAGCCCGATTTAAGTTTCTGCTGCATTAGACGGTATCATTTCAGTGCCAAGAGGACTCCTACGCTTTAAAAAATCCGCTATATAATCCTTACTAATATTATAAATGTCAAATGTTTGATCTTTATTGCTCGATCACGTTGGAAAGGTTAAATGGCACGGGTTGCAATTGGATAGCATGAAAACCCTCTAAAAACACACGAGTCCTAAAATCAGACGAAATTACGTAAAAGTAGTGGGGAACTGGGGAGGACCCTACATCGCACCATAAATCACCAATCATTAAGTGCGATGTAGGGTCCTCCCCACTACTTTTACGTAATTTCCTCTGATTTTAGGGCTCGTACGTAGAGGGTTTTAGGCTACATAATTATTATGGCGAGAAAGTAAAAGGAACGAAAACTACGCTGGTAAAACCGGCGCTGTTATTACTTGATGAATGAAAAAAGATAAATTTTCGTGCATAATAAATATTGTAGTGCATTGATTACCATATTATATTTTATTGATGAATCTGAGTGCTAGGTGCCGATCATTTGCAAATTAATGATTATACTACAATGGACTCGTTTTCAGATGGTGAAAATTAAAAAGGCATGAACGCCCCTGGTGTTGTAATTGAGAACTAATTTGACATGTTAATTCATCTGACTGATAGCTTAACACTTAGTGCATCGGGACCTTATTGCGGAACGATACGGGTCACAATAATTTGGTTGCCTGGAAGAGATTGCTCTCAGTAATAAGGCCGCCATTTGTGGCGCTAGTTCATAATTGCGTGTTGCTGTATTTTTTTTCCTGTTTTGTGTCACAATAAAGAGTTATCTATCTATCTATCTAATAATAGCGGTGCGGAAGTGGTGAGTTTTATTTGATCGACAAATTAGTAGCATGCACAGACCCGTACCATGATACTAATTGGTCCAAGATTTAGAACGCAATCCTTGAGCGGGTTTTCCCTGTTGGGTGCAATCTTGGCGTTCTCATCTCGATAGCGAATCGGTTTCTTCTAGGTAAGCGCGCATTGTCGCGGCCAGATGGCGGTTAAGTGTAAACCTATAATATAAAAAAAACTTATGCTGCGAGCATTCATTGTAAAATGTAGGTTTGTGCATCAAGAAAAATTATACATAGTATATTATGTATACCTACACAGATACTTTAAAGAGCTCTCCTAACACATATAGAGTTAGGTTAGGTTAGCGTCAAAAAACAAAAAATGTTCATAAAAGTTGATCATAACAACCCTGTCATAGAATAACATACCTAACCTACTGGTGACTCGTAATTCACATTCACTTTATCTGTGTCCGTGACCACAGGTGACTGTTCTGTCTGTGGCGTGAATTTAACTCGCTTAATATATGCTTAATAAATTAATTCGGTAAATGTATAGCTTTACTCGTAGGTTTAGCGTTGACAGTACACGTTTAAATGTGTTAGCGGTAGGTATTAGGAAAACAATAAAACTCTATTGTAATTGACGGTATTAGTGATTAGACACTTTGATCATAGATACTCAAACGAATATAACTTTTACATTAATTATATTCAGAAATATCTTACATTTCAGAAGAATTTAAAGAGATATATAATTTTTTGTTACTCCTGATAGCAAAATAAATCAACGTCAGTTCACATTAAAATACCTCAAATACCTGACAAAATTATAATATTAGTAAATAAATTAAAACTCACACTTTTGCTTAAATCAACGATACAAACATAATGCAAAACAAAAAAAAAATTACACAATAACACGTTATCAATGAAATCGCCTTTTGAATTTACTCTCGTTTTTAGTCATACTGATCTTCAATTTATTTTTAAGATGTTACAGTCCAATTTTCAATGTCAAGAAAGTATCACGTAGATCACGTATGGCAAAAGACGTGACATAAATATTGGGCATTACAATGCTGTTACAAACCCAAAAGGATGTCATTGTCGCTTGTATTTTCCACTCTCTATCCACAAATTACCTTTCTTTGACTTCATTGACTACTAAGTGCTTAGTAAGACTTTTGTTTTAACATGCACTTTCTACGTGAATATAATAGGTACCGTAGCTCAAATTTACCGTGTTGCTCTAAATGTAGTCAACGTCGTAGTTACCGTTTTTATGATTGATTCTCCTTCCTATCTTTGTAACTTAGCTGTACTCGTTCCGAAATGTATAAAAAAAAGCCGATAGAACTGAAAACGTAACGTGAAACCGGAGGGCGTGGCAATGAACATGGCCATTTAGATATTCTGACGCATTATGGCTAGATGGCCTATAGCCATGGTCGGGAGTTACCCGAAGATTTCTTATCATTCCCGAGAGTGACGCTAGAATTCAATTCAAAGCCCACGAAAAATCTGTCTGTGCCAAAAGAAGTTTTCACTTTAAAAAAAACGCAAAATGGCGGCGCCGTTCAAGATTCTGAATTAGTTTTGAACAAAGGCCGTTGCTTATCTGCCTTTTGGCACGTCTCTTAATTGAATCCAGAGTCTCTAGCTGGTACTTAACCAACTCATCGCAAAGGGGCGAACAGCACCTACTCTATACAAGAGCTAATCTGTGCTTCGTAATCCGTGCAAATGTTGAGATTCGCAGTACCTTCGCGCCTTTGCCCAGTTTTCTGGAAGATAATTTAGCTTTGGAGTCGATGAAACAGCCAAAGTTGAGCGCAGATGTAAATGACAAGTCATAATTGGAACAGATATTTTTGAAATACAGTTTTCTTCAGCGCTAAAGCGTACAGCGGTAAACTCGTACTTCTTAAGAGTTTGTGAGTATCTTTCATCTGCACTTGGAAAGATCTCAAAGGCCACCACAACGTATATAAATATGAATAAATAAATAAATATGAATATTGGTGGATAATTCACACACAACACCATCTGACCCCAAACTAAGCAAAGCTTGTAAAATGGCGGTCAGATAGCTGATATAATACTTATATAGTTGTAAATACATACTTATCATACATAGAAACACCCAGACACAGTACAAACATTCGAATTCATTATATAGTGAAGAGTGTAGAGTAATTTTCATTGTTATTAAGTTTTGTAAATAAAGACTCGTTTACAAAATGAAGTTTTACTCTGATGACTATAAGTAGGTGAGGTGAAAGTATTTTCGTCCTATTTGATAATAATTAATCCAATAGCTAAAACCTTAAAGCGGCTCTAGCACAACGTTGAACAATGTAACCTATATTAAAAATCTTTCGCAAATAAACCATTAATAATTTCACGAGTACTTAAAATGTAACCCTTTAAGGTATTTATTGTTTGCATAAGCTTTCTTCCGTCATATTGCATAATTTTGCGAAAAGTTGGTCAAACTAATTGGACGTATTGGCCAAAGTACACCTACGCACGTATACCTTCACAATCACCCGAGTCGTTAACCAATGTCAATTAACAGTTTTGTTTCCCGTGAGAAGCACACAATTCACTTTTATTATACACTAATGCTTACAATACACTTACAATACATGTACGAATTAATTTGGCTAAATAGTTCTATTTTTACAAAAGGCAGGCCTCTGATGGCCTCTACTGCCTACTGAACTTTGAGCTGGCGCAGAAGGTCCCCATAGTCCTAGTAATCTATACAATATACAATCGCGCAACAAGCATGGATGTCCCATTCGTCTAAGTTATTATATATATATATATATATATATATATATATATATATATATTTTATGTAATTATGTTATTATATATATATGTTTTATGTTATTATATATGTTTTATGTAATAAATATGATCGTTAAAATGCGAGTTCAACCATAAACCTCTGATTAATGACAAAGTAATAACAGATAAATGATTTCTAGAATACAAATAACTTCGTTAGATGGTAGACTCTCTTAGTCTGACTCCATGCCTGGCCTGCCTGGTTAAAACTTCCCAAACTAATGTCTTATGCATCTGTATTGGAAATACCTTACTATAGTAATGATTCTAGGAAGAAAGCTCATGCCAAAATATGAGCTTAAGCGCGAATAGTCGTTTAAACAACGTTCCGATGAAAGCAGAACATTTCCTTCTAACTGTAAAGTATACACGAGTAGGCATAGCATAATGATGTAAACAGTTGCATTAATGCAACACGACCGGACAGACACGCGACATTTGCCGATAACATGGACATTACCATATCATTGACATTGCAAAACACTCCAGTGTACAACCGGCACTTAGTGCGACCAAGTTGCTGGGCAGAATTAAGGCAAGGCAAGGCAGCAAGGACCCAGTCAGGCTCATAAGCAGGACCTGAGTGGAGTTTTTCATAGGCCACGAAAATATCAGCGGGCGATCAAAATAATTTAAAAATGTTTCCACATTATTTCAGTGGATAAAAAGGTTTTTCCAAGCCTTTTCAAGCCCCAACTAGACCCAGTTGCCCAGGAAGTTTTACTGCTTTGCCCAAACGGTTAATTGCCAACAGCAAATCTAATTGTTTTATAACCTAAAATTGTATTGTATTATCTTTTCTAATTTATTTCTTTAATATTGAGTTTTAGTTTTAAAATGGAAACTTTCGACAATTTCGCAGTTATACATTATTGGTATTAGCAATGGGGTGGCGCGTTGAAATCTTTTATAGATACTACGCACAAATCTTACAAGAATGATAAATGATAATAATGTAATTAAATTAATTTAAACTTCCCTTTAAACTGAAATACTCATTGTTTGTTTTAGAAAGCGTGTAAAAACTTGATGACAAAAACTATCACGTTTCGTTAGTCAAAGAATAACTACGAGTAGATTGTTTCTGACATTGGCGTTTTAAATGTGACTATGCGGTAAAAGAAGAATCAAAAACATATCTAAGCCACGCCAAAACAATAAATTCCATTTTACGAATGTATTTTCACGTCAAAATATATGTAAATACGTTCGTCAGCCCATCGTTCTGTCATGATATTGACAGAACCTTTGATTCGAGCCAAAGTCGTTTAAATGTTGAAATCTTAACATGACTTCAACATTTAAACAACTTAACATGACTTCAACATTTAAACAACTCACATAAGCGCCATCTATCCTTAATAAGTTTGAATAAATTTACTGTCTCATCTGAAATGTCTCATTTTAAGTGTGTTATAATCATCGAACTCTTAAAAACGCAGAAGCAGCAAACGCGCTTCTACTATGGCGATGCAAAATCAGGTGACGTCTCCTGATTTAGTCTCAGTCGCAACAAGGAGTTGTGTACGTTCGCTGACAATTCAATTTTCAAAATTTTCAAACAAATTTTCGCCACGTTACGTTGTCTTTAGATTATGGCATACCTCATCTTCGTTTCTTTAATTATATCGGTGGTTATAATACTTATAATAATGTTATACTTAAAATAATAAAGTAACAGGTCTGTAACATCAATGATTTGCACATTATACTTATTGCAAACATCTCGACCCAAATATTGCGTAAAGTAAAACTCTTATAAGTTCAACTATCTCTACAGTATGTTAATTTTGTAGATAAACATTGTATAATTTCGTTCGCCTGCCCGTGGCCTAATACTGCAATCGACCTTTAAATGATTGTTAAGTACTTGGGGTTTATTGCGCTGCTATTAGTGGAAATAAGGTACGTATCGCCAAATCAGAGTGAATGGGTCTGTTAAAGCTTATAGCTGGAATTTAGTATTTATTGTTAACAATGTCAGAAAACTGTCGATGTTCTTCTTTACCTAATTTTTTCTTTCTCATTATCACATAACCATTTGATTGTGGCAATATTTAAAATGCTCTATTTTGGACATATGTCCACTGTAAGGTCTGGCCAAAAGAGTAAAAAAGGTATTAAATAAAAAACTACTACTCGTAGAAATAACAATAGTTCGAATCTGATTTTCTGTGTTAAATTTATAATATTTATGAATACCAATTTAAAATACATATCTAACCAGAATGTGTATGGAAAAATTGTTAAAGCGGAACAAAATTTTACACATCACTAATTGCTGATAGATAAACTAGTAAAGTAAGTAATTAATTTTTCAAGTGGACTGTGTAAAGGAGGTCTACAACAACTATGCATTTATACTGTAAAATGCTAACTAATGTGAATGATTGTGAATAGATAATCACAATTTCCATTTATCAGTTAGCACTTTAGTGACGACTGTACACAATCACTCTCATATTCGTCATCGTTTTTGTCACCATGCCTTCTCACCATAGGCCAAACCATGAGAGTCTATTGCTTCTAATTTTTTCTGTTACCGGAGTACTCTCTATGTCTCAACTGCATGCGATCTTCTTTCACCCAGTTCCTTTGTTGGGCAACAAAGGGATTGGTTGACTGACATACTAATAAGACGATAGAGCTTGTAGGCACAGGTAGGCCACGTGTTTTGTAAATGCTCGATGTGATCTTCGACCCGCATGTCATTGCTGAGACCTGCCACATTCTTACCCAAACTCAAAATGAAGTTAATGCGACAAAATATCTGGTACCAGTGGCGACCTTCGAATTCACGACAAATTAGGTTAGAATTGGCTTAGAAGTACAAATTAGTCATTGACGTTGGCTTTAAATGCGAAGAAAAACAAAGTGAGGACACTGATATGTTACAACAAAGATATATTTCGAGGATATGTATCATCCGCCAGCCCGCATTTTGCCAGACTGGAGGCCTTGGCTCTCTTCTTCTAAGACAAGGCCGTGAATCTCGCCAGTAAGAACAAACAATATGTGGACTGTTTTTGCTAAATGAGGGAAAGCATGATATACAGTTATTTTGTGAAATCTATGCATAATAAATGATTATGCACATATCAGTTCACATGGCGTGAAGCAGGTAATTATTAAATTATTGTACCTACTAAAATAATATTAGCATTGACTTTTAGAGGATTCGTTTTGCGACAGGCGTTTTGTATTTAACGATATTAGACTTATCAATCCCAAATTTTATGGACTTGAGTAGAAAATAATTACCGATTTCTAATTACACTTATTAGCCGTGGTTTTGCTACTTTTCATGTAAATTTGATTTCGGATAGGTAAGCTCATGTCATGAAAGAACTATAAAATGGTTTTGGAAGATATGCGTATTTTTTTGTGTTAAGCCCATCTTATGCTATACTTATTTGTCTTTAACTTTTAAGACAAATATCACAACAACGAGATAGCATTAAACACTTTCATGAATTAACAATTAGCAAGATATTTACAAAAAATAACACGTACGTTTGTGTTTAATTTGTTTTTGATATAAGTATTAGTTAATTATAGTTGAATGGTATTTTAAAATCCGTGAAAACCCCTTCCAGAGACAGAAAACATACAAAATTATGTATGTTTTTTAATATTTTATACAATATATATTTATATATTTTAAAATTGCGTTGTTAGCGATAAGACTAATAATTGAGCATTGTTTTATAATAGTATCTGTAAACAGATGCCCTCTTTTTTAACGCGGTATTGATTACCTGTAAATAGAGAGTTATTGTATTTGTAATTGCTCTAACATTTAAAATGTAAATTGAATATTTTAGGTATAAGAAAGATTTCGTTTTGTACTTTTCATAAGTACGTAAGCCATTCTACTTAGATGTAGGTAAACGGACATCTACTTAAGCATCAACTTCTTACTATTTGGTCAGGAAAATGTTGTGTGATATAACTAGTATAGAGAGATTTGTATTTAATCGATTTCCAATATCGGACCAATGGTTTACAACATGTTTTACAACAAGAAAAAGGAGTTATTCTGTACAAATAACATGATTTCTGATAAACATTTATTATACCACTTTCATTTCATAGCAAACATGTTGCAATGGTAGACTCCGTCTGGGTGTACGGTACTTACAGCACCTTTACCAGTTATTCTACCGTCAAGCGGTAATGTGCAAACATGATTGTATTCCGGTTTAAAGGACAATGTTTCCAGATAAATTACAGGGCATAGAGAGTAGCGACTACCACTGTGATTTATCTGTGTGTGTGTGTGTATTCATCTTATATCTCTGGGTGACGAGCACTGAGTGGTAGTCGGACACACTAGGTAACAGTATTCAAATAGCTTCGTGACACTGTACTGTTGTTGTACCATTGCTACTTTATTTTAAGGTGTTTCTGTATTTTGTTTTATTATTTAAGTGCAATTAAGAGTTTATCTATCTATTTCTCATGGGCAGGCGTATTACTTACCATCAGGTCCTGCTCGCCCATTCCCTCTATATGCACTATAAAAAAGCTTTTGGTAATTTTATTTTCCAACGCTTGTGGTAAATATTGTTTTAAAACTTTCGGGATTTGAACACATAATGTTTATAGTGTACAGGACTTAATCACGATTTAATTCATTGTTTAAATACCTCGACGTTTCGGCAGCTTTACAACCGCCGTTACTTGTGATATGTTTTCAAAAAAAAATCTGCACCGTGCTACCGAAACTATGTAAGATGTAATGTAACAAATTTTGCATTATGTTTAAGGATCTTATTGTAAAAGTGAACTAAAAGAGTTAAGTCATCGTTTACAGTATAGTTAATTACTCAGTATATATAATACTCTTGAAATATATCAGATTAATTGCATCGGGAAGCGGCACTGCACGAAGAATGTAATTACGACGATGCTATGCAGAAGGTCAGCCACATTTGCAGTAAGGATTGGATAATGTGGTACTATGTACTATGTATGTGGGAGTCTGTGCTGACTGTTAGTTAGTCTTCGTAATATAGTGATAGTGATTTTTATCAAATCCAACCTGTCAGTTATTGACTCGTAAATGCGGAGGTCAACGGTTATTAGATAAGTTATTTAGACAAAAGTTGTTAGAAAAAATAAAACGAGTTATTGATGAATGATTCCAGACATTCGATTTAGATTTAATATTAAAGGTATAGTAAACAATAGCGAATGTATCGGAATAAACTTTGATGTAAGGTATCGTATTTTGGACAGTGACAGCTATTGACGTATGGTAACTACGCGTTATTTTCTATTTTGTAATAAATATTCGTGGATATTTCTCATACAATATTATCTAGCCCCAAAAGCGTAAAGCTTGTACTATGGATACCAGGGGGGGTCCACAGCCGAAATAAAACTGTCTTAGTTTTGATGTTTCTATCTCTTTCCTTTTCGTTTGAAATGATACAGATGACAATAGCAAAGCCAAAGCCGATTTAGTTATGCGGTAGTATCTGATACATACTACTAATATCGGTTGTACATATAAGCAAATAAATATTGACAGTAAATCTTCCTCTTGTAATTAATAGACACTTTTAAAGTAATTGATGGTATTAAACTTATTTGGAAAGCCATAAACGGTGTTATTTTAACATCGCTTAGAAAGTAAGAATGTAACGAGACGCGGTTTCCCATAGCCATGGCGATAGAAAGTGGTCGCTACAACCTTTGAATATACGTTGGCTGTAGCGGCTTAGCGAAACAGTAAATATTGCGACTCGGGATCTGATCAGTATGATCTCATTTCTAGCCTTTAGTTTACCTGATTATGTCAAATCTATTGTGGATAATCCATTATGGTGGATAAATTTGAGAGGAAGTTTGGCATACTAATTAAATAATGGACATTTCTCTACAATACTACAGTAATACCTCGGATTTACGCGATAGGTGGGACCAAGCGATAGTCGTGTAAGTTGAATTCGCGGGAATCAGGGTTATTTTTTTTTATTATAAATTATTATAGTCGGGACTTATTTTTTACGACTTAATAAAAGATACATCGATGTGCACTGCTGCACACGTAAAACAATTCTATGAGGAATACATCCAACCTTGTCGTAAACCGAACACTCGACAGTGCGGAGTGGGCAAATGAAAAACAGCTACCTCCAAATTTGCGTAAAACGGGGTAGTGTATGCCGGGGTATTACTGTATCTCTAACCCCAAATTAAGCATAGGAGGATGTACTATATGAGATCCAAATAGCTGATATAATACTCATATTATTATGTAGTTGGAAATACATTATTGCTATACATAGAAACACTCAGACAGAATAAACATTTTATTAATTAGACAAATACTTGCACTGGATGGGAATCGAACCTACGGCACGTACGGCTCCGCAGGTAGACTTACTATTACTACCAACTAAGCCAATATGTCTGTCAATAGGATATTTCATCACCTTTTGTGCCCAAAATGTTTTAATCTTAAGTTTAACCACTGTTTATTTTTAGTTTTGTGGTATAATAAAGTGGTAAGTATTGTATTGTTCATTAAGTGTCACGTC
The DNA here is from genome assembly GCA_017562165.1 of Ectropis grisescens. Lineage (NCBI taxonomy): Eukaryota > Metazoa > Arthropoda > Insecta > Lepidoptera > Geometridae > Ectropis > Ectropis grisescens. The sequence continues at coordinate 17,134,268 of CM029775.1, read as the reverse complement.
CCAGTACAATTTTTACATGAAGCAACAAATTCAACGATTTTGTAAAACCAGGGTAACTTTTCCCTTAGTATTCCTATCCATCACCTAGTATATGTATGTGTCATCTCTGTTGCTTCCAAGTGTTGCCAGTTACTGTCTTGCTATGTGTAAGTGGATGTTTGTAAATTTTTCTAGAGTGAGTAATGTTACAGAATGTTGTTTGTCGACGAGAAAGCCGTAACAATGGATAACCAACTTATGTAATGAGATGAGAGACTTTACTATTCGATTGTTTGTTAGGGAAAATCTCAATGGACTTTTATAATGTCTTAATAACTTTACAAGGTGCTGAGGCCTTAGAAACTTTTATGACAGGGCTGTGAATATGTTAACAAAGTAGGGGTAGAATGATTGATGGGTAAGTTTATGTATTTGTTTGTTCCATTTCTAATCTACTTCTTTACAACGGGACCTACCTACTTTATGTGCAGAATTTATGCAGAACTGTAACTATTAAGCCCGAACAGAACTACGTACGATCTATAAACCATTAAAAAAAATCCTAGAGGTTCGGTCGAGCGCATACCTAAAAATACACTAATAATATACGGTGAAAGTTTGTGTGTTTTCAAGTGTGTATGTTTGCTTAATTTGCGTACCTCTGTAAAGGTTAAACGGATTTTAATGAAATTACATACGTAGTAAAGACATTGGTTGGATTAAGACATAAGTTACAGTTAAAGTTCATGGTTGTCACCTAGTGGACAACAGAGTTCAGCTAGTTAACCATAAAGATATCTCCGCTGTCCAAATAAACTAATTCTAGGCAATACGTCTTGAGTAAATCGAGTACAATAGTAGTTCCTCCCACGTAGAATTTCTTAAAAGGTACGCCTATTAGATGTAAAAAAAGTTTATATTCAATTTCGTAAGTTTTCCTAAACAGGAGTATACGGAGCTTGCACCACGGCCGCTATCTAAGATTTACTTCATGATAAACATGAGAGCGGAGGTGTGTGTGTATAAACAAACGTTGCACAACACGTATCAACAGTACCACGGGCGTGGAGGCTGTTTGGGATTTATCTTTAAGAATTTTGTATACAAATTATAAATAGTAACAGTTTTGTTCATAGAAAATCACGAGTTCACGGCTTAGCCTACATGGAACGTTTTAACTGTATTGATGTCGATAATTTAAGCACTAATTAATTATTTGTAAGCAAAGAAACAAAAAAGATCATACCAACTTATATTTTCAGGAACAGTAAAATTCAAAGGTGACACGATATTAGAAATTAAAGATATTTCATTGATAATACTTACATATACTCGTAATAACGTTTTTTTGTTTATAATACGACTCCATACACGTCAAGCAAGACACGTAGCAATACACCTGCCTATAACAGTAAGTAGGTACAGTGCAATGCAGTTATTTGAAGTGCGTACTGTAGTGCGTTTGTCACCCAAATATAATTATATAAGATAATTTATCTTTTTGCAATGAAATATCCACAAACACTGAACCTTCAAATCAGAACCTAGTAATATTTGTACATTAATTACTATGACACGTTAATAGTTAACACGTTAGCGGTAAAATAACTCTGAAGGTACTTTTCCAAGCGGATTCTGCGTAGAGTCCTACTGCTTGATGGATAATCGCACAGTCGTGACATAGCGTCGTAGTTATTGTCGCTGTCCAGCTGGTGACAATTAAGAAAATATAATAAAATATACTAAAATTTGCCTATGATTTCAAAGTGAAGCTTGGTTTAATTTTCATGGAACTGAATCCCATAATAAGATTACAAAGTTAAGTGACCACAAAAGTTAACTAAAATATCGGGCGAAGGTAAAAAGTTGTATTGTTTGAGAATGAAGTCATATATTGCATCATCAGGATTCTAGATAACCTCGGATAGACCTCTTTAAAAAAATAACAAAACGTATAAGTCGACTCGCCTTGAAAAATGTAAAGAAGACAACAATGGCTTAATTTGCGCTTTGGTGAATGTTGTAAGCATACACGTAGAAAGCCTTTTAATTATGTACATAGTACATACATGTATAACTGTTTGATTAATCCAAACATACAGTATATTTTTTGTAATATTAATATATGTATATCTTATAAGTAACAATAGCTGTCCTAGGCAAAGATTTCCCCAAATATAAATATAATTTCAATGACCACAGAACATACATATTCGAACCGTTTGGTGTTGAAACATTAGGCCCGTGAGGGCTGAGAGCTCATCTCATTTTCAAAAGCCTTTCCGAGCTCTTGGTCGACCTGACTCTTGAAATCCTAAATGCTAAATGTTTTTGCTTTACAAATTCACATGAATAATATTTCATATTACAATCCTCTAGTAAGAATGGCTCGACTTTATAATGAATTAGTCAGTAAAAAGAGTGAGGTAGACTTATTTTGTTCAAAATTTACAGCTTACAAAAATAATTTGAAAGTTGTCCTCTATACCAAACCCGTCAAGTCGGGTACAGCATCAGAGTTGTGGCTGCCAGCCACACCAAGCACATAATAATTAATGTTATAAATGTTCTCGCACTCTATATTTCAATATTCCTTCCGTAATTATGTCTTCATTATTTTATTTTATTTATGTCTTTATTGTATTAATCCAATTTTGTAACTTTAGTCCTTTTTATATGTCTGTTCTTTTCGCTATTTAAGTATGTACACACTTATTTTTGAACTGCATCCTAGTCTTAAGTTATGCCTAAGTTTCATATTGTGTTTATGCTTGTGGCTTGTATTGTGTGATAAATAAATAAAATAAAATAAATCCCGGCGTTTATTTGGCTTAACGTACAAGCATTATCATTCAGCGTGGTAATAGCACCAGCATGTTGAGCACGCTTCCGACTGGTACTGAACTGAAATAAAATCCTGACGTGTCTCTGTGTGTGTTTGGAGTGGTTGTGTACGGATCTGTGTGTAATTGACCATGGCATAGAATAGGAAACATTAGCCATAATTTCCAATTTTCATGCACTTTTCTTTATTAAAAGCCTATGTAATGCTACTTTTCATATCCGTACTTTGTTAGGACACGCGATAATCGTTCCTAATCATTCTTAACGGGTTTTACGGTACGTGACTACCCCAGCGTAATTTTCTATCAATTTTCTACTCTGAAAAAAGTCTCAGATCTCAACTGGCTGCATACACACAACCACTTATAATAAACTTGCTACGCGTCATGATTTCAACTATCGATGTAGACTTGTAATCTTCATGACTTCATGTCAAAATAGATTTGTTTAATGACTTACTAGCTGAACGCGCAAACTTTGTTATAACATTGAAATTATCAACTAAAAGAACTGTCAAAGGTACGCAACATTACATATAAAAGACTTCACTTCATTATGAGTACATAATGTGATAACAGATGTAGTTCATATAAAACAATAAAAACGCGTTTAAAAAGTGTAACATCGCGAGGAAAACGGTGTGTTCCGAGAAAGATTAAATCTTTCAAGGACATGTGTCTGACTTGGCCAGTGTGGTGGCCTTGGCGCTCCCCTTGTGAGAGAAGGCCCCCAGAAAACATGGAATAAGTAGCCTATTTTTTTATAGTGGGCTGTTTATGCTAATTTGTCTGTTCACATGAAAAAGTTGTTTTTGTTAGATCTCCAGTTCATTCTTTCAGCACTACAATCTTTGCAAATATCGCAATACGCCTACTGCAGTTGATATCGTGCTATTTCATTAAGAAACCATTGATCGTGACGAATTACGCCTTGATCGATTCAGTAGCTGGTATTGATTTATAAGTATTATAAAGAAACGATAAGGAAATTGTACGAGTGGGTAAGCGAAATAAAATTATGTACTTGCAGGGTCGTTGTATCGTAGCATAAAAATACGAGAAATAGCCACATCGCAATAAAGGTTGGATGCGATATTGAATGGTACTCAGTGGCTTTTGATAGATCATCAAAGATTTAAGCAAATCTACATACAAAACTAAATGGACAAATAGGGTTTGTACATTCAAGGGCGGATCTAGCTTTGGCTCCAGGGGGGTCAAATGCCTACGGGGGGTCATATAGTCGTGGTCATGTCACAAGACTGTGCGATAAGCACATGCATGCTTTTAAATCAGTGGTCCACCTAGGTACTGGATCCAGCCCAGGGGGGGTCATGGGGTCATCCTTGGATCAGCACCTGTGTACATTACAGCTTGGCTTCAGAATAACTTGTTAAGGTGCGGTAGGTACTTTTCCAGACGGACTCTGAAATTACTCCTACCACGACAACAGAACGACCGACTACGGTACCATCGAATACGAACGAACGATTATCTACTTTATGCGTTTTGGTGCATTTAAAACAAGTGAATTTATTACTTACGATTGGAGCAGCATATGGACAAAAAAGTTGAGTTTTGCTTGATCATCTCGCTCGTGTCGGCTTTCAATAAAAAAAATATCGGCTTCAACGTCAGTACAATCGTTTCGGAACTACGAAGCAACCGATACGTGTGAGACTCATATGTATACAAATAAGTACACCAAACTTAAAGCCAATAAATAGGTATATGTCTACACACCCCGCTTCATAAATTTTCTTACAAACCATTTCTATCCTAAGGTTGCCTGGAAGAGATTGCTTTTAGCGATAAGGCCACCAATTGTAACACTAGTTTTTACTGTGTTTCTTAACCTGTATAAGCGTTTTTTCTGTTTGTTGTTGGTGTGTACAATAAAGAGTATCTATCTACGTACGAGTAAATCACTCGTAGCACTGCAATGTGCTCGTCGCGTCGTCCAGAAATACGGTATTTGACAATGTTGAAAATATAGCATAAATTATTGATAATCTTATTAGATAACACATTAAATAAACATATTTCACTATATTTTGGAAGATATAGAAGATATTTTTTGTGAAATACGCCAACGAAAATTTAAAAATATTGAATTTTTATCATCGACGTAAACGCACTGTTAAGGATGGCAACGCTGGCGACGTCACACGCCAGTAAATATGCCATATATATCAAACGGTTTCTTTAAAAACAGTGATTTATTTATTGGCGTGTGACGTCACGCGCGTCATATGACCAGACAGCGTTTTTTGGCGGGCTTTTCGAACTTTATACTTTAAACATTTATTTTTAATGTTAAAACAGTGGATCTTGCGGAAATATTCATGTGGTATGTATATTATGTAATCAAAAATCATTTAAACGGTTTTACAAATTTAGTCAAATACCGTATTATGAAGACTTATCTTTTTGCCCTACAATCTCCCTGAAAACTTCAACCTTCAAACTGGAACACAGTAATGTTAGCACATTAGAATAAATGGCAAAAGTGTGCGACTTCTCAAAGCGGACTCTGCAAAGACTCTTATTACTACAAAGCTACTACTTTTTGCGTAAGGTTTAAAAATAGAAAACAAGACATTCCGTTATTGCATAAATAATTACAATCGCGTTGTTTTTTCTAAAATTAATAGATTCATAATGCACAAAGTGAAAGCGTTAACAGCACGCCAATAAAAGAGTTGATTAAATGAACAATCGGTCACATGGTGCGGATAAAAAAACGATTGTGAACAATACTTCCCGAGTTTCATTTCTGTGAGGAAATTGCTAGTGTATAAGTTCTTGTACTAATAGTAAAATAGAATAGGATAACCTATTATGTACATTATTTTTGTCATGAGAAATGAAGTTTAGCCGATTATCTCAATAATAACGTTTACTTTGGTAAGTATCGGGTATTTACTAGGATTATAATTAGTGAATAATGTATAATAGTACGAGTAATTCAGTGTTTACGTAATTCCATTTTAGTAACGAAAGTAGAGGCAAAGTTATTTAATTCTGATAAGTTTGTAGGACATTTGTGATTGACAGGATTAACATGTATCACACTCATTTAGTAACGACGAAATATTGTATGTTTCTGTTTATAAGTGTATATTTTCGTCCCCACGTCTCTCTATAACGGCTGCAAGGATTTGAATGAAATTAAATGCGTAATAAGCTAATAAGTATATTGGCTGAATCAAAACATAAGCTTATTGTCCCGTTATAGTTACTGCGAGGAGCAGCTAAAACTAGTATCCATTACGCATACCTACTCGTATGTACGTTGTTACTTTTTTTTTTCAGGATGATGAACAACACGGTCTTTCACGGAAGAACCTTTCTACCAATAATGCTTACACAGCAGCTTCAAAATCCAGAATTATAGATATATATGTGGGCAAAATATATGTAAATTTACGACATTGACGTAAATGCGCTCAATTTTTTGTAGCAAAAAGAAACATAACATAACGACACCAGCAATCAAGAATTGTTTTTGATAGGCATTTTGGCTTCTTATAACGCTTAATTACAGAGAGTTTACCACAAAATTCTAATAAGTAGTCATTCGGCTCGGCTGATTTAGTAAGTTACCGCTGGTCTAGTCGGGAGAACGCCCACTGCCGATCCACTGGTTCGAGTCCTACGTGCACCACTGTTTCGAAGTAATGTGCGTAATGAACGGTGAAGGAGAACTTCTTGAGAAAATCGGCATGTTACAATAATATTTCAAGGTCACCCACTAACCCCCACTGGCCCAGTGTGGCGGATTATAGCCTTGACCTTGCGAGAGATGTAGAGACCCAGCAATGGGGACATTCAGCGGACTGCGCTTATGCTGCTGCAAACTGGCCGTACTTCATTACTTCAATATAATTTTGCTCTTTTTAACAGTTAATTTAACTAGTGCAAGCAGGTTTTACCTTCAATTCATCTAGTAAGTACGCTTCAGTCGAAGAAGTTATGCGATGACCTTACAAATTCATGTTCGCGATGATATCTCTGTGGTGTATAATAAATAATATGGTCTTTGATTATTGTGACGAGCATAAAATATTAGTTATAAGTAGGTTAAATGAGAATGAAACCATTAAATATAAATACCTATTAGAATCAGTAAATGTTAATCCTTACGTGCGGCGCTTGTATTTTTTGTTCGAGATACTGTGAAAATTAGTATGAACAAAGAGTTTACATTTATAGTATATGTAAACTCTTTGAGTATGAATTAACTGTACTACAATAAGTTGGTAAGATATGAGATTAAAAAAGTTAATGTAATCGATCGGTTATCCTTTCCTAATCTTATGGGCAGACTTATCATTAACCGGAGTTATTTCATATAGCAATGAATTTGATGATATTGTAGTAGATAATAGTAACGGAACTTGGAACTATAGAAATAAAAACTTCAAACTGTGCCAAACCAAGCTTTTCCTTTTTTCACAGATATTTCGTAGATTACAAAGCGTATTATGTATTAGAATTAGCATATCATTACCAACAAACATTGCAAAATATTCAGTTTGTGCGACAATCCTTTCAACATTGAAAAACACTTGTACAAACACAAGTTACTTGAAGAAAACGAGAATATTTTCTAAGGTTTACTACGTTGATATCAGCATCAACAAAAGACGTAATCGTTTCGTTTCTTCGCCAAGGATTTTGACCTCATCGTGTAGCGGTATTCTGTCATGGTTTCTGTCCAGCTTTGTTACTGTTCTCTTAAATATGTTAATTACACACAAACTGTTAACAACTACTCCTTTTCTAAGGCCTCTTTGCCTTCCTTTTATGCTTTTCTTTTATTTAAGTTCAAATCACCTCAGATTGATAACTAGATAATACTTACCGGTATACTTTAAAACCATTCATTGTAAGAAATAATAACACATTTTTTTGTTATTTAGTTCGGAATGTACCTTTTATAGGTTATTTGATTTAAACAACTTTTTTATTTGGTTTATTTTTCAGCCTAACAACAAATAAAAGCACAACTCAGTTGGCACTCCTGCGGCTAGGTGGTGCGATGATCTTCGTAAAAGTTAGGGAACAGTGTTTGACAGGAGCTACCTATCCTGCTCAACCTATAAGCTCAAACCGCTCTGATCATTTACTCCAGCTTCAGCCTTTATTGTCCAGCAGTGTATAATGAAAGACTGGCGATAAGGATGATTTTTTTGTAATTGGGTTGATGGCTGGGTCAATAATATGCCATTCTAACTAGTCCATCAGGTAATTAAGTTATGTAAAAATATAGGATCCGTATTTGTTGTTTCGTCAAATTACTTGAAATCGAAAAAGATATAGATGTGGAAGTGTGTGGAACAAACTTCCAGAGTGGTGGTTGTGACGTCTCAACTCAACTCAATCTAGCTGACTGATAAATTCGTTTTCTTTAGTCACATGCCTATTTCTCTCGAAACATTGCTTTTCAAACCGGAACACAGTAAAATTTCCACATAATAACTGTTCCACGATACAATAACGTGTAAATGTGCGATACTTCCCTAGGCAGACTTTACAAAGAGTCCTACCACTATAAAGATGTTTTTATTAAGTTTCATCAACTAGAATAATATTTACATTCTTGAATATTGTCGTGGCAAAACGTACAATAATATAAATTTCTCACTGGCTCTTTGAAATTGTCCTTTCGAGCAACTTTAATTCAGTCCTATCAGTATCAGTAATTCTAGAGGTCGGCATCCTGATTTAGAAATAGAACCGTATCAAGCCTGCATTTAGAGGCACCACAATGGGCTGTAACCGGATAAACGTGAACGGGCAGTGAGCGTGAAACCACCACGGTTGAGAAATGGCGGAATGGCGGCCGAGAATCATATAATTAGACAGCTTAGACACGAGACTCGAAGAAATAGAAAATCAGAATATGCCTATGACGCTAATACTATTATCATATCTAATCTGGCTTATTGGCTTTGTGGGTAATAAGTCTGCTTGGGAAGCCATTGGTCGTGGGCATAGAATATAATTATAATCGTGGGTTAAATTCCCCACGTAGTGTAAATAATTGTGTGACGGATAAAACTATTTATTTTGTGTCTTGAGTGTTTCTATTTATAAAAAGTATGTATTTACGAGTACAACTATATAAATATTATGTTAGCTATCTGGCTACCATTCTACAAGCTTCGCTTAGTTTGGGGGCTGATGGTGTGATGGTAATGTGTGAGAAATGTCAATCATTATTTAATTATATCAGGTACGTCCCAGCCAAAAATATATGTTAGCAAGCGTTATAGGTTTATTTTATCCTGGTGGATTATCTGAAAGGTCTACCTTAGGCAAACTGATTTGTTTTTTAAATCATTAATGACTCTTAAGAAACACAATGTTGACATTTTTTTTTATAAATAAAGAGTGACGAGACGAGCAGGTCATGTGCCTGATGGTAAGCAACATGCCTGCCACATAACAGCACAGTGACACGCAGCTATTGGAACATGAAGAGTCCAAATCATTACCTAGCACTGCACTGCGGTCGTCACCCTGAGATCTAAGATGTTATATGCCCTGTAACTTTACTGGAAACATTGCCTTTTAAACCGGAACATATATATTTTATAATAACTGGGAAACAGGTTTTATATATATGTAATACTAGATGTAGCTCGCTGCTCAATAACCATTATTTTTTAAAAAGAGTTTGTTGTGTTAGTCAAATCGAGAGTGAATCGGTTTTTTCTAGGTAAGCACGCTCCTTCTTAGACCGCATCGTCGCAACGTCAGGCGAGATGGCGGTCAAGTGTAAACCTATTAAAGTTTAAAAAAACTTACTACGAGTGTATAATATGCATTCTAATTGGTTCAGCCGTTACAGAAATACCTACGTGGGAACAAACATTTACACTTACAAGTACACAGTCACATATTCGTCTTTATACAATTTTTTTTTTATTAATTGGGCCTTTGCTATTAACATAGTTTTCTTAATTTAAAGAAAACTATTCAACGTACATAGGTAACTAACTTTATCTGAATTATCCATAGACCGATGAAGGTCTATAGATAATAAAGATGCTCAAACTACTATCAACGTTAGTTATTTCTATTATCATCTTATCTTTTGATATTTTTTTTGTTATGTACTTGAGGTTATTAAACAGTAAAAATTAAAATATTTGGATTTTTATTTTGGTAGATTAAACTGATAATCTAACTTTTAAATTCAATTATTGTATTAGTGGTTCTATTAAGACTTAAATGATTAACTAAGTATAAGATAATAAATTGGTGGGTGCCTTCCTGCCCCGATTGTTCAGATCAGGCCCAAAACTATTTTTGTAATTTGTATTTTTCACCCACTAGATACCTACGCAGAAGTCGAAGTAATGTTTTTGTTATACTAATTTTAAGTTTTTTCTCGCATAAGTGAAAGGTTTTCTTGCCGAGAAAGAAAATTCTTCAACCAGTAACAGTGTTTGATAAATATTTGAGTAATCGTTAATTCATGACCATAGTTGTTATGTTTTATCTATCTTAGCAGTAGATTTTTTTTTAATTTATCAAATATTCCTGTCTAAATAAAATATATAGAAACAGATAATTTTGTGTCATAAAATATTTGAAAGAAACAGCGAAGATGACATCATTTGAAGACAGGTTTCGAAAGACCATACGGCAAAGTGAAGCAATGTTAACCTTTTTTATACATGAAGTGTCAGACAAGCAGATAGCTCGTATAATGGTAAACAACCGTCGTCTGTGAATACCTGCAACAATAGGTGTATCGTCGGCATACCTATTATCTTGAAAAAAAAAATGATGATGTTTTAGATAATTTCATTTGTCATTGATTATTTTTTACAGTTATTATAAGAAGTAATTAAATGTTATTCACGTTACGTATTTTGTTCCTTGCTACGCCTGCCATTCAAGGGTTAACACTATTGAATCTATCAAAGAATCCTACATCATAAAACAATGAACATTATGTTTGTTGACGTAGATGCTTTAACTGTCGTGGACAAGGACAACCAATGACGATTTAAGACTGTGGTTCACTGTATGTAAATGCGAAATGACGTTAACTGTCTAAGACATGTGAAGTCTACAACAAACTATTTATTTCCTTTAGGAAGGAGACAAAATTATACAACACTATCCCTATCTATCCCCAAACTAAGCAAAGCATATGAGAATACGGTATTTGACTAAATTTGTAAAACAGTTTAAATGATTTTTGATTACATAATATTCATACCACATGAATATTTCCGCAAGATCCACTGTTTTAACATTAAAAATAAATGTTTCAAGTATAAAGTTCGAAAAGCCCTCCAAAAACGCTGTGTCTGGTCATGCGACGCGCGTGACGTCACACGCCAGTACAATATAAATAATTTTCTTAAAGAAACCGTTTGCTATAATGACATATTTACTGGTGTGTGACGTCACCAGCCTTCTCATCCTTAACAATGCGTTTACGTCGAAGATAAAGTAAATTCAGTATTTCTTAAATTTTCATTGGCGTATTTCACAAAAAATACACACTATATCTTCCAAAATAGAGTGAAATATGTTTATTTAATGTGTTATCTAATAAGATTATATAATTTATGCTATATTTTCAACATTATCAAATACCGTATTGACGTGTAAATTGAACATTTATCAATAAAGAATATACAATAAAGAATACTTTGAATCACATAAATAGTCGACAAGCGACACCCATGTAATTGTAAACATATGATCCAGAAAACCCCACACAAAACCAACTTCCGAATAGTTCATCACACAAATTCAATTATTTACTCGGTGGGATTCTCGGCTAAAATGGTTTTTATGCAATAAAAGCAACAAGTAAAGTTAGTTTCATCACGAATTTCCTATGACCTGATGTTAAACAATGCGCTGTCTAGGATGGCAGCCTTACCAGAAGATAACATTTACTCCAGATAAAGGACACCTAGATTGCACCTATGGAGAAACTAAAGTAAGTAGAGTGGTTCACAGTACCGCAGTTTCTCAGTGACAATAGGTATCTTTGTGTTCCAATATCTGCGTGCCACTGTGCTGTTATGTGGCAGGCATGTTGCTTACCATCAGGCACATGTCATGCTTGTCTCGCAACTCAATACTAAAAAAAATGTGGACTCGAAACACTTTGTTCGAATTTCAATTTTCACCATAAATAGGTTAGTTAGAAGGACAGTATAGAGAAAAACTATGATTTATTTGACTGTGGTAGTAGTAACCAATCGATATATTTAAACATTGATAGTAATATATAAACTATCAATGATGTAAACAGACAAATTCTTCAGAACCTCTCAAAATATTGCTAAAAAGCTGTGAAATAGCGAGATCCAAAATCGCCTTTAGTTTCTGTTAACGCCAGTAATGCTCACGCGCAGCCACAACTCACGTTGCTTGTTGATATTTACATGCCTGAGTGGACTACACATATTTGCACCTTATCACTGAAGTGCTAAATGCCATATTGCAAAAACACCTGGTCTGTCTGTACGAGTGATGTTTTATATTTAAGTCACGTATTGTCCGGCCAAAGAACGATCGCGGCCGATAAGGCTTTCATTCACAGCGTCCGACGCGATCCTCCGCCTTCAATTCGTTTGTGGTCGTTGTATCAATGGATGTGAACGGTAGTGACTGTTGGTTGCATTTATGAATTGTAAAACCTTTTTTGTGATGTACATCTTTTTGAAAATCGCCCGTAGTGGTGTCAATGGAAGCAAATGAGTCATGCACGTGGGAATTACACGAAAAATTATGGCCACCGTACTAAAATTAACACGACCATTTTTGATGGAATAAATGGGGGAAATGGGAAATTTGTTGTCAGTTTCGGATTTTGAATCGTCATTTTGTATATTTCCTATTTACAGCTCTGTAATTTTATCGGCTATTTAAAATTTCTAAAAGAACGCATCCTTAGCGAATTCTCTGGGAAATACCACGTGATAATACAACACAATTGCAAAAATAAATACGTTCATCCAAATCCTCGCGACATGTTTAAATAATGTCCATTCGTCTTGGTATCGTGTCGGATACTGTAGGTAAGCGGCTAAGTCGGAACCAGAACAGGTTTGCTGTGTTTTTGAAAGGCAAACCCATGGGTTACGTATCGGACAAGTGGTATTAAACTGTCCGCTGGCTGTTGCCGCTTCTGTTGCGAAACTGGTTTGTTTTAGCTTCATACGCGTCATTTTCATTGACTCTTCTACGGGTCATCTATTCCTTTAGTAATTTAGTACTTAGTTGAAAATTAAATACATCAGGCGCTGTTGCCTGTTTCACATGCTTTATTTTTTATGGTTACTTTCTATCTGAAATCGTAGACTGCATGCACATAGGCCACCATTGCACCATTGCATCGAGATTTTTGTGAAAATATTGTATGTGAAGTTAAAACTTAAAAATAGTTACGTTTTCGTATAGTAATTAGTATGGAAATTAATGTGTGACAGAGGCTTAGTGAGCGTGTGACGCGTATTGAAAAGAAGCCAACTGTTGGGCAGCTCCTCGGTTGAACTTAAAAGGGTCTTTTGGACCTTATCCACAAATCGGGTAGTTAGTATCACAGAACACGTTTAAAACTTTTGTTTATAGCATGTTTTGAGTCTATGCCAAGACTAAGGTACTGTTGCTGTTAGGTTTATACCGCAAACCAACCTAAAAACATACGAGAAACATACTTTTGCAACTGCAAACGGTAAGATATTAGTAAAAAACAATTATTTGCTGCTGTACTACATCTATCAAAAACATCGCGAAATTTGAGTTAGCACACAACATAACATAAAATTAAGTTCACGCCCTATTAGCTAAATATCACCAGTACATTTGGTTGCCTTTTCTGTGTAAATATGTATGAAGAACTCATAGGTTAATTTTACCTATTTTGTGAAATAACAAAAATCAAAACAGTTTAAAGCATCATCTTGTAGTTCCAATTAAAATCGTATCAAGTGACACTTATGTTACAGAACATAAACGTCGACATTAGCATCCATATCCCATAAAGTCTAAACGAGTGTGTCTCATTAAGGTATCGGAACCAATGGTGACATTAAGGTCGTCGGAATGCAGACAGAAAAACGTACGGAAACGTCACGAACGAAGAAAATGTTCTAAACAAACAGTTAGGCCTACTTTTCAACCTGGCCATGTGATATACCGTGACGGCGGGAGAATGAGTGGACTGTTACGTTTGTATGGTCTTAAAGAAGCGAGAAAATGTTATGATTAAGTTGATTAGAAACGGGAAGCTGGAAGTAGACTTTGGAAAGCGACGTGAGAGTAAATGTAATTAATCAGTGGTAGTAGTCTATTAAGATATAAAAGTGACTGAACGACGTTATGACGAGGAAGCTACTTAAGATCTAATGATGCATTTAGAATGTCCAGAGCTGCAATATAAAGGAACTGAGTTGAAATTATTTCATCTTACAATTACATATTACTATCAACTTTGCATACCTATGTGAGAAACTCTTTCGAAATTTTAAAGACCATACTGTAGGTAGTTTAGAAAAAGTCGATCAGATTAGTACTGTCAGAGTTTAGTTTATCATTTTCGTTTGTTTTTTTTTGTTGCGGACTAAGTAGAATTGATCGTGCATCAAACAGGCGATAACTAGCGTTCATCATTATCTACATTACTCTACATACTAGTATATCCTTCGTGGAAATAGGCCTCTCCTGTCTCTCTTACATTTATACCTGTTTCGTTGCTGTGCCAATAGGGTCCAGGTTTCAGGTTCGACCCATCGACAATTTCCTACCATCTTTGGGATGGGAGACAAATAGTGCAGATTTGCATAAGGAGTCTAAGTGGACTATATTGTCTAACTCAATTGCTTTTGTCGTTGCCCTTTCGACTCGAAATAAAAACAAACCAATTGCAAAGATATAAGCTACTTTGCTAGCCAGTACCAATCGGTGTTGACGGTATTGATGTTTTCGTAATCACATATACTTCTGATGTTATGCTTTCATCTTGATCAAGTGTTATGTAAAACGCCTCAGGTCAACTGCGTACGAGTTTCACTAGGGTTGTGGTCGAACTACTAACCACTTAGGTATCGGTTACACTAAAAGGTGGTACGAGTATTGCATGACAAAATAAATACAGATACTGGTTTAAAAATATGCTCCGCTGATTATGGTTAAATACTGTGACAAAATAGGAAACGCTGTGACGAAGCGGAACGTGAGAACGTGACAGAAAATAAATGCGTTGCCAATTTGTTTTTACGACAGGTGTGATATTGACTTTAGTACAAGTGACTATCATAAAATATGCAAGTGTACGTAATAAGTCCTAATATTTTATATAACTGGCTTGCATAATTCATTTTAGCTTTGGCTAAACTTGGAAAATTAATTACATCACTGAAGAATCTTTATTTTTTTTTGTTTTGTTGAATAAAATACTACAGAAATATTGTAGTTTTTAGGTACATAAGTACCAAGCTTAAGGGCCTGTCACTGTCAAAGTAAAGTTTTGCAATAATGCAGGGGTGTTTACAGTGTTTGGTCTGGTTTCTGAAGTTTAAACCATATACTAAAATTTCTATTTGCGTGATTTTTTAGTCAACTTCTAGTAGTAATTTATGATTGATTATTGTAATTCGAAAACTAAAATTATTTTAAAATAATGTAAATATTACTACTACACCCATTACTGAACGCAAATTAAAAAAAATCGAATTGGCACAAAATTTTAATAAAATAAGGATCTTTGTGGATAAAATAAACGTACCTACGAGTACTTACTAAAGATATTTGATAGGCAGTTTTAAACTTTTAAGCGGAGGACGAAACATTTACCGTCGTTTTACAAAAGCTGACATGAGCTCAATTTCGTTACTTTGAGCGCGTCCTGTAAAATTTCCACATCGACTTGACTTTACTCAAATATTTGACAGATTGTTTTCACGTGTAATAATTAAGATAATTTCGGAATACGTTAGTTCTAACTAATAAATATTTAGCCATAAAAGATTTCTTATAACCGAATTATACTCTTGAATGATACTTAAATTTCCACAGAGTACATACTCGTAGTTACCATACAAAATGAACAAAAGAAGCGAGCCAAATAATAAAGATGAAATGAACTGTAAGATGTGACCTTTCCATAGAAGCTGTAGTAACGCGACTCAAGGTGGTGTTATCGTGCGAAGTAACATCAGAACCAAACAATACATCTTACTCAACGACGACAAGTGTTGAAAATACGCGCGAAGAGGGCCTCGGCTTCCTATCGCCATTGAAGCAGAACTTCAATGGTGATGTCAATTCGACCTGTGACGATGTTCTTACACTAAGTTTCTTTGATGTAAATGATTTTGTTTATCTTTGAAATAAAACAGTAGCACCAATCGTCAACGTTCTGGAGTGGTGACGGAGCATTTGTATAGAAGGTTTTGATGATTTGTTTGCAATTCAAATTTAAAGTAGTCGCATCTTACAGATCATTAATACCCATATTCTAAACTAAAATCACAGTCGAAAAAAAATACGTCTTCTGTGTTTGACAAATAAGAAAGAGCCTGTGCAGTGCTGGTTCATAGTTTGAATTCAAACCCTATTTATTTATTTTGTCTGACCCTAGAGCCAGGGTGGAAGGTAACAAGGATTTGCGTTCGGTATAGCCCTGCTCATCATAAGAAGCGATCAAAAAGGGGACTCTTGGGCTCGTGGGCAGACGAGCTTGGAGGTCTGATTTCCTACTACAGCGAGCCCAAGAACGACAAAGATATGGCATGGTCCGTTTCGCTTAGTTTCACATCCCGAGAACACATCTTCGACGAGTGTAGTGTACTCCAACAGCGATCGCGGTGTTCTGCTCTAGGCTCTACTTTGGCCACAAGGATGTTTTAGTGAGTACGATCACACACAACCCAGGTGCACCCCAATACGTCCAACGATTTTTTCCGAGATTTCCTAAAATATCAGACGGACAAGTTAATTGCTTACATAGATAAGTATATAACTATATCAGTCGTCCACAGAGCGTTTTAACGTGGCCCTTTTACTGGAGTTCTTTGAAATCATTATCATAATGATTGCAACCATTTTGCTTTCTCAAATTAAACTTCTGACGCCAACATAATCCGGAGAAGTTTAGTGCGGTAACAGATTTATTTTCACATTATGCGTGAGAAAGTATAATTTAACCTGTGGTTATGTTCTAATTGAACTTTCTTTGTCTTTCATTTTCTACGTACAGTTTGGTGACCAGTTTATGTGAAGAAGTATTCAACAATGGATGTTTTATAACTACATTGTAGAAATGACGCATTTGTTTGATGAGGCTCGATGAATATTCAATAGAGCAGAAATAACATTTTACTACTTGGGTGTTTTGAATTGTATAAAGAGTTTTTATACAGAATTATGTAAGTAGCATATGTGAACAGAGTTCAACTCATATTGGGTTTTTGGGGCGGTGCCCGAGAAGCACTTAATTTGATACTAAACTATTTCTGGATTAGGAGTTACATCGACTAAATGTATAAGTTTTGGAGCAATTTCGCGGTTGTTAATAAATAACTTCTGATGAATGTGGTTAAAATTTAGTGATCAGCGTAGCCGCATCTATTTGAATTTTCTCTGTCTACCCAAAATTTGCTTAATTCAACAGCCTTAAACAGCCTGTCAAATATTTAAGTAAAGTCACATTGTTTAGAAAACACTAGCCGGCATATTGTGCCTTTGAACGGCGATGACCATATAATAATCAATTAAAAACAATGTAGATAGATAGATATTGCGACACAAATAATGAGAAATGTTAAAGTAAATACTTATGAACTAGTAACACAAGTGGCTGTCTTATTGTTAAGACCAAATTCTTTCAGACAACCAGAATATAATAGAATCGCCGACGTACGGTAGGTACGATTTGACTGAGTAAGTGATAGGTATATAACGGTGTTTAATGTTTTTTTAAGAGGCCTCTACAGGATCTAGCACCGGCTTTTAGTATCGAATACTACTTTAATTATTATCTAACAATCTGACATCGTCAGACTTATTATTTTGGGGACATTACACTCCACGGACTCCTAGGTCCATGCTTTACGTACGTGTGGTTAGATAAGAATAATAGGTAATGTATCCCAAACTTCAGGCGTACGGAATTATGACATCGTCATCGTTGGGAAGAGTGAGCTCACTCTTTCCATTCTAGTCTGTTGCAGGAAGCGCTGAACGCCGGACGTTTTTACCTATCACTATTCGTTGTCATCGACCAAAATAAGTAGATCCACAGCAGCATACCTCGCCGTTAGCGATTTTAGGGGTCAAGTAGATTAGTAGAGTGTAAAGCACGTACACTACACACATAGACGAAGTTTATTATCAATTTCAAGCATATCTAATGATTTATATCGATGTATTCGTAGGTAATATTGGTAGTACTCACCCTGTAAACTAGGAGCGGAGGCGGGGGCGGCCGGCGCCGGTTGCGGTGGCTGGTGCGGTCGTCGTCTCCTTGGCGCGTGCAGGCCGGGCGCTGAAGCCGCCCGGGTGGCGGTCCGGAACCCGGGCGCGCGGTATCGTGCAGACTTCACCGGGCCTGCGACCGGTGCCGCGCTGCCCGCTACCGATGGCAATCGCGGCAGAGACCCGGCGCGTTGCTCCTCTTCAGACTATAAAAGAAATATAATCTGTCTAAGACTACCAGTAGAACGACGTTTTTAAACCTGAGAGAAATGACAACAATCTTTTACAGCATAAGTCGTATGCCCCATTTTAAATAAGTGGCTGCCATAATAAAACAAAAGACAAACATCAATCTTGAACCGCGCTCCCAAACTTCTAACATGGTCGTGTTCGCAATTTTGGGACCTTGCTTACCGCATCTCGTTCCGCACGACCCATGCTATTGCCCCGTCTATAAGGTTTCGACGAACGACTGTATTATTATTTTAAATTGGACTCTTAGGTCCATGGCTTTTTTTACAGGTTATAGATTATTATTTGGTTTTGGATATTTTCCTTTGTCTAATGCAGGAAGGCTTAAATATTAGATCAGACTTTTTTATTTTTAACCTAAACTAAACGACTGTTTGATTTATTACACTGTGGTCTTACCTATATGAAAACTCACGTGGTTGTTACAAATGTTTAATTAATTCACGGGTAAATCACTCATATATCACGATACGGCCGGTCCAGCCCGACTTGAGTTTCAGCATATAATCCTACTAATATAAAAAAATTACAATGTTTGGGCATTTGTCGTTCAATAATGTCGGAACGACTGAACCGGGGTCTACCGCCTAACTAAAAATGGCTTAGCTTTGATATTGTTCTCTCTTTTTTCTAGCTTGAAATGATAAAGACAGCAATAGCAAACCCATAGCCGATTTCGTTAGGCGGTAGAGGAGCGGATCAGGTTAACATTTGGAATACACTCTGGAATAACACATACTTGGCTATATTGCATTTTTATCACGTCAAAATAACGGGAACGGGAATAAATAAATGATCAGTGTTTCAGCCGCAACCAGCGGCCTTTTAACCTCTCAGCTGGCACGACCCCGCGGGCGCTATCTCCGTTGTCTGGCTACCCTCCGCCGCCAGGAGACTCGCGTCGCGACAATGTTACACTATTTGGCCGATTTCTCGTTAATTTTGTAGTATAACCCTAATAAACCTATATATATTTAGATTAATCATAACATTTTTTATAAAATGCTGCCTAAACAATTTGTTATTCTAGTTGAATCTGTAAACAAGAACAACTAAACATAGGGAAAAGCAAAAATATCGTTGTCATGAAATGAAATAAAGATTGCTATTCAAACTTTATTATTTTTCTGTACAGTTTTGTATTAATATTATACCTTAAGATATTATTTACAAAATAAATCAATAACATACCATGTCTTCATATTATAGTTTTACACCACACCTATTACAATGAGAGCGAAATATCCCGTACGCTAGTGTTATCGTAAAAAAAGGTCAAATGTTTCAAGTGGTGTTCATACTTGAACTTTATCTGTGGCTTGCTAGCTAGCCTGTTCTTTCCTCTATACATTGACATAGGTGCGAGAGGGATATGAACAGACGCGTCTGTAGAAATTCCCGCGAAATACGAAGCTACTTAGAAAGCCCGATTCGGGCCTCGAGCCAGACACGTGCTTTTTTGACGAAGCCCGATTCGGGCTTCGTACCAGTTGAGAGGTTAAGAGGACAGTGCACGGGTGTGTCCGATGTTGTTTGTTTTGTTGGATAATTATGTTTCGAGAAAGGTTTGTTTATCTTTTGAGGTGTGCTCTGCCATGTTAAGTACTTAACCATCATTGTAGTTTAAAACCTCGAATTATCTTAGAAAAGGTATCCATTCACAGCGGCAGGGCCATAAACATCTTTATGCCTTTATACTGATGCATGTTCAGTTCCTTCTACGCGACATAACGTACGATGACCTTTAGAGAACCTTTTATAATTTGCACATCCTGTGCAATTTGCGCAAAGTTCACGTTCAAAGCAATCATGCTCAGCTGGTAGATAATAGCTACCTCTTATCTAATTTACCTACCCACCATCCTTTTTAACATTTTTGAACACACCACGGTATCCTCTGAACATACATTTGATTACTTTTTTGATATTGAAGATTTTATAATTATTTTTCATTGAGTAAACGAAACAATGTTACTACTTTAAACTCACACAGTTAACAGGTTTTAATATAATAAATATTAACTACTAGCTTTTACCCGCGACTTCGTCCGCGCCACATATTTATTAAAGTAATTGAGGCAGTACCTACTCGTATGTCTACTACCATACAAATTCACGTTTCCTAATCAAAATCGGTCTAAGTCAAAGTTTTATATTTATTAATAAATGTACAATTTACACGACAAATTACAAAGAAACTATGTTCTCAAAAAATTAATCAAAAACAGACTTTAATTTAAAATCATATTGGGACGTTCCACCAAATTTTATTAGAATCTATTAGTAGATATTATTAGATATATCGACTGATTACATGAACGCAAATTTTAGTTTATTGTTCATATTTCAAAAACCGCCGCACTGATTTCGATAAAATTTATATGACCACCTCTGAACTATAATCTACCAACCAAAGAAATAACCATCTAAATTGATTCACAATTGGAAATACAACTGGATTGATAACCTCCTCCTTTTTTGAAGTCGGTTAAAAATAGCATACAAAGAGTGCCAAGATCCTTCCATGCACACTTTTACTCCTCATTTCCACTCTTTTCAACTCTTTTCTGTGATAAAAAGTCGCCGTTGTCCTTTCCTAAGTCTAGGTAGTCTATCTGTGCACCAAATTGTTACAAACTCTTTAAGTGGCTTAGGCGTTAGACGGTAACGGACAGAGAGAGTTACTTTCATATATATAATTTCATTTTAGAATTGAAAACAGGTGTTCCTGATCATTTTATAGGAGGCAGTTGGAAAAGATTACCGAAAAGTAATACGTTTACTCCTCCAAAAAACTCATTTTCACAGTTCTTAATTTGCCTTAATCGAGCGTCCATCATGCATAACATTTGATAAGACACCATGGAAATCTCGTCGACTATCAAAAATTCTGTCTGATAGCCTGATACGCCATTTAGTGGCTGCGCCCATCTTAAGTATTGAGGTTGTATAGTGCACTGTATTCTTCTTGTCAAGCCTTTTTATTTGATACCCATGTTGATGGGGTTCATAAAACCTAAGTTATCTGCCATTGTGTAGAGGCCGCCATCTTGGATTTTATTTTTATATAATACATTGTATTCTACTGGTTGAGCACTTTCATTTGATACCCATATTGATGGGATTCATAAAACCTACGTTATCCGCCATTGTGTAGCGGCCGCCATCTTGGATTTCAATTTTTTATAGTATATTGTATTCTGCTTGTTGAGCCCTTTCATTTGATACCCATGTTGATGGGATTGATAAAACCTACGTTATCCGCCATTTTGTAGCGGCCGCCATCTTGGATTTCAATTTTTTATAGTATATTGTATTCTGCTTGTTGAGCCCTTTCATTTGATACCCATATTGATGGGATTAATAAAACATAAATTATCCGCCATTTTGTAGCGGCGGCCATCTTGAATTTATAATGATAATGAATAAACATAATTGTATTGTCATCAAAATCCAAAGTGTATACAACATTTCAGATTAATCGGTTGACAGGAAGAGGGTGAAATTTGAATTACTAAATTTGACCCAAGAATAAATAATAATAAATAATAAAAAAAACCCAATTCCACCCCCGTAGGTACAGTTCGAAACTACAAAACTGCTAAAACATACATTTTATGGTTTCGTGTTAAATATCTAGACGTAAAGTTTCATAGTTCTTCAACAATGACGAAGTTTTCCATATAAACTTTCATCCCTTATTTTAACCCTTTCAACCCTTTTTTCGGAACAAAAAGTAGCCTATGTCCTTTCTCGGGATCTATTTTATCTATGTATCAAATTTCATCAAAATCTGTTGGTTGGTTTAGGCGGTAAAGACGGACAGACAGACAGACAGACAGACAGACAGACAGAGTTACTTTCGCATTTATAATATTAGTATGGATAGTATGGATTATTAAACTAATATCATCATCATATATATTATTGACGTATGGGTGCTTTTTAATTTTTATTGATATTACAAAAAACAAAACCGCTTAACCTATTTCGATAAAATTTATATTGGACCATTCGGAAAGTCTACCCTTTTGAGCAACTGACCACCTTGCACACCCAATCGAAAGCTCTGAGGTAATAATAAAAAAAATCGTTGTTTTTTTCGGGATAAAAATTAGCCTATGTATTCGTCCAAGCTATAATCTACGAGTAAATGTGTTCCTTCAATCTTTCATACGTTAATACCACGTGATTGAGCAACAAACATCCAAACATTGACATTCATAATATTAATATGATTACTAGTTTATATACATACTTAATAGACGAAAAATATTGGGTAGCGTAACTATTTATACAAATATATTTATAGTTATATTATTACGAGGGTCAAACTGGCCACTTATAAACAATATAATAAAAAAATAAATCTATAATTTGAAAATAGAACTCTTTGCCAATATTACTGAGTATATACTTCATTCATTTGTCATTTGTTTTACGATTTGGCTGCAAATTGAAAATTGTCTGTGTCACGTTAACATGAATTTAACACGAGAAAATTTTCGTGCAATGATTTTTTATGACTTTCGATGTCATTTAAGTCAACA
This sequence comes from Ectropis grisescens, assembly GCA_017562165.1. NCBI lineage: Eukaryota > Metazoa > Arthropoda > Insecta > Lepidoptera > Geometridae > Ectropis > Ectropis grisescens. The sequence goes on along the minus strand of CM029775.1, from coordinate 17,111,182 downwards.
AGAAAGTTATGATAGACTACGATTGGCCTTTCACGATGAAGCCCCATCTCGTGCGACTGTTTACAACTGGTTTAATGAGTTTAAACGTGGTCGCACTAATCTCACTGATGATTTACGTGAGGGACGGCCTTCTACGGCGACGACTTAAGATAACATCTGTGTTGTGCGGCGTATGATAGAGACTGACAAAAGAGTGACCTATCAGCAGATTCGGACAAGCTTAGGCATCGGTATGAGTAAAGTGCACAAAATTTAGCGAACATTTAGCGGTCAGGAAGCTTTGCGCCCGGTGGATACCTCATAATTTGACTGAGGCTCAAAAACTCCATCGTGTGGATGTATGATCCTGAAACCAAAAGACAATCTGCTCAGTGGGTGTTTCCTTTCGAGGAGTTGCCAACTAAAGTGAAGAGAGATCGAAGTGCGGGGAAAAAAATGGTGGCCTCGTTCTTTGGAAGGATAGGTCATTTCGCAACAATTGTGTTAGAGGATCAAAAAACAGTTTCTGCAGAATGGTACACTACCAATTGTTTGCCACTTGTCTTGGAAAAAGTTCGAGAGAAACGACCTCGCAGTAGGATCCTCCTTCACCACGACAACGCCTCATCGCACACCGCCAAGCGAACGATCGACTATTTGGCGACATCAAACGTTGAATTACCGGGTCACCCGCCGTATAGCCCCGACCTCGCGCCTTGTGATTTTTATTTATTTTCAAAAATTAAAGGAAAGCGGTTTATGAATGCTGAAGAAGCGGCGATGCCATTGAAGAGACCCCTAAGAACGAGTGGGCAAAGTGCTTTTCCCAGTGGTTCCATCGCATGCAGCGGTGTATTGACGTGAATGGACAATATTTTGAAAAGATATAATAAAACTAATAACTGGCTAATGTAATCAGTTTTTGATTTTCTAAGAACTTTCAGTTTGACCCTCGTATAAGCGTAACAAATATTTTTTTTAAATATTTGTGGACATTTCTCTGAGCAAGCTTGATTTCTAATAACATTTATTTTATTCGTATACTAGCAGTGTACCGCGGGCTTACCCACGAAGTTCTCGTTTCTCTCCGATGATAAAAGATAGTTTGTATGTACGTTGCTCAATCACGTTGGAACGTCCGAACGAATAGGCTTGAAATTTGGAACAGCCAAATTATAGGCAGTTAGTCTGAAATAGGCACACATAGGTATAATCTACATTCTATAACTGGAATGGGAACTACACGAGTAAAGCCGCGGGTGCTGCTAGTGTATATTTAATTTAAAGAAGGTTAATCTTTCTAAAAATCTAAAGACTCTTTGTTGGTAAAGTATCATACTCCATGAAATTTGCAAACTTTGTTGTATCCAGTAGGTACTTATATTGTTTAAGTTTGAATTGCATTCTTTATGAGACAATATAATGGTCATAAATTGGACAGCAAGTTTCTAGGAATGACGAGCAAAGTGCATTGCGGTGGAGGGCTTTGAACTTCTGAACGAAGAACTTCTATGTAGGACTAAACAGTTACAAACTAGCTAGATTTTTATCTGTAAATTTAACAAAGAAAGTGTGTGTTACTTATTTACGCACGAAAGAAATTAATAATTCATCTCCTAATTCCTTGTGCTAAGAATAAGAAGCCTAACTTCAACAACAGAATACATACCATTATCTTCAATGCAAAAAGTATTAACCTGAATTTAGTTACAGTGATTAACTAAAATGTCAACTAGCTCACTTCAAGCTGTCGGTTTTTCATGATGCTGTGCGCGCGCATCTTAACATTTACTTGGATATTAGTTCGCAAAGGAACATAACTTCAATTTACCTTTGACTGGTCTGACGATTCTATGTTACCCTAACTAATACGAACATCGATATAATTAAAGAAACGGAGTTCGATGAATCCAAAGCTACTAATCAAAGTTACGGGTTACGGCTGGTCTAGTTAGGAGAACGGCGCCTGCCGATCCGGAGACCCCGGGTTCAAACCCCACACGCACCACTGTCTTTTCGAGTCATGTGCGTAATGCCGCTAACTTAAAACGGCGAAGGAAATCATCGTGAGGAAACCAACATATACCTAGAACCTTTCGAAGTCATGTGTCATCCACCAACCCGCACTGGGCCAGCGTGGTGGATTATGGCCTTAACTCTCTCCTTGCGAGAGAAGGTCCAAGTCTCAGCAGAGGGAACATTTAGTGGGCTGTTGATGATTGAATCCAATTTTATGTTAGCAGGGGTTTTAGATATCGCGTATTCTTCTATATCTTCTAAATTATCACACAATTAATATCGCGTATTCTTATATATCTTCTAAATTATCACACAATTAATTATAGAGCTACTAGCACGTTTTTCTTAGTGCCCTGCGCCTTCTGGGCCCGCCCGAAGTTCTGTCGGCACTAGAGATACCTAAGGCTAATTAATTATCATAGTAATTAATTATCATAATAATTATCATATTACCTTTATAAAAAGGGCGACTATATTTTTTTAGTGTACATTTTATAATAGCTATAATTCTCAGTTGCGCCACAAGGACCTTAGTATTCAATTTAGTTAAATAAATACGACGCGACGTCAACGTAGATAATTTGACAAACCATTTCACCCATGTGCGTATAACATATTTTAAATGTATTATTTTGCATACATACGCATCATAATGGATAGTTACTATTTGCTGCCTAACTTTACAGGCCCATGACATCCGAAATTATGCAGTTCCCACCTCTCACAGGTTAAAAGATTGAGAAAAGTACCTAATATTATATATGAGATCATTGTGGTAGGGGAGCCCTCGATGCTAAACGGGGAGTTACTCGAGCGTCATAGATACCCATTGGATTGCAAAGCTTAGGTAATAAGAAGAAAAAAATGTTGAATAATGTTACCTTTTCCTTTGTGTGGGCTATAGGTAATTGGTAAATGGTAAAATGGTAAATGGTAATTTCAAATATGAAAAATCAGCTTTATGAGCTAATTAGCGATGAATATTGCTACTTCGGCTTGTGGAATCCTTGGATATTATATCTTTCGTTATCCTCGAATTATTTCCATTAAAATAAAATAACCACGCTCGAGAATGTAGAAATGTTTTTTTAATAACTTTGTAGCCCTCCCCTTTCTTTGTGTCACTCTCGAATTGTCAGATTAGTGGAATATACACTTCTTAGCATGTAATTAACTTACCCTATCTTAATCTGACGTGCTCGAGAATAATTGATGATAAAAAAAAAAATTCCTTATCGGCCTTATATATGAGGCTCATATTTGGTTGAGCTATTTTACCAGGTACAAGGTTTCCCACTGTATATTAATCTGCCGCGCTGGAGTAAATCCCGAAATCCCCTCTTGGGCTCCCCTACTATTGTGCCAAATTTTCAATATCAATTGTGTGTAATAGTTTTCGTGCAAATCACACGATGCTTTTCGCTAACTGTACGAAAGAATTTCGTTGGCGCACGAGGCAAATATTTCGATCGCGTTATGTAGTATGTAAACAGTAAAGATAAACTTCCCGAAGATTTTTAAATGAGACTCTTGATCGGAATACCCTCGATGGTGATTGTACATAATAGCACGAAGCTTCGGCTTCCGAAGTGCTTTATGCGTATGTTTTCAATTATAAAATTCAATGAATGAACGTACCTGAACAATTGTTATGCTAATATTGGCAGAATCCGCTCTCATTTCGCAAATATGCAATCATAATCGCTATTAGGTAACGGAATGAGTTCAAATTATTTGTCTTACGTAAGAACAGCTGATAACTTTCGATACCAACCCGTTTGCGTTGTTTTTATTTTGAAACAGATCTTTATGAAATGCAGTGAAAGTTGTTTTAATTTTTGGAATAGAATTTACGACTGTTTTATTATTTCCTAATGGTATTAGATATAATCCATTTAAATTAGTAAAAAATCAATTACTGACTATAGTTTGAGTACCGCTGATTTGGGCTTTGTGTGTTGTGTTTAACTCGCACGAAATCTTATACCTTTAAACGAGCAATTCTTGTATATATATATATAGAATCTGAATCTCGGAAACGGCTCGAACGATTTTCATGAAATTATGTATACAGGTGGTTTCGGGGACGATAAATTGATCTAGCTAGGTTTTGTTTTTTAAAAACATCATTTTATGCGTGTTTAAGACAATGAAACTCCTACAATGTCATTAGAATACGATAACTTATTTCGCCACTGTTCTTTATGTTTAAATGGCTCAGATGGAATATGCTCGCCCTCGGAGACAACAGGCCCCGGTTCGAATCCTGGTGGTCACTTTTCTTTTTGTTCTTTTTTTTGCTCGCACTCGGAGTCAACAGGCTCCGGTTCGAATCCTGGTGGTCCTTTTCTTTTTGTTCTTTTTTTTCTGAGAAAATCTTATATTTAGCGCCTTTTAGTAGGTCTAAGTAAGTCATCACTTCGTAATTCGTACCTGCCTAAATATCATTTAAAAAAAACCAAGCAAAGCTCGGTCAACCAGGTACTAACATTTAAAGACGACGAGTCGTTTCTAAAACATTCTGTTAGAGTGTTTATGTTGTGGTAGGACTCTTTGCACCTTTGCCAGTTATCCTACCGACAGAGAGTAATGTGCAAACATTACTGTGTTCCGGTTTGAAGGGAAATGTTTCCAGTGAAATTACAGGGCATAGAGAAATAAGATGCACTCGTCACCCAGATATTTGAGATGTTTTATCTCTAAGTGGAAGGTATAAAGTTTTAGTTTATAACGTTTTTTTTCTGGGTTCTCACTTATGCAGAGGGAGTCATTGCTGGACTAAATGCATGTTGACAGATAACTCGCGCCTCTAGGAAAATGCCGGTGCCCTTACGATGTTTTCCGTCCTCGTTAATGCCAGTGGTGAATACGAATTTGTGCAAAATCTGATATTAGCTCAATCTTCTCAGTTTGAGTTTTCTTTTAACGTAGTAAACATAGAATATTGCTATACCGAGTAGAATGTACTTTAAAAAATACAGTTTTGTAGCTCGCATGAGCATTGAATATTTTTATTTATGGCAACTCTACAGACTACGATGTCCATGCTTTTTCGCGTAAATATTTGAATTGAAATACGGCGGTTCTTGAGTAAATATTTGATAAACGGTTGGTTGGTTAATATTTGCTGGAATCATTGCATTCCAATCAAATGTTTATTTACAAGCTGCCTTATCACCGATTGTGTGATAAGGAAGTTTATCGTAACTTCGTAACTGTTGTCTTTTGATACCGAAACACACTACTAAGAAGCCACGAACGTAAATGAAAAAGACGTGCGTGACATTGACACTTGAGAAATACCTACCAGTAATGTTGTCAGGCCACTTTCAATGCTTTGAGGCTTTGCTCCGATTTCGTCATTGTCAGTTGCACTATTGTATTGAGTAAATAATACTTTTGTAAGTCTTTGTTTAGGGTTGTTTAACTCTGAACGATGTTGCGGTATTAAGTTGTTATTAATTCGGAGAAGAGGTCGGCTGCCTAATTGTTTTTGTTTTATTCAACGGATTTAGGTTTTGTTTTTATGATACATTTTAAAATTAGCACGTTATAATAATTATGATACAGCTACTCTTGCAAAATATATTATAGTGAAAAGAGTGATATATTTGGGGTTTAAGCACTGATGTGAAACGCGGGTTGTATTTAATTTGACTTGTGTGTGTTTGGGTGAGTTTTGTGGCATCGTATCGTAGCTCTAAAATTTGGTCAAATTTTCTTTCTCATAATCAGGAAGTTTTTTTTATAGATACTTAACGTGGTCAAGACCAATCGTAGCTATAATTTATAATGAAAATTCCAACCTTTGTAGTGTCTATCTTAATTTGTAATACTTGTTGAGATTAGGAGAGTTTACGACGCTATTGAAACGTTCGATTTTATGGGTTTAAGTGACGTCACGAGCAGATAGGATTTGTTTGATAAGTACCAAACTTGCCCTTATCTCAGTACAATTTAGAGCATTGACTTTTTAGAATTTTAACGTCTTGAATGATAATACATAGCGATCTCATTCCAACGATATTATACGTTACATAGATTAGATAGGTATAGGTCAACATAAATTGTAAGCGGAATTATTAAGTTACGGAAGTAAGGCTTACCTCTGCATCAGGAGCTGAGGCTCGTCTCCTCCCTCGCCATAGTCTATCTTCACTGCCACTGATGGCTCCACAACTCCTGGAGTGCGACCTCTGCGCCGCGAGTTCCACCCCCGCAGGAGACCGTCTGGCTTCCACGCCCCCGCCTAACGTCCCCCGGGAATCCGCCGCCAGCAGCGCTGATTCAAAACTACCCCGCCACGAGAACCTCTCACAGTCACTAGCCACACTCCCCCGACTCGCTGCCGCTTCCAACACATCATGAGATCGACTCCGGGCTAATGCACCCGGCTCAGACGCGCTGTCATCGTCCGTACTCGGCGACGCTCCCGCTGACACCTCATGCATCAAAGCCACCAGTCTTCCACCTATATGTCTCATCACTTTCCCGAACAGAGGCGGCGACCCTTCTCCGGCCCGGCCCAACGTCGCTGCCAGCCTTCGATACGCTCCGGCCGCGTCTCGCTCCAACGACCCCGCGTCATTGCATCCGTTATCGAATTTGTCGATTATCTCACGACAACTCTCGGATATTTGCTTCCTTAATGCGGATCTGGTCGCGCTGACTTCTAAATCGGAACCGGCGTAATCGGATGAATCGTACGAATCGCTCCACGTGTCTTCGCTAGACAGGTATTCGACGATCTCACGCACCTCTTCGTCACGAATGCCCGGTACAGTTTTCATTAACCTAGTTAGTTCGCTTTCAAAATATAATAATTGGGGTGGTTTCGGTGGGCGCGGGCTTTCGGAATTCGTTGAGGCGGGTGTGCTCGTTCTTACATTCGTAGTGTTGACCATTTGTTTGAAGAATTGACGCATTTTTGTCATCATTAGATTCGTTTCTTCGTCCGATGACCAGTTGTTAAAGCTATCTTTACGGCTGAGTGGGCTTTGCGGCAGCCGAGATGACGGAGGGCCTTCGACACGCTCTTCGATATCTGGCCTAATTTCTTCGGTGATTTCCTCTAATTCGGTTTTAGGTTCATGAGATCTGAAATCATTACTAGAATCACCGTTTCGCAATAAGTCATCGCAGCTACCTACAAATCCACTGTCTCTACTCGTTTGTTTCTTAGATTCGGATAATTCCGATCCAAGAGGTGGGAATTCTGGTCGTGGTGATAATCGGCCATCTTCACCTTCCGATACAGATCTCGTGTCGTCACGCCCTTCTTCGGTGAACTCTGCCGATTGCCGCCTCTCATCAGCGGGCGAACCACGTGTCTTTTTGTTTTGTTTTTTCCTTTTATTTTCACCTTGTAAATCGAGCCTTTCTGATGAGTCATGTCTGTCTTCGGTTTCGGTGCTCGAGCCGTCGGATACTTCCTGGACGTCCTGTGAAGGTTCATCCCCCGCTAACAAATTATCTAACGAGTTGGAATGAGAGCGTGGTGTCCCTCGCGCTCGAACAAGACGTTTTCTACGTTGTTCGGGACTTTGTCTGCCTTCGCTATCACTACCGACGCTACCTGAGCCATCCGAGTCTCGGCGTTCCTGATTGAAACCCATAAACCCGGATAAGAAATATTTTTCCAAACGCGAGGACACAAGTTCATCACTATCACCACTCCGTTTCGGTTGTTCATTATCGGGAATCGATTCACCACCTTCACTACACACACTGGACGTTTCCGACACTGCTTCCTCATCGTCGTGCACATTCCTGCCATCGCCCAATCCAAAGAAGAAATATTTTTCTAACTCGGTCGCCGATATAGGTCGTGGTTTTTTCGTTGTTTGTTCCGTTTCGCTTTCTTCGCAGCTTTCTTCGACGATCGTATGCAGGGTGAAGTCTATGGAACGGCGGCAGTAGGCGAACTCCTCGCCCCTGGTGGGCAAGGAGGCTTCGTCGCCGGAGTCGGAGTTGGACGAAGAGGTGGCGTCCTCGTCATGGCTGACGTCCTCGACCCACGAATCGTCGTCGGCAAGCCCCTCCTCGAGACATACGACCGCCGAGAGAGTGTCGGCATTGCTAACGACAGTCACTCCGCCCGAAGGCTGCGCCGTTTCGTCGTCGGATAATCGTTCGTCCGTTTCATTCGTTTCGGCAACAGTTTGTGGGTCCAGTTCGTTCTGCGAGTTGGTGTGGTGCACGGTGATGTCGCGCATGAGGCGCGTCGTGTCCGACGTGACGACGGAGACGCGGTCGTGTGTTATCATAACGCGGCTAGTGAAGCGCGCGGACCCGTCCGCACGAGCCGTGCGCGAGCGGCAAACTGTTGTCTCGGCAGGTGCGCTCGCGCCCCCCTCCGCCGGCCTGCAAACCGGCCCGCCGTCATGCATTTTCTCCTCCTCTTGATCCTCTAATAATTCTTTCTTCAATAGTTCACTGAGAGTTCGCTCGATCCCTTTGAACAGGTCAATTTTTTCCGCGGGCACCGAAACCTCATTACTACGACTGGGCTCGGGCGACGGTGCTAATCTCATTAATGGCTCTGGTTCAATTTCCGTAGAAATTGGTTCGCTGCTGTTATTTTTCTCATTAGGTAGTTCCACCATAACTTTTACTTTCATATCGCTTTCCGTATTGGGTATACTGAATGACGCATCGTCGTCAGTATTTTCTGATACGCTCCGGTATCGGTAATTACCACTATCTGTATTATTTCTATTATCTAGATCGTCACTACTCGAGCTGCACGTTGCAATAAAACTGTTAAACGTTTCACACGTTTCGCTTTGCAGCATATTCGTGTCACAAAAGTCAACAATTTCTGACCTTGTGCCTGTTCCTTCGCTGCAGCCTTCGTCACTGTTGTTTCCGTACGAAATCATGGGATATTCTTCGGTGAAATTAATCGAGTCTAAGAGAACAATGCCCGGGTTGTTATTGTTTTGTGGCAGCGCGTCGTTTGGTTCCGGAGCGACGTTAATATCGTTTTGCATGGCCGCCTCCACTGCGATGATTTCTAAGCTGTCGGACTTGTCGTCGCAGTCGATGCCGCTGCTGTCGGCGTTGTCGTCCATGTCGGAGGAGGAGTCGGCAGGGTTGACGACGAAGACGCGCGAGAAGCGGCCGCCGCCGCCGCCGGAGTCGTCCGAGTCCTCATCCGAGGTGGCGGGCTCGTCGGGCGCGCCGCTCGTCACATCATAGCTCCGCCGGGCTCCGGCCTCGGAGTCACTCGAATCTCCCGATTCATTGGACGACGGGAACGCCTTCTCCGCATTTAAATGTTCCGGCATAGCATCGGCTCGATCGGAAACTGACAGGCGGTCCTCCTCCGCTATCGCCTTGATATCGACTGGCGGTTCGCGTTCGATCGGCCTCTCGATATTCTTATCGTTATCGCACTCAGGGGCCGATTCGGACTGGATAGCCTTATCGGTCTTGACGGTGGTCATGGCGAGCTTATTGGCGGCGGTGGCGGAAGCGGTGGCGGTGGCGGCCGCGGTGACGGCGATGGTCGCAGCCGTGGTGAATCGAGCGAGCGCGGCGGCATCGAGCGGCGGGAAGCCGGGGTAGGTGTTCCAGTGTGGCGTGGGGGGGGAGTCTGGGGGAAGGCGAGAAGCGCGGGCCAGAGGGCAGCGGGGACCGGTACGGGGACGGGGACCGGGACGGCAACGATGCGGGGCTCGGCGCCGCAGGAGCAGGTGCGGGGGCAGGGGGTAGGTGGGTGGCGAGGAGGTTGCGGGGGCGCCGCCGCACCCGGCTCGAAGTAGTCCCAGTCGCAGTCGTCGGGGGGCGGGCGGCGCCGCCGACGACGCCGTCGACGACGAGTCTTCGGTGTCCTCGCGGCACGAAGAGTCGGAGCTCAGGAACACGAGTCTGTAGTCCTCGGGACGCATGCGACCGGCCTCCGGCTCGCTCGCCTCGCCCGTCTCGTAGTTGACGCCCCACTCTGGAAACAAATGACGTTCTATTTAGAATAATCGAACATTTCGAAATGATATCCAAAATACTGAGTCTTTATCGCAAGCTTGCAGATAGCACTCACTTAGCATGATATGGCACCTATGTACAACATGTAGCCAGACGGCAGTCAGCCGTAAGTAAAATCATCATAAGGACATAGAGATAAAACATTTTAGATCTCTGCATGAGGAGCGCAATGCAGTCCTAGGTTATGATTTGGACTCTTCATGTTCCAATAGCTGCGTGTCACTGCAGCTGCGTGCTGTTATGGGCAGGCATGTTGCTTACCATCAGACACATGTCCTACTAATCTCGTTACTCTATACCTACTGTAAAAAATATCTAAAAAAAATTCAACATAACTTTAAACGCATATAACACCAAATTTGGTAAAGGAACGAGATGAGCAAGTATTACGCGTGATGGTAAGCATCGTTGTTACAAGCATAATCAATAAATCACAAAAAAAAACAATAGTACAAGTAATATACAATACATAATCATAAAACGATTTATTTGATACTGCATCATTACATCATTAGTACGAGTAATTAAATAATTAGTACCTAAGCATAATTGTTACAAGCATAATCAACAAATTAAATGCAATATAGATCAGGCAATGAAGTTTAATTTAAAAAACACACCTCTACACCTTACTAACAAATTCGAAAGTTTGTGAGTGTGTATGTTTGTTACTTTTTCACGTCTAAATGGCTGAAGCGATTTTAGTAAAATTTGGTATGGAGTTATATACCCTGGTATACCCTGGTTTAACACATTGGCTACTTTTTATCCCGAAAAAATAACGGGAACAGGAACTACGCGGGTAAAACCGCGGGGCGCTGCTAGTACTCATTAAACCATTAATTTGATCATCTGCATCATTTTATAATTAGTAAACCTCATTCATAGTTACGAGCACAATCAACAAATTCAATGCAATAGTTATATACAGTCGTTCGACGAAGCCGTCTAGACGGGGCAATCGTGCGGGGTGTGCAGGGATAGACGCGGGAAGCGCGCTCCTGCATTGCCTACATTACAATGTTAGTATTGCAGGAGCGCGGCTCAGGGCTGACCTCTTCCGTAAGTTTTAATTTTATTTTGGTAATAAGCATTTTTGTTTGCGTCAACCCTACCCGTGTCTAGACATTATCGGCGTTTCTCCCAAGAACAAAGGCGATGAACTACTGGTAGTATTTCTTTACACTGTGGTTATTATATGTATGTAGGTAGAAGTAGTATCATAAAGCTATTTATTTGATACCATAACCCTATAACTCGTAATCTTACTAGTACGTGCCTATTTTGAACGATAACAAACAGGTAGGGAAAGGCTGACACAATTACCATTGTGGGAAACAGATAAAGTAATCAACACAGATCTGGATCGAACACACATAATATGGTATGGCCTGCTCCATAAATGGAACACAACACTTAAAAGAAAAAATCTTTAGTACAAAAATCAGTTTTACTTTACTTGGATACACATTCACTTGTAGGAAGCGATAATAATGCTGTCGATTAAATTAGGTTAAGTGTTTTGTCATTTGTTGATATAATAAGCATTTTTATCATTATAAGGAACAAATCACATAGGTACTTGATAAATAAACAGACTAATGCCATAGAATCATACTAATATTACAAATGTCAAAGTTTGGATGTTTGTTGCTCAATCACGTCGAAACGGCTGAATGAATCGCGTTGAAATTTGAGTACGGTTAAATTATAGACTTTTTTTTTACTTTAATAGGTATACACTTGACCGCCATCTCACCAGATGTTGCAACGATGCGGTCTACGATGGAGCGTGTTTACCTATACAAGAAACCGATTCACTCTCGATTTGAAGACACCAAGATTATAACTATCGGGAAAATCCTACTCAAGCAACTGATTCACAGCCTAGACGTTCTTATCATAAAAATCTGTAATAAAACAGACATGTATTGAACTGCGCGGGTAAAACAGTCGAGCGTTTCATAAAGCATAACGCCTTTCGTTTATTTCATAGCGGCCGCTGATGTAACACGTCTATTCCGTTGCTGTTGATTAGAAATCATAGCATATTAGTACTGAGTATTGCTATGAGGCATTTTGTAGGCACACACTGATTAGAACACAATATACACACAATATACTACACATTTAGAAATGCGTTAGCATTTCCCACTGGCTAACTAGAAATGTGTCATCATTTCTAGATGGCCATTCTCATGGCCACACCATCCGGTTTCACCCGCGTAGTTTCCAAAGTAAGCTATCAAATTCTAAGTTAGGTCATAGAATAGATAATATAGATAGAACGGACACTCCCCACGCCCCGCCAATTTCAAGCTTCCTCACCCCTCAGGCCGTTTCGAGTACGCTAGGAGCACTCAACGAAGGGCTGGTATTGAACATCTAATTCCTAACGAAATATCATCATTGTGGGTTGCTGTACTGTTTACGGCTGTAAACTAAACGGAACAAAATTAAAAGCTTTTTAGTGTTCCGTAGCCAAATGGCAAAATACGGGACCTTTATAGATTCGTCATGTCTATCTGTTCGTCCGTATGCCACAGACACTTTTCTCCGAAACTATAAGAGCTCCATACTATTGAATCTTGGTAAGTAGATGTATTCTGTGAACCACATTAAGATTTTCATACTAAAAATAGAAATAACAATAAAATTTAGGGGTGTCCCAAACTTAGCCCTGAAACTCAAAAAAAAAATTCCATCAAAACCATACGTGTTATCTATGAATTTATAACATATGGGTTATCTATGAATAGGTCTTCAAAAATGATATTGAGGTTCCTAATTTTTTTTTTCTAATCTGATTAGTTTGCGCGAGATACTCTACCAAAGTGGTAAAATGTGTGTGTGTGTGTGTCCCCAACGAAAATTGGCTTGAATGAGATCTATTAAGTAGTTTTATTCTAATATGTCATAAATGCACTGTTGTTAAAACACTGATTTAAGTAACAACGAACTACAAGAACTTTTATATTATGTTACTTGCTGCTACGGAAGCCTTCATGGGCGAGTAGACTCGCACTTGACTACTTTTTTAAATTGTCTACTTAAGTATAAAATAACGTAAGTTTTAATCATTTTTACCATAACTCACAAGCCACTACAGTGAGGCCAACCTAGTGTAAACAATTATAGTACATAATAAATAATAAATGCTGTAATTATATGTATATACTAAAACTGGTAATAAATAGTTTATTGAGATAGCTCTATTGTAGATATGTGTGATGAAGGTAGTTCTGAGTAGTAATTCGGATTCTTTATGTTCAAATTGCTGCGCGACTGTGCTTTTATGCGTATTGCTTACGATCAGGCGAATTTCTTGCTCGTCCCATCCAAAAAAAAGTAGGCTACTTTAAGATAAATCGGTTGAAACTGTAGAGCGCTAGTATAAGGTAAGTTTCGTATTCAGTAGTTGGTCAGATCTCAGATCACGAATCAAAGGAATGTTATGGCTGGCCGCAGCGATTATAGAAAGCACCACAAGACGCGGATGGGTGGGCATGCTCGTCTTCGCCTCTTCGGTGATCTCAAACAACTCCTTCCACTAATAAGTAGAAGATGTAAAAACAAATTTAAATTGAAGTTGTTTATTGATTTTTTCATTTTAAATAAATACACGGGTACTCGTAACTCACGTTTGATATTGTCAGTCCAGACTACGTCCAGCAGGTCTATACTACGAAGCCCGATAAACGATATATCGGCCAAAGTTACGGACGTTTTATACCACGAAACAGAATCGATTGATTGATCTGATCGAGCGTTTTGTTCACCCCGACCGACACTGATTTGACAGTGTTTGTGTCATCAACCGACCGATTGTGTTTCGTGTTAAAAAACGTCCATAATTTCGGCCTATATATCGTTTATCAGACTTCGTAGTAGACCCTACTGGCTTTATCAAACGTGAGGTACCTGTGTATTTATTTAAAATATGTAATAACCACGTTAGTTTTCATTACAAAATTGAATCCTTATTACTAATTAGATGACTATTACATCAGCTATCGGGCTATAATATCCTATTATACCTATACACCACGGATGTAACGGAGGTCATTTTACCGGAACCGAAGCCGGCGTCGGAGTTTTTAAATTTGATTTATCGGAGTCGGAACAGAAGTCGCAGGCATAGGCTGGGTCAGAAGTGGTCGCAGTAGAGATATTTTTATTGGGGACAAATCCTCCCTTTTTGAAGCCGGTTAAAAATATAAAAAAATCGCAAAAATAAACTATTGGATAATCTGGTCCAGACTACCTAGATCTAATTAGTATATACCAAAATAGGTTGAATTTAGCTTCTATGCAGCTTTTACAAAAGTCTACAATACCAATTATTGTAACAAATCTTTATAATATATCAGTTTAGGCGCATAAAAAAGATGGCCGATATGAATAATATTTGAAATTCTAATGGATAAGCTAGAACGTTAATTGAATTATTAATGGGTTTGTAGGTAGCGAAACAATTGAAACAGTCTTGGTCTCTTACATTAAGTATATTATATCAATTACGTTTACTTACATGTAAATATGGATATAGGTAGGTTCGCTTGTGTCACACCTGTTTCGATCAACTGAATGATATAATGAAAAATCATACCAGACAAGTTCGGAAATCCAAAAAGGTGTACTGTTCCCGCTCAAAAATTGATTACTAATCGGAACGATCATAATTATGCAATTGAAAAAAAAAATGAAAGTCGTGGTTACGTATCCACAGAACATAAATATCAATATACATAATTATATCCTGATATCTGTTCTGTGTACATACCAGTAAAAATCAAAACTGTCAACATCGTTGAGGGGACAAACGGTCTTCCGTTTCTGTACATGACCTAAAAGAGATGCGTGTACAAAAAGTTGATCTACTTAAGGGCATATTACCCCGAGCAAATGACCTTGAGTATTTCTTACCTTATCGCACACCGGAAGAAAGAGCAAGAGAGAAACAGTAGGATTTTTCGCTGTTTTACGCTAAAATTTTAGAATGAACTCTATAAAATCAGATTTTGGTCTTTTGAAAAAAAAAATCTACCAAAATGTTCGTAATGGAATTGCCTATCCGTTGGAGTAAGTACAAACTCCAAATAATGGCTGGTTTTCGAGTAGATGCATGATAATTACAATTATTTAAATTTTTTATGGTTTCGTTGTGAGGAGATTATTCAAACAACTTCATTAACATAAAAAACAAACTACCATTTTGAAGCCAAGAAAATGTAATGTATTTGTTGTACATATGTGAAATTTAATGTATTTTTTACCAGTTGATATTTGTTTTTGCCAATGAGTAGATAGCTTTGAAAATTGGACAAAAATCTCGTTTTAGTGGGGGGACGCCCCTTAATACTGTGTTTGAGTGAAAGTAGCTAGAGTTTTACCAAACTATGTAAAGCCATACCTATGTATTCTTTTGGTATTGCGCCATTATTGCTCAGTGGGCAGGGATGAGTTTATCTCATTTTCAAAAACTTATCCCAGCACTTAATTGAAGAAACGCGTATTTGAAAGCTTCCAGGTACGAGTATGTATGGTAGGCATCGCATACGCATCCAACTGGTAGCGGGCCTAGTCCTAACCTAACTCTAGACCTTTTCCATCTCTATGGATAATTCCGAAGTTCCAGCAACACTTCTGCTAATAATACCTGTGACATGCAGCTTATTTGAACATGAAGAATCAAAATCACTGCCAGGACTGAACTGTGCTTCCAGATATATAACACGACTTATCTTTGCCCTGCACTGGAAACATTGCTGTTCAAACCAAAACACTGCACATTACTGGCGGTGAAATAACTGGCAAACGTTGGTTGGACCCTACAAAGAATCCTACCACAAGTAGGTAAGTAGTGTAGTAGGCTAGGTAAGTAGTGTAGTTTCGATTGTTATTTAGTTTTGTTTGTAAAAGCTTAACGTTAAAAAACATTACATTATGTACGATTGAAATTGCCAGGTAGCATTATTCATTTTAGATCCAACTGCCTTCTAAATATGTGTAAAAGTATCACACATTATTGACCATACGCACAACTCTGGGATGGCCTCATTGTGATCAAATCGGCATTCAATCGGACAATGAAAGTAAGAGCTGCGCTGGCGCATGTTGGCGCACATTCAAGGCTCCAGTTGCCTAAGACGTAGCAACGTGGGATGTCGTGGAGCGAGGTCAGATGTGTATGGTTTTTTGGCGTTATTGGCATTGACATGACTGGATGATAGATGTACTCGTAAATGGATAAGGACGACATGGATTGTGCTAATCCTACGAAACAAAAGATTTAGCGGTCATTAACGACGATGACTAGTGAGTGATAGAATGTGATTTGACATTAATTATGTATTTTACCTGTCCCTGAATTTCACGTTAAATCACAATGGTCGGTTCATTGAGGTTTGGCCCATCTTTGTAGTTGCCAACTAACCGCCATATTCTGTATTCACTGAGTCGAAGGTTGTGGGATCGATTCCTACCCAACCCAATCAACATTTGTGTCATGACCACGTATGTTGATGGAGTATAGACAACTTATTTGTTCTTTGCTTCATGTAAACGTGATTGCTATCAAACAGCGTCGTTTGTCTGCAAGATGCTCTACATTATTGCTAGAATAGACTGCTTTGAGATTTTCGTAGCAGGGACTATTGTACTCTCTAGAGTCTAGACTGTTATTATTTTTTTCATCAATTACAGTTGTTAGTTGTGCAATAAACAAGGACCGTTTATCAGCAAAACTACACTTTGTAATTAGAACAAGCTCTATTACCCGTGTTTTACCTGTCTAACCAGATGTAACCCCATCCCGGCTAAGGTCTGTCGCGCACGAACCTGAGGGCTGCCTCCCGTTCCGGAAATACGCAGGTAATTATAATATGTGGCCGTGAGCCGATGGCGAAGCGGAAACGACGTAAAAACCACCTGTTTTATTAGTTTTTATCATCAAGTGTACGTTTTTTGTAAAGTTACGAAACGAACTTGTCGGTTGTAGATTCAAGTTATGGCAGTTTTGAGTTCAAAATCGGTATTAAAAACATGAAGTGACCATGCATTAGGTACTACTGACACTTTTAGATAAATTACAAAAAAATCCCACGCTGGGACTCTCACATAAAGAGAGTCAAGGCTATCCACCACGTTGGCCAAATGCGGGTTGGCGGTTGACACATATCCACGAAAACATTTCTTTCTTTCCGGTTTCCTATCTAATTTTCCCCTATAACGTAGACTAGTAACGATGACCAACTCGGAAAAATATTTGGAGGTGCGGGCAAGATTCGAATCTGCGACAACATGATCTTGAAATCGAACATTATTTTGCCATTAGGACATCGCGACACTTTTTTAATATACACGCGACGTGATATAACGTTCAATAATTTCACTCCAATCAAATCGAATCACAGAAGCTATACTATACTTAATTGTAAATACTGGACGTTTTTTTATAGCATAGAGCATAGGGACGGGAGCAGGACATGTGCCTGATGGTAAGCAACACCCCTGCCCATAATTGCACAGTGTCACGCTGCTATGGGAACAGGAAGAGTCCAAAACATTATTCTTATTATCACAAACTCTTATTTTTCCTATCATTATGGTAGATTTTGATGACTTTATAGGTAACTATTTTAGGTCTTATTAAACATAATTATGTTTTTCGTGGAGGTAGCATTTCACCCACGCAAGTCGAGACCAACAATAGGAACGGCAGGGTTCTTTCAGTTACTGCTCACTTCATTATATTTAAATCGTCTTTTATACACATCTGAGGCCATTGTATGTGCATAATAGATACGTCTATGGAAATAATCATTACTATAATTACAACCACTATTTAATATTTATATAATTTTGATGGTTTGTAGTATTCATGTTTTCTAAAGCTTCCATTCTAACAACTTTTCATTTGCGACGTCAACGCTGACCTTACAAGATTTTAACAAAAAGGTGTTTTATTAACTTAAAATGTCAAGCCTCTCAATGATAAATCAACAAGCCAAATTAAAAACTTTGTTTCAGTATATTTTAAGAGTTTTATTTCTTTAAGATCACGTGCTATGGTTTTCGTACTCTGTCGAAGAGCAGCGTTATTTACCTGTGGTAAATGTGTATGTAAATGTAATATGTTATTTCCAAATTTCAACAGGACAACAAAATATTACATAAACATCTAACCCAATTTTTTTTTAATTAACTAAAAACTTTCCCCTTTATATTATTAGTAGGACATAGAAAATAGAACAATTGATTGGTATGAGAATAAGGTCATAAAGTCCCCTTTCCCCTCTTGCTTCCACTAAGTATTATTTTTTAATTTTTTATTAATAAATATTCATATAAATACAGAGAGCTATTAAGAAATACCAAAAATATTTAGGTATTTCTTACTGAATGATGAACAAAAGTCAGCAATAGATTGAATTTAAAAAATATTAATTTCTCTGGGCCAGGTCCTATTCGAAGCGTAAGTCGGAGAAAGAACTACGTGAAAAAGTAAGAGCCATTATGTAAAATTCACCAACATTAAGAGTTTGTGGGCAGGAAGACATAGCAATGTATCAAGGTTTTTACACTGTAACTTTGTGAGTATTTTAAGTTTTCCTTAAATTAGAAAGCAAGTAAGTACATAATATTGCAAAAACAGTCTTGCTCTTACTTCCAATGTTCCGATAAAAGAGTTTCAATCGATAACTTAACAATAAAGATATGGATCAGATGTTTCTGATATAAACTTTCTAGATTGTAGTAGGTCGTGACTGCGGGCGCTCAGTTAGAAATTAAAAATATTCTTATCTTTTTGTAGATAATTGCGATGGTGGTTCCACCATAGATGACTAAATCTCAAGTTGTCATGTCGTGTACCGTGTACCGACACAGAATTAACGATTGTACCTTCGAGTATTGTGATACACTAATAACACAGTCTAAAGGAAAACTACGTACTAACTACTATGATTTATTAGATTGTGTCAATAGTTAGCAAGGTACTTTAAAAGGCATGTCATGTGATACGTTATTTAAGTTTTTTTTTTATTTCATTTTAATGAGCTTAGTTTGGACCTTAACTAAACTTATCGATTTAAAGTCTACGTTGTATGTCGCTTGACCAGAAGATATCTGTCTACACTTCCCTTTTATAATATTATCTACCTATTCTATGTTTTAGCCTTACCACACTTGGCTAAATTTAGTCGTCTGAAGTCGCTACTTCATTCAATTAAGTATTCATTTTGGGGGCGATAAATCAGTCTAGCTAGGTTACATTTTTAGGAAACGTGTTTTCAAGAAACGAAACCGAGCAAAGCGCGGCCAATTTCATTGTATTAGACTACATTAGTAGAACAGTTGCTTCTGGCAAACATTTTTTTTGGCTTCTATAAGTTTACACTTGACCGCCATCTCGCCTGATGTTAAACGACGATACGGCCTACGATGGAGCGTGTTTACCTAGAAGAAACCGATTCACTTTCGATTTAAAGACACCAAGATTATAACTATCAGGAAAACCCCACTCAGGCAACTCATTCCACAGCCCAGACGTTTTTATCACAAAAGTAGAGTCAAACATCTTCATCCGTGTCTTTAGAATATCAACCATGAAACGGTGCCGCTTCTTCGAGCTACGAGAAATTCGACAGAAAAAATGGCATGGTGGTTTTAGGTATTAGACTATGCAGATCAATTGGACACTCTCCGAAGTGTGTCCGATAAAAAACCGATAAGCTAGCAATTTTGCGGCAACGATCAAGATTTTGAAGTCTTTTTATTGGTCGAAGTCTTTTTCACACTAGAATATCTTTGACTATGAGATTTTTGAAATTATAAAATATAATAATTTCCAAACAGTTCCTTATTACTTCAGGATTTAGGTACACACCCAAAACATTCTTTATTGCTAGACGACACGGCTTGTCCAATTTATCTATTACCTTTTTAGCATAATGTCATTGTGTTACCTATTAATCTCAAAAGGCGTTGGCTGTCAAATTATGGACCTAGCAATCCTATTTAACAATCTACATACCCATAAGCATACTAAGCTTTATAGACATTGTATGTAGGTGTATAATAACAACAGAAAAACGAATATGCGTGAGTTACAGAATAGGGTCACCATTTTAACGACAAAGGTTCCACTGTTTTTTAGCGCCGGTCGCCGGCGCCGTCATTATGAAATGGGTAACGATAGCAATATTATTTCGTTTTAATGTCAGATAAATGCAATCCTCTATATTTAAAAATGTTATGTTGGTTTGTGTACGCTTCAAAAACTCAAAGTTCTGCACCGATCAAGCTGAAATTTTACAATGATATATAATCCGCACGAAGGATTGTTTTTATTTAATTTTTGCATCACAGTGTGCTACTACAGCGAAGCGTAGCAGGGTACAGCTAGTAAATAATAAAATAGTTCTCAATTATGGCACAATCATAAGCAACCCATTGCTCGCAAGTAGAGTCAAAGCCATAATCTACCACGCTGGCCCAGGACGTATTGGCGGATAACGCATGATCTCGAAAGACTAACAACGTACCGGTTTCCTCACGATGTTTTCTTACATCGTTCAAGCCAGTGATGATAATAAACATAATGTACATGATGATAATAAACGTAGTGTACATGGAAAAATTAGAAAAATACTCAAGAGGTGCAGGTGGGATTCGAACCTATGATAGATAGAGACATATGATGAAAATTTGATAATGAATATGATGAAAAAAAAATTTTCTCTTGTGTTTGCCATTTTAAAAACGCCTCATTCAATATTTTTTTAGGATTGGGCGGAGGCCTGTGTACGAGTATGTCCGTCCAATAGCTTAGTAATAGATAAATTTACTATCAAATATTTTAATGTGCTAAGTGGATAATATTTTCGCTCACACGGTGCGGTATATTGTTTACTCAACAAAAGGGGCGACTCGTACACTTTTAACTCAAAATAAAAAGCCATGGTTAAATATAACAATACGGATTTTTATTGCATTTTTTTTCCTTATTTTAGATATTTAGACCCGTTGTGTTATGTATTATGAAAGAACCTAATAAAATTGAGGTCAGTACGTACATAAGTATATGATTTTACGTATTTGACGTTTGGAATTCCGGGAAAGCCTGGACGTATTGTTACCGTACATATCAGAGCAACTTGAATGATCATATCCAAACAAATCGATTTGATTGGCCTATTATTGATTTTTGGGCAGACAATTAATCAAGTTATTGAAACTAAATTATACTTACCTACGGACTGTTTCGCCTACACGCTATACATAGATGAGTTGATTTTTTTGTATTTTATTAATTAACAACGAATTATGTTTTAAGGGCAGTTTTATATCTAAGTACCTGGAAGAAATCGCTCTCAGCGATAAGATCGCTTATCGTTACTTTGTTTTAATGTGTTTCTGCATTTTGTTTTATTATTTAAGTGCAATAAAGAGTTCATCTATCTAAGTAGGTAGGTATGGAAAACTAAAGTACGTACGTAGTACCTACGTACTCTTTCACGTGTATAGCCCATTTTTAACCCCCGACCAAAAAAAGGGGTGTTATAAGTTTGACGTCGATGTCTGTCTGTCTGTGTGTGTGTCTGTCTGTGGCACCGTAGAGCTCAAACGGATGTGCCGATTTCGATGCGGTATTTTTTTATTTGAAAGTTAATATCCGTGCGGATGTTCTTAGCTATGTTTGGTTAATTTCGATTCAAGATGGCCGCCGCCACTAAATGGCGGACAAAATATTTCTTCACAACCTACCTCAATATGGGTATCAAATGAAAGGGCTTGACTAGTAGAATACTATAGGTACACTCCGCGAGGTATAAGCTGAGCTTTGCATTAGTGTGAGTGATCACCAATCAGGCAGGAGCTTGAAATTTTGTCCGCGAGGCTGAGCTTTGCATTAGTGTGAAAAATTTCAGATCCAAGATGGCCGCTTCCACAAAATGGCGAAATACATGTATTTTTCACAACTCGTTTAATATGGGTATCAATGAAAGGGGTTGCCTACTAGAATGTTGTACAGATAACAAATCTGAGGTAGTCGGGTAAGTCGGGGGTTAGTCAAAATTTTTAATTTTGTTTTTGTAACTAGGTAAAGTAGGTAAGGTACCATCTTGTCACTAGGTAAAGTAGGTAAGTACCTTCTACCTATAAAGACTCATCATGGGGTTATTTAATTAATGTTATCAATCCAACTTCTGAACATGGTTGCCATAGATTGTAATGGTTTCGAAGTGGTAAATCAGAGTTTTAGAGTACACAGATACCGACTACCTACTAGGCTTAAATCATTGAAAGACATTTTTTTTAAATTCCATCAATCAGCAAACCAAAACAATTAGGTATTCTTAGAAGATTAATTGACGAAATAAGCAATGTTGTTCGTAATTCGTAAGCATTAGGTAGGTAATTAGGTACGCCACCCACAAAAGCACTGCGCTACGTAGTGTTTTGAACTTGAAGTTCAAATTACTTTTTCGACTGCGGCGGGCGGTAGTAGCTACCTACATACATACATAGGTACATCCAGGTTCTATTTGATGATATAACTAACTAACTGTGCGTTTATGTACCACTTAATGTGTGCAAAACAGACGATTTAACTCGAAGACATGCTCGATGATTGTATTGTTATTGCCGAGCTCCTCCAAAATTTGAGGCTGCTACTGTGCTTGGGTAGGTACTTTTATCTCCAAGCGGGTTCAGCAATGAATCCTACCACTACAAAACATACGCGTTATTTATTTAATACAACATGAACTGCGCCGATATTCACTTAATTCATGAATTCCATAGAGCAGTGCCAATAAAAAATGATTTCGTGCTTGAGGCTTGAACAGTTTTTATTGGGTCATCACCTCGAAACATCACGAACTAGACATAGAATAAAATAATAGTTACACCCTGAGAACAATAACCTCGGGATCGTAGAATAGGTAATAATTCTAAGATAGAATTTTACGTCATCTTTGGCCAATCAAAATTGATTTTCATACTACTATTTATAGTTAATTGTTAATTTCGCATAAAATGTTACCAGTAAAAATATGTTACACAATCGCTAGATTTAAATAGTCATCTATCAATGACAATTGATAATGCTACGTAATAGGTAAGTACTGAAATAAATTTTCTATTCGTAGAAATTAAAGGATTTTACCTACTACAGAAGATAAAAACAAACATGATCATAATCTCAGGAAATTAATTGTTACGAGTACGAAAACTAAGGATTAAAAAAAGGTAAAAAAATGCCAAGCCATGAAGTAAGCTGAAAATTGTTATCAATGGATAGCGTAATAGGTGTACCTAATATTATGTACCTAAAATATAGAAAGGTCTCTACTACACCTCTCTTTTAAAAACAAGCTAGGTATACTTTTGTCATCGGATATCCGTTATCCAATTACTGGACTTCCGACTTAAAAACTTACCAACAATTTATGGTTTCCTTCTCAGGTTTCCTCTATAAAGGCTTTGGTCGACGTCAAATATTCACAGTTATAATCCACTATTGTAATTTCAGAAACTTATTATTTTGCAACAATTACTCTACACTATAACGGTCACGATATAAACAAGTTTAACCTCGTACGCTTCGACGACACACACTCATTGTCATTGTCACAAAACGTGTAAAACAAAACATAGACACCAATTTTTTTATTCAATGTTTTTCTATTCAGCCAATATTTTGATCTTTTTTGAGTTTGAATTTGGAATGGTTAGGGTTGCGCGGCGCTGTCTCGAGCGCGCTAGCGGATGTGTGCCGGCCGGGCGACTGTTGCGCTGTGCCGCGAGTGCTGTACCTTGCTCGATTGTTTACTATCGACGTTGCTATGACGCTGAGTAAATTTTATTAGGAACAAATGTATTGTTCGTTACTCAAATAAAATACATACAAAGCATTTTATTACAATATAATTATGTGGAAAGAATAATACGTAATAAAATTACGTTTGTTAAGTTTTATTATATTTTTGTTTTACAAGAAGGTCAAAAATAATCAGAATAATTTATTGTTCAACTGTGTACAAACTAGTTACCTAGGAGGTTACAATATTTGCAGTACTTACAACAGTCTGCCTTTTGCGAGCCTACAATACGGTATTTGTCAATGTTGAAAATATAGCATAAATTATAATAATCTTATTAGATAACACATTAAATAAACATATTGCACTCTATTTTGGAAGATATAGTGTGTATTTTTTGTGAAATACGCCAATGAAAATTTAAAAAATACTGAATTTTTATCTTCGACGTAAACGCAGTGTTAAGGACGACAACGCTGTTGACATCACACGCCAGTAAAGATATCATCTATAGCAAACGGTTTCTTTGAGAACAGTGATTTATTTACTGGCGTGTGACGTCACGCGCGTCACATGATCAGACACAGCTTTTTTTGGCGGGCTATTCGAACTTTATACTTTAAACATTTATTTTGAATGTAAAAACAGTGGCTCTTGCAGAAATATTCATGTGGTATGTATATTATGTAATCAAAAATCATTTAAACGGTTTTACAAATTTAGCCAAATACCGTATAATAATTGTAGTTAAAGTTAAATAAAATCGTTAAAACTGATCAAACTGCTGAATGATCTAATTATTTTTATTGGTCTAATCTTCTTAATATATATTAATCTCCTGTCACGATGTTTGTCCGCGATGGACTCCTAAACTACTTAACCAATTTTAATCAAATTTGCACACCGTGTGCAGTTTGAGCCAACTTGAAAGATAGGGTAGTTTTTATTTTGATTAATAAATAGTCTCACTTTATATGATGATATCCGAGCGAAGCCGGAACTGGCCGCTAGTTTTCTCATATTTCAAACTTCTTTCTTGATCGATTTAAAAAAAATATATTGCGATTAAAAATTACATGAAGAATTTTATCGGCGAAAGAAATAAATAGGTCACCACGATTAAGTTATCTTATTTCCCGGTTTATCGACAACAACTATCGACTTTTGGGTTAACTAACATCGTGACTCACCTCGCGTCTCAACGCCAACAACAAAACTCACGTGGAGAAGCAAAATGACGCAAGTGACGCGCCAAACATCGACAAAAACGCGCCTTTTCCGAGGGCCAAAGTTTACCACAAAAAGTGGTCGCGAAGTGGCGCTTACGACCACTTAAAATTCGTTTGCGAACGAACAATGAACTTGCACTGGCGAACTAGACCAAACACTGGAACAGAATCGGATATGGAACAAGTTTAAAAAAAGGCTTTTGTTTGCTTAGGTATAAGTAGAACGTAGGAGGGCCTCTACACCCACTTTTATAACTACATAAGTACGTATACATATAACTGTCTTTACTGACGCTTGAGCAAGCTGAAGTGAAGACAAAAAACGCCTTGAAACCTTTTCTAACAGTACTAGGGATGTCATTCGAGGTTCAAGTGACAGAAACGAAATACCGCTTTAATTTTTTTGCGGTAACAATAGATTCCTCTATTATTTAAGTACGTAAAACGTTTTTATCGTGACTTTTTGTACAGAATAAAACCTTGTGAAAATTGAAGGTCACTTGCGAATTGAAGATGTTACCTATAATATGATTGTACCTAGCTATTACAGAGAGGAGTGATTGTAATATGCGGTACCAATCGTTCTATCGTTAAATTTATTTCTATCAATCAATACAATATTATTATCATTAGTTACGGTATATTCTCCACGGTTACCTGGTGGAACGAGTTCTTTTATGGATTGACACTTGAGCACTATTTCGCTTGATGGTAAGCGACGATTTGAAGACACCAAAATTATAACCCTCGGAATAAACTCTCACTCAGGCAACTTATTCTACAACCTTGACGTTTTTATCGCAAAAGTAGAGTCAACCCTCTTCGTTCGTATCTTTGGAACACCAACTATGAATTGATGTTTATGTTACGGTTACTATAATATAATGTAATCCATAATAATTAATGATATTAGATTAGTGTACATCCAGTGAGTAGTGAACAGTGTAGTGCAGACTAAAAATAGACTAGTTAGAAAGAGTATATTTATGGGGTATAAGGGGCGTTTGTTTTTGTATGGTTTTTAAATAGGATAAAATATTGATGAAAAATTGTAAATGTCGCTTTGCAGACACCTTATTTGATTTGAACATTTTTAATCCGATTCTATGGTTGCCATGTACATCTTATGACAATATTCACGTATTTTCGTTGAAAACTCTCATTTCATAATATACGTATTTAAGACTATTCAACCTTTTATTTCAGTGCGATTAATGGCAATATTATTTTCTTCATCATTATCGATGCTTTCGTTAAATTTCACGTTATGTTATAATAAATAACGTAGGGTTTTGTTCGTGGCACTGAAATTAATTTCTCATTGTTATGTCATATTATGTTAAAATTCGAGTGAAGGCACTCTAACACAGCAAATTAATCAAAAGTTCTACCGATTGCAAGTACAACCCACACTTTGTTCAAGTAAAGGTTCTACTTGCTATGCAAAAGACATCAACGTGCGATTCAAACTTTCAAGGATGATTTTGTACAGCAAAACTACGTTTTTTTCCACGTTAACAAAGTTCAAAATACTTTAATATAGACTTTATTATAGAATATGTGGATAATTAAATATTTGGCACGAAAATATTGAAACCATAATTTAATAATTATTTATAAATTGAATTTAATAATATTTAATGTTTTCCACAAGGAGGCTTAGGCTTAAACTCCCCCTGAACCTCTGCGGACTTTTTACGTGTAATAACTACTTACCCACAGATTACCATATATGTAGGGAGTATTTTGTGTGTGTAACTACCTACTAGTAATTTCCCTGACACTACCAAAACAAAAATAAATAGAAAGAAGTGCAGTCATAGGAACTGCCGATAGAAGTGAAAACTTATACCTCAGAATTTGATAGCTCACTTTGTAAGCTACGCGGGTGAAACCGGAGGGCGTGGCCATGAGCATGACACATTTCTAGATGACCATGCGAAATGCTGACGCATTTCTAGAAGTTCAATCGGCATGGTCCCGAGTTTACCCGAAGATTTCTTAGCATTCCCGAGTGTGACGCTAGAATTCAATTCACAGCCCACGAAAAATCTGTCTGTGCCGCGCCAAAAGAAGTTTTCCCTTCAGAAAACGGAACGCCGTGGACGAATACATACGAATACCACAACTATTATACAGATTAAGTTTTCAGGACCCTACTACAAGACTCCGCTGTCCATCCGTCCGTCTGTCACCATGAACTGTGGTAGTTAGACAGGTAAAATTTTCCCTCAGGCTGTGAACGACAACTTCCTAAAACAACAACTTCCTAAAACGACAAATTCCTAAAACGACAACTTTTTAAAACTACAACTTCCTACAACGACAACTTCCTAAAATTACAACTTCCTAAAACGACAAATTCCTAAAACGACAACTTTTTAAAACGACAACTTCCTAAAATGACAACTTCCTAAAACGACAAATTCCTAAAACGACAACTTTAAAAAATGACAGCTTCCTAAAACGACAACTTCCTAAAACGACAAATTCCTAAAACGACAACTTTAAAAAATGACAGCTTCCTAAAACGACAACTTCCTAAAACGACAAATTCCTAAAACGACAACTTTAAAAAATGTGTGTGTGATGCTTTCATACGTTCATTTTTTTTTAGCAAAGCGTTTACTTTTAACATAAAGTTTCTTCGTTTTGCATAAGATATATTAGCAGTGCCCCGCGGTTTTACCCGCGTAATTACCGTTCCCGTTGTTTTTGTTATTTTGTCCGGGCTAAAAAGTAGCCTATGTGTTCTTCCAGATTATTATGTAACTGTGTTCTAAATTTCAACTCAATCATTTCATATCTTACGATGTGATTGAGCAACAACCAAAAATCGAAACATTGACATTTATAATATAAGTAGGATTATGTTACCAGCCGAACCCGATTTCAGGATAAACTAGTTTTTCCTTGGTAAAATCGCTGTTTTAAGCAATTGGATAAACCGATACAGGCTAGGCTAATCTAGTTCGTCCTAATATAAGGCAAAAACAACAAATAATAAAAAACAGAATAAAATTCATATCCTTCATATTCTTCACTATTGTTAAAACACTGATTAAAGTAACAACGAACTACATGAACTTTTATATCATATTACTTCCTGCTACGGAAGCCTTCATGGGCGAGTCCGACTCGCACTTGACTACTTTTATTTTATAGTTTTATCTTTCCATTAAAATTAATCAAAACGGTCAAAAACTTATAGATTTTTACTATTTGTTTTTTATTTTGTCTACTAGGAATGTATCCCTTACCATATAAATTACGATTCAATATTGCCAGTTTCCGTATTTACCCCGCGAATACTCTACTAACATTAGTTAGTATTTGATAGAATGGACCCTCCTCCGCCCATCGGTCCCGATTCTTCACCCTATTGAATTGACAAGAACTCGAAAACCTCGATACCGGAATCCTACCTCCTCAATATGAGGAAGGAAGAACTTGCAGGTTGCAGGACTTGAAAGATAGTTGAATACAAACATGGGGCAGCGAGTTATATTTTTTGGTGATGGTGAATAAGTAGATGTTACTTACCTATTCACCATCACCAAAAAGGGTCAACAGAACCTTCGAAATCTTATCGAGTTGGTAGTGTAGGCAGTAAAAGTGTATGAAATAACGGCATTGACATTACCATGCGTTACCATTATTGTGGTTGTGATTCGATAGAGGCTGCCCACATGCTATCTGCCCACGCTAAATGCATTTCCGAATCGAGGAAATCAAACTGAAATGCTTTATAAATTACTTGTAAGTTATTTACTAAAAATATTTACAACGAAGAAAACGTTCACAAGTATTTATCGATTTATGTACTATGTTTTGTAGGTACGTATTCATTGTTCACATTGAATATTATTCAGAAATACCACAATGAAATCGTTTATTCGTTTACGATATCGTAGTGGTGTCATCTGTACTTCATGTGATAACCTATTTTGCTGAAGAAGTTAGGCGATGATGTATTTACACAACGATAGATGGCAGGCCCCTAAAATTTTTCGCAATAGTATTATATAGGAACATGAAACCTTTATGTACTTACGACTATTGTATAAACGTAAATTATATTTTTTAAGTTTCTTGGTATGCTGCGATTTGATTATAGATTCTTGAATACTTATTAAAGTACAATCTTTTTAAAGTTTATGTTAGCGCCACCTATGGCATCTTTGTAAAACTACGACAGGTGAGGAAACGAAAAGGTGTATGGCGTGAACATCGCTATAATGTAACAGATGCAGTCGGAAGTACAACAGATGACTCGTGAAGTAAATAGAATAGGAATACAGTACAAATGCAAATAGTTGCAAATCTGGTTTTACACGTGACCAGTGTAGGTAATAAAACCTATTGTTTAGGTAATTATAATATCAGAATGGCGAGTGGAAAGGTTCACACGATGAAAAATTCTAGTACCTATTTTTTATGAGCATTGGCACATCACGTCTTGTGTAATATTGCTAGCATTTATTTTGAATTTCTAATCATGATGTAAAAAAACTGTTTTTTCATGATTTTTCACTAAAACCTTCGACCATTTGATAGAAAAACTAAAACCTTTGACCATTTGATCGAAACCAACACCATACAATTATTTAACTACATATCTGTCTAATACAGCTGATACAGCTATAAAACGAGTATTAAGAAACTTTTCAATATTATCATGGAACCTTTTTATACGTCCATAAATATTATCAAGAAAAATATTTAATAGATTTTTTACTTACATGATAAAATATAGATACTGTAGCTCTAGCCAAATTGAAAAGTCATCATACATTTTAGAAACCGGTCGTTAATTCTGGAGAACACCAAAAACTATTCTGTTGTATAATTATACTTTCCCGCAATAGAGAAAAATTTAAAACAATCATTAAATATTTAAAATTACACGTTTTTCTGATTAGATAACACGTCATTTACTATTCTGATACGTATTTTACTTATCTTCTAAGAGGGAGATGTGCCTTTTTAAGTCGGTACATAGGTATTCTAATTAAACTGTGTTCTTGAAAATAATAATGGTAAGGAAGGTTGCACTTGTATTGCGCTATGCTAATTATAGCACCTTGGCTATAGATTACGGCCATAATTACCTATCTAATATTGATTATTTCTTATGATATAAGTTGGTACATGTGTACTTACATGGTAAATAAATCCGAATTACTTTATTTTCGATAGTATGGTGTGACTAGACGAGCAGGACATGAGACTTTTGTGTATAAGTACTCTACTCGTAGGTAGCTATCAAGGACAATACCTGTACTACTCGTATGTGGTAGCTATAGTAAATAAATAAATATTGGTGGATACTTCACACACAACACCATATGACCCCAAACTAAGCAAAACGTGTACTGTGAAAGCCCGCTACTGTGTTACTTAGCTGATATAATAATTATACTTATAGTTTTAAATAAGCACCTACAAGTGCTTATTATACATATAAAAAAATACAGGTTCGTAGTAGGGCCCTACACTTTTTGCCCTAATCCAAAGTTAGATAGGCAGTAGAGCTTACAGAGAAATTACAGGGCTTAGAGATATTACATCTTAGATCTCTGGCCCACCTCTGTACCATCAGGCACATGTCCGGCTCGTCTCGTCACACTTTATTTAAAAAAAAGGCTCAACTGAGATCAAATCGGTTCGGTATAATAATATACTTCTACTATTTCTCAATATACACTAATAAATACAATTTGTGATTCAATAATATGCAGAGGAATGGGCGGCCTTATCTCTTATGCAGAGCAATGGTCGGTATTATCGCTTAGTATCTGTTTTTATCGGATACACTTCGTAGAGTGTGAAACGTATCTGCAAAATAATTTCACCTTGACTATTTTTCTATCAAAATGCTCGTAGCTCAAAAAAGCCACATCGTTTCATGGTTGACGTTCCAAAGTCTCAAACGAAGAGGGTCACCTGAGTGGGTTTTCCCGATAGTTACAATCTCGGTCTCTACAACTACAAATCGAGAGTGAACTATCTGATTGATCGCTTAGAAAGCTACAAAAGCCTAAAAACTATTTATTAGAAACTGCCTAGGTATTTTAACTGTTTAAGAGCAACAGTACCATAATCTAATGCAGCACATAGATACCTAGATCTACAATCTATATTTACATTAATCGCATTTATTGTAGCATACTGGTATTATATTTTTGTTCGTAAATTATACTTACTAAAGCTTGCACATTGCTAATTATAAAATATCTGACAAAGGTGGGCTGCCTCCGAAAGCCTCACAGGGTCTTTAACACTGCACTTATTCCAAAGATTTAATTTCAGTCTATTTTTTTAACGAAAATTGGCTTGCACATGACTGCTACCTCGTCCGATGTGGTCTGCAAATTAAACCTGCATCTGCATGATAAAATTGATAAACTCCCGATTTGAAGACACCAAAATTGAAAACATCGGGAAAAACCCATACGACGGAGTCAAACCTCATACGAGCTTGAGTCTTTGGATAGTCAGCCATATAATACTATTGTTATTTCGAGCTATTAGCAGTTGGGATAAAAAAAGACAAATTGTAATAATATTTACAATGTTTAGTTTTTCACCCAAATTGAAATTTAGTTACCTAGTTAGTTATTTTAATATGAAAACTTTCAACGTTTGACACTATCAAATGAACCTAATGAGACTCACTGAGTTTAAATCAAGTTTTGTACAATGGCGGTTAAATAATAGAACATTAGCATACTAAAAGTACGAGTCATACTGACAAAAACCAAAACCACTTTAAATTAAAAGATCTGCTTGATAAAACCTGAGCAAAGATCAGTCAATGTTATCTTGACGAGTAAATTTGTTAGTTTTTGTAAACTAAACCATTGTGACGTAAGTTATGACAAAAATTATGCAAAAAATAACCAAGGTCTTTATCAACCGTGTTTGTTTTATCAGATAGTAATAACATTAAGTAACTTCGTTTCGGAGTAGGAAAAAAATGACGTGCTACCTATCCTACTAACATTATATATCTCTTCCTCTAGGTATATATCAAAGTTTGTAAGTTTGTTGCAATTCGCAACTTCGCATGAGTCCGAAGAGCGTATCGAGTAGAAATTTGGAATACATACGGTTAAATTATAGTCTATCGATTGAACAAAATATTCACTATTACGTACGTTCGCTGAAAATCTAGCACAAAAATAAATCTTCGCAGGTAATATTGTAGTATATACTAGCTCACCTGGGTTTGCTGGCGTCCGGCGTCGTCTTGCCGTCCTCCGAACTACAGTAGACACCAAAGAGTCCATCTCACTGCCCGAATCCCATCGCGGCCTGTACACTGGTCTTGGCACTATCCTCCCATCGTCTTCAGTATCTCTATCACTACTCGTCGGTGGCAAATTCGACTCATCACTCTCAAGCGGTGGTAATTTAACATCACTATTGAACACTCCTATCTCTAAATCATCGACTCCCGTAAAGGGATGTGTTAAAGTTCGCTTTATGTTACTCTTCCTGTGTTTCACTTTAACTGATCCTTCCGACAAGGATCGTTTGTTGAGCTTCGTGTCCGATTTTGAGTCGCGGACACATTTTAGGTCTGAAGGCGATAGAGACTTCTTGCGGGAGTTTCGCCTCTTGTTGCATCGCCTCTGTCTACTTGATTCGCGTGTTGATTGCATCGCTGCATTTGCTGGTCTGAAACAAACGAAATGAAAATTAGTCTTTTGTGAACGTTATAATGTTCTAATTTGAAAGACGATACAGGTTTACTATGCACCGTAAGCCGCATACTCTTAGAGCGTCCAATCCAATTTCTCAATCGTGAGGTCGTAGGTTTGAATTCCGCTTGTACCACTGAGTATTTTTCTAATTACAAGTTTTGTGTTCGAGTTTGTCGTCACCAGTTGCTTCAACGGGTGTTTTGAGAAATTCATTGGAGGATATGTATCATTTTTGTAAATCCGCTCTTGGCTAGGATTATGGTCTTGGCTTTTTACTTGTGAGAGAAGTCCCCGAGTGGCGAAACGGTCGGTATAATGAGTTGTATTTCAAAAGCTGTTCATTTCGTCATCATAAACAACTTTTAAAATCGAAACAGTGCAGAAAGCGTCATTTACTGATTAACTGAGTGCTATAGGCTAATTATTGTGTACCACGGGTGGATCGCAAGTTATGTAAAAAAAAAATGAGGCGTGATGAGACTATCAAACAAAAACTTCTCAAAAATAGTTAAAACTTACACAAATTTTCATGTGTAAGAAATATTCATAAATCATGTTGTCCATGTGATTTCTGATTCCTTCCGTTAGTCTACAGAAATACATTATTCGGGATCATTGTTGTTAGGTAGTGATGCGGCAAAAGTAGCACAATATATCGAATAAAACCATAACATTTGGTTGCAGTTGTAGGTAGAGTCACCTTGACTGTAGATTTGTGTGTTGTTAAGTGGTATGAAATATAATAATGTTGTACCTATCTGGTTTAAACTAGTAATTTTTACTTTCTGTAAAATTAAACAGGGTTAAAAACTTAATGTTTGTACTAAGTGGAAAAAAATCCATTTATCTCATTATTTTGAACGGTTTATTGTAGTGCCAGGACTCTATTTGTTTCGAAACAAATGTTACTACTGTCTGTCTATATGTATGTTATTAATTACTTCTTCTTTTGTTACTTAATTTTACATTAATATATTTTTATTAGATATATAAAAATATTTTTTTGCATAAATAATTAAAAATACTTATAATTATTATTAGGTACTAATCACACGCTATGCGCTATGAACACTTTATCTATACGAATAAGGTACATTTCCCATTGTATTGTAATTCAAATACAGATATTATAGACGTAATATATTGGAATTCATTCAAATAACTGTATTTAAAACGTGATTTATTGACTATGATAAGCGTGAGTAAATTCGTTGAGAATGCCAAATATAATCATCCTAATATAATAAATGTGAAAGTTTGGTTGTTTAAACGTTTGGCTGTTTGTTGATCAATCACGTCGAAACGTTTGAACGGATCAGATTGAAATTTAGAACACAGATAGAGCACAGTCTGGATAACACACACTTTTAATCGCGGAAAAATAACGTGAACGGAAAGTACACAGGTAAAACAGCAAGGCTCTGCTGGTATGTTAATAATGTCTCTTTTTTTCGCTTTCTTCGTTCCACGTGTTTTTATTTAAGGACTTATGGCAGTTGGCCTCAAACAGTCTACCACCTACCACACATTGGGCTAGCGCCAATCTATTCTATGTTAGCGCAGAAAGCGTAGGGTTCTACTGACCTAATCTTACTTCCTATAAATACATATGAAGCTGGTCAATTTTACACCAAACTTTGACTCGTGTTGTCTCGTGATCTAAAGTGCTGAGGGAAAAGATACTCTGGGTGATGAAGTCTACGTCAGTGTTCGAATGGACTGTTAAAATATAGTTGGTGGTAAATCCACCACGTTGTATATTCCTTACTATCTATAGGTACAACTACGTACAAATTTAGTAAATACTTTTTTAACAATAGGTTATGTTTGAGGTTTTATATGGTATCAGTAGTTGAAGTTGGCAACACTAATTTTAGAATCTCTTTCTTGTCCTTGGTCTTGTAAGAAGTGTGGTTACGTGAATAAATACTGTCTTAAAAAAAATATCATTAACATCGTGTTTTATTCTAAATTAGGTTATTAATAGGTTTGCTCTTGACCACCATCTCGCCTGATGTTAAGCGACGATGCGGTCTACGATGGAACGAGCTTACCTAAAAGAAACCGGTTCGCTCTCGACTCGAAGACAACAAGATTGTATTCATCGGGAAAACCCACTCAGGTAACCGTAAAGTTCCACATAATTATGAGTTTAAATGACACAGTTTACACATGTCATGTAATTAGTGTTTTTATTCTTAACTATCGGACCGCCCTGCTTTGCCCATGGTACATAATATAATATACATAGCACTCAAAGCTCACGTACATGTCAAGTAGAGAAAGATTTTTAAATCGTTCCGGTAGTTCCTGAGCCCAGCGCGTTCAAACAGAAAAACTCTTCTGCTTCATTAATATCTAATTCAAAATAATGTAAGTCTACAACCGTATTAAAAAACTTAATAAAACTAAATAATTAACATGATAATTTATAAAAATTACGATTAAATAAAAGTAAAC
This sequence comes from Ectropis grisescens, assembly GCA_017562165.1. Classification (NCBI taxonomy): domain Eukaryota; kingdom Metazoa; phylum Arthropoda; class Insecta; order Lepidoptera; family Geometridae; genus Ectropis; species Ectropis grisescens. The sequence continues at coordinate 17,075,971 of CM029775.1, read as the reverse complement.
CTAGTCAAGAGACTTCCCGGTCGGCAACTACTGGTCGGGAACCTTTGGACGGAGTTCCAAACGTTTCGATCAAGCTAGCTGCATTCCCTCGCTGAATGGCAAGGGAACTATTTGAGTCAAGTACTGACCAAAAAATAAGACTAAGTTAGTATTTTGAGAGGGCATAAATAAGTCACTCTGAAGCCATTTGTCGAACATGAATCAAACTTTGTTGAAAAAATCCACTTTTTGAAATGGAGACTCAGTATAAAAACAGGTATAAAAGTAGCAGAGTAGCACTCCGTGTCAGTGACTTATCCGAAGTGTAAGTGCTACACGATGATGCTACCGTGTATTACAAAGTGCGTGTACGAAAACCATTATTTTTTAAGCCCGGAAAGAAACTTTGAAAACTATTGAATGTAATGTCTATGGGGCGCATATTTTAATTTCGATTTCTTCGGTATATCTTTATCCTCAAATATCTGCGTGGCTTGCTTATTCATTAACATCTTATAGACTTAAAATAATCATAGGTAATACCTATTATATTATTGAAATATATCTACGAGTCCAAAATGCAATTTTATTTAAAACACATTGGTAAGGTTAGGAAAATTATTACCATATTGATGTTTTTTCTGTAACATGCATAGATCATAGAATAACGTAATTTTTAATTCTTGTTTACATAAGTAAAGCATACGAAATAGGTAAATACGTAAATAGCTATTATTATTTCTTATTATGTAAACTATTTCTTCAGTGGATTATAAATAACAATTAAATACGTGATTTCACTATCAGTATATGAAATTAGTACCTGCATTAGTAGATAGGTATTTCAATATTTTACGATAAGACCGCCAGGTGCGTTAAAATTATTTTAATTATAGACTATGTTGATCTTTCTTCTTTATGCATATATTTTTGTGTCTGTCTGTCGTTTTGGTTTGGTGAGTAAATAATACTCGTAAAATAAGAGAAAAGCGTAAAAAATATTTGATTTTATTAAAAAGATGCATTTACAAACACGTTTTGTGGTTGTTTAGAATGCGGTCCAAATTACAACAGCTTGTTGGTTTTTTGTACCTAAGACCAAACTGGATTCAATATTTTATTATTCGAGAGCGAAGCTACAAGGCCGAGTTAAAGTCAAGCGTTTTAAATACTTTTCAGTTATTTAATATTTTTATTCATGCATTTTAAAGATTGTGTATAAAGACACTAGTAACGCCCCGCGATTTTGCCCGCATTGTTTTCGCTTATGTAATTTTAGTGCTATACAAAGTACATATGATTTATCTCTGTAACGAATTTCACTCATACCCATGCAGTATCGTTAATTTTTATAAAATACCTGTCCTGTTTGATTATCTCAAATTGAAGAACACAATTATGCCATAAAAATACTATATTTAACGCACGGAAACCTACTTTTTTACTAAGTCTTCAAATCGTGCAAAAATTTCCTTAATTTGAATTATTTCAGTGTGGTGGATTATATTTATTGCATGAAGATAATATAGAGAGTCTAGAAACGGAGTTACGAGGTACGTGAGATTTTGCTGTGGGTTAAAGAAAATTTGAGGGGTTGGTTTTAAGTGTGCTGACATGATAGTTTCAGGCTTTTGAGCTTTATGCCGTTGTGTTAAAGTTCAACCTTCGGCAGCCAATTTTAATAGACAGCTGACCAATTTAAAGTTGTCTCTGAGACCCCCTCAATATAACGAATTGAAAATTTTATTGATTTTTTTACATTATGTCATCATTGCGTAGGCACCCATTTAAAAAGGTGTACTAAAAATCAACATCAACACCTACATAGAATAAAAAATACTCAAATAGGAATTTATTCAAAGAAATTAATAACAAATTTGTGTCTCAAATCTTATCACAATCAGCAAATAGCTAATTTATCAATATTATCAATTAAAACGTAATTCTGGGATCTCGAAACATAAATAGAATACGAGAAAACTATTGTCATTAATAAACAATACTATTTTCAACTGTTTTTGTTTCTGGTCACGATTTAGAACACATATTTAGCAAAAGTAGAGCGTAGAAACATTTAGAGCAAGACGTGCATTAAATCGACCACAGAACAAATGTGATATCAATAACAGAAACAAACACACAGATAGTTTCTATGCAACAAAACATACCTCGGGAAATAAACCGCGCGACCGCAAACCGAGGAAGCGTTATCTACACTGCATCACCGATATCACTGGTTCGTATTTCACTAGACAAACATAAGATAACTGCGATTTAAAAATAGAATTCGCCAAACATGGCCACATTTCTAAAACCTTCTTGTGAAAAAATTTTAAGTAATTGTCTCTTTCATTCGGCCAGTAACATTTTAATGAAGGTTTAAAGGTCGGAACACACTCGCGACACAACCGCGGGCAACGGTTCTTCGTGTTGAACTAACTTGGCTTAACTGTTGTCATACACGGTGCATTAGCACCTCCGGCAATTTGATATGCGTTATTGAAACCAATACGCGATTCAATAAGTTATCTGTCTTCATACAAAGTTTGTTTAAATTTTCGTCTGAAATTGGTAAGTTTTAAAATTTTTGGCGTGTATTCCAACTACATGGTATGATGCTTACACTTTTTGAATTAGGAGGGAACCGCTAAAACGCTATTGTTTGTTATATCTCATTGAAAGATTTGATCATTTGAGACGCACATTAGATGCTTTAGTCACAAACGATCCTTGTACTTGAAAAACAATCGAAGCATTACAATAATAACGTACGCCAACACAGAACGAGAACCGAAGACAATTTCACATTAACCCTGAAATACAATTGTATTTAAAACAGTCGTGAAAAAATTAAATTAAAATTGCCATAGAATGCATTGAGCTCATATCAAGGCAACCGATTATGACGTATAAAATGGTAACAGTAAGTACTAATAGCCATCGATATAAACCACCGATGGGCCCTGAGCACCTTGAAATTGATATTAAACTGCGCCTGTGTATTTAGTGGATTACACACCACCAATCATCTTAACCCCTAGAATCACTATGCAATCACGCGGCAATGTATGCTGTAGTTCCTATTTATTTTGAAGGTTGACAACGAATAGAGGTTAGTAAAAACGTAACCGACTAGAACGGAAAGAGTGAGCTCACCCTTCCCGATGACATAATTTCGTGCGCCTGAAGTATGGGAAGGCACATCTTTGGTTTATATCGATGCTAATAGGTATAGGTACCAACGATATTAGTTGAGTCCCATTTAAAACGCATTCAGTCGAGAACCGATAACCTGAATAACGGTTACAAAAGATGGAGAACGGTTAATAGATATTTAAACAATGGATTGAACCTGTTTTACTACGTTTTTAACCAGTTTCAAAGAAGGAAGGGATTTTCAATTTGTTTGTGTTTTAGGTGCATTTGCTATTTTATGAAGTGTATGAGCAACCTTATGGAGATAAATTGTTTATTTATCTTGATCTATTGATGATTGATTTATTCATCTTGTAGTTTTTGAAAAGATCAAAGGTAATTATTTACTACTTTTACTTACTTACACGATGAAAACAATGGCTAGCCTATAACTACATTTTTACTATCCATAAAAAGTAACGTACGACAGATATTTACATAATTATTAAATTAATTGGTATGTTTTTTTACTGAAAATAATATACATTGATTAACTTTGTCCGTTGTAAAAACATGCTCTTGTATTTACGTATAGTCTAGACATTAGTTTAGTGTATCCAAGCGCTACTTAAGCTGTTAACTAAATTTGTCAGAAGAATAGTTAGTACTTACTGCATAATATGTTTCTATGAAAAACCACACAACTGACATTATCACAATCCAAATATAGCTGTCCAAGATAGTTCTATAGTCTAAAGGTAGTGATCATGTTTCAATGTGTATAAGACGGTTGACGTCTTCTATACGCAATATTACGAGTATTTATATAAATCAATAGCTGTACCCTGCCACGCTTCGCTGTAGCACATTGTGATGCAAAAATTAGATAAAAACAATCCTTGATGCGGATTATAAAATATATCATTCTAAAATTTCAGCTCGATCGGTGCAGGACTTTTTGAGTTTTTGAGGCGTACACAAACCAACATAACATTTTGATATATAGAGATTTAGCAATTTTGAGGGCCCCGTCATCCAGCATTGTTTTGGTGCACCAGGCGATGACAATAATAGGATCATTTTAACTACTCACTCTGAGCTTGCTAAGACCTAGGTTATAACTTAAAGATTACAATAATGGCAGTTTGTTGCATACTTTACGGATGAGAAACACGTGGGAAATCAAAGCATTTTGTGCCTAAAATAGATCTACAGAAAATGGGTATCAAACTCAAAAGTGTTCAACGCAGATGTTCCGTTTCCTCTATAATTAAAAATTTATAGTGGGAAAAGATCATATAACTCACATATCCGAAATGAATTCTATAGAACTTGGACAGACAACCTACCTTACAACGGCGCTCTAGGCTAAGTAACTTCTCATCTATCAGTGGCCTAAAGTCGATCTATCAAACCCAGGCCCAAAGATCGTAACAATATTCCACACATGATTGATCGAGTTTGATAGTCCTCAATACATACCGTTCCGAAGACTAAACTATTCAATTGCTAAGAGGTAAATCATGTATGTACAAAGATATTCATGTATTCTAGTTTTCGTCGTTTCGTCGTAATATTATAATTTTGCTGTAATTTAAAATCTGCTCTCTTTTTACCGATTTAAAAAATGGAAGAGGTTATTTAATTCGGTTGCTATTTTTATAAGTTACGCAATAGCTCCGCCAATTGTGAATTGATTTTTGTTAAGCTTCAGGAACCACCTATAAACATTTTATCAAAATCGGTGCAGTGGATTTTGTAATATCAACAAAATCAAAAAATAAACATGCGTCGATGACATTATTCGTAAATTACTTGACTGTGTCAATTACATTTTCTTTTCTATTCAATTGGCTCGTAGCTCGAAAATTCGACATCATTTCATTGTTAGCATTCCGAAGAATCAACCAGAAAAGACAGAAAAAAAGACTTTGATGCGAAAGTAAAGTCAAACTTGACATTACTTTCGCATCAAAGTCTTCTAAGCTGTGGAATCCATTACACGATTGGGTATTCCCTGATGATGAGAATGTACTTATTCTGAGTCGATAGTGAATTGGTTTCATCTAGCTCCTTCCTTTAGAATCAGGCAAAACATCCTGTTCAGTGCAGTTCTATTACCGAAAAATAAAAATACTGTTGGGTTCTCTTAAGTATTGATTTCTAGAAGAACGACAGAAAGGCACAGAGATGCGATCGTCGAATACGCATAGAGCTAGGTCTTACAAAATCGTCCCATTGAATTCTTCTCGTTCAATTGATTGCCAGCTACTATATTTCGATAGCCCATACCATAATACGCTTGGTTCATCACTCGCCCCTGAATAAGCTGATTGTGATCTAGACTCTTCAAAATACGCATTGCGGATACGCTGAGAGCTCTGTACGGTACATTGCTAGTAATTAATGCAGCCTAGATGTCATCTCAGCATTTACATGACATCGATAAATGTCCAATGAGCCTTTAGCGTTCTAGATTTAAGATTCCGAACATGTTTTAGGTCTAGGCTTTGCTAAGACAATCTCCTTACAAAACCGCACAAGAATGCATTCTGATGGCGCAACTGAAACCAACGAAAGTGTCTGGAAACTTGGTTACTGTTCATAAATTTTAATGTTTATGAAAATTTTTATTAGTAACCATGACTTTTTAAAATAAAGGTTACTGTACAAGCTCAGAGAAACGTTTATGCTTACTAACTGATCCGACGAGTATTGTATTTAGTTTGTGTTGTATTTAGTAGTGGTAGGACTCTTTGCGGAATCCACCTGTGGAAGCACCACCTTTGCCAGTTATTTTATCGCCAACACTAAAGTGAAACATCACTGTATTCCGGTTTGAAGGGCCATGTTTCCAGTGTAATTACAGGAGATAAAGATAAAACATCTTATATCTCTGGGCGACGTGCGCAGTGCAGTGTTAGGTAATGATTTGGACTTTTCGTGTTCCAATAGCTGCGTGTCCTACTTATCTCGTCACTATATGCTATAAGAAAGAAACAAAAACATACTTTTGTATAAGCATCTAGAAATAATTATAAGTAGTTATTGAAGCCTAGTTCATTAAGGTATTGACCTTTGCAGGTCACAGACAACAGTTAGATTCATCAATACATGGGGTCTCAAGCGTCAAGTGCGTTCCCATAGAAGGACAGGTTATGGTTCCCATGGCCCAAGACAATGGTGGGTCTATCTTACACCTCATCTATAGCAGAAACTATGTAGGGTTACACGTAACGGGTATATTGATACCAAAACGGATCGTTGTAGTATTGACGCCATTATAAAAGTAAATTGCAGCGTGTTTCTTCGAAACACGATTACCTACGTTATATCAAAGACAGGATTAAATCGCGATCTAAATTATTAATGGATGGAACTTTCTTACAGCTGAAAAAAAAGTGAGACTAAAACCGTAAGAAAGATATATAACGGAAGTGACGCCTAAAACTGCCCGTGACCAGTATAGCCAACCTTATTTTTCAGATGATCGTAGATGAATATTATTAATGAATAATAAAATAAGCTTCTTTTTTCTACATCTTCTATGTTATCCAAAGGGACTTCGTTCCTACATCTCCCGTGACACCACATTGATTTGACGTGACAACGTCTAACAAATCGATGAACGCCGGCTGCTTGCACGAAAAAGTGTGCCGTTATGTCCCGTTACGCCCATTGTCCCGTTACGCTCATTGTTCGCTAGCGCCGCATCTATCAATGTTTTGCTATGACGTTGTCACGTTAAACTATCGTCCGTAAACCAACCGACTTAACAGACAACCAATTTTTTTCTATTACCTAGACGATAGATATATACATCTTCTCGTAACCACGGCGATTGTAACGCTACCGAAACGTCGAGGTAATAAAATAATTATTTAGTTCACGATTAATTATTGTGCGCAAGTTTAAAAACTATTTGATTACGTTACATTATTATTATTTGTGTAGTGACGGGAGGAGCGTAACATGCACCTGATAGTACGTAATAAGCCTGTTCAAAGCAGCACAGTGCCACGCAGCCATTTCAACATGAAGAGTCAAAATCACTGACTAGTAGAATACTGAGCTCGTCACCCATAGAACCATACACTTGGTCAGTGTCGTGGATTATTGCCTTAAATGCCTCCTTGTGAAGTGAAAACCCCGAGTCCTAGCACTAAGCAAGACATAAAGTGCTGCATATGCTTTTATAGTTTTGCGAAATTGTTATAAGGAGTCAATAATGAGTAGCTGTGTTACTTTGTTTAAATTTTGTTTTGTTCATTGTCTAAGAAACTAAAACATAAAACAACTATCATTTAGCAAGGGATGACATGGGTACCTCAAATTTAAATAAATCTACATATACAAATAAAGAAAATTAAACGGTCTGTTTATAATATTAAAAATAAGCGCATTTTACTTTATGCATATTACGGATGTAGAGATGGTACATAAACATTTTTTACAATATTTAACTGTCTGTTTGTGTCTTGTTTTGCTAATCTCCGAAACGGCTGGACCGATTACGACAGGGCCTTCACTACTAGATAACTGATGTTCTAATACATAACTTAGGCTATTATTACTTGAGGAAAATCAAAATAAAACCCTTAAAACGCGCGTCAAACCGTGTGCACAGCTAGTCTTACTATATACAAGAACAAAATTAAAAATTTTGATTAACCCCCGACTACCTTAGATTTGTTATCTGTACCTACAACATTCTACTAGTCAAGCTCTTTCATTTGATACCCATATTAAGGAAGTTGTGAAAAAAGAAATGTAATTTGCCATTTTGTGGTAGCGGCCATCTTGGATTTGAAATTTGTCATAGTGCAAAGTATTCTACTAGTCAAGCCCTTTCGTTTGATACCCATATTGCGGTAGTAGTGAAAAAAATTATATAATTCGCCATTTTGTGGTGACGGCCATCTTGGATTTCAAATTTGTTATAGCTTATAGTACTTTGCTAGTCAAGCCCTTTCATTAGATACCCATATTGAGGTAGGTTGTGAAGAAATATTTTGTCCGCCATTTTGTGGAGGCGGCCATTTTGAATCGATATTAACCAGACATAGCTAAGAACATCCGCACGGACATTAACTTTCAAATAAAAAAAACCGCATCGAAATCGGCCCAACCGTTTGAGCTCTACGGTGCCACAGACAGACACACACACAGACAGACAGACAGACAGACAGACAGACAGACAGACAGACAGACAGACAGACAGACAGACATCGACGTCAAACTTATAACACCCCTTTTTTTGGTCGGGGGTTAAAAAATGCAGTGTCATGATGTTTGTTCTTAGTAAACTCTTTACCAAGTCTACTGATATTCACGAAATTTAGCATTTATGTGTAGTTTACTTCAAGTTGTGAGATATGATAATTTTATTTCAATATATATCATCGATCTCTATAAATCATCGATATAAACCAATAGTGTGCCAAATGTGCCCTCAGCTCCTTGAAATTGGTAATAAACTGCGTGTGTAGCGTAAGTGGTTTACATACAACCAATCTACTTGACCCTTAGAATCGCTAGCGGCGAGATATACTGTGGTTCTACTTACTTTGGTTGTTGACAACAAATAAATAGTGTTAGATAAACCCGTTCGATGTTCAGGCGTTCACCGGTTCCTACAGCTACAGAAAGGAAAGCGTGAGCTCACTCTTTCCAACGATCACTTAATTCCGTGCGCCTGAAGTTTGGGATATCCCTATAGATATATAGATAGCCCCATCTAGTGGACATCGATGAATTGATGGTCTTTATATGACAATACCAAACCGAAGCCGAACGTACCTATTACATAATTATTTATATGCACATGCGTACGCGTTTAACCGCCAAATCGACTGATGATAAGTGATGGTACGGAGGTGATCCATGCTAACCCGGAAGATACAAACCTAATCACCCGACCTTGAAAACTTCCAGATTATATCTCTCAAGTAATAACGAAGCCGAAGTTTATTCCTCTCTTTGGCTTTGTGGCAAACCCTGCATCTTTACAACTTTTTGTAGTTCCTAGTCGATAATTGTGATTACAAAGATAGCTGTTTGATAATCGATTAACAGCAAACCTAGTTTTTATCCAGCTTAAAGCTTAGATGTGATTGTAACAGTACAAGAAGTTTAGCGAAAGTGTGAATAAATATTGAACAGCCTACTGTTTACGGTCCATTAAGTGTTGTTCTGGTGAATCTTATACAATCAGATGAGTACTATTTTGATGCGAATCTCCAGGGATTAAATGATTTCAAGAATGTCTTTACTTTCTATAACTTATGAATATAACTTATAAAATATAATATAAATAAACGCTGACGTAAGGAGAAAACGTGCTTCTTTGGCAGCAATTTTGTTGTGTTGGTCGCTAATCACTACAGATTAAAAAAAAACTAAGTACCTTCTTTTGTGATGATGGGATATTACTTGACCGTTAGCGACGATGCAGTCTATGATGGAGCGTGGTTACGTCGAAGAACCTGATACACTCTAGAGTCTAGACTATATATAGTATTTCAAGATTGTAACCATCGGGAATAACCCACTCAGGCCACACATTCTACAGTCTAGATATTTTTATTACTAAAGTGGAGTGAAACCTACTCCTATCTATGTTAATTGTAATTGCTCAGAGATATAACTGTGTCACACATTGTATACATCAGGATGTTGTGTATTTTGGCGAGATAATGAATATTTATTAATTAACAATTTGGAGTTTGAATAGAAAGTAAACTGGCGACGTAATATTTTCTATCCAAAAAGTTGATCATCTTCACCTTCGGGTCAAATTGAAGTTTTATTACGAATACGTTTGCATGGGTTTTTTAACCCCCGACCAAAAAAAGGGGTGTTATAAGTTTGACGTCGATGTCTGTCTGTCTGTGGCACCGTAGAGCTCAAAAGAATGGACCGATTTCGATGCGGTTTTTTTATTTGAAAGTTAATATCCGTGCGGGTGTTCTTAGCTATGTTTGGTTAATATCGATTCAAGATGGCCCCCTTCACAAAATGGCGGACAAAATATTTCTTCACCACCTACCTCAATATGGGTATCAAATGAAAGGGCTTGACTAGTAGAATATTATGCACTATGACAAATTTCAAATCCAAGATGGCCGCTACCAAAAAATGGCGAAATACATTTCTTTTTTCACAACTCCCTTAATATGGGTATCAAATGTTTAATAAGGGCTTTACTAGTAGAATGTTGTACAGATTACAAATCCGAGGTAGTCGGGGGCAAGTCAAAATTTTTAATTTTGTTCTTGTTTTTATAAAATCTAAAGTTTTCCGACCTTCGATTCTGTTAACTGAAAACCTTTTGTTTTTTATAACGGGAACAATGTCAATAGTTGGACTCAGGTATTCTTGAATGTCTATCGAAAGTCGGGCTACCACCGAAGGCTCAAGACACTACGGACATTTACATACAAACATTTACCATTTACTTGCCGTTAGCTTGAAGCCCTGAGGGATAATATGCTTTCAGTGGACTGGTATTATGTAGTGCAGGCTGAATTTTAATACGTAGGTGATAACGTATATTTTTTGCACTTTTCCGTTTAGCGGTAGTATAAATGGCAAAACTGTAGTAGTACTTCCTCAAGCAGACTCTGCAAAGAGATATCCACTGCAGATTGGGTTAGAATCTAACCTGATCTAACCGTTAGATCGTGTTGTGTAAAAACTAACTTGTATTTATTTATTGGATCCATTGAAGCTCTTACTTCTTCAGCAAGCGATTACGTGCTACAAAGCCGGCTATTGACCAGATTACCATTAGCACAAACACAAGTAAAAGTTTAAAAACACCATACTATTAGTTATCGTAATCCACCGTCGTAATGGCTAAAAGGTTAACGACACTTGACTTTTCACCGACAAGTTTTTTCAATCAAGTGGTCGCAGAGATAAGCCCACTTTCGTCTGTTGTAAGCTGCACCAACAATATGAACCTTTACAACGTGTTTGGCGAATGTATTCCTTAAGTTGTTATGGTAAGGTTGGTTTTTTAGTTCGGGGATGTTGTCAGGGTGTCCCAGTTGCTCAATGCGTGATTGGCAGTCACTTGGACGCCGTTGGCTTTCAGTTATGTGGCACATACGTCCGGTCGTGTAAGCTCAGTCTAAAGGTGAACTAGACTAGCGTGATCAACCGAGAGTTCACGAGAGTTGACCCATTCTACAATAAATGTTGCGTGTAGTGGAACCGGTTTTGAAAATTAAGATATTTGCTATATTAGAAACAACAAATTTGAGAAGCTGACTTGTATTTGGATACCCCGTTTCAGCTACTAAAACAAGAAAAAGTCACTCTCAAAACAAAATTATCATTTGTAATTTTTCCTAAGGAGTTTTTCTCATTTGTTTTTGAGATGTAAAGTAAAATGTATGAATTTGTATTTTAAATATCTACCCGATTCGTTTAGTTCTTCAAATACGATTTAAAAACAAAGGTCCAAGCAGTTTATATTATTTATAAGAAGTCGAGAGAGCAACTTAAAAATAATAATAATCTACAAATGTGTTTTATTTAAAACTACATACTTATATATACATGTATTATGATGCTGATACTAACTAATGTGGGTATTAGTTAGTTTTTAGAACATCAACCATGAAACGATATCGTTTTTCCGAAATACGAGCAGCTACTTACTGCCACATTTGACTGAATCACAAGGCCAGTCAGGTATTTCTAATCTAATTTTGACGAAATAGAAATTGGAAATAAAATTCACAAAATATTCAATTCCAAACATAAATCTATCATAAATCCAAGTTTAATTAATAACTAATAACCAAGTCGGCCAATTTACTTTCTTTCCTACATCGCATTAAATTATGTTTCGCACATTATAATTGACATTGAACGAGCAGCGAAGTGTGAAGATCGCAACAAAAGATGAAGATAAATTATTCTCGCGTTTAAAACCAGCTGTTTTTGTTCATTCACGCTTAGTTAAGTACGTCGGTTCGACATCAATAGATGGCTAATCCATTTCCTGAAAATAGCTCGTCTCATTGACTTTGACTGAAATTTGAGTCAAATTTTAAAAAGTTAACAATAATTTAGTACCGGCGCGGCGCGACGCTGTGTAAGTGCACCCGAAGATCCTGTCTTAAAAACTGACTGAGTGTATTTCACATGTCATAATAGCTCATAGCATAGCATGCTATTCTAGAAAAATATAATTGAAATATCTGTTTTAAATTACAAATATTTTATAACTAAAAAAATGAAAGCATTACATAAAAAACTCAATGTTTCAAATTTGTCTGTCTGTCTGTTTGTTCCGACTAACATCTGGAATGGTTGAACCGATTTTAAGTGGCAGATACCTGATGTTATAAGGAGTAATTTCTCTCTTAGGCAATGTACATCTTAGAAAAAAAAAATAGAATTCGTAGAAAACAAAATAAGTAAATATGACATTCAATAGTTTAAGTTAGCAGCGGGTAACACTGGGGCGCAGCACATAGTGTAAGTTGATAATGGATTCTATTCTTACTATGACTTATGCGAATATTTTGTCAAAATTTACGGTAACACTATTATTGCTTATAGAATTTGTGATTAGACTATCCATGATCATATTACTGTCGTATTTCAAGACTTTACGGATCAAAAACCTGTATATTTTTAGAGTAAAATTAAATCAGTTTATAAATATTGACCTTTGCGACTTCAAATGATTTAAAAGATACAACATACAGAGTGTCACGTTTTTCAAGTCAGGGGCTAGTAATTAGTGATCTAATTAGAAAAGTATTTTGGCCTTAGCACATTTAGCGGCAGAATTGGACCATCGTAGTTAATTTTTTTAACGTACTTTGGTAACAATTAGATTTCAGACCTCAGACAAGAAGTAGTGGTGTAGATAAAAACTTTTTTATATATTTTCGGTAGAGAGTTTCAAGTGGCATAAACTAAACAATTTACAAAAGGGTCGGCGGTGTAGAATTGGATCACAAACTAAACGTCAAAATTTAGCAGTTTTAGCAGAAATTTACTAAAATAATAGAATTTATGATAGTGGGCTATAACATTGTGTCAAATGATTTGAAACGACTAAGCCGAAAAAATACACTTAACTATAAGTCACGAACATGGCGCTTACTTTCAAAAGTAATTTAGCTGGTAGATACACATGATAATGTAACGAAAAGTAATATTTGTAGAAGAACTTATGGACGCCTTTGTTGATATTACACCAAGCTGGTCAAACACAAATTTTTCATGGCTGTACACTTTTTCCGTCCTACCTATAAAACGACCTCCTGAATTGTTGTGATAGATACCACAAATGTTATTTATAAAATTGTTAGCGAATCAAAAGAAGAAATCGTTGTAAATGCAGTGTGTAATTTATAATTAAAATACCTACTAGCCTCATTTATTATAAATAACTTGTTATGGAAATTGTATATTATATTGATGTTAAAAGTTGGCTGCTGACGTTTATGCCAAGTGAATATTTTAGTGCGATCTGCTATCAAATCTTATTTTATAAAATAATATACTTTATTATTTTAACCGACTTCAAAAAAAGGAGATTTCTCAATTCGACCGTATACATGTTTTTTTTATGTGTGTTCTCGGATAACTTCGTCGTTTATGAACCGATTTTGATGATTTTTTTTTGTTGTTGTAAAGAAGATATTCCAAGGGTAGTACCATGATAAGGAAACCAGGATCTGAAGATGACATCCTAGAGAAATCGAGGATAACTTTTTTACTTTATAACTTTTCTGTTGAAAGTCGGTTCTTTTTTGTTAAAATTATTATTCATTGAACATACGTGAAGTTTACATAGTTATTATTAGATTTAATTGTAGGTACTCAAATTTTTTATTTAGAACGCTTTACTTTGAGGAAATGTTTGAAATGTTCGAAATTCACGTTAAATTCACAGCAACATTATCTTAACTATTAGCGGACGATGACGATATTGCTTTTGTTGCTTCTTGAAATAGAAATTACATCAGTTTGCAATATGCACCCACAAACGAAAGCAAAAACGGAGTCATGCCCACACCACATTGTCTCCAACACTCATGTTGCCTTGGTCGCCTCTCTCCAAGGCAAGGTTGTTTAAATTACAATAATAATTACAATTAAATGAGTTTAATAGTACTCCAGAAGTTGATTGATACATAAGTGTATGATAACAATTTTTTTATTAATTTAACAGTTGCATTCCAAGGTTTAACATGGTCTCTTACAGGACGGAGGAAATTTTTCATCACAAAAAGTAATTAAATTCTTAGACTAAGATATGTATCCTCTTTGATTACATTTTATAAAAAGTATATCTAGCTCTTTTTAACACCTTGTATTTTGTTTTCTATAAAACAGAATAACAGTAATATTTTGTAATAAGAACATCTAGGATATATAATGTGTTGTCGGAGCGGTGTAATTACAATCTGGGTGTCTTCAAGTAAGGAGAGTGAATCGATTTCTCAGGTGGTCATTTAAAATCAGGCGAGGTGGTGAAAAACTAAGCGTTATTAAAATAACAAGACAAAATTTAAAAAAATTACTAACCCCCGACTACCTCGGATTTGTTATCTGTACAACATTCTATTAGTCAATCCCTTTCATTTGATATCCATATTTAGGGAGTTGTGAAAAAATAAATGTACGCCATTTTGTGGTAGCTGCCATCTTGGATTTGAAATTTGTCATAGTGCAAAGTATTCTACTAATCAAGCCCATTCATTTGATACCCATATTGTGGTAGGTTGGGAAGAAATATTTTATCCGCCATTTTGTGGAGGCGGCCATCTTGAATCGATATTTACCAAACATAGCTAAGAACATCCGCACAGATATTAACCTTCAAATAAAAAAACCGCTTTGAAATCGGCCCATCCGTTTGAGCTCTACGGTGCCACAGACAGACACACACACAGACAGACAGATATCGACGTCAAACTTATAACGCCCCTGTTTTTGGTCGGGGGTTCAAAAAATAAAACAAAATTAACGCAACGATGCTTCACTGCAACTGAGATGACGGTCAAACACACGCCTATCAAAGAAAAATAACTATGTTGACATCTCTCTTGAAGTTCCGTTAAAATCCCAATCTCAATGTTCAACACAAACATTAATAATTTAGCTTTATGCATTACATTGGAAATATTTTGCAGTTTCGAAAGCTTGTGAAGTGGCTATTCGTAAAAATAACTCAGTTTTCATTAGTGTCCTAGAGCTCAAGTAAACTAGCATATTTTATAGGCGTATTTTACTATGAGAAAGTAGCGCTTTCCCCGCTTCGTGATCAGAATTTCCATAGTAAACTGCATAGGAAATTATTCTACCCACAGCTAATTGGTATTAAATAAGTAAATCCGAAACTAAAGCCTTAAAGTAATTATTCATGTTTGTTTATAATTTTGAACTGTGTTTCTTATTATAGAAATCCACTATAATTAGACGAATGGCGGTCAAGTGCAAACCTTAATATTGGTGATAAAAGTCTGACAGAATCACAGTAATTTTGAAAATCGTTTTTTTTGATTGTATCTACTTTCAGGAATATTTCTGGAGAACCATTTTGTCTTTTAAGCAAACATTGCAACAAAACACAACATATATAAACTCTAAACATGAAATAATCTATTACAAAGGAATATTTTGACGTAATATAATTTAATTGAAATATTGCAGTACGTTTTTATTGTGTTGTTTTGTAAGCAAAAGTAAGAGATTACATCTAGAATTTGACCAATTAAAATTACTATTTTTACTGCACTACTCCTGTTTTTCAGAGGCATCAATTAATTAATTCATTTCCGTGTAATCCTCATTTAAAATATTGCCCTTCAAATCAGAACTCATTGATATATGCGAAAAGCAGACGGACTCTGCAAAGACACTGCACTGTCAGCCTACGCTATTGTACTCATGAACTTGCCTTTCCCTTGCCACGCCACTGATCTTGGGATAGTTCTAAGCGTATAATACAGAGAGAAGACCTCAGAAACATGGGTAAAATAACAACTTGAAAAAAAGCACAAGATAGAATGTGACATAGAGTGACATGGATATTTTTGTTGAGGAGGCTAATACCCCTAAACGGTTGTAACGTAGAATAGCCCTACCTATGTTGTAAATGCGAAAGTTTGGACGTTTGTTGCTCAATCACACCAGAACAGATGAACGAATCAGGTTGAAATTTGGAACATAGATTTTAACATTGAAAACTACAAAGACATTCGGTGTAAAAAAACGGGATCTACGCGGGTCAAGCAACGGGGCGTTGTTAGTATATTTATATTATAACTAACTATGGCTGTTAAAATGTAACAGACAATACTATATCTATATAGGCCTGTTGATGGTTAGTAACTAAAGTTTTAGATTTAGCCCAGGAGCGGTCCGAAGGGGGGAGGGGTCATATGAACATGTACGTTAAACAAATCATATACGTTAAATTTAAAATTGCTTAAATTATCTTATAGCATATGTGCTATAAGATAATTTAAGCAATTTTAAAAATAGTCATGGACTATTTTTTAACGTGGAAAAACATCTGGAACGGCAACTACGCGTGTAAAATCGTGGGGCGCTACTAATACAGTATTTTTTACTCGATTCCGAAATCTGAGGTTGCGTACTGGTGACCTCCTCCAAAATTCGAGGCTAGGACAGTGCCCGATTTAGCTTTTACTAAAGAAAGTTACTCTAATTAAATGGTACTAAATAGTGAGAGATCTTTATTTACAAACAATTGGCTTCAGGGCCTCTTCTGCTTATATAAATATGAAAATATCTATCTATGTAAGTACCTCTATATTTAGTATCTAAACAACTTGTATATTACTCACCTCTGTGCCTCCAGCTATTACAAACTGTCTATCATTTATAACACGATTCGAGTTACGCAAATAAGTCGTGATTCGATGTGGTCCACCTTTGTCTTGACTTTCTACACGACAAATGCAGGAGGCAACATCGTTAGACAGGCGAATCAGAAGTATTGTATTAAAACTTGGTTGTGATGGAACTTATGGTGCTTTTGCAGAATTCAAGATAAAAATAATTTAAAAATAAATTTTGGCATAACGCCAAGTTCCGAAGCAATCACTAAGTCATCGAGGCAACGAAAGTTAATTTTATTTGATTTTGTCACATTTCCAAAACCGTTTCACCATAAAAAGCACCATAAGTTCCATCACAACCAAGTTTTAATACAATACTTCTGATTCGCCTGTTTAACGATGTTGCCTCTGTACTACCAAACAATTGTGTTACGCGATAATTCCGCCAAATGTGAATCGATTTTAATGATTCCTTATTTGTTTAGTAGTTCATAGTTTAGCGGTTGTCTTATGTATTTTTTTTCGATATCTATCAAATTATCAACAAATTACTAAAAGTTTATCTGCTAAATCTGGATGACTTGATGGTAGATACCACAAAAATATGAAATTTAGTAGAATGAACCGACTCTTTGAACTCTGATATCTCTTTGAATCTGGAAGCTCGGAATGAACTGAAGTCTGAATTTACTCGTAATTTAAAATGAAGTCCGTTTTTTTTTAAAAAAATATATGTTATTTGTAAGTATGTTACGCTATAGCTCTGCAAATTGTGAATTAATTTTGATGATTTTTCTTTTGTTTGGTAGAAACATACTTCAGAAGTAATCCCATATTTTTTAAGTTTAAACAGTTAAATGGCTTTTGAGATATCAACCGAAATAAAAAAATTGCTTACCTCGATGATGATTCCTACTCCTTCGATATCTCATTCAATTAAATTGGAATAGTGTGTTTAGTTGATTTCGTGTCGTTTTAGTCGACGTAGTGTCGAGTGTCTAAAAATACAAACAACGACTTCAATTTGAGATTTTAATCTTAAATTGAAGTTAGTTTTCGTAAAATAACATATTTTTTTTTCATACAACAAAGTTTTCATACAAAAATCGACTTCAATTTTAATATTAAATTGAAGTCGGTTTTTGTATCTACGGAGAAAATTAAATGTTACTGCATCCAATAAATGATGTGGCCAATGATGATATTTGTATGTACCTATTATAGATTATATTCTTGGCTTTCTCCTTGTGAGACAAGACCGCAAGTCCCAGCAGTGGGAACACCAAGTAGGCTAGTAGGTAGTGCATACATACCTACTGTGTTGCAGGTTGAAGAGCAATGTTTCCAGAGAAATTACGGAGCAAAGAGAAAAATCATTTTATATTTCAGAATGATGAGCGCAGTGCAGTGCGAGACATGTTAAATACGAATATACTTCTGTTTTTTCAATAAAAAATCTTAGTATTTGCAACTACTTGCCCTTGTTAGAATCCGACAACTGAATCTTATTTTCTTCATAGTGAGTGCGATAAAGCTATTGGTAAAATTAAAGTCCTACTATATCATGTAATACCTTAGGTTAGCGAGCGCAGTCTAGTGCGAAACATGTTCTTGAATTCCAAAAAAAATGCTTTGTTTTTTTTATTTAAAAACATAAGCAAACAAATTTTACCATACACAACTACAGTGAGTGACCTTGTTCCAATCCCTCAACCGAATCCTATTTTCCTCATAGTTAGCGCGATATATCTATTGGTGATATTATAGTCTCCAACAAGTCGTCCTTGTGTCCATTCTGTTTTCCGGTCGTTTCTTAATAACCCACCGTACTGGACATATGCACCAGACTAACGTGTGTGCAATACGATTACCATTATAAACGATAACGTAGACAGGGTTACGCAGAACACCACTACTACCCTGGAAGAGTCACTTAACTTTTTTTGATGCGAACACTTCTTTAGGCACGTGGTGCTCTTTTCGGGTGAATAAAATCGTAGAACTTGCGATATTGTCATCTGTATTACGAAAACATTTTTTCTTTTATTACGTCATCTGCGGAGTTAGCAAATAACTACGTTTATATTAACGTTAGCAATCAAATTCTAAGTTGTAAGTTTTCATTTCTTTTGACAGTTTCTATAGCTGCCATTTTTGTTCTGTGTCTCTTACCGCCTTACATAAACTGGGTGTATTGGAGTCTACAGTGAATTAGTTTCATCTAGGTGTTCCATCATGAACCGTATCGCGAGATGGTGGTCAAGCAAATATAATGTAGACAAAAAGCAACCCTTTCGAATTAGTGCAGGTGTTCTGAAAATTCCTGATTACTTAACCTTTCGGGGTAATCTCTTATGCAAAATAAGCACCTGCGAGTACTGAACGCTGATGATGTCTACACATACCTAAATATTGGCGCCCGATCAAAATATTCAAAAGGAAATAAATACGAATTATCACTGTAAATTAACGCACAGCACGTCCATTAAAGATAAAAACTATATTTTAACTGTGTTCCGAGTTTCAACGCAATCCGTTCAGCCATTCCGGCATGATTGACCAACAAACATCCAAACATTTGCTTTTATAATATTTAAGCTGACCTATTCAACACTCACAGATACAATGGTTTTCTATTAGTAAAATAATGTTTAAAATCCTCACAAAAATAGTACCTATAGATATAACACCAACATTGATGATGGAGTCCCCTCTTAAACGACTTACTTACTTATTCAATCTCCCATCAGAATGCAAACCGCATGCCTTCACCGATGATCTACAACTAATGTTTTACATCAATCAGACTAAATATCCTCATTTACTAGATAGCTTAGAATGGAGATAGTTTAACATAAGGCATATGTTAGGTATTTAACATAGCTGTAAGCATCACAAACAGTTAAGTTACTAAGTTACTTGTAAACGTAACCAGGAACTAGGGTACTGTCAGATGCGTCTGAATAGAAAGGAGGAAGAGGTATTTTCTTACATTAATAGTCAGAGAACTACGAGTCAAAGAATTATACTGTTATATAAATAAGGGCTATAAAACTATAAATTGATATTTAAAGTACTTTTATTGAATTCAAAATCAGTGAATGGTTTGATGAACTCGTGTGTAAGTCATGAGGTTCATAAATTATTTTGAAATGTAGAGATAGTTCGTACACGTAGACTTTTCATGTTCATGAAATACATATATACTCGTAAATTTATAAAAATACTCTTATCCTAAAATAAAGTATAAGAGTCTTACCCATTAGTTACTAAGTTAACTTTTTTGCTATGTTTTTCTTTACTCTGTGTGGTCTTTTAATAAAGAGTTTATTCTATTCTTTTCTATTATAATTTCATAAGTCGTTTTATCAAGGTGTAACTCACAAAACTTGTTAATCTTACGGACCCTGTAGGTTGCTGCAAGAACAGGAGAGAGGAGCATTCATAACTACATAATATTAAGTTTAGACGGACAAACTTATGTTTTCATAAGGCTAAGTTTGTCATTTCAAAATACTAATTAATTGAAGAAAAGGCCTATTATTTAATAGGAAATTTCAGTTCTCGTTGAGAGACACAGACTTGAATTTGATTTATTGTACGAACAGCTTTACAACTAAAAAGGATTTATATATGCTTACTTCATTATCAATTACGTTAAATGGTGCTAGTTAAAGCTCAAATGTTTGCAATTCCGTCAACTTATAGGGCAGGTGTAAATTTGTCTCAGCAATTATTGTGTTCAGTTCAACGTCTATTTAGCTGCCAATTAAAATGCGTGACCTCATAAGTATTAGCATAAATGGAGATTTAACATTTAACTCGAAGAAAATTAAATTTACTATAAATTTTCAGCTTGATGGAACAACAACATTTTTTATTTATGAAATTTGATTTCAGGGCAGTATTTTTCATCTTGACGTTTCATAAAATGTCATATTTAGATCCGTTTTAGATGGCTATTCAACCCAAACCAGGAGCTGCTGTAACTATCACACGAAATGTACACTCTAATTAAAACAAAAGAGTATTTTAAAGAAAAATAAACAAATTACGTGAAAAAGTGGAAATTTTACGTGAAACGTCATTAGATGCATCACAAACCAAACGGTTAGGCCGACTGTGCTTATGTATAGCTTGTTCCGCGCTCTCGCTTGCACGTTCGGCTCAGGTGACACATTTTCATGCGTGCAGCCGGTGTTCATCGATTTATAAGACGTTACCACGTCAATATTTCTCATTTTCAACAATCTGTTAAACATCGCGTTAAAATGTTTCATTTTAGAGAAATTTGATGAACATAATTTGTCAATTACACATTTTTTCTCATTTATTACTCTTTTTGAAATCGTTTCATACTCAAAATATGGCAGAGAACGCTTATTTTAAATTATATTTTACGGTTCATGAATAAAGCCGCTAAGCATTACGAAATATTTTTTTTGTAAACTTGTCTCCTGATTTTTGTTATATATTTAGTCCTTCCACAAAATCTAATCGAGTTTTTACTTAATTATCATATCGTCAAGCTAAACGTGTATCATATAATACAAATTTGAAACGATCCAAACGCCTCATAAACTGTACGTGATTTCCACCTGTAAAGTTATTTCGAGAAGGATGATAATTGTACGAATATGATGTGGGAGAGAAGCGTTAGTATGCGACTCGATTTGTAGGAAATAACGGAACAGACCAGTTGTCGATGGATGCGTAAAGTTCGTCTTCGATTCTCAGAAGATGCAAGTTATAAATACGAACAAATAATAGTTTCCATTTTTGTATTGCTCCTACAGATTTCTCTTGGAGTTTTAGATGCTTTTAAGTTATCAATTTATGCATATTTTCGAAGCAGTAGCAACAGAGGTGCCCATTCCCTGTAAGGATGTTGGCCTTGTCACCGATACCCAACTACCCCAACAGAAAGGAAGAATATAAATGAAAGCTGGCTACCAAACTTTAGAGTAGCGGAGAAGATGTTGGGCCATATAGTAAATCTTTTGTTCGTTGTAAGTACTTTACTATTTTTTATACTTCACTATAATATACATTTAAGATGGAAGTTATAAATATAGTTTCGTTAGATTGTATGTAGTTTTAAAAAACAGCAGTACCTACTAGAAGTAGCAGTGTTGTAAATAAAATGAACTTACATATTACATATAATATGTACACCTTATTACCTGACCGAAAGAAGGGTTATGTTTTACGCACATATCTTGCATGTTTGTGAATTTCTTTATTCCCTCGTATCTTCCTAACGGCCGGATGTATTACATAATGTTTTTTATCTGTTGATTTTTTGCAGTCGGGTGTTTTAAATTAAAAGTTATTGTCGTTTGTTAATTATTATTTCAACATTGTTTAATTCCTAGAAACAAATATCAAAATTATAACTTCTGTTCTTGCGTGAGAGTTAGACAATGTCTTGCTATCATTTGGCAGAGTATAGGTCAATGTTTTAGTTATGATGTTATTGGTACCACTGTGTCAAATTATAATATTTACGGTACGTGGTGGACAGTCAGCGGCTGCCTAATCAAGAATTCAGGTCGAGCTTCACAAGTTATGGATCACAGTTTTAAAGGGAATGAAGTTCATATACAAGAACATATTAAGTAAAACATTTTAAATGTTACACAAGACAAACTAATTCCTAAAACCATCACTACCATGTCGTTTTTGACTTAACCATTCGTTATTTGAACTCATATTGACAACATTATACAGCATTTTATTGCGATCTATATATCTTTTAATTAACTCCCCATTTTTCGTTGCTGCCCCTACCAATCTTCTGGTACACTTGTAGATACTTAAAAATCATTTAGATCACGCATAGGTTTTTGCGATGTTTTGAATGTATACTATGTCAACTTCGATACAAAAAAAAAATGGTATCAGAACCGGTAATTCCATTAGGAGGCTAAGTGCCTTAGGCAGATAGATACAGAAACAGAAAACTCCCTTTTTTGTTGAGGGTTCAAAATGTATGACAAAAACCTAACCAAATCGCAATAATTCAAATATTGTCCAACCCGCGATTTCAAAAGAAGACGTATTTGGAATAAATTTCTCAATAAAACCATTGAATCTCTGTTTTATGTTTAACAATGTTTTAAATTAAAAATACGTTCGCGCTTGACCACCATTTTACTTAAAATGTAAAGTGACTATGTGGTCTGAGATAGACACGCTTACCTAGAAAAGACCAAATTCACTGTCGATTTGAAGAGACCGAGAGAAGAGATTGTATTTCTATTGGGAAAAATCAGCTCTTGCAGCATATCCTACTAGCTGGCTAGGCTGTAAGTTTACGTACTGATGTTTCTTTGAAAAGCTTCTACATTTTATCATGTTTATTTTTAAAACATGTGTGTTAAAAGGTGGACGTCTCTGACTCTGTATCTGTGTGTCACCGTAAAATTGTCAACAACGTCAAAATCTAATCAAATTAGATTCGTATTACGGTAGTTTTTTAACCGACTTCAAAATTAGGAGGTTTCTCAATTCGACCGTATGTATGTTTTTTTTTTTTATGTGTGTTCGCGGATAACTTCGTCGTTTATGAACCGATTTTGATGATTATTTTTTTGTTGTAAAGAAGATATTCCAAGGGTGGTACCATGATAAGGAAACAAGGAAACCAGGATCTGACGATGACATCCTAGAGAAATCGAGGAAAACTTTTTTACTTTATAAGTTTTCCGTTGAAAGTCGGTTCTTTTTTTGTTAAAATTATTTCAAATAAACAGTGACGAAACGAGCAGGACATGTCCCTGATGATAAGAAACATACCTGCCACATAACAGCACAGTGACTCACAGCTATTGGAACATGAAGTGTCCAAATCATTACCTACCACTGCACCCAGAGATCTAAGATGTTATATCTCTAAGCCCTGTAATTTCTCTGGAAACATTGTCCTTCAAACCGGAACACAGTAATGTTTGGACATTACTGTTTGACATTTGGTAGTTACGGTTGTAATCTGACGTCGGCGTTATTAAATTATAATCTGACGATATTTAATATATTGTTTAAATATAATTTTACAGTGACGTATCCATGTTCATGGATTCTGTTTGCTGGTTTTCGTTTACATTTATGTTTGAGGCATTTTGTTTTGTCTATATTTCATTATAATACGTTCACAATTATCATCGCTGGATGTTGGTACTATAAATTGCCAACTTAACTGCCTTAGGACAAAGGATGATTGGATAACTAACATCACTTATTTTCATTGGTTAATTGTTTACACTACTTTAGAATAGATAAAACCACCTATTATACTCTTAACTACAATTAACAAGAACATTAATTGTACAACATGTTATAAAAAGTGTGTGTACCTACTTATGTACGCACGCAAGAGTTAATATTTCTTCTCCCTTTAATTTCTAATTATTCCTCGTGCAAAAAAAAACTAACTTCAACCATATATTACGTATAATTATTTATTATTTTTAACATGAGAATTTTATTTTTAACAGTTTTATTAACATAAAGTTGCAATGTGTCGGTGTGCGCGCGCCTCCTATAAATTTACTTTCATAATTCCAAAATGTACCTATAATGAGAGAACTTTGAGGGTTTCTAAATATGTACTCAAAATGAGAGTTGGACACCCTACGTCAGTGTTTTCATTTTGACCTATCCATAAATATAGCTTTTTTTACTAACACGCTGTTCATTTATTTAGATCTGGGGTATAACGAATATAAGAAGCTAAGAAGAAGAACTGTAATAATTGATAATGATAAGAAGAATATATTGGGGGGTATTCCTTATGAAATCGCTCTAACTTTCTTTTTAATCTCGGTCTCAATTAGTAAGAATGCAAAAGTAGACTAGCTGGAGAGATAGACGGCGAAGTTAATTTACCAATAAACTAAAATATTATCTAGCAATAATTAAGCCGTGTTTTGATAATTGAAATGTTTGGCAAAGTGAAAAATGGCTTATATGATGTCGAACATAGTACAATATTTTTTAACCGACTTCAAAAAAGGAGGTTTCTCAATTCGACCGTATGTATGTTTTTTTTATGTGTGTTCGCGGATAACTTCGTCGTTTATGAACCGATTTTGATGGTTATTTTTTTGTTGTAAAGAAGATATTCCAAGGGTGGTACCATGATAAGGAAACCAGTATCTGATGATGACATCCTAGAGAAATCGAGGAAAACTTTTTTACTTTATAAGTTTTCCGTTGAAAGTCGGTTCTTTTTTGTTAAAATTATTATCATGACTTGAAATATGTATACTTAAGTCTAAAATTTAGGGAACATTGTTCTGTGGTTGGATAAATGATTAAGGAATCGATATGCTCCTTTTATCATATATATTTTTTTACGAATAAAACGTTTTGAAGCCCAAATTGAGCTGTTAATGATTATTTCAATTTCTCCATAGGATAAATAAATAAATAATATAAATAAATATTGGTGGACAATTCACACACAAGACCCCATCATGACCCCAAACTAAGCAAACATGGCAGCCACATAGTTGATATAAT
This sequence comes from Ectropis grisescens, assembly GCA_017562165.1. Lineage (NCBI taxonomy): Eukaryota > Metazoa > Arthropoda > Insecta > Lepidoptera > Geometridae > Ectropis > Ectropis grisescens. Next base: position 17,050,493 of record CM029775.1, on the reverse strand, counting down.
ACTTATATAATTTTAAATACATACTTATTATACATAGAAACAGCCATAGGATGTTTCATTTTGTTAGAAACATTTTACAAAATAAAACATTGGCCATATTGAGAACTACATATCATTTTTACAAGTCTATAAAATATTCTTAATTATGTGGCCAGAGACTGCGCTTCGTTCTGTAAGTATTTAACTATAAATAAAATTACCAGGCAAATACAAAAACACAGATGCCAATAAACTCCCAGATCCATATAAAAAGTGGTGATTCTCTGGCTACATACGACTGGTCATATACAGTAGGGAGAAGTGCGGGGCAACGCCCTATGAGTCTCTGTAAGGCTATGGATTGCATACGTAATGTGTGAAGCAAAAACGGGCTAGATATTGTGTGGAAGCTTCTGGAAGGAAATGTGGCTGGTTTGTGGACGAAGGAAGATTCTCTACAAATACTCGTTGTGAAAATATGTAGTTCTAGATATTCTTTTTACAATATAGAGTGAATCCGAGCAGAACATGTACCTGATGGTAAGCTATATGCATGTCCATAACAAAACAGAAAAAGACTCAAAATCATTACCTATCACTGAAATGTAGTATAAAAGATGATAGTCTCTATGCTCTATTATTTCTCTGGAAATATTGCCCTTCAAACCGAGACACAGTAAATAATATTAACATAATTATGGTGGCTAGGCGGCAAAGTAACTGGCTAAGGTGTTTGTATTTCTCCAGGTGGACTCTGCTAAGAGTCACTGCTTACTTGGTGGATTAAAACTTCAAAGTTTTAATCATTTTCTCTCTGGATAGGGCGCTGATTTCGTTTTTTTTCATAATATAGTGGTATCCTCTAAAGTAATCAGAAATTATTTTGAAAAAACTTCACATTATAACTCTGATTTCGCAAAATAAAAATAGCTGTAGGTACTTTTAGTTATGTCGTAGAAAATAATGACAGACAGATTTTTTTTTGTAGTGGTAGGACTCTTAGCAGAGTCCGCCTTGGGAAGTACCACACCTTTGCCAGTTATTCTACCGCCAAGCAGTAATGTGCAAACATTACTGTGTTCCGGTTTGAAGGGCAATATTACCAGAGAAATTACAGGGCTTAGTGATATAATATCTTAGATCTCTGGGTGACGAGCGCAGTGCAGTGCCAGGTAATTATTTGGACTCTTCATGTTCCAATAGCTGCGTGTCACTGTGCTGTTATGTGGCTGGCATTTTGCGTACCATCAGGCACATGTCCAGCTCGTCTTGTCATTCTAAATTATAAAAAAAATATATGCGATTTTAGTGTTTTGCTACAGGAGCAAATTATATCGTTCTTACTCAGAAATAAAACTTTACTTAATTTATCATACAGTAAAGATGTTCTAATTCACTTCGTGTCTGGATCATCAAAATTAGGTAGAAAAATAAAAAAGTATCTGATTTTTAAAGAACCTCAGATAAACCAACTTCAGAGATAATGTAGATCATTGCAACTAATTTTTTTTAACAAACACGATATCTTAAAAGCGTTTGACCTTTCAAGCTGAGCGAAACTGTGAGTCAAACTTCCATATTTGAATCGGTGAATTGTTTACCGTTAATTTGAACGGACATCCTTAGCACGAATGTCAAAGTGTTGGACACAAACAAGTTAGAACAACTTGGTTTCAAGTATGCGGCATCAACTAGCAGCGCCCGCGGTTTTACCTGCATTGTTCCCGTTCCCATGATTTTCAACTTTATTGACTCCCACTATTTTTAGCAAAGTACCTATTTAAGTACATAAAAGAAAAATAAAACTATGAAATATCCGACCAGCTAACGATAAGAAGCTTCTGACATGTATTTTGACGACCAAAAACAAATTTAACATTAAATAGTTTATTATCCTGCTAATATTATAAATGCGAAAGTTTGGACGTTTGTTGCTCAATCACGCCGGAATGTCTCAACGGATCGGGTTGAAATTCGGAACGCAGTTAGATTATAATCTGGAATAACACATAGGCTACTTTTTACCACGGGAAAATAACGGCAACGGGAATTGCGTGGGTAAAACCAAGGTACAGTGCTAGTTTTACAAAATGATATCTGTACCTATGGCATTATGTCTTGTGTTTAATTTTAAAAGTTGCTCAATTATTTTTCCTAAATTAATTTGTACGAAACCGGTATAAATATCTGATTTTCGTACTGTCACTCGGAATACCAACCTTGCGTCATTTTGTGTGTATGTAGACATTTACAATGTTTGCTACAAATAAATTATTTAGATACTAAACGATCCGCTCCGGCTTCGCCCGTGGTACATGAAATCCATAGGACTCAGGAATCACATACATATCATAATGGTGAAAGAATTTTTGAAATCGGTCCTATAGTTCCTGTAATTAGCGCATTCAAACAAACAAACTCTTCAGCTTTATAACACTGCATTAATTGGATGGAAAATCAATGTGTCCGTTTTATAAATATTTAAAATTCTGCACAAATCAAGAAACTGGCAATTTCTCAATACTGTTCTCTGTAACATTTAGATAAACATCTTTCAATAAACTATCTCGTATAATTGCAATACAATTAATGCGGCGCAATTATTGTTACATCACCGCCTTACGTAAATCTATCTGTGCAATAATAATCTCTAGGTAACAGAATTCTCAAGAGATGGTGTGCAATTGCTGTCTTAAAACAAAATAGTTAGAAATGTTGTCGTTATGGGTTACTAGCAGGTCCCATGGTTTTTTACGCCTAGTTCTCGTACGCGTTATTTTGCCGCAATGACGCCTATGTACTATTCCCAAAGAGTTAACATACACTACTCTTTATCTAAGACTATTCCGGACTATAAACTATTTGTGTTCCAAATTTCAACCCGATCGGTTCAGCTTTTGCGACGTGATTGGGCAACAGACATCCAAACACCAAATCATATAAAGTTTTGTATTTATTAACCGACTTCAAAAAAGGAGGAATCCCAATTCGGTTGTGCGGTTTTTGAATAAAAAACTAAAATTTGCTTTCATTTTGCTTCTGGACGACGCGATATAGTGATAGCTTTCTACAAATTTTGTTCGAGTACCACAAAATCTAATCTCATTTTCTCTCTTGGTAGTGCGGTCCTCATCACTACGCATAAAGTCCCCGAAATGACAAATTAGATTTTTTTTTAAATTGAAGTGGTTTTTGGTTTTTCGTAGAAAATATAAATATGATATTAGTATGATTCAAGTTTGAGCAATTCGATTCGGGAACTTTATGCGTAGTGATGAGGACCGCAAAGCCAAGAGAGAAAATGTGGTTAGATGATGTCGTGAAGAGAGAGAGAGTCCAAAGAGTTGCGAGAAATTGTATGAAGGAGAATATGAACGGGTAAGAAGCCAAATATTTTTTCTAAATATTAAAAACCAACCCACCGTAAACTTCTTTGCTACCAAAACTCTCTGATTACCAATACAGAAATAACGTAACAAATTTTGGAAGTTAAAACTTCTTTTGGCGCGCCAAATTTTTCGTGGGCTGTGAATTGAATTCTAGCGTCCTGCTCGGGAAGATAAAAAATCATTCAATCACGGTCCAATGGCCATAGTCCCGAGTTTACCTGAGTGATAATCATGGCCATATAAAAATGCTGACGCATTTCTAGATGGCCATGATCATGGCCATGCCTTACGGTTTCGCCCGCGTAGGTTCCAAAGTAAGCTATAAAATTATGAGTTATAAGTTTTCACGTCTATCGGCAGTTCCTATGACTGCCAATATTTTGTTTTTAATATACATAAGTACACGATAAGAAGTAATGACAAGAAATGACGAATGTTGGCGACAGCAGGACGGGGATATGTTGTACCGACCCTACATAAAGTGGAATAAATAGCTAGGTAAATGATGACAATTGTCGATAGATGGCACTCACAATACACGAGTATGTGACAAAACTTTGTATGCGTAGAGTTTAGAAAAGGGCTGTTAACTGAACTCTACATATTTCTTGATAAAATGTAGGCTTTGAGCTATTTCAGAGTATAAACTGAAATTTAAATTTGAAGAAAATTTCATACTAATTTATTCAGTTCCTACAATGTGACATTGTTAGCTACATATACCTATTATAATGTAGAGTAACGGAACGAGCAAGGTATGTGCCTGATGGTAAGCAACATAGTCCATAACAGTACGTTGCCACTCGGCTATTTTAACACGAAGAGTCCTAATCACTGCCTAGCGGCGTAGTGCCCTTGTCGCCCAAAGATACCTTCCTTCCTTCCCTTCCCTTCCCGTCATTGCCCTTCAAACCGGAACACAGTAACATTTGCATATTACTACTTGGCGGTAGAATACCTGACAAAAACGAGGTTCTTCCCCAAGAATATCTGCAAAGAATCTGTATATGAGTAACTTTAAAATTAACCTCACCAGTTCAAAAAAAAAAATCCTTGACTGTATGCGATAAATACTTCTGTAAGACTGTAAAAAATGTGACTTCTGGCTATTGTTTTTTTCCCTATATTTTTTTACCTTGATAATACCTAGGTTGTGTAGGTTGTGATGAGTAATTAACGTGTAAAATTAACTAATTACTTTTGTGCAGTGCTGTGAACTATCGTTGGGCACTGGGCGCCTAGTGGTGGGAACACCCGATTACCAAACATGATGTCATAAGTTCTTATCCAACCTCTGAGAATTTTTTCCAGTATCATTTAATGATTGCTTGGAAGAGATCGCTTTTAGCGATAAGGCCGCCATTTATGGCACTAGATATTAAGTTTTTGTTTTTTATTGTTTAAGTGATTGTAATTTACTGGTGTGCAGTATAAAGAGTTTCTGTCTGTCTGTCATTTTTCAGGTTCAACTGCGAAGGAAAATATAGAGGAGAAGGCATCAACATTTTGTTTTGAACGTATTTGAAAAATATTTTTTTGCGATATGTGAGATCCGCTAACCCATTTTGGAGGTTTTGACTGGGTCAGAATGAGAGGAAAAATATCAATTTTTCCTCTCATTCTGACCCAGATTCGAGCCCCAACAGTGGGAACTTTAAGAGTGGTGTTTATGTGTAAGTAAAACTTTACTTTTGGGTAAGCGAGCAACATAACATACAGAGTATGTATGTATTGGTCACATCGTTATTGCTTTCCGAAAGACGAGTAAGACCAAAAACAATACCTAAGTTTTTAAAAGCGATAAAAAATGTATGTAAAACCACAGAGATTTAAAAATAAGAATGTCAACACTATTAAAAAAATATCATTCTAATGCATCTACAAAAGTCATCATTACGAAATCAATAAATGCAAGTTGCATAATTATATAATACTAGCTTTTACCCGCGACTTCGTCCGCGCCACATATTTATTAAAGTAATTGAGGCAGTACCTACTCGTATGTCTACTACCATACAAATTCACGTTTCCTAATCAAAATCGGTCTAAGTCAAAGTTTTATATTTATTAATAAATGTACAATTTACACGACAAATTACAAAGAAACTATGTTCTCAAAAAATTAATCAAAAACAGACTTTAATTTAAAATCATATTGGGACGGTCCACCAAATTTTATTAGAGTCTATTAGTAGATATTAGTAGATATATCGACTGATTACATGAACGCAAATTTTAGTTTGTTGTTCATATTTCAAAAACCGCCGCACTGATTTCGATAAAATTTATATGACCACCTCTGAACTATAATCTACAAACCAAAAAAATAACCATCTAAATTGATTCACAATTGGAAATACAACTGGATTGATAACCTCCTCCTTTTTTGAAGTCGGTTAAAAATAGCATACAAAGAGTGCCAAGATCCTTCTATGCACACTTTTACTCCTCATTTCCACTCTTTTCAACTCTTTTTTCTGTGATAAAAAGTCGCCGTTGTCCTTTCCTAAGTCTAGGTAGTCTATCTGTGCACCAAATTGTAACAAACTCTTTAAGTGGCTTAGGCGTTAGACGTTAACGGACAGAGAGAGTTACTTTCATACATATAATTTCATATGAGAATTGATAAACAATTTTCGTACAAAAAATTAAACCGACTTCAAAACCACAAATAGGCACTCAAAAGCGAAAAATAAACTAAAATCATTATTATAAGCGCTACTCACTCATCTATTTGAAGTCGGTGCCAGCTAAATCTAACAGGTATAGGATAGATACTACTTACCTGTGCCTACATAGCATCAATCTACTAACTTTTTGACCTGACTGGCACCGACTTCAAATAGATGAGTGAGTAGCGCTTATAATAATGATTTTAGTTTATTTTTCGCTTTTGAGTGCCTATTTGTGGTTTTGAAGTCGGTTTAATTTTTTGTACGAAAATTGTTTATTTTACTCTTTTTAGTGTACAAGAACAAAATTAAAATTTTGATCAAACCCTGACTACCTTGGATTTTTATCTGTACAACATTCTACTAGTCAAGCCCTTTCATTTGATACCCATATAAAGGGAGTTGTGAAAAAAGAAATGTATTTCGGCATTTTGTGGAAGCGGCCATTTTGGATTTGAATTTTTTCCTAGTGAAAAGTATTTTACTAGTCAAGCTCTTTCGTTTGATACCCAAATTGAGGTAGTAATGAAAAATATAATTCGCCAGTTTGTCGTGGTGGCCATTTTGGATTTGAAATTTGTTATAGTACATAGTACTCTACTAGTCAAGCCCTTTCATTTGATACCCAAATTGAGGTAGGTTGTGAAAATATTTTGTCCGCCATTTTGTGGAGGCGGCCATCTTGAATCGACATTAACCAGACATAGCTAAGAACATCTGCTATGGTATTAACCTTGAAATAAAAGAAACCGCATCGAAATCGGCCCATCTGTTTGAGTTCTACTACGGTGCCACAGCAGATAGACACACAGACAGACATCGACGTCACTTATAACACCCCTTTCTTTGGCCGGGGGTTAAAAACAAGTTTTTATTAAAGCATTTACACAATTTTGTATTGACAGGGTCGAGATTCATAACTTTTGTGAAATCTACAACGTCATCCAGATACGCAATTTTTCAGTTTTTGGTTCATATTTCAAAAACTACTTGATCGATTTCAAAAAGATTTATATGGAACCATTCGGGAAGCATACCCATCCGAACACAAAAATAAATTTTAAAATCGGTTCAGAGGTTTTCGAGAAATCAGGTAACATACAAAAAAAAAAAAAAAAAAAAACATAGGGGTCGAATTGATAACCTCCTCCTTTTTTTGGAAGTCGGTTAAAAACAGGTGTTCCTGATCATTTTATAGGAGGCAGTTGTAAAAGGTTACCGAAAAGTAATACGTTTACTCCTCCAAAAAACTCATTTTTACACTTCTTAATTTGCCTTAATCGAGCGTCCATCATGCATAACATTTGATAAGACACCATGGAAATCTCGTCGACTATCAAAAATTCTGTCTGATAGTCTGATACGCCATTTAGTGGCTGCGCCCAACTTAAGTATTGAGGTTGTATAGTGCACTGTATTCTTCTTGTCAAGCCCTTTTATTTGATACCCATGTTGATGGGGTTCATAAAACCTAAGTTATCCGCCATTGTGTAGAGGCCGCCATCTTGGATTTTAATTTTATATAATACATTGCATTCTACTGGTTGAACACTTTCATTTGATACCCATATTGATGGGATTGATAAAACCTACGTTATCCGCCATTGTGTAGCGGCCGCCATCTTGGATTTCAATTTTTTATAGTATATTGTATTCTGCTTGTTGAGCCCTTTCATTTGATACCCATATTGATGTGATTAATAAAACATAAATTATCCGCCATTTTGTAGCGGCAGCCATCTTGAATTTATAATGATAATAAATAAACATAATTGTATTGTCACCAAAATCCAAAGTGTATACAAAATTTCAGATTAATCGGTTGACAGGAAGAGGGTGAAATTTGAATTACTAAATTTGACCCAAGAATAAATAATCATAAATAATAAAAAGAAAACCCCAATTCCACCCCCGTAGGTACAATTCGAAACTACAAAACTGCTAAAACATACATTTTATGGTTTCGTGTTAAATATCTAGACGTAAAGTTTCATAGTTCTTCAACAATGACGAAGTTTTCCATGTAAACTTTCATCCCTTATTTTAACCCTTTTAACCCTTTTTTCGGAACAAAAAGTAGCCTATGTCCTTTCTCGGGATCTATTCTATCTATGTATCAAATTTCATCAAATCTGTTGGTTGGTTTAGGCGGTAAAGACGGACAGACAGACAGACAGACAGACAGACAGACAGACCGACAGACAGAGTTACTTTCGCATTTATAATATTAGTATGGATCTAATAAATTGTAAGTTTCTCGCTGTCTCCACAGTAATAGAGGTATTTAGAAAGTACAGGAGATAGCTAATTAATATTTATCTACTACATTATAATTGACAGCATCAATAAATAATTGATCTGCTGGTCTACCGCCTAACTAAAGCTGCTTTGTTGCTGTCTCTATACTTTTAAGCGAAAAGAAAAGAGAGAGATAATATGTCAAAGCTAATACAGTTTTAGTTAGGCAAGTAGACTCTCTGGTGTAATGTCACCAAAGAGTTTAAATACATGTACTACCTTTTCTTTATCTAAGATGATTGTCACGTTACTTTTATAGATGACTAGCTTTTACCCGCGACTTCGTCCGCGCCACATATTTATTAAAGTAATTGAGGCAGTACCTACTCGTATGTCTACTACCATACAAATTCACGTTTCCTAATCAAAATCGGTCTAAGTCAAAGTTTTATATTTATTAATAAATGTACAATTTACACGACAAATTACAAAAAAAATTATTAATAAATGTACAATTTACACGACAAATTACAAAAAAAACTATGTTCTCAAAAAATTAATAAAAAACAGACTTTAATTTAAAATCATATTGGGACGGTCCACCAAATTTTATTAGAATCTATTAGTAGATATTAGTAGATATTAGTAGATATATCGTCTGATTACATGAACGCAAATTTTAGTTTGTTGTTCATATTTCAAAAACCGCCCCACTGATTTCGATAAAATTTATATGACCACCTCTGAACTATAATCTACCAACCAAAAAAATAACCATCTAAATTGATTCACAATTGGAAATACAACTGGATTGATAACCTCCTCCTTTTTTGAAGTCGGTTAAAAATAGCATACAAAGAGTGCAAAGATCCTTCCATGCACACTTTTACTCCTCATTTCCACTCTTTTCAACTTTTTTTTCTGTGATAAAAAGTCGCCGTTGTCCTTTCCTAAGTCTAGTCTATCTGTGCACCAAATTGTAACAAACTCTTTAAGTGGCTTAGGCGTTAGACGGCAACGGACAGAGAGAGCTAGCTACTTTCATATATATAATTTCGTATTAGAATTGAAAACAGGTGTTCCTGATCATTTTATAGGAGGCAGTTGTAAAAGATTACCGAAAAGTAATACGTTTACTCCTCCAAAAACTCATTTTCGCAGTTCTTAATTTGCCTTAATCGAGCGTCCATCATGCATAACATTTGATAAGACACCATGGAAATCTCGTCGACTATCAAAAATTCTGTCTGATACGCCATTTAGTGGCTGCGCCCATCTTAAATATTGAGGTTGTATAGTGCACTGTATTCTTCTTGTCAAGCCCTTTTATTTGATACCCATGTTGATGGGGTTCATAAAACCTAAGTTATCCGCCATTGTGTAGAGGCCGCCATCTTGGATTTTAATTTTATATAGTACGTTGTATTCTACTGGTTGAGCACTTTCATTTGATACCCATATTGATGGGATTGATAAAACCTACGTTATCCGCCATTTTGTAGCGGCCGCCATCTTGGATTTCAATTTTTTATAGTATATTGTATTCTTCTTGTTGAGCCCTTTCATTTGATACCCATGTTGATGGGATTGATAAAACCTACGTTATCCGCCATTTTGTAGCGGCCGCCATCTTGGATTTCTATTTGTTATAGTATATATTGTATTCTGCTTGTTGAGCCCTTTCATTTGATACCCATATTGATGGGATTAATAAAACATAAATTATCCGCCATTTTGTAGCAGCGGCCATCTTGAATTTATTTAAGTGCATTAATTATAAATAAATAATACCGCTAGAAGCGTCTTGAAAAGCTCTTGAGAGTAAATGGCTCAAACGGGTAAAAGTAAGGTGGCACTTTATATGCCGAAACATAAACACCGCACTTATGTAACCTGACACCCGTTTTCCCGCCAAATTTGTAAAACGCGAAAAGCGGCCAGTGTATCAAGCGGTTATATAAGTATCCCCGTATAGTTAGAAATTATAAAATTGCTGGAACAAACGTTTATCGACTCCATTTCTAGTGTCTAGATACAAAGTTTCATGGTTTATCTTCAATAATATTGAACTTCCAGACTTTCACCCCCCAATTCCACCCCCGTAGGTACAGTTCGAAACTACAAAACTGCTTAAATATACATTTTATGGTTTCGTGTTAAATATCTAGACGTAAAGTTTCATAGTTCTTCAACAATGACGAAGTTTTCCATATAAACTTTCATCCCTTATTTTAACCCTTTTAACCCTTTTTTCGGAACAAAAAGTAGCCTATGTCCTTTCTCGGGATCTATTCTATCTATGTATCAAATTTCATCAAAATCTGTTGGTTGGTTTAGCCGGTAAAGACGGACAGACAGACAGACAGACAGACAGACAGACAGACAGAGTTACTTTCGCATTTATAATATTAGTATGGATTACTATTGTTAGATACCATATACGAGAATATTAATAAAATTGGATGGTTATTTTCTCATCGACTTCAATCTCAATCTCAAATATACATGCCGAAGATAATTCTCAATTTCGCGAAAGGGCTATCTTTGCCTTGTATTGAGCTTAAGTACATTGTTTTGAGAAATGTGCCAAAACGAAACACTGGCGCCACGTTTGACAACAACGACAACTACAACACAACAGGCATATTTCCGTTTTGAAATTGTAGTGAACTATTTTGACGTTTTTTGGGACAAAGTTCCTTACGACACGACAGCTTGGAGAAAATAGCGATTTTCTGCGCTAGCGAATTGAAAAAAAAATGTGATACTAAAACCGTATGAAAATTACAAAACGGAAGTCATGCGTAATAACTACTCGTGACCAGTGTTGCCAACTTTATTTATCAGTTGACTGTACCTTAAATCCTTTAAACGACCAATTCTCGTAGGTATATATGTATGTAGGTATATAGATATAGAATCTGAATCTCGGAAACGGCTCGAACGATTTTCATGAAATTATGTTTACAGGGGGTTTCGGGGAAGAGAAATCGATCTAGCTAGGTTTCATTTTTTAAAAACATCATTTTGTGCGCGTTTTTAGACATTGAAAAACTCCTACAATGTCATTAGAATACGATAACTTATTTCGCCACTGTTATTTAATTCTAAATGGCTCAGACGGAATATGCTCGCCCTCGGAGTCAACAGGCCCCGGTTCGAATCCTGATGGTTACACTCGGGACTTTTCTTTTTGTTCTTTTTTCTGAGAAAATCTTATACATAGCGCCTTTTAGTAGGTTTAAGTAAGTCATTACTTCGTAATTCGTACCTGCCTTAATACATTATCATTAAAAAAAACCGAGCAAAGCTCGGTCAACCAGGTAAAAATATAAAACAATGAATACTTTTTTCTAATTGTGTTCCTTCTGTATTATCCGAAGTGACTTAGTTCATATTTGGTGTCCCATGACACCACATCTTTTCTTTTGCATTTTGATAACGTCTTATTGACTTGACTCAGATTAGGCAGATCTTTAGTTCGCGTAAGCTTTGAGTGAATATTTTGATACAGTGCCTAGTTTGTTTTCAAGCTATCCGGAAGGTACCGGCGCGGCGTTGCGTTCCTGGGTTGTACTCATCCATATCGTACATGTCCAGAAACTTGAGAAGGAAGTTTTGCAATTACCTTGACTTAGCTCGTGAGTTGCTGCCATGGCGGTTGTGACAGATGATGATTCGATATTCATAGTGGATTCAGTGAACATAAGCCTCACAGAAAAGAACCTTGGACATCTTAAGATATCTCTAGTTAGACAGATAGAAAGCAGTCATAATAACTTCAGTTTAGAAAATTCATCAAATATCAATTTGTATGATCGGATAACAAGTTGAGTCTGCTAATTGTCTTTCTAGTTTATAAATCTTAGTTCTTATAGTACATGTTAGATTTGGTAAATAAACAAAGGCGAAGGAAAACATCACATCTGCATTAAAATTCATTATTGCAACATATTTTTCTCACCAGCGCAGCGCCAAAGCACCCCATACCTACCTCCGTGTTGTATGAGTCACAAAACCAATCAATGTATGTGACGCATCAGATGGCAATTGTCTTTGACAAGTTCCAAGTAATTTAATCTTGTCTACGGTACTGTAGACATCGAATTCTCACGTTATTTATAGTAAAAAAATACTCTCTCTTTCTGATTTAGTTTATCTTGTGGGAAGATTGCTTGAGGAAATGTAATTAGAGTAGTATAAAAATAATCTAATGTTCGAGACTAGCTCTGCTGTGATTGATGCCCGGTTTTAGAAAAGTCAATATATGTTAGAGGTTGGATTTTCTTTCTATGGGTTTCCATGAACTGAATTATGACGAAAATAAATGTTACCTATTTCGATAGCCTGATCGAATTTGTTCTCAAAGTTCACTCTGTACTATGGTTATTATTAGTAAAACATTGTTTTTTTTATTTGTATTAGCCACTCCACAGGCTCCGGGGTCCGTGATCTTTGTCATTACAATTACCTTTTTTTTACGCATTTCTTGGATAAGGAGAAGAAGAGGAAAATAGGGGGAGTGGGGTACATTTAAAATCTAATTGAAATAATGCTCGTCTCTAGAGCCAATCACTACCGGTTGGGATTCCGCTAGTAATCGACTCGACATCGAGTGTTTGAGTAAAACATTGTTGGAAGAATTCGCTCGTGTTATATTTTTTACAAATGGGTTATAGCCATGCCATCTTGTCTGATGATTAGGGACGATGCAGACTACAATATAACTTTTCTACCTAGAAGAGACAATTCACTCGCGATGAAAATTACAATACCATTTCAACAACACACTGATTGGATTTGTAACATTAAAATATCCAACCAAATATTCTTTCATCTATAAAAACAATGTTCAGTATGTACGTTTTTTCATGGGAATAAAGTTATTTTTACTAGAATATTATCAAAACACCAGTTTTAAATTACTAGCGTAGCGTATTCTGAATTATTGTTTGGACTTCGTGGTAGGTGGGTACACAAACCTTTTCGTTGAGCTCAAAGTATTTAAAAAATGATCCGCTACTCTGTTTCTTAGAAATGAGCTCGTTATTTGTTAAGTCTGGTATCATTTGTCATATGTTTTGAGAAATCCAAATTACTAAACTCAACGATATCATTTGCAGGTTTTTAGAATCAAAAATATGCAAGGAATTATTATAGATATTAAGATAGAGTAATTTACATTTCGAAAAGACTCATGATCATAGTTATTATCCAACTGCTTATCGGTGGTGAACGGTAAGGATTGTGGATAGGTTATATTATGCATAAGCCACCAACCGTATGTGGAAGGGAAACTGCTTACGTGGTTTTTTTAAAGTATTTTTTGTATTATAGAGTGAAGAGACGAGCAGTACATGTGCTTGATGGTAAGCAAGATGCTTGCTCATAGCAGCGCAGTGACACGAGGCTATTGGAACATGAAATCATGAAGTCCAAATTATTACCTACACCTTTACATTTTTATTACCTCCACTGCGCTCGTCACCCAGAGGTATAAAATGTTTTATCTCTCTGTCCTGTAATTTCACTGGAAGTATTGCCTTGAAACCAGAATAGAGTAATGTTTGCGCATTACTGCTTGGTGGCAGAATAACTGGCATAGGTTTGGTACTTTCCCAGACGAACTTTGCTTTTCGTGAACGGAACATCATCTATGGTTGATTTTGTAAACGAATACTGATGAAAAGCCAGAAGAAGAGAGATAGAAAGAGGAAGAATGAGTGAATTTAGGAAGGGGTGTTTACAAAGCATATTCATTTTAGACTTTTTAGAGGATCATTCTGGTATTTCATAACTTTGTCTACAAAGTGATGACTGTTAAATCATGTCGTCATTCATGAATGTTGTAACTCAGCACATTCCAAAGATATTTTCACACGAAAAGTTGTAAAATCCATAACGTAGGTGATTTGTAGGAAACACTTTGGTGTGCATTATATATCTGTGCACGGCAGTGCCCCCGCCAAGTCGAGCGTTTGAATTTCTGTTTTTTCTATATGGTTTTGGTGACCATACGAGCAAGAGATGCACTGTGCTCCTCTCGTAGTTTTAAGATGTATCTCTTCGCCCTGTGGTTACTCTGGTAACATTACCCTTTAAATTGAAACACAGTAATGTTTGCACATTACTGCTTGGCGAAATAATAACTGAACAAAGTACTACAGTAATTTTTGTGCTCTACATCGAACACTAAGCCAACCAAAGTCTTTACTTAAAAATAGCTTAAAGTGTTGTTAAGGATAGAGCCACTACACAACTTGTGTGCAAAAGTACGAGTACAAATAATTAACTCGTTGAGCCGTAGAGGAGCAGGAACGCACAAGTTTTCATCAATATCACAAGAGAATGATGTACCAACAATATCTACATCACCATCGTCACAGGAACGTATTTGCCTGGGTTTCATTTTCGGATTAGCTCAAATAATTATAAGCTGTTAAGGTAAAATGATCAAAATAAGTCAAGTAAGAGGTCAATTTAGGACTAGTCACGGACGACACCAATGAGGATTAAGAATAAGGGCTTGGCAGTTTTTTTATGGTATATAGTGACGCAATGATCTGGGCATGTGCCCTTTGGTAAGCAACGTGTCTGCCCAATACAGCACAGTGTCAAGAAGCTATTGGAAGAAGAAGAACATAGTGACGTTTACACATTAATTTGTACAGCGTCTTACCACTACACTATAATCAAAACAGATATCTCTAGGTTGGAATCTCTACACAAAAATAAAGGATCACCACTGCGGTGGGAAAATGACTTTTGTAATAATAATACTGTAAAAACAAAATCCTGAAGCTTATTTATTACATAAAGTAAAATACAAAATATCCACAGAAGCTAAACAAAGGATTACGACACATACCTATCAATGTAGATTTACATGATAACTTTACAATCAGCATAACTCGGTATTAACGCGATAACAAAACAATTTTAATGAACATAGCCAAAATAACTTACCTAAAGCTGGGAGTTGTAACCGTGGATTCGAGGTCCAAAATGCATTAGACCAAATAAAAGGTTTGTAAGGAGGACTCAATATTGAAAAATCAGGTTCCGTAGTACCGCTATGCACATAAGTGGTCGCATACCTATGTAAAGAAACACAGCACAGCACATAAAACACAGTTTCAGATCACGCGCGCAGGTTTCTTGTTTATACAATACAATAGTTCGTTTATGTGATTCGTTCGTTCGTTAACCGGTAAAGCGAGGTAATACTCGTACCTGCTTCGGTCGGGTCTGTCGACTGGACTGCTGGCTGTGTGGCATGTGTTTACGTTGCCTGTGCATGTGTGCGTATGAGAAGGCTTCGATGCGCGTGAGAGTGTGCGGCGACGCCGGTAATACCATTATTGAAAATTACCCTTTTTAAGGGTATTTGGGTATGTCTTAGTAATTACGTCGTTTTTTCGTATTTCGTCAAAAAAATAAGAAGTCACATAATTTTAGTATGATTGAAAAAATTAAATAAATTCTTATGCATGTGTATTGTATTACAAATCTAACTTACTCAGTAGTAGATTTATTTCTCTCTGGGAAAATAATGGGTACTTTTAGAAAATGCTTGATCTTAGATTTATATAGTTTATTAAAATAAGTAAGCATAATCGTCATTATGAACAAACAAGTTGTGTCTTAACTTTTTCAGGAAAAAAATCATGTCTTCTTATTTTTTATTGTCATAGGATAATTTAAATTTTTGTCAATTTTAACTATGCTGGAGTTTTAGGGTTTCATACCCAAAGGGTAAAACGAGATCCTATAACTAAGACGCTCTCCGTCCATCTGTATGACAGCCTGTCTGTTGAAGCTATAACAATTAAGACAGAAAAAATAAACAAGAAACACAAGAATAAGATTTTGGGGACAGACCTGTGTATATTAGCTTCCGTACTCTGCTCCGCAGTCTACATTCGGTGATTTAAGGAGTATAGTTATACAAGAGTAAATATCCCCCAGAGCACAAGCATCTCTAGGATTCCGATGAGTATCTACACACTGATATCTGGTTAGTGTTAGTAACCAGGTTTGGGTGATCATACGGCATAACAAATACAGATTTTCTGGACCGATTTAAGACAGCTGATACATGTCTCCGATGAGAACCAATTTGCTGGCTCCCGTCAGCCTAGGAGCCATAATCATAGCTCAAAATGGTTTGTTAGAGTGTCATCCATAATAAGCATTTGAATTTCTCTAGGCAGTGATATAGACTCTTCATGGTCAGATGGCTGCGTGGTGGTATGTTGTACTGGGTAGCTTTGTTGCTTACCATAAGGCACAGCCCACGTTCCTCAGACCACTCTATTTAAAAAAGAAGTGTGGCACCCGGGGACTGCCGCGGTAAAGCTATTGCATGTTGCATGCATTTTTATCAACATAAGCAATAGGGATGTTAACAATTTTTCGGAATAGCTTTTATTTTGAAGAGTGACATTTATTTACCATAAAAAAATATGCTATGATAATAGCCGTTAGAAAGTTATTTTCCCGTTCTCTACGTACTCAAATCCGCTATATATCACGGGAAATCCGTTAAGTTGGCAACACTGCTAAGAGCATTTAGTCTGTAAAGCTAATACAAATAAGATTCAAAGTCGAATGACCGAGTGGGGAGGACGTCGTTACGGTATTCCATCCCTCTTTCTTGTGAACATAAGAAAGAGATGCACGATCACTAAAATTCGGCCCATTTTTTTAAGCTATGCAATAGCTTAAAAAAATAACTTACGACCCATTGACGAATAAAAAAAAGTAGGACGTAGTCTCGCTAAAACAAAAACTGTGCCCATCGAGTCGGCCACATAACATGCACGTGTGCACTGTCACATACACGCTGACACGCCCACATCAGTGGGTCATTACACGCGCTACTTGTGTATATGTGCACGTGTCAGCCTATCAGTGACAACCTGACACACGTGCAAACGTGTCATACTCTAGTGACACAGCTTTTGATTTATCGAGACTAGACGAGATTTTTTTTTTTAATAAAGAATGACGAGATGATCAGGATATTTCCGACTTTTTATACGTCCAAGCTACGAGCCCTACTTTTCAGAAAATATTAAGGAAAATAAATTTATAACATGGCCACCCTAGACCCTACGTAACCAATTGCAAACTTTCGATACAGCTCTGTGCCTTATTCCTAACCACTTTTATTTTACTTTATAAATCCCCAGGGGTTCGGCCGCTTAACTAAGTTCCTTACGACTTTGCTATTCTTGTCTCTTTCATTTCAACACAATGTTAAAGAGAGAGCAATGCCTTCCATAAGCTATTTTGATAGCGGTTACAGTTGCTGGCAGTCGATTTCTTCCTATACGTATATTATGGATATAATTAATATTGTTTTTCTGTGAACATCCTGCAGACACGTATCTAATTAGGTATCATTTTAAATGCTGAACGGGTTTGGCAGGTTTTTGGTCTCGGTCTGTTGGTTCTTGGTTGGAGATATTCTAAGCCCGATGTCTTGTATATTTTCAAACATTGTTGTATTATTATCAGAAGACTCAGCGTGAATTTGACAGGAACCCACATCAGTTAGCCTTTCATAAAATACTTTTTTATAAATAGTTTCATGGTAGCTGTTGGCCTGAGAATGACTCTACCAAAAAGTTAGTGTCTCTATATCTACTGATTCTACTGACCACCAAAGCTTAGGCTAGCGCTGAAGGCGCAAAGGCTTAAATCAATCTGGATAATGTATTTACTTACTGCATTTTTAATTTCACTCAAATCTCTTTACACATTACAGAGATTCATGGAAATAAAAATACATACGAACTTTAACCTTTAAAACTTTAGTGTGATATTAATATTAATATCTATCATCGACTAGTATGAGTGGAGATGCATTGTGTGTTTAATCTAATATATAAAATTCTCGTGTCACAGTTTTCGTTGCCATACTCCTCCGAAACGGCTTGACCGATTCTCATGAAATTTTGTGAGCATATTGAGTAGGTCTGAGAATCGGCCAACATCTATTTTTCACACCCCTAAGTGATAAGGGTTGTTCACCCCTAAAAATATTTTTAAATTTTTTGAACAATTTTTATTTGTTAGTATTTTTTTATAATGTGGCATTAAAAATACATACAACCCTAAATTTTTACCCTTTATCACCAACCCTATTTATTAATCTATATATGTAAAAATCAATGCCACTTTTCGTTGTAAGTGAACTCCTTCTAAACGGCTCGACCGATTTTAATGATTTTTTTTGTATACACTTGGGTAGGGTCCTGGAAGGTTTAGATTCACAAATCAGCCCGGCAGATGGCACTGCACTTGATATATTTAGTTACTATCCGAGCGAAGCCGGGACGGGCCGCTAGTAAGCTTGTATAATTTTCAACTATTCAAATATATTATTTATGAGATAGAATGACGGGAGGAGCAGGACATGTGTCTGATGGTAAGGAACAAGACTGCTCATAAAAGCACAGTAGCACGCATATTATCTTGCACTACACTGCGTTCGGCACCCAGATATATAAGGTGACTTAATATCTATGGCCTGTAATTTCTCTAAAAATATTGCCCTTCTAACCGGAACACAGTGATGCACATTATAGTTTGGCGGTAGAATAACTGGCAAAGGTGTAGTACTTCCCCAGGCGTAGGCGGTGTCTGCAGAAAGTCCTACCACTACAGAAAATCATATATCCAGCGTGGAATCTTATGTGTCCATAGTACAAGCTTTGCTTAGTTTGGGGATAGAAGAAATGTCCACCAGCAATTCTTCTAATTGTCTACAAATATGTAAAAATGTAGTATCTAGATCATTAACCCACCTATGGAACGGTGTATGAAACTGCTTCGAAATATCGGGACACACCACCACATAACAACGGTAAATATCCCGTAATAAATAAATAAGCACTATTGCAGTGATAGCTTAAAACAATAGAAAAAAAAAACCTAGAGATTTCACTGCATTGAAAAGATGAACAGTCTTTTGGTGAATCTGGATGTAAATGTGTTAAAGATGGATAATAAGAATAAAAAACTATCTATAATTAAGTAGTAGTAGTCCGTAGAGTAGTCACGCCGGTTGAGGATGGACTCTATTACCACGGAATCAAGAAAAATGGTATGATTAAACAGGATCCAATACCCAATATTGGAATCCAGCATACTGTCGATTTAGTTGATACTTTAAAATTTAATTTACTTACTACGCCTATCACATTTTCTACGAAACGAAACCACTTTTTTCCTAAAAGTGTTTAGGAACAAAGTGTAGTAGTAAACATTAAAGCCACATGTGGCGCAACTAAGAACTGGTTTTGAAGAAAAAAAATTGGATCTCAGATGAATACCAAAATAATGAGAATACTGCATAGGACTTAAACCTTATCCAAATTATTGTTACATCCCGACGTTTTACTCGACGTCGACGGGATATAATTAAATAGTAATTTATATCACGATTAACTCTTGTGTGATATTTTCAATACATATAATAAAAAAGTTTGGTACCTTTCGCGAGCCAAATTTTTTTCTTCAAAATCAGTTCTCAGTTGCGCCACTTGTGGCTTTAATAATGTTTACTTTTGTCATAGAAAATTAAGCATAGGTACGACAACGTTAACTATATTAGACCTAATGTTTATAATGTACAGGACTTAATCACGATTTAATTCATTGTTTAAAAACCTCGACGTTTCGGCAGTCTTCTCGTGACCACGGCGGTTGTAACGCTGCCGAAACGTCGAGGTATTTAAACAATGAATTAAATCGTGATTAAGTCCTGTACATTTAAAAACATTATGTGTTCAAATCGCGAAAGTTTAAAAACAATATATATTAGACCTGTTTTAGACCTATCTGTTACTCATATTACGTCATTCTGAAAACGCTTGATTCTAGAAATCGGAACATCTACCTACTAAGGGGGCGGCCCCTTACAAAATCGATGGTATTGGCTGTATTGCCATGGGCAATTGGCAGATGGGCACTCAGCGACCAAAAGCCTATGTACCATGTTGATACGTTGGTGGATACGTATCCACCACCAAGTGGAGAACACCAAGGTTGATTATGGTGTTCTCAATGTAAAATTTAAAGATCTTGTGTACCTACCCATTTTCGCAAATAAAGTAATGGGGCGTTTTCCAGGGGCAAATTTACTTGTCAAAAATAGTTCTAAATATTGCACAGTGTGGCACCACTGTTTGTTTTTGTGAAATTTTGCTAACAAAATAAAACATTGGCAGCACCTAAGGTGAAATTGGGAACTGTCTTTGAGATCTTTTTGCATCTTGAAACAGCCCCATTATTTATTTATTTATTATTTGCTATTCTAGACTGTAGTGTATGTTTCAACATTTATAATATTAGTAGGGCGGTTGGCAGTTTATTAGTGAAACACATCCTATGCACTAATATTTACTATGTATTTTAAGTTTTTTTATCTATGTTTTTTTTGTATTGTAATTAAGTATGAACTCTACATTGATAATCTCAAAATGAGGCCTTATGATTTCAAACAACACTGTTTGGTTTTAAGGACGGTGGTGTCATCATCACAATCAGCCCACATTCGTCCACTGCTGGACATAGGCCTCTCCAATAATACGCAACTCAGCCCGATCCTCGGCTTTACGTTTCCAACCGCCACCAGCTGCCTTACGTATATCGTCACTCCACCTAGTCTCAGGGCGTCCTACACTACGTTTGCCGATTCGTGGTCTCCACTCCAGAACTCGTTCTGCGACAGATATGACCAGCCCACTGCCATTTTAGCTTGCTGATGCGCTGAGCTATGTCGGTGACTTTGGTTCTCTGACGGATGACTTCATTACGAATACAATCTCTCAGAGAAACTCCAGGCATAGCTCTTTCCATAGCTCGCTGAGCGACTTTGAATTTTCGGACTGCTTTTACTGTTAGTGTCCACGTTTCAGCACCGTAGGTCACTGGTAGGACGCACTGATTATACAATTTTGTCTTTAGACATTGTGGGATGGGTGACGAGAAGACTCGGCGAAGTTTTCCGAATGCTGCCCAACCCAGCTGAATTCTCCTCATGGCCTCATTCTCAAAGCTATTTTTACCCAATTCGAGGGTCTGCCCTAGGTAAACATATCTTCGAATAATCTCTAGAGTGATTCCATTTACGGCAATCGGTCTCGGAGCAACGAACTCGTTGCACATGACTTTGGTTTTGTCCAAGTTCATCCGAAGGCCGATGCGTTGAGAAGAGTTGGCCAAGCTGTCCAGCATCCATTGCAAGTCTTCCAGCGATTCAGCCATCATGACGATATCATCTGCAAATCTTAGGTGAGAGATGCACTCGCCATTGATGTTGATACCACGTCCAGCCCAATCCAGCGTCTTAAACATATCCTCTAGTGCATTAGAGAACAATTTCGGGTACCCTTGTCTCACGCTTCGTTGGAGAGGGATATGTTTCGTCTGCTGGTTTTGAACTTGGACCGTCATCGTGGCGGCTTCATATATACATCTCATCACCTCGATGTATCGCCAGTCAACTTGGCATTGCTGCAAAGACTCCAAAACAGGTTTTTTCATTTCAATATTTCAAAAATTTCAATCAGGCCCAGGTTTCGACGGAGTCAAACGCCTTTTCATAGTCCACAAACGCTAGACAAAGGGGGCGATTGTACTCCTTTGTCTTCTGTACAATCTGCCGCACCGTATGGATGTGGTCTATGGTGCTATAACCACTTCGAAACCCAGCCTGTTCCGGTGGCTGAAACTCGTCGAGTCTTTGGGCGAGACGGTTCGTGATAACTCTCGAAAACAACTTATAGACATGGCTCAGGAGCGATATAGGGCGATAATTCTTCAAAAGGTTTTGCGCCCTTTTCGAAGAAGAGGACGACCACGCTTCTGTCACATGCCTCTGGAGTTCTCCCGGTGAAGATGACGTCATTAAACAGTGCTTGGAGCTCTTTTATAAGTGGGGCTCCACCAGCCTTTAAGAGCTCTGTAGTAATTCCGTCCCCGCCCGCGGCTTTTCCATTTTTAAGTTGCCCAAGAGCCATCACGATTTCGTCGAGACTTATCTCAGGCAGGTCTTCTGTGTAGTGGCGAGTCAAAGTGTCTCTTCTGTCTTCATCCTTCGGGAGATGAGGAGCATGTGAAGCGTACAGCTGGCCATAAAAGTTTTCCACTTCCGAAAGAATGTCTGCTTTGGATACAACAACTCTCCCCTTAGAGGAGGTTAACATGAAGAGGAGAACATGTAAAATACTGACAATCCTTATTATTCTGCTAAGTAAGGTTCAGACCTTGAGACTATGTTTAATAATTCTAATTTTCACGACTAATGTTTTCAAGGACCTAACTAACCGGTCTCTTTGTTCCAAATAGGAACAATAGGAGTAGGTAGGTAGGAGTAGGTATCATCTCGCAGTGTTTTTTTTGGGCATTCTAAAAATGGCTCTAAAGTTTTGTATATAGTGTTTTGAGATGAACAGGGCAGACGCTGATAGGAAACAATATAACTACCTAGCTCCATGCAGTGTTGAATATAGATAGATCAATTCAATATCTAATTAGCACTGTCTTCAAAAAAAAACTCGTTTCTTACAAATTTTCTGGAAATATTGCTCTTTAGACCAGAACCCAGTAATATTACTGCTGGGTAGCACTTGAACTGCTAGAAGTACGGTAACTGCGCAGGCACGTTTGACAAGAATTATCGCCATTACACTTATTAATATTTAGCAATTTACGCAGAGAATACTAAAACACCGTATTTTAAAAATAAAAGAGACTTGAGTCGGACCCAAAACGTGGATACTAACGGTGAAGCTGGCCCATCTAAAAAGTCACTTATGCCCGAGCGACACCAAGCTAGTTTTTCAAGTTAGGATAGCAAGCAAGGGTTTGTAATCTAGCAAGCTAACAACAAAACTAGCGTTGGGTAGCGTTGTCTACACGAAGCTAGAAGTGCTAGCTTGAAAACTACCCTCGTGTTGCTCGGGCATTACTCCTGACTAAGTCTTACGACGTACGTAAGTGTCGACGGCATGAAGCTATGATAACTGTTCTCTGATGCTTAATTGTTCAGTGTCTCTTTGAAGGACAGAATATGAAATGAGTTCATTTGTAGAAGAGTCGACAACCGCTGGGGTAGAATGATCCTAGAGTAGAGACCACCTAGCTTAGATTCTACACTTTTCAGCTGGTTTTCACTCTACACTGTAGAGTGTGACGCTGTGTAGCCAGATGGAGCGATGATCTGCCAAAAGTGGGCGGCCGAAAGTGGATCTGTAATGCAGAAGATTACCCCTGGTGTCGTTCGTTAGGAGAGATAGGAGACGTCCATTAGTGCACGAATATTAAAGAGGCTGATGATAATGTTATCCTAAGATTTACTCCAGGTACTACAGGCCTACGCCTTTGTCCAACAGAATATTTTTTTTTTTAAACAATGAAATCGGTATAGATTGCCGTAGTATGAGTCATAACTCTCATATATAACTTAGTCAGTATATAAGTTATCATATTATATGACAGTTGGGAGTTTAAACGAACTTAAAAGAAAGTTGAGCAAATCAAGTAAAGCTTTATGATATGACGGTTAGTCTATAATGAAACAAATGAAAAACATTTGTAATTTTTAGATTCATTTTATTTTCAATAACATAAAAATGTTATTATTTTTCATATTTTATACATTTCGAAATGAATTCAGTGGATACCAACCAGATTGCTAAATGTTCACATAACGTTCAAAATGTTAAATTAAATTTATGCTACAGTACAGTTTGGCTATGCATTATCGATCGGGTCATGGATTGCAATTTACCTTAAGTCTTCTTTCACTTATTTCCAAATGCCATTTATCTTACGTTTGTACGAGCACAAGATCTACTTGACAGCAGTTCATTGTAACCAACAAAATATATTGTAATGTTACAATCCCAGGATGAATCACAAAATACGGTTTTTGTCGTCAATCACCGTGATATGCTAAAATTTTTTTGTGATATTTTATATTTTTATTACAAACAGATACATAATTTCAATCACCTAAAAGAGCCTTGTATAAAATTACTATTTGGTCAAAAAACCGTCAGGTGATCCATCCTGTGAAATTTACTACAATAAATAGATCTAACTAATTGGAATTGAAGGTCCCTTAAAATTATGTAATTTATATAAAAGCTGCGGTCAATTATACACATCTCAATTCACAGATGTCTCATTCAAAGCAATATTTTTAGAGTGAATATCACATACTGTGTATTTAATTGACCACGGCTCAGGATAATACTAATTTATTGTTTTTCGTAATAGATTGACTAACTCTAAAGAGGCGTCAGTATTCATAGCATGAAGTAAAAATGCGCAAATCACCAATTTACACAAGATAGTGAGAAAACTGTCAGTTTTACATACAACTTTAAGTTAGAGATATCAATAAACTGTTATTTTAAAATTTGAAAGTACAGTAACTTTATGTTTGAAATTTTACATCACCTAAATGAATTATGGAACAAACTATGTACCAAATTTTACGGGAACTTAATTCCATTTAGAAAATTCCACAATCGTTGACAATTTGCGCTGCATTACCCTAATAGTATCAAAATTAAATTATGAATAACAATAAGTTATTTTATCATTAAAACGCTACATTTAATGAACCAAACATTTGAAAATATGTGAAACAAGTTTATATTTTATACATTATATCAATGCTCATCGCAATTTTTCGTGTCAATACATATTTTACTATATAACAATTGAACTCTATTGTAAATAAAACATCTATGTATATAGAATGCAATATCTAAGCACTTCGTTATTGCTCATTGGCGTTTCACATTTGCGACTATGAATAAGTAAATATAAAATTATGATGAGCAGAGATTTGCAGAGTTAGTTTCTGGAAAAGGTACATTTATAGATTTATGCAAAATATATCTTAATAGTTCCGTACCTTTTTTCAGTTTAAATGTTTGATTTTAAGGTCGTTTTTAAGCTTTTAGTGTGATAAAAACGAGAAATTTACCGTTTCTTCAATAAGTTTGATAAAATGTAAAGTGAAAAAGATATTATTAAAAGTAGAAAAAATATTTAATTAGGTATGTTAATCGATACCTTAATTAAACTAAGTTATGTTATTTATTTTACTAAAGAAAATGGTACAGATATTTCATTCATATGAAATTAGGTAAATATGAAAATGATGACTCTTCTCAATTTTTTAAGGGAATTGAGAATATCCATACAAGTTTGAAAGTTTCATTATCAAACAAATTTGGAAATTTTTGTAATAGATTCAATCGAATCGTTATTTTTTTTCTAAGAGACTAGGTTAAAATGGCTATATGTTAAAAGAGCTGACATTGGTAGAGTAAGAGAAATTAAATTTATAAAAAATTGGTAAAACATAATATTGTCTTGCATTTTAGTAGTAAGGTATTACAACATTTTTCTCACAAATCTATAAATTTTCCTTTTCAGATACTATTTAGAGTTAGGAAAAGAATGGCGTTGCAGAGCACATGGACAGGATCCTTAATGAGTTTTATGAATCGACGAGATCTTTATTGTTTAAGTCACTTTGCTAGAATTTTCTAAAATTACGTTTAACAATACAATCGCTTATGAAAATTTCATGAATTCCGAAATTGATAAATTGAATTGACTAATATATGTATACTAATGTTGAAATTAAGGCGACGAGTACCATTTTACAATAAATTAAATGAGTTTAATGGTGGGCATAAAATGAGTAGGTGGGTTAGTTATAATGCTTTGACCTCCATCCTGTACTGTACTCTGTACGCGAAATCTATGAGGGTGGTATTTTGTATGTACATGTAAAACCATGTGTAGATTTTTTTAAATTTAGTAATACTATACTAAACTGGCCGTCATATAAGTATCTGCCATGTTCTCCTAATAATAACTAGATAATATAATATTCTTAATTAAATTCATATTTACAAATAATACAGTTCATTACTATTTATATAGAAATTAAAATATATTTCTATCATTCTTCGATTCACATAACGCAAAATAATTTAACAGAGTTCATTTTTGCACTTACATTTACAATATAGTTCAGTAACACGTGTTACATCTGTCGACAAATAACTCATTTAGAATATATCACCCAATAAGCGAGTAGCATTACTCACGAACCCTATCGTATCTTAATTAAAAATGCAAATATGCGAAAAGTTTAAGGAATCCTTTACTTTACAGTAAATGGCAATTGAACTTTATAGTTCTCTCGCAACAAATAGGAACTATAAGATTCATAATGCCTCCAAGCGCGTCGCGGGTGTGTCACCGACTACCCTACAAATATTTACAAAGCGACGCCCGCAGACGCTGACACCAAAACAACTAGCACAAATAATAAACTCCTCTCTATATACACCCGGCTTATTCACAATTTATGGACACAAGAAACTCTAATCGATTATAGATATATCGAAGAAGTTGAATGAATTTGTGTTACGGTTATGCTAGAGTTTAGAATAAAGGAGCTTAGTGGCGCCACCGTGCGCGGCGGTGCGAGGAACTATACATGCACAACACCGCAGTGTCTATGGCCGTTCGCCTCCAATACTTTACTTAAACACCTAATAAATGTTCTCCAACATCGATGCTTCAACGATGTCCATCACGCTGAACATTGCAGGTGCAACCTGAAGTTACCGCCTTTATAAGACGGGAGATTCTGTCGTCTACTGGATTGTGGTCTTGCAATGTTCAGTTTGACTTGCGACGGAGAAGGAACTAAAATCTAGTATCACAATGTCGGGCTCCGCAGCTCGAATGCGAGAATCGACGCCTCGCTAGGCTTCTAACCTAAGCTATGTAACGAGTTCTCATTCACCAGGCTATTGAATTCCTAATAGTTAATAACTTCAGCCATTGTTAAGTCGTTTCCAGGCCGATTAAAGTTTCGGATCTACTTTAAAGCTGCCGAAATTTTATCTTCAATTAGTTGATTCGAGAATGAATATTGCAGCTATCTAAATACCAAGACAAAAAGACGGTTGTTGTCGTCTTTAATAGTTGAAGTAAGTTTTCTAAAGGAATAAGTTGATTATTGGAAGTAATCTGGTTCAAGTCTCGTTACACGAGCTCTGATCGTGGCTCACTCAAATAACGCCAACAGGTCGTCAGAGGAAGGTGCTCGAGGAGGATGTGATCCTGCTGACGATGAAGATGACGGTGGCGTAGCCAAGAGCTCACCAAGTGCAGGCGCGTCCAAATACGAAAGCAGCTCCATCGGATCCACGCTCGTTTCTGGCAGTAACTGTAATGAATAAAATAATAGTTGAAACTATTGCCATACTGTCCAAGTTTATCAAAACATGAAAAAAGTGCAGTCATATTGCAATTAAATTTCAACACTGTCATTGCTACACCAAAAACAGTGTCGCGGTAAGTCTTGTGACGAAACTTTGGAGTGCACATAAATATTCCTCCAAATAAAAATTCGCGTATTTGATCGACAATCGCAAAATGACGGTTAAACTTTAAATTCTATTTTAAGGAAAGTAAGTTACATGTTTAAATTGAACATTAAAAATTCTAGAGCCGTTGTATACAAGAAACTGCACTATACTGATGCCTTTGTCGCATCTAGTGTATTTCGTTTTTCAAAAAATATGTGTACTTATATATATGTGTAGATGACAAGAAACCAAAGTGTTTATATAAATATACTCCTACTACTACTAAAGTTAGAACAAACGCTTTACGCCGCAAGCACGGCCCTTCTACCGCCTAACTAAATCGCCTTTCGCTATGCCATTGCGGTCTCTATCATTTCAAGCGGAAAGAAAAGAGATAGAAATATCAAAGCTAAGACATTTTTCGTTCGGCGGTAGACCCCCAGGTCTGGTCGCTCTTGTGGAAGTGTCATACTTTTGTCGCGCACATCACTCTGTTACCATAACTTCATCTGCTTACGATTGGTACAAAGGAACCGTGCGGAAAACCTGATCTATTTACTTTTTCTTTATCTAAGTAAGAAACACTAGGCTTTGTTTGGGTTACTTACATTGAGATTGTCAGTGCCCTCGCCGTCGATAACAGCCGCGGGGTCGAAGTTGAGATCAGCGGGGATATCGACGTCCGTCAGGGAGTGGTGATCCACAGATGGAGGTCCGGGAGTGTGTGAAGACCCAGGAGTGTGAGCACCACCCCCTCCTCCCGGAGTATGAGCAGACCCTGGTGTGTGGGGCGTGTGTGGAGTGTGCGGCATCTAGAAATTATACAAACACAATACTTAATGTTTAAAGTAGTAGCTACTTTTGATTCTATCAGAAATATATTCTTTGCTGTACATGTAATCTGGATGTAATTTTTTAAATCAAAGGTAATTTTTATGAGGCTTCAAGAAGCTTAATATATTTTTCAAAGTTACGGTTATCTCAAATGACGAACTTTGATCGTAAAATTAATACTTTATAGGGGACAGTATTGTTACGTTTGTGTATACTCACTTGATCATTTAGACTCTTCTCCATAGCATTTAGTGGGTCCAAGGAGTTGACGCTATCATTAAGATGTGATAAAGGACCATTGCCAGCGTACTCATTACTTCCGGGGCCATTATTCATCCCAAAGTCATATTGCTGGTTGTTGGAACCAGCATTCCTGTTTTGTGAGCTTTGGTTGTATGTGGTGATCATAGAGCCACTGGCGATAGTGTTCATGTCAGGCGGAAGGTAAGGAGACAGCGCTTGGTTCATATCCCAATTATTCATCGTAGGCATGTTCATTGAACCGGGCGAATGCGCTTTACCTCTCTTCCCAACACTATTGTCGCTGCTATCATCCTCCTGCTATAAAGTAAAAATATACGTTAAAACATCTGAAAATGACTATACAAATAAATGGACGGTTTTATTGTCCTTTTAGATGAATAGAATACCTTTATGCCGGTTGCTGACGGACTTTTAGCTGCCTTCCAATTAGCGCCACTATCGATAGTCACCTCGTCAACATCGGAGGTGTTTAGCGTATTTAGGATACCCCACATGTATTGATCTACCTCTAAACCTTCTAATTGTGCTGGTTTACTGTAAAAAAACAAAAACGTAAATAAATCGGTACATCATTAGGAGCCATTAAAACAATGCAATTAGGTGATTTGACTAAGTAATGCATTCCTAGAAAGTTAATTCACTTACTTGCAAACCGGACATCGCCATGACCCTCGCTCGCAGTTGAGTTGTAAGTACGATTCTAAGTCAAAGCATTGTATGTGTTTGCATTCGTGGCCACGCGCCGGTAGCGTGATCTTCTTGAACGTGATAGGACATTTTAATGACACTTTTAAGGCTGTTTGTTCGATTGAGTCCCGGTCGTTCGCCGTGTTCGAACCGTTGCTTCCGTTCGTCGGCGTCTGGTTGAAATTCATCTTTATCTTTGCAATGCAATGATCTGCTGTCAGCAACCGCTTTCGTAACAAGCCTTGCAACACGCTCCGAACGCTCGGTCGATGGACTAGTTGTAATACGAACAGATGCGACTGGAAGCGAAAAACAAATTTATTGATTTCTTTTGTTCTCGAAATTGCGTACTTATCAAATTTCAGAATAACAATCGTTGTTTAATATTGGCACAGGTGTTTTTACATAATGACAATGTCTGTCGCCTATTGAACAGAATAATGAAGATACTTACACAACAACATGCGGAGACGGTGATCTGTATCGTGTTTCTGCCCGGTTGGCATACTTCTTTCAGGTACAACGGTTTGTGTGATGTTTTGTTCTCTCCTCTGTCTATCATTAACGGCGTTGCGTTGACTGACACTTGAACACTCGCTGGCCAGTTCGTGTTCATCTGCCGATCCTCATGATGGAAGCATTTCAGTTGTAACTCAAGGTCCGATCTGCGCAATACACAAAAACATTTAACTACTGACTCATTCAGGACAACTTGTCAAATATTGTACATCAGCTTGAATAGGATAATTACCTCCATATTAACGTTGAATGGACCGTGGGTTTTAATTGGAATACATGATTGCTAACAGCTAAATTATGTTCTAATCTAAATGGTGGTAGTATAATACCATCTCTTACAGGGAATGTTAACCGGAGCTCGTCATCTGAAAAATAAATAAACAGTTATAGAAAGGCTCACAATTATAGCTATATTACATATTTTAGTATTCAGTTTAAAATGGAGTAACTTACTTTGCATGCCCATCGGTGGTTTGAGCTCATTAAAGTGAGGTTTGACATCAGCATTTGGACTGATATAAGGTGGCATACTGCTAGCGGGCGTTAAAGGTGGCGTAGGATTCCCGGGTACCGGACTATGCTGGTAACTCATATTCGTTCTCATGGCAACTTCTTGGGCAAATTGGTTACCGTACTGCCCTGCATATTGGCCGTTTCCGGCTTGGTGCTGAGGAAACTGACTAGGCACGCCGCCGTTGAAGTACTGCCCCTGATTTGAGTACGGGGGTGTCGATTGTCTCATTGATGTTCTCATTGTACCACCAAAGTTTCCACTAGGTCCGAGAGGCTGCTGAGGAGGATACTGAGCTTGGAAGCCAGGCCGGCCTCCGTAGCCTGCAGGGTACTGCGTAGGTCCAAACCCTGGCTGACCGCCCATATATTGGGGTTTCCGCTGGCCCATGAGCATTGTACCGGAAGGATATGGCGTATGGCGCCTCTGATAGCCAGGTCCCATCTTTGCATTTCCACCCATTTGCCCGGGGCCCATCTGGGAGGGCATCATGTTGGCATGCATACCCATGTTGGCCATTTGAGCCATTTGATTCATGCCGTTCATGGCCGCGTTTCCCATCTGGCTCATGCCGGTCATACCGTTCATGCCACCGTTGCCTCCCATCCCCATCCCGGTCATGGCTGGGTTGTGACTGCGCTGCTGGCCGTAGCCATTCATCGCGCCATATTGGGGATTACCCATAGTCATGTTGCTTTGCATCTGCAAACATAAAACAAATTATCGTAAGTGCTACGTGACATAGCTCACATGCAGTTAAACTAACCTTGTACTCATAAATCAATTAAGTAGGTGCCTATACGAAGAGATTTGATTAGTTTTCTTTGGCAAACTGCAGGAAATTGAATCATTTAATTTTTTTCTGTGGACATTCTTACATACTTCAGAAAAAAATTGAAAAGATTATTATATTATGATAAACTCAATATACGTCACCTAATATATATTATTCACTAAGTCCCAATTTTTATACATAATGCAACGAAGACCATGTGGTATATCATAAATTATCTAACAGTGTGTTGTTAAAGTTATTGGAACTTATCATACTTAGAATCATCATAGTTTGCCTCTATTTACAGTCATTCAGTCTACCATTGATTCTTTTGCAAGTTCAAATAGCATGACTGAGACAGTTCTCAATTCGTCCAGAATTGAGAACTGTCTCACTCTTTCTGTCACTCTCTGTCTATTTCGTGAGACTGTGTAGTTCAGCTGCGAAAAAGGCTGCGAGTCCTGCATGACGGCCGTCGTGGCCCTGGCGCCCATTACTCAACCAAAAATTAACCTCATACAGTCTACCGATGATTTCTTTCCAAGTTTCGAGGTAAGTGTGAGTAAGAAGGTTCTCATTTCTAGACTATTTTACGCGACTGTGTAGTTTACCTGCGAGAAAGGCTGCGAGTCCTGCATCGCGGCCGTCGTGGCCGCGGCGACCATTGCGGCGGTGGCGCCGAACTGCGCGTTCCCGCCCCCGCCGCTCATCGCGCCCGAACCGCCGGCGCACCCATAGCCGCTGAAACAAGAATCATCACTCGTACATCTTTACGCAACTTATTAAGGTGTGTAGATACCGAAAAAAATTGTTAATATGAACTAGTTTTAAAAGTTCATCTCTTAAATTTAGTTGATCATTCAGCATCACGATATTATAAAATTTTAGAAACAAATTTAAAATCTTATTTTTCTAAAGTTTTTTAACATTTGAATAACAGATTTTGTTTATTTTTTATTAACAGATGTTTTAAGCCCAGCAAGAATACTCGACTCATGGTGTAAGTGTTGTTGTTGATGTTCTTAAGTTACTTTCGATTTTTTTGTAGATTTTAATAAAGACTTTTCTTATCTTATCTTGATGGTGTCCAATAATTGGCAAAGAAAAATTTGTTAACACGAGTAAGTTTTATAAGTTCTTCTCTCAATTTTCTTTAATATTAACCACCACTTAACTGAATTTATAATGTGACTTTTGTGTTTTATAAATTTAGATTTAAACATTTAAAATCGTTTGATTTTCATCACATGAATATCGTGCTTTTTAATCCCAGTAAATACTCGTTTGACGGGCACAATAGTGTGGCATTTGAATGATTTTACTACATGATTCCTTCCCGCAATATAACAATACCCTAGCACTTTTGTCTGTTGCACGGAACAGATACCTAGAGCAGAATTGAAATTTGTAACAATTTATCTTGCATAAACATGTCAAATAAGTGATGCCCATAGATTTCGCGATATTGTTAAAAAAATTGAAATCGCTCGAAATTAAACTGAAATATAAAGCGAAGGTGTAAAGCTACTACATCATTAAAATACACTTTCGCATTTTAAAAGAAGAATGGCAACTAATACTGCAAAAAGTATGAAACATGTTCCAGATGGTATGTACGTAGAAGATATCCTTGCAAGTACAGAAACTGCTAATACTCATATTATCCATCTAGTTAGACGCCAGGTACATATTATTAAATGTGAAATCGGTCCAGTTAATGTTATTTCACTCACGATACGAGCAGTTTCTATTGCAAGCGGCCTTGCAGAGTCGAACATTCCACACGTTAACGCTTCGATTATTAATAAACCCAGACTCAATATTGAACCCAAATAATACCTACGTAAGATCTTTTTTTAATACGTGCCGAGATTTCATTATTTTACTAACAATGAGAATAAAAAATCAATATGGATGTATAGTGACGCGTTGTTACCCCTGTGTTTCTCTCGGGATGTTTGATTTTTTGTACGGCGCCGGAGTGGGAGCGACTGCGACGCATGTGAACCGCTTTTGGGGCGAATTCCCGAGCCTTCCCAGAGCCCTTCCTAATAATGCCCTTTCGACAAATGCACGACAAACTCGCAGAGGCGATCCATTGTTGCAACGTCTCTGTAGTAGTGCAACAATATTGCCCTTTTGTGATCCCATATGAAATTATTGTTATAAATATAAACTCGCACTAGCAAATTACACATGTGTTGTGCATGTTATGTATTTGTATTAATTAGCAAAGAGCTAATTGACAGCAAACGGAAAAATGAATGACAAAACATAGGTAATCGTACGTAAACGAGTGATCACTTAAATAACATTTTTATTTGCTTTAACGCCACCAAATTATGCCATATTAGCAGTGTC
This sequence comes from Ectropis grisescens, assembly GCA_017562165.1. Taxonomy (NCBI): domain Eukaryota; kingdom Metazoa; phylum Arthropoda; class Insecta; order Lepidoptera; family Geometridae; genus Ectropis; species Ectropis grisescens. The sequence goes on along the minus strand of CM029775.1, from coordinate 17,016,837 downwards.
AATATTTGTTGCTAATAGATCATTGGTTTTCCACAGGTCCTTCTTAAGTATTCCCATAAATAGCTTACTTAACAGATACTTAGTAGCGTCGACAACTAATAAACAGTCGAGTCAACAACGCTCGAAACGACATCGTCTCTATTCATCCACACTGCAGATGATTTACAAGGGTCCTTCCTTAGGTAAACTCGGTCCGACCTGCACTTCTTTTTGTAGTTTTGTCTGGGCCTTTTTTCTTTTGCCGACCGAAATGTGTGTCCGACAAAAAAATTGTGTGTTCTGTATCCTGGTTCACTTTTTTGTAAAAGTGGTACCACATCCGAATAATCACTTACGGCCTGTTCAAAATATTTGGGATCATGAATGCGAGCGTTCGGTCGAGGCATTTCTTTTGAAGCCGTTCTTGGAATAAACTTTTTTGAGAGCTTATCTCTCGGCAACTGCTCGGTAACAGACTCAACGTCTACCTAAAGAATTATTGTAAGTTGCACTCGACTTTAGTTTTCTGCACGGAATACAACACCATCTATTTGTGTGCAAATTTCACCCGGTTCTTCGACATGCAAACTTCTAAATAAATCAATATGAATGAGTAGGTAAGCCGCTATTTCTAGAAGCTGGAAGGTGTTTGGCATAGTATTGAGAGATGTGCGAGTAACGCGTAGGTATTTTGATACATAGGCTGCAGTTAATTTTAGATTGGTGCGCAGACGTGTCGGATTCCTGGTTAATTGGCAGAAGAGATAATCGTGAATCGAGTCGAATGATTTTAAAACATCAAACTTAACTTAGATATTAAATCATACCATGATTTATTATTATATTTATTGTTTGTCATAAATATGAAAACGCGTAGTTTTATTACAAGTTAAGTGTTAAATAAGGCGTCAATTTTGAGTCTCGTATAGATTACTATCACGACAACGCGAAGCCATGCCACATTCAACCCCTGTGTTTCGTCGACAGTTGGTCACCCCCATTTAAATGCCACTTCACATTGTGGCTTGTGCGCGCACATTTCAATATAATGCGTTAACGTTTTGATATTATTCGATCGATGGTTTCATTAAATTATATTTTAGGTCATACATCTTTATCTATGACCCAATATATAAGTTTTAGTGGTAATCATGTTATTTGGATCCATGTATATATATCCCATTTTGTTTGTCTTGGCACTTGTTGTTTCCATTCATATTTTAATTGTTTTCAATGAAGTTATTGACTACGATTATCAGTTGTTTAGTTTATAAATTTATAACAAAACAAATTATAAAGAATGTTATATGTTTAATTAAGTACTTGGGTACCATCTCATTCTCCTCAATTGACGTCGGGGTCGGGAGAATGAATCATGCTTCAAGGAGTGGATTCCGGGGGTTTACAAATGGAGGCGAGCGTTCCGGGTAAATACGGTACAATAAGCGGGGAAGGGTCGCTCGCCCACCCGGGGTAAGTGGAGTCGGTCACGTCAATATGGGCCTTTATTACTACTACGCTTCTGATAATAATTTGTTTGAAATGGATTCAGCTAATTCGTTAAACAATATTGTTCACTGTCACGTCAAAAATTTCCCAATATTTGTACACCTTCATCATTTTACGTACATTTTAGAGAAAATTTAAAGGAATTGTAATTTGTTTGTGATATGTCCACTAAAATTTATTAATTAATTAATTAGCTGAATTAGGCAGTAATTGAACCTCAAATGATTTAACGACTGTTTCTCAAGCAAAAAAACTGGAATCGTGTTCGACCCCATTGAGCACGTGGTGTAGTGCATGTTGCCTGTATCCGCCCTCAGCGGTCTTACCCGTTGAAAACTGACGTTTTTTCCCACGATAAGTTACTGCGGTTACAAATCTGTTATTATAACAAATCTCTTGCTACTTATCATCATGTATCATTCGTTCTTGCTCAATTTGGTGTCATAATATGAAATGTTTTTGGGTAAGTATAATAAAGTATTTTTCATCATTTATATTATTATCGTCTGTTATTATCATCTAGTTTGCCTTTTTATAAAATCATGCAGCATTAGAAATATTTTCAAACCGTTAACATATTTTTTGAAGTACACTTCCTGTGTTCTCTGCTCACTCACACAATCTCGTTGCTAGTCCCCATTTTATTATTATTTACTTATTGGTTTTGTATAGAGGCAGGCAGCCATCAACAATATGTCGTTTGTAAAGGTGACTACAAAACAAAGCCGTTGAGCTCCTCGACTTAGCACCTGCTTGTTTTTTTGTTATTTTAAAATATTCCGCTGTGATCGTTAACCGAGACGGTTTTATTGGATTAAATTTGCAAATCTCAAAACAAAAAATTGATTTCGTAAAAATAATTATGAAAAGATTTTTTAAATTTTGTATGATTGTTTGTTTTAGTAAAATATGATTAAAACGTATAATGACCCACGCCTATCCGATGCGCTCAGTTGTTGCTAGTTTAATGTTTTGTTTGTTTGTGTTTATTGTAAGCGCTAAAGTGCAGTCACCGCATGCATTCCCAACGTGGGCTTGTGTGTGTGTTTTCGTTAGTGTGCGTACCCTAATCGTAGTGCGAGTGCGATGGGCTGCATTAGTGTGAGTGTTGGGTGCCCTAAAGCGTTTGTGCGTGTGAATGGATGGAGAAGCACATTTCATTTATAATTGCAGCGATGCGCGGTCGACAATGTCACACTTACTTGTGTACTTTTAGATACCCTTCGTTTATTAGGGTTTCTTTAGGGTTAGCAACTTATTGATTTATGTCATTGCAACTGAAATTGTGATTGCTATTGGATGAGCTTCAATATTCTTTGTTTGAATCACAAACAACTGTTATTTTGGTTGTCAATAATTAAACATTACGTACGACTGAATTATTATTCAACTCACTTATTTACATAGACGGTGAATTTTTGTGATTTTATTGCTTGTTAACTACGATAAGGTGGCACAGGTAAGCCAAGTCACGTTTCAGCGTTTTGTTGAAATGTAAACAAACTTGTTCCGGATAAGATAAAAACAGTCAGAGTCTAAGCAATACGTATCCAAGTACGTGTTTTAATTGGTGATACAAAACATATTTTTTTTATATCAGATCATTATTTTAGATCCAATTTTCTGCCAAAATATCTATAAGTGAAATATAAATACTTAATATCATTGAGCCGAATTGGTAAGTGTTAGATGTAAATTAATATTTTTCCATAAATGCCTTTAACATCAAAATTAACATTGCGTTATACCTAGTCAATTTCAAGCCTGGTTGTGGATTATAATTTCTGAGTCTTTTTTTATATCGATGACATTATCATTATTTGTATTTCTGGGACCTTTTAGAATTTGTACCATTTGATTTTTGTTCATCAAGGCTAATTATAATAGCATATACGTTTTAATTACTGCAGTTGTGATCGTATCTTACACTTTCATGCTTGTTTATAATTTTCTCACGCTTATGTGTATTATTCTCACCTAGGGGCGTTGACTCTGTATCCAATGGTCCCCTGCTGGTAGTGTTTGTTGTCGGGAGTGAGTGCTCCCACGTAGTTCCCAGAGGATCCGTAGTCAGCCGTGCTACCAGAGTGCGCCGTCCTGTCGGCCAGAACACCTCCTGAAACAAGACGCACCGTCTTGTATCCAACAGACATCACTTCAGTTTTAAAAACATCCTTCTCAAATTCCTCCGCAAATTCTTCGTGCGAAATTTTCGATGCCTCCGAAAGTTTATTTTTTATCAACATTCGGCGCTGTATAATTTCTGTTATCGCGTGCCGCGCGTAAATTTCACTCTAACAGGCGAAACTTCCATAGCGAACGTCAACAGTTGACGAAACGTTCTTCGTCAGTTCTTTAAATCTACCGTGATATAAATTTCTTTTTTTGCACATTTGTATTTTTATTGTCTGGATTTAATTTATCCTTCATTTTTTTTTCGTGAATTCCATTTTCCATGAATAATTTTGTTTTGAATTAATTTTATTAATTTCTGTCTCTGAATATTAGACAATATTCGTCAGGTGTGTTGGTTTCGATCTATTTCAATCAAGCCTCCGTTTTTATGCATCATCTTTAGTTTATTTACTGATCCATAATTCAGCACTATTTATTTTGGAGACTTGATAGAATCACCGAAACCATCACGTTAATTATTCATTTTTTAATTACTTTTATCAGCACTGTCACGTAACGAATCCTTGGGATCACTGCAACAATATTTCGTTCATAATCCAATTTTGTGTCACTTGGCAATCCTTTACACGGTGTCCACTTCACTTTTATTTGTTCAAATATTTTAATTGTCACTTTTCACAATTCATCAAAATAATCCAAATCCAGGGCAATGAGATCAAAACTCGTCACTGTGTTCCAATGTTTGACGGGCAATAAGTTGTCACTCACGAGTCCGACTTTGAAATCACCGAAACATCATAGACGTGTTGCACGAGCGTCGGCAGCGACGTCACTGACGGCGACGGCAAACGACCGTGCATTCGACCGTCAAAGGTAACACTGGATGATGGCGATGGTGAGCCGGTGAGTGAGAGGTCGGTGCGCGGGGCGCTCCCACCCGCGCGGCGTTGCCAGCTCGCCGCGATAAGTGGCGCACCCCGCGTCCCCCGCGCCCCCCGCTCGTAACTCGTCTCGGCACTCGGCGGCGGCGCTCGGACGCGCTCGGGCGCCACCGCCGCGGTATCGGCTCCTGCCCCACCCCGCAACGCTTGACGTTTTCACGTAACGGTCCTCAATCGAGCGCGATACTGCGATCGTGACAGTTGCAATGGTCTCGCCCGTCATTGCGATCGTTCAATGATCAATGGTCAAAGTAGAACGATTAGTAATGTTTCTAGAAAAAAATGATTATTTCGATGACATTGAGGATTTGGTGGATCGGGATGGGATACGTCAGGTAGATTATGTTAGGTTTTTGCGCGGTGCGGCGGGCGGCGGTCGAGAGCGTCTGCATTGGGGCATAATAATTAGCGACGATAAACAATGGGCATGTCCTCTGATGGCTGGCTACCTGCGGCAGAGGACGGGTGACTTGTCCTGCGATGTCCTTGCGACGGCCGTGTCGCATCGCCGCTTCGTCGCCTCGTCTCGCCGCTCGCTTCGTCGCGACCACACAGTTGCGCAAAAATAACGTAGCATTGGTTTTTGTTTCTTACCTTACAATGACTTGCGACAGGACGCTCCTTCTACGGGGCGGCAATTAGTAAAACCAGCGATTTAAAATTTCCATATATTTAACTGTTGTAAGAGAGAATCAATGAATGCTTGTAAATGCATAAGTACGACCTTGACCCTTAATATCCATTCAATATGAAATACATGATGATATAACGTACCTTTCATAAATGTAACGTCGTCTGAAAATTTATTGAATTCCAATTTTTTGCTCAGGATCCTAGACCAAGGGTTTGTACCCATTCTGGCTATTATTACAACGTGATAATTCTTATCAACACATTCGACGTTTTTGTAGGAAACTCGTTTCATAATCAGAATCAGAATAATTTATTGCTAAACTGTGAACATAAGCGACGTTAGACGAAAAAAAAATACTAGGGAGCTGAATAGAACCTGTACAGTAAAATTATTGTGTAAGATTCTATGGAAATTTCGCGACACTAAACAAATGTAATGCACCATGCTTTGCGTTTCTGTTATCGAATCATCAGGTAATGGAAGTACGTTTTGTTTATTCACGATGACAGTGAAAATGAACATTGCCCGTTGATAAGATTCGCCGAAGGTTTGAGATCAACCTTGAATTATCGACTGATACCCTTTCTAATGATGACTTATTTCGCATGATGAAAGAATTTCAGTCCTTGTATACTTACATTACTAACGGTACTAACGATACACTGAGGATAAAATTTGAGTATATCAAACCGCAGGACAATTACTATAAACCCAGTGAATAAATAAATAGGTCAAGCCAAACAAAACCGCACTAGAGCTTTTTAGTTACGTGACTTTAGCCTTTTTCAAGGGACCTATGTCAATTGGCCTCATATCATAGAATAAATAGGTTAGAAACACTCACAAGACTTCTGTTTCCTCCCAATGTAACCTACCTACTTATTATTTATTATATTTACACTGTAAATCTGAAAGCATACTCGAAACATACCTACACGTAGCACGCCATATGCTTACTATTATAATTACCAACATGATGTCTGTTCGTCCTTTCTCGATGTTGTAGGGGTTGGGTACCGGTGTGGAGGTGAACCTCCTTACTGGAGCTGGGACATAATTACCAATCAATACCTCTGCTTCGGCCACGGTAGGTAAAATCAAGGATATCCTGGCATCCCCGAAAAAGGTGCTTTATCAGGTACCAGATCCTTCTCAAGGATCTGTGCCGGCAGCCGCTAATTTGTCGGCTGACTTATTATTTGGGGATTGTGATGCCAAATAAGTATGTATGTGTCTGTGTCGGCTAGCTGATTGTTGTTTTGCCATAGAAATAAATACCAGCTGATTGATTTTTAGTTTTGACCTCATGTCGGCTGACTTATTATTGATTATTGAGGTCAGATTTGATGATATCTGACTTATTATCGTCTAGGGGTTTAAAAGCTCAAGATAGTTGGCTGGTAACTTGTTTGACAAACTGATAGTATTGTCGGCTGACTTATTATTGGCGAGACGCTAATAGATCTGTACCTAATTTTTGATTTATCGCCGGCGAGGTTACCGGGAGTTAAATTGAAGTTTATAAATGGTTAGATAAATGATGTGTAAATGACAAAAATTGTACATATTAAAAAAATACACAACAAGAAAAAAGTTGCTACTTTGAAATACTTATTACTTAACCTAAAATAATACCAGCTAGTACCTACTTTAAATACAGATGCTTCTAGAGGAATATACTTATAGATGCAGAAGCCGGTCATCCTAGAATTTCTAGACACAGCGCGCATCGTCAGGAGGTTCCTTACTCTGCAGCCCTAACTACCGGTAGCTACCTGCCCCGCTGCTGGCGGGACCCTAGTTTTAAGTTTTTCATGATGTTTATTTTCAGTTAACAGTTCTTAGAATATAGAAGGTTATTCAAGCCTTGTTTATCCAACTCATACCGTGCTTAAAATGTGCTTGTCGTACGCTAATCCAGTAAGGTGATTCTGCATAATTTACGAAAATCATCTAGCCACAGCTGAACCGGTTTTTCAGGAATTCATTTTATTATATTTATTTTCACGTAACTACATAAATTTATGTGAATAATTTGTATAAACAGCTAAATATTATTAAATAGCAATGGCAGTGGATTTCGTGTCGGGAAAGTCGGGAAAGTGGCGATGCGCGCGCGATCGCTGCGTTCCAACGCTGTCACCGCCCTAGTCCATTCATAAAAATAAATTGCCATGTTATTAGGTTATGCTCGTAGATTGAGATACAAGCTAAATTTAGTATCTTTGATACTTCCCTCAAGAAGTTCGATATTTGGGTTGCACTTTGAAATAGTTAAATAAGTTATATAGTCCAAAAACAAAAATATATGAAAAGTGCGCAAGAGACCTTTTTCTGTCTCTATAATTTAATTTGACTTATTTGTAGTGGTAGGACTCTAGGCACAGTCTGCCTGGGGAAGTACCACACCTTTACCAGGTATTCTACCGTCAAGCAGTAATAATGTTTCCAGAGATATAACAGCAGGGCTTAGAGATATAACATCTTAGATCTCTGGGTAACGAGCGGAGTGCAGTGCTAGGTGTGCTGTTATGTGGCAGGCACGTTGCTTACCATCAGGCACATGTCCTGCTCGTCTCGTCACTATTTATTTTTGAAAAACATGCACTAGAAGCCCCTTAACGGCGTTGTTCTTCTTCAAGTTATTTTACTATACTAATAATTAAACCAGGGTGGTGACCTCCGCTCTGACTCTTTTTTTGGTGCAAATGATAATCATCACTCTCAAAGGTGTGTGATGAAGGTGAGTTATGATGCCGCTGAACTGCTGAAACCAGCAGTTTATGTGGCGGCAATACAGCCAACGTTTTGGTTCCTTTATCACCGGGAACAGCTCAAGGCAGGTGTCTTGAATCAATTTAATTGTACTGACGTAGCCGTAGGTAAATGATAAAACACGTGTGGATAAATTGTTAAATATAACTATAAAAAAATGTAGATAAACTGTTGATTCCAATGACTAATGGAATTGGAAAATGATATCCCGGTGATATGGACATATCTTCCAAGACAGATGTATTTGAGAAGATGTACATACGCAACCCACGAAATGTTCCAACTACTGGGCCTCGAAGACTTTTCAAACGTGGTGAGAGGTGAGAGTGAAAATCAAAAATTGCGTAACAAAAAAAATTTTGAAATCTGTGGTCAAAATCATATTTCATCATACTGGTGGCCCGGTGCGGGTTGGCGTATGGTGCATGACCTCGTAAGATTCTTGGAACATGTCGGTTTCCTCACGATGTTTTCATTGACCGCCTTCGTTGAAACCAGTTGTGACGACAAATTTGTAAATCTGCAGTTGGAAAAATACACGGGGATGTCACACTTCACCAGCTTGGTGGATGTTTTGATTGTCATCTGGTAAAGCAAACAGATGTTTTTCTGAGAAAATATCAGAGTCCCAGTCGTACACAAACAAAGTAAGTACGCTATTTGTTCTTTGACCGTTATGCTGCCTCAGACCCATTTTTATCTGCTTTGATTGATAAATAAAACGTTTAATTAATCACCTTCAATATTATTGATTTTTTAGACAGATAGGTAGTGCTGCAGATTGTAATATATTCATGAAAATAATACCGTGGTCTTATCTCATTTTCAAAAACTTTTCGAGAGCTTGGTCGACGAATTAATGCATGCTCGAAATTCTAACGATTGATGACCAAAATTGTTACGAGTATATGGCCCAACGTCGCTAAGCATTGCTATTCAGTGTGGTAATGCTGTCAGTATACAGACCACGCTTCCGACTGGTAGTGAGCTTGATTATCTTGATTATCTTTAGCCCTTTATCGGTCTATGGATAATTCAGGTATGCTTTGTGTAAGTAGTTAGGTATGTAATATACTCTCATTGTAGTCATTTTGTTAACGAAGGCTCTGCCCTGTGTAAACTTACCTCACAACATTACCGTCTCATCATTCCAATGTCTAAAAACTTATTCCAGATTGCAACACATATTTTTGCTATAACTCAAATTATGGTGTAAAAACATTTTGACTCATACATGATAAGATATTCTTTTTCATACCTACCTAATCAGCAAATTGGACTTTTTTATGTAAATCATTGTAACGCTGCAAATATGATTACGTACAATACATAACTTTTTCCTGTATTTTTTAACTAAAAAAGAACGAGTTATTTTAACCATTGTTAACAAAGATGATTGTTGCGTAATTTTTCAGTAATCATTAGTCTATCTTAGTCCACGACTGGGTATACGCCTCTGTCATGACTCCCGCTCAGACCATTTAGATCTATCACATCTGAAAAGAAATGATAACTATTGCGGTAGACGTGTCCTTGTGTGAATTGTCCTTGTGGTTTGCCCTTGACCGCTTTCTCGATGCCGAGCCCATGATGCAGTCCTTCGTAAACTTAGAAGAAAACGAATCACTCTAGACTTATGACGAAAATATCCAGATTGTATCCATAAAACATCCACTCAGGCAACGTTAAAATGTACTGAATGAGAACAGGAGTCAAATCTCTTGGTTAGAGTCTTTGAAAATACAAGTCATAAAATGACACTTTTATGGAGCAACTAGAAGTTTGATAAAAATACAGATTTCATTAGATCATACAGATCAGTTGCACACTCTACGAAATGTACCCGATTAAATATTAACGAACTTACAATTTTGTGGCGATGTTCAAAGCTTTGAAGTCTTTTTTGAACAAGGGAGTTGTTTTCTTTAACCTTTTGGCGTGTTTGTCTATTGGATTTCAAACCTTTAACTGGTACTTAGACTGGTACTTTAACTGGTATTCTAAAAATGTTAACTGAACGAACAGTAGTCCATACCAGATCGAATCTCAGCTCGATATAAAATGAGCAACTGTGCAGACACGAAGTGTCCTACGGTAGGTACTTTATTAACTAAAAGTATAGTAAAAAAACTATAATTAAATTAACCATTAACTCAGATAAAGTACATAACAGACTTGTGTATCAAAATAAACATTATAATCCCTTATCGTCTGATAAAATTGTCACTTAACAAAAGCAAAGTACCTTTGATCGTAGAAAACATTCCGTTTAAAATCCTATCTACAATTAAAACGTGCTGCAGTCCGCACAAAAATCTTATCTTACTGATAAGACTAATGACGCAGAACAATTGATAATCGCTTAACTGTGCACATCAAAGCACGTATACCGTCAGAGAATCAAATTTCAGAAATAAGTTTATACGTGATAATGTGAAATATACGAAAGCCATACGTCGAATGTTCATACAAGAATGTTCTAATCTTATCAGTTGATGTTTTATCGAAACCTCTGCTAATAATGCCGAGGTTTCAAGCTATGAACAATGATGCGATGGTACATTACGCGTGCAAATACGAGTATATCTAAAAACCTAAACCGTTTTAAATAACACTCAAAATAAAGCCAAACTATTGTTGACATCACCGGGAAGTTGCTAGTTTTTTTTTAAATAGATTTCGGTGAATGTACTACTTATTGAATTACATGAAAGATCATCTAGAGTGAAATTTAACTCATTTTATATTGGTTTTACAAGGTCGACTGAAACGAAGAAGTTTGATACCACTTTCAGTAAAGATACACACATGTCTTTACGTTTTTTTGTTTTTAATCAGTTTGTTCCAGGAAACTCGTTCCGTTTTAGGCTGCATCGAGTAAGCCTATCAACGATTGAAAAGCATAAAAAATCGAAATGAAAATTACATTTTCTCTCTCATCATCTTTCATCATCAGACTATAATTGTTCACTGGTGGACGTAGATCTCGCCTAGCCCACACTGCTGATCTTGATTGCCAGCTCGCCTTACTCAATTTGTATGTACTATTTTCCGCTGGTTGTGTCTGTTTAGTCACAAGACATTTTACAATTCATAGCCTATACGCGATCACCACTCTAGACTGCAAAAGTAAGCGATTCTTCTGGTAACATTCTCATTGGTGATTTCTTCGTAAGGTCAGTTTTGATTGGGTAGACGAGATGAGAAGTTGCTGTTGTAATATGACATCAGCATTTTGGAAGAATGTTAGATTAATACTAACAGTATTAATCTTATGTTTTTAACCTTTTTTTTTGTATTTGAAATATGATTATTTTCAAAGCAAGTGAACTAAAAATCCGCGAATTTTCTGAACTAGATCAATGTTCTTATCGGTGACGGGAAACGAACTCAAACTGAGCCTAACTCAAATTTCATAATACGAGTTACCGCGGTTAGATACACAGACACACATACATACACAGAAATAGCACAATGGCGACAATTTCTTTTCGTAATTTTTTGACGCGTTGATAGTTCTATAGCATCTTTTTCGTAGCCTAATTAAGTTCTGAACTATGTGAAGTGTAACTACGGATTTTAATTTAAATATCTAAAACTAAATAGTTTTTGACTATCAATTTTACGATTCACGCATGTTTTTTGTAATTGTTATGCAATACCTTCCATTTGTTTGGAGAACAATGGTATTTAATTACAAGTAGGTATTTAATAGTATTCAAATGAACTTACGTCTTTAGGTTGACGTCTTATAGATTTTTGTCAATGAAATAAACTACAATTTAAATTAATGTTTTCGTGTTTTCGTTTGCTTCAAGTGTTATAGCCCCATTCAATTTTACATCCCGTCAGTGTGTTGTTTAAAATCTAAAAAAAAATATGTATTTATGTTCTTCTGCAGACATGTGCACAATTATGTGTTCAGCAAATTCGGTAACATTCAAATGAAAGTATCATTGAAATCGGTACAGCTATTTCAGACATTACATTCTCTAAAAAACCATAAAAAACACAAATAGTAACATTTTTCTTCATAGTACGTATTAATGTGATCTGTTTTATGTAAATGTGTAATTAAATTCTATGCGGCGAACACTAAACATTTGAAGACAACGAATACGTTTGTGTGAGTGCGATTCGTCGGCAAATGTCCGCCCGCCCGTGTCTTGCTCGTGCTTGGGCGGTCTCGGGCGGTACACTGTCCCCACAGTTCGCCACGTTATTTAAACAATTGACGAAATGATAGCACTACAAAATTTCTAGCGCCATTCTCAGTCTTTTACTAGATTTGAGACGGTGGCTGTCCGCCCGACAGTTTTTAAACGTTAGACAATTTGTACGTTGACGCGTTACAATTTGCGCGTCGACACTTATTTAGCTTTGGCACACGTCTGTTTTTTGGATCTCTGTTGTATTTAAGTCTCAAAAAATAGTATTGGAAAATGTTTCAGAGTAGGTGGGAACGAGCAAAGGAGAAATAGGAATGTGTGTCACTGTCACAATGCACATTCTTGTAGCGTACCTACATTTAAATAAATAAGATGAAAATAAAGGTGTAATGTTACTCTTTGATTTTCTTTTACTACTATAATAAGTGTTATGAACAGGAAACTGTGGTTGTTTATTGGTAAATCACTGTTTTTATGTATTGTGTAAAGTGTTTTTGTATTGTATTGTATTGTTGTAAGAATTTAATAGTTTAGACTAAAATTTGAGACTCAGCTCTGAGAACTGATACATTTTTACTTAGTTTCAAGAAAAAATCTAATCTAATTCTAAATACTTATTAATGCTAAAAAATATAAGCGGATCTGAGTTTCTTTTAGAACTAAGCTTTAATTCATTTCATAAAAGTAAAACTTCTTCCTGCTTTTTTGCTTTTAGAAAAAATGTCGTGAAATGGTGAACTGAAGGCTTGAGAAATATTTCACAACAAATGGTAATCTTGTGTGTAATCTGTGTTTCAAACGTTATAGTGTCTATTTTTCTGCTTGTCATTCAACAAAATACCTTTAAACCATACATGCAAAGTTTGTTACTTTAAAAATTGCGGGCACTACTGGAAACCTTTAAAATTGTGTTGTGAATCATGGTGACAACCCTGCGATTTTTGAAGACTGAATAAGAGTAGATGGGGATCTCCTGATTTTCCAATAAGACGACCCGCAATGTCTCCAGTCAGTGACCACGGCCGTTGTACTCGTACCTAATGTTCCCAAAAACTCGAGAATTAACTAAATAATCATTTTGATCGCGATTAAATCCTGTGTAATGATTTCAATGTGAGCCCTGTATAATAATTTCAACATAAGGTAAAATCACGATAGCTTAAAAGGTAAACGTATCAATCAAGTCAAATCAAAAAAAAAACAGAACCTTAAGAACATGGAATAGATGTAATAATTTTGGATGTAGATATTTGCAGAATGATTTTTCAATTCTTGATTTATAACTTTCATTGTGGCTTAGCCTCACAATTTCGACAATGATTCTTAAAGCGTCCTAACCACATAACAGTGACAAGCGAAATGTCAATGTCAAATCACAGAATCAACACAACAATTCCGTACAAAATAAAAACGGCGTCGCGTACGTCATCACTAACCACTCAACAATAGCTCATCTGGTCATCATCAAAGCGCTGAAAACGTAGACTGAGATATTAAAAAAGTCAGTTTTTCTTCATACGTTGACAAGTGCTGTAAATCACTGTAGCCGTGTTTGCTTTACGATCGGGCTATTATAGTCAGCCGGCGGTTTTGCAACTCTCCTTCATATCGTCGATGCGCGGGAGTAGGGCTGCTCTAATGTAAATCAATTCTTGATTATATGAAATTAAATAAAAGTAATTTAATCCCGATTAAAATCCATATTACATTAAATTGAATAAAACAATAATAAGAATACAAATATATTTTATTACCGCCATGTGGGATGTTGATTCGACGATCATAGTCGTTTCAGCAAACGATCTTACAGCGAAAAATCTCGACGAACATCTCAATAGACTTTCGCTAGACGGTTGGATTAAGGGTTAGATGCAGAAGGCGGTCATCCTGGACACAGCGTGCATCGTCAGGAAGTTCCTCACTCTGTAGCCCTAACCACCGGAAGCTTGGGCCCTGCCCCGCTGCAGGCGGCAAACTAGATTTAGGGTTTTTACAATTTTTATGTTGATTTTATACATAAATACTGTAGAAACGTAAACCTAAGAAAATTAATAAATGAGAGAATATTAAATTACATACACAAAGGAGGCTGATTTAGTTTAAATAAATGATTAAGTATTGGTGGACATTTCACACAACACCATGTAACCTCAGATTAAGCTAAACATGTACCACGGGAGCTAGATAGCTGTCGTAATACTTACCTATATATTTTTAATTACATACTTATTATACCTAAAACACAAAGGTACGCGGTTTGTGGGTTGACATCGGAATTTGACATTGGAATTTGACATTGGAAATTTACAAGTAGGTAGTTCTTTTGCAAACTATACGACGATGGACGATTTACTAAACCGAACATTACGAGGCCTGCCAATCGACACTCGTTATCAACTTTGCGATAACAGCCTTTTATTGTTCTAAACTAATTAGTACGTACTCAGTGGAACTGCAATAACAATCGTTTGACGTGGTTTGAATCATAACGCTCTCGCTACATTGTTACATCATCCTAGTAATACTCGTATTATAAACACGAATATTTGGATGTCTCGATGTTTCTTGCTCAGTAACGTCGGAAATTCCAAACGGATCGGAGAGTCTACCGCCTAAACTAAATAAAACTGTCTCAGCTTTGTTATTGATCTTGATTGATTTGATATTCTTTCGATTTGTTGTTTAATTTATTGAATATAATATTAAGGCCGCATTACTGTATTTTATACTATCCGTACACGGTTGCCTGGAAGAGATCGCTCTAATCGATAAGACCGCCAATTGAAATGTAATAAGTTATTCTTAAGTTTCTTTTGTGATAGCGCCAATGTTTAATTTTATTCCCTTTATTCCACAAGTTTGAAAAGCCTATTTATCAATAACTTGTCATAATTTGAGTTTTATATCACTAAAATCATTCTGAAAACACCTCATCAGTACATTCTGATTGCAAATGCAATAAAAATCATTTTACGTTATACCATAATGCCTCTCTACATTGTTACATCACTTCGCTATAAGCGGAACAAAACAAACATAAGTGAAGAAACACGCGTCAGCCCTAGGTACATAGAAGTCGTAAAAAGCAGATATATTCGAACATGCATCGGCTATTCCTGTTCGTCGGGCCACTTCCATGGCTAGCGAATATTCACCTTCCTCCAGTTAATTATTTGTGTTATGTGAGTTAGCTAAAGCTGATTTAAAAGGTTTTGCTAAAGTCTACGATTATTTTGTAGTGGTTTAGAACTCTTCGCAGAGTCCGCCTGGGGAAGTATCCCTTTGCCAGTTATTTTATCTCCAAGCATTGATGTGCGAACATCACTGTGTTACGGTTTAAAGGACAATGTTGGGATAAGAATGGACTTTTCGGTGAGGTATACTTGACCATAGATGATGAACAATGTTTATTAAATAAAAAATTGTGGGTTTGTAAGTGTGTAATGTTCACTTGGGTCTTCTGTAACGGTTGAAAGGATTTAAACTAAATTAAGTACGTATTAAAAAAATAACCACGATATCAACACATGCTACCTTTTATCTCGCTAAAGGTTGGGGTTGTTAAGACGCGGGTTACACCATAAAGTGCTACTAGTAAAAGATCAGTCGCACGCAAATATCTTAAAAAAACAAAAATACATTTAAAAAAGCATGTGAAGTAACTCACGCCTTTTTCGAATTCATAATGAATTTAAAATGCAAAGAAGCAATCGTTTCAATAATTTAAGTTGCAATGAAGACAATCTCAATGCCTTTTAAGACGCAATTAAAACACGAAGGTTAATAGGAAGTGAATGAAAATCTTCCTATAAGTGTAATGTTGGCAAAAAGTACGTCATCCTTATCAGTTGTTTTTATAAAAAAATATTATTTATGAGGTAATTTTTCAAACAACGTTATCTTTAATCTATAAAAAGTAACGAAAAGTCAAAAAAAAATATTTTCTTAGTAGGTATGTGTATATTTCAATAACACTTCCTATATATAATTGACAAAATGAATGACAAGCGAGGAACTTTATAACTTTAACTTTATACGGGGGATTCGAACCTTCGTCCTCACGATTGTCAAATCTGGTCACTATACACTACCATAAAGAAAAAAATAAAGAAAATAAAAATATTTTGTTTATTTAAAAACAAGCTATTCTTTGGATTTAAAAAAAACATTCTGTAACAATACGCTAAAAATAGCAACGTACCACCACTGCCCATAATATGACGAATCTTTTTTCTGAAAACTTGGCTTTGGACCATTAACGTTCACAGTGAACTAAAGTCAAGTTTTGCCAGGTTAAAACAGTGTAAGTAGAAGTAATTTTACAAAAATAGTTTTGCAACTGAATACTCATCACCTTAAAGTAGCATTTACGGTCGCTTAACCTCGATGTGAGGATGCAAAGATCGGCCAGAGGCGTCCACTCTATAAGTAGCTAGACGTCCAGTATTCTCGATCTGATCTGGTTGCGTATACTGCACTGGTAGGAGAGTGGGTGTCGGTTTTTGGGAAGGTACATTCCAAACTTTACAGTTGAATTATTTTTTAATCTAATAAGTAAATTTGAAAATATGACACAGTACTCGCGATCTAAATTATAATTATAAGCCGTGATGTTTTGGTAGCGTTACAACGGCTATGGTCACGACAAGACTAATTTGAATAGTGATTAAGTCATGTGTACAGTTTTCAATCGAATTTTAAATGACATTTAATGTACAATAATAACAGTTAAATACAAACTTTTTTGATGAGAGGAAAGTCAATTAATTCTGTCTAATAAATGATGTACCAATAAGTAGGCAGGTAGGGATGTGTGATAATGATGCTGTTTAAGCTGGCAAGGGATGTTTCTGAGCTGTCAAATTATTTGAAACATCTGAAAATGCATTGACCTCTTTTGTAAAATCCCTACCTTCCCAACCCAACCGTACCCTACTTCGTACATGTATATGTTTTGATACTACAATGTCAGAGCAAAGTCGTAGTTATTTTCACTAAATATATCTTACATTTTCAATTTGCTTTTTTTAAATTGATTCCACTTAGGTGAATTTTAAGGGACAAGCTTTTAGAGCTAAGTAAGAAAGACAATTGGCATCGTAATACTCATTACTGATGAATTTTTCGCCGAATATACGAACAAATATAGGTATGTAGTTTTATGTCCTTTCAATGAAATAAACTATATTTAGCGTATTTTTCATTTTTTAAACAATTATCGTTATGAATGGGAGTCAATCGTTCCATCTACAGGTTCCTCTGTTAAATGGAAGAATGTACCTTACTTAATAAGGCCGGTAACTCTCACCATTTAAGGCCTATTACACAAACCAGTTTCGCTGCAACTGGAAATATGTCGCCGCGCGTGCCAACCTGCTCGTTTGGACCGCTCTTCTTTACGCACTTTATTTACATTTTTTCACAATAACTGTGTGTCTATGCATAATGCATTCGCGATTCGCGGGTCAATCAATGACTGATCAAATTGTGTCATTGAAATCAAATTTCAATTTCAAACAACAATAATAGAAATTACTTTATTGATTTACGAGACTCGTATTGTCGTATTTGACCATGCTTTGTGACAAAATGACAGTTATCCTGTCAGTAATTATACATTTACTCCATTTTTTTTTACAAAAGTTGACACCATCTTCTTAGTCTTGTTGGTTACTTTATGGTTAGACGAACAATTACGGGTGTACGCTTTTACCGTTCACATTTGTTGGGTATTTTTATTTGAAATAGATCACACATGTAGTCCTTTTGACTGACAAATAGTTCTTGGCCCCAAATGTCACCTATAGCCCACAGGACTTTAGGCTAATGCAGATGCCGCTGGGCTTGCAAAACCTTATACGAACTAAGCAAATACCGGATGACTAGTGCAAGGGTAGTGTCTTAGACGATGCGAACTTCAGCTTTGGCTGTCACTGGGAATGAAGAGTCAGGTCTGGCCTAAACCCAGACTTTTTGAAGTGAAAACTTCTTTTGGCGCGCAACAAACAGTTTGTTCGTGGGCTGTGAATTGATTTCTAGTGTCACGCTCGACAATGATAATAAATCTTCGGGTAAACATGGGACCAATGAGTAAGCGTCTCCAATTGGCAATGCTCATAGCCACGTCCTCCGGTTTCAGTAATTACCAAATTAAGCTATCAAATTCTGAGTTTATAAGTTTTCTTCTTCTTCTATCGATACCTAGTTCCAGATTGCCAATTTTTTTTAACTATAGGCTCACTTTTAGGTCAGACCTTTTGCCTATACTTAGAAAAACTTACATCGAACGATTCATCGTCAATTCTTTTTATATTGGAACTGTGACCAAACAATGCAACACAGCAGTAACAAAGTGGCTCCAATTACTGCATGTTTTGCCATTACGAGGCGCGAAATCCCATACATGAAATGACTGCGTCGCTCTGCGTCCTGTCGGTCACCTAGGCCAACGAGTTATATCTGTCTATATTGACAACTAGATGTCCGCCCCGGCTTCGCCCGTGGTACATTATATAGCACTCATCAGGATCCCGTACATATCCAACGGTGAAAGAATGACTGAAATCGGTTCAGACATTCCTGAGAATATCGCTTTCAAACAAAAAAACGTCTTCGGCTACCTGCTACGCCACCTGTCGGAAATTGGTCGTACCAATTCAGATTTAGAAACAAATATTAGCAAAGGTTCTTCTACTTCAACTTTTTCTTTTGGCTTCCGTTCGGTGATGTCACCGTTGACATGACGACGATGAAATGACGTTTAGCTGTCGTTTACGTTTTATGTCACGTCACACGGGGACGCGGCCGAACGGGATATTCGTCGTTTGTCGCTTTTTGACATCCCACGGGGAACGTGATAAAAAATATCCTATGTCCTTTTCCTGGTCCTGAGCTACCTCCTCACAAATTTTCAGCCAAATCGGTTCAGCCGTTCTTGAGTTATAAATGGTGTAACTAACACGACTTTCTTTTATATATATAGATCACAAGCGATGATTTCCATTCTTCGCGCTCCGTGATTCGTGTCTGTGAAAGCCAGACGAGACACGAAAACAGTCTACACTTTATCTATAAATATTTTTGGGACGCATTTTGGTATTTACAAGCTAACGAGGTCGCTGCATTAACGTTTGGGCTGTAAATAAACGCATGTTTTAACGATTCATAAACTTAATTGTAATAAGTAATTACTTAATCGATTATGACTTTTTATGATATAAGAGACCGTAAAGTTAACAATTACAATGTTTAAAGAAAATTCCGGATCAGAGACTTTTTCGGAAATTAAAACTCTCACAATAATTACAAATCTGGTTATAATATGTACGTTAGTAAAGTATGTTACGATTAGTTATTTTCTAAAGTTATAATTTACAAACCGGCTAAGGATTGCCTGGGGCAATGTAGTCGGCTACTCGGATTATTACTACTTTATGTACCTATTTATGTATTTTAGTGTGGCTTAGAAGATACGTCATCTCTAAGAAAAGGATATAGACCGTTCTGTAATGGAAAACACTGTCTTAATAAATACTCGTAACGAAAAAATGTTAAATATTAGTAGGTCAGAGAATATTTTAAATTAATTTATCACTTTGCTGTGATTTCTATGTAAACATTGCTTTTCAATAGTATTTGAACATTACTTATATTATCTAATTGTGTTTCAAATTTCAACCCGATCCGTTTAGCTATTCCGACGTGATTGGGCTACAAACTTGTAGTGGTAGGACTCTTTGCCCGAGAACGTCTGGGGAAGTACCACGCCTTTGCCAGTTATTCTACCGCCAAGCAATAATGTGCAACCATTACTGTGTTCCGGTTTGAAGAGCAAATTACAGGGCATAGTGATAAAACATCTCATATGGGTGACGAGCGCAGTGCAGTGCTAGGTAATGATTTGGGCTCTTCATGTTCTAATAGCTGCGTGTCACTGTGCTGTTATGTGGCAGGCATATTGCTTACCATCAGGCATATGTCCTGCTCGTCTCGTCACTCCTATACTACCTCTGTAAAAAACCTTCCAAAGTTTCGCATTTATATTGTTAGTCGAATTAGTGTGGAAAAGATTCTCGACGTCATGCGTACATCAAGTTGGTCACCTTATTCGGTTTACAAATAGTGACGATGACGCAGTAACAATAAGCCAGCGTGGAGTGCAAATACTTTAATTACCAGTCATCGGTGAAACAATGATGCGCGCTTTCAAGTGTTTCACTAAAATAAAGGCAAGTGAACCGGCACAATGACTCAGATGGAATTCAGCGGTGCCGCCATACCCAGGCTCGGCGGAATCAGAAATACAATCCTAATTATAATCGTACGCATCTGTCGGATGAGCACCTCAATCGGTCGCCAACGTTACGATTCTCGCCTGCTTTAAATGTTTTCGAAATGTCTCGTTTGTTCCGACTATCCTTTACCTGTCCTAGACTATATTTTGGCGCGACCGCTAATATGCGTTGAGCACTATCTATTCTTTAATTAGAAGCTGTGGTATCTCAGTGATAAAAAAAATTGCAGTCATAGGAACTGCCGACAGTAGGGTAAATTTAAAACTATAGTCCCGAGTTTACCCGAAGATTTGTTATCATGAGCGAGCGTAACGCTAGAATTAAATTCACAGCCCATTAAATTCTGTCTGTGGCGCGTCAAAAAAAGTTTTCACTTCAATAAGCAATTCACAATCGTGTCGTAGCTCCGAATCCCGCCAGAGTATATTTCAAAGTTCAGATGTGCAAGTTTATTATGAACATTAGGGTTAGCAGTGAAGAAAAACATCGCGAGGAAACCAGCAATTTTCAGAATATTTGAGATGCGTCAATCGCCAATCATTGATGTGGTTGCCTAGTGTACTTAATTGTTTTGACTCTCGAGAAGACGACGAAGAGGAGAGAAGGCTCTGAGTATCAGCAATATGACATTTAGTAGGCTGCTTACTCGTAATTACTGTTAATAAGTTTTTTGAAAATCTTTTCAATCTATCAGACAAATGACACACTTAAGTACTTGCATTGCAATCTTAGTGATGACGTCAAAGTCAATGGTTTAATTGGAAAATGGTAAAATGCTTCTGAAGTGTTTTCTGATAACAAGAAATGCATGGAAAAACTTCTTAGTAGTTAGATGCTCCGATTTATTTAGCTTGATTCAAGTCAGGCGCGGTCCCAGCCTCGAATTTTGGAGGGGGCACCAGTACGCAGCCTCAGATTTTGGGGGGTCACAAGTGGAAATACAATAAATCGAGCAAAAAATACTTTACTAGTGGCGCTCCAAGATTTTACCCGCGTAGTTCCCGTTCTAGTTGTTTTCCCGAGTTAAAAAATAGTCTATGTACTATTAGATATTTTTAATTTTCTTAGATTTTTTGTTTAACGTATACGATTTTGGGGGGGCCCCTCGGACCGCGCATGATTCAAGTACAGTCTGGCCTGAAAATGGCCCACGTAGTTGTTATTGTTGATTACGTAATGAGAACTATAGAATTCATGAACTATTTTTTGTAATAGTTTTTTCTAGAATATCGGTCTTCAAGGTATTCAAATTAGTTTTTTCACGCATAATTATTTCAAACATTGTTTTGAGCTATCACGGTTGTTCACTTAACTACTTAGTATATAATTATTCATTACTAGCTATTCTCGCCGTTTCACGCGTTGGCAAGGGTTTTTGTTTATTTTGCGGAATCCTGTTTATTTTCTTAAATTTCTGTTAAAATCTTAAATTATAGTTTCCTAAGTTATGAATTGGAAAATCAGCTATAAGCCTCGTCATAGTCGGTCCAGCCGTTTCGGAAATTTGCTGGACAGATAGTCAAACAAACAGACAAAAATTGTAAAAAAAAAATATTTTGGAATATTTGGTACCGTAACTTGTAGTAAAAAGGTATTATTTTAATATTACAAATAGAATAAATTAGCAGTAC
The DNA here is from genome assembly GCA_017562165.1 of Ectropis grisescens. NCBI lineage: Eukaryota > Metazoa > Arthropoda > Insecta > Lepidoptera > Geometridae > Ectropis > Ectropis grisescens. The sequence goes on along the minus strand of CM029775.1, from coordinate 16,994,769 downwards.
CCCGCGGTTTTAGCCGCGTGGTTCCCGTTATATTTCCGGGAATAAAAAGTAGCCTATGTGTTCTTTCAGACTAATCTAACTGTGTTACAAATTTTAATTTTAGCCCGATCCGTTCATACCTTACGACGTGATTGAGCAAAAAACGTCCAAATTCTCCAATCTAATGATTGACATTTATAATATTAGTAGGATTGGACGTTACTCTCAAAATTATGTTTTAAAGTCTATAATTGTGACAAAACACCTATTTATATCCATCTAAAACTGGAATTCAAATAGCAACCATACAATAACTTATTTCCAGTTTCGTACAAAACACAGCCAGTTGGAATAGAACCTTACCCACGGTTTACGAGTGGATGTATTAGCTAGTTGCGACTAGAGTGGTACATAATAACATATGTGTACATAAGAGGAACGCCGCATTGCGGTGGGTCGCCCATATGTCGACATATCACCGAGTGCCCTTTACTACAGACTTTTAGATTATGATTACTTAGAAACGTATACATTGGATTTGCTTAGGTTTTAGTCTGTTTTGAACTATGGAATTCTATGAGCTGTAAAAGGTTGTAAATGTTTCCTTTTTTTTCTTTAGAAATCACAGTCAAACTCTTTAGTTTAGTGTCCCAGACTTTTTTTTATAAATAATAACTTTTAGTCATAGCTTTGCTTTGAGTTTTAGATATTAGGTACAGTATTGACACAGATTAAACACCTCAGTATTGATTTAGAGACCTTTTTGAGATTAGATAGAAATCTTAGCAAAGCAGCTACACCACATTCTGTTTGTCTCACTTCTCTTCGTCAAAAGTAAAAATTAAGGTAGTAATTATAAAATGATATACATAAGTAAGGCGATAAATAAAACTTTCGAATTTATTTGTAAGGTTTACCTTCTTTAACTTTCTTCAAAAATGCTTTCCCCATGTTATTCATAATGTACCGTGGAGATTGAATTTTGGTAAACAATTAACAATAACGTAGCTAAAATTAATTATCTGGTATTTCTGCTTGAAATTTACCTCACCAACATGTCTAAACTTACATATACATTTGTTTAGCTTTTTTGTTTGAATTGTTCTCAGAAAAAAAAGCATTCAAATTGTGTCATTCGGTAGCATAATGACAAAATTACAATCACAATTACACGTAAACACGTATGCATGCATTCATTTGTATACACGTACGCCTTTGAGGATGTTGCCTTTGAGGGACGGACCCACACAAGTTTTCTCCTGCAACGTAATTTTCATATTATTTTTTATATATTTAATGTATCTCTCAAACAGCAATGATTCAATGATAAACTTCAATGATTTGGATGAAATTTAAATGCCACACCGAGTTTTTCCAATTATAACAATAGGCCCCAAGTCACAGCAGTGGAAAGATTTGCCAGGACGTTTATGCTTATGTTTATCTAAATATAAATAATACTTTAATATTAGTGTCATGTATTCCTATAAATACAGCTAGCCAAATCTAAGTAAAGCTTGTACACATACGTCATCATCATCATCAGCCGCAAGACGTCCACTGCTGAACATAGGCCTCCCCCCTAGATTTCCACAACGAACGGTCCTGCGCAACCTTCAAGCGGTCTCCAGCTACCTTTGTGAGGTCATCTGTCCATCTAGGATACACATATTATGACGTAGGTACAGACAAAAAAAAAATCAATAATAATAACTTTTTTTCGAACCGAACAGGTTTTAGGTCGAACCCACGACCTGCGACTCTATGGACAGTTCGGTCTATCCATCGTATGACAGGAGTCGTAAAATATGTATTGTTAATTAATTAATTAATTGTGAAGTTCTTTGTAGTTATTATACTCGTATTATACACGATAAATGCTAATTACGAACCTTCTTAAAATATTAAAAAGCATTAAATTCAGTAGGTAGTATCGTCCAAATGTCCTTATCAAGGGTTATTTCCGGGTCAGGTAGCAATTGTTCCACGCGATGAGTCCAAGCGTTTTGTTAACTTGACCACTTTAATTCTAATAATAAGTGGCGGGTCCGTTGTTTTAGTTTCACGCTTCAAGCTCCGTGAATCAGGTTTGTACGGATAGAATTTTGTTCTAGAGGCCTAGTGTGGAAAGTATTTCTTTATTTAAGTTATACGTCTTTTGGGGCGATGGGAAATATCATAATAGACTGCAGGCCCGTGAACAAAATTTATGGGTCATATGATACAGCAGGAGACCTATGTAGGATGATAGAAGGGTATAAAGTAATAAGATTGAGCACTATGCCGTCACTTGTAAGCTGTCCAACTAAGTGCTGTTGAAGAGGGGGGTTCTAAACCTCGATCATTTCTCCTTGTCGCATGATTTTTGTACGGCATTGCGAAATAATGTATTAGAAGAGGTATTGAAACTGTATGGAATCAAAGCCGAACACAATCAAATGACCAAACTTACTCTGTAAATCGTCGGAAAATCATGATTTTTTTTCACAAACTAACCATTAGAATTTTAAAATTTATATATTTTATTGTTTCAATACCTCTTCTAATCTATTATTCCGCAACGTCGTACAAAAATCATGCGGCAAGGAGAAATGATCGAGGTTTAGAACCCACTAAACATAAGAATACATTTTTACCTGCACACCATCACGAAAAAATGACACCCTGAAGATAGCTGCTCAACGTTTTAATAAACATTGCAAGTTATTACTCGTACTTCTTGCGTTGCAGAGATTATCTATTGTATAGTTGAAGTTAGACTTCTTAGCATGAGGAATAAAATTTGAGTGCGTACATAAGTATGTACACAAATACTTTTTTGTAGGTATTTAAACTGCAGATTTAAAAGGTATGTAGGATTCCCCCACACATGTTAAACATTGTGTGATGAATATCTTTGTAATACATATAGATAACACTAGCGGTCCATCCCGGCTTCGCCCGTGGTAGATACATAGATATTACACCTATAGCCTCACTCAAGGATCAAGTACATATACAACGATGAAATAATTTTTGAAATCAGTCCAGTAGTTTCTGAGATTAGTGCGTTCAAACAAAAAACCTCCTCAGTTTTATAATATTAGCACAGTATATTAAAATAGTATTTTTATACTGTGATATTAGTATAGATTTAACAGGACTTAATCGTGAACTACATTATTGTTTAATTACTCTGTTGTACCAAGACTGATGTAACGTCACCGAAACGTCGACGTAATTAAATAATAATTTGGACCGCGATCAACTCCTGTGTGATGGATTCAATATGAGTTCAAATCGGGAAAGTTTTAAAGAAGGATCGCTGTTGATCTGTCTCTAGATCGTTTCATAATATCGTAGGTTAACATTAACAACTTAGTAAGTTTTATACCGGCTATAGGTCCCAGAGTATAAGCACTTGGCTAAATTTAGGCGCTACTGAATTTAGTAAAGTATAATTAACATAATCTTGCATACTAAATTTAGAAGCGAGGATTGCTAACTTGCTCCTACATTTTCTTCGGAATTCAGTTGACTAACCTTGTCCTTAATTTTCTCCTGAATTCAGGTAGTAAAAGACAAGTGTAATAAGCTTGACTAGATAGTAGTAGGAGTTTTACTGTTTTCTGCGATATCAAACAATAATTTATCTTAATGCCCTCTAATTTCTACAGGAACACAGTGTTATCTTATCTTATATTTTACATTACTGCTTAACGATAGAATAAGCAATCCAGAGCGTGTATTTTTTATTACAAAAAGATCTAAACTTCGAGGTCACTAAATTAGCTGGTAGAAAGATACATACGAATACGTGTATACATTACAAACAAAATACACATCTTCTTTTTTTACAACATGCATAAGTATAGATGAGGCAATCCGCGTTTTGTGTGGGGAAGCGTATTCCTGTAATACATTAGCTGCGCGTTGATTTACTCGACTAGCGGCTACGTAGACACGTCTATTCATAGTCGTATTCATCTACTAAATTTAGCAACTATTCCCTATTATATCTCAAAACTGAGTCACGTCGAGTTCCGATATACTCTTTTATTTCTGTAGTTTTCACGTCATAATGTTTAAATTTTTTAATGTAGGTATTTAGTACTATTTTAGTATTTTATGCCAAAAGTTTACTCAACGTTTAAGCGAGTCAATAACCCCTGAACGTTAAAAAAAGTCTAAATGAGTATGAAATTTTCAAAGTTTGTCGATGTGAAATCAAACTCATATAAGAAGAGACATTTTAAGTAATGTTTGTAGTTATCATCATCTACAAACTTCTTTTTCCCTCTTTCGAGTATAGGCCTCTCTTTTATAACATAAGTAGTTGCGCATTTCTTCTTAAACAGCGTATAACAGTTTTTGACGAAACTGTGTTTTAATCTGTTACGCTGTTAAATCAAGTTTACAAATCCAGTTTACGTACTTACTTACTGATACATTTTACTCAAATTCGTTAAGCCATTTTAAAGAAATGAACTACTTTAATCTGCAATAATTTAAGTATCCCCTTGAATTACCTAATTTTAATGGCGTAACGAATACAGCCAATGTATTGACGACTTACTACATATTTAATCCCATTTGAATAGAGATAACCGTGACAGAAATATATGGGGACAAACATACACACTTACAAACCCACAAAATTTCGTCATTCTTACATTAGTACGATTAAGTTTTGTAATAATTACGATTACTCAACTTATCTGATAAATGCGGAAAGTTTGGATGTTTGTTGCTCAATCACGTCGGAACGACTGAAAGTATCGTGTTCAAATTTGGAACAGCTAGTCTGGAACAACCCGAACAACACATGGCTACTTTTTGAAGCGAGAAAGTTACTAATCAATTGCTAGCATAGTTATTTAAACTGCTGGTTAATTCCACAAATTTTACGATTCAATGTACGTGATAGGCATCCATGTGCTCTCTCATTCGGATGAATGGAATTTAAGTATATTTTTAGAGGTAACCCGTTTCGGAGAACTCCGCGTCGGAAAGTACAAAACCTTTACCGATTGTTCTACCAAGATGCAATGAGTAATGTTCAAATGTTACATTGTTTTGGGACGTTGGGTAATATTCCCAGTGAAATCCCAGGTAATGAGATAAACTATCCTTTATTTCCGGGTGAGAAGGTCTGCTGCAGGTAACAATTTGAGCTTCTGTTTCTCCAAAATACTGCGTGGTATTTTTGCTAATACCTGTTTCATCGTGTCATGTCTTATTAACAGTTGTGGTAGACAGATAAACATATTATGGTTACAATCTTTGTGTCTTCAAATCGAGAGTGAATCGGTTTCTTCTAGGTAAACACGCTCCATCGTGAACCGCATCGTCGCTTAACATCAGGCGAGATGGCAGTCAAGTGTGAGCCTATAAAAGGTAAAATATATTTTTACAAGCTTTTATCATGGCCCAAGATCCCTAGTACAATTTTTGCAATTGATTAATACTATCAAGTTAATATTGCGTGGATGGCTTCATTTTGATGAGACGCTCAACAATTGATTAGTTTTTATTAGTTTCAAGTTTCAACTGTTACGATGTTTGTCATCGAATCTTGTAAATTAAATGTGATTTACTTCCCGGTTAGAGGTGAAATTTTGCATACATGTGTAAATCACGTGATAATGCAATATTATAATGGCATGGTGCTGATCTGATGATGGAACTGAAAGGTACTCTGTAGTGAAAGCTCGTTTGATTCGTCTTGACGAGTAGTTTTATTTCTAGAAGGTTTCCAGGGTCTGATGTGATGATGGAACTGGATATTGGTCATAGAAACTCAGTAAAGAAACGAAGCAGCCCCCTGGAGCCTAAGCTCGTTTGATTCGCCTTGAAGAGTCTTTGGTGCTTGATAGTAACCAGGGTCTGATGATGAAGCTGGAAGGTAGCTATTAACCGTTTAGTTTTTTTATCAACAAGAAATAACAGTTTGTAAGTATCAATGGATATTTGTTACTCTTTCGCGTACAACTACAGGAGGGACTTGAATGAAATTTGAGACATAGATAAATAATAATCTGGCATGACACAGAGTAGGTAATTTTAATCTTGCGAAAATAATGGAAGTGTCATCTATGCGGTTGAAACCGCGGTGCGCTGCTAGTAATAATATTTAAACAAAACAATCAGCCGAACAAAAAGTTCCTAATTCTTTTACGCTCCTTTTAGCCCAAAGTTGATTAAGTAGAGGACACTTGTTTCCGACTGTCATACATAGAACCATCTATATAAACCAACAGATGTGCCCTGAGCACCTTGAAATGGGTAAAAAACTACGTCTCTGTGTGTAGTGTAAGTGGTTTACATACAACCTATCTACTTGACCCCTAGATCGCTAGCCGCGAGATGTGCTGTGGGTCTACTTATTTTGTGATGATGATAGTGATAGGTAACGTCCGGCGTTCACCGCTTCCTGCAACCGACTCGCACGGAAAGAGTGAGCTCACTATTCTCAACGATGACATAATTCCGTGCGCCTGAAGTTTGGGAGGGCACATCCATTGGTTTATATCGATGCATAGAACCATTTAAAAAAACGCGCGACTGACTTCAGTGTACCGCATTTAAAGGTCGGTCGCGCGAGCGTATCGTAAAATTGACTCTGAAGAGACAGTGTTATCATCCAACTTCATCATGTCGTTTTTTGGCTGGCGATGTGCGCGCAAATCGTTAAAAAATCACTCTCATCTTTTTCCCATGCCCACCAAAAAAGAAGAATAACACCAAAAAGGTTTACGTAGTTGATTATCTTTTCAATAAGGCTAAAAATACTCTGGCAGTAGTTAATTAATATAAGCTTGTATCATGTTTCATCGTATTTAAAACAATTGACGACGGAGATTATAGACTCAAGGACTTAGCGATCTGTTATGCAAATAATTTGCATATTAGCGTTCTGGAGTGAAGGTACCTACTGTGTTTAATGACTGTTAGTTTTTCATGCTGAATTAAATCTGAAATCACTGAACGTGTAAAAGATTATTCTTGGCACTTTTATGCTTAAAAGTGGCCAGATTTAAGATATATATTTTTTTAATTTTTAAGATTAACCTTTTTTTACAAAGAGACATAGGTACATGGATGTTTAGATTACAGTTTTTTTTGGTTCAAAAGGCAATGTTTTCAGAGAAAATAACGGCATAGAGATAAAAAATCTTATATCTGTATGGGTGGCAAGGCCAATTCAGTGTTAGAGTGGTTAGGACTCTTCGTGTTCAAAAAGGTACGTGGCACTGCGTTGTTATGGGCAAGCTGTTGCTTACGATCTGCACATACGCCTGATAGGGGGGGGGGGGTGTGTCGACAGTCGTGGTCAAGTCACAAAACTGTGTGATTGGGACATGCATGCTTTTTAGTACCACACCTTTGCCAGTTATTCTACCGCCAAGCAGTAATGTGCAAACATTGCTGTGTTCCTTACAGAGAAATTACAGGGCTTAGAGATATAACATCTTAAATCTCTGGGTGATGAGCGCAGTGCAGTGCTAGGTAATGATTTGGACTCTTCATGTTCCAATAGCTGCGTGTCACTGTGCTGTTATGTGACAGGCATGTTGCTTACCATCAAACACATGTATTGCTCGTCTTGTCACTCTTTATTTAAAAAAAAAACTTTCGCATGTATAATATTAGTAGGAAGTTGGACATCACACTATAAAGTATTGCCAAGGTACTCTATGTGATTACGCTCGATGAAAACATGCAAGTCACGATGTGTGTGGTATGTCCGTCCGATGATTTTCATGCTTTCAGGTATGAATTAGTTTTGCAAGTGAGTAGGTATGGTTAGTTTGTAAGTTAGAACAATCTTATTGTGTTCTGTACCTTCTGCTGGAATGGGAATCGAACCCACGACCCTCGGCTTCAGGCTCGGTTGCAGGCAGAGTTACTACCCACCAAGCGACGAGGCTGGTCAATATATTTACTAAGTATAGTATGGTATGGTAAGGCTAGCCGAGGGTCGTGGGTTCGATTCCCACCCAGTGCAAATACACATATAAATGAACTATTCATAATAAAGGTTGACAGTTATCTATGTAATATTGTATACGAGTATACCTATAGCTAATAGACATGCTGCTTTTACATACGTCGGTGAAGCTATCGCAAAAGGTTTCACACAGCCAAATAGCTTCTAATGCGTACGTTCTGCTCCGCTGCTCCACCGCCCCCTTCAACGCTACGCTGACCTTACCCTATACTAGCATATCTGTCACGCGAACCCATAAGGTTTTCCCATATCAAAAACTATTTAAAGTGGCTAAAAAAGATGTCACTTAAAAAAATACATAATAAGTATTCATTGAACTCTTAAAGTCAAAGTCAAAGTTTTTTATTGATAAATGTACAATTTACACGTCAATTTTATAAAAAAACAAAATAAGAGCATACAAAGAGTATACATTTTAAAAGTTTAAATTGAACTTTATATTGTACGATAATAGGTATCGTACAAATAAGTGTCAAAAATTAAAATATATGTACTTATTACAATTGTAATGAACAATGTCAATTTTTTACAACTTTATTGTGAGTTTGCCATCACTATATAAAAACTCGCTGTAACTATAAAACGTTTGATCGATAAGCCAGCTTTTTAATCGGTTTTTGAAGCTACCCGAACTCGGTGCATTTTAGGAAGAGTGTTATAAACTTCCGGTCCCATAATGTGAGTCAGTTTTTCCGATCTCGCGAGAAAGTGAGGTATACTATCCAGCTTGTCAGCGTTACGTATATTGCGCGAATGTCTCTCTCCTCGCGTGTCGTATGATTCTAAGTTGTTTCTGACATACACAGCTACTTGGTAGATCAAGATTGCAGGCAACGTAAGTATGCCAAGCTCTTTGAAATATGGTCTGACGGATGTGCATTGCGACACGCCCACGATGGCGCGTATGGCACGTTTTTGGGGCGCGGAAAGCACGCTCCCAGTCGGCAGCGTGTGCGTATAGTTCGGCGCCGTACTGTAACCGGGAATGCACCGTGGCGAATTAACACGAACGAGATACATCTGCAGACACCAATCGGGACACCCGTCTTAGTGCAAAGCACGCACTGCTTACTTTAGCACACATCTTGTCGATGTGGTGTTCCCATGTCATGCAGCGGTCAATCTCGAACCCCAGAAATGTTGTGCTTAAAAATATTAATAGTTTTAAGTCACTTTAAAACTTTTTAAAAAAAAATCATAAAAAGTATGTACACATTGAACTCTTAAAATATTATTTAAGTACTTACATATATTAATGCTAATATATGTTATGTGAGGGTTTTAATTTCTTGGACAAAATACAGGTATGTATTACGTCATATATGTGTAACATATACATGGCATTTGGTTTTTATTTGCGACAGAGGCTGGGATGACGAGGCGAGTGCGTCTGCGCACATCTGCCTTCGACGGCTGCGTCGGCGCGTGGCAACGACTCTGTACTGGAAATCAGTTAACAAGATCACGTGACGATTACACCACAAATGAAATTTATGTTTTTAATGTGGCATGGTATTTGGTAGGCTACTTAGTTGTATTGTTTCTTATTTGCTGCGGAATTTAACATTTAATGTTCGTCTAACACAACATTTCTACTGGTTGGACTTTTGGTCGAGTATCTCATCTTAATATCTGTCGGTGCCGAGAGCGTAGGTACAATATAGTGTTTGTTGAAATAGCTGAGTGGTATTCTCCTATTACAAGCAGACGTGTTGCTTACTATCAGGCGCTTCTCTTGCTCGTCTTGTCAAACTATTTCATTTTATAAAAAAAAGTTGAGAAGAATAACATTTAGTACAGAAGTACTTCCCTAAGTTAGTAGACTGCAAATAGTCCTGCCAATATAAAAACAAATTAAGTTGTTTAAAAAAAAACTGTCTGTTCTAGTGGCATAATTGTATGATGATACAAACAAATAAGAATCTCCAAACAGGGCGTGCTCGTTACGCACATGGCCAGTTATTCTCATAAAACTTGAAAATATAAATCGCTATCTATTATTAATCTTATACATAAAATGAACAAGTTTGTGTACTGCCCGCTTGTGTATGTTTCTACTTTCAGTCTAGCCATGACGTAAAGCGGTGGCGTCAAAAATCAGATAGTTTAATACATCTCCTAAACTTGTTAGTGTTAAAATATCTATACAGGGAGTTAGGAAGTGGCGTATACGAAGTGAGAAAACTCATGATGATTAGCGAAATTTAAGATTATGACGTCACTACTATTCTAGATTAATCCATTAACGATAGCTTTAGTAGACTTATAAAAGATAAAATTCTCCTTAACATGTTTACTATTTTTAAAACTGTTATTTAGCTATTTTATTTTAACTGGATACAAGGTTACACACAACACTTTTACTATGCTGAAAATTATATGCATGATTGTATGAAAATTTATTTGGTTTAAAAACATTACTTAAAAACAAGTTAATATGTATAACACGTGCCAGTTATGAGATAAATATAATTAAATATTGGTTGACAATGCTTGCAACACTATGATCCCAAACTCCGCAAAGCTTTTAATATGGCGGCCAGATAGCTGATATAGTTGAGCTATACTTATTATACATATAAACACCTAGATAATAGAAATATTTGAATTCATCACACAATTCACAATCCAAATTTGCACTGGGTGGGAATCGAACCCACGACCCTCGGCTTCGCAGGTAGAGTTACTACCCACTAAGCCACGAGGCAAGTCAAATCTCGTTATGAGCATCGGAATTGTATCTACAGTTGGTTAATTTTTCACGAAATTTAATGGAAAATTAAGGAACGCTTACTTATTTTTGTTACATATTTAGAACAAGAATCGAGTTTTCAAATACTCTTCTTCAATATCGAAACTGACTTATCGGTCAGAGAGTATATTTATTACAATTGTGTCTTAATATAGTCTTTAGTGTAACTCTGTATGTCTGTATGAACCCACGCTGTATAAACACACGCGTTATAACAAATTTGAAATTCGGAACAACCGCCTTTACATTTTATCTCCTAATGGAAGCTATTTGGTGTCGATGTCATGTTGTTTGCACTTCATTTGAATATTGTATTTATTGCTTCATAGTTTTAACTGCGCGAATACGAATATACATAGATTTTATCACGAAAATTTTGGTTAATAAAATTAGTATAGATTTTTGGTATGTTAATATTTAATACAGAGTTAGTTACAAGACGAGTAAACAATATCCTGATTTACTGAGCCACATATCTAATTGAACATGAAGAGTCCAAATGACTGTCTAGCATCGTAATACCCTCGTACCTCAAAATATAAGATGATTTATCGCGTTGCCCTGTAATTTCACACAAAACATTGCACTTCAGACCGGAATAAATTTTTACTTGCTTAATAGTTGCGTCTAGTGATAAGATGACTGACAATGGCGTGGTAATTCCCAAAGGGGACTCTACTATTAAAAAAAATGATTAAAATTTTGAATTATGTAACATCCTAAAACTCTTATATCAAACTACACAGTCACTTATTAAGTGAGTTGATGAACAAACAAACGAACTGAGTGTAAAAAATTACAAATTATGACGATAAATCAAACTTTACCATTATCGATGTAGGTATAGTTACTATTTTACGCGGCGACCGTGGAATTGTGGAATTTTTGCAACGGTATTGTGCACGTGTTTGCTAATTTAGCGAATCACTCGGAGGTCTCTTACGGAGGTTATTTTTAATTATTAAAAAATTACATTTACACAGAATATGTTATGTCTCGTTTGTAACTTTTTTACTGGGCAGATCCTTTATTAACAAAGCTAACATACAAGGAAAACTATACTACGCTACATACCTAACTAACTACTTATACTAAGCACACCTGAATTATTCGTAGACCAATGTTTGTATACTGTTTTTACACAAATCGGTAAAGTATTTAGTACCGATTTTCTAGACGAACTGAATTTTCTCTTTGGTTATTTTAAACTTGAAAGTTAGTGTTTTTCCACATTCAGATTTAATTGAGAACTGACCAATATTTTGTAGATATCTTTAATACGGATACAATTAATGTCCATCCCATTATTATCTGATTTCAATTCTTGTCATATGTACTTTTCAATAATTATTCAGTAATTATGCACTGTTTAGTAATGTGACGGGATTTCTTTATTTTTTATCAAACCAAGTTGTTTGTCAGTTCCCCGCGGTTCCTTTTATTTTTCTGTGATAAAACGTATCTTCTTAGATATGTGCTATTCCAGGTTATAAATCTTACTGTGTTCCAAATTTTAAATTTATCGGTTCAGACGATCCTATGTGATTGAGCAACAAACATCCGAGCTTTCGCATTTGTTTGACAGTACTTAATTCCGACAGATAACACTGTCAAGTAATAATCTCACGAGATTTTGTCTTCAGTTAGATGTTTTTTAATATACAAAACAAAAGTTGTCTTGAAATCTAATGGCCAATAATTTTCTAATTAAATTGTTGCACTACTACATCACACATTAGTTGGGTTACTTTTCGAAACAATACAATCATATTATTTTAAAACACCTGCTTTTCTACCTAACTAAAAGGCTTATTACAATTCGCTAAATTTAGTCGACTGAATTTAGTCGCTACTGAAAACAGTAAAGTGTAATAGCATTTATTAAGCTAAGCAAACTAAATTCAGAAGCGCGAATTGCTTGCTTCTAACTTACTTGTGAATTCAACCGAGAAACCTTGTTTCTAAATTTGTGTCTATCTGAATTCAGTAGTTAAATTTAGCCAAGTGTAATAATGGCTTAATCAGCTTTGCCACTGATATTGCCGTCTCTATAATTTCAAACGAAAAGGAAAGAGACAGCAAAAGCTAAGACGTTGGTGAGGCGGTAGACCTGGTGTAATAAACACCTACTAATTTTATCTCGTAGTGTATGATCTTACGCCCATGCAACATAATTTCCGAGGATCCTTCCGCCCATGGGTGTGTGCCGTAGCCCCCAGCTCGACTCTCGACAAACAAGGCTGCTGTAGAGCTAATTATAAGCTACTAAACATCATCGAGTGCTAGGGTCGTACTGTATATAAATAGGTTTTCTAGGGTTCCGTGCTTAACTTTGTATGGGAAACTTGTAATTTTTTTTAAAGTGAAAACTTATTTAGCCGTTTTGAGCATATTTTGGTCGGGGAACATCTTGTAGCTTCGAGTCACTGACATACTAGGCATTTTTGGATGCATATATATCTGTCAAAGAAAGCTTGCAATTGCATCTTAAATGGTACTAATTTTTCATTTTGAAAAATTACTCTATCGAAATGAAAAGTTGGTGCTGCCTATGGATAAATTATGAACGGTTTTTGCTTTTAAGGTGTATTTTCATATTGAATTCATTGACACAAATAATCCTAAAAGCTGTGTATGGTATCTGTAATTATAGCTAATACATCTGACTGTCACGAACAATATGAAACTGCGTAAAAAAAGATAAAGGGTCGCCTATGTCTACTTATATATTAAGTTGTTAAATTTAGGTAAGTACCTAAAGTTAACTAAATACTGAAAGTTAACAAAACTACGCAATGAATAACCCTACAAAAATCTGATTCTATCAGATAGTAGTGTTACTACAGAACCCTTGTTCACGAGTTAGACACGTACTTGACTCATTTTGTTCTTCTACTTCCTACCGTTACGGATTTAGTCACCGTTTACACGTGGTGATGGTGAATGGGGCTAATTCTGGTTTTGATTAATTTATGTTTTTTCGGAGTTGTTGGCAAACAGAATTAGATTTTATTTAGTTTTAAATAAGCATTGTGGGGTTTACAGACACTTTCATCTTAGGTTTTCTTTGTGTAAGCGCGATAATAGCATTATTAGTTATACAAACTTAGTTAGTGAAAACGTCTTTTGGCGCGCTGCACACAGATTTTTCGAGAGCTGTGAATTGAATTCTAGAGTCACGCTCGGGAATGATAAGAATTCGTCGGGTGAACTCTGGATCATTCCCATTGGTCACCTAGAAATACGTCAGTATTACCCATTGGCCATCTAGGCCTTGCTCGTGGCGACGCCCTATGGATTCATCCGCGTAGTTTCCAAAGTAAGCTAACAAATTCTGAGTTATAAGTTTTCAGTTCTATTGGTAGTTCCTATGACTGCCAATTTTTTATACTATGGTATTGCTAGTAGCGTCACGTGGTTTTACCCGCATAGTTTATATTCCCGTAATTTACCCGCTAGGTAAATTAGTATATATACTATTCCAGATTATAATCTGGAAGTATTCATAAGTTAAATCTGATAAGTTCAGCCATTTCACCATCATTCAGCAACAGACATAGAAACTTTCGCATCTATAAATAATACTATGAAGTTTACACTAAAATTCTGCTTTAATATCTTTGGTAAATATTTAATTTTATTACATAAATAATGATAGTATTTAAATAAAAACAAATAGTAAATAAATTACATTACTTTATTTCGAAACGAATGTGGTAGAAAATGTAGAAGTGAAAAAATAAATAGATAGATAGATGCTCTTTATTGACACACCAAAAAACAAAACGATCAAAATTTTAATTGAATTGGTTCAAAAACTAATTTTGAAAAGGTGGCATGTTAGCATCTTATGTTTGATATTGACGAGTTAGATTTTTATAGGCTTAATAGCGGTTCGCTCCGGCTTCGCCCGTGTGCCTAAGGATTACGTCCAGACGCAACGGTGAAATAATTTTAGAAATCGGTCCAGTAGTTTCTGAGATTAACGCGTTTAAACAAAAAAGCCACTTCAGTTTTATAATATTAGTACCTACAGATATATATAGACTTAGTGACTAACCGGTAGACAGTCCGCTTGATGGTATGAGGTATCTAATTGTCGTATATGGACATCTGCAACGTTAAAGAAGTTTACGATGCTTTACCAACCTCGAGAGGTTGGTGATATCATACTGATTTTATGAAGACGAATTTTTGTGTGCTTAGAAGTGTGTACATTTGTACCCACGTATGTATAGGTATATTATCTGTAACGGCTGAAGTGAAATGAAACTAGGTTTGTAGTAATAACACTATCTGAATTACATATACTTATATCTAAACTTAGGCTATTTTTATCACATAAAAGCTTATTGGTTGTTAAGTTGCGAGTTAGACCGCAGCTATGTTGAACACAATTTTTGAAATACTCCTTATAAATGAAACTGTTAAAATACTTAAGTACTCCTAAAAAGTTTTGTGAGGAGGCTGTTCAACTTCCTGTTGAATATTTCAAGACGATAAACCAAAAGCAACCCTTAAGTTGAAAATGAATTTATCTAACTAATTTTAATTAACTACTTGGAGCTCAAAAAGGAGACACCGTTTCGCGGTTGACGATCCTAGGACTGAACAAGGAAAGTCGCAAGTAAAATGTGTTTGTTCTATTATCCGCAGACCGCATGTTTAAAAAAAAATCAGAGACGGTCAAGCGTAAGCTTAATATTGATAAACACTAGGGTGATCATACATTTGCAAACGAAGCGTTGGTCGCCGTGAGACTGTGTGGAGTGACGATTTACGAAAGACAGCTGATAACAATGGGGCGTTTACAAGTTGCAAAAAGATCCGTCAAAGACAGTGCCCGATTTCACCATAGGTGGCGCCAATGTTTTATTTTGTAAGCGTAATTTCACAAAAACAAACAGTGGGGCCAAACTTTGCAAAATTACGAACTATTTTAGACAAGTAAATTTGCACTTGAAAACTCCCGATTGGAAACGAAAAGCAGACGATTGGGTCGAGAGAGGATTATGACAAAGGCCTATATCCTGCAGTGGACAAATACGGCTTGATTCTGATGGAACAATTTCGTGTAAGACGTTGACATTTGAAACCCGATCGCACTAGATTCAATCCCAGCTAAAACTCACCTTCTAATTGCAGAAGACTTGACAACATGACGGAGTTTACTTTATTTAAATACGTGAATAAAACAAAGTCATGTGTCATAATAATTAATCCACCTACTCGCGCTCTATTTAAAATAGTTTTGGGCATTCTGCCAGTTATTCTAAATACCATACGTGGTCTCATTCACATTTGTCTATAAGACGAACTACACAGAACAATAAAAAAATTCACAAGAAATAGAAAGGTGATCAAATTCGAGGTGAATATGTATATGTAGAGAGTGGCTATATGGCATCGTGTGAGCCATTGTTCAGGTAGTGGCGTGAAAATCAAACTTCCGTATTGCTATTAAGGTTATTACAAACATTTTGTGAATATCTATTATTGTTTTTTTAGATGTGTGCGTTGGTGCCGCGTCAGAAGTGTTGTCGGTCAAGAGGCCAAAGACATTGAGTCAACGTATTATTGTATTTTTTAATCTCTTTTATGCACTCTGTTTTAACTGCGAAAATGACGTGCATTAAAAAAAACAAACAACAAAAAACTGTTTTTAAATATAACCTTAAAATGTTAGCTTATATTTGGAAAGTTTTGGAGAGTTAAATTCTACAAAAGTGCCTTAAATTTAATATTTAAAGATTATCCGGCACCGAACCATCGCGACCAATTTTTAATCCGTCGGTTTCGCGATGTTCTTTGAAAATCTTAATTCTTGTGTTCCGTTACAGTAATTCTCCGTGAGGGCATCTCGGCCATACATTTTTCTCTTGAAACATATCACCTTGTCGTTGGGTAGCTGGTTACTTACAATTAAAAAGCGAAAAGAGCGCGGATTCCTCGGCGAATTTCGAGAAATATCGACGGGGTCAACGAACCATGTCGACGCGTCGTGTCCGCGTCTCCCGCCCAATTTTTTTATACATTTTTGTATTATACGGACAATTTCGGTCGAGATTTTATTGATGGCGTGCTTTACTTGACGACCGTTGGGTTGCTTTTTGATACGAACAATGTTTTATTAACTTGCGTGTACGCATTTTGCATTTTTGTACGTACTGATTTTTATAAAAGCGTTTAGCTAGCGTAACTTGATTTTTATGAACCAAAAAAACAATGAGAGTTCACCTAGCATCGTTAGATTGAAATATTGTATGTGAGTTTCTTCAACGTAACTGTACAGATTCAGTGTGGGTACTTCCTAAAAAAAAAGTGCTGTACTTGGTAATGATTTTGGTTGGATGGGTCTCAAACGTTCAT
This sequence comes from Ectropis grisescens, assembly GCA_017562165.1. Classification (NCBI taxonomy): domain Eukaryota; kingdom Metazoa; phylum Arthropoda; class Insecta; order Lepidoptera; family Geometridae; genus Ectropis; species Ectropis grisescens. The sequence continues at coordinate 16,977,679 of CM029775.1, read as the reverse complement.
CAAAAAGTCAATGTGGTTCATAAAGAAACAATGTTTTGGTACTACAGAATAAATAACTTCAAAAACCCCAAAAATAAAAACAGTGAGGTCGTAGATTCAAATCCCCCACCTGCTGTAAAAATGCAAGTAACATGTACAAATTTGTCCTCACACTGTTTTCAACGGCGAAGAAAAACATTGTGAGGTAGCCGAAATGTTACAAAGAAGGTGTCATTCTTTTTTTTTTTTTTGTCAATTCACACACAACACTATCTGACCCCAAACTAAGCAAAGCTTGTGTGATGGCAGCCAGATAGCTGATATAATACTTATATAGTTTTAAACTCTCTGTATTACCCTGCCTTAGTAAAATATTTGAGAAACTTATATGCAATCAACTTCTATCTTACTTTAATGTTAATAACCTATTACATAGCAACCAATTTGGATTCACAAAGGGACGTTCCACTATTGATGCAGGCGTTGAACTAAATAACTATATTTTAAGTGCCTGGGAAGATCATCACGATGTTCTGGGTGTGTTTTGTGACTTGTCTAAAGCTTTCGACTGCGTTCATCATGATACTCTTTTGAAGAAACTACAGTTCTATGGGCTATCGAAGCCAGCTCTAAATTTTATTTCTTCTTATCTTAAAGATCGTGTACAGATAGTTGAAATTGACGGTGTGCAATCAAATGAGTCCCCTTTAAAAATGGGTGTACCTCAAGGTTCCATCCTTGGACCCTTATTGTTTCTTATATACGTTAATGATCTACCTTTTATGATAAAAACCATAAAAACGTAGAAATAGTTATGTTCGCTGATGATACATCACTTCTTTTTAAGGTTAAAAGAGGAATAAATGATTTCACAGAAGTAAACGCAATTTTGGACATCACATACAAATGGTTCGATGCAAATAATCTAGTTCTAAATCCAAATAAAACTAAATGTATAAAGTTTACGCTATGCAATGTACTGGGCTGTAAACTTGATATTAGACTGAAAGATAAAGTGATCGAACCCGTACAATCTACTCTTTTCTGGGCATTTCAGTGGATTCAAAGCTGCAGTGGGGTCCTCACATAGAGAGACTAGCTGATAGACTCAGTTCAGCTGCCCATGCAGTTCGTCAAATTAAGAAAATATCTGACGTGGAAACAGCTAGACTTGTTTATTTTGGATACTTTCATAGTATTATGTCCTATGGGATTTTTTATTATGGGGATCGGCCGCGGATAGAAATTCAATTTTTATATTACAAAAGAGAGCAATCCGTGCTCTGTACAATCTGTCTGCTAGAAAATCATTACGGGAGATGTTTAAAACTATAAATATACTAACAGTCCCGTCGTTATACATTTATGAAAGTATAATGTATGTGCGAAAAAACCGTACTCGACTGCAGAAAATGTCTGATTTGAATCCAAAAGCACATCATAAACATAAAATTGTATTTCCTAAATGCAGACTACAGAAAACCATTAACTCTTTCAAATGTAATGGTATTCGCTTCTATAATTTAATACCTGCACAAGTGGAAGGTCTCAATGAAACTAGGTTTAAAACTGAAATAAAAAACTACCTAATGAGCAAAGCATATTACACTGTAGATGATTTTGTAAAGGACAGCAATATTTGGAAAAGGAATATGTCAAAATCAGAACTATCGAGTAAAGTGGAATAATACTAAACATTAATGTAAATTTGTTTAAGTACCTACTGTATGTATTCATTGTTTGGATAATTTGTTTTTTTCACCATGACAAAGCCTTTTTACAGCTGCACCTAAATGACAAGGCCCCTTTACAGCTGATTATTTTTTATTTGACATTATTCTTTAGTGTTATTTTATTACATACACAGATTATTTATGTATAATTTTATTGTAAGTGACGTTACCAAGTGTTCTTTTGAAATAATGGTTCGAATAAATGAATTGAATTGAATTGAATTGAATTGAATAAATACATACTTAGTATACCATAGAAACACCCAGACACAGTGCAAACATTTGAATTCATCACACAAATATTTGCACTGGGTGGGGATACTTATATAGTTTTAAATACATACTTAGTATACATAGAAACACCCAGACACAGTGCAAACATTTGAATTCATCACACAAATATTTGCACTGGGTGGGGATCGAACCCACGACCCTCGGCTTCGCAGGCAGAGCTACTACCAACTAAGCCACTAGGGCAGTCAAATTCTAGGTTCAAATTAATCATTTGCAAACTATCTTTGGCTCTCTCTATTTGTGGGAGAACGCCCCCAGTCCCAGCAGTGGGATACAAATACTTATTCAGTCAGGTTTATATTTATTTCGTGATTTTGAATTTGATATCATGTTAATATTTGTCAATAAAGACGCTGGTCTTTATTTTGTTGCACACTTTTAAGTTTGAATAAAACTAGCAGAGCTTCGCGGTTTTACCCGCGTTGGTTCCGTTGTTAATATTTCCCCAATAAAAAGTAGTACACGTGCTATTACAAGCATAAATCTAATTGTGTACTAAATTTTAAAACCGGTCTGTTCAAACTTGATAGAGCAACAAAGATAATATTTATTAGTACGAATAGTTGAATTTTGTGTTGCGTAGGAATATTTAAAAATATTCCACCATAAATTTCCAAACCTGAAATAGTAACATAAATTCAACACCGCAGCATCTTTCAAAACTACGAACGTCGCTCTCATCAATCTGCTCGCACGGTCTCATTATCCCCCATTATTTTCATAAAGCTATCGGCTCTGCTTTTAAAGGGTTAAATATATTACTTACACTAAATTATAAAGCTCGATCAACGAGTTATAATCGCGTTGTTTTCAATACGGTCTGTTTGAGATTTAAGAAGGAAGATGCTGTATTTTTTGCGTGCGCATGAGACGGATGATCGATTCTTAGTAGCTGCAGGGGAACCGGAATCGGAGAAATTAAATTGCCGAAATGGCCGGTATCATCCTTTTGAACCGCAACTGTTTCGTTATACTCACACGTATTATTTTTTATTCATTTTATTAGTGTGTATCAAGTAATTTAGTAAGTCTTTGTTTTGGCTGTGCTTATGTGTGTTTTGGCTGTACCTATGTGCGTTTTGGATGTAATTATGTGCATTTTGGCTGTACTTATATACGTTTTGGCTGTACTTATGTGCATTTTGGCTTCACTTATGTGCGTTTTGGCTGCACTTTTGTGCATTTTGGCTGCACTTATGTGCGTTTTGGCTATCCTTATGTGCATTTGGCTGTAATTATGTGCGTTATGGCTGTACTTATGTGCATTTGGCTATACTTATGTGCGTTTTGATTGTACTTATGTGTGTTTTGGCTGTACTTTTGTGCGTTTTGGCTGTGCCTATGTGTGTTTTGGCTGTAGTTATATGCGTTTTGGATGTGCCTGTGCATTTTTGCTGTACTTATGTGCGTTTTGGCTGTGCCTATGTGTGTTTTGACTGTAATTATGTGCATTTTGGCTGTAATTAGGTAAATACGTTTTGGCTGTACATTTGTGCATTTTGGTTGTATGTACTTGTTGACGACGATGTAAACAAATGCCAGAAACAGAATTAAAATAAAAATGTTTTTACGTACAAACATACATTCTTACAAACTTTCGCGTTTTTAATATTAGTATTATATATATATTAGGATAATTTATAACTTCTAACGGTAGTCCCAATGATAGCCAATTTTTTTCTATTCAATTTCTTTCCACGTCATGTACATATGCACATCCAAAATTAACCGTGAACGGATCAATACGTCCAAATTAGCTGTCAACATTAACCCACAATAAAAATCAAAATCGAGAAGTGATACGAAATACGTCCGATAATTCCGCAGTCGCCCTCGTTTCGCAACGGTGCAATTCCTGAATCTTATCATCAGATAACAGATCTGCTTTAATTCACTTGACGATTCGTATAAAGGTGGTTGTGCTCGCGCCGCGCTCATTTGCGCTCTCTCGCCAGCGAAGGTGAACAATAAAAATATCAACTGGCTCTTGCGACGAAATAAATAAAAAGAGCAGCCGGTCCAGGTGTATCAGGCAGGTGGAATAATTGCCAATTCTTTGTCTCAACCAGCTAAACCCACCAACACTTGAACGCCGCCAACTTATTTTACAAAAAACCCACAAATTTTTACACACCGCTCCCTATTAGATAGATAAACATTACAAAACTATGACTGCTTTATCGTGGGGGAAAAGGTTCAGATTAAACAATAAGTATTGCCTAGATAACTGTGTAATCAGTTGAAGAAACATCGCTATTAGTGTTGATAAGTATTTTGTTGTAATGTTAATATGAATTCAGCTCTGTCAAGGCACTGATACTGATAGCATCGATAGTCTTGTAAGGCAGATAATTTAGAATATTCCTAACCAAATGACTTATTTATTCTACGCGAAAAGATTGTATCTAGAATGGCAGCTTAGCGATGAATATGCATAATGGAAAAGTACACATATGAGTATGAGTTCGTTGGCTTCGTGGCTGAGTTCATAATGAGTCTGCTCACTGAGTTGTATGTCGTAGGTTCGATTTCCAACCAAAATAACGATTTGCATGATAATTATGAATGTTTGTTCTACTCGTACGTCTCGATATTTCTCTGTGTCTAATGTATACTACATTTAAAATAATAACAACTATTTGTTTATAAATCATTTTAATTAACTGTTTGGCATAGTACAAGTTTGCTTAGTTTGAGAGTTAATAATGTTATGCGAAAACTATGAAAATGGAAAATACATTTGATTCAATTAAAACTAGTGTCCGACCGAAACTGATTTTCCGGCCGAAACCGAAACCGAAACCGAATGTTCGGCCGTGGCTTCAGTTTCGGCCGAAACCGAAACCGAAACCGAAACTCACGTGGTCAAGTATATAATTTATTAAAATACTGAAATTTGGTGCTTTTTTACCTATAATTTTGCCTTAATTAGGGCATAAAATGGAAACACAATATATTAAGATTGTTGTAATCATTTATTGAATATAAAATAAAAACATATTAATAACATTTTTAATAATTTTTCAAATTAAGTTCTCTGTCAAATCAGTCATCTAACTAAATCAAATCAATAATTGTTACTGTTTCATTAAATACTAATTATTGATATTTATTTTGAGTTCTGATAGATGGCTCTAGTTTTCACTATTTTATAATAGCAATATTATAATCTCGTACTTATTTGTACGAGGTTAATTAATAGTGTCCTCGTACGAAAGACTACAAATCTCGTTTTTGTACGAGGAACCTCGTACGGTTGGCATCGCTGGTTGCTACAGAACTATCCGAACGGCGCACGATAATTCCCGAAAAGGGCCGACAGCGTCCGTCATAGCGTTGCCGCGGAAAACAAAGTTAGGCGATCGTGAACGTGCTTGAACTTGTTAAGTTTCGGTTTCGGCAAAAGTTTCGGCCGATTTTGGCCGAAACCGAAACTGTGGCCGAAACTTGATTTTTTGGCCGAAACTCGGCCGAAACCGAAACCGAAACCGAACTTTCGGTCGGACACTAAATTTAAAACTAAATCGTAATTTCGCAGAACGAAATGTGGTGTAATCTTCGTCACCCAATTCTCGTCAGTTATTTGACCAATGTCGAACAATTGAACATTATTTTTCGGTTGATAGATTAAACACTAGCTCGAAATAACTGTAGTTACCAGAATTGGCAAATCCGATCATTGTATCAGTACACTGCGACTGTCAGCGTGAGTGAAATTCCGGAAGGCAGGAATGTGGGTGAGGTAACCCCATTCGGTCTGTGCACATGCGCCTGGCTCACAGCGATTTCTGTTATAACCACGTCAGTTTTAGAAGACCGTTGTACCATGGAGGAAGTTGAGGCAAGTTTTTACATGTAACTTGGTCGGATATTAACCCCGTTGTGCGAGTACGTAGCGCAACCCGGTCACTTAGCTAGTACGCATATTATCTCCATTTGCATAGTGCGGACAAGTAGCGGTGTAGAATTACGCGCCACTGCCGCTTGTAATGCCTTCAATTGCATCAAAAGTGGAATGAGAAACTTTATCTTACTCTAGATAGCTCTAAATACGCGTCTTGTCATCGTGATCACTCATATAATCGAGACTACATATTACAGTTTTAGATAAAGATAATTTTGTTTGTTCATAGATACACGGATTGGATTATTTTTGACTTGTGTTTTCAGAAATTTGTAATCGTAGAATTTAATAGTGCGAAATTCAAAAGAAAAATGTATATTTTTCTCTGTATTTTTTTTATAAATATGTAACTAGGAGCGTCAGCAACAAACATCCAAACTTGACATTAATTATAATAGAAGAATTGCTTGTCGTCATATTAATATTTTCTTTATTATCCTTTTTAAGATTTTTTTCAACTTACCGCCAATATTAAAATTATTTTACAGGTAATTGTTCTTTTTCCTACCCACAAACGTCATTATTTTTCCTCTCACAGGAAGAATGTACATTATTTTTATTATGGCTTCCTTCTGTGACTCGGCTACTAGGTATGTTGTTACATGTGTTAATTATTTTGCTGTGAACTTGGGTGTGGTGACTGTGGTGTCATCTTCATATATGTGCTATTGCAGGCCGGCAACCCTAAGAAACATCATCTCTTATTAGTTTCTTTTGTGATTACCTGTAATGTAATTTAATATAATTATAGGGTTTACAATTTTCTAAATCACCAAATTTAAGAAACATAGATTTACAATTAGTTCTTCCTGGTGGGTTTCTCTTAGATAACTCTTTGTGTTATAAATTGAAGAAGTCATCGAATTGTTGTATGATTGAAATATCATGGAATATGCTGTTATAGGCAGGTATGTTACCAATGGCAGTAAAGTTGGCGTCAAGTGATCTCTGCCTACCAAACTTTCAAACGGGTCAGAGCTATGCTAAGCTAATCTAATCGAACTGAAAGAATAGCTACTACACTACACTTGGTACGACGACTAGCAAGAACGACCTCGGTTTGAGCTGCCGCTGATAGGGAAGATCAAAGAACGACCTAGCTTTTTTTTTAACTGTAATAGGTTCGCACTTGACCACCATCTCGCCTGATGTTAAGCGATGATGAGGTCTACGATGGAGCGTACTTACCTAGAAAAAACCGATTCACTCTCGATTTGAAGACACCAAGATTGTAACCAAGATTGTAGCTTCCCTGAAGACGACCTAGCTGCCTTAGGGCCCTAGTGGGGACGATATACTTAGTACCTGTCGAATTATAGTCGGTATGAGTAGCTAATATAACTACTATTTTGGATTTTTATCGGATATCAGTTGATATACTATTTGGGAGATTGCGTTGAAAAAAAATCTCTAAGTCGGCTGAATTTTTATATGTTTTAGTATTCAAGTGTCGGCTGACTGCCTTTTAGTTTCTTGCTGATGTCGACTGATAGATCATATGTGTTGTTTACCATTGGGGGCATATGTTGCTCGTCTAGTCATATACCCAAAACTTCATCAGAATTACATTCATTTAAACAGTGTCTTAATTTTTAAGTTTTTTACAATAAATATAAACATTACTAAAAACTAGAAAGTTGCCAGCAGCGGGGCAGGGCGCAAGCTACTGGAGCTGCATACTAAGGAATTTTGTGACAATGCGTGCTTTGCCGAAGATGACCGCCTTCTGCATCTAACCCTTGCTCAAACCGTCAAGCGAAAGTCTTTTTAAGATACTTTTTTTGTATTAATATTGTGTATGTATTAATGTGTCTTCTAGCGAAAGTATTTTTAAGGCACATTTTTTATTTTAATATTTGTGTCTGTAAATATTTATTACTATGTATCAAGACTTCACTTCGTGTATAAAAACTGGCTGAATGAAACACAGTGCCAATCACACCATCATAGTTTTTCAACGGCCAGCTTCAGATGCGGTTTCATGAAAGCTCTTTGAGTGCGCGTAATTTTGTGAGAGTAATTCAGTATCTTACCCATTTTATCAGTTCTGTCTTGTGACCTTTACACAGTCCAACTACCTACGTCAATCGTAATATCAGCCTACCATCAGCTTTTTAAATGAACCTTGCGTGTGAATCAAGGCCATCTTTTCAATTTTGGCTCAGTTAATAAAAAATAACTATTTTTACTCCCACTTTTCAATGCTTAAGTCATGAATTGTTTCATCTTCATTTCAGTAAATGGCTTCCAGATACATTTTCAATGATTTTTCTGACCATAAAGTTCCAGTGGATATTGCGAATGAGTATAACATATGCTTGCGTGTATTATTTTGTTTCCATAATCGTTTGTTATATATGTGATGATATTGAAATTACGTCACACAAAGAATAAAACAAATACGAAAAGGACAACCTCAAAATACTATTTAAGTTTTATAACCTCCACACCACAGCTTCTCCGATGCTATTTATACAGAAGAGCAAGGCCTAAAACGACGTTGTGAGATTGTGAGAGGTGTTTCAGTTAGCCTTATACACTTTATTTGATTTCTAGTGAACACTAGAACACTTGATCACTTTATTTATAGCATGAATAGTAAACAGTAATCAACATTACTTATTCATTAATGATGCACTAGAATATTATGATTTAGCAACTTCAACATACTTTCATAACCTGTTTAACCCTGTTTGTTTTTTTTCAGCCAGTATTCTGCCCCTCAAAGAATTTTGTTTTTACAAGCACCGCCTCGTGGTTTTACCCGCGTAGTTCCTGTTATTTTTTTTCGGGATAAAAAGTAGGCTATGTGTTAATCCAGGGTTTCAGCTAAGTCTATACCAAATTTTATAAAAACTCTTCAGCCGTATAGACGTGAAGAAGTAACAAACATACACACGCACTAACTTTCGCCTTTAACTTTTTCGCCTTTTTCATATTGTGTGATGAATATTAAGTTTGCATTAGACCACCATCTCAAGTGATGTTAAGCGACAATGCCATCCGTGACAGACGGAGCGCGTTAATCTAGAAGAAGCTGCATTTTTGCAGAAACTACTTTGTTTCTTTTTATTAAAATTTACTAATGTTATAATACAAATATTAAAGTTTCGATATTTTGATGTTTATTAACGCCTGAAAGGATCGAGTCTGTGGTAATAATTATTAACACGGATAAATAAGAAGTAAGAAATAAATGGAAAAGAAAAATAAAAACTTATTATGCGCAAAAGTGCCCATGGTGCTCGCCGCGTGGCAATGGCCAATGAATGGCAATGACCAACTCTCAAATTTTGCTCCAGCAATGGCCAAAATTTGCTCGAGGAACGCGCCGGAGCGGGAGTTACCCGTATTCTCAATGAGCCTGCGCCCAAATTCTGAGAGGATGAGAGGACCGAGTTGTAATTTAACAGTTAGATTAGTTTAGAATAGCACTAGGCTACTTTTTATTGCGAGAAAGTAATGGGAACGACAATTAAGACTCAATATCAATTAAAACTACGTTCGTAAATATATTATAGCTTCTGGTAAATAAATGTACCTAAGGCGACTGACAACAGCAAAAACAAGTTTAAATGTAAAGTAGGTATAATAGGTATAAATAATGGTTAGCAGTGAACAATTGGAATCCACCAGTGTTGGTACTTCGCGCGACATTGAGCATAGCACGCAAGCAGGCCGCATGATTGTTATGAATGAATGTCGCTCGTATCGCAAACATACGGATAATGATGTTATTTGCCTCGTCTTCCGTCATTGAAGATACCTAGCTAAATACACACTGGATCGTCACCGTGAGTTAAAATTAGAATTCAATTAAATCATCAAATTGTTTTCTGTAGTTGGACTTTTTGTTGTGCGAGTAGATAAACATTAATATTAAATTTATAAAAACAGTAAAGCCATTTTATTCCGAATTTGCTACAAATTTGGCAAAACATATTTTCGAGTCCTATTTACTAAAGTATGTCTCGCATTTCGGCGAGCCTCCTGGCTTAGGCCTCCTCCAGTTCTCTCCACTGAACTCTGTCTACTGCAACTCTGGTCCAGTGAGGCCCCAAGGTTAGGCAGATAGATATTACATTTACTATCTACTAATAAACGCCAAAGTTTACAAGATTGCATAGATGTACGTTTTACTCTTTTACGCAAAAACTGCAAGAATTAGCATGTAGTTTGGTACACAGACAGGAAATAGTCTGGAATAACACATAGGTCATTTTTTTTCCCTGGGAAAATAATAGGACGTGTACTCTTTTTCTACGAAAAACTTAAATTTGCGACTTCCCTACTCCGCTTATACTTCTTTTCGTCCTAACGAACATTGTTGACGTTTACGAGTAAATGTTGTAAGCATACTCTAATCAGAGTAAGTAGGCTTAGGACGAAACGACGGATTTAAGTAGAACGTCTAGAAGTAGAACTAGAAAAGTCGTGGGTTTATTTCGAAATTACGTTTTTCGTAGAAAGAGAGTAGACATCTAGGATCGGGAAAAAATGCGGGTGAATCCGAGGGGCGCTGCTAGCTAATAATATTAGTAGAATAACATACCAAAATTGAAGACAAACAACACTTGATATACAACTAACAAATGAATACGATTTCAAGAATAAAATAAACAGATATATTCGAGATATAGAATAATACGAGATATCACTGAAGTCTCGTATTATTCTAAAACCATAAGTTGATGTTATTACATAATTATTATGGTAGTTGATATTAGTGGTAAGACTCTTAGTAGAGTCCGCCTGGGAAAGTACCACACCTTCGCCAGTTATTCTACCGCCAAGCAGTGGAGTGCAAATATTACAGTGTTCCGGTTTGAATGGCAATGTTTCCAGAGAAGTCAAAGGGCTTAGAGATTTAATATCATAGATCTCTGGGTGACGAGCGCAGTGCAGTACTAGGTAACGACTTGGATTCTTCATGTTCCAATAGCTGCGTGCCACTGTGCTCGTGGCAGGCATGTTGCTTACCATCAGGCTCACTCACTCTATAGGTAATATGCTAAAAAATAATATTAATGTTGTGCACACGTGAATGAATCAAAATCCCCTGGTAAAAATACATCAATACAACGTGTATTCACAAAATAAAGTGCGCAGTCAGTTCGATTCCGGATGACCTATTTATATCTCATCGATTCGAACTGGTCAATAAATTCAACCACTTAATCTAACATTATAAATGATTGCAGTATTTCTTATATTTCTGACGGATCTTGCCTTGGTGGAAGGCCTTGCGGGTGATTCAAAATATCGATAACATCGGACTAACTACCAAAATTTAAAATAGATTTTGAGAGTATTATGTTACAAGTTTGTTGTTTCCTATCGGCTTTGTTTTGTCATGTCTTTTTAAAACGATATTTAAGATACCAATTCACACACTATAGAAGACCTATTATTATACTATAGAAGACCTATTATTATATATATTACTATAGAAGATATATTATTATTAACCAACTAATATCAAAAATGGAAAAATTTGGATGTTTGTTGCTCAATCACTTCAGAACGCCTTAACGGGCTTTGCAATTTATTGTCTAAAATAGATAAGGTACTTTTTATCATGAAGAAATGTTTGTAAAATAAGAATACCTATTATTGTATGTGTTTCAGGAAGATGTAAGACGGAATCAGTTGATTAAGTGATTATTCATCTATTGACAGGTGGAATTCTAATTCTAAAAAAAAATTACAAATTTTACTCTCTTTATAAACATATTTAATTCTAAGAATTCGCTAAAAACTTTGATTTGCATAAAAATGTGTGTAAATCATAGATTTTGAATACTATACGCAATAATCTTTTTAGATCAGACCTGATCTGAACAAGGAGTAAAGTTATTTGAATAATTTTCAGATAACATTAAATATCGATTTTGTTAGTTTTTGACTTTGTGTACGACAACAACCGCAGATTGACATCGAGACGCCCCAAATATCGGTCACCTTGATACGTTGCAATTAGTATTTTTGTCGAAAACCAAGCTTCGTCGAATATTTTGGCAGCTTGACACCTTTTAATTGTAAACTAATAAAATGAATAATTTACTTATTCGTGTGTCACAACACAATTACCATTCACTGTCGAAAATAACCTCTACATGCTTCGTTCTTATTTCTAACCGGGATATTCGCAGGTACTGTTACAAAGAAATTTGCAGTGAAAACTTTATTGTTATATTATTATGAAAACTAACGTGGTCATTACACATTTTTAATTAATATACGGGTAACTCACGTGATCTACAGTCAGTCTAGTCCGACTTAAGTTTCGGCTACGTCAGGCGGCCTTTTTCAAGGACAGTGCACGCGCGCGAAAAGTGCCAAAAGAGCAGCGTTCGCGCGTGCACTCTCCTTGCAAAAGGCTGCCTCACGTGGCCGAAACTTAAGTTGGACTAGACTGACTGTAGATTTTCACATTTATTGTAATAACACGGTTTGGTAGAAGTAAATTTTATGGGTTACACGAATCCTCAAATACATGAATATATTCAAGGTGCAGCTGAAATTCTAACTTACGACTACAGGATTGTGAATCGATGTACTACTATTCACTAAACATCATGATGAAAACACCGCTATGGTCCGTTTGGAAGGCCAATGTTTCCAGTGTAATCACAAGCCATAGAGATAAAACATTGTATATCTCTGGGTGACGAGTGCAGTGCTAGGTAATGATGTGGATTCTTCATGTTGTGTCATCCACCAACTTGCACTGGGCCAGCGTGGTGGATTATGGCCTTGACTCTCTCCTTGCGAGAGAAGGCCCCGAGTTCCAGCAGTGGGAACATTTAGTGATATATTTATGTTATATTGTTTACCATCAGGCACATGACCTGCTCGTCGCGTCACTATGCGATAAAAAAATCTTTCTTTAGTAATATATTTTAATGTATTCAATTTTATTCGTTGAATTTCGAAACAGATGAGTCATTTAACGCTCGTGCCATTTTATATGACCAGTTAAGAATCCATTTTAATCTATTTCTTTCTGATTTTAATATATATTGGAAATTATATGTTATTTTAAAGGTTTTAACTACCATTTTAGATACTTAGAAGAAACTATGTATGCGGTTTTTATTGAACAAGAACAGGCGGAAACGTGTTTTGTGTGAGGTGACATCTCAATCGGTCTTTTATGGGGTCAGGTTCAAAACTATTTGTGTACTTCATATTGTTTAGTGCCCTTGTCATACTTCTATGTTCAGTTTGTACAAGTGTTGGGAGTGTCGTTTGAATGATGTGAACAAAAGGTGATTACTGATTGCTGTTCTAACAGTTTGTTACACTATCTAAACTTGTAGGCATGTCAATTTATAAACGTAATTAATTCTTTGATACGTAATCTATACGTGTATCTCTATTTTAAAATGTCGTTACTTGTTTAAAATTTATAATAATAGTCATGACGACTCATTTTTGATATAATGTACCATCAAAAGGCTACTCAATAACTGAAACATACGTGAAAGAATTACTTTGTTATCTTAAAAACTTCCCGTGATATCACGATTTTTAAATCACAATTTTGGACTCTCCCAAAAACACTACAGAAGCGTGACGTCACAGTGTCGTATTTTCTATGCGTCGCGCGTAAAACTTGTGTGGTAGCTATAATATACGAGGGGTGATCCAAAAGTAATGATAATCAATAATAAACACAATGAATAAAATCAAAAACTAAATTTATTTCTCAACATAGTCTCCTAGCAAGTCTATACATTTAGTCCATCTCTTTTCTAAACCTAAAATTCCCTTAGAAAAAAAATCTTTATCTTGACTCTCAAAAAAGTCCTCAACCTCGTATTATTGCGTTTAGGAAACTGGTTTCATAACAAAAGTCGCTTGAAATTGAATGGGTTATCCAATGTTAAATATAAATACATTTTCTAATAACTTCGTACTTTTAAAATGGCCTTGTCCATCGATCTTTGAATAATTTGTCATTACATCAAATAATTTAATGTAATTCCAGGACCTGTTGTCATGCCCATGAGAATGATGATTGAGCCAAAAATATATCATCAGAAAGGGTATCAAATGAAAGGGCTTAACTAGTAGAATACTTTACACTATGACAAATTTCAAATCCAAGATGGCCGCTACCTCAAAATGGCGAATTAGATTTCTTTTTTCACAACTCCCTTAATATGGCTATCAAATGAAAGGGCTTGACTAGTAGAATGTTGTACAGATAACAAATCTTAGGTAGTCGGGGGTTAGTCAAAATTTTTAATTTTGTTCTTGTTATTTAAAATTACTAAACTTCTATGTGAGATTTTGTCAGAGAAACTTCTAAAATATCTGGAAACATGAATAAAACCTTTGTAATGTAATTTGAATTACATCACCTGACTAATATTTCTCAAGAATTTACCCCTCAAACTGTTACGTCTTGGGTACAGCACGTCAAATTGTTATTGTATTGTGTGTGTAAACAAAACCGGATCATGCATCGACTAAAGACAATGGTATTATTTACTACCAGTAGTACTCGGCCATTTTTCAGAGAAGCATTTACGTCCTACCTTTTTATATTACTATTTTTATATAATACATAAAATCTGTTCTCATACAAACATAAATATAAAATCATCTCGGTGGACCGGAGACCTGGAGAGAGTGCCCGGAAGCGGGTGGATGCGGAGAGCCGAAGATCGGATCAAGTGGCGCAACATTGGAATGGCTTATGTCCAGCAGTGGACAACCACGGGCTGGTGATGATGATGATGTTATAATATATTGACTGGACGAGCAAAATATGTACATTGTAAGCAAGACGCTTGGTCGTAACAGCACAGTGTCACGCAGCATTTGAATAAGAAGAGTCTACAGCTCGACACTGCACTCGTTACCCAGATTTATAAGATGACTTTTTGATCTGTAATTTCATATAAAATATTGCCTTTTAAACTGGTACACATTATTGCTTGGCGGCAATAACTGGCAAGTACCTACCATAATCTTTGCATATAGTCCCATGAAAAAGTTGCGTGCGGTAAGTACTTCTTCAGGTGGATTCTACAAAGGGTCATAGCACAATTGATTATTTTTATTCTTAACTCTTTTTCTCTTCCATGGTGATGGGGCCAGCTTTTCTATTTCTATTTCCTAACTGTACATCTTATAAATAGAATTGATTTTTTAGTAAATCGCTGTAGTCTTTTCTTCGTAATTGTACATTATAAAAATAGAAATCCAAGAATTTTTAAATACGTCGCTTCGCTTAAGTTTTGACAGAAACTAGGTATTAAAATCAAAGAGATTACTGTGAAAGTCTTTCGCAATTAGGCAACATTATAGTCTAGATTTAATTTCATTATAATGGAATTCATTTGTTGAAAGCATGTCATTACTTTGCACTGTACTCCTACTGAAAATCGCGCTTGCCAACTGTGTATTGGCCTACTTATACAACGGAAATGTAGAGGAGTTTATTTTTCCACCTTCACAGCTGAAATGATTCTAGATCAAGTAGGTATGAACAGCGTGTTTCCATTAATAATTTTAGACGACACCCAAGGTTGTATTTGGTTCAGTATAGCTCAATAACTCGTCAAATAATGTGTAGACACCTATTTTATGAAACATACACTCATACATTATACTATCAAATGTGGACAATACTCTGCTTCAAAGTGATTTACCTGTTTATTTAGAGTACTGATTTCAAATCCAGTGCATTAGATTTTAGTAAGACTAAAAAAAAAACCATTATACTACTCTACTGCAATTTTATTGTTTTAGTTTTGACTTGGAAATTAAATACAATATTTATATGATATGGATCCACAAATCCCCTAAGACACCTCTGAATTATTATGACTAAGAAAGAATTTAGGTACAATTATATTTAAATTTAGAAAATTTGCAAATTTTTTCAATCAAGGTACTCTCATTTGCATTTATATTTTTGGTACTGTTTTGTTTATAATATAAATTTTCTACTATGTATACTATCAAAAAAGGTGTAAATACAACTATTTTGAGTCTATTTTACGTACGAATGAATATAGCAGGAATATATGCATACGAGTATTTACAATTTTACCGCGGGAATACCTTTTCTTAATTAAATTGCGACTAGTTTAGAACTAATGACTTCAAATCAAATTTTGTCAGCGTTATGTAGGATAAAATTAAAATAAATAAAAAAAATAAAAAATTGCATTAGCCCTGAAAACGGGTACGTGATAATTATCAAATTAACATAAATTTAACAAAATAATAATACTATAAATTGAACTAAAGAATAAAAGAAAAATAAAGATCAAAATCAGTTCATAATTGAAGAAGTTAACCGCGTACACACAAAAAACTCGTTTTTTTTTAAGTAATTTATAAACGGTGGCTCTTGGTCTTAGTCATGGTGGTTTACCTAACATTGTATTTGTAGCAGTTATTGTTAAAATAGCAGGTCTCGATAAATACGTTGGTCAACGACCGAAGCCGTACGCACCCCTTCGAGACGAGTCCAAAGTCCTAATTACACCCCGCTGTTCAACTTCTGGGCAAATGAAACGTTGCCAGCCTTACTACCTACGACTACTATTTATGAGTAAAAGTAAGAGAAAACTGTAGATGGTTGCGGCGCCACAGTAAAATGGTTACAGAGTTTACGTTACGTTACTTTTAAACGACGGTTTTCATTTGGCGTTTCAGAATGCGACTGTGGCGCTTGCATCCCATGGTCATGAATGAAAACTCAGACAGTAGAATTTGTATGGTGTGAATATTTTTCGAAGTTTAAGGCATTTTGTATTCTGTATTATAATTATGCGGTGAACGGTGACCTACTTATATTTTATTATCATTTATTTTTAAGAGAATTTCTTCTGATTTTGAGAAAATGCATTCCAACCCTCATTCTAATTGTCTGTATTTAGAGTTAAACATATCAGTTCTGCAGATATTCGTCCAGGTCGTCCCACCATCGCTTTTTAGATCTGCTTTTCTAATCAAAAATATTTTAAGAAAGATTAGATAGAGCATACATACATAGCGGCTATGGACACTCTATACTCTAACAATGTCTAGAAGATTTTCAAATCGTAAGTTCTGAATATTAGTGACAGGTTGTAAGCGCGTAATTGTTCAAAATATTTAGCTTTTATCTATTTTGACTCTTATAGTATGTCCGAGAAGAGAAATAGCTAATGGCAATTAGTTGTTGCTAAACTGGTGACACCCTAAAAGAAGACACCTAGCCTCTAAAAAACATACTATTCTTTTTAACCCCCGACAAAAAAAAGGGGTGTTATAAGTTTGACGTCGATGTCTGTCTGTCTGTCTGTCTGTCGGTCTGTCTGTCTGTCTGTCTGTCTGTCTGTGTGTGTGTCTGTCTGTGGCACCGTAGAGCTCAAACGGATGGGCCGATTTCGATGCGGTTTTTTTTATTTGAAAGTTAATATCCGTGCGGGTGTTCTTAGCTATGTTTGGTTAATATCGATTCAAAATGGCCGCCTCCACAAAATGGCGGACAAAATATTTCTTCACAACCTACCTCAATATGGGTATCAAATGAAAGGGCTTGACTAGCAGAGTACTAAACGCTATAACACATTTCAAATTCAAGATGGCCGCCACCACAAAATGGCGAATTATATAATATTTTTCACTACTACCTCAATATGGGGATCAAATGAAAGGGCTTGATTAGTAGAATACTTTGCACTATGACAAATTTCAAATCCAAGATGGCCGCTACCACAAAATGGCGAATTACATTTCCTTTTTCACAATTCCCTTAATATGGGTATCAAATGAAAGGGCTTGACTAGTAGAATGTTGTACAGATAACAAATCTAAGGTAGTCGGGGGTTAATCAAAATTTTTAATTTTGTTCTTGTAACAATCCACATTGCGTAAACCAGCTATTTTTATGTGATAATATTTAAGGTAGTCATGGATATCCATGCCAAAATGTTGAGTTTTATCAGTCCTTGTAACAGTCTGTTTAAAATTGTGATTATTAAATGTAGATTTGGCTCTGGCTTTACAAAGTTTTAATAATTTTGCAAGACCGTCTTTTCATTTGAATGGGTATATTGCAGTTGCTCTGTAAGGTTTATACAAGATAAATAATAAACAAGATAATAAACAAGAACAAAATTAAAAATTTTGATTAACCAACATTATTTATTTTATTTACATCTTGGATTTTAAATTTGTCATAGTACAATGTATTCTACTAGTCAAGCCCTTTCGTTTGATACCCATATTGAGGTAGTAGTGAATCGATATTAACCAAACATAGCTAATAACATCCGCACGGATATTAACTTTCAAATAAAAAAACATGCATCGAAATCGGCCTAGCCGTTTGAGCTCTACGGTGCCACAGACAGACACACACACAGACAGACAGACAGACAGACAGACAGACATCGACGTCAAACTTACGAGTATAACACCCATTTTTTGGTCGGGGGTTAAAAATGGATTTACGAAATGTATGCACGCTCATAAGTTTTGAATGACTGCACCGAATCAGATGATCCTTTGATTTATTTATTAGTTATTGTTGGAACGAGGTTTGTATGTTTGTATTATGTATTTGTTGTAATATATATCTATAGCCGAAAATTTAAAAAATGACGAAAAATAAGTACGGTGGGACACGAAGTTCGCCGTAAAGATATAAATAAATTATGTATTTATAAAAAAACCGTTGAAAGAAAATTATAAATGTACTTATGTAAAAAAAAAACGATGTACTTACCGGCTATATATTGCAACGAGCTCCCGATATTTTGATGCAATAATGCAACATATTCAGGGGTGAGTATGTTGCATTATTGCAACATAACATATTAAACTGAATAATAATAAAATTGCAGTGAATAACCGAGATAGCTTAATACAACGAATTTGAAAATTACGTGTAAAATTACAGGTTACAAAATATCACTTAGGTTTGTCAGGAACGGACGTCGTCGGCCCGTTTGTTTAGTACACACGAATATCTCTATTCTTAAAAAATGTAACCGCATGAGGTCATTTGGTTGTTTGGAAACATTTGGGTCTGCAATGACTCACTGAACCAAGGTACGGTAGGTTCACCAACATTTCTGCTAATCAGAGACTCATCATCTTACCAAAAAATACAGTAAGGGAGACGACTAAAATACTAAAAAAGTTATTAGTCCGTCAGTTACATTATTAAAAATATAGTCCCCTTTTTTACCCGACTGCGCGACGCAAAGGAGTGGTAATGTGTTTATTTCTTTTGTATCCCGAACAAAAAATTACGAAGATCGAGTGCGCAGAAGTTTAGATTCAGTATAAGTAGTAAAAAAAAAACATACATACGGTCGAATTGAGAAACCTCATTTTTTGAAGTCGGTTAAAAATATAAACAAACAAAAAGTTTTAGGGGTGTCCCATACATAGAACTGAAACGCATTTTTTTTAATCTAAACCATACGTGTGTGTTATCCATGGATAGGTCATCAAAAATGATATTGAGGTTTCAAACACATTTTTTTTCTAAACTGAATAGTTTGCGCGTGGGACTCTTCCAAAGTGGTACAAAGTGTGTCCTGTAACTTCTAAAATAAGAGAATGACAAAAATAAAAATAAGTGTATGATGTACATTACCATGTAAACTATCAACGAAAATTGGTTTGAATGAGATCTAGTAAGTAGTTTTATTCACGTTTTATTACGTCATAAATTGACTACTGTTAAAACACTGATTAAAGTAATAACGAACTACAAAAACTTTTATATTATCTTATTTGCTGCTACGGAAGCTTTCATGGGTGAGTCCGACTCGCACTTGACCACTTTTATTTTATAGCTTAGAGTGTCAAGATGAGAAGGACATGCGATGGTAAGCAACAAGCCTGCCTACGACAGCTGATTGACATGCAGCTATTGGAACACGAAAATTCCAAATTACCTAGCACCGCACTGTGCTCGTCACCCGGAGGTATAAGATGTTTTATCTCTTAGCCCAGTAATTTCTCTGGAAACATTGCCGTTCTAACCGAAACATAGTAATTTTGGCATACTACTGCTGGAAAAATAACTAGCAAAAGTATGGTACAAGCGGACACTGCAAAGAACCCCTACCACTACAAACATCATGCCCTCGAAAGAAAACTTAAAGCTAACTAAAGTTTTACTAGGAAAATGCGGGGTTTCTCACAATGTTTTCCTTCACAATTATAACCAGTGATAACCACAAAACAGTAGGTACATCTAAATTTTAAAAATATTCACAGGAACAGACGGGACTCGAACCTACGAACTCACAATTGTGTAATCGGACGTTCACGACACAAATCCGTCACGTTATTTCCATCGATTTGTGTAAAGTTTTAAGAATAAACATCTTTTGTATCTGACACAAGGTTAGCTGGATTAAATTAAAATAAATTGGTCATTAGTTATTATCCTATAATTACTGGTTTTGCGACTCTGCCAAAATATCGGGAACATTGACGCAAATCAATATCTAAGAACTGAACACAAATAGAATTCATGAGGAATGGTCCGTTTATGACATAAATTCTACTGTTTATGATCTAAATGTTGGATTTGAAACAGTGAGAAGTTATATTTAGTCAGGTATTCAGATTTATATTATATTTTTTGTGTGGAGAACTGGCTGTTTGTGGTTGTGGTTTGTGGAAGAGTAATAAATAATAATATACCAAATATTATTATTTATTACTCTTCCACAAATCTATTGATTGTATGTGATTGTATTGAGTGACGAGACGAGCACAACATATGCCTGATGGTAAGCAACATGCCTGCTATTTAACAGAAGAGTAACACGTAGCTATTAGAACATGAAGAGTCCAAATCTTTACCTAGAAATGCATTGCGCTCGTCACCCAGAGATCTAAAATATTATAAGCACTGTAATTTCTCGGGAAACTTTTCCCCTTCAAACCGATGAAATAACTGGCAAACTCTGTATGTCATTCTCAAGTCAAGCTTTGAAGAATTCGTTTTAAGAGACAAAGCCATCATTTATGGAACTTGATTTCAGATTCCTACCGCAGCTAACAAAAGAGCTGATAAATTTGAAACGGCTGAAACGATTTTGATGAAATGTAGGTAAGAACACTTCCGATTTCATCACCTTTAAAAAAAATCGAAATCGGTTTATTCGTTCCGGAGCTATCCTATTAATATTATCAATGTTTGGATGTTTGGAAATTTGGATGTTTGTTGCTCAATCACGTCGTACGTCTGAACAGATTTCGTTGAAATTCGGAATAAAGTTAGGTACCTAATAGTCTGGAAGAACACATCGCTATTTTTATCCTGGGAAAATAACACGAACGGGAACTACGTGGGTAAAACCGCAGGGCACTGCTAGAGATGACAGATGACAAAATATAATGTACATTACATAGAAACTTCCATGTTGGAAAATAAAGTAAGTTTGTTAGCCGTAGCCCTAGCCGATTATCATGTAAAACATTTATTTTTTAAGGTGTTAGAAGTAATGTATGCTACTTTTCATCCCGAGAAATAACGGGAGTGGGTCCAATGCGCCGCAAGGCACTGCTAGTGTTCTATAAACCGTAAAACTCCTCATAGCAGATTACCTGTACAGATTTAAGCTCAAGAGCAGTCCGGCATGCGAGTGTGACCCCAACCAACCCGAAACAGTCTGGCATGTGCTAGTCGATTGTCCCCGATTCATGGTCGCAAGACATGAGCTCGAATCTATGATCGACAGAAGACTGGTTGTCTCGGATCTCCACAACATCTTAGTAGATCCAGATAACAGAACACGGCTCCTGTCCTTCATGGAGAGCTCATTCCGCATAGCGGCCATGAGAAACTCCACTAATTCAAATACGCGCCCCCCATCACCACCACACCCTGCCCCGCTGTCTGTGGACGCCGCGCGGCATGCGGTTCCCGCCCAACATAACTCCTCGAAGAGCATCTCCGTCAAACAACTACTGGAGAACGCAGACCGAGGAGAAGCAGGGATCCGTATCCGCGGAGTGGCTCTCTTCATGGACAGCAACAAAGAAAGATTCGAATAAGCTTTTGCTTCGCTTGGGAGCGGAAACGAGCCCGTTTGTCGCCTGGATTGTCTTGCCTGCTCAATGGGAGTACCGCAAAGTCACGATGAAGCGGAAAACCTACGACGCCATGCCGGTGTGCGAGGTAGACGGCCACCGATTTCGGTTAGTGCGATCGAAAACAAAACGATTGCACTAATAGAGTACTCGGAAGGTCGGACGCCTTTCACACAGGCAAGTGCGCTGCTCGCACATCTGAGCAGAAATGCAGGTGAAACACCCGGGTGATAAGCGTGGATGCGATGGCAATCGAATATTCAAGAGCGAGAGTCGCAGACCGGCTGGGTTGCATTGAGGCCTCTAAACATCATGAGGTTGTCGTATACGAAGACAGGGGAGAAAATCTAAGCTTCCTCAGAGCCCCTTCGCACGACCAAACAAATGCAACTGACAGCTGGGGACATCCTGTTCCTAGTTCGACCATCCAAACCGGCTCCGAAAGAGTACAGCAGAGGGCAGCCGCGGAAAAAGCTTCAGCCAATCTAACTAGCAGCCGAGGCACCAACACGGCGTTCGTGACTGCTTTCAACGCAGCAGCAAGGAGCGTACTCCGAATCACATCCCATTCATCGCCCCCTCGACGTCAAAGACCCCAAAGCAGCTTCACAGCAACAACCAGCCCGAACGAGAGCCGACATGGGACAGGTTGAACCGCCCCGCTATGTCACGGCTTCGGAGCCGCGGAGCCATGCACGCAACGCCTTCATCGAATTCATAGCCACACTGAGCGCGACACGACAAGTCAACCTCAAGACCTGCGAAAACATCATGCAGTCCTATAGGCTAGGAAGTGAAAGCCTTTTAAAGGCGAAACTCGAGGAGGCCGAAGCAGCCATTTACAATAATGTCACTTCCCGGGTCATCAAGGGAACCATGACAGGACAGTATATGGCAGCTTACAGTGCAGAAAATGGCTTCGTGACACTGAACGAGAGAGAGAGAGAGCGCGGGAGTGCCTGTTTATGCGACACCACCAAACGACCCAATTGTAGTTACTGCCCGATGCACCAAGATTATGCTGGACGATAAGATCCTAGAGATGGCCAAGACCATCGAAGGGAACGGAAACGTCAAAGCAGATTGGGAAAATTGGGAGGTACCGAGAATACAGTGGGTCAACGGAGTTCCAGGATGTGGAAAAACAACATGGGTGATTAGACACTTCGACGTGGACAAGGACGCCATCATCACTACAACTACTGAGGCAGCAAAAGATCTAAGAGAAAAGCTATCGCACCGAATCGGAAACCTGGTCAAAACCAGAGTGCGAACCATGGCTTCTGCTCTGGTAAATGGTTTCGGTAGAGAAAGTTTCAGTCGCCTCATGGTGGACGAAGCTCTCATGAACCATTTTGGAGCCATTGTGATGGCTTCAAGGCTGTCTGGTGTTGGTGAAATTGTCCTCATTGGAGACGTCAATCAGTTGCCTTATATCGACAGGGAAAATCTCTTCGAAATGAGGTATCATCGCCCGAACCTGGTAACAAAGATCAGCCAGGAGTTGCTCTGCACACATCGAAACCCAATGGACGTCGCATATGCACTGAGGGAAATATACTCCGGTATGTACTCTTCAGCGTCCCGTATAAAGTCCCTAGAACAGAGAAGATATAAGGGAGCGCAAATACCCAACACCCTACCAAATACCCTCTTCTTAGTTCACACTCAAGAGGAGAAGGAGACCCTGACAAACCAAGGTTATGGATCAAGCACCGGGTCACGCATCCTTACTATCCATGAAGCTCAAGGACTAACATACGAGTCGGTAATCGTAATCAAAACCAAGGCAAACATGAAGCTGCACGAGAGCGTGCCCCATGCGGTAGTGGCAATCTCACGGCACACGGGGACCTTCACATATTACGCTGACGACACCGACGACGCCATCGGTCGGTTCGTGCGGCGAGCGTGGGCTGCATCACCGAAGACCATCCGCGATTTTAACCTACAGATGGCCATCAGGGACAGAAATGCGGCCGTTGTGGAGGCTCTGGGCCGGGAGGAGGCAGCTTAGGCAAATGACAAGGCAAACACTCGATGTCGAGTCGATTACTAGCGGAATCCCAACCGGTAGTGATCGGCTCTACAGACGAGCACTAGAATTAGATTTTAAATGTACCCAACTCCCTCCTATTTTCCTCTTCTTCTCCTTATCCAAGATATGTGTAAAAAACGATAATTGTAATGACAAAGATCACGGACCCCGGAGTCTGTGGAGTGGCTAATTTAAATAAAAAAAAAAAAAAAAAAAAAAAACTCCTCATAAAAAATCCGTATAAATCCGTAGATATGGCCATCCGAACTGGCAACATCAGACCATCGCCGCCGGTTGACGATTGGCGGATACTCGACGACAACGGATAAACTTATTGATTCAATGAGTGGACTAATTACACTGACGGCACTCGTGCCCTTCTGGAACTTGTGGTTTTGAAATAACCTGTGGCTTCTGTTCATCATCATCATCATTGTCCTTCTTCATCTTTCATAGATCAAATAAATGGCATCTTGATTGAGAGGTAAACTTTCGACAATAGCTAAGGGGACTATTATTAAAAATACAGACAATTTAAAAATGAGAACCGTTTTTTTTATTTATTGTCATCAGTCATCTACAAATAAGATCATGGCGTTAAGCAGCGATGGAACGTGCTTAATTAAAAGAAAACGATTTGTTTTTACTTTGGAGAACAAGAAAAAATGACAAGTTAATACCTAATCATCTATTTTTTATGTATATTTTTTATTTTCGTGGACATTTCACACACAACACCATCTAGCTCCATACTAAGCAAAGCATGTACTATGGGAGCCAGATTGCCCGATAGCTGATATAATATATTTTTAAACTTCCATTTCAACTTGAAGACACTCTCTCCAGGCTGCTATATCCATGACAGAAGTGTATGATTGATTTTATAAGCTTGTTGTTGTAGATTCAAATTTCACCTATACACATCTTAGTCTTTTTTACAAAGTACATTACCTATCACCACTGACTCTAACGGTGAAACAAAACATTATGAGGAAACAGACATATTCCAAAAAAACATCTTTCCATAGACATTTGTCATCTGCTGACGCAAGCCTTGCTAGCGTGGTAGATTATAGCTTTCACTCGCTTTCTGTGAGAGGTCTCGAGTCTCTGAAAAAATTGGCAGTCATAGGAACTACCGATAAAAGTGAAAACATATAACTCAAAATTGTAAAGCTTACTTTGGAAACTACGCGGTTGAAACCGGAGGGCCTGGCCATGAGCATGTCCATCTAGAAATGAGTCAGTATAGCCCAATGGGAAATTCTGACGAATTTCTACATGACCAATGGCCATGGTTCCGAGTTTACCCGAAGATTTCTTTTCATTTCCGTGACGCTAGAATTCAATTCACAGTCTGTGGCGCGCCAAAAGAAGTTTTTACTTCAAATAGTAGGATACTTATGCTTGAATGACGTACAATGAGTGAAGACATGGGCGTACATGCAATCTTTCTATGAACTCGATGACTGTAGGTTTTCACAGATATTTTAACATTTGTACCATTGAATGACCTCAGAGTACGTGAACAAAGATAATCAAGATCAAATGTGGAAAGACTATGAGTAACAAATAAATGACGCAGGAAGGGTATATACTATTGATTCTACTAACATTCTAAATGCAAAAGTGTAGATGTTTGTGGCTCAATCACGTCGCAACCCCTGAACCGATCTGCTTGAAATTTAGAATACACCGTAAGCTACTTTTCATCGTGAGAAAATAAAGGGAAAGGGAACTACGCAGGCGAAACCGTGGACCGCTGCTAGTGTATTATAGACACACACACATAAGTTCATTTTATAAAATAACGTGTAAGAAAAGAATATGTAAACACTGATAGTAAGCAATACACCTAGCCAGAAGAGCCAAGTGGCACAGAGCTATTTGAATATGGCGAGACCAAATCACTGCAATGCGCTCGTGATAGGAGACATTTTTTTCCTTGCTCTATAAATTCTATGGAAACATTGCCCTCTAAACCGGAACAGAGTAATGCTTTCAAATTACCATTTGGCGGTAGAATAACTAGAAAAGTGTGAAACTTCCCAAAAATAACACTTAAAAGAGTACTTCTGCTTGAATAGTAGGTATAAAAATACTCAAAGTCAAATAATTGCGATGTAGAAAAATGCACAAAATACCTACTCATGTTTACGTGCGTCGAGCTAAACTGTTTTATTGGCTTCCGATTACCCGTGTAAGGTTTACAAGTTAATTTTAACGTCTGTGTTATCGTTTTATTTTACGAGTGTGTGCACGCGTTCGCTTCACAGTTACTCGGTTTTAATATAATCTGAAGAAATTGATCTGACAGGTACAATAATACTGAGACGAGACAGAGACGGTATGAGAGATATCACGTAATGTCGAACGAAATGATCCGGATTGAAAACATTAGAATTACATGAAACATTGAAACTCACTTGCAAGACCTTGAGATCTTGAGAAGCAATAGATATATCGACTCTTTATTGCTCTTCATTTGAAAATGGCATAAGCAGTCCCCTAAATTTTCACACTGCTGTAACTCGGGCCTTCTCATAAGAAAGGAGAGAGTCCAGGCCATAATCCGCCACTCAGGCCTAGAGCAGCTTATTGGATGACACATGATCTAGAAAGATTCCAAGAAAAAAACGGTTTCCTCACATTGTTTTCTTTACCGTTGCTAGCGGCATCTCACAAATTACTTAGAAAAGACAGTGGTGCGCGAACCAGGGGCTTCCGATCGGCATTTGACGTTATCCTGACCAGACCAGCCGTAACTAAATTTAAAAATAAAACAACAGTATACCAAACTCTAAAAATAAGATTTCAATTAGCAACCTGTGGAGACAGCTGAGAGAAAGACCCTGAGAAGGTCTTAGGTTCCGAACTTCCGAATACTAAGTCTCCAGTGTCAATGTCAAAATCTGTCTCTCCATCTGTTTTGATTGTTGTAATCATTGAGTACTGTATAGTACCTAAATCAATATGGTAAGTGTATGCAATGCCATCAGGTATGCTCATCTGGGTAAATAGAGTTAGCAATCTTAGGTTAGTAGAGCTCTGTGTCTTCTGCGCAGGCTCAATTTTTGCTGTAGAAACCATCTGAGGCCAACTATCGTAGGTTCCTTTTAAAAAACGCTTTGTCTATCCCACCTATTTTGAGCTGTATATGAAGACCGGTAATATAATACGTAGTGCACATACGTTTTTAGAGTAGAATTATATAATATTATTTTTATTTACTTCAAAAGAAGAAAAATTAAAAATAAATACTCGGGGATCGTTCTCGTGTTTATTTTATTTTATTTTTCTCAATGATTGAATAAAAACTGCCTTTGAGGTTTTTACACACATAATATGTGTGTTTTTTAGAAGTGGATAACGATTGTATCGAACGGAATATGTTTTGTAAGTCAGACTCTAATTTGGTTGTATTATTTTTAGACCATGTGGTAGAATTTAGTGAATGGTTAGTTAAGTCATTGTTCCTCAATACACCAATTTACTTAACGTTGGTTTTGATAAGTTTTTGGTAGATAGGTTTGGACTTACCTCTATCTCCACTCATTTATGTTCCTACTCAGTTCTAGGCATCACTCATAAAGATGTAATGCATTCGGCAACGTAGATTAGGTAACAGCTAGTAAGAAGCACAGTGAAAGTGCGATGTCGCGTGCTCGCGCGCACCCACCGACCTTGCCATATTCAGTACGACCAACATACTTGCTGAAGTGGAAAAACGAGCGAACTAATCTGATATTGCCAATCATATACTAAAAGTACGGTAGTGGGTCTTAATTCCCTTCACATAATGTTGGTTATGAATACGCTACTCGCCCTGACGAGTAATTATACAAACAGCTGACACAGGCATGTTAGTGTTAGTACTCTAAGTACGTAATTATACGTCAAACTTGTTACACACATACTTACCTAGAAGTCAAATGGGAATAATGTATTTTGCCGCTGCATTACAAAACGTAACTTAAGTCCAGTTTAGGCCCTTTGAGTTGTTAGACGTCATAATTCGATATCAATTAGAATTTTCCCAAACATTTGGTAGAATTTTAGCTCGAGAATTTCAAAAACTTTGGTTAGTGAGTAGAACCCCCGCTTTCTAAATTCAGCACATGTTTAAAAAAAGTAAATGTAATTCAAATTATTATTCAATAATAAAACAAGACGAGGCATTTTTACTTGAAATTAACTTCGTTGTCTTCTATAAGGATGAGTAGTAGAATGGTATTTCTATGTAGGTACCTAAATATTATATTATTTATAATATTTATATATGGTATTTGTACAAATAAGTATTAAGCATTATATACGTACTTGATGAGCTGTCTGGCTCCCACAGTTTTACTTATTTTGGGGCAAAGTTAGCGTTGTGTGAGAAATGTGCCCAATTAATGATAACCCTAAATAATTGTTGTTGGATATTTCCACTAAATTAGCCCCAAATTAAGCAGAACTAATATTAGATGAGGCAGACCAATAGCAGATTTAATATCAATTTAATATTATACGCTTACTGGGTGTTTTCTTTGTTTATTATGTATGTATTTAAAAATATATAAGTATCTCTTATATCAGCTATCTGGCTTCCATAGTACAAGCTTTGCTTAGTTTGGGGGTAGATGGTGTTGTGAAAAGCCCAACAAAATATTTATTTATTTATTATTTAATAAATAGATATATGATAAATAGAAACGCCATTTTTAATACATTTTATTCCATTAACGAAAATTCTTTACAAGGCAGTTAAAAGAAAAGATTTAAAATTTTAGAAATTGTAAAAATTTTTAATGTCGATTTACCGCTAAAATACTCCTAGGGGGCCTTTGTTCAATCTGTATGCACTATATCATTTTTCAGTCATTCCATGCTCCATTTAAGGTACAAAAAGTTTAAAAAGACTACAAGAATGCTTTTAGGCATATAGCTACATGCGCAGATGCGAAGCGACCGTGTCGACCGGTGCATCACCTGATACGCGCAAGCTGACACACTTTTACTCGTTTTGCTATTGTCACCTCGCTCGGTGACTTAGTGACCACTTATTATAAAAATTTCATTATTATTTTATACAGTTTTAGTGGAGCTTTCAATTCGCTGACGGCTACGATTTCAAGCTTTCGTGGATGGTGGTTGGTTGATCATGATACTCGTACGTTATGCTTCGAATCGGTTAATTATAACTAAAATTAAGTATATACACTTACATAAATGTGAAATATTCTTAGGAATTTTTAAGTCTTCTCAAAAAGCCATAATGAGACCAAGATAACTCGAAGTATGGTGTACTCACTTTTATATTTTACTATACTTTTATAATAATAATTTTATTTTTGGTTTCTCTGCGACCAACTTAAATGCATACATACATACTACAAAAAAAATGAAGATCTTGACAATCTGTGGCGTGACTTTTGCAGTAAAAGTTGTTCATCCAAAAACAGAATTTCTCATCCCGCCAAATTTAAGCTCTTAGTTATTTTTAGTAACTTTGGGTAGATCCATTAATCCTTTTGAAAGGGTTATTTTGGAAAATAGGCATAGGAAATGGAATTGTTAACGAAAAAAAAAACCGTTTGTCGATATATATGACCATGAATTTCTACCATACCTTTTCATGCAAATCATCACAACAAATTTAAATGCTCAAGTCATCATTGATCAGCATAATGTTTCAAGGATTATTTTCAATGTGGACAATGGGATTAGTTTTTTAGGGTAAGTACTTATTTCGCACACTTCCTTTCTACTACCTATGAATCGTATTCATTTAATTTGTCCTGAAATTCACGACGTTGACGTGACGCTCTGATATACATGGAATAATCTAAGGGAGGATCCAGTAGAAGGCTTGTTTCTTAGCAGAGCAATCTTCAGACATACTTCCACGTGAACACAAAATACCTATTCCATGTATATGTGTCTCGAATTAAAACATCCGTGATGATAATCGTCTAGAAGATGGTACTTTAAGAAGAAGATGGGTTCTTGAAAACGTTAATGAATTGGGGCCAACAATAAAGAACATCGTTCGTCACATCCAATCATAATGTCAACCCATCACACTTAATAACGTGTAATGGGTTGACATTATCCTAAAGATCGTGAATAAGGGTTTAGTAGATGGTAACCTCTACATACTGTACATAACATACCAAGAACAAAATTTAGTGACGTATGTATTAATAAGAAAAGTGTCATTTTTTGTTCAATAAGGTAAACGTTAGAGTGCAGCTGGTTTATTTTTCAAATAACCGTCAATGAACATAAAGACGTAAGGTTTTTCATAAAATTAATTCATTGAAGATCAAGTAGCCAAGCTGGGTTGCTGGCTCTCAGACTTGTTCGAGACTATGTAACAGCTGACGTAAGCGAATGCGTCTTTTATTCAGTGAACATTTTGGAGTTGATTTTAATTTGTATTGTTTCAATTCAAAATATTCTATTAATATTACAAACGAAATATTTGTTGATGTTGGATGTTTGTTGCACAAATTAAAATGAAATGTTGGAATTTGGAACACAGATTATTTTTTTTAGTCTGGAAGAAAACACAGGATTTTTATACCGAAAAAAAAAAGGGAACGGGAACTATGCGAGTAAAACCGCGGAGTGCTAGTGTTTTAAGAAATAGAACCAAAGAATACGCGACACTATGGTGTTTCGGTAAATATTTATTTGTAACTTCGCTTTTAAAATCTTTCACGCTAAACTTCGTCTAATATGATTCACGCAAATTAATGATTTCATTGAATATCCCTTGCAACCCACTATAACTTTAGTGGAATAAAAATCGCTTGTTAAAGTACTACAGTTCATTCAAATATGTACTTATTTAAAAATATTTCGGAATGAAACACTCAGGCTAACAAACCTTTTTTGACGTGACAACGTCTTATAAATTGGTTTGCCGGGTGACACTTCAAGAAACTGCGTTACGCTCCGCTCACGTTATGCGCTCACAACGAGAGCGGGTGAGAGGCACGCGTCCCTTCCACTCGGGCATGGTTAGCCCGCCTAAGAGCGAGAGAGACAGACATAAAAAGTGAAAGGCACGCGTCCCTTCCGTAAAATTATTTTACCACTCAAAGTCGTTGTCACGTAAAACTTTCGCCCGTATACCGACTTTACAGGCAACCAATTTTTTTTGTTTTACTATTAGTGTAATCACAGTATTGGCGTAATTAATTTTGAAATAATCTGCAATTAAAACGACGTACTCAACTTTAACTTCAACTTTTGGTTTATGGCTTTTATTGTGGCTTAGTACTCGTAGATAATCTAAATCCCAGCCCACATACTCTTGATATTAGGTAAAAACACCAGAAGTCTGTTGATGTTGTCCAAGTTCTATGGGTTTTCAAACAATGGTTACTAAGCATGTTTTGCGGTAGATTTATACTTTTAAACGTTTCCAAAGCAACGTTTGTCGTCGTAGATACAATTATGTCATCTTTGTTTGAAGTTTTTTTTCCTTGTTTCTCTGATCTTTGAGCTCATCGTGAAGGTCATATTATCTATTGTACGTAGTTAGTTTTCCGGAGATCGGTGATTATCTGTTAACCTTATCCCAGTCATTATTTATTTGCGTTGTATTTATTTTCTATTATTAGCTATTGCTGGAATAAAATTTAATTTTATTTGTTAGTTGACGGTTTTATTGTACACTAGCTGTACCCTGCCACGCTTCGCTGTGACTATGGACGTATGAAAAACACGGACAGAACCCATCCAAAGACAGAACTGTGGCACCCAAATATTGACGGCGGCTTTTTAATGTGTGAAGAAATTCTGAGTTTGCCATGTTAGCCAAATTAACACCACAAAAAAACACAAACACGTAATAAATATTTTATTCTTCTTACTGCTCAACCTTAGATAGAAGATTTAACCATTGGACGAGGTAAATTGGAAGTTAGATTTTTTGCTTCCTTAAAAATATCACATTTTTTTCAGGGCGAGAGGGAAACGTATAAATCACACAATTTAAACTTAAACTCGCACAAAATCAACAAATCTCTCTTTGATATTTCTAGTAGGTACCTAATATTATTCTTATTAGTAACAATATTAATTGTTAACAATACTAAAAACAAACAGCATACTTGAGATTAGTGGTTAATTTGGTTCGAATCTATTGATTGTAACGGCACTTAAAAAGTATTGGTTGATATCGTAAAATTTACTAGAAAATGAAAGGTTCTGTTCTATTCGGGCGAATGGTGCCTGCCGATCCGAAGACCCCGGGGTCAAATCACACGCGCACCACTATCTTTTCGAAGGTATGTGCGTAATGCTGCTAACTTAAAATGGTGAAGTTAAACATCGTGACGAAACCGACATGTACCTAGAATCTTTCGAGTTTATGTGTCATCCACCAACCCGCACTGGGCCAGTGTGGTGGATGACACATGACCTCGAAAGATTCTAGGTACATGTCGGTTTCGTCATGATGTTTAAATTCACCATTGTAAGTTAGTCGAATCTACTATAATTCATTAATTTTTAACTCCGACATAGAATAGATAATAAATACTCAGATGTGTTTAGAGAGCTATTGGCTTCTTAATGTTTTTAGTTCCGTCAACTAACACTAAAGAGCGTACCCAAGTACTTAAACTACAGTGACGTCCTGGTGGCTATTCAGGACTGATATTGGACACTAGAATAAAATTAACAATATTTAGAAGCCGAGTCTCATTTTTCTCAGCTACCAAACAAGAAATGGGATCAAAACCGGCCCATTTCTTTAAGAGCCACGATACCACAGACAGATTCAAGGATATTTAGTCTAATATAAATACACGCCAAACTTATAACGCTTATTTTATGTCCGTGTGTTCTAGCATGCTTGCTTTTGTTTCAAATGTAACACAGGGAAAGGTATCGTGATGTATTTACAAAATACATTATTAATGCGAATATTTAAAAAAAATACATAATCGTTTGCGCAATTTAGAGGTAAGTACTTGAGTACGCTCTTTAGTGTTAGTTGACGGAACTAAAAACATTAAGAAGCCAATAGCTCTCTAAACGCATCTGAGTATTTATTATCTATTCTATGTCGGAGTTAAAAATTAATGAATTATAGTAGATTCAACACCATACTTTAATAGCTCGTTGAGTTTTGTTAATTGTTTATTTCAATTATTGTTTAATTATTATTCTTACACTATTCGTATTTGTATCAGTTAAAATATGTTGTTGCATAGTTATTTGTTACACTTTGAAGAAGGATTTATACTGAGTTAACTGCGTATTTCAATATTTTCGAAGCAAATCGTAAACACATTTTATAACTTTTTAATTATTGTTGAAGATGGATTAATTTCAATTCGATAACTAAAACTTCAACCATCAAATCTATTCAACAGCATTTTTTTAAATAATTAAAGCAGTTCTTCCCCAAAATGTTGTTAATCTATGTTTAGATGAATTTACACGTGCCAATGTAATTGGTTGTGCAGACGTAGGTATTTTAATAATTGTTTCTTTTTGTTGAAACTATGGCATATTTTATTAATCTTTTTAAACTATGTATGAAATGAAAATTCGAACACAAAAAAGATTGTTTGGCAACAGTTCGGCAGTCATTTTCAGACATGCAATATTTACAATAAAATCAGCCGGCGTATTCCAAATATGGGGGCAAAGAAACCTATGAAATTTTTGGCAGAAATAAATAAAAAAATTCAACACATTTCTGAAGTCGAAAAATATCAAAGAAATAATTTATTTAGCTTAAGTAAAGATTTGTAATGGAGTGGTAAGAATTTAAATACGATTTCGTTTTAATACTGGACTCTTAATTTCAGTGTATGTATAATCTTAGTTTTAAAGTAGCTTGGCCGGAGTATAATGTGCGTCTAAAGACAAGCAATACACCTCTCCATTACAGCACATTATCACGCCGCTAAATGAACATGAAGAGTTCAAATCAGACTATACTGTCCTTGTCACCCGGATATACAAGATGGTTTATGGGTTTGCCCCGTAATACCACTTTTTTGTTGGTAGTATAATGAACTTAGGTAGGTACTTCCCTAGATGGACTCTGCAAAGATCCTACGATTATAAAAAATTAAGGAACTCTACAAATTATAGCTAAGACTGAACGGATTTTTTAGTTTCAAAAATCGAATCAAAGTTTACCAACGCTCATCGGGTTTTTTACTAGCCTAAGAGCTACAGTGCCACATATTTAAATACCAATAGAATAATCAAACTTTTAGACCGCATATTTTTAAATTAGGGTTAAAAGGGAGAGTTTGTATATATCTTAAAACAAACAGTTTCTGAGAATCGGTCAAAAGGTACGTACCCTGGGTATCAAAGACGTGCTTTGATGATTAGTCAATACTATAATAAATCTCAAGGACCTTCTGTTAGATCAGGTAGGATTATATTCTAAGTTAGTAGAATAAAACCGGCCAAGTTGGACTCGCGCACGAAGGGTTCCGTACCATTAGCAAACAAATGGCGAAAATTTTTAATATAATATAAAGTTTTAATGTATGGGAGCCCCCTTAATTATTTATTTATTTGCACAGTGTACATAAATTCATTAAATAGATCTTATAGCTAAAATCTATAACCATGTGTACAAAGACCCTGTTAGGGTGTTGCAAAACAGGACAATATTTTTATTAATTACATTCAAAGAGAACATAAAACTAAATATTATGTGAATAGACAGTTACAGCGTCTACTTGTCACCGTTATTAGTATGGAGCAAGAAACGGTAAAAATCAAGTTTGTTGTATAGGTTACCTCCTTAAACATTTATTTCATTTTATTTATTTTTAGTATTTGTTGTTATAGCGGAAATACATCATCTGTGAAAATTTCAACTGTCTAGCTATCCTCGTTCTTGAGATACAGCCTGGTGACCGACGGTCGGACAGACAGCGAAGTCTCAATAATAGGGCCCCGTTTATGTACCCTTTGGGTACGGAACCCTAAAAAGTAACCAAACAGCCGTGCATCTGACTTTCTTGTCTGATCAGTGCGGTTAGTAATGCCATGTCAGTCGTTAGTGCTTTAGCGGAAAAAAAATCAAAATTCCTCTATTATTGTATATTTACTTATCGAAAATACAAATGTTTTTTAACTATATTAAACAAGCGTCAATGTACAAAATAAAAGCAATCCCAAAAAAAAAATTACATTCCTATTCTTCCCTAATAGAGAGTGACAGAGGTTCTATTCTACTCCTACTCCTCCTACTACTCCTACGGTAACCTTACTGAAATGAACTTTAAATGACAAACTGTACTCATTATGTGTCCTAAGTACAACCTATATTTATACGTGGAATCACGTGTTACGGATATATTAACTAGTTATTATGTCTATAATATTGTGGAGACGCGGTTGCAGCCTACAGCAAGCACCACGTGTAATATCAAGGACAAGAGATGTGAATACCGTTGCATCTTTGATACGTTTGTGTTAGTGATCGGGAAAGAATACAAGATTTTCACTTATAATTTTTATTTTCATAGTAAAATGGAGGGACTGGATGAGGCGGATAATCGAAACATCTGCAAATAACGGTGGTAAAAGTGTATTGCAATAATAATTTAATTGCCTTAAAGTTGTATTAGTCAATTGGTTGAAATAGTCACTGGATGCGAGGAGGGCGCTGTACGTCGACACACAGGCCGCGAGCCTAGATCTACGGTAGTTATCTTATTATACTTACCAAATTCTAGCAACTTTTACTTGTAATATTTGTCTGTGTATTTTTAATGGATAAATTATTTATTTATTTAACTGCACAATGCCTCGTCGCTATTTGAACATGAAGAGGTCAAATCACTGCTTCGGTCTAAACTGCGTTCGTCACTCTGTGCAGTGATTTACCTCATTACCCTGTTGTTCTCTGGAAATATTGAGCTTCAATACGGAACACAGCAATGTTGAACACATTACTGCTTGACGGTTAAATAACGGATACAGTGCGATGCTTCTCCTGCCCGATTCTGCAAAGTGTGTCCAATCAACCAACCAAGTTTTCTTCCCTATAGAATTTTGCTTCTCTCCACAACATTGCCTTATGATGTCACAATTGCTGAGATGCTCAGATGCGCGATGACCAATTTTACATCAATTTATTTGGGTACCCAAATGGTTATTTTATAAATTGTAGTAAGTTATATACTTACTAAAATACATATAGGTATTTATATTTTTGGGCTTAGCACAGATTCCTATCAATTATAGTTCTTAAAACTGATTAGCGTAGAATAGAGCGCAATGGCGTTAAGAAGATGAAATTAATTACAAGTACAGGATCAATACAGACTGTCAATAACGGTAGTCTACAATCCCGCATTTTTCTCATTAGATAACTATACTTAATTTATTTGCAGCAGATTGAAGTAGTCTGACGCAGCCTGAAGAAGTCAAATCTCAAATCGCAATAAAGATTTGAGATTTGTAGTTGTGTATGATTGCAAGAAAATGAAATTTCGTAACTCTAGCAATTTACACAAACTAATATACTTCTTGGATTGGAATTAGACTGCGATGATTAAATCCGTCTCAGGTAACCAGGCACCCAAGTTTGTCAACCAAGAATGCTCCACTCACCGCATTACCTGCTATAATCGCGGATACGCGTCGCCAAGCTGACATTTCGCAATCAAAACCAGTCAAAACGAGAACAAACTGGTTACCATACATAATGCAATTATGGAGACGTTAATTTTATAGGTATTTTACTGTCTTGTGGTGCAAATTGATATCGATATAATTGAAATGTTTATTGATTGACACCTTCGTCCTGTCCGAGTCATCAATTGTATACATATATTGTGACTTATGAATAGTAACTTTTATGATTTCCTTATTAAATCGTGTGGTTATTGTGTCGCGTAAAGATGCAAGATTAGGTTTCTTCCTTATGACGCATTGAACTCTTAAAAACGGAAGAAGCGGCATACTCTCCTCAACGATGGCGATGTAAAATCAGGTGACGTCTCCTGATTGAGATCAGTCGCAACGTGAGCGACAAATGGAGCGCATGTGTGCTAATAATTCCACGAAATTCGATTTGAGCTGTTACAATGCCATTTTGTGTGTATTTTGTGTGCGTACAAGGTGCACAAATAGTACCAAGTCCAAGAAAAAGTTTCGTGGCATCACTTTTCATACGCAATTACACAAAATCTTTAATTATTTCATTTAAAATAATATTTTCTGTTGTAAACAATTCAGCATTTGTAAAAAAGGGACAGATATACATGACGTGAAAGAGTGGGACACGACCAGCGATATGTTGACTGCAGCGATAACGCCCAATGTTTACGTCACGGGCAACGGCTACTCCTTCTCTTTCACGCCAGTGTCTTCGTATGTCTTTCTATTCTTCTCGAAAAAATATTTAAACAAACGTGTAACTGTGGTATGTATAGCTATCTCATTTCCATCTACTGCTAATTTGCTATGATGTCTTTGTCATTCATTACAATGTATCTCACGATGGAAGTGTAGCTGTGTGCACGTTGTGTATTTGTGTGAAATTTTCGCCACATTATGTTGATTTCATATTAGAACTTACCTCATCTTCCTTTCCTTAAATATATCGATGTTATGACGTAAACTAATTGAGATCAGATAAACTTATTAATTATTATTTTTAACATGACGAGATAAAATCTTTTAATTTTTAAGGTTCCGCGTACCCGAACTGTAAAAGCCTATTTGTAATTTTGCTTTATTTTTAACCCCCGACCAAAAAAAAGGGGTGTTATCAGTTTGACGTCGATGTCTGTCTGTATGTCTGTCTGTCTGTCTGTGTCTGTCTGTGGCACCGTAGAGCTCAAACGGATGGGCCGATTTCAATGCGGTTTTTTTTATTTGAAGGTTGATATCCGTGCGGATGTTCTTAGCTATGTTTGGTTAATATCGATTCAAGATGGCCGCCTCCACAAATTGGCGGACAAAATATTTCTTCACAACCTACCTCAGTATGGGTATCAAATGAAAGGGCTTGACCAGTAGAATACAATACATAAAAACAAATTTCTAATCCAAGATGGCCGCCACCACAAAATGGCGAATTAAATTATTTTTTTCACTACTACCACAATATGGGTATCAAATAAAAGGGCTTGACAAGTAGAATACTTTGCACTATGACAAATTTCAAATCCAAGATGCCCGCTACCACAAAATGGCGAAATACATTTATTTTTTCACAACTCCCTTAATATGGGTATCAAATGAAAGGGCTTGACTAGTAGAATGTTGTACGGATAACAAATCCGAGGTAGTCGGGGGGTTAATCAAAATTTTTAATTTTGTTCTTGTATCTCATACCCTCATACATTAATTACACTGTCCACTGTAGTGCAGACGTGTGCTAACTTTGGTGTACCAACTAGATATTAAAAAATGTGGTATAGAACCCAAGACACGAAACAAACCTGCACTACCCAAATGTATTGTGGTTATATAACTAAACGATTCCTTAAAAATGATACGATAAACTCTTACCAAGGGGTCAGACTTGAAATCTCAAGAACATAAAGATTAATTTTATTAATTTTCTTGCATCGCACAAAATTTTCTGTGTGAAGCAATAAAGAAAACTTAATATTTGTGTCTTAATTGACACAAATGTAAAGTTTTTTAAATTGAAAACAAAATATAGTATAAACATTGAAAAAAAGAACGATCCCAAACTGAATTCGAGTAAAATTTTGCTAGGTCTAATTCCGGCGTGCCTAATTTACCTAAAACGCTTCCACGTCAAAATTATAAATTGAATTTTATTAATTCAGGTATACGAGTAAAGAAAACATCAGCGTGTATTGGCAAATAAGTGTGCATTTGTTTGGGGGCCGCCATGTTAGAACGGGCGACCTCTCGCCTGCAGTTTGTCACAGAGTCACTCTAGTAAGAACAATTTCTGAGAAAAAAATGTCTTTCAAGTTAAGCAAGGGTCAATTATTTTATTCTTGACTATATATGTGAATGTTTGTTGCTCAATATCATTGTCAAAATTGAACAGAGTAATCAGAAATTTAGGACTTAGATTATAGTCTGAAATAGCACATAGGCCACTCCGAAAAATTTTGAATTGATTAGGGCGTTCTAAATTCTTAGCATACAACGTCGCAGGCAGAAGTAAACACACCAGCAAACTAATACTTCTGGCTTCGTGTAGACAAAACTAGCGTTGCGTAGTGTTGTCTACAAGAAGCTAGTTAGTACTAGTTTGCTGGTTTGCTAAGACTAGCTTGCTATCCTTAAAAAATTGCTATATCTTAAAAAACTAGCCTGGTGTTGCCTGGGCATGAGGCCTATTTATTGAAAAAAAAAATCCTTTGCTTTTTTATTGGTACACGTGATTTTAAACATTCTAACCAAATTTTTATTTTTTTCTGCTACGACTGGTATTGCCAATAAATTATTTGATTAAAACTGTAAACTATTCGTACCATTCCTATCATGCCATTTTCCCAGTGAAATGACAGAATATAGAGATAACCCTTATCTATGTGAGTGACGAGTGTAGTACAGTACTAGGTATTTGGACCCTTCATGTTCCAATAGCCATTTGATGCTGTGATGTGTTGGACAGGTGTGTTGCATTAGGAACATGTTCCTGCTCGTCTAAACTCTATAGAAAAGAATACTGTACTTGTAACAAAAAATCCACTGTGGCAGTTTCCCTACTACGTGTTTACGGTAGTAACTGTGGCGACGCTCGTTTTACCACTTGAGCCAGCATTGAGGCATTTACCTTTCTTAGGTTGGACTTGTCCTCAATATTAGACTCGTTGATTTATTACGATGTATGGTATGCTACTCAATTTGGACACAAATTTTGTGCAATACGTGTCGATATGATGTTTACATTTATTTACAGTATTACCACACGTAATATATATTGAAGTGCGATTAACTTTAAACGCATCATTATGACGCTTAGTATGAATCGAGTTTAACCTAATTTGGGATTTAAATTAAATTCAAAGTATCAATAATTGTTTACAGCTCTTTGTTATTTTATATAATAGTAATAGATTTACATATTATTATTAGATACGGAATAAAATGTGTACCATCTTACCTTACAAACATTAAATGACTATTAAAATATACATCGTGAAACTTCAATTGAAAAACTCAAAATCAGTCGCTTTATATTGAATTAAACCATACTTTTTTTGTTTTGGATAGTAAATATATTAATTAGGTTTATGGTAAACTAGCATTGCTTCACGGTTTTACCTGCTTAGTTTCCGTTCCCAATGTTTTCCCGCTATAAAACACCCACTTGTAATTCCAGACTCTAATCTGTACTCCAAATTTCAACACGATCCGCCCTTTTACCGCCTAACTAAAAGGCTTTCGATTTACTGTTGCGGCCTCTATCATTTCAAGCGGAAAGAAAAGAAAGAGGAATGTCAAAGCTAAGACAGTTAGGTGGTAGACCCTCCGTTCTGGAGTTCCGTCGTGATTGAGCACTGAAACTTTCGCATTTCTACTAGATATTATTATGATATATGATTTTAGATATAGTTTACGTATTAGTATGGTCAGTAGAGTGTGATTAATAAAGCTCCGTGCATTTTGCGCCAACTATAAGATCCGCTGACCCTTCAAAATGTATTTGGTAAGCAAATTATATTAGGAAAATGCATTTCCACGAATTGTCAACCAAAACTAAAGTTGTTAGTAATCAAAACAATTTAAACTTAATGATAACTCAATAGGTATCAAATTTTGTCAACAAGTTATTCATTATGTAACACCGTCTGTTTTTGTTAGAAAATCACACTAGCTACGTAAATACAGACAAAAACTCTGTCAG
Organism: Ectropis grisescens; assembly: GCA_017562165.1. Taxonomy (NCBI): domain Eukaryota; kingdom Metazoa; phylum Arthropoda; class Insecta; order Lepidoptera; family Geometridae; genus Ectropis; species Ectropis grisescens. Next base: position 16,936,826 of record CM029775.1, on the reverse strand, counting down.
ACTCGTCAGACAACAATAATTATACATACGTAAATGCTTGTATGAATATGTCCGGAAAATGTAAAGCAAATAAGCAAATTATTCTCTGACCTAGCACATGACTAGTTGTTTACAAAAACGACGGTCAAGGAGTCAGTGAAGCCTTGAGTATTGTGTACTTTAAGTGCGTTACTTGGACGGTAGAGAGGAAAGCCGTTGTCTTAGATGAGTGACGGGAAGCGATAACTGCAAGCAAGGCTATGTTGCTTTAAGACTCTCTGGGGAAATACCACACTTTTGCCAGTTATTTTACCGCCAAGCAGTAATATAAAAAGATCACTGTGTTCCGGTTTGAAATGCAATGTTTCCGGTGAAATTACAGGGCATAGAAAACATCTTACATCGCTGGATGACGAGCGCAACGCAGTGATTGGTAATGATTTGGACTCTTAATGTTTCAATAGCTGCGTGTCACTGTGCTGTTATGGGCAGGCATATTCGAGTAGATGTCCTGCTGTCCTCGCCACTCTATATTAAAAAAAAAGGTATTAAAAAAAATTGGCAGTCATAGGAACTGACGATAGAAGTGTAAACTTACATCTCAGAATTTGATAGCTTACTTCGGAAACTACGTGGGGGAAACCGGAGGGCGTGGCCATAAGCATGGCCATCAATACGTCAGCATTTCTTAATGGCTAATGGCCAGTGTCCCGAGTTTACCCGAAGATTTCTTATCATTCCCGAGCGTGACGCTAGCATTCAATTCACAGCCCACGAAAAATTTGTCTGAGGTGCGCCAAAAAAGTTCCATGTGTGATATCCGACTGTATCACTACCTACATTCGTTAAGCACATTATTCACAGCGTGGTTGTATGTGCTGTAACATTCACGTAGGACGCAAACACGCTATACTTAGAAGCTAGTGTAAAATCAAGATTGATTACTTAATTTTAATATTCCGTACACTGTTTTCGAGTGACACGCCAATTTATTTTACTGCTTCCTTGCTGTTAAGACATTGCAACTGTTACAAAAATGGGCTTAGATCGATTGTCTCTTAGCAGGAAGAGATTGTTAGATCCTGATTCTGATATCCGGGATATTTAAATATGGATATGGTAAAAAATATACCATAGATTTACGTATGTAGATTACGCCTCAGTGTTAGAAGGTTTTGAGACAAGACTTTAGTTAATAAAACTAAAGTTTACTGACAATTGCCTACAATGCACTGCATACTTAACTACGAGTACTTACGCTAAGCGTTTCTGAATTATCTACTGACTTATGAAGGTTTAGGTACAATTTTGATATAAGGTATACGCAATAATACAGCTTAAGGTGTATGTATACGTCAGTCAACCTTCTAAGACATTGTCCTACTAATTTATAAATGTCAATGTTTGTAAATTTAGATGTTTGTTGTTCAATCACGTCGTATCTGAACGGCTCTGGTAGAAATTTGGAAAACAGTTGGATTATAGTCTGGAAGAACACATAGTCTGCTTTTTATCTCGGGAAAATAACCAGTACGAGAACTATACGGGTCTAAACCACAGGGCGCCACTAGTATACTCGTACTATTTACAAAGACAACTCTAAATAGCCAATGCAACATAACCATGTTATTGTAGCGGAGGGACTCTCTGTAGAGTCCGTCTGGAGAAGGATCAAACCCTTGCCGTTTATTCTAAAGCTAAAGAGTTATGTGCAAACATAACTGCTGTTATCATAGATTATGAATCCAGTGCTATCTGTGCTAGGCAGTTATTTGGACTCTCAAACTTTTTAAATAATTATGCATATGCGTGACGTTGTGTTGTTAGGAACCAGTGTGTTATTTGGCATTGGGCAAGTGTCTTGTGCGTCCCATCACTTTATAACTAAAACAAAAAATCTTCTTATTTACAATAAATCACAATTAATTATTTTCCCTGATTATGTTTACCTTAATCACAGATATCACGATAATTCTCTTTTTCAGATTTCTGCAAACAAATTTTTTCCTTTCTAATTATTTTCTGTCGTTTTATTATATTAACGGTATATTTAGACTGGTAATTGAATTATCTCTTAGCCGGTTTTGTTTCGGCTCAGTAGAAGTTAATAAAAGTAATTTAAGTAAAGAGTAGTCAAATAGTATTTTTCCATTTGCCTTTTTGTTTTCTTTGAAAGACTATTATGGGATAACTTGTAAATAAATAACTTATCCGATTTAGGTCAATTCTCTACGATCCCTTCTGTTAAAAAAATCTGTCTGTCTCGTTGTCTGTTAGATGACATCAGTAAGAAACTAAAACTTAGTCAGCCGACACTGCATGGCAAAACAACAATCAGTCAGTCGACTCAGATTCAATTTTTACCATGTGATCATCCAAATAATTAGTCAGCCGACATCAAATAAATAAAGTATGTTTATTGGCCCTATATACAGACTACAAGTCTAAGGTGCTAGATTCTCCCTGTTGGGATTGTAAGGTCCAAAGCTTGGGAGGTAGTAGGTATAGGTCACTAAGGCCAACTGTCCATAGTTCCTACTTTTGTTGGTTGTCACTCCATCTGGTTATCATAATTACTTTATCCAACATACAGAAGCAATCTTGCATAATTATATATTCTAAAACCTAGCAAAGTTAGGTGTGGCTTATACTAGTCTTTCATGGCCAGTCTTTTGTGGTACAGTTTTATTAATAACCAGAACAGCAGTATATTGGCATATGATGTTCGAAAATTGTGTTTAGTTGAACTGTTGAACCGGATCAGGTAGTGAATGTATTTAAACAAGTTGTGGTTTATACATTTACAGATAACGTGTAAAAAACTTACTACTATTATTGTTTATAACATTATAGTTATTTCGTGGTATAACTCAAATAATACTTTAAACAATAATCATTGTATTTTATATTTTGTATCGTTTCTAGTTATCTGTAAATATATAGGTGATTATAACTTTTTAAAATACATTCACTGTACATGCTGTAATCCTTCATACTGACCAAGAGTGAGTAGGCGGACCCTAAGAGGTAGAGGCTGGACTCGAAAATTTGTGGACTATGAGTCGTTATTCTAATTCTATGAGTTTATTATTATTCTTATGATATGAGTTTTTTGAAAGCCTAACTTAAACGTGCATTTGTTCGACGCAGGTTTTGCTCATTTTGTCAAGAGTGACAAACATAGAGATGTTTTAATTATTATTTAGCTGCTAAACTTGACCACGTCATATTTTTTTGAGCTAATTTTTGTGATTTTTAGATTACCTCTACAATAGATAAGAGACGAGAAATATTTACCGCTACAAGTGGATCACTGTGCCGCGTGAGATGGACTGTACCTGCACATTAGTCAGAACTGTGTGCGAGCATGGAACGGGGCTACAGAAGAATAATTTAACTATATGGCGTACCGTCGCAGGGACCGCAGGGTTCGAGAATGCTGTATTTGTTGCACACCCTCGAGCTGATCGCCACCATACTGCTCAACGATTATCACATCAAGAGCAAAAAATACAACAGTTAACAGCTGGATGTCTAGAAAACTATATTTTCCAAGGTGACAATTTGAATGCATTGGTTCTCTTTATGTCCCGATTATTTCAGCGTCTTGTTGAAAAGGAATAATAAAAGTACAATGAGTTATGTTAAGCCCTGTAGTATATAAAAAAGAAGAAAATTGCCTGCAGAGTTTATCAATGCATATTGTTTGTCAAACAATCAAACCCTATCATCAAATAAATAATAAAAATGACATGTTGAAAACTGCTAAACAGTGTTTTTTTTAAGCACAATGGTCGGACTATTTGACGTTTGACCACCCCCTAGTATTATCATCATCATCATCATCGTCAGCCCATGTTCGTCCACTGCTGGACATAAGCCTTTCCAATATTGTGCCACCAATTCCGGTCCTCGGCTCTTCGCATCCATCCGCTCCTAGAATTGTGGTATAAGCATAATTATGGTAAAATGAAAGCATGATACTCGTAGCTAAAATTTAATTTATTCTAATCTGTATACAAAATCAATTTGTCGTAATATGTAATCAGTCAAGTTTGAACATTCAAACTTTGTATATTGTTTTAATCGATACTGCAAGGTTGCGATAAGCACCGACATTCGTAGTAGTCTTTTTCACAGAACACGAAATCAGGAAACGCACTAACTCGTACAATCGGATTGCACTCGTATCGAACTAAGTTTATTGAAGCATTATTGGTTACGTGAGCATCGTTGTAACCATTTATCGATATAATCTAAGGAAGCGATGCTAGTCCCGTCAACCACCGAATGCCTTGTAAATGTTGTTTGGATTGTAGTACAAAACATTTAACCAAAGCGATTGCAAAATTATGAGCAGAACACTTTATTCAAAACATTACACAGGACTTCCTGATCTAAATTATAAAACCCTTAACCATCAAAATAAAAAAATTTCACTCTATTGTGGTCTGGAAAAATTGCTCTTAGAGATGTTATATCACTAGTTTTTACCGTTTTTATTTCAGTATATAAGTGTTTTTAATTTGATGTGTACAATAGGCGTATCTAACTATTTCTTACCGTGTTCCAGTTTGCAACACAATGTTTCAAAAGTTTACACAGCAAATAACTACAAATCTCCGGCGACGAGCGCGTCGCAGTGCTAGGCAGTGATTTGAACTCTTCGTGTTCAAAGTGCTGCGTGAGACTGTGATGCTGTGGGTGTGTTAGTTCTTGCCGTTAACATCTTAACTTGTTTCATGACTCTTATCTTTTACAAAAACCATGAATAAGTTTATCATTAAGTTGGTTATACTGTAATCGCATCGGTTTATGTCTTGTACCACAAATGACGCGGTTGACATTGAACGCGCGACCCGATTAAGCATAGGCAGACGATTTGCGAGGCCGCGCCAATGTCCACTGTCCCACTCAAGTTATTGTCTTATTTGCAAGGAGCTACTAATAAATATGTACGTACATTAATTTATGAGTACTCTATCTTTATTAGTGGACCTATGACAGGCCCTGGATGGCGGCTACAACCTAATGAACTTTGGAAGATTGGATGACGTAATGCACTACTAAACTAAATTTATCAAAGTAGAGCACACGTCAAGCATATTTTTTTTACCTTTTGTACGCTCAGACTTGACCGCCATCTCGCCTGATGTTAAGCGACGATGCGGTCCACGACGGAGCGTGTTCACCTAGAAGAAACCGATTCACTCCCGATTTTAATTTTTTTTTGCATACCTAAGGCATAGCTGCAATTTTACCTTTTGTCAGATTTTTTTATTCAACTTAAGTAAAAAAATATTTAGGAATAAGAATAGATACTAATAATAATAGAAATAATAGATGATTAACCTCACAAAAAAATGCTAACCTCTTTATTTTAAGCGTATTTTTCTACAGAAATATTGTATACTTAAATATAAAGCTTAGAAATGATTATGTACATCTAAATTCTACATAATTGCGCAATAATTTTATATAAACGATAACGTTATGATGTACGTATCTAGTTATAAAGGTTTTTTGTCACAATTTTTCACCTTCAGTTACAAAATACAGACAAATAAGGAGCAGAGGTAAACTTTTTGCTCAATTTAGCATAAACAGCTAACAAAGCAAACTGGGCTCACAAAAAAATACAGAACCAGTTGTCGTATAAGTAGCGATTACGACACCAGACAATTATTATATAATCAACGACAAAATTGATAAAAAAAAGCTCACCAGAACCATAGACAATAACTAAGAACATACTCAATAAAGTCACCTGTCGAAGAAAAAAGAAAGACGTTAAAATAGGCCCTTTTCTTGACCTACAACGCCACCCTACTAATTTTATAAATGCGAAACCTTGACAGTAATAAATATACTAATAAATAGATACATATTAAAGACATTGTGTATTTGTGTCTAGCACTACTACTACTAGCACTGCTTCGCGGTTTTACCCGCGTAGTACTCTTTCCCGTTATTTTCCCGACTTAGAAAATAGTCTATGTGCTATTTCAGACTACATTATGTGTTCCAAATTTCAAGCAGATCCGTTCAAACATTCTGACGTGATTGAGTAACAAACATCCAAACTTTCGAATAATCGTAGGATTAAAATACTTTTGGGTGTAAGTATGGAAGTATATAGCAGCGGAAGTAAGCATCGTGAGGATATCGATGTGTGTGAAGAACTAAAACCTTTCGAAGACAAATCCCATTGAAATGTGAAAAGCAAAATAGCAGACTTTTTGTGTCCTACAATTGGGATAGATATACCTTAATACACAAAATATGATAAGGATTTCGTTGATTCGGGGTTTTCTTTCAAAAGGTCAATAGCAATGACATCCGCCAACCGGCATTTGACCAGCGTTTGACCTCGACTCTTAACTTCCTCCTCATGAGGAACCTAACAGCTATGTGATCTCAAAAAGTGGGCTGACGTCAAATCTTTGTTATTTTTAATTACATATCCTGTAGAATTACTAAGGAAACTACGCGTTTAAATCACTCTAATATTATAAAGATGAAAGTGTGTGGGTTTGTAAGTGTGTATATTTCTTACCTATAGTATCTCTGTAACGGTCAAATTAACTATTTACGTAGTCATTCTATTACTTGAATAAACACATGACTACTTTTTATCCTGTTCAAATTTGTATTTCCCGTCGGATAATGAAATGAAATGATTTATTTAATATGAATTGTTAAACTATCCAGATAAACCGTTTGGCGAGGAACACAGCTTGTACCTACTTAGTAAAAAAAACGAACCGGATCTGTTGAACTCAAATTATACATGCGAAAAATATCAGTCTAAAAATATCCTTATGTAATAATAATACATCACATTAAATTGACGAAAAAACATAATTCATTTGTTTTATTGAAATTTAGATGGTGTTTTTGCTAAAGTTCTCCATAGATGTCATCATTAGCTGGCAAATTATCATTTTTATTGGAACGTCGAATCGTTATTTTGAATTTAAAACATTCTTAATTTATCTACGTTTATCTACATTTATCTCACACAAATATATATCACAACCAAATGGAAGCCAGAAATTAATCTAAGATGAAGAATCAGATGACATAAATAAAAACCAGAAATTAATAGAAGATGAGGAAGAAGAAGACTTTAATCAGCTGACTATTATTTAATTTTTTTTATTTATAAATTAAGACTAACAAATTGTCCTGCCAGACATATTGCATGCCTCTCGCAGAGGCAAGTTTGTATGGGGCAACTTTTAAAATGTTTTGTATCATCTTATCTTACCTACAAACAGCAATAAAGATTTTTGTATTTGTATTTGTACGTGACAATTTTGATGAAAAAAGAGCAATCACAAAAGGAATTATTCTTGTTTTTTTTATTATTTATTGGATTAATTTGCTAATAAAAATTAATTAATTGCTGAATTTGTATTATGATCACATTATAAATTAAGTAATTAATCAAAATGTTGTGTGCCAGTAACGGCTTTAAATTAAAGAATTTACGTTACGCTTTTCTTTTATGAAATAGAGTTACGGGACGAACAATAAATACGCCTGATGGTAAGTAATGTGTCTGACCATTACATCATAGTGTCAGCTATTTTATCTACGTCTAGATCAATTATTACTTATTTCACTTTACGCATTAGGCACCTTCTTACGCACTCTATTTACCAAGCCTAATTTAGTGTTTAAGATTAGTCAATTTGATAAGCACCGTTTGTAAACGAACATAAAATGCTCATTTCACTTCAACTGTTATCTGTATAAAGGTTACCTAACTTTAAAACATGCTAAAAGGGTTGCGATGTATTCTGATTATGCGAGGTATTGCTACGAAGCGAGTTAATAGCGCGGCCTAGAGAAGCAGCGAAGGCTTAGAGGCGAAAACATCAAATTCCACAACTGTGATATCGTAGGTTCGAAGCCAAGCTGCATAAGCATAGCATAAGCAGTATTAAGCAGCCCACTAAATGTTCCCACTGCTGGGACTCGGGGCCTTCTCTCGCAAGGAGAGAGTTTAAGGCCATAATCCACCACGCTGGCCAAGTGCGGGTTGGTGGATGACACATGACCGCGAAAGATTCTAGGTACATGTCGGTTTCCTCACGATGTTTTCCTTCACCGTTTTTAAGGTAGCGGCATTACGCACATGCCTTCTATAAGACAGTGGTGCGCGTGGTGGGATTCGAACCCGGGGGCTCCGAATCGGCAGTCGCCGTTTTCCCGACTAGACCAGCCGTAACTTAAAGACCAGCCGTAGCTTAAGCCCAGCTGCACCTATGAGTATTTTTTCAAGAGTAGATGTACAAGTTTGACGTAGCTACTGACCCCAATGATAAATAAAAACATCACGAGAAACCCGGTTTATTCCACAAAAAACACGCGATTTGCACTTGGTTAGCGTTGTAGATTAATATCTAGACTATCTCCTTGCTAGCAAAGGCTCTGGGCTTCAGCAATGGGAACATAAAGTGGGCCACATTGTTGTCATTATTAGTATATACTTGAAATCTGCTTTACCCTACAAGAACTTTTATTTTTTGTGTCGGGGAAATGCATTTATGCAATTTTGTAATTTATGAAATGCATAATATGCATAATAATAATACATGTATAGTGGTGCTTTTATTATTGACTAAACTGCCACAGGATTCTCCGGCATAGCTTGGGGTCAGAGTTACAGGACTGCTCTTGCACTGGACCACGACCGTCTGACAATACCGGCGTCCTTGCCAGCTACCTCGCGGGGGGATGGACTCAAGCATTTGGCTCTATCTTGGCCCAAAAACCAGAAGCGCGTCACAACCACGGGAAGGTCTATCTCTAGACGGGGAGCCCCCATCTAGAGATGGCTCTAGAAATCTAGAGTACTTTTTGTCTAGAGATGAGCGTCTAGGCGTGGCCTTAAACGCTCTTCATTCCAGGCCATTTAAGTAGAAACGGAGTACTAGTCAGAGTTGCTCGTCTCCGTGTGCGCAGAGGAGCGAGAGGATCTATCGCACATTTCGCTCCTCGTTCGTCCTTCACAAGATGACAATCTCACAAAAACGGAGTCCCACGACCTCTGTCCACTGTTGAGTTAACCAAGATGGTCGGTGCCATGGTGTCGGATTTAGATGGAGGTCCGCTTTAAAAACAGAAAAAACTGACTTTACAAAATATATGGAATTACTGTCTTTTTTGCGGTCTGGTACCTAAGTAGTTTGGCCTTCCAATAAAAGATCTTCATTTTGATGACTACAACGCGATCAGTATTTCTCACTTATAATTTCTTTTAAGCAATTTGACTATTAATGGCTGCAAAATAGTAAAAAAAAACAATCAATTCTCGTATCTGTATTTAACAGTGGCCCAGAAAAAACAGATATTTTTTCCGTCGATATAATTAAGGAAAGGAAGATGAGGTACGTTCTAATACGAAATCAACATAATATGGCGAAAATTTCATACAAATTTCACACAACGTGAACACAACTACACTTCCGTCGTGAGATACGTTATAATAAATGACAGAGACATCACAGCAAATTGGCAGTAGATGGAAATGAGATAGCTATACATATCACAGTTACACGTTTGTTTAAATATTTTTTCGAGAAGAATAGAAAGACATACGAAGACACTGGAGTGAAAGAGAAAGAATAGCCGTTGCCCGTGACGTAAACATTGGCTGTTATTACTGCAGTCAACATATCGCTGGTCGTGTCCCACTCTTTCACGTCATGTATATCTGTCCCTTTTTACAAATGCCGAATTGTTTACAACAGAAAATATTATTTTAAATGAAATAATTAATGATTTTGTGTAATTGCTTATGAAAAGTGATGCCACGAAACTTTGTCTTGGTCTTGATACTATGAGTGCACCTTGTACACACACAAAAAGGCATTGTAACACCTCAAATCGAATTTCGTGGAGTTATTAACACACATGCGCTCCATTTGTCGCTCACGTTGCAACTGATCTCAATCAGGAGACGTCACTTAATTTGATATCGCCATCGTTAAGGAGCGTATGCCGCTTCTTATGTTTTTAAGAGTTCAATGTTTTTTTCCCATCCAATTTACAGGTACAAAATTACGTAATACACATATTGTATATCTTGCCAGACAAAATTAATTGTAGATATATGTTCAACACTTCATAGTAAATGATATTTTTTTCTCACTTAACTACCTGTATAAGATGCATATAATAAATATCTGCGACTAAGATTGTCATTGGACAAGGCCTCAACAGCGCAAGCCTTACCACGAACACTTATTGCGTAATTTCTGAGACAGTTGACAGTCAACATTTTGAATAATGTGACCGCGGTCTTATTGCCAGAGGATAGAGTTTACAGTCGCGGTGTATAGAATGTTTAATCTTTCTGTTTCGGAACTTCATCGCAAAGAGAGATCATAGTAAGTGATGTCTGACAGGCATCATGCGCAGGCGACGCGATACGACCTTATAGCGACTACGACCTTATCTGTGTCGCGGTCGTCAGATCACAATCAACCCGATTTATATTAAAGCCATATTGATCTACGCGCAGACAAAGTGATGTTCTATTTTGGCGTGTTTTGAATAAATCGGCCACCCATAGTGTCTGGACCGTTTCCTCAATTTGCGTTGCGTTTGAATATGGAAAGTTGGTGACATCTGGTCTTGTTTTTCAAGGAAATATTTTTAGGATGTTTTTTTTAAACTGCTTGCCTTGTCCCTGCATTCACTTAAGCCAGTCAGGAGCCAATTAATGGCAGCTATATTTATGAGTTGTTGCACAACGGGCATTGGAGATAGCTATGCTCGGAGTTTCACTGCATGACAAAATCCGAAACGAGGAAATCCGCTGAAGAACGAAGGTCACCGACATAGCTCTTAAAATTAGGAAGTTGAAGTGGCAATGGGTGAGCCATACAGCTCACAGAACCGATAACCGCTTGGGAGTAAAGGTTCTGGAATGGCGACCACGAACCGCCAGAAGCATTGTAGGACGGGCCCCCACACGATGGACCGATGATATTGTCTCAGCAACTTCCCAGTCGGTGGATGGAAGCAGCATAACATCGGTCATTGTGGAAATCTTTTGGGGAGGCCTATGTTCAGTAGTGGACGTCTGCAGGCTGCAAATGATGATGATGATATTTATTTTAAATTTTTATTAAAATCATGTTTATTATTCTATAGACGCGTATCCTACACGTCATCCACCAACCCGCTCTTGGCCAGCTTAGCGGATTATGACGTTCACTGTTTCTTTTTGAGAGAAGGCTGAAAGTTGCAGCAGTGGGACCATAAAGTGGACTACTTGTAATAATAACTAGCTACACCCCGAGGGTTTACCCACGTCGTTCCCGCTTCCGTATCCCGGCGATATCCTATGTGCTATTTTAGACTATAATTCTAAATTTCAACACGATCCGTTCAGCCGTTTCAAAACAAAAACACCCAAACTTTCACATTCATATTATCAGTAGAAAGAGCGACCGAGAGATTGAAAGAGTAACTAACCTTACACTAACCCATCGAGCAACTCGATCTTCCGCGCAACCACGGAAGGGAGTAGCCTTAGCCAAAAAAATAATGTTAAAATATTTCTGTCATTTCTTGCGGGAGGGGGGAAAGTTGCACACTAGCGCAAAGCCACACTATTCCATACAAAACATACATGTACCGATCCATTGCCGATCGTACTCACACAGGCAAATCACTAACACATAAAAAAATAAAGCACCATTCACAAATCTAGCCCCGCCCTCAGCCACAGTATATTATCAAACTCCGTGGTCTACGCGGACTTGTACTTTGACAGAGGGGAAACGCTGTGTATGCCTACTTCCTTCCGTGTTGCTCGCTGCACTAAACGAATATACTCGTATTATGCACTTACAACTTATACGATGAATCTAGAGCTTAAGTATTCCTAACATTGAGATTAATAGGTTAACTCTTTATTGCATTTAATTAAAAAAAAACTACAAATGAAAGCCGTGATTGGCAGCTTTATCGGTAAAAGAGACCTTTTTCAGGCAGGATGAAAAAGGAAAATGCTAGGATTGATAGGCGGGGAAGTAAAAATACTAAGGGGCAGTTACTTATAATTCTATAACTTTAAAAATGAACTTTAATATTACCAAATAAAAATAAATAAACTACAATACTATTGAACATAATATTCTGTACCTACATATACGAGTATCAACAGACTAATTTTATTAGACGGATTGTCCTTTACAATGCTGCCTGCCATTTACTTTTAACAAAAAATGCATGACAAATCTAAAACTAATTTGTACTCGTGATAAAGATTGGACGCGAATGATGTCATAGATACTTTGATTAATTAAAAATATATATTTTTTCCTGGTACATCTTTTAAAATCAATTCTTACGTATTAGAGTAAGATCCCAGGGCCGCCAGACGTCACGTATTTTCTGATGGATGAAATGTGAACCATTAAGTAGAGTTAGTACGTTCTAAGAACACACAAAAACAACTCCCAAAATAATAGAGTTTTAAAGCGTATGTTTAGCAAAACGGCCGACGGAAAGTGTCTGGAAGTATTAGGGCCTTATTTTTTAAGATATTGCCTATAATATACGTTAAAATCAGTTATCAGAAAATACGTGATTAGCGGGTAAGCATTTGTTCCTAGTACGTACTAACTCAATCGTCCACATTTTATCCATTCAGAAAATACGTGACGTCTGGCGGCTCTGGGATCTTGGTCTATATATTTTTTCCTAAATTGAAGCGACAACTATTCATGGTTGATGTTCCAAAGACTCGAACGACTCTTTTTCAACAAACAAAACATCTACTCTTTGGAATGCGTTGCCTGAGTGGACGTTTCCTAATGCATGTATATTTATAATTTGTATATATCTTCAAGTGTCGTTTAAATTACAGCTGGTATATTAAGTTACGGCTGGTCTAGTCGGGAGCACGATGACTGCTGATCCGGAGACCCGGGTTAAAATCCCACGCGCACCAATGTCTTTGTGAAGTCATGTGCGTAATGCCGCTAATTTAACATGGTGAAAGACAACATCGTGATGAAAACGACATGTACTTCTAGAATCTTTCGAGATCAAGTGTCGTCTACCAACCCGCACTGGGCCAGCATGATGGATTGTGGCCTTGAGACTAAGGCCCCGAATCCTCACAGTAGAAACATTTAGTGGGCTGTTTTTTCAATTGTTTTATGCTGTGCTCGTTTGAATAGGTCTTTTGGGTAAGCACGCTCCATCGTAGATCGCACTGTAGCTTAACATTAGATGTGGTGGTCAAGTGCAGTCTTATTATTCACAACAACACACATCTTATTGACCTATGATACACACTTAAGGTTTTTTGTTGGAAAAAGAATGCGACACTGTGTGTAAGTAATAAACCAGTTAAGTGCGTGTCAAGTAGATGCTTTGTGAAGTTCCGTAGGTTCTTGTCATAGAACAACAACAGATGATCAGATCTCATTGGCCATCGGCATCTGTTGGATGCATAATAAAAAAAATATTTGACAAATAAATAGGAAAAATTAAAGATTAACATATAGTAGTTTACGAATCACCTACATGACAAAAAATGCAATTATATGCATGAAAAGAAAAAAAAGCAACAATTTTTTTGTATAGAGTGGATGGCGAGCAAAACATGTACCTGGTGAGCAATACGGTCACCTATAGCATAGTGTTACGTAGCTAATTGAACATGAATAGTCTAAAAAAACCTAAATCATTGCTCTACACTGCACTGCATTGCACTGTATTCGTTACCCAGGTATATATATGATCTATTTCTAATTATGTTAACCCATAAAACATTTACTCAAGGCATATGTAAGCCGAAGCGCTCTCAAATTTTTTAGCTATATCATATCGTTTTAGACTCCAACAAACAAATTAAAATTTGATAGAATATATTGGTACTTACATTAGTTTTGTTGTGATTCGCAGTGTAACCAGCGTCATAACAGATATCCACGATAACTTATTTTCAAATACCATTTTGTAACTATATAATGAGAAGGAGGAAAACACTAATGGCGAAAAAAAATTCTTACGTCTTATCTCCTGTAATGTACTACAACTTATTACATTTCATTCAACTCCATTCAGCTGTTACAGAGATATGTAAGAAGAAACATACACACTTATACATTTTTTAAACTTTTTAATTTTGGTCTATACTCAATAAGTGTAAAATGTTAAATTCAAATAAATACTCGTAGTAGTGAGCATTCCTCACACGATAAAGTCTCTTAACTAAGACGCGACTACACATATAAGCTAACGAGCACAAACATGATAATGACGAAACTATAAAAGTTTTTACGAACAAATGAACCCCAAAAACGATGGTAACTCTGTTCGTACCGACCTTTAATCCCCCAATTAACGTATCCTTGACTAATGAGGTAAAAACTGCCACAATATTTTTATAACAAATACAAACGTGAAATACCTTCATGAACATTCGTACTCACCGAATTAAGCAACGCAAAAATGTTATAATTGCCACGATTAAAATCTCAAATTCTTATGCATAAATTAAAGTAAATATACTAAAATAACAAAATATAGCTAAGCGTAGTTTTAGACAGGGATCAAGGCTATTAATATCAATTTTATGGCACATATCGGTTTTATCAAAAAAGGTCTTGAAGTTTTAAGATCACTATTATAGAGATATTTATGTCTATTGAACTTTGTCAACGGCCTAAAATATCCATTAACGTGATCCAAATTATGTAAATCATAGTATTATCTGGTGATGAGGAGTCGTACAAAACACTTGATACAATTAATTTAGATCTTTAATGCGTTTTGTGACGTGTTTTCGAAACTATTGAATATTTAATACAATTTTCTATCTATAATTTTCTCATTTAACTTAAGCAATAGTCTAGTTTATTGTTGTAGTTGTGCAATAAACATTAGTTACAAATATCAATAAAAAATAAAGATATTACATGCATAATAGGTAATTTAAGAAAAAACTGGATTACGCTCTCGCTCGTAAATAGGTGATTTTTATTCAAACAGATAAATTAAAACGAAACATATTCAGGGTTTTGCACAAGAGAATGTACGAAAGATACTATAGTGTAGCTAAAATTGGTATGGTATATTTTTTAATTTCTCATTTCGTAATGTCTAACACGTAGAAAGTGGACGTAAGAGTACAAGCTAGTTAAGCGCATTTTAACCGACTTCAAAAAAGTAGGGGGTTCTCAATTCGGTTGAGTATGTTTTTCGTAAGTATGCATAACTCCGCCAATTGTAAATCGATTTTGATGGCTCTTTTTTGTTTGATAAGTAGATAATAAGTTCACAGACGGTCCCATATTAATTGTACACCTTCTAGAAATTTCCAGACTGCAGCAAAAGTAATGTTTCCTTTCAAAAATCCCAAGTGAGCTTTTTCTAATGAATTTCCCTTAGGTGTTTTGAATCAAGAGTGAATAAGTTTCTAAAGGCAATCCGTAACCCTCCATCATAGAACGCATTATCGCTTATCACAATAGAAAATGGCGGTCACGCGCTGACCTAGCAATAACTCTATAAAAAGATTACAAAACATCTATAAATTTACCATTTTATATTATAACCGTCGAATGAACTTGTCAATAATTACATTAATAAAACCAAGTACTAAAAACATAATAAAACTAAATTTATTACCGGTAGCTCTACCTTTATCATTACAAGCGATCTGAATAAGGAAATCAACTTGAGTAGAAATAACCTACAATTTATTACATTGTCTGAGATGTGACAATTGTAGTCATTAAAACTATGTTACGACATATAATTACTAGTGACTGTGCCTTTTCGCAAATCTGACATATCACGTGGCAATGAGAACAAATCACACGTTGACCCGCTAATCGTGACCACGATGACAACATTATTGCAAAAGAATAATTGTAGTGGAAGACGCAATTATAGACGAAACAGGCGAGTATTTAAATACCAGTACATATACCACCATATTCCAAGCATTCACTCAAGGCTGACGCGATCCAAATGATTAATTTGTCAAATTATAGAGCAAATTCCAAAGAAATTGGCAAATTCAAATCGGTGTAGAACTTTTTGACATTTGTTACGTCAAAAGAAATCATTTAGGGACTCGGGCTATGGCTAAAACCCCGAGGCCTAATATCAGAGGAAATTACGTAGCACATAAATCACCAATCATATGGTGCGATGTAGGCTCCTCCCCACTACTTTTACGTCATTTCCTCTGATTTTAGGACTCGTGTGTGGAGCGTTTTATGCTGTGTGCTTCGCAGGTGATTTCAAGACGGATCCTGAAATCAGCAGGTCTACTACGAAGTCCGATAAACGATATATCGGCTGAAGTTATGGACGTTTTATACCACGAAACACAATCGGTCGGTTGATCTGATCGGGCGTTTCGTTCATCCCGACCGACGCTGATTTGACAGTTTTTGTGTCATCAACCGACCGATTGTGTTTCGTGGTATAAAACGTCCATAACTTCAGCCGATATATCGTTTATCGGACTTCGTAGTAGACCTGCAGATCGATGAATTAAATCTTGATATCCTCAATTCGAGATTGAATTGGTTTCTTCTTGGCTTCTGTCATGCATTATCGCTTAGCATTAGCATAAAATCATTAGTATTATTATCATTAAAAAAAAACAAAGCAAATGACATAGTAAGAGAGAGGTACACAGTAGTGAGGCCAGGAAATTTGCGAATGATGATGACAATGATGAACCTGAAAAAAAAATTGGTTGCCTGTAAAGTCGGTATACGGGCGAAAGTTTTACGTGACAACGACTTTGAGTGGTAAAATAATTTTACGGAAGGGACGCGTGCCTTTCACTTTTTATGTCTGTCTCTCTCGCTCTTAGGCGGGCTAACCATGCCCGAGTGGAAGGGACGCGTGCCTCTCACTCGCTCTCGTTGTGAGCGCATAACGTGAGCGGAGCGTAACGCAGTTTCTTGAAGTGTCACCCGGCAAACCAATTTATAAGACGTTGTCACGTCAAAAATCAAATTTTTTTCCAGTGTCAAAACAACGATGCGTAGGCGGTTCTGTATGGCTGGTTTTGATGAGTATGATGATCGCTGATGATGTTGAGTATGTCATATGAGTATGTCATGTCTTTTTGGACTTAGTAAAAGGGTTCTGAGTTACATTTTGAAATTTGTATCTGATAAATATATAGATTTAAATTTATTATACGTAAGCTACTTTCATATTCATAGACATTTATTAATATCATAAATGAATAATTTTGTTTTGAATGAGCAGTCTCAGCTTCTAGTAATTAAAATATACTACGAAAACTACTGGTGGCATTACCACGTACCACAAATGAACTAGCATTTTGGTCACACAACATAGGCACCTGTCAATCTGTGAATTCGTGAATCTGTCAACCTGTACTGTTAGACTGCAGGCCCGTAAACAAAATTTATGGGTCATCTGATACAGCAGGAGACCTATGTAGGATGATAGAAGGGTATAAAGTAATAAGATTGAGCACTATGCCGTCACTTGTAAGCTGTCCAACTGAGTGCAGTTGTAGAGGGGGGGTTCTAAACCTCGATCATTTCTCCTTGTCGCATGATTTTACCGTACAAAAATCGCGACGCCGTACTAAAATCATGCGACAACGAGAAATGATCGAGGCTTAGAACCCCCCCTCTTCAACAGCACTCAGTTGGACAGCTTACAAGTGACGGCATAGTGCTCAATCTTATTACTTTATACCCTTCTATCATCCTACCTAGGTCTCCTGCCATATCAGATGACCCATAAATTTTGTTCACGGGCCTGCGGTCTATGTGTTACCTACCTGTCAATTTGGGAATTAAAAAAAACTGTAATCCGTGAGCATTAAAACATTATTTTTAAAATGATATGTTGGTGTGAAAGAACATGTTTATTTCAACAAATGAATATCACCGCCGCATTTATCGCACCCAATAAGAATTAATTACTATCGACAGTTTATTTACTTTTTGCTACAAAGCGAGTTATTTTTTTCGTATCAATGACCGATGTTTGAACTTAACTTTATTTGTGCTTTTATTACTATAATCACGATACTTTCTTACTAGTGCGTAGGAGTTTTTTTATATGTGATTAGTAATTAATTCACATTGGTATATCACGGTATTGATGCGTGGGCGTGGGTATTTTGTAATAAAATGGCGCCCATTTTGATGATGTTAACAACCCGGTTGCCGCGTTGCATCAAATGATGGTCTGAAAGTAAGAAGCGGTGTTGATATGCTATTTTTATTCTATGTAAAATGACAAAAATAATCAATGAATTTTGATCATTAGTATCATCGTAGTCTGTTCTGCGATTTTCAAATGACCATTAAGTAACTAGGCGTTGTACTTAAAGGTCATTTGAAAATCGCAGAACAGGAAGCCAAAAACGACGGTTTAAGTTCTTATAGATGAAAGCTAAAAATAGACAATACACAGAGTACATAACGTTCTTTTTACAATATAGAGTACAGAGACGAGTAAGAAAAGTACTTGCAGGTAAGGAAAAATCTTAGCCATAGCAGCTCATTGTAAATAAACGTAAAGATTACAAATCACTGCCTAACACGGCATCCCCTTGATCACGCAGAGATAATACGAGTATCTTATTAAATCGATTAATTTTTAGCCATGTAATTTCTCCGGAAACATTGCCCTTCAAAAAGATTTGCATGTGGTTGTTTATTTTATTATTTATTTATTTAATCAATTAGAACGGCATAACGCTAATTATACTAATGATAGATACATTCATTTTCTAATAAAATATTGTGAACAAAAGTATATGCAATCAATTTGAATGTAGACTCTGGTAAGAGCTACTACTAGTCCTACAATAGATTTTTTGCTATACTAGTTTATTTAGTTTCATGTCAATATTACTTAAAACCTTTCATTGTTAAAAATAGTTGATAATAATATCCTACAACGCCGCATCCAAGATGCACATGGTTTCGTAAAAATAAGCTAGCTCTGTAGGTGGGCGTTCTGGATCTACTGAGTACAAAATAAGCAACCGAGGTAGTCAAGTAATGTCACCGACTACAAAATAAGGAACTGAGGTTGATTCCACAGGTCCCAATGTCTTTTTGTAAAAACTAAGAATCCAAGGTAGTCGTTGATACAACAATTAATTACGATGACAGCAAAACAACCTAAGAAGTCAGTCTTTGGACTGTGTTTACGCATAAAAATATCACTAAATACAAAGTTTGAATGTTGCCATGTATTTACAAAATATGAAAATATTACCAATTACAAATAAATTCAATGTTGTCATTAACAAAAAGGCACTAGTAATCCTTATTTCATTATTTAAAACGAAATTCTTAAATATTTTACACAAAGTGAAGTCTTTGAGATGAGCTAATTGATTGGTTTGTTAAGTCAACAAATTAAGTTTAAGTATGCGTTCGTACTTGTTTTATTTAATACTATTGACTTCTTAATTTGTGCCAAATAATATTTGTCTTACGTATAGGTTATTAATAATTACACAATAATCAATATTTACAAACTACACACGAACCAACGCTAAATGTAATAAAATAAATAAATAGTTAACAATTAAAACAACAAAATAAAACTCGGTTTAGAAAAAAAGTGTATCGATTGAATGTGGAAGTGTGGAAAATTAGAAAGAAAAATAACGCTTTACAGTATTAGTTCTTCTGAGATTTCAGGTTATAACTTTGGTCTTTATTTCCAAAAATAGTGTCTCCGTCGCCCTTAACACAGAAAAACTTATTTTTCTGATGTTCGACACAAAAAGTGTAAACAACTACGTAATTATTAATGTAGTTGGAAATTAAAACATAATATTGTACAAAAAAAAGTTGTTTTGTTTGGAACTTATTTTATTTCGCCCTCTACACTCTACTCAGTACCTACTTCTATGTTCTACACACTCTCTCGGCAATTTCTGTTTTATTAAAAGCCTGTGTTTTTGTCTTTTTGTTTGTTTTAAAAGAGTCAATACCTCCCTAAGCCTCTAAGAAAGAAGTCTAAATCTTTAGACGACATGCGTCATCCACCAACCTGCACTTGACCAGCGTAGTGGATTATGGGCTTCTCACACTCGTTATGAGAGAAGGACCCGTGTCCCAGCAGTGGAATATGCTTTTACTGTCATGAAATTGTTAGCATTTTTTTTGGAATGAATTGTTTACTTTTTGCTTATACGGCGAAAAGGCGGCGGTTCCCGCCGTTGCTCCTTTCTTACTTCTAGGGATTGGAAAATTATAATTGAGTATGGCAGCACTGACTACAAGAAAAAGAGGAGAATTCGTCTTGTTGATTACGATAGCGATAATTTAGTTTTCCATTTTTCTATTTACTTCGTTAGCTTTATGAAAATAAATAAACATACTCGTAATTTTTCTGTGGCAGTATATACGAGTACATAGGTGTATCTGTGTTTCATGCGATGATTTTTGTGATTCAAGTAGGCAGGTGTTTTGCTTTCAGTTATTATTCTACAATATGTTTGCTTGAAGATACGTATGTAACCTTATAATGTCTAGAAAGCACACAGCCTCGCATTCATTTGCTTAAACTTTCAATTTGTTATGAATTTATGAACAAGTTTCGTGTTTTCTCTCAGTACCTCACTTTCTACTGTTTATTGGACACTACCAAGATTTGCAGTTAACAAGGGCTTATTGGTATACAACGCCTAGTGTTAAATAACTTAGTGTTAGTGACAGTTGTGTACGTATCTATAATTAAATAACTTTATTGATCCGATTTGAAGGGCAATGTTTCCAGAAAAATTACAGACCATAGAGATAAATGTAATCTTAAATCTTTAGGTGACGAGCGTAATAATTTAAGCTCTACATGTTTCAATAGCTTAGTGACGTTGTGTTTTTATGGGTAGGCGTGTTACTACCATCAGATACACGCCATGCTCGTCCCTTTACTTTCTACTGTAAAGCAAAACAAAAGGTGTGAAAAAAACTGTATAAAGAATTGTAACATTTATATACAGCTCTAACATTGTTCATTGAAATGATACAGTTGCAAGTGTAATTCATTATATTATTTACTTTATTGAAATTATAGTAAGTAGTTAAAATATTTAGAGTAAAACATATAATCTCATAGTGGATGTTAGTGATAATAAAAGTATGTATTTGCATTTAGAGTTTTCATCTATTTCCATCAACTAATTGACTGATATAATGCAAAAATCATGCAGTTTGTGGTCAAACGCAACAAAAACCAATTTTTTACTTTTTATTATTGTAAATAAAATGTAAAAAATTTCGTATATCGTTATATTGACGTTTATTTTCTAACTTCTAATAACATAGTTTAAAAATGCAACTACAAAGTTTTTCAAGATTATCTTTAGTGCGTGTCGCTTAGTTTAATCCCTCATTTAAGTATCTGTAATCACAGGTGGAAGTTAACTGTCAACCGTACCACTGTTTCATCACTCCACAGAGGAGCGTTACGCTAACGCTTTAGATAAAATAATTCAAAGATAATCTCATACAGAAGTGTTTGCTTTTTAAAATGATACAAAACCGTGAATTACAGTGGGTAGTGCCGCCGGAATAAACACACATTACAAAAAGGCCAGAGAAACAACTCTTACATGGTGGATGTAGCATTCGTCGAGTACGAATGAATATTATAGTTAGGACCTACCTATCTATGTATTTCAATAGAAGCATACTAAATGTTTGCAGGTATGATCTTACGTTTATGCGTATAATATAATTAGTTCAATTTGGTTCGAAGGGTCTTGCGTCTTTGAGGCTAGCTCATAGTTTGCTAGACCGTAAAAACCACATGAGGGGAACTGTCTGTGGCAGTTGACCTCAGATCTTTTTAAAATAAAGAATATAAGTCTTGTATAGGATGTAAGATGGTTTTACTGTTTCTTTAAGTTTTTGTTGCGAAAAATTTCATGCTTGAACCTTACGACATACGTACCTAGTAATAATTATAGGTTCAAAGAAAGACAATTATTAATATAATATGATTTGTACAGGTTAAAAAAAAAAGAAAGAAAAAAAACCTATTCATTCTGTTCATTTTAGGAACAGATTATAGGATCCGAATACATTTCGTGAAATAAATTGATTAGGAAATGTCGGATTAGGAATACATTTCGTGAAATAAATTGATTACTTCAGATTTGAAGTAGCTCAATGTTCTGCCTGATTTTTTTTTGTAATTGCAACAAATATTTACGAACATAAGATTTACGATTTCTTCTTCTGCTAAGAGTTATCTCTCTGTTACTAGACTTTAATCTGCAAACGTACGATGCTGCCGGTATAAATTTCCCTGGTGTTCCCACACATCGACGTCATTGTAGCCACGCAGATGGCCAAAACGCTAGTGTGAGTGCATGTGTAAATACACTTGTCTAAACGACCACGTGCCAGGGTATGCACTGTATTACGAGTCAATAGGGGTTGATATCGCTTGCAGTGGTATTAGTAAAGTGAGCTGATAAAGTTGTGTTACTGTACCGTATTGTTTCACGTTTACGCTTCTTTGTGTGGCGAGGTTAAGTAGAGCGGCGTTATCTCGGAACAGAGGTTCCGTTGAGTTCACCTGATTGATTTATTAAGTTCACAAAAAACTTGATAAGTTTACTCTTCGGTTTTTTTGGTAGAAAACTGTCACTTTGTTCAATTTAGACTAAGTACAAACCATGATGCAGTTTAAAACCATATTAGTTGTATTATCCATTGTATGCTAATATTAGTTATCAGAATGTAGTGTTTATAATGTAAAATTAACTTTTTTACATACATAACATACATATATAGTTATTCAGTCATTTGTTCATTGTTTTTAAGTGTAAGTTTTTACAATATTAATATAAAAACAACATAAAACATTACATAAATTAGATATTATAAATTAGAGAACATAGTATTTAATTTTGTAGTGATAGAGTTCTCTGCAGAGGGGTTATGGGTAGTTTACATCGACATCTTTGTCTGTTTTTCTACCATCTAGCAGTTTTAGGCAAATTATTAGTATGTTCCGGTTTGAAGAGCAATGTTTTCAGAAAAAATAGAGGATAATGAGACAAGTCAGCCTATATTCTCCGTGAGACGAGCACAGTGCAGTTATATACAATAATTCGAACGCTTCATGTAGCTTCAAATATCATCAAATAGATGCGTGGCTTTGGAGGTGTGTTATTAATTTATTAAAAATATAAAGTACTTAAGTTATTAAAAAAATGAATTTATTCAAAATTAAACATTTAAAAGAATTACAACACACGATTAAAAATTTTGTAACCTAAAGGTATTTAAATACGTACAGCGTAGTTTTGCCACAAGTCTATAAAACCTGATAATCGTGATGTAACATCATATGTTATTGGATCCAAAAGCAAATAGGTTTCATAATTGCCTACCGTGGGTTTAGCGCATTGTCCAGTGTAAATGTCATCGAACGGCGTTTCGCAAGCGTCAATCACGGGCGGTCACCTACTTTCGCGATCGGCTAGAGGCGATGCCGATTAGTGGCCACTAGGCTACATTCACCGAGGCCTCGAAGCCTGAACCTCTACGCAACAATTGTTTCTGTAGGAATCTTTTATTTATGGCAACACCGGTGCGCTTGTGTGCGCGCTTCGTACTCGTGTTTTACCTGTACTTACCTTTGTCAAACTAATTTTCAACTGTGACTGCACGCGATAAGACTTGTTTTTCTTTGAGTCGAACAGACACAGAAATGCTCTACCGGCAATAAGTCAACGCTCGAACTTGCCTGTTTGACAAGATTCCAACCGCATCTGTCCTGTTTGTTTATTGTAATCGGTTTGACAATGAGCTTAAGGTGCGGTTTCGAGTGATCTCACGGCTTGCGCTCCTCTGTGATTGTTCTCGGCTACTCGGTGTGAATGTGTTTGTGTTTGTATGATACGTCATGTATACTGTAGATTCGCCTCTTAGCATCCATAATTATTGCTTGGCGACCGAGCAGCTTAATGCTCTTTGTTGATTAGTTTTTATTTGTTATGTTTCACGCTGCGATATTTTAAATAACTCGCAGGTGTTTTATGGTCTGTTTTAACTGAATCTAATTTAAAATTGTGATCTTGTATGTTTACTGATTTGTTATTGTGTAAAAAAGTAAATAGTATTCGGTGTGGGCATCAATTAATAACAATTTATCTGTCGAAATAATAAATCGGTAATTAATTAAGCGGCGATAAGGCGTTCGCACGTCCACCGATAATTCGTTGACAATCCTAGTGTGCAGTGCAGATAACGGAAGGTCAATGGGAGACGTCAGACACTGAAATGCCGCGCATCGCTTCGCTGCAGGTCGCACGCAACGAGCGCG
Organism: Ectropis grisescens; assembly: GCA_017562165.1. Lineage (NCBI taxonomy): Eukaryota > Metazoa > Arthropoda > Insecta > Lepidoptera > Geometridae > Ectropis > Ectropis grisescens. The sequence continues at coordinate 16,912,496 of CM029775.1, read as the reverse complement.
CGCACTTCGGCTCTTAAAAACGAGACAGCCGTCACCTGCCTCGCTCACTCGCGTGCTCCACCGACTCCGACCTCCTTGGATGCGCGGCTCACAAGGTCGGCCGCCTTAATTAATAAACTCACCTTAGAGTATTTGAGGCCGATCTGACGACTACCTACAATCTCCGAGCTTTTGTCTAGTTATTGACCCGACCGTGTCGGAACGATAAAGGCTTTTTTATTTGAATAATCTTGAGCCAATAAATCCAGACCCACATCATCAACGAAAACGGGCCAGTTTTTTTTGGGAACATTTCTGAGGTCCGATATTTTTATATAAATTGACAAATTGTTTTACAGCGAGCTGACGTAACGAAGTTAACTAACCGGTAGGCACTTTACTCGAGTTACCTCACCGGTCTCGCTTATGGGCACTGTCGTCCGTTTATGTGTTAAACGGAACATGTTATAGATTTGTTATCAGTTAACTGTTGACAAGTGTTGTGATTGATCATGCTAATTACCCGCTGCGGCGTTGACGGCTCCAAAACCAATTGACTTTCAACCTTTCCGACAACATATTGGTTCATATCGGCAGGCGACATATTTAAAACCCAGGGACTTGTTAAGGTTTTGTGATCAAATCATTTCCATCATAACGTACCTAATGGTTACATACGTATTAGTCTGTAGGTGCTAGGCCTTGTAATAAAATAATAAATGTAAAAGCAAAAGTGAAAGTTACATATTTTATTATTATATAATAATAAATGGTAAAAGCTACGTCTTCCATTTGCCACTAACATTTTGAAATATCTTTGGATTTTTTAGATTACTAGATTTCCGATAAAATAAACTTGTTATTTGAATTCAAAACATCTTGTAAATAAATTAAATGTTAAGTTTGTGTTGTTTTAGCAATAATAGATTTGTTCTTGACCGCCAATGAAATCATAAAATATTTAAAAAAGGTAAACTGTAAGTGATGTACAACTTGCTTGTGATTGAGGGCTTCGAACCTTGCATATATAAAAGTGCTTCGAGACTTGCATAGTTAGAGCCTCCACAAGCTGTTAACCGGCATTGCACAGACAAATTCTTGTATAGTGGAAGATAAATCAGTGTAAAATCAATACGGAATTGTTCTGTATGTCTGTTTGCGCTTATGGGATAGATATAAATAGCGGTTTTGCAAATAACTGGACCGAACGCTGCGCGCCGCGCCGTATCGGGTCAAGACATAGCATAACATAGATTACGGTACATAGTATTAAGAACTTAGAAATATTTTTGCAACGAAATTACTTCTAAATATTAGATTATCCAGAACATTTTTAACAGTATATTTTTGTAGTGGTAACTCTATAGGCAAAGTCCGCCTGGGGAAGTACCACACACCTTTGCCAGTTATTCTACTGACAAGCAGTAATGCGCAAACATTACTGTATTCCGATTTGAAGGCCAATGTTTCCAGATAAATTATAGAAGTTAGAGATATAATATCTTAGATCTCCGGGTGACGAGCGCAGTGCAGTGCTAGGTAATGGTTTTAACTGTTCGTGTTCCAATAGCTAGCTGCGTGTCACTGTGCCGTTGTGTGGCAGGTATATTGATTACCATCAGGTACATGCCCTGCTCGTCTTGTCACTATAAGCTATATAGAAAAAAACTACTCTGCGCCACATACCTAACTAACTACTTAAACTAAGCACACCTTAATTATCCATAAACCAATGAAAGTCTACAGATATTAAAGCTGTTTAAGTCCACTACCAGTCGGAAGCGTGCCCAGTAAGCTGGCGGCATTACCACGCTGAATGGCAATGCTTAAGCGTTGGGCCAAATAAACACCTGCCAGCATTTTGGTCACGCGTTGTGTCGACAAAGCGCTCGGAAAGGCTTTTAAAGATGAGATGGTATGTTCTTAGTAGGTATGTAATTATTATTCTCAATAAGTTTGGGCTAGTAGGGCCATATGTCATCTGCGCTAACCTATTTTAGCAACTGCGGTAAGTCGCTTTAATAACAATAAAAACAGGTAAATTTAGATTGATTCATAGTTGATGTCAAAAATTTAATTAAATTTATTTCATTTATCCATTAATTGAACTAGAACTCTTTCACGTTAAATATTAATTCCTCTAAAAGTTTTAAACCATAGTATGATGATAGACAATTACAAGAGAAAGGGAAACTTTAGGTACTAATATTATAAAGCTGCAGAGTTTGTTTGAACGCGCTAATCTTAGGAGCTACTGGAGTGATATCAAAAATTCTTTCACCGCCTCGTTGAAAATGCATGCGATTCCTGATTCCCATATATATATATGTACCACGGACTAAACCGGGGCGGACCGCTAGTTAAGTAAATACAATGAACAGTCCGTTTTATAGTTTTAACTTCTAGAAAATAGGTTCTAAGGAATCAAATATCCTCATATCTCTTAACAATCTGTTTAATAAATGAATACTTATTATGACGACCAGTGTGAGCCTTCAGGATACCATCAGTTTCACATGACGCGTGAGTAAGTAGCAGCTAATCTGTGGCACACATTGTCGGCCGCTTATGTAAGTTGGAGCGTCTTCCACTTTCGAATCAAGTTTATTGACACGGCTCGACAAATGCTCGGTTCACAGTTATACCAACCAATTTAACATTGTACTCGGCTACATGATCAAACTATTGTTTGCCGAGGAAAGCAGCAAAAACACGGCAGTGGCACCACCATTTATGATTCAAAAATTGTTGTTCGGAGTTACATCGGCGTCTTGCTTTGATTGTTGACTATACACACCACAGTTCAGTTTGAGGCTTCTGCTATAGTAACTTAAACGTAAGCTGTTGGTTTAAACTTGCTGTCAAACTGTGACCTGATGGCCGAAACAGAGATGGGAATGCCTGATTTTATGCGAACGATTGTTTCCGGTTAAAATTGTAGTCGATTTTACATCGAGTAGAAGTGATGCTGATTTAAAAACATGTACTTCATATTAGAATACTGACATTAAAAAAGTGGTTTTCTCGGCTTCTGCAATCGAATTGGCTACTTATGGATGATGGTGACAGTGATAATTATCTGAGTGGAATGGAATCAGACAAGAATAGACAGTCAATTGGTAATAGCTGACCTAGGCTATGTTACAGCTGGTCTAGCCGGGAGAACGGCGACTGTCGATCCGGAGCCTCCAGGTTCAAATCCCACTACGCGCACCACTGTCTTTTTGAAATCATGTGCGTAATCTCATTATCTTAAAACGGTGAAGGATAACATCATGAGGAAACCGACATACGAGGGTCAAACTGAAAGTTCTTAGAAAATTAAAAACTGATTACATTAGCCAGTTATTAGTTTTATTATATATTTTCAAAATATTGTCCATTCACGTCAATACACCGCTGCATGCGATGGAATCACTGGGAAAAGCACTTTGCCCACTCGTTCTTAGGGGTCTCTTCAATGGCATCGCGATACGCAGCCACCGCTTCTTCAGCATTCATAAACCGCTTTCCTTTAAGTTTTTCTTTAATTTTTGAAAATAAATAAAAATCACAAGGCGCGAGGTCGGGGCTATACGGCGGGTGACCCAGTAATTCAACGTTTGATGTCGCCAAATAGTCGATCGTTCGCTTGGCGGTGTGCGATGAGGCGTTGTCGTGGTGAAGGAGGATCCTACTGCGAGGTCGTTTCTCTCGAACTTTTTCCAAGACAAGTGGTAAACACTTGGTAGTGTACCATTCTGCAGAAACTATTTTTTGATCCTCTAACACAATTGTTGTGAAATGACCTATCCTTCCAAAGAACGAGGCCACCATTTTTTCCCCGCACTTCGATCTCTCTTCACTTTAGTTGGCAACTCCTCGAAAGGAAACACCCACTGAGCAGATTGTCTTTTGGTTTCAGGATCATAACAGTAAATCCAGCTTTCGTCACCTGTTAGTATGTCGAACACAGCATTTGAGTCACCTCCGTTAAATCTTTCAATCATTTTACGGCACCAATCCACACGATGGAGTTTTTGAGCCTCAGTCAAATTATGAGGTATCCCCGGGCGCAAAGCTTCCTGACCGCTAAATGTTCGTGTAGGATTTTGTGCACTTGACTCATACCGATGCCTAAGCTTGTCCGAATCTGCTGATAGGTCACTCTTTTGTCAGTCTCTATCATACGCCGCACAACACAGATGTTATCTTCAGTCGTCGCCGTAGAAGGCCGTCCCTCACGTAAATCATCAGTGAGATTAGTGCGACCACGTTTAAACTCATTAAACCAGTTGTAAACAGTCGCACGAGATGGGGCTTCATCGTGAAAGGCCAATCGTAGTCTATCATAACTTTCTTGTTGACTTAAATGACATCGAAAGTCATAAAAAAATCATTGCACGAAAATTTTCTCGTGTTAAATTCATGTTGACGTGACACAGACAATTTTCAATTTGCCGCCAAATCGTAAAACAAACGACAAATGAATGAAGTATATACTCAGTAATATTGGCAAAGAGTTCTATTTTCAAATTATAGAATTATTTTTTTATTATATTGTTTATAAGTGGCCAGTTCTAAGAACTTTCAGTTTGACCCTCGTATACCAACAATCTTTCGTATCATCCGCTTACCCGTGCTAGGCCAGCGTTGCGGATTATGGCCTTGAGTCTCTCCTTGTAAGAGAAGGCCCCGAGTCCCAGCAGTGAGAACTTATGCTTATGACCTAGGCTGACGTATTTCAGCCAGATCTAAGGTATTATGACAAACATCGAATTCCAATGAGCTGTGTAGAAATACTCAGGTGAATAAAGGGAACGATGGGATGGAACATCCAAAAAATTTACAAATAAATTAGACAATTTTAAAATAAAAATGTCACTCCTCAAGCATTTTGTGAATATTCACACAACATGTTTACTAAATGTTTGATCTAAAGTAGGGTTTTATTGGCGTATTAAAAACTTATAATGTTTATAATGTACAGGACTTAATCACGGTTTAATTCATTGCTTAAATACCTCGGCGTTTCGGCAGCGTTACATCCGCCGTGGTCACGAGGTAAACGTCGAGGTATTTAAACAATGAATTAAATCGTGATTAAGTCCTGCCCATTATAAACATTATGTGTTCAAATCGCGAAAGTTTAAAAACTTATGACGTAATATACACAGAGCCGGCAACTTTTAGGGTAGATGAGTTCTGGAGACAACGGATCATTAAACGTATGTACGAGTAGTAATAAAAGTAGCAATACTGCGATGGATGATAAACAGAGGGTCTACCGCTTTACTAAAACTATCTTAGATTTAATATTGCTCTCTCTTTTCTTTTCGGTTGAAATGATAGGGACAGCAATACCAAAGCCATAACCGATTTAGTTAGGTAGAGGGTCGGGCTAGTTTAGTATCTAGACGATGTCTATTTAGGTACTCTAGATTGAAATACAACCTAATTGTACCTATTTGAAAATACAGACCCAGGTCCACAGTTTTATTATAGATTAAAAAAAAACAGTTTTTTTGGCTCTCGTAAGCTTTGAATGCATTGAACTCTTTATTTATATCAATGAGTAAATGTTTGGAAAATGACGGTTATCTCCCTTGACCTACGAAATCTTAATAATTTGTATGAATGAGTAGAATTGAAACGTAGAAGCATTATCATTCAATTAATGTGTTTCTGAGCAAAAATTAAGCAATACATAACTACACAACCATTAACATTCCCACCTTTGACATCAAATCGATAAAGTTATTTAAACTGTACCGTTTAACGTCTTACTTTTCATGATGAGGAAATAAATGATATATAGCGTTTAGGACTAATACCTGTTTGTTCAAACCCTATATGTCTACTCAGTATTTACATAACCCCGTAAATTATTTACAAAACCAACACTTAAGCTATCAATAAAGCTATTAATCATTCCCGCGGCTAAAACTGTTAATAAATTAATCCGGTAACAATTTATATACTTGTATCGAGATGTTTTATGTTAATTTTATGTATGGACCGCCCCCAAATGTATATCGTGTCGTAGAAACTGATAGACTAGTTGTGGATAACATAAAATTTGAATGTTCAACAGAATTGCCAAAAGCGTTTCGTTATAACGTGTAAAAACGGTAGTGAGTAAACATTAGTGTGTTCTGATTTAAAGGGCAATGTGTCCAGAGAGAAAACGGGCTACAAATATATATATATAAATATATGTACAGTGAACCATGGTTGGTAGTACGATCTGGTTGAATAAGATGAAGCGTCTTCTGCGAGCACTCTGCCAGTAAGAGTAGTCAGCTGACGGACAAAGGCGCTTGGAGGGCGCAAAAAAATGATCAGGAAAGATCGAAGTGACGCTTGACGCTGACGAGGACCTCGGAGGATAGCTCGACGTAAGTTTTGGTTCGTTTCCACACTAAGATTCAGGTGCGCTAGTCATCATATTGGTGTGCTCCAACGAGGGCCCGGAGACTGGCAAGTCGCGGGGAGTTAGCGGAAGGATGCGAGAGCTGTGGTCATTCCTGTGGCCTTAAGCAGCAAAGGTGGAACCCCGTGGAGGTTCCAGTCAGTAGAGCCACCACTTCTGGTGTCGATTCCATCATGGTCATAATTCACAAATACGTAAATTTCTCAAGGCGGAAAGGTATGTCCAGATATCTATGGATATGTCTTAATACATTTCTCCCACGTAAAAAAGGCTTGCCCAATTTTATACCACGGTAGCACCCCGTCAATTAATTAAAACATAATAAAATTTAAAAACTTTGTTTAACTTACTGGCATAATATTCAACTGACGGAATTTAATGTTTCCATCAAACTTAATCATTTACTATCTGTGAAATTAATCTTCATTGTGTCTATAAATTAATCCGCAAAGCACGCTCATTAAGTTTTTAACAAGCAATAAATCTAAAATGGCGTTAACTGTTTTGTCGTCCAACACTATTGTCCGTAATAACTGTTCGGGACGTTTGTTTGTGTATTCATCGCATCGACCCATATGCGTCCTTCTGCTGAGTTCAACTACACCATAGAATAGACAATATAGACTACTATACTATAGACAACTACTACTAGATGACCTTGCCTTTCGACCGGAGTATTCATTCTTGCATTTCAGCATTCATTGAGATTTACAAATCTTAGGATATATTCTGTCATATTGAGCGTCATTCATGTAACCAAGGTGGTGACTCCCAGCCTGGGTAGTTTTTGGTACAGATGAGATCCAACGCCAATCAGTGGGCCATGGGTACCTTTGCACTTACAGGTACAGGGCGGTTTATGCTTATTCGCCAATTGCTGCTTTACGTTTACAGAGTTGTATATTTTATTGTAAATTAAGTAAAATTAATCTTCGTTTTCATTGTAATTTAGTTTTGTTAAAATAGGTTCTGCCCGTTTACAAAAAAGTTTTCAAATCACACAGAAAAAAAAACAGAAGGTACAAGTACAAAGAAGGCTTATAGAGCATGCAGGTGTTAATATCACGTATTATTTAAATTACGTTAAAAGCAAAAAAAAAAATACGGTTGAAAATTCCGTCAACATAGGAATATGCCATCGTTCAGTTAGACTTACAAAACAGGGCGATTGGAAAATTTAGAATGAAATTTTAAATTTCTATACATTTTAACGCTACTACTAGTTCTAGTTAAAGCATGAAAACAGAAGCTTCGTTTTTGATGTACTATACGAACAGTCGGTCCAACGTATGTTTATTTTATTTACATAGTATGTTTGCACTCTTATGTCTGAGTAGTTACTGGCAAAACCGCAAAGTATGCTTACTCGTTATGAAGTGTGTAAACCAAACTATGATCTGTACTGATAGTGTGAAAAGTGCCTTAAAAATTATCGAATACTCGTACTAGCCGCCCGTATTTTTTTAGTAATTATGTTGTAATTTATGTCAACTGTACATTAATCAAATAAATAAATAAATAAATAATAAATAAATATTGGAGGACAATTCACACACAACACTATCTGACCCCAAACTAAGCAAAACTTGTACTATGGCGGCCCGACAGCTGATATAATACTTATATAGTTGTAAATACATACTTATTATACAGAGAGACACCCAGAAACAGTACAAATATATGAATTCATCACACAAATATTTGCACTGGGTGGGAATCGACCCATCGCTTCCCAGGCAGAGTTACTACCCACTAAGACACGAGGGCAGTCGAAATAAAAAAAAGTCAACTTTTGTTTCACGTTTTAGGTTTTAGGTTACTAATAATTTTTCAAGTATATGAAATGTCCATTGCACGTCTAAATTTTTTACTATAGCTGACAAAAGAGGTATAGCTATAAAATAGCTGAACTGATTTTGATGCAATATAGCTTAATAACACTTCCGAGTAATTCACCTTTGAAACAAAATAAAAAACTTAATCCAAACCGTTTCCGATACTCAATCAATACTTGTGTTTTGTTAAATACATTGTGTATGTAGGTCACATAGTAGATGCGCGCTTCCACCAGGTTTTGCCTTTTTACATGTCATAATAATTATTTATAATTACTTAACAGTATCCTGACACTCTACAGCTCGACACCAATATTATAAAGTCTTGGTGTATTCATATCGAGAGTGAACCGGTTTCTTCTAGGTAAGGACGTTTTGTCGTAAACTACATCGTCTCTTAACGTCAGGCGAGATGGCGGTCAAGTGAAAACCTATTAATAGCATTAAACATTGGTTGTCTGTAAAGTCAGCTGATTTACGGACGATAGTTTAACGTGACAATCCCATAACAAAACATTGATAGATGCAGCGCAAGTAGAGTACAATGAGCCTAACGGGACAATGAGCGTAACGGGACAATGAGCATAACGGGACACTTTCGTGCATGCAACCGGCGTTCGTCGATAGTCACGTCAAAAAAACACAAACCAGCACACAGGAAATGCGTTTGGACACCGTTACATATTCCTTGTTAAACATTACCAAAAAAACTTTTCTGATTCTTTGGAAAAGATTCAAATTCAACAAGATGGTAGCAGAAATGATGCCTATTTAAACTCGAGTAATGGAATCTATAGCTCATGTACAATAAATCCAATCACACAGCATTCCACAAAATGGATCGTCTAAGGTTAGGCGAGACTATCCACAATTCCACACACACTCATTGTAACATAACCAGTAAACTTACACATGCATACTACTCTTAACGCAAACGAAACTTTATTGCAAATGTATAAAGTTGATAGTAAGTTTGATGGAACTGGCGTTATAGTTTGTGAGGTGGCAGCATGTTTGTAAAGTAGACTGTAAATCGTTAGTCACCGACATCGAAGCGCAAAGATTGTGTGAATTCACAGATATGATAAACTGTTGATTTTTGTTTAACATAGATCCAGATTTGCAATTTTATTATTGTCGACTGTAAACTCTTTGTGTGACTGTTCGAAATCACATATTTTTTGGTGTTTTACCGTGGCATTACAAATAATCACTCAAAACTTAGCGAACCAAAGAGGTGATTTTTTCTGTAATGTAATATCGGTCAATTTTCAATATTTGTAACAATTTCCAATATTAGCAAATGGATACTGGTCAAGATTTTGGAAAAAATAGTAAACAAACGTCTAGTTGACTTTCTTGAGAAACATAACCTTTTAGCTGCCAGTCAATTCGGATTTAGACGCGGTAAGTGCACAGAGGACGCAGACGGACGCGAGACGGAGAGAGTGGACGCAGTGCGGGTTCTAGCGGAGACAGAGACATTGCGTTTGGACAAGGGAGAGGTGCGTTGCTGTGTTTCTTGATTTGGCGCGTGCGTTTGACAGTTTATCCCCGGATATACTTCTTCAGAAAATGGAGCGTTTCGGGGTCCGTGGGAAAGCTTTGGACTGGTTTAATGGACTCATTTACGGACTGGTTTACCTCAGTAACAGAAGACAAAGAGTAAAAATCGGAACGTTTCTCAGTGATGAAGTCGAGGTCTTTTTCGGAGTTCCTCAAGGTGGAATTTTATCTCCGACGCTCTTTTTTTTGTACATCAACGATCTGATGGAGATAGAAATAGCAGGCACCTCATTGATCTGCTACGCAGACGACACAGTAGCAGTATTTCATGATAAGAACTGGGCTCGGGTTTGACTAACTGCTGAGATTGGGATGTCTCGTGTTGCGCGATGGCTCGATGGAAACCTTCTGTCTTTGAACCTAGGTAAAACGAATTTCATTGGATTCCACGTGACGCGAGCATCACAGCCCAATCTGGACAGAATAAAAATCCACGGGTTGAATTGCCCTTTCTGGGACGATCCTGCAGCTTGTTTGCACTGTTGCTGTACCCAAATTGAGAGAGTTGCCTGCACTACATATCTGAGGATCCAAATAGACCAGAACTTATCATTCCAGTAACACATTGCTGCTCTATTCAAACGAGTGAGGAAAGGCATCTTATCATCTATATCATGAGGAAACTGAGAGCGGCCGCGACCAGAGACGTACTAGGCCTTGTTTACAGCTCTTTATGCCAATTGCTGATGAGTTACTGCATAGGTGTGTGGGGTGGAGCCGCTGCTAAGTACATACTTGCCCTGGAGAGGGTACAAAGGGCTGTCATAAAAGTTATGCTTAGAAGACCACGTAAACATCCTACCGAGGAACTGTTTCAGGAAGCTAAAGTGCTCTCTGTTAAGAAACTCTTCATCATGAATACTATAGCAAAGTCACACATCGTAGAGCAACACATTAACAGAAGAAAATTCCGTCCTGCCACAGTCTCGCTTCCGAAGGTCAAAACAGTTTTTGCGTCACGCCTATCGCCCTACATCCATGCCTTCACCTATAACTCAGTATGCAAGCACTGTGACCTAAAAGTTTTGTCACACAGAGAAGCCCGAGGCAGGGTGAGGGACTGGCTCCAGTCCTTGAGCTATAAGAAGTCGGAAGAACTAGTTAAAGTGTACGATCACGAAGTTGTGCCACAACACCCAAAACCTCACATAACATTACACTGCAAGGTTCCCCCACGATACCACCCTTTTGACTTTGTTGGGACAGTAAAGTAAAGCTATATGTCTGTGTTTGAAATTCAAATCAAAATGTGCTCACGCCCTGTCACTTGCACACCTCTCCCCTACACATAATCACACTTATTATATGTATATTTAATTACTCAGAAACTTTTCCCCAAATCTGCTACATTTCCACACACACACACACACACACACTCAGTCACACACATACATAAACACACAAACACTCGCACCCACCAATACACAAACACGAACTCCTGAGCTTCAGTAATTAACTTACTCATTTTTTCGACACAGATACTACGTAAATTAAATCATTTGTATTAATAAAATTATAAATTTATAAAGTTACCATTACATGTAATATCACCGTCAAACACGCGGAATTTGTGTAAACCTAACATACAATACCGGCCTGGCCGAGTTTGGGTTCCACTTCCTAGTTGTTTAATTGTAATTGTCAAACTTGTAAAATGAATAAAGATTTATCTTTTCTTAACACAAAGAGAAAGTTTTAAACTTTAAATCAATTGCTATTTAGAGACAATTTATTTGGTTTGTTTTTGATAGAGTCTCTTGAGTAAGACAAATTAGCACATATTTACATAGATGAGTAATAAAAGTGTTCAAGAGCGAGTTGCACTTGCTCATGAAGGGTGCCATAGCAGCAAGTAATATGTTTTAATAATGCTGTTTACTAGATCTTGTTCAAATCAATTTTCAGTGGAAGTTGGCATGCTGTTTACTTTGTCGTTGAAGCCAGTGGTTTTGGTGGAATTATACACCTGTATTTGAAAAATGCATGAAGTTTTCCCTCACGCTTATGAAAGAGATGCGCTCACTATAATGGTTTAGTTTGGTACAACAATAATTGATACAAGGTTTTATTTGTAAAGTGTACCTTCTGACTCTCTCATCTTTGCCAATCATCTCGAAAGCGTACCGACCAACCGTGCGTGTAGGCATTTACATAGATCGCGCCCACTTCATACGCGATTTTTGCTCAGATACCGCCATTATGCGACCAAAATATACAGATTTCACTCGACTGTAATGCTCTTGAGCCTCACAGTACATCTGAAATTGTTTGGATGTGAGGAATACAGGTTCTGCGGCCGGAATTCGATTCGTGGTAGAGGTTAATAAAGCGTACTTGCTACTTTATGGCTTTTTGTTGTAATAAATTTTAAAATAATTTTTGTTTTATTGAGACTCAAAGAATGTTTCGACAGTTTTCAACATTGAAATTTGCATTTTTTATACAGTTTTACTTTTTTAACATTGATACATGTATAAAATAAAAGATTAATATAAATTAATACATATAATATTCAACATCTTTTTACATTTTCACACTATAGTGATTAGTTTTTTTTACACATTTTTTGACTTTTTCAAAATTGGATTATTAATTTATTTACACGGTTTCGCGCTGAGATTTTTTTGTTACATTTTCGTACTTTTTCAACATTGCGATTTGCATATTTATACTTTTTCAGTAATGTGATTTGAATTTAATTGTTTTAATTATTTTATAAGAAATCAGGATGGATGGAGATTCTTGTTCTGTTTTTAAATAATTTTAGATACGAATGGCACACAACCCTGAAACAAGAACTACCGGTGCCTCTGTCGTTTCACTAAAACAGACCTTGTAATAGCAATAGCAAAATAAACTCTTTAATTTGAGAAAGCAATGGTAAAGTAATAGCCACTATTTTGTCTAGATATGTCATTAGTCTGCGGGTCTAAATAATTAAATATTTGTGGACATTTCACACACAACACCATCTGACCCCAAACTAAGCAAAGCTTGTACTATGCAAGCCAGATAGCTGATTTATTACTTATATATTTTTAAATACATACTTATTATACATAGAAAACACCCAGGCACAGTACAAATATTTGAATTCATCATACAAACATTTGCACTGGGTGGGGATCGAACCCACGGTCCACGGCTTCGCAGGCAGACTTACTACCAACTAAGCCACCAGGCCAGCAAGCCAGCCAGTTTAATGTAATGGTTTGAAGTATAGTTGTAGATAAATATGTGCTAGGCTTCTGTCTAAGAATTTTTAGTCACTAACACTAGGCTAGTTAGCTTCCCGCGCTTTCTACACTGGTACAGAATTTGGGGGCTCTCTGAGACCACTCTAATGATGAATGGTGAATAATATATTATATTTACCCGTAGCCAAAAAATCAATAATCAATTCAAAACTATAGATTTTAAAATTGAATATAAATTCCGTAATTGAAATTTATAATGAAAACACATAGTTTAATAACTATTTAATTCACACATTCGACATCGAAATTGAAGCGCATGAGAAAGTTCACTGTCAATATCAATTTAATCAATTTCCTCTTAAAAACTAATCCCCGAATAAACCACCCGAACTGCTCCTAGCGTAAAGGTTCCCATGACGCTTGCTGCGTACTCACGCTGAATAGCAATGGCAATCCCGTAATTACATATATTTAATTACCAGAAATCAACTGATATATGTACGCATAATATTTATATATTATAATCCAATAATTGTAGTTCCGAACATGATTTTGCCAACACCTACAAGATCCTAAAGGTAATTGGGTTCAGAGGAATTTTACTACGGAGTGGGAAGGGCTTGCGACTTGCCTACGCAATTCGAAACGATCGTAGGCTGGCGTAGGCGGAAGCGTGACGTCACGGCCCTACGAGCTGCTACGAACAGTTCTAGTACGATCTTCATAAAATTTAAACTGAGACAGAAATATGGAAAATCTTTAAAGATTTTGATAAGAGTAGTCTTTGTAATATTTATTTCTGTAATATTTATATATTTTTGAGAATTTGTTTAGTTAAGGTGTAAATAAAGAATATACATCAAAACTACGTAAGGCTATGAAACTGTAGTTTGGAGTTTCATAGTATTACGTTTCAAAGTTATAGGGTGTGAATTTGCATTTACTCATTTCCATATTTGTTGACGAAAATACGAGTACTTAAGAACTTTGAACTAAAATGACAAAACATCCTACCGTGTGAAAAAACCCTGGTTTATTTAAATACTCTGTTTTATACCTACTTTTCCGGTCACCAGTAATATTTCTCAGCAAGAAAATTCTAAATCTTTGCTTTATCATTTTCCTTTGAGTATGAATTTACAGAAATAGTTTAAAATTTTACAATTGTATGAAACATCTTACTAACTAGAGTTACGGCTGGTATAATCGGGAGAACGGCGCCTGCAGATACGGAAGCCAGGTTCAAAAATCACGCGCATCACTTACCGAAGTCATGTGCGTAATACCGCTAACTTCAAACGGTGAAGGAAAACATCGTGACGAAACCAATATGTACCTAGAGTCATTGGATTGAGATGAGACACATCTCAATCCAATGACTCTATATATCTCTATATATAAAAATGTTATGTTGGTTTGTGTACGCTTCAAAAACTCTAAAAGTTCTGCACCGATCGAGGTGAAATTTTAGAATGATATATAATCCGCATCAAGGACTGTTTTTATATAATTTTTGCATTACAATGTGCCACAGCGAAGCGTGTCAGGGTACAGCTAGTTAAAGATAAAAATAATTTTAATTACTATGTTTATGACATTTTAGACAGAATTTTTCTTGGTAGTTTTTCACCCGTCTCTTTCCCACTCATACTTGTTTAGTGCGTTCGCTCGCTCGCTCAGACGCTCAGTCAGCCAACGTCTCAGGTCGACACCGCACGTGTTTTATTTTCAAAATATTCTGGCACATTCTACCATGGAAAACATTTCTAAGGAATATTTTACAAGTACGATTCGGCCCGATACTCATAATCCCGAATGGACACAGTTTGACATGGACCTAATTCGTTGTATTAGAGATGATTATCCAATAATTTATACCAACGTTGAAGACTTGACACGTCATCAGCGGGCGGGAAAGGTTAGAAGCGCCTGGGAAACAGATCAGTGAAAGATTCAAGGAAATTTCTGGTAAGTTACTTATTTAATTATTAACGTTTGATTTAAGTTTTTTTTTGAACTTGAATAACAAGTTTCAACTTTATTATAGTCATACAATTTCACTCGTCTAATATTCAGAAGGGCCTTAGATAATCACCATAATGCAGCACAAACACAAATAATTACCTAGCACATTGCACTGTGCTCGTCACCTCGGGATATAAGATTTATCTCTTTGCACAAATAATTTCTACTTTTTATTTTATTTTCCAGGAACGTGCATCAAAGCAAGGTGGAGAAGTATATTAGACAAATTATCTGAAAGTAAAAAATTTTTGCTGACGGCAGCTCAGTTAATAACAAATTCATGGATGGAACGTTAAGTTTCTTGGAAGGCCAAACAAACTTATACGATCACCAGATTTCCGGAGGAACTTCTCACAATGATCCAAACAAAGAACACTCTGACGATGACTTAGAAACTTTAAATAAATACGAAGTAGATATAAAAGAGTCTCTTCATGAAGAGGTTGATATTGAAAATGAAGTTGTAGAAGTAAAAGACGAAGTTATTGGTTTTGATGATAACGTCACTACCACTGAAGAAGAAAATAAAATTACAACTCAAAAAAAGTGGACTGAAGAAGAACTATTGAATGCTACTCGATTGACCAAAGAAATGATTGATCAACTGATACTGATAAAAACCAGGAACATGGCTCCAATGGTCACGAATAAGTAATACAAAAAAAATATTTAAATTTTAGTTACTTTTAGATATTTTTAGTGCTAGAACTATTAAGATGCTAGTTCTAGTTAACACGAATTTGCCATTTATTCTACTGCCAAGAAGTAACAGTGTAAAATACTGTGTTCGGGTTTAAAGTCTCTTTAGTAAAAATCTTATATATATCGGGGTATCGAGCACAGTGTAGTGCTATACAGTGATTAGGATTAAATTGTTCTGTGTTCAAACAGCTGCGTGGTGTTGTCTTCTGTTATGGACAGGCATTGAGTACCATCTTGTCCTACTGGTCTCGTCACCCTGTAATATTAATTTTAAAAAACTTTCATTCCTTTTCTGAGCTGTGTTTGTTTATTATTTTTAGATTTCTAGTAATAAATAATACGCATTTAAGGTTCTTTAAGATGTTGTTTTGTTGTAAAATACCTCTAGTAAATATGGAAAAGAAAAGCATGACTTATAACTGAACTATCATACATTTTGATACTATTATCAAAATCCGAATGACTTAGACTCTTCTATTATTACGAATTAATTTTATTTGAAATGTATGAGAATAGGCCGTAAAATATGGTCCACACTCTCCTTAGTTTTTTAAATTACGAATTTGGCGTTAAGTTTTTCATGAAGTGTGCCGTCACTGAACAACATTTTATTTGGTTGATAATTTGATGGAGGTTTAACGTTAAACGGAGTCAGCGCGTTGCATTTCATATTTTAAAGTTATACATACGGCTCATCATAAAGTTAAACCGTTTGGAGTTGCCTTTGAAACAGTTTCTTAGTTAAAATATTTAGGATACTTAGTATTTGCCTGATACATACCGCGCCCATCGATATAAACCAGAGGATGTGCCCTGAGCACTTTGAAATTGGCAATAAACTGCGTCTCTGTATATATCGTAAGTGGCTTAAACACAACCAATCTACTTGACTCCTAGAATCGCTACCGGCGACATATGCATTGGTTCTACTTATTTTGGTTGTTGACAACGAATAGTGATAAAAACGTCCGGCGTTCACCGCTTCCTGCAACCGACTATAACGGAAAGAGTGAGCGCACTGTTCGCAACGATGACATAATTCCGTGTGCCTGTAGTTTGGGATGGCACTCATAGTATCGATGGCCGCGCCAACGCTACTCATTAAAATGCTCTAGTTCTTATGTTTACTATAATTTGTGGCTTAAAAAGTTATTGTGTTACGTTGCACATTGATCATGTACAATAACCATACATTTTTGAAATATATTTTGCTATGGCCGTCTCTGACAGATGCAGTAGTAGATTAGTCACGGTTTAGACGTCACAGTGGTGACGCCTTCACTAAAATCGAATACCATCTGCACTTATGAGAGTTTTGACAAGAGCAGATATAAAGTAGATGGACAGATGACCTCACAAAGATTGCTGGTAACCGCTGGTTACAGGTTGCCCAGGACCGTTCGTTGTGGAAACCTAGCGGGAGGCCTATGTTCAGCAGTGGACATCTTGCGGCTGATGAGATATAAACGTTTGTCATTGCCATTAGCTTTTGAATGACAACATCGTGAGGAAAACTACATTTTCCGAAAAAGAAATTTGTCGGGCGCCATCCGCCAACCCACACTTGGCTTGTGTAGTGGATCATGGCTTTAACTTTCTACTTGAGAGGGAGAGGGCGCTGAGTACCAGCAGCGGGTACGTAAATTGCAGCGTGTCTGCTTGCTATCTTTGTGTTTATTATTTAATAGGCATCATGATGACTAAATTGAATTTCTCGCTAATACGACTTCATAATATTCGAATGTTTCTATTCACCTTTCATAATATTATCAACAAAATAATTTATTAAATTAAAACATAATTTTATAACTAATTTCTTAAAACAAACAAATAAATAAGAGGAAATTGGCGAAACATCAGCTAACCTAGTTGATCTCGCAAGCGGCGGAGCGCAGACCGGCGCGCGCGCACTCACAAACACCGTGACGGATTGGTCACCGTCTCTCGGATCGCAGTTTCAATTGTTGTGAACTGGTTGCGACTTAATATTTGTGTTACCAAATTTCTCTGCCCACTCGTATGTACCGTAATCGTAAGCGGTACGGTTCACAGATACAATCAAATGTACTTATTTTGGACGAACTTTCTAGATCATTATTTTTTCGAATTTACGAAATGTGAGTATGAATTTTTATTGGACCTGTTTGGTAATTTGTGCCGTCGTGGAGATTAAAAATTTAGAATGGATAACGATTTCATAGGCATTTCTTGCGTTTAATGATACATACGAGTAAGTATTAGATATCGAGAATGTTCTATGCGCTAATTACGTCTAGATTATCTTACAACTACGCGAAGTAGAATGAACTCGAAATAACTACAAACAATGAATTAATTACAAAGTTCATTTGAAATAAACACTATTGCATTTGAGAATATTTAGTATCTACGACTGTTCAAATATGATGAAAATACAAATAAACCTTTGTTATTTTATCATTACTACCAGTTAAAGTACTTATCAGATGGGGTAAAGTTTGCTCTTTACACGCACTTAAAAAATAAAATTAACTAAATGGTCAATGCTCCCAGTCCCAGCAGTGGGAACATTTAGTGGCTTGTTTATGATGTTATTATGCATTAATTCATTGTTGAGTTGCTAAAAATGTAGTGAAAGATCCGTTCAAAAAATAGGGCATTAACCTGCCCCAGAAAAACAAATAGACGTGTCTAGGTAAAAATAATAAGCAAGCCCCTGTCATAACAAAACGAACTAATAAAAACCAGCGTCAACCTGCGATTAAAAAGATACCATCTCCCCAATCTCCCCCGAATTGTGTGTGGTGCGAGATAACACGGCACTAGGTAAATATTTTCCGTGATAAATGCTTTACTTACCTGTCGCGACCGCAACGCGCGCTTTAATAATAACCGTGATATTGCGATGATACGGACTGGAAAAACTCGTTCGGCGGATGTCGATATCCTTATAGGCCCAAGAGTCGATCACCCATACGAACAATAATACGTTTCATACAACATACATTGCGAGAACTACTCAGCGATTCAGAGAAGACTGGTTCGCCCAGCCAGCAATGTATTTTGCACGTGGAGTCACGATTGTTACTTGTTTCGTGGATAAACGGTCTGGATGAAGTATAGTACGATGCCAGTGAGTGGCTTTCATTCATACCGCCTCGAGCCACGTTCCACACGAGATCTCATCTTCCAATTACGGACTACATTCGTGTGCCGGCCGCTGCGATTTTTGTCATAGCCGTTAATATTTGCGAGTCAGTTATATTTAAAAAAGTTTTAGGGAATTTTGTTTAGGTTTAATTTACCTTTAAACGTGTACATAAGCTTGTGAAACGTAAGCAACTGCACAAATACACGATACTACTCGATAGTAGTATGAAAATGTATTTTAACAGACGTTAGATTGGAAGCAATATGTCTGCGTTGCTCTTTACAAGCTAGTTTTAGGTTTGTTTCCACAAAAAGGTCCATCGTGCTTCATCATAACATTAACGCTAAGCCATTGTTATGAAACAGACAAAAGTGGAAGGATTCTCATAAGCGCCACTTATTGAAGGTAAGTTTCGACATATGAACATTTTCGAGGGCCGGTCGATTTGGCGAAGCATTGTGCTGGTGTATTACACAAACAGTACTGAACGCAATCGCTCAGCGTTTCACAATCGCGGGTTCGCCGACCGACACCAATACCTAAATTAATTTTCTTTTCGGTCCCGCGTCGCTGCGACTCATTGTTCAATTTGAGACTACGATTTTGGAGCACCGATGTGCTATTTGGTGACACGGACGAGAAAGTAATCTCTAAACTTGTTTACCGACTGCGATACATTTGGCAATGAGCCTTTCTCTATACTCACCACATGATTAACTCGAATGAGGCGGTTAAAGGTTGCTTAGGTTCAAGCAAACGTGATGTCGTTCTCGTCATATCATATCAGTCTAAACTACGTCACAGCTTTACGCATGTGTATAATACATTTTCATGTCATTTTTGCTTTTCCTAGAAGCATAGTCAGTGCTTGAGCAGACTTAGAATATTAAATTTCTTTTCCCATTTCTTTAAAAAAATAATTCAACTTGTTAATTTCCGAAATTTACATAAAATACATTACACTTGTAAATTTATTACATGTGTTAATCTGTATTTACTCGCATTAAAGAACAACCCAATTTCTTATTATTTACTTGACTTCAACAAAGGTATTTAAAAAAATAAATAAGAAAATCAGTTACCAATATTAGTGTGTGTGTCTGTGTATATACATTTTGTATATTTTACAGTATGCCAACTTTCCAGGTTGGTGTAGAAATTGGCCGTGTGTTGTGGTTTATGGCATACGTTGATATGTCGGTACATGTATATGTTTAAATGTGAGCCGTTGGTAATATTGTTATACAAGACGATTGAGAAACAAAAGCTGGCAGACAGTCTCTGCTAGCAGAATAACAATACACTTACATTTACTTAGGTGCAATCAATGTACGTGGATTTAAATCAGCATATGATAGCACTAACCAGTTAAAGTTGCCCAAACACACGAGCCTGACATTTTATAACTGTAACAAGGTCATGTACCGTTCTTATTGGGGAATTATTTAGCTGTGTACTGTACATGGTCAAAATGAAGAGGTTTGATGGATATGAATGTCAGAGCGAAGGTCGCAATCGATTTTTGTATCCGTTCGCGTGGCGTGAATAGAATAAAAACAATGCAGCGAAAATATCGATTGTTTTGCTCAAAAGTTTCTCGGTATCTTTGTATTAAAGGGATCGAGTTAGTTGAACGCTCTTTTGCCCTTTCTATTGCCTCATGAAATATGAACGAGACGGGTGAAATTCAGTCTGAGTAATCGTTTTATGGAGCTAAGTTTAAAATTTAGCTCATCGTCAGAAATGGCGTGGTGTAAAACAAAGACGAGAGGTAAAGTCTCGGTGAATTTAAATATACCGAATACTAAACAAATCGATTAAAAAATTACTACAAGTGGATTCAACGTATGAAACAGAAATATACGTGCGTATTTGCAATTATAATCAATCTGATTCATGTATTAAATCAGCTATTTATACAATCTTGCTTAGTTTGGGGATAGTTGATAAAAATTCCAGCAATATTGTTATGCTGTATATGTATTATTATACATTTCATTGAATATTAATAGTTATAACAACTAAATTAGTATAAAAAAATATGTTACATCACAATAAATATTAAAAACCAACACAATAATTGACTGACAATAATTGAGGTTAAGCAGGTGTACAAGATACTCTGGTAAGTTACGGCTGGTCTAGTCGGAAGAACGATAGCTGCCGATTCGGAGGTCCTGGTTCGAATCCCACGCACACTACTGTCTCTTCAATATCATGTGCGTAATGCTGCTAACATAAAAACGGCGAAGGAAAACATAGCGAGAAAACTGACATGTTCTTAGAATTTTTCGAGGTCATGCGTCATCCACCACCGCACTGGGCCAGCGGGATACATTATGGCGTTAACTCTCTTCTTGCGAGAGAAAGCCCCGAGACCTAGAAGCGGGGACATTTAGTGGACTGCTTATTATATTCTGTTAACAATACCTATGTGATATTGGTAAATCATTAACAGCTTCAAATTTGCTCGTCTCACCAAGGTACATATAAAATACCCACACAGATACAGATGGAGCAATTGGCAAATAACACGAAAGAAGCAGTTGCGAATTCGAAACGTTTTCATTGCATAGCTGAGATTCCCGTGTGATTGCTGTAGCCATGGTGCTGGCTTTCCCAGCGATCCGTCAGTTGCGTTCGTCCAAGGAGTGGCTACGTGATCTGCGCTTGCGACATTTTGACAATACGCCAGTTTATGTAACGGTTACTCTCGGTTTACTAACTATATAGTAATCTGTGCTGGTTACACCGTGCATTCTTCGCTTTTTGTTCCGGGATGATAAATGAACTCGAGACACTTTTGCGCCAGTTTTGTTTGTCACAAATATCTAAACTTTCTGTGCGCGCGTTACTTCACCTACTTGTGTAATCGTAGTCTCGACTATGTGATTAGTTTATACATATATTATACTGTTTTCGGTTGTTGGACATTGTTTACTGCTTCAATGGTAAGATGGGAATTCGACGAAATGCAACTTTTTAGGGAAAATCCTTGACAAATAAATTTACTAAAAATAATTAGAAATTAATCTTAAAAGGTATAAAACCATTACAATAAACACGCAAACTACTGTGTTTATTCGGATTGTATGCGAGCTTCTTCACTACTACTAAGAGGTCCGCCCCCGCGACAGTGGCTAGGGACAGGACGCGAGCCTCGCACTACCTCGCGCAAAAGCACTTAGACTTACCACTGTATTTCTGATATTATTACAAATTACAAAGTGTATAAAATTTTAATTACGTTAATTTACAACCCTAGTTCGAGACAGCTTAACCAAGACAGTGAAAGACGCATTACTAGTTTAAAACAATTAATACGTTTTATTATTTCCTGTGAATGTGCCTAAATCGGCCGTGCCAACACAACACAAAACACTTAAATGTCATACATCATAAAGCAGCCACTTCTGCATTCCGCCAACGTAAGGTGAAAACAGCAACAAATGTTCATTAATTTCCTATTCAACTAAAATTATTAGTTCCATGTGGAAATAGGAAATAGTGCGGATCGCGAGTAGATATAATATAGCTAAACTTTCTCCGTTTGTTTTGATGTTAGCGGTGCCGGCGCAGGCGTCGGTGTGATAGGCGTCACTGCCTACTTAGACTGCACAATCGTAGTATACAAACTGCAAAGCAAACAATAATAATAACCGATATTTTATTGTAATCATGCAAAAAAAAAAATGTATAAGTTTTGATGTTTTTTGCTCGTAACGTAGGAACGACTGAATGTATCATGAAATTTGGAATCCAGGTATATTATAGTTTGAAATAACACATAGGCCATTATAATACAGGGTATATACTATGGACAAGATCTAAGGTACACACCTGCTCAGTAGTTACAGTTACCTATCCATTCAGTTCTGTTCCAACTGCTGAGGTTTGGTACATTCTCTCACATGCAGAGAGTCAAAGCTATAACCTGCCAAGCTGGCAAAGTGCGGGTTGGCAGGTCACACGTCCGCGACTGATAAGTTTATCTTTTCTTTTATGCCGGCTTCTTCAAAATATTTTATTCACCGTTAAAGGCAATGATAAGCTTATACGATATGTACACCCACACTTGGAATCAAACACACGCAGTGGTTAGATATCTGGTGGTCTAGAATTATAAAAAAAAGTGGTGCAGGTGGGATTCGAACTATATAAACCTCACGCTTAAGAGAAAACACGGTGTCGCTACTAAACCACCGCTGGATTAGTATATAACACTTACTTTAAATACAACAGTTGCAGCTATCAACATCAACAGCCCACTAAATGTTCCCACTGCTGAGACTCGGACCTTCTCTCGCAAGGAGAGAGTTAAGGCCCTTATCCACCACGCTGGCCCAGTGCTGGTTGGTGGATGGTTGCAGCTATGCTTCTTATATAATAATAATAAGGAGCATATTTCCTGATTTTGCAGTCTCAAATCCCTGAGAATTTAAAACTAAAATCAAACAGGTGATTAGTCAAGCCTGTTTTGTTTCAGCATCTGACTGTCCATTGTGCAACTAGCTCTATTTGATTACCTTCCATCGAGCTATTTCATACCAATTGTTACTTTCATTTCGACGAGACGCGCAATACTAGGGCTACGCAGGTGTGATAAGCTAAAACACTGTTTTTACAAGTACAAACATGAAATTACTTACGTGAATAGTCAAGTAGGGTTTATGGGAAGTTGACTTTTGTTAGAGCACAGGTCTTGGTTCCACCAAAATGATAAAATCTGTAAATACGGTTTTGATTTTCTTTTTAAATTAGTTTTTTTTCGTAATTCTTATGTTATTTTGATTGACGTGTACTCGTAATTAGAATTGCGATAAACACATTCACTGGATAATACTGATAGTAGACATTTCTCAAACTTCACTCGCCACTAATCCATTGGAGACATAGTGGAGTGACCATCTGATATCTGAATCATATGGCAAAAAATTGAATCCCGCATCAATCTTTTAAAGTTTTTTTTGAAATCCAAATTTGACATTCCCACTTGCTTTAAGGGTAAATGGAAACATCGCAAGGAAACCCGAAAAATGTATATTTCGTCGCATGTCGGCCTTCACCATACTTGGCCAGCTTTGTGGATAATGGCGGTATGCCTTGGCTATCTTCTTGTGTGAGTGAACAATAAGCTCCAGTAGTTAGAATAATACGTCTTCTTAAGAATGTCTTTTTAAATATGAACTAGTTGGATGTTGGATAAAACTGCTTTGCAAATTATTTTACACATTAATTTATTGTTAAAAATATTAATTTTGTGCATTAATATAATATTAAAAGCCTGAAATGTTGCTGGGAAAATACTTACCTACTTTCATTTCAATTGTCGCCATCCTGAGCCAGTATAAGCCAATTATCGAAGTGTTTGTCGAGGACGTCCCTTCATCGCTTAGTTGGTCTAACATTATGTCGATCGCACGATCAGCGGGTCTACCACCTAACTAAACGTGCTTGGGATTTGATATTGTTGTCTCTATATTTTCAACCGAAAAGAAAAGAGAGAGAGAAAGAAAGAGCTATACCAAAGCTAAGACAGCCTTAGTTAGGCGGTAGACTCTCTGGATGCCACTGTGGTGATCTCGTATCAAAACTCATCTATGCGGCAGATGTGCCGGCTCAATTTAACTAGTTATTACGTTTGATGTTTCAAGTTATTGTACTTACATTTTAATAATATTGAACAGTAATTTTAATATCTGACTAGCTTTAACCCGCGGCTTCGCTCGCGTTCAGTAAGTTTTTTATTGTAGATTCCTACTTGGATAGCATGAGCGTCAAATAATAACATAACTAATGCTCGTCTATAATAGGCCTAAGGGTAGTTTATGCGTTATTATGTATTTTAATTCCCTATTTTACCATCTTAGGGGTTGAATTTTGGAAAACTAATACGCTCATTATTTTTAATGTTCATGCAAATAAATGTTTTAACTGCTATAGGTTTACTATTGACCGCAATGTCGACTAAAGTTAAGTGATGATGTGATCTACGGTAGAGCTTGCTATCCTAGAAGAAACTGATTCAGTCTCAATTTGGATACACCAGCGTTGTAATCATCATGAAAAATCCATTCAGGCAACGTGTTAGACTCTCCACTTAGTCTGTGAACGCCTTTCACAGCCTAGGCGTTATTGTAACAAAAGTAGTCCGTCGAAGCTCTTCGTCATAGTCTTTAGAACATGTCCAAGGGGTAAGAAGTTCGTACAAAATTTTATCCACTATTACGTACCTAGTATGAATTTGAAAAATATCCTTCTTTCTTGCTTCATAATATAAAATTTTCATACATTTGCTTCATAACATAAAATTTTCTCTTCATACACTTTCTTTGGGATTAAATTTAGGAAAACTCTGTTTTACATAGCTCATTATTTTTCCGTACTCATATCCTACAAAGTTTAAAGCAAATATGTCGCAAGAAATAAAAATGTTCAAACAAACTTTCTTCTCTTATTTTACTACATTAGACGCTGTATTTTGAAAAATAAAACACTGAAACACATAACTCATTACACATATTAGCCGTACTCAATTTATACGAAATTTCATTCAAATATGTCCAAGGAATAAAAAGTTTCATAATACACACTTTCATACATATTTTCTTTAGGCGTTGAATTTTGAGAAATCCGTCCTTAGTGAATATGTCTACGTCATCAATTTTAAGTATGTCTTAAGGGTACATCCTGTGCGTTATCATAAAACTTTCATCCCCTACTTTAAGCCTAGGGTCTGAATTGAAAAAAAATGTACTACGTAAGTCATTATTATGGCCGTACTCAACTCTTACAAAATTTGATGCTAATATGTCCAAGGAATAAAAAGTTTCATACAAACTGTCAAACCTTATTTCACCCCTTTCACGGTTGAATTTTAATAAACACTGTAATATATACCGCATGATATTCCCCAAACTTAATTACATGAAATTTCATGCAATTATGTCTTAGGAATAATAAGTTTCATGCAAACTTTCATCCCCTATTTCATCTCTTTAGGGGTTGAATTTTGAGAAATCCTCCCTTGGTGGCTGCCTACTGCCTACGTAATAAAAATAATACGTGTGTGAAAAAATTTAGTATGTCCTAAGGGCTTATCCGGCGTGTTGATATTTATAAAACGTTTTTCCCCTATTTAACCCGTTTGAGAGGTTGAATTTTGAAAAAAAATATGATCATAACTCATTATTTTGGCCACACTAAATACCTACGAAATTTGGTGTAAATATGTCCAAGGAATAAAAAGTTTCTCTACAAACTTTCATCCCTTATTTCATCCCTTTGAGGATTGAATTTCTAGAAACGCTGTAATATGTATCTCATGATTTTAACTGAACTCACCTTATATGAAATGTCATGCAAGTATGCCCAAGAAATATAAAGTTTCTATACAAACTTTCATCCCTTATTTCACCCCTTTGAGGGTTGAATTTTGATAAACGCATTAATACTTACCTCATGATTTTAGCCAAACTCTATTTACATGAAATTTCATGCAAATATGCCCAAGGAATAAAACGTTACGATACAAAATTTCATCCCTTATTTCTCCCCTTTGAGGGTTGAATTTCGATAAACGCTGTAATACGTACCTCATGATTTTAACTGAACTCACCTTATATGAAATGTCATGCAAGTATGCCCAAGAAATATAAAGTTTCTATACAAACTTTCATCCCTTATTTCACCCCTTTGAGGGTTGAATTTCGATAAACGCATTAATACTTACCTCATGATTTTAGCCAAACTCAATTTATATGAAATTTCCTGCAAATATGCCCAAGGAATAAAACCGTTTCTATACAAACTTTCATCCCTTATTTCACCCCTTTGAGGGTTGAATTTCGATAAACGCTGTAATATGTATCCCATGATTTTAGCCGAACTCAATTTATATGAAAGTTCATGCAAATATGCCAAAAGAATAAAAAGTTTCATACAATCTTTCATCCCCTATTTCACCCCCTCGGGGGTAGAATTTATCAAAATCCTTTCTTAGCGGATGCCTACGTCATAACATCTACTTGTGTGCCAAATTTCAGCCTGATCCCTCCAGTGGTTTGGGCTGTGTGTTGATAGATCACTATGTCAGTCAGTCAGTCAGTCAGTCAGTCAGTCACCTTTGAGTTTTATATATATAGATTTTGACAAAATCTTTACAAAAACTTTTCTATTTCAATACAATGGTCATTTTCACTGTACTTGTTCTGTCTGACCCCGAACACAATTACCACATTCCACTTCTACGGTGATGTACATTACCATTTTCTTAGACATAATTACTTTCACGGTGGTCGGCTTGGTTTGACTTGTCTTACTTCCTTGAGTCATTATATTTATGTCATTGATAATTACTACGATTATTATTTTGTTTTGATCAACTGTTTAGCAAAACAGCTCCTTTTATGTTGTTACTTCTGGGTTTCCTGCTCTTCGGTACTACTTGAGGCCTTCTCTCATTAGAGAGTGGAAACCTTGATCCACCACGATGATCAAGTACTGTTAGAATGAAGTAGAAACTCTCGGCTGATATCTTTTTTGGAACACATCATTTTCTTCGCTATTTGTTAAATTTACTTCTACGCGTTAAAATCGGTGGTTATGGTCAACTTATACATCTGCGATTGAATAATGCTCAGCGGCGTATGTAGTGACCCCACTTAGATTTGTAGAAAAATCCAAGAAAAGTGATGATGATGAATTAGTGACCCATTATCATATTTTGTGTTGTGAAGTTGACATCATTTCTTTGCGAGAAGAGTTTGTTGTAGCTTAAATATTCTTCCATTTAATACGAACTATGGATGACCATATCAAATATGTAAGAAAACAGTAATAAAGTGACAACAGAAAGACGAATGGAAAACTATAGCGGAAACTAACCTATCCTAAGAAGGATACGAATGATACAAAACTATATAGGTCTACAGTCTACAGTCTACAGTATCTTAGGTAGGTATCTCAATCAGTATCTGCGCATGAGCATACGTGCAGTTATTTATAAAATGGAGCTACTAATTAAGTAGGCTATCGGACACATGACGGAATTGTCGGAGCGACGCAACATTTATTGTTTATAAATTCATTCTGCTGTTCGTCACAGTAGCCAATACAGCACTCGTGCCCGGCCTCCAAGGTCGTATTCGAATATAGCTCAATATTCACGTGTTTCTAGAAGTATGTTTAATTACTATACATATTACGCATATTAACGAAGTTCAAATAAGCCTTTGAATGTTCTATAGTTCCAAATATCTTAACAGGTATAATTGATATGCAAAAAATATACATATTTCTTTAAGTAAGGATATATTGATCATTTACGAGTATCTACGCTATCCAATTGTATGTGTGGTCGGTACAATTTATAATATACTTTTTCCATTTACCTTTACTTTTAATTCTATCTATGTTAACGTTTTTAACGGTTATCTAAAAAAACATTAGTTATTCTGTTTTCACTACATCACTGCACATAGACTACAGAGACATTAAAAAGTTAATTAAACGCTAATTTTGTCAAACATGTGCATATTATGTAGCAGTATTGGAATATACATTGTGTAATAGTCTCACCAGAAATATTATTTGTTGTACGGGGTTTCTCATAGTTTTGTTTTATATTTTTTCCTATAATTAATCCTCATGTCCTCCTACTTTTGATTTGCATCGCATTAGCTCTAATCAAGTGACACACCGAAGTTCGAACAATAAGATTCAGTTTTAAGTACATAATCCTAAATACGTTACAATTTTTTACTCAATACTGTATGCGGAAGAAAACGTACTTTGATCTCATAAATTTAGACGAAGTACTTAGTCCGTAACCGATTGATACAGATTCTGGCAAGTTCGTCGTCCTACCCACTGGCATCGGTATGGCTCGTTCTAAAATACGGCCGCCAGTCAACTTGTATCGTTTAACCGCGAATGGTTATCCGATTAGTCACTGAAAGCATTCCTTGGATTCCAGTCTGCAGTAAGCACTGGCGATTGAAGGCGGGAATCTGATCTGGGGCTTTGTTTCGATTTGTGTACTTCCTAGCTACGTCTCGCAGTTTTACTCGTTGTACTGTCGTCAATTTGTTGTCTGTGGTAGGACTCTTTGCAGCTTGGGGAAGCACCACACCTTTGCGAGGTATTCTACCACCAAGAAGTTATATGTAGACATCACTGTGTTCCAGTGTTGTTACATGGGGCATAAATACAAATCGGCTTATACATCTGGGTGACAATCGCAGTGCATTGCTAGGTGATGTTCAGAACTCTTCATGTTCGAATAGCTGCGTGGCGTGACACTGTGCTGCTATAGACATGTTGCTAACAATCAGGTACATACCTTGTCACTCTTTAATATAAAATATAGTAAAACAAAAATCTTGGGTGTTTTCATCTCGGATCTATGTCGCATGGGCCTTAGAGTCTGACTGACGGAAAAGGTTATGGCGTTGTATTGTTTTTTTTAATTTCCATGGGAAATAAAGACATTGCGAAAACAAAGCACGAAAAAACAAGAAGTTGGGATGTAGAAGGGATGGTCTGCCTGGGTTTGTGATCTTTATAAAAATACATCGGAATTAGACTGCAAAATTTCTGAGTAGATACATTGTCCAAATTTGATAAAATAATCTAGTCTATGGCTTTGTAACTTTAAGTTGACCAATGAACTAATTCAGAATAATTCAATACTTATTTTAGGTTACCTGAAAATAATTGCTTCCAGCGACTTTAACTTGCAACTTGATTTTTAAGGTTTTGTAAACGTTATTGTTTTGTTTTATACTTAAGTGCAATAAAGTGTTAGAGTACCTATCTATCTGTATTACCTAATTGTCAAACATTTCACAACGTAGGGTACGAATCTCGTCAAAAGTGAACCTCAGGTGCAGCAGGCTGTGAAGGCGACACACTGAGACAATGACAGACATGCTCAAGTATCGACGCGCGTGGATGCACCTCGCTTCAATCGCAAGTTGCAGCGATGCGCGCCCGGCGCCATCGTCACCAGCCACGGAATGTTTGAAGACAGAAAGGATGTTTCGATGACGTTGACAGACGTATATTTTTTGACATTTCTTCAATTGGCTTTCTTTAGTGTGGTTTTCAAAATAATGGGGCGTTTTCAAGAAACAAAAAGACCTGTAAAAGACAGTTCCCTATTTCACCGTTGGTGGCGCCTGTTTATATTGTTGTTGTTTTCCCTGTTTTATGTTGTTAGAGAAATTTCACAAAAACCAACAGTGTTGCCACACTTGGCAATGTTTTGAACTATTTTTGACAAGTCTTTTTGCGTCTGGAAAATGCCTCATCAAAGGGGTAGGCCTTTTGAGATTTTTTTTAGATTAAGCGATTAAGGTAACCATCGTGAGGAAACCAATTTCTTCCAAGCATAGATTTGCAGGTCGAGTAACATTCAAGTACCGAGGTATTACAATGTCAAACGAATCTAAGAGACAAAATTGCATTTTAGTAAAGCGTAAGAAACAGGAGAAGAGCTAAAAAATATTAGGACTACGGAATGACTATTCTATTTCTCTTTCTATGCATCGCAGCGCGCCATCTTAAATTTATCGAGATGCGCCTGCGCATTTGCAAGGAATGATTTTGACAGATGGTGAATAACCTCAATACATGCCAATGCATCATACGATATTCGTACATTAAGTTAATAATACCTACCTTGTAGTTAGCTTACTGTGGTTTTACTGACAATGGACAAAAGCCATGGGAAAGTACGGTATGGCCGCTTTCTTTTCCATCAGTCAGTGTACTTATAGTTTTCTTTTCGACATCATTATAAAAAATAGAAATTGTTGACACACGCTGCGTGTAAACTTGTAAGCCAATTGGATGTAATTCTAATTAAAAAAATGATCAAATTTGATGCGTTTAAATTAATAGCTAAAAATGCGGTAAAATACATCAATATTTTATATAATTATTAACACTTGCGTTATGATTGGATTCACTCATATGGTCACGTATGCTATTTGAAACATTAATAATACCGCAGGTTATTTTAGTGTACCATTTGAGTTAGTTTCAAATTTGTTCTATTATGTCAAAGAACAAGACCCCTTAATACAAAGGTTTTAAATTATGCATTCGTATACGACTGAAACTGCTCTGTTGATTACATTTTATCTCAGTGCCAAAAGAGGCGTTTCATAATCGTTACAAATAACATCGATAGTTTTAGGCATTGTAAGTATACAACGAAACCTCTTTATTTAGTTACAACAAATCCGCCGCTTACCAGTTCACTTTTCTGAGTTATTATCTTTATGATTTCAATATCGTAATTCCTAATTCCCCAATGACTTCAGTGAGCATTATTAACTTCAGTTTATTATGTCTGCGATCTACAAAGTTCAATAACTTCAATGGTCAGGTGTTCCCATAATCACCTGTACAATCCATTGTCCCTCCAACGGCAAATCCTCTAAAAACAAATAACAAAGTTCAAGCATCTAGTTCAGCCAACCTTTACCGGCATCTGCATAACTGAGCAACCACAGAATACTTGAGAGTGCAACTGTTCTCATTAGTTGGCGTCCGTTAGTCCGACCCGACTCCCGCGCACTCGCGCAACGGGATCGCACCGACCTCGCCTGTTTATTATTTGAATTTAGAATTTATTCGAATTTTGAATAACGTTTAGTGAGGATCGTATGTAAGCGAAGAACAAATAATATACTGACTGCTCCGTAATACTGCGTAAACGATGCCTAATACGATGGTAGTAATGAGTAAACTGAAGTCCTCTAAGTACCTATAGGTAAATCATTTGAATTCAGAATTTATTTAAATTAAGAAAGTAATAGTTAGGGAGAATCACATAAGTATGAGAAGAGACTAAAACAGAAATTCTCGTTTTTTGGTACATGCAACAATGTAACTAAATGGTTTGCCTGTTTTCGTTTATCATACTTACTACTTAACGTCACAATCTTTGTTGTTTTTTAATGTTATTCCTTTTCTGGACGAAAATCAATAAAAAAAAGGAGAAAAATTTAAGGCAGTTTATATACACGTACTCGTACATACATAATGTTGATTTGGTAATTTCGTATTTTTTTTAATTCCAAAGCTGCGATATCATTAATTTTATTTTTTGATTTGAATACTACGTAAACATTTACTTTACCACTGCTACTCCCTTCCCGGCTCACCTCGCGGGGGATTTGGCTCCAGTGACGCGCCAGAATCCAGCGGCGAGTCATCTTCTCCGGAAGCCCTATCCCTAAGGAGGCTGCCAGACGGCCCTAAAAATTCGACTCCCCAGGTCCTACAGTGGAGAAGGGAGCAAGCTAGAGTGACCACCTTTCGCCTCATTGGATGAGCAAGAGGTTATCTACGTTTTCCTATCGCTCGTTTCCCTCACGCTACCTTTCATTGTCGAGCTTCTTGGCTAAGATGGTCAGCAGCGAGGGGCGTGTTCACAAGATCGCGGAATAGCCACGTGTCCACCTCAGTGGTCCACTGCGATTCCATATCACCGCTCTTGTCCTTCCACTGTGCACTCTGCTAATCACAGTGCTCACGAAGGGTCCTCCTCTGACACACTTAGGAATTTTACTTAGCCAATAAACTCTTATCCGCCGTGCAACCTTCCCAAGTCTTACAGTCTTTTTCCCCTAACTTCTAGACGCGCTGCTCGAAAAGCGAGGAGCGCGATAGGAAGTTATCTCGCTGGCCGGGATTAGCCATCACAAAACAAGATGCCACCGAGACACACTTCCTACCAATTAAGCCACGACGAGGCCAGCCTATAAGTAACGTTATTTTCCTGATGCCTTACAAGAATATGTCGAAATAAATCAAAGCACTAGACTAAACTACTAATTGGTAAATTAGCTTTCATTTTGTTGTACTTTTTTTGTATTTTATAGCTATAAAGTAAACTAATCAATCAACCAAAAAAATATTCATTTGTTTTACAATAAGATTGTCTCACTGGTAATAGTACTTTAATCAACAACGACATATACCCTTACATGGAAATAATGACACGTAGCCAAAATGGGAACTAACGCCGTCGTACAGCCAACCAGGGTTGCCGATGCCCGATTTCCCGATGCCCACCTCACCCTGCTGACAATGTCATCGAAGTGCCATTATTTCGTGGTACGCCTATATTTGTAAGCTATATATAGCTGTAATTAATTTGTAGGTTTATTTTGTCCCAAATTATGGGAAGAGCTGAGGCAGAGATTTTGCCAGTTAACATAGTTCACATTAGAGGCACTGTCCGTTAGGCGCAGCTTCCGCGCAACGGGACCGCACCGATCTTGTCTGTTTACTATTCCGACTTACAGTTCCAAAGTTACTGCTATTTTGTTAACTTGTTTGTAAAATTAAGCTTAAATCTTTTTTTAACTGTAATAGTTTTACACTTACTCGTCATATATGATTGTAAATCAATCCCTATTAATACCTACTTGCTTATAAATATAACAAACTTGAAATGAACTTCTTCTGTCTGTCTGTCTGTCTGTAACGCTTTCACGTCTAAAATATTCAACCGATTTTTATGAAATTTGGTGCAAAGCTAATATGGAGCCTGAAAAAGGAGATCTACTACTTTTTATTAAGAATAAAGTGTTTTAGGGATTGAAATAAGGAACTAATTTTTGAATGGAATTTTCGATATTTTTGAAGCTAGAAACTTAAAACTTATTTTTTAAGCTTTTGATTAGATATTAACATATGACTTTCAACGTTTGTACAAATTTTACTATTCAACCCGTAAGTCAAGTTTTGTACAAAGTAAAAAGACATAATCATGGTTACACCGTGGAGTGCAGCATTTTATTTTTTATTTAGTTATGCTAAGCCGGTCACCCAGGAAGGTCTTGACATAATCAAAATGATCACGGTACAGTTAACATGGTTCCAGGCATGCCCAGCACGATGGTAGCATCATTATACTAACTGGCAAACATACAATTTACTTGTATGAGTATCGTACAACTCCAATGCATACAATACTAGCAGCGGTTTCACCCTCACAGTTCCAGATCCTGTTAATTTCCCGGGATAAAATGCCTTAGTGTTCTTCCAAACTATTATCATCTAATCACCAAATTACATTCAAATCTCTTCAGTCGTTTTTGAAAGAGTAACAAACATCAGTTCGTACATTCTTACAAATTTTCTAAATTCTTATAGACTACAGGCCTGTGAACAAAATTTATGGGTCAAATGAACCACCAGGCGCAGCCATTGGTTCGACACCGTTTCAATACCTCGTCTTATCTATTATTCCGCAACGCCGTACAAAAATCATGCGTCAAGGAGAAATGATCAAGGGTTGGAATCTCCCCTCTTCAACTGCATTCAGTTGGACAGTTTACAAGTGACGGCATAGTGCTGAATCTTTTAACTTTATGCCCTTCTTTAATCCTATATAGGTCTCCTGGTGGTTTATTTGACCCATACATTTTGTTCACGGGCCTGTCTATTAGTAGGATTCCTTGTAGGTATACCTACGAGCCGAATTAAAAACCTCCTTTGAGTCCGTTTGAAAATAGAACTAATTTCCATAAATCTTTTGTTTTGCAACACTCCATATGTTTTGGTAACTAATAGTAAGTAAGCTCTAGCGGAGGTCAAAGGCTTTCTCCATGGCCAGTTACACCTATTTAGTGCGAGAAAAGTGGAATGAGAAAGGGGGGAACTATCGAGCAACAGCCAACTTAAGTGGAAAACTTAGATGAGGGCACCGTCGTCATTGTTAACGAATAAAATTAATCGACGATGCCAACAAATTTAGTTCTATCGATTGATCAGTAGCAGATATAAGTTTGTGGTGTTGTAATAGAAAGTCCTTTGCCATTGTTTTCGTCATTACAACACTCGTATTTATCAGATGTCACTCCACGGCTCGTCGCCTTATTGCATTCTGTATGCTAATGAGTCACGATATAAAAGATGAATTATTAAATGCATACACTGAATTTTTCTACATCAGATTTTATTATTGTTGGTGAAACGAGCAAACTTTGTTTTCTCACAAAGGAATTCTATCGAAGCAATAACTCAAGGCTAACATGAGCTGACAATTTTGGAGTCAAGTCATGGGGCATAGATATTTATACGTTTCGGAAGTAAAAGGAACTCAAGTAATTAAATTGAGCTCCTGTCAAGTTTATTGGATCAAGTTAAGTCGGATACATTTCAGAGAGTGTGCTGATCTGCATGATTTAAATACCACTTAGTCCTGTTTTCTATAGGACTGCTCCTAAATTGCCTTCTCCTCCTCGAACCTACTAATAGGCCCTAAAAGCGACATCTTTTCCGTTTTCGTTGATATTCGAGTGAAGAAGTTTTATCCACTTTCGAAATAAGAGCATTTTAACTGTGGAATATGTCGACTGAGTGGGTATTTCCTGATGGATATACCCAGGATATCATCAAGTACAGGGTTATTCGGTATTCTTTAGGTAAGCACACTCCATTGACCGCATCATCGCTTGACATCGAGCGCGACGACTGACACGTGCAAAATTATTATTCATTAAAAAGTTAGGTAGGTACAACACAATTGAAAATATTTATTAATTTTCAAACAAAATAGGCCAAAACCTTGGCTTTAATAATTAGTTTTTCTTACAACGAGTAGAGTAATTTTCTCTGCGGGTAGGTACAAGTCTAGAAGTCTATTTAAGACCTAAGAATTACATTTAGGTAAATCTTCGACCGAATCATGTAGTTACTTATTTAATTTAAATACCGGCGATAACATGTGCTTACCTCATGTATCGAATTCGGAATTAAAATTTAAACGGGTCAAACATTAATTAAAATAAATCATGTACATAGGTCGAATTATTTACAG
The DNA here is from genome assembly GCA_017562165.1 of Ectropis grisescens. Classification (NCBI taxonomy): domain Eukaryota; kingdom Metazoa; phylum Arthropoda; class Insecta; order Lepidoptera; family Geometridae; genus Ectropis; species Ectropis grisescens. Next base: position 16,876,807 of record CM029775.1, on the reverse strand, counting down.
CAATAGGTGATTGTTATTGTTATGATTTGTTAATTTAGTTTAGTTAGTTATTTGAGTGATAATATTTTAATATGATATTTGTCTGAACTTAAATAACTTTTTGTAATTACGCATGTCGGGGACGTAATCTTGCAAGATTCCCAAAACCCACCCAAAAGCATCTAAAAGTCTGCGCTCGGCTACCACCCAAGAAATAAATACACTAAATTATGAGCTTTATGCCATGGACATTAAGATACGGATTACATTAGTAACACAAATTAGCAGACCGCTCGCTGACAGCTAATTTATGTTGCCAATGTAATCTATATCTTAATAGACATGCCATATAGCCCATATCTGAGTGTATTTTATTTCTTGGGTGGTAGTCGAGTTGTATAAGTCGGAGTAGACCCTCGTTCCGATGCTACGCGCCGCTTAAGCGTCTGCGTCTACCAAACTTTTAGCTTTAATAATTAGATAGTTTGTTTCAAAAAGCATGTTTTTATAGTATAAAGTGACAAGACGAGAAGGACACGTGCCTGATGGTAAACAACATGCATACCTATAAAAGCACAGTGACACGCAGTTATTGGAACATGAAGAGTCCAAAATATTATCTAGCACTGTACTGGGCTCGTCTCCCGGATATATAAGATGTTTTATCTCTTAACCCAGTAATGTCGCTAGAAACGTTGCCTTGCAAACCGGAACACGGTAATATTTGCACACTACTGCTTGCTGGCAGAACACCTGCCAAAGGTGTGGTACTTCCCGAGGCGGACTCTACATAGGCCCTACCACTAAAAAGTTTCATCTACATACTTCCATATGATTATAACTATCAAAACCACAGATAAGAAAATAGTTATTTCATAACCTATACGTACAATGGCCACAGTAATATGTTCCAGTAAAAAGCTACGCAAGTTCATCGATTTAATCACAAAGTATAACAAAGAGTTCATAAATTGCTATAGAGACGTAGAACCAGGTGACCAAGATAGATTTGCCCTTGTTTACGACAATTTGTCCATTCGCGTCATGGGAAACGATCGAAATAAAAAGGCCATCCAAACACAGTGCTTAGATCTCAATTCGTTTGTTCTGTCGCATTGCTGACGTCACTTAATTCACAGAATTTGGGACTATACAGAAAACATTGTCTTTTTTATACGACAGTAGAGCGATGTGATCGAAACGCTGGTTTAGTGATTGTTTTTTGTTTCAAAATTAGGTGACAAGCTGACACCATGCTTGGAGTTGTGGAATATAAGTATTAATAGTTTAGTGTATAACTTATTTGCCTAAAAGACTCGAAAATAATTTAATTATACACACAAAATACAAAGTATGTTTCGTAGTCTGTTAGTGTCGTTTTTTTTTATATTAGGATGCTAATAAATTTTAGCCCACTAATCTATCACTTTTCACTTATTGATATGTGTGTTAATTTGCTTAGTATTTAATCTTTTGAACACAAGCATAGATTTTTGGAGGCTCTTGACCGGGAGGAGGCGGGTTAGGCAAAATACTAGAGTTGGGTTTAAAATGTTCACAACACTCCCCTATTTTCCTCTTCTTCTCCTAATCCAAGAAATATGTAAATAAAAAAATATTATTGTAATGACAAAGGTCAATGACCCCGGAGTCTGCTCCGGGGTCATTGAAAAAAAAACATAGATTTTTGTTTCAATGAGCAAAGCAAACAAAACTATAATAAATTGCAATGAGAACTACACTACAATACACATACGTACCTAACTACTTTCGCTAAGCATATCTGAATTATCCATAGACTGAAGACGGTTTAAAGACAGCTTTGCTTAGTTTGTGGCCAGAGAGTACTGTGTGAGGAATATCTACAAATACTTACTTACATCTCAAATAAGTTAAATAATAATGCTTGTTTATGATAATGTTTAAGGAACATCTAAAAATCTGATATTAGGCCATTTGGGCGTCTTGACCGTAAAATTTCCTAAGCATCATTTGTAGTTGCCAAAGCGATTGGGTCATTCTTTTGTCCGCGTGGGAAAGATGCAAATGAACCACTTCGCTATTTCTTTGTTTGATTTCGTGAAAGTTTACACGATCGAGTAGGAAACGGCCGACGACGGCCCGATGTGAACGCCATTTTTATGTAATTGTTACGTCGCGATTTTGCTGTGGTGTAGAGTAGAAACTTAAGCGATAAATTCCTACGACTATTAAATAATACGAAAAAAGGATTTCAATAGTGGATGAAAGATTTTATGATACGTTCTACCTTCAAAAAACTAGAAGCAAGAACTTTTTTAGGATTTTGAATATTTATTGAATATTTTTAACTGGTAAAGGTTTACACTTGACCGCCATCTCGCTTGATGTTAAGTGACTATGCGGTCTACGATGGTGATGGTGATGTTTTGTGGAAATGTTTTTACGTAAATGTACGGCGGCGGCGGTTAAATTATTTTAAATACTATTTATTCTTCTACAACATAACATGCTCCCTTTTAATTCCAATCAGCCAAAAACCAGACTACCCAAACCTAATGTATGCGCATCTACTCGATATTCACCACGTTTGCAAGGAATCAATCCTACTATCAAAGAGCGTATTTGTATATCGAACTAAATAGTAAATACCATTATTAATTTCTATCCTATGTCACGGTTCACTTGTAGAACAACGCTAGTGAAATGGTTGCTGTCTCTTATCTATAAGAAAACAGAATCTTTATTGACTGTAGTTTCTTAAGAGACTGATATCCAGTCGACTGATCTTGCGCGCCACTTAATATAAACCATGTTCCCCTTCCTCCTCATCCCTCCTCTCCTTCTCCTTTCCCTTTGTGACAAGTCTGTGAAACTCATTTTTATTTAATTTATTTTTGTTTTAATGGTCAAATAATGCATTGTTATCTCCATCTTTCATGTTAGATTATGTACAATGTAATAATTTAAATTCAATTCAATTTCATTTTTATTTATTTTCTACATTTTTATTAATTGTTCTATTAAGTATCTTAGATTTATATAAGAAATTACTGGCAAATCATACTTTTTTATCAGTTAGAATCTTTTTAGCCGGAGCGAGGGCCTTGGTATGCCATTACACAGAGAAACCTAGTTTGGGTACCAAGGTCATCCTACTCAGGATTTGTCCTATTGCTGATGTATTGATTGAAAACCAATGTTTGTTTTGTATATTAATGATATATGTCTGAAGCTCAATAAAATTTATTTATTTATTTGGATACTGTACATAAAAAGTGCGATTAAAGACTGGAAAGGTGATAAATATGAAGGTGTAAAATAGTTTACTACAACGACGGCCCGACGTGAACGTTATTTTTATGTAATTGTTACGTGTCGATTTTATTGTGGTAAGTTAAGTAATTCTCATACCAACCGAATATAAACTATAGATATCATGATATGAGATTTGGAAAGTAAGAAAAAATTTATATGCTCTCTGTTAAAAATTCTATGACCATACCATTCAATGACCCGTAACCTATCCGCTACATAATAAAGTTTTTAATTCTGTAAAACTCAGCATTATAATCGCTCAATTCTTATGCCTCGTAAGATTGCGTGCTACGAAGGGGAACGCCCTTTATGAAATCAACTGCACTGCACCCGGGTCAAGTAGATAGAAACTGTATTTTTTTATTTGTACATCAATAATCGGACATCTGTCTTGATGCCTGTCTGGTCTAGTAAGATGCTTCACATAATAGTCGCTATTCGATTTTTTCTGCCTAGTTACTAAATCGCTTATATCGTTGCTATCGCAATCTCAAAGTGAAAAAAAAGAAGAGCCATAACAAAGTTTATAAGCAACTAGCAGTGCCTCGTGTTTTACCCGCTTAGTTTCTGACCGTTATTTTCATGATTTGAAAAAATAAAAAAAAACATTCCACTAAATGGAATTGCTGGAACTCGGGGCCTTCTGTCGTTAGGATCACTCCTTACGACCGTTCTTACTCCGTGGTGGATTATCGTGAGTGATACTCACGTCAATGAAGGCCATAATCCACCACGCTAGCCCAGTGCTGGTTGGTGGATAAAGCATGACCTCGATAGTGTCTGGGAACATGGCGGTTTCCTCACGATGTTTCCTTCACCGTTTTCAAGTTGACAAACGGCTGAATCGATTGTCATATACTATCAAACGGGAATGTCATAGGCTAGTAAAATAAAATATTGTGGAATCATGATTTTAATTTAGTTACGGCTTGATTTAATTTTGAATACAGCAGGTAATGGGATTGCTTAACAGAAAAAATATCGTGTAGTAAATATTTGTTAAGAAATATTCTGAAATAAATAAAATTATTGTAAAATAAACAATAGCTTAGAAGAAATTCATAATAAATTGATAACAGCAAGGTCGCGATGTAATTATTTTCAAGGGCGCGTCTGGAAAAGAATATAGTCGAGTTTTAAAGTTTTCAAATGATGTTTTTAACAGGAGCTAAAATGTATGTTTTACGTAAGCCAATCAAGGGAACGTTAATACTTACTATGGAATAGCTTTAAGCATAGGTAAGTTATATTAATAAAAGAATTAAATGTGAGACACGACGACGTGAAACTATTTTAGTTGCAACTCAAGCGTCGGTCATACTAAACGCATATGCACATTCCGGAGCGGCGGTCCTTTCTCATGCTCACTTAATTCAATAATACAAGACTAGTTTCCCAAGACACCTTAATATGGCTCAATATTAATCGTCTTTTCAACCTTATTGACATTTACTTAAGAGTTATCTGCGTGGAAATGGATCAAGCAATTAATCGAAACGGTTGCGACATCATCTTGTGAGACGCTACATCTGACCACTACGATCACGAAAATTTACCGATAAACTTCTTACATTGCTCACAATCTATGACTCTTTTAAACCGATGTGTAGCAAAACACGCAATGTAGAAGACGTAATTTTTGTAGGGATTATAAGTGGATTGCTAAGAAAAATTACTACGAAACGGTAAGTCATGGTATCCACTCACTAATGCAATTTAAGTTCCTTGGGCGCTCGATTTAGTAACATTCTGTCCCTTTTATTTACTTTCGAGGCTACCAGATCTCTTAGTTTAAGATACAAAAGTTTATATTCTTTAAGCACAAGTTTAAAGGTTAATACGTTATGAATTATATTTACAAGTACCTCTATGAAGGAGAATGTCTCTGCCGTTGTAGATTTCTTAACCAGTCGGCCTTTAATGATAAGGTCGAAATATTAAAGATGGGTAGTTACTCGTATACACAAAGTAAATATATGAACAAAAGGCTACGCATGAGTTATTTTAAGGACAGCGCTATATATAGTTCCGTCGAAGTATAAAATGATTTTTTTGTAAATAAATAAAAGAATAAAGGTTGAGAAGCAGTGGAAATAAAATTATTGATAAAGGAAGTAATTTTGGTTAATTGCAACGATCAAGACATTTACCTGGTAAGCAACACGCTTGTCTATAATAGACATAATGCCATGCATCTTTTTGAACATGAAGAGCCCTAATCACTGGACTGCGGTCGTCACCTGAAGATTTAAGATGATTTATCTGTTTACCTAGAAATATTATAAATATAGATTCGTTAAGAAATAACACTACAATATTTTTGCACAATACTATTTGCTAGCAAAATTACTGACAAAGGTGCGGTACTTCTCTAGGCTAATAACTATTTGGACAGTTTACTGAAGCCATTTAAGGAAATACGTGCAGTAGGTACATACAACAATAAAGAAAAAGTTAAAAGAACCTTTATTTACATAATTTACATTCGAAAATAAGATAATGATAATGAAAATCTTGATTATGATGTCATGCTTGATAATTTAATTTTCGTCAGTAAACAGTAAAATGTATTTGTCAGTCTGTCAGTTGTCTTCTTATTAATCCATTAATTATTATGGTTGTGTTTATTAAATCCTTTATAGCTGCTGTCTCATTGGCGTGCAGGACTCTCCCAATAATTCTGAGCACAGTTTTCTGTCTTTGGCAATCAATTCATCGACTCGTTTACGAACCCGAGTTCTTGTTTAAATAATTATTCTAAACGTCTATTTGGTCTTCTTCTTTTTTCTTTTATTTTCTGTTGTTGGTATTTTTTCTTAGTTTTGTAATCTAACGTTTAGTTTAGCAAACCAGATCAACACAAAAATAAGTGAAGCATCACAGTATTCCATTAGTACATATACTTATAGTACTTGTTCAGTGCTAGTACAAAAGTAAACTTGTGACAAGGTCGGTAACATCCCACCTGTTAATTTTCCAAGTAAAACTGACGCTATTAGACATTTTTGTTTTCGTATATTGTGCACTCAACTTTTACCGTACCTATGTATCTCTTGGTCAAAAAGCAAACTTCTAAACTATACAAACGCATAGATCACTGAAACAATTAGTTGCCATAAGCTGGACGATAAAAACTAATAATTTACCAAAAACTTATTTACTTTTTAAACTGAAGATGTTTATTTTGTTGATCGTCTTTATCACCTTGGGAAAGGCCTTTGATGTCAATGCCCGTTACAATTTGACATTGCTTGAAACCTCAAACACATTCAAGAGTAAATAGTGCGCCTGTATTCTGTAACAGCAAAGTGACCGTCATATTACAAACATTTAGGTTTACATGAACCAGAACTGAATTTGACGGATTCACTTCGATAGAAATTTATCTAAACATAATCCGTTAAATTGTAATCCGTAATGACGGGTCACAATATTTCAACAATCTCGCTAGATAGATTGTAATCTCTCGCGTGAGATATGGTAGGAATTATTTAAATATGTGTAACAAACACGTTATTTTCATACAAAGATTGTAACCTAATGGTTTACAATTTTATGGTGATATTTGCAAATTAGTACCACCGAAACTCAGGGCTTTCTCCTCTTCTTCTTCCCCTCCTCCTTTAGACTCCTCGAGAGAGAGTAGGCCAGCGAGATGCATTAAGAACTGAAGGTCGTAATGCATCCCGCTGGCCATGTTTAGGATACGGATGACACATGCCATTAATTAAGATAATATGTCGTTCTCGATACTGGGCTACCTTAATACCAATTGCAGCGACTTTTTATATTTAGCTACAGGTACAAGCAAATTTAGGCACAACCATTTCAGTTTTTAGCTAGATATAGGCCAGAATTAGAATTTAGGTCAGAAATGTGTTAACGAATTTATTTATCGCTTAAGACATTTCTATCGCTTACATGATAAAATACCTAACTTAATAACAATTTATATCTTCGTCGTCACTCTTCGCATGCATATAAAATACAAACAAAAAAATACACAAAAACTAATTAAGATTAGTTTTTTTTAATATAGAATAGAGTGATACGAGCAGGACATGTGCTTGATGGTAAGCAACATACCTGCCACATAACTACGACTTTGTTAAAGATAGTAACGTATGGAAGAGAAATGTGTTGAAATTAGAATCTTGTAATAAGGTAAAATAATCGACTTATGTATAAGACTTTTGATGTTACATTGTTTGTACTAATGTAGTATCTGTATACTGTGTATATTGATTATTTGTTATTTTGTCTTCAACAAAGCCTTTTTACAGCTGCATTTAATTGACTAGGCTATACAGCTGCTTTATTAATTTTGCTATTTTTATTTTTTCTTATTATGTTCACAGATTCTTTGCTTTTTTGTAAATGGCGTTATCAAGTGTTCTTTTGAATTTATGGTTCAAATAAATTAATTGAATTGAATTGAATTGAAGAACAACACAGTGACAAGCAACTATTGGTACATGAAAAGTCCAAATCATTACCATACACTGTACTGTCACCCAGAGATCTAAGATATTATATCTCTAAGTAATAAGGCAAGATAGAGATTAGGTACTAAAATAGGCTATCTATAAATGTTTTATGTAAAGTATATAAATATAAGAAGTAGCTACTTTCCACAATACTGTATACAAGTCCCTTGATTCATTATACTTTTGAAAAACAACGAGAAACATTGCTAGATTAGCGATTGATTAGATAACCGTTTTACGACGGTTAGTTGTTACAGAATGTAGACTCTTGTGCGTTGGTATATTACATCTGACTCCAATCTGGTTTTCCATGAATGCTAAAAAGGAGTTAACTGTACAACGACAGATTTGATGACAGATTTTCTAGTATTTTATATGTTTTACGTCTGCATTTGAACCGTCGTATACTGTGACGTTTTTTTAGCAGAGTTCAAACAAGACGAGGTTAACAATTCGCTCGGTACTTTTTGTTTAAATGAGATAAAGAATGAAAATGAGACAAGCAGATCCTACATATGATGGCAAGCTACACGCCAGCTTACAGCGCAAAAAAAAGTGTGGAAAGGTCAAACAGAAGTGAGGCACTCCACTGTGCTCATCAATCGGAAATTTAAATTTCTTTGCTGTGTAATTACGCTTTAAATATAGACCATCAAAACGGAAATACGCTCATATTCTTGCTTAGTGGCAGTTAAACATAAACTTTAAAAGGTTTGGTCCTTTTTAGGCGTACTCTGTTAAGTCTAAGAACCGCTGTGCTAAGGAGTTCTAGCGTTGTTATAAGTCTTTTCACAATGCCTGTATATTTTTTAAATAAAGAGGGATAAGACGAGCTGGACCTGTGCCTGATGGTAAGCAACATGCCTGCCACATAACAGCACAGTAACACGCAGCGATTGGAACATGAAAAGTCCAAATCATTACCTAGCACTGCACTGCGCTCGTCACCCAGAGATCTAAGATGTTATGTCTCTCAGTCCTGTAATTTGCTTATCTCTGGCATATATACTGGTAGTTTAGCCTTCATAATAATTTAATGAAGTTGTACGTCTTTCGGCCTTCTTGGAAAAAAAAGGTATTAAATTGGGTAGACAACAAAGATGTGGTACAAGTTGGAGTACGATTGCCAGTGAGGTATTTATTCTAGTCTTGACTCGGTTTGTCTTTTTCCCGGCAATCATCTGGAACATGCGCAGTAGTTGAATAATAAGGGGGTAAGGGTAGGAAAGACGCGATTGCTGTTCGCAGATTGCGAGGGGCGAGGTCGATTGGCCGGTTACTATATTTGCCTGCCACTATTTTCCTAATTATTTATCTTATTTAAATACCTAATCGTGGGTGATTACTGGTATCTTATCCCGTGTGGATGCTCAATTAATTTTATTAGCTTAACGCTTTCCATAATAAAAGTTATTATAATCTGATAAGAGTTAAATACTTTTTAGGTTTGTGCCTGATGGACATTTTACTTTTTTGAATTATTGTTTAATTGTTTATTTATAATCAGACTTGAATATACCTCAATATTTGACTATATCCATAAATAAGTACTCAGGCAACGTATTCCAAAGTGTAGATGTTCTTATTTCAAAAACGGAGTGAATCTTCTTCGTTTGTTTCTTTAGATTTTAGAACATCAACCTTGAAACGATATTAAAAACAAATGACTATACAGTATCTTTCATCAATAATCTCGATAAAACGGAACCTTGCACAAGTAACATACGACATAGTAATTACCTGTCCGCCGCTTCCTTGACCTATTTCCCCATTTTTTCCACTTGAAGCGCTTAGATACTTGCCTACGCTGAATCTTGTAGACTCCAGTTTCAATATTTTACTTTTGAAACTTATTTAAGAGAGGAGATTCATAATTGTACAAAGTAGTGGTTTCTAAAGTGGTCTTAATAGGTATGACAACTCATTTTTATCTAAGGCGCCATTAAAAGGCTACTCAATAACTGAAATATATAATAGGTGAAAGAATTTATTTCTTATCTTAAAAACTTCCTGTGATATCACGACTTTAAAATCACAATTTTGGACTTTCCCAAAAACGCTTCATACAAAAACACTACTAAAGCGTTAGTTACGTTTAGGTTAGTTATGTTACGCAGCGTTGGACGGGACCACACTAGAAGCACATATGACCTCACAACGGTCGCTGGAAACCGCTGGTTGTGTAGGGACACGCAGCTATTGGAACATGAAGAGTCAATATCATTACCTAGCAGTGTACCGCGCTTGTCACCCAGAGACATAAGATCTTTTATCTCTATGCCATGTAATTTCACTAGAAACATTTCCCTTCGAAACGGATCACAGTGGTGTCTTCGCATTACTGCTTGGCGGTAGAATACCTGGTAAATTGTGGCACTTTCCCAGGTGGACTCTGCGAAAAGTCCCACCACTACGAAATTCAGTCAGGACGAAATTAAAAACTCAGATGAACATATTTTTCTTTGGAATGCATCATTACACACACCAAAAGATTACAGACTTTCTTTAAAATTATATTTTTCTATATCTAAAAATATGGTATCAAATCTTACATTTTTCAACTGTTATAAGTTGACGCTTGTCCGCCATCTCGCCTCATCTTAAGGTAGAAGATCAGTAAACTATAGCAAATAACGAGACTACCGGTGGAACTGAAAACATACCTATAGCTTAATATTAAACTCGTAATAAGTACTATGTATCTTGCCCTTTTTTCTAGCGGAATTCTCGAAGCTCAAAAAAGTGACATCGTTTCATGGTTGATGTTCCAAAGACATGAACGAAGACATTTGACTTTTCTTCTATGATAAGAACGTCTAGGCTGTGGAATACGTTGCCTGAGTCGGTTTTTCCCGATGGTTACAATTTTGTTGTCTACAAATCGAGTGTGAATCGCTTTCTTCTAGATAAGACACTTCCATCGTAGACCGCATCGTTGCTTGGCATCAGGCAAGTAGGTAGTAAGTAGTAGTAAGTAGCAAGTAGTGCCATTCAAGTGTTAACCTCAAATACATTTTTTTTTAAATAATGGGGTTATTACGGTGTGAACTCTCTCCTTTCAAGGCCACTAGTCGCAGCATTTTTAGCAGGAACATTTAGTGCGCTGCTTATGAAAGTGTATATAAAATAACATCATTATATGAATACGTACAGTACAAGTTTAACTAGAGGTAAATACATGACAGCCGACAGCGAATATCGATTATTCGATAATGTGTAGACCGTTATCACTTATCAGCAGGCGTCGAGCACGCGCGCACGTGAGTTCACGGTTGTCAATTACCTACTACGGTTGTAAGGTGGCCATATTGATAACTAAAAGGGGACAGAAATATGGGCTCAATCTTATTATAGTGAATCTACTCGTAAATTTTAGATTTAAATCAACAGGAAGATGCGAGCCCGCCGGTGGGCTCACACCTCGTGCGTGGTAACTTAAACTAACTCGCGAAAAGTTAAACAAATAAAGACTCTGTCTATTATAGTTTCGGTTTAAAATCTACTGGAACTTCACTTATGATAAAATATATTGGCGGAGCCCTGCGGTGTTACCTCTGCAGTACCCGTTTTTAACACCCGACCAAAAAAAGGTTGACATCGATGTCTGTCTGTCTGTGTGTCTGTCTGTCTGTCTGTCTCTGTGTGTGTCTATCTGTGGCACCGTAGAGCTCAAACGGATGGGCCGATTTCGATGCGGTTTTTTTTATTTGACGGTTCATATCCGTGCGGATGTTCTTAGTTTTGGTTGGTTAATATCGATTCAAGATGGCCGCCGCCACAAAATGGCGGGCAAAATATTTCTTTACTATCTACTTCAATATGGGTATCAAACGAAAGAACTTGAATAGTAGAATACATTGCACTATGACAAATTTCAAATCCAAGATGGCCGCTTCCACAAAATGGCGAAATACATTTCTTTATTCACAACTTCCTTGATATAAGTATCAAATAAAAGGGCTTGACTAGTAGAATGTTGTACAGACAACAAATCCGAGGTAGTCGGGGTTTAATCAAAATTTTTAATTTTGTTCTTGTTTGTTCACGAGATATACAGTACGAGGTAGCCAATCTCTTATTCCACCAGACTATAACCTGTTCAAATTTTAACCCCGATCCGTTTGGACGTTTTAAAGTGATTGAGAAACAATCATCCAAACATTGGTATTTATAATACTAGTAAGAAGTAGGATTAGGAGCACTCTGTGATCTTACCCTTTTAGTTTTAATTACCGTTTTAGTTTACTATGTACTATTTCAGACTGTAATCAGTTTCAAAATTTGAATCGATACGTACAGGCGTTTCGACGTGATTGAGCAACAAACATACAAACTTTGACTTACATAATTTTTGTAGGAAGATAAGACATTTTTTCTTACAAAACAAGGTGTCAGAACGAGTAATGCATGCTTCTGATGGTAAGCAGCGCGTCTGCCCATAGCAGCACAGTTATCAAATGTTGCGTTTGAAGGAAATTACAGAACAAAGAGATACATAATCTTATTTTTAACTGCGTTCGTCAAAAATAAAATTAATAAATATTTGATTTATTACTGCAGCGTGGTCACATTAAAGTGTTTCTTATCAAAATTGTGTATAATCCTACATTATCTGAAAAATGGTCACTTATATTGAAAGCGGGGAATACCATCCAGTTAATTAAAACAAAGGCCAGCGATTTGAACCTCATTAATTTATATTACTTGCTCATATGACGGTAATTTCAAATATAATATAATTATAGTTACTCGTACATATATTGTTATATACGCCTTACGCCGTCGTGCTTAAGTACTATATTTTATATTTGTAATTGCCGTAATATTAAAATATTATAATAAAAAACTTGGCTTTAGTTTAATTTATTATTTCTGTGCAAGTTTTTTTGACATCAGGTTTGTTGAAAATATCTATACATTTTCGACTTAAAAAAAAGAGTTACGAGACAAGCAGGATATGTGCCTGATGGTAAGCAATATACCTCCCACATAACAGCACAGTGACACGCAGCTATTGGAACACGAATAGTAAAATCATTATCTAGCACTACACTGCGCTCGTCACCCTAAGATATTACTTCTCTAAGCCCTGTAATTTCTTTGAAAACATTGCCCTTCAAACCGGAACACAGTAATGTTTGCACATATATAAAAGTGTTGACCTTATAATCGCCTCTTAACATAATCAATTAAAGATCTGGCTCTTATTTTTCTAGGGTGAAACCATAGGTCTTACTGAGATAACTGCGCAATAAGTGTTCGTTTCCTGGTCTGCGGTTCATATAATTTACAGCTCGAACTGTGAATCTTGAACTTCTTCCGGCTAAGCGACTTTCACTGCTCCATTTTCTAATAGCCACGATTCGGGAAGTGGACCACCCAAGTTGTTTATGCAATCACAATATTACGAAGTCAAAAGCTTATATGTGTGAACGTGTGTGTATTTCTTGTATTGTGTATATTAGTCTTTATTAACCTAAACTTGCTTACTAGACTGAGTCAGATTTGATCTGATCTACTTTCACAATAAATATCTATACAACTAAGTATGGGCTAAAGTAAGACTCTTCCTTCAGCATCAGAGCTCTCCTGGGAACAACTGAATTTTTAAAAAGTACTAACTGGGGATCGTTAGGAAAACACCTATAAACAATACCAACCCAAGACTACGTCTAATAGTCAATACGAAGCCGTAATACAAGTCTAGTACCATGATTCTGGCCAAAAAACATTTTTCGAAACAATAAATTATTTTCATTTAACAAAACAATTAAAATAGACACTGTTTTCGTTCATATTGTGTTTATTCGAGAGTCCATTTCCGCATGATGCATAGCCAAGACCTCTACAGCCGAGTAGTAAATAACGCGATCGTAAAATTCGTGGGAAGCTGTGGCCTTATATTTGAAATCCTTCGCATGTGTATTTTTCATGGTGTCGCACGAAACATACGACTGAAGCACCGTCCCATGTCTGTCGTGCTAGCGAAGCAAAATTGGAAAAGCATGCGACAAGGATTTTATTCCAAGATCCCAGAGCCGCCAGACGTCACGTATTTTCTAAAAAACTAAATGTGGACGATTGAGTAGAGTTAGTACATACAAGAATACAAGCTTACCTGCTAACTTGCTTAGACGGTCAATTTTGTGATATGGGGTCCAGAAAGTGCATATTATGACAACAATGAGAGTTAGTTGATTGATGGTATACCTATGTAGTACTGGCAGCGCTTCGCGGTTTTACCCGCGTAGATCCCGTTCCCGTTATTGTCTCGGGATATTAATAAGTTTTTGTGTTCTTCCAGACTAATCTAACTGTCTTTCAAATTTCAGCCCGATCCGTTCATACGGATCAAACCAAAATCCAAACATTACAAAACACTTATACTAGTAATATTAGTAGGATTAAACCAGCGAGCAACACGTAAGGGAGTAGGCATACACAGCGTTTCTCCTCTGTCAAAGTACAAGTCCGTGTAGACCATGGATTTTGATAATATACTGTGGCGTGAGAGCGAGGCTAGATTTGTGAATAGTGATTTATTTTGTATGTGTTAGTGATTTGGCTGTGTGAGTATGATCGGCAATGGAGCGGTACGGTATGTTTGTATGTATTAGTGCGGCTTTGCGTTAGAGTGCAACTTTCCCCTCACGCAAGAAATGACAGAAAGATTTGAACAATATTTTTTTTAAGGCTACTCCCTTCCGTGCTTGCGCGGAAGATCGAGTTGCTCGATGCATTAAACACAATACATAGTTGTGGTACATAAAAACGTCCATCCACAGAACAAACATCCAAACTCTGCATACAAATCTTTGTCTTGGCTAGGAATTGAAATCACAACTTATGGTGGGTCCTGTGGCTTCTGCGCTAGCCCTAAGTTATACAGCAGATGACAACAGTTAGAGTAGGGAGCAGAAGCCAAAAGGTGCGTGGCTCGGGAACAACAATGCTCCAGGAAGAGCGTCATTTAAGTTGGCACTCGTAGGCAAATTCCGTGTGAGTTGTCATAAGAAGAATTACACGCGAGTGTTTTTCAAAATAAGCACTATACGGGAGGCGCGTTAAAACGAATTGGAATGATTAGTTACCAAGGTGCCTCGTGGCTGTTGCAGCCTTGCAAATTAGTGAGCCGTGTTTAATGTTACTACTGTTTTTCTTCATACGCTTCCGATTCCTTAGCATCTCTTAATTTATATGTCGATACGTTCTACGATACAGGACATTGACTAAGATGGTCTATTTAATCTCGACTAAATGAACTAGGTGGTGTAGCCTGCGGCGTACCAGTATGTTTTAGTATAATTTTATTTTGCCAAATACGATTCCACGGTAATTTTTTTCAATCTATGAATGTCACATAACATAAATATATTTATATCAAATAAACAAGTTTTATATTGTTCTTTCTAGCTTCAAAAATTACGAAACTTCCATACAAATTTTAATCTCTAATTTTAAACACCAAAAAATCTTTTTACGCTTTTAAAAGGTGGTATTCTCAAGCTCTGGACTATGTATTATCAAATTTAATGATTGTTGCTTACGAACAGAGACCCTTGTCCCGTTATACTACACATATATCAAAATTAAGAAAGAAGCAAAGGTATCTGCAGCAGTGACTGCAATATACCTATCTATGTATAAAACAACGAAACAAAGCAACGAAGTCTATCTCTATCATAGAGATAGACTTCGTTGCTTTGACTTAGAAACACATACTGTTACATCGAAAGCAAATTGCTTCCAAAAGTAATATCTATAAAGAAAGAGTTCCGCGAATACGGGTTATAGGTATTTATAAAAGTCAGATATTAATTATACTAACTCCTGCGCAAATATTTGTGTCCCAAATCCGTTGAGTTATGTTGATGAGTGAGATCAAATATACATAAATAACAATTGTAGATGTGCGTTTTCTTAGTCTATCACACTTTCACATCGCTATTGATTTATATAAAAAGATGTAATTTGTAGTTTTCGTGGTTAAGCCCGCAATATGAGTGATCTTTGTTTCTGGAGCAACAAAATCAATCCGTAAATATCAGAATCAATTTAGGTTAAAAGAATTATCTGACCGTTCACTTAAAAGAGAAACAAACAAAATACAAAAATGAATAAAAATTTATAAGCTCTAGGTCCATAATAATAATAATAAATATGCTGCCTTGCTGCTGGCGGCAAATTAGGTTTAAGTTTTTATAATGTTTTTGTGTTGTTTTATATAACTTTATTATAAATTCTTAGGCTTAAGAAAGGAAATAAATACGTGAATAATAAATATTATCGATATTAACATTAACATCACATAATGTATAATAACAGGAAACAAAACAATAATCATATAACAATTAACGTTAGAGCCCTAGTGGCTTAGTTGGTAGTAGCTCTGCCTGCGAAGCCGAGGGTCGTGGGTTCGATCCCCACCCAGTGCAAATATTTGTGTGAGGAATTCAAATGTTTGTACTGTGTCTGGGTGTTTCTATTTATAATAAGTATGTATTTAAAACTATATAAGTATTATATCAGCTATCTGGCTGCCATCACACAAGCTTTGCTTAGTTTGGGATCAGATGGTGTTGTGTGTGAATTGTCCACCAATATTTATTTATTATTATTGTTACAAAATTGGTATGAAACGAGTGCAGGCTGTGATCTGGAAATTTCAGGTTCAAATAGATGCATGACACTTTATGTTATAGGCAGACTTGTAACTTACCTTCAGGCGTAAGTCTTACTCTATATTTTAATTAAAATATAAGACAGTGGTTTTGAAGAACACATACATACCTAGGAAAATTAATTATTTAATTTCACAAATTGCATGAAACCGTTTCGCCCAATGGTATCGTATTTAGACACAATTTGTATTAAACAAGACCCCGTTACGATCAATCAGTACCATATTGTAATTACAGATAATTTTCAGTCTTATTCCTACGCTTTAAGAGTGTAAAATTGAAGATGTGCAACCGTGGGATCTGAGTATGGCCGTTCATACACATAGTGACAATCGATCATGTTCCGTTTTGAGTTTAGAGCAAAAATCGGGCATCAGTAAACTATCAATGTTCATGTATATTTTCTACTAGATGTCCGTCCCGGCTTCGCCAGTGGAACATATATAGCACTCATCGGGATCTCGATGAGTGCTATATATGTTCCACTGCACATTTACAACAGTGAAAATTTTAGAAATCGGTTCAGTCATTCCTGAGAAAATCGCTTTGAAACAAAACACTTCTTCAGCTACCTCCTACGCCACCTGTCGGAAATTGGTCGTATCAACTCAGAGATTAGCAAAGGTTTTATATTCAAGAGGTATGTAATCTGTGATATTCAATGACGCAATCTTAGGCACATGCTGTCATGTGTCATGTCAAAGCACGAAACGTACGAAAACTCTCAAAAAGGAATATTTTTTCCCGAATTTGTTACATTCTTGATCCATGCTCCGCTTCTGTTAATAGTAGCGTTATTTTCTATAGCCTATAGCCTTCCTCGATAAATGGACTATCCAATAAAAAAAATAATCTTTCAATCCGGACCAGTACTTCCCGAGACCCTAGCGTTCAAACAAACAAACTCTTCAGCTTTATAATATTAGTATAGATTTTGTTTTTGGAAGTCAAGCAAGTCATATTAACCTCAAAATTAGAACAAAGGCTGTCAAACACATTTTTTTTGCTAAAAATAATACAACGAACGAGTACAAACTTTATACATTTGTTTTTATATATACGGCTTGAAACTATCTACTTAAAATATTTTATAACTAGTGGTGCACCACGGTTTTACCCGCGTGTTTCTCGATCCTGTTATTTCCCCGGGCTTAAAGTGGCTAAAAAGTAGCTTATGTGTTAATCCTTTCAGTAGTTTTTGCGTGAAATAGTAACAAACATACATCCTTACAAACTTTCGTGTTTATAATTTTAGAAGGATTTCGAGAATGCCATATTCTAAATTGTTTATAGGCTATATTATTTTATCAGCGTGAATACAAATAAAATCATGTTAAGACTAGATAGATACATCAAGTAAGTTTATGAAAAAAGTGCCGCTTGGCAACTCAACCCTCACGAAATCGAAATAGCTACAAATATAATGCCCCCTGCGGCTTAGCAACCACTTTACGGGAAAAAGTGATCTTCTTACTAAGTATTTAATTAAGATCCATTCATTCGTTACAGTGACACGTTAGAATAAACAAACACAAACCTACACATTTACACAGTTATAAAATTAGTTTGTTTTTTAAAAGAACTGCCACGTTTGTTTTTGTTTTAAGCAAGTTAACGAAGTAGTAGTTTGTAGTTTAGGAGTTTAGTTTAGTTTAGTTAAAGTTTGCGAGTATATAGCCACTACTTGTGGCACAAGTTCATAAGTGTTGTAATGAAATTGTTCGCTTATTTGTAAAATAAAAAGGTTTCTAATTATCTCTTTATCTGTTTCAAGGACACGTAGTTGGATGACATTATTTGTTTTGGATTATTTCCACTATCGAAAAAATTAAGTGAATTCAATGGCCTAACAAGAATGTATGTGGACAGTTAACACAACACCAGCTAGCCCTAAATTATGCAAAGCTTGTTGTACTATAGGAGCCAGATAGCTGACATAATACTTATATTTTAAAATACACACTTATTATACTTAGAAAACAGCCAGGCACAGTACAAATATTTGTATTTATTACACAAAAATTTACACTGAGTGGGGATCGAACCCGCGATCTTCGGTTTTGCAGGCAGACTTACTACAACTAAGCCACCAGGCCCCCAAACTGAAGTTAGAGTCACTCTGGTCGCCTATTGTACGACCAGCCCGAGTGCGTGAGAACTGCACATTGTTTTGTAGTGCGCCCGCACATGAGGTCATAGTATGATTGTGGATCCAATTGTGATTTCGAGGGAACCCTTATAAAGATAAATTAATTAGATGATGTATGCGTTTCGTATTTGTTGACTATTTTCCCAGCACGGTACACGTGCTTCACTCTCGTATATTTCCATTTTACACTGCTAAAAAGTCTATGTCAGTTTTATGAATTTGTTTAGAAAGTAGATTAAAATTTACGCGCCCACTTGACAACCACCACTATCTATTGAAATGTGAAGCAAAACACAAACATACCACTTAATGTTCCCATTGCTGAGGTTTGAGTCCTTATTTTACAAGGAAAATTAAGACGCTATGTTGACCAAGTGGGAATAGGAAAGATGTTACATGTCTGCTAAAGATTTCTTATTTGGAATTTATATCTGTTACGTCACTGTGTTTTTCGAATTGACCTTGAAACCCATGACAGTACTTACAGACAAACCACATAACCGCGATATATTTGTGTATCTTAACCAAAATTTATCAAACACATATCATGACTGACCATGACCGCCGCGTCACATAGACTGTTTTCGCCTACGCTTATCTTAGCCACCTCTCTTGACACCTCCGTTCTTCCAAAAACGGTGTCTCTTCGTGGAAAATTATGTACAAGTGAGGTCCAAAATAACTGGACATGCATATCGCCTACGCTCAAGTGAAAGGTTCTTCAGAGTATGCCTTATTTTAGTAGATCACGTTAGTTACTAAGATAAAATAAATAGAACATTAATAAAAAATAACATGTTAAAACATGGCTTAAAATGTAAAAATATAATAATATAAGAAACCAATAATTTATGCATAAGTAACTTACTTGGTGTGCCCACGGCTGGGATCCAGGGTTTACTCACACTAGGAGAGAGTCAAAGGCACCACGATGGCGAAATGTGGGTTGGCAGATGCCATATGTCCTCGAAACGTTACTTGCCGATTTCGATTATCGATTGTGCCTATTATGAATAAATAAATATTAGTGGACAATTCACACACAACACTATCTAACCCCAAACTAAGCAAAGCTTGGACTCTGGCGGCCAGATGGCTGATAAAATACTTATATAGTTGTAAATACTTACTTATCTATATCTATATCTATACTAATATTATAAAGAGGAAAGATTTGTTTGTTTGTTTATTTGTAATGAATAGGCTCCGAAACTACTGGACCGATTTCAAAAATTCTTTCACCTTTGGAAAGCTACATTATCCCCGAGTAACATAGGCTATATTATATTAAAAAAAAAATTAGGAATCCTTACTAAAACTCCAATAATGTAACATAAGGTGTAAAAAAAAGACCTGAAAAATTCCTTACGTCGCGTGCGCTGCGAAAACTATTGATGATAAAACAAAATCATTTACTACGACTTTGCAGAACTCATCATTATCTACAAAAAGTGTCGCGAGTCAATGTAATAAAATAAAGTGCCGCGCGGCTCGCTCGCGCGATCGGCTCCCTACGCAGCGGTCGTGTGCGTGATCGTATGATTTTAGCTTGAAAAATTTTGAATTCGCTTTAAATTCGTTTCGTAGGTAAATAAGTATGTGATAATAAATATTATATTTTAATGTAACTTTTCAAACTGCTTATAGTAGTATTTTATGGGTATTCATTCCTGTTCAAAATTTAAGCAAAAATTTAGTAAAAGGTGGTTTTCTACGCCCATATTTTTAATTTTCTTTCAATAAGTACCTACTACTTACCTGATAATAAATATTATATTTTAATTATTCAAACAGCTTAGTACTTCATATAGTTCAATAAGCAAAAATTTAGTAAAAGCCTGTTTAATTATTTATTTCCTTCTATTTTTCATTTTATAATGCCCTAAAATGCCAAAAAGATCAAGATATCAACTTTCTAAACATAGTTCCCAGGCGAGGGCAATAAAAATACGGCGTAATGAGGAATCTTCATCAGAAACTGAAAATCGCCTTGCAAGTCGGAGAGAATACGCGTCGCAATGGCGTGCTAGAGAGTCAAGTATCGAGCGTTCGCAGCGGCTTGCTGAACAAAATTTTATCACTGGCCCAGCAGCTGGTCAACTAGCTCATATACCGAGGATACCGATGATTCCAACTGATCTGCCAATCCCTTTTAAACGACTTCAGTTTCCGGTGAAATCATCTTTCGCGTTAACTATTAACAAGTCCCAGGGCCAAACCTTCGAATTATTAGGGATCGACCTACGAAAAGAATGTTTCACTCATGGCCAACTGTATGTTGGCCCACGTGTCGGAGCTCCTGAAAATCAATTTATTTTGCTGCCACAAAATAAAACTACTTCAAATATCGTTTTACAGGAAGCTCTGACTCACTAAAACTAATGGCTTTTTTTTTGTAAATAATATTATATATGTATAAAAATTTAAAATAAAAAATACAAAAAAAACATTATTAAAAAAAGTCATAAAAAAAATTCAAACTCCCTTTATAATTTTACTTTTTTTTAAACCCGATACAAAAAAAAAGGGTGTGTGTGTGTGTGTATGTACCCGTGCGAAGCCGGGGCGGGCCGCTAGTTATACATACATTTCCTCTCAATGTTTTCTTTTTTCCAGAATTGGTGATAAACTTGTAAATCATCATGGAATAATACTTAGAGATGCGAATAAGATTCGAACCCACAACCTCACGACTGTGTTCTAGACAGTAGACCACCGCCATTGCCAGATTCACATATTAGTTACTGACACCGTAAATTAAAATAAACAAAACAGGTACTTAGGCGACAGATTAACATACATTTGCAAGTTAAATGATCGGCTGTGAACGCACAGTAGTGCCTCAACATATTTTTAAGTTTATTCTTTCTATCCATACACGTAAATAAACTGTAAATAATGTATTTTATTTTAAAAAAATGTGCCGATTTATAAGTCACCAAATCACGCATTCACCAAATGCATATTTACGGCAACTTCATAAACAAAAACAATTTAAAAATAATTATGCCGGTATATCTGTTTCTTCCGGTTAATCGACTGAACTGATTTGAACGGGACTTTCACTGGCAGATAGCTGATGTTAGCTTAATTAGGCTAATTTTATTTTAGAAAAATAAATAAAATATATAGCATACAATAGTAAACGTAAGTCATGGGTTACACTGCGAGGCGTAGTTAGTCCTAAGTACGTTCATAGGTTCACTTTCACGAAGTAAATCTGATTTTGTACATAGTTCAGTTGGTAGTTAGTCTGGCCACAGAGTTGTAGGTCATGGGCTTGATTCCCGTCCTGTACAAATGTTTGTGTAAATAGTACAAATATTTGATGTTTCTAGATGTTTCTATGCAAAATATTTTCTTTTTTTCATAATTTCTAGGTATGTATTTACAATTATTTAAGTAGGTATATTGTTTTATACTCAAATAATTCATTTAAGTAATTGTTTCATATCAGTTTTCTAGCTCCTATAGTACCAGCAGTGCTTAGCTCCATAGAGCCTAGATGTGGCCTAGATATACTGCCTGAGATAATGCCCACTTATGTATATTTGTCTACAATTACAACGATTGGTTCATCTCCTTTATTTAAGAAAAAAATACCAAAGCATTCTTTGTTATAAACTAATAAGTACAGTTTTTGACGAAACCGTTTTGAAATTAAACAATTTTTTTACTGTCAAGTCAGATTTAACGGAAAAATAACAGTATTGGTAAATGATTTTATGTTGAATTATGTAAGATTTATATATTTATGAATCTACAACATGAAAACTAGTTGTAATACATTTTGGAAGGTTGCACGACAAAAGTTTCAATCGCGTTCGGCGGCCTATTTAGATAGCGCGCTTTAACTTGATGCGTCTGGCTTGAAGGACTATCTAACGTGAGTAACTTTTTAATTAATTATTAAACCGAAGTATTCATATTGAGGTGGAGAATATCTATTGTAATATTATCTATCACTATTATTATAAATTAACAATGTCAGTGCCATGATTTTTTACTTTTTATTGCCAGAATGTATCGCGAATCACATTATTTTTAGTGTAGTCTGAATAGCCATCGTCGGCGTCTTTTAGTACTAATTGAACATATCGGTCTTTGACATGAGGCTTTTTGTTTGGAGTATCGGTTAGATTGTTTCCACATACTTTCAAACAGTGCCCAAGGTCACAGGTGGTTGGTTTTGTGGAATGTATTATTTTGTAATAACTTGTTTACAATGAACATACATTATTGTTCTAATATGATGTGTATTGATGAGGTATATTACGTGTTACAGTTTACTCAGCTTCTTAAGAAAGAAGGTACATACATGTTTGGTATTGGTGAATCACATAAATAACGTACATTGTATTGTAATATGTACAAGTAAATATTATGTGGGGTTTTTAATGTTTCTGTTTCCTGATTGGATATTAAAAATATCTTATGTACAATTTTTGGTATAATAAAACATCGATATAACATGAATGATTGGATTTTATTTGTTGTTATACATACTTCTTTCAGCGCGTTATGGAAAAATACTAATAAATGTTTAAACGGACGACGTGTGCTCGAAAAGAGACACTTAATTAAAGCCCTGTTTATATCCAATAGTACGCTCGTCAACATAGTAGGTACTATTAGTAAACATTATAACTAACTTCAGGTTAATACTTCTTGGGTTGAAGATATTATCTATTCTATGGATAAAGTAACTTGGTCTTTTTAGTACGAGGAAAGAAGCGAAGAAATTATTTATTGCGTGCATATATTGGTACACTTTTTAACCCCCGACCAAAAAAAGGGGTGTTATAAGTTTGACGTCGATGTCTATCTGTCTGTCTGTCTGTCTGTCTATCTGTCTGTGTGTGTGTCTGTCTGTGGCACCGTAGAGCTCAAACGGATGAGCCGATTTCGATGCGGCTTATTTTTTATTTGAAGGTTAATATCCGTGCGGATGTTTTTAGGTATGTTTGTCGTATCAATTCAATATGGCCGCCTCCACAAAATGGCGGACAAAATATTTCTTCACAACCTTCACAATTTTGTTCTTGTTCATACTTCCTTTTGCCTCGTCTTACCATGTGATACAAGAGTTAGATAAGGTTTTAGGTAGAACACACAACAATACGCGTAGGTACAACACTCTTGTCCAAAAGATACTTCTTAAAATTTTGTTTAACGTAATTCAATCTTAGGCATATAGGCTTGCTACTAGATTTTGATGTATGTATGTATATGCATACAGATTGGTAGCCAAATGTATGTATGTATATGCATTGTAGAAGAATAAGTTTAGAAAAAAGATTTCGTAAAAAAGTACAGCAATTAGTGCAACAAAGATGACAATTATCATTTTATGTATAATTCATTGATATTTACGTATTTTGCATACGAATATATATAAAAAAAACGTTTAACGTGCTTCAGTAATAGTCCTATGTTTATTATTGTCGTATTGATTAACTAATACATACATACAATTGGTATTAACTGTGGTATTTCATTAAAATAATTGATTGGACTCTGTGCGGATATCCGTCCATTTTTTTTTAAATGATACAACTTTATTTATATCTCAAAAGTAACGTTTTTGTAAAAGGGAAAATATGAACATTTTATTTGTTATGTTCATTTTATAAAGTTGCTTTAGTTTGAAAAATTAAACTATATCATGTATACCTACAATCACACTCATTATTATCGATCCACAAAAAAGTAAAGTTTTTGACGTGACAACGTCTTAAATTAGGTTGCGGCTGGGAGTCACTTATGAAAAAGAGTAACGCTCGGTAACGTTACGATGAGTCACCGAACGAGAGAGAGGCCCGCCGAATGCCTTGCGTCTCTCCCACTCAACTATGATCGGTCTGCGCGCGCGCGCAGCACTAGAGAATTAGGCGCATTGAATCGGCGCATGCTTGTGTCTCTGTCTTTGTCTTTCTCGAACGTTCTTGGCGTTGGAAAAACAAGAAAGCGTCATAATACAAGTTCACACGTGTGGTTAAAGTATCGTCAGCTGTGTCTGTAGTGTGAAATGTGGAGTGCTTAGATTCGTCATTTACAACAACTACAACAATAAAGGTAAATAATTGTACACTGATATTTCATTATCGTAAACTATGATTGATTGATTAATTTCTTAATTTCATGAAAATACGTATAATCTTGATTGCGTATCAAACGTTTCTAAGTCAACTACGTTAAAAGGAACAACTATCGACTTGACTTTCGCAAGACACATTACAGCAGAAACACTTCCTTTCATTTCATATTTCTCCTATCATCGTCCTATCCTCAACAAAATCACTCAAATAGGAATTAGTTAAGTTTAAGTTTACATGTACAATGTTTTAGTAAACAAAATATATTTCTATAGTTAAAATTTGTGCAATTCTTATTTTCATTCAATTCCTTGTTCCTATTGTGCAATTTAATTATATTCATATCAATAAATATTCTACCGAGAAAAAGACGTTGTCACGTAAAATCTTCGCCCGTAAAACCGACTTTACAGGCAACCAGATTTTTTTTGAGAATACTTTACTGTGTATTGGCACGATAACAATATAGGGATGTTAACACTAATCACAAATTAATGTTTAGGGGTAATTGTATGATAGTTTGTATTCATAGAATTTCTAAAATCACATTTCTATAATTTAATATTACTTAGTAAATTTATTATAAATGATTTTGAATGCTATATTTTTAATCTGTTATCACGTGACTGCAAAAGCCAACATAGCTTATTACGTCACTAGTTGCAAAACAAGCCGTCGAAGACTGACTAGATTATTTACTTCTCTGCATTTTTATTATAGTTTGTGATCTTAGCGTCGACGATTTTGATTATTTGTATTCAAATAAAAATAAAAACACACATAAACTGGACATAAAGTCATGAATCGCAACCAATGTTTTGCGACTAGTGACGTCATGTCAGTCGTTAGTGTTTTAGCGGGAAAATTCAAAATTATCCTATTATTGTATATTTACTCATCGAAAATACTAATGTTTTTAAATCAATTTTTTATGGTAAACAAGCGCCAATCTTCAAAATAAAAGCAATTCCGAAAAATTATTAACATGCCTATGATGAAATCGAAATTGAAATACTCTTGATACTTTACTTTATTATTACATTCATTTATAATTTTTTTACCGTTATTTTTGGATATTGTCATGTTAATTATATTGAGTTAACGTTTTTTTAATTTTTCGTTAATTTAAATTATTTTGCATCAACTGTTTGTGGTAAGAACAAATGTGTGCTTATTGTATACTTAAGATAAAGTTTAATTTGTCCGTACAACATTGCCATGACGCTAGTCCTGAAAAAAATAATATTGTTGAAAACCGCTATCACTCCGAAGCCTTCAGTTCAAGCCCGGGTTGAGGTCTCGGGGTGGCCATGACCAGGCTCGCGCCGTATGTAGGTGACCTCTTGCCGCAGGACCTTCGGATTTCGTTCCTTGCATTTTGACATCTTGTAATATGTAATATATAATACTTTTAATGTATTGGTTGTGGGGGAATTTTTGTGAAAAAAGGTCTGTTTGACAAAAATTTGCGTAACTTAAATTCTGTTTCTGATTTTCTATGAATCGTAAATTAAGAATAGATAAAGTATAAGGCAGTTTTTGTGTGTGTGTGCAATACCCGTGAGTGATGGTGAGCAAAACGCTTGCCCTTAACTGCACAGTGCCCCGGAACTTTTTGAACATGAGGAGTCCAAATTACTGCCTAGGTCTGCAGAGTGCTCATCATCCAGATATGTGAGATAATTTATCTCTTAGTCCTTTGATTTGTTTGAAAACATTGCCCTTCGAACTGGAATACAGTAACTTTGATAATTTATATATATTAGTTATATATTATAGTTAGTCTAAGTACAGTTATGTTACTAAACGGCGGTAGAAAAACTAGGAAGTATACTGAGTATATGCACAGGTGGTCTCAGCAAAAAAGCCCTGCCACTCATAAACACTGTCCTTCAAACTGGAGTACAATAGTATTTATGTAGCACGTAGTAGTAGTTCTTTGGCGGTAGGATACCTAACTGGCAAAGCTGTGGTACTTCAGAGGAACTTTAAAAAATGTATTTAGTACCATTTTTTAACCGTTATATACCAACTACAGTATACAGTATACTTACTCGTACTAACATAATAAAAGAGTATATGTTTGTGTGTGACGAATTTACTAAAAACTAATGGACCGGCTCGATTTTCAAAAAAAAAAAAACGTTGCATAAATTAAATATAAAAATACATTCGTAGCATATTGGTTATTTAGATTAGTACGTCAACCAGAACGAAGTTTGTCACGTCACTTTATACTATAAAAATAGTTTCGTTATGAAGGTATATTGGTTCATACAAATACACAATTGCAAAATAACCATACAGCGGTTATGCTTAACAATGGCGTATCACGGTGTTGTTTAAGATTTGTGGAGTTCCGTGGGTAGACATAAATGTTTTTGTAATTTGTTTTGAACTCAAAACTCATACCACGTTCCATTATTGACCACATCATCGCTTAACATCAGGCAAAAATGTGGTAAGGTGTTAACCTACACTTAACTATTTTTTTTGTTGGTATTAATATACTTCTTTTGGGGCGCTTGGAAAAAAACATTAAAAAATAAATTTATACACTATCTTAAGCTAAGATTTTTACAACATCCCCATTATTGTAAATACCTTAGTGTAAGAACATTAATAAATATCTGAATATAATAATATTAATAATAACGTTGTCAGCATTCGGCACATACTCCAAACTAAGCAAAACTATACGGGTCAGATTTCTTGATATACACCCAGATATACTGATATATTGATCATACACCCAGACGGGATACATTTACCACATAAATATTGAATTTGTCTTGGGTGGAAATCGAATCCACGACCTATGGCTGTAGATAAGACAGCAGCTAAACATACTACGAGCTAAGCAGTAAGCTGCAAGTCAATGACATTGCAATCATCCGACGACGAATATGAGAATTATTTGAAGTGTTTTTTTTAACCTTTATAGGTTTACACTTGACCGCTATCTCGCCTGATGTTAAGCGAAGATGCGGTCTACGATGCCGATGGAGCGTTTTTACCTAGAAAAAACCGATTCCAAGAATATAACCATCGGGAAAAGCCCACTCAGCCAACTCATTCCACAGTCAAGACATTCTTATCACAAAAGTAGAGTCAAACCTCTTCGTTCGTGTCTCATCATCATGGAACATCAGCCATAAAACGATGCCGTTTCTTCAAGCTACGAGAAGTCCAATAGAAAAAGGTATATATAGATAGGCAGATCATGCAAGCCAGTTAGTAGACCACACTCCCCGAAGTGTATCCGTTAAAAAACCGTATGGCTCCACTTTCATCATGTCAACATCTGTGTACACTGTGTTTACCTGTATGGGTCCCCTGTGGAATACAATAGTTGGAGCGATGTTCTAGTAAAGTATAATTCAGGCAACATCGCAGCAAGACGACAGTCAACCGAAACCTACAAAAATCAAATATTTCCAGCCACTGAAATTGGAAATCTACTGAACACTGTTTCACGTGACACCTACGCGCTTACACAGTTTTTTAACCTTCAATTACTCAGAACACGGCAAAACACTATAGTGAAGTGACATGTGCCAAGAAAACGTGATTTCAGTAGCACGTGCTCGTTACTACCTAATAAACTCAGACTTACTCGAACATTCCCTAAGAAGTAGAACTGTGCAACTGCATTTTACGATCATTTAACTATTAAATATGTCTTCTGTGAATTGAAGTACACGCGTACTGTTTAATTTCGTGTTACAAGAAGCTTAATTTTGTCTCTTTGAATTTGTTTGACGTCATAAACATTGAAAATTTCTTGACCGATTTTATTTTCCTTTAAAAATTTAATAATAAACAATTGCATAAGCCTAGATATTTTCTTTTTTGTATATTAGTAACGTTATAATATTTTGTATGCGCAAATCAGAGGTATGTATGGCTTCTGCGGTTTTTTTAACCCCCGACCAAAAAAAGGGGTGTTATAAGTTTGACGTCGATGTCTGTCTGTCTGTCTGTGTGTGTCAGTCTGTGACACCGTAGAGCTCAAACGGTTTTTTTTATTTGAAAGTTAATATCCGTGCGGGTGTTCTTAGCTATGTTTGGTTAATATCGATTCAAGATGGCCGCCTCCACAAAATGGCGGACAAAATATTTCTTCACAACCTACTTCAATATGGGTATCAAATAAAAGGGCATAACTAGTAGAGTACTATGCACTATAACAAATTTCAAATCCGAGATGGCCTCTACCACAAAATGACGAATTACATTTCTTTTTTCACAACTCCCTTAATATGGGTATCAAATGAACTTGACTAGTAGAATGTTGTACAGATAACAAATCTAAGGTAGTCGGAGATTAATCAAAATTTTTAATTTTGTTCTTGTGTCATCTCTAGTCATAGTGGGTAGACGGCAGAAATCCAACGCCTTAAGTCCTTAAAAAATCTAGGCTTTTAACTGTCATGCTATTTTCGACTCAAAAGTACGTTCCATCAGCAACATCGTCGCGCGAGACAACGGTCAACCTAGTAATACATAAACAAATAAAATGAATAAATAAAATACTGTTATGAAAAATTGATTCGTGCTCACTGAAATCATAATTTTTACGTATATATTTTCCTTCATAAGGTTAAGTTTTTATGATGTCAAAATATAGAATTATAAAAACCTAGAGTACTGTCGACAGAAGCGCAGAGCCCAAAATTCTGGTGGTTAGATAGTGGTAGTGGCACAGTAAGGATCCTTTCAAAAATGCAGTGATTCAAAAATAACCACTGTATTCTTGTCATTAAAAAATATAATTACGAAAATTTGTTTGTTTATGTAGAGTTTTGATACTCTTTTAATTTCTTTCAAATTTTAACTGCTAGCATACGCTTATAACATGAATCCAACTTAAAAAAACAATGAAATAAAATCAATGAAAAACTACTAATGGGATGTGGATAAAATTTGATAGATTATAAATATAGTCTGGAATGACACAAAGGTCCCGGGAAAATAACAAGATCGGGTACGCAACTGAAACCGCATAGTGCTACTAGAATCTACTAATATTATAAAGTTTTGTTTGTTTGTTTGTTTGAACGCTAGGATCTCGGGAAGTACTGGTCCGAATTGAAAGATTATTTTTCTATTGGATAGTCCATTTATCGAGTAAGGCTTATAGGCTATAGAACATAACGCTACTATTAATAGAAGCGGAGCACGAACGGAGCATCAAGAATGTAAAAAAATCGGGAAAAAATATTCCTGTTTTGAGAGTTTTCGTACGTTTCGTGCTTTGACATGACACATGACAGCATGTGTCAAGATTGCGTCATTGACTATAAACCTTTGCCTCAGATTACATACTGCCTTTATATACATACTGATAAGATTACCTTTGCTGATCAGTTTCTAAATCTGAGTTGGTACGACCAATTTCCGACAGGTGGCGTAGCAGGTAGCTGAAGAGATGTTTTGTTTGAAAGCGATACTCTTAGGAATGACTGAACCGATTTCAATCATTCTTTCACCGTTGGATATATACAGGATCCTGATGAGTGCTATATAATGTACCACGGGCGAAGCCGGGGTGGACATCTAGTGGAATCATAAAAAGCTTATTAATAAAACAATTGTTTTATTAATTTTTCAAGGTCAGAGTGAATGGATATCTTGTAGGTTAGCGTACGTTATCTTTGACAACACTGTCGCTTACCATCAGATGAGTTAGCGGTCCAACGCAAAATACTTGAAATCCTACTGATATTATAAAAGTCAATGTATGGATGTTTGTTGCTCAATCACGTTGTAACGTAAGAACGGATCGGGCTGAAATTTGAAATAGAGGTAGATAACAGTCTGGAAGAACAAATAAGTTAATACCAGTAAAATAAAGGGAACGGGAACTAAGCAGGTAACACCGCGGGGCGCTCCTAGTCAATAAATACAAGAACAAAATAAAAAAATTTGATGAACCCCCGACTACCTCAGATTTGTTATCTGTACAACATTCTACTAGTCAAGCCCTTTCATTTGATACCCATATTAAGGAATTTGTGAAAAAAGAAATCTATTTCGCCATTTTGTGAAAGCGGCCATCTTGGATTTGAAATTTTTCATAGTGCAATGTATTCTACTAGTCAAGCCCTTTCGTTTGATACCCATATTGAGGTATTAGTGAAAAAATAATATAATTCGCCATTTTGTGGTGGTGGCCATCTTGGATTTGAATTTTTTATAATGTATAGTATTCTACTAGTCATGCCCTTCCATTTGATACCCATATTGATGTAGGTTGTGAAGAAATATTTTGTCCGCCATTTTGTGGCGGCAGCCATTTTGAATCGATATTAACCAAACATAGCTAAGAACATTCGCACGGATATTAACCATCAAATAAAAAAAACGCATCGAAATTGGCTCGTCCGTTTGAGCTCTACGGTGCCACAGACAGGCACACACACAGACAGACAGACACAGACAGGCAGACAGACAGACAGACAGACAGACAGACAGACAGACAGACAGACAGACAGACAGACAGACAGACAGACAGATAGACAGATAGATAGACAGACATACAGACAGACAGACAGACAGACATCGACGTCAAACTTATAACACCCCTTTTTTTGGTCGGGGGTTAGAGAAACTACTCTGAATTTCATCAAAGTTCACACAAAAACCACTCCTAAGCAAGTTAATAAAATAAAATAAATTTTTGAATATGCATGAGTTTTGTTACAAGCATATACACAATTAGTCAAGTAGGTGCTCATAGATTTATTTTCAAGACTAAATAACTGCTTATATGGTAGTCACGTTACATTTTCATGCTCCGTGAAAAATTACCTACAAATAATTCGAGAATGTGTTTTGTTTTTGTTGTATGTTAAATGGAACTAGTATACATTAAAATGTATGACGTAAATTGCAAATTTTTGTTGGTAAGATTTGGAATGACATGGAAAGATTTTTATTTCAAGAATTAATTAATATTGCGTCAATTTGTACCTACGTTTAGTTATTGCATTTTCACTTTCTCTGTCTACTGCTGGAACTTGGCCCCTTCTCACACAAAGTGAAAGTCAAGGCATAGTCCAAGAAGCTGACCAAGTGCGAGTTGTCGGATGACGCATATCCTCGAAAGAAGTTGCAGTTGGAGTGGAAGACGCATGACCTTCAAAGATTCTGGGAACGTCACGATGTTTTTAAGTCAGCAACATTACGCACATGACTTTGGAAATACAGTAGGCGTGGGTGGGATTCGAACCGGGGATTCCGGATCAGCAATTGTCGTTCTCCCGACTTGACCAGCCGTAACTTCGAAGAAACTGTAAACGCATAATCCAAACCTTCGGTTTGATTAGTATCAGATGAAAAAGAGACCGTATTTTTCACACTTACATCTGATATCTTTGATCGAGACATTAGTTTTAATGCTTTGCCTCAAGTACCTAGAGATGTGTCAGTGCTAGCTGAAACAACTAGACGGGTCATTTTCCTCGTAAGTAAACCGTGGATCTAAATGGTCACAAAATCAAAACAGACCAGATAATAATGACTTATTCCAACCAGTAACATACCGCACACCAAAAAAAATGTCATGAGTTCAAACATGTCTCCTTGAATGCACTTGATGTTACAAAAACCGAACATATTTATATCCATGGCTCTGTATCTATTGGACAGATTTTGGCCTCTTTCAAGTCTTTAAGAAAATGTTTGGAAAACAGTTTTAAATACACTAGTAGCGTAAACAAGTGTGATATATACAAATTATGAATAAGCAGACGTTTTAATCGTGGGTCAAACCGCTGGACCCTTGTCGGGTCTTCTTATCTTAAAGGCAGAACATATAAATAGCTGACCTAGTACCGGCCCCTCTACCACTAAACTAAATCACTAAACTAATCACTAAATCGACTATAGCTTGGCTATTGCGGTCTCTATCATTGCAAATGAAAATAAAAGAGAGAGCAATATCAAAGACATTTTTCGTTCGGCGGTAGACCCCCTGGTCGTGCTAAAATGTTCGCTTCCACTTTTTTGTTGCGATACTGGTGGTTTCGATACTTTGCCGTCTTCATCGTGTCCTGAGACATACAATCTAGAGTGCCTTGAAGTCGGAAAGTGAATCTAAGTCGGGACCTCCTAGGAATACGTGATTTCAACTTAACTTTACACCAGGTATATTAGTGACGGTAAACTGGTTAAAAAAAAGAATATTTAAATATCTATGACAATATGTACTTACAAAGAAGTGAGGTATGAGCAAAAGATCATAGCAAAAATAGAAAACTTTGCTACATATAGAATTTTTACATAATTTATGGTCTTATTAACATCTTAATGTCATACGATTATGAAGATAGAAAACGAGTTTAGAAGACTGGAATGAACTTCAACGTACTCGCCAAACGGTAAATATTTAGACAGCAATTATCAGTAGACTGCGTCCTCTAATAACAGTTGCTACCTTTCCAATTTTAAACGTCTAACTCTTGAGTTCACAATACATTGCTGCTTCTGTACCTAAGTCAGTAGGTACATTCAAGTGAAACAGGTATATGTGATTGTAGTACAGCGATTGGTTAGAGTAGTATTGTTTTGATAAATGCGTGAGGTGCACGGGTTGATTACTACGTAATCGTCTGGTGCCAGCATGATATCATTTGTTGTACATCGTGGTCACGCCCGAACCGAGATTTCAAACGTGGAATCCAAGGCTGATTGGTTAGGCACTCACTTTTCTGCAATACCGGTGTCATGTCCTAACAAGCTGATATACTTAGTTTCTTTTTAAATGCCACTCGGAGCACTGCTGCAGATTCTGACATATTACTAGTTGTAACCCGCGGATTCACCTGCTAGACCAAAGCCGCAGTAAAATTAAAGTATTTATTTATGAGCTAGAATTACGATATCACAATTTTGATGTATAGGCTCGAATTTCGAGCATCTCTGAATGCATTTTGCATCTCTGAATAGTGCCAGATTATGGCCGTGATACTCTCCTTTTAAGAGAAGGCTTGAACCCCAGCAGTGGGAACACAAAGTGGGCTACTTCCGCTTTTGCATAGACTACTTAAATTACAACTGTTAGCAAAAGTGAGCAGTTATCAAATCCGTTTAGTGCAGTCCATATACTTCCGATATTTGTAGATAAAACTTAGACTTAAAATTCCTAAGTATCATGTATTACCAGAGTTTTTTAACAAACTTAGTCAATGTCTCGACTATCTTAAGGTCACAAAGAAGTAATTAATTTGTGTTTTTGTCAATTCTCAAAGCAATTTCAAATCATGTTTCTTTCGAAGGAATGTTAGTGTAGTTGTCACGCGTCAGTCGGTTGATAAGTAAACTCGTCTTATCGACATCCTGTCGCGAGTCTCAATTCCAACACACTATAGGTATTTAACCTCTACAGTCTACATACTTAGCCATTTAACCCCTATATAATTTACTATTAGCGCCCTGCGGTTTTACTCGCATTGTTCCCGTTTCCGTTACTATCCCGGGATAAGTCAATCAATTCTATTTGTCGAAATAGTAGACTTGTTGTTGAGTATTGTAATTACAGTTGTTATTATATATTTATATTTTATTATATGTATTTATATTTTATTTGTGTATATTTATTTTAATAGTATTTATTAGTTTGTGATACTTTAATATTTAAGTATTAGTATTCTTGTATGAGGTTGTTCTATTTTTATTATAAATGTGTTTTTCTTTCCATTATTTATTTTTATTCCTATAAGTATGTTTTTTTGTATTTCTGACTTGTCCACATTTTGTTTTCCAACCTAAGGTTGCCTGGAAGAGATCGCTTTTAGTGATAAGGCCGCCCACTATCGCACTAATTTACTATTTTTTGTTTTTTTTTTTTTTGCTTTGTATCTTTTTTTTTTGGTGTGTCAATAAAGAGTATCTATCTACCTATAAGAAGAAGCGTATATTTTATGTTCTTATAATCTAACTGTGATCCAAATTTCAGCCCGAATCCTTTCATACGTAACGACGTCATTGAGCAACAAACATTGAAATATCCAAACATCCATACATTGACATTAATGTTTATGATTAGTAGGATAGGTAGATAAGATAAGACATTATAATTGGCATAAATTGACTTACCTTACATTACCTTAATATAACAATAAAAGTTACATATAAATTACTATTGAAACAAAAACATTTAAGGGTCTCGTCAGTTATAAAAATAACCACTAATTTCATTGAATTGTACTGTGATTTTCTTGAAATACGCCTGATAGTAGGATTATTAGGATGTACCAGGGCTATCTATGATAAAATTAGTCACCCGACACTTACATGGCCATATAACAATCAATCAGCCGACTTGTACGCATTTTTAGCAACGCAATCCTTAACTATTGAGTCAGTCGACATCTAATAATAACAAAATAATAGTAAATTAGCTCTACTTATCAGCTACAGGTCGGATAGTCCTAAAACCTTCCCAGTAAGGCCTTGAGGCAAACTGCCAAAGGAAGTTAAAAAAAAAAAAGTTTTGAAAGACAGCGTCAAAACGTCATAGGTACATGGGAGAAAGTCTCCAAGAAAATTACGAAAAATGAGTATGTTCCAATAGCTGCATGACACTGTGTTGTTATGGACAGACATTTTGCTTACCCTTATATATAAAAAAAAAGTCTATGCTACTCCGGATACAATAATATGCTATAAAGTTTCTTGATTTGAGATCAACTTTGATCATACAAACATAAATCGTGGTATTAATCAATAAATGATATAATTAGGTCACTACAAATAAATATAATCAATCATAAAATAAAATTATCATAATTAATTGTAGATTGACAGCAATATTGTCATGAAAATACCTCATGGTAATCAATTATCTAACAAATGAGTTACATTTTGATTTTTTTTAGTCGCAATCATAATTATAATTTTATGATACCGTCTTCACTATGTACGTAAATGAGTTTTTTGTTTAAAATGTTTTGTTTGTTTTATAGGTATACTCAATTTGAGTTGTAAATTAACTGGTATTAATTAAGAGTGTTAAAGAATATGCAGAAATGTAGTATTAAAATTTATGCCTAAATTAATGTACACCACTTAGCGGTAAAAAAATCTGATTCCACTTATAATTTACTAACAAATTATATAAAAAATTTTCAAAAACTAGTGGTATTGTTCTGTTATATGAGTAAATAAAGCAGCCCAATTCATGTCTCCACTGCTGGGACTCGGGGCATGTGAATGTGTTGGGAGAAATGAGTCATAATCCGCACTGGGAAAGTGCAAGTTGGTGGAGGACACATATTTTTTTGTATTTGTATGTCCTCGTTATTCGATTTTGGTTCATGCCAGTTTCTTTACAATGTTTTCCTTCACCGTCAAAGCCAGGGGTGATAACAAACTCCCACTTCACTATGAAGAAAAATTTCAGGTATGCAAGTGGGATATGAGCCACGACTTAACTATTGTGAGATCATAAGTTCTCGCTACTGTGCTACCACGGTACTTTTATGCACACCAATGAATAAATAATGAAAAAAAATCTAAATATTTATTTTTATAAAAACTAGTATTACGAAACAAGTGTGCATATAAATATTAATTATAAATTCAATTTAATACTGTTTATAATTCTTATGTCTGCGACTCACGCTTCATTATATCGTGTCATTTTATTTTGTTATCGGTGACAGCGAATTAGGCAATAACCGCTTCTACCTGACAGTCGACCGGCGTTTGAGCAGCTTGTGTGGTCGCCCATTAAACCGACGACTACGACTAGCGCCATCTCTTGACAACTTACTCGCAAGTTACGATTTCAATAGCTTGTGTAATATTTACTTAATAATGATGCGACCCAAAATCTACAAAAAACCTGAGTTAAATTGTGTAATTTATTATTCAATGAATAAAAACCTCGCCTCATGCTTTTTGTGTTAATACTCCTCTGAAAAGGCCACAAATTAACGGTTCTTGTAACCCATTTTATGGCATTTTATTTCGACCCTGTTTTCTTTTCGCACTATTTAGTTTACTCTTTTACTCTGAAATTTAATTCGATTGAACATCTATATCAAATGGCAACAATGTTAATTATTTCAGAAGAACTTAAATGAATTAAATTGTGTGTTATATTTTGGAACAAGAATAAGGTACCTACTTAAAAATAGTCTATCGGTACTTTTTTTTAAACTCAGACCTTCTAAGTTGATTAACGTCAGCGTCATTATTAAAAAAAGATCATTCATTCCCCGCGCGAAGTATGTCTTTGGCAATTCAGTGTGGGAATGCAGCCAGCTTGTACAGCTACGAGTATATTACACATTACAATACGAGCGCAAACTGGAAAAAATGTAGTAAATGTATTTTTTAACATCAATATATTCGGGTTTTTTTTATTAGGAATTATTTAAGTTTTTTACGTATGTCATACGTAATAAATACATTTATCAATGTTAATTTGAATTTACTTTTCAGAAATTCACATACTTTTGAGTGCCTTCGTACCTAATAACAGAAATACAGACAATAAAATGATTATAAAAAAATTGCCAAAGCCTTTCCCATACAACTAAAAAAGGAATCATTCGAACAAAAAGCGGTTTCTTTGATGAATCCCACTCGACTCTATAAAGTTTTAATTTTTGTATAAAGGGAGCAGGTAGTAAAATTGTCTTACTAAGACCACTCTATCTGCATCTATACGGAACATACCAGTACCTGAAATCGAGACAACGTTTTTGTTTCCGTTTCAACTACATTAGATACAAAGTTATTATGATAAAACAAAAGCATGTTTGTATGTGTTTAATACACACACAAACATGCAAGTTTCAAAGGACACAAACAAGTATCAAAGAAGTTACATTTTTTGGATTATGTTACACGTCAGATGTTCTTGGGTTGTAAATCGTCTTTTCTTGAAGAATGGTGGCTAATACCTGAGCGTCGATAGCTCTTTAATAAAAAGATGAATTGAAAATTAAAATTGTAATCTATTTAATTTTTTCTAGATAATTTGCGTACCAAATAGCCGCACAACTTGAATTTGAAATTTTACCATTGTTTTAATAAAAGGTAAGTAAAAGTAGAAGTAAAGGCAGATTACCTACCTATGACAAGGGTTATTTTGTAAAACAGTACCTAAGTATAAGGTATAAAACCGTAAAGTTTCGGTTAATGGACAAAGAGAAATTCCATAACTCACCAACTCACCATGCTGTGTGGGTGGATGCTAACAAACTCTACTAAGATATTTTATAAGGAATAGTTTGATATTTTTGCGTCCGGATGAGATGATATAAATAAGTGTAAGCACGCACTGTATTCAGTGTTGAGCTATGTTACTGCGTAACAGTGGACGTTCGAGTGTTTTTAGTCGGCGTCTCTCAAAGTACCACAATAATCTCCCACGACAATATTTTTTAAATATCCAGTGATTTTTTAAAGGCCAACTCTTTTTGTAGTGTTGACGAGTACAAGTGTTCGTAAGGTTCGGTTCAGTTGCTTCTTAAAATTATTTTTTTAACTTCGTTTTGTCAAAATATACTTTTTTACTAGATAGAGTGACAAGACGAGCAAATCTTGAGCCTGAGCACAGTACCACGCAGTTATTTATTGTCTGTCTTGGTATTTCTGTGTAGGTATAATAGGTATGTATTTATAACTATATAAGTATTATATCAGTTATCTGGCTCACATAATACAAACTTTGCTTAGTTTGGTGTCGTCAAATAGTGTTGTGTGTGAAATGTTCATAATATTTATTTATTCATTTTATTTGATCTAGAAGCTTTCAAATTACTGCCGAAAGCACTGTGCTCATTACTCGAAGGTAAAAAAAATCCGCCTTTACCTTGCTATTTTACAGGAAACATTGCCTTTTAAAGCATAACACAGCAATATTAACACATTACCGTTCGGCGGTAGAGTAACTGACAAAGATGTGTTACTCCCCCAGGCAAACTCCGCAATGAATCCTACCACTACAAAGGTTTTAATAAAGTGGTGGACCTACGTATAATTATTAATTTTCCACTCTCAACAATATAACGAAGCAAACATTCAATCTAATAACAATTAAAATCATACCCACGGAATGCCACATTAGAACCAGTACTATAAACATAAAATGTCTAAATTGCACCGTGGAGGCGCATCACACATACTTCACCGTAAAATATACCATGGTTACTAATCGCCGCAGCTAAAACCGGCTACAAATGGTAATAAAATAAAGGTACTTATACATACGAGAAGTGTCGAAACTCGGTTCTCTCTTTTCGATATAAATAGTGCAGGCCAGGCGGGCCAGTGTTACCACGTAATGTCCAGTCAAAGTTGCTAGAAACTATCGAGTCTATAGAGTCGGGAGTAACTGAAACAGATTTGATTATCTTACTGTGTTAGCACAAATAATTTAAACATCGGCCATTAAAACATTATATAGTGTACTATATGTGTATGCAAATACATAATTAAATAATGATAAACAAATATAAATGCAAATGGATTGTAATATAAATAAGTACGCCTAATTTTTACTTTTGTACATATTGATTTATTGTAAACCATTGTGAGTTACAGTTTTATTTGTTCTATTTATATGAGTATGTTCTTATTGTTATGTCTTAAATATTTTAACAAATTCTCAAAAATAATAAAGTTTTCGCCGACATTTCGATCATTTTGACAATTCTACGTTTTTTTTCATTCTGATTAGTTGTAACCCTGCTTATTTGCGGGGTTTTGGAAAATTAAAATGCAAAACTAACACAAAAGTCATTTCATTTCTTTAGATTTTATAATGAAGACGGTTAGATCGATTATAATTAAAATTGAGGTCACCTTGCTACCTCTGAAAAATCCTAAAAAGCAGATATGCTCTACCTGGCAACCCTGAGCGGGGGCAGGCGCAGTGACCGACCATCGACAGCGATCCCGATAATCGGTAGAATGTTTGAGTTTCTCTATTTTCGATTGAGTCTCCTCGCGGCCGCTTTCAATGGTAACGCGCGTTCACATTGCTTCAGCTCTGTTTACACAGAATACAATATGAAGAGGAGTTGGCATTTTAACGTTCTTCGTCTAAGCGGCTAAGTTGTTATTTAGGGAAACTAGAAAACGTGAATTGTTTTAGGATAAACCAAATGTCAATCAAAATTTGTTTATAACTGACCGTACGAAAATATAAATACCGTATACAATTTAGAAATTTACACAAAAACTTGAAAGCGCTTTGGCTTGCGTAAACCTTTGCAAAATTAGAAATGTTTAATAAACTAATATTTGTTTATTGAGGAATTATTCCAGATGAAAGATAACAAAAACTTTTTTTTGTTTTACGAGTGCATAATGCACAATGGTATTTGCCACCAAATACATAAATATATCCAGTTCTGGCTTATAAGCAAGCAGAGCGTTGAATAGATTGAGTGCAATAGATTTAGTGCTGATCAAAGCAAAGTTTCGGAAAATTGCGGTAAGGTCCTAGTGACGCCTCCTCCTAGTCATTCCTCCTTGGCGCGGAGCGGTCGGGCAGGTTAACGCTCGTTATCCGGATGGTGCGCCCGCGCCGCACCGTGTGAACGGGCCGCGTTAATTGGCGCGCGGAATGACCGCCCGCGCCACGCGCATGCGCGCTGCTGGTTCGCCCGTTACCAATTCAAATTTGAACTATCACCCGTCAAAAGTAGATTTGTTGCTCTTCATTACATAGTATAGTAAAACAAAATTACTTCCCGCTCTCTGGCATCCCTATGTATGCTCAGATCTTTAAAACTACTATGACACTACACAATACAGATTTTAA
The DNA here is from genome assembly GCA_017562165.1 of Ectropis grisescens. Taxonomy (NCBI): domain Eukaryota; kingdom Metazoa; phylum Arthropoda; class Insecta; order Lepidoptera; family Geometridae; genus Ectropis; species Ectropis grisescens. The sequence goes on along the minus strand of CM029775.1, from coordinate 16,836,332 downwards.
TGCGGTTTTTTAATAGATAGAAGAACTCAAGAGAAAGGTTTCTATGTATAATACGTGCATAAAATATCATATAAACACTGATAATTTTAAAGTTTTCTAATGTTATGTCAAAAATAAACACATTTCATTGCGCTTACATTGCAAACGCTCAGCCAGCGTTGACTGAATTCTATGAGAGAGATCAAAATAAAGTACCGTAGTATTTTATCCCTTAAAAAGTACATAATGGTACATGTCTTTTTCTTAGGGATAATCTACAATAGCAATTTTATTAGTAAGTACCCATATTTATTTAGTAGCTATCAGCATTGCAACCGTGCGAAGCCGGCTATTTTTGCTCACAGTTCATGTTTTCTATATATTATTAGTTTTCCTTTGATACATTTAGAGCATTATTAAATATATGTACTTGTTTTAACTTTTATAAGTCTTAAGTGTAAGCTTATTATAGTCACCACTATCTCGCCTGATGTTAAGCGATGATGTGGTGGACTACGATGGAGCGTGCTGGCCTCGAAGAAACCGATTCACAAAAATTAAAAGTTATGGTGGTTTATAAACTCGGATAAGTACGTACGTAATTCATTATGAAAAAGTCATTGACTATCACATTTGGATTGGATGTTAAAGAAGATAATAACTATAATGATTAAGATATCATTGGGAACCAGTTTGTGTGCTAAGTCCCAAATTGGCAAACATATGGACAGCTTATAAAATCAAACACTTATGACTGATAACGCAGTAGTGTACACAATACACTCATAGCACACTCATAACTACTGATTCCCTATTAATATAACTCATGTCGGTGACGTGAATTCATAAAATTTCACTCATCATCATCATCATCATCCACAGCCTTCTCTATCCCACTGCTGCGTATAGGCTTCTCTTTTCCCACGCCATCTTCCTCAGTTCTGTGTCAATCGATTCCAGGTTCGACCCGCGATAGAAACGATATCGTCGACCCATCTTGCAGCTGGACGAATTTCACTCATACATAGTTATTCTAATACCAAGCAGTAATGCGCAAACAGTACTGTGTTCGCTTTGAAGGGCAGTTTCCAGTGAAATTACGGGGTATAGAGATAACATTTAATATCTCTGGGTGGCGAGCGCTAGGTAATGATTTGGACTTAATGATCCAATAGCAGTGTGTCACTGACCTATTATGTGGCAGGTATGTTGCTTTCAATCAGGAAAATGTCTTGCTCGTCTTATCACTCTACACTTAAAAAAATACTAAAAAGATAAACGCGCACGTTTCGCTTCGTTGCTCCGCCACCGCTCCAACACTACCCATACCTACATAACTCATAAATACTTAAGATTTCCCCCTATTATATGACGTTCTTATTAAAGCCATTTTCACTTTAAAACAATTAGCTCCATTATATTACGTAAGTGCAATATACATCACTACAGTAATAAAACGTATTCTGATGACGCGTGCAACCTCCGTCAATTCAAATCACAATCCTGTAGGTATTTCTCCTTCCAGCGCAATCTCGACCAAAGTGAAATAAACCTAAAATAGAATTACGTCAGTGGTTTCTTTGTTCGTTAAATGAACAGTTACGCACCAATTTGTTATCAAACGGTGTGTTATCGATGCTAAGTCGAACAAGGCTATGGCGTACCTACCGCACTTATCCTGTTTGGTTATTGTGGCGCTGCAGATAAATGTGTACGTATTGTGAACTTTATCTAGTATTACATTGGATCCAGACTCTACACTAGTTTATACAATGTAAATATAAACTAGTACAGAGTTTAGAATTATATGTTTATTAATAGGATATTAGAAGGATTAAGGATCTTTGCCGTTGTCCACATAGGAAAGTATATGTATATTGACTGGATTAGTTGCTAGAAAGTCTAGCTGCAAAGCCGTAGGTCGTGAATTCAATACCCACCCAAGATAAACAGTCGTGTATGTCATGTTTTTACAATAATATAAGTATTACACGTAATAATGGAATGGTCGGTTTATGTCGGATCCGACAACATGAGTGGTAGCTACTGGCTAAACCCTGCACGGGGCTTGCCGCATAAGGCAGGAACGCGACGAGCGCTGCCATATTCTTCAAAACAAATCGTTCCTTACCCACCACGGACTGCCTATAGCTAAGCAACGTTGCTTCACTAGGCAACCCCTCGTCACTGGCACACCAGAACACCCTGTCACGCCAGGACTGTCTCGGGACAATCGTAAGTCGGCGACAGATGCTTTTACGTCTGAATTCCCTAGGCTTACGTTAGTCACCAGTCACCACCGGTGCAAAATCGCGCTGGAATTCAAAATGTATTTAATTTAATAAGTATGTATTTAAAACTATATAAGTATTATATTAGCTATCTGGCTGCCATCACACAAGCTTTGCTTAGTTTGGGGTCAGATGGTGTTGTGTGTGAATTGTCCATCAATTACTGATCAGTCAGTAACTTCTCCCGGTAAGCTCTGGCTTTCTTGCTAACAGCTTACCAAAGAAAGTTACTCACTGATCACTAGGTTGCACCATGAAGAGCAGAGGTACCTTTTAGAGAACAAGGTTTGTTTATTTTGGGCCTAGTAAGTGGTGAGCAAAATCAACTGGTTTTTTCACAATGATAGATTTGACCTTGACCGCCATCTCGCCTGATGTTAAGCAATGATATGCTCTACGAAGAAGCGTGCTTCCCGTGAAGAAACCGTTTATTGTTTGTGATTTAACAGTTAACCAACCTCCATGTAAGTAGAAGAACTGGCTAAGATGTGGTGATTCTCAAGGTGGGTTCTGAAAAGAGCCCTATGACCTACTACAGGTGGAGGTATTCGGCCCCTGAGAGAGCAAAATTTAAGTGTGTTTGGTCTATAAGGTCTACACAGCAACGAGGCTATGCAGCATCAAATATTGTGCCTTTCCTGCACTATAACACCGAATTTGATTACATGGCAAAACACTTATGAAGAACGAATTTAAACGACGCGACGTCTCTCTTTAGGTCATCAAATCGGAAGGATACGTTCCATGACTCGATAAATAGTTTGTCTTACTTAAAACACATTACCTTCCATTTAATTTAAATACCTACATAGTTTTCCAATAACTTCTTGCAATGTGCAAACATCAAGAAAGTTACTACATCACATGTTATCTACTCACTCACATATCGGCATATTCCTTACAACATTCTGCACTACGAATTACTACAACTAATACAACCATATCTCAGTACGAAATACTCGTAATTATGTTAGTTACGAAATGAACAGGTTTTAAGACGTCACTGTGACAAAGTTCTTACTTGTATGAGTTTACTTGTATAACCAAGCCTTATCGCTTCGTACGTGTGCAATATCTTTCGTAATAGGAATTTTACACAGTATATAGAAAGTAATGATTTCTATTCTCAATGCCATTGTTATCTTAATTTGTTAGATAAAGTCAATGTTTTACGCGAATAAATTACGTTAGTTCTATAAGTATTTACCTACCTACCTTCATGCAATTACTATTTTCAGTCTCGATGTAGATGATTTACGACATAGGTACTTACTACGGCCGGTATAGAGTAGTAGGGATTCCCCTTCTGCTCTAGCCCAAAGTAAGTAGTAAAAACCATCTCAGGATAACAATAGGTCTGTTAATAGAGTGTATGTACCTATTATGCACACGCAAGATTTTTTTAGTTCCTAGCGCCAACGCGCAACTAACGTGTTAGCCCAAAGTTGGCCGTAAAATAATCATAATTTCAATATTCAGCCAGCTGCTAATCAGCTAAGGTGAGAGTACCCATGGTAATGTGATTGAGCACAAGTTTTGCACATTTTTAAATTTTCTCTGAAAATAAAACAAAAACGGATTATAATTTAAAATAGAGCCCAGTCACTCGACTATACTCAAGTTTTGAGTATCATCTACCAAACAAAAAATGTTTATCAGAAAAATCGATTTACAATTACTCCGAGCTATTGCGTAACTTACATACAAGATTAAAATGTCACCAAAATTAAGAACCTCCTCCTTTTTGAAGTCTGTTTAAAAATGCATATACTTTATTACTTAATGTGAGAAAAACATTGGCTGGAATTGCTCGCAGGTACTAGTCCATACCGATGTTATATTTATGTAGAGATAGCATAAATTTTGCCAGTAAAAACTACACTACTAACCTAACTACATCTGAACTATCCATAGACTGATAGAAATCTAGAGAAAATCGACATATTCAAGGTAAGTTTAGTCTTATAAACGCTTGTATATTGGGCACGTGTTGCTTCGACCATGCGCTCGGAAAGGTTAGAGACGATCTTCTTAGCATTCCATGGATTCACCGTGCGGGTGCCGGGTCCATCGTGTGGCAGAGAGAGAAAACCCGAGTAGACCCCGAGACTTGTGACTCGGGCGTAGGCTTAAGGGGCCCCTTTCTGACGTACATCAACACTCACCTTCACCACTCGTTCTTCTCTCCCTGCCCAGCCAAATCTGATATGAGCCTACTAGTGCAGCTTTAGATAGGTACTCGTTCTAGTATAGAACTTATTGCACTTCTGGGTAAGCCAAGGTCTTTCAGCAGGTTATAGAGAGATTTTGCTGGTATATCTCTCGCTCCCACTTCTACAGCGTATAAACTAACTACATAGCCGTTTTTTGTTAATTCGTTTAGGAGGTCGTAATACTTATTTTGTTTCATCGCATGGTCTTTAGGTATATTAGTTTCCCACGGTACGGTAAGTTCTACGAGAACTATGCGTTTCGTAGCTCTAGAAAAAAGGAAAATGTCCGGTCTGGATGACGAAACACCCACATCCTCTGGGATTTTGTAGTGCTTTTCATACGTGTCCATTAAAATAGTCCAATCAGGTGCTGTACCCAGAATTGAGTAAGGCTTGTTCCTGGAGTTTGAAGTTGAACCTTCTTTTACAAAGTTAATTTGTCTTTTGTTTGTCGTCAATCCAATTTGGGCTCTAACTACTGAAAGGCTCATGGCTTCACGTATGATTTCAAGTACTCTGTCATGGCGCCGTGAGTATTGACCCCCATTAAGGAGCACCTTGCATCCCACCAATATGTGCCTTGCTGTACATATATATAATTTTTTTTTTACGAAAAAATTAAAACCGACTTAAAAGTTTAAAATTTACTATATTATTGATATGGATATTTATTGTTTATCCATCTCATCGGAACTGAAAGGATCGGAACAGTTTATAATCTGTGATACATTTAGGCTACTTTTCATTCCACAAAAATTACAGGAACAGGAGCTACGCGTGTAAAACCGTATTTACCGGAGCTTAGCTAGTATTAAATACGTGTGATATGTGACATAAATTCACGAGTTAATCAAGCAACATCCAGCTAAGTAGGCTAAGGCTTACTGCTATCAAATAGAGTTGCCTCGCCTTAGACAGTGCGATGCGTATTTATGTTAGGTAGGTAACTAATTGAAGCTGTATGATCTAACGTGAAGTGGTATGATTATACGCGTAATACAAATTACATAGGCGTAGAACTCGATTTATAGTAGGACAAACGCAATTTGCAAGTTACAATATATCTAACGTGAATAGTTGTTCTCTTATTCATACCATAGTGGAATGACTTCGTGGATCAAATGATCGTTAGTCTATATTTTTTTATCATTGAATAAATTGATGAAATAAGCTAAACAAATGCCTTTATTTAGCACTGTAAATACTACGACGACGACGATGATGATGATCTAGATGACAACAGACGAATACAGCATTCATTCAGAGATATAAGATAATTTGTCCCATAGACCCGTAACTTCAATGGAAATATTGCTTCAAATTCAAACACAATAATATTTACACATCACCTGCCTAATAAACTGTTAGCCCTAGATTGAAGTCCCACCCAACGCAACGTAATAATTTCGTTTAAAAAAACGTACGATTTTTTTTAAACGAAATTATGATAATTTTTTTTTAAACGTACCGTTTCACGAAAAATTTATAAGGTAACACCGAAATAAAATATGCTTTACTAAAATGTTCGTATTAGACTTTTATTGCCGAAGTTGAAATTTGTTAGTCTAAATTTAAAGACAAAACGTAGCCCCAAGCAGTTCATAATATTTCAATTCTTTGTTCAGGAGCTCTCTAGTGTGTATATACGTGCGTTCATGAGATTTTTTTAACGACGTAGCTTAACACGTAACATCCTTCTTTCCTGATTTTAAATGACGATGCGGTCTACGATGGAGAGTGCACCTGTAAGAAATCGATTCAGTATCAACTTGAAGATATCAAATAGTATCCATCGGGAAAAACCCACTCAGGCAACGAAAAATTAAATAGCGTGTACAAAGAAGAACAAACATAAGTTAAAACAGCTGTGCAAAAACAATGCTATATCGATGGCCGTATTAAAATGGCAATTTCGTTTCAAGGCCATCCCCATACAATACCAATACCAATGATGTAATGATTTATGCTAGCGTTTTCACAAAATAGGCAACAGAAAATTTTCACAGCGTTTTCGCTGTGTAAAATGCGGTTTATTGATAAGCGTCGCCTTGACTATGTTTTAACAAAAATATTGTAATATTAGTGGCCCGTTCCGGGTTCGCTCGGATAATAATAAGACGAAATCAAACTATTCTATATTTCAACCTAGGTCAAACTACACACACGGTGTGCAAATTTGATTAAAATCGTAATTAATATAGTTTAGGAGTTCATCGTGGACAAACAACGTGACACGTAAATTACAGGTATATATACTAGTTAAGATTTGTGAAAATATACATTATATACAGATAGAAAAACAATGTTGAATGGTTATACAATTTTAGGATTCTTACTAGACAAACTTTAAAAAAATTATTAAATATCTTTAAAATTCACATTAATTGATTTTTAAATTTGACATTAACTGATAGTTTTTTCTTGTAAATTAACGGATCAATCACGTGATATTCTTGGTTAAGTCGTACTTTAGTTTGGTACTTGAATATTGAAAATATTTAAGAATCATCTCGATCACAACAACACTATAGCTTCAAGTTTTTAGTTTTCTTTTCGTTAGTTACATTAGTTCCTCATTCCGTTTCAAAATAGATTTACCTGCATATTAATTATTCTACTAGTTTCATAGTACACCCATATTGTGAAAACGTAGTTCTAATTCACTGATCTTATAAAAGAAAAAAAAAACAATATCAAAATCGGTTCATCAAGATTGGAGCTACGATGCCACAGACAGACACAGACACGTGAAACTTACAACACGCTGCTGCTGTCGCTTCGGGGGTTAAAATGATGAAAATAATTAATTTGACTTTATTTTTTTATTTGTTATCATAATCTTAATACATAACACTTACCTAAATAAACCCTGTTTGTGCTGACCTGAGAGGATGAAAGCAATTTTCCGAAAGGCTCATAACGTTTTATTATGAAGTTCCCCTTTTTATTGGTCGTTGGTCACATATCGTCACGTATTACATCGGGCCCTTTATGTGGCGCGTACTTCATGATATTGATGGCGTATTGCGGGAAATCTTGTACCTAGAAAATGGGTCGTTATGTCGCAGTAGGAATATGGTAATCAATAACAAGAAAAAAGTGATTTTACAAGCTTTTATTTCACTTGCAACGGATGTACCTGTTTATGTATATTAGTTCGGGTGAAATCTTGTTATCGATAGTAGAAGATTTTTTTAAAATAAGGAGTGATGATACGAGCAGGACATGTATCTGATAGTAAGCAACATGCCCGCCACATAACAGCACAGTGACACGCAACTATTGGAACGTCAAGACTCCAAATCATTACCAGACACTGCACTGGGCTCGTCACCCAGTTATATCTCTAAGCCCTGCAATTTCTCTGGAAACATTGCCCTTCAACCCGAAATACAGTAATGTTTGCACCTTACTGTTTGGCAGTAGAATAACTGGCAAAGGTGTTCTGCCCCAGGCGGACTCTGCCAAGAGTCCTACCACTACAAAAAGATTATGTTTATTTGTGGGAATTCTCGTTCCACAAAAGGGCGGCATCGTTTCATGGTTGATGTTCCAAAAACGCGAACGAAGAGATTTGACTCCACATTTGTGATAAGAACGTCTAGGTTGTGGAATGCGTTGCCTGAGTGGGTTTTCCTGATGGTTACAATCTTGGTGTGTTCAAATCGAGAGTGAATCGGTTTTTTCTAGGTAAGCACGCTCCATCGTAGATCTCATCATCGCTTAACATCAGGCGAGATGGTGGTCAAGTGCGAACCTATTATAGTTAAAAAAAAAAAAAAAAAAGGTTTCACCACCTTGTCGCCTGCTGTTAAGCAGCTAAGAAGCCTATTTACTACAGAGCACGCTTATCTACCGGAAAATGATTCACTCTGGAATTGAAGACACCTAGATTATGTCTGTCTAGTGTAGGTACCTACTCGATGGAAGGAACGATATAATATAATACGAGTATGTATCCTACAATTAAATGCATTTGTTTTGAAAATTGAGCGGCACAAAAAAAGAGTTAAACTTAATATATCGTATATAATAGAAAATAGTAGTATTAGGTACGAAGTAATGATGACAAACGCGACTTGAATAATTTATCGTCAGCTTTACGTCAGTGCCTGATTCGGGAGACCTCCACGACATAACCGTTCTATGACACACCACGCAAGCTAGTGCTATGGTTATTGGTTATAGAAAAGGCCGTTCGTAACGCAGCTTCATTTCATTAGCATTTTAGCTACACTTGTCTCGAGAGATTTTAGATTTATTAAAGTGAAAACTTCATTTGGCGCGCCACAGACATATTTTTCGTGGGCTGTGAATTAAATTCTAGCGTCACGCTCGGGAATGTTAAAAAAATCTTCGCTTAAACTCGGGACCATGGCCCCATTGGCCATCTAGAAATGCGTTCGCATTTCTAGATGGCCAATGCTCATGCTCTTGCATGGCAATGGTCATGCTCATGACCACGCTCTCCGGTTTCCGGTTTCCGGTTTCCCGCGTAGTTTCCAAAGTAAGCTATCAAATTCTGAGTTATAAGTGTTCACTTCTATCGGCAATCATTATGACTGATTTTTTAGGGTTCCGTAGCCAAATGGCAAAACACGGGACCCTTATAGATTCGTCATGTCTGTCTGTCTGTCCGTCCGTATGTCACAGCCACTTTTCTCCGAAACTATAAGAGCTATACTATTGAAACTTGGTAGCAAGCGTTATGGACACCTTTGTTCCAGATACAGTTATGGCAGGTTATTTGATTAATTTTACAGTATAGTCTTACTTCTTATCTTGATCTTTTGAAATAAATGTGTGACTGTGTTGCACCTCAAACAATATGACCTCGGCTAGAATAAATATGTGTGAATATATGTTTCTTTATCGTTGCTCACGGCTACATAATTATCGTAACGTGTACGATAATCGTCTTCCAACTACAAGTTCAGAAATGAGGTGCGTAGTGACGCTTAATCCCCATACAATGTAACACACTGGCATTGGATATTGATACCGTTACGTAATGGCGTTGATAGTGTATAGAATCTAGGCTGAGTTTAAATAGCCATTAGGCAAAATGTTATCGATCTACTAAAGAACTGGGTGAGAGAGCAACATATGGGGTCTAAACGAGTACTAGTAGGCGAGGAACGAGAGGTACAGGCGTCTGTGTTGCCACGATACACTGCTCAATTCATTGTTTTGAAGTGAAAACTACTTTTAGCACACATAGTTTTTCGTGGACTGTGAATGAAGCTCATCGTCACGCTCGTAAATGAAAGAAATGTTCAAGTGAACTCGAAACCTAATGCATTTCTAGATGAATATACTTAGAAGACTAATCTAGATGGGCATGCTTGTCATACTAATCTAAATAGCCATGCTTAAAAGATAAATCTAGACGACCATGCTTTGAAGATTTATTCCAGACTAGCATCGGCTTCCGGTTTTACCCTTGTAGTTTTCCAATTGGGCTATCAAATCCTAAGTTTGAACTTCTATCAGCAGTCCCTATGACTGCGATTAGAGCATGAAGAATCCAAATCACTGCACTACGCTTGTCACACAGAAATATGATGTAGACAATAAATAACCTTCAAACCGGAACACATTGCTGCTTGGCGTTAGAATTACTGCGACAAAGGTCCAGGACTTTCCCAAGACTCCGTTAGTTAGCAATGTTATAAACAAATTCAAATTTAAGCACAAACTTAACATACCATAAGAATCTCTCTTAACATTCGCACTGCTGGGACTTGGGGCCTTCTGAGGTTGTGGTGGTGGTTGTATGACACACATGCTCGAAATATGTATTTTCTTGGAACACACCGAGTCTACCTAACTAAAACTGTCTTAGCTTTGACATTGCTCTCAAAGCTACTGGTCTGCTGTCTCTATAATTTCAAGCGAATAGAAAAGAGAGGCAATATCAAAGCTAAAAGAGTTTTAGTTTTTATGTTTTATTTATTGTTAAGGCACACAAAACAGTATACAATCAAATGACATAACAAAGTTATAAAATAATAGTTATAGTTCTAAATCGTATACCTAAACATGTGTACACAGCGTGAACTAAAAAATATTGTAACAGTGGCGAAACTTTAGTTAATAAGTATTTAATAGTAAATAAAATTTAGTTAGTAAGTAGAGTTAATAATATGTTTGTTGAGTTTAAGGCTTAATTGTCCTGGAATTAAATAATAGCTAATATATTTTGCTTAAATTTGGCTACATTACATTCAAATATATCAATAGATTGATGATGTTTCTTGAGGATATCATTGTATTGGCGACATATTCTGACAATGGGGTTGTATAGAGAAGTATTGTTCTTATACACACTAAGTGAAAATGTATTTTCAAAAGACCTACGTGAGTTGGGGGAAGTTTGGCGGTAGTCTCTTATTTCCAGCCAGTCCTCATTCATCGGGACTTTAAGGAATACTGAAATATACAGGCGAGATTCGAACCGTCGCGTCGCGTCGTACAATGGCGAAGGCGAAATTTCACCATTCTAATGTCGCCAGTGTGCGTCATCACAATTCTGAAATCGAACACCCTAGCCTCTTTTAACCCACCACCGTTTCATTGACACAAAAATTGTTATTTCAAAAGTTCATGTATGCGTAGTTCCTTCAATAACATGTACTAACTACATAATATAAATTAAGCAATTGAATAAAATGTTTTCCTTAGTAAATTTCTTTCAGTGTTTCGACGTCAACGGTCAGTTTATACATTTTGTTTATTATAAAACACCATCACATTACAATAAACTGATAATTGATGATTTACCCTTAATTGCTACGTGGCATGGTTTTTTTTATGAATAGATGTTGGAACGGGAAATCCCCTAAGTGTGACGCGTTCGATGGGAAACTAAAACCACTGATAAACTTGTAGGGTTTTTCTTTGATAACTGTTAATGTGGTTGATTTGCACAAAGGAAGTACCTATGACACGACTATTTAGCACGAATGACGTTCGGTATATCACCTATAACATTTTATTATTTCGGCCTAATTATACATTTATTTTTTTTGTTAATTAACAACTTATCGCGCAAGTTCCCGTTCCCGTTATTTCCCGTGTAAAAAAGTGGCATAAGAAAACTATAATTGTCTTCCAAAGTTTAACCCGGCGCATTACAACGTTTTGATGTGATTGAGCAATAAACATCCAAAATTTTGCATTTATAATAAAAGTAGGATATGTTATTTCATTCACGTAAGCTTCTACCGTATTATGTAACATATGATCTAACTTAGTTATGGTCGTGTGTTTTGTTGTGTAAATGTTTAAACCTTAGATAAAGAATAAGTAAATAGATCAGGGTTTTCCGCACGGTTTCTTTGTACCAAAGCAGATGAAGTATATGTTAGCTTTGGCAACATAGTGATGTGCCGCGACAAAAGTATGACACTTCCACAAGAGCGATCAGACCCGTGCTTTCGGTGTGAAGCATTTGTTCTAACTCTATACGTAGTATATGTAAACGCTTTATTTTAAACCAAGTTGACTTTACTTAAAAATGTTACTGGGTTTAAGCTCGCAAAAGTATTCAATGAAGTTCTGTAGATTAAAGGAAATAAATACTAAGTTGAATTTGAAGTTTGGAACAAATTGAATTCAGAACATTTTCTTTAGTTTAAACCGGCACGTTATAAGAATCTTTCAAAGTCATGCGGCATCAATCAATCCACACTGGGCCGGGGTGATGAATTTTGGCATTGGCTCTCATGAAACAAGGCCCGAGTCACAGTAGTGGCAACATTTAGTGGAGTACTATGAAGGACATCACAGCAGATTTTTAAGCTATTTTTGCCCCAGCCCCTCGGAGAAACGACACTTCAACTCGTTCAGAAAAATGCTGAGATATTAGCATTTTTTTGTCGCATGACTTTGAAAGATTCTTGAAACGTGCCGGTTTCCTCGAAATGATTTCATCTACCTTAAAAGCCAATGCTCATGACAAACTTATTTATCTGTACTTGGAAAAACATCCAGAGATGTTAGAAATTCCGAAATTGTCATAGTGAATGGCGAGTTAGCAAGGCCCAAGGTTTTATTTCTAGCCACCAGAAAGAACACGAAGAGTCCAAATCTCTGCTTGACGCTGTACTACGCAGGTCACCCAGAGATGTATTTTTTGTTTTATATATTTTTCTCTGTTGGATGGTTATATCATCTTGAACAGCAATAGAAACATTGCTCTTCAAGCCAGAACACAGTAATGATTGAACTATACTGCTAGGCGTTATAAGAACTGGCAAATACTTGGTACTTCCTCAGCCACCTTCCATATACCACTACAAAAACTACTACTTTCATCATTAAACAGTGACAACCAAAGCTAAAGGGTTAATTGTATACAGACATAACAACGATTTCTGTTTTCATACGTAACAGTATTATGGGAAGTAACAAAGAACAGTCCACATTCTGTTACGCGCTTATGAAATGCAACAACACAAACTATTACGAAATCTTATATCATCCAACAAGTAGCCAATGTTACATAATCAGACCAAAGTCAAGTATAGAAATTGCAATATTGCGACATGTATATTATCAAAATATTGAGCTTTGATAATAAAGGTAGATTAGACAGATGTACTAATATATATATACCTTATATTGAACCCACAAAATAACGATAAACCACAATAATGTTTTTTAGAATATGGAGTGGTGAGACGAGAAAGGCATGTGCCTAATGGTAAGCAATACGCTTGCCCTTTACAGCACAACGATACGCAGCTACTTAACTTTAAGAGTCCAAATCACTATTTAGCACTGCACTGTGATCGTCACCCAGAGCTATAAAATGATGTTTGCCCTGTAATTTATCTGCAAACATTGCTTATCAAACCGGAATACCAGTATTAGAACACTACTGCTTCGTTGTAGAATAAGTGTCAAAGGTATGGTACTTCCCCAGGTGGAGTCTGCAAAGAGTCTAATTACCGGTCTTGAGTTAATCAAGGTGATCAATTCCTCAACCAGTCGGAAACGTGCCCGGAGCACATCAAAACACCCTTAGAGCGATGAAGGTCAAGAAGTAACCATGATAACTAAGTCCACTACCAGTAAGAAGCGTGTCTGGGGGCAAACTTAGTAGACACATTTAGATGATCTCCAGGCCTACATCGGTCAATTGATTATTTATTTAGATGCGCTTAGTCCAAATAGTTAGGTATTATACACTTGCTATAATTTAGTTTTGTTTAATAAAGACTCTGTTCGTTAGAAATTAATTATTGACGGCTTTTCTTCTTTAAAGTACCTATATCGTATCATCGAATATTCCGATCGAAAGCATCCTTCAATACCTGAATCATGTATTGGAGAAGGCTGGTGTTCATAAAGTGATATTGAGCTTACTAGACCAAGAAGAAGTAATAAAGCCAAAGCATCTAATCTATTTAATGTTTTCTACATTCTAAGATACTATATCTCAATCCCACAACATTGTTTAAGCTATTTTACTATTTTGCCCCCTGACGTATGATATCGTTTGAGGTTAGGAATATTGTAAAATAAATGTCATAACTTTAACCAATCATTTGACTAGTTCTTCATTTTCGTAAGACTTCAGTAATTATTTGGAATATCGCGCCAACTGGTACAAAAAAGAAGCCTAATTGTCTATCGGAAAACTCCGTGAGACGTCTTGGGTTTTTTTTGATTGACAAAGTAAAAACAATTGCTAATGATGTGGTCAAAAATATGCCAAATGAACCGTGAAGACAGTTGTTTAGTCTGGGCACAATGACTTCATGTTTATAGTGAGGTACGTAATGTAGGTATATAGGAACTGATTCAATTACCTCTAGAGACGCAGATATGATTGCTTTGCTTACGTCATGGTTTTACTCATACATAACTAACACTAAGTTGTCTAGAAATAATTTCAGTATCATGTTTCGACTACGATTAATATCAGAAATATTTGCACTGATTCATGGTTGTGATGGTGATGTTTTTTTTTCATTACTAAGTTTAGTGTTTTTGCATGCTGAAAAGCAGAATAGGGACCTCTCTGTTTTATTATATACGTCTGTATACCCATATAATCAAGAATTGAATTGAAGACCTGGTTGGGTATTACGTGAAGGATACAATTTGAGCATCATTACGTTGAGAGTGAATTGGTTGGTTTTAAGTAATCGCGTTCTATCGTAAAAAGCATCGTCGCGTAACACAAGATACCGATTAATTCAGCAATTGAGTAAAAAAAAAATCTTAATTCTTGGACACATTTCCACTAACAGAACAGACATGTTTTCTCAAAGTTTTGTAGGTAAGTCTTGTACTTAAGTTTGGAGCTCACTCCATATTTGTACATTTAAATTAATTTTACCCCCTTCAGACTTGCCAGGTCATTTATTTTTCTCCCCTTACCGGTACCAACCCAAGCCGATGTTGTACCGTCTGATATGCTTCTGCTAGTCGTTGTACGGGATGAAGTACTCGTTAAATACTATCAGATTAGATAAATGCTGTTTCTTCACTAGCGCAAAGATTCGGAATGATTCGGAAGACAGTAGATGCCACTGTTCCTTAAAAAAAGTTAGTAATGCTCTTTGTTAATCTTAATGCCTTTTACAGTATGCTATTACTAAATATTGGAAATAAACTACCTACTATAAGAATAGAAAAAGAATTTGTTGATTTTAGAACTATGAATACAATTACTTGGAACTATTGAATAAGGTAAAAATCATACTGGACATTTTAAATTAAAAATTTTATAAGTATGTATTCATCTTTTGCATGTATTTTAACTATGACAAAGCCTTTTTACAGCTGCATCCAATTGACAACCCCTTCACAGCTGACTGAGTTCTTATTTGACATTCGTTTTTGGTATTATTTTATTATTACTAGCAGTGGCCCGCGGATTTACCCGCGTAGTTCTTGTTTCCGTTGTCTCTGTTATTTTTCGGGGTAAAAAATAGCCTATGTGTTAATCCAGGGTGTCAGCTAACTCCATACCAAATTTTATTTAGATCGCTTCAGCCGTTTAGACCTGACGAAGTAACAAACATACACTCACATACTTTCGACTTTATAATATTGGATGTACACATATTATTAATCTCTGATCTGTAAGTGACATTGCCATGTTTAGTGTTCTTTTGAATTATTTGTTCAAATAAATGAATTAAATGTACTACTATTATATGTTTATTTATGTACACAGATTTCACTTCCCTGTGACTGAATCATTATCAAGTAAACAAACCTAGTAAACGGCCGTAGTAAACAGAGAGCGTCGGTTTGCGTTTCACCGGCGCCGGCGATATAACGCGATCTAATTCGAAAGCGATACGCCTTTCACCTTCCGACCGGCTGCGTGCGTTATGCCACTAACTGGAAACTAAGCTGTGGATTTATAGCGAGTAATGAGATCATTTGCTCATTTACATAAGGAAGTATCAAGAGGTAAGGTGATAGAAAAATGTCAAACTACGGTAGAGATGAAGAAAAGAGACTATGTCTTTCTGTTATTTGGATATGCACCTCCACAATTGATTGCGGAGATATGACTATTTATTAATAAAGAATTGTTTCATGCGGGTACATAGTCCCATACTGCAGGTAATGCAAGTACATACAACGACTGTAAGTGTTAAATTTTAAGTAAGGTAAGTGCCGCTTTTTCGTCGTAGACAGCTTAATGAAAAGGTAGATAGAAAAATGACAGTGGGATAGGTCAGGTCAAAATAATCAGAATAGCAATGCTTTCTCAATGAAAATTTTTGATAATTAGTCTCGCCCATCTTTGTCGGATCTTCGCGTTTGCTTACAGAATTTCACATGATCACATTTTGCTACATAAACAAGTTAATTGCCATGTCATTCGAACAGTGCGCAGTTAGTGGAGACCAGAAGATTTGATTTAGGTATAGTGTTAAGAACTAACAATAGAAGGTCACATGTCACAAAATATTTTGTAAAAGCGGTAATGTTGACCTTCGGACATTTTTTATACTATTATAATAATTTTCAGTGTAAGATTAAATTGTTTTTTTTTTTGTATTATACAGTAATGAGACGAACAGTATATATGCCTGGTGGTAAACGAGATGATTACCCATAACAGCAAAATGCCGCGCAGGTATTTGAATTTCCAAATTTCACATTTGAAGAGTCCAAATCATCCACTTTGTGCTCGTCACCAATAGATTTAAGATGACTTATCTTTTGGTCCTGTAATTTATCTGGAAACATTATTCTTCAAAGTGGAGTACAGTAATATTGGCGCATAACTGCTCTGCGGTAGAATAACTGGCAAAGGTGTGATACTTCCCCCAGGTAGACTCTACAAAAAGACCTACCACTACAGAATGTAAAAGTGAGCGAATAGATACAAAATACATGAAGTGAAGAGTGTATGTTTGTGAATTACAATATGTTCTCATAAAACACCTTATGACGCTGACCAACACGTACTTCGCCAGCGTGGTGGATTATGCCCTTGACCCTCTCTTTGTGAGGGAAGGCTTCGAGTCTCAGCAGAAGCAGTGAGACTAAAGTGCACTGCTTACGTTTATGAACAGCTATAATAATATCCATACTAAATATATGTAAGTATAAATAAACAGATATAACTAAAGGTAAAGAAGGTTTTTGTTTGAAGGCGTTAATCTCAGGAACTACTTGACCGATGTCAAAAATTATAAGTGCTTACGTGATTTCTGAGTGCTACAAGTTATATATATTATTATGTATCACGGGCGAACCAGGGGGCGGACCCCTTGTATTATATTAGCAGATATAGTAACAGCCTTATTGATTCTGTTTAACTTTGCTACATTGCGTTCGTTTGATGTCACTATCGTCGGAAATTTCTATACCGAATTGACTTTGCTTCAAAATTGGAAAGGGTTTAGCCTCGCGTAATCCTTGAGTAAATACTTGAAATACTGTGGTAAGTATCTGATATCAGAAAATATTGATTTATTGTATACTCAGAACCATTTGAACTAGCATTACGTTCTGGCAGGTGATACAGTAGAGACGAGCCAAACTTTACCTCTTAAAAATCGAAGCATTTTACGTAATCCATAAATAACTTGCCAAAACGATCAGCCAATTGCGATATAATTCGTCTAATTATACGACAAGTGACGCCGGTTTGTTTATTGTTGTTCGTATGACTCGCCGGAGAGTCGCGTAGGATGAGATGGTCGTGGAAACTCGGTGACAAGGTTAGGTTGAGAGGACGTTGATTCAATCGATTATTGGAATTGATGGACTTCGCAATGTACTGAAGATATACAAGTAATGTGGACCAAAGTACAAATATGCATACAATACAAATATGTTACAATTTTTATCTTGTTGTTTATAACGTTGTTTACATAAATTTAAAAAAATTGAAAATTCGGTCACATAAGTAAATAAAATCAAAAAATGTCTTTTTTCTTAATGAATATTCGATATTTTAGTTTTTTTTGGCTAACACGTTCGATGGTCATTGGTCATCAAGATATTTTGTTTAGGAAACTAGGTATAAGACCTGTAGATGGTTGGAAAAATAATCAAGTCTTATGATACACTCATACTATTGATACTTTGAAAAGCACCTAGCAATTTTATTCTAATCTTTATAAATAAAAATGTTATGGTGGTTTGTGTACGCTTCAAAAACTCTAAAAGTTCTGCACCGATCGAGCTGAAATTTTACAATGATATATAATCCGCATCAAGGATTGTTTTTATCAAATTTTTGCATCAGTCACATATGTGCCACAGTAAAACTTGGCAGGGTACCGCTAGTATCTAATATATTTATCTAATAAACAAGACAAAGAAGTTGCTCGATGCACTTGGTTTTGTTGGAAGGTGATGTGTATCTACTTAAAACGAACTCATGAACAAGCCCATTTAATCTACGCCTACATATAGCTCACAAACTTAATCTTGACTATCCAGCAAAAGTCCACGATCCCGATAGCTATAATCTTGGTGTCTTCAAATCGAGAGTGAATCGGTTTCTTCTAGATAAACGTACGCTCCATCGTAGACCGCATCGTCGCTTAACATCAAGCGAGATGGCGGTCAAGTGTAAACCTATAAAAGTTAAAAAAAAAGGTTTACCAAATGCCGATGAAGCGAAGCATTCTAGGCGTGAAGTTAATTGATCGCATCGTCATCATCCACAGCCTTCTCTATTCCACTGCTGGCCTCTCTCTTACTTTGCCATCTGCCTCGGTCTTATAATTGATCGCATAAGGAATACAAAACTGCAATTCAATCTAAGATATTCGACGTAGCTCAGAAAGCTACCGAGCTCAAGTGGGACTGGGCAGGACACCTCTGCTGGATGTCAAAAATCATATAGACAAATACAACTATCCTAAGATTCAATGAATACCAGATCAGAAAGAGATGGAAATATAAACTAAACTCCTATAATACTCAATACTCAAATCTTTATTGCGTCATATGTAGGTACAGTACAATCATGTGTTGTTATTATAGTTATTGTATTCGTTACATATGGCCCTATAAGGGCATGACAAAAGTGGCATCGGAACGTCTCATTTCTAGGTCATCAAAATTGTCTTGAAAAAAATCTTGTAGTTTGTAATAGCATTTATTCTCTAATTTATTCTTTAGAAATTCAATAAAATGGATATTTTTTTCCAAGTCTTTTATGTAATTTGGTAGCTTATTGTACATTTTTGCAGCCATTGAGTGTGGGCCAGCGCTATGCATTTCTAACCGGGATTTAGGTTCAACATGTTTGTGCCTATATTGAGATCTAATGTTTCGTGCAGTCTTCCGAGGTTGGTCCGCAAATTTATCGAAGAATTCATTATATTTTCTGACAAATAAAAAGTGGTGTGCAGTAGCCATCAATAGATACTAGTGCAAGGAAGAAAGGAATGTTTTCGCCCTATATTAGGACACCACAGGCGAAAATAAACGAATAAAAATAAAGTAACACTCACAGAACTTGGTCCATATCCACAACACAAACCATTAACCGTCTTCGCATCTTACATATTATGGGAAAGTACAGGTTTAACTATCAACTCATAGCATATTTCGTTTGTGTTTAGCACCAACGTAATAAATCTTGCTTCTTTACTGCTCAATAAACTGTGGCCCTTCTACAGTGCCGGACTTCTTGATACTTCAAATTTGGAAAAGTACTAAATGGGATACAGTAAATTTGATGATGCTATGTTGTGCAATGCTCGTCACTCAGATGTAAAAGGTAATCGATCATGTTTCGATTATTACTCATGGAAAGTCGCATGGGTTTTTTTAAAGAGTCCTATAGCATAAATATATAGAGTTGACTCCGAGTATCACCTACTGCCTACCAAAATATAGGCTAGTGCTTCTGCGCTAGACCCCAAAAATTTAATTTGCCAACTATACTTACGCTCATAGATAGATAGATAAACTCTTTGTTGCACTTATTTAGAAGACAAAAAACAAAACTATTCATTTTTACATAGAAAATACCAGAAAGTATACGACGAGATTTTTTTTAGGAACAAGCCTTCTTCACTACGTTTTCTTGCAACGTTGAAGCCAGTGGTAATGACTTACTTGTACATCTACTCTTGGAAAAATAGTCAGAGGTGCGCCTAGGATTAGAACCAACAACAACGTAATTGTGAACTTTGACGTTTAAACCACTAAGCCACCACGACCATCATTAGATAGATATGTAACAGCCAACTAGCTTAATCAGTCGTTCAATTAACAGCCAAGCCTGTTTATTAAACATCGACTTTTACTCGTAACTAGCGACCGAATACTATACAGCCGTATCGTTTGTTACAACATTTAATAAACTGGCTGGCTAATGCTCAGGTCATTCGTAGTATAAGGTTGAACATGTGACAGAAATCAAAAATATATAACATTTGTCATAAAAAATAATATTATTAAATACTGTAAAATATAACTAAACTCGGTTGGGTTAAGTTGATTTTGTTTATAAAAGAAACCATTTTGACAGTTTGGAAACTTGGTTTGGTTCGGAACTTGGTAGCAGAAAGTGGAACTAATGTGAATTGATCAGGCTAGGCAAGTCATTCAATATCAACGTCCCGAATAATATGTCTAGCAATTTGATCAAACGGCTATCTATTATTCAGGCCACTGGTTAACCGGCGTAGTTTAGTATACATGCTAGGCTGTTAAGTGAACGGCCGATTAAGGTTGTTGGCTACGACAGATAGGTAAGTACCCTTTATTGAACACACCAAATAAAAATAATTCACAATTTATAAAATTAAAGCTAGTGCGGCAGACAGTACCTTAATAGCATAGGCCCTGACCAAAATTTAAATCCCTAGTGACAAAATAAGGGTAATGTCCTAAGTCCGGTTCTGTCCTAACAATGAAATGAGGTGTGATGTAGCAGGAGCAAGCATCGGTTTACAGTGAAAGTCGGCTTTCTTGTCGCCGTGTCGCTGTGGAAATGATGTTAACTCTTTAGGAGTGACAATGAAACCAGATAGCCATAGTATTTTCTAGCTGGGTTAAGATTTATAATTCTGAGAATGTGGGAGAGATTCGTAACAGATAATTCAAACGATTCGTCAATATGTGTACTCGGTCCGTTTTGTGTTAAGTGGGATAAGCCAATAATGGGCCTTGAGCCTTACCATCGGACGCATGTAGACAGAAGTAGCAAGCTTGCATAACATCACAGTGCTAAGAAGCTGTTTGAACTTATGGGGTCCAAATTTGCCTAGCAATGCGCTCGTCCCCCAAAGCTGTAACCAGATTTGTCATTTTGTCCAGTAATTTTCTCTTGAAACACTGACCTTCAAACCGGTAATTTTCGCACAATAAAACTTGATAGTGGAAGAAATATTAGAGTTGTAGGAGTACAAAATATAATGCATATGATTGAATTTGTGATGAGACTGGTTATTGTTTGTGAAAAATAGATATACTCATAGTTATACATATTGTGTATTTTTCTAAAGTCTGTAAGTAGTTCCATGATTTCATGTTCATAAAAATGTACTCTAGAAAATTGCGGAAAAAATATAGTATTACTCGTTAAATGATACGGTTTCTAATAGTTTTATACCTAAAATTAAAACCAGTTAAAACATTGATACTCAGCTTTTATTTCATACTTTTTCTGTGAGTGGTTTTGTTAAAAACAAAATGAGTTTGTTTAAATCAATTTGGTAACAACTGTATAACTTTCAGTTTCTAACATTTAGCCCTGCACCCTATGCCAGTTTCCCAGCATTTACGACTTGATACTACGTGATCACTTTCCCGACTCTCACCCGCTGAATTGTTAATCATGCGTTAGTTAACCTACTAATTTAAATCAGTCGTTTTAGAACTATTTCCCTTCTAGTAGCACTCATTCAGTTTCGCTAGCGTGACTTGCGTTTTAATCAAGCTGACAATGAATCGAATCTTAATTGATACCAAGGTCACTCGCAACTTGTCGATCTTCACCAGAAAAGACGCCCTTCCCCAAAATAACGGAGACCTGGTAAATTCTTTAAATAATAAATTAACAAACTGTGTTCGATCCGAGTCCAACAATCATTGGCAAGTTTTCAAGTACGCACAATGCACTAAATATTTACCTGGCTGACGTTATTCGATGTCAGTCCAGTCCAGCGAATTGAGATCACTCTTGATTTGATCGTCTGATGCTCTGACGCATTTATATTTAGTGTTTTTACCCAGCGTCTCGCGGAAAAACAAACTGTTTCAGTTGCGCATTTAGTGTTTATGCGGTAGAGTATTGTATGTAGATTTCGGAACGATGTAGGTACCTAAGACTTTATGTGTGCTCGGCTCAAATATAAACGTTACAAGGTTTAACTAAAATCGTAGTTTGCAAAACAAAACATCATTTGTTTTTTACGTATTTAGTAGGTAAGTAGATCTTTCAGGTTTGAAATCACGTTACGTGTTTACAGTTATTTGCAGTTGTGTATTTTATTAGCATTGTTTTATTGGTATAGTTATTTTTAACCCCCGACCAAAAAAAGGGGTTTTATAAGTTTGACGTCGATGTCTGTCTGTCTGTCTGTCTGTCTGTCTATGTGTGTGTCCGTCTGTGGCACCGTAGAACTCAAACGGATGGGCCGATTTCGATGCGGTTTTTTTTATTTGAAAGTTAATATCCGTGCGGGTGTTCTTAGCTATGTTTGGTTAATATCGATTCAAAATGGTCGCCTCCACAAAATGGCGGACAAAATATTTCTTTACAACCTACCTGAATATGGATATCAAATGAAAAGGCTTGGCTAGTAGAGTACTATACGCTATAACAAATTTCAAATCCAAGATGGCCGCCACCACAGAATGGCGTATTATGTAATATTTTTCACTACTACCTCAATATGGGTATCAAACGAAAGGGCTTGACTAGTAGAATGTGGTACTGATAACAAATCTAAGGTAGTCGGGGGTAAATCAAAATTTTTAATTTTGCTCTTATATTATATAGTTTAGAACGAACACCTGAGCACATCGGGTTGAGATTTGAAACATAGGTAGATTGAAGAGTAGAATAACACATAGGCTACTTTTCCGTGCAACCGTGAGGTGCTTCTACAAAGTTATCCATTATATTTTTGTTTGTAAATTTGTGATTTTGAGGATACATTATTGTAATTACTAGTAGATTTTTACGTATCATAATTGGTTTTATCGTTCATAACAGAGTCAAAAGTAAGTATAACTACTTCAACTACAGGACCTACAGCTACAATTTACTTTGTGTTCCCATTACTTAGGGACTTCCACAAGAAGAGAGTCAATGCCATAATCCATCACAATGGTCGAATGATAAAAGATATTTTTGTTGAAACTCGCTGGATTCCTTATGACGTTTTCGTCGCTGTTAAAAGTTAATGGTTATGGCCTACTCCTTACATTTGCAAATACAATAATTTAATTTTCACCCTAAAAATAAAAGCCGACTCCAATTTAAAAACTAAACTCAGATTCTCGACTAAATTCAAAAACATATTTCAAAAAACTGCTGAAACGATTTCGATAAAATTTATTAAATATGGGACTACCTCTGACTTCTTTGATTTGTTAAGACACAAAAAAAGAGCTATCGCGTAACATACAAAAAAAAATGTCAGTCATAGGAACTGCCAATAGAAATGAAAACTTACAGGTAACTCAGAATTTGATAGCTTACTTTGGAAATTACACAGATGAAACTGGAGGACATGGCAATGAAACTATCTAGAAATGCGTCAGCATTGCCAATGAGAAGCGCTGACGCATTTCTAGATGGCCATGGTCCCGAGTTCACCCGAAGATTTATAGATAGATAAATAGATAGAAAAATCTGGCTGTGGTGCCCCAAAAAGAGCTTACACTTAAAAAAAACAAAGAACTGAATTGAGGACCTCCTTTTTTTGAAGACGGTGACAAATTTTTCGACTCGACAACAAGTGAGTTTGACTAAGCACTTACTGTCGAGATTCGAACCTATGACCTCATTAGTCACTATTCCACGTCGTAATGAGTACTGTTTGCGGATAATCAAATTAAGTTATCCATAAAGCAGTACTTGATGCTCGTAAATGGAACGGATTGTAGAATCGATGGACATTGAGGTTACCGTGGGCCGCAGAAAAAGGTCGGGGACGCGGCCGTGCGGCGCCGGTCGCCGCCCTGCTAACTTAATTATACTCACTATATGTGTGTTATTATCCGTGATGTTATTGTTTTTATATCTATCTAGTAGCGGTTCGCCGCTACTTTGCCCGTAGTACATATACAATATAGCTTCAGGGACCAGGTACATATCCAACGGTGAAAGAATTTTTGAAATCTTTCCATTAGTTCCTGAGTGTTTTTTTGGTAGTGGTAGGGCTCTTTGCAGAGTCACCTGGGGAAGTACCACACCTTTGCATGTTATGCTGCCGCCAAGCAGTTGCGTGTAAATATTACTGTGTTTCAGTTTGAATGGCAATGTTTACAGAGAAATTACTGGGCTAAGAGATAAAACATCTTATATACGGGTGACGAGCACAATCCGGTGCTAGATAACACTACTACTCTTCATGTTCCAATAGCTGCGTGTCACTGTGCTGTTATGGGCAGGCATGTTGATTACCGTCTAGCACATGTCCTGCTAGTCTTGTCATTCTATACAATAAAAAAGCGCGTTCAAACAAATGAACTCTTCAGCTCTACCTATATAATATGGGTATAGATATCCTTGTAAGGCATTAGCAGCCCCTCAAATGATCCCACTACAGAGACGCGAACCTTCTCTCGCAAGGAGAGAGTCAAGCCCATAATCCACTACGTTAGCCCAGTGCGGGTTCATTGATGACGCATCATATCAAAAGAGTCTTGAAATATGCCGGTTTCCTCACGACGTTTTTTTATAACACTATAATTATTATTGAAAAAAACAGTGGAGTACGTGGGACTTGAACTGGGGGCTCTGGATCGGCATTCGTCGTTCTTCTGGTTAGACTCTCACTTATGGACTTTTAGAACTTGCGTTTTACATCATTCTTAGTAGGGGCATAAGTTCCATCGCTTGATATTCCCGTTATTTTTATGTATTAATATTAACATCGTTTCAAAAGAATGTACGAGTATCAGTCTTGTTTTAGTTAATATATTCCTGTAGGCTAGGGACATCATAACAATTTATATGCATGTAGGTCAGATCCACGATAGCTGCTCACAACCATGTTGAAAAGCAGACTTCTTATAAAAACAGGTCACAGACAACAACATCCCGACACATTCTAGACAAAGTTGTTTTTTTCTTTATACTAGCTTGTCCATACATCACTTCCGCTGGTTATAGTTTAATAGCAAAATCCTAACCAAATAGTTTTACTTGGTGGTTGATTTAAATATACAATAGTAGCAACACTCAGTGCTCTTATCTGAGCAGTTCCCGTTGTTGGTTTTTTCCGAATATAAAAGAAGCCTATGTAATACACATAGGTTATTAAGAAAGATTTTTTTAAATGTTAATACATAATCCAATACAACATTTTCGATAGCTTTTTAACATTGAGTCACCTGCAAGTCTAATGGTTTGAGTTTAATTATTATTTTTTTCCAAAGTTAATACAAATGACATGCCTATGGAATTATTTTATAAATGTTGTTATAGAATAAATTGTTTGTCTGATATAAAATTATACTATGTGTAATAAAAAATATCCATAGGTAAGAAAGAAATAAATATTTTTTAACGTTAATACAAAATCAAATACAACATTTCCATAGCTTTTTTATCATTGAGTCACAGGGGAGTCAAATGGCTTGAGTTAAAAAACAAATAATAATAAAATTTTATAATGTCAATACAAAGGTTAAAATATATAATATATACTATAATACATACTAGAATAAAAGTAACATCGCCGTGTTACAATATTTGACCATAATTCAATTTTGTCTTGGATTGATGTCACAGTCGTCTAAAACTTCTAATTAAGTAATTAGTATTCGAACAGAATTTGAAGGGAAATGTTTCCAGAGAAATTACAGGGTTTAGAAATCTTCTAGATCCATTCTAATCTCTAAATCTATTAGATCTCCGGGTGACTAGCGCAGTGTAGTGCTAGGTAATGATTCGGTCTCTTCATGTTCCAATAGCTGCGTGCCACTGTGATGTTATATGGCAGGCGTATTGCTTACACATGGCCTGCTCGTCTCGTCACTCTCTGTTTCACGATATTTCGGGACGCGTAAGGCTTGAGTAAAAATTTTGGAGTGTACGTTCATAAAACAAAACTCCTAGGATTAGAGTTCTTTTATCACAACCAGAAGTGTAATTATGTCAAAGTACAATAATCTATCATACCGCCAAACTGCGGAATTGTAGATGTCATATAGGTATACGATGGATCGAGAGAGAGACATTTCTATACATTTATCATAATAAAAAAAATTCCTTCACTACAAACTAAAGCTAAGTACGAATTGAACGCATATAGTCATCACGTCGTATTACGCGTGATTTCATTGCAATTGCGCTGCAAATGAGTTATGATAACATTCCACAACACAAATAGGGATCTATTCCTCTTATCTACGTCTATGTTGTTGTACTACTAGTAGCAATCCAGGTCACATATGAAATCCAGTTATTTAAATAACACTATAAGACAATTTTAAATCGAGCGATAAGTTGATAATCTACTTAAATAATCGCATTACGTATATAGGCCACGAAACAATCGCAATGTCTGTTTGTACATTCAATGCTAGGCGTGACTTTAACATTGTCATTTCGTATGTATTGAGGCGACTTGCAAATAACATCTTCGTAACCCCTAAAATTTTTAACAGTACCTCAAATTACTTTTTACTCCATTCGTTTTTTTAGACGCTTCGTTTATTTTGAATAAATTGCTTTAATTTGTTTAAATGTTATTTAAATTAATGATTAGTGCGCCAACTTTTAGTGCTGAATGGACTATAAATGTCTACTTAGGTTTCGATAATTATGTAATAAATTGTTCAAATAAACATAATGTTTGTATTAGCTGTTAAATCTTTCTGTGTTCTGAAAACTCAAGTTTCGATTGCGTCCGGCTAGCTTTTTCAAGGAGAGGGGAACTCTCTCGCCCGTAAAGATCTCTCCTTGAAAAAGGTGGCCAGACGCGATCGAAACTTGAGTCAGACTGGACTGTCAATATCAAACGTGAGTTACCCGTGTATTTATTTATTTGAAAATCCCTACAGTAGTAGTTTTTGCGTGAAAGAGTAACAAACTGACTGCCCTAGTGGCTTAGTTGGTAGTAGCTCTGCCTGCGAAGCCGAGGGTCGTGGGTTCGATCCCCACTCAGTGCAAATATTTGTGTAATGAATTCAAATGTTTGCACTGTGTCTGGGTGTTTCTATGTATAATATGTATGTATTTAAAACTATATAAGTATTATATCAGCTATCTGGCTGCCATCACACAAGCTTTGCTTAGTTTGGGGTCAGATGGTGTTGTGTGTGAATTGTTCACCAATATTTATTTATTTATTTATTAAACATACATTCATACATACATGCAATCTTACACGCTTTCGCCTTTATAACATTAATAGGATTCTCAACTTGACCACAGACTTGAATAATAAACAAAAAAGTAAACTTTTTTATTATTATTACACATGCATGATAAATACGCATTTATTAAACATGTGTCTAATACAAGGCAGTGTGTGAAATATTTTTTTATTAATTCTGAGCATTTTATTAAGCATAATTAAAAAAACAAAAGGTATTTTGCATCCTTCTCTATGTAAACTATAAGTGTGCATTTTTTTTCAAACGACTTTGTGTAAAAAAAAAATGTCAGCCAAGTGTATCACAAAATGTTGGAATAGTTGTGAAGTAAACGTTACAGAGTTTAGGTACTGCGTAAGTAGTCTAGTGTGGCTCAACCGCGGCGCGGGTTCCATGACCTGCGAGGCTCGACTTCCGGTGAGAGATCACTTCCGGTGCCGCTCCTGATAATGATAAGAAACTGGGACACCTACTGCAACTTGAGTTTACTAATTATGCCGTTTACCCGTTATGGGCTAGATATAACGTTGTATGTAGGTCAATCTCTTCAGAGATATAAGGTATAATCTCAAAAATTTCTTTGACAGTATTTTTTGTATAATCAGAGAGAGTTTTGAACGTATAAATTTGTTTCTGTTTGCAATAAAAAAAACTATTAATAATAGGTCTGCACTTGATCACCATAACAATATATGTTTAAAACCTGTAGAAAGGTAAAAGGTTTCAAAGGTGTTTACATAATTATAGTGATAGTTAGGACTCTTTGTAGATTCTGCTTGGGATAGTACTACACATTTCCCAGTTATTATACCCCCAAACTTTTCGTCGTCTATTCTACTACACGTCGTCTATACTATTCGTCGAGTCTTCTTGTCACCCATCCCACAAAGCCTCAAGACAAAAATGTACTACCAGTGCGTCCTACCCGTTATGACCTACGGTGCTGAAACGTGGACACTTACAGTCAAAATGGTGGTAAGCTCAAAGTCGCCCAGCGAGCTATGGAAAGAGCTATGCTTGGAGTTTCTCTGAGGGATTGCATTCGCAATGAAGTAATTCGTCAGAGAACTAAAGTGACCGACATAGCTCACCGTATTAGTAAGCTGAAGTGGCAGTGGGCCGGACACATCTGTCGCAGACCTGATAACAGTTGGGGTAAACGGGTTCTGGAGTGGAGACCGCGAATCGGTAAACGTAGTGTAGGACGCCATGAGACTAGATGGAGTGACGATATTCGAAAGGCAGCTGGTAGCGGTTGGAGACGCCACCGAGGATCGGGCTGAGTGGCGTATCTTGGGAGAGGCCTATGTCCAGCAGTGGACAAGTATAGGCTGATGATGATGATACCCCCAAACAGTAGTAATCGGTTTGAAAGTCAATGTAAAGTCAATTTTTGTAGTGGTAGGAATCTTGGCAGAGTCCGCATGGGGAAGTACCACACCTTTGCCAGTTATTCTACCGCCAAGCAGTAATGAGCAAACATTACTGTGTTCTGGTTTGAAGGGCAATGTTCTCTGGGTGACGAGCGCAGTGCAGTGCTGGGTAATGATTTGGACTCTTCATGTTCCAATAGCTGCGTGTCACTGTGCTGTTATGTGTCAAGCATGTTGCTTACCATCAGGCACATGTCTTGATCGTCTCGTCACTCTTTATTTAAAAAAAAAATGTTTACAAAAAAAGTGCAAAGAGATAAATCATCGTAAGTGTTTGGGAGACGAGCGAAGTACAGCGCTAGGTAGTCAGTTGGATTTTTCATTTTCGAGTACCTCCATGACACTTGCTACTTGCACTATTATAATGGCCAATCTTGGCATGTTGCCTACAATCAGGTGCATGTCCCTACTTGTCCTAATACGGTATATTTTGTAGTGGTAGGAGTCTTGGCAGAGTCCGCCTGGAGAAGTATCACACCTTTGCCAGTTGTTCTACCGCCAAATAGTAATGTGCAAACATTACTGTGTTCCGGTTTGAAGAGTAATGTTTCTAGAGAAATTGCAGGGCATAGAGCTATAACATCTTAGATCCCTGGGTGACGAGCGCAGTGCAGTGCTAGGTGCGTGTGGCATGTTGCTT
Source organism: Ectropis grisescens (assembly GCA_017562165.1). Taxonomy (NCBI): domain Eukaryota; kingdom Metazoa; phylum Arthropoda; class Insecta; order Lepidoptera; family Geometridae; genus Ectropis; species Ectropis grisescens. The sequence continues at coordinate 16,806,766 of CM029775.1, read as the reverse complement.
ACCATCAAGCACATGTACTGCTCGTATCATTACTCTTCATTTAATATATTTAAGGGTTTTATCTTAGGAAGGCATAATATGCCTTGTTTAATTGTGTTTTTCATGTTTGAGACGATAAACATGGATTATGTATTGGCGTATATATCGTGAATACCTATAGGTCCTACGATACTGAAAAATAAAAAATGGTTTCGTCTCACGTTTTATTTGGGTTTACCGGGCATTTAAAGACGTGATAATAATATATCGGAGACCTCCAAGTGGCCAATAAGAGGTCTAACTACTTACTTTCAAAGTCGCGTTGGATGAATGACCTCTGCGTGGAGATGATTTAACAAACGTGACGATCTTTAATCCCGGAATGGAGATTCTAAGTAAAACGATGACTCGATGACTCATTTGGGAAAACAACAAAGCTCATGAGTAACTACAATCTTTTCTGAATGATAATGGAACGTAGTATGATCGACTTGCTTCATGACCGAGTTGGTAGTGAGTCTGCTAATTTATACGTAGGTTGTGTGTACGGTTACCATTCCAGGAAAAACATTTGAGTGATGGATTTGTTTTTTTTTAATTTAAAGTATATAAAAGATTGCAAAAAAAGTATAACCTCAAAATTTTCATTGTAATAACTAAAAACTATTAGGGTAGGCTAAAAATGGTTGAAAACAATGTAACCACAAAATTACAATATACCCTTATGAACAGAATGAATATGCAATGTGTTTTATTTTATTCTAGCGATTCCGATTCTTTGCCCTTGATACACATATAGCATATAGTACTCAAGGATTTCGTACACCTATATATCCAACGGTGAAAGAATTTTTGAAATCAGTCCAGTAATTCGTGAGATTAGCACGGTCAACCAGACTAGTACACTATTCAGCTTAAAAATAAATAATTATTTTATACTAGAAATAAGTGTATGTATATTTGTGGACAAGACAATTTAAAATATATGAATTTAATAATAATAGATCTAATTTAAAATACTTCATTATTTTGTCTTAGAAAACTTAAAAAATTACTTAAATTTTTTACTTTACTTTAGTTCATGTGATTTAATCAATATACATAATTAATGGTTTTTATATACCTTAGTGGTTTTTACCACAAAGGTATTGGTAAACCTCCATAATTTACAACACTAAAGAAAACCATGCTAAAAGTTCACACGATAATTCATGTGGGAATAATTAAGTGCTAGTCATTGGAGTCGTAGGTAGCCCATACCTATCAGTATTGATTGTGGTCTTTATCTGTGGGTTTTGTACTTTGTCTTATCGCAGCAGCTGATATTGCGACCACATCTGTGACGTTGGCCTCTGATTGTTACGCTTGCTTGTAAGTGTTAGATAAATGAAAAACCCGTTGAAAACAATATTGGCAGTCATAGGAACAGCCGATAGAAGTGACAACTTATAACTTACTTTGGAAACTACGTGGGAGAAACTAGAAGGCGTGGCCATGAGCATGGGAAATGGTGACGCATTTCTAGATGGTCAATGGCTATAGTTCCGAGTTTATCCGAAGATTTATTATCATTTCCGAGCGTGACGCTATAATTTAATTAACAGCCCACGAAAAATCGGTCTGTGGCACGCCAAATGTAGTTTTCACTTCAAAAAGTGTTTGTGTACTTTTGTACGTACGCAAGAAGTTAATTTTGTCTAATTTTTTCTCATGCTAAGAAATCTTACTTCAGCCATAAAATAGATAATATCTTCAATGTAAGAAATATATAATATCTGAAGTAAGTTACAAAATTTACTAAAATGATGAAATTCTTCTAAAATGCCAATACGTGTGCCGAAAGGTAAATATATATATAAATATTTTAATAGAAAACTTGAAACTTTTTGATTTGACTCATTAACATCCGTGCAAGAATAAATTATGTGTATAAACCACCAGTCCTGGCCACCACTCATTGTCATAATAAATCGCTAGTCCTGGCCATGAGTGGTGGCCAGAATGTCATAATAAACCACCAGTCTTAGCCACTACTCATAGGTGGGGACAAAAAATTGTGACTTTTATGTTACTCTAGAATTACGCAATTGTGGCGACGACCATTATAAATAGGCAAAATTACTAGGAAATAGATGGTTAAACATTATTCTGGAAACAGTATGTACCTACCTAAACAGGGAAAATCGCACGAAAGATACCGTACCAGTATTTCTAAAAACAGAGAAAAATCATGTCTGAAGTAGGGGGTAATCTCTTAAAAAATATGTTTTTAATATTTTTAACTAATTATTTTAGTGAATATATTGGTAATTAAATATTTGTGAATATTTCAAGCCTTTATTTTTCGCCATTTTATAATCGATAACCTTATTTCATTGTTTTTTTTTATATTTGTTGTAATAGCGGCAACTGAAATAATTCATCTATGATTTTTTTTATTGTTTTAATATTTGTTGTTTTGGCGACAATTAAATCACAACACGTGTGAAAATTTCAACTGTCTCACTATCACTGTTCACGAGATACAGGTGACAGACGAACAGACAGACATATGGATGGACAGTGAAGTCTTAGTAATACGGTTCCGTTTTACTCTTTGAGTACGGAACACTAGAAATTTAGTAACGTCATGCTTACTGGTAAAGAATACTCGGTTAATCTGGAGATCAACATTGTACCATGTTGTATCTGTGTTTGATCTTTGTGGGTGTGTAGTCATATGTGCCAAAATTTAAGTAAATAATGAATGCTGGTCCAGCAAAATCTATTTAACATGTTGATGTTCAGTGCTGTGCAAATACATTTTTGATAAATATAATAATTGTAACATTGTTAGGTTTGGCGGTTCCGGGTTTTCTTTATAACATGTCGATGGAATTTCCAAGTTTTGGTAGATACTATTTTATTCGGGGATTTTGCGTTCGCAATCTATAAGTCGAATCGAACTTCTGCCGCCCCTCACTACCTCCAATGCTGAAACCTGATGGGACGCTGGCTCACACCGCAATGGAGAAAGCAACCCTGTTTGCATCTCAATTTGCGGAATCTTCGCGTCTAGATGCTGGTAGCGCGACACCTCCTACTTCACCTGGCTGTCCGACTTTTATGTCTGAGATACACATACGCCAAATGGAGGTTCGCAAAGCGCTACGCAATCTGGACGTGAATAAAGCTAGTGGTCCAGATGGTATTCCTGCCCTAGTGTTGAAGGCTTGTGCGCCTGAGTTGTCTCCGATACTGACGCGCCTGTTTAGACTTTCTCTCCAAACTGGGCTAGTACCGAAGACTTGGAAGCTTGCTAATGTGCAACCAGTGCCCAAAAAGGGTAGTCGTGCTGACCCTGCCAACTACAGGCCCATCTCGGTCACGTCCATACTCTGCAAGACTATGGAACGTGTCTTAAACTACAGGCTCCTGACGTACCTAGAATCAAACGATCTCCTCAGTGACCGGCAATACGGATTTCGCCGAAACCGGTCAACCGGAGATATTCTAGCGTACGTCACTCACATCTGGAGTGAAGCTATTGAGAAACACGGGAAGCACTTGCAGTCTCCTGGATATCTCGAAGGCTTTCGACAGGGTTTGGCATGATGGCCTTATAAGCAAGCTTTCAAGTTATGGTTTGTCTCCTGGGTTTATTGCGTGGATATCGGACTTCTTGAGGGATCGCTCCATACGAGTCGTCATTGATGGCTGCTCGTCGGATCAAATGGCTATCAATGCCGGAGTCCCTCAAGGGTCGGTACTCTCTGCGACGCTCTTCCTGCTACATATCAACGATCTGTTGAAGCCCGGCATCTTTGGGTACGCAGATGATAGCACCGTTGTAGAGAGTTACACATCTAGCGCGAGAGCCAGTGGGCAGCAAACCCAGGTACTGAGAGAGAGTTTGATTGAGCGTTTGAACTTGACCCTTGAGGCGGTGTCTGCATGGGGCAATGCCAATCTGGTCAAGTTCAACGAGAGTAAGACGCAGGCGTGTCTGTTTTCCGCAAAAGGAGTCCATTCCAACTAACTCCTACTTTTCGAGGTGTGTCCGTGCCGGTTTCTGACCGTCTTGAGCTTTTGGGCGTTACTTTAACATCTACGCTCAACTTTGGCTCATATATCGAGTCCAAGGCCAAATTAGCTGCCAAAAAACTAGGTGTCCTCTCAAAGGTGCGAAGGTATTTCAAGTCTGAACAGTTGCTCACTTTATATCAAGCACAGATTCGCTCCTGTATGGAGTACTGTTCGCACCTTTGGGATGGATCAGCTAAGTATCAGCTGGAGGCACTGGAATCGATCGAGAGACGTGCCAAAAGGCTCATAGGCAATGATACTCTTGTGCGAAAAAGACTTCAAAGTCTTGATCATCGCCGAAAAATTGCTAGCCTATCGGTTTTTTATCGGATACACTTCGGAGAGTGTGCGATTGATTTGCATGATCTGATACCACCTTGCCCTTTTTTTTATCGGAATGCTCGTAGCTCGAAAAAGCGACATCGTTTCATGGTTGATGTTCCAAAGACACGAACGAAGAGATTTGACTCTAATTTTGTGATAAGAACGTCTAGGCTGTGGAATGCGTTGCCTGAGTGGGTTTTCCCCGATGATTACAATCTTTGTGTCTTCAAATCGAGAGTGAATCGGTTATTTCTAGGTAAACACGCTCCATCGTAGACCGCATTGTCGTTTAACATCAGGCGAGATGGCGGTCAAGTGTCAACCTATAAAAGTTAAAAAAAAAAAAAAAAAAAAAGTTTAGTGATTGTTGTTGATTGATGGCAGTGAAAACTTCTTAAGCCGTGTTGAACGCATTTTGATTTGTGAAATTTCTTGTAGCGTCACGTCAGTGACATGCTAATGTCAAACGGCAGCAGCGTGGTGTCGGAACCACAGACTAAGTAGAGAGATATATTCGGAACGGCGGCGGAGCAGCAGAGAAGGCTTTTTGGATGGTTGAAATGTGGTGAATTCGCGTCTCCAACACGTATAATAGCAGTTTATGCAACGTTTAAATATTTGTAGTTGTGCAGGTGAAGTACCGTATAAAATTGATGCTGTTGAATACAAAAGTTTTCGCTTCTTTCGGCTGTCCCTATGACTGCCAAATTTTGAAATTACATCTATGGCAGTTGACCTCAGATGGTGCTGTCTTCCGAAGTTAGGGCTAGAGCAGATGGCGAAGAGTCAACTAGTTGAGCCTTACGAAATACGTTTATTAATACAAATTCATAGCCACTACTGCATAATGGAATGTTTAGTTTCTCAGTTTATTCTAGACTAGCAACATCCCACTGTTTTACCCGCGTAGTTCCCGGTCTTGTTAATTTCTCGCGACAAAAGTTTGCCGATGTCTTATTCCAGATTAATATTAATAAGTGTATCAAGTTTTATTCCGACTCCTATACTTACTTTTGCGTGAAAGAGTAAGAAACATTTAAACATAATCCCAGACTTTCTCATTTATCGTTTATAAATTAAAACGTATATAATTATAGTAGGAAGTAGAATTGAAATACACTTGTTTTTCTAATCGTGAAACGCAGACTCTGACGAAGTGTTCCACAGTTCGAGGTTGATATTATAAATTTGCAGTCTCAGCTCTTTTTGAGAATGAATTCCTATCAGGTGTATGTAGGTAGTGCTTTTGGAAGAAGATCGTGCTTTTCATTCCCAGGCTCTGAAGCGTATCAGATAAAGCTGAGCACCTTTTCAATGTAATATGTATTGTATAAATAATATTCTGCTTTAGTAGAGTGTGATTTTTAAACATAAATATTTACGTCGTAATTTTCAATGAGATATGTGTTTTCACATACAGATAATTTACAGTAATGTTTTCCTTGACACAGAACTCGGATCGCAAGTAGGTAAATACATCGCAATGTAAGAAGCCTTAGTTATTTATCATAGAACCGAAGTAATCGGAACTAAATTTGTATAAGTAGTTTAGTAAAATATCTTAATTTTATAAACGTCTTTTGTCTATTTATTTTTCAACTTACTTCACTTTTAATTTAATAATATTGGTAAAAGAAGGTATTGATCAACGGAAACTCAAGATCGATCTACTAGGAGGAAGAGTTGGGGGAGACCTATGCCCAGAAGTAGCCCAGTTAAAGTACCTAAAACTATTAGTAATATTTGTCACTGAACTCAGAACTTTTATTAATTATTCTATTTTTATTTACTAAATAACTAAATGTGAGTGCAAAAAAAGCCAACATATTGTACGAAAAGTAGTACATATTTGTAAATAAATCGACATCGTTTCATGGTTGGCATTGCAAAGAGTCGAATGAAGAGGTTTTATTTTGTACTTTTGTGATGATAACTTGGCTCTGGAATGCATTGCGTGAGTGGGATTTCCCCGATGGTTACAATCTTGGTGTCTTCATATCGACTGTGGATCGGTGTTTTCTAGATAAGTACGCTCCACCGTAGACCGCATCGTCGAGATAGCGGTCAAGTGTAAACCTACCATATTTATAACAATAAAAAAACTCTTTTTCAAATTGCATAATTTAGAAATAGCATTGAGTTCTCCACAAACGCTGCTCTATCGTTATTTTCCGCCTATAATTACGACGTCGATAAACAGTACAAAGCTTCCAAATATTTGTTCACTTGACTGATGGAGCTATCGTCGCATAATTGAATTAATATATGGTATTTTTTAGTTAATGGGTCAAGATAGCTTTATAGCTATGTTGGTTGGTCTGTATGTGCGATGTACGATTGTATCAAGGATGGTGCTTTCGTCACGTCTGCTCGGACGATTGACTCATGACTAGTGATGTTTTACTATTGATGGTAACAGGCGATGACGTCTCAAAATACGTATTGATATCGATAAATTTAATATTAACTTAGCATTTACATTCTAGATAAGGTTCTAGACTGGTATGACTGAATGACGAATGTAACAGAATAATATGAAAAATACAATGCATGTTTCTTCAAGGCCAGAGTGATTCCGTATAAGCAAATGTGCGCTATTTTAGATTTCATGGTAGGTATTTTCCCGTCTAACAGATTGGGGTCTGAATCAAGCGATTTTTTAGCTATGGTTTTACATTTGGAGAAACTTCAAACTTCGGAGAGTATGCAACTGCGCTTTTTTCATCGAAATACGTAGCTCGAAAAAACGACATCGTTTCATGGTTAATGTTCCAAAGAGACGAACGAAGAGATTTGACTCTACTTTTGTGAAAAGAACGTCTAGGCTGTGGAATACTTTGCCTGAGTGTGTTTTTCCGAAGGTTTCTTTGTGTCTTCAAATTGAGAGTGAATCGGTGTCTTCTAGGTAAACACGCTCCACCGTAGACCGCATCGTCACCATCAGGCAAGATGGCGGTCAAGTATAAATCTATATAAGTAAAAAAAAATTACCTACGTGATCGCTAAAATTGTTTTTTTTTTTAATGAATGCCGTATTTTTAATTTTGTATGAATTTTACATCTGATTTAACGAAAAATTAGCTTTGAAATTGACCAGAATTCTTGTTATTATTAACGAGTAAATTGTCGTCGTCAGTTAATGTTGCGCAAATGCAAATATCGACGCTCGATACTACGCCCCATCCCTAGTCATGGATTGTCGAGTTCGGTATAACCGTGTCAGTGCGACCGTCGCAGAATAGAATCAAGGCTGTAGCGATACGGATCGACGGAGTACCTGAGTATGCCATTTTTAATCGATTTTTCTTTGTTTAACTATTTCTCTTTTACCTAAGATGCATAATATTATGTACCTGGGCTCAAAGTGAAAGATACTCAAGATTTTTGCGAGCCAAAACTAAATAAACATTGGTGGACACTTCTCACGATCTAGGACCGAACTAAGCCTAAAAAATTATATTAGTTAGCCGATATCTATAAAAACATATAGATATCGATACATATATGTACTAACATGAAAGTTTGGATTGGATAGTCGCTTAATCACGTTGTAGGAACTAACCAGAACAGTCTCAAATGTTATACTTTAGATAGAATATGGTTTGGATTTTGGAGTATTGTTTGAAGAATAATTTAGATATTTCTAGGGAAATATCCCGTTTCTAAATTGTATGTAGACAAAATAGTGGCAAATACTAGTAACACTCAATTAATCGTAAATACATTAGTACCTAAGGTACATAAAAACAGCCAAACACAGACTAAAATATTTGAAATCGTCACATAAATATTTTTCCTGGGTGGAAATCGAATCCATTACCTCCAGTTCGCCTCGACTTTCACCAGAAAACCCTGTAAATATTTTGAGCATTGTCAAAGTTAAAAAAAATATCCTCAATCATGATATCAAACGAACTCAAGTATGCAAAATTGGGCTTAATTCTTGTTTTGTGATACACAGCTGTATGGAAAAAGTGTCAATTCTAACTTCTGAGATATTAATAGCTGACAGACATAGATTCTTTCTAGTCAGTACAAATTCCTGACTTTGTCGTTGGCTGGCACAGGCTGTCTCCCTGTTAATATTTGAAATATGTAGGTAGGAGGGTATTTATAGATATTTTCGGCGAGAATCCGGGTGGCGGTCGAGGGTCCTAAGATTTATGGCGAAACGGGAGAGTCCCATCCAACAGGGATCCTCAGGATCGCAGCTCAGAGTAGCGGCGAACGCGGAAGCGGGTGGATGGAAGTATTGATTTCTTGGGCCCAGCCTCCATCCAACGGTTTTCTTTGTTCCTTCGAGGTAGGAAAGTAAAAGCGATTACTTATTACTTTGGGAATTTTATGTCGTCTATCTCAGGGTTACTCTTTTGGGATTTTAGTTGAATTGAGATGCAATTTTGGGTTGGTATAGATTGTAATCATTTTATGTACTAACTGTGCTTAGACGGGGTGAATTATCGCATTGATGGGAGTCAGAGCATGATGGGAGGAGCATTTTATCTGACAATGATGTTATGACATGTTGACAGAATTATTTATCACAGCGTACATATAACATGGTTAATATAAGTGACTGTTATTTAAAAGAATCAATCTTAATGTTGCTAATGAACGTCTCGCTTCTCAAACTGTTGTTAAGATCATTTCCATCGTAACTTTTCCTGAAAAAGTTAGAAGTAGTAGTTTGGATATTACCTTTTTTGTATTATTAAAAGAGATTTATCCATTTAATTTAGTTCAATTAATGCAATGACATCAGTGTAAGTTTTTAATGAATAATCTATGATACCAAGTGCTGCATCCTTTACTGAATTCAATAAGCGTGGCTGTAAATAAATGCGTAATAGTTACTAACCTACCCTCTTCCACCCTGTGTTTTGCACCACCGTCCAATCTCGACTCTCCTCACACCCCAGCAACCGAAGGGCAACTCATTTCGCCGCCCGGTTTAGTACTATCTACGCTTCGAGATATTTTTCTTTGTAATTCTATTGTTGAGAGGAATCGACGACGCCTATTCATGCTAGACTCACCTTCGCTTTGCGCTTTTTATGCTGAGCTTATTTCTAGCCCCCGGCGCAAAAACGATGGGATGTTATCAGCTTATTGTGTCTTTCTCTGTGGATGTCATCTGTGGGATCGCTCTCGAACGGATGAACCGATTTTGATTGTGTACTTAGCTGTGTCCATTTATTTTTTCAACTGCAGTAGTAATCTTAAGCACAATCTAATGTGTACTATTTGTGTTACTACTACTGTACTACTAATATAAGTGTTTTTCCAAAATAAGTTCTATGCTTTTAGTAATCGGATTCGAATTTATGTTCATGGAATAATAAAAGTAATAAAATTCAATACGCGGCTATTTTATTTTTTTAGTTTTTAGGTTGTATAATCCACTACCTGTACCCAGCGGTTTTACCCGTGTAGTTCTTGTTCCTATGTTGTCTTGTTATAATGATATTTTGTAACATTATCATCAAAGCAAAGAAATAAATGAGTAATATTTAAAATACATAATATGTTAATATGTAACTTTAAGTATACTCGTATAATTGAACAAAATCTCAAAAGACACACATGCACCACATGCATCATACGACTGGTCTCGGGTTTCATAAAGGAAACCCACAAAAAACATTATACTTTAACATCGTAATACATAAATTGACTTAAGCACTCTCTTTAACTCTCTTTGAGTCTATTTGACGTTAAGTTAAAATTAGCAAAACCAACTTCTCTAAATATGTTACTGATTTTTAACTCGCTTAACCCTCTATTGCAGTGGTTTTGGATTGTCATTTAAATAATAATTAATAAAATTTATACGCTGTTCTCACTATTCGAAAAATACTACCGACTACTGTCGATAGTATTCGTAGTAGTTGTTGTATTAGTAGAACTACCCATTTCCGTTAAAATTAAATCTATTTAAGTAAAAACACCTTTTCTTTAATTTATATTCCAAAAATACAAATAAAAAAAATTTGTACAAACTTAATACTCTTCATGTTCCAATAGCAGCGCGTCACTGTGTTGTTACGTGCCAGGCATGTTGTTTACCATCAGGTACATGTTCTGGTCGTCTCGTCATTCGTTACATAAAAAACAATTTGGCTTGACTCTACTTTTTGATAAGAACGTTAAGGCTGTGGAATGTGTAGCATAAGTGAGTTTTTTTATGATGGATATAATCTTGGTGTCTTCAAATCCAGAGGGAATCGGTTTCTTCTAGACGAACACGAACCATTGTAGACCGCATCATCGTTCAGCATCACGAGATGGCTATCAAGTGAAATAATAATAGTTTAAAAAATCATTGCTTGTGTTTATTAGTTCAATGAAATCGTACCTAAAGCAAAGCATCTCATTACAATTAGCCAGTCTCATTACCACTCTAAACACTTTTTTACTTATCTTTCTTTCAATAATTCTTGTGTAATGTATAAATCGACATAAATCATTTTCATAAATGTAATAAAATTAATCATCATGTATAAAATACACAAATAAAATAATAAATCACTGGAGAGCGCGTGTTCTAAATCACATTAAACAATTAACAAGTGCTAAAACAAGCCACATGATATACATTTCAAACGGGCAATAGTCATGTCAGTGCCTTATTTACAGAATATTTGTGTTCATAGACAATCAATTCTATTTAATACAAAAGTAAAGCACACGCCATCACCGAAAACAACCATGTCACAATCAATATTTTTATAGTTACCTTGCTTTAAAGTAAGGGACTGGAAAACGTATGGGTGGATAAAGGACTAACTTGAAGTGGTTTAAACGTGGTACATAAAAACAAGAACGCAAGCTGCTCCTCGCACGTGGCAAGGGTCCTTTCCGCCGTTTAACAGCAGGTAGAGACTTTTTTGAGCAAATTAAGAATTATGGAATATTCCAGACGACCGTATTGATCGAACCGATTGGAGTCACTCAAATATGGTTTCAAATCGCTTCCCACGGCCGTCATAGACCTTTGAAAGTGAATCATTGTTCTTATTACCTGAGTATGACGCTTACCAACGTGGTTTTATTGTAATTTGTCTGATTCATGCTAAGATTGTAACGGATAAGTAATATTTTATCAGCGACGTTGCAAATGTAAGGACAAATCTTTTAAGGACAGCTTTGACGACGAAGTGCTTGCTATAAATAGGTATCTATTTATATACGTTTTCTGTTTTTGACCTAATATTCCAATTTACTTACTTTTGTTTTTTATCAAGATTCATTTTTTATTTGGATAATTAAAGTAAATTAAAAACATCAAGTACATATTAAAAAATCCACTCACTTATAGGGATCTTAATACGAGTAGGGTACGTAGGAAAAAAACATGTATTGGATCATGCGTTTTCTACGCTAGCCCCAAGTTTTATAGATATTAGAGGATATCTGAGCCATAATTATGTATATTGTATATGTATTTATAAAATTAGAATGAATTTGACACTTAAATGCGAAATTTTTTTTGTACGCCACTTTTTTTTTACGTCCATGTATGTATACAAAAGTTTTTTATACGTCCATGGCGCCATATGAATAAAAATATGTATATAATATTTTTTTTTTGTATTAAACAGGTAGGAATTTGAAATTAGCACATTACGATTTATACTTCAATATTTCATTGGATTTAAGAATAGAAGATAAGGCACCATTGCAGAGTCCACCTGGGGACCAAAATGTACATGTATTGTGTACCACATAAAGTATATTTATATTTACCTATTTTAACGATAAAATTACGGCATGAACAAGACAAGTGCAACTTGCACTGTTGCACTTGACATCAGCGCACGCGACTATCAGAATATAAGAAAAAATTAAAAACTACCCATCACTGTGAACGCGCTCATCCTTAAAGATTTCCATAAAATGTAGTCTCGGATTTGAATGAACTGAGCATTAAAATCTTAAATGTAAAGTGTACTTAGTATGTATCATTATATCAGCTATCTAGGTACGACAGTGGAAGCTTTGCTTAATTTAGGGCTAGATGGTATTACATGAAAAAATAAATTATGTGTTGTCATGGGACACTAGAGGGACACTGCTTAACTAAAACTGTCTTAGCTTTGATACTGCTCTCTCTTTTCTTTTCGCTTGAATTATAAAGACAGCAATAGGAAAGCTATAACCGAATAATAAAGAAGCAACACACCGTGCAAAAAAAAACTTAATTTTATTACTTTTGGTAAGATCATCTGAAAAATAAAGTTGGCAACATTGATCACATGTAGTTGTTACGCGTCACTTAACTTATATATTTTTCTTACCGTTTTAGTCTCACATTTTTTTCAGTTCGGCCACGCAGCTAAATCCCTATCTCTCCTAATGATAATATCTTATATGCCAGCCGTAAGGAATTCCGTTCCAATAATTTGATACATTTTTATTAAATGAATGACACAGTTTCCTTTATCACTCAAAAGACTCGACTTCGTCCCATAATTTAACCGATTCTAAATGCCCTTAGGTACAAGATACGGGTGCAACATTCTTCCACCTTAATTTGTGGTCCTCTCTGTTTTATGTTTTTTGCTGCAAAGGTGGCGGAAGGTTCTGTGAGGTTTTTTGCTCGCGATCGACAAAAGAACCCTTAACGGGATCTGGGCCTGCGTATACGCATTTGCGCCTGTCTGTTCGAGTTTATGGTATTGCTGTAGAGATTTTTATTTGGTGATGAAATTTAGATAGGAAGACTACCGAATAATATGATGGGATGTAAAGAGATAACGATTTCTCATAGGTTTTTGGTTTTATTTGCTTCTGTTTAGCATACAACGGTGTTTTATTGAATAAAATTTACATAAGTCTTCTTTTTATTGTTTTTTTGTTGCCGAAAATACTAATTGGATGCTATCTAAACACAGTATTGGTAATCTATTGGAATTAAGAGTAATGTATAAAATGGTAATTTTCATCTTGCTCGTTGAATGAGGGTAGCTTTATAGTTTTCGAGGGTATGCTGCGATATGATTCGCAAAGCCAATATATACTATATTAATAATTCTATTACAATTGCTACAATAAAATTGACACTGAAAGGCTTATACATCTAACTTGCCATGAAAAATAATGTAATAACGATATAATATATGTTTCAAGATGATAATGATGATAAGGGTGGAGATTCATAAAAACAGACTTAACCGTAATAAAAAAAGAGTCTTAGGAAGATTTATTTTTGTTTAGCAAACCTCGAAATTGAGCTTTAAAATAAAACGAAGGCACAAAAATAAACTGAAATGAGATTAATTTATGTACCTTCAGATAACCGATCGAGTTCGAAGTATTCCCTCTGGATTACCTTCAGTCTAGACGAAAATCGTTGTACCGATTGTGTAACTTATCCAAATAAATTTGTGTACATATCAATAGGTAGAAATAACTATACATTTATTCAGTGAAGTAATTTGTAGAGGTAAAATTTTTTTTAAAACTTTTTTTCAGTTCTCTTTCCGTTTCGTTTATTGCGATTATTATTTTTTATATATATAGTAGTGAAGATTGTATTCGTGTTAAATGTATACCTCGTCTAACGTAATAGCTCGTTTTCTAATTTGTACCGAAATTTGGAGTCACTACTTAAGAAGTTATATTTTCTTACTGATGGCCCACGCTCTCAATAATGTCCGCTGCAGGAGAAAAATAGTCCATATTAATTCATCATCTTAGAGATCTTAATACGACTAAAGACAACTACGACTAAAACTTCAACGCTTTAGCCGTTGTTGTACAACGACTAAAGCGTCGAAGAGATGAGCCGATGTCGAATTTTAATTTATTTAATTTAATTGTTGAATTTATATTTAATTGACGATTTTGGTCCTTAAGCTTGTGCAGCTGAGTACGAAACAAATGGCGCTAAAGCGGCTGTAGCGCCAATTGTCTCAAAGTCAAAATCATAGTCAAAGTTCTTTCAATTTTAGAAAAAAACAAAATAAGAGCATTCAAAGACATTACATTTATAAAGTTTAAATTATACATTCTATTGTACGTTAACAAGTATCGTACAGATAAGTGTCAAACATTAAAATATATGTACTTATTATAAAGCTTATCTTCTTTAGTTGAAATAAATATAATACTTAAATGGTGGGTCTGTTTCAAATTCTGAATTGGTGTCATACGATGCATTGAACTTATTTTTGTGTACCTTTGGAATACTTAATCTGAGTCCGAAATTATGTTACCTTTACCACATACAACCGGTAATTTCTCGTGTACATATGACGATATTTTAGTAAGCCACAGATCTGCTCAAATCAAACACGCCTCCTCAATCGTTTCTCCGAACCGACGAGGAATCTCGGCCAATATTAATAGAAATCGGTACGATGAAGTTTTTTGTGGTATTTGTATGGGAAATCCATCACGTTGAGACGGTGCTTGTTTGGTCTCGCACCGTTCACCGCACCGATCGGAAGGCCTGAAATAGCTTTATTAGACACCGACAAATTTAACTACTCAGCTGCACAGATTTAAGGACCAAAGTCGTCGATGAACATCTATCAAATTTTCTTAGAAAATTCGACATCGGCTCATCTTTTCGACTGTACATATAAGGTGGTATTTCTGTAGTTTACGAATAGATGTAGAGTGATCGCCCTCTTATTACTATATTCAGATTTAGAAAACATCAACGTGTTTAAAAATATCAAGACAAGGCGTGTGCGCAACTGGTTTGATACATTCCCATTTGGTTCCCTTTTTTTGTTAGGTTAGGCGATAAGGAAACTCATTACTTTGGAGAAGATATATATAAATGTAGTGGTGGGACTCTTGACAGAGTCTGCCTGAGGAACCACACCTTACCACATCTTTGCCAGTTATTCTACCGCCAAGAAGTAATGTGCAAACATTACTGTGTTACGGTTTGAAGGCCAATGTTTCCAGAGAAATTACGGAGCTTAGAGACGTAACATCTTAGATCTCTGGGGTGACGAGCGCAGTGCGGTGCTAGGTAAGGATTTTGACTCGGTATATTCTAATAGCTGCGTGATACTGTGCTGTTATGTCATAGAATAGATAATATAGATAGAACGGACACTCCCCAACCCCCGCCAATTTCAAGCTTCCTCACCCCTCAGGCCCTTTCGGATACGCTAGGAGCACTCAACGAAGGGCTGGTATCGAACATCTAATTCCTAACGAAATGTCATCATGGTGGGTTGTTGTGCTGTTTACGGCTGTCTGTCAACTAAACGGGACAAGATTAAAAGCTTTATTTAATTTCCTAATGATAAAACAACGTAAGATTAGAAACTTTTCAATAACGTTGCTTTATAATATTACAAGCTTTGCTTAGTCTGGGGTCAGATGGTGTTGTGTGTGAATTGTCTACCAATATTTATTTATTTATAATAACGAAGTCGTTTTTAAGTCAAAGTTCGTAACTCACACAGCCAGTAACTTATGTGCCCAAGCACGGATTGATAATGCCTGGAGGAATAATTGTAGTGACATAATAAAGTTTCCTTCATGGTCCTAAGTGTAAAATAAAATGCGAATGTGTATCTACTAACAGAAATAGATATCTAGGTACCTGATCTAATCTATCATCGGTTTCGTTTCATTTTACGCGGCAATACAAACACCCACAGATTTCTGAAACAATTTAGAAATCTGTGCAAACACCCTTTTAATTAGAATAGTATAATTTGGCTCCATTTTATTTATGTAACTCAACGTTATAGCAAGTTTATAGACTACGTCACCAGGTGAACTCAAAGGGGCACACCTATTCAATAAAACAATTCAGTAGCCCTAGCGCTAACGCACACATTCACGCGTGTGTACGAACGACATCTGCGTAGTTGTGTGAAGAGTAGGCAACTCCACAGCGGCGGTTGTATGGAGTTTTAGTGGAGTGTCCGGGGTGTGGTTATGTGGCAAGCATGTTGCTTACCATCAGGCAAATGTCATGCTCGTCACGTCAATCTTCATTAAAAAAATAATATCAGAGTACACATTTGTAGTAATAACTGGTAAGTAATTTCTATCTATGTCTACTGTTACAACCTTACAACTACATTTGTCTCAGTGCCATTACTCCGTAACAATATATATTATGTGATAACAACTAGGAGCGCCTCGTGGGTTTCGGCGCAGTTCTCGTTCCCAATATATTCTCGCGATGAAAAGTAGCCAATGTATTTATAATTTAAACCCTACTCTTTTCAAGAGGAGAGGAGAAGTGATTGAGCAACAAACACCTAAATACCTAAACATCCAAATTTTCGCATTTAAAATATTAGTAGGATATCAAATGTACTAATACCATAAGTAGAAAAAAGTTACTTGGTTTTCTTAGTTATATAGATATTAATATGTAATATGATTTCATTTAAGATAGATTTGTTTCCTAATGGCCATTTAATAAGAGTATCTATTCTGTTTAAGACATAGAAAAAATAACATCTCTATCGACGTACGTACTAGTAAAAAAAAAGTTGTAAAAACAAAAATATTTTGTCAAACCCAATTCTCAATTTAAAAGACAAACAATTGAACTGGTCAGAACTTTCCAAAATAATAATTCACCAAAGTCAAAGTAACATACCGACAAACATTGTCTATGACAAACTGGAAATTAAAAAAATAAAGCAAAAGCTGCCGCTTACCGTACAAACAAGCTCCGCGGGTGTCAGGGTAAATTCAGAGGATGACTGCGAGCGTTGGAATGTAAGTTAGAAGTTGGAGCGTTTATAACATTTTGTTAGTTTAGAGCGCGTTTAGAAAGCGTTTATAATGTATACTATACTTCTTATTAAATATGGATTGTTCATTTCAATTTGAAGGTTTTATTTAGCAAAACTTATTATGCAATAGTAGGTGAAATCTTTTTGTTTATTTCTATATTATTATATTATTTATTTCATAGTGTGAGGGGATAACGAAAACCTACGCTTTTTGATAAGCAAAACTCCTGCCTGGCAGTACTGTACCATAGAGCTATTCAAATATGAAGAGTTCTAATCACTGCACTACGCTTATCACGCGCAAATATTATCACTTTTTCTTGTGAAATCACAAATCTCTGCAAATACTGTTATTCAAACAAGAAAACAGGGTTGATTGCGCAAAAATATATAATATTATTAAGTTTTCATACATATATTTGTATATATAGGTATATTAATAACCAACTATTTGGATTTAAATAAAAATCTCGTAATTTTCCTTTGAATGCGAATAAGAAAAAGAGCACATGGTGATCTTAATGTGCTTTTGAAGTATTTCTACTATTTTAAAGCTTGCATAAGCTTAAAATCTGTAAAAGTTTGAAGTATAGTCAAATCTGAAAATAAATTTTTGAAGTTGACTTCAAACTTATCCCAAGAAACAAAACTAAGCATACATAAGATTTTAAAAACGGCAGTAGTTTTGAAACGTATTCATATTATTAAGTACCTGATTTGTAAAATTTGCTTGTGAAGCTTTTAACTTCGTTTGGTAAAACAATCCATTTTTCTCCTCGTTTTTTTTTTGTTTATAACAATTTCACTCTGACTTTGGTTATTAACTAGTTCGTATATTACTAATTACCTCTAATTAATTAGTTTGTTTATTACTTAACATAAAACGTTGTGCAGTACTAAAGTAAGAATAATTAAATTTAAATTAATTTTAATAAATACTAAATTAAATTGATGTTTGCATGTATGCAAAAAATTATGAAAGGCGTTGCACGTGCCTTTCATTTTTGCTGAAAAAGTAAAAGAAATATTATAAAACACTTTCAGCTCTTCTCTTGAACCAAACATCTTCAAGGCGAAAATGTCTGCTGCTTTACCGGACATGTTGTAAAAACAAGTTAATTATTAGGCCTCAGCATTGTCACAATAAGCGATCACTGTAGCGTCCCGCTGACAGGATTCTGCAAAACAATTTAGCACTTTTTCAAAACAAAGACATTCGAGTTTGTACTATCAGTAGAAAATAATACCTTATGCTGTATGCGGAAAGGTTTCAAACTAAATCGTTAGTATGGATGTCGGATGTATTTTGGCAGTCAAATGGTATAAGTTCTTTGTTTCCTCTTTGTAAAACAAATTTGAAACACTGTTTAGCTTTGTTATAGATCAGGTACTGTAAAGCCGGGTAATAATTATAGGATAAGCTTGACAAATATGTACTAAGTAACTTTACAAAATTATGATACTTAAGTGAACGTAAGAGAAAGTTATTTTATGCCCTTTTGATAGCTTGCGGAGAAATGGTTTGAAATATGGAACTTTAAATAGATATAAAATTGTCATAGAACTTGTACTAATAAAATTCTTTATCGTTTCCGTCAGGTATGTTAGTCAAGAGTAGTCAAGTATTTTATTAGACTACATAAAAATAGAAGAAAAAAATGTTTGTATTTTAAACTGAGTTTGACCTATATTGATTAACTTAAGACGCACGTTTCTGTTATAAATACCAGTAAAGATTTAAACACCAATAACGCGATAAATAAATTTTAATTATGAACCACCGCTACGGTTGCCGGAAAAACGAAAGCTAAATAGGGCAGAGAAATGGGATGCTACCTAATTGTAAATTAAAAAGTTCGCGGAGTTACGACACCACAGTCCACAATGACACCCCTACTGGAAGGAGGTAAGGGGGTACCGCCCTTTGGAGCCGGCCCGTCCCCCCTGGGTGGGCTGAATCGTGGAAAGCGTGTGACATTTTGTTTTAAAATATTGTCCGCGCGAATACATTCACTTGGATAAGGATGGATCATTCCATAATCGCTTTTTTTACTCGTCATTTTTTGGTAGCGTATCGTAATTCCACGTTTTTTTAAAGCGTATCACACGCAGCGTCTTAATTACCAATGAAGAAGCGCTGGTGCATCAAGCGTGAAAGTTCTTTAACACGAGTACTTAAACATTTCCTGTCACAGAGTAGTGTGAATCCATAGAAATATCTGAGTATCTGGTTGTTCGAGCTAAGTTTTTTGTTGGATGTTGTTAGTCTGTGGCTGTTTAGGTGCGCACCAAATATTGTCGTGTCAAGGCCGTCGGCTTTCCTCCAGCATTCCGCCGCCCACCGGGATATCTCACACTGATGTTATGTAACATTCGGGATATTTGGTTACGATTGATATAATAAATCGTTCGTTTCCCGTTATGGAGATATCGGCTTTAATTGGACAAAATAGTCTTAAGTTAAGCGTATAACTTGTAGATATAGATGTTACCTTATTTAAATCACTGTATATTTTGTTTTCGACGCATTAGATATACTTTACTAAATTGAAAATAATTTTAATTCAAATTGAATTAAAGCTTATTTTTTTGTTACGAAGGAAAATATACAACATATTTTTTTTTGTTGTGTCATAATTAAATTTATTCTCTAGTGTAACAAAAAGAGATAATATATTTAAAAACTTGAAAAACGAACTAACTGTATATTACTTGTGTGATGAATTGTATTAGACTCGTAGTATTGCTGAAAAATGAGTATAATATTAAAAATATTATATAAAAATATACACATTTGTTGAAATTAAAAATATAATTCCATAAAAAAATAATTGTATTCAATCACAAACTCCGTGGTGTAAATAAAAGACACGATTATGTTTAACGGTACTTGCGGGTGCCTCTTCGCACTCTTCGACCCGTAGAGAATCTCATCTCAATGGGGTTGCCAATGCGTCGCTGCTATGTTCCCTATCATTATTGTCACCACAATTTAACCATAATATTAGTCTGCAGGTGAGCCTATATCATAGAAGACGTGTCGTAACACTTTTAAACACTTGTTTAACTTTAAAAGTTCAACGTTTCAATTATTACATTCAAATTGTAGAAATTGTAATCTTTAAAGAGCATTTATTTTACAAAATAGAATAATAATAAACTTTTTAAACTTGATTGCGATTGAAAATTGTCATTACATAACTCTACTAGCTATGCCCTGCCATGCTTCGCTGTAGCACATTGTGACGCAAAAATTAGATAAAAACAATCCTTGATGCGGATTCAATATCATTGTAAAATTTCAGCTCGATATTAGTAACTCAATTAAATTAAACAATATCATCTCTTAAAATCCTCAAACAAAGATTTTTCGATGAGACTAAGGAAGAAATATCGAGCGTTCTGCGGCCAAGATAGAGCGCTGTTTAAATAAATTAAAATTCTTACAACAAAGTGGCATTTTTGCCTCGTATTATGGCTAACTATTCTAAAAACAATATTTTAATGCGTCACCCAATTTTTACGAGTTTTTCAATCTGGCATCCCACAGCCAGTGGTGTAATATAGAGTAGGCGACTTGGGGCGGCCAATGCACCTTATTGACTGAGACCGACCGCAGCCGACCTAATCCGACCTCTCCCGAGCATTCCCGAGAAACGTAAGGTTGTCACAACAACTGTTAAAAGTTATTTGAAAACTTTGTGGCCCTGATGGTTCGGATTACTAATTTAGTTGGATAGTTTCTCAAGTTAGATTAATAGGTTAATTGTTGACTTATTGTCGTGTTTCGTGATAGTTTAAGGTGTTTATAAGCTCGGATAAACCTAATTGTATTAGGTTATTATTTAAATACATGGATTAACATTAGATATGTGGAAATTTACGAAAGCGTTAAACATGTTGCGTTGGAATATTGTAATACAAATTTAAATTTAATTACATTAAAAGTATGTATACTATGACAAAAATTGGGAGAACATAAATATATGAAGAACGTTGCAAAATACCAAACAAAGTTCAAGTTTACTCATCATTTTTCATCTCAAAAATTAACAAAATAAATCATTCTCCAGACTGAATAATACACTCACACCGCTCCTTTCTTATAATTCGAGATTCATAGCGGCTTATTCTCATAAAAAGTTGTTCCCTTCAAAATGTAGTAATTTCGCTGGGGGGTGGCCGCCCCCAACCCCTTTCTCTCCGGCTGGCCTTTTAACGCCAGCTATATTGTCTCTTTACTTAGATCAGTATTTACTACAGTGTATTATAGTCAATTTTAAGAAGATGCTTTTACACGTATCCTGCTCATGCAATGTCTTGTATTGTAGAGATTACTAAAAAAAAAAAAAAAAATACACGGGTAACTCACGTTTGATATAGTCAGTCCAGCCCGACTCAAGTTTTGATCGCGTCCGGCGATCTTTTTGAAAGAGAGTGCGCGCGCAAACGAGCAGAGAACACGCGCGCGCACTGTCCTTGAAAAAGACCGCCGCACGCGATGGAGACTTGAGTCGGACTGGACTGACTATATCAAACGTGAGTTGTCCGTGTATTTATTTAAAATGTGTAATAACCACGTTAGTTTTCATACTAAATTTTTTTTATCTTTAGATAAATAATGGTCAGATCGATTATTCCTACTTAACGTTATTATGTTATTACTCAAGTTATGACATTAATGTTTGCAGTTATTTATGCATTGAAAGTAAAATATTTTAACTAAAACTGAAACTCATATAAATGAATATTGTAAACTCTAGCCAGAAACTAATGATGACTTGTACTATGAAAACTTGTAATCTGACGTTAATATATAAGCACATATTTAACAGTAAATACATCCATTAAACACATGTAAACATTCCGACATATAATTAATATACATATTATATCGCATTAATATTTGTTCGAGAATGAAACTGATGGCGGGCTAAGTTTCAGCCGCATTTGGTCTTTTCATAAAGGAGGGCAGTTTCCTAACAGTTTTACACTAAATGAATACTAATAGTTCTAACATGTAAAAGAGTATCTGTTTTTTTTTCTGTTTGTTTGTTTGTTAGTTTTTCAGTTTATCTATTTAGTTCAGTTTAGCTGGACTCATTTTAACGAGCATTTCACAGATAGATTGCTGATGTAAGAAGAAGTAAATTACACCATTTTAATTTTCTTTAAAAAAAATTGACATCGCCGATAGTTAAATAAATAAATATAGATAGGTACCACGCAATACTTTAGATGATCATCGAATTATAAATAAGATCATAATACTAAGTGATTTAAATTACAGAAAATAATAAGTATCAAATTATTTGTTGTGTCTAAATGTATTTCAGAAACATCAACTATTTCTCTAATTTAGTGAAGTTCAAACAAAGTTGTTAAGGGTGACTCTACGCGGCGTCTGTCTCAACCCTCGAGTTCATGACATTATGACCCGTTATAATTCAAATGTCGCCATTATTTCATAATATAATTATTATTATGAAATCGAATATTTTTCACGCTCGTTTTTGAGGAAGCTTGCGCCAGTTATCGTATTATGTACGAAAGCTTTTAGAGATGCTTTTTTTTTAGTATAGAGTGACGGAACGAGCAGGACATGCGTTTGATAGTAAAAAACATGCCTGCCCATAACAGAACAATGACACGCAACTATTGGAACATAAAGAGTCCAAATCATTTCAAATAATTAAATAAATTCAATGGATTCATTTAAAGTCTACGTATTTAGAACATTTAAAAAAGAAAATCTTATTATGTCTATTATTTTGTTATCAGCTTAAGGAATATTGTTGTAAGCTTTTAACCGACTTCCTAAAAGGTAATATTACCTAACAACAGTGTTGTCTTGTATGGATAGATATACGTCAACAAAATTATGGTTATCATTCTTAAAGAACACATTTAGTTTTACATTTGACACATTTACTCATACATAAAGGTATGTATAACAAATTTTGTAAAAACTTAGATTCATAGTGTAATTATGTCTGCTTTTTAGTTGTTGTGTAAACAAATTGAATTGAAATAAAAATACCAAAGACCTGGATCACTTGTTATGATTCATATCTTCATATTACTTCAGGATATCTAATCAAAATCTACGATGATATTAGCATTAAATGAGTTAACCATATCATTATTATTAATCACATAACTAATTAATTATAAACCTCGTTATTGGTGTTGATTAAATAAAAACTGCACTTAATATAATAAAGACACTAAAATCACATCATTACCATTCTATAATCCCAGTCGTTAGCTTTTTAAATCTGTCCTGAGGCTGATAATACGTTATTGATATTTTGTGAACAGACCGGATAATAATATTTGTATATTACAAACCATTAAACATTGACCTCCCGCGTTTTTTGTTCGAGCTTTGCCGCATTGATTTCTACTTCACAAAGCCAATTTCTATTTAAAAACTGACCGATTAAAGTAGTCATTGCAAATAGTTTGAGTTTCAGTTCAGAACAACTTAAGATTTTTATAATTGTACTTATAAGTAGTTGTAAACTAAATTTATAGGAACTAAACAAACTTCAAATACGCTTATAACAATATCATCTCTCTATTGTGAATAAATTATTGACTCGAAAATATATCAATAACAAACAGAATATTGTTACAAAATAGCTATCTGACTTTTTTCTATCATTAACGTAACAAAATTCACATCCATTTAGTCCATTTTACAACAAAGAGTGTCAAACAGCTTATTTCCCCAGAGCTCAAGTTAAGCTGGTCGTATCAAGGGGTTCCCACAATGGCGACGCAGGGCCGTCACAATGTACGCCGCGTGATTGTTTAACTAAACTAGGGTTGTACCTACTGTCAACTGCTCCGTTGTAGTAATTACCAATGTTTGTTTTTTTACAGGGTCCCGATTAACGTCGATATTTTTTAAATAAATCGTAATGTGTGATGAAAAAATTGTTTTATTTGCATATGTTTTAGAACTGAAATGCTACGAAAACGTGTTATTATTGGTGAGTATGATAGATAAATGACTAAAAAGTATGTTATTTGTATTGGTAGACAGTTGATTTAGTCTTTGATGTTCCCGCTGTTGGTGTAAATTACTTTTTTATCAATAAAAGATTTGCTCTTGAAGCCATTACTCCGGATGTTAAACGACGATGTGGTATACAATGTATTATTATTTATCATTAAATTTTAATGTTAAAAAATATCAAAAGGTTAAGGAAAAAGTACTCAGGAACAATGGTTAACTAATTGTTGTTAGTAAACGCGATTACATTTTCAAAGATTGAATGAAACTAAGTGGTCTGATACCAATCACAAGCTGCCGCGCCACAATACACTTCATCCCTTATTAATTATTTTATTGTAAGCATAAAGGATGCCGTAATCGTCAGAATAATAATATCATCGCGTATAAAGAACCCCAAGTAGCGACAACACAAGCGTAAAAATGACACGGCGTGCCACCAATATGTTTGTGTGTAGTATTAGATTTATTCGACTGGGTCACCCATACAGATGTAAAGTAACCCCCAAAGTGCGGGGTGCTTGTGGGGGCAACACTACTACATGCGCAGGGTTGCTAGCGCCCGTTCGCCAGATGGTCACGCACACAAGCGAGCACGAAAGGGAAAGCTACACTGTGTAAACAAATCGCTGGAGCGTCTGTCCCTCTCCGTTACAAAGCTCGTGTGAGTCACATCATTGTGTGCTGTCGACGCGATCCAACGTAGATTGTTCTGTGAAATTGCCAGGTAATAGGCCGTGGGACTATAGTATTACACTTACTTATTGGTTGGTTTAAGAGGTCTAATCGAATTTAATATTCGTTTACTTTGTTGTTTTAAATCGATTGATAGATTTGACTTTGTATATTGTAATTTTGTATTTTTAGCTGTTGGTGGAAACATAAATATGATACACTCAATTGTTTTGATAAATTTAACCCTTAAAATCTAATTGAACTGTATTTATTTGTGTGAAATTTCATAAGATGTCATACCAATTATTTTAATTTTAATAACACATTTTTGTAGTTATGTATTTTTGTAGATAATCTGGAAACAACATTTAAAACAGAGTTCCATTTTGCAATACTTATAGTGAAACAATAGTACATTTTTATAACAATCAATTAAGGTGGATAACCAACTGACGACAAACAAAAGCCGCGTTGACGTAAATACAAGCACGGCTGACGTGACGGCGAGCCACGGGCGGCGTGACGACACAGATTAGAAATTGATCCAAATAAGACGCTAGTCGGGGCGACACCTATTCGCGTGCGTTATTGCCGTCTGAGCAGTGCCACCCCTAAATTGAGTGACGCGCTACAGAGATAGTGATGCGCATTCTTTCTTTCTATAACAAGTTATCGATATCGATTGTATTTGTTCGAAATTTAATATCTGAACGCAAATAACTGATAAGTATCGTTACTATTGATGAAATGATAATAATATAATACGGGTGTTTCTCTGGTTTTACGAATACATTTGTCATGACGTAAATATATGTAGGTGTATATTCATGAATAAATTTGTGTATTTTCATGAAATTGGTGAAATAATTCTTTGAATTCATTCAAATGAAATAATTAAGCATTCTTGACAAGTTATATGTACATAATGAGTCATTTTATTTCGCAATAATTTTGGTTTGTTTTTGTAAAATTAACATTACTTACCTATTATTTTATTATTTATTATTTACATTTGTAAAATTATTTTTTTCTTGTGATCCCTGTACCTTTTTAAAACATTGGCTTATAAACCACAACACATCAGATTAATTGTGTACGTTATTGTTTGGCGGTTGTGAAACGATTCGGTACTTCTCAAAATAGATTAGGCATACATTTAATAAACAAATAATAATATTCACACAAATTTGACAAACGAATAGTATCTGTGTAACTTTTAAGGACATCTTCTCTGGCGACCCTATACCAGTGGCTCCACCGTCTAACTAAATCTGGTTGCGCTTTGCTATTGGTGTCTCTGTCATATTAAAAGAAAAGGAAAGAGATAACAATATCAAAGTCAAGACAGTTTTAGTTAGGCGGTAGTATCTCAGTACGGAAGCAGCTGACCCGTCAACAAACGGTGCAAATTTAGTGTCCTTGACTGATGGACTGATGATGAATGATGGACTGATGGATGGATCAGAGGCCGATAGATTGACGGTTCTGTAGTATTGTTACTCTATCAACTCCATCTTAATCTTTTCTAAATAATTGATTTTCTTCGATAAACAACAGTCGACTTCAATTTAATATTGAAATGAAAAACGAAAAATCAAAAAAACATTTATTTACACAAACATAAACATGAAATGGTTTTCCAGTAAGTCAAGTTTTATATATTTATAGCCTATGTTTATGGGTGGCACATTATATACTGCATAATACACTGCAGCTCCCGCACTAGGCAACGCCTGTGACGCGGGAAACAAGATACGAATTTCCAAAATGTTGAAACACCTCTAATTGTACAAAACACAAAATAAATTGAAAAACAAGTTCAGGAACAGTAAATATATATATTTATATATATTAATTACCTTTTTACCTTTTGGATTAATGAGAGGTATAGTGCATTTTGTAGTTTTACCAGAGAAATAATCCTGAATTGAGATACTATTACTCTAAATGTAAACAACACAATAAATACATATCTACGAGTACATCCACAAATAGCCATAAAATAAACATATCCACATATTTGTTTTATTAATATTTTGCTTAATAAAGTTGTTATTTTAAACCAATTTCCATCTACCAAAAATATTTCCAATGGAAGAATAAATGCCATAGCGAAAGTAAAATCAGGATAAAATTTTTAGTAAATCTTCAGTCTCCGAATAATCAAGTGCATTTGAAAAATTGTTTAGCTTCACGAATTGTCAGTTTTATGAGACAGTTATTCATAGATTAAATCCAGACACTCGACCAAATTCCATGAGATACCATCACTACTTAGAGGTATGTTATGAAATTACGCCCAGAAAAGTACAGTTAATTTTAGTATTTTGTTGAAATTTCAAAAACAGCTGCACGGATTTTGATAAAATGTATCTGGAAAATAAAATGTCAACATTGATTTACAATTGACGGAGCTATCGCGTAATATACACTAAAAATAAACGTTCCACCAAGTTGATAACCTCCTCCTTTTTTGAAGTCGGTCAGAAATACACCCGTAAAACAACCAATTATAAAAACAATAAATCTTATTACAATATATATAGCAATAAAACAATAGTAAAAATAAATAAAATCACATAAATGTTTGACACAGTCGTCAAACATCCCGATAAGTGTTGAAACATGCCCGGGTATTATGACTATGGTATTGTTAATACCGAATCACCCCACAATTTATTATGAGTCTGTAGAAAGAGACAGCTTCCAACCACTATAGGATAGAAGGAGACAAAGAGCGTCTAAATGAGGGGGTGTCGTAAATAAATTTCTGCACTTACATCGACAATATCCCTAATCATAAGTCGCGATGGAATAAAACAGCTCTATTTACAAACGAAATAAAGTTGAAAGTCCGTTGGTGATTCAATAATAGAAGAACAACGTTGTCTCGAACGGGGAAACAGATTACGACCAGTGACGGAAGCTTTCACAGTATTTACAGTAGATTAAAATGCGTTGTCGATACGTTTCTTTTAAACGTCTTAATTGGTAACGCTTTGATTTACTATAGGAGCTACGACAACATTCGACTTCAGAAATCTGAGGTCGTTGGTTCGAACCCCTAATCAGCCCACTAAATGTTCCCACTGGTGGGACTCAGGGTCATCATTCGCAAACAGAGAGTCAAGGCTATAATCCACTACGCTGGCCTAGTGCAGGTTGGTTCATGACACATAAACTCGAAAGGATCTAGGTACACGTCGGTTTCCTCACGATGTTTTCACCGTTTTTAAGTTAATGGAATTACGCACATCACTCAAAATAGACAGTGGTGCGCGTAGACTTTGTTTTTATATATGAAGGAATCTATGACAGTTGGATTAAGACAGTCTCTACTGCCTAACGCCATAGCCTTCCCTTAGAGATAACCACGAATCAAAGACGTGAGAACTGAGAAATGAAATCAGAAAATGGAATTTAGCTATACTGCATAAATTACAAAAAGGTACACAGTATTTAATGGACTAATGATACCTCTTTATCATTTCTTTTTTGCATAACACCATCTAGCGTCAAACTATGGGTATTTCCTGATGGATACATTGAATTATCTTCAAGTCTAAGATGAATCGGAAATGAATAAACGCGTCTATCGCGGACCAAAGAAATAGGTATAAACCTTTTATCGATAAAATTTAAAAACATAACGATGCTAAACGTAGACTACGACCTACGACTACTATAAGCTTTAGAATGAAGTTCGCTCTCTGTCTGAAACCTTTGAAAACTTAGAAGATTGCCATAGAACAAATGGCCTTCGACTGAATCCTTCTAAAACCCAAAGCTGCCAATTTCATCTGCGTAATCACCAAGCACATAGATCACTCAAAATTACCTGGCAACTGGTCACTATTGAACAGCGTCCATTACCAAAGTACCTCGGAATAACTTTGGACAGATCTTTAACGAACATTTAAAACACACTTCAAACAAAACACACAAAGAATTTTCAAAAAACAATCTTCTCCGACGCCTATCATTCACAAAATAAGGCGCAGCACCTCATGTACTTCGCAAAAAAGATCTGGCTTTATGTTTCTGTGCTGGTGGCTATGCATGCCCAGTTGTCCAGTTTGGCACAGTTCTTCTCATGCAAAAGAGCTTTGAACGACACGTGCTGCCTTATTACCTACTAGCTGCCTAAAGTGCCTGGTGTTAGGCAGGGAGGTTTGACTTCTCTAAAACTTTTTCATTTGTATATCAACCAACCGCTCGTTGAGCTCAGCAACAGCCATGTCACCAAATGTGATGCCACATAGATAATATTAGCCTGAATAATATTAGCTACGCAGATGATATGGTGTTGCTGAGCCCATCGATCAATGGTATTCGCAAGTTACTGAAATTCTGCGAGAGATACGCAGCAGAACACGGCTTGCGATATAATAGTAAGAAAAGTGAGATAATGATGTTTAAGGCTAAGACCAATTCTCCTGATGTCGTTCCTCCCGTTCTATTAAACGGCAACCCTTTAAAATTAGTAAGTAGTTTTAAATATCTTGGTCACATAGTGACAGATGATCTCAAGGATGATAAGGACATAGAAAGGGAGCGCAGAGCATTGTCAGTGAGGTGTAATATGATTGTCCGTAGGTTTGCTCGATGTGCAGACGATGTTAAAATTGCTCTATTCAAAGCATTTTGTCAATCGTTCTACTCGAGCGGACTGTGGACTTAATTTACCAAAAAAGCTTACAATACTCTTCGAGTCCAATACAATAATGGGTTTAGGAAGTTGTTGGGTCTGCCACGCTTCTGTAGTGCATCAGGAATGTTCACTGAAGCGCACACTGATGGTTTTCATGCCATCATGAGGAAAAAAGCGCATTCCTTACTAAGCAGAATGCGTGGCAGTCAGAACGGCATCCTTAACACCATATCTACCAAACCCGATTGTCCGATCCAAAGACACTTACTCGTAGTAAGTCTAACAATTGGGCTCATAAGTTAATTTAAATGTTGTGTTTGTAAAATTTTTCTTGTTTTTAAAAAACATATTGGATCACTAGCTGAACCCGCTACTTCGTTCGCGTAAGCAGATGTTACTGACTTATAGGTACATTAGTTGGAAGTATCGTAGGACAAAATATTTGGATAAGTAGTCATTGAAACCCCGAATGAATTTGTTTTTCCGCACAAAAATATATTTAATTTTATCATCTTTATTTTTCTTTTATTAAACAAAATCAAACATAACATTGAATCACTTTTAAATATACGTAGTATCTACCTAAGGTTTCGTAGTATCGAACATAGCCGCAAGTGTTAAGTTTGTAGGATTTTATAGGATACATTATGAAAAGTCTGAACCTGATGTGCATGATCTGATACTTACTTATCTCTTTTTATCCGCAAGCTGTTTTCTACTTCGGCCGCGTAAAATTATGAATGAAGCCTGTGTGGAATCAAAATGATTAAAATTTTGAGTTTCAATGTTACTCAAGCAAGTTGAACCCGTAAATCTAAGCCAAGTCTTAGTAAATGTTAATGTATGAATTTAATTGTAACACAGAAAAAAAACAAAGAACGAAAGAATTCCAATTCGGCACCAAAATCCTTTTAGTAGCAAAAAACTTATTATGTAGTACAGTTTAGAATACCAGTAACGCCACCTAGTGATGCAAGAAAAAATACATACCACTATAGCAAAACATCGATTTAAATGGCCTTTAGTGCATTTCGATTTAAACTGGCATTAGCGCCATCTAATGAGAATATAATGTTGCTTGTTATTTTGATTGTGAACGCAAAACACCTGTATTATCTACGCCAAAAGCGGTGCATTTATTTTTCATTTTTGGCTTTTACCTTACCATCACATCAAGTTTCTTACAAAAATAAATACTTCTATTAATATGGCGTTACATTAAAATATAAACTTATTAGC
Source organism: Ectropis grisescens (assembly GCA_017562165.1). Lineage (NCBI taxonomy): Eukaryota > Metazoa > Arthropoda > Insecta > Lepidoptera > Geometridae > Ectropis > Ectropis grisescens. The sequence goes on along the minus strand of CM029775.1, from coordinate 16,776,087 downwards.
CCATGTGAAATTTTAGACTCTAAACTATCTGTGTTTCGTATGTCAACCCAATTCGTTGTGCCGTTTTGACGTGATAGTTAATATTTGTTTCCTTAGGGCCCATGCTTCTTTTCAGGTTGATAGGTAAGTACATTTATGTGGTATTTCAGAGTATAAGTTATCTCTGTTTCAATTTTCTACCAAATTTGCTTAGTCTTTCCGACGTCACAGTAACATAGAAGTAACCGATTTGCTATTTCTCAGTACAAACTGCGTGTGTTTCGAATTTCTTCCAAATATGTTCAGCCGTTCCAACTTTGTCCTGTAAATATTATGAATGCCAATGTTTGGACGTTTCTTACTTAATTATAACGGAACGTATCAAGATGGGTTGAAATTTGAAATACAATTAGATTATAGTCTGGAAGAACACATAGGCTAAACATTGCCTATGTGTACGTACCCTATGTGTTACTTAAGCTAAGCCAAGAATGTGTTTCAAATTGTAACTCGATACATTCAGCCATTCCAACTTCCAACGTAATTGAGCAGCAAAAAATTTAAATTTTTACATATTCATATAATATTAGGAAAGCATAGGATTTTACAAAATTTTAGAAAAAATAATACCGGTCAAATACAAAGTGGGACTCGCGTGCCAAGGGTTGTGAACCATTAGCAAATAAACGGCTTTTATTGTATGGGAGCCCCCTTAATAATTTATTTTATTTTAATTAATTACATTTAAAGAGAACATAAAACTTAATATTACGTGAATAGTGAAAACGTCTACCTGTGGCAGGTACGTTATTAGTATCGAGCAAGAAACGGTAAAAAAATCAAGTTTGTTGTATGGAAATAAGCCCCTCTTAAATATTTATTTTAGTTTTAATATATTTTGTTAAAGCGGCAATAGAAATTCATCGTCTGTGAAAATTTCAACTGTCTAGCTATCACTGTTCTTGAGATACAGTCTGGTGACAGACGGAGGGACGGACGGACAGCGAAGTATAGGGCCCCCGTTTTCACCCTTTGGGTACGGAACCCTAACAACGGTCTGCTTCGGACACCGAAGCTTGTTGAACACTACCTTTAAATTTTAAACAGTATTTGGATTGAAATAATACGTTTTCTAATAAGTTAACCGGAGACCCAGGGTTCAAAACCACGCGCACCACTATCTTTTCAGAGTCATGTTCGTAATGCCTGTAATTAAAACGGTGAAGGAAAACATCGTGAGGAAACCGAAATGTACCTAGAATCTATGTTCTAAGTCATATGTCATCCACCAACCGACACTGGGCTAGCGTGGTGGATTATAGCCTTGACTATCTCCTTGCGAGAGAAGGCTCCGACGCCCAGCAGTGGGAACATTGAATGGGTAATTTATGCTGATATGTGTCCAAAAGAACAAAAATCTACTTCAATGATAATATAATTCTGTCATTAATTCTGTCATTCGATTAATTTTATAAGAAGCTATTATGTCGTACAGATAAATCTGAGCTGATTTTAGTTTTTTGTTGATATTTTAAAAACTACCTCCCTGTTTTCGATATATGAGATCACCTCTGAAGTATTTTCAACCAAACAAAAAAGGAATTATCAAAATCAACTCACAATTAGCGGAGTTATCGCGTAAAATAAAACCAAATAAAAAAACATGCAACCCGATTGAGAACATCCTCCTTGGTTGAAGTCGGTTATAACAAAATGATGTTTGTTTTTCACACAAAAATATATTTTTGACAATTCCTTTTTCATTCAAGACTACGCGACGCGATCAAGTGGGCACGTTCTAGAATCTAGATATTCTGTGGATCGTCTGTGATACACAGAATACTTAGAAGTTAGTATGTACCTAACGCGCCTCGCGTGTCGTTATTATTTAATGTTTGTGTAATTTCCGAACCACCAGACCGACAATGTTCAAATTTTGACGGGACAATATTAAAAAATGTGTTCTTTCTAACAAAAAAAGAATTAATGAAATTAAACAACGCAAACATAAGTTACAACCAAATACACATTCTGACTTTCAACCCCTCCCGCAAGAAAACCGTTCAGAATTTAGGGATCAAAAGTAGCCTACAGCATTCTCCTTAGTATAAACTAAAGTCATGCCAAGTTTCAGCTGAATTGAATCAGTAGTTTCGGCGTGATGCGTGATCCCTATACAGAAAGACAGACAGACAGACAGACAGACAGACAGACAGACAGACATGAAAGAAAAAAAAATGCAGTTTCACCATCAGTATGTAATATGGAGTGCTCCAAAAAAAATATTTCAAAATATCTTCAATGTACAGAATTCGACCCGTTACAGTTTTATTATAAGTATAGATTTTCTTATACGTCCACTGTGCACCTGTAGGTACACTGAGTGACTTGCGTGAAGCAAACCTTGGCAAAAAAAAGCAAAAACTACTAACTAAGCCACCAGACACGAGAAGAAGAAGCATGAAGGTCGATGACAACATTTTAATTCAACGCAGACAATTCCACAGCAACAATAAGAATAACATCAAACCTCTTCATTTGGGTCCATGAAATAAATCCGATTTAAAATATAAAAAATGGTAAAACCTAAACTTTTCTCGAACCCCGCCTTCAAACCTCTGAACCTTTGTCACGAGGTCGATTCTGCAAACAGATAGATAGATGCTAATCATAATCGAATCGAGGCGGATTCAAATGAGGTGATCAATCAGACGACAGCGCGTGTTGACAGGACACCTACAGGAGAGGGTCTTTGAGCGAGATGAGAGGGATTTTAGAATTTTAAAACAGTAACTATCCCGCTAACATTATAGTCACGTCGGAAAGGCGGAACGGAGATTCTACCGCCTAATTGGTCTGTGGTGTTTATGGCATCAGGGCATCTAGGCCTCTTGCATATTTGGACACTAGGGCCTATACACACCGGACGCAACTAGAACTTATCTTTGATCTTAGCTTTGATATTTATCTCTTTTTTCTTTTTGCTTGAAATGATAGAGACCGCAATAGCAAAACGAAAGCCGATTTAGTTAGGCGGTAGAACGGCGGATCGTATTCACATTTGGAATACTGCTAATTCTTACTTATACTTATATTGTAAACTAGCAGCGCCCGGCGATGTTACCCTTGTAGTTCCCCCTCCCATTATTTTGTTAGGATAAAAAGATAAGGCTGGGTTACCTGTGTGTTCTTCCAGACTATAATCTACCTGTATTCCAAATTTCAGCCCGATCCGTTCATACGTACCGGATCGGAATTAAATTTAACACACAATTAGATTATTATCTGGACGAACACAAAAGCTACTTGTTTTTTCCGGGAAAATAAACGGAACAGGAACTACAAGGGTAAAACCACGGGTGGTTGCTACTACAAAATACAGACTAGATTACAGAATATTTTGAATACAGAAAATAGTCACGTACGCTTCTTTTTATTCCGGGGAAATAATGTACTGGAATCTACGCAGGTAAAAACGCGGGACGCTACTAGTAACGTAAAGACGATAATAAACTTTTTTTTAAGTCTTTCATTAATTAATAAGTCTCTATGTACGTTGAATTGAGTAACTAAAGATAGGTAATAGAAAGGTATAAATGTATGATCCCTGGTAGATATATCTAATTAACATCTTCTTTATCGTTTTTGGGGCAATTACTACTGTTAGTTGAACTAGAAAGCTACTAATTAATGCTGCCTACAAAAATACTTGCTTAAGCTGTCGTTTGATACATTAATCTTCTTTTAATACAGCGTTTAGTAAAAAAAAAAAATATTAATTTCCTACTTCCTGTATATATTATATTTTTGTAATGTATACAGTAACTCTGCATGTCTATACGTATAGATAGTAGTGTGTATATTTCATTAAGCTAATAAAAATATAATTGAAATGTATGTTTTTTTGTGAATTTCCAAACCTTTCCAAAATTGAGAACAAAATCAAAACTTTAATACTCCTAAAATAGTAGTTACAATTGTAAACACGGCGAAACGTGAAAATATATTGATGAAAATTTTATTTTGAAGTACATCACAATTGAAAATATGTCCTCCGTACCTCTAACTACACTATATAATAGTTACCGGATCCGACAAATGACCTTTTAGTATACCTAGGTAAAGAATAATTTTGTTTGTGTGAAACTATTGGATTAAGTACTGTGAATTGCAAACAGACAGCCGTGGAGTCCATCAGTGCAACGTGGATTGGCACTTGCTTGTTGACTCAAAGTAAAGAGCTCGCCAACGATGGCTCTATTACGGAACTGGCTAAGAGATCACATTCGTGACAAATGAAAAATTACTGATGATTATTTTCTTATTTGTAAAAACCGGTATTTAGCAGAGGTTATTGTCGATTCGCCACAAAAACAAAAGTTGTAAATTCGCCACAATTCTATTTTTCGATAAATTCTCGTTTATGAATTTTAAGTTCGTCACAGTGTTTTTTTTGCATAGACAGCAGAAAAATCAAAGAATAAATATGTAGTTTATTAAATTTATACATTTTCCTTAAGCTAAAACTAAGAGGCACAAAATTAAAGAAATATAAATAGTAGTAATCATATAATTAGGCATCTACTATTGTTTTTAAACTTTCGCAATTTGAACACATATTGTGTTTTTTTTTTTTTTAATTTGACTTTAGGAAACACAAAAGTTTTTCTCGTATTTAATCTTGATATTATTTCAAAAGGTGGGTATTATAATTTGTTTACACGTAAATATCTAAATCTTTGCTTATATAAAATTACTTACAACAAAGACCAGATATAATTTTCCTCAAAAGTGTTTTTTTTTTACAATATGAATCCTGGTACAGTCCAAGTAATCTATTGATCGGTTTTCAGAATAGGCCTGTAATCTGACACAAAGGGTAGATAAAGTGATTTTGTCGAATGCCACCGCCTGGATTGACGTAATTGACTAGTCCAGTGTTTTATTTCCTCGTTCGTTTTGATATAACCATGATATTTTAATGAGAATGCAAGCCCAGTAGATATAATGTATTTTTTCCGAAAAAAACAAAGACCGACTTAAAATTAAATTCAGAAAATCGACCAATTTTCCTAAGAAGATGTCACTAACCAGATCAATGTAAAGAAGTTTTAATTTTTGTTCATATTTTTAAAACCACCGTACTTTGATAGACTTTTGATAGAATGTACTTCTGAACTATGATGTAGCAAAAGAACAAGAACAAAATTAAAAATTTTGATAAACCCCCGACTACCTTAGATTTGTTATCTGTACAACATTCTACTAGTCAAACCTTTTCATTTGATACCCATATTAAAGGAATTGTGAAAAAAGAAATGTAATTCGCCATTTTGTGGTAGCGGCCATCTTGGATTTGAAACTTGTCATAGTGCAAAGTATTCTACTAATCAATCCCTTTCGTTTGATACCCATATTGAGGTAGTAGTGAAAAATATTATACAATACGCCATTTTGTGGTGGTGACCATCTTGGATTTGAAATTTGTTATAGCGTATAGTACTCTACTAGTCAAGCCCTTTCATTTGATACCCATATTGAGGTAGGTTGTGAAGAAATAATTTGTCCGCCATTTTGTGGAGGCGGCCATTTTGAATCGATATTAATCAAACACAGCTAAGAACACCCGCACGGATATTAACTTTCAAATAAAAAAAACACATTTAAATCAGCCCATCCGTTTGAGCTCTACGGTGCCACAGACAGACACACACACAGTCAGACAGACAGACAGACATCGACGTCAAACTTATAACACCCTTATTTTTGGTCGGGGGTCAAAAAAAGAACCATCAAAATCGATTCACGATTGGTGGACCTATCGCGTAACATAAATATAAAAAATAAAAGTGGTCAAGTGCGAGTCGGACCGCCCATGAAGGCTTCCGTAGCATCAAGTAACATAATGTAAAAGTTCTTTTAGTTCGTTGTTACTTAAATCAGTGTTTTAACAATAGTGAATTTATCACGTATGAAAATAAAAATTCTTACTAGATCTCATTCAAACCAATTTTCGTTGAAAGTTTACATGATAATGTTCATCATAATTTTTTGTTTAGTTTTGTCATTCTCTTATTTTAGATGTTACAGGGACGACGACGACGACACATTTTACCCCTTTGGCAAACTATTCAGTTTAGAAAAAATAAAAATATTAGAAACCTCAATATCATTTTTGAAAGCCTATCCACAGATAACATACACGTTTGGTTTTGATGGAAAAAACAATTTTGAGTTTCAGTTCTAAGTATGGGACACCCCCCAACTTTATTGTTTTTATTTTTTAATTTTTGTATAAAAATCTTAATGAGGTTCACAGAATACATCTACTTAGTTTCAATAGTATAGTTCTTATAGTTTCGGAGAAAAGTGGCTGTAACATACGGACGGACAGACATACAGCCATGACGAATCTATAAGAGTCCCGTATTTTGCCATTTAGATACGGAACTATAAAAAACATGGAACCGAATTGAGATCTCCTCCTATTTTAAAGTCGGTTAAAAACAATTGAACTCAAGACAATGTTACCGTTACCAACACCTCTTTATATACGTACCTACTAGATGTCCGCCGGCTTCGCCCGTGGTACATTATATAGCACTCATCGGGATCCCGTACATATCCAACGGTGAAAGAATGACTGAAATCGGTTCAGTCATTCCTGATAATATCGCTTTCATACAAAAAACCTCTTCAGCTACCTGCTACCCCACCTGTCGGAAATTGGTCGTACCAACTCAGATTTAGAAACAAATTTTATTAGGAAAGGTTTATATTCAATGACGCAATCTTAGACATTGGCGAAATTACGGTGACATTACCGAATGGAAGCCAAAAGAAAAAGTTGAAGTTGACGCAATCTTAGACACATTCTGGCATGTCAAAGCACGCTACGAAAACTTTCAAAAAGGATTATTTCCGGTTTTTGTTACATTCTTGATTTATGCTCCGCTTCTATTGATAGTAGCGATATGTTCCATAGGCTATAGCCACAGATTTCTAAAACAAAAGGCAGATGGAACGTGCGGAACACAGATCCTAAGGTCCAGAAAGCAAATATCAAACGCCAAAGCAAATACAAACTCCAGTCAGTACCAAATGGACTTCCGTCTCGTACGGGAGTCCCGTGTGATTTTAAGTTTTGTTTAAGATTATGCCGTCTTGTGTCTTCAAACATTGCAAACATTTTTACCAAAAATAAGAAAAGGAAAGAGGAATATCATTTCATAGGAAAATTTGAATATTTTTACTGCTATTTAAATAATTTAGGCGATTTCATTTCGATTGATGAATAGAAACACAACACCTCAACGAAAATTGGTAAGTGTTGCTATACTAAATTGAAATTATTTTCCCTAAAGTTAAGGTAAAATATAGATTATGATTTTTTTGAAGCTAGTCGTAGAACAAATTATTTATGTAGATGGTATTATTCTGTTTTAAACCCTATTTTTATAATTGTAATTTTTTAATTTAATGTGAATCGATGCCTAGTACTAATCCACGACATTACTAGTGTTTATAAAAATACTAATAGTGTTGATGAAAACTATAGTTATGAAGCAAGTTTTTAATACTTGTAAGTAGGTATAGTGGAGCATAAAAAATTAGGCGAGTTCTTTCGAGAGATCTAATCGTTTTAATTAACCTTATGTCATTTGGTCGAGTCAGTAGTGACATTGTCGAAGTTTTATACGGTCCTTATTTAAGCGTACACACATACTTACCCAAAAAACATGTTGGGATCAGGCCAATCGCTGTTGGCACCACAATACTGGCCTTGCTGCCAAGGTGGGTTGTAGGTATAAAACGTTGCCTTTCCAGTTCCCTGTCCCAACAAACTTGATTTTGGTTCTCTGGGTGGACGTGAGGCTGCTATTAATTCTGTCCTGACATTCATTGTCCAAAATTGGGGAGAGGGGTGTTGATCGTGGAGCCCCGTTGTCCGAAGTGAAGAATAAAATTCTTGACCTCTACAATTTTCTTTGGCAATGTTATGGCAGACCCCCAAAATTATCAAAAAAATCCTATGCTATCTTCCGTTGGCTATCAACTTGGTGAACCTTCGGCCATGCGACCTTCGCCCTGCCCATTCGTTCTATCATTTAACGTCTCCGGTCCAATTTGAACGTTTGGTACTTGGACGACGGAACTTTGGGTGTCGATGTGTGTTTTCGTTGGTTTGTATCAACATTTTTGAAAAGGTGAACTTTTCGTTTGCGACACGCGTCCAGACAAAGATTGGATAGTAAACAAATTGAATGATCTGGCCCCCCAACATCAAATCAGTTGACAAAAATTCTCTGCACCTCCTGTGTTCACCGATATTAAATGAGTAGTTGCCACCTTTTGTCAAGCATAATATTCCAAATTTCACAAGAAGCTCTGATAGAATACTCAAAACAAACACACACATGACTTTTTCTATTATTCGGCGTTGGCTTTTTATTCCGAATTTTCTGTACGAATATTCGAATTTTTAGTTGCATGCAAAATCAAAATTCTTAACTTCATAGGATGGAAATAGTAATAACAAGAAATCCTTGCATAATATATAATCGGTGAAATAATAAATTATTTTAACATTATAATATATGTGTTTATTATACGCGAAGGTTTCCGAAGCTAAGACAACAATAGTGGGATTTTTTTCTTAAGACTGGGAACATTACACGCACACCAACGTGAGTAATTTGACAACGTCGGTGAGAGCTGTCACGCATACATAACTAGTTACTGGCCTCACAGTGTCGTTCACGAAGGTTTCATCTGTTTAGAAATCTGTGGCTATAGCCTTCTTCGATAAATGGACTATCTAATAGAAAAATAATCTTTCAATTCGGACCAGTACTTCCCGAGATCCTAGCGTTCAAACAAACAAACAAACTCTTCAGCTTTATAATATTAGTATAGATGTGTTTTTACTTCTGTCGGCACTTCTGGAGTGGCACAATTCACCTAATGTTTTAAACGTGAAAGTTTGTAACTATGAATGGATGAATTAATGGATGGATGTTTGTTACTATTTCACGTATAGATTTACTGAAGGGATTGGGTTGAAATTTGATACATAGAGCCGAGACAAGGTAAGCGGAGTGTAGGACGTCCAGCTGCAAGATAGGTGGACGATATCGTTTCTATCGCGTGTCGAACCTGGACTTGATTGAAGAGAGGCCTTTATCCAGCAGTGGGATAGAGAAGGCTGTGGATGATGATGATGATGATGATGATGATGGGTAATAGTTTGAAATAACACATAAGCTACTTTTTATCTCGAGAAAATAATATGATCGGTGGCTACGCAGGTGAAACACCGGGATGCTGTTAGTGTTTTTATAATTTTATAATAGTTTTGATATTGACCGCCCATCTTGCTGAACTACAGTAAGCTTAGTAGTATTTTTTTGTAATTACTGTCAATCTTATACTAGTAATATCCTATTTTCCTATAAATATATATCATTTAATAAAAAAAAACAATATTTACGAAAAGTGATTCGATTCGGTACAATGGCAAAATATTAACCTCCGTATTTATTACTCTAATTGGACTACAATACCTATGCTTCTGAACTGAATGCCAAGCGCGTAGAAATCTGCATCATTATCAGGTACATATGTAAGAATGCCAATGACACTATTAAACTCGGTATTTATGTGTATTATCACAATCGTTTGAACTGTCTCGTGTAGAAAGTTGTTTGTATTCAAATTAGGCTGATCCATTCAATTATGTTTAGGTAACCAAGTTCAAGTTGGTTATCACTTATTGAGGTATTATCATTGTCTATATAAATACTCGTATACCTATCTAAATAATGGAGATAATGATGAAGTTTTTAAGCCATTATGGGATATTTAGTATTTTTCAAATTTAAATTTAAATAAACAAATAAATATTGGGCGACAATTATATTCATGTACAACGCCATCTGACCCCAAACTAAGCAAACCTTTTACTATGGCGGCCAGATAACTGATATAATACTTATTTAGTTTTAAATGCATACTTATTATACATAGAAACACCCAGACACAAATTTAAATTAATAATTATATATTTAGCTATACATTTAAACATATAACATACTTATATTTTTAAAGTAGTAGTAGAACTTTTTTGTTCAGTCTGTCTAGGGAAGTAGTACACATTTGCCAAATATTCTACCGCCAAGCAGCAATGGAAATGCATCAACGGAACACCGTAATGTTGCAAACAGTGTTTCATGTATTCTTTCCGAAGTTCAATATTCCCGGAGAAAGTACAGGACAAATAGATAAATTACCTAATGTCTAAGGGTAACGAGAACAGTAGGTACCATTTTACGCATTGTTTAGGACTCTTAATGGTAGACAATTAATAGCCCTGTACTGCTGTATTAAGGGCAACCTTATCATCAAGTACTTGTTCTGTTAGTTCCGCGGATATCGGGTTAGTTAACTCAATATCAAAAAATCCTCATAAGTAAAGTAAAAAGTAGTCACAATTCAAATTTCAACAATTTTAATAGTTATATTCAAGTTCCATTCATTATCCTATGGGCTAATATTAATGAGATCTGTCGTAAATATAGAAAATTATACATTCAATCATAAACGTTGGCTATGTTCTGTCCAATCCATGAGGCGTAAGTGGAAACCCTTGTATATACTCCAGGATAAACAGAGTCTGCACAGCCTTCACCCCAAGAAACTATTCCAACCAAATGGTTATTGGCTACGAGAGGGCCGCCAGAATCTCCTTGGCATGCATCTCTAGGAGGGTTCCTGCCACCGGCGCAAAGCATCCCAGAAGTAATAGTGGCCATACGAAAGTATGTGCGGGCGCAAGATTCTTGATTCACAATTGATACTTTTGTAGCCAGGAGTACTGATGAAGACAGACCCTCGTACTGAAACAAAAGTAAGTTGTACGTTACAAGTATGTTATGGGTTGTACGCCAAAGTAAAATTATTGTTGTTGAGCAGTCTAGTAACCATTTAAAGTAAAAAAATAAGAGAAGAACCAAAACTAGGCAATCTTAATTTAGAAGCTAAAGATAGTAAATAAGTTTAGTTATGTTTTGTTTCCTTTTTGTTATTTTGTGTAAATAGAAATGTCTCGAGCAATTACGCTTGTTTTACAATTGCTTTTAGTAGGCGTCGCATAGCGGGTCGCATTCTTCCCACAAACATGGCCAAGGAGAATGTTAGCTAATACATGTGTCATACTCGTAAACGGGTGCTGATTGTGGAAGTTAGACTCGTGTAACATGCTATGTAGAAATTAGAACTCAGACCGAAGGTTTACTTCAACATCTTCACAAGCAAATAAAATTTTAATTTTGCCAAAAAGCACGGTTCCAGTGTCTACGGTGACTAAATATAAAAAAACATAGTATCTAAACTCACCGAAGTAGTTCCAAATCCAGATACCAAAGCTTCCGTACCATCAGGAAGGTAAAAATCAGCATAAGCAAAAGATACGGGATTAACGCTTGAGCTAAACGAAATTCTTCTGGCTGTTCCTAACATTGCGATATCATTTTCTAGAGTTGATGAGCTGTATGATTCATGAATAATAATAGTTGAAATATCGTAAGTTCTGCCACCGGACACTCTAGATGTTGTACCTACTACAACTCTTAGTGCAGATGGTTCATCTTCGTATCTGAAATTATAAATGTAATTTACAATAAAATACGACCTACATGATTTTTGGTGCTATAAAATACTTGGTTAGATAATAATAATTTGTTTAATTGTTTATCTACGTAAACAGTCGGGCACTTTCCACAAATGTGGTTCTGTGTTGTTATGAGCAAGCGTGTTAAATACGAAGTCACGGCTGGTCTAGTCGTGATAACGGTAACCGCTTCGGACTCCTGAGACCCTAGTCTGGATCTCTATTTGATCTGGATCCCTAGTCAGGATCCGGAGACCCTGGTTTGAATACCACGTGCCAATCCCAATGCTGCTAACTTAAAAACGGTGAAGGAAAACACCAAGATTCGGAATGTTCCTAAAATCTATGTATGCTTATGTGTTACGTAGATCTTTCTCGTCCCATAACTTGTTTTAAAAAATAATTTAGACAAATCTTACCCATCGACACAGTGACCAGCTGTCAACACTGCTCTACTGTTTATTACAACAGCTCCGCAAATATGACTCCATCCTAAAGCAGATCTTCTCCTTAGTGAGGCTTGGTATGGCACTTCATTGATATCCACTTCGAATCCATTAACTATCCGCGCTGATGAGTCTGCAGCATCTGTTGCATTGGCCAATTGAAATACTGGAGTTGAGGCAACGAGGCTTAGGCATCCTGAAATCAGGCATCCAAAAGAATCAATAAACATCTTGGCCTAGATACGAGTAGCTGGTAGAGTGGGGTCTACTGTTCATTTGTAAGGAGTCATTGATGCAAAACTTTTTTGCGCTCTGTTCTGTCATTGGAAACATTGCTCTTCAAATCAGAATACAGTGATATTTTACATCAGAGCTTGGGTCTGAAATAACTGGTATTTTACTCTTTATTGGGTTTAACTGATATTAACTACAAACAGTTCAGATTTTTTACAGTTCTGGGTATTTCTCCAGATAGACTTTACAAGTATCTTAACTGTAAAAAATCTGAACTGATTACATAAATACTTTGAGTTTTTTTTTACAAAGTAATAAAGTTTGAAATGGTGATAAAACTAATATGTGTTTGATATTAGCTAAAATTAGGATGATAAATTAGCCTTATGCTTTGAAAGGTAAATTAAAATAAAATACCTTTATTTTAATGGAACACAGCTTAAAACATTTTGCTTATAGGTAGGTAATTTGAATACTGAGACACATTCAATTCAATTTAACAGACAAAACAAGTAAATAATTCAAATCCCATAATAATAAATAAATTCAGTAAATAGGCTCACCAAAAAATAGCACCAGATTTAAAAACTTCATTTTGTCACGTTATAAAATGAACTATCAATTGGAGTTGTAACTCTGGCTTCTGTAGCCTATATAAGATAGTTTATCTCGGATATTTGAGATCAAGTATTATTATCTTGGAATTTACCAAACTACTACGGTTTATCTTTCGACAGCGCACAACAAGATATAAAAATGCAGTTTAGAGTAAGAAGTTCAATAAAAAGAAACTTATTTATTTAAGGACAAATTAGACAAATGCCATAATATCATGTAATAGGCCTTTGACAGTAGTTTTTCTTAAGTTTGATGTGTCTTTGGAGGATATTTTCTTTAGCAATGTATCATTTGATTACTTTCAATTAAGACAGTTATAAAGTCTAACCCAGGCCACCACACTTTGTAGCATACACACTCCATTTCTTGCTTTACTGTCAGGACTTGGAGCCTTCTATCACAAGGAGATATTCAAGGCCATAAACCATCACGCTGGCCCAGTGCTGGTTCGTGCTGGTTAGCGGATAACCTCGCTATACGTATTTCTTGAAACATGCTGGTTTCCTAACGACGTTTTACTTCACCAATAAAGCCAGTGATGATGAAAAACTTTTGAGTACAAATCAAATTATCCAGAGGTGAAGGTGGTTTTCAAACTCAATGATGAAATCTTACGTTCTCGTTACTAAACCACCACGCCTCCTAGTATGTGGTGACATGTATTTTAAAAATGAAAATATATAAGCTTTGGATTAAAAAGAAAATAATTATATTTACTTAGAATTGAATTGGACTGAGTAAAAAATAAACAAATTTATGCACATAAATGACTAGTTGTGATAAGACAAACATGATTGACCACAAACTGCTGCAATGCCTTCAAATATGGCTTTGCTTCATGATATCTAAGTTCGTGATTGAAACGCACAAAAATTATAATTACTTATCTTTCGAAATCATAAAGAAAATATCAATCAGAAGTAATCAACTTAATCCACGAATGGGCCAATATAACTTCAATTAAATAGGCCTCATTATTCAATTTTTACTACATAGTCACGAATTGGGCAATCATTTTAATACTTGAATCGATACCGTATATGTTCTTATCTTTCAAGACCAAGGTGCGAAAAAACCCGATCAAAACATTCTACGTCTGCTCTTTTCCCAGTAGATACTACTTACTCACTACGGAAATCAAAACATATTTTGGTATTTATACGAGTACCTTATTGACTTTCTTTATGCTGTCTTTAAATAGTGTTTTTTCCGAGGTTTTCCTTAATAATCTGATGTTTCTGCTTGATTTTATCAATTTAAAATCTAGTGACATACATATAACGTGACGGCATAAATACATTCAGATGGCTGACCTTTTTTTTAAATGAAATTCTATCAGCGCTACGTGGTTTTACCTGCTGAGTTATTTTTGTCGCAAAGTTTCTTTTCGATAATCCACCTGTGTTCCAAATTTCAACATTTCTTTCAGCCGCTCTGCCTTAATTGAGCAACAAACATTGAAATATTAAAAAATCCAAACATACAAACTATATTTGTAAATAATTTTAAGACCAAAAGAGACCAATTAAAAGTAAATTAAATACAAAAGACTAAATCGAAACAACGGTAGACAAAAGCAGATAACAATAAATTTCCACCAAAATTAACTCATAAAATACACGAAACCGCGTAAAACGAGCATATTAACCGTATTGGGACTATTGGGCAAGATAAGATAGCGTTCATTAAATCAATAGAAAGCGTCGTGTGCGCAGCTCAGTACTCCCACGTGCTGCATTCCTTCGGGAGCCAAAGACCTCGAAGTGGGCGGACTCGGGACGGGGCGAATTATTCTATCAATTTCATCACGACTTTTATCTTTAACGATAGTTTAAAAAATTGTCAAAATAATTCTATAGAGTTATAAAATTGTATCCTGTCATTACCAAGTGACCTTGCTAGTTTGGATGTGACACTGCTCAATAAGTCGTAGGTTGTGGGTTCTATTACCAGCCAGGACCAAAATGTAGGTGTTAAAAAAAAACTGTTGATAGAAGGTGTAACATTCTTTTGAAATTTGAGTTTTATGCATCATAAATATGTATTTAAAATTACCACACACATACAGATGCATATTGGTATCGGATTTGTGTAAAATTGGTGTTTCTAAAAATAATGCCATTATCAAATTGTGTACATTCACGGTCGCACCACACATATACACGAACCCTGTCCTTTCATCACTTAGTTGTATGGAGTATTTAACACATATATAAATAACTAGCAGCGCTCTGCGGTTTCACCCGCGTAGTTCACGTTCCCGTTATTTTCCCGGACAAAAAGCCTAATCATACCTTCCAGATTATAATCTAACTGTATTCCAAATTTCAACTAAATCCGTTCAGACGTTACGACGTGATTGAGTACGCCCCTGAGTTGACGGCCAAACATCTAAACATTATGATATTAGTAGGAAGTAGGATAATTTGTGGAGACTTAAACTACCCAAAAACAAAAGACACGAACAAAATACTTTACAATTCATAAAAACGTTAACAAACAAATTTAGTTCCCACCTAACCCTAACATAGGTCCTGATTCCGTCCACACACCTCGTCTTCCTGGATCGCACACAACCGAAGATCTATTTTAACGATTTGGAAAACAGGATTGTTTTCTTGCTTGTTGCAAGCTTTGGTGTTTTATTGTTCAAGCGAGCTTGAGATTATAAGCGCTGTTGACGCTTGGAAACATTAGGGGTCATGTTTGAAATCTTACAACAATATCTGACTCTATGGTTACTGTGTGTATTTAATTGTTCTTGTAACCATTTTTTAAGCTTGTTACGAGTAATCAATCAATCCCAGAATCTGGCGTTACACGTGCTAGCTCGGTTCCGGTGATAATATTTCTGATAAACATTGTTTGATTCATAAGATTATTAGGTGATGAAATTGAGCATTGGTCAACACCAGAACATTAGGCAAGATAACGGTTAATGCAATGACCTATGATACTTCGCTGGGTTAATTGCATACTTTTTAGAGACGAAAACCCATTTAATAAATTTTAATGAATGATGTTTAAATATTTTTTTCATATCTCTTGCTCGACAAAGTCCAATTGTATATGTCATGAAACGTCAAAACAAAGCAAGTGATTGTGACCTTTCAAAATGCAGAGGTAAGTAATATTGAGCAGATTCCCTAGAGATTAAAATAATTTGAATTTGGAACGTTAAAATTCGTATGAAAATAGCAAACACAATTTCCAACATACTTTGCAAACATATTTTCGTAATTCTTACCCATAGGTAGTAAATACCATTGCAAAAAAACTTTATTAAAAACTCGAAGTTTTTTTTCCAAAAATCGAACTGGTCATCCGCACGCACAGAAACAAAACACAAAAATAGAAAATATAAAAAGGTGCCATTGAGTTTGAATTTTGTTAGTTTTCAATTGTATCTCTTTAATTCTTAAAAAAACACCAAAATGTCTTCAGGCGATAGTGAATTGACCCCGGAGTTCATCAAATTGGACGCTTTAGGGATTATTAATAATCTACTTCCGGAAAAATCGAAAGATAAAAACCTAAAATATTTTACATAGCCCTATCTTTAAATTGCCTCGCAGAAGATGTGAAAAGTAGAGTATTCACCTCTGAAGTAAAAAACTGTCTTGTGTTATAGGCGGCTTGGATCCCTCGCTTCACTCGGGACACTACAACTCCCTCGCTTCGCTCGGGAGTTGACTCGAGTCCCTCGCTACGCTCAGGATCCAATATGACGCCCATGACACAAGACAGTGCTTTACTCCCTTGGTGAATAATCTACTATTTTTAATACGTAACCGAGTGTTTTTCATTTAATCCGTTGCTATTTTTATATCAAACAAATAGTAGAAGGGTAAATCAAGATCACTTAGAAATGTCGGATTTCATTGTTGTTGTTATATTGGTTTTATAAATTAAATGGTTACTCGGAACGTAAGTTACACCAGCTGTGGGTTAGATACAGGATTCTACTGTTAAGTAAACTCAATGCAAAAATCTCTGTTTATAGTATCCAACTAGATAACGCCCGTCAAAAATCCGTTTTCTTTCTAAAAAATACACAATACTTAAAAAATCATTGATTTTAACTTACACCTATCACGTATAAGCAGTGAGAAATCACCACTACAATGTTTTTGGCACTAAGGTCAATCAACTGTTATTTGATTGACGTCGCCGTACCTATAACGAAATATTTTTCATAAAATTATGTGGGTGACCATCCAAAAACAAATTGTACCTTCCTGTGACTTTGTCCGCTTATACTTTAAAATAATTCTAAATAATTGGAGATGAAAATAACACGTGTATTAAAATGTACACCCAAATTGAATTTCAAACTTCAGCCTGGTCTATTCCACTATTACGATATGATTGATCAATAAACATTCAAACATCTGAACAACTAAACGTCCAAAGATTCAGATTTATATAACATTTGTAGTTAAGATTAATTTCTATAAAACAACGCTTAATTCTTACGTAACGAGTTGCTAAGTGCAAGCGTTTCGCGCGTCGATTGTTCGACCGTGAAGGACGAGCGATTTGACGGCCGACTTCTAACCGCTACAACCATATCGTGAAAGTGATAAGCGCTAAACGGATTTATATTTCCACTAGCTTACACCGGATGATATATTTAATCTATAATCGATTAATCAAGAAAATCTGAATCGAAGGGAATTTTCTACGCTTGCGACAAATGTAATTTAGAAGTGAAAGTTGAGCTGAAATCAAGTTTTGTAATTCGGAAATTAGCCGATGTTTGACTTTTCAATCGAATCTTACTAGTTAGTTCAACGTTTAGACGAGAACAACAGTGCTGTGTTAGGTAGTGATTTGGACTGTTTAACTTCAAATAATAATGTTTATACATAAATGAGATTGGCACTAAACAGAAAAGAATAGTTAAAGATACAGGACATCTCCTGGAATTTTCTGTAACTGAGTCTGCTTAGGGGTTTACTGACATAACTACTAACAAAAGGTCATCTCATCTCCATCCAGAATTGAGCTAGCAAATTTTAAAACGATTTTTTGCTTCACTATTCAAAATAATCACGAATACAACTGAAGACAAAATAAAAATTTGAACTTAAAAATAAAATAGTATTGATGGTTACTTTAATTTTTGTCATTGTAATATAATTGCCATTTTCCTTTAGGGATTTGTAGCTGGTAAGTTTAGATAGCCTCTACTGCCTGTCGAACTTTGGGCTGGTGCAGAAGCCGCAGGGCCCTACTAACTTACACTTACTAATTAGGTACACTTACACACATACGGAAATCGTACCTGAAAACATAAATGTAGCATACTCGAAGCATATTTATCGTACTCAGCAAGTACAATTTACAAATATATATAAATATCGCTAAATCGCTAAGGTTCGTAGCTCAAACCATAATCTATCCAAGATATCGGGTGTCCATCTCGGTAGGTAATATTATTATAGATTGACGTTTTCTCGACAGTTATTATGCAATTTTTGTCAGTTACAACTTGTATTTGTCGTATTTATTACAATAAATTAACTAAGTGATTTATTTACTATACATTTCTATGTTTATAAAACTTGTTTGAATACCATTTGCATTAAATGCATTTAAATTACAATCCGATTAAAAAAATTTAGACGTTTCTATAAATTCAAACAAAAATCCCGTTACATTTGGAAAATGAAAAAAGCTATTTACGAGTAACTTTGAATATGACTAAAAAAATAATTAAGCCAAATTATAAACATCAACTCATACTTTACTAATTTCTTTGTAAAAATGTTACGTTTTTGTATGGATAAATAAGTACAAAGATATTTGTCAAGGTGTAAATGTAAGTTGCGCCATCTAGAACTGTTCTAAAAAACAGAAGTTTTGAGAATGACATAATTGAAAAAATATATCAAATTATTTAAATCGACGAATGCTTATAAATTTTGGCTAAATGTGGTACCGTCGAAAATTATTTTAAGCAGATTTTTGCTGTCATCTGACCCCCTGAAAATAATTCACTGGTGAAAATTCTATTTTTTTATGAACACTGTAACTGTTGCTTAGAGAAACAATGAGGCTATTGATATATTTTTCAGCCACGATATTAAATTATCAAGCAATAAAATTTGTCAAGGATAGTAATTGTATATGTTATTATTATTTCCGTTGTAACCTCTGGAATTTATCCAACTATTTACAGATTTTTTTTCTAATCTACCTTTGTAGTATTTTAATATTATATAATAAAGTTTATTTCCTCTTAACAATCTTGTATTTACTTAAACAAACTAGCATGCAGATTATAACTAATTAAACTAACTATTTAACTAAGTGGCGACCAAATTGTTTAACAATCTCATGTAATTGTGAGCCCAAAGTCTCACACTACGGGGAGCCTGTGTTGTGAGGCTTAGTGCCTTCTCTTCGTATATAGCATTTTAAGTAGACTAACTAAACAAGTAAATGAATAAAAACTAGAATAGCTAGGGATTAATAAGATATGCAGGTTTCTGCTTTGAAAATGTGCGTTTGGGGAATGTGTAGTGTGTATTGATGGTGGGAAAGAATGCTGAGATGAGGGAATGATGTGAGTGTAGTTTTGTGTATTTTGAATATATACACAAAACTACACTCTGTATAGTGTTTTGTACTGGTAGAACTCGTTGCAGAGTGCGCCTAGGGAAATTTGGGGAAACCTTTACCTGTTATCATAAGCAAAGCAGACAAAGAAATTTGTTTTGTAGTATAGAGTGTTGAGACAAGCACATCACAGCATAGTGAGACAGCTATTGGAACATAAAATCATTAACCCTGCACTGCACTGCTCGCCGCTCAGGTATATAAGATGATTTATCTCTATTCCCTGTAATTTATCTGGAAACATTGCCTTTCAAACCGGAACCCAGTGTTAATTTTGTACATTACTACTTGGCGGTAGAATACTACCAATGGTACTTCCCCAGGCGGATTTTGCACTACTACTGCCTACCACTTTATGTGTCACATTGCTCAAGTACAATATGAATATCAAATGTAAAATGAAAAAAATGTCATAAAAGGATTATACACGTATTGTACTTACTTATTTCTTCGGTTATATCTGCTTGTAAGTCGTGTGATTCTCAGTTGCGCCCACATCAAAAAATCTCATGCAAAACGCAGATCAGAAACGAAAATAAACAAATGTTATACCCACGAAAGCTTTGTATTCAATTTGCATACAAAATTACGATTTTCATGTGAAACTAAGACTGTCGGTGAATTATTCGAGCCAGTGGAGCGATGATTTCCTATACCAGTCGCAGACGCAGCCTATTGTGTTTACATCGAGGTAGCGAATGGAAAGAAAAATCTGTGCATTAGAAAATCGTACTACTTGAGTATTAACTGTAACTTAAAGTAAGTACGTTTTATTTTCTAATGATGATCAACAGGAGATGACTATATAGGTCGCCCAATCTCATGTTCCTGGGCTTGTATGCCACTAAATAAGCAATAGTTGTGGTTATGACCTTTTAACCCATTGTCGTCTAATGAGGCGTTTTCCAGATTCCAGATGCAAATTGTCTTGTCAAAAATAGTTCTATATTTTGCTAAGTGTGGCACAACTGTTTATTTTTGTGAATTTTCTCTAACAAAATAAAACAGTGGCGCCACCTTTGGTGTAATTAAGAACTGACTTTGACAGTTCTTTTTGCATTTTAAAAATGCCCCATTGAAGGGCTAAAGTCTGTTTTCCCTATTTCTATTTTCAATCGACTTCAAAGAAGAAGGAGGAAGTTCTCAATTCGGCTGTATGTTTTTTGTATGTATATTACGCGATAGCTCCGTCAATTGTGCATCGATTTTGACTGTTCTTGTTTTGTTGGGTAGATCATAGTTCAGAAGTGGTTCTGTATAATTTTAATTTAATAAAACAAAATATACAATTTACTTTCATTTATCCGGATAACTTAGTGATGAAATCTAACGAAATTTCCTTCAGTGTATCAATTTCAGTTTGTATTCTGGAAATTGAAGTATGTTTTTGTTATTTCAATAAAAATAAATTTTATTTTGTTCTGAACTGTATTTATACATTCTAGTTGGTGCGCTTCGATGATATCGAGCCATCTTTTCGGGGCTTCTCGGGTGCTTGTACTGTACTGGAAACTAGAGAGTACTGGTGTTTGGCTAGAATGGGTACTGCACACGACTGACAGGTACACCTGAATCACATTTCAAGCTGGCTGCATTATAAGTTACGTTTAAGTTACGACGAAGTTTATAGTGAGCACTGTTTGTGGTGGTTTCTTCGAGATACCAACAATAAATATTCAACAATACACTATAAGAAATGTGCACTTACCTTTTTCGTGCAAACGAACAGAGGGCAAGTGTTTCTCACAATTCGGGCGAAGTCTGACCTTGTAGATTTAACCTTTCTTATCAATAAAACGTCCTAATACTGCCAAGACGTTACGACTATGTTCGATACGAGAGAGATTTCCTTTGTAGCAATAAGGGTTGTTTAATTTTACATGCAAATCTGTTAAATTACCAATCAATTGGCGAAATTTATTACATCAAAATTATTTTATGTATACTTTCAAAATAAAAGATTTATTAGGATGGTATATAGTTTTGCTTTTCTATTTTGATGGTGTAAACTACAAACGAACACTAGCTTCAACAGCAGTATATGTGATGAACATTGCAGCATCCAACCCGCGATTGGCCAGTGTGGATTTATAATTCATTCTAATATTATCATTATCATGTTTGGGTGTTTGTTGGTCAATCTCATCGTAACGTAGCAACGGATCGGGTTTAAATTTAGAACACAGGTAGATTACAGTCTAGAAGAACACATAGGAAAATAATGGGGACGGGAGCTACGCGAGTAAAACCGCGGGCGGGGTGCTGCTAGTCTGAACGTATTCGAACTTAGCTGTGTGACGCTTATATTATAGCGATGTGCAAGATTACACTTATCCAAAAAGCATATAACATCCCAGACCGCTGCTAAACCGCCCCTCCAACGCTACACCGCTACACCAGCATGTCGGTGACACGAATTTATAAATAATAAATAAATATTGGTGGACAAATCACACACAACACCGTCTGACCCCAAGCTAAGCAAAGCTTGTAATATGGCGGCCAGATAGCTGACATAATACTTATATAATTGTAAATACATACTTATTATACATAGAAACACCCAAACACAGTGCAAATTTTTGAATTCATCACACAAATATTTGCACTTACTTAGTTACTGCCCACTAAGCCACGAAGCCAGTCAAATCTGTATGATTTTAACCTACCAAAGTACTTGACGTAGGCAAAGAACTTTTCACTTGAAAATAAATTGTCAAACGATAGCAGTACTGGAGTGCATGGGATAAAGTTTTAATTAATTATTTAAATAAGTACAAAGTTAGTTTCAACTTTCCACGAGTAACTTCCCGCATTTCAAATCAAGTGACAGCCTCATTATTAACATATAGACCATCGTGGTACACGTTTTCTATTTTTCAAACGCGTCGTTCCGCCTTTCGATACTTTCCTACACTAATAATATGCACTAGACCAGCGTAACCAGAGCTCTATATTCTCTCTATACTAAATACTAGTTGGTAATAAAGCGTGGAAGTGTGTACAGTTAGGGGTCTTCGTTAGGTGGTGTATGGTTGCGGAAGGCGCCGTCTCACGGACAATGGCCGGCGATCACTGTTTCGTTCCCAGCTCATTACGTATTTACTACAAATCCTCCATTGGCTGACTAGCCCTGTCATCATTAAATAGCCTAATTAAAATTATAGCCGTTGAACCATTTCTTATAGTTTTTAGCGTATGCGTTTAGTTTTTACAAATGTACATGCAACATTTTAGTTTGTTAACGCATACGATTACAACATATTTCACTTAGCAAACACTCATGAGCATGGCCAAACCTATGGGTAATACATTTGTAGTATTTTAAACTGAAATTGGTGTTTTGTTTTGACAATGTTTGTTTGATTTCGTATGATAATGAAAACATATATAGGTTGAAGGAAAATTGTTTAAGCATTCAAAAATGTATTCACCAAATGTTTGTTTTATGATAAACTCTCTACCATCTACCTCTACAATAGATAATAATTAAAGAGGGGTTAGCAGGACGCATATTGTGCACTGAACGGACGCAGCAACGTTAACAACTAAGTATTATTCCGGAAACAACGCTGATTTTGGCGGCAAAATATCGGCTATTTCAAACACTTTGTCGACATTAAAGGTCATTTTCGAATGAGGCTGTATGTTTCTTGCTCTACTTTAGCATCGGTCTTATAGTTAAATGATTCCACTGTGAGTACAAGCATGGACAACCTAGGTAACCCACTGCACGTTCCCATTGCTAGTTCAGGAAGTTCACACAAAGAGAGAGTAATAGCTACAAGCTTTTGCTTTACAGCCAAAGCCTGTGATGATGATCAACTTATATATTTACAGTTGTACAATAATTTAATTTTCTACGAAATATGAAAAGCCGACTTCAATTAAACATTAAACTCAGAAACTTGACTAAATTCCAATTTTTTTGTGATATCTACGAATACGTCGTCCAGGTAAGCTAATTTTATTTTTTGTTGATGTAACAAAAATCGCCATTTAAATTCCGAAAAAAAAATATAACCTCTGAAGTACTTATTAGGATTGATAGGGACCAAACAAATAATTAATCATTGAAATCAATTCAGAACTGGCACAGCTCTCGCATAACAAACGTACAAAAAATGCATATGGAAAAACGGATAGTCTCACTAATAGTCCACTACGACTGCAAAATCATTTAACACCTTTTATTTCATTAGCACACTTGTTACATAAAACTACAATAGAACAAAAACTCCAAGGATTTTCATCCCTTCACTGGTGTCGTGACAGCCCTGACCGTGCTATTTACAAAACATAAATGCTATCAATCTAATTAGATAATTATCAAACACCCGAAGTCTAATCGAGGTTGCTTATCAACGAAGGCTTCACTTGTTAAGTCATTCACGATAGTATCATCATCATTTGCGTTTAATTTTTGAGATGTCTTTCGTAGGCGTCAAAATAAAGGAACACATTACGGGATGTTGAGACAAAAAACCGTTAAGGCCTAGTGGCGAACATTTAATTTCACAATCTTGAGTTCGTAGGTTGGAATGGTTCCTTGTACTTGTATTACATATGATGCGACTTGCAAGTTTATTTACTTGAACTTGGCTTGCCACACTACCGTGTGTCTAGATCACGCCTAGGTGCAAGCGTGATTAAAATTGAGAATTTTTTCAAGTGCAAATGTTTAAGTTTGTTATCACAACTTGCTGTACGGTGAAGGAAAACATCGTGCAGAAATTAGTTTGTTCTAAAACAGACACCTTTTGAAGGCATATGTTATCTGCCAACCCGTATTTGATCAGACTGATTGATATTAGTATTGTAATTTTGAGAGAGGACTCCCTGAGTCCCAGCGCTGGAAACAAAATAGGCTGCTTAAAGTCAAAGTCAAAGTTCTTTATTGATAAATGTACAATTTACACGTCAATTTTAAAATAACAAAATAAGAGAATACAAAGAGTATACATTTTTAAAGTTTAATTTTAACATTATATTGTACGATAATAAGTATTGTACAAATAAGTATCAAACATTAAAATATATGTATTTATTACAATTGTAATTTTTTTACTATTTAGTTGTGAGTTTGCCATCACTCTTTAAAAACCTTTGCTTATGATACCTTTGTGCTATTATTGTAATATTCGTTCCTTGCAAATAAGAGATTGGATGCCATATTTAAAAGTTTTGCATGGAATTAAAGGTTGCTTTGTGACCTTAGAATAAGTTATCTTTGGTATTACTTTATTACTAATTTGAAATACAAATTTAGCTCTTCTCACAAGTAAATGTGATAAAATCTTTGAGTGTAAAATTTACGACGGGTAGACCTAATCAACAACCTTGTCTGTGTTGATGCACTCCAGCCAATGCTAAGATTGTTGAATATTTTTAAATTAATAAGTAAAAACGGATTACTCAGTAACTTAAGTTTCAACTGAATTTTGCGGTCTTCTTGAATGCGCGCGATCTACCTACATTTGTCCCTCAAACAAGCCCTTTAATTAGACATTGTAGCTAGTTTAGATACTCGAATAACCCGTTTCTCCATATTTAAAAACTTATTTTGCAATCGGAATTGGGAGTATAGTAAGTATGTAGGTTAATGCAAATTCACTTTTTGTATAAGCTTATAAGTAAAAAAAACTACCAAATGTGACGTACACAATTAAAATACGTGCGCATTTGCCTACATAGGTACTAAAGATTTGTATGCGCAAGAAGTCTGTTTACATTATTCCGTCATTGTCAATGCCATCATTGCATTTAATTAAAACGAGGAAATTTACAACGTATTCTCATTAAAGACTTGAAGAAAAACAGAAAACATGATTAATTAACTCTCATTTTTTACCCTTTAGAAAAAGTCAGTCTTAAGGGAAAAGTAAACATTTTGTTTTGAGGTAGAACTGATAAACCAATGTATATTTTAAACCAACCACACTAAAACTAGCGATTCAAAGAAACATAAAACAAACATCAAGAACTAACTACCAGTATAAGCAATTGACCGTCGCCGATGTTTCAAAGAAATTACGGTTGTTCTAGTCGGGAGAACGGCAACTGCCGATTTTTAGCCCGTGGTTGAATCCCACTGTATTTTTGAAACTAAGCCCTAAGTGCCGGTAACTTAAAGACTGTGAAGGAAAACACCGTCAGGAAGCCGACATGTTCCTAGAATCTTAGAACGAAAACATGCGTCATCCAGGGCCTTAATAATGAAGGGAAATAGAGTACGCAACCAATGAATTCCAAGAAAAACACTGTACACAGACCGAGGGCATATTTGTCTTACGCTATTACGCTCTTGACCAAAGTGGATGGTGGCCTTGACTCTCTGTTTACAAAAAAGCCCCAAGTCGCAGTAGACGAACCAATAAGTTTTTTTTTTCCAGCTTTTATAGGTAGGCTTAACTTGACAGCCATCTCGCCTGGTGTTAAGCGACGATGTGGTCTACGATAGAACGTACTTACCTAGAAGAAACCGATGTACTCTCAATTTTAAGACACTTGTAAAAGCGCTTATTGTAAAAGCTTATATCTATGCTAGTTAGTCTATGTTTACCTCGAGCACCATATATTCATCTTCTCATCCCGTGCTACTTAGCCTAATTCTGGAACATTCGACCCATACCTAGTCTGCACTTTACTCATCCATTATGCAACTCCTAGTCTAAACGTACGAGCGCTATCATCAGCGGCAACTAATGACATTTAGCCAAAGTCACACGGCTATTGCATTGACTTGATTATGGCAGCTGACATTTCTCACTTATTCAAGTGTTGGTCAATTGGATTCGATTTGACGTGTTTGTGTTCTCACAAAGCAGAGTTTATAGGTGTATTTAATTTTATATTTATTAATAACTGAGCTAAGATATTAAGCTGTTTAGGAAGGTTGTACAAGCCCACTTTATGTCCCAGCCGGGATTTACACTTATTACCTCACGGTTGAAAAAATCGCCCGTTTTATGGCCGTCGCCACTACGTTTTTTCTGATATTTTTTTGTGAAAATGATGTTAAGTTCTCAAAAAGTTATACTAAACTCGTTTTTAAAAGTCATAACACATGGCATAGAACTAACAAAACAGAATATATAGACTATATAAAGGCTCGTATCAAAAATTGATGGGTCTTTTAAACCACCAGAAGACCCATGTAGAAAGATAGAAAGCTATAAAATAATAGGATTCAGCACTATGCCGCCACTTGTAAGCTGTCCAACTGAGTACAGGTGAGAATAGGCGTGACGACAGGTCCTGCAATTATATTAAATTATTTGATATAATGGGAGTATTTAAATAGCACAAAATATGTACCAATTTTAATTTTGATATTTTTTTAGTTTAACTTACTTTACGATCATTCAAAGCTGGATGGGCAAGTCCATTTTAAAAGTACGAAATTATTAAAAAATGTATTTACCATTGGATAACCCATTCAATTCCAAGCTACTTTTGTTTTGAAACCAGTTTCCTAAACGCAATATAATATTGCTACCATACAAACTTTACGCGCGACGCATAGAAAACACGGCACTGTGACATCACGCTTCTGTAGCGATGTGTATGAAGCGTTTTTAGGAGAGTCCAAAATTGTGATTTTAAAATCGTGATATCACGGGAAGTTTTTAAGATAACAAAGTAATTCTTTCACTTATGTTTCAGTTATTCAGTAGTCTTTTGATGGCACATCAAATCAAAAATGAGTCGACATGACCATTCAAGAAAAGCCAAAATGTACAATTTTACCCTGAAAATGACCAGAAAAAAATCTGAATTTGTGGTGCACTATTTTTGTACGGCAATGCGTGTATTCTCATTATTTTTCACTGATCTATTGATGGTAAGAATACCGTACAAAAATAATGACCAAAATGTACCCGCTCTATATGTGCTTTTGAATTCTCACCTGGACAGCTTACAAGTGAATAAAACTGAATCTCATTATTTTATACCTTTCTATATTTCTACATAAGTCATCTGGAGTTTCAAATGACCCCTCAATTTTTGACATGGTCCTGTAGTCTAAGGAACTATTACCTAAACGTTGTTTAATCAATCAAGGTTGTTCACTGCACCAGTATTATTAAAGCGATAAAGCAGTAAAGTATAATAGCCGATACAAATCAGAGTATCTGCTGTAGTCTGCCCGAACTCCATAAGGCTAGGATCTTGTCCTCCGATAGTCATACATATTATTATTTTTTTTTTTTTTTTTTTTTTAAATATAATAGGTTCGCACTTGACCACCATCTCGCCTGATGTTAAGCGACGATGCGGTCTACGATGGAGCGTGCTTACCTAGAAAAAACCGATTCACTCTCGATATTATATACCTAGGCTGGCAAAAAGCCGTCGAAATCTCGAAATATTGGAATTTTATCGACATCACAATTACAACATCTCTAGTACGAGGAATCCAGGGTAAAGATGTTTTGAAAATAAAAAATACCAATAATGTTCCAAGTAACAAAAGCGATCACGTAGTGAGTATCGTATCGTCGAGATTTAAATGGCAACACAGTTTGTTAATAACCTGAAATAGCACATGGGCTCCTTTTTATTGCAGGAAAATAATGGAGTAGGAAACAACGTGGGCAAAACCGTAGAGCTCTGCCATTCTGTTACGATGTTATGATCTCAACTCTGGACCAAATAGAGAGCTCCCTGAATAGGTGGACATAGAAAATAGAAATTTGAAAAGCGTGTGAGAGACGTTACTTGTTTACTCAATCAAAGTTTACGTAGACCAAAATTTCTGTTAAATTTGTGAGCAAAGTCAAATTGGTTTAAAAATTTACTACGTCTTCATTAACTCAAAGAGCCTAAGTTTGGTCTAACAATGTTTTGGAATGAGAAGACATTAAAATCAAATAGATGTTTAAATTGGCATTATGTTTGCACCATACTCCCACAGTTTCGCAGTACTAAGCTATCTATGCCATAAGAAAGATTTGCATTAAAAGTTTCGAAACTACGCCTTTATAGGCATGTTCTACATACCCGTTAAGGTTTCAAATAATTATTTTACTCGTGCACACACGCACAGTGCTTCCTACACTTATTACCATCGGATTGAGACATTATCCAATCATGGGACATCAACGTATAGTGATATTCTCAATTAATTATCAAAAGCCTACACATTCATATTTAAAACCTCGGTCATTTGTAATCAAAGTGCTACCCACTTGTAAAACAATTACAGTAATTAATAACTAAAGGCTTGTGCAAACTGAAGTGATTCCTTCCTCTCCTGGAAATTTTATAATTACCTTGTATTCTTACAAGATTACTTTCCCCAACCTTCTACATTTTATTGTGAAAGAAGTCTATTTAGCCTACGTAATACTACCTAATTGAATACAATATTACCTAATTGATATTTTGGATGTTGATGTGAAAACTGAAATGATCGACCGTTTGAAACAACATATCCTAGTCTAAGATGGCACATAGGCTAATATTAATTCTGAATGCAGAGTTCTTACAGAATCCTTTTCTGAACTTTACCTTTCTATCTCTATAATTCTACGAGTACTAATATTATTCATTTGACATTTTAGATGGTTGTAACTCAATCATTTTGTGCGAAATTAACAAATCAACTGAAATTTGGAAGTCATATAATAAATATAGTAAATTATTGTCTGGAATGGTACAATATTGTATTATTGATCCTAAACGTTGAGTTTTCTAAGAATCGCTATTTATGTAAATGTTATGTGGTCAAAACCACAAATATTAGCTGAGTGGTTCCTTAATGTCAATTAATGTCTTCATAAAATGAAACCAAAAATGTTTTTACCTTTTTTCAATGTTGTCAATTTTGTGTCATATTGTTCCATTTATTTAATTCATTTTTCCACTCAGTCCGTCAAAAACATAGTTGCTAAGAATATCCAAACCAACCAAGAAATAAAAGTTAATTTGTTACTATTTGCTGAGTAGAACTAACGAGTGATCGGAATGCATGTAGCTTTTGGCAAGCGTCGAGCAACATAGAAATTATTCCAGCAATCTGGCTATGTTTTCCATCACTAATCAACTTCTACAATAAGGTTTACTTTATTCTGTTCATAGGCTGAAGTAGAGAGGTTTTAATTATTGTACGTTGATTATTAAACTAAAAATAAATCTAATTTAATCATACTAACATTATAAATGCGAAAGTGTGCGTCTTTAGATATTGTTGCTCAATCACAATCGTGCGTTTGAAAGGATCGGGTGAAATTTGGAACACAGTTTTGACCCATCACAACACATAGGCTTTTTTATCACGGGAAAATAAAAACTGCGCAGAGAAAACCGCGGGCCACTGCTAGTTCCTTAAAAACATAGTATATTTGTCGACTTCATGACCATTTGAGAGGCTTCTGGTGGGATAAAATAAATGACTGTCTGTAAAGTCGGTTGGCTTAGAGACGATAGTTTAATATGATAACGTCATAACAACACATTGATAGATGCGGGGCAAGCGTACAATGAGCGTAACGGGACATAACGGGACACTTTTTCGTGCATGCAGCCGGCGTTCATCGATTTATTAGACGTTGTCACGTCAAAAAATCACGTCGATTTTATGACTTCTCGATGTCAATATACATGATATTATCTAGTTAGTTCCTTCGTTTGTGATGATAATGATGAAGGATACTTAGCGTAGTAGATAGCCCTGATCGAATTTGTCTGATAATATACCTAAGAAATCACAGTGGGCGGTGGTACATTACCTAAATAAACTACATATTGTTTTATTGCTTTAAATGGTGGTGTCAAGTTTTTTTCTGTCGGTACTCTGGACCAATGTAAATAACCTGGTAGGCGGACCGCATCCGCTATTCGTAAATGTGTTTTGTAATTTTGCCATCTTTTAAAAGTTTTGTTCCTTTAATATGAACATTCGCAACCAAAATTACACATACACTTAGATAAAGTACGTATCCTCTTTGGACATATATTTCTTTACGGACACACACGCACGCACACACATTGACGCTCATCGCTCACTCACACACTTAACATAATTATATCTACTATTATTAAGTAGAAGTACAATACAATGTTTTTTCTTTGTAAAATTTATGAATGTCAGAGGAAACTATTTGTTGAGTTGGTTGTTGTTTGCATGCATAACGCACAGTATTACTTTGTTTATGTTTAATGTCTTAATTTATTTAGTTATCTCTTTCCAAGATTTAAAACCTTGCATATCTCATGTCATTAAGTGTTTGAGAGTGTGTTTCGTTTAGATTTGTTGGCTAAAATAATATCGGTGGTAATAACTCACTTCCCGGTCTTAACTGTTTGTTTTACTATGATTGAAAATTGTACATCCAAAACTATCAAAACCATAATCATTGTGTTTTATGAACAGACCTTACCCCGAGGACGCCCACTAAGCCAGCAACTTCTAATGATGATGTCAACGGGAGTAATGGTAAACGATATATATATGCGTAAAGATGTGGTAATTAGCTACGATTGCATATATCGCATTATACTTTAAATGAAATGTAATGAAAAATTCAATGTCGGCCTCTTATGCTAAAGGTTCCGTGCAACCACAATCATTATTGATAGAGTTTTACGGTATGTAACGGTAGACAACTCAAAATATGATCAACACGGACAGAAATCAAAAAAATAAATTGCACAGAATTCTAAAATTATAGACTACTTACATCATAATCTATGTATAGTGTTACGCCGAGATCTAGATCGCATCACCTTTATTTATACCACTGAATCAGTTCACAGCAATCTATTAAACAATGACAAATGTACACCATCATAAATCCTTCAACGACCTATTTTTATTGATTAGTTACACGATCTCACAATGGCCACTGATGTCATCTTGTAACTAACCCGATATTCTCATTGACTAACTAAAGATGTGAACCGCAGCTTCGAGTTAAAATTGATTTATCGACAGCATAGTTTTGATCTGTTCAACAACTTACTTGGGGTTGCACTTGACCGCCATCGCGCCTACTGTTAGGCGACGATGACGATGAGGCACAAAAAAGATAAATAGTTGTACTAATATATACTTATAATATAATATACTAAAATATAAGTTACGGCTGGTCTAGTCGGGAGAACGGCGCCTGCCGATCCGGAGACCCCGGGTTCAAACCCCACACGCACCACTGTCTTTTCGAAGCCGCTAACTTAAAACGGTGAAGGAAAATATCGTGAGGAAACCGACGTGTACCTAGAATTTTTCGAAGTCATGTGTCATCCACCAATCCGCACTGGGCCAGCGTGGTGGATTATGGCCTTAACTCTCTCCGTGCGAGAGAAGGCCCCGAGTCCCAGCAGTGGGAACATTTAGTGGGCTGTTGATGATGATGATGACTAATATATACTAATTTGGACTGTAGGTACTCGAAAATTAGGCAGTTATTTTGCGCTTGTAAAAGCATGAAGTATTGTTTTGGAATACGGAAATAAATATATAGGATTTTGCATGAACACTATTAGAGTAAGATCCCAGAGGCGCCAGACTTTACGTATTTTCTGATGGATGAAATGTGGGCGATTGAGTAGAGTTAGTACGTACTAAGAACACATGCTTACCCGCTAACTTGCTTAGACGACCAATTTTGAGATATGGGTCCAGAATATACATTACTTGGTAAGCAACATGCCTGCGACATAAAAGCACAGTGGCACGCAGCTATTGGAATGTGAAGAGTCCAAATCATTTACTAGCACTGTATTGCGCTCGTCATCCTGGGATCTAAGATATTACCTACATCTCTAAGCCCTGTAATTTCTCTAGTAAAATTGCCCTTCAAACTGGAACACATTAATGTTTGCACATTATTGCTTGGTGGTAGAATAACTGGCAAAGGTGTGGTACTTCCCCAGACGGACTCTGCCAAGAGTCCTACCACTACAAAAGAACCAGAAGCAGAGCGTTTGCAAAAGTCAGATGTCATCCAAATATATTTTTCTTGGAACCTGTCAGTTTTCTCATTATATTTCTTTCACGTTTATGACAAATGTGTAAGTTTGTTCTTTGTTCAACAGCAGAAAAGAGCTAAAAATGTCGACCTAATGTTTGTAACGATGACAATGACGGTGTTTCTATGAATCATACAACAATTGTGTGTGCAATTGCAATTCTAAATGCAATATATCAGCTATTTTCCATACATACAAACATAAAAATATTTTCCATACAAAGCTGTCTAGGCTGTGCTTAGTTACATGGATGGTACTTCGTAAAGAATTACAAATGTTTATTTATTTTGTTACTAAAAGTCGGTACATGCCTATACCACGGTTTTAAAATTTTTCTAATATTGGTGAATATTTCACACACCACAATTAATGTAATTGGTGGTTTTACTCGTAAAGTTAAGTTCCCAATTGGATTACTTTCCCGGGGTAAAAGAAGCAAACCATCCAGATCCTTTAAACAGTGTTGCTTAAAAGATTAACAATTATCCAAACATACATCCAAACTTTTACATTTATAATGATACGAGGAACTAGAATGTCAGAGCATAGAGTTTAATTTTACCGACATAAGAGGAGGATTGTATTCGACTGTTTTTTTTTCTATGTAAGTAGAGGTATATATTAGCAGATATCTCCGTCAATTGTGGACTAATTTTCTAAAAATTTTTAATTAGATAGAGTACAACTTAAATAATTCATTTAAATAAAACAAAAAGTTGAGTAATTAAAGAATATACCTTAAAAGTTGTAACGTTTTACTTCTGAATTCTGATACAATACGGCGATTTCGCGCAATATTGAATCGGCACACGGGCAAACGAAGACTAATAATGGTGATCAGCCCCTATACCACCTAACTGAATCGGCTATGGCTTTGCTATTGCTATCTCTATCATTTGAAGCGAAAAGAAAAGAGGGAGCAATATCAAATCTAACACAGTTTTAGTTAGGCGGTAGACCCCCTGAACTTTGACCTGTGTGCTTTCGATCTGTAGGTTTTTTCCAATTGTAGTCGATGAAAATATCTTCTTATAAATGAAGTTGAAGTTGGTATTTGTTTTTCCGCAGAAAAACGGAAAACAATCGTGGTATTACTGCATTTATTTATCTGACAGCCGCACAACAATCACTAAAATCTACCTTCAACTGCAGCCGTCGCCGAAGTTACCTAATAAACCAACCTATATTGAGAAACCTGACATTAAAGCTAGGTCTAGTCATCGACTAGTCTGGCGATCTTTATCTTTAATTTGTGACGTATAAAGAACTGCCGCCGGTTTTATTGGCCGATAAAGTTAACAGAGTTGGTATTAATACTCGTATGTGGAGTGAGACACAATTTCGCCAAACAAGGCGCTGGTCCTTGGTCGCCCACGCCAATGCCATTGGTTGTTTTTACGCGGATAATTGTGTTCTTAATAAGAGTTGTTGGAGCTCCTCCCACGGTTGATAGTCTAATTTAGCTTTACTTTTTATATGAGTATAATTTTTTGCTCATGTTAATGTGTGAGGCCTCCGGTGACTCGACGGGGGGTATCGTCAACCTTAAAAGGGAATGTAATTGCATGGTCTCCTGAACGTCTTATTTAACGCTTGTTAATTGACCGGTATAATTAATTTATTGGCTATTGATTGGCAACACTGCGCTGTATAAACATAAGTTGTGCTCAATGACGAAGATATTATACTGAATAAGTTCATGGGCGGCTTTCGATTTATTTGTTTGCTGAACTTGATTTAACTTATGTCCAAATTGGAAATGACTCTTGGCGGAGAGACAATGAGTTCATGTTTAATTTATAAAGTATTATTATCAACATGGTACATAAATCTTTGATCACTAAAAATGAACGTGTAAAGCTGCCTGACAGAGATAGCTCAAGTAATCTAAGTGACAAGACTGCAAAATGAAAATGCATCTATGAAGGTCTCAAATTTATTGTATTAAACAAATATTGTATTGTAACTTAACCTAAACATGCAAGGCAATTAAAACGTGGACTTCTAAATACATAGCTTCATATTTTAATATTTTGATCAATTTTGGAAATCAGTCACAAGTCGGTAAGTAACTGAAACTAATCTAATGTAGGTATAAACAAACGAATACGCTTATAGTCAGTATTTAATCAAGCAAAGGCTACTTACTCCTCACCTAAAATATTTTTTTCAAGATATTGTAGAATTGGTTTTATCTGTCTAGGAAGACAACAAATAATGAGTATTGTGTATTATATTTGGTAGCTTGAACTGAATGGACATATTTTCAAGAGGGTCTATCCAACATCTTTGGATACCTGAACATCTATAAATAAAGACTAAATGGACATTTTTGGATAAACTTTGGTAGGATTAGTTTTTTTGCAGAATACAGCCGGGGACGTGTTTTCACAGTTTTTAGTTTTACAGTTATTCTGCCGCCCATCAGTATTGTGCAAATTATGTGTCTTGTTTAAAGGGAAAATTTTCTAAAGAAATTACAAGGTGAGGAGAAACTAATCTTATATTTTTAGGTGACGAGTATAGTACTAGGCAGTGATTTAAACTCTTCGTGTTCAAATAACTGCGTGGCACTCTGCAGCTGATGAGCCTCTTACCATCAGCATGTTTTCTTCGTCTTGATACACAATATTACAAGAAAAAAACTTTGTTAAAGGAAGTTCAATGAAATATATTGAGATTGTAAGACTAATAACATGCTATGAGTTTATGTATCTGATCGACATTGTATTATTGTGTTATGAATCGGTGATCTATCTAGCCTATGTGATGTCATTACGTTACAACACTGGCCTAAAGGTCGAGAAGCGCATCTAATCAACAAGTCAAGCGTGGCTATTGCAAAAACTAAGATAAAATAACCAAATTACCCATCCAACTTATTCATATCACGAAACTAAATTGACACGATACGTGAATATTTTCACGACTGCCTTCTCTGTAATTACGTCAGTGGCGCCTGGTTTAACATTGTAGATAATTTGGTAGTTGGGTATAGACCAGTGATGTATATAACTTGAAAGGTGTTATAATTAGCAGTGAAGGGTCAATAGCTACTTGCAGGGCATAGTGCTACATTGAGATCACAAAGAAGTGAAATATCATTGTGGCTACGAGAATCACAATAGATAATTCCTTTTAAGTCAATTAATTTTACATTACTTAAAATGAAGCAAGGTAATACAAATAATTGATATCGATGCTTTAGCAATTCGTACCTGCGGTAAAAGTATACCCACTTCGAATGATTTAAACCAAAGAATTATCCCTTCATCAGGTACTTTGCGAATATAGGAACAATAGCTTACTATATTCCTGGTGTATCGGTAAAATCCGCCTAACGACAGACGCCCTGATTTAGTGGCACGCGCGTTTTGCGTGTATCGCGAAATTTATGAGTAGAACCACACGGCACGAATAAGGTGTCTCTGCTGTTCGCCAGTAACTAGGTTCTGATATTGGATATCTGATAAGCGGTTCTGTATAATCAAGGGATGTGTTATGTTTTCTTCGATGTCGAACACTAACAGCACTCTGCAATTTTGCCCACGTAATTCCTTTTTCTGAAACTTCCTCGCAGTAAAATATAGCCTATGTGATATTCCTGACTATAATATAACTGTGTTTCAAATTTAAAACAGTCATATTTTTTGGACGTACCGGTGTGAACAACAAAAATCAAAACAGGCTTAATATCAATCTTATATATCTTGTTGAGGAGTGTTGTAGTGCTTAGTAATGATTTGGCCTCTTCATGTTTTCTAATAGTGTCACTATGCTGTCATGGGCATGCATGTTGATAACCATCAGGCCCGTGGCCTGCACGTCTCTTTACTCTATACTACAAAAATAAATATTGTTAGCCACTAACTTGATAAGTAATCAAATAATTTCGACAACATTTGAAGCATCAGCGTACAAAGTCGGATCTATCGGACTAAACTCGTTCACTGGTACGTGGCACTGTGGAGTATTCTGTGGTTGGGATCCGATCTTTGTTATGATGGGTGTGTGAGTTATGCCTCACGTGCACGTCGCGTCGTTTTGTGTCATTACCTGCCGTTGGCGACCCACGGGGACTGTGTGACCGCCGCCGACGCGTCGTCGGGACCTTTCGTATCGGTGATCGGACACGCTGAAGACGCAGCGTGTAAAACGCTCGTAAAGTGAAAAAACATACCTATTATAACAGCAAGATGCTGTTTTTTTGTTTTCATTGTTTTATTTTTGTGATAATGACACTATGGTTTAATAAATATACATTTTAAAATTAATTGTAACTGGTCTCCTCTTTGAACTGATTGTACCAAAAAAAGTTACATTCAAAAGCTAGCTTAATTTTGAACTAATGTTGGTTAGTAGACGCAAGCTGAAACAAACAGAAATAATAATATTAATAAATATTGGTGGACATTTCACCCACAACACATGCACAATAGTAGTGGTAAGCCTCTTTGCAGAAAGTACCATACATTTGTCAGGTTATTCTAGCGCCAAATAGTAATTTCAAAACATAACTATGTTTCGGTTTGACTTCTTCTAGAATAAGTTGAGGATATAGAGGATAAGTAATTTTAAATATCTGCGTGACAAGCGCAGTGCAGTGCTAAGTTATGATTTTGACTCTCCATGTTCCAAGAGCTATGCGACATTGTGGTGTTATGGTCAGGAAAGCTGCTTGCTATCAGGCATAGGTCCTGCTCATCCCATCTTAACCTTATAAAACAAATACTAAAACAGAAATGCCTGAGAACATGCCTTTTTCCAGCGTTTCCATGCGTAAGTGTATATGATCTGATTTTGTCTTATTGGGCAATGAGAATGATATGCAGCAACAAAAGGGTTCCAAGAAGCTCCCGTCCCGACTTGTTCTTAGCTTCGTAAGTCCGTCCCATTGAGTCACTACTTACGTGTCGGATAATAATAGCCGCTTCCTTTTACAGTCATTTTTGGTCCGTTAAACTTGTCATGCTCTAAGTTTTGCGGCAAATTTCGAGCGAATTACTTTATGTGAATTGTATAACTTTATGCAGGTTCATACCACTTTTTATATACTAATTAGAACCTATCAATATACTCAAGTTTTGTTGTTTAAAACTTTTACATAATGCGATCCATCTTCAGTACCATTTTTGTAACTTCGTGTAAATATCATATCAATTCTTAAACAAATAAAAAACGTCAATTCAAATACACAATATTTATTTAAATGTTTAGTTTCAGTTGACAATAATATAAATGTAATGGTAGAGTGTTTATAATCAAAACGGTTATTTCCCTAAACCGACGTAGAGAATGCAATGAAATACTTCGAAATTTTAGGTTGTCAAATCTATACTGGTCCTTAAAATGACTCCTTACACTATTCATATCAAATTCTTCTTATATCACAATCACTGCAGCCAAGTAGGCGCTGATATAATAATAATAATATCTCTAGGAGGTTTTTACGACAATTTTTCTTCTTACTGTTGTAGTCATAGTAGATAGAAGAGTGGATAAAGTTCGTAGTTTAACAGTGACATCCTAGATTCACATTTGCTAGCAGAGAACTGAAGAAGGAAACATCAAATAACAGAAGCCTACAAATAGTAGTAAGACGATTGTTATGGTAGTATGATATATATGATAGTAGGTAGATGGTAGGTATGATAGTCGCTGAGTCTGCTCATTAAACCGTAGATTGTGGTTTAAATTCTCACCAAGGACAAAGATTTGTGTGTGTATTCATCACTCAAATGTAGATGTTTGTTCTGAGGCCAGGCGTTTCTATGTATTTTAAGAAGAAATTTAAAATATCTAACATAGTACGTATTATATCAATTCTCTGGCTTCCACAGACCACAAGCTTTACTTAATGGATAGGTGATGTTGTATGAAATAGTGGCGACAAATGTTTATTTACTTATTTAAGTTAATATAAACACACATTTATGACACTACTATAACAACCACAATAACCGAAGTCACTAAATGTAACTAACAATACAATTTAATTTATGAATTTGTACACTCACACACTCAAACTATTATCCGCATTCAGACCAATCGATGACATTTGATTATTAATTGAGTGACCCAATAAATAGAGGATGTGTGAACATAACTCAAGCAGACATCCGCCTAAATCTAATTGGCAGCTAGATTTATATTTTTAAAAACCCGTTTGACATTTCTCATAAGATCGCTCCTTTGATAAATCCGTTTGTTTATTTCACAGTTTTGCGATCAGTAAGTGACAAATACATTTTATATTGCTATTTGACAAACTTAAACACCTGGGGTTTTGGTTATATGTTTGAATTATTTGTATTAGTGCGTGCCAATTCCTTATTTTATCCTATAAATTTTTCAAGTTCGGCCAAATTGGCTTAGTATCAAACCAAAATATGTATGGTTCATCTTGACAGACCTCGTGGCTCAAATAAAGATATTTAAGTGTTTTACTTGACTGTATGTTAAGTAGCTATGACATAAAAAAAAAAAAGTTAACCGAAAGTCCAGTAGGTCGTGGGTTCAATATGTCTTTAATAATAAATTGTATCTATCTGCTATAATAAGTAACTAGCAGTCCGCCCTGGTTTCGCCCGTGGTACATATATAGCCTCTCAGCACTCAGGGATCACGAACATTTACAACGTTGAACGAATTTTTGAAATTGGTCCAGTAATACCTAACTTTTTTTTTTTAAATATACAGTGACGAGACGAGCATGACATGTGCCGGATGGTAAGCAACATACCTGCCACGTTACAGCACAGTGACACGCAGCTATTGGAACATGAAGAGTCCAAATCATTACCTAACACTACACTGCTCTTGTGTCACCCAGAGATCTAAAATATTATTTCTCTAAGCCCTGTAGTTTCTCCGGAAACATTGCCCTTCAAACCGGAACACAGTAATGTTTGCACATGAATACTTGACGACAGAATAACTGGTAAAGGTGTGGTACTTCCCCAGGCGGACTCTGGCAAGAGTTCTACCACTACTAAAAGATTAGCGCGTTCAAACAAACAAACTTTTCAGCTTTATAATAATATACTACAATTAATTTAATTTTTAACATTTACTTAACTAGTTTTTTTAATAAGAAGTGACGAGACGTGCTGTACATGTGCCTGATGGTAAGCAACATGCCTGCCACATAACAGCACAGTGACACGCAGCTATTGGAACATGAAGAGTCCAAATCATTACCTAGCACTGCACTGCGCTCATCACCCAGAGTTCTAAGATGTTATATCTCTAAGGTCTGTAATTTCTCTGGAAACATTGCCCTTCAAACCGGAACACATTACTGTTTGGCGGTAGAATAACTGACAAAGGTGTGGTACTTCCCTAGGCGGACTCTGCTAGGAGTCCTACCACTACATAAATATTATTATTGGTTGTACTATATAGCATGTTTTTGCCTAGAATGAATTATTTATTGTAAAACATGATTGAAAATAAATCAAAAAAAAATGGCGCGCTGCGATACAATTTAGTAGATAATTTTTATTCTTGAGTTGACTGTTTTCAGAAAAGAAAAGTTTATCCTGAATTTTACTATCATGATTTCAACTAGGTATACATACCTACCTAATAGGGATGCAGACTGGGTCAAAAAGAAGCCATTGTAATTGCATCGTCAGATAGATCGTGGAAAAATATGGGGGGCTTATTTTTTGTTTTATCAAATTAATGAAAATCCATACAGATATAAATCATCAAAATTGTGTGACGTGACGTCACTATTGTTGTGGGTACTATTTTTACCCACAAGTAACGTGACTCAAAACTTTTAAGCGTTGTACCTTCGTCATTTTTTGTTTGCGAAACAAAAGAATAAATACGGGTACAATATTTTTAGCCATTTAACCGAATTAAATTAGAACTTAGATTAAATTTTGTTATACGGAGGATAATGCGGTAATTTTTGGCTAAGCTTAGGATATATTTTTGGTAGTTTGTGACAATATTTACGTAAGTAAACAAAATAAACTAAGCCTCTGCAGTTATAATGCAACCACGGAAGACTATGTGTTGCTCATCTTGCCTGTCACAGTTGGTAAAGTATTAGCCAACGACATTACTGAACTGCCATTGCGTAAGCTTATGGCAAATTAAGTTGACATAGTTACTCTAGTCATCTATAATCTAATGTAAACGCAAGGAAAATTTATCGTGCGGCGCCTTGAGTCTCATTCTTGGTGTCCTTCGAATCTAACCTTTCCTTCCAAGGCCAAATGGTGGGGATAACGCGAATCGTGCCTAACAAATATTTCAGTCGCTGTCGCGCACTTATTTTTAGCAGGCGTTGTATATTCGAACTTCGATATAACGTTGTATAGTCTAGAAGTGTATCTACCTAAAATCTGATTGCACAATATGAATTAAGTACGCAAATAACAAATAAATGAAATGAACTTTAAATTATTAAGTTATTTCTTTAATATTATTGAGGGCACAATGACGGCAAGAGTGACACTTATTCACTGCCTACCGAGCGCATTAGGGGTTGCGCAAAATACTGCTGTAAAATTGTTAATTCGTTTGTAATCTAACGCCAATATATTAAAAACTAACCTAATTTAACGCAGATTTATAATTTCACGCTGTTTGGTTTCACATCCAAGGGATAACACTGTACTCTATTGCTAAGACTCCGCTGTCCGTCTGTCACTTTAAAAACTTTGTTAAAGCCAGTGATGAAACCCGTACATTGGCTTATTAAAATAATTTGAAGGATACAGGTGAGGTTTGAAACTACCACCGCACTATTGTGAAATCGAACGTTTTGCCACTCAAGTCATCACGATTTTTTAAGATATATATCCTGAGCCTATGTTATCTACGACACCGCGCGATGAGATTGAGGTCATCAACCCATCTGCTGTTGTTCATTAGTTCCTTATAAGTAACTTAATTCCCGCAATCACACAGACACTCAGGGCGCCTCAATTCTGTGATTTGCGGACTTTGCGGTAGATGCAGGGCTCTTATGCAATGCACTTTCACCGTGCGTTAAAGAGAGAGTCCCTCAGATTGCCTATTACTAGATTACCTCGCGAACTTGGGAAAATAAGAAAGTGTGTAATGTCCCCTCGAAGTACGGTGGATTTCAATGGACATAACAAGCACTCACGTTAATACCTTTATGTCATTAGTTGAGAATATTGTTTATTTAATAGAGACAGATGAGTATCTTTGCGTTAACCTTGGTTTTCGTCTGCTATTCCGATCCATTCATAATTTAAGCGTGACGATGGTTCTCATTATTATTAACGATATCAATTTAAATATGTTATAAATAATTTTAATTTGTTACCATTTTTCAAAAGAGTATAAATACATTTTATATCGATAAAAAAGATAACTAGACTTTACCTACATCTAGAACAGAGGTTCCCTCACTTAGTTTGTCTGCTGCCCACTTTGAGAATGAAATGTTTTTAGCATCCCCATTTTTTCACATAGGGACTGAAAAACTACTGCAATTTCAAATTAAATTAGCGAAGATTAAACATTCATTCTAAACGAGACTTTTACTATTACCTTATTTAGCTTGAGACCTGAGCCCTGCACAACGCCTCCATACTATACTCCATACTATTTCTATCTATTTTAGCTAATGTACAAACATTAACAATTATTTGCTTTTGAATTATTAGTTATTAGTATAAAATTTTACAATATTTTTAGTGTCATTCCAGTCATCATATAAATATGTATTTCTAAATGAAAAAATATATAGTTCAAGTAATTTCTGAGATGTTTGGTAAAAGTGCAAAATTAAAAAAACCTTATCCCTGCACAATGCTATTATATTACATTAGTTTAGGTACTACATGTATGATGCATGTATATGAATTTTAAAAAAATGTGCTAAATTCCTACTAGACACTAATGAAAACAAACTATAATCCATTCATGTTCGGGCTCCATTCTATGAAGAATCAGAATCATGTGTTGCAATCAAATTTATTGAATCTACTTTAACTTCTACTTTTTAATCGAATCACATGATCATATTACTTTAAACAACATGTGTATGTAACGCGACAATAAGCCTTTGTTATCTTACAGTATCAAGCGTAACCTCGATTGCAGACATGACTATTCACAGCTCGTTTTTAATTAATTCACACTCAGTTCAAGAATGACTCTGTAGAACAATACTTATGTGATTATTTATAGTATTTTTGACAGGAGCGAAGACAAAAAGAGTTTATTTGGGAGGCGACCCTGCGCGCGACTTCGCCCGCGCAAGGTTTTTCCGCTAAAGAAGGAAGGAGGAAGATCGTCGCAATTGTCACCATAAGCGAAGACCTTGCAGTAACAATGGTCAGTTGAGATTCGCGTAGGATTCATTATTAAACTATGTAAACTTGTGTTATACCTACAATGCATCTATTAATCATAAACTTATAGATTTTGTTTGTCAGTTTTTTTTATATAAAGTTTCTGACACTTATGACTGTATAAACACTGACATTTTTATTTCTGATTTGATTTCAGATTAATCTATACTATATAGCCTATAATATTAGAAACACAGGACCAATTAAAAAAAATCTTGTACCGTTGGATTTGTACTTGATCTCTGAGTGTTATAGACTAGGTACATATTATAAATATACCA
This sequence comes from Ectropis grisescens, assembly GCA_017562165.1. Lineage (NCBI taxonomy): Eukaryota > Metazoa > Arthropoda > Insecta > Lepidoptera > Geometridae > Ectropis > Ectropis grisescens. The sequence goes on along the minus strand of CM029775.1, from coordinate 16,732,916 downwards.
TGAGGTTCGCGGGCGAAGCCGGGGTGGATCTCTAGTTTTCAATATATACTGTAATTTCAATGGCCTTTCTTTCTTATTACCAACTTTTGGGTTAAACAAGCGCAAGTGCAGCAAAATTTCCTAAAACTATCTGCGCATGTTAGCTATATTAGTAGAAAAACAGTTGTGGTGGTTATATTTAGAATAGTTTTTGAAAAATATAGGAAAATTGCTGGCTTTTTCTTAAATATCTCTTAAAATTACAGAAGGTAGGATCGAGACATCTGAACGAGACAACCTTGAGGATAATAAATCAACTGTTAATAGAAAACAAGAAGCCTCGCAACATCAGAATCGAGCATGACAGAACAATAACCCATAGAACAACTGGTAGTGATTGACTGACAAATTGTTGCGAATGTTTTCCTGGTTGAGAGAGGCATGAATCAAGCAGCCAGTGAATGCTCTGTATTCGTTTAATTCTAACTGTAACTAAATTGGTAGCATTATACAAATTGTTATAAGCCATTTGGAAGAAAACTTATTGAGTATATATACGTATCATTTGTGTATGAAACAGAAAATTTGGCGCAAATACCTTATTATAACATTGATTATGCGTTTTGCGTGGATTAACTCTGGTTGACGAGCGCAGCGGCAATCGCTTGTATTTTTATTATGTCGAATGTTTTTCGTGACATCGTGCTGTAATAGGCTGGTATGATGCTTATCATCAGGCACGTATCTAGCTCGTTCTGTCACTCTAAATTAAAAGAAAAAGCTTGTGAACATAGTGCATAACACTGCGTCGAAATATCGAAAAATCAGATATTTCTGAGACATGCTCAAACGAATAGCCACAGTAAGTATCCAGTCACTTCACTTCACAGTCACTAAGTATCTTGCACTGGCATTCCATTTGGGGTGTTTTGCACATTTTTTTCTACCAGCACTCACCCGAGCCTACACAACTGCCTGCACTGGGTCGCTGGTAGTGATTCTTCAGTGGTGAAAATAGTGATGATAATTATATTAAATTTTTTTTTGATGACGTGATTTTAAATACATTGTTTGCACTAATTCCTTGTTATAGCACACTGATTTAAAATTGAGATCAAAAAAACATAGGAGAATAATTGTACCTATAAAATAATAAGTTTACTTTTGTGGTCATTAATACACTTCTTTGAAGAGAAAACTTAGGAGCATAAATATTATAATTTAGTACCTGCATGGCTTCTTTATTTACAATGTAGACGAGAAGAGGTATTCAAATACAAATTTCGTCTCTTAATTAAATAAGGGATTTCAGACCTTCATGATCCGATCTGAATTATTTATTCAGTGCTCGGATTCTAATTAGATTATTTTCATTTTAAATGTATGATACCAAATAAATCAAAAGTCTAGTTAATTACCTTAATTACCGCAGTGTTGGAATAAAAAACAAGTTTTAAGAATATTCAACCTTTATTATAGATTTTGCTTTTTTTTTTTAATAAAGAGTGACGAGACGTGCAGGACATGTGCCTGATGTTAAGCAACATGCCTGCCACATAACAGCACAGTGACACGCAGCTATTAGAACATGAAGAGTCCAAATAATTACCTGCACTGCACTGCACTCGTCACCCAGAGATCTAAGATGATCTCTAAGTCTAAGTAGGGAATCGGGGTATCCTCCCACAATGGAAAAGTTGGCGCTATGATTCAAAACTAGATTTGCCTAAGCATAAGTAGCCCACTAAGTATTCCCACTGCTGGGGCTTAGGGCCATCTCACACAAGGGGAGATTCCCAGACCAACTATTCTTAGAGGACAAGCCTAGTTCTAACATTCCCCGTTCGTGTCCACATAGCCCATTTGAGTGTCAAATGAGCTTTATTGTCAAAAATGGTCAACCGCGTTTTATAAAGCGTTTCGTAGATGTGTGCATGTTTTGTTTAGGTGTTTTGCATTTGTCATATTACAAACAGAGATTTGTTACTCTTGTGTGAGTTCAAGTTTACAAATGTGTGAAATTTGTTGAAATTTGCTTACAGTGATCGTTTGGGTCTTCATATTGGGCTTATTAAATCACTGTTAGGATCAAGTTTGACCGCCAGGTGACTTGATGAGATTTTTCTATCATAACACTTTTGTATTGTACAATGTTTTTTTTCCTAATTGTGACACTTGTGATCTTGTTGTGTGATTGTGACTTATCACAGCAAAATACTATTAAACTAGGACCACGACTATTGCTGATACCAATCTTTTCCAGGAAAACAGCGTAAAGATAATTTTAGATACATGCACAGGTGAAGAATTATATGGTGGCTTTAGGTACTTTTTGCATAAACACGACTTTATGCAAGATGAGCAAGATCCTATGGTAAACGATACATTTGCTTATAAGAGCAAAGTGATACACAGTATTCTGAAGATGAACGTTCAACTTACTGGGTAGGACTGCGCTCGTCACCTGGAGATTCAGGTGGCTTATTCCGAAACACAGTCATTTACCTAGAATTATTGCCCATCAAACCGAACACACAGTAATGTCCGCAAATATTTGCTAGTCGATAAAACAAAACTAATACTGACCTTGGCAGACCATTCAGATTCATCATTACGAAAAAAAAAATCAAATAAATGAGCTTAAATCAACTTATCATAATTTTTCAAGAAAACATTAATAGGTATAGATGAAGCTAAAATTTGAATAAATCATTGCAATAAATTTTGCCAAAGAGCCCATAAAATTAAATTCACATTTATTTTAGCATGCGTTTAGCAAATAGTAACAAAAGACGTAGAAAAATATCTCGAATCCAGAGCCAACAATTCAAAGATTCACATTGCTAATACCAACCTGTCCGCAATGCCAAATATTTCACTCTATATTCACAAATCCATTAGTTCACAATCTTTATGAATCCAATTAAGGAAGTTACATGCTTAAAAATCAAAAGAAAATGCCGATTTTGAAATGTGGCATTCGAAGAATGATCCTGAACACAATAAATGTGAGAGACACGCAAGCCTCACACAGTCGACCCATAAAATGTTTCGCATACCTTGAATAAAATAAGACGCATTGGTCAAAATACCAATATAATGGAGTCCAAGCAAATGAGGCAGTCATTTTTTCCTTTGAATTTCCTGTAGATTCTGGTACCTTTGGTTAAGATACAGAATTGTTCGTGATTATTTAGTTTTAAAGAGTGTTGTGTTTTTTGGCTGCTAACATTATCATTGTACCTTTTACTTTCTGGGCAATGGTCGCAAGGATTTTTGAGGAACCGTCCCATAAATTAATGAATATAGAGCATTGCGAATTATGAGAACGAACTGAGAGCGAAGTCATCGACGGGACTTGGTCGTAAATGAGACGTGGCAATTATCGTACATAATATGTCATTTTTTTTTTCACATTGTTAACTTGTGAGTAAAATTTCTTGAGGAAGCCTAATTTTGTCATATGATTCCTTATCTTTCGATTGCGATCGGTACATTTTGAAGAACGTGCCAGGAATTACGTAATCTACTGCCGTTTGCTCTTTTTTGAGGAGTAGTCAAACAGACAAGACCTAGCAGTAGTAGGCTTACCATACTGCAAAAGTGTGAAATACGGATCCTGATTCTATGTTTTCCAAGAAGTAAAACTTGTCTGAAGACAAGTTTAGTCTAGAAGTCTAGAATAAAGAAGTACTATCTACTTATTTGTGTTACATCCTAGGCCGTATATATAACTACAACGGGTAAATAGCAGTCAAACTTTAAAGCGTGCACACACGAGTCCTAAAATCAGAGGAAATGACGTAAAAGTAGTGGGGCGGAGCCTACATCGCAATATAAATCACCAATCGTATGGTGCGATGCAGGATATGATTGGTGATTTATGATTCGATGTAGGCTCCGCCCCACTACTTTTACGTCATTTCTCTGATTTTAGGACTCTTGTGTGGACGCTTTTAGACCTATATGTGTAATAAAATCTGTAAAACAGGATATCAGAAGTAGAAACAACAACATAAAGATTTGTTTGTTTTCTAAAAGTTCTCAACCATATAACATCATTTTAATAAGTATTCCAAATTGTAAGATAAATTACATCAGAAGCAAGGATAGTTTAGTAGTACAGGTGGCTTATTTAAATATGAAGTGAGGGTACGAGTTAGACATGCGTCTGATGGTAAGTAACACGCGTTCCCAATAGTACACAGCACCACAAAAAGTTCCAATCACTCAGACTCTCCAGCTGAGTAGCCCGAAGATATCCGATGATTATCTCTTTGTTCTGTAATTTCTCTGGAAACACTGCTCTTCAGACCGGAATACAGTAACGTTTGCACACTACGTATTGGCGTTACAATAACTGGGTCAGGTCGTATTCTCGCCTAAGACCTGAACCTCTGTTTATTTTGAAAAAGTTTGTCATTTAATGTATACTTTTCATATATATAGAATACTAATCATCTCTTTAACGGTGAAAAAAGCATCGTGTGAGATAATTGGCTCGTTTCAAGGAAGAACACCATACAAATACATGAGATATTTGCTCACCAGCACTCGGTCGGCATGATTTGCGTCTTGGCTATGGGCATGCTGGACTCGACTCATTTTTTGTGAGAGATGATCTTGAGTTCTTTGATTTGGAGTTTTAAGCTAAAAGTGGGCTATTAATTAAACTTTCTTATTATGCCTTACTAAATCTGATACTAGCAAAGCTCCAACCGGGAAGCTAGTAGGTATCTTAATACCTATATCTACAAAAACTACCTATCAACAGTAGTGTGAACGACTAGCCGTAATAAACTTAAATACCTGACATGGAATAATTTGTAGTTTGATTATAAAGACCTTAGTTTTTGTGAGCTACGTGATGCGTGTCCAGTGATCTATGTCCGGGTCAAATACCCACAATATCTTCACCGTTGCAACATTTTACGTTCTATTGTTATAATTTTGGACTTTTAAATTTACTGATTCATTCAAGAATACCTTACTGCGTACTGAAATGATTTTACCGTTATTTGTTCCTAATTTATTTATGTACAAGACAGAATGTACATTGGAGTTATAAGGCTTGTATTTACAAATTATGGTCACGTTCCATTCTCGTCGGATTAGGTACTTACCTATAATATCTATCTAAAGCTAATATACATATGTAGATTTGTGCAATCTATTTATCGACAACTAGTGCCATCTATATCGCAGGGATAAAAACGCAATGTCGCGCAATCAATTTTTTTCTGGAATTGTCACGTCTAGTCTTCTAGCCCTCTAGTGCTTCTTTATAATAATCAGTAAAATAATGTCTCCCACGAAAAATGCTCTCACTACTGGTGTCTGGGGTTCGGAGCTTTCTCTCTCAAGGCCACAAACCTACTACTACGCTGTATCAAGGCGGGTTGGTAGATGACGCATGACCTCGAAATATTCTTGGTTTCTAATAATAAAAATAAATAAATTATTTATTTTCAAACTACAACGTATTACAATAGTTATCAATAAGGTACATTACTAGTTTAAACCTGTGGTAATTAAATAAATATTTTCGGTGGGTCAAACTAGGTTACGCCTGTATTTTGGGCACTCGGGAACAACAATAAAAGTTTCACTGAACTCGTGATGCTGAGTTAGCATTCACAGTGTTGAGTAGATATAATAACTTTTTAGCTTAGTTTAAACAAAAAGAAATACATGACATAGATTAAATTCAGTTTATTAGTAATACTAATTAGATCAATAAGTAAAATAAAAATAATAGGAATGTTACACAACTTTTGACATACTTATTATAAAAATGTATGTCAAATATGATTAAATGGTTTCCTCATTTACATATTCCTTCGCCGCCTGAGTAAAGCTTGTACATCTATATTTGGAAAAATAATGAAATATAGATACTCGGAGAAGCAGGCCGAATCAAACGTTTAACGGCCTAACTTTTACTCAAACATAACTAACAGGTTTAAGTAATAGTATGAATTTCTTTATTAATACATTACAAATATTAACAATCTAATGTATAAAACGAAAGTCTTTAACCAGTGCGTGTTGCCAGTGATGGCTTATGGAACTGAGACGTGGTCCTTAACTGTGGGCCTCATAACGAAGCTCAAAGTCACACAGCGAGCTATGGAGAGAGCTATGCTCGGAGTCTCTTTGCGCGACAGAATCCGTAATGAGGATATTCGCAAAAGAACGAAAGTGGCCGACATAGCTCAAAGAGTAAGCAAGCTGAAGTGGCAATGGGCAGGCCACATCGCTCGCAGAACTGACAACCGATGGGGAAGAAAGGTTCTCGAGTGGCGACCACGAACCGGAAGACGCCGTGTTGGACGGCCTCCCACTAGATGGACAGATGACCTCACAAAGGTCGCTGGAAACCGCTGGTTGCAGGTTGCGCAGGACCGATCGTTGTGGAAATCTAGGGGGGAGGCCTATGTTCAGCAGTGGACGTCTTGCGGCTGATGTTGATGATGATGATGATGAATGTATAAAACATCACTGTGAACAAATGAAATATACAACTGAGTAAATTTTATGTTTTCTATTTGTTTGAACATAATAAATACAAGACAATTCATTCCATAAACGTCATTTACGTCACCAAAAATTAGTAAAATCTAATTTTATCTGCGAATGTTAATAAATGCACATATTTTATGTAAGTACTTAATTCTGTTGCCATAGTGTTTGCATGTAATATATTTGAAATAAATCCACCTCTTTAGTGGAGAAAAGAAAAACACAAGCAGATTAATCACTTAATGATAGCGTCACTTTTCTTGTTTAAAACCATTTTGCGCAGATCCTGTCCAAATTCTCGACAGCCAATAATATAATTAATATCAGTGCGTACCAGTACTTACCGATAACGATACATGAGCCCAAAATTAACCTGAACATTGCATTTTATAAATAAATAAATATTGGTGGACAATTCACACACAGCACCATCTGACCCCAAACTCAACAAAGCTTGTACTAAGCTAAGCTATGGCAACCAGATTATAATCGAAGCTTACTGTACAGTGGTAGTTTAACATTTTGGTTATTGGTTAAAAAAAAAAATCTGGTTGCCTGTAAAGTCGGTTTTACGGGCGAAGATTTTACGTGACAACGTCTTTTTCTCGGTAGAATATTTATTGATATGAATATAATTAAATTGCACAATAGGAACAAGGAATTGAATGAAAATAAGAATTGCACAAATTTTAACTATAGAAATATATTTTGTTTACTAAAACATTGTACATGTAAACTTAAACTTAACTAATTCCTATTTGAGTGATTTTGTTGAGGATAGGACGATGATAGGAGAAATATGAAATGAAAGGAAGTGTTTCTGCTGTAATGTGTCTTGCGAAAGTCAAGTCGATAGTTGTTCCTTTTAACGTAGTTGACTTAGAAACGTTTGATACGCAATCAAGATTATACGTATTTTTCATGAAATTAAGAAATTAATCAATCAATCATAGTTTACGATAATGAAATATCAGTGTACAATTATTTACCTTTATTGTTGTAGTTGTTGTAAATGACGAATCTAAGCACTCCACATTTTCACTACAGACACAGCTGACGATACTTTAACCACACGTGTGAACTTGTATTATGACGCTTTCTTGTTTTTCCAACGCCAAGAACGTTCGAGAAAGACAAAGACAGAGACACAAGCATGCGCCGATTCAATGCGCCTAATTCTCTAGTGCTGCGCGCGCGGCAGACCGATCATAGTTGAGTGGGAGAGAGACGCAAGGCATTCGGCGGGCCTCTCTCTCGTTCGGTGACTCATCGTAACGTTACCGAGCGTTACACTTTTTCATAAGTGACTCCCAGCCGCAACCTAATTTAAGACGTTGTCACGTCAAAAAGTAATTTGTAATGTCTGAGGGTTTAGATAAATTATTCATACATATAAATAAAAATAGAATGGAAGTTACGCCTGGTCTAGAAGGGAGAACGGCGCCTGCCGATCTGGAGACCCCGGGTTTAAGCCCCACACGCACCACTGTCTTTTCGAAGTCATGTTCGTAATGCCGCTAACTTAAAACGGCGAAGGAAAACATCGTGAAGAAACCGACATGTAGCTAGAACCTTTCGAAGTCATGTATCATCCCCCCAACCCGCACTGGACCAGAGTGGTGGATTATGTGGCCTTAACTCTCTCCTTCCGAGAGAAGGCCCGAGTCCCAGCAGTGGGAACATTTAATGAGATGTTGATGTGATGTGATATATATAAATGTCAAATTATCTACTTAATAATATCTATGAAAAGTTAGTCGTACAAACAAACGCAAACTACACACAAGTTACTTAGAGATCGTCAAAGCAACGCTAGAAAATGATCGTCAGTCTGGCAGCATTCGCACGCTGTATGATAAAAAAAAATTTGGAAAAGATAAAACTGAAAATGATTAAGTTTACTTATACAAGTTTAACTTCAAACTTTGGTATAGCAGGCTTGTAATAAAATACCACTAGAAATCTGCATTTAAATGTCTCGAGACGCCAACATTCCCGACTCCATTGCATCACTATTTAATATTTACAGCCTTCGCATCGTCACCTATTCGCGTGCGTCTCACAACAGGCATAAAATCTACGATTATCGCACCCAAGCAGATGTGTGGGTATTATTGGCAAGTCCGAGTCACGACCACAAATCTGGCTATTCATGATACGACACTTTTCCACAAGACGTGTTCCTACCTAAACATCTTACGGAAAGTTTGGACGCAAAATACGATGTTTAATTCCGTATAATCGAGTCGTGCATAGCCAGCTTTAGTCCCCTGGATGCAGGAAGGCTCCACAAATAAAATATGTGACTTGAAGACGCCGAGGTGCCGAGACGATGCGCAAACTCGGGGGAAAGAGAGAGGTTAACACATCTTCTGAGAAGGATAAGGAGGGAAATACTGGCTATCGAGAGAAACGCGAGCACCTCATTTAATCGGTACGCGCTTCGTTTTGTAGGATAAAGGAAAATTTGCGATCCTTTAGATACCCTCGCCGCGCCGTATCGTATGCGTAGGAGGTATTTTATTTATAGAAATTGATTTTCTAGAGCTCTCAATTAGTTGAATTTAAAAGGGATGAACTGAAATAGTATTTTGAAAGGAGTTTATGTTAAAAGCCGATATCTGTTGTTTTCAGCAAAATTTAATTGTCGAATTTATTAGCCGTGTTTACATAAATAAACATGGTGGTTTAATGGGAAAAACGTCCTATTTCATAATCGTAGGGTTGTAGGTTTAAATTTCGACGGCATTTCGAAGTAATTCTACAAGTGCAGCATATTAGTATCATCAGCTTTAATTGTGAAGAAAAACATCGTGCAGAAACCATTAAGTTCCAAGAAATACATTTTTCAAGGACGTGTAATAATCTCCGATTCTTGTGCTATAAAATCAGCGGCTTATTCTGCCCGTATTGATTTTGTACATTGGGTAAAATTAACTTCCATCCTATCCCACCAATATTATAAACGTCAAGTTTAGACGTTTGGATATTTGTTGCTCATTAACGTCGGAACGGATTAACAGATTGGATTAACATTTTAAACACAGTGTCAAAATTTTAAACACGGGTGAAACCGAAGGGCGTGCTCATGGTCTGGCCAATGGCCATGGTCCCGAGTTTACCCGAAGATTTCTTACCATTCCCGAGCTTGAATTCAATTCACAGCCCACGAAAACTCTATATATGGCACGCCAAAAAAAGTTTTCACTTCATAAAATGAACCAAAAATACACATTTGCATTTCGATATTAACAAAGATTAATGTATGAACACAGAGTTTCTTTAATTATCCCGAATGGCAATAATATTTACTGGCGTAGGGACTTCATTAAGCTGTAAGGCGCGTCCTCTAAATTATTTAAGTGAGAAAGCCATTTCTCTTTGGGCTTAAATTAATGTTGTTGGTTAGGATAGTGCGGCAGTGATTAAACTTATCTATGACTTTAGATACTTGTCTTTACTCGAAAGATTAACATTTAACTTGGTAAAATCTTACTAATATATAGGTGCTAATATTATAAGATGAAAATGTTTTTTGTTTTAACGCGCTAATCTCAGAAACTACTCGACCGATTTCAAACATTATTTCAATGTAGGACATGCTTGTGATCCATAGGCTATAATTTTATTGTGTACCACGAGCGAAGCCGGGGCGGACCACTATTATTACCTATTAATGCACAAAAATTAAAAAGTACTCGTCGGTGTTGATGTTTGCCATTCTTTCAAGCAAAAACTACCGGTAATGGCTGCCTACTAAGGCATCTGGATGAAATTTGACACATAGATAGATTACAGTCAGTCTGGAATAACATATAATATACCTACTCGTAGCTAATTTAATATGAATGCCACAATGAAGTAATATGCTCGTATCTCTTGATAGTTGTGCCAATATGTTTATTGCCTTTGCCTTCCTACGTCCACCTGAGGAAGTATCACAACTTTTCCAGTTTTTCAAATACTAAAATCAATACTAGTGTTATTAATTGAAACCAGCTTAGCCTGTTAAATTATCTTGCCGGTACCACTGAGATATATCGAATCCTGAGTAACGACACAGGTTACTTTAATCTCGGCAAAAATACAAATCCCATAACATAACCACGAGAAACAAATAGTGCTGCATAAGTAATTCAAAAATAACATAGACTGTATTATTTACTTTGCAATGTTTTGCAAATAATTATTGTTTCATTCACTTTGATTATTATTAACAATTATTTGCACACGTACTATTCTGCAAAGGGATCGTCGTATCTCCCTCTGAGATTACTTCAGGGATGTCCTGTTGTATGTATTTCATTCGGTAACTTCGGTAAAGCGAAATCGATCTCCAGGAATGCTCAGAGAATGCGCCGCCAATAAATTCCTGCGGTAAAACATTTGAACTAATGTTCATGATTGAGTATGATTAGAAAGTGCGTTAGTGGCCCCGGTAGTGAATTGTCAGGAAAGATTGCACGGACCCTAGTTCTAGAATCCTGACCATTTATTTGCCTACGCTTAGCATTCCGGTCCGATATCCGATGCAGGACCGTTGTTTACTTCACAGCGGTTCCGTATTTCTGTCGATCGCAGTGGCTTATTTGTGCCTGCTTCTTTGGAATTTCTGGGAAAGAGAACGAAACCAATATTTTCTGCAAGATAAACCTAACAGTAAGACGAACTCGGAACGTTTATAAAAAATGTTGGGCTGCATTAAGTGGAGAGAATTGGGGGCAATCTTCGCAGTAGAACAACTAAGGTTATACCCCTATAAAAAAACGAAATAGATTTTTTTTACTTCTGCATTAAATTATTACTAAAATCGTAAATATAGAAAAGGTTAATATTAAGATTAGGGTCACTTAATGTTAAGTTATCAACGCTACTTACGTTATACCTGCAATACCAGGGATGGAAAAGTGAGGTCAACATTTCGTTAGACCATTCTTTCAAAAAGCACTCAAGGACACAAAAAGTACTTTCTTACAAATAGGACACAGAGAAATCACACCATGACGAAGGCTGAGTGTACATTTCTTTGAAATACTTAATGCGAAAAAATATGACTATAGACTAATAGACTGATCACAGTATTCCGTGTACAGTATTATATTTTATCAAGAATTACGCAAATCTCTTTACATAATTTTTATCAAAGTCAATTTAAATATAGTAGACACATTGATCCTAAAAATAACTCAAAACTCAGACAAATTAATTATAAATTCAGCACCTGTCTATATATTGTTGCATTACGGTGAAGAATCATTTTGACGTACCGAACGTTTTTTTCCCCATTTGTACGAGTAAATATTCTACTTAAAATTTTACAGGTTTTTTTTTTTTTTTTAATAAAGAGTGACGAGACAATCAGGACATGTGCCTGATTGTAAGCAACATGCCTGACACATAACAGCACAGTGACACGCAGCTATTGGAACATGAAGAGTCCAAATCATTACCTAGCACTGCACTGCGCTCGTCACCCAGAGATCTAAGATCTTATATCTCTAAGCCCTGAAATTTCTCTGGAAACATTGCCCTTCAAACTGGATTCCAGACATACCTCAATAACTTGGATAAGAATACACGATAACACGAGATATTACAGAGTTTTTGTAAAGCATTGATCATATATCATTCATATGCGCATACCTATGGGCATTAGCGCTTACATAATGTTATAATCATGACGGCTTAAACATAATTAAATCAATGAAATATATGTACAACCTTAACGAAAATACGTTATCCATTTCACACAATGGCGAATTAGTTTTAACAAGAAGTGATTCATCGTAGGGATTTATTATTTACAACCCAAACCATATCCACTGACAATATTTACAAAGGCAACAAACACCCAGTTTATACGAATAATGAGGTTATTATCGATTTGGAATCGGTCGAATAAAGGATTAAATCGAACAAAGAAGGATCATGAACACCTCTACCTACATTTTTATTATAAATATGATTTCAGTATTACGAAAGCATCAAAAACGCTCCACACACGAGTCCTAAAATCAGAGGAAATGACGTAAAAGTAGTGGGGCGAAGCCTACATCGCACCATAAATTTCCAATCATATGGTGCGATGTAGAGTATGATTGGTGATTTATGGTGCGATGTAGGCTCCGTCCCACTACTTTTACGTCAATTCCTATAATTTTAGGACTTGTGTGTGGAGCGTTTTACTGCTAAATACATGCTTTAAACGTGTGTAACTTTTTTTGTTATTAAAACGATTTTTATAGATCATTTTCACACATTTTGACGAATGGTAATGATATTTTAGAATAAGCATACGCTTTATGTAGATACCTGAAGAGAGTGGCGGGAAACGGATGGATGCGGAGAGCCAAAAACCTGATTTGGTGGCACAATATTGGAAAAGTTTATGTCCAGCAGTGGACGAACATGGACTGACGATAATGATGATGCGCATTATTGTGTACCCATGACTAGGACTCGGGGTTTTCTCTTACAGGATAGACAGAGTCAAGGCCTTAGTCCACCATGTTGGCGGGTTGTCTGTTGATATTTCATTGATAGATTTCTTGGAACATGCGAGTGTTTTCCTTCTATTTTCACTGTTACAGCAAACTGGTAAATCAATTTAATAGGTTCGATCCCATAACCTCGTTATTGTGCTATCAAACGAAAAAAATGTGCGTTGTGAGTAAACTTTTGTGTAGGATAAAATTATATTTCCGAAAGTGTTTTTTTTTTATAAATTAGTCACTCCACAGCGCCTCTGGGGTCCGTCTTTGTCATATCAATTGTCTTTTTTTACATATTTCTTGGTTAAGGAGAGGAAGAGGAAAATAGGGGGGAGGGGGGTTGGGTACATTTAAAATCTAGTTCTAGTGCTCTTCTGTAGAGCCGATCACTACCGGTTGGAATTCCGCTAGTAATCGAATCGACATCGAGTGTTTGCCTAAGCCGCCACCTCCCGAACCAGAGCCTCCACAACCGCCGCATTTCTGTCCCTGATGGCCATCTGTAGGTTGAAATCACGGATGGTCTTCGGTGATGCAGCCAACGCTCGCCACACGAACCGGCCGATGGCATCGTCGGTGTCGTCAGCGTAGTATGTGAAGGTCCCCGCGTGCCGTGAGATTGCAACAACCGCATGGGGGGACGCTCTCGTGCAGCTTCATGTTTGCCTTGGTTTTGATTGCGATTACCGACACGTATGTTAGTATGTACCTGAGCTTCATGAATGGTAAGGATGTGTGATCCGGTGCCTGACCCATAACCCTGGTTTGTCAGGGTCTCCTTCTCCTCTTCAGTGTGAACCAAAAAGAGGGTGTTTGGTAGGGTGTTGGGTATTTGCGCCTTATACCTTCTCTGCTCTAGGGACTTTACACGGGATGCTGAGGAGTACATACCGGAGTGTATTTCCCTCAGTGCTTATGCGACGTCCATTGGGTTTCGATGTGTGCAGAGCAACCGAAAGTGTTTACATATACTAGAGTTGGCACAAACGCTTTACACCGAAAGCACGGGTAGCATCTTTCTTGTCTTGTCGCTCTTGTGGAAGTTTCTTACTTTTGTCACGGCACATCACTCTGTTGCCATAGAAAGTATGCACGTCATCTGCTTACGATTGACACAAAGGAACCGTGCGGAAAATCTAACTCTATACGTACTATATGTAAACTCTTTGATATTTCCGAAATAGCGTTTTGGTTTGGCGCAGCCTTTCTGTTTAAACTAGCATTAAAATGATTCTCGCATTCAGCCACTTAAATCGGCATTGGCCTGCTCTCAGTGCATTGTAATACGGGTCTAACGATATTACAAGTTGACACAATCTTGACGTAAGTGCGATCCGTAGGTGCAAGGCAACCGACACATAAACACGTTATGTAAAGGGCCAACATCGTATTTTCTTAACGATGTCGTTGGCCTTTTGTGGAGAAATTAGTTCCACAATTTAATCAAATGTGCTCAATAAACTGGTCGGTCTGTAAGGTATTGTTTGCTCACAATACCCTTGACCATTTCATAACGAGTTTTCCTTATCCTTATTTATATAATTTACTACTTAGTTGATTTTTTTTTGTCTTTTTACGAATAAGGAATGTAAGAATTATATTTTACAGTATTTTAAATGAAACAAAATGTATGTCATAAATCCCTATGTACATAATTATCTGCTTATGTTCATGTATTTTATGCACCTCTTAATTTGTTTACCTTTAACCTTGTTCTGACTTTGCTTTGAAACGATTGATTGTACATTCTTTGAAACGAACTTTTTAAATTTATAATTTTATATTATACTAGCGGCACTGGTTTGAAAACAATAAAAAAATGTTGAAATAAAACGTAAATAATAAACGAAATTCTAGTCATGAATGGATTTTTTAAATAGGTGGCGTAGTTTTTAAGTTAATACACACAAATATAATTAACAGGTAATAATTAACAGATAATACAGTTCCGTTAAACTTATCAAGTTGATAATTGCCGGTTGATAAATAATAGCCGAAAGAAAATTGTAAGTTCAATTAATGCAGCGCCATCTACATATCACAATATAAGGCGAGTTTCCATAAAATAATTGAGTTTTGTTTTTTTTAAACTTACCTGACGTACCTATTAATAATTATTTGGTTTAATTTCATAACTTTCTTTACTTTATGATGTTTTTTTTTAAATGTATACGATCTTGTGGAAACAAAACGAATGTTGCCTACGCGACGTTTTAAGCCTTACTTTTGCCTGTTTCTTCACGGTGCCACATTTTTCGTATTACCATAAATAAAAATAAAAGATGGTACATTACACATACTCTGTTTAAAAATACCCGAGCCAGTTTTGTCTTCTCACCTCTTCCACTGCAAGCATCACTTATAATTCTACATCCAGTTCCAAACATAAGAGTGTTGCCAACGCCAACTCTGCTAACTGAAGGCACTATACCAAAATCTACCTCAAATAATAATGACACAAATACTACCTACATCATTATTTTATTATTTATTGTTAACTGTGTACTGTTTTGTATACCTAAAAAAATAAATAAATAAATTAGGAATAATAAAATGTATAAATATATATACATTTGTAACACATAATTATGTCATGGGTCCGAATCCTACCCAGGACAAGTATTTTTGTGATGAATGCAAACATTTGTTTTGTGTCTGGGTGTATCACTGCACCTTAAGTATTTACAACTATTTAAGTATTATTTCAGCTATTTGGCTCCTATATTATAGCATTTCTTATTTTGGGGCTAGGTAGCGTTGGGTATTATAGAAGGTCTACCACAAATATATGTATATGTATCCAACACCTTTATGTACGTAACAAAGGTTACATACATAATGATTATTTACCTCGTTCATGATATTTGAAACAGAAGTCGTTGTTAGTACCTTGGATTATAACGGTTTAAGTCAATAGTTATGAATAGCATACGTGTCTCAATATCAATTATTATTAATTATTAATGCTGGTTTTATAAATATTTTTATTTAGGAGTACACAAATATGTAGTTCAAATATATTGCTAAATGCTAAATGAATCTCTGTTTGAAAATAGAGGCAAAAGGGAAAACGTTTTTTTTTTATAAAACCAAAAACTATTCAAAATAAAATAAAAATGTATAAGATAATTCACGACAACATATTATTTGTCGTTAAACAGTAGATCTACCGACAAGGTCGAATATTTAGCTACAGTGCACACACATACGATCGATATTAATCCGAAGCAAAGCTTGGACAAACAAAATCAAAAACAATATCCGAAGACAGTCGAGCCGAGTTATACAGTAGTACAAGTTCACTGGCCCGCTGCAAAGTACCGCCACAATCGTATTCAGCGATCCAGATTCATTTAGCGCGCTTAGTTCATCTTGCGGCCATTAGTTTAGATAAGTTTGTGGGTTTGTACATGCGAGTGTGATATTGAAATGGAACTGGTTTGCCTCCCGGACGGGAACGCGGTGACCCAGCCGCGCCTGGGAATACCGAATCGCGAGTTAGGATCAACGTCTCTGGAGGTACTCAGAAACTAATGTTCTTAGAAGGAAATCATTAACATCAGGCTATTTTAGTGCATTTTGAAACAAAATATGATGAAAGGATGTTCTAAAGACTCAAATCAGCTCTGTCTTAAAATTGAAATCTTCTTCAGGCGCGTTGAGATCTTTTTGGGTTAGCAAAAATTATGGAACTAGCGTCGTCGTCACTTAACGCTTTCCGAAAATGTTGTTTTCTTTTATTACAGCATCATCTACGGTTTTAACTAAAACTACGTCAAGTTATAAATTTTCACTTCAATCATTAGTCCCTAAAACAATTTTTTTTTGCTATTTTAAGTTTAAATTTGCTTGCCGTTGCTGTCAACGATGTTATGGCGCGTCAAGAGCATCTCTGTGTCGGGTGCCGTAAGGGACAAGTTGTTTGATTGTTGATATTTCTTTTGATTTAATTTTCTTCTATTTATTTATTAAATTGTACTTTGATTGGAAGTTCATATTTTTGACATAAATATTATTAAACATTTAAGTACATTTATACATACACACAAAATATCCATATCCATCACATAAATGTTTGTTATGGATGAGAATAAATCGCAAGACCTACGGCTCTGTAGGTAGACTATTTACTTACTAAGCCACGACGTAATTCACTTGAATATTTTACTGTTTCCGAAATAAAAATTGCAGACACAGGGAGTACTAATAGAAGTGAAAATGTATAATGTCAATGACTGGCCACAAATATGCTGTTATTACTCATGTCGGTGATGCGACCTCACAAGAGTTCACGAACCGAAAAGTACACCCCGCCCATCTACCGCTAAACTAAATGGCTTTGGCTTTACTGTTGATGTCTCTATCGTTTCAAAAGAAAGAGCAAAATCAAAGCTAAAAGCCTCTACACACGAGCCCTAAAATCAGAGGAAATTACGTAAAACTAGTAGGGAGGACTCTACATCGCACCATAAATCACCAATCATATGGTGCGATGTAGGCTCCTCCCCACTACTTTTACGTCATTTCCTCTGATTTTAGGACTCGTGTGTGGAGCGTTTAAGACAGTTTTAGTTAGGCGGTAGACTTTCCTCGCCTCTCCTCCGCTGTCATCATGACGCTTCTTCCCTACCAAAAAGTACCTCCTCAACACAGCTAAAGAAATAAATATCATAGGTTAAATGCCAATACATTGACTATTAATATTAACGCGATGTAAGTATATAAAGTAAATATAATATGATTTCACGGTAGCATCCAACTCTCGCGCTGCGCTTCGAGCATAGTGAATTAGAACTGGCGCCGACTGAGCTATTTATTGTCTTCGATAGGCATTGTCGGGAATATTATACCGGGAGGGAGCCGTGCCACGTATTTATATATAAAAAGCCTGTATTTCACATTATTTATGTGTCCTGTCTAGAGGTAGTTGGTTAATTGATTTGATGATGACGCAGTTATTTTCTGACTTGGATGAGTTAGGTGTATGAAACGTTGTAGGTAGTATTTTGAAATTAATTACTGAAAATTGAGTGAAATGTATTTCTTGACTAGCAGCGCCTTGCAGTTTTACAAGTGTAGTTTCCGATCCCGATCTTTAAAAATCACTGGGTTGCAGCAAACAACACGGAAGGGAGTAGGCGTACACAGCGTTTCCCCTCTGTCAAAGTACAAGTCCGCGTGGACCATGGAGTTTGATAACATACTGTGGCGTGAGGGCGGGGCTAGGTTTGTGAATGGTGTTTTATTTATTATATGTTATTGTGTGTGTGATTTGGCTATGTGAGTATGATCAGCAATGGATCGGTACAGGTATGTTCTGTATGTAATAGTACGGCTTTGCGCTAGTGTGCAACTTCGCCTCCCGCAAAAAATTACAGAAAGATTTGAACAATATTGTTTAGCTAAGGCTATACTCCCTTCCGTGCTTGCGCGGAAGATCGAGTTGCTCTATCCTGGGTTGCTACCATGGTAATAAGCCTAATGAGGGTAGATGGAGATGTCATCATTGCCCAATGAGACGACCTGCAATTTCTTCAGTCTTCTCGTGACTAAGGCGGTTGTAGAGCTACCAAAACGTCGAGGTAATTAAATAAAAATGTTGATCGTGATTGAGTCCTGTGTAATGTTTACAGTAGTTCAAATTGCTAAAGTTTAAAGACTATAATATAGGTACTCAACTGTTTGCTAAAAGACAAAATTATATCCACTCCGTATTGAAAGAAGATATATGATTAGAAATAAAACTTTAATTTAAATGTTTAAAAATCGAAAAAACCATTGCAAGTTAAATAAAAACTAAAAAAAAACAACTTTGTTTTGAAAGAGAAAATTTACTCAACTCTGTACTAAAAAAAAGATGAAAAGACGAAACAATCAACTATTCATTTAAAGCGGAATTATACTCAAGTCAGTACCGAAACACAAAATCTATACAACTCTTATGTTGCAGCGCTGATGATAGTTAAAGGAATGCTGGTGTTATTAAACGCTAAGCTATTTGATCAACTTTACAACCAGTTCCCATTGATATTTCAAACGATCACTTACTTCTCTAATAGCTGTATTTAAAGTTTAAACTCCCAAGCCATCTTTCGTCACTTGACCATTGGAGAAATGTACTAAAACTGACGCAATATTGTTGCTGGTTTTTGATTTTGAGTTTTATTGATATTGTGTAGTTTATTTTATGGATGCTCGTGGTGAGTGCTTGGAATTAATATTAATGCAATAAGCGCTTTGAGTACTGTTAGAAAAACGTTTCAAGTTAATTAAATTGAATTGACGCATTCTAAATTAAAATTGATCCACATATTAGTAACCAGTTTACGCCATATTTGGGGTATATTGGCTTTTTATTTACTTGAGCTGAAACGTAAACAGCCTATTTTATCTCAATGCTATGTTTTAAAGCCTGCTCTCACGGAGAGGCCCCCTGCTTATTTCTACCTATATTTTTTTTCTTTTTATTAC
Organism: Ectropis grisescens; assembly: GCA_017562165.1. Lineage (NCBI taxonomy): Eukaryota > Metazoa > Arthropoda > Insecta > Lepidoptera > Geometridae > Ectropis > Ectropis grisescens. Next base: position 16,713,453 of record CM029775.1, on the reverse strand, counting down.
TTTTTTTTATTTTTTCTTATGTTTCTATACTAACCTAAAGATCGGTGGTTAGTCAACTAACAATATTTACCTTCACATGTAAATCCAGTGATCACGAAAAATGTAAAATAAACCTGCTAGACATATATTCTGCACTTGGAAAACTTGGCACAAGTTTGAGCCCCTAGTGTAATATTATCTTATGTCGAATCGGGTTTCCCTAATCCTAATCTATTTGCTAGGTCCAATCCAAGACATTATTCTGATGCATCACAAAACATTTCCAATATAACAGCAGAATTGTCGATTTCCTTATAATACAATTACCTATCTAAACTCTGAGTAACATCTTCTTAACGGTAATGTATAATTGATGGCATGGTTTGGAAAGAATAACCATGCTTTTCAGACTGCGCTACGACATGTACTTCTATGATTTTTTAAATTATGCACACGACATCAGACGCTTCACTAATAAATTAATCTCGTTCCTTCTTATTTTTTTTTGTTTGAGATTCACCATGTATCGTTACATTTATTACATACTGGCCTCGTGGCTTAATGGGTAGTAACTCTGCCTGCAAAGGGTCGTGGGATCGATTACCACCCGGAGCAAATATTTGTATAATGAATTCAAATATTTGTACTGTGTCTTGGTGTTTCTATGTACAATAAGTATGTATTTACAACTATATATGTATTATGCCAGCTACCTGGCCGCCATAGTAGAAGCTTTGCTTAGTTTGCTTATCATATTATCATGGTATTGTGTGTGAATTATCCACCAATATTTATTTATTTTTATTTTAAACTATTTGTATTCGTAAATAAATTATTACTTTATCTGTGAGAAGCTCTGATTTTGTTTTTATTGTAAATAAATCAAAATCTCCGAATTAAATCCTCGTAAGTGCTTATAAAGTACTACTATACTATACTAGTAGCACCCCGCGGTTTGATCTCACTCAGTTCTGGTGATAAAAATACCTATGTGCTAATCCCGACTATAATCTACCTATTTTAAAATTTCAACCCCATCCGTTCAGATGTTCCGACGTGATAATACCGAGTAACAAATATTTATCTATCTTTTTTTTTTATAGAAACTCTATTTCAACAATGCAAAAAAGCCCATAGTAAAAAGTTTCATATTTTAAAGTCAGTTTTTACAAATAATAGCGTAATCTGAAATGGTCCGTACTTTATGTACTCGATGGTTACAATAACGCAGTTACAAAATTTGATTAGCGGAATGGTCACGTCGGAATTCGAATGCGGATGACTAACCGTGGGACTACTGTTTTGATGGATGTGGTATTTCAAATATATTTTCAAAATGAAATGGTTATACTCAAAATATGTTATTGGTAGTATTTTCATTAATTACTAGTAAGACGTAACTTTTTTATGTTTGCCCGTGAAAATAGCATATAAAACTGCATCAAAATACCTAGGTCTCCTTAACCATATAATGACCACAATACATATTCCGTAATCAAAATCCCATTGAACATAATTTCATTATTAACTCTTATTTCTTAAATATTGTAACGAGTTAAAAAGGAATATTTTTTGCAAAGCTAAAGTTTAAGAAAAGCTTTAACTACTATTGTTAACTTATTTAATCATCAGCGTTTTTTTAAATTATAGTTAGAAATAGAAAAGTCAATATTAAATTATGTAGTCGTGTATATTTCTCTTAGTGAAAACACACACTAAGTATATCAATTACCGTAAACTCTCGATTACTTACACCACTTTGAAACACAGAAACGTGCGTGTGCTTATTTATCCACGCAAGAAGTTATTTATTCGTTCTTCTGTTTATTCGCCTCTTCTCTCTATTCCTCGTGGTGAAAAGTCTAACTGCATCTTAGAATAGATAATATCTTAAACGCAAGTAGTGTTCACTTGAAGTTAGAAGAATAAGAAAATAGTTACGAAAATGTCGACTAGCTAACTTCATGACATGCGCGCGCTTCGTAAAAATTTACTCACATAATTTTTCCTTAACGTGTCAAAATAACTTGTATACGTCTAAATTAAATATTTAAAATACGGTGGTTAACTGTAACTGTAAAGGAAAGAGTACATTTTTTTATACGTCAAGTGTCCAATCGTCACATCCATTTCACGTTGTTCATTTGTTTCGCAGCTCCTGTGGCTAGTTTCGTCGCGTTCAGGGGCAAGCGGAACGGTACCGCGGCCGACGACCCGAGATCTAGCCGATAACTCATCGCGCTGTTCACTCGCTCCACCTTCGGTTCCACCCGTTATCCCCTAGGAACCTAGAAGCTATGGAACCGTCACAATGAATAATTCACTATAGATATTTCAGAACCGTTCATTTTTTTTTTCAACTTCGTCTCTTGGTTGGCATTATTTTATCCGACTTCAAAAAAGGAGGAGGATCGCAATCCAGTTGTATGTTTTCTTTATTGTACGTTACGCGATAGCTCTGTCGATAGTTAATCAATTTTGACGGTTATTGCTTTGTTTAGTAGATTATATATAGTTTAGAGATGCTCCCTTATACATTTCATAGAAATGGATGTGACGGTATTTGAACTATCAACAAAAAAAAAATCTTTCATTCACTGTGTTCCAATTTGAAGGGAAATGTCTCCAGAGAAATAGCAGAACATAGAGATAAAACGTCTTGTATCTATGGGCGAGTGAAGTACAGTGTTAAATAATGATTTAAACTTTTCATGTGCCAATAGCTGCGTGACACTCAACGAAGTATAGGTCATTGGTGACACTATTGTTGTTGTGGCAGGCGTGTTGCTTACCACCGGGTAGGTACATGCCCTGCTCGTCTCATCATTGTTTATAGTATAAAATAATATAAATTATTTTCTAAAAAAAACCGATTACATTTAAAATTAAATTCAGATATTCCACCAAATAACAAGCTATCACTAAGTCATCCAGCACATTAAAATAACGATTCCCTGGATCTGTACAAAAAAGGTGCTACTTGAAACATTCATACTTTTTTCAGACTATAGTTTCGTATTTGAGACTATGATGACATTATTAACTCTGAATAATTTCTTGTACATGGTTATGATTAAGCTGTAAGGGCTAATCGCTTCACTTCGGTATGTCGATCTTTATCTAAGTAGTTACTGCGTATGGCAGTCATTATTCCACGTTGCTGTCAGACAAGGTAGAGACACTTTTTTCTATTATTGAACACCATGTAAACATTGTTGAAGCATAGTTTTAATCAGCAAGGTTTAATGTTACAATGTTGTCCTCGGGCACTAATAGATATTATCAGAAGTCGTCTCTTATTATTTACCTTCGTATTATAAAATACAAAGTACGGACTAATTCGTCAATTTTCATTTGACTCTATTTTGGTAGTTAAAACGTCAAAAGGGTGCGGGAATCAGTGGAGTTTTCCAACCGATACAATTTTGGATATCGTCAAGTCGAAAGTGACTCGGTTTCTTCTCGGTAAGCACACTCCATTGCAGACATATTATTGCTTAAAACAATGTATCTGAGTTATTTTGACGTCACAAAAGTAGAACAATTCATTCCGTACGTACGTTGAAAAAACACGTGTTTCTGAATTGCGTAAGCTTTGCCTAAATTTATTTACATAAACAATGAGCACACAAAACTGAATCTTTTATTTTGAACAATATTAGATTTGCACTTGACTGCCACCTTGAATGTCAGAAGCACATGTTCGACGATTCAAATAAATTAGTAGTAACATTTTAACACTAACTTATTTTTTTTAAATGTAAAATATTAAAAAAATATGTCTGGTATGAACGACCTCAATAACGAATCATAAGCGCACAAATCAGAAGCAACCGTATTATTTCAGCAGCCACAAAAAGTTCTTACCGACAAACACCATCTCAAAACAGTACAATAAACCAGTCCACTGATCTATCAATAGAATTTGCTTTTTTCACGTGATCGTGCGCAGGTAGTAATTTAACGGTTGTCCAATGAGAGGAGTGCGCGGGCGCTGAACGCAAACTCGCATCGGCTAGGGCTGCCAGTAATTTGGACCATCTTTAAAACCACCATTCCAGTAGTCGTATTCTAACCACATTTGCAACGGATATTAAAAACATTCTCATCATCACCATCAAAAGATAGCTTTGTTTGTATTCTTTTTGCAATTAATTTGCTCTATCTAATTGGTTGCAACTGTAATAAATTATAAATTTACAACATAATTAATTAATGAAAATTCATAGTTGTTATATCCCCCCATCAATAAGATACATACAATTTACAAGAACAGTAAGACTAGTAGAACAACTAGTGGACTTATCGCTGGAAGCAATTTCTTCTAGACAATCTTGGGATGGACATAAATCTTGGAAAACACAAAACTTGGTGCGCAACGAAGACTTTTGAAATTACAAGATTACGAAATAAATTACTTTCGTTATTATTTAATTGATGAAATCTTAAATAACATGGTCATAAAATGTTAGAAAACATTTGTTTTTTGTGCTGTTGCCAAGTTTAAAGATGGTGGATATCATGATTAACTGAAAAAAAACATCAAGTCAGCCAACTTCATTTCATGACGTATTCAAAATGAAATTGATAAATTATGATCAGGTTTTACAGAGAACAAATTCAAATATACAAATCGATTTTTAGATATTAGACGGATATGAATTTTCAAAAATCTGTTGTGTGGCAACCCTGTGTACGCGGAAATCAATTGGAGTCCGCATTATCGGCAGATCGCGGACCCCTGGGCGTCACGTTTAGTACTTTATACCATGTTACTGATACTGTTTTGGTGCTTATTAGCCACAAAATCTTTGAAAGCGCGGAGCTTTCTAAATCATAAACAATTTGTAGCCTGTATCTAAAGAAGTACAGAATTGTAAGAGATTTATTTATGCTTGTGCAGCAGTGGACTATACCCAGGGATGTAGATAATGTTCTACAATTTTTTTCATCAGTTGTATTGAATTTTATTTTGTTAAAATCTGAAGAAACTTGTATCATGTGGAAAAAAAAATTGTAGTGGGTATTTGTGTGAAGTTTGCATCATTATCATCAGCCGGTAGCTGCACACTATAAGATGCTGCTACACTTCTAACCATTACCAAAGAAAGAATCGATCGGCAGTTAGTTTTGTCAAAAAAAAATGTGTGCGCTTAAGACCGCACGGCAGAAGTGAAAACTAAAATAAGAAATACTTTTACTTAAAGACCACTAAATAATATTAATAATTAAAAATACAAATTATTTAGAAATTGAAAATTAGTAAATACCTAGTAAGCACAGAAACACGAGAATAACATGTGGCGAAATGATTAATATATATGGCAAAAAAAAAAAAAATATACGCAGTTCTAAATAGGGTTTGACTAGCAAATTTTTTAGTGTTAGCAGTTTGTTTTTATTTTATAGGTATTTCGCTAAAAATGCATATATTTGTATGTTGTGTTTAAAGTGTATGTGTAAGAGCTGTAATGAAAATAGGTTATCTTTTGGTGTGCTTACCTAATGTACCTAAGTGCTGTGATAAAACAGTAATACGAGTATATTACAACAAAAACTTTTTTGCAATGGATGTGAAATGCAAATTTAATATTTCGTGGCAAGTTCAATTAATAACATTAGTGCGGTACGTACCTAGAAGTTAATGTCGGTATAAAAAGATATAAACATAATAAACACATGTTCACAGGGACTATATTATCTTTCTCGCTCTGATGCGCTTGTTTGTTTCTCGCTCTAGCATCCCGAGTTCAGCCGGAAATTATTATCATACTCGAGCGTGACGGTTCATTTCATTTCACAGCCTACGAAAATTTTGTCTCAACGCGCCTAAAGAAATGTTCACTTCAAAACCCCCAGTATTTTATGCAAGTCGTCACTGCATAGCTGTGCTGCTGAATTCATAAAAAAAATCCTTCAGTAAAAAAAAAGATTGCAATTGGATTTTGTCGCAGGATGGTATTCCTACAACTACAACAGTTCCCTAAATGTAGACCGCGTTTGGAGTTTCAGGGTATGTCTACCACAACGTTTTTAATTGTGGCAGTATTAGGTACGTATATATTTATATTGTATGTGCAGGCCGTTTGCCACTTCTTCTTGAAAATGTCATTGACTTTGGTTGTCAATATAGTTCAGATACATACAGACACATGATGGGGATATTGTTAAAAAAATATGTATCTTGCTGCTGCCAAAGCAACGACTCACTTGTCTTTACAAGAAATATATTACCCGCTTGATACACCGGCGTGTAATATAGTACCCAAGATGACGAAAACAAACAAACTTATATTTGCGTTTTGGGTTTTGGCGGGAAATTTTTTTTTTCGTGTTTTTATTTGGATAGGTATAACGATAAATTTGTGTTTAATGGCGTCTACTTAAACCGGTCTTTATTTTGATGTAACCCACATTCAAATTAAAGTTCATTTACATAGAAAAATCGTAAAATTAAAAAAAACAAAAAATCATAATTTTTGGCGGGAAAATGGTCCCGACGTAAGGAAACAAAATAAAAAAAATATAATTTATGCAATCGAATACAATTTTTTTTTGGTGTTTCGAGTTTGTTATTTCGTATACAACACATTTAACCCATAAAACCCACTGTCTCCCTTATAAATTATTAAAGTAATACTTGTTAGACTACTTGAGAAATCGCGAAATTTTTTACTCAAGTGTCAAAAATGTTAGCTTACAATTTAAGTACATTAATTATAAATAAATGATACCGCTAGAAGCGTCTTGAAACGCTCTTGAGAGTAAATGGCTCAAACGGGTAAAAGTCAGGCGCCACTTCATATGCCGAAGCATAAACACCGCACTTATGTAACCTGACACCCGTTTTCCCGCCAAATTTGTAAACGCGAAAAACGGCCAGTGTATCAAGCGGTTACTACAGGACATTAACTTCCCCTATAACACAACTTGATTTGACGTTACACCTATTAGTACGACTAGTAGTACGACTCTTTGTTGAGTATTCTTTTAGAATTCTCAAATCTTTACTAGTGGTTCTACCGACACAAACTGTAATGCGCAAACATGATTGTGTTCTGGTTTGAAAGGCAATATATAAATAAAAATACAGGGTAAAGAAATTAATTGTTTCATACTTACAACGCTTCGGTGTTTTACCCACATCGTTCCTGTTTCCGTAACTTTATCTAATCTTTGTACAAAAAATTGCTATTACAGCCTATAATATAACTGTGTGATTTCAGCGTTCAGTCAAACTGACGTAATGGGCAACATTTATACATATTTTCAAATTTCGTCTTTGGAACGTCAACCATGAAATGAGCAAAGTGGTATTATATATAACTTCTCCATAATCGACGGTGCAATGGGATTAGATACAGGAAAATTTCAATTTGTTATTTCTAGGTTTCAGCTTAGTTGTTAAAAGAGCAAATATACCTATTTAACCTTATTAGTTTCATTGTAATCGAAACGGTTTATTGTATTGCCAATTGGCATCAGTGTATGAAAATTTGACAACACAAATCTGGTAACTGAGGTCTAACTAGACTATTTTACTATGATATCTAAAGACGACCTTTCAGAAATATATATATTAAGTTTCTACTTTAAAACTAATAGGCGTAAAGATGAAATTTCTTTGGTCTATTTTTGAAAAATCACCCTTAGATCATCACCTCACAACGATATTTGTAGAACTCCTTGGCAACTTTAAAACTGCTGATGCTATGATGACAACGCAGATATAAAAATGGTCAGCTAGTATGACACGGCTATTTAGTTCGACTAATTCTTTTAGTTGAACACTTTAAAAAGACATGACATACTTCTTGACATTCGAACATTACCCTCAGTACAAATTTTGACAGTTAACGATACAAAATCCCATATTGTTTGTAATCGACAGCAATGTTGCTTTGTAAGCAGCTGAACAAGAAGTACGTAAAGTATTAGGTAATGTCGCAAATCTATACTAATATTTAAAGCTGAAGATATTGTTTGTTTGTTTGTTTGAACGCTAGGATCTCGGGAAGTACTGGTCATTGAAAGAGTCTTTTTCTATTAGATAGTCCATTTATCGAGAAAGGCTTTATGCTATAGAACATAACGCTTTATCAATAGAAGGGGAGCATGAATCTAGAATGTAACAAAAACGGGGAAAAAAATCCTTTTTGAGAGTTTTCGTAGCGTGCTTTGACATGACAGCATGTGTTTAAGGTTGCGTCCACTTCAACTTATTTTTTTTCTTTTGGGTTCCATTCGGTAATGTCACCGTAATTTCGCCAATGTCCAAGATTGTGTCATTGAATATAAACCTTTGCTAATCAAATTTGTTTCTAAACCTGAGTTGATACGACCAATTTCCGATAGGTGGAGTAGCAGGTAGTTGAAGAGGTTTTTTGTTTGAAAGCGATATTCTCAGGAATGACTGAACCGATTTCAGTCATTATTTCACCGTTGGATATGTACGGGATCCCGATGAGTGCTATTTATGTACCATGGGCGAAGCCGGGGCGGACATCTAGTTTTAAATAAATTGAATGACAATCCAAAAAAAGACATTCAAGGCAAAAATTTTGTATTCAAATTAAGGGTAAACTTTAAAAAGTGAATTCTGTACTTTGCCTCATAACTGTAAGTTTTCAGTCACTTGTTTTATTAAACCAGAATGGTCTTAATCAGTTTCTAAAATGGCAATAAATAATTTTAGTAAATCTGTGGGGATACTCATATACTGAATTTCTGATACTACTACGTAAATCATTTGTTAAATTTAGCGTATACAATACCATCTTTGTAGTTTATTTTAAATTAGGTATTTAGCTTCGCTATCTGTTATTTTCATCATAGTTATTTTCAGTAAAAATATCAGTTTCCATGTATAAAAATACGCAACTATTTTGTAATTTGAGTCCAAACTGCTTAGTTTGAACTCAAAATTCAAATAAATTTAAAATTCAAAAAAAAAAAAAAACAGATGGTAAAATAATAATAAATACGTATATTATATCATGTAAAAACCCGTTTACACGATATTAATCTAAGTAATACTTTGTCTACATAAAGAAATAACATGAATTAAAATTAAAGTATTTATATTTGCTTCCGTTCTACTCTACATGTTCACACAGGTTAGCACTTACATATCGTTATACTGTTTTATCAGAACCACTGGATTAAATGTACAGAATGATATCTATTCACTTTATCTGCAACAAACCACAGTTGGCTTGTTTTACAACTGTTTAATTCAAATGAAATATTAATGAGTAATTAAATTAAAGACATCGCTTAGTGGTAACAATAGGTTTTTTTGAAGCTGTATCATGCATTTAATAGTGTTTCTACAGATATTATCTCGCTATTATGCCAGTTTGGTCAATTTTCTTAAAAGCTACCACGGGATTAATAATTACCATTGCATGTTAAATTATATCTTCGCTACTGAACTGTATTAATTCATTAATTTGCTCTATTGCGCTATAAAGAAAAGATTAATCGTCATGACTTAAAAAAAACCTATATTTAGGATACCGATCCAAATATTTGCTGTAGATACGTGATCTCTGATGTGATATCATGGCTACATTTCAAGAGTACAAGATGTTTAATTTACATTTTTCACTGAAATATCCAAGTCATTATGTCGTGTGAAAAAGCGTGGTTTTGGGAGCAAGCTTAAAGAAATAGCTACATTTTGAAATAAAAGATAACATACTAACAATTGTGATGATAATCAGACAAAATAAGTCGATATCCGTCTTATGAAAGGTTGATTCGCGTTTTTTTCTATATCGAAATTAAATTCAGTACGCCCATTAAAAAACCTTTAAAACATTGTTCCGTCCCGTTAAATTCACCTCAAACAGCTAATCGACCATTCACAAACTACAACAGACAAAATTAGCCTATCGCTAGTCAATACGGGGCGACGACAGCGCGCGCGCACCTCTCGGGTCAACGACCGGGCCGTTACGAGTAACGAGTTACGTAACAACGTAGCTTACGGCTACGATCGTAGCCCAGAGTTTTTGCACGGGATTACTTATGCAGGAAAAAATCACTACTGCCAAACACTAGCGTATCTATTTACAGAGTTGCTAAAGATTGGCAGACAGTGTAAAGACGCAGGTGTTTTATTGCGTAGATTGCCCTACGTTCTCTTCAGCGGGATATAGATTCTGTGTTGAATATGCAATCATAAAAGGAAATTTTAGAAGTCACTGGTACTTGCGATGAAAAAATATCAACAAATTAAAGATAATGCATATTGATTCAGCAGTTCTGTTAAACATCCATGTTGTGAACTAAGCCCTTTTCGTTTTAAACATACTATAAAATTTGATGACTCTTAAACACATCAGTACTTAACTACAAAAATAATTTAACCGCAGTTAATTGGTACTCAGAGCAGCTTACATAACTTTTGTTTCTGCCGTAACGTCGTGAAAGTTAATCTCGTGAAGAAAATATTAGGTTCCATGAAAGAGATCATGGACGTATAAAAAAGAGTTGGACGTAGTCTCGCTAAAACAAAAAACTGTGCCCATCGAGTCGGCCACATAATATGCACGTGTGCGCTGACACATACAGACTGACACGCAAACATCAGTGGGTCATCACACGCGCTATTTGTGTATATGTGTGCGTGTCAGCCTATCAGTGACAACCTGACAACGCGCACGTGCAAATGGTGCAGACTCTAGTGACACAGTTTTTGTTTTAGCGAGAGACTAAGCCCGACTTTTTTGCATGTCCATGGAAAGAGATCTTTTAAGGGCGTGCATCATGTGCTGACCCTCAGATTGACAATCTTCTTGACAGAAAAGGCTTAGTTTACGGAAAAATAAAGCAGGCTGCTACTGCTCATAGTAGATGTTGTCTTTATATAATAATATTACCGGTACTTGATAAGTGTATTACTGGTACTTGTAGTCTAGAAAAAATATTTTGTATAATAGTGGCACTTTTAAACACAAGTATGAGAAGTATACTAAAATACTAAAAAAGTATGAGAAGTGTTTTAATCACGTCCAAATTAGCCACGCACAATTTAAGTTGAATCGTTTCAACAATAAAGAAGTTTAATTCATAAATTCACACAAACTAGGAGATTAACAAGTTGATACACTAATAAGAATTATTATTTTAATTACACTACTGTAACAACATGTTACTAAGTTAATTAAAATGGCTTAATTTCGTGATACGAATCTAATTAATTTAGCTTTTGTCTATTTTCTGAGTGTTTTGTAAAATGTGTTGATTCAACTGAGTGTTTTATCTTAGTTGATCTTTTTTGGAGATGTTTATGGTTTATTTTTACTTGTACTTGTTTATACAACAATGGATACCTAGCTGACTGGCCTAGTGGCGCAATATATAGTAAATTTTGCAACAGAGGCGTGGGTCGTAGGATTGATTTCCACCTGATGATATATTTATTTGGATTTATTTGGGTATGTTATATGTATATTTTACAATTATTGTGAGTAATAATGTCAGCTTTCTATCTTTCATAATACAAGTTTTGCTAAGTTTATACTTTGTCGTTAAAATCACGATAAAAACAAAAGTAACGTAATGTAAAAATATTACTTCAATGAGTTCATACAATTTCAATTTCAAAAACATTAGCCAATTTGAATGGGCATGTTTGTGTGGGAAAGTTTCTTTCTTATTTACAATCTTAGGGCTTATACAAACCATGGTCAAAATATGGTTTATTATCAAGTATATTATATCTCTTATATCCAGATAAATATAAAAGAAACTTATATCCAGTACAGCTTTACGTTCAAGATCGACTAAGGGTACTTAATAATCACCCCAAAAGACTGAAAAAGAGGGTAGTTCAATGTATGCCCGTGAGAAACTTTTGTGTCAACTTTTGGCATTCGTCAATGTTTCCGTAACCGGAGCGTGTAACTGTTTTGAACCACGGAAAATATTTAATTAATAATACTATTGTCGTGAGCAAACCTTGCTGCCATAAAAAATAGGGTAACACAAATTAATGTTCTCTGTATTAGACTGAAGATAGCTTTTCTTCTTTATTGTTTATAATTAAAAAATAAAAAAAAAACGATGATCACTTCCATGGATTACAAAGAAAAAACATTGCTCTAGATAGCTCAGATAATGTAACTATAGACTATGCATATCAAATCTCTTCAAGCTAAGAGACTATTCTATTTGTATATTGGCGTAAACTGTTAGCCTAGTCAACATTTTTTTTTCAAAATGGATAAAAATTGTATTCGGATGCTTACCTAATTTTAACTAGCAACAACAGTTTAAGAGATTTAGCTTTAAATAAAAGTATTGACTCCATAAGATCTAATAAAAAAAAACCCAGTCGCGTCTACGCTTGTAACTCGAGCTATAACTTGAACATTAATCATTCATCCCTTTTATTAAGACACCCTGGACCAGCGACTCAAACTATTATGAGGATCAATAGCGGATACAATGGGATTGTAAAAGGGGGCTCATATTTTGATATTCACAAAAAAACTAACTCTTCCGCGGTCCCTCCAAAGTGAGGTTTACGCATTCTGCGTTGAAGGACTCAGGGTTAAGAGCGAAAATTCTTTGACAGGATATATATTGTTCAAAATGTCAAGAGAAAAAATCTGAATATTTTCTACGTGGAAAACTGAGCTGTATAGTATTGGAATAAAGATTAGATTTGCTGTGGCTGGGGAGAAGAAAGCTTTTACATCATCTAGTAACGTGTATTGATTGAAGAGACTCCCGTTAGGTTTTACATAATATCTGCGTCTCGCCGAGGGTGGGTATACATGGTTGGTTACACCTATATTTGCGACGCCGTTTATGGGTCTTTTGAACTCGTTGTTTTCTGAAACAAAGAAAATATCGGAATGAGATTTTTACAAATACTACAATAAAGTGTCTCTACGTGATAATTCACTCGGAAGAAACACGTTCGTAGTCCCAATAATAAATAATTGAAAAACTGAATCGATTCACCTACACAATTTGTGTAAAACACCTTTTTCTAATGAAAATATGTACATATTTTATTTTTTGACGTGACAACGTCTACATCGATGAACGCCGGACGGACGAAAAAGTGTCCCGTTATTTCCCGTTATGCTCTTTCTACGCTTGCGCCGCATCCATTAATGTTTTTTTATGACGTTGTCACGTTAAAAACTATCGTCCGTAAACCAGTCGACTTTACAGACTACCAATTTTTTTTTGAAAAGGAGAGAGCCAAGGTGTTAATCCACCGCGCTGGTCAAGCGTGAGTCAGCGAATGTCCGATATCCTCGAAAGATGTTTTACTTGAAACAAATTACTTTCTTTACGAAGCTTTCTTCATCGTTATGTACTTTTCACAATCATTGCTGATTGTTATCACGAAATCAGCACAAGTGAAACATAGAATCATACCTGAAAGCTAGAATCAAGTTAGACCAAACTACTTTAGTTAGTAATGAATTTTACGGTATCTATGCTATTTCTCTATATCTTTGAAGATGGTAGAGAAGAAAAGAACATTAATGGAAACAATAGAAAACAAAAGAGGGAAGATGTTGGGACATCTGATACGACACGACAACTTCATTAGAACAATAATGGAAGGTAAATTAGAAGGGGAGGAGGAATAGAGGTAGACCTAGGAGAAATTACATGAACCAAGTGAAGGAGAAAATAAATGTAGTGTCGTATCCGGAAGTTAAGGAGAAGGCGGAGTGTAGAAGTACATGGAAGGAACTCCACGGACAAGAACGTCGCTCTTAAATTATGAATGAATGAATGCTATGTCTACCTAATAAACCATAATATTGTCAATACGTCACAAGTATGTATATGTCACTACACTATGCTGCTATTACGTGTGTCGGGGATGTGAACTCACAAAATTTCACTCATCTTATAAGCGTCTAACGCGCAAGTATAGCTCCACGGTTACGTCGTTACTACGACGCTATGCTGAATACGCCGCTATTATTTTATTAAGGGGTATATTTAAAACAAAATGGTTTGATTTTGTTTGTTTTATTATGTGAAATAAAGAGTTTATCTACATTAGCATGCCAGTGATACGAACCCATAAGACTTTTCTTTACCAAAAAGTACTTTACTCGGCTAAATAACTTTTTAAATAAAAATTTCCGGCGTGATGTTGATTATTGGTCGGCTAGAGGGCGCTTCATTCGTCTGTTCCTATTTTTTACAGCCCCTTTATTTATTAGAGTGGAGATTGAAAGGGGACGTTATGGGTGAGATGATGTGTCGGTCCCCCTACGTATGATGGGATGCCAAATGTACAGTTATTACACGCAAATAGGATGCTGAGAATTATGTTGCGAGTTATAATCGTACTCGTGACGTACCTGTACAAGTATTAAGAGTATCGGAGATAGTAGTGAGCCTGCCTACTGGATTTAAGGTCGTGGATTCCATTGTTGGCTGGCTTAGTTGGTAGTAAGTCTGCCTGCGAAGCCGTGGGTCTTGGGTTCGATCCCCACACAGTGCAAATATTTGCGTGACGAATATTTGTACTTTGTCTGGGTGTTTTCTATGTAGGTATAATAAATATGTAATTAAAAATATTTAAGTATTATATTAGCTATTTGGCTTCCATATTACAAGCTTTGTTTAGTTTGGGGCTAGATGGTGATGTGTGTGAAATGTCTATCAATATATATATTTATAGTACAGTCATTAGTATAGGTAAATAAGGATATTTTTCGATTTTTAAGGTTCCATAGCCAAATAGCAAAATACGGGACCCTTATAGATTCATGTCATGTCTGTCTGTCTGTCTGTCCGGCCGTATGTCGCAGCCACTTTTCTCCGAAACTATAAGAACTATACTATTGAAACTTGGTAAGTAGATGTATTCTGTGAACCGTATTAAGATTTTCATACAAAAAATAGAAAAAAAACAATACATTTTGGAATACTCATACTTAAAACTGAAACTCAAAAAAAAACATCTAAATCATACGTGTGTGGGTTATCTATGGATATGTCTTTAAAAATGATATTGAGCTGAGAGAATGGTTTGCGCGAGAGACTCTTCCAAAGTGGTAAAATACGGGAGTATTGCGTATTATCCTCAGTAAAACGCGTTACTTTAGAGTACTCCGTCGTGATAGCAAATTATTACAGCATTGTCAATTAAACTAATTCTGCTGATAGCGATCATATTTTTGTAAAAAAAAATTCACAAATAAACATTTTCGAAACCACAAAATAGCTCTCCAGTTGGTAGAGCAAAAATAGAAGCTCATTCAGTTAATCCCATGATCTGGAAAATCAATACCGTTTCATTTTACGTATCCAAAGCGAGCTCTCCGCAAAATGTATGTAGCGAGGGTGTTTCCCCATAAAGTTCACATGTGTTCTGCGTACTGGCCGGTTAGAGCCGATTCGGCCGAAAAGACACAGTGACAAATCTTTTACCTTTTTTATGGAATACTTTTTCAAGGAATAGACTTAGACTAATATAACCTTTACTTGTAAACCATACCTATCTACATAAACTATACCTACCTGAAAGCATAAATGTAGTATATTGGTTAAAGCATAGGTACCGGAAAGCATTTCATATACTTGGTGTACTCTCTTGCTGAACGCAACGAGTACCTACGTTCTTTTATACAATATAATAATACTGCTATCTAAAATTGCCACCGTTCGCTGCTTTTCCGAAGCTATCTGTACCATGGAGCACTACAGTAAAAATAGGACGCAGATTTCGCTTAGAAGAGTTTCGGGCATTTAGTGATACATAGGCGTAAATAATGGTTATTATCATAACCTGATATCCTTGCTTCTTTGTCTATAAAGTTTAGATATGATAACTAGTACCTAGTATAATTTTTAAAGGAAATATTTTCATATAACCTTATGTACTGTAGTGCATGATGCAATATCACCACAGCCTATGAAATATTGATACTGTATAGTGTCGCACAATATAGTTCTTAATTAGGGTAAAACGCGGTGTAACTGGCCGCTGTTAGTAAGTAGCCACTAGTTACTACATTTGCATAAAATAAGAACTGCATTCATGTTACGTCATCTGTGATCCTGGATTAACATTACCTAATCCATAAACTTTCATAACAGTTCAAAATTTTTGCTGTACGGAAACTAGCGCCAAAATGGTCGATTATTTTCTAACAGTCGGCGTGAGTGTCTCGACACAAACGGTCAATTGTTAAGTAAATATTAACGGAACGGTTGGCGGAATATTTATTTTTTTATGTGCCTATACACGGCAAATGCGTAAAAATTGTGACTGTTGGATCGGATTAATGGTAAGGAACATTAATTTAAACCTTTACTTTATACAATACTATTGTAAGCTGCAATTAAATGGGTGGCCAGTAACAAGTTGTGTATTTAACACGTTTTTTAATAACTGGCCACCGGTGTCAGTTACTAGATATAAATCTAAAATGCTTGTATCCTCAAAAATAAGTCATATTTACTGCTATCACAAAGTGACTAATGCTATGTAAAAAAGATCACTTATTTCAACCTACGTTTTCCAGTAACTGGCATAGGTGGCCAGTTGTGTGGCCAGTTATTAATAGTTTATTTTATCTCATGCAGGTAGTCGTAAAATGTCCAAAAAAAGGCAATACACAAAGAAAGCGATAGATGATGCGCTTAATTTTATTAAAAACAACGAGGGCTCCATTAGACTGCCAGCAAAAAAGTTTAATGAGCCGAGAAGTAGCCTTCAATTCAGAATTCAGAACCCTAACACAAAGTTTAAGTCTGGACCTGATCCAGTGCTAACTGAAGCTGAAGAAAATGATTTATGCAACTTCATTATACAGACGTCAAAACGTGGATTCCCAAGGAAAAAAGACGACATTCAATTATGTGAACAAGATTTTTTGCGGGAGAATCCGAGACCCAATCCTTTTCTTGAAAACAACCCCGGAGATGTCTGGTTTAAAGCTTTCCTGAAACGTCATCCTAATATCTCGTTTCTAGCATCAAAAGGAGTAACAAATGCAAGTTCATGCGTTTCGGAAGCGGATATCACAAAATGGTTCCGAGAAATATTTAAATATATTGAAGACGAAGGCTTGGAAGAAGCAATTCGAGACCCAGCACGAGTTTTCAATGCCGATGAAACAGGGTTCAATATATGCCCAAAAACTGGAAAAGTGCTTGCCGAAAAGGGATGCAAAAAATGTTTATCAAATAGAAAAAGCTTCGGCAAAAGAAAACATAACGGTTTTATTCACATTTTCTGCAGCCGGAAAGATCTGCAATCCTATGATCATCTGCCTCTATAAAAGAATACCCGATCGAGTGTCACTGAGTGTGCCATCTGGTTGAAGAATAGGTCGCAGTGACTCAGGTTGGATGACAGCTGAAGTATTTTATGACTACATCACAAATTGGTTTTATAAACAATTGATCGATGACAATATTCCATTTCCGGTAATATTGTTTGTGGATGGACACAAAACCTATCTTACCATCCAAGTGTCCGAACTGTGTCGGAGCAAAGGGATTCATTTAATTGCACTGTATCCAAACGCTACGCGTATATTACAAACTGCAGACGTTGCAGCTTTTCGTCCTGTGAAGGTTGGGTGGAAAAAGGCACTACGAGATTGGTATACTGCCAAAAATTACCAAAAAAGTTTGACGAGTTAAGTTAAGACGAGAAAAGTTTGAGTACACTTTATTTAAGTGTCAGAGTTGACTTTTTGTTATTTTTTTCAATGAATTTTGATCATCAATTTTCATTGAATTGAATCATTGAATTTTTCAATTGATCATTTATAGTGTATTCATTAATGCAGATGTAAAAGTTTAAAAGAACCTGCTAGTCTCGTGATATCTCTCGTGATCTCAATATATGCAAACATTTGGGTATGATATATTATTTAAGTGTCAAGAATTGTTTTTTTGTTATTTTGTTCTATTAATAAATGAGAGTTTCTAGTTTATTGGTATTTTCAGATGTATAAAACAATTGCTAACTTAAATTATAATGGTGTTTAGTAAGTTTATGAGCTGTGGCTAGTAACTGATTTCGAAATTGCCAATTACTAAATTTCAGTGGTCAGTTACTACTTAAATATGACTTTTTTTGAAGATATTAAAATATTTGTGTCTGTACTATTTTTAATTTAATTTTTACTCCAGTAATACTTAAAGGAATATTTGCTAAGTAATTTAATGTTACAAACATTTACATACATAAACTTATGGTGAAAATATATAATTTTTAACTTTACATTCCGCTTAAGTGGCCAGTTATTAGGTGGTTTACCCTACTGTCCGATTTGATTTTCATTACATTTTTTTTCAAGCTTGTAGTAATTTCATTGATTTGATTTAGTGGATTTATGAGTATTTTGCAGCCGTATTTCAAAGACATCATAGCCTTAGCTTACGTAATCCAAAAACATATAATTTGAAACATGTGTGAAAACACTTCAAATACTAGTGTGGGAACATAAAAATGTGTAAGTTAAACTTCTAAATGTTAATTCAATAGAATTTAAGCATTGATTTTAGCTATTCCAGTGGTTCACTAGGTACACTAGTATTATAAATTAAGAGCCATTTTTATCAGGTCTACATGGTGGAACAAGCTCTCGATATTTTGATGCAGTTTTATGCTATGGTTATGATTAAATGAACGAACGGAAGCACTTTAAAAAAAAATTCTAATCACGAGGAAACATAACAAATTACACTATTTCTCAGTTTTTTGGGTCAATTACTGTTAGTCAAATATATTATACCTTGTACTGATAGATGAAATTACACAAAACTTTTTTTATATTGACATTACAGTATACAAATGGACCTCCAAGACAATGTAACATCCACAAAGAAACTACATGTATTCTTGCATTCTTGCGAATAAACTTTTTTTGGTTTAGTACTTATTCCCACACAACTCTACACATAGAACAAGAGTATAGATAAGTTGTGCCTAAGAGATAATTTACCCTAAACCAGTTAGCCTACTAGAACAGCCGCTACGATTACTCATACCTTTCAGTAGGTATCGTTCGAATAACGGACCGAGTATCGCAATTTGTGCTGGATTGTGGTACACCTCCATTACTGGACCATTTATTTGTTTACTTGAACTGTTTTACTATCCAATGAGGGTCTAATAAATGTACGGTTTAGTTTATAAATTGTCGATAAACTAATGAATAAGGTCAGAGTAAAGAATAATATAAAGGTAAAGTTGTGGTGGCCAGTTATGTGAATATAGGACGATTCCACTATTGTGATTTTGTAGGTTCGAATCCCATGCACACTTCTTAGTACATACTTTTCCAAGTGCAAGCATACACGTTTAGTACACCACTGGCTTTAATGGCGAAGAATAATGTTGTGAGGAAAAATGTTTGTTCGAAAAAAATATACATTTTTCGGAGAATATGGGAAATCCACCAACCCGAATTTGGACCTTAACTCTCTCTTTAAAGGAGAACACCTCGAGTCTCTGCAAGGGAAACAAAAGTAGGCTGTGAATGCATGAAAGGTCCCCCACTTTCCTAAACACTATGTTGTCTTCGTTTTTGCGTCAAAACTATGAAAAAAGTCCACATCCATTTTACGCAAAACAAAACAGCATTTGGTACGTGTTGAGCAAGTGTTGACTAAACGTTGAAATATAGAATTTTTTAATTTTGTTGCATCTCTGGATTCACACATCAATGGCTCATGTCAATGTGTATGTTACTGTTTTTATGCATGATTATTTTTTACATGTTATGTCAAAAATGTAATAAATTTATGAACGAGTTACTCATACCTACTAGTTTCCACTATTAATAAAATGTATAAGGCTAAGACTCCACAACAGCTAAGATGAGCCGGAGATGTCTGAAACGAAGACGAGAAGAGACGTTTTTCAGCTTGGGCGACTCCACCAAGCTATGTGAAGATGCGTACTGCTGCAGAGGCGGGTGGAGGGAGGGTGGCACCGCTAACTGCACGCTGCACGTCGTCGTCTGTGCCCATTTTTCGTCTGCGCTGCGCGTTGCCGTCAGCGAGGCACAGCTCACATCACTTCTTTCATCATGCCATTTAAATATAATAAGAGCACATCTCAACTTAGTGGTCTCCAGTGGAGCTGAGTGGAGACGAGATGTGAGCATAACGAAATTCTATTGGTTGTTAAAAACATCTCGTCTCCGCTTCGGTGGAGTCTCAGCCTAACTCAATGACGTTAAAGAAATACGTAGAAGCGCTATTGCAAAACATCGATGTTTATATCGATACAAGTTTGATAGTAGAAGCTGCGGCAATACAGTTTAAAAATGCCAATATTCTGCGGGGATGAAATATAGAGGCGATGAGAGCAAAGAGTAAAACTGCCGAAGTCACAAATGCTTAGAGTAGGTAAAATAATTTTAAAACAATGTTTTAAAAACTTTTTCTGAACAGTTCATTATTTCTTTAAATATCATTCATTATCAACAGGCATTTACAATAGACTAAAGAAATGGATATAAAAAACGTAAAATTTCTGTTGATCTAATTTGTGGGATACTGTGAAAAATATATTATTAGAATCAATAATTTAATGATAATGATACTAACCAATTGAAGGTGAATTAAGGCTTTGACTCTCTCTTTGTTTGACGATGCCTCGAAACCTAGCAGTAGGAACACAAAGTGGACAGCTTATGCTTTTATTATCACGGTTACTTCTGCTCTCATGAAGCATTTTACTGAACTCGGCAATTCGTACAATACACAAATTAAACATCCGAACGAATAAGCTGTGTTGAGCTAGAAATTGAAAGAAATAAAAAAAATGTGTGCACTTAAGACCGCACGGCAGAAGTGAAAACTACAGAATAGTACTTATATTTAAAGACTACTACTTAAATAATTTTAATAATTAAAAATAAAAATTATTTAGAAATATAAAATTAGTATATAGCTAGTAAGCACAGCAACACGAGAATAACTTGTGGCGAAATGGTTAGTGTCTATGGCTAAGAATAAATTTAAAAAAAATTACGCGATTCGGAAATACGGTTTGAATAGCAATTTTTTTAGTATTTGCTATTTATTTACTTTATAGGTATTTCATTTAAAATGCATATATATGTTGTGTTTAAAGTGTATGTGCAAATGCTGTGATGACAAGAACAAAATTAAAAATTTTGATTAACCCCCGACTACCTCGGATTTGTTATCTGTTCAACATTCTACTAGTCAAGCCCTTTCATTTGATACCCGTATTAAGAAAGTTGTGAAAAAATAAATGTATTTCGCCATTTTGTGGTAGCGGCCATCTTGGATTTGAAATTTGTTATAGTGCAATGTATTCTACTAGTCAAGCCCTTTCATTTGATACCCATATTGTGGTAGTAGTGAAAAAAATAATATAATTCGCCATTTTGTGGTGACGGCCATCTTGGATTTGAAATTTGTTGATATGTATTGTATTCTACTAGTCAAGCCCTTTCATTTGATACCCATATTGAGGTAGGTTGTGAAGAAAAATTTTGTCCGCCATTTTGTGGAGGCGGCCATCTTGAATTGATATTAACCAAACATAACTAAGAACATCCGCACGGATATCAACCTTCGAATAAAAAAAACCGCATTGAAATCGGCCCATCCGTTTGAGCTCTACGGTGCCACAGACAGACACACACACAGACAGACAGACAGACAGACAGACAGACAGACATCGACGTCAAACTTATAACACCCCTTTTTTTGGTCGGGGGTTAAAAATAGGTATCATTTTGTGTGTTTACGTAGTGTAAGTGCTGTGATAAAACAGTAATATGAGTATATTACATCACAAACTTTTTTACAATGGATCTGAAATGCGAATTTAATATTTCGTGACAAGTTCAATTAATAACATTAATGTGGTAAGTACTAGAAGTTAATGTCGATATAAAAAGATATAAATATAATAAACACACGCACACAGGGGCTGTATTTTCTTTCTCGCTCTGACGCGCTTGTTCACTGTATTTTGTTTCTCGCTCTAGCATTCCGAGTTTACCCGAAAAGCTATTATCATACCCGGTTTATTTCAATTTACAACTCACGAAAGTTCTGTCCTAGGCGCGCCCAAAGAAGTATTCATTTCAATAATGGAACATGTGTAACTTTTCCTTTATTGAATTTGCTTAGACAATTCGATTGAAGGACAATAATGTTTCCAGAGAAATAAGATATAAGATGTTTTATCTCTTAGCCCTACTGGGCTGGGCTATCTCTGGTTGATGCGCGCAGTGTGATGCTAGGAAATGATTTGGACTCTTAGGGTAGGATTTCATGGAGCGGTTTCAAACCGCGCCCGCGCGCGGGCGCGAACCGCGACGGGCGACGATTTTTTTTCAAAACTCACGAGACCGCTCATTGTAGCGGTTCGCGCCCGCGCGCGGGCGCGGTTTGAAACCGCGCGGACGTGCGGTTGGAAGTCAGTGCATAGCGTAGGGAGGGCGGTAGGGGCGGCCCGCTCGGGGCGGCACTTTTGAGGGGGTGGCAAATTTTAGATTAAATAATAATATATTTAAGGTCAGATTTTTCTGCCAGGGTAGGCATTTACGCTGCCTCGCGCGCTCTGATGTCCCGCTTTGTGCGGAATCGGTGCCACAGTGCAGATATAACACTAAATTATTGAATAAATTGAACTAAGTACTAGTTTAAACTTATTTTTTGTTCAAAATTTGTTGTTTATAATTGTGATAAGAGTTTTGTTTCTTTATAAACCAGGAAATATTTATCTACACTCGTAGGTATACTAAAATTAACCTTTTCTTTTTTTGACGCTTTAAGTTGAGACCGGCATTACCAATTCCATTCATTATTTAAAATGTTGCCTTATACTTCGTAGATTTGTCCAAAATAAAAAAAAAGTTGTGCAGAAACTTAATTAACGATACGGTTGCGTTAATGCCGATGATAGTGGATGAATATGATATGGTCTACGACGGCGTTTACTTCTCTAACAGAAACAAATTCACTCTCGACTCGAAAATCCCAAGGTTCGAACCATCACGAAAAACTCACTCTGGCAATGCGTTTCACAGCCTAATTAGTCCTTATTATTACAAAGGTGGAGATAAAACTCTTTGTTAGATTCTTTAATCTATGATGAACGATGTTATTTTTTCGAGCAACGAGTAACACGATAGAAAATCTTTAATTTAAAAAACCCGACTGCAAAAAATCAACACATAAAAAACATTATGTACTATGTGATGATACTTTGGCGATTGACACTAATCTAACAATATCTTAGTTATAAAAGTCCATCCAGGCGTTTGGAAGAAACGTGGGAATAAAGAAATTTACAAACATACCAGATACACTCGAAAACCATAATTCTTCTTTCAGTCGGATAAAATGGCAATAAAGGAAATAAATAATATTTTTTTATCGCAGCCGCAAATTAAGAAAAGCTTGTATTATCTGTAATCTGTACATGTATTTTATTCCACAAATTGTTTTAATTTCTTATTCTATGACGATTTCTGAGAAACTTTTTTTTGACTCCGACGATATTGATCAAGAACTTGTCAGAGTGAATCTCTACTCGTAGAGTCTTGCGGGAGGAGGCCACGAAATGTTTTGCGATAAGGCGTAAGAGCAAGATTAAAGTCGAAGCGTTCGAAACAGACTCTGGAAATGATGGAAGAAAAAGAAAGAAAGAAGTGGCAAATTGTATAGAAGACTAATGAGTACAATCAGCCCCTTGACATAGCGTTTGTGGGCTATGAGAAAGCATGACGGATAACTCAGTGAAAGTCTGGTTGGTCATGGAATCCCTACTGCGATGCCAAATTGACAGCCGAGAAGCCGAGATATATCGAGGTAATGAGATATTTGCATATCGCCGCAACTATGACTGTTCAAGTTCGAAACTCGCTGGATTAGACTGGACGTGACATTTATAATTACGGCAACAGGCGTATCTCACCAAACGATATCGTCGTAATGGCCGAAATCTATGTATGGCGGGGATCTACAAGAGATACTGATGGGCCTTGTTTACGCCTCCCAGCGCATCGGTCTCCAAATGAACCTATATAAAACCGTGCACCAGTTGAAAAGCGTGCTGTGAAACGAGCAATGGTTGGTGTTTTTCTGAGTGATCGTATACGAAACGAAGTCATCCGTCAGTGGACCAAAGTTATTGACATAGCTCAACGTATTAAAACAAGCGGAAGTTGACTGTGTCCTCGAGGTCAACCATAAGTTTAGCATGTTTCAGTAAAACTTGACATAACTGATGCGTTGGTAATGAAAAAGTCACTAAAATAAACACAGGTTTTTTACCTTAACCTTAAATCATACAAAAATGTTCCGCCAGGCATTAAAAACTCACTAGTTCTAGTGACAAAGTCAAATTAATTTAGCCATATTACATTATTTATTAAAACTAGTTCCCGTTATTTTCATGTGATGAAAAGTAGCTTATATGTAATCTATTATCTAATCTGCAATAAACTTATATTTTATTGCAGATAATAGATTACAAGCAAGCAAATACTTGATGTATTCGAGAGGTAGAAAAACCCTATCCAATTTTACAGAATAGCCTACAAACACTAAAAAGTACAAAAGTTAAAATAAAAAAACATCAAAAGTTACGTTTAAAATAACCGACTTCAAAACCACAAAAAGGCATTCAAAAGCGAAAAGTAAATTACTAAGGGCAGCACTATTTTGTTTCTCCCGCCCTCAACCGACTGCCAGAACATTGACTTATATAAGTATGGACCAGACCAACCGTACGAAAAAAAAAACACCGCATTGGCCCTTAAAACATTTTTAGGGCCAGTGTGACTCAGTTCACAGCGTTCAGTACGCGGAAGTGAACGAGTATTTGGTGGGCATTAAAATTCATAATTGTGTGCTAAAAGGTTGCAAAAACTACGACACAAAGAAAGATGGGATATGGTATCATCAGTAAGTATGTAATCTTAATTTCCGTTTGTTGCTGTTAGATTAATAGGCATATATTTTTAAAGTGATATTATTTTTCTACGGATTTCCACAAAATAACCGCCATTGAACGCGTGAAGTGGACGAAGTAGCCTTGTACAAACGTGATTTTTGTTGTTGTTTTATTGTTATCGAATTTAGTGCAAGTGATTTTGAATTTTGTGATTTAATAATATAACAAAACGTAATCCGTCTTATTCCAAAACACGGACTAATTATAGTACTGGAATTAAGCCAGATTTAAACCAAGTCTAAGCGTTATTACAAAACGAAGTTTTTCTTTAAGCCACGTACTATCTATGATCCTAAAGATTAACCATCGAACCCCTAGTTTAACTATGGACTTACTTCGGATCTGTCATTTTAAGGTTAGGACATCACTTGTTTCTTCCATATTTAACAATTTGAACTCTCGCAATAGGGATGTTAACACTAATCACACATTAATGTTTAATGTTAATTTTATGATAGTTTGCATTAATAGAATATCGAGAATCACATTATTATAATTTAATATTACGTAGTAAATTTATTATAAATGATTTTAAATCCTATATTTTTAATCTGTTGTCACGTGACTGGCTACACCAATATGAATTATTACGTCACCAGTCGCAAAACAAACTGTCAAAACTGATGAAACTGTTTACATTTCTGCTTTTTTATTATAGTTTGCGATCTAAGCGACAACAATTTTGATTGTTTGTATTCAAGTAATGATAAGAAAACACATAACCTGAACATACAGTCATGAATCGCGAACAGTATTTTGCGACTAGTGACGTCATGTCAGTTGTTAGTGTTTCAAAATGAGTCTAATATTGTATATTTACTCATTGAAAATACTAATATTTTGAAATTAAATGTATTTTTTTACGGTAAACAAGGGTCAATCTTCAAAATAAAAGCAGTTCCAAAAATTGTTAATATTGTTGTATAACGTTGGGCTATCTCAGGCTTAACCTTGGACTTAGGGTCAATTCACACCGAGACGCGACGCGACGCGACGATACTCAAAGAGGCCAATGATTTCGCGCTACCCCGCGCGTCGTCGCGAGACGCATCGCAACGTCGCGAGGCGCATCTTAAAATCGTAGTAGGACGACGCCTCGCTGCGCAGCGAGATGCCGCGAGGCGCAGCGGAACGTATCTACTAGCCGCGGGCGCCGCGCGGCCCCGCCCGCGCCTGTGTGATGTCTTCTTTTAATTTTATTTTTGTAAACTTCTTCCTCTTCCTCTTCTGCAAGAAGTCCGATTATAACAAGAACCCAGTCTATCATTATATTTTCAATCGAGCACTCGACCGAACTGCATCAATTCTAAACGAAGTCTGAACGGAAATAGTAGAGAAGTCGCCACAGCGGCCTCAGGCTGCGCTTCGCGGCGTCGCGCGGCACCGTGAGACGCAGCACCGCTCTTGCACGCCGCGCGTACCGGCGATGCACCGCTGCGTCACGATACGTCGCGCTACGCCGCGAGGCACCTCGAGGCGCAGTGCTGCGTGGTGCAACGTAATCTGAATTCTCACAATGTAATGTGTATCTTTTCGTGTAGTGAATAAAGTATATTCTGAGTCGCTCTATGAAAAATGTGCGCGCAGCGTCGCGCCGCGTCGCTTCTCGGTGTGAACTGACCCTTAAGTAGTCTTTGGATAGTCTGAGTTTTGTAATAGGAACCGTATCAAACCTGGATTAGTTAGTCCTGGTTTAAACCTGTACTACGAGTATCTTAGTTTTTTGGAATAAGGCTCAATAGGTTTAATCTACACTTAGGTTTGAGTACATTACAAAGAGAAAATATTCGTAAATACTTTCGAATTTTTGTTTTTGCATTGAATAGGATTCGAAACTAATGAACCGATTTGAAAAAAAAAATGAATGATACTCGTACATTAATAAAAATACTTTTTACTATGTTTATTATTGTATTTAAATATTTGAGAAACTATTTTGAATACCTATACATATGTAGTTCGTTTAGAGTTTATTGTAAAAAATTTATTCACATATATTATTCCAATTGCAAGTAAAAAAATTATGTATGAAATTACGTTTTTTTTTGTGCAATGCTATGCCGTCTTTTGTCGTCAACGCGGCACTAACGTAGTTCGTATGATTTACAGATCTCGCTGTTTTAGCTTGTATTAAGAAGTTTTCTAAAAAATGTATAGTAAGGCGCATCCTTCATTTTGAAATCATTGGCTGCAGACGGCTGCCGCGCCGTTGCGCGCGCAACCGCGCGGTCGCTACGCGGGCACCACGCGGCACCCGCGTAGCGACCGCGCGGTTGCGCGCGCAACGCGCGCGGTCGCCACGCGGGCGCCGCGCGGCACCCGCGTGGTAGCGCGGGCGTAAACCGCCTCGTGAGTTTTGAATTCAATTTTTACATACAAATCTGCATCCTACAGAAGACGCGGGCCCGCGCCCGCGCGCGGGCGCGGTTTGAAACCGCTCCGTGAAATCCTACCCTTAATGTCCCAATAGCTGCGTGTCACTGTGCTGTTAAAGGCAGACATGTTGCTTACGATCAGTTGTATGACATTCTCGTCTTGTCACTTTATCTATAAATTATATATAAAAATGTTTTATTGGTTTGTGTACGCTTCAGAAACTCAAAAAGTTCTGCACCGATCGAAACTGAAATTTTAAAATGATGTACATCTGCATCAAGGATTGTTTTTATCTAATTTTTGCATCACAATGTGCCACAGCGAAACGTGGCAGGGTACAGCTAGTACTATTTAAAAACGAACAACAAAGAAATATATAGTAGGTATCCCATCTACACAGCCTGCTTTGTCTATGCCCCATAACTGGATTAGCGGCGGGCAGTGCGCGTATCGGTGCAATATATCTTTTGGATTGAGCTTTTGGTGTATCATTCGCGAAATAATTCCCGGTTGCAAAGTGCACGCCGCCCCCGTAGGGTGCAATAGGGTGACGCGATGACGCGGCCAGTTTTGAGAAATATATTCCCACTAGTACCCCACGGTTACAACGTCTGATTTAAAAAACATCTTTTGAGGGTTGCTGCTTGATGTCAAATAACCTATCTATCTATAGTGAGATGAAATCTGTTTCATAAGTAGCAAAAAAACTAAGTGAACGTTTTATTTAATTTGAGTTTATGTATGTGTTGATTTACCTTACGAGTATCATAAACATACTCCAACCAATTGGTTTTCACAAGTACACAAATTATTTCAGATATTACAGACTAATTAACTATTCGGTAGAAATTAAAGATCTTTATACTTATAAATATCTCTGTCGGGCTATTTAAGAAGTGTTTAAGGACATATTTAATAAAAAACGTCTATTATTGTTTGAAAGAGTTTTTTTGGTGACAAATACCAGAAGCAATTGTTCTAGAAAATATAGTATTGTTATTCCCTTTTTAGTTTTATTGAACAAATAATTAATATATTATGTGACTTGTAAATGCTTTCTACCAATAAATTATCTGTATCTAATTAATGGATGCAGTATTGTGGCTCATCCATTTTACTACAATAATATGTTTAAAGTAATTCAATACTATCAAGTTTAGTTGGTTGAGATAAAAGCTTACTAAAAATGGAATAAGGAAAGTATCAAAGGGAAACTTGTTTGTTGGAAGATTCTCAACTTTTAGAAGAAAATAAAGTCCTCAAACCCCAATTGGCCAACGTGATAAACTATCACGAAGTAATCTCTCAAATTTCATGTCAAACGCCGAACCTTGTAATGAACTAAAGCAAAGAATAAAGGAAATGAAATTTGTTAAAAGAATATGAGCTAATGTGGACAAAGAATATAATTTCAGGAGTTATGAGACGTTGATGAGGGGGAATAAGACAAGATAAAAGAAGACTTTTTCAGTATTTTCAGGCGAGTTGTTTACTATCAGAAGCTTCTCTGGTTCATCCCGATATTCTTTATAAAAAAAACACTAAAAAAATACAACTATGTACCTTGGGGTAGTACAGATTTAATAAGCTTATTTGGACCTAATGATTCTCCAGTATCTTAACGTGTAGCAAAAAGCTTTGTATCATGATCCTTAAAAGTATAATGATACCTTTAAAGTATAATGATCTCTTTCGACAAGTTTAGATGAATATATACTGATTTTTTTGTGAGGTTATTGTAGGTTTTTTTGTACATTCTCATTATCATTTACATTGATATCATATACCAGCCCAACCTGGTCCAGCCTGGTCTTTTGGGACGATCCTTGAGTTCTCAAGTCCAACTCTCAGCGATTCCTCCTTTTCCTACATCATATAGTCGTATGATTTATGGGCTATGGTCTTCTAGTCTACCTCAGCGGTTCTGCATTTATATTCTGAAATCGTAAAAAGTTGCGCTGAAAACTTCAAATAGTAATACTAAAAGAATAGCTACATAAATACAGCGGTGATATGAACAGTGATACTAAGAGCATCACCGAGATACAAAGAGACGTCGATTTAAAGCGAACAGTCCGTCAATAAGTCTCGCCTCGGTCAGGGTTGGTAATTGACGGGGGGTGGGGATGGAGACTGCTAGGGCTGCCATTTACGTAACAATACATTTTGGGTACCGTCTTACGTAAACATTGAAACGCGGCAAAGCGACAACAATGCGATTTTTTTCTTAGTAATTTGTTAGATTTGTAATAAATTAAATATTTATTTTTGTTACTTATGATTGATCTAGGCGGGAGTACCTAAGCGCAACACTGTTTCTTTGAAGCCATGTGCGTAATGCCACTAACTTGAAAACGGTGAAGGAAAAGAAACCTAGAATCTTTCGATGTCATGCGTCGTCTATCAACTCGCAATGTACCAGCGTGGTGGATTATGTCCTTATCTCTCTCGAGAGAAGGCACCGAGTCCCAGGCGTGGAAACCGTCAGTGGGTTGGTTATGCATTTGGAATATTTTTTGTACATTTCATCTATTTATTGGGATATCACGGTTGTTCAGTATCCTCGTATGAATAATTACGAGATATTTACTCGTACCATTTCCTATGGTTAAAATGTTAATAAAGTCCGCAATATTACAATTATTATTATTATTACTAGCCTAGATTGTCCCACTGCAGGGCAAAGGCCTCTCTTCCCTCCTTCCAGATAGACCGATTTACGGGTTTGGTGGCCCAGTTTCTATCATGGGATTCTAGTTCGTCACGCCACCTTCGTCTGGGTCGACCCGGAGGTCGTTTAGATGTTGGACCCCAAGCAGTGATCATTTTTGCCCATTTATGTTCCGGCATTCGGCAAACATGCCCTGCCCAATCCCATTTTAATTGGCCACTTTTAAAGCAAACATCTGTGATTTTGGTTTAATTTGGTTTGGTGAATATTACAATGCAGTTTTTTTAAATTTTCATGCACCATGCTGCAAGGAAACTGACAGTTTGTGAGTTTACGAATTCTTTTGTTCAGTTTGTGAATTGGTACAATAGCATCTAATCACGGGCAGACAAATGAAACTACCATCTTTTCCCGTCTTTTGGACAATTACTACTGCTCCATTATACAACCTTTGTAAATGTCGAAAAAATATTAATATAAGATTCATTACATCATGATAATACAATAATAAACTTAATCAAGCAAAAATCAACCTATGGAAGTCAAACCTTACATTGGTAATTAGATTTTGTTTAACTGAAAAAAAAGTTATTTTTGTTTTTGTTTGTATTTTGTTATACCCTATAACGTATTTATGCGGGACTCCATTACCAAACCACGGTAAATATCTGTAAATCCATAATACCCTTAATTAATAATATTAGTTTTGTGAGTTAAAAAACAACCGTGATAGCTGAAGACCATGTTTGAAAGTCCTATCCAGTGGTAATTTATGTAAAGCATGTAATAAATATCCCTAAGTTATAAGTCAAAGGTATAAGTTAAGTTATAAGTAACGGACTTTTTTTCCAGTTAAACAAAATCTAATGACCTATGTAAGGTTTGACTTCCATTTGTTGATTTTTGCTTGATGAAGGTTTCAGCAAGAAAAAACAGACACGTAATTAGTTTCTCTAAGTATAAATAATTGTACCTACTCGTACCAAAGCAAAGACTTTAAAATTATTCTATTTTTAGATTATATAGTTTCTTGTACCAGAAACACTGTAACACTTATGTAGTGTAAACGGTACAACGAACGTTAAGTATGTAATTTATGAAAATAGCAAATTAAGGATTATTCTTTCCTGTTTTAATATCCTATTTTTAATTTTTCGATACATTTTTTTCATACAACACGATCTAACAACGAAACAAAGCTTGTACTATGATAACTAGTTAGCTGATAGAAATACCCATACGCAAATGACGTAGTCCCAAAGTCACCAGTAACATTTTGATTGAATCCACCTTTCCTTGACAACCCTAGCGTTAGGGCAGTTACGCAGCGCTTTCCCCTAAAACATTGTCATCTGAATTTGTGCCCGAAGTAAATAAGAATCCCGGGGAGTCCGGGGTGTCCCGGGGTCCTTACTTTAATCACACTGGAAGTGATAAGCAGTGACTTAGCTTTGTCTACAATATTAGTAAGAACCACGAAATATCCGTGGTAAGAAACGTTCTATTTGGATAGTATAGAACTCCACGAAAAATGAAGAAAGATCAAAATAAGAAAAAAGGATAAAAGGCATTTTGATAATGTTTCACTATTTTATGTATTATTTAATTTCTCATATTCATTAACTAGTGCATAAAGCCGCCAATAATAGTAGATTATTCACTAAGGGAGTGAAGCACTGTCTTGTGTCAGGGGCGTCATATTGGATTCGAGCGCAGCGAGGGACTCCAGTCAAGTCCCGAGCGAAGCAAGGGAGTTGTAGAGTTCCGAGTAAAGCGAGCAATGTGCGAGTATGATGTGAATTGGTACAATAGCATCTAATCGTTTACGACGTTTCATCTATGCTAATATTATAAAGTGTAGAGTTTGTTTGTTTGAATGTTAGGATCTCAGGAAGTACTGGTCCGAATTGAAAGATTATTTTTCTATTGGATAGTCCATTTATCGAGGAAGGCTATTATAGGCTATAGAACATAACGCTACTATTAATAGAAGCGGAGCATGAATCAAGAATGTAACTAAAACGGGGAAAAATATTCCTTTTTGAGAGTTTTCGTACCGTGCTTTGTACATGACAGCATCTGTCTACGATTGCGTCATTGAATGTAAGCCTTAGCAAATCAAATTTGGTTCTATATCTGAGTTGGTACGACCAATTTCCGACAGGTGGCATAGCAGGTAGCTAAAGAGGTTTTTTGTTTAAAAGCGATATTCTCAGAAATGACTGAACCGATTTCAGTCATTCTTTCACCGTTGGAAATGTACGGGAACCCAATGAGTGTTATGTAATGTATCATGGGCGAAGCCGGGGCGGACATCTAGTGACATATAATTGGACATTGTCGAGCGAAATATTTTCAAGATTTATTACTTATAACTTGTCACTGCACTGCGCTCGTCAACCATGGATATAAGATGATTTATTTCTATGCCCTGAAATTTGTCTGGAAACATAACCCTTCTAACCAGATTACATCGATATTTGCACTCTATTGCTTGGCGGTAGAATAACTAGCAAAGGTCTTACCCAGACAGACTCTTTTGTTTTTTCTTTACAGACACTATGGAAATGCTTGTATTTACTCTTTTAACAGACAATAGGTATTCAGTTTAAATTTTGTAGACTAGAATCAAGTCATAGTTGAACTTTGCAGAATGTAACAGTATGAATGTCTACTACTGTCCAGTTTATTCCACAGCGGCCTAATGGCGGCAGATTTATAGATTTTCTCTGGATGCCCCACGGAGCCCGGATTAAATTACGCTGGCCGTATTGGCCGGGCGTAATATTAGCGCCCCCATTTGTTTTCTTACTTCGGTTTCAACTGATTTCAATTGGTCACTTTGCTTGAAAGACCACGGTCGAATTACTTAGCGAAAGAGTTTCAGTTAATTGAAGTTGGAAATGTTCTTGCATGTTGTAGGTTTGATTTCTTATTGATTATAGGTATATGGTATAGCAACACCTCGCCTGATAATTACGTAACGATATGGTCTAGAATGGTGAGCGCTCATTGATCTTTTCAATCGATTTTCTCAAATCTCTTTGAAAACACCAAAATGACATTTTAGCCATCAGAGAATACCAACTAAGGCAAATCAATTCCATAATTCAGATGTTTTTGCTACGAAACTAAAGTGTCTTATAATATAAACTCTCACGAGTAATATTAATTAAATAACGATATATTTTTTTGAAGTTTGCAAGATAAGCTACAATATGAGTCATAGATTGGCAAAGGACTGAAGTAGATAAAAAAGAGACTTATTATAACCCCGGAGTGAAATAAAGAAGGATGTGGATGATGACGATGATGATAAGTTTATAAATATCGCAAAAACCTATTTACGAATGTAAATAAATGGTCTTTTCAAATAAGAAAGAGTATTGTATTATTGGTTTTATCAAAATGTGCAAATCACAAACAAACACAACAAAAGTATTATAAAAGTTAAGCGCAATCGCCTCTTTTTAAGTTCATTAAAGTTCTCAGAATTCAAAGATTTCTATAACTGAAACTGAACTTGAAACTTTAATTAGCTCAAAATTTTACCGAATTTTATTTATATTAAGCCATGAGAAAATGATAAGCATACTGATAAACCTCGTAATTCTCAGACTTTAAAATTATAGTTATCTAATTTTCAAACCTTCGTAAGTAATCTGTTGGATTTTAATAATAGTAGTATTCGCCCCCTCGCATCTACCTCACCCTCATCGGAGGAGGGGGGCACCCTCTTGTGATTTTTAAAATCCAGACGGGTTAAATCGGGAGCGTAGAGAGTGCTAGACTCCTAACCCCCGAAGTACTTGTATTCCGTAAGGTGATATTGATCTTATTGACAATAATTTTTATTATTAGCATATGCACTAAGCAGCCTTTTTTTTAGTTGTGGAAAATGCATTGACGCACCTTCGACCGTGTAGGGACACGGCAGGTGTGTCGGGGTCGACACCACTAAAAATGGTGTCCCTACCGACTAAAACCACTAAGCAGTCCTACAGCCCTACATATACCATTTACACATTACGCCACACGTAGGACTTGCAGCCTTCTCTCGCAAGGAGAGAGGCAAATCCATAATCCACTGCGCGGGCCAACTGCATATTATCAGGAAAATAAATTAACTCTTTATCGCACTTAATTTAAAAACATAAATCACTAATAATAAAACAAAGTAATGTAGCAAATGGCATCCTTATCACTAAAAGCGATCTCTTTATATATATATTATAATATATTATAATAAACCTCTGACATTTTTTTACATTTAGACATGTCAGTTTCCTCACGTTCTTTTCCTGGGCCATTTTTAAGTTAGGCAACTGTATATGGAAGATTACTAAGAGTCCAGTACCTCTGAGTATTATTCAGAATTCAAAATTTGAACCTACGGTCTCACTCATTAGAACTAACGAACGTTTTCACTATCAGACCACCGTCGCGTTTCATAATATTTAAACGACTATCAAATTAACACTAAAACGTTAAATGATAAACACTTAAGAATACTATTGTAAAAGATTTTTTCCTGTCATTTAAATGAGTAAATCATTTATTTTAGTGGTCGTTATAATTATGTTTACAGCTGCACGGCATCGCGTAAAAATTATACAGAGACATGTTGTTCTAACAGTAAACTAACTGCCGTATTTTTCATATTTACTCAAGGCGTACCCAGACAAAAACCAGTCAAATATTTGAGTAATGTTAAACCAATGGAGATAAATAAATAAATAATTGGTGGACAATTCACACATAACACCATCTGACCCCAAACTAAGCAAAGCTTGTACTATGGCGACCAGATAGCTGATATAATACTTATATAGTTTTAAATACATACTTATTATAAAAAGAAACACCCAGACACAGTGCAAACGTTTGAATTCATTACACAAATATTTACACTGGGTGGGAATCGAACCCACGACCTTCGGCTTCGCAGGCAGGGCAAAGTCAAAGTCAAAGTACTTCATTCATAAATGTACAATTTACACGTCAATTAATAAAAAATAAAAACAAAAGAAAGAGCATACAAATTGTATACATTTTCAAAGTTTAAAACTACTACTTTACTGTATTACAAAAATTATTGTACAGAAAACAGTCAAGCATTATACGAGTATAATGTCTTTATTGCAATTGTACTAACCTATGTCAAATTTATTTATTTACATTTCTATGGGAACTACTACCCACTAAGCCACGAGGCCAGTCGTTATAATATATATTAACGTTTGTGATATCAAAGTAACGCAATGAGACAACAGATTATTTTTGAAGTAGAAGGTGTTTTTCAACAACTACCTTTTTTCATTTATTTATTTATTTATTCAATGAGCACACAAAACAGAATGTAATTAGAGACTATATTATAATCATCATTGTCATATACTCATATTCATACATTTTTGTAACTTTGTTTAGGAAGTGCAATAAAGAATTTATCTATCCATCTATATTCGTGCAATATCATACTAATATTCTATAGGCAAACGCTTGTGTGTTTGTAATTTTAAATGCGTGTTTGTTACTACGTATTTCTGAAATGACTGAACGGAATTGAATGAAATGAATAGCCTAGTTAGTATATTGATTATCTAGATTGTCACATATTTCATGTTTTATCCCAATAACATTTCTGTCATAATATTTTATGGAACTTGATTTATATTTATTTTTTACTAAAAATAAAAACTGCTATTTATGAAAAATAATATACATTGATCGGTATGCAGTCTAAAACTGAGTTACTGTTAATACTGCGCATGATGTTTTACAATGTTACTGTTCGGTGGATTTTATGATTCAGTATTACAGTGTCAAGTCTTTAATTATGTCTAATTACATTCTTATTTGCTCATAACTTTACAAAATAATGGATATCGATATTGCAGTTCACCTTTGTATCATCAATTCATCATAAAATTTGTTTTAAGCTTAATATTGTTTCATTTGGTTCGTTTAATGTACTTTGTAAATTTCTATACAATTTGACTGGACTCAAAATTTTAACACGTATTGGCATATGACGTGGTCAAATGTTTAAAATGAGCCGACGCAAACAGGTATTAGAAAACTACAAAAGATGGCGTCTATCTGACACCTAACCTAATTAAATTTATTTAATCCAAATTTAAGTTTCTGCCAATCTAAATTGGGCTGATTTGCTTATATTTTGACAAATCACTAAACTGACAAGTTTGTTTCAATGTTTGTAGCTAAACATGTTTTAGGTTCGCTTTTTCATTCTTCATTTTACTTAGAAAGGCCAAAGAACGCTAAGCAAAGAACAACTAGTGGTACCCGTTTTAGTGTTATTACTTAAAATGAAGTAAATAAATAAATATGCACGAATGCAACACTAATAACCCACTACCGCCATCTAGCACGTTATTTGGAACTATTGTGTTTTTTTTTTCTGAAAACTCCTCTTAGGGATGTTCGGGACCTACTAACATGCAAAAGAAATAGCAATTGTCCAGTTTTATGTTTTTATCACTGTGGCTTAGAACTTCTGTCCCAATGACTGAGTCAAGACCATAATCTGCTTGATTACCATAATTGCTGGTAGATGAATGTCGCACCTCTATTAGCTCATTTGGCGCGAAAATCATAACTGACCTATTTATTGCCAATTTTTCTTTGATTTTGTTCTTAAGTTCTGAGGTCGTCACTCCATATGGCTACAGGGCGTCAACACACAAGGACTACAATTCCAATTTTACTGTACTCAAATACCTATGTTTTAATGGGTTTTTGACTAGGGTAAGTAACAAACCAAATTTTTGGAAATGGTGAGTGTGAAAACGATTCTTTTTCAATAGAAAAGGCGTTGATATAAGTACTTTAACGGAAATGGAATAAAAAAATGTTTCACTCCTTATTTCATCGAAATTTTGATAGAATCTTTTAAATAAAACCTCATAAATCAAGCCCTCAATCTCACGTAGCTATTACATCGCGGTACAGACACATTAATCATTTACAATTACGTTAAACGGCCCAAAGATCCAGTAGAGAAGACTACCACCGCATTGTGAATAGGTACTCAACTGACAGTGGACAAATACCAAAACTAGGTTAATCTTTTACCTCCCGCTTTGGAGGAGGTTGAGCATCACCCCACACAACCTCTCTTTCATCCCTTACTGAAACTGAAAAGGACAACCTCATATGTACCACTTTCAAAACGTACTATCAAAGCGTCTATCCCATTCAAATAAACTCTTACTACAAAACGTATAATGTCGGTTTTCACTTGCACCCTGAATTTTTTACCTTCGGAATTCAAAAAAGATTTATTTGATCAACACAATCTGTACTCTGTTTTACGTACAGTTGAGTTCGTTTTTGTCTATTTAACTGAAATAAATTCTAGATTTTTAGTATTATATTCATGTATTTGTTCCATCACGTCTGTGCCGAGATGAAAATGCCATGAAAAATCCGTCCTTTTCATCTTGATGGGATAGGATAGAGAGGGTGTGATATTACATTAAGTCACTGCGGATCGTACGTATTGCTACCATTTACTTTGTTTGCTGTAGAAGGTCTTAAGCACTGGAATTTTCGTATAAATCTAACTGAATTTTTGTTCACCTTCAGGAGTCCAGACGATCGTTGCTTCAATTGTAACGACTTTCAAACTTGCTCTTGTATATTACACTTGATTGCTATTTTCACAATAAAACCTTTTAATCTTAGTTTAGTGCACTGTATCTTTATATTTTGACATAGTATTTAACTTAGGATTTCATTTAGTTACGGTCTAAAATGCTGAAAAAATTATTGAAAAAAGTCATGATGGGTTGAATGTTGGGTTTCACAATTCATAGAGTTGGTGAGATCATAGGTTCGAATCCCACCTGCGCCTCTGAGTATTTTTTCAAGTGCAGATGTACAAGTTTACTCGTATCATCATCATTGGCTTTAACGGTAAAGGAAAATATCGTGAGGAATCCGCGTACCTATTCCAAGTGAGGTATCATTCGAGAACATGATCGTGTCAAACTCCAACCCACACTTGGGCATGTGATGGTTTATGACCTTGACCCCTCTACTTGTGAGAGAAGTCCCCGGGTCCCAGCAGTGGGAACATAAACTGAGCTGCCTATGTGATATATAATTTTTACAGGGAATAATCGAACTAAAGACAAATATCTGTCTTATTTTTCTTTAATTCCCGTAGCCTAAGTTTGTATAACGTCTCAAACATTCAATATTTCCGATTAGACTTTACTTATTACGGTAATTACATTTTTTGGAAATAAAAAATTGCTTTTAGCCACCGAAAAAAAATTACGTCTTGTATTTTCAGAACATAAATATAGGTACTTGTCAAAGATAGTTCGCAATTTCACTATTTTAAGCGCATGACGTGTTATACTTATAGCGTGTTATTTTTTGTTAAGTATAGTACCTGGGTGTCCGAGCTTTGCTCGGTTACTTAGATACATACTGTATTTCTAAAAAAAAAATGAACTTGAAAAAAGAACGCGGCCGGTTGGATTCGAACCCGGACCTACCATATTTCAACCACCCATCTTCCCGACTGAGCTAATATACTG
The DNA here is from genome assembly GCA_017562165.1 of Ectropis grisescens. NCBI lineage: Eukaryota > Metazoa > Arthropoda > Insecta > Lepidoptera > Geometridae > Ectropis > Ectropis grisescens. Next base: position 16,674,887 of record CM029775.1, on the reverse strand, counting down.
TCGTGCGCCGTCGCGAAATTTACCATCGCATTCTAATCTTTATGTAACAGTTTTTCGTTGTCTAAAAAATGCGCATAAAACGGCGTTTCTTTTAAATAAAACCTGGCTAGATCGATTTATCATACCCGAAACCCTCTGTATACATAATTTCATGAAAATCGTTCGAGCCGTTTCCGAGATTCAGATTCTATATATATATATACTTACAAGAATTGCTCGTTTAAAGGTATAAGATTATAACTGGCTGCATTACCTAAATTTCCTGGGCGTTGGTCTAAATAAATTTTCTGGGCGATGCTTATTAACACTAGATAGATACTAATATACATTACAAGTCATTACGTTGTCTCATGAATACATATTTTTGATACTGCTGCCCAATTGCTGTGCTGAATGCGTTTACATATCAGAGATTTATCGAAAATAATACATGAATAAAAAATTTACTACGCTCAACCGTCTGGCCACTCAAAATGAGTTGAGAAACGAATCAGAGAATAAAAAGTTAAAATTCCACAAACGGTATTGGTAGATATATTGAAATATTAAAACAGGTACTCTTCAACCTATAATTTGATTAAATTCAAGGTGGAAAGGAATAGAGATAAAGCATGATCCTCACTGAGGTACCGAGGTAACTCGAGCGTTGCTACTTTTTTACTTGAGGTAGCACGATTTTTCAAAAAGTTTTTTTTAATTAATTGATAAGTCTCAAAATAAATAAATAATTTGAATTAAAATAAATTTTCATTCGTTTTTTTATTAGAACAATAGGCAAGATTAACTAAACTAAAATTTGTTTTATATCCTACCTACATGTATTGGGATGCTTATGTCACCAGAAAATTTCAAGAATCGTTGGTTGATTGATCACTTCACTAGGTAGTTGATCAACATTCGGGAAATAATAAATGGTATTTGAAATGTATTATTTAACGTACTACGTATTTTAGTAAATTGAACAATTTATTGCGTATTGCCGTTAAATAATCCAACGATGGCAATGTGTGCGCTGATTGGTTCAACGACTCACGTGTTTTTTTTTACAACGGCTCACCTAGGATATATGTCGGTGTGCGTTGTTAAATTACCAAATTTTACTGTTTAGGTTACATAGGACAGATCCTACTCGGAGCACCCTAACTCCACCTAGTCTGGTGACTACTACCTCTAGAGTGTTTATAAAAAATGCGGGAGCCAGAAGCTCAAGGGAGGTTCTGAGTGGAGTGAGCCTTCTCATGCGAGGCCAAGCGTAGGGAGCTTAGAGGTGGTGAGCGAAACGAGCCGCTGTCCTCCGTAGTAGAGAGCAGGCCGAGGGTGGAGAAACAACACTCAGGGCTAACCGCAGAGCTTCTGGAGGGAGCCCATCCGGTGTCAAAAAGTGCACCAATATCAAGTTAGCGGCTTTCAAGTTTGGTGAGCCGTTGTAAAATAAACTTCTCACGGTTCACAGGTGGTCTCAGGAGGTAGACGCTAGGTAAGAACTCTGAATAAACATTTCCCAAATGGTATAATTAATGCCATAGACCAATTGACGAGTAATAGTGTACCGTTAAATAGTACGCTGCAACGATTGGCCCATTTGTGATTTTACTTGCGGCAAAATCGTAATTTATTAAATGACGGCCAGGCACCGTTAGTTGATCAATTAACATAAATTCAAAAATTCATAACAGATACATTTCAACGGCCGTTTGTTATTTTCAGAAAGTTGATCAAATTACTTAGTGAAGTAATCAACTCACGATTCTTGTTTTATTCTTGTGACACTTATACCATTGTCATATTTGTCATAAAGAAGATGTATTTTGTTAATGACTGTACAACTAGAATTCAGTCAATGACGACTATTGCCTGCCAAATACAATACATTTTTATAAGTCGGCATTAAAATAGCCTGTTTTCTGTTCTGGATCTCTTTTTAATCATGTTTACTGAGTTTTAAGTTTATGTAACAAACTAAATAATGTAAATATGTGTTCAACTTTCTGAAAATTCCTCAAAAATAGGTTAGCTCCACTTTAGTCATACAAACAGATGTATTGTGGAAAGTTTTCGAGAGTTTCCAGGTACACAAACTGGGTGTCGTGAATTCGAGAGTGAATAATTTTTTTTGAGTACTTTACTAATATACCTAGTTTATAAAGCTTTTGGTGCAACTGCCCCATATCCTGTTTTCTACAGCGTAGTGAAACATTTTGCCAGTTGTGCTTAGATCACATTTCACACTCTAAGCTCACGATGCTAACAAACGCCGCAGTAATGTGAATCAAGCTTAACTTAGATTCGGGAGAATCATTAGGTTTTGGGTCAGTAATGATCGGACGCGCATCGCAACTTTTGTTTGTTATGTTAGTGTGTTTAAAATGTTCAGGTATATTAAATGACTGTTGTAAATCGTCATCGGCAGACATCGAAATTCCTGGATCCCTCGGCTTTATTCCTGGATCTTTTGTTTTCGTTGCTTTGAACAAGTTAAATGTAGGCCTCGTTTCAACTTAAGCGAAGTCAATGTCAGAGTGATCTTGAGAGTTTGTTGCAGATATCGATCGATCACTTTTGAATTTAGTGTTGGAAGAATTTGTTGACTATAATCATGGACGTATAAAAAAAGTCGGTCGTAGTCTCGCTAAAACAAAAACTGTGTCCATCGAGTCGGCCACATAATATGCACGTGTGTGATGTCACATACAGGCTGACACGCACACATCAGTGGGTCATTACACGCGCTACTTGCATGTGCATGTCAGCCCTTTAGTAGCAACCTGACAACGCATACGTGCAAATGTGGCCGACTCTGGTGACACAGTTTTTGTTTTATAATGGATTGATTTATTTTGCTTAATTAAACACATGATTTGGATAAGGTATAAGTTTCTAAAGCGGCATGGTTAGTGCAAGTAGAGAACTTTCAAACTGAATTTTACCGCATGGTAATAGTTTGGAAACTATTCCAATGATATTTTTTTTTGTGAGCTTCCTTGTTTACCAAAAACACATTGCTTTGGTAATAAATAAATAAATAAAGTAAATATTTAAATAAATAAAGCAAATAACACTATTTATAAATTCCTTCCAATTTTCTTTTTGTAACAAGTTAAAATTCAATGCTCATATTTTAGCTGATATAAAAAAATATAATAGTAAATACATGGGTACTTATGATTCATATAAATATTCATCACACAAATGTTTGTCCTAGATGCAAACCAAACCAACAATCCATAGGCCAATGAGCAACCAACCAATGTCTTACTACCGGTTGAGCCATCCAATTGAATCTATCAACACAAAATATTCCATCGAAACATAAAAAACCATCTAAACATAAGTGTCATACTACCCACTTACCACTCTCAGACCAACTATTCTGAAGGAACGAGCCTAGTTCCAACATATTCTTCTCGTGCCCATATGAATGTCACATAAGCTTTATTGTCAAAAATGGTCAACCGCGGTTTATAAAGCGTTTCGGAGATGTGTGCATGTTTTGTTTAGGTGTGTAGCATTTGTCTTAGTTGTTGACAGGGATTTGTTGTGAGTTCAAGTTTACAAATGTGTGAAATATACGTTACCCTGCGCCTCGCAAAAAATGTAAAAAAGTTTCTTAGCAAGCCAAATATCTTGCGTCCTCCTATGGTTAAAAATCTTCAAAGATACCACTAAATATGCTTGTAATATCGGAGAGGTTTAGCAATATCTGAGTTCTTTATCTAATAAGTTTGTCCCTAGATCTATGTAGTAGTGGTATGAACCACTATAGGGAGGCGATCCTGCCACCCTGGCATCCAGCCAGTGGAAATAAGCTCATGCACTTTATATACTAACAACGTAAATTTTGTACTTACCAGTCTAAAACGAGTTTTGGTTTTATACATTTGACGTATTACACTGAAAAATTCTCGTAATTCGTTTTTATTTCACAAACGTTTACATTTACCACCTTGTATGTCGTAAGTTGGCATTAGCAATGCCCCGCGGTTGCAGCCGTGTCGTTCCCGATTTCGTAATTTTCCCAGGACGTAAAATAGCTTGTGTGTTCTTCTAGACTATCGTCCATCTATGAACCAAGTTCCATTCAGATATCTTGGTTTTGCTTGAGAGAGTAACATGCGTACAGGCATTCATTCATCTTCACAAATTTTCGCATCTATAATAGCAGGAGTTTTTTTTTCTAATTGCCGATTCTTGAAAGATTTCGATTTTAGCCATAAGACTGGTCCAGTGAGGTATTTCTATAATACGAGTACAAATATAAATGTGAAAAATATTTTATGCGCACTTTAATGTAGAAGATGTTGCCTCATATAAAGATGTTCTGTAGATACCTGTTGTCTTCGAAGTGTCTCAGCAAAATCTATCTATTCCATAAGAATCGTCTTTTCTTTTTAGGAATTAAAACCATTTTTAATATTTATGGGGGTCAAATTTAGTTACCCGTAATCATCTCTGGAAATCTAAAAAAGTTAATACTTGTAACTCCACAAAGGTCCAGACAACAAACTATGATAATTTTCTTACTAAAAACCTTAAAGATGCTATTTCTTGAGCACGTATAGGTACGCTTCCCTTTGTAATAATCTATGGAAATACAGTTGAGTTAATTTTCCTCGTCTGATTTTATCTGTTTATATATTTATGTCAAAAATACCTGCATTTTTATATCCATATAGCTTTAGTGTGTGTGAGCTTTAGGGCCTACTATGAGTGTGGGTTTCAGCATACATGTTTATATTCACCCTACTACTTCGTGTTTGTAGAATTTACAGAAGGGCTAAAAGAAAGAAACTGAACAAAAGTTTTTTTGGTAGGCCTTAAAATTATTTGAGCCTTCCAAGTTCACTTTTAAAACTTTAAAAGGAGCATCAGCTGAAATTTAAATCGGGCTTGACCGAGTGCATAAGAAGACCAACGACGAAATGCATAATAAGTTCATTAAAATGTGTAACAATCAAATTTTCATAATAAAAATTACAACAAAGTTTTAGTGATAATTCAAATAAATAACTATTTTACAAATGTCTTCGTCCAGAATAGGCAAATTATACACATAGTTACACAAACGGTAAGATATCGCCAGTACGAGTACGGCAAAGGCAATTTCTAGGACCCTGGCAGCTGGCCAGCAGAAATAAGCTCACCGCGACACTTCTATATCTCCAGTACATGCAGATACGTTTCATTTTCACATATTAAAAATTTTAACCAAGCGGTTTCATCTCAGCGTACGAGCTTTCCACAGCTAGGGCTGAAAGGCTTCTCTCACATGGAGAGAGTAGATTCCAACACGCTGGTCAAAACATGATTTTCTCGGGACACGACGGTGTTTAACGAAGTTTTTTTTGCAATTTTCTCTAACGGTGTTTGAAGAAAAAAATTACATCAGCGCTTGAAAAAATGCTCAAACACAGACTCTCTTTGAATGCATGAAATATTCTTCGCGTTCGCATCACTCCCATGCGTAATATGTAATACGTGTATATGTAGCTACATATACCAGTATGTAGCTGTATATTCGAATACTGGCAATACTGGCATGTTTTGTAGCTACATAGGTGACATTTTATATTAACATTATTGCTATTTGGTACTAAAATTCTAAGTTATAAGTTTTCATTTCAATCCGCATTTTTTTATATTTCATAATTGAATATTGCGACCGAAAATGTTCTCCCTTAATATCCTGTATTTTATGTGTCAGTACCACAGTTGTACAACTGTTTGCAAAGTACCCAATAAAAAACATAAAAATAAAATCTAAGTGAAATTGGTAAAGATTTTCTTAAGTATATGCCTGACGGAAACTGGGCATTTAAAAAAATACATTTTTCATTTACAGTTTATAGACCCGCCGTTCAATAAACTATCAATCTATTTATTCATATTTCATGTGTTTACAATTTTATTATAGACTAGCTGAACCCGCTACTTCGTTCGCGTAAGCAGATGTTACTGACTTATACATTAATTGGAAGTATCGTACGTCAAATATTTGGATAAGTAGTCATTGAAAAACCTTTGAGTTTGAGTGAATTTGTTTAACCACATAAAAAATTATTTAATTTTATCATCTTTATTTTTCTTTTTTTAAACAAAATCAAACATACTTAGTAAGGTTTCGTAGTATCGAACATAGCCGCAAGTGTTAAGTTTGTAGGATTTTTATAGGATACATTATGAAAAGTCTGAAGCTAATGTGCATGATCTGATTGATCTGATACCTACTTACCTATTTCTTTTTATCCGCAAGCTGTTTTCTAGCTGTTACCCGCGACTTCGCCGTAGTAAAATTTTGAACGAAGCCTGTGTGGAATCAAAATAATTAAAATTTTGAGTTTTAATGATATTCAAGCAAGTTGAACCCGTAAATCTGAACCAAGTCCTAGTGAAATGTTAATGAAATGAATTTAATTGTAGGTAACACAGAAAAAAATCAAGAACGAAAGAATCCAAATTTGGCATCATAATCCTTTTAGCAGCAAAAACTTATTAGTACAATTTAGAATACCAGTAACGCCACCTAGTGATGAGAGAAAAAATACATACCACAACAGCAAAAAATCGATTTAAATGGCCTTTAGTGCTTTTAGATTTAAACTGGCATTATCGCCGTCTAATGAGAATATTATGTTGCTTGTTATTTTGATTGTGAACGCAAATCACCTATATTATCTACGCCAAAACGGGTGCATATATTTTTCATTTTTGGCTTTTACCTTACCATCACATCAAGTTCCTTACGAAAATATATGCTTATATTAATATGGAGTTAAATGAAAATGTAGACTTATAAGCCCATGTGAAATTTTAGACTCTAAACTATATGTGTTTCGTATGTCAACCCATATCGTTGTGCCGTTTTGACGTGATAGTTAATATTTGTTTTCTTAGGGCCCATGCTTCTTTTCAGGTTGATAGGTAATAAATACATAAATGTGGTATTTCAGACTATGAGTTATTTCTGTTTCAATTTTCTACCAAATTTGCTTAGTCTTTCCTACGTCTTAGTGTTTCGAATTCCATCCAAATATGTTTAGCCGTTCCAACGTTGTCCTGTAAATATTATGAATGTCACTGTTTGGATGTTTGTTACGTAATACATAGAGTACTTATACATAGGCAATGTTTAGCCTATGTGTTCTTGCAGACTGTAATCTAAATCTATTTCAAATTTCAACCCGATCACTTGATACGTTCCGCCATGATTAAAGCGGCGATAGAAATACATCATCTGCGAAAATTTCAACTGTCTAGCTATCACCGTTCTTGAGATACAGCCTGGTGACAGACGGACGGACGGACGGGCGGATAGTGAAGTCTCAGTAATAGGGTCCCGTTTTTACCCTTTGTGTACGGAACCCTAACAACGGTCTGCTTCGGTCACCGAAGCTTGTTGAACACTACCTTTAAATTTTAAACAGTATTTGGATTGAAATAATACGTTTTCTAATAAGTTACGGCTGGTCTAGTAAGTTACAGCTGACCTAGTCGGGAGAACGGCGACTGTCGATCCGGAGACCCAGGTTCAAACCACGCGCACCACTATCTTTTCAGAGTCATGTTCGTAATGCCGTTAATTAAAACGGTGAAGGAAAACACCGTGAAGAAACCGAAATCTATCTATAATCTAAGTTCTAAGTCATATGTCATCCGCCAACCGACACTGGACCAGCGTGGTGGATTATAGCCTTGTCTCTCTCCTTGCGAGAGAAGGCCCCGACGCCCAGCAGTGGGAACATTTAATGGGTCAAATCTAAATTTAAATCTAAGCTGATTTTAGTTTTTTGTTGATATTTGAAAACTACCTCCCTGTTTTCGATATCTAAGATCACCTCTGAAGTATTTTCTACCAAACAAAAAAGGAATTATCAAAATCAACTAACAATTAGCGGAGTTATCGCGTAAAATAAAACCAAATAAAAAAACATGCAACCCGATTAAGAACATCCTCCTTGTTTGAAGTCGATTATAACCGAATGATGTTTGTTTTTCCACACAAAAATATATTTTTGACAATTATTTTGTCATCCAAGACGACGCGACCCGATCACGTGGGCACTTTCTAGAATCTAGATATTCTGTGCATCGTCTGTGATACACAGAATACTTAGAAGTTAGTATGTACCGAACGCGCCGCGCGTGTCGTTATTATTTAATGTTTGTGTAATTTCCGAACCAATAGACCGATATTGTTCAAATTTTGACGGGACAATATAAAAAATGTGTTCTTTCTAACAAAAAAAGAATTAATGAAATTAAACAACGCAAACATGAGTTACAACCAAATACACATTCTGACTTTCACCCCTGCCGCAAGAAAACCAATTAGAATTTGGGGATTAAAAGTAGCCTACAGCAATGTCCTTAGTATAAACTAAAATCATGCCAAGTTTCAGCTGAATTGAATCAGTAGTTTCGGCGTGATGCGTGATCCCTATACAGAAAGACAGACAGACAGACAGACAGACAGACAGACATGAAAGAAAAAAAATGCAGTTTCGCCATCAGTATCATATCATCAGTATCGACTATGGAGTGCCCCAAAAAAAAAATTTTCAAAATATCTTCAATGTACAGAATTCGACTCGTTACAGTTTTATTATAAGTATAGATTACAATTATAATTTCATCACAAAACCTAAATTCGTAGCTCTAAATAATATCAACAGACATTTTCCTCAAACATTTATTTACGTCACTCACAACCAGACTCCAGTGCTGTGTTATTTTTAACTGTAACATTTCAACGACCTTTTTGTCATCAATGTTTACATGAATTAAAATTAGAATTTAAATAATGACAAAAATCTCTTAGGTACTAATAATAAGAAAAAGTTTAGCCTAGGATAAAAGCTAACAACCTAGCAAGCTACTGGCAAACAACCAAACTGGTCTAATGTGGATTGGCGTATAACGCATGTCCTCTAAAAAAATCTTGTAACAAACCAGTTTCCTCACAATGTTTCACTTCACCTTTAAATGCAGTGTTGATGACAAGCTTGTAGAATAATGTATTTTCTCCGAAAAAACAAAAACCTTTTTACTATATTTTTTCTACGTTTAGGAATAATATATACGTAAATAGTACAATTGACATTTCCCTCTTTTGCAGATTTGTTGGAGCATCTGAGCCGGAGATGGAAGTAATTCAAACCAAAGTAACCTGGCAATAAGCCAGCCGCAGACGTCTTAGGGTTAAGCAGACAACTTGATGTCCTAGTCTACGAAATAAGTATACGGAATAGCTATTGTCTGGTAATGGAGTAAATACATTTTTGTGGTGTCTGTAAATAAAAATTGCAGAATCTGCTTGGGAAAGTACTCCACCTTTACCAGTTATTCTACCGCTAAACAGTAAAGTGAACACTATCACTGTGTTCCGGTTTGAAGGCCAATGTTTCCAAAGAAATTACGGGCAGGCTGTTATGGGCAGACATGTTGCTCACCTATCCATAAGGGTGCAGTTTCACTGAAGCGGAGCGGAGCAGAGTAGAGACGAGCTGTGCTATGATTCACTAATCTTGTTTTCAAGTCATGTGATTGGTGAATCGCGGCACAGATCGCCTCCACTCTGCTCCGCTCCGTCTCAGTGGAGCCGCGCCAAAAGCATCTAACCATCTAACGCGTACTTCCCACTCCGCTGCTCCACCCCCGCTCCGACGTAATACCGCTATATTAGCAAATCGGTGGAGAGAACTCACAAGAATTTCTTCTACCAAAAATCCTCAATGCAGCTAAACAGTTTTTCACTTAAAAAAAACAATTAGATATGTACTCGTACAATGTGACCATGGCACAAGTACAAGTTCTACCTACCACACTTGAGAGCGATGACGGTACTCATGATGATAATGGTACCTTGACGATTGGAACTGAGGTTCATAATTTAAATATTTAAAGGATCTTTTCCGTTTGATCTCGTACAATTGGATTTTACCTGGAAGTTGGTTTTAGATGTTTTCGTCATTCGAAAGATTTAGTGCCGTTTAGTCATTTTATTTTTCAGTGTACGTTCTTTGTTTGAATGAATAATGTCATTGATCCAAATAACAAGGTTGAAGGAAGTTTTTTACGGTAATTTATTTATTTAGGTCTACAAAATAAAATACGGTTAATAATAAATATAAATACGTTGTGTGATTTCGACCTTAACTGCATTCTTAACCATGTATTTACTTTTTACGTAGACAAAATGCATTTACGACATACATTATATTATCGACTCTCGTGGTGTCGATTCCGACATGCCCTGACCGTCCCCGTAAGCGTAATGGTATGCGTAAATGCATTTTGTCTACGTAAAACTATGTCCAATGTGCGTATGTGTATGTACAATGTCCATATCGACTAAAACTCCACGGAGTTCCACTTTTGCCGCATTTGGCGGGAACGCTGGAACGCTCTCGCACACTCGTACTTCTGCGAATGGCAGTTCGTTTCCCGAGCAGATTTCAGGGGCAACGCCCCATCACTGGCTCACCTGAACTCCAAAAGCCTTACCAAGACCACCTCAGGGACATGTAAGTGGGTGCTACATCTCACGTCTTCACGTCGTCTCCTTAAACTTCCCACGACGGGCCAGATGGTCGACGTCTTCGCCTACCTCCAGCAGCTGCAGAGGACAGGTAGATTGGCGCACCGCAATTCCGATGCTCATATTCCCCCGCATCCCTATCGAGGCTGTTCAACGTTGGCAATCACGCAAGGCAAAACAATTTAAATTTACAAAATTGTTCATTTTACGTCAATATTACTACAAATAATTAGTTAAAATAATCAAGATTGTTCATGGTTAAAGTATATCACAATACTATAAACAAATTAAGCACTATAACAATAATATAACCAAATTTAACCGTGCTAAAAAAAACCTCTCTATCTTTTGAGCTATTTACAAACGGTACACAAATACTCGACAGTAATAGTGAATTCTGTAACGTGAAGGTTTGAGTCAATAAGAAGTCACAAATAATGAAAATTATAGGAAAATGTCGAAAGCCAACTGTACCAAATAGTCAACTCTGTAGCCAAAATGTACCAACCACATCTTTAAAATAAGACGGTCAGAATAATTTGATATAGTAAAACCGATTTTGTAAATTATTGGCCGCAGTCCAGGCAAATACTAAAACAGTGCTCGTTCACGTGTGGCCTACGTATTAATCATAAACATTATTGAAATAAACTGTTTCTTTACACCCACAAGGACAAATAGGTGTAATTTTAATGCACTTTTATGTAATGACAAATAGCTATCTTTGAAGATGAAATTGTTTGCTAACATGTAAACGACAAAATGTGCCAACATTAACAATTGTATTCTGTAAACATACTACATTATAAAAATAAGTAAACCTTTAATAGTACAAAAAATTACTTCAAACATTTTGAAATAAAGTTTCAATTCCTTTCCTCTTGTTACAGAAGTTTTCATTTTACAGTACTGTTTGCACCTTTGGGATGGATCGGCTAAGTATCAACATATCGATCGAGGCGTACCACAAGGCTCATAGGCAAAGACACTCTAGTAAGAAAAAGACTTCAAGGTCTTGAATATCGTCGCAAAATTTCTAGCTTATCGGGTTTAATCGGATCCACTTCGGAGAGTGTGCGACTGATCTACATGATCTAATACCAGCTTGCCCTTTTACTAGCGTACTTCTCGTAACTCGAAGAAGCGGCACGTTTTCATGGTAGATATTCCAAAGACACAGACGAAGAGGTTTGACTCTACTTTTGTGATAAGAACGTCTAGGCTATGGCTTGAGTTGCCTGAGTGGGTTTTTCCCGATAGTTACAATCTTGGTGTCTTCAAATCGAGAGTGAATCAGGTTTTTCTAGGTAAACACGCTCCATCGTAGACCGCATCGTCGCTTAACATCAGGCGAGATGGCGGTCACGTGTAAACCTAATGAAGTTAAACCAATCCCGTTATTTTTTCGGGTTAAAAAGTAGCGTGTGTATTATTCCAAATTGTTATCTATGGATATACCTACCAAATCGCAAACATCTCTTCAAAAGTTTTTGCTGGAAAAGGTAACAAATCTCCATACCTACATGCAATCGTTCAGATTTATAATATTAGTAGTAGTAAAATATAATAAATGACGGTAGTTTATCTCAAAAAATTGCTGTGTTATAACAGTCAAAGTTTGTGTTAAGCAAATTGTCCAATTTAGTAAATTTGGATTCGTTGTGCAAAGTATTAAAATCTTTTTAAGGTGTTTTTCAAATAACAACTCAAATGGGCATGTCTATTTATCATTCCAAATTCTGTTTTGATGCGTACATTATGCCAGTAAGGCATTTTTCAATTTATTTCTCGTCACATTACAAAATTTTGCAACACACTAAAAATGTATCACACTGAAGTGGAGTACAAATATAATGTAATATGAAATACGATGTTTTTAAGACAAATACTACTTTGAATAAGCTTTATTACTAACGTGCAATTTCATTTTCTTCCAATATCTACATTTTAATGTAAACAGAGAGTTAAACCTCAAACATGAGAATTATTTGGCGTCATTACTTGTGGTTCATACCTTTTAGAGCCATAAAAATTAAAATGTGACTTAATTAAATAAATAAAAATTAGCATTTGTTATTTACCCTGATAATATTACCAAATATTAATATTCTTATTCTTATTATTCTTATTCGAGCGGATTATTTTGAAATTTTAATTTTACTTTTGTGAGTTTTGGTTAACCAAATTGTTCTTTGTTTTCTTTATTTGTTCATGGTTTGCATAAACATTTTGATTAAATATAATTATATTTATTGATTTGCGTGTGGTTTTAAGTGTCCTTACTGTTTTATACGGTTTAGTGGTTCATAACGCACGCAAACGCTTTCGGCATGCGTGGTTGAAATTTGAAAGTTGAAAATCGCGCTTCTGAGGAAGCCAAAGGCAATTCAAATCAAATTTTTAGCAATATTGTAAATTTCTGAAACGGAATTCATGCAAATGACGAATGGGATCATTTGGTATGAATACTTAATGTGGGAATGTTATTCTGGCTATTTTAAATATGCCTTTGCAAAAATATAAGAATTTTACGTTAGGAATAATTTTGAAAAATTACTATTCCATTCGTCTTTTGTTCGATATAGGTTACTTTATCCTAAAATAGGTGCAATATTGTATGTATAAAGTATAAATCTAATATTCAAAGATTCTAATAAAAGACTTTGTAATTATTTGATAACACTTCAGTGCCTACGTTTATTCGTAAAAAATACATACTAAAATGTGTTATGTGTTCAAATCCCGAAAGTTTGAAAACAATATGCGTTACCTAAATAAAAGTTAACTATTTATGATATTATTTCTCAACTCATAATCCATCACGCTGGCTAAGGGCGAATTGGCGGATGATGAATATATAGGTAGGTACGTGTCCTCGAAAGAGCATTCTTTTTTGAAACAAGACGGTTTCCTCACGATGTTTTCCTTCCGCGTCAAAGCTAGTGGTGATAATAACTTGTAAATCAGCACTTCGAAAAATACAGGAAGGTGCGAGCGGGATTCCAACCTATACACAACGAGCACAGTGCAATGCTAGGTAATAATTTGGACTCATGTTCCAATAGCTGCGTGTCACTGTGCTGTGGTGTGGCAGGCATGTTGCTTACGATCAGGCACATGTCCTGCTTGTCTCGTCAGTCTTTATTAAAAAAAAAGCACCGCGTATATATTTCCGTTTCAGTAGATTTCCCGTGATTAAATGAAGCTTTTGCTTTATTATTATTACAGACTATGACCGAACGTGGATCGAACTATGTATATTCCATATTATTTCAACTCGATCCGTTCAGCCGTTCCGACGCGATTGAGCAACAAACATCCAAACTTCCATGTTTACAATATTAGTGGAATTTTCATGATGTCATTGGCCGAACATAAAAAGACCGAAGTCAAAACGTAATGCGACCATAAACTTTTCCAAGCAATTCCCACCCCATCAAGAACTGTTTTCTTATGATGAATTCATCTGAGAAACCGACGTTTGTAACTCAATTTTGCTGAAGCCGATAAAAGCTGAATTATTTTCTCTCGCAGACAGGCAATGCTCTGTAGATGCCACTACTGTACAGACTACGACTACATACTACTCGAATTACCAAAACGTTGTATTTACAAATGGCTTAGACGTCGAACTGAAATCTTCTATAAGAGGCTTTCGATTCAACTGTGGATTCGCGTTAGTAGAGCCCTCAGACAATTGAAAAGATCTATCAGACTTATTTTTTTCTACGAATACGTCCTCTATCGAATGATACAGTGGTAAACAATTACGTGACTGTCATGTCACAGACTATATAAGTTTTAAATGGTCACTTACAGATTTTGTGTAGTTGTAATATTCTGAAAGTACTTAATAGGAAATAAATTTTCTATCTTTTTAAAAACGGAACCAAAATAAGTAGTAATTGTAATGGTAGGACTTTGCTCTGAGTCGGACTGGGAAACTATCAAACTTTTGCCAGTTATTCTGCCGCCAAGTAGTCATGTGAAAACATTACTGTATTCAGATTTTAATAATAATGTTGCCAGAGTTACTATAGGGCAAAAGAGATAAATCCCGGGCCACTCTCATGATACACCACTCAGCTATATCCTCACAATTTTTCTCCATACACTGCCTGCAGCCTTTTTTTTTTACTTTTATAGGTTTAAACTTGACCGCCATCTCTCTTCATGTTAAGCGACGATGCAGTCTACGATGGAGCGTGTTTACCTAGAATAAACCGATTGACTCTCGATTTGAAGACATAAAAGTTGTAACCATCGGGGAAACCCCACTCAGGCAACGTATTCCACAACCTAGACGTTCTTATCACAAAAAGTAGAGTTAGACCTCTTCGTTCATGACTTTGGATCATCAACCATAAAACGATGTCGCTTTTTCGAGCTACGAGCATTCCGATAGAAAAAAGGGCAAGGTGGTATTAGATCGTGCAAATCAGCACACTCTCCAAAGTGTATCCGATAAAGAACCCCCTTTTTTTGAAGTCAGTAAAAAATTCGACAGGCAAGCAATTTTTACAGCAAGCCTTACGTATAGTATCACTCTATGTTTATGTTAAAATGTCTAATAGTTTTTGCCGCAAGTATTTTCAATCTTGAAGTTTCAAAGATGTTGGTATGTTCCAAATTTCATACAAATCCCTTCTGTAGCTTTTCGTGATAGAGCAGCAAACATCCATACATTTGTACTCAGAAACTATCGCATTAATAAATATTTGCTTTTCTTTTTTAGGTTACTAGGTATAACCCTGAAATAAAAAATTGGTCTACTTTCCAGGTATTTTTTAACTTTTATAAGTTCACACTTACCCAACATCTCGCCTGATGTTAAACGACGAATTTATTTAGGTATTCTTTACATTTGCAAGTAAGTAAAGCTCTGGGCTTAAGTGAAGTGTTTTGTAATTACATAAGTTACCGCAATGTTAAAAACTTAAAAATCCTAATCTTGTCTTTAAAACTTGTCTCTTTAAACAAGTGTAGTTTAACGTCTAAAACATATAACATTTTAAAAAATTACGCTCAAAAATTTTAGCAAAGTATTATTGAGAATACTAAACTTGTAGTAGAGTACGTTAGTACGTAACAGGTTTTTGACCCATGACAGCCTTGAGTAAATGTTTGGTAAACTATTATGCCGTAATATAATGGTTATATTACGGAAACCTTTATCACTTTGATTCATTATGAGTTTTATTTACTTAATTTATTACGTTATTTTGTGTTATGAGTTATGATACGCTTAATATTACTATTTATTTTATTTTATGTAATAAATTTGAACTAATTTAATTATTCACATTTCTCCACGTTTTACTGAATCTAATGTCATGCGATAAAGCTCTCCATTATTTGTTATGATGTCATAACTATCACGTGTAAGTGACGTAATCAATTCACTATCAAATTTAGCCAATAAACGCTTCCCTCGATCGGCATTCGATACATCGATACGCATTTATAACTCGATATAAACACCGACAACATCGATTGAAACCGTTCCGGTACTTTACGACTTTATTTCGGGCGAGAATGTTTTCTTTGACTGCGTCAGTTACCAACCCATTCATTTCAATAGCAGAATCGAAGAGCTACCGTAGTAAATTACACACAATATTGGCCACTTTATAGCGGATAGTTTTAGTTCGTAAGTTTGACCCGGTGTCGATATAAGTTTGTTACTGTAGCTTGCGACCAGCGTGTATCGGATAAATATTAATAAAGCGGGGCGGCCTCGTTTCTGGGAAGTTGGGAGGATCTTATTATAACCGCAATAGCACCTATAATTAGCAGCATTCAAATTACTCCTGGCGTACGTGTTGCGCCAGATCGATGTTACGTGCCGCTACTCTGTTTTAGAATGATTTGATTAATTCTATTCGATTTTGGGACGTATTATTTTCCTCGTCGATAACGATATAAGCATCTCTAATTTGGATCCTTTGCATGCTCGAGTTTTGCACAATAATGGGTCTATTTTGAATCTAATCGTAAGCATGCATCTTTGTTTTTTTTAATGACGTAGAGCTTCTATTATCCACACTATACTACAATAGACAGGTTTTCTATGATGCTCGGTATGTTAAAATTTGTTTCAATAATAATTTTATTTTGGTTTTGTGTTAAAGTATTTCGCCTTAAATCACAGCTTTGCCAAGTTATATACAAAATGATGATCATTGATAAATTTACTATAAGTAGAAACTCTAATCAATTAATTGCAGTTGTTTAATTTAATGTAAGTATTTATAGTACTTCTTAGGTAGCTTCAGCGAAAAAAATAATAATATTGTCAATTCGGATTTTTATGATTGTTTGGGTTTTAATAATCGAAGCTTATGAAGCTCTGCAAGATTCGCAGTTTCATAAAATTAAATGAGTTATAAAAATTTCGAAGATTTCACTCACGCAATTGAAACATTTTGGTACTGACGCAGACAAGGTGACCATAATACCTGGAGATAAGTATACCGTCCGGACAATAGGTCTCGTTTTACTAATAAACTTTCCACTTTATTCTCGACCGAATCGAAGGAGTAAGTAAAAACAAAAGAATGAGTCAGTGGATTGGAGCCAACGACCTTTCTGTCGGGGTGATCTTTTTGAGATTCCCGAATAATTGTCGACGAGTAAGGTGGCGACTGCCCGACTAAAATAACTATGGGTACAATTTTTAAAACGCTCGTGTCTGTTTATGGTAGAGTAAACAAATCATATTTCTTAGGTTTTGCCACAATCTGTACCGTTTGTATTGTTGAAAATGATTTATTTTAAATAAAGATTGACAATACGAGCAGGAAATGTATTACTGTATATATGAATAATGTATGCTTACCTGATGGTAAGCAACATGCCTACCACATAACAGCACAGTGACACGCAGCTATTGGAACATGAAGAGTCCAAATCATTACCTAGCACTGCACTACGCTCGTCACCCAGAGATCTAAGATGTTATATTATCTCTAAGCCCTGCAATTTATCTTGAAACGTATGACAAAATTATACATTTCCAACAATATAGGTGACACAGCTAGACTGTGACATAGGTATCCGATAGATTATTTATTTTTTGTGTCTTTAAGTTGAGAGTGAATCGGTTTTATTTAGGTAAACAAATAATAAATATGTTCCATCGTGAAGTGAATAGTAAGCAAGCAGTAGTAGTAGCATAACATTAAACCAAGTTTAAAAACTTATCAATATGTAAAAGAAAGAAAATCAATGATGAATAATTAATAATGAATAGATAGATAAGAATAGATAGGATGGAAATATGAGTCAAATTAGAAAAAATCTAGTTAAATGGCATGTGTAATAAAATATAAATAAATAGATGAATTGCAAAATAAAAACATTCTAATTATTCAGTTAGCTAAACACATGATAACTAATTAAAATTATATTTATTTAACGCAAGGTAAAAAAAACTTTAGAATGTTTATCCTATGAGAGTGTTTCTGATTCATTCATCATACAACCAATCATTTCCAAATTGGAAGTATGAGCTCAGATTTTACTCAGTAGGTAAGCATACTTTGGCATAGAGTATATTCGTATCAATTTATAAATGGCATGCCAACTTTTCCGTTTATATTAAATAAACTATCTATTTAGAGATTTTGATATGAAAACTAAACTATCTTTTCATATGAAAATATTTTTTAAATGTAGACAATCTGCAAAATGGCAAGAGTTTGCTACCAGTTATTCATATCTCAAACGCCAAAGCTGTGGACGATGTTAAATACAATTTTAGGACATTCGTTACTAATTGTTACCACAATGCGACTATTTCGCACTTTGTTTATATTACGTAATGTTATATTCACATGTGACAAAGACAAAACCTACGCTAATAAGCTGTAAGCATACAATTCGTAGAACATAGTGTAACCTACTCGAGTGATTACAAAATCGAACCCAAACTACGAGTGAGCCCACGCGACTTGAATTGGTTTTATTTGTGTATTGATTAATTAACTTATTTGTTTGGTGTCATAGACTCGGCTGTTACTACAGGTCCTACTTTAAATAACAGTTTATTCAATGAATTTTGGCAAAAAACAATCTTAAATATCTTTTTCGTCGGACGATTATACATACTTAGAAAGATTTTGATAAATGAGGTCGTTGATACTGTATTATTGTTATTTGAATTGGTCGAGCGCGCTTAGGTACATCGAGGCGTTTTAGTAATAAATATGAAAGTGTAATGTAGAGGAGCATGAAACCACTTTGAATGCTGAACCCGTACTGAACTACAAACACGGGATACGGGTGTGTGAGTGGGGGGGAGCACACACTCAACCCACCGTGGGAAAGCCTGCTTCTACGGGCAACATCAAGCCTTCATTTGTTATTTTGATGCGAATTCTTTAACACTTTACTTCGATCCGTTCGATGGTCTACTGTTTTAATGAGCTTCACTCGATATACAAGTACACATACTTGTTATTTTAGAAGTCATTAACTCGTCAATTGTTTTGTATAACAATTGCAAAAACAAACAGATATCTGATCTCTAAATGACATTAAGGTTCAAAGTTATTGAAACAAAATCAAATTAACTGAGCGTTGTTGACCGCTGCCGAGATGGATTCACTCGGATAATGATATTCTGCGAATTACTCCGTGTTTATAACCATAATGCCTCGGTTCGTGGTGTGTCCGAATCGAGGTTGCACACAAGCGCAGACCAACGTTATGCCTTCATAGCAACAACGAACTGTAACCGGACCAAGCGCATCTGACCTTTGGGATACCATCTGTTTCCACCGTTTTAGTGGCGGGTGGGTGCGATTGCGGGGGAAATGGGGGGTCTACGGACGCTGGCCGTTGCCTCGGCAGACGTCACTCGCACACATTGTTACGCGCGCACACACGTACACGTGACCGTGGCATTCCATCGACGCACACATACAGCGAACCTTATTAAAACGAGACGCGAATCGACGACTTATCGGGCAATTAGTCGTGGCTTTCGTCAGATATTCCGTCGTATGCATTTCATTTACGCTATACATTGACATACAGTTACAAATATTCAGACTAAAAAAAATACTCCACAATTATTTTCTACATCGACCTCATTTGTCGGGTCAATGTACAGCTATAAAATAATTATTATGTAAAAATATTGGAAATCAAATCTTTTACAGATATGAAAAGGAAGATAATAAATACAGTTTTTACTTTTATTAACATAATTATTGGTATTCCCAAAAATTGGTCTAAAAGTATTGTGTATAAACCAAAAGCAGCAATGTAAATCGTGTATAGCGATGCAGCTACTACGAGTTCTCGATCGAGTTTCATTGTAAGGTCGAGTCGGAGTCGGCACGCGCTGAGGACGCACTGCGCAAGTGCCTCTGATAACAACTCGCTCGCGAATTATTCACGAGCTGTCAACTTATGAATTATTATACTGTTAACAACACTGCGTTTATGTTAAACCGTATTATGCTGCGTTAATTGGACTTAGTTAAGCCTTTCGTTGAGATTTCATAAATTAAACCTTATTTGTCTAAAGTATTATTTGATATTTGTTAGAACTAGACGAACTTTTAGAAACAATTTTTTTATTACTCTTAATAACAAACAACAAAACACATATATTTATCAAATACACATCAAATATCAATGATAATAAATTTTACAAATTTGTTATTCGACACATAACTATAAAACCTACTCAATATGTCAAATTATAACAAATATCGTTTCGCCTAATAGAATCGTCAAATTATGCATAGAATTTAGACCCTCCTACGGAACCGCCTCTTGTGGTTGATGAAGACATCGCTATAAATAACAAAAACTGGCATAAAACCTGCTTCGATGACAATCAGTGATATATAGCGTTTTAATTGAAAACTGCATTACATAACGAGTTTGAGATCGGTTGACACTTTTGTTCCACGAAGGGAATAGATAATATCTACAGCAATATTACAAACATTTAGTGGTAGCACTCTTTGCAGAGTCCTTCTGGGAAAGTACCGCACCTGTGCTAGTTATTCTACCGCTAAGCAATAATGTGTAAGCATTACTGTGTTCCGGTTTGAAGGCCAATGTTTCCAGTGAAATTACAAAGCATAGAGATATAACATCTTAGATCTCTGGGTGACGAGCGCAGTGCAGTAGTAGGTAATGATTTGGACTCTTCATGTTCCGATAGCTGGGTGTCACTGTGCTGTTATGTGGCAGGCATGTTGCTTACCATCAAGCGCATGATCCGCTCGTCTCGACACTTTATACTATAAAAAACATTGTGCATGTTGCATGCTGGCTTAGTGGCGAGACGGTTCTATTTCTCCAGGATGATATCGCAGGTTCAAATCCCGCCTGGACTTCTAACTATTTTACCAAATGCAGATGCTCATTGTACACGTTTGTCATCAACACTAAATTTAACAGTAAAGGAAAACAATGTGAGGAAGTTGACCTATTTATAGAAAAATATTTTTCAGGGACTTCCACTACCTAGGCCACTACACTAGGCCAACGCGGTGGATTGTCACCTTGACTCTCTCTTTGAGAGAGCAGGCTCGAGTTACAGCAGCGGGAACGTTTAGTGGGCTGCATATGCATATGTGCCACTGTTATAATTAGAGGAATCGAAATACTTATACGTACGAGTATGTACTAGATCAGATGTAATAAATAAAAATATACTTAGATATGTCTGATTTGGTCAACTGACGCCAACTTAAGTGGTATAGTTTGACCCAACCATTTAACAAAAATACATACATTAATAAGAAGAATTGTTTATGAAATAGGTAATACGTTATCCAGGAAATTAGGCTATGAAATGAAATGAATACCTTAATAGGTCAAATTTGATAATGACATTCCATTTGTTTACTACTTGCTTTTCCAGTATTTGCGTTTACGAGTCAAGCTAAATGGCGAGAGTGTAGGAAGGCCTTCTGGCTAAAATAATAATAATTACGTATGTTTATTATTATCAAAGTTAACTTACACCTGCAACAAAAATAAAACATAGAATAACAAATCAATAAAAATATAGGAATAATAAAAAACATTATAAATGCACTTAACGACCCATAAACTAACTTTATTCAAATCGTTTCAAGAGTGTTGTTATTTATATCGTTCTTAACTGGAATTGATCTAAATTGACATATCTATTCGTTAAAAAACAATAAAATTATCAATGTAAATGTTAAATCAAAACATAAATAAATCGGACACGTTTTATTTGACAAATTATCTCAAAATACAAGGATGTAAGATTATAAAGTGGAACATAATTTATTTTTATGTCTGCTGGTGAAAGTATTAGCATCAACTTAGAGTACGTCGCAGAAAATGAGGTGGTTTCTAAAACTGGTGGCGACATCTATTGGTTGAGTTAGCAAACTGGTATTTTACATCATACCAAACTGCCACATAGTATTCCAAATATTTATTCATGGTTTAAGCGTTGTGAAATCGTATCAACAAAAATCCTGAGCAACCCAAGCTAACGTTACAATTTTGTGAGGTCGCAGTTTCGAATCCCGTTTGGACCTCGGACTTTTGGAGTACCTATCGGACGTTCTGCAATTTGGCTTCAGTGTTGTTTTTTTTTAATTAAAACCGGATTAGAATCGATTGCAGAGCAAAAATATATGTTAAAGATAGTACCTACCTACTCAATTTCGCCAAATAGAGCGCTAGCGCCAATGTGTTTATTTTGTCATTTAGTTTTTAATACAGGCATTTGGCTTGATAATAAATAATAATTCCATCAAATTTTTAGAAGTGTCAGTAAGATGGTCACATCGTGGTTGTTTACAACACTTGAATTACCAATGACGGGATATTTACCGTAGTTAAATGGTAGAGCGAGTTTATTCGTAAGCATGGTGCATAATACTGCATCGAAATATAGGTGACCTGCTTCACCATTATTTAACTACAGTAAAAGTAAATAAATATCCCGTAATCGATATTATTGGTGAAGATCCTATAGGATACCTTACATTATTATTGAAATTAAGTATCAAAACTATGTTCTTCAAATGATTGTTGTGGTATGTGTACAAATGTGCAAAATTTTTACTATTCCAGCCGAGGAGGATTATTATTATGCCACCACACAGGTTAACTCCTAACTTGTGTGACAATGCTTCTCCATTTGAATTGAGTTTAATAATTGCAACATTGATTTGACAAGCATCGTCTGTAAAAGGAAATTAATTTTCATTTAATCTCAAGCAGTAATTGGTGGACCTTAACCCTTACTGTGTTCGGTTTTTAAAAACAATATATATCACTAAATGAATAACTGTACAGAATAACGAGTAGTGCATTATGCAGCGCTCCACTGCGTGACAAACACAGTGAAGTGCTGGGCAGAGATTTGAAGTTCATCTAATAAAAAATACACCCATTTAATTTTTCTATTATCATGATAGATAAATAACCTCTTAATCGCACTTAAATGAATAAAAAATGCTGGAAACCCGTAGAATGGAGTAGCAATTGGTGACCTTATCGCGAAGGGTGATTTTTAGGATGGTAAAGATTTTATGTAATTAACGGAAGTCATATCTGTGCACTATAAGTGCAATATTCTTGGAATAAAGTTTCGTATCCAGAATCTTGGCGGGCTAACAGCACGATCCGACACTGGTCGTAAACTCTGCCTAGAGACACAAACACAAACGACTCCTCCGAACTAATACTACCAGAGCACTCGTTAAATTACTTTGTAGAGTGCATTTATTTACGTAGTGAGTGAGAATTGCTATTTTGTAGATAGTGGAGTATAAAGCCAAAATAAAAATGAAACAAAGGAAAATTGAAAGAGGAAAATTACTTAAGAACTCATACACATACTTGAAGGAAAAAAAGGTTTTATTTTTATTTTTATGAAGTAATGTTTGCTTTCAACCGATATCTACGAGTAAATACTTGCACGGCGCTCATCTGGAAGGAGTGATGTTAGGGTTTTGCCTGGGCAAAAGCCTACCTTCACTCCTTCCAAGCTCTAGTGCTTTAGTGCAGTGCTCTAGGACAGCATATGCTCATAAATATGAATGGCACTAGTTTGACAAATGTAGATACAATTCATACATCTGCGTTTAATCTTTGCGTTTTTACGATATACTAGCGGTCCACCTTGGCTTCGCTTATAGGCTATAGCACTCAGAGATCAGGGATCACGTGTATATCCAACGGTGAAAGAATGTTTGAAATCGTTGAGTAACCAAGACTAGCGCGTGCAAACAAAAAACCTCCTTAACTTTATAATATTTGTAGGTATATGTTGACTTGCCCTGTACTTTTACGAGTACAAGAAATAGTTAATTGATAGTGTCTCCTAAGGAAACGATGAGATAAAATTATAAAATACTAGTGGCCCATTCCGGCTTCGCTCGGATAATAACCTAGAACTCCAGCACCATCTGCCGGAGTGATTTGTGAATCTAAACCATCCAGGGCCCTACCCAAACGTATACAATAAAAATCATTCAAATCGGTCGAGCCGTTTAGGAGGAGTTTACTTACAACGAAAAGTGGCATTGATTTTATATTTATAGATTATGTTTCAATACGGCCTGTCAGTTGGCTTGGTATATCGATAACCGTTTCAGCTGTCCGAAAGTTGTGCCAACTTTTAAGAGTAAAATCACTTCTTTAAAATTGATTATTTAAAGTTTAAAATCCGTGAAGATAGTTTTTCATATCAATTTGAACATTTTCGTAATGGATCTGAGTAGATTTTATCCTTGCAACAAAGTCAAAGGTCAAATGCAAGTCACAATAAGACGGACTATTCAAGAGCATAATTTCATTTTATTGTGTGTTTGACGTCATAATCGTCAAACATTTTTACACCAATTCAACTTTACTAAAAAATTTACACCTTTTTGATTTGCGTAATGTTTTTAAAGTGTTCGGAATACACAGTGTTCTGACCATTTAGTATCGTTATTATATCCGAACATTTAGATATTATCATGTGTTTTTGATAGAAATTACCCTTGATAACGTAGTAGTTAACGATACAAAATTGCACTAGTAACTTGGTATGTTGATAACAATACAAAATTGTAAGCTGTTTTTAACAACATCAGTAGGTACATAAACAGTCCACTGTATGTTACTATAGTGAGGCTTTGTCTCACAAGAAGACAGTTAAGACAACAATCCACCACGCTAGCGATTTTTTTATCAAGAACCTTCTAAATAACACTAAATCCACTCAACTAATTCTTCAAATATCAAATCGGACTAAACTATACAATCGAACTAGACACAATTAAATTGGACGATTCTGACCATAGTTTGCTAGCCGATGACGCACGTGCTCGATACATATATGTGTTCCAAGGAACACGTTGGCTTTCTCACTTTGTTTTCCATTGCCGTTAATTTAAGCCAGCGGACATACTGTTGCATTATTAAATATTCTGAAGCAACTAAGTATACAAATAAAACTTGTTGTAAATTCCCGTGAACGTAACGACATGAAATGAAATGTCTCTAGCTGCCAAAACTTCTAACAATGTTACTGAAAACAGTAAAATTAGCAGTAAAATAACTAGGTTTAACAGATTACACTGTCCAATTTGAAAACAATAGAGAAGCGCCCAGTGCTCTCCGTACGTCGACATGCGACGCCCACGAAGAACGAGATAAATTTCCTTCTTGTTTCTACGGCTCCTTTTTACATTGAAGCACTTTATACGCAGTAGGCTCTCGGTTAGGCTGCTTGTGGTCTAAAACATAAGTTGTCGCGATCTGATGAACCTTACAATTCAAAAATGTAGTATCAAAAAGTTTTGAATTCATTTGCCATTGATTTTAACTTGCCTTTTAATTTTTGTATTTTTTTTACTTAGAAAGGATTATATTTATCAATTAAGGATAACATCGCTGAATCGCTCTTTAATTTCACAGAACTTCTCAAAGCATCCACTTGACTTTATGCAAGTTTTATTTGTTTTGCTATCTTAACGAATCGATTGAATATTAAATGCATTTTACTATACTTGTACCATTATTGTACTATTGATCTTTCTTTTTGCCTCATAAGTCCCACAGGAAAGTATTTTGCAAGCGGCATGTAATTGTAAAAACAATTAGGAGAGTCACAAATAGAGAAGAGTAGTGAGGATTGTATTTGCTTAAAAAATCTATAAACATATCAATAAATAAATAAGCTACATTTAATTGTATTTTATTAATGAAAGCAAACACGTTATCTTAATATATATATATATAAATTACGCGTCACGTAGTTTGTCCGCGATGGACTCCTGAACTACTCAACCGATTTCAATAAAACTTTCACACCGTTTGGAGTTTAATCCAACTTGAAATAAATAAATATTGGTGGACCATAGGATAGGATAGTTTTAGTTTCGATTATTTATTTGTCTTTATTTTATTTTTAAAATGCGTCGATAGGAAGTTTACCTTAATTTTATCAATTATTATTACAAAGCATTTGACTCGAAATATTGTACTTCACCGCATAAGCTCATTATTGCTCGCTGATAAAATGAACAGTCCCAGCGAGGTCTATCAAAATAACTCTCTGAACACTTTTGCCTTGTACCGTACCCAGCGCTAGACGTGCGTATGTCTATGCAGTCCCAGTCAATGAACCGACAGAGGTCAGGTGAAATTATCTCGTATAGGAGAGCGCCTCGCGACATCTGACTCACAATGACCGGATACTCAGCTATCTCTAATTTTGATGCTCGGGTATTTTGGACACGTCGCAGTGAAAGGGACTGCGTGAGAATAAGTATAAGAAAAGTTCACTTTGTCAATTAAAATCTTAATTAAGTGCAACATCTATAAACTCTGTTTGTGATATTGTTATTTTGTAATGATTTGCGTCGTGATTTAGTACATTACGGTAGAATAACTGGTAACTGTTTGGTAACAAGAGATTACTGAGTCCATTGATGGGTACTTGACTAGGCGGAATCGGAACAAACTTTGTAAAATCAACACAACTATTTATGATTTTCGACTCTATGATAGACGCATTGTACCTATATTTTACAAATATGCATTATGTCACAGGACCGACCTAGTGTGGGAGACAGAGTTCACAAATAGTTTTTGTTTTTACAAATTAGTTTGCAAATATGTATTACGTCCTAATTATTGTCGCAAATTCTATGTAAACTGTTCAAATAAAGCTTTTTTGATTTTGATTTTTGATTACCTAAGGCCGCCTACTGTCGCACTATTTTACAATGTAATGTTTATTTATGCTGTGTATCCTTTTTTTGATGTGTCAATAAAAAGTGTGTGTTTATCTATATTTAATTTATATTATAAATTAATTAAATGCAATAACTTGCAATAAAATAGTGCTGTTTCAGGTTGACTTTGCAAAAGAAGAAAAAGTTAGAAATAACACCGAAAATAAATAAACATGCGAAATAAAACAAAAACATTTTTCGTATTTAATATGCTCCAAAGAACTTCCAAATAAGAACAATCTCTGGCAGAGTCATTCGACGCCGACCTTCAAAACTTTTCACATAAGAAATTTTCCCATCATCGTGAATTCGGAATTTCTAGTGAAAACTTACGTTGTATATTTGTTTTTAAGACGGAAGCCAGGAAAACGATACCTCTTTATGTACAAGTACATAGGTACATACAGTACCACGTAATCTGATAATAAAAAAAACTCGTTTAAATAAAATCGTTAGTAGCCATTTATTTTCTCACTGCACTACTGCTGCTGCTAAGCTTCCATTCCTTCACAAACCAGTGAATAAGGCCATAATCCACCACGCTGACCAAGAGCACGTGTCTTCGACAAATATTTTTCTATTAACATGCTAATTTCTATATTATAGTTTCCTTCACCATTAAAACCAGTGGTGACGATAAGTGTATCTGCACTTGGACAAATAAACGCCAGTGCAAGCTGGATTTGAACCTACAATTACACATTAGTGAAATTAGACAGTATTGCAACTTAGCTATTTTCTTACTTTTTTCTTTTTCATAAAAAGTTTTTGTTTTATTAAGTACATAAAGAGTTTATCTACCTATCTAGCTACTACAGCTTCTAGGCTAAGAGAAATTGTGCTCACTAAGCGGTAAGCCCCTTTTGATACCAAGTCTTCAATACAACTAGCCGCAACGCATTTACCTTCTAGTGTAATTTGTAACTTATCCTTAATTTTAAATGAATATAAGTACTAGACTAGACTGACTGTACATAACGTGAGTTACCCGTATATTCATTTAAATATACTGTGTAATAATCACGTTAGTTTTCATACCTAAATTATCCTTAATTGATTTTCTATTATTCAACTCAATCCTAGGTCAATTGGTATCGGGTTGCGTTTTGCTTATTGTACCTATATCAGGCATCTGGAGAGAATCGGTAGTAATTTTCAGGTACGAGTATGCTTGGAGTATGATTTTATTAATTCATCATCATCAGCCCGTGTTCGTTCACTGCTGGATATAGGTCTCTCCTATAATATGCCACTCATCCTCTGATGAACTCAGATATTCGGTCTTACGTTTTCAACCGCCACCAGTCGTCTTTCGTATATCGTCACTCCATCTAGTCTCATGACTCATGACATGACTCGTCCTACACTACGTTTACCAATTCGCGGTCTCCACTCCAGAACCCGCCTACCTAAACGCGCCAGATGTGACCAGCCCATTGTCACTTTAGTCTGCTAATATGCTGAGCTATGTCGGGGACTTTAGTTATCTGACGAATTACTTCAATCCAATCAATCCTCCAGATAAACTTAATAAGGCACTAAGAAAATTGTGCTTAGAAGTATTGTGCTTAGAAGTTTTGAGTGACGTCACGTCTGTTTACGTAGATTTTTGTGTAGACGGGACGTCACAACTCCCCAATGCGGAAGTTTGATGATCTTATCGATTTTTTATAATTAGGTGAAACAAAAAGAACAACATGAGAAAAAACGTTTTTTTTCTATAATCTACCTAATGGTCTCATTGTTAATTAATTGATATGGAATGCTGTAAGTTCTGAAATAAATGAATGATTGATTGATTGATTAGAATGGCATATTTTTGACCCAGTCATCATTCTGCGTAGCTTAGTTATAATCAGTTAGTATGTTTAGGTTAGTAGTGCCCCGTGCCATTTTTGTTCTGGCCTAAAGTTCATTCAAAGGTCAATCACATAACAACTACCATTGGTTTCATAGAAAAAAAAAGAATTAAATATAATATGTTTGTGACAGGGATTTATAATTTTACTCACAAAAGTTTCACGTTTTTATGGCTATAGTTAAAAAAATCTCGACGAAAATGGATCCGGAAATTGTACACAAGCTACTTTGTATCTCAAAAAGTGTACGTTGATGCGTAAATAAATTAGTACTAAGGTTTTTTATAGTAATGAGTTGTTGAAACTAAAAAATAGTCGTCAGCGAGTGTAGTTTACTCTACAGGCTATTATTAAATCATTATTTTTAAGAGAGCTGTTATAATATTAATGGGTGGACATTGGTCACAGTCGAGTAGCGGTATCCGCGTCTCACGCGAGTTTTTTGCTTTGTCAAATGTATAAATAGACCTTACATACAAGTGTCAAAGCACCTGCCTTTTGAATGGAATTCGTAGTCGTTTGTCAATTTGTTGTTTTCGTGTTAAATGCTTTCTATTTGAGTCGTTTGAACTCGACAGTATTGTACAGTAAGTTGACTATCAAATACTTTGATCCCGTAGCTGGGTTTAAATCTAAGCGTGCCTATTACATAACTGGAATAATACGCAAGTGTGCGCAATTGTATCAATCACATTCTCATTTTGTTTCTTCGAGTTCGTCTGACATCCCAAACGTCTAATGTGGACGCTGCACAAAAATATATAAGTAAACACGCGGTGAGCCTAGTGGAATATACACCTCACAATCATGGATTTGAATCTTAGAATTGCTGCGTTTTGAGTATTTTTCCTAGCTTAGATTTGCAATCACTATAAGTTTAAAAATGAAGGATTTTCCTTCAGCTTTCATCGTGATAAAACCGGCTCCAAAAATCTTTTGAGATCTTGTGCTATCCATCAATCCTCGATGGGCCAGCATGGTGGACTGTATCCTTGACTCTCTCTTTGCGAGAAAACCTCGCCTCGCGCTCGAACAGAAGGAACATTAAGCTTATGCATAAGTTTGGCAGATATTTCCCAAATGTAAATCTTAGATAAATGTTTAGAATAATTCAAATTAATGTCAAAATAGGTGCACACCATAGTCCAAGTCACTTTTACGCTAAGCAAGTATAGCAAGCATCTAGAATGCATTCAGGTATGCTTTATCCATTATTTATCATATATTAGCATGTTTTTTTGTTATGATCTGAGTATATAACTATAACTAATAAATAAGTAATAGTAAGGTTAAGATAACCTAAAATTTGTTAATCTTCCTCGCAATGGAAACCTCCTCCTAAAATAGTTTGCATGAAAATACCTGTATTTATGTACCAAAATAGATAAATATTGGTATGGAATAACACATTAACACAATTTTATCCGAGGAATTTTACAGGATCGAGAACTACGCGGGTGAAACCGTGAATAATGAACATGAATAATGAAACATAAATAATGACCTACAAGATTAAATAGCTTACATAGCTACTAGGTAACTAGATATTTTCAAAGCTAGTTTCTGCTTTAAAATAAATAATTAAATCGGTCCTAATTATTTATTCGCCACTAAAGAAACAATGCTAAGGTTTTTATCGCTTTTAATCAGTCCGCCGAAGTGACACAGGAGACGTAGGGGTGCCCTGCCCTTACTTTAACATTGTGTGTTTGCGTTTTAGAATACTCAAGTCTAGTGACGCCAATAACTGCTAACAATTCATAGATATGTACGTACTAATTATTTGTTTCGTCTTAATACAATTTATGTGAACGTTTATTAACTTACTGTGTGTAATTTACGTTTAGGTTTCACAATATTTTAAAAAACCTATCAACTTAAACGTTTTACTTTAAGTCGAATAAACGATAGATAGTGGCTCGTGCACACACCCTTTGTAACCGACTTCATTATAGAAAGTTGTTTGAATTCATCAAACCTTTTGTAGTTTTTTTTTTAAATTAAAAATTGACGAGACGATCAGGACATGTGCCTGATGGTAAACAACATGCCTGACACATAACAGCACAGTGACACGTAGCTATCGGAACATAAAGAGTCCAAATCATTACCTAGCACTGCACTGCGCTCGTCACCCAGAGATCTAAGATGTTATATCTCTAAGCCCTGTAATTTATCTGGAAACATTGCCCTTCAAACCGGAACACAGTAATGTTTGCACATTACTGTTTGGTGGTAGAATAACTGGCAAAGGTGTGGCACTTCCCCCAGGCGGACTCTGCCAAGAGTCCTACCACTACAAAAGTTCCTGGAACTCACGATATATACTTGAAGCATCCAAATAATACACAATTTACTATGATATTTTCAGTAAGTATTATTGATATACCTAGCAATATGAGACTGAAACCTAAAATATAACTCTTACACTATCAATTCTTCATTTCTATTACCAAAATCTTATTGTTGTTTCATTGTGTTATTGCGCGAACTGCTAATGCTATTCGGCTCACCTCTAGTTACAAGACAGTCAATGACACTGGGAGGGTTGAGGTTGCGATGCACTCGACATCTAGCTATCGGACTGAGATCTGTCCACTGAGTCACGTATGTATATAGAGTTGTTTCTTCATTTCTCAATAATTAACATATAAAAAGAGAAATTTTGAAATTGTTTTCAGTTGTTTCTTCATTTCTCAAGTATAAAGAAAGAGATATTTTGAAAATGGTTTTGAGTTATTTCTTGATTTCTCAATAATTAACCTATAGAAAGAGAAACTTTGAAAATGGTTTTTCCATTGTACCTATTGTGATGCATTTTTTCCTAAAAACATTTCTATCTATTTACTTAAATATAAATATTCATAAAAGTTTAGAATACGATGATTAGATTTCAATGGTATGGAGTAAATAATATAATTTATCTGCCATACTTTTTTCATTTTATCAATACCTATATGTTTCTACTACATTAAAATAGTACATTAAGATTTATTATCACACGTGTACAGAGAATGTAATGAATGCTTATGATGTTTGCATACACCATATTTTGACATGTAAAACTTAGTTAACATACTCGTAACTCGCCCTCTGGCTGCCATCGTGGCTTAGTGGGTAGTAACCCTGCCTGCGAAGCCGAGGGTCGTGGGTTCGATTCCCACCCAGTGCCAATATTTGTGTGATGAATTCAAATTTTTGCACTGTGTCTGGGTGTTTCTATTTATAATAAGTATGTATTTAAAGCTATAGATGTATTTATTATATATAATACATCTATATTATTATTTATTATCACGTATTTTGTTTCTTTTCTTAAGCCTAAGTTTTTACAATATTGATATATAAAACAACATAAAAACATTATAAAAACTTAAACCTAGTTTGCCACCAGCAGCGGGGCAGGGCCCAAGCTACCGGTGGTTAGGGCTGCAGAGTGAGGAACCTCCTGACGATGCGCGCTGTGTCAAGGATGACCGCCTTCTGCATCTGACCCTTGATCCAACCATCTAGCGAAAGTCTCTTGAGATGTTGGTCGAGACTTTTCGCTACAAGGCCGTTTGCCGACACGACTATGGGGACTATGATCGTGGAATCAACATCCCACATGGCGGTAACCTCGTGAGCCAAGTCAAGGTACTTGCTAAGCTTGTCCTTCTCAGCTTTCACGAGGTTCTCGTCATGTGGTATGGTGATATCGACGATCACAGCCCGACGCTGAGACCGGTCTACCAGCACAATATCAGGCTTATTGGCGACAATAGTCCTGTCCGTGATGATAGAGCGGTCCCAGTAGAGCAACGCACGACCATTCTCGAGAACTGGCAGAGGTGCGTACTTATAGTACGGCACCTCGGACTCGACAAGGCCGTGTCGAAGAGCAAGTTGCTGGTGGATGATCCTGGCTACTAGGTTATGTCTGTGCAAGTACTCGCCGTTTGCAAGATGCGAACAACCGGAAATAACATGACGAAGAGATTCGCCTGGACGGCGGCATGCCCGACAAATGTCGACCGTACCGTCCTTCATTATGTATTTCCGGTAATTGTTCGTCTTGATAACTTCGTCTGCAATTGCACAGACAAAACCCTCGGTTTCTCCGAAGAGGTCCCCGAAGCGCAGCCAGTTCACCGACGCGAGCAGATTCACATCGGGTCCCGTCAAGGCCCGATAGAATCGCCCATGCAGCTCCTTGCTCTTCCACACTTTCTTGCGATCATCAGTGCTGAGCACCGATGGTTTGCGCCAGTTCTCGTTTGCCAATGAAAGAGGCGTGAAGCTCCTGTCAACTGCCACAACATCGCGATGCATCCCGGACTCGCTGTTGCGGAAATAATCCCTGAGACTGCATACTTCGCGGTTGTGTAGGTTCTTGGCATTTAAAAGCCTCGACCCCCATTTCCGCGGAATATACAGTCTCATAACAGACGAGCGCGGGTGTAGCATGCGATGAGTTGTGAGCAGTTGACGGACCTTTCTGTCCAGGGCGTCGAGCTCAGTCTGAGTCCATCTCAGTATGCCAAAGGAGTATATCAGCAGAGGCATTACCCAACCGTTGAAGGCTCGCGTTTTGTTACCGCCTGACAGAAGACTTTTGAGTACTTTTGTCAGCCGGCACAAGAAGCGCTCCTTCACCGATCTCTTAATGTCATCTGCTGAAATACCCAAGGACTGTGACATACCGAGATATTTAGGTCTCGTCTTCGGAGAGAGATCTGAGAGTTATAGTCTGGAAAGTTGTAAATTCTCTGAATTTACTACTTTCCCTCGCTGTACATGCATGACCGCACACTTGTTCACACCGAACTCCATCTTGATGGCGTTACTAAAACCTCCGTGGTTTTTAATAGCTCCAACAAGTCTTGGCGTTTCGGTGCAAAAAGTTTGAGGTCGTCCATGTACAACAAATGAGATATAACCTCACCTCCTCTACGAAGACGATAACTCTAACTCTGAATCCTTCAGCAGAGTGCTGAGAGGATTCAGACTTAGGCAGAACCATAGGGGACTTAGACTGTCACCCTGAAAATGCCTCTTTCAATCCTAATCAAGTCCTCCGAAACAAAAGAGCTGTCTACGCTACCTGGTTGACGAAGGACTGTGACCCACTGTCCCATGCATTTGCTTAGAAAAGATTTTAGAGTTGGATTTATTTTGTACAACTCTAAAACCCTTTCTAGCCATGAATGGGGCACCGCATCATAGGCCTTCTTATAGTCAATCCAAGCAGCGGAGAGGGCCCTTGTTTCGTTTGACTTGTTGGCAAATGGTCGTGTCAATGAGGAGCAGCTCCTTAGTACCACGGGACCCAATCTTACATCCATTCTGAGAGGAGGCCAAAACGTTATTCGCGACAATATGCGCATTAATTTTTGCTCTCAGAATGGATGTAAGCAGCTTGTAGATGGTAGGTAAGCACGTAATGGGTCTGTAGTTCTTCGGTTCCGTGGTACTACCAGACTTATGGAGCAGGAAGGTGACTCCGGTGGTCAAGAAACTGGGAAGAGAACCCGTCTCCAGGGCTTCTTGGAATTGTGTTGCCAAACGTTCATGTGAGCACCGAAACCACTTTATCCAGAAGTTGTGCAATCCGTCCGGTCCAGGACTTTTCCAGTTCTGAGCCGTCCGGATAGCACAACTAACGTCTATGGAGTCGATCGTAATAGACTCCATGGGTTCGATAAGCTCACATCCACGTTCGATAACACGCATCCAAGCTCCCTCCGTGTGCTCGACAGGCACCGACCAGATGCTGCGCCAGAAACTTTTCATGGCACTGACATCCGGTAGCGTTAGGGAAGGTAGACTCTGCACAAGCATAGTAGATGTAACAACGTGCAGCGAGTCTCTCCTGGGAAAAATCGAGGGATGGAATGTTGACAAAAGTATTACAACATCAGACCACAACGCAATTACCTTCACTTTGCGCCTAGTTAAAGCTCTCGAACAACAGAGACCAATAACAACACGCAAATACAACACCAAGAAGGCACAATGGTCAAACTTTATGTCACAGTTAAAATCCTCCCTTGTAGAAGGAAACATCTCGCCGGAGTCAGTGGAGAAATGTGAAAGTCCATTGGAACTCGAGTCGATGATTACGAGCTACACAGCTAATATACATGAAGCCTGCGAACAGACCATCCCACTGGTAAGCTCGCCGAAGGAAATCCAACCCCCATGGTATACGAAAACGCTCGATAATCTGAAAAGGAAGTTCTCAGAAGAAAGAGACGGATCAGGAATGCCGCCCCGACAGAGTTGAACTTGTAGTCGAGCAGTATCAAATTGCTCGACAAGACTACAAGGAAAAAGTCAAACAAGCTCAGACGGTAAGTTGGAAGGAGTTCTGCACGAATCAGGAGAAAGAAAGCATGTGGGACAAGATCTACAGAGTGATGAAACAAACTTCGACAAGACAGGAAGAAATACTCCTAAGAGACACCGAAGGTAACACTCTATCCCCGCAGCTATCTGCAGAACTACTTGCCAAAACTTTCTATCCCGACGACTCTGAGAGCACAGACCAACCTTGTCATACAGAGCTACGGGAGCGAATGACAGAAACGCCTATGGGCTTACCGGAAAATGACCCACCATTCACATCAGCGGAACTGGAATCAGTACTGAGAACTCTGAATCCGAAAAAAGCTCCCGGTACAGACGGGCTAACCGCTGATATCTGTGAAGCAGCCATACGTTGCGAATGGGAGGTTTTCTTGGCGATAGCAAACAAATGCTTGTCGTTGAAATACTTCCCAAGCAATGGAAAGAAGCGCACGTGGTCATATTACGCAAGCCCGGTAAGACAGATTACACACATCCAAAATCATACCGCCCCATAGGTCTTCTGTCCGTTCTAGGAAAATCGTCGAAAAGCTTCTGGTAAACCGTCTCCAATGGCATTTCCTCCCAACCATTAGTAGGAAACAGTACGGTTTCATGCCCCAGCGAGGCACTGAAGACGCCCTCTATGACCTGGTAGAGCACATCAAAAAAGGAGTAGACAGTAAAGACACAGTACTCTTAATCTCCCTGGATATAGAAGGCGCCTTCGACAATGCATGGTGGCCCACCCTCAAAAATCAATTAGCGAAGAAGAGGTGCCCAACAAACCTCTACGACATGGTAAACTCTTACCTCAGCGACCGTAAAATCAAGGTCAACTATGCAAGAGCAGTATACGAGAAGGAAACAACCAAGGATGCGTCCAAGGGTCCATCTGCGGACCGACCTTTGGAATGTGATCCTAGACTCGTTACTGCGAATGCTAGAAGCAGAGGGAGTGTACTGTCAAGCGTTCGCAGATGACGTCGTTCTCGTGTTTACAGGCAACTCGAATATCATCGAACAGCAGGCGAGCAGGGCGCTGAGCATGACAGTGGAATGGGGTAAAACTAACAAACTCAACTTTGCAGCGCATAAAACCAACGCGATGCTTTTCACAAAAAGTTGAAATACAAAACTCCAAACATAGTCATGTCCGGCGTCCGGCTCGATCTGGTCGATGAAGTCAAACTGCTAGGCCTACTGATCGACCGCCGGCTCAACTTTAAAGCACATGTGACCGCCCAATGTAAAAAGTGGCGAACATTTATAGACAGCTCGCATGTGCAGCGAAGGTGACCTGGGGATTAAATGGCGAAATCACGAGAACAATCTACGTCGCGGTGGTGGAACCTATCATCATGTATGCCTCAAGTGTATGGGCGCAAGCGGCAGACTTCGAGGAAAACAAGGCTCAGTTGAACGCTATCCAAAGAGGTTTTGCCCAGAAAATCTGTAAGTCGTACCGTACTGTTTCTCTGAAAGCAGCACTTGCCCTTTCCGGTCTGCTCCCTTGGATCTGAGAATACAGGAAGCGGCAAATTTGTACAGAGTAAAAACACCTCTCCCAAGACTACCTCCCACCAGAAGTGGAACTCGAACGAAATGTTAACTGCCTGGACCAACCCCATCCGTCCACGCAGTTATCCGTAGAGTACGAGCTCCTAGAAGACACCTCAATCTTCCACAAGGACCTCAAATTTATACTGATGGCAGTAAAATTGAAGGTAAAGTTGGAGCTGCTCTAACATGGTGGGAGAATGGCAGAGAGGTCAAGAACTCGACCTTCAAGCTCCACTCCGAATGCACAGTCTTTCAATCGGAACTTTATGCTCTGTACCGGGCAACTCAAATGGCGTTAAAGAGCAAGGACCCAGAAGTCAATGTCCTGAGTGACTCCCGATCTTCACTCGAACTGCTAAGTAACCCAAAACGAGCCACCCCTTGGTTAAGTGCGTAAAGGAAAACATTGGACAGATAAATGCTGAAGGAGATCTCTTCGTCTTTTCTGGGTGAGAGCGCATGTTGGCACCGTCGGCAACGAAAGAGCCGACGAACTGGCCAAATCGGCGGCACTCACGGAGTCACCCAGGGACTACGAGGGGATCCCTTGTCCTACGTCAAAAGGAAAATCCGCGAAGAATCGGTCAAGAAATGGCAGGATCGATATGAGACCTCGGACACCGGAAAAGTCACCCAGACGTTCCTCCCGATATAGCAAACGCATATCGGGTGATGAGAACCACGAAACTGACTCCTTCCAGGTACAAGCGTTGACGGGACACGGAGGAATAGCAGATTACCTGTACAGATTTAAGCTCAAGAGCAGTCCGGCATGCGAGTGTGACCCCAACCAACCCGAAACAGTCTGGCATGTGCTAGTCGATTGTCCCCGATTCATGGTCGCAAGACATGAGCTCGAATCTATGATCGACAGAAGACTGGTTGTCTCGGATCTCCACAACATCTTAGTAGATCCAGATAACAGAACACGGCTCCTGTCCTTCATGGAGAGCTCATTCCGCATAGCGGCCATGAGAAACTCCACTAATTCAAATACGCGCCCCCCATCACCACCACACCCTGCCCCGCTGTCTGTGGACGCCGCGCGGCATGCGGTTCCCGCCCAACATAACTCCTCGAAGAGCATCTCCGTCAAACAACTACTGGAGAACGCAGACCGAGGAGAAGCAGGGATCCGTATCCGCGGAGTGGCTCTCTTCATGGACAGCAACAAAGAAAGATTCGGAATAAGCTTTTGCTTCGCTTGGGAGCGGAAACGAGCCCGTTTGTCGCCTGGATTGTCTTGCCTGCTCAATGGGAGTACCGCAAAAGTCACGATGAAGCGGAAAACCTACGACGCCATGCCGGTGTGCGAGGTAGACGGCCACCGATTTCGGTTGGTGCGATCGAAAACAAAACGATTGCACTAATAGAGTACTCGGAAGGTCGGACGCCTTTCACACAGGCAAGTGCGCTGCTCGCACATCTGAGCAGAAATGCAGGTGAAACACCCCGGGTGATAAGCGTGGATGCGATGGCAATCGAATATTCAAGAGCGAGAGTCGCAGACCGGCTGGGTTGCATTGAGGCCTCTAAACATCATGAGGTTGTCGTATACGAAGACAGGGGAGAAAATCTAAGCTTCCTCAGAGCCCCTTCGCACGACCAAACAAATGCAACTGACAGCTGGGGACATCCTGTTCCTAGTTCGACCATCCAAACCGGCTCCGAAAGAGTACAGCAGAGGGCAGCCGCGGAAAAAGCTTCAGCCAATCTAACTAGCAGCCGAGGCACCAACACGGCGTTCGTGACTGCTTTCAACGCAGCAGCAAGGAGCGTACTCCGAATCACATCCCATTCATCGCCCCCTCGACGTCAAAGACCCCAAAGCAGCTTCACAGCAACAACCAGCCCGAACGAGAGCCGACATGGGACAGGTTGAACCGCCCCGCTATGTCACGGCTTCGGAGCCGCGGAGCCATGCACGCAACGCCTTCATCGAATTCATAGCCACACTGAGCGCGACACGACAAGTCAACCTCAAGACCTGCGAAAACATCATGCAGTCCTATAGGCTAGGAAGTGAAAGCCTTTTAAAGGCGAAACTCGAGGAGGCCGAAGCAGCCATTTACAATAATGTCACTTCCCGGGTCATCAAGGGAACCATGACAGGACAGTATATGGCAGCTTACAGTGCAGAAAATGGCTTCGTGACACTGAACGAGAGAGAGACAGAGCGCGCGGGAGTGCCTGTTTATGCGACACCACCAAACGACCCAATTGTAGTTACTGCCCGATGCACCAAGATTATGCTGGACGATAAGATCCTAGAGATGGCCAAGACCATCGAAGGAACGGAAACGTCAAAGCAGATTGGGAAAATTGGGAGGTACCGAGAATACAGTGGGTCAACGGGTTCCAGGATGTGGAAAACAACATGGGTGATTAGACACTTCGACGTGGACAAGGACGCCATCATCACTACAACTACTGAGGCAGCAAAAGATCTAAGAGAAAAGCTATCGCACCGAATCGGAAACCTGGTCAAAACCAGAGTGCGAACCATGGCTTCTGCTCTGGTAAATGGTTTCGGTAGAGAAAGTTTCAGTCGCCTCATGGTGGACGAAGCTCTCATGAACCATTTTGGAGCCATTGTGATGGCTTCAAGGCTGTCTGGTGTTGGTGAAATTGTCCTCATTGGAGACGTCAATCAGTTGCCTTATATCGACAGGGAAAATCTCTTCGAAATGAGGTATCATCGCCCGAACCTGGTAACAAAGATCAGCCAGGAGTTGCTCTGCACACATCGAAACCCAATGGACGTCGCATATGCACTGAGGAAAATATACTCCGGTATGTACTCTTCAGCGTCCCGTATAAAGTCCCTAGAACAGAGAAGATATAAAGGAGCGCAAATACCCAACACCCTACCAAATACCCTCTTCTTAGTTCACACTCAAGAGGAGAAGGAGACCCTGACAAACCAAGGTTATGGATCAGGCACCGGGTCACGCATCCTTACTATCCATGAAGCTCAAGGACTAACATACGAGTCGGTAATCGTAATCAAAACCAAGGCAAACATGAAGCTGCACGAGAGCGTGCCCCATGCGGTAGTGGCAATCTCACGGCACACGGGGACCTTCACATATTACGCTGACGACACCGACGACGCCATCGGTCGGTTCGTGCGGCGAGCGTGGGCTGCATCACCGAAGACCATCCGCGATTTTAACCTACAGATGGCCATCAGGGACAGAAATGCGGCCGTTGTGGAGGCTCTGGGCCGGGAGGGCAGCTTAGGCAAATGACAAGGCAAACACTCGATGTCGAGTCGATTACTAGCGGAATCCCAACCGGTAGTGATCGGCTCTACAGACGAGCACTAGAATTAGATTTTAAATGTACCCAACTCCCTCCTATTTTCCTCTTCTTCTCCTTATCCAAGATATGTGTAAAAAACGATAATTGTAATGACAAAGATCACGGACCCCGGAGTCTGTGGAGTGGCTAATTCAATAAAAAAAAAAAAAAAAAAAAAGACATCCGGTAGCTGCGCATCGTTCACACGTGGACTAGTAGTTCCCTCCCAGCTTCGGTACACCTTCCTTTGATCGCTCTGGAAGTCGCGATTTTGCCGATATCGATTCACACGCTCTCTGTAGCGGCGAATAC
The DNA here is from genome assembly GCA_017562165.1 of Ectropis grisescens. Classification (NCBI taxonomy): domain Eukaryota; kingdom Metazoa; phylum Arthropoda; class Insecta; order Lepidoptera; family Geometridae; genus Ectropis; species Ectropis grisescens. The sequence goes on along the minus strand of CM029775.1, from coordinate 16,634,745 downwards.
GGTTTGCCCACGCATAAACTTTCTGCTTCAGGTAGTCAATGCGTTCCGTAACATTGGCAAGATAGTGCTGGCGACTGATACCAGTCCCAACAAACGCCTGTGTTACGAAACGCATGACTCGGGGACGACTGTTCCCCTGTCGGAAGCAGATTAGCTTTGCAATAAGAGTCCTGAATTTGCTGATACGCCGTTCTATTCGCACTTGCCATGCGGGTGCATCTCCGGCGGTTCGCGTTGTACGGTCAGTGTCTGGGAACTTGACACGTGCAACGCGACACGCCGCGATAGCACCACAGTACAGAATAGAATGGGTATCAGTCAAATCCTTGCTAGTTCCCAGGTAGGGCACTAGCAAAGTATTCAGGGCTCCCATCAAAGCCAAATTCCGTCTATGTGTGGGCAAACGCGGTAATCGCGGCCTAGAGTTAGGTGTGGATCTATACCACAAAATCGCGTCTTCCAGAGTGCTCCTCAGTTGCTCTATTACCTGGTCGGATACATTACGACTCGCTGAGTCTTCCTCCTCGATGTCGGGGTCGACCGGCGCCGCAAGTGTCGTCACTGACGTCGGCAATGAGGCCAGTGTCAGCGCCGACGACGCGGCAGGCTGATCCCGAGTCGAAGCAGAAGCCGGGCGAGTACGCTGCTCCTCCAGGCGTATCCGATCAAGTGCCGAGTCATCCAACAGCTTGCAGCGTCGGATAGCCCGGGTTTGGTCGGAGAGTCGTTGTGCGGATACGGCGACAGTTGGTTCAAGGGCCTGAAACAGAAGTAGCATCCTGGCACAGTACGCGGTCAGGTTGGTTCCTCCTCTGTAGCCCTGTAATAGGCGCGCATGCAGTTCTCGTTCATTTGGTGAGTCCATCGCATGCGACGCACTACACCACCGGTAGCGAGGGCCGGGCGCGAGGCAGGTTGCCTCACAAGCCCCAAGCCTGCCGGCAGCGGCGGACGGCCACGACGTCTGGTTGTTGTTGGCGCCGGGGTCCGCGCCGCGTCCTCGCCACTCGTCGAATAAGAAGAAGTTGTGTCGCGAGGAGTCAAAAAAACTTCGTCCTCCGACGACGAACTCGGTGGTGACGGGACACGGGCTGGTGATGGTCGTGCGTTGTTCGTATCCGCTTGTTGTTTCCTTTTTGATCGCGTGATCATTATTTTAAGAATTTCATTCCGTTTCTTGTATTTACACAAGTTTGAAGGCTTGTCACAAAATTGTCAAAATGCATTGTTGCTAGTTTTCTTTCAAATTAGGAGGATTATTGATGAAATAGGATTTTCGTTAATATTTTATTGTTTTCCGTGTATTTTCCTTCTTGTTGTGTGATAAATATTGGCTAAAAACTCCAGAAAACGGGCTAAAACTATTAAAATTATAAATCGTTACAAAAAGGACGTCATTGCGTGACGTCCTTTATTATTATTATTATATCAGCTATCTGGCCGCCATAGTACAAGCTTTGCTTAGTTTGGGGTCAGATGGTGTTGTGTGTGAATTGTCCACCAATATTTATTTATAAAAATCAGCTAAATATTGGCAGCATTTTAGCAAAAAATAAAATAATAGGGGATTTATTTATTTTGTGACTGACTCACTCGCAAGTTTTGCAGGAGCTCAAAAAAGCACAAAACATTTGTTGATTTGTTTTTATATTTCACTAGTTCATTATGAAAAAACTTCAAAAAAGGAGGAGGTTCTCAATTGGGATCCTAATACAAGTACCAAATTTACAAAGGAACCTATGGCCTAAGGTCTCTACGACCTGCCGCACTTTAGACAAAAGTCATACTCGTCGAACGAACTATAGCTTGCGCACACATGAGTCTATGACTTTGGTTATTGTATGGTTATGCTGAGATGAGCATACTGGAAAAGATTATAATATATTTATTATTCTAAATAATTGTTTATCACACTATTTTTTTTCAAAGGTAGTAACGTCTCCATAGATATAGCACTTAATCGCCGTACTGAAGGCACGTTGAGGCTGCGTCGATAAACGCAGCGACCGCCGCCGCGCCTTAGCCGCCCTCACGTCTCCAGCTCGCACTAAACAGATAGAAATACACTCTAATAACAACATGATTATACTTCTTAGAATGTATCTTTCACAGATTTGTTGAATAAAATGAGTATTTCCGCCTGTTTTCTTTATAGCGCTAGGACTCTTGGCAGATTGCCTGGGGAAAACCTACACGTATGTAAGTGATTCTTGCGTTAACAGTAATACAAATATTACTATTTCCCAGGTTGAAGGGCAATGCTTTTGAATTACAAAACAAATATTACAATTATCTCGTATTCGGATAACGAGCGAAATGCAGTAAGCAGTTATTTGGATTTTTCATCTTCAATTGGCTTGCTCAGTCCGTCATTATACACAAACACAATGGAAAAATCATTTTATTCCTGGAATATTTTAAATATTTGCCAAAAAATTTACCTGATAGTAATTGGAAACCGTGGTTTTCAGATTTCTGAGATGCTGACAATGCTTTTCTATCCTAGAGAGGCACTTGAACGTACTCTTTTTGAAAATTTCCTCGTTATATGTCTGCGGATAAAGTTTCGCAAGATACTGTTAGGTTTAGGTATATTTTCATGGTGAAAACGTAAGGGAGCGCACTGTAAATTTTCAAATTTTATATCTGGAACGGATCTTGGTCTGTTTTTTTTAGATAATTCGGTATATTACGTTAGATCTTAACTCATATATATTATCGAACACTTTCACTCACTTCATTTTTTATTTTATTTTTGATAACCAAATTCCAAAATTGTAGTTTTTCTTGAAACTGTGATAAGTTTCATCCATCCATCAATACCATGTATATACACTTGACAGGAAGGAACATCTTCTGCAATATTTTAAATGAAACAGATGCATATATTCACAATTTGATTAGTCTAACAAAGCTTAAGCTCTAAGTTACGGCTGGTCTAGTCGGGACAACGGTGACTGATATCTCAATCCGGAGACCCCGGGTCAAAACCACGCGCACCACTGTCTTTTCGAAGTCATGTGCAAAATTTCGCTATTTTTAAAAATGGCGAAGTAAAATAGGAAACCGATATGCACCTTGAATCTTTCAAAGTTATGGGTCCTCGACCAACCCGCACTGGGCCAGCGTGGTGGATTATGGCCTTGACTCTCTCCTTGCGAGAGAAGATCGAGTCTCAGGAATGGGAACGTTTAGTGGGCTGTTTGTTTGTGCAACCAGGCTTTACAAAAATGGCCTCTACATATATACATTTCATGATGTGTAAAAGCGAAACCCTCTTCTAATTGTGCAAAATTTCAGTACCAAACGAGAAACGTTCTTCCGCGTGCATATGTGTACCCTTGAAAAACAACGCCGAATGTGGCAGAAACTTTATTGTAAAGTCGAATTGTACCATTCAAGTGGGATAAGATAACGCGTTTATTTAAAAAAAAACTTTACTAAAAAATATAATTGGGGTTACAATTGCATTGCTACGCTAGCAAGCCATTTAAACTCGTCACAGTTTAAATATTCCATGTTTTGGTTATTGATTTATCAGACTTAAAATTTACTCGTCTTGTCACTCAATCTCATTAAAAATCTAATTTAATTATGATTGCCGTATGGTCGTTCACTACACTAAAATATTTTATTAATTGCGGGATATTTATTCAATGCTAGTCTCTGATATATCGGTGCAGTTTCATACATCATAGGTTTATCTTTGAACATGGTGCATATAACTGTCCACGCGTCACTATTTTAACGATAAATATCCCGTTATTCAAAATAACAATGTAGTTAACAACTGTGAAATACTGAAATAACAAAAAAAATGTGTCAAACAATCTGAAACCCAGAAACATTAATGTGATTTATCTCAATGCTCTATAATTTCTCTGAAGACACATTACCCTATAAACCGGAGTACAGTGACATTTAAACATTACTGCTTGGTAGTAAAATAACCGACAATCGTTCAGTATTACGAACATACAATAATCATACTAACATAACCCTTGCATTAACAAGTACTGACCTTGCATTGAAATCATGCACTATACCTACATCAATACATCGGCGATATAGTGTGCATAACAACAATTTGTCACCAAGCCTAGCGCGTTACGTCCACCGTTCAATTATTGTGTCATACCAGCAAGTCTAGATAAAGTGAGTCTACATAACAACTACTAACATGACGAGCCCAGTACTTTCCACACGTCTGCTTACCCAAGCCGATTACGTCACCTAAAAGATGACTGTGACCCGACAGTGCACTGATTTCGTCAAAGCGAATGGAAGCAAGTACTCATTATGTAAAGAGAAAGCTCCTTTTAATAAAATCTATTATGCGTAGCATTTTAAGTAACATTTGTTGTCCCGTAACTCAGTTTGCTTTTGTATTGCTTCCGTCGATAGTTTCGTAACGGTGTAAGTAACCTGCCAATTGGACAGGGTCATTTGGTTTCGTTGCAAGATTGAGACGTGCTTTACCGTCGTTCTCTAAATATTTGCTGGAGGCTAACGCAATTCGAAAACCTATGAAGTTTCTAAGTTGAGGATATGTAGACTTTGGATGAATCTGACGTCAAACAAATTGAAATCAATCAATGGTTAAAACCTGTCTCCATTGATATTCATTTAATACTGTGATACAATGGTTATGATGTATGTAAATAAACGTATCTACATTTATAAACGTAGTTTTTTCACGAATAAAACTAAACTACTATAAAGACTATACTACCAAAAAACAACACTCTTATTTATAGACACATTAAAAGTATTATAACTCTTCTTATATTATGAATTGAAAGTTTGTATCTTTGGATGTGTAGATGTTTGTTGCTCAATAACGTCAGAACGTTTGAACGGATCGGGTTGAAATTTAGAACAGGTTATTGATTAACACATAGGCATTATTTTATACATGAAAAACGGTCAAAAGTTATTGATACTATGTAGGCACGTGTTATGGGGGCAAATGAAAGTAGTGTCTATCCACTACCTGTAAGACTTGGCTGGCACCGACTTCAAATAGATGAGTGAGTAGCGCTTATAAAAATGATTTCATTTTGTTTATCGCTTTTGAGTGCCTATTTGTGGTTTTGATGTCGGTTCATTTTTTGTAAGAAAATAGTTTGTTTTTTAATTTTTATTTAATTATGATAACGATTGTAAACGATGTATTGATTAATTTCTTGCAAATAAATATGATGATATTGTAACTATTGCATGGCAGATAGCAAAGATATCTATCTTAGCTGGTATCCAGCAGTGGGATAGAGAAGGCTATGTATGCTGCTGATGAAATAAATATACGTATATCATTGTTAAGTAATTCCTTAAATAAACATTTCATTGCATTCAATTAATTTCAGTCGGTGAACCACACTTGATAATACAATCCAAAGAATCGTGAGACGTGTTACGGATTGCGACAAGACATCTTGTGTTTCAACACTGACTCTTCGATAATACAAGCAGGTGATTCACAGCGACTGAAACTAAAACACAAACATATGCTGGTATAATGGTGCTGAGTGTCAATATGGGTTTCGTCCTGGTCATGGAACCATGGAACCCTGTTTTTGCCCTAAGGACTATCATGGAGAGATACTGAAAGAAGAATACGCCTCTGCATTTCCTGTTCTTAGATATGGGAAGGCCTGCGACTGTATTCCTCGTGAGATGATCTGGTGGGCACTGAGGTCCAAGGGGGTACCAGAGACTTATATTGACATTACCAGAGACATGAACCGTGATTCCGACTCTCTGGTGCGGACTGCTGTTGGCGACTCTCAACCGTTTCCCATTACCGTTGGAGTTCACCAGGGCTCTGTCCTTAGCCCTTTTCTGATCAGCGTCATATTAGACGAAGTGTCAGCCAGCATCAAAGATCCCCATGAGCAACCCCCGTGGCTGCTAATGTATGCTGATGATATCGCGCTGACAGATTCAGATAGAGGGCGATTGGAGCGACACGCGAATAAGTGGAAACAGTCGCTTGAAAACGGTGGTCTCAAACTAAATGTGGCGAAGACTGAGTACTTGGCCTGTAATACCACAGATTCCACGTCAGTTCGCATAGGCGAAGATATGATTGAGCGGTCAGACCAGTTTAGGTACTTGGGATCTATACTCGACGCGTCCGGGGACATTGATTGCGACTTCAAGGCACGCATCTCAGCAGCCTGGACTAAATGGCGTGAGGTGACTGACGTCATCTGTGACCCCAAAATTTGGGTTAAGTTAAAAGGACAGGTCTATAAATCCATCATTAGCCCTGTTCTTTTGTATGGCAGTGAAGCGTGGCCGATGCTTGAAGGACATAAGCAAGAGCTGCGTGTCACGGAGATGAATATGCTGCGTTGGATGAATGGAGTGACGCGGAAAGACCGCATCAGGAAATCTCGCATCCGCGGCAGCCTTTATGTTCGTGACATAGCAGACAAAATGCAAGAGAGTCGCTTGCGTTGGTACGGCCACGTTTTACGTAAACCGACAAGCCACATGGTAAATAAATGTCTGGCCATGCTGCTTCCGCCGGGACCCGGTAGAAAGGGAAGGCCGAGGAGAGGCTGGCTTGACGTCGTAAGAGATGATATGCGTGTCAATGGTCTCACTGTGAAGGACGCCGAAGACCGTGCGAAGTGGAAAAGTAGAAGTAGGAAAGCGGACCCTGGGCTCCAAAGCGAGAAAGCTTGGAATGTAACCGGGACTTAACGCTTGGATGATGAATGATTATACTTAAAATTAAAAATAATAATATAAGGGGTCTTAAGGGGTATAAACGGATATAGGGGGTCTACCGCCTAGCTAAAATGGGCACTGCTATGATATTGCTCTGTCTTTTTTTAAGCTTTAAATTATAGCAATAGCAAAGCTAAAGCCGATTTAGTTAGGCGGTAGAAAAGCAGATCTTCGTGTGATATTGAAATAACGTATTTCACATCTTTTTTGAAAATAGTGTTAAAGAGAGGGTGATGCAGCGCTGCGCTATGCTGGACATCTCTGAGATACTTAATCTTTTTTACCCGACTGAAAGAAGGGTTCTGTTTTTCGCACGTATCTTGTATGTTTGTAAATTTCTTTTTATCTGGTGATGCTTTGCAGTCAGGGTTCAGGGTTTTATTAAAGTTAATGAATTCCGTTTTATACTGGAATACTTTGTTCTAGCTAAATGCCTGAACAATAACTTCTAACTTAAAAACCCTGACTGCAAAGCATCACCAGATAAAAAGAAATTTACAAACATACAAGATACGTGCGAAAAACAGAACCCTTCTTTCAGTCGGGTAAAAAAGATTAAGTATCTCAGAGATGTCCAGCATATTTATTTATTTGAATTTATTAAAGTTAATGAATTGGTGATTAATGGTAAAGTTTTTGACAAAAATATAGTCCGCGTTTTTTCACCTCCGATATTGTTTGAGTTTTGATTTGTCAGTGGACAGTGAAAAAGGTCATTGTCAGTCATTAAGGTTCTGGATAATTCCTCATACATTCTGCTACTATATCCTACTATTATTTGAATTGAAAATATTGTATATATGAATTAATTGATAAAATCAGCTGTTTATGATACTCGTAGATACCTTAATAAACCTTAGGTATATGAAATACAATCCATTAAAGTAGGCCCTTTTTACTCATAAAAGATTTCACCTAAAATAAAACATTGCAATACTGAAATAGCCGTAAATAAAAGAGATGCGCGAACCAAAAATGTTTACAAAAATAAACGGCAAAGGTTTTACGGAGTGAAATCTACGTGGAAATATCAACGCGGCTCCTGCTCTGATGACGAGCAGAAGGGCAAGGGATGGGAAAGGCAATGACCATCGATATCGATCATTATAATATTTATTATTACATTAAAAAGATAACAAACCAACCATCATGTTGGCGATACGCACTTTTAGAAATATTTAGTTTACCAAATCTTTGGTAAACTGTTTCAGTATTTGACGCCACAATCTTTCTAGTTTTTTTTAAGTTTCGCGACTTAAACTCACATTGAGAACAAATATAAAGTTGTTGTTATGACAACACTGCGATTTTTTGCGATTTTACCCAGATCTACCTCATGAGACTATCCACGTTTTCTACAGTTTTCTCATGACCATTAAGACACTGCCGAAACGTTGAAGTATCAATTTAAATGGTGATTAAGTAATCTGCAATGTTTACAATATTTGTTATTTAATGTAAGTTTTCACCTGGACTAAAAATTTTACTTGTTTATAAATTAAAAAAAAAGGTTTTAGACCATTCATTGTATAAAACTATCGAAGTCTTTCTCTCTTCTAATTCAATTTAAAAAGTTCAATGTCACAAAAAGGAGCGACAGACTAAATACAATTTTTAAAACTTGTGAGACTTGACCATTTTGAATAACATATATTGTTTGTAAAATCTTTGTAACTCTGTCAATTACGTAGTTCAAATTGAGCACATTATACCTTCTAATGTACTAAATTAATATTGACTGTTGTCCAAGTTATTTTTATTTATTATTACCTCCCGACGTTTCGGTTGCTTTAGAATGCACGTGGTTACGAGAAGACGGAAAAAGTCAGAAAATAATTATTTATAAAAAATAATTGATAGTGGTAATCACATCAACTGATCTTGCCTCTGCTCGTGAGTTTGTTCATCGTATAGTTTTTTGGAAATTACTATTTTTTACGGAATATACAGTCTACAGTATATATTATTATTATCAGTTATTTATTCGATCTTATCAATTTCTAAGTTTTTTACAATACGTATAAAAATATAAACATTATAAAAAACTTAAAACCTAGGGTGTCGCCAGCAGCGGGGCAGGACCCAAGCTACCGGTGGTTAGGGCTGCAGAAAGAGGAACCTTCCGACGATGCGCGCTGTGTCGAGGATGACTGCCTTCTGCATTTGGCCCTTAACCAACCGTCTAGCGAAAGTCTCTTGAGATGTTGGTCGAGATTTTTCGCTATAAGGCCGTTTGCCGACACGACTTTTGGGACTACGATCGTCGAATCAACATCCCACATGGCGGTAGCCTCATGAGCCAAGTCAAGGTACTTGCTAAGCTTGTCCTTCTCGGTTTTCAAAGGTTCTCGTCATGTGATATGGTGATATCGATGATCACAGCCCGACGCTGAGACCGGTCTGCCAGCACGATATCAGGCTTATTGGCGACAATAGTCCAATATTATTATTATTATAAAATGTCGGTTTCCTTGCTATGTTTTCCTACACCGTTCATAAGTTATTACGACATTATGCACATGACTGCGAAAATACAGTGGTGCGCGTGGAATTAGAACCAGGGGCTGCGGTTCGGCAGTTTCTATTTACCCTACCAGAACAGCCGTAACTTCAAACATCCAAACTTTTCAAATATTCAAAAGATTCCAGAACAAAGATGCAAAGGTGTAGGTAAGCACTTCTACTAAACTAATTTTAACGAAACATTATCTACAACTCCATCAAACCATGATAAGCATGATTCTAAAATCAGGTGACAAGTTAATTAAAATAATTAAGCAGTTTTGTACCATTGTCTTTACACCGAGAGCGTTGACAATGTCATGTCGCATAAAGCCTCACCAAGTTATCTATAACAACGGTTAAATAACTGAACTAAAAATACACTATAAGCGCCGGCATATTAAAATAAATTCCGATAGTTGAACTACCACTAAAATGAGCTGGTAAATCGGTCATAACGTACGATTCTTACCTCATTCGTGCGACTGATCCGACGTGATTTGATTCGTAAATAGGACGTTTTTTATTTAACCTTCATATAAAGTTCATTTTTGTTTTAATTATGGAACGCCTCAAGGTTATAAGCACAGGATGTTGATATAATTTGGTTTGTTGATGTATTAATTAGTGATATTTGCATTCGGGTTGATCGTATGTGTTACTATCTTTATAAAAATAAAACATTTTCGTGCTATGTGTAATTGCGGTAACTATAACTCCGACTTAAGTTTCGATCGCGTCTGGCGATCTTTTTCAAGGAGAGCGCGTGCGCATGTTTGCAGCTCGTTTAGCACTGCACTGTTTTATTAAGAAGTTTATGAGATATTTTTTTGAGTGTCCTACTTCTTTTCTGCGTAAAATAATAATAGTCTAGAAGATTTAATATAATGGTAACATTTTCATTCATATTTAGTTTTGCTAAGGCGATCATAACAATAACCTAAAAACCAGATAAAAATATTAGATTGTCGTCACTGTTTTATTACTTGAAGATAGAGCTTTGATTGCAAAATCGTTTTTTTAAGCGATCTCCAAAAATAACCCATATATATTATGTCTAAGATATGTAGTCTTGAAAAAATCCGTCTGTTGTCGAGGTTTGCTTTGATTTATTTAATATTATATATTCCGTATCCGTATTCCTCAGTTTTTCTCTTCCAGAAGTAGCAGTATTAAAGCGAGAGAGTAGAACAATTTTGCGGTATTCTAAATACAAAAATCTACTATTTAGTTACGTCCCTAAACTGAAAAATAAAACTCCCAACTCAAAAATAGACGAGCATCGTAGCTTTCCCCACAAATAGAGAGCATCCCGGAATATAAGATCGATTTAAACCTGATTTCCCCACACTAGAGACGGTTCAGTTCTCCGTTGTTGCTTTTTTCCCATTTACGAGTTTCACGGCGACCGTTGCCTGAAACTTACACGTACCCAGAATATAAATGCTGACTATACCCTTCTCATTCAGACTCACAAAGCCAGACTCTAGTTGTCTCGTTCTTCTCACAAATAAAAATGTGTAGCCACCTCAATGTTCAAATAGAAATTGCAATATCCATTTCTGAGCTCGCATTTGAATCTGAACTCTTTGCTTAGTGTATACGATTGTTTTTCTTTGGTAGTACAGAGAAAATTTAAGGCAGTTTAAGTATAGGAAGGAAAATGTTGTCTTTTTCGTACCAGTTGCAGTTAAAATCCTCCATCCTTGTTGGCTGCGGCCCGGTTTATCTAAAATCATCTGGACCAAGTAAAACGATTACTTTAGCAGCGAGTTTATGAAAATGCGCAAAGTTATTAATTCTGACACTTAGATGGCAAATTAGTTACATCTCGGAATTAAAGTTGTATGAAATGAAAGTTCCGTTATAAAAGAAGTAGTAAAATATTCGCTACTTTAGTATTCAGCTACTGAAAACCTTTTTGAGGGACGAAAGCCTATTCTGTCATAATATCGTGTTACGGTATTTGTGATCGTATTCCATAACGACTCGACCGATTTTAATGAAATCCATTTGTATATTAGGAAGATATGAGAACAGGTTTGAGTATTTTTATCTCCACTTTTCAGGTTTTAATCGTGCTTTTAATTTTTGTATAAAGGCTATTCAAATAATGTAAAGTGCATTGACAGGGAGTCGTTTACATGAAGTGGAGATACATTAACAATATTAGTAGAGGAAGCAAGTTTAGTTGTCAATTATTCTATTGACAAGAAACATACGCATAAGACGCAAGTACTGTGTTCTGGTTTGAAAGACGTTGACTCTAGATGAAATATAGATCAAATAAATAAGTTATATGATATCTCCGGATAATTAGCGCAGTACAGGTGACGAGCACAGTGCAGGTATTATCAGGCGCGTATCTTTCTTTTCTATCACGTATAAAAATGAATAAATGTTTTAGAAATACTCTGCCAAGAACTAACAAGAAAAACAAGTGCTTCTAGAAAGATAAAGCTGGAGATAAATGCTCGTTATTCGTATCTTTTAAATACAAATGGACACAAAGAAAGCTCTCGATCATAAACAGAGCTCTTGTACTTCTAAATCGCAACCAAAATTCCGAAGCGAAATAGCGCAATCGGCTGCGTGTGCGCATCCAGGAATGTCGGGACATCGTCCTGGACCGGTTCCTTAATAGTGCAGGAGCCTGGTGGTTGCTATTATTACACTTCGTGACCAAATAGTTGTTTTAACAGAGAATCAGTACAAATTTTCCATAAGCCTACTTGCATTTAAATACGTACAAACTTAATTGAAATTATATCATTTTACTTGAAATGATGAGTAGTGAAAACGTTACGTTTTCGTTTCAAAAGCTCAGAGTTCAGTAACGCCTGATGCCATCTAGCCTCTAATTAAAATGAAACCAAACTTGAACAAATCTTATTTTCTGCAGGAAATTCAATGTACATAAGAATTTTTGACGAATGTATTGTAAATTCATTAATGGGAGGTTTTATTTGCACATTCTACTTTGTTATTTAAAAATAAAATCGGTGTAGTATTTCAATGTTGTATTTTTAAAGTGGATTTAACAAATCAAGAAAATTGATATGGATTACTTTATTGATCCACCTAATAGTTTTTGGACTAAATTAAATAATGTAGCACCAATATCGCTGCGGAACCCATATCCTCATTCCATTGCAAAACATCGCAATTTTCGAATACTATCTCACAACGCAATCTCTATTTTCATTTGTTATATATTTCTACTGTATTCCAATATGTCAAAATGTATATTTTAAATGTTTACCTATTTACGCATTATGTTATAAAAAAGATATGGTGTTTTATTGATTGATTGGATTAATAATGCATTAATAGAATGTAATACAGTTCTTTCTGTACAGTATACTCTAATGTTATACGAGTAATATGTGTTTATTACATTCTATTTTGTGTGTGCATTAAATAAATAAATGAATAGTTATTTCACAAGCGAGTTCACCGTATCTTTTATCAGGCTAATAAATACACAGGACAGCCAGATTTTTGGAATTCATGTTTATGTATATGTCCTGTAGTAATATAACAGTGAATTATCTCTCGCACTATATGTTCATGCAGTATCCCATAGCCTGCTTACCGTCCGGTTAGTGCACATAATGAAGCTCCATTAATATGCTGTAATTGATTTTAAGCGCATCGGTAATTGAAAATAATGTAGTCGTAAAATCCTCTTTTAAGACAATCAATCAAAATTGTTGATACATTGGTGGTAACTTTTGAGGTTCAGATTTTCACACCAGTGAAATTATTTCTTTAAAGATTTTTTTTAAATTTTATAACTATTTTCGTTAGTGACATCACAAAGTTTTGTGCATTTCGATAATGATTTTTAGTAATTTAAAGTAGGTTTTTTGTAGAGTCCGCCTGGGAAAGTACTCGTACTTTTTTCTTTATTTTACCGCCTAACAGCAAACGTTAGTGTGAACACATTATTATATTCCAGCTTGAAGGGCAAAGTTTCCAAAAAATATACAGTGCAAAAAGATAAATCTTATAAGCAACATGTACAGTAGGGTGTTAGTCAATAATTTGAATGTCTTGAACTCTTTATTGTGAAAATAGCTACGTAACATTGTGATATAATGGGCAGGCGTGTTTTTTACCTTTTTTGTTCTGTTACTTTATTTTTGTGACTTTTTCATTCTGGTATTATAATATAAATGCCTATTTTCTGTTTCCAAATATAAGGAGTATGTTAATTTAAAAAATATATGTTTATTCTGACGCGATTGAATATTAAATATTCAAACTTCCGCATTTACGAGTACCTACACTGTTTCTAGCAGCGCTCAGCAATTTTACCCGCGATGTTCCCGTTCTCGTAATAAGGACAAGGTTTTCAGGATAAAAAACAGACATGTGTATTACCGACGATTATCAATCGATATGCCAAAGTTCATCCAAATCCCGGAAAAATGGCGTGGGACTGAGTCTCAATAGACGCTGAGTCGCATCACGGCGCTGCTCTCCCGAACACAACTACAAATATGGGCTGTAATGTTACTTAGGAGTAGAGTAAATAGGACAGTTGTTTTGCCTCTCGTTTTCTTTCTAGCAAGCAATTCTATTTCTCACACTCAAAACAGTGTTGTTAACTACGATTGTACATTCTTTTTTTACAAAGGGGTCTATATCAGTTTGTCTCAAGCCCCCTCTACTGCCTACCGATCTAGTTTTATCCATTATGCTTACACCGACACGCTAACACGCTGCCTATATTTTAGGCATAGCCAAATCGGAATTAAAAAATATCGGAGTGTGTCCTCCTTGCGTCGATACCCCAATTACTGAAGGTCGTGATCTCTCTTGAGCACCTTCTCTTTGATTATCGACCACCATTGGTGACGATCTACGGCGGTGTGGACTGCGTTGTGAACAGTAGATTCTGTGTACAGTGTGGTGCGTATCTGGTACGTCCAACACGTCGGGCTTCTTCCTCTCGGAGTGTGTATCGTGTGAATAATCTAACACCACCTTGCCTTTTTTTTATCGGACTGCTTGTAGTTCCAAAAAACGACATCGTTTCATGGCGGACGTTCCAAAGAAGAACTCGAAGATTTGACTCTACTTTTGTGATAAGAATGTCTAAGCTGTGGAATACGTTGCTTGAGTGGGCTATCCCTGATGATTACAATCTTGGTTTCTTCAAATCGAGAGTGAACCAGTTACTTATAGGTAAGACCGCTCCATCGTAGACCGACCGCATCGTCGCTTAACATCGAGCGAGATGGAGATCAAGTGTAAATCATTAAAATTAAAAAAGGCTGTGGAATACGTTGCCTCATTGATCGTTTGCCAACGGTTACAATTGGTGTCTTCAAATCGAGAGTGATTCGGTTTCCTCTATGTAAGTACGCTTCATTGTTAGGAAATTACATCAGGAAATATTGCAGTGCATCCTAATTATTATTAATCGAAACTAATTTCACAGAGCTAAGGAGGCTTTTGTTTGAACGCGCTATTCTAAGGAAATACTGGATCGATTTCAAAAAATCTTTCACCGTTGTATATTTAAGTGACCCTTGAGTGATATAGACTACATATTATGTAACACGGGCAAAGCCGAGGCGGACCGCTAGTGAACAATAAAAAAAATGTTTAAGACACGTTTCTATTAAGCTAAGACACAAAAAAACTAGTTATAGTTATTTTTGGTACTAATTAAATTGATAAAACGTTTCTAAACTCAAATGTACTCTTTATTTAACCAGAAAGCAGTAAATTCCTCGCTCATTACTAAAAGTTGTTAGCCACATTACATTGGCTCGCAAATCCTGTGTACATTAATGGAGGAGTATTGATCTTTGCGCCAGGAATGTTATTGTTAGGTGGAAACTGGCAATGGATTTAATCGAATACATGATCTTATCGATAATACGCTATGCAGTAATTAGTTTAATTGGAATTACGACTGGATCAAAATTAAACTATTATAATTAGTCCGTCAGCTAGATCATAGAAAAATATGGGACTCGTATTTTTTAACCCCCGACCAAAAAAGGGGTGTTATAAGTTTGACGTTGATGTCTGTCTGTATCTGTGTCTGTCTGTGGCACCGTAGAGCTCAAACAGATGGGCCGATCTCGATGCGGTTTTTACTTTTTTTTACTTAAAGGTATTCAAGATGGCCACCTCCACAAAATGGTGGAAAATATTTCTTCTCAACCTACCTCAATATGGGTATCAAATGAAAGGACTTGACTAGTAGAATATTAAACACTATAACAACGGGCTTAACTAGTAGAAAATACCTTGCACTGTGCTACTACAAAATGGCGAAATAATTTTCTTTTTTCACAACTCCCTTAATATGAGTATTAAATGAAAGGGCTTGACTACTAGAATGTTGTACACATCTGTACAATATCAACAAATCTGAGGTAGTAGTAGTAGTAGCGCTCCGCTCAGGCTTTGTGGGCGGGCTGTTTCCGCCACTCGACGTCTCGGTGCGCCTGTTTTGCGTGTGGGAAGTGGGCTTCACTCCCGCCAACCCAACTCCAACAGAAAGCCCAGCAGCTTCTTCACGTTGCCGCATGCTTCACGGAGCGTCCCCGGTGTGCCCAGGAACTTCGCTCGATGAGCCGCCTCTCCCGTGCACTCCATGAGCACATGAGCGGCTGTTTCTTCAGCCTCAAGGCAAGCTCTGCAAAGAGGACTGTCGGTAATACCTAGTATGAATAGGTGTTTATTGTACAAACCGTGACCTACTGTCAGTGCGCCCGTGACCAGTCGCAACTGTTGTCGATTCAGGCTTCAGGCCCAGTGCCGCTCTAGACTGACTACAGTCCGACCTCTTGGTCCAGTTGTCGTTATGTTCTTTCAGTGACTTCTCACGCAGCCATTTCCGAACCTGCGACAGTGGGAGCGGGACAATCGGTTCAGGGCCCTGCACTTGTTCCGCTGATGCCCTCCTCGCCAGTTCGTCCGCCGCGTCGTTACCTCTCATACCGCTATGGCCTTTGATCCATGTTCACAAACCTCCGTCAGAGACCTGTGTCATTCAAGTACTAGTCCCGAAGTGATGGTGTTGCTCTTTAGGGCATGTAGGATCGCCGCGCTGTCAGAGAGTATGCGGATGTTATAACCTTATACCCTCTTGTCGGTGATTATGGTAGCTGCTCTCGTGATGCCCACACATTCTGCCTGAAATACGGAGTTGTGGGCCCCGAGAGATGTGTGGTACCTGATATTCAAGTCTTCTAAGAAGGTGCCGGATCCAACGCTCTCGTTGGTTCTCGAACCATCGGTAAAGACCATCAACTCGGTGGAGCTATGATCCCCGGAGGAAGGCTCCACCAGTTGAATTTTGTATTTCTTGTCAAATACATACTGTTTGGGTATTCTATCACTTATAGCCAGCAGCATGGGTTGATGCTTCAGACTGTCCTGAAGAACTCGTGTGTGAGGAATACCTGTGTCATGCCAGAGACTACGAGTCTGTGGTCTTATTGCAGACATCGCCACCTCCTGTTGCACATGTGAATGGAGCGGAGGCAGATCCAGCATTATCTCCAGGGCTGCCGTTGGTGTTATGCACATACCGCTGGTAGTCGCTAAACATGCCAACCTCTGGAATTGTTGTAGCTTCGCGATGGTTGTGTCCAGTGTTATCCTGGTCCACCAGACCAGAACCCCGTAGGTGATTATTGGCCTGATCACTGTGCCATAGGGTGACCCTTGGGTTAAGTCCCCAAGTCACAAATCTGAGGTAGTCGGGGGCTAATCAAAATGTATAATTTTGTTCTTGTTGTTTCATCAATTTACTAATTATCGACAAATATGTTCATCGATCACCAAACTTCCAAAATGATACTCGTAACACCACTATTTCTTAAAAATCGTATCATAAAGTGACTTCACTCGAAACTTCAAAGTATGGTATCTTCGTATTTTTTTATTTAAGAAACAAAATACGTGTGCTTTATTTTTTATAATCTAACTGACAGACAAATTAGTTTTTAGTCGTATCGCTTATAAAGCCTGTGTCAAATATTAACAAAAGTGCCTAGTTAGGGTAAATAAGCAAAAAAGTAATATAAAGTAGTTTTTCATTTATCTGCGGTAGCTTACCAACGAGAATGTCCGTTTTCACAATAGATTGGTCGCAAGTTCAAATCCCGACTACTGTGTATTTCAATACTGATGTACAAGTTTTTCATTGCCATTGGCTTTAACGGTATCAGTGAAACATCGAGAGGAAACCACGAAATACTCCGTGCTCCAAGAAATACATCTTAGAAAGACATTTATCATATGTCTCCTTGCACTTGTCCAGCGTATAGGATTAGCCTTCACTATCTTTTTGTGAGAGAAGCTCCAGAAGTTTCAGAAATTGGAGCAGAAAGTAAATTCTTATTGTCGAGTAACATTACCTAATTTGGGCAACTAACATTAAGTGTGTCTTAACATCTTACCACCAATAGCGTTTATGTCGATAATTAAACATTGTAAATGAGTGAGATCCATGTCCCATACATTCTGCGTAATTGATGCTGTTGCTTACAATTAATTATATGTACGAGCGTCAAACTGAAAGTTCTTAGAACTGGCCACTTATAAACAATATAATAAAAAAAAAAACTATAATTTGAAAATAGAACTCTTTGCCAATATTACTGAGTATATACTTCATTCATTTGTCATTTGTTTTACGATTTGGCGGCAAATTGAAAATTGTCTGTGTCACGTCAACATGAATTTAACACGAGAAAATTTTCGTGCAATGATTTTTTTATGACTTTCGATGTCATTTAAGTCAACAAGAAAGTTATGATAGACTACGATTGGCCTTTCACGATGAAGCCCCATCTCGTGCGACTGTTTACAACTGGTTTAATGAGTTTAAACGTGGTCGCACTAATCTCACTGATGATTTACGTGAGGGACGGCCTTCTACGGCGACGACTGAAGATAACATCTGTGTTGTGCGGCGTATGATAGAGACTGACAAAAGAGTGACCTATCAGCAGATTCGGACAAACTTAGGCATCGGTATGAGTCAAGTGCACAAAATCCTACACGAACATTTAGCGGTCAGGAAGCTTTGCGCCCGGTGGATACCTCATAATTTGACTGAGGCTCAAAACTCCATCGTGTGGATTGGTGCCGTAAAATGATTGAAAGATGTAACGGAGGTGACTCAAATGCTGTGTTCGACATACTAACAGGTGACGAAAGCTGGATTTACTGTTATGATCCTGAAACCAAAAGACAATCTGCTCAGTGGGTGTTTCCTTTCGAGGAGTTGCCAACTAAAGTGAAGAGAGATCGAAGTGCGGGGAAAAATGGTGGCCTCGTTCTTTGGAAGGATAGGTCATTTCGCAACAATTGTGTTAGAGGATCAAAAACAGTTTCTGCAGAATGGTACACTACCAATTTTTGCCACTTGTCTTGGAAAAAGTTCGAGAGAAACGACCTCGCAGTAGGATCCTCCTTCACCACGACAACGCCTCATCGCACACCGCCAAGCGAACGATCGACTATTTGGCGACATCAAACGTTGAATTACTGGGTCACCCGCCGTATAGCCCCGACCTCGCGCCTTGTGATTTTTATTTATTTTCAAAAATTAAAGAAAAACTTAAAGGAAAGCGGTTTATGAATGCTGAAGAAGCGGTGGCTGCGTATCGCGATGCCATTGAAGAGACCCCTAAGGACGAGTGGGCAAAGTGCTTTTCCCAGTGGTTCCATCGCAAGCAGCGGTGTATTGACGTGAATGGACAATATTTTGAAAAGATATAATAAAACTAATAACTGGCTAATGTAATCAGTTTTTGATTTTCTAAGAACTTTCAGTTTGACCCTCGTACATCTGACTTGAATGCTATTAAGGCTGTAATATCCTTCTTGTTACGAGTTCAGTTTTAAATACGTAAAAAACAACGTGTTTTTTAATGAAAGAACACTAAACTAACTTTCATACAACATTTTACGCCACGGTACAATATACAAAGTTCGGAGAGACTGTCTTTTAAAGCAGTCCCATGTTGGGCGCCAAAATGCAAATTCGCAACTAATATTGCAAATGTGAAAGACTGTCTGCCTATTATGCGTTCACGCTTAAACAACTGAATTAGTTTTAATTAAGTTTGCAAAGAGATAATCTTGAGCCTGACACAGGACATAGCATACTTTTTAATGCGAAATAGTGTTTTGTAGGGGTTCAAATAGGGGTTGATAGTTTGCATGTAAGTTTCATCGTGTTTGAAGCTATAAGCAAAAATAGATTTTTTTATCCCACCGGCTCGGAAAGAGTACTTTTGCTCCTCGATATCAGGGCGCAAAAGTCATTTTTACCCTCTAGAGGTTAAAGTAAATTTGAATTTAGAACATCGTGTGTACTGAGTTTTTGAATTCTAAACATAATTCAACCTATTTATTTCTACCTCCTTGGTGCCGAAAGCATCATACATTTTTTTTATATTATGTTAAAAACTCAGACTCGGAACCTCCTTGGTGTACTTACTTTTTTTTAATGTGCTTAGCTCGTAAAGATTTAAAATTAGCATTTAGTCATTTCCTCGCTGAGGTGGACTGAAAAGTTACGTGTTGCACTCGAGTGCAAAGATTTTTCACCTTGTGCTCTTTTGATTCCCTTGCTACGCTCAGGATTCTAATTTTGAATCACTCGCTGCGCTTGTGATTCAATTTTAGAATCTTTCGCTTGCTCGGTCATCAAAATTGAGCACGCGGTTAAAAATCAACTTTGCACTCTTGTATAACAAATAACTATTTTAGTTTACTCTTGAACCGCATTTGGCGAAAATAAACTATTGTATGTAAGACTGGTAAGCAGCGGGTTTATACTGCGGGGTGTTGCTTGTACTTAAATAACTGAATATAATTCTTCAAAACTTTTATTGACACCATTTTATTCACTCTTAATTTTGCTAATTTAATGAATAAATAGTATGAACCAGATTTCATCAGAAGTGGTGACCATCGCCTACAAGCAAAACGTTTTAACCTCCCGCTGTTAGCTAGCGCTTCAATGCCCTCTATTTACTGTTTTACGAATTTTTTATTGCTCTCATGTTAGAAAAACTTTGTAAGTTAGTAAAGCTAGGTTGATGATACTCAGAGTACGGTTGTGACGAAGCGCAAGCCAAGGCAACCTATGCTTCCAGACAGCGCAAAATGGAGCTACGAATCTCCTTGACAAATCGATTGAACTTGATTCAGTCCCAGACAGAGCTGCACAGGAACATGAGGGTAGTATAAAAAACGTTACAAAAAAATCACGTAAAGGATTTTGTAATTTGATTAAAGTCTGTGTAACATTGTTTATGACATGCTTTCAGGCCAACATTAAGAAAATTAAAGAAGTGAATCTTACTGTTAATTTTGAATCATCAGATATATTTAGACGGGCCAAATGATGCGATGTATATCTCATCTCTGCTTGAGGTAATCTGCAACACCAAAGACTTTGGCAATGTTTTGCCACCTGGAGAAGTTCAACGGTAAGAGCCCTTAGACTTATAACACGCGTAGTCTGAAATTTGACATTATCAATGTAATTTATTCCAGGCACAAGCTACTGAGTTCCCTAAACATACAGGTGCTAATCTCAAACACAATTCGGCTCTCTCATAATAATTAACTGTTGCTGGGCGCCTAGTTTATGACTGCATCAATTATGCCTAAGCATATCCTAATTACTGTAATGGCATTTGCTTCTCAGGGGTAGAGACGGGCGAGGTAGGGTTGCTACTAATATGGTTTATAATTTTGGAAATCAAAAATTGAGGATTGAAGAGAAGCACTGTATAGTGTGATCATTCACTCAACTTATAACTACCATTGTAAAAAAACCACAATGTGGATTGGTGTAAAAATTACGTTTAGTTGCATAAAATACGCATAAGCGAGTAAATGTTACTAAATAAAAATATTTTGAAGTTTGCTTTGGGTTCTGTATTAGTTATATATACGGTCCGTTTAGTAGCGTTACAAATAAATCTCTAATTCTCGGCCAGCATCAAATTTGGACCACTAGAATATGAGTGGTCAAGCGAGCTTGCTGTCAACCCTAAACAGAGAAGGGTCATGGAGGATCGGCCACGTGCTATGAAACGCTGATGCGAATGTGTGGTAGGTAATCATTTGTGTGCGGAAACATTGTAGAGGGACGTATATATAGCATGAACCGATTTACCATTGTGGTGATTATCGCTTATTGCAAGTATATACTAAGGCGATAACTTCGAGCTTGATTGAATGAACCAGATATTGTAAAATTGTAGCAAGAATCCTAAAAAAACTCTGAGTTCAACTATAGGGTATTAAATTAGATAAACAAAATAATAACTTCGCATTTGAAAAACTCTTTGCAGAGTCCGCCTGAGGATGCACCATATCATTTTGGTGTTTATGGCTTTTACTTTGACTTCGACATTTTGTCCTCTCAAAGGTGCCAAAATAAGTGAAAACCTAAGTAGTGGCTAGTGTTATACAAATATTTTATGTCTATACAAAGTAAATGAAAATTTCTTCTACTTAAGTACGCTACATGGAAGACCGTATCGTCGCTTAGCATCAGGCAAGACGGCGGTCAAGTAAAACCAATAATTGGTTAAAAACAGTATTGTTAAAGATTTTGGTTCAAAAAAACAATGTTTCATGAGAAAATTATGTGCAAAGAGATTAATCATTTATATATAATACTTTGAGTGACGAGCGTTGTATGCAAGCTGAAGTATGAATTGGCCACGTATGTAGAAAATTCGACAACCGCTGGGTCCACGGATTCTTCAATGGAGCTCGCAAGTCGTCAAGCGCTGGAGTTGGAGTAAAAACACGAAAAGTGGCTTGTGGAAACTGAAGACCGAAAGCAGAAAGTGGTGTTTGTGGCATTTTGTAGGAAAGCCTAACAGTCGGCTTTTTTGAGGTAATTAATGAATGAGTAACAATTCTTTATTACTTATATTTATCATTCAGACCATTAAACGCGATAGGACTATCAGATGACACTGGTCTTACTGGTTTCCCATACTGTATGCATCAGTAGGTAGGCTAAGCAGTACAACTAGTGAGACAACTCTCTTATCGCTGTAAACGATTTCTTCAAGGCAACCTAGGAGATGAACCTTAGCAGATATGTGGTTTGAATAAATCGGTTAAAGTCATGCTTGTTAGTTATGTTGCTCTTATATATTAATTCAATGAATTTTATTTAACAAAAATCACAATTCCAGAGATTATGTTCACACTTCCCTTGTAAAATCTCGTATGTCTTGTAATTAAGCAAAGAAGGCGTCAGAGGGAGGGTACCACCGAGAATGTTCACGGATCTCATTTCCATGCAAATGAGGTCTACATAAGTGTAGGCAGTATTCCAAGTCTAAAAGTGAAGATCTGTTTGAAGTAGCGACGTTTTTGCACGTAAAATATATAATTTCAGTTTTTTTGAGATTTTCACATTGCTCTTGTGACACCAGTTTAGACAACTCCCTAATGTTATACTTTTATAAATGCTATTGTTAAATTGTACAGTCCTAAATATTTTTAAATTGCTTGTTTTAAGTGGGTCCTGTATCTCTGTAAAGGCTCAACAGATATGAATGAAATTAAATACGTAGTGAGTACATTTTTACGTTTTTAGTCCTGTTCAAGTGTGTGGTTTTTAAGCTGTTGGTTAAATCGTGAGGTGCGGTTAGTATTGCAGCTATCCAGTGCAGTTACAGACCATTGAGATAAAACATCGTATATCTCTTATTTATACCTACTTTATAGTATAATACTTTAACGGGTTGGAACGATTTTTTAAAAATAACAGTAAATAAGTAGGTATTACTGGACAGTGGACATTTTACCCACTACACCATCTGACCCCAAACCACAGAAAAGAATATAGTTACCACTTAAATCAAATTATAAGCATATCTTGTACCTTGTACTATGGGAGCCAGGCAGCTCATAATAATAATTGTAGGTATAGCTGATACTATGACATGTAGTTTGGTTAAAACCTTAGCGTTTGTAACTAACCTACTCTCTATACGTAGCATATGTAAACTCTTTTGTTAAAACATAACATAAGATAGGTTAAGTTTAGCTAATTTTGAAGCCCAATCACTGTTCCACTATGCAACTTGTAATTCACTACGAGAGGACCTAGGTAGTCGTGATAGCGGTACCGTGGTAGCAGGATGTGCGATGCCACTCGGTCGGGCTATAGCTACTTGATCGATAAGCAATATGGTATGATAATGAGCTTGACACACAAGTAGGCGGATTTGTTACCCGTAGATCGTGGATTTGTTACATGTTAGCAAAGATATATTCTAAGTGTTTAGTTCAAATACAATAGTATTTCAAAAAAAGGATAGGTTGAAATTGGTATGTTCCAAAAACACCTTATGGGGATAAAACTTACGAGTTTATGTGTCAATGACCAAACTTCAGTTGGCCAGTATGATGGATTATGGCTAAGACTCAGCAGTGCCAGTGTCAACATATGTAAAGTGGACAGCTTATGATGGAATAGAATAATCAAAGTATAATAGTTAAATGTTTAGATGTGTGTTGCTCAATCCCATTAAAACGCTGGAACAGATAGGTTTCAAATTTGGAAACCAGATAGATTATACACATAAGCTACTTTTCAGCCCAAAAATAAATAATTTGAGAACTACGCGGGTAAAACCGCGGGGCGAGAACAAAATCGTAAGGTGAGATGATTTGTTTGTAACAAAATTATACCGAGAACTTTTTTTTTATCAAGCCACATAAGTCATGATAGAACCCAAATGACAAAGGTCACGGACCCCGGTGTCTGTAAAGTTTCCAAATTTAATTAAAAGAAATTGTCAATAATTTTATTTCATTCTTTTTTTTTTGAGTTCTTTCATGGAGCTCAGAATCTTTTTTTCAGACTTCTATCTGATCAAGGTTGAAAATGTCTACGAAAGAAATATTTTTGACATTTGCTAGTTTCCTCTCGGTATTTTTGTCACCCTTGTCGTTTATCGTACGGCGCCAGATCTTGCATTACTGCGCTGTCGCACGCTACTAAATAAACTGCTTAAAGGTGTTTTAATTTACTTCAAAAATTATTACGATTATTGTTTTACAGCTGCTTACACGTCCTTAGCTTATTGCCAAGTAATTAGCGAACAGGTCGGATTGTTACGCTTGCATGTTAGATTGTCGAGCGATAAAACTCGGTTCCATTTCTTTTCAGCTCACTTACAACATAGTGGGCTTAATAATTTGGTTGGTCTAAATCTCTTGATTGTAAGTATCCTGGAAACAATTGTTTTCAGCTGTAACATTGGTATCTACATACTAGCGGTGCTCCGTGGCCTTACCAGCGCTAAATGACATAACTTAAATGACGCTATTTCAGACATTATCTTTACGGTCTTCGGAATTTCAACTCGAGCCGTTCTGACGTGATTGAGCAACAAATATCCAAACTCTGGCATTTATAATTTTATTGAAATTATTGTAATACCAGCAGCGCCTTACAGTTTTACCGAGATAAAAAGTGGCATAAGTGTTCTTCCAAATATTTCATACCGACGTTGTGACGTGTTTGAGTAACAACCATTTAAACATTGATATCCTACTTCCTTTTAATATTAAAATATTATTCTCGTAAATGTCAATGTATGGTTGTTTGTATATTTGGATGTTTGTTGTTCAATCACATCGCGACGTATGAATGGATCGGGCTGAAATTTGGAACACAGTTAGATTAAATGTTGTCTGGAAAAACATATAGGTTCGGGAAAATAATGGAAACTTTAGGAACGAGAGCTACGCGGGTAAGACCGCAGGGTGCTTGCTGCCAGTTAAATATTAGTGTGGGAAATTTCAGATTACTTTGCCCGCGCAATTTTCGTAAAACAGTGTACAAAATGTTTGCTTTACATGTTAAGGGCCTGAGCAAATGACCTGGAGTATTTCTTACCTCATCGCACACCCTAAGAAAGAGTAAGAGAGAAACAGTAGGATTTATTACTGTTTTACGCTCAGATTTTAGAATAAATTCAGATTTTGGTCTCTTGAATTTTTTTTAGTAAATATCACGGGATTGAATTTCCGAACCAACATTATAACGTGTTATGACGTCTACATGTCACAGTCCGTCTTCCAATAAGAGAGCTTCGTTTAAGTAACTATGCGTTGCGTAAAACACGTCTAGCCCCCTGGCCTTAAGCAAAACTTGTTGTCATAAAGCGCGTTGTGTGGTTAATGTTGAGATTTAATTTGAGTTTTTTTACTAAATTAATACAACGACTCACTTAGCGCAAACCTAAGAAGTATGCTTTCATCATCATCAGCCTGTACTTGTCCACTGCTGGACATAGGCCTCTCCCAAGATACGCCACTCAGCCCGATCCTCGGTCTTCCGTCTCCAACCGCCACCAGCTGCCTTTCGAATCTGCTTTAAGAAGTCTGCTCTACCGATATCTAATACAAGTTTTGCATTTAATTGTCATAATATTATCATACTTCTGTAATAAACAAAAAACCTGAAATGCCTAACTTCTAGTCGTAACTTCTTAACAAAAGCTAATGTAATAATAGGTACTAATATTGATTAAGAACAGTATTATGAACCCAAAAAAGAATATTTAGTGTAATATTGGTAAATATGACTTTTAAAAAGAATAACAATTTCGACTAGGTGGTGACAGCGACAAGTAGATTACTTTCAAGCGATAGGACTTGTATAATAGCAGTCACTTCAGACAAAATACCCTCAAATGTGGTCACAGGCAAAGTATCCCACAGCCGAACAGCCCAAAATGTAAATGACTTGCCGAAAAAAGTTACAAGTTGGCAGCGACAAGATTATTGAATAAGTGAGAAATAAACCAAAAGGTTTGTTTGGTTTGGTGGTTTGTGTTTGGTTTGTTTTGAGAAGATAGTATACTGTGAGCTTTTTCTTTAGCGGATACCTCCCCTAGGGTCCCTCGTTTTCCAAGCACAGGAGCCTGAGTACGCAGCGAGATGGATAGTCTCACCTCGACACCAGGCAGGCTGCTGCGGCCCAACACTGGGCCACTGCCGGTCGTGCAGCTCACTTCACTTGGTGGTCAATGCCGCCCCCGGACGCTAAACTAAACCCAAAGGAATAATGTTGATGAATGTTTGATTGTGTTTGGTTTGTGGCGTCCGAGGCTGACACGATTCACCAAGCGATGATGAGACAACAGGCAGGTCAGTCAATGAGGGAACCAAGAGGAGAACCGACGGTAAATCATCGTGCGATCGATACATAGTTCAAAGATAGAAATAAAAACATTGCGTGATCCAGAATTGTAATTTTAAAGCATAATAACTCCTCGAGTGAACATCGTACAATTCTGGAATTTTACCCATATAAGCACAACAACCCGCTCTACCGATATTTACCAATATTTTGTATTGATTAATTTATGATTTTGATGAATTTTAACATATGACGTAGGATTTAAATAAGGGTTGCTATTGGTTCGTCCAAAATGCAAGAACATTGTTTATTCGTCTATACTAATATTATAAAGAGGAAAGATTTGTTTGTTTGTTTATTTGTAATGAATAGGCTCCGAAACTACTGGACCGATTTCAAAAATTCTTTCACCTTTGGGAAAGCTACATTATCCCCGAGTAACATAGGCTATATTATATTTTAAAAAAAATTAGGAATCCTTACTAAAACTCCAATAATGTAACATAAGGTGTAAAAAAAAGACCTGAAAAATTCCTTGCGTCGCGTGCGCTGCGAAAACTATTGATGATAGAACAAAATCATTTACTACGACTTTGCAGAACTCATCATTATCTACAAAAAGTGTCGCGAGTCAATGTAATAAAACAAAGTGCCGCGCGGCTCACTCGCGCGATCGGCTCCCTACGCAGCGGTCGTGTGCGTGATCGTATGATTTTAGCTTGACAAATTTTTGAATTCGCTTTAAATTCGTTTCGTAGGTAAATAAGTATATGATAATAAATATTATATTTTAATGTAACTTTTCAAACTGCTTATAGTAGTATTTTATGGGTATTCATTCCTGTTCAAAATTTAAGCAAAAATTTAGTAAAAGTTTGTTTTCTACGCCCATATTTTTAATTTTCTTTCAATAAGTACCTACTACTTACCTGATAATAAATATTATGCTTTATTTATTCAAACAGCTTAGTACTTCATATAATTCAATAAGCAAAAATTTAGTAAAAGCCTGTTTAATTATTTATTTCCTTCTATTTTTTATTTTATAATGCCCTAAAATGCCAAAAAGATCAAGATGTCAACTTTCTAAACATAGTTCCCAGGCGAGGGCAATAAAAATACGGCGTAATGAGGAATCTTCATCAGAAACTGAAAATCGCCTTGCAAGTCGGAGAGAATACGCGTCGCAATCGCGTGCTAGAGAGTCAAGTATCGAGCGTTCGCAGCGGCTTGCTGAACAAAATTTTATCACTGGCCCAGCAGCTGGTCAACTAGCTCATATACCGAGGATACCGATGATTCCAACTGATCTGCCAATCCCTTTTAAACGACTTCAGTTTCCGATGAAATCATCTTTCGCGTTAACTATTAACAAGTCCCAGGGCCAAACCTTCGAATTATTAGGGATCGACCTACGAAAAGAATGTTTCACTCATGGCCAACTGTATGTTGGCCCACGTGTCGGAGCTCCTGAAAATCAATTTATTTTGCTGCCACAAAATAAAACTACTTCAAATATCGTTTACAGGGAAGCTCTGACTCACTAAAACTAATGGCTTTTTTTTTTGTAAATAATATTATAAATGTATAAAATTTTAAAATGAAAAATACAAAAAAACATTAATAAAAAAAAATCATAAAAAAATTCAAACTCCCTTTATAATTTTACTTTTTTTTAAACCCGATACAAAAAAAGGGTGTGTGTGTGTGTATGTACCCGTGCGAAGCCGGGGCGGGCCGCTAGTTTAGTAATAAAACAAAGAAAGTTATCAATGTTCTATGACTCTAAATACAGATAGAGAAGATTCAAATTTTTTTAACTTCTCTACAGTGTAACCGATTTGGTTAAACAAAATGGACCTTATCTTTTGTAACATTTGTTTGTGTAAAAGCAAGAACGTGGTGATACCGATGGTAACTGTAGTGATACCTAACATGTTGGTGCAAAAGGAATTCTAAAGTGAATAATTTTAAGATTGATTATGTTAATTAGGCAAATACAGGGTATTAATGTAAAAAATAATTATTTAAATGCTCAAACAATTAGTGTGCCAGTTTCTATCTTATGATCCAAATAGTGAACGTAACTTATTAGTTTACGTGTCAAATAAAAAAATGTTGCCAATTTAGTTTTCAAAAGTTTAAAATCACCACTGCCAAATGCATTTAAATGTCAGGGACTTGCTCCACTTTACCCAAGATAAAAATCCCGTAATTAATAAGAAATAAATGTTTTGATGAAATATTGAATATACATTAAAAAACCCTAAACAGACGCAATGTCAATAGTTCGCGAGGAAATTATCGATCGCCAGGCTGCGCAAGCGCCGACCGACCGCGCCCGGTGGCGGCGGGTGGTTACGCCGCGACATCTGCCCGAGAGTCGTACGCGCACGTGGCTCGAACACCTTTTGTCTACCAGAGCCCACCTTTTTACCACGGCTCTATTTATAAACTGACACAGTTCTAAATTTAATTTTACGAGTGAGATGAAATCATTTATTACGGTACCTGGTACAGCCAAAAATAGGAGGTGGTGTAAATAAAATATCGATACCGATGCAAAAATAATACCGAAAATTACGTTGTGTAATAATTTACAGAAATATCCATTTTTTTATTGTCCTCTATGTGGTGATTTCTTGATACACAGTAAGTTATAATGTAAGTGACATTTTAATTTAAAAATATATATAAAATTCTAAATATATAAGACTGGATAAACAATTAAATGTTAAGTTTTTGTCCAATTTCTTTATTAATATATAATGATAATAATTCCTTTTTAGCACAAACATGGGTTGGGAGCATTCTCTCGCAAGGAGAGATAGGAGAGAAAAATTCTTATTAATTTATTACTAAAAAGAATGAAACGAAAACAAAAGAAAGCCGAAAACACATTCCTCAGTTCAGCAAGATGTAGAGGTAGATAAATTGCGATCCACGCACCTCATTTCATGCGGCTGTCTAGAAATGGACATTAAATAATAATTTGTTATAATAAATATCACTAGTAAGTGATAATCAACGGACTCCAATGAGCAAATAGAGTATAAAAACGGAATGGTAAATGAGAAGTCGCACACGTCTGGGGCAGGTGATTATGAGACAGGTGCTTTATAAATTATAACTTGCGATGTAGATGGCAAATATGCAGTTGTTTGTTTCGTTATGTGGGTAAATAGGTGAGACTTACACGGAAAAGTAGATCAAATGGGCGAATACCAGTATTAGACTAACATGTAATACTATTTAATAATATTTGTAATATAAGACCACTAGCAACGCCCCACGGTTTTACCCGTGTTGTCCGTTATTCCGTATTCTATCGGGATAAAAACTGTCTTTATATTATTAAATTCTAACTGATTCTCCGACGTGATTCAGCAACAAAGATCTAAACATGAAACGAATTCGAATTGTGTGACAAAATATTAGTATTAGTATCGTTTGTGCTATTCATAGCTATTTTCTAATCTATAAAAAAACTCGTAATAATAAAACGCTGTGAAATGCGTTGTCTGAGTGGGGTTTTCCTGATGGTTTGATCAGAGTCAAAGAACGAAGCTGGGATCTATTTAGAATTGTAGACAAATCGCATCGCAAAAAAATAATGAAACACTTTAGATAGACAATAATTTTGTAATGCAAGTTTGCATTACATAAAATTAACACATTAAACCATTTTAGTCACATTGTTTTAGCTGTAGCAAAGCAATCCGTTAAATTAAATTTGATATTACAAGTACCTGTGGTGAATTTAATCCGGCTTGGTGAATAAAAAACCTATATTGAAGACATAATCGGTTTAAACAATGCAGACATATGTTCAACACCTTTCATAAACCGGTCGAACGAAGGACATCCGCTTTTTGGTGGATAAAAAAATGGAGTTCGACATTCTCACAGGAACCGCGCCGCATCCGGTGCGCGGGCGCAGAATAAAAACGGGAAATAATTAATGGTAACTCAAAATCATTAAATGTACATCATTTTACTCAAGCGTCAAAATCTAAGACCTGTACAAGTTTCGTGTATAAATGACATGTTTCTTTTAAAGGTACTGTTAATGTTTGTTGGAAGCTTTTGCTAACTAAAATGCTGTCAAATTATGTAAACACATCCATACAAATATTTCGTACAACATAGAAATATTTCGACTTTTGTGATGACTAGGTATTTTTTTTATTTAGAGAGTGAGCGAGGCGAACAGGACGTATGATGGTAAGCGACAAGCCTACTCTTAGCCCCAAAGTATCACGCAATGGGTAATGAAAGAATGAACATTCTTTATGATTCACTCCATTATAGAGATACATTTAATTTAGGAAAAACAGCAAATCTTGTGAAACAATTGGCGGCCTTATCGTTTAAAGTGTAAATAGAAGAAATGGTCAATGGTAGCAAACACTAAAATATCAAGTGATAAAATAATAATTATGAGGCACAATTAAATACAGCAGAATAAAAACGATCATTTGTAAACGTCCAACTATCGGGCCGCCAGGTAAGAGAGCCACGGTTTTGTGCTTTGAATCTGTCAATGTCGTTCACGCTCCCGATTGTATTTATTCAGTTTGCGCTTTCTATTTCTAAAGATGTGATGATATGAATATTCTCATTTAGCACTACTATTAGCATACCAAGTACGGCTATATGCAAGTTTCCGAACTATTTCAAAACACTCAAGTGTTTTAACTGCGAGTAAAAAAAAGCGGTTTTTTTAAACTACGTATAGTTAATAAAACAAAATGTGGAATTTGAAATTCAAATTCATCTGTAATATCGATTACAAACTACTCTGGAAAAAGGGGACATAATGTACCTATGTCATATACCTACATCAGGAGCTTAATGAAAAAAGGAGCCTAAAAATTGGCAAGTGTGTTGGCATTTAACATTTATATCGATCCATAGCTTTCAATTTTTTTTTTAATTTACGAGACACCAGCGTGGTCTTCCGTATGCATGAATATCTAATATATAAAATTCTCGTGTCACAGTTTTAGTTGCCATACTCCTCCGAAACGGCTTGACCGATTTTGATGAAATTTTTTGTGCTTATCCGGTATCTATGAGAATCGGCCAACATCTATTTTTCATCCCCCTAAATGTTACGGGTAATCCACCCCTAAATTTTTATTTTTATTTTTCAGACAAAATTTCTAATTTCTATTTTTTTATGATACAACATACAAAAATACATACAATCCCCAATTTTCACCCTTCTACGATCAACCCTTATTTTTTAATAGCCATTTTAGTAATTTAATCAGTTTTCCTCTCCGGTCGAAAACTGATCAATCGTCATTTAATTAGTTATCCCCGCCAGATGTCTACAGGTGTCACTTCTGAATCAGTAAACAGCACGATAATTCGGGGATCAAAAGTAGCCTATAGCATATATATAGTTTGAACACGCTAATCTCGGGAACTACTGGACCGATTTAAAAAAATCGTTCACCGTTCTTTCATATGTTCGTAATCCTTGAACGCTGTAGGTTATATATATGTACCACGGGCAAAGCCGGGGCGGGCCGCTAGTTTATTATAAATATTTAAAAAAGCGGTGTGATTGAAAAGAGCGATAGAACTTTAATATTGTCTTGTTTTTGTAGTAGATATATTAAAGATAGTTATAATTTTCCGTAGAAAGGGCAAGGTAATTAAATAAATACTGGTTGATATGTTATTAATTTACGATTACGATATGATTATTTACTGATATGTTAAGCAGAAACAATTGAATACTTGTTAAATCAGAAGAACCTACGGTACACAAGTAATCACTGTTGAATTAAAACTTAACGAAAGCCAGACAATTCACAAATTGTGCTTTCTCTCAGTGGCTTTTACTATCGAAAAGTAGTGCAACCATATTCATGTGTCAACCGCCTAACAAAAATAAGAACTCTCTATAGAACGGTATGATGACCTCCAATCTACATACATACAAATGACTTCCACGCATGGACAACAACAATAATTCCAATGCTCGACCAATTTATCTTGCAGTTTCTGAAATTAAATCAAATGCTTTAACCACGGGCAACAAGGATGATATTGCAGTGAATGATGATCCCGCAGATGACAGTGCTAATGTTGGTACTACGTTTGGTAATAGTTAAGTGAAAGGCTGTATACGTGAGAAAAGCAACGCCTATTCTAACAATGCCATATTTTGCCGTCATCTGAGCCGTGATCGATCTGAGTAAATATTTTATATTCAGTGTTGCGTGCGAAGAGATTGTACTAACTGTACTATTCATAGAGCTGTATAGCTGAGCCACTATTGTAATTTTAAACAAATTTCTTATATTATAACATATTGTAATTTTTAGTACACTTTTTTGACAATTGTTTTAAGAATGAATGGTCACATAACAGATTATCGTGATACTATTCACTTTGATTTCTTATTTGTGTCAGGTGAATCTGATCTCAGAATAACTTCGTTTCTAATTAGATTTCCATAATTATCATTAGTCGTGGCCCCCTCTGTTGTAAGCAATATTATAGCGTTATGGTCAAGTGTTACTGTACCACTTAAATCACTGAAGATCTATACGAAGATCAGCGATAGGGACCAAAAGATTGCATGCATGAGTTTGTTAACGTTTGTTAGATTAGGTTTCATTCACCCGGGCTACGTGGCTCGGGAACCTCCGCGTGGTGCACCCTGGGCATCACACAACAACTTGCTTCGGTGGCATCTTGATGTGTGATGGCGAATACCGGCCGGGGCTGGGAACTTCTACACGCGCTCCTCACTCCCTTGAGTGAGCAGTGCGTGTAGAGATTGGGGAGAGGGACTGTAAGTCTTGGGAAAATTACTCGTCTGACATTCCTCCACAACAAGTAAAATTCCTAAGTCGGCCAGATGAGGGTCCTCCACGAGCACTCTGATTATCAAAGTGCTCAGGGGAAGAACGAGGGCCGCGATGCGGCCATAGAAGCGGAACCGCGGCTATCCCTAGTCGCGGTGGTGAGGCTGGACCTCTCGCTCTGGACCTCTGGACAGTGAAAGGTCGTGTGTGAATTGGAGGAGTGAGACCTGAAAACTTCTCGCTTCTTCACTGAGGTGGAAGTGGACACGAAGCCGAGCCTGGAGATTCGCTACTATGGGCTCGCACCCCGTTTCCACAAGAGAGCCTGGGGCGTCGGATGTTAAGGGCCGTACAACAAGCCTAGGGATCCAGTGCGCCGCTGATTTTCGGTGCGTCACTAGAGCTAAATGCGGGGGGTACTAACGCCCCCCGCGAGGCGGGTTGGTAATGGCGATGGCAAGGGTCAGGGTCGTTGACGGAAGTGCGAAAAGTAACCCTGCGACCCAGTAAGAGCATGTCTGTCGTCGACATGGTGTCGAGCCCAACTTACCTTACCATATCCCTGCATAGTGGGGATACGAAAATGTATTTCGTAAAATAAAGGTAATATTAAATTAATAATTTCATAAAATCACACACTCAATTTTTTTGTATTGATAGTAATTAAGAAGAAATTTACTGAAAATATAACAATGAAGAGATGAAGATAAAATCTAACTACATTTAATACCCCTATACGTATATTTCAATAATTCGTACATATGAACGGACAAAGAAGAAAGAATTCGGGTTAGGTTTACTAAAAAAAAACTATTTTGGTTTCATCAAAAAACTTGCACACATCCATCAATTATATTCCGCATACATGTTTAGAAAAATGATTTATAATTTAATCCTGTTGACAGTGAATTTGTTTCCAGTTAAACTCGCAACACCCTAGACTGCCCTGGCTTTTTCTAAACACTAAAGGATACCGAGACGAGCAATACGTGCGTTTGGTGGTAAGCAGGATGCATGCCTACATCACAATGCACTTACTTAACAAAATGATATCACTGCGTAGTATTGTACTAGGCAAAGGACAATAAAATGTGATACATTTCTTAACTCTGTAATTTATCTAAAAACACTGACTTTCACCACAAAACACGCTCATGCTTATAGAAACGTTGATACTACATGGCATTTCTTGACATTCAGAATATTTTAGCCATAATAACTAGACCCCTGTCTAATTATTGTATTATTCATTTATTGATAAAGTTATTGTATAATTTAATTATTAATAATAAATTATGACAACTTGCTTATTGAGTTTTTAACAGCTAATTTCATTCAATTGTAAGTGTGACTTGTTTTTTCTTACCGCCTAGGGGTAACGGTCGGGTTATATTGGACTCGACACCACGGATGGACTTGGGGACCCCTACCAACCAAAACATCCACGGGGTTCCAACTTTCCCGTGTGCGGCGGGAACGCGAGACCACGCGCGCATCCCCCAACGAAATCCGCTGTGGCTTGCCGGTCTCCGGGCCCTCCTAATGGACATACCCTCGTCATCGACGCACCTGAACCCAAGATACGTCGTGACTACCTTAGGACCCAGAACAAATGGGTGACAGACGCGCCCGCGTCTAGACACACAATAAAGAAACACCCAGACAATAATACATCTGAATCTGATATCATATTACTGTTTGGCGATAGAACTACAGTCAAAGATGTGGTACTTCACCAAAAAGACTTTTCGAAGAGTTGTGCCATTAGCTACTCTACATCAGGCGAGATTGCAAAAGTCTATCAATAATTATAAAAACGCTGGAAAAGGCCAAACACTCACCTGAATCTGAAACAATATCTGTCCAACACTGTCAGAACTTTAATAATACGTGCCACCTAAAATATTTGTCAAATCGTGAACTTACGAGTTAGAAGCTTCTATGGCGGAAGCAAAGTTTGCATTTTGACGTCATTGGGTTTAGACATGCGATCCTATATTTAACATTTTACTGGTGACCTAACTTGACCTTTCTGTGAAACCTTCTTTGTTAATTTAAGCTTTGCTTCAAGGATTTTTGTGACGCTTTCAGCATTTTACCCCTAACGTATGTAAAATAGTTTTAAATCTGTGATCGAGCCGTAAATTCTGTTGTGTAATGTTTTCTTCTTTTTATTTTTCGTTAAAACTGCTGTGTTTTGTGTGGTTGTATTATAAAAATACAAAATACAAAAATATTTATTTTTACACCATAAAAGTTTACAAAATTTTGATATGAACCCATTGGCTCCGAACTAGTTGTAACTGTATTTCGGAAGACAATTGCTTTGTGATTTTTGTTTGGGAAGGTATCAAGTTTATTAGTTTAAGTACCTACTACCATGTAGAAACTCACGGACTTGTTGGCCGGTTAAATGTACTTTTCTGTTCCGGTTTGAAGGGCAATATTTCAAACGAAATTACGAAGCAATAGGACTACTGCCTTTTGACAGTAGGTACTGGGTAGTTTTAGGCAGCAATCGAACTTTTATGGATCTGTTTGTATCTAACACAATGTTTGTTTGTGATTGTTTTATGCAAACGAACTGTAGGGGCAGTAGCCCTACTTTGATGTTAAGATGTTGATGATGTTGGGATGTTAGAATGTTGTTTGTATGTAATGTTGTAATAATGAGTAGCACGTGTGTTACACTTAGACGTTTATTTGTTACTAAAATGTAATGTTTACATTATTGTAGTCAGCAATTCCCTTATTGCGTAAATTATAGTTATAATAGCTTTTTTGAAATTGCATTAAATACCGTATTGGTATCTCAACCTACCTGAATATTCCATATTGCATTGTTTAGAATTCCATCCCTTCAAATGTGTCTTGTTCTTTTTTCTTTCAGCAGTGTCCTATGATCGGCGGCGCCTAGCGAGCTATCGTTAAATATTCACATTCCAGCCGACGTCAGATCCAAATCCGCCGGAAATGGATATTGGTACCTAAACGTGGCCGGTATTGTGTACACGTTACAGCGACTCGCCGGAACAAAGAGTCTATTTCCTCATTCACATCCCACATAGCTTCATAACAGTACAGATGCGACAGAACACAGACAAGGTATAGTGCCTACGAAACACTAAAATGGTAACTTGAATGAGATTTTAAAATAAACAATGTATTAGTAAGTTAAAGTAAGTATTAAATTCAGATTGGTACATGGTACTACATCGAGATATCAGGGTGGAGTTGTAGTATATTATTAGTACAGTTAGTATCAGTATCAAATTTTTGTACCCATTAGTTTAAAAAAGTAATAGTTTAGTTCCTATATTGTACAGTACAATATACTTACTACAACTCCACCTATATCCAAATTTAATAGCCATAGTAAATATGTCGTAATTAATAAATAGTACTGTTTGTGTTTTAAATAATAATAAGAGGTAGCTTAAAAATAATAGAATATGCAGAATATTTCAACATATTAGCCACTTTTACAACACTTAGAAAAGAAAATATTGTTTCGGTGAAACTGTCCGTTGTAAAATTGGACTACTAACATTTAATTTGTATTTCGTTCAATCATACAATCCGCAAGTTTTTTTTTTATCAAAGTAGTTTTGTTTTAGACTTTTAAACTGAAAACATGAGAACCATAACTTTACAAAAAACTACAACACTTTAGTGTAATACGGCTCAAGTGATTTTTAATGTGATTGTGCAGATAATCTATACTTATAATAAAACTGTAACGGGTCGAATTCTGTACATTGAAGATATTTTGAAAAAAATATTTTTTTGGGGCACTCCATAGTCGATACTGATGACGAAACTGCATTTTTTTTCTTTCATGTCTGTCTGTCTGTCTGTCTGTCTGTCTTTCTGTATAGGGATCACGCATCACGCCGAAACTACTGATTCAATTCAGCTAAAACTTCGCGTGATTTTAGTTTATACTAAGGACATTGCTGTAGGCTACTTTTGATCCCCAAATTCTGATTGGTTTTCTTGCGGGAAGGGGTGAAAGTCAGAATGTGTATTTGGTTGTAACTCATGTTTGCGTTGTTTAATTTCATTAATTTTTTTTTTGTTAGAAAGAACACATTTTTTATATTGTCCCGTCAAAATTTTAACAATATCGGTCTGTTGGTTCGGAAATTACACAAACATTAAATAATAACGACACGCGCGGCGCGTTCGGTACATACTAACTTCTAAGTATTCTGTGTATCACAGACGATGCACAGAATATCTAGATTCTAGATTCTAGAAAGTGCCCACGTGATCGGGTCGCGTCGTCTTGGATGACAAAATAATTGTCAAAAATATATTTTTGTGTGGAAAAACAAACATCATTCGGTTATAATCGACTTCAAACAAGGAGGATGTTCTTAATCGGGTTGCATGTTTTTTTATTTGGTTTTATTTTACGCGATAACTCCGCTAATTGTTAGTTGATTTTGATAATTCCTTTTTTGTTTGGTAGAAAATACTTCAGAGGTGATCTTAGATATCGAAAACAGGGAGGTAGTTTTTCAAATATCAACAAAAAAACTAAAATCAGCTTAGATTTAAATTTAGATTTGACCCATTAAATGTTCCCACTGCTGGGCGTCGGGGCCTTCTCTCGCAAGGAGAGAGACAAGGCTATAATCCACCACGCTGGCCCAGTGTCGGTTGGCGGATGACATATGACTTATAACTTAGATTATAGGTAGATTTCGGTTTCTTCACGGTGTTTTTCTTCGCCGTTTTAATTAACGGCATTACGAACATGACTCTGAAAAGATAGTGGTGCGCGTGGTTTTGAACACCGGATCTTCCGGTTTTTACGGATCGACAGTCGCCGTTCTCCCGACTAGGTCAGCTGTAACTTACTAGACCAGCCGTAACTTATTAGAAAACGTATTATTTCAATCCAAATACTGTTTAAAATTTAAAGGTAGTGTTCAACAAGCTTCGGTGACCGAAGCAGACCGTTGTTAGGGTTCCGTACACAAAGGGTAAAAACGGGACCCTATTACTGAGACTTCGCTATCCGCCCGTCCGTCCGTCCGTCTGTCACCAGGCTGTATCTCAAGAACGGTGATAGCTAGACAGTTGAAATTTTCGCAGATGATGTATTTCTATCGCCGCTTTAATCATGGCGGAACGTATCAAGTGATCGGGTTGAAATTTGAAATAGAATTAGATTACAGTCTGCAAGAACACATGGGCTAAACATTGCCTATGTATAAGTACTCTATGTATTACGTAACAAACATCCAAACAGTGACATTCATAATATTTACAGGACAACGTTGGAACGGCTAAACATATTTGGATGGAATTCGAAACACACGTAGTTTAAACTCAGAAATAACAAATCTGCTACTTATAGGTACTGTGACGTAGGAAAGACTAAGCAAATTTGGTAGAAAATTGAAACAGAAATAACTCATAGTCTGAAATACCACATTTATGTATTTATTACCTATCAACCTGAAAAGAAGCATGGGCCCTAAGGAAACAAATATTAACTATCACGTCAAAACGGCACAACGATATGGGTTGACATACGAAACACATATAGTTTAGAGTCTAAAATTTCACATGGGCTAATAAGTCTACATTTTCATTTAACTCCATATTAATTTAAGCATATATTTTCGTAAGGAACTTTATGTGATGGTAAGGTAAAAGCCAAAAATGAAAAATATATGCACCCGTTTTGGCGTAGATAATATAGGTGATTTGCGTTCACAATCAAAATAACAAGCAACATAATATTCTCATTAGGCGGCGATAATGCCAGTTTAAATCTAAAAGCACTAAAGGCCATTTAAATCGATTTTTTGCTATTGTGGTATGTATTTTTTCTTTCATCACTAGGTGGCGTTACTGGTATTCTAAATTGTACTAATAAGTTTTTGCTGCTAAAAGGATTATGATGCCAAATTTGGATTCTTTCGTTCTTGATTTTTTTCTGTGTTACCTACAATTAAATTCATACATTAACATTTCACTTGGACTTTGCTTAGATTTACGGGTTCAACTTGCTTGAATATCATTAAAACTCAAAATTTTAATTATTTTGATTCCACACAGACTTCGTTCAACATTTTACGCCGGCGAAGTCACGGGTAACAGTTAGAAAACAGCTTGCGGATAAAAAGAAATAGGTAAGTAGGTATCAGATCATGCACATTAGCTTCAGACTTTTTATAATGTATCCTATAAAAAATCCTACAAACTTAACACTTGCGGCTATGTTCGATACTACGAAACATTACTAAGTATGTATGATTTTGTTTAAAAAAAGAAAAATAAAGATGATAAAATTAAATAAATTTTTGGGTGGTTAAACAAATTCACTCAAACTCAAAGCGTTTTCAATGACTACTTATCCAAATATTTGACGTACGATACTTCCAATTAATGTATAAGTCAGTAACATCTGCTTACGCGAACGAAGTAGCGGGTTCAGCTAGTAATTAATAAACAGATAGGGATGAGCACATTAAAAGTAAACTGAAGATGTTCACACTGCGAACTGTTTTGACCAACGAGTGATAATAGTGTTCGCGTGTGCAAGGCGCCCAACCTTTACAAAAAACCATGCAGACCGTATATCCTTTTAAAATTGTAATGAAAAACGGATATTTGTTCGGCTGCTTATTGTACGGCTGTTTTAGTCGCCGACTGCTGAACCAGAGACCCTGGTATGAATTTCACGCTCATTACTGTCATCATTTTCGAAGTCATGTGTGTGCGTAATGTCGCTAACTCAAAAAAACGGTGAAGGAAAACATTGAGGTAAAACCAACACGTTCCTAGAATCTTTCAAGGTCATGCATCCTCCACCAACCTGCAATTGATCAGCGTGGATTATGTCCTGACTTCCTCCTTGTGGGAGAAAATCCCGAGGCCCAGCAGTAGGAACATTTAGTGCGCTGCTTAGGTATGCTTTTATGCTAATTCTTTTCATCCGTTACAAATGTATTACGTGTGAACCTGTGAATATATAAACTAACACATTTATAATTCACATTTATCTTTACAATAATAGTGTTAATACCGTGAGCTCAATCTGAATAAAAACCAGAAATGAAAAGAAGATGAGGAAGAAGAAGACTTTAATCAGCTGACAATTATTTAATTTTTCATTGTATAAAATACCTGGGTACCTGGGTGACCGAGCTTTGCTCGGTTACATAGATACATACTGATTTCTTAAAAAAAATATATTAACTTAAAAAAAGAAAGACGGCCGGTTGGATTCGAGCCCAGACCTACCATATTATGACCGACTCCCTTCCCGATCTTCCCGACTGAGCTAATTAATATACTGTCGCGCAACGTTGCGAAATTTACCGTCGCATTCTAATCTTTATGTAACAGTTTTGGGATCAGATAGTAGTGTGTGAAAAATGTCCATCTATACTTATAATAAAACTGTAACGGGTCGAATTCTGTACATTGAAGATATTTTGAAAAAAATTTTTTTGGCGCACTCCATAGTCGATACTACTGGCGAAACAGCATTTTTTTCTTTCATGTCTGTCTGTCTGTCTTTCTGTATAGGGATCACGAATCACGCCGAAACTACTTTTTTTTTTTTTTTTTTTTTTTAACTATAATAGGTTTGCACTTGACCACCATCTCGCCTGATGTTAAGCGATGATGAGATCTACGATGGAGCGTGCTTACCTAGAAGAAACCGATTCACTCTCGATTTGAAGACACCAAGATTGTAATCATCAGGGAAAGCCCACTCAGGCAACGCATTCCACAACCTAGACGTTCTTATCACAAACGTGGAGTCAAACCTCTTCGTTCGCGTTTTTGGAACATCAACCATGAAACGATGTCGCCCTTTTGTGGAACGAGAAGTCCGATAGAAGAAGACTACTTATTCAATTCAACTGAAACTTGGCATGACTTTAGTTTATGCTAAGGAGAATGCTGTAGGCTACTTTTGATCCCTAAATTCTGAACGGTTTTCTTGCTTTCGGAGGGGGTGATTTTCATTGTCTAAAACGCGTATAAAATGGCGTTTTTTAAAAATAAAACCTGGCTAGATCAATTTATCGTCCCCGAAACCCCCTGTTTACATAATTATATGAAAATCGTTCAAGCCGTTTCCGAGACTCAGATTCCATATACCTACAAGAATTGCTCGTTTAAAGGTATAACATTAGAACAAATTGTCTTGTCAGACATATTGCATGCCTCGCGAAGAAGCCAGTTTGTGTGGGTCAACTTTTAAAATGCTTTGTATAATTTTATCTCACCTACAAAAAGCAATAAAGATTGTTGTATTTGTATTCAATCACATCTACGTAACCTAATCTTTGTCCTAAACTGTACTCACCTAAGCTGTGGCACGTATGTCCGCACGGGGCGGGAAGGAGAATCGAAAATAAAAACCACCCTAAGGGTGG
Source organism: Ectropis grisescens (assembly GCA_017562165.1). Classification (NCBI taxonomy): domain Eukaryota; kingdom Metazoa; phylum Arthropoda; class Insecta; order Lepidoptera; family Geometridae; genus Ectropis; species Ectropis grisescens. The sequence goes on along the minus strand of CM029775.1, from coordinate 16,593,085 downwards.
ACTCATCCCCAAACATATTACGGGAATGTTGGTAGGTTGAGGTTCAGGACCCAACGACTTTTTTGCGATAATCAAACGCTGCCGCCATTGCCTTTTTGAATATAGCGATTTCGTGTACATAAAGTGATTTGGTGCTACAACTCGCTTATACTTCCTACTAATATTATGACTGTCAAAGTAGATATGTTTGTTGCTCGATCACGTCGAATTTTTTTGATTAAAAATTTGATAAAGTTTCACATTTACTTCGGTAAACAGTACTCGAACTAGCTTTTGAAATATTTTACTTTTTTCTATTTAAAGTTTTACATTAGGAGCAAAAATAATAATTGGATTCCTAATTCAAAGCATTTTTGTACTATAGCTTTATTATGAATTAATGTTGTCAGAAGCCACAACATTAAATACGTAGAACAGCCGTCTGTATTATTAAGACATGTAGAAGCTTATCCTGATGATAACTGGGTTTAAAGGTGAAGGAAAACATCATGAGGAAACCGGCATGCTCCATGAAGGATATCTTTCAGGCGCATGCGTCATCCGTTAATTTAAACGTGGCCAGTGTAGTGGATCTTGGGCTTGGCTCTCTCGTTGTGACACAATACCTCGAATCCCAACAATGGGAGAACTTAAAATAAACGCGTGCTGTGTATTTTTTTGCTTTCAATGCGGGAGTAGACAATCTGGCCAACATTATATATAGTATGTGTCACAATATAACCACAGATATCTGTGATCGTAAAAGGGTGTTTTCGTGGCTACATAAAATTGGGGGCTTAATAAAAATCTCAGATCCACCTCGTAAAGATCCCCACAATAACTCCGTGTTTTAACTCCACTCAGGTAAATAAAATGAAGATAGCCGTGAAAGCGAATGCGAAATGTATCAGCAGCTTTCCTTCGCACCGGCCGCCGAAATGGCTTTTCTATTCAATTTTCGATAGAGATTTTTTTCCTACCCGCAGTTTTGCGTACGGCGGAACCAATAAATCTCGTCTAGAGGTAAGGGGCGAATTAATCACCCGACTTGTTCGCCAACCGATCCACCGACACATCGATCCGTGCAAACTAATGTGAGTCGCAACTTGTCCTTCAATAGGTCGAGTTTCCATCGACTGAAACACTTCTATTTACCTTCGCGAGGTGAAAATAAGAAGTGGGAATAAATAGTAGGGCCGTCGATACACTTTAGAGAGATTAAAGTGTTCAATCTCGGGTCTACGCCGCTATAAATTAAGCAAATAGCCATGATCTCTGATTTCCCAATACGCTACCAAAGCTAAACCGCCGCGGAACAGACCGAAAATCCGCCCGAATAAATAAATAATAAAGCTAATTTTCACAAGCCATAAAGCAAAAAACACTTGATTAAATTTTAGGAAAGCCCCAAATTTAAAAGCTGTGTTGTTTCCCGCCCATTAGGGTTAGGGCGGGGATGGGTCGTTGGGCGGGCGGGCTTCGAATTAATAAACAAGCCGGCCAAGGGCGCGGGCGCGACCTATGGGTCCGCGGTCCTTTCTACCTGTTACTACGTAGCAATGTGAAAACTCGGCTTATTACCTTAATAAACTCGTAAAGGAAAAATAAAGACGATAAAATATGAACATTAAGGAGTGGATCGTTACAAAGAGCAAAGCCTCAATTCTCCATAAAACGTCTCGGTAAGAGTGGGTGCTCCCGTGCGGGCGACGAAACGTTGTCATTCAAAATCAGACCACGTGTACAATATTTCATCATCAGGGAGGATGGAGGCGTCCCTCCTTGCTCCTTGCTCTCCCTATCCCAGGCCGTGCGGCCCCGCGCCGACGCCGACGACCCAAAAAGCACAAAATAACTGGAAGACAGTTACTTAACTTTGTATTGGTAATCAAGCACAACGCTAAAACTGTTGTCATTAATCTATTTAAAAATCTCCAAAGTGGCGAATGTCGCTGGAAAGTTACTAGCTTTGCGGATTTTTGTCGAATACATTTCGAAGAGTGTGAAGCTGATCTGCATGATCTATTACCACTTTATCTTTTCATGTTTGACTCCTCGTAGGCTATGGAATGCGTTCTCTGATTGGATTTTCCTGATAACTACAAACATTCCTGATCTTTTTGAGTCGAGTGTGAATCGGTTTTTTCTAGGTAAGCACGCTCCATCATAGACCTCATCGTTGCTTAACATAGCCGCCGAGATTGGGTTCAAACTTATCATTGTTAAAACATGACCTTTGACATGACTGGCCTCGTGGCTTAGTGGGTAGTAACTCTGCCTGCGAAGCCGAGGGTCGTGGGTTCGATTCCCACCCAGTGCAAATATTTGTGTGATGAATTCAAATGTTTACACTGTATCTGGGTGTTTCTATGTATAATAAGTATGTATTTAGAACTATATAAGTATTATATCAGCTATCTGGCCGCCATATTACAAGCTTTGCTTAGTTTGGGGTCAGATGGTGTTGTGTGTGAATTGTCCGCCAATATTTATTTATTTATTTATCTATTAATATGCGGAAAATATCAATGCCTTTGATTTTAAGCTTTCCAACGAATCATTTAAAACAAATCGATTTAAATGTGATTCTTAGTCGGCACCTTTTAGGTTAACGTTTATTGGTATCAAGAATAGGTATGTCAATTTTTTTTAATAAATCTACAGATCAATCTGTAATTGTATTAACAGTAAATGAAATTTAAGGTTTAACTTTCTTAAAATATCACATAAATTCCTTCTTGTTACCGAAACGTATTCCTATGGAGCGCAATAGGTCAGTAAGGTCAATAGGTATAGTCTTACCAAATAGTATATTTACAGGAAAAGGGACTTAAAAGCAAACAAAGAAGTGGTGACATACATTATTGAGATATGACAATAAAAAAATTCAGTGTTTAAAAGGTTTTTTTTTCATAAAATTCTAAATTTTTGAAGAACCGAAGAAACATAACCTTTGTTACTGCCCTCGACAATATACCGCGAAAAGTCTATCTGCACTTGACACAGGAGGAAACGGGACAGATTAACCGTAGTGAAGGGAACAAAGCTAAATATGTTTCAAGCTGATACTCACCCGACCGCAGTACATAGAAAAATCAAAGATGAGTTCGTTGTTTTCTCAGTCAAAATAAAAAATAACGTTTTCTCTTTTAAGAATGAAAAGCAAATGCTTCTGATTTAGCCATCAATTTCAAATGTTAAAAAAAATATACCTATTTTTTATTACAATACATCGTAGTGATAACACGTAATGGTTCAATAAATTCTCCAACCATTTAACACTTAATTATCATTCTAAAAAACTTTCAAATGTTTCAAATCTTTCGTTTTTGCATATACTATGTTCAGCATAAAAGTTATACAATGCTGAAAAAGGATAGAGGAATGAAATGATGGAACCATTTTCAGTCCACCGCGATACGCACACATAGACGCGATCAGTGTTAATACACTTTTTCACGCACACATGCTGTTCTTCGGTGTGAAAAGTTGAGCAGTAATTTATATGACGGTTTAAATAATTACTTCGCGTTTTCGGCTCAATTTGTAGATGAGCGCGGGCTCATCGGCGTTGGCGACATTTATAGTCGTAAAGACAACGATAATATTTCTCACTTAACATTTATTTCTGTGACGTTAGAGGCTATGACATATAGATGAAAAGAAGGCTATACACAGTAGTGTAGTGAATAAAGCTATGGAAAATGATAATGATGAGTTATCACAATGATTTGTTATCACCCAATTTTATTTTTAAGATTATTATTGACATGTTTTGTAATGTCTTGTTAAAAATTAAACAACTACAAACTTGATTACTGAGAATAAATGGTTTGTTTTATACTAAATTAAACTTAAATTGCTTATATTCGCTATCTCACTAGATGTATCCAGAATAACAATAATAGGTGCAACTAGCTCCCTAGTAAGTGAGTGCTATTTTAATTGTCAATTAAATTATTTTTCTTGAGAAATCTTTTGAAACAGATGTGGTAGGAAAAAAATGCGATAAAACAATTGCTTTTCATTTGACACAATCATAAAATGTACGGTTAAATTCAAAAGATACATGTTTTAAATTTTATTATTTTTATACAAGGATGCAACGATGCCCTTTCAAGTAAATACAATTAAAATGTATCATTTTCCATATTTGTAGATATATTCATTGTTCACCAGTAACCAAACTTTGCAGATAGCTCTCAGTCTATTTCATAGGTTACATTTTCAGGATGTGGCCGGCTGATGACATATCTGATAGCCCTCGGCTGTAATGTTCATTGTATGTATTATGTACGGGTTTATGTAAGTAGTATGATATAATTGATGAGTAAATATTTTTAGGTTTGCCAATAATACCACAAGTACTTAATTTGATAAATAACACAAAGTTGATAGAACATGGGAATAGTTTCCACATACCATGCCATTTTTTAACATTACATCCTCCATAGTCTACGTTCCGTTTTACGCCTAAAAGATTTCCTCCCACCGCCATCTGGTTGAAAATAGATTGCTTGTCAATAAAAATGTAAATTCGTCGCTTCAGCTTGGCTAATTCATCTCCCAATGGAAAATCCGGCAGCGAGGCTCCATAGATCGATGGAGCGTTCATTCCGATATTTTTTTACTCTTTCGCGTATTGACCATTTCGATAGTGATGAGGTCAAGTTACGTTTAGCGTCGATATCGATAAGCACACAATTTAAACTATCGATAATATAGATAGATATTTAAAAAAAAAATCGGTGGAAGTGTTAGTATCCTCGCATTACCAAATAGACGATGCGTTGCGTTGCGATGCGTAGCGATACGTTGCGATGCATTGCGACGCGTTGCGACGCCAATGTCAATGAGCCTTGTCAATGACCCTGCGGGAGGGAAGCGCTTAGGCCCTACGCTACGCCAACGGCGTATAAAACACGACCGGCGACGTGGGCAAAAGCTAGTAATATATATTACACAAGCATATGCTTTGTTTTTAGTGTTTGACTGTTCTGTTTTAAAATACTAAAACTTTTTTTTACTTTAATTGTTACTTTTAAAAAGTATTAAACTTAGACCAATATATATATTACCAATCGAAATGAATCAAAAAAACAAAATTGAGTTTATATCCAGTTATGTGAGAAGCTTGTAAAAGTAACTAAAACTTTTATAAAATATACATTGTAATAATATGGAAAAAAATAGAAATCAGCTGAATTGATATTCAAACAATGGTAATTAACATATTTAAATCACCTATATAGAGGTATAAATCTATATATTACTGCTTCACTAAGAATGAACCTTTTCTTTTTATTATTTCAACTAATCTAAAACGAAGAATCACGACTGAAACTTCAGTAGTAACATACCTCGCTTGCCAGTCAGGACCGAGCTTCAGTACCCACCATCCACCCCCTACTCTTGTCCACATTGTTACTTCCAACAAGGACGCACTTTTGTATGGAGTTCAGATATTAACGTCTTTCCCGATGATTTATAGAGGCCTTTACCCATGAAAGAGATGAAGGGGCTTCCACGGGACCCGATATGAATTCTAATACGGATTTGCGATAAAAACTACCGTACACATATTTTTCAGACAACGATGTGAGTGGTCATAAATCCATACTAATATTATAAATGCGAAAGTAACTCTGTCTGTCTGTCTGTCTGTCTGTCTGTCTGTCTGTCTGTCTGTCTGTCTGTCTGTCTGTCTGTCCGTCTTTACCGCCTAAACCAACCAACAGATTTTGATGAAATTTGATACATAGATAAAATAGATCCCGAGAAAGGACATAGGCTACTTTTTGTTCCGAAAAAAGGGTTGAAAGGGTTAAAATAAGGGATGAAAGTTTATATGGAAAACTTCGTCATTGTTGAAGAACTATGAAACTTTACGTCTAGATATTTAACACGAAACCATAAAATGTATGTTTTAGTAGTTTTGTAGTTTCGAATTGTACCTACGGGGGTGGAATTAGGGTTTTCTTTTTCATTATTTATGATTATTTATTCTTGGGTCAAATTTAGTAATTCAAATTTCACCCTCTTCCTGTCAACCGATTAATCTGAAATTTTGTATACACTTTGGATTTTGGTGACAATACAATTATGTTTATTCATTATCATTATAAATTCAAGATGGCTGCCGCTACAAAATGGCGGATAATTTATGTTTTATTAATCCCATCAATATGGGTATCAAATGAAAGGGCTCAACAAGCAGAATACAATATACTATAAAAAATTGAAATCCAAGATGGCGGCCGCTACAAAATGGCGGATAACGTAGGTTTTATCAATGCCATCAACATGGGTATCAAATGAAAGGGCTCAACAAGCAGAATACAATATACTATAAAAAATTGAAATCCAAGATGGCGGCCGCTACACAATGGCGGATAACGTAGGTTTTATCAATCCCATCAATATGGGTATCAAATGAAAGTGTTCAACCAGTAGAATGCAATGTATTATATAAAATTAAAATCCAAGATGGCGGCCTCTACACAATGGCGGATAACTTAGGTTTTATGAACCCCATCAACATGGGTATCAAATAAAAGGGCTTGCCAAGAAGAATACAGTGCACTATACAACCTCAATACTTAAGTTGGGCGCAGCCACTAAATGGCGTATCAGACTATCAGACAGAACTTTTGACAGTCGACGAGATTTCCATGGTGTCTTATCAAATGTTATGCATGATGGACGCTCGATTAAGGCAAATTAAGAACTGTAAAAATGTGTTTTTTGGAGGAGTAAACGTATTACTTTTCGGTAACCTTTTACAACTGCCTCCTATAAAATGATCAGGAACACCTGTTTTCAATTCTCATATGAAATTAAATACATGAAAGTAACTCTCTCTGTCCGTTACCGTCTAACGCCTAAGCCACTTAAAGACTTTGTTACAATTTGGTGCACTTAGGAAAGGACAACGGCGACTTTTTATCACAGAAAAAGAGTTGAAAAGAGTGGAAATGAGGAGTAAAAGTGTGCATGGAAGGATCTTGGCACTCTTTGTATGCTATTTTTAACCGACTTCAAAAAGGAGGAGGTTATCAATCCAGTTGTATTTCAATTGTGAATCAATTTAGATGGTTATTTTTTGGTTGGTAGATTATAGTTCAGAGGTGGTCATATAAATTTTATCAAAATCAGTGCGGCGGTTTTTGAAATATGAACAACAGACTAAAATTCATGTAATCAGTCGATATATCTACTAATATCTACTAATATCTACTAATAGACTCTAATAAAATTTGGTGGACCGTCCCAATATGATTTTAAATTAAAGTCTGTTTTTGATTAATTTTTTGAGAACATAGTTTCTTTGTAATTTGTCGTGTAAATTGTACATTTATTAATAAATATAAAAGTTTGACTTAGACCGATTTTGATTAGGAAACGTGAATTTGTATGGTAGTAGACATACGAGTAGGTACTGCCTCAATTACTTTAATAAATATGTGGCGCGGACGAAGTCGCGGGTAAAAGCTAGTTGAAATATAAATATACTTGCAGCGCGTCCGAACTTCATTTGAGTTTGTCAATGAAGTTTACTCTTAAAGGATAGTCTATGACCATCTGGATACCAGAGCTTTTCAAATGAAATAAGTAAAATATGGTTTGTTGATATATTGGTTCCGAATTTACCTCAAACGCATTAACAGCTGTTCGCTGAGGTAAAACCATCGGTCCCAGAAATTGTAGTCATTGGTCACATCTAATCTAAATATTCTTACACTTAATGCTACTCGCAATCTTCCGAACTATACTCCATGCCTTCTTGGTTTTCTTAATAGGTATATTTTCCGTCTCAAGTTACTAAAATGCTAAAAATGGTCATTACTCGCCTCACGATCTTTTACTTCATAACATGATCTTTGTCGCTTATAAAATTAGCCCTCCAAAAGTTAAGCCCAATGCCAATGAAAATGAAAAGTATAGAAATTTAAAAATAGAAGCAGATGCGAGATTACAAAAAAAGATCTCACATTTGTGGAATTGGATGATCTCGCCACTTGGCGGATTTAACAATAAATAAATAATAAAACCCATTAACCAACTAAACCACAGAATGATTTTTATTATCAAATAATTAACCAACATTATTTTCCGTCCATTAAATAGACACAACCGCAAAAAATAATCGAAACGCAATTTGATCCAAAACCCTGAGCCACGCTTACACTCTCGCGGTGATATGTCTGACACCCTAATCAAATAAGTACCTTTTATGGTAACTGAGACACTTTTTCTCAAAATACAACCTTTGTGAACGTAAAATAAGGTTGGTATTCGATTGCAGGCAAATCTGTGTAGCTTCCGCATAAAATGTATTTGTAGGAAGGACGACCCAGAAAATGGGTATAATATACTCACACTACAGCTTGCTTGCCTTATTCTCCCGTCGGGTCCCTAAGGAGTGGAGAAATTTATATAACAAGCTATCTCTCCCGGAGTCGGTTATTGTCGGGTAACAGAGCCTCAGACATTATTTTTAATTAAACGCAAGTACTGGCCGGTAACGCCATCGATCCCAATTGCTATTCCCTGGGCGTAACCTTTTTTCATTTTAGAATTGCGGTCGTTGTTATGAATAAAAAAATGTGAAATTGTTGTGAGAACCGTAACATTTGCCAATAAAAAAGAAGGCAGCTTTTATATTTGCCAAATTTATGATTGAGAATTAACTAAAATAGTCGTATTAAGGAGATAACAAAGTTTCTATCTTTGAGATTTCCTTCCTTTTATCGTAAGGCGTCTAAAAAGTCAGCTGTGTGTAATATTTATGAATGGACCATACTAGCTGTTTCATGCGCGCGTTGCTACGTCACCTGTTGAAAATTGGCCGCACCAACTCAGAAACCTTATTTGGCTCATGCACAACAACTTTGCTGAAGACCAACATCATCAAATACATAGTTTACAATTCTTTAAAAGACATACAGACAAACATTCATTTTTATTAATGTAAGTATAAAAGAGTATCAAAGTTTGAGCTAAGTATGTATTTGTTGCTAAATGTATACAGGTATAAGATAAATAATAATAAACTTATTTACGGTACAGAAACGCTATTGTATATATTAATACATTTTATGTAAAAAACACAGGTATTGAGCATCTCATCAACATCTTGTCTTCGTTAACTGATTTATCCATTCTCATGGGTTTGAGAAATTATTGAGTGTGTAAAGTGTAGTTTCTATATAAATTTACGCTGTTAATAATGTGCTTAGAGATAATCAAGTTGATTATCTTAAGAACTCTGGTTAATTAAGATAGTTAGGAATGTAGGGCATTTTTATTATAATTTATTTTGTTAATAACTACGCAGCCCGTTAAAAAAATAGTTACAACGGAAATTGCATCGTCGTTTAAGATTAGGCGAAATGGCGGTCAAGTGTAAACCTATAAAAGTTTAAAAAAATATATAAATAAATTAAATTACATTTAATGAAATGACGTAAATTCCGCGCTTAAGTCCGATATAAAATCAACCACACCGTAAACATTAATTTTATACCAATATAATTAAGCAAACGAAAATTAAAACAACTCTTGGTATTTTCATTGAAACCTAATTATTTCGGGATTAAAAATGGCCTCAACGTAGTTACCAATACTATTAAAAACGCCTTTAAATTATTTTACACAATTTCGCTTTCAATCACGTAAAACGAGGAGGGGGTGTTAGATCCCCCCTCCCCATATTCATGACGGGACGAGACGGCCTCCCGAGCCGACCCATACCACTGGTTCTATATTACGAGGATACTTTTCAAACTGCTAACTCAGTGATCTTAAGAAACAAAGGAAACTTCCTTACAATCGATCGTTACGGTAATTATTTACATCAAAATATTGAATCACCTAAAGGCAATTTATTTAAATGGTTCTACTCCAGAAATATAAGAATCGGAAAACTATATTTGGAAGTTTATTGTTACTTTTTTGATATTGGAGTGATGGCGATATGAATAGGTGTTCGAGATCAAGGACTGCATGCAAACAGATCGTGAACAGTGCATTCAAGACACGTTTGCCAGGTCTCGACGCACCCTGAAACTTTCACCGGTATAAGAATAAATAGATATCAGATACTCTTCACAGCAATCTAAATGTCTGAATTTATTGAATATTTAGTTTTAAATATTTACTAATTGGAAGCGTTTATTTACAAACTTTCTTCTTTTGTACAAAAACGAGCCTCTTAGCCCATAAATCTGCAGTGGGTAATATGTATAGGGTGCCTATTCAAGAGCTTTTAGTTTTAAGAAACTCCGTTATTCGCTTGTACTTGTATTATCATTTATTTCCACAAACGTACATGGGTACAACATGATTTGACAAAGCCATCAATTATTGCTGCCGACCATCTTTCGGCCCTGATGAGAAGAAGAGAATTGAATCTTGTATGCCAACTACCAGACTATTTATATGAATGTTATTAAACTTCGTAGGTTGGTACACTGTAAAATAGCTGCTTGCAGGATGGTAGTTAAGAAACGAATAGTTGGTAGGTTGGCACTACCGGAATTCAACACAAGTGTTGCCATGTTTAATAATGTGAAATAATAAAATTCGACTAAATTACGAATCAAGACTAAAAATCATGACATTCGGCCATCCGACCACGTGTTGCCTCCCGGCATACACTAAATAATCTCATATTATAATTGTTTGTGAACTAGTGAATAATAAATACAATTTCAAATGTGCTAACTTACAAAAGTACTAAACATAACATAGGTACCTACATAATATATCAATGACAAGTACCTAAATAACAATGCAAATTATTGCTCAACTGTTCTTATCCCAAACTAATTTTTTTATGTCTTATCAACACCATAAGTAATATATGTAATGTATAACAAATGATTCGACTATTATCCAAATATGTATCTTGAACATTTTATTAAACAATTGTATGGAAAACAAATGTAAGTTTTATTTTACATGAGGAATTGCACATATATGTACCTATAAATAAACTAAAATCATACATACGTACAGATTTATTACATTACACTAGAAAACTTAGCATTCCAATAAGTACACATAATGTATTGTGCAACAAGTAATTTGCTAAATAGTGTCCAAAGAGACATTACAAAAATATATTAAGTAGGTACAATAATTCAGCGAATTTAACAATATTTCAAGTAAGGCATAAATAATAACTAAGTTTCAAGCCGTTTAACGTCAAAATAAATTATAAACTTCTTTATTTGCGAAATTGGATAATTACAAGATCTGGAGTGTTCACATTAAGAACTCCATAATCAACAAAGAAGTTGGAAATCAACCTTAAGGCATGAAGACAAACGTCACTACTATAAAGCTGCCCATTCAAGGGCTATCAATTTTACATTATTATTATCTACATTCACATAATTATAAATTGTTAATTTATTTGTAACAAAACAATGATAATGAACGCATTGCAGCAATAACTTTAGCAATGACAGTAAGGATACAAATGTTCACGAATAAGTAAAAGCTTACAAATCTGAATCCAAGTTATTAATGTAACCAATGCCTATACTCCAGCAATAAAGATGATTTGATTAGAACTCTTATTGGAACAACCATCAGAACTATGATTAGTTGTAATTATCATTTACTACTACTACTCTAATCTCAGGGACAGACACATTTTAAATAAATTGCCAAACAAAAAGTTTGATTTGATCGTTTTGGATACCTATCAAGGCTTATTTGGTATTTAGTTTGCTGTAAATCTGAATTTGTTGCATTTGATGACATATTACATTTCTTAAATAGCCGGGCATTTTAAACCCAAACAGTTTCTGTCGCCATTGTTTCAATGCGCTCTATCACGTTATTATTTACACTCACTGAATCTTGCTCAAGCACTTGCTCAACCGCGCTCATGACTACCACTATTTTATCCAGTTAAATAGTTTAGTCTGATAGAGCCTTTCTGCTTGACAGTTTTGTTTTATCATCAAAATCTGGCTAGAGTAATAAGATTTTGGTTCCTAAATCTTCTAACCTGTTCCCGTTCAGCGTGAAAAAGACTGTAGGGAGGGGCAATAAGCTACGGATTTGTTATGTGTTAATCTTATCTTTATAGTCTGGTCTACGTCACCCTCTATTTCTCCTAAATTAGAGGATAAACAGTCACAATAATTCTGCAATAACTGATACAAATTTTTGAACTACTTAGCATTAAATCCAGGGCCTGTCTTTGTCCTTCCTGTTGAGAGGCTCTAGTTGATCTGGGTGTTTAATATGCTATTTACGTCACACTTTGTTCGGTAAACATAGCTAGTAAGCGTGATGACTCATTTTTGATTTAATGTCAAAAAAAAAGGCTACTCAATAAGTGAAATATAGGTGAAAGAATTACTTTGTTACCTATTCCTTGATATCACGTTTTTTTTTTAAATCACAATTTTGGTATTTCCCAAAAACACTACTAAAACGTGACGTCACAGACCGGTACTTTCCATGCACCGCGCGCAAAGTTTCCATGTCAGCTATATCAAATGTTGCGTTTAGGAAACTGGTTTCATAACAAAAGTCACTCTAAATTGAATGGTTTAGCCAATGGTAAATACATTTTCTAATAATTTCCTACTTTTAAAACAGACCTCCCATTGCAACTTTGAATGATCATAAAATAAGTTAAACAAAAAGACATCAAAATTAAAGTTGATACGTATCTTATTCTATTTACAGACGGTCATTACATCAAATAGTTCAACATAATTTCAGGATCAGTCATGTCTATTGTCAAGAGTGTTGTGTTAGTGTGCATCATGCGGAGATAAGTATTTTATCACGGCTGCTCTCTAGCCACCATGAACACTGAATCCGCCTAAAACAGACTACTCGTATTCCTTTCCAGGTTCAAAGTGTTCACCGGGGTGCACTGGAAAACTGCTCAGGTTTACCATACTATTAACGTGTGTACTATCAATATGAAGTTTTAAAGAGCTTGAGCATTGTCCGATAGAATATCCTTGTTCGGACATTTGTAAAACAAGAGCTTAGTCCAATTTTTCAAATCAGTAACGCAAAGCAATGCCATAAAATGTTGGTCCATTAGCAAAAGTGTTTGGAGAACCATCAAAACCTCAATTGATTATTTAATTGATCTGAACATTTATGTACGTCCCACCCGGTTGCAACGATTGCACTTAATTATTGGTCTAGAACATTTGAAGTATGAATGCCTTTGGAACAGCAACTATAGCATGCTATTATGTTAAATCTAGAGTTAATTATACTAAGACCAGGATCTGTTTATTTTCTTAATAATGGTTGTAGTGTTATATTATTTGAATAAGTTTGTAGTTTTTAAATTAAAGAAAACAGAACACGTGTTTCGGCTTAAAATAATGAAGTACTTGTGCTCCGTTACTAATTGATCGATTGTATACTCCCTAAATTACATAATTATTAATGTACCTTTTTTTTTGCCAGTAATCTCATCTGTGTACTAGACTTCAGTTTGCCATAAAAATACCTATTCGTGAAGATTCTTATCATTGCGTGAAGTTAGATATAGTAATTTTGTTTTCTTTCAAAAGTTAACCACAATGTTCTTCACTTGGGAAGTTTTCAGCAGTTTATTCTGCCATTCCTCGCAAGTGAAAACAACTGTCGTCCAGGACTCGAACCATTTCTTTGCTAATTCATCTAATTTTAATACCATGTTTTACGAGAAATGTATTTTATTTTGATTGTCATTTCAACCGTATACACTTGTTGACTTGACTTGTTCTTATCCAGAAATCAATGGTTTGAGCTCTGTTTTTTGGCTCCAAGTGTGATGAAACACGATCACTTACAAGTTTTTCTTGATTCAGACTTAACATATTAACATTTACAGCTTACTTGTTTTCTTCCGGATCTTTAGAGGTGGCGAGAGTTCATTACTAGAACAGGTCTGAAGAATATCATCAAAAAATGGCATCAGAATCCTTCTCCTCTTCTTAGTCCACCGCCACCCATGTCGTGTACCCGGGGTGTAACCACATCGTCTTCAGGCATCCTTGTACTCACTGAAATTGAAACGTAATTTCCGACGTAATCTGTTTTCGGACTAACAGTAACACAGTCTGAGATATCTAATTATGCGATTCATTTGTTTTTTTTTTTTATACGAACATTAAGATTTGGGCTAGTCTTAAAATTGTGTTTTTTCACGAGTTAAACCTTGGGATGCATATAATTGAAAATTACAGTTTACATGACAATAATGATTCTTTTTTTTTTTTACATGAATATTAAACCGTTAACAACATAACATAAATGATTATTAAACCGTTCATAAACTAAAATAGAACTAGCTGCCTAATCAGTCGGCTCAGCTAGCTATCAAGCACTAGCGGTACCTACGCTTTCGCTTTTCATAGGTAAACATAATAGGTACATATAGTCAAGCTCAGACTTTTATGTAACCCTGTAGTACAACATTATTTATGTAGTGTCCGTTATTCGGAAAATGAAATATTAAAGAATTCGATGCAACAAACAATCAAATCTTTCTCCTTATAATATTTGTAACCAGTATAGAAAATAATTTATTTTAATAAATTACCTGTATAACCAATCAGTAGATCTGTAAAAAAGAAGTTCTAATTTTGGACTAATTACATTTGTTAATCTGTAATAAAATTTTTAGGCACATTAAGCATATATTTTACTCTGTTACATCATGGGGTAATATCGATTAGTCTTCTAGCGAGAAACATACAGCTCACAGTAAACTATCCAGCAAGGCACATATTCGCTCATAGTCAGTTACCCAGCGAGAAACATACTCGCTCATAGTCAATTATCCAGCGAGAAAAATACTAGTTAATAGTCAATTATCCAGCGAGAAACATACTCGCTCATAGTCAATTATCCAGCGAGAAACATACTCGCTCATAGTCAATTATCCAGCGAGAAACATACTCGCTCAACTAACTATCCAGCGAGAAACATACTCGCTCAACTAACTATCCAGCGAGAAACATACTCGCTCAACTAACTATCCAGCGAGAAACATACTCGCTCAACTAACTATCCAGCGAGAAACATACTCGCTCAACTAACTATCCAGCGAGAAACATACTCGCTCAACTAACTATCCAGCGAGAAACATACTCGCTCAACTAACTATCCAGCGAGAAACATACTCGCTAACTCACTATCCAGCGAGAAACATACTCGCTCAACTAACTATCCAGCGAGAAACATACTCGCTCAACTAACTATCCAGCGAGAAACATACTCGCTCAACTAACTATCCAGCGAGAAACATACTCGCTCAACTATCCAGCGAGAAACATACTCGCTCAACTAACTATCCAGCGAGAAACATACTCGCTCAACTAACTATCCAGCGAGAAACATACTCGCTCAAATAACTATCCAGCGAGAAACATACTCGAAACATACTGTTCAACTAACTATCCTAATACTCGCTATCCAGCGAGAAACATACTCGCTAACTAACTATCCAGCGAGAAACATACTCGCTCAACTAACTATCCAGCGAGAAACATACTCGCTCAACTAACTATCCAGCGAGAAACATACTCGCTCAACTAACTATCCAGCGAGAAACATACTCGCTCAACTAACTATCCAGCGAGAACCATACTCGCTCAAATAACTATCCAGCGAGAAACATACTCGCTCAACTAACTATCCAGCGAGAAACATACTCGCTAACTCACTATCCAGCGAGAAACATACTCGCTCAACTAACTATCCAGCGAGAAACATACTCGCTCAACTAACTATCCAGCGAGAAACATACTCGCTCAACTATCCCGCAATAGAAAAACAAACTCAAATTCAATTAACACAAATTAAAATAATAAAACAATTTATCAGGTTTTTATATAATCAGGAGTCACGGGTAACATTCCAAAACATTACGAAGTAATTGACCACTTCGTAAAAATGTAGGTATTTTCTCTCTTAAAATAAAGTGTGAAATAATACTAGGTCCAATACAATTTTTAACGAGGGTAGTCATAAAATGTTGACGTGCCGATAAAAACAAACTTTGGTAAAAGATAGGTGAGGTAGTAGAAAAATTAACAATTGCGATTTTCAATTGTGACGGGCAAATAACAGTAAATATCAAACATTCCAAGCCATCAGAGAGTAGCCCTGATCACGCAGTGAAATGCCCAATTTAATACGCATGCAAGTGTACGGCGAACACTGCCAAAGAGTAGCCTTGGCCGAGGATCAACGCACATCAAACACACAGTAATCTTACACATTATTACGCGTATCTCTTATCAAATCTCGATTTAAAAAATTGACAATTAACTATACAAAAATTGCAAAGAAAAACGACTAGCATAACACAGAACGTTTCAAACATTTTAGTGCTATCAGAGAGTAGCCCCGAACAAGCAATGAAATGTTCAATTCAAAACGCATGCGAGTGCACGATGAATACTGCCAAAGAGTAGCCTTGGCCGAGGATCACCGCACATCAAACACACATTCATTTTGCACGCTATGTTATGGCCGCTCCTCACTTGGCGTATCGTGTTCGTGTATTTGCATTATTTGCCCAAATACAGCAATGTATAGACGGTCTATTTGATTGTATTTGCTTTATTTGCACGAATATGGCAAACAACACAAATAGCGAATATGCGTTTCCGTCAGCTTGTCGGTTTTGATTACACATCAAAGGAATAAAATAAGGCAAATATTTGCGTCGACTGTCCACACTTGGTTCGTTCAGTAGCGCGCGCGACGATCCTGTTCAGACGTGTGAATGTTTACTACGTTCCTTCGTAATGGATTGGACAAATGAAACCGTATTGCGATTTCTGGAATTATATCAAATGTATACTTGTATTTGGGACCCCAGAAATACCTCACATAAAACAAAAGCCGACTCAACGATGCATGAATCGATATTCAAAGTAATTTAGGAGAACTGTGCACAGTAAAGAACTCAAAAAAGGCATCTTTGATGTCTGCATACAGGGGGTACAGAGCTAAAATCAAGAAATCCGAAACATCAGGAGCAGGCATATCTGATATATACCAACCAACATGGTTCGCATGATTAATAAGCGGCTGCCACTGACACGTCCATCACAATTTATTTTGTGAATAAGCAAATATTATGGCATATTTGAGAGATTTGCCCGTACAAGTCCGTGTGTGGATGACGTATTTGACGGTATTTGAAATATTTGATTATTTGAGGCAAACAACAATATCGACTCACGAATACGCTAAGCCAAGTGAGGAGGCGCCTTTACGCGTATCATTATCCAATGCAATATTAAAAAGAAAATCAAATATCATCGTGGGCGTTGTATCATCAATTCAACAAAGGAAAATATGTTCACAAAGAATAACATTTTCAACATACCTTCGTTTCTGGTTTTGTTCCCTCTTCTGAGTTTTTAAGAAACTCCGTTATTCGCTTGTACTTGTATTATCATTTATTTCCACAAACGTACATGGGTACAACATGATTTGACAAAGCCATCAATTATTGCTGCCGACCATCTTTCGGCCCTGATGAGAAGAAGAGAATTGAATCTTGTATGCCAACTACCAGACTATTTATATGAATGTTATTAAACTTCGTAGGTTGGTACACTGTAAAATAGCTGCTTGCAGGATGGTAGTTAAGAAACGAATAGTTGGTAGGTTGGCACTACCGGAATTCAACACAAGTGTTGCCATGTTTAATAATGTGAAATAATAAAATTCGACTAAATTACGAATCAAGACTAAAAATCATGACATTAGGCTATTGAGTTGTATTTCTCAAAATATTTAAGTTGTGATAAAAGAAGATGTTTTCTTCCTTTTTTTTAAAGAACCTTTGGCAGACGACATAACGCGCATCTACTGTCCAGTGTCCACCCAACAGTGGGCTAACACAGCGGCCAGCCCCTAACAACAAACCTGAGCTTACTAAATCTAAATAAAAGTGGTCAAGTGCGAGTCGGATTCGCCCATGAAGGTTTCCGTAGCAGCAAGTAACATAATATAATTTTATAAGTTCTTGTAGTTCGTTGTTACTTTAATCAGTGATATAACAATAGTGAATTTATGCCGTTTTCAAATAAAACTACTTACTAGATCTCATTTAAACCATTTTTCGTTGAAAGTTTACATGGTAAACATTATACAATTTTTTAGTTTTGTCATTCTCTTACTTTAGAAGTTACAGTGGGGGGACATTTTACCACTTTGGAAGAGTATCTCGCGCAAACTATTAAGTTTAGAAAAAATATATAATATATGAGACGCCTATCATTTTTGAAGACCTATCCATAGATAACCCACATGTATGTTTTGATGGAAAAAAATATAAGTTAATGTTCTAAGCATGGGACACTCCCAAAATTCATTTGTTTGAAAATGTTAATGCGGTTGACAGAATACATCTACTTACCAAGTCAATAGTATATATAGTTCTTGTAGTTTCGGAGAAAAGTGGCTGTGACATACGGACGGACAGACAGACAGACAGACATGACGAATCTATAAGGGTCCCGTATTTTTTCCATTTGGCTACGGAACCCTAAAAACTATATAACTTTGCATACTAAGTTACTTACTAACTACTTATATCAGCATCCACATTACAAGCTTCACTTAATTTTGTAGTAGATGGTGTCGTGTGAAACGAATATAAAAGAATGGAACGAAAGGAACGAGCGAGACATCCGACTGATGGAAAGCAACACGCCTGCCCATAGCAGCACAATTATTCTTACCTAAGAATAATTGTACTGCTATGTGTTGTGTGTTCATACAGCACAATTATTCTTAGGTAAGAATAATTGTGCTGTACGAAGAGACCAAATCACTAACTAGTACTACACAGTGCACGACTTTCGCGGATGAGAGACTATTAATTTACTTGTTTGACCTGTAATTTTTCCGGAATGCCCTTCAAACTGGATCTCAGGGCAGAGTGGCAAGTTTTACCCATGGGGTAAAGGCTGGAATAACGGTTAGACTAAGTACAAGATTTAACTTCGTTTAATATTTTTTATTTACGACCTTTTCCTTCATCATCATCAGCTTATAGTATTTATATAGCCTATTGTAAATACATATACATACAGTCAACTCCTAAACATTGGCCTCTCTCCCATGGTTTGCCACTCAGCCCTATTCTTTACGCCAACGCCACATATCTTTTCCCCCAAAACCACTGAAGTGACTAACAATTAGGTATAATATAATGTTCTTTATAATATCAAAGTAAAACATCTATAATATTAAAGCTTTCAAAACCTTAATTGCTTTCGTCTTCGAATAGAGTAACAGATTTTTTCATTGCAGCCAATAAGCTTCGCCCTTAAATGACCTGCAGACGTTCTCAGAACAGAATGTCATACAGATTATCGACTGACTGTGACCCTTAATACGTGTGGGGAATTTTAAATAATGACAGTGTATTACATAAGTCAATCAGTACTAAATGACACCTAATTTTAAAACATCGACATCGTTTCATGGTTGATGTTCCAAAAGCGCGAACGAAGCGATTTGGCTCCAGGTTTGTGATAAGAACGTCTAGGTTGTGGAATGCGTTGCCTGAGTGGGTTTTCCCCGATGGTTACAATCTTGGTGTCTTCAAATCGAGAGTGAATCGGTTTTTTCTAGGTAAGCACGCTCCATCGTAGATCGCATCATCGCTTAACATCAGGCGAGATGGTGGTCAAGTGCGAACCTATTCCAATTAAAAAAAAAAAATGAATGAATAGATACTTTTATAGTAGGCTCTTTGCATAGTCCGTCTGGGGAACTATCACAACTACGCCATTTATTCTACCGTCATGGCCGTACCGTAAATTGTAAACATTAATGTGCTCGGGTTTGAAGGGTAATGTTTTCAGATGAATTACAAGACATAGATTTAAATAATCTAATATATCTAAGTAACGAGCTCAGTTCAATGTAATCAGGGCAGCAACAGCAGATTAGAGCTTTGATGGGCAGGCGTTTAGCTTATCATCACGCGCATGCCATGCTCGTCTTGTCACTCTACACTGTAAAAATCATGATACTTGTGTTTTAGCTTACACAAATCACATTGACCTCCGTATTCCAAACATTTATTCAACCAAAAGTACTGAATAGCTGCTTGGGCCCCTTAGTTTGATTGCTTAGTAAGGTAAAATCTGTATCGACATGTTTGACCTTTGTGATGTCAAATGATTTCAAGAAGCCCAATTTGAGCTGCAGCTACATTTTGAACATATCCGCTGTTGGAATTCGACGGATCGAGGACCAAGTCCAGGTCATAAGCGCTCACGAGATCGTAATGTTCCGAACTATATCCTGTAGGACATACTTATATGCCTACGAATGTCGGGTCGTCATCTGCCTAAAATATCCTTGAAGAGAACGTAGGCAGGTAGGTACTCGGATAGAGGTGTGCATCATTGTTGTTAACAGATGCTGCCATGTCAGTGCTTGTCAGAGAGTAAGCTGATATCGCGTGTACTTATAAAAAAATTTCTTTTGAATGTATGATTTAAATGGTTTCTGCGCGATTTTTTCCTCACCTTGTAAACTAGGAATAACTTACATATTTTTTCTTACAAGAGACGGGGACGATCAATCTGTAAAGTTCTCTGATGCTCACTACTTTCTAATTGTAGTACTTTAACAAAGTGTAGCATCTCATCTTTGTAATTTATAAAAGCTATATAATTATTTCACAATGTTTAGTCTAGTGGTCTAAACCAAACTAACGAGTCCCAAGATACAACCTTTAGCTTGTTTAGGTATCATCGGCAAGCCAATATGTTTCGACTTGTGCGTTACATATTATGTGTTTTCCATAATTATGTCTTGTTAAATCAGTATATTCAAGTGTACTTTTTTTTGTTTTGGTAATAGAATATTTATATAAGTAGTTGTATTTGTATTCCTAAAGTATTAAAAGCGGTTCATACCAACTTTGCTCGTTGTACACAAAATAGCCTATAGCGGATCATATACAAATCCATCGGTGAAAGAAATTTTGAAACTTTTCCAGTAGTTCCTGACATTATCGTTATCGTATAGTTCAAACAAATAACTCTCCATTTAATATTAGTATAGATGTATGTATATTTTACTAATCCATCGTTGGTACAATTGGCGTTGTGCCATTCTGATTTTAAATACTAGATGTCCGCCTCGGCTTCGCCCGTGGTACATATATAGCACTCATCAGGGCCCCGTACATATCCAACGGTGAAAAATGACTGAAATCGGTTCAGTCATTCCTGAGAATATCGCTTTCAAACAAAAAAACCTCTTTAGCTACCTGCTACGCCACCTGTCGGAAATTGGTCGTACCATCTCAGATTATAAACCGATTTGATTAGCAAAGGTTTATATTCAAGAGGTATGTAATCTGTGATATTCAATGACGCAATATTAGACACATGCTGTCACTTGTCATGTCAAAGCACGAAACGTACGAAATCTCTCAAAAAGGAATATTTTTCCCGATTTTGTTACATTCTTGATTCATGCTCCGCTTCTATTAATAGTAGCGTTATGTTCTATAATAGCCTATAGCCTTCCTCGATAAATGGACTATCTAATAGAAAAAGAATCTTTCAGTTCGGACCAGTACTTCCCGAGATCCTAGCGTTCAAACAAACAAACTCTTCAGCTTTATAATATTAGTATAGAAAGTACAGATTATAATTATAAAAGAATTAGAATTATACCTACCTATAATAATAGGGTACCTTTTTAGAAAACTATCGCTTGATTTATAATAATAAATCAAGCGATAGTTTTCTAAAAAGTATTTGAGTTAAAAACGCACGTCTGATTTAATACTGAGGTTTTTATAGGAAACTAAAACAATAAACCATTATTTTATAGGGGTATGTAAAAAGATGGGTTTGGCTTGTATAAAGATTAACCTCATTTTGTGCGAAGTATTAAAAGCTTTCAAATAAATTAAGTCAGTTTTTTGGGTGTGCCTCTTTCGGCTTCTTCAATATTGTTACTAGATAATAATACTTGAATTAAGTACGTTGCTATCGAGAAAAATATATATTTATCCTATTAAAATTATATATTTATTGCTTAATCAAGAAGTGCGTTGAAAATAGTAGCACAATTAAAATTAAAGTCTTTTGTAGTTGTTTAGGACTCCTAGCAGAGTCCACCTGGGTAAGTACCACACCTTTGCCAGTTATTCTACCGCCAAGCAGTAATATGAAAACATTGCTGTGTTCCGGTTTGAAGGGCAATGTTTCCAGAGATATTACAAGGCTTAGAGATATATTATCTTAGATCTCTGGGTGATGAGCGCAGTGCAGTGCTAGGTAATTATTTGGAACCTTCATGTCCAATAGCTGCGTGTCACTGTACCGTTATGCGGCAGGCATGTTGGATACCACCAGGCACATGTCTTGCTCGTCTCGTCACTGTTTATTTAAAATGAAAATAAATAAAATCAATAGCACAAAAGCTACTTTTGAGAATTACGTCTCCAATTATCTAATGAGTATTTATCTGTGTATCAACAAAGGTAGTTTTTATAGTAGGTATAACTTATTATCTAGAATTATGCTCAATATTCAAAAAACTATTTGGTACCACACTGTTAATTTTCAATAATTTTTTTCAAACTTTAATTAAGAATTTTCAATGTCACTCGTCAAGAACTTTGGCCCAAAGACGATTTATCTCTGGCGTCTGCAGCATTTGCATAATTTTACCACACTTACTAGTTTAATTGGCTTTTAAAAAGTCTGCGGTCTCTAAAATACATCTTACATTTATCAAATTCTAATTCAATGTTTCTTTGAGCGATAATAGTGAACTCGTTAATATTTTATATTTATTTCTTTCTGTTCAAATGTTTACAATATACTCGTACAGCTAAGAGATACACAACAAAACAATATTGTTTTTTTTTGGTACAATAAACAAACGAATAAAATAGTAAAAAGCAACTTTCCGGCGAAATTCAAGACTGAAATCTTTTTCGAACCATGGTGTTGTTATCTGTTTGTTACATGAGCCTTTTGTCACGTCTCTCAATCGAATTTAGAAACTCAAGAAACTCAAACTAGTACGTTGCCGACCCATCTCAAAGATGCGAATAGTATACACAAGCGAATGCTTGGTAAAACAAGACCAACCGTTCAGACTTGATGATACGTCGTACCATTGAGAGGACACCTAGTTTCTCGGCAGCCTTGGACTCGATGAAAAAGCCAAAGTACAACGTAGTAAAATCAAGGTAATAGGTAATTATTAGTGTAGTGGACGGTACGCAGCTAGGCTCCGCATCAGCACTAAGCACCGTTGAATAGCAGGGCCACTGTCGCATTTTACAGCAAATAAACAAAAGCCATTGTAAAAAAATTGCGTAGTTCAATAAATTTGCCACAGGAATGTCGAGAACGGTACGTAGCTACCATATCCAATACCCAGCACTTACCAGCAATCGATACTATAGGCTTTCAATTGATTAAAAAGCTTTCAGGAAACTGTTAACGAAGTAAAATGTTTTAAAGTGTTTTTGTAGCTGACTTTTTAAATCATTTATTTAATAACTTTCTTTATTTCCTGATCTTTTCGTAAAATTCTAAAACTTAAACTATCAAAATTTAAGTCGAATTGTGGGTAGTTACGTAAAATTGAGTTCATTCTACAGCACAATCAATTTTTGCGTTACGTTACGTAATAAAAATACAAAACCAAATCAAAGCCAATTTTCATGAGCACCATCTCTAGTTTTCCATGCTGTGGTTGTCTGGAAGAAAATGATCATAGCGATGGTTACCAATCCCTACTTTTTTTATTTTTTATTTTGTTAGATTTTGGTGTTTTATTGATAAATAGAAACACATAGGTATAATCTTTACCACTGAATGATAACTTTAACAGCGATATATAAATTCACTCTTTATTGCATTAAATTTGAATGACGCGCCAGAAACCAGCGGCGAGTCACCTCCTCGAGGATGCCTAGGTGTGAAAATGGTATGAGGGCCAGTAACTGTCCGCTTCATCCTCCACTGACGAGCGTGTCTTCTTCTGCTCTCGTTTTTCCACTTCACACGACATCTCTCTGTCAAACGTATTAGCAAAAATGGTAGGGAATGAAAATTCCTCACTACCACCGAGGCTCAGTGGCTGTAATACCCTCAGTGGATGTAATCTCTTAAGACTAAGTATCGCATATTTTACTTGGTTGTTCCTACGCTGTACTATACCTACTTGGCTGCATCGCCGTAGACTTAGAGGACAAAGCTCAGACGAGCAGCCGCACCTTGAGTCGGAAAACCCGCGCTCTTCAGGTGCCCCACTGTAATGACTTTGCACTGTTTCTCGTTCAGAAAGAGCTATTAGCCGAGTATCGTTCCAAATAATCCCAGTGCCTCCAACGATGGTCTATCGTGACCGTCAAAGGGGTGAAATTTGTCTTTCCCCGGCTATGATTAGCCATCCGACTACCAAATACTACCAGAACAATTGTACATTGTACATAATGTGTTAGTTTGTTAGTAAGCATCTGTTGGTATGGTACGCAGTAGAGTCTACCATAATCTAACGGCTACAGATCGATACTACTAATATTCTGCAACAACTGTGTTATTTAACAACACTATATACTGAATTGACGTAGGTATAGGCTATATTTCATTTCGTAAATTGGGCTATTCTGAAAAGACAACTGGTATAATGGTGCGGCACAACTAAGTAAGAATTTCAGGTTGTTTTTTGCTCGCAAAGTTCAGATACGATTGCAGATCACGTTTTCGGTGTGGGAGCCGATCCGGCGCTGTTATTACGCCCGCCGCTTCTGCACTTAACTCATAATTACTTGTGATAATTAGCGGAGGCTGTAGATCGGAGGCAGCAATCGATTTTTGTCTTGTTTTCTGAGTTGCGTTGGAAAATTTTGGTGGATATTGTAATGTCTATATCATCATCAGCTTATTCGGGACTATTGGGCATACAAGTGATCGAAAACAAGATATAAAGTTGTAACATTTACCTATCACGCGATCTAAATTAAAACGAACGTCAATGCAATAAAAAATTAGAAATAGATAGATAGATAGATAGATATACACTTTATTGACACACCAAAAGAATGGGATACACAAATTACAAAAAAAAAACCTTAAAAACTAGTGCGACAAGATGGCGGCCTTATCGCTAAAAGCGATCTCTTCCAGGCAACCTTAGGATGGAAAATAATGTGTGGACAATGAAAAAAAACGGGGTGCGCAAATATGATGCAGAAAAAATCTAAAGAAGATTGAATTATATTATCAAAACATATACCTAACATGATAACAATATATACCTAACATGAAGTACTAGTACTTAGATAGTAAAATATAAATATACACTAATAAATATAATTATAAATATAATAAATACATAAAAATACTGTACTTGCCATAGGAATCGGTCGACAAACAGCTACAACAAAAAGCTACAATTTCAGCAAATAAAACTCTTTAACGTTGCTTTTGAAGGTGTTCAGGGACGGAGAAAGCCTGATGTGCACAAGTAATTCATTCCACAACTGAGTCGCCCTAAAAGTAAACGACTTACCATAGAATGCTTCAGTTCGAGCAGAAGGGGTCATTAGGGAAAGATTGTTTTTCGACCTTAAAGGAAGTTGATGACAGTCCTGCAAAAAGGTAAAGCGCTCTTTAAGATAATGTGGGGTGGAAGGATTAAACAGAATATTATAAAGAAAAAAAAGAATATGAGCATTCCGACGAAGACGAATGGGTAACCACTTGAGCTGCACGCGAAATTGGGATACATTTTTTTTTTTTTTTTAAATACAGAGTGACGAGACGATCAGGACATGTGCCTGATGGTAAGCAACATGCCTGACACATAACAGCACAGTGACACGCAGCTATTGGAACATGAAGAGTCCAAATCATTACCTAGCACTGCACTGCGCTCGTCACCCAGAGATCTAAGATCTTATATCTCTAAGCCCTGTAATTTCTCTGGAAACATTGCCCTTCAAACCGGAACACAGTAATGTTTGCACATTACTGCTTGGCGGTAGAATAACTGGCAAAGGTGTGGTACTTCCCCAGGCGGACTCTGCCAAGAGTCCTACCACTACAATACATGATCATATTTACGCAAGCCAAATATGAATCTTATGCAATAATTTTGAAGGCGCTCAAGTTTGTCTAGCTGGTCCTCTCTAAGATCAAGATAACAGGCGTCAGCGTAATCCAGGATTTGGAGAAGGAGAGACTGGGCAAGAGCAATCTTAGTGGCAGTGGGTAAAAAGTTGCGGAGACGCCTTAAAGAACTACCTGACGCAAATAATTTACCACTGATTGATTTGATTTGGCAGTCCCATGATAGGGTACGATCGAACACTACTCCAAGATTTTTCACAGAATTACTAAAAGGTATAGGAACTCCATCAAATACAACACTAGGTATAATGTTCCAGTTTAATCTGGAAATCCAGTACGGACTCCCCATTACAATGACCTGTGATTTAGCTGGATTAACTTTTAAACCAAATGACATACTCCACTGAATGATACGATGCAGGTCTGCATTGATGTTTACTATAGCGGTATCTAATTCATTTAACGGAGCTTGAATGTAAATTTGAAGGTCATCTGCATAAAGGTGATAGGAAGAAGTAAGATGCTTGGAAATAGAATTAATAAAAATTGCGAAGAGAAGAGGAGATAGCACGCCGCCTTGAGGAACACCAGCTGTCGTATTGCACCAAGAAGAAAACCGGTCTTCTAGGCGAATTCGTTGCCGGCGACCTCGTAGATAACTACGAAACCAATCAATTACCGGTGGAGATATGTTACTGGAGCGGAGTACAGCGAGCAGAATGTCGAAGTTGACGGCGTTGAAAGCATTACTGAAATCTAACAAAGCTAGAACAGTAAGCTTACCGTCATCCATCCCCAAGCGTATATCGTCAGTGATCTTGACAAGCGCAGACACAGTGCTGTGCCCTGGACGAAAGCCTGACTGTAGAGGATTAAGAAGGTCTTGCCCAACAAGGAAATCGTTGAGTTGTTTATGGACAAGACGTTCAAGAATTTTGGAAAGGAAAGGAAGAATAGAGATTGGACGGTATTCGGAAAAAGATTGTGGGTTGGGTTTTTTGGTAAAGGTAAAATATTAGCATCTTTCCATATAGCAGGGAAAATTCCACTAAAAGTGGAGTTATTAAAATGGTACACAGGATGGGAAGGATGATATCAAGGATGGGCAACAGCATGTTCCGGCTTATGTTGTCACCGCCCACTGCATTGGAGGAGATTGACATAAAACTCTTCCTAACATCACACTCGGTAAATTGATTGAAGACAAAGGAGAAAAATTTGTAGTAGGAATAGTAGAAAGATGATTGACAGTTGCATTTTTATCCGCATCTGGCATATCAGATGTAGAAGAAAAGTGTTTGTTGAGAGAGTCAATGTTTATGTTAAAAGATGTTGAATTTGTACGTGACTTACCAATTCCTAAAGTTCTAAGGAATTTCCAAACCTTAGCTGGATTCTCGTCATCAACAGAAGCATGAACATGGCGGCGTAGTGCATCCCTACACACCTTATTGCAGTGATTACGTGCCTGAACGTACTTTGTTTTATTAGTATCAGTTGGTTTAATTTTATAACGTGTCTTGGCCGCTGCCTTTTTGTTCATCAAGGCTCTTATTTCGTTGGTGAGCCAGGGTGCTGGGAGATGCTTGAGTTTAACAGCACGTATTGGAGCATGAACATCGAATAATTCTGTGATAATCCTGTTAAATATTTGTATTTGATCATCAACTGCCTTAGAATGGATAATAGGACTCAATCAATCTTACTTGCGTCGTTAAGAAGGGCAGCGTGATCCATGCCGCTAAAATTGCGTTGCATGACAATTTGAGGTTTTACTTTTGGAGGACGAATTTTGTAAGATAGGTAAATCAAGTCATGATAGGAAAAGTTATCCGCTGCATACTGACCATGCTTGGCAACATTATTTGAGAGGAACAATAATTAAATCAAGAAGGAAGGAACACAGTTAGGAAAGTGGTGTGTGGGATTTAGAGGAAGAATGTGAAAATTGTAGGAGTTGACAATGGATTCCAATGACGAACTGCGATGATCATTTTATCTATACACGTGTTGAAATCACCCATGATAATAGAATGATTATAAGAAGGAGTGAGATTAAGTAAGATATCATCAAAAGAGGAAAAGAAGTTAACATTACTAGAAGGACAATAGTAAACTCAAGGAGGACCTTGACGAGAGAGAAGAATCTCAATAAAGAGATGCTCGCCACCGTTTCCTGGGGTGGTTGCGGCGATCTACTCAAAATAGTGTATGGGATATTGGCCTTCAAATAAATTGCCACACCACCGCCCCGGCTAGTACGATCATTCCTTATGAGGATGAAGCCTGGAAGAGAAAAAGACGTAGAAGGAAGACTTGGTAGAAGCCAAGTTTCTGATACTAGGACAGCGTGAATATCGTGTTGATCGAGAGTTGCCAGCATTTCGGGATAAGAAGATGGAATGCTCTGCGCATTAATGTGAACAACGTTGAAATTCTTAGGCACGTCAGAAAAAGTACTTTCCAGGAACTCTGGAAGTGGAAGTGAACTTTCAAAACTAACATCACTATTACACGATTCTATGGGAGAAATCGAATAATATTCATTGCCGCTGTTGTCATCATTATTATTAAATAAATCATGTAACATAATATTGCAAGTATGAAATATAAACTATATATAAAAACTATGTGTATGTAATTAATTATAAATAAATATAATAATACTAAAATAATATACTAATAATAAACTACTAAAACTATAAAGTACAGTAAGTACTATAATTATAAAGTTAATCTAAAATTTAAACAATAACATCCACCTGCCGGTTGTGTTGGAAAAATATATTAATAATAATTAGGTACACCACATGATATAAGTATCTTCTGTTATGTACTAACTGAAAAAAAAAACTATGTCGAGCCAAACAATTTACAAATTGACTTGCTTCATATGAATAAATAAAATTGTAGACACAAAAAAAATGTATAGTACCTAATGAAAAAAACTAATTATTATAATAATAACAAAAACTCGGCACTCGACAAATCATTAAAGCAAACAGTGTCACAATAACAAAAAAATATTACTTCAGAACTAACACTGACACTGACAGATCACTATCTGACAGCTGACTTTGTGATGACAGCATGATGAGCGTGACAGCTGATACAATTTAGATATTCTCATAGGGATGCCCAAAAAAGTGTATTGTATCGATATATCGCATCGTAACTGTATCGAACTTGGTTGTATCGATACGCGATATTATCGATTTCCTTTGTATCGATATATCGTATCGTAACCGTATCGCATGCCTTTCATTTAATATGCGATATAATAAGTATATATCGTGCAAAGGGTTATCTATTTAGTAGTTTTACTATATTATTTTTTTTAAAAGAAACAAATAATTATATGTATTTAGAATAGTTTTATTCAACAAAAAAAATCACAATTGCCATTGATCAGCACTTAAACAACGCAAAAATAATAATTTGGATAAGCGCTGTGGATTTAACCTATTACGGCTTTCGGAAAGTGTGTACCCAGCTACGAACGGAATGACAAAGGAGAACATATACTAAACATTTATTAATCATATTTGACGGTACCTACTACAAAGTTCAAAGATTATTTAAATCTACCTCCAAGTCTAAATAAAAGCCGGCTGTTCTTGTTCCATAAACAATTTTGTCGACGTTATCATTCTCTTATTACTAATAACAATATATTCAATGGCACTGTCTATTATCGTTTAGTGATGATATAATAGGTACTTTAAATTTTTTTACAAATTAATCACCGACATAGTTCGATACGATATGGTAATGCGATATTTTTATAAGAATGCGATATATCGAAGCGTATCGTATGGTCAAAATATCGCATCAAATATCGATATATCGTATAGTGCTGTATCGATATTCCGATATATCGTATCGTAACGGGCATCCCTATATTCTCAGTGATATGATGTGATACCTAATTACCTACATAAAACTATCTTTGATTCGAGTACAATAATTAAGTTGTAAACATTATAATATGGTAGTGATCTGTGATTGAGGGTATTACATAATTATATCAAAGATTAACAACTTCAACATCACAACATAAAAAATAGAATGCGGAAATGTTAAAAAGACCTAAATTAAACAATGTAAACATTGTGACACATGTACAAGTTATCAATTTAATGAGCACCGAGAGAAGATTAGCAACATTTTATCATTTCTTGGGAATAATTCTGCGTTTCGAATTCGGTAGTTTTTTATCTAACACGGCATCAGGCTTCTTTTTAGTCAATGAAGAAGACGAAGTGTGTGGAACGGAAGCTACGATTTCATCCAGATCTCGGCGATTGAAGACACGATGCCGTTTGTTATCAATTCCCAATACAATAACATTGCCATCCTGCGTCCAACATTTTGCAACGCCAAAACGTTCCCGGGCAGCCATAAACACATCATGACGAGGTTTCGTCAAGTATTCTGAGAGTGTAATTCCAGACCCTTTTAAAGACGTTTTACTATACCACAACTTCTGTCGGAGGGCCAGATTACTCAGCTTGAGAAGAATTGGACGAGGTCTACTTGAACTAGAAGTGCGGCCAAGCCGGTGGCACCTACTAATGTCGGCAGCATCAAACTCAGATATTTTTAAATTCTGGACTACTACCTTCATAGCACTGGCTGCAGTGTCTTCGCGCTCCACCTCGGGTACACCATGAAGCAAAAGAATCTTCCGACGAGATTTCATCAGGAGGTTGTCAGTGTCTCGAGCAAGAAGGGCAATTTGTTCTTGAAGAGATTTCACTGCAAGTAGAATGTATTCTCGAAACAACTTGAATTCCTCCGCCAGTGATGGTGTCCTGTCTGTAGAAGACTGCTGTAGTACTTTTTGAAAAGAGTTCATTTTCTGCAAAAACAGTGTTTGTAGTTGTTCTTGAGTTTCCATAATGCCCTCCATATTGTATTGGAAAAAATTAAAGTGAATTTATTCAATGTTGTGTTGTATATAATTAGAAAAAAAACACTTCCCGGCAGGTAATTATTAGTTACTTAATGATTAACACATACAAATATCAAAAAATAGTAGGTTTTACTATTATTTATATTTATTTTTCAGAGAGCTATAAAATTTTAATGTGACTTTGGCAACTACCCGCGAATAATTAATAATTACGCGAAATATAAAAATTGGTCAGCCGTTTTATCATAAACACATGCACAGGCGATTTATATACACATATGTTACACTAGCGGGCCTCTTCGACTTCGCCCGTATATATAAGCACTCACTTATAGCACTCAGGGACTACGTACATATCCAACGGTGAAAGAATTTTAGAAATCATTCCAGTAGTTCTTGAGATTAGCGCGTTCAAACAAACAAGATAATGGTAATATTAGTATTGATTTATTGTTGAAAAAATGGCGCTTTGACGTAGGTACGCGTCGTCCGTTTTTTCTTCAAAAATTTGAATTTCTTCAAATATTTATACTTGACATTGGCAAAATTGTGAGGCTAAACCACTATAAAAGCCATAAACCAAGAGTTGAAGTTGATTTGTTGTTCTGGCCAGTAATTTCCCTAAACATTGCCCTTCCAATAAGAATCCAATAATTTAGGTTTAAAACAACTGCTTGGTGTTGGGACTGACAAAGGTGTGATACTTCTCCATGGCGATTCTGAAAAAGAGTTCTTTCTACCACCACAAAGTTTTTATGATTAGAATCTACGACTTCTCGCTTGAGAAAACAGAAATTCTTGCCACTAGGCCACCAGGGCTTTCCACCGGGCCACGATACTTTCCACTAATTCATTAACTTCCGATAAAAGTACTAGATAATCCATAAAACGAGTTTATGCAAATTTTTCATTCCTTAATTGAATTGTAAAGCATAACATTTAGTAAACACATGTACATAAACAGAGAATGGCCCTGGGTTCACTATCCAATCACCATTAGAAAGCCATTCCCTCGATTAACGTATGGAACATGGAACAATAAAAATAGGGAAGCAAATCGTACACTAGCCCACTTAACCTATAAATGTGTCGATTAAACCATAGATCATTAACATCATCAGCCATCAATTTTACTTTATATTTATCAAATGGTAAATCAGACATGTGAACTGAATAAAGATTTATCTTATCTTATCTTAATTACAGGAAAACTTATGAGCATAAACATTCTGCATGCTGCATGGGAGTGCCACTAAAATACTGGGCGCACTAAAAACAATAAATTATTTATATTTTTCTTGCTTTGTAGCGTATAAAATGTGGTAACTAATTTAAACTAGAAAAATAGTCGCAAAATCTCAAATAGAGTCAATAGCCTAAATTCAAGTAGACAAAACTCTTTTAGCTTGTCTGCTTCAATGTGTGTGTGTAACATCGTAGTTCCCGAATGGATGAACCGATTTAGTTATTTTTTTCTTGTTTAAAGAATGAATTATTCTGTAATGTTCTTTGCTATGCTTCATTAAAATCAATTCAATCGTTTCAGAGTAATCAACTCTTTTATAAGCTCCGATAGGAATGTTAGATGCAATTTACAAACATAAATATGTGTGACCTAAAGTTGGAAGCAGTTGCTTTGGGGAATATTTAAAGTGTTATTTTGTTAGCTTGTTATTTAATTTTGTAGGTGCAATTTTAATAAGTTTAGTTTTTATAATGACACTATCTATACCTAGATATAATTTAAATAGAAAATTACTAATGTCAAAGATTGAGGCATTTACCAAATTGAAGTTAATAAAGTGCATTGGGCAGGACGCGTTCCTACGTTCCTAGGTAACTATATGACAGGTGAAGTACGACTTTTTATTATTTACCTACTCTTCAGACGGGGTTCGTTACCTTTGTCATTTGGGTATTCTTTTTTAACATATGCCTTGGTAAACGGAGCGTCGGATGACCGCCTATAAGATAGGTGGACAAAAAAATCAGTGTTGAGGCTCGAAGCTGAACACAATTGTAACAGAAACGAGTAAGATGGCATGCTAAGCATCAGCCTATTCGTACTGATATATACCATAGGGGTCATAAAGGCTGCGAATGATGATGATGAATGATATGAATTTCGATCGGTAATTAATAATTCATATTTTTTATTTTATATCACAGCTCGTCGATAGTGGTCTCGTGTACGATCGCCCTAGGCCAAAGGTTAAACGTCAACAACGAACTACTAGTATGACCTAAATAAGTCCGCCGGCGTACCAATTCAATTAATGCATACCTCTGTGGAACGCACATATTAAGCCGATAGTGTAGACTCGGCATTTGCTGATGTATTGTTGCGGTTAGAGATTTTTAACTTTTATATATATTACATGTAATATACTTTTACCTAAGTATGTTAATTTTATATACGTTTATTGCTCGATCAAGTTGTAACTCCTGAACGAATCAGATTGATATATAAAACACAGATAAATTAGTCTGGAAGCAAACATAAGCCACTTTTTATCCCGGGTAAATAATTAACAAGAACGGGAACTGCATAGGTAAAACATTGGGCCGCTTATAATAGCTATTGGTTTTAGCCCGTTCTGGTATGGTGTAATAATTATTTTGTTTCTGGTAAGGATTTCGACAAACTATGAGGTAATTAATGGTCTAGTGACGAGAACGTTCGATTTCAGTCTCGAAGTACTCCTAAAATGAGCTTCTTTACTTATGCTATGCTAAGGTTTTCAGTTTCTGCGTTCCCATAGAATTGCACAATGTCGATCACTTTTCCTGAGTGTAAAAAAATATTCGAGTCTCTGCTGAAATTCAAACTGTACCTTTCACAAAAAAGACGAATAGATAGACAAAGATCGTTGAGAAATTTAAATAAAATTACGTCTAAAATAGGACTGATCTGTTTAATGCGTATAATTAATTAAAGTACAGAAATAGAATCAGTGTAAACATTCTGTCTTTGGATTTTTCCGAAAAATTAGAACTATTAAAAGACCAGACTAAAAAAGTTTGGAATTTCTGTTAGAATTATAGTTATTTTAGAAAGTAATAATAGTTATTATAATACCTTTATGGCATTAATAGCCTTTATTAAAAAATACTTTGGTTAGGGTACAAGAATAACGATCAGTATATCAAAGAATACTCGTATGTCTTTAAAAATATCGCGAATGCGTTTTCACAGTCCAAAGCATCTAAATTAAGATTGCAATTCCAAAAGAAAATTAAACCGTCGCATTACAGTATATCATAGGAAATACGGAGTTCACTAACTTTTGGAGACTTCAATAACAAGTCTGGAGGTGAACACACAAAAGGTCAGCAAACGTCGACCTAAATACTCGTAGAGCTATCAAATTATTACAAAACGTATCTTTTAGAATGAGGTTGTTTTAAAAATTATAATGTATTTTACAAGTATTTTGTTTTAAAATAGCGCCACCATGTAAAGTTTAGAACGAGACTTTGTTAGATTTAGGAAATGGGTTATTATGTATCTCAAAATTACGGACAACCGTAATTTTTAAGTGTGTTCTTCAAAATGTCTAATATTAGTAATGTATACAAAAATAAAGGCAGACTATCCATTAAATTGTTACCATTGCAATCTAGGTAGTACTGGTACGGGTCATTGCAGAGCCGCTTGGGCAGTTATTCTTCCGCCAAGCAGTATTGTGCATACAAAGAAAGAGAACATAGCTCTAGGTGACAAGAGCAGAGCAGCAGTCATTCAGATTTATCAGTTAAAATAATAGTTACAAGTCAAATAGTCATGCTCTTCCCATCGCTAGTCCGTAAAAATAAACAATCAATCTTCATCATCAACATCATCATCGGGTGACGCAAGACGTCCACTGCTGAACATGGGCCTCCCCCCTGGATTTCCATAACGAACGGTCCTGCGCAACCTACAACAAGCGGTTTCCAGCGACCTTTGTGAGGTCATCTGTCCATCTAGTGGGAGAGTTAGTTATTACTTACTAAAATACCTAGTATTCTATTGGAAAAATTATTACTATTATTACTCACTAAAATAACTAGTATTCTAACAGAAATTCCATTTCAAAATGTATTCTCAAGTATTAAGCATGTTGTACCACGATTATCAATGACTTACGACTATCATGCTAAAGTATTTTAAATCAGACGTCGTTCTGATTCACTTTGATTCTAATATTAACCATATACCTTCACAATGCATGTTCCCGATATCTGAAAGGTATTCAAGTCAAGAAATTCATAGTCATGACTACAAGTAGGCCTTGAGCTGTGAGAACCTTGACACAGTAGGTATATTGGCAGTCGAGCGTCTCACTCATGTTCAGTCAAAGTCAGTAACTCCCCATGCATTGGACTTTGAAGTTCTAAAGAAATTGATGAAGATAGACCACGATAGAAAAGTGCAAACGGCTAAAATATATAGTATATATAATAAGTAGGTATACAGTTCTGTTTTTCTAGATTTCTAGATGATGGTATGTATAAGCCAGGAATCTTTACTATTAATATTCAGTAAATTTAAATTTTGTTGTCAATTTTTAAAATACTTTAGTAGGATTTATTTACCTAATACTAAAAACATTTAGTTACGGCTGGTCTAGACGGGAGAACGGCGCCTGCCGATCCGGAGACCCCGAATTCAAACCTCACACGCACCCACTGTCTTTTCGTAGTCATGTGCGTAGCGCCGTTAACTTAAAACGGTGAAGGAAAACATCGTGAAGAAACCGACATGTACCTAGAATCTTTCGAAATCATGTGTCATCCACTAACCCGCATGGGGCCAGCGTGGTGGATTTTGGCCCTAACTCTCTCTTTGCGAGAGAAGGCCCGAGTCCCAGCAGTGGGAACATTTAGTGGGCTGATGATTGATGATGAAAAAACATTTAGACTTCTAATATAGTAAAGTTCTTAGTCGGCCTTCTGTATTAGTTGAGAGATCTGGCACGGCGTGCAAGGACGGGTGAGCTTCAAATATTCATGCTAAGATCGATATGAGTACCTACTATGCGCCAGGGACCGGCCCGTTCCTAATCAAAACGTAATTCCAACCTAAAGGCGTAGAGTCTGAGTAGAATATTGATTTAACTAAATTTATTGTCAATTTATCATCACAAGATCTTTTCAGAAGCTACTTGTCACGAGGTAGTCACGCTATCTACAGAAACCTATGTATTACTACTGTTCACTTTATTTATCTTTTTTTCTAAATTTATATCGATGCATTACATACATTCTTTCTTATTAATGTGTCAATGTTAAGTCAAGCATTTGAAATAATTGGTTCTTTTTGTTTGACTAAATTAAAGACCATATACAAATAGGTTCATCATTATCAAATGGGTTAATCTGAATATTGTACACCATATGTATATTAATATTTTAAGTATCGTTTTGCCTTTATTCCCAAGATTCTATGTTGAACTGGGTCTTTTTTGTGTGGAAGATTTTTATACATACCCTTCCACCTAAAGAAGGCAGTCGGGTCTTGTGAGGCTCGCCACCATAAGTAGTGACCCTACCATCAAAGACTTTCACCTTTGCCGCATGAACTGGAAACACGGCAACACTTTCGCAATCTTTCGCTCTTCATTAAATGGTATTCACCGTGGTGTTATAGTCGTACCCGTTATTTCAGTGCAGTTTTAGTAAACAATCTTATAAGGACAACATTTTTATAAGGACGATACTTGCACGAAACTAACACTGCTGATAACATAATCCTATAAGACCAGTGTTCTGTATTCACGAAACAGTGAGAAAACTTTTTAATTAAATACTCGCATGCGTTATTTTATGTTCACGCTAGGCTAATTTACGTTTCAGATAAATTTGGCGCCAGAATGAGACTGAAACGGTACATGCGTTGCAGTAACATTATAGGGTTAAGCCGACCATATCAAACGTGAGTCAACCAAAAAAGTAAAACTACGTTAATTTTCATTTATTTCCTAATTATTTAAATTAATTTATTGATTTAGTCTCACCACCGCACAAACTATTCTAAATAGATTCCTTAAGAATTAAAATGTTATCTGGAAGATATTGCTGTTGGCGATGACATCTTAGTGTCTTTTAGATTGCGGTCTTAGTGTGTTGTAGTTCTACACGTTAATTATTGTCATTTTTTTGTTGTGCTTTTAGAGCATACACTATTGTATTAAATTACAAACATAAAGACTGCAAAGTTCAAGATTAAAAGTACCAAACATTGGTCAGTAATTGTACGCTTCTCTCAAATGAGGCATCTATTTATTTAATTTCCTCTTTATCTGTCGTTTATTAAAAAACCGGTACTAAAAAGCAGTCCTGTTATTATAAAATAAGTGGTTCCCAAAATCATAAACCTTAATTTTTTCTACTCACAAAAAGTAAATTGTCAGAAGTGGGATTCGAACCCACGCCCACAGAAGTGGACTGCGACCTGAACGCAGCGCCTTAGACCGCTCGGCCATCCTGACTTGGAAGCGATGTGTTGAAATGTTTGATAAGTATTTTTTTTTATTTATAAAGAGTGACGGGACGAGCAGGAATATGACTATATATATGACGTCGATGTATGACGTCGATCTAGACCTGTTTAGAGAAAGTAAAAAAAAAAAAAAAGTACATAATAGACTACAGGCCAGTGAACAAAATGTATGGGTCATATGATACAGCAGGAGACGTATGTAGGATGATAGAGAGGTTTAAAATAATAGGATTCAGCACTATAGTCCGTTCCACGAAGAGGTGTAGAAAATGTAAACAAAGGTGCTACCATAACATAAAAATCGTTTAACCTTAGTATTTTTCTAAAACTGTCTTAAAATATTTTTCACAAATATGATTCGACTTTACTGTGATCTTAAATACAACATACTTGGATTTGTATTGATCAAATAACGATTTATTAACTTATCTTGAAAGTTATAAATAGTAATAGTAGAATGTGGTAGATGCTGTTTTAAACAGTGGCAATTTGATCTATGTTTCTCAAACTGCGATTCCCATCAAAACATAAATGTGAAGTGAAAGACAAGTTCAATATTATGAAATTAAAACCAGCCAAGTTAGACTGCTTTTAATAATTATCATTAACTATAAAAACAAATCATATTTTAAGTATTTAAAACTAGTCTATGTTATTATAAATAGATTTTAGAACTGACCATTTAAGACCATTTAAGACCATTTAGTTGGTAGTAGCTCTGCCTGCGAAGCCGAGGGTCGTGGGTTCGATCCCCACCCAGTGCAAATATTCGTGTGATGAATTCAAATGTTTGCACTGTGTCTGGGTGTTTCTATGTATAATAAGTATGTATTTAAAACTATATAAGTATTATATCAGCTATCTGGCTGCCATCACACAAGCTTTGCTTAGTTTGGGGTCAGATGGTGTTGTGTGTGAATTGTCCACCAATATTTATTTATTTATTTATTTAAATCTCTATTCTTTAGTCGTTGAAGTCAACAAACAAGGCATATAATATCATAATGCTGAACTTTGATCTCACTTCACTTAAGTATACGCATGTTTCTGATATATCATACCATTACTTTTTGCACGTAAATTATAAGACGTTTACCTAATGAACCACTAAATAATGTATATTTATTCGCAAGAAAATCTACTAATCCTTATTATAAGTGCAAAAGTTTAGATGTACGTTGCTCTATCAAGATGGAACAGAACAAGAACGGCTCAGGTTTAAACGCGGAACACGGTTAGATTATGATCTGGAAAGCATAGGTATAAGTTTATTTTTATGGAGGGAAAATTACGGAAAAGGGATCTAAGTGGGTAAATTTGCGGGACGCTGCTCACATAAGCGACCCACTAAAAGTTCTTTGCTGGGGCTATAATTCTTCCGTGTTGGTGGTGGATGACAAACCTCTCTGACCTCGAAATTTTTTAAGAGCATGCCAGTTTGCTTAAGGTGTTTTCTTTGCTGCTGCTAAAGCATTACGCTCATGAATTCGAAAAAACAGAGGTGCGCGTGAGATGAGAACCAGGCACTGCATCTGCGTATTGGCGTGACAAAACCACCTAAGCCGAGCAATAACTTAATGTTAAAATAATAAATGTAAAAAAACTTAATGTAAAAACAGAAAGCTCATTAACAAATTTGTTTGGATGTAAAAATCTTATATTAGGATAGATGAAAGCACTACTTAGTATTCGATACGTTTTAAAATTAATTGCAACAGCATCTAACGCAGTAGAAATTGATTGCATTTTTGAATGAATTACACCTACCACTCTTATTAAAAAAATACCCAATGGGGCACTAAAATATTAAAACTATTTGAATCTTCTCAGAACGGGTAGAAATAGTGCCACCAATATATTTTGTGTGCCACCATTTGTTTTGTCATTTTACTTACCTTATTTGTTTGTTACATAATCAAGTTTAAGGGCCACGTTAGCTATATATTCAGACGTGATTGCTTTTTTAGTTCAAATATAAAACGTAGATCAATAATTATAGCAAGGAATAGTATATAGGTTACCACTTATATAAGTACACTACTTTTTATTAAGACAAAATAATAGCAATGGTAGCTACACAGGTAGTAAGAACTACACTAGTGATGTGCTGTAGTGTGAAAAAATTACATCCACGGATACGGATCTGAATGTGGATATATATACGAGTATCTAAAGCTGCGCTAGTAGGTTCATATCGTATTTGGCTGGGCAGGGAGAGAAAAACGAGTAGTGAAGGTGAGTGTTGATGTACGTCAGAAAGGGGCCCCTTAAACGTACGCCTGAGTCACAAGTCTCGGGATCTACTCGGGATTTCTCTCTCTCTGCCGCACGATGGACCCGGCACCCGCACGGTGAATCCATGGAATGCTAAGAAGATACCGGATATACATATACCGGAGGACGTCGTAATGATACACGACGTGCATGACGCCAAAAATATTGAAATATATATATATATATATATATTACTCGTTTTGGCGTATATATATTACTCGTATATATATATATACGAGTATTTACATCCCACCCCTTATGTGAATATATATTAAATTTAAGTTAATTAAAAAGTCAGTCATTTCACATACATAATGAAAAAGGAATGTAAGTGCTACATAACAAAACAAAGCTGTACTTAATAATTAATATTAATAAAAACTGTTTATATGTTACTATTGTGTTCCATGAACCAACCACCCAAGTTATTTTTGTATTAATGTTTTAAACTTATGCGCACCACATATTTAATAAACGTATAATTATAAAATACTAGAAATAAGACAAAAGGTTGGAAACGGACTTATTGGAATATATTTAACCTTGTTATGTGACGAAAATCTAAAAGGGCAAACAGAGCCCCTTACAACGAACTATCTTCTAAAACAAAGGTTGAGAAATGCTGGTCTGTCATATTGAGAGTGACATTGATTTGTTTACATTTTCTTCACCTCTTCGTGGAACGGACTATATTCCTTCTTGACACATGATTTTTCTACGGCATTGCGGAATACGTGTACGTGTACGTGTACGTGTACGTGTACGTGTACGTGTACGTGTACGTGTACGTGTACGTGTACGTGTACGTGTACGTGTAAGTGTACGTACGTGTACGTGTACGTACGTACGTGTACGTGTACGTGTACGTGTACGTGCACGTACGTACGTGTACGTGTACGTGTACGTGTACGTGTACGTGTACGTGTACGTGTACGTGTACGTGTACGTGTACGTGTACGTGTACGTGTACGTGTACGTGTACGTGTACGTGTACGTGTACGTGTACGTGTACGTGTACGTGTACGTACGTGTACGTACGTGTACGTGTACGTGTACGTGTACGTGTACGTGTACGTGTACGTGTACGTGTACGTGTACGTGTACGTACGTGTACGTGTACGTGTACGTGTACGTGTACGTGTACGTGTACGTGTACGTGTACGTACGTGTACGTGTACGTGTACGTGTACGTGTACGTGTACGTGTACGTGTACGTGTACGTACGTACGTGTACGTGTACGTGTACGTGTACGTGTACGTGTACGTGTACGTGTACGTGTACGTGTACGTGTACGTGTACGTGTACGTGTACGTGTACAACGACTCGTTGATGGAAAATGGCTAAACTAAATGGAAAACATTGGAACAATTGAATGGATCGTGTCTAAATACGGAACAAAGTTTGTTTATAGTCTATAATATCACATGAGTTACTTTTTACAGTGGTAAAATTACGGGAACGAGAACTACGTGACCCTTGATAGTATTAAAATAATTTGATAAGAAGATTTTGTAATAACATCAGTAGAACATTAAACAAGTACGGCAACCGCTGCAGTCAGCCAGTCAGGCCGTAGGCCGGCGCCTCTCGCTTCCAGAATTAATAACTTTGCCTCCCTCTTCACCCCAACCCCCTTACCCCTTCCACCCTCCCCATCCCATTGAGACGGTACTTACGGTGAACTTCTCGATTAAGTGAGGGTGATCATTTGTTGGAATGGTGTGACCATCGTATCTTGAAACGTAGTTAAGACGACAGCCTTTTTCTTTTCGATATTAGAAAAATATAAAAATAAGTTTTAACTCGTGATAGCAGAGTTGAAATCATTTGAGTTCACCTGTTTGTAAAACTAATTGTTCTTTAACGCTATGACTTATAGGGCAGCTACTCGATCCGAGCAGTGTTTTGAAATCTAGCCTAGTATTTTATTATAGCTTACTGATGGACAACGTGTAGCCTTCATAGAACTGTCTGCAAACACTTATAATTTAGATAGTTTTTACCAGTACTATTAAAAAAACACGCTTACGCTTCATTGACACCTCGACTGATCTTAATTAAACCAAATTATCAATATTGATAGCGCTTCATTTATTTATTAGATGCCAAATGATTATACAGTACTTGTGTGCTTACTTGAGAAAATATCTAGTATTCGTCCATACTAGAGTCTCTTGTAAGCAATGGAATTTTCAGAAAGTCTATAAATTACTGAATCAAATTAAATAAACACACTAATTTATCACTCCATAAAATTCTTTGCTCGCAACCTTCTAAGACTCAACAAAGTAACCCGTTTCGTGTTCCCTTGGTACCGCCACAATACTCCATCCCTCTCTGACGGCGGCAAGCGTTCGGAAGTTTCAGGAGTGTTTCGGTTTGCCTCTCCGACTCTGTTTGGGTGTGTACAATCCTGCCATCTAATGTCCCATGCTGAGTCGGGGCGCCACTAATCTTAAAACAAATACGGAATTCCAATAGGTAAGGTCAAGTATGTGTATAATATCCTATTTTAAGGTTAATATAATTGATTAATACACTGATTTACAGTTCTTTTTTTTTTTTGGGATTTTGTTTATAGTTTAGGGTACCCTACCACTAAACGTTTGTCTGCTTTGGCGTCTTGGGTTAATTTGAAAGGTCGTCAGTTCATCTTCCACACGGAAGCAGTAATGCATCTTATTAAATTTGCAAATTTTTTACACAGCATCTACCAAAACCCTCAGTTTTTTTAAAATAAAATTACTAATCGTATTTAACGTTTATATTTACTCCGATTTAGCGAATAAATTTACCTACTGCCTCTTGTGTGGAAGTTTTACCATCTCAATTTAAGCATCTACTCTAGCGTCGAAGCAATACTCTACAAACAGAAATAAATTAGTTTTATCTATTCGCCAACTGTAAAGATAACTTGGGAGGTCTGTAATGATTTGGGGTTGGTGTAATTTGCTGAAAAAATGTCGCCCAAAAAGTCGGTCTTTCTTCGCGTCGCGTGGTCCATGATTATTGCCGTTATTATACGGTTTGTTACGTGATCCTCTGAAATTATGGCTGTAATCACGATGGATGTTTGTGAACTCGTGTTTTTAGTAGGTACGTGCTGAAAATCAAAATTAAATTAAATAAAAAAAGAACTATGTTATTTTAGTATTAGACCTTTTTACTTGGGGTGTAAATATCGATCGAGATTTTTTTACGCAGTATCTAGCCCCAAACTAAGCAAAGCTGGTAGTTACGGAAGCGCGACAAGCGATATGATACATAATTAAATACTTGATTTAAAATTCATTGCTTGATAAATTTAATAGTTAGCAAAATTTGTTATGTTGCGATACAAATCTAATCTCCCCACATGGTTATTCCAATTTATTTTATTCAGTCATCTATCTATCTATACAAAAAAAAGATCAAATGTTAAAGCAATGGGTTTTCAATAGGTCATACCAATATTAGACATTAATCAAGTAAACATAACACAATACTGTTATAATTGGCAAACTGTGTTTTTATACATTTAAGAGGAAGGTACATAGATTTTGAACAAAATGAATTTCTGAGAAATCATTCCCATATGAGAATTCTGTAAATATATTTTATATCAATCAAACATCTGCGTAGTTGGCGTGATTATGATTGCTCAATAGCGTCATTACCGTTCCAAAAATACAGTGTTGTTATTGGCGGAAGTTTGTACAACCTGTGTGGAACGCCGAAGAGGAATCAAATGGTCTACAAACAATTTAAAAAATCGGTATGATAAGTATATTAGAGAATCATGTTTGTTGCACATTTTTTTTGTCTTTTAGATTTCTTCGTCCGGAATATGGTAATAGGCAAAATATTATGATATTTATCGATAAAAAAAATTGGCAGACGTAGGAACTGCCGATAGAAATGAAAACTTATAACTTAGAATTCGATAGCTTACTTTGGAAACTACGCGAGTGCTACCGGAGGACGTGGCCATGAGTATGAGCATCCACTGGCCATGATCCCGACTTTACTCGAAGATTTCTTATAATTCATATAAATTAATCAATATAAATCAACATATTCGATTGCTTTAAGTTACTATCTATAAATCGACTATTTAAGAGATAAATAGTATTTTGTTGTTTTCAGTTCAGTAGTACATTCTTTGCTACACTTTATTAGGAAATGACTGTTAAGTAATTCTTCTTTTATAGTTTGTTATAAGAAGGGCACTGGTACCTGTAGCACAGTTTCTTAAAACTAGTATAGGTACCAGTCAGTCTCAGTAGGTATAAATTAGAACTTTAAAAATACTTGTATTCTCCTTACAGTTGTAATTTAGTTATAAGCACGATGTAAATTATGGTCAATAAACGATTTATTATTATTATATTATAATTCCCGAGCTTTCCTGAATTCTAGTGTCATTCAATTCACAGTTCACGAAAAATCTGTCTGCGGCGCGCCAAACCAACTTTTCACAAAAAAAAAACAGTCAAAATATCAGACTGATGTTGTCATCAAAATTTAAAATCCGCCCATTTATCAGGCGGAACGAAGTTTGCTGGTTCTACTAATATAATAGGAGTATTATAG
Source organism: Ectropis grisescens (assembly GCA_017562165.1). Lineage (NCBI taxonomy): Eukaryota > Metazoa > Arthropoda > Insecta > Lepidoptera > Geometridae > Ectropis > Ectropis grisescens. The sequence goes on along the minus strand of CM029775.1, from coordinate 16,548,728 downwards.
AAAATACGGATTAAACCAAGAATATTATTTTCGTCAAATATACATAACATTACTTCACATACCAACAATCTTCATTCGAAACACCTATAAAATTGTTTACCACAGAATTTTCCCAAAAATACATCAGAAGCAAACACAATTCCGGCGCAGGAAAATCTCACGTCTATTATTAGATATACTTGGCAAAGTATAGATTTAGGGAAAGGGGAAATGATGGGAAATAAGAGGAAAGCTTCGAACAAATATGAGGAAAAGCAATGGAAAAGTTACGACGAAGATTGGTGACAGAAAAGCAAAAGGTATGAGACAAAGGAACAATATCGCTCTGTTTTATTCGCCACCCACTGGACTATATTCGAGGGAATCTTAAAATTTTCAGATTATTTCTAAAACATGAGGGGTGGCTTTCGGTAGTGTTCTAAGCATATACTCCATAACATGTACGCAAGAGTCAAAAAGTCAAATTGTTTAGTGAAGTAGAAACAGTTTAAATTACTTACGCATTAATTGTGCATTAGTTAAGTATTGAAATACAGTTAATATGATCAATAAAATAAATCAGTTCAACCTTTTTTAACTGCTATAGATTTAAACTTGACCACCATCTCGCCTGATTTGAAGAGACATAGCGCTGGCGCCGGTCTACGACGAAACGTGCCTACCGATGCAAAACCGATTCACCTTCAAGATGAAGACACACAGATTGTTACCATCGGAAATCCCCACTCAGACAACGGTTTCCACAGGCTAGATGTTCTTAACACAAAACTGGAGTCAAACTTTTACGTTCAAGTTTTTGTACCATCATGCCCAGTCATAACACAATGCCGCTTTTTTGATCTACCTCTGAGAGAATCTGTTTTACTCTGAGAAAAAACAAGACTAGATGGTATTAGACCATGTAGATCAGTTGCGCAGTCTTCGAATTGTATCCGATAAAAACCGATAAGCTAGCAACGTTACGACGATGTTCAAATATAATTTAAAATCAGTTGTACTTTTACTATTATAAGGACCTTAACAATCGACTACATTATGTCACTCGGAACTTGAAAAGCGCATAAGGAAAGGAAGTTTCCCTTTCAGCGAAACTTCTTGAATGGGTGCTTGTGAGAGGGCTCATGAGGTAATAAGGAGGAAAATATTGTGGCAGCTTTGTACGTTACACTAATAATATAAATACGAGTTTGTGAATGAGTTTCAATGGTATCTTTCTACCAGTTGATTGTTTTTGGTGCCAGCATTTACAAGGTGTCTGTGAGTATCAAAGCAAACATAGTTTAGGCTTAAAATAGTTGGGGATTTAATCGTAGAATATTTATTATAATTGTACATTAGTATCTTCCCGTGTAGTTTCTGTTCCCGTTGTTTCCCAAGGATAAAAAGTAGCCAACTTTTTCTTCTCAGCTGTGTTTTAAAGTTCAACCAAATCTATAAATACGTTACGACACGATTGAGCAACGAACACCCAAAAAAATTACATTTATAATATTAGTAGGATTACGATAAAATTGACATCAGATGTAGGTGTAGTTGTGGCCAATTCCGCGCGGGCAACAATGCATTTACGCTGATCTCCTCACGCTCTATCCATAACCAATATGCGTAATAGCAGTACACACATTGGCAACGTCATATCATATCATAGCTGTTTTATACTAAAATTATATGCAAGGTATAAGTTTTCACTTCTAACCGGAATACCTATGATGGATGTTTGTTTTATAAAATAGTCTGACAGGATGAGGCCTGTGCCTGATGGTGAGACGTTGGCCCATTACAGCACGGTACCACGTATATATTTGAATCATCGTTGCCCTGTGCTCGTCACCTAGAGATTTAAGATTAATAATCTTAAATCTTAGATTGTTCATCTTTTTGCCCCGTAATTTCTCAAGAAAGCTAAAATAAAAAAAACTTACATACCTATTAAGCATTCTTTTAAGAAAAAGAGCGTACACTTAATTGACCATTAGTTATTTTTATGCATAAAGAAACTTTAAAAAACATGCGAGTAGTTGAGTTAAAAAAAAAACGGAAAAAAGTGTTATCGCTTGAAACGTGCAGGATGGGCGCCGGATGGTAAGCTACATTCTTATCCACATTACAACAATTTTAATATAATGGACAAATTGCTACTTAAATTATAAACAGATAATTTCTCCTCGTAAGTTAATCGTAATAATTATGACAGACCGCGAAACTGTAGGTATACTCATATCGAAAACATTACACATTATTTAATCGCAATCTAAATTATTATTTCATTGCCTCGACGTTTCGTGTCTACTCGTGACAACTACGACCTCTGTAATGCTCCCGAAACGTCGAGGTAACTGCACAATAATGTTCTTGAAACGTCGAGGTAACTGAAGAATAATTTAGATAGCGATAAACTCCTGTATAATGTTTTCATTAACCAAACTAAAACACAATAAGAACTACACTACGCTACACATCTAACTGCTTACACTAAGCACATTTGAATTAGTTATATACCAATGAAGGTCTATAGATAATCAAGATGTTAAAGCCCACTACCAGTCGGAAGCGTGTCCAAGCATGCTGACGGCATAAGCACGCTTTTAATGTTTCCAAGTTCAAATTGCGAAAGCTTAAAACTATGTAACCATACTGTCAAGTTCTAACATCAAAGCGCCAAAATATGATTAGATAACCACCCCTAGAATCATATCAGGCGCAAGCTCAGTACCATAAACAATAATCCGTGCTAATAACGAAACAAGACGCCCATTTTCCGTAACGTCAGACAAACTTCCCCGAAGTAACGTTTGCCGACCGGCGACACCCCCGCCAATGTACTTACACATACTTTTTAACAGAGAACTAAGTTTTTCGAAATTCAATTATATTCAATTATGAAACACAAAGTATGCTAGCACAAAGCATGTTTGGTGCGTAGAAGGTTATAATAAGGCACAAAAGCATAATTGTCTCATTTATGACACAAGTAATTTTTTTTTTTTTTTACTATTATAGATAGGCACTTGACCACCATCTCGCCTGATGTTAAGCGACGATGCGATCTACGAACTACATCGAAATCTTTATCCATCATAATACACTATATATCTCTTTTTCCAAAATTTTTACTAACAATACAAATCTTCTATACATAAGAGCAAAAGGTCACGAAGTCTCAGTAATTACAAATTTTATTATTTTTTATATAAGCACGTCGGGGCCACCCTAAGCCCGGGGCCCCGTATAATTGATACTGCAAATACGGCAGTAGCTACACCCCTGTCCGTCTCTCATTCACTCTCTCTTTAATCCTGGTCAGATCTCGTGGTTCCGTCGGTACTGAGTCTCCTTTCTGAGGCGTAGGTAGGTTTAACCTAACAAACAACGAAATCGGGTTAACAAAATTATGTATTACCAAGCAGCGCCTCGCGGTTTTACTTGCCACAATAACTATGTGCAATTCCAGACTATAATTTTGCTGTTTTCCAAATTTCAACCCAATCATTTAGACGTTTGACATGATGGAGCAACAAATATCCAAACTTATGCATTTTTAATATTAGTAAAAAGTGGGATTTATCTAACCTTTCTAATAATCAGTTACAAAGACACCGAATTCATAATTGTATTTTCTGTACAAAGAAAGTAAGTTTATTCACTGTCCAAATAGTATAGAGAGCTATTGTACCTTCACCCTAATAAATCTAAGGAGGCTTCCCGCGCCTCCATATTTGGGAACTCCGGATCAATGCCGCAAACATTGTTGTTTTTGGGTTAGATTGTTACCTTGAGTTTGGATTGTTTTAGCGTAAAAGTAAGTTTACTCTATTTCAAACCAGCGGCATAGCACACTAAATTATGGACAAGGTCAGTTACGAGAGACATGATTCACAATGGCATACGTTATAACAAGCCTATTTCTGTAAAACATAGCCGACGAAGTTTGTCAAAAACTTTAGACCAGTCCGTCACAAGCGATATTTTATATCTAGTTTTCTTCTATTTGTATCCGTTTTCTTTCAAGTCATAAAAAGACAGATTTTAGACTAAAGGTAGAATCGAAATCTCGTCGTTCGTAATGTTTGAACTAACAAACTTTTAGCAAAGAAACAAAATTATGCTTTGGCGTACTTCTATAGTATAAACAGGATGTGAAAAACAAGTGACATCTTCAATGTCTTTCTTTTTTTCCACAGTTCATGTTTTTTTTTTGCATTTTGGTACTTGCTAACTGCAATTTTGAAACTACTTTTTTATCGTGGTAATGGTTAAACGAAACTATAGCAATTTCTATTGCTATAGCATTAAGAGTTCAATGATCTGTTGTAGTTACGTACAGAGGTTAAATAAACATTACAAAGTCTAACATTAAATTCTAAATGTACCCGCTTCATATCCGGTAGGTTAACAAACAATATTACCTCTTATCTACGTTTCACAAGTCTAGGTTACTGCGCAGATTATGTGGCGACAGAAGTGTTGGTTTGAACTAGAACAAAATTAAAAATTATAAGTAGCTTCAGCAATTACCGCTAAGAATAATTGATAGTATCTCTAATACAATGAAACGATACGATTACTGTTAAGAATAATTAATAATATCACCTGTCTAGTAAAGAAGACCGCATCAAAATATAACCATTTGTTTAGAAGATGCGATGTCACATAATGTTACTCAGACTCACAAATAAAAGGATATTGCCAAATAATATCACCCCTTTTTAAGGCCCAGACCTTATATTGGTTAAAGATATAATTGCCTACATTTCGATAAATTATAACTAATACTGACACAAAAAAATAAAAGTTTTGGTAAAAAAGCTCTTTAAATACTTCAAAATGAATTATGTATGAAACATTTTAAAATTAAATATGATCACTCTTCTTTTAAACCTAAGGTATATACGTTTAAAAAGTTACATAAAGCTAAAAGTCTATTGAAAGAAACATACATAACCGATATTTTTTAACATAGTAAAGTAAAGTATCTATTGCTTTTTTAACCTGCAGTTCAGCGAGCGTACTTCGTCGGAATTGGTGTTAATAAGTAATGCGAAGGTGGAAGGGAGAAGGGGTTTGTTTGTTCAGTAGCCTCTAACTATTGCTATAGTTTAAGCTTACATAAGTATGTATGATGTTTAGTTTCATAAGCATTATGACATTCCTTTTGATTTAATGCAGTCACTTGACGTGATGTAACCGTATTACAATATAGCATCTAGTGCAACGCACGTCCCTTTCAAAATCGCACTAATCAATGTATAAAGTTCTTTTAAGACTTAAAATATTTTGTAGTCAATACATGCAACACAAAGCTGATTTTCTTTCTGCTTGCAGCGTTTCGCAAACTTTTGCTACAAATACGTGGTCGAACGCAGTAAGTGCTACATGCGCTACGAAATAGGACGCGATTATTATTATTAAAACAACATTTTGTTTATACGCAGTTTACAAATACTTTTCACTGAGATATAGGAGTTACGTTAAGTAATGGCTGGTCTAGTCAGGAGAACGGCGACTGCCGATCCGGAGCCCCTGGGGCCAAAGCTTACGAGCACCACTGTCTTTTTGAAATCATGTGCGTTATGTCGCTAGCTTAAAAAAACATCATGAGGAAACTGACAGATCCCTAGAAAATACTATCTGCCAACCTGCATTGGGCCAGCGTGGTCGATTATCTTGGTAGTAGCCTTGACTCTCTCCTAGCAAGAGAAAGCCCTGAGCCCCTATAGTGGGAACATTTAGTGGACTGCTTATGTTAATTAACAAAAATATTTATTTCTGTAAATTTATTTCTACGAAGCAATGTATGTGAATAGAACTTGTGTAGATTATATCTACGCATTTTCACGTTTTTCATGTAAAAATTTCTTCAAAACACAAACAATAGTGAATTATTCTCCGCTTAGAACATCTTTTCAGCTTTACTCTGTACGATTTGCATGTAACAAAAAAGTCATATAAAGAAACAAAAGGCTCTTAAAGCTAGTGACGTGTAATCAAGGAGCTTTTGTACTGAACCCGTTCTTTTTAATTTTACCGCAAGCCGCCGAGATGAGGAAAGCATACATTTTTTTTTCAACAATACACAATGAATGTGTATGAATTTTTATTTCTTATTTTCTCTTTAAACTATTTTCGTACAAAAAATTAAACCGACTTCAAAACCACAAATAGGCACTCAAAAGCGAAAAATAAACTAAAATCATTATTATAAGCGCTACTCACTCATCTAGTTGAAGTCCGTAAAAAAACATAGGGTTTGAATTGATAACCTTCTCCTTTTTTTTGAAGTCGGTTAATAAATTACATTCTGGCTAACGTGTGAAGTTAGTTCCAATTACATACAAAAAGGAAAGAAAGGTAAAAAAAGGAATGTATAATATTCTTATTCTCGCACGTTCATGAGGCTATTCCGATGTAGTGGTAGTTAATTTACTCGTATACAAGACTAACAATGCTTAGAGGCTGGCTTCTCTAAACACAAGATTTGAAATTTTACACAGAACTGTTTTATATTCGTCATCATTTTTATATACATCACATAAATAGTTGTCCTAGGTGGTATTCGAACCCGAAACAGACGCTCCAAACCGCAGGCAAACTTACTACCAACTAAGCCACGAGTCCTTCATCACAAGCTGCTGCAGCAGCAGCTAATTCTCTGAGCGTCTCAAACGACGAAAATATGCAAATCCAAGTAGTAGCTAAATATTTTAACCATTAGGTGTTGAGACATTGCGCGATTGCGCCCGTGGGGGTCGGGAGCTAATCACATTTCCAAAAATCTTTCACAGCACTTCGTCGTAGCGACGCGTCACTAAAATGTTTACGTCTATTTTGCTAAATGTATAAGCTGTACCAATCAGCGCGGTAATGCTGCCAGTATGCTGCACGCAACTGTTCGTGAGCTTAATCTTGATAATCTTTAGACCTTCATCGGTCATAACTCAAATTGTCAAAAGTTATTTAATTATGTAGTATATATAGTTATCATTGTAGTTTAGTTTTGTTAAAAAAGGCACTAAAAATAAATTATAAGAATGTTTCTTTAGGGATTTTGACGAGACCAAAAAATAATTTTCCAAGATTTATCCTAAAAGATTTAAAAAAAAACCATAATATTATACGGATTGCAAATTTTTACCTAGCTTTTTTAACTCGCGTCCTTACGTAACTTAAAATTCCAGTGAAGAAAAACTATCGTGACAATACCTACATATTCTGACAAAATATATTTTTTGGAAATATGTGACATACGTCTGCATTACAATTATAACAAACATGGACTAGAAAATACGAGAAATATGAGCACGAACAGTCTATGATACTATGCACAAATACGCACTCAATAGTACTTGAAAAAAAACATTGGTTGTCTGTAAATTCGGTTGGTTTACGGACAATAGTTTAACGTGACAACGTCATAACAAAACATTGATATATGCAGCGCAAGCGTACAATGAGCGTAACGGGACTTAACGGGACATTTTTTCGTTTATGCAGCCGGCGTTCATCGATTTATTAGACGTTGCCACGTCAAAAATGTACAACATATTTTTATGCAATTTCATGTACCTAATTATCTAAAGTCGATTTTTATTCTGATTTCAGAAGCGAATAAAAGAGCGACACCACTACGTACCTAAGTATAAGGTCTGCGTTTGGATGTCTGAAGCAATATCTTTTCAGCCGTTGGACAAAAGCACATTTCTAAACATTTGCAACACTTCAATCTCAACTATGACCTAAAAGAAACTAGGTTGAAAATTGCTTGGTATTAGTATCGTTTATGTCATTTCAAGTCAAGTATGTAACTGCTCTTGTGTGAGTTAAATTAAAGGGTGTTTTTCTACTCGAAGGAAAATGTATCAGGTAATAATATAGCTTGGTTAGATGAGCATTTCAAGGGGAACCAGATTTATGTTTACTTTTCTTCGTATTCGTATGATTTGCTAATGCATCCTCTTTGTTCGAAAACAACCGTTGCTTTTAAAAGTTGTGAAGGGGATGAAGCGGCTGAGATATCTTTTCAGTAACTTTACCAAGACATAGTTAAACCACAGTATAAAGGAATAAAAATATACTATATAAGCAGGTAAACTGATTACAAGTACTTTACTGAAAGGTTTCTATTGTGTTGATAATTTAGATCAAAGTTTTACAACGAGGCCAACACAGAAATTCCACTACAAAAATGCTCTTTGATGGACCTAATCTTGGTTTCGTTAACTCGAGAGTGAATCGGTTCTTCTAAGGAAACACGAACCAAATTATCCAATAAAATACTTTGTCGTCACTTAACATCAAGCGATATGGTGACCAAGTACACATCTTATATTGTCAAAACTGGATAGTACCAACAGAAGTGAAAACATAATAATAAATTATTTATTTATTTTGTTTCATATAAAAGTAACATTACAGGTTTCGCCAATGCGTTACAATTATTACTGTTATTTACTCATGCTCATACATAATATACAATATAAATGCCAACACTTAGGTAAATACAGAGGCGTCAATAACTTAACTAATAAAATGAATATGTCACATTACTAATTTCGTTTTTATTTCTTTTACAGGCAGGGCCTTGAACCCCCTACCAGTCCGATGCTTGCTCACCATGCTGGCGGCTATACCACGCTCAATTGTAATGCGTCTATGTTGGTCCAAATAAATGTCAGCATTTTGGTCACGCGTCGCGTAAAGCAATCGGAAAGGCTTTTGGAAATGAGGTAAGCTCCTGGTCCCTATGAAGTCAATGTTTCAACACCAAATGGCTGAAATATTAACCATTTCCAAGGGTTGTACATTTGAGTCGTTTAAGACGCTCAGCTGAATTTAGTTAGGAACTAAATACAAAGTCATACATAGTAAAACTAAAAGAGAGTTCAGGGTTTTGACCTTTATAGCTACCTACAGGTGTAAACTCAGTCTAATTGCCTAGCAACTAAACTGTAATCTATGGTTTTAGTTCATTTGTTAAACGTCTTCATATTTGAAATGTAGAGTAACTCAACTTCTTATACTCGTACTCAGCAAAAAAATATTTCCTTATAAGTATAAATAAGGACATTTAATTGGGAATTCAATCACACAGAATTTAAATCAACTTTTTTGGTCTCGTAGTATTTTAACGTATGGATTCTTTGATACTATTTTTGTATTATTTTTTTCAAATAAAACTGTTTTTGCTTTAAAAATGTGATCATAAGTTTAAAAGGGTTAATAATAAGAGCTTATACAAAATATTAGAACTCATGTGACTCTATCATAACTTGTTGTTAATAATATATAACTTAGTAGTTGTCAGTCTTTTCAAACTAAAATAATTATTTATAATTAAAAAACTGCTTACTGTACGTGAGCTTGGTTAAATGTGGTGTAACAAAACTTATGTAACTATTTTTTTAGGCGAATTTCCTTAAATCTGTTTGCTTGGAAGAGATTACTCTCAGCAATAACGTCGCAATATATGATGTTGTTATTTCATAAGTGTTCTACTGTAATATTTCTATTGCTTTTAGAATTTTCTATAGGTGTAAAATCTTCGCAATAATCGAATTATGAAGCTAAGGTGTGGTGTTTGACCCAATGGTGGGACCATTCGTTTCTTCAACAGTGAAGTCGTAGATTGAGCCGTTGCGCATCTCAGAGTAGTCAAACGCAAACCTACATTCTACTAATCCAATTTATATTTGTTATTTTTCCTTCTATAAAAAAATGAGCTTAGGTAATAAAAAACGCATGGACTCAGTAGTCTTATATAATAAACTTATATAATAAACTTTTGTATGTTTGTTTAGATGTTATTAGGAGAAAAAAGAGATTCAACTTCAAATTGTAACTCAATAGATTCTAGTCTGGAATAAGGTAAGGGACCTTTCTTCCCGAAAAAATACAGAGTTACTTCAGAAAAATCAATTTTCTAAATTAATTCTTATGGACGAAGTCGCGGTTTGGTACTATTTATGCTATTTATTTATAAGAATAAAAATAACTTTTATTGGAAAAATGAAAGTAGAGCTACTGCTTAACTTGTAGTGTTATGCCTTACATAGTATTGGCTAATCTACGCGAACCTGCGCACGAGTCCACGAGTCATCTCCATCGATCAACGGTCAATGCTCAGCTCTTAACGAGGTAGATGGTGATACGGCCGTAATTTTAACCTAAATGAGCGATTAAGAATTAGTTATAGCAAATCAGTAATGGTGTAACATACAGTTCACCTTTTCAAAAGGTTAGCTTTGATTATTTGATGAACCAAATCTGTTTTTTTGTCAATGCTTTGTACAAAAAATATCAATAAATTGAAACGACGCAAAATAAGTGTAATTGATAAGGAAATTTCTGCTTCATTATTTTCCCTTGCTAATTTCTTCCTACTCGGAAAATGACAAAAAAGCAAAATATTCAAAAGGCAGTATGTTCAATAACATATCAAGGCATCTTATCGTTTGACTCTTACGTGATAAGAACGTCTAAGCTGAGGAATGCGTTGGATGAGTGGGTTTTCCTCATGGTTACATTCTTGGTGTTTTCAAACCTTAAGTGAATCGGTTTCTTATAGGTAAGTATGCTCCAACGTAGACCGCATTCAGGCGAGATAGGAACCAAGCGTAAACCTATAAAAATTAAAACAGCAGGAAGTCCAATTAACGCTAATCTCACCTAAACGCCCCAATACAAATGAAGAGTCTAAACAAAAGGACTTGTGAATTTGTACTTGGCCATAATGGCGGAGACAAAGACGGTCGGTGCGAGAGGGGGGAAGAGGACACATGCACCATACATACAACGATATGCATCACTGCGGCCGCGGAGCTGCATTCCTGTTACTGCCGATCGTTGGCCAAGTGGAGATAAGACTTTTCGACGTAAATTGGGCTTGTAAAGTTTTAATTTTTTATACATTTTTAAATATAATTTTGAGTGACGAGACGAGTAGGGCATGTGCCTGAGAGTAAACAACATGCCTGCCACATAACAGCACAGTGACACGCAGCTATTGGAACATGAAGAGTCCAAATCATTACCTAGCACTGCACTGTGCTCGTCACCCAGAGATCTCAGATGTTTATTTTGTTAAGCCCTGTAATTTCTCTGGAAACATTGCCCTTCAAACTGGATGGAACACAGTAATGTTTGTACATTACTGCTGGGCGGTAGAATAACTGGCAAAGGTGTGGTACTTCCCCATGCGGACTCTGCGAAGAGTCCTACCGCTACAAAATACCAATAATACGGGTACCAATACAAAATTTGGCTTATAAAGTTTTTATTTTTATTTTGCTGTTTTAGTCATAAGCAGCTCGCTAAAAATAGCAAGAGGTGTTTGGACCAATATTGTGTCTGTTTGCTGGTTTTGTTGTTTAGTCGGTAGAGTATTATCTCCTCTCTAAGCCGTAGATCGTGGGTTCAATTCCCATCCAGGGCAACTATTTGTGTAATTAGGTAATACGTATATTTGTTAGGTAAGTAACTTTACAAGTTTTATTTTTTTAAATATAAGCTACTAGTAGTGTGGTTTCACTTGCATTTTTCTGATTCCCTTATATTGCCTAGTAAAAGTTTGCTCATGTGTTATTTCACATTACTATCTACCTACGAGTAAGGGCAAAATTTAGTCTAGATAACTTCTGGACTAAATTTTGCCCAATTTTTTAAACTTTCGCGATTTGTACTAATTTTGTAAACATTACACAGGATTTCCTATATTATTAGTTTTGTAATACATACAAACCTTCACATTTAATTATTAGTAATTAGAACATCTATTGGCTTATTCTATCTGGCTGCCATAATACAAGCTTTCCTTAATTCTAATTCAGAATAGGGGTGATTGACCTACAGTGACGTCCCGCTAGGGGTGTATTGTGCACTGCACTCGGCTCGTGGCTTAGTGGGTAGTGACTCTGCCTGCGACGCCGAGGGTCGTGGGTTCGATTCCCACCCAGTGCAAATATTTGTGTGATGAATTCAAATGTTTGCACTGTGTCTGGGTGTTTCTATGTATAATAAGTATGTATTTAGAACTATATAAGTATTATCAGCTATCTGGCCGCCATATTACAAGCTTTGCTTAGTTTGGGGTCAGATGGTGTTGTGTGTGAATTGTCCACCAATATTTATTTATTTATTTCCTTAATTTAGGTTAGATTAAGTTGTGTGAAAAAACAGTTTTTTGTTTCGTATGGGTATGTCCACAGAATCTGTCCGCGGTAGTCAGAGTACAACTCTTAGTTAGAGTCCGGTCGCTCTCTAATTTACTCGCGCGCCGGCTCGGACCCGAAGCGGCCCAACACCGACGCACACTTACACTCAGACTGAACTTTGACAGTGACGCTCTTGTGCGTAAAAGACTTCAAAGTCGATCATCGCCGCAAGATCGCTAGCTTATCGGTTTTTTTATCGGATACACTTCGGAGAGTGTGCAGCTGATCTGCATGATCTGATACCACCTTGCCCTTTCTTCTATCGGACTTCTCGTTCCACAAAAGGGCGGCATCGTTTCATGGTCGATGTTCCAAAGACGCGAACGAAGAGATTTGACTCCACGTTTGTGATAAGAACGTCTAGGTTGTGGAACGCGTTGCCTGAGTGGGTTTTCCCCGATGGTTACACTCTTGGTATCTTCAAATCGAGAATGAATCGGTTTCTTCTAGGTAAGCACTCTCCATCGTAGATCGTATCTTCGCTTAACATCAGGCAAGATGGTGGTCAAGTGCGAACCTATTATAGTAAAAAAAAAGAACTAATAACTTGCCCTGACTTTGGATTGAAAACTACTAATATTATAAATGTCAATATTTGGATGTTTGTTGCTCAATCACGTGGTCTTAAAGGATCAGGGTGACCCGGACCGGAACCGGGAACATAGACAGGTTATTATAGTCTGTAAGAACACAAAGGCTCTGATTTATCCCGGGCAAATAATGGGTCCAGGAACTAACTGCTGGACCTCAACCTTAAGAGCGCGTGTGGAAGTCCATTATTGAGTACGTACAAGAAAGACTTCGAATTTGGTACTCTTCGCTGATATTTCTAACTGGCTTGGTGACGCTGGTGCAGAGAGGATGTTCTTTGGTACATTGTGATAGTGAAAGAGAGGATAAAAAGAAATGCCGGTATTGTGCAGTGCCACCTCGACCCTCTCCAGTACTGTCCTCTGCTACGGAAGGGAGTAGATGGTGAGACCACACATCTGGCCCGGCGCAGAAGACTAAATTTGTTCAAACATACCACTTACCAGTTGGTCTCCGAGGTGGCTTGAACACATTATGGGTTATGGGTGCAGCATTGCATTACATGCATTTTTCCCACGTAGGTACAAAATAACAAGAAGGGGTTGAACAACAACTTACCATCAGTCAAAAACCATCAAAACTCGAATATAAAATATGAATATACTATAAGTAATATGTACACATAAGCTTTATTTATTCTCTCTTTCTTTTGCACTAAACAAAAAACAAATTTCGGAAATTAGCAAACTGCTAATCAAGAGAAAATGTAGAGAGTTAATAACTTTGTAGAGTTATAAAAATATGTCAAAATTACTTGAAAGGCCCAACAAATGCCGAAATAACTCATCTGATGAAAAGCGATGATGTCGTCTGTTATTGTGAGTTGTATTTATTATAAACCATTGTAAGATAAAAAAAATCAAGATAAATCAAAAGGGTAAAAAGGAATATTCTTGCATTCTGATCCAACAAAGACAAAGTGGTAGGGCTCTTAGCAGAGTCCGCCTGGGGAAGTACCATACGTTTGCCAGTTATTCTACCACCAAGCAGTAAAGTGCAAACATGTACTGTGTTCCAGTTTGAAGGACAACGTTTCCAGAGAATTTACAGGGCTTCGAGATTTATATCTCATATTTCTATCTATCTCAGATTTCTGGGTGACGAGCGCAGTGAAGTGCTAGGTAATAATTTGGACTCTTCATAGTTCAATAGCTTCGTGTCACTGTGCTGTTATGTGGCAGGCACGTTGCTTACCATCAGGCACATGTCCTGCTCGTTTCGTCACCCTATACTATTTAAAAAAACGCCAAAAATAATGTTTTAGCTATAAATCTTCCGCGAAAAATTGGGCTAAAAGAATTAATATGGGAATATTTGGGTGTCAAAAATATCATTTTTTCCACCTGATGCACTGGTAAACTGCTCTCAAGAGTTTATTGATGTCCAGTGTTTGTTCTGGCCGTATTTTTTATTAATGTCGCAATGGATATGTAGTTATTATTGAATGCAATGATGATGTTTAATTGATACTGTAAATGGTAAACAGATACCAACACGTACATCCAACATAAACACATTAAATGTACATAGTCATCAACCGTTTGCATTGAAATTAATTAGTCCATTAGACAAGTCAATTATCGCACGTGCATACTTGTACAGGGATTAACTGTAACTATAGATAACTATTATATTATAGGTCTTATTAAAACGACCTAAGGGTAATTTTAGTGCAAAAACAAATGTTTGGTTCTGTTTTCACGGGAGCTTGAAATTTCGACCGCATTTACGTTGTCATATTGATGCGTTTTTTTCTTATTCTATTAAATTCAGTATAAAAGGCGTAAGCATGATCAATCCGAATTTAAAATAAACTGAACACAGCAATTTAAAATTTAAATTTTTATTTGATTTGTATGAAATGAGAGTAATTACAAAACTTGACACAAGATGACGCTATTCAAACTCGAAACAAAATGTAAATCTAATTTTTTATGTTAAATCGATCAAATAAACTAAAACTGAAAAGTGTAAGTGATTTTTTTAATTAATGTAAATTTTGATATATTTTCCCCACAACTATCTAGCTCAAAATAACTGTACATACATACGGCGGTACAAATTAAATAATTGGTCAGTAGAAAACTAGATACTACTGGTTCGTTGGGTACCGACCCTAAGACAAAATTAATTTATTTGACCCGGCATAGGCACAAATATTATAAATCACATATATTTATCATTTGCGTGTAACAGACTACTAGTTTTGTACACCTAGCGCCATCTAGTGTTTCAGTTTAGAGACTTATTAATATGCCTACTAAGAAAATGTTAATAAAACAAGACAGCAGATATAGGTATTTCATTTTACAAAGACTACAAGTTTGGAAATTTGTGTCTTTGCTTCTCCGTTACGTTTTAGGAGCAAAACAGATTAGCCTGAAATTTAGATTTCAGATAGATTATAATGAGTCTCGATCTTTTTTTAGTAAAGAGTGACAAGACGATCAGGACATGTGCCTGATGGTAAGCAACATGCCTGACACATAACAGCACAGTGACACGCAGCTATTGGAACATGAAGAGTCCGAATCATAACCTAGCACTGCGCTCGTCACCCAGAGATGCAGATCGAATTGCACAAAAGCTTCTTTATTTATTGTAAAACAAAGAATAATAACGCCGTTATTAATCTATGTTGTGTAAAAAATACGTATGCAAGCAAAAATCTAAATTCTACGTGGAATCGTCGTGGAGTTCTACTTGTGACATCTAGAGGAATTCCAGGGTACCTACTTACTACAACGAGGCTTATTGTTGGATTTATGATGAAGGAAACATTTTAAGGAAATCGGCCTGACCTAAATAAGATTTTTTTCAAGGACATGTCGTCTGGCAAGCCTGGTAGAAAGAATAAAAAAAAAATATTTCACTTTTTTTTTGTTTTCTTTTTTTTAATAATCTAATAAATAGATTAAAATAATACAATTTGTTATCTCCGTGCCGTCATTTTGAAAGCCATACGACCCACTCCAAATTGTGATTAAACCAGCCTAATACACACAATAACAGGTCACGCGCTTACCGACACCCGTATTTTTATACAAACACCATAACATCCTATATATTGTCCAAACAATACCAATTCTTATTAACATAACCACACGGTTTGATATTCGTCAACAAAGCTCATGAAACGTCATGCCACGCTTGTGTGCCGTGAAAGCTACACATTTCATTTATAATAGTAGGTACAATGTGCGACGTCATATTGTATACAACACATCTACTACTGTACTCTTAAATGTTTCGTGTGTGTGAGATAAACTCATATCAACGTTTTCTATGATTCAATATGGGATTTAAACTCTAACAGTAGTGCCACAAGGTTGAATTTTATGTGTGTTGAAAATATATTAAGGTAATTTAAGAGTGTGTGCGTAACAGCTCAAGCGGTGTATCGAAGAATGCGAGCGTGAATTACCATGTTTAGGGAGTTGTCACTCTGACAATTTGCTCTTATAAGGTTGCGCGGCGGTTGCTTAGATTAATTGGGGATTAGGAAGACAATCATGACTGAAATTATGGATTTCAGTGTTACAAAGTAGTTTTAAATTAATATATTATTATGTTTTGATTATATTGTCATTGTTATTTACTAAAAAAACTAATTTATGTAAATGTCTTTGTAATCATTTAATGACCTATTTATTTATAAAATAATAATTCATAAATGCATAAATAATGAGTGTATTTAAATGCTTTATTACTAAGTTCAGCAATGATATCAAAATTGTTAATACATTTGAATACATTTAATTAATTTACAAATCATGGATAACATTCCACGTAAGTAAGTTAAATTACCCAAACAAAGTAATTAAAAGTTCCCATGAGTTAAAAAGTCAAGCGACAAACGTATCAATTACTAAATTGAATTAAACGCTATAAGCCGCGAACGCGCTCCGCTCCGCCACAATAGCGATCAGAGCGCATCGCATTAGCTACTGACAGCTACGTGTATACCGCTCGTTACTACGTGACGCACACAAACAAAACAACCCACCTCACCCCACACCAACCTCACCCTTACACAAAACGCATAAGGTTCAAAATCAACACCAAACGACCCAGCCATTTATAACCACCTCACCGGGTGGTGAAGTCCGGCAACGTCGCACCCAAATTGTGACATTTCACATTCGTGACTACTAGCGACATCTAGCGCCGCCCTGTGAACTAACCACTCGGCTCGTGGAAAGAGACGGAAACACTTGACAATATCACTTTCACGGTCTCGTACTTAAAGCTAAGCGGTTTGCTGTACTGTTTGTTTGTGTCTGTAAACAGCGGGCCGCCGAGGTACACCGCGCATGAATGAAATGGATGACCGTGCGAAAAGGACGTACTGATGTAGAGCACCGTTACGGGAGTGAGAGAGTTTGAGAGCGCGAAGCGTGCAGAATACATCGTTTATCAGATTACATGCGAAGTATCGCGAGCGTGGCGATGTTTTGACACGCGATAATCACGAGATAATGCGGGCGATCTCAGCGCATTTAGGTTTATATTGGCTTTTTATAGCAGCAACTTGAATGTGGTAGAGTATATTTTTATAGACGGTGTATTTGCGGTGTCGAAATATGACGCATAGGGCTACCTGGTGCCTAGTGACTACAAGTCGCTAGACAGCAGAAGCAGACTTGCACGACACGTTAAGCGAGTAGCTCGCACGCTCGCACTTGCTTGCTCTACCGGTATGCAACAGCTGATTAACGCTCTTAATTAATGAGCCATGTTGCGACAATTTTATTGATGAATTAATGTCAGAAGTCGTGTCTCTGCAAACGAATACTTTTTAAACTCTACTTGTAGTATTTTCCACACAAATCAATCAAAGTATTTTATCAATAATATAAGTTTACGTTTGATTAATTAACAAAAACCTAAACTTGCACCTCAACTGAATTTAGACCTCTTCAATTTAGGCGTAACAATACAATTAAATCTTAACGGAATGCCTAACAACTTTGTTTTTAAATATTATTGATACGTTTACGTATTTTAAGAAACTACGAGAAAACTCGTATTACATTTTTTAATTATGTTTTATGTTCTCACAATCTTTTTTTTTGATTTGTATTTTTGTACAATTTCTGCATTTATTACTTACAAACAACATTGGTTTAGTAAAATGTCGTCATTTTATATCAGTAGTAAAAACTGCAATAAAGATGTGAAAGCTCAAAATCAGAGATAAAAACTAGGATTATGTAAGCAATTTTAGGCGTCCTACAAAATGCAACATCACTTGCGCAAAAACTAATCTCTCCGGAAGCTAGCTAAAACTCAATTAGCCAGTCGAAAGTGTGGAAGCTTTAGCGTAAAATCCGCGCTTGCCACCCGTTGGGGGCAACTTGCCAGGCGGATAACTTGGTAACAACTTGCGAAGTGGAGGGTGGGGGCACAGACAATATGGGTAGCGGCGCGACTAGTGCTGCCATCTAACGTCGAGTAGCTACGGTTCCATTGTTTTCGTGTTAACGAAAGTTGTCTTTAAATTGCTACATTTAGAAAATGTGTTTTAAAAAAAGATATTTACGGTCGAATCGCGAAACTTCCTGTTTTGAAATCGGTTAAAAAGTAAACCTTTTTTTGACAGAAAAAGTGTAGAATTTTTTATGTAAAAAATATTGTACAACAGTACAATAAAAAATATTGTACAACAGTACAATATTTTTAACGTAAAAAATTGTGCCGAAAGTTCTATGACGAAAGTGTAATGACGATTCATGCCGATTTCAGCCTCCAAAAATCTTAAAGCCTTTTTTTGTTCTTCTTCCGATCGGAAAATTATAAGCAATCGTTTCGTTTTCTTTATTACTATACTAATTAAAATAAAATATGTGATATTAAATATCAATAGATTGTCTGCTGGTTATGTGTTACGTGATACGTGATGCGTCCACATTGTAGTGATAGGACTCTTTACTGAATCCATGGGGGGAAGAGGGTACCAAACATTTACCAGTTTTTCTACTGCCATGTGGTAATTTGCATATAATATTATTATATGGAAAAGCAGCAGGACAAGAAGACAAATCATCGTGTACGTACATACGTACGTACGTAGTAGTGCAGAAGGCAAAAAAATCCTCACGGTACTACCAGTAGTGCAGCTTGGTAGTGTCGTGGGGAATAAGCGGTACATTTACGTAATAACGGAATTGCTGACTACAATAATTTATAAATAGGTACATTACATTTTAGTGACACATAAACGTCTAAGTGTAACACACGTGTCGCTCATTATTATAACATTACATACAAACAACATTCTAACATCCCAACATCATCAACATCTTACATCAAAGTGGGTCTACTGCCCCTACACATCGTATATCTCTGGGTGGCGATCGTATAACAAAATGTTTGGTAGATAGCTCTGCGATGCATATAACCATAACGAATAGCATCGCGACGCAATGAATCGCGAGGCATATCACCGCGACACATAACATCCCGCCGTGAAGTATCGAGACGCGTATCACCCCGAGTCATGGGACGGTAGGTATAGCATCGCGATGCATAGTACCGCGACGCAAATCATCACGACACAAAGCCTCGCGATGCAATGCATCACGAGACATATCACCGCGACACATAACATCCCGCCGTGAAGTATCGAGACGCGTATCACCCCGACTCATGGGACGGAAGGCATAGCATCGCGATGCATAGTACCGCAACGCAAATCATCGCAACACAAAGCATCGTGCCGCAAAGTACAGCGTCGCAATGCACCGCGACGCAAGGTACCGCGACACATAGCATCGCGATGCAAATCGCTTCTACGCGTAACATCATGATGCAAAGCACCGCGACGCAAGACACCGTGACGGATAGCACTGCGACGCATGGCACCATAATGCATAGCATCGCGACGTAAAGCATTGTGACGCATAACAATGGCGATGCAAAGCACCGCAACGCATAGCATTGCTATGCACGGCATCGTGACGCAATACCTCGCGACGCAAAGTACTGCGTCGCAATGTACCGCGACGCAAGGTACCGCAACACATAGCATCACCATGCAAATTGCTGTTACGCGTAACATCATGTTGCAAGTCACCATGATGCAAGACACCGTAACGGATAGCGCTACGACGAATAGCACCATAATGCAAAGCATCGCGACGTAAAGCATTGCGACGCGCAGCAATTCATCGCAACGTAAAGCCCCACGACGCAATGACCCGCGACGCAAAGTACCGCAACGCATAGCATCGTGACGCAATGCATAACGGAACAATGCATCGCTATGCATAGCACAACGACGCATAGCGTCGCGACGAACGTATCGCGACGCATAGCACCAGGACTCATAGTAAAAGCATTGCAACGTGTAACAGCACGACGCAGAGCATCACGACGAAAAGCATCGCGACGCATGTCGTCGCGACGTAATGCGTCGCGCCGCATAGCACCATAATGCAAGCATCGTGATACAATGCATAACGGAACAATGCATCGCGATGCTTAGCACAACGACGCAAGAAATTGCGTCTTGCATCGCGATGCTACGCGTCACAATGCATTGCGTCGCGATGCTATGCGTTGCATTGCTATGCGTCGCGGTGCTTTACGTCGCAGTGCTATCCGCAGCGATGCTTTACGTCATGATGCTCTAGGTCGCAGTGCTACGCAATGCGATTAATTATTGTTGCGCGATGATCTGCCTCAAGATGCTATGAGTTGCAGTGCTCTGCCGTCGCGTCGTGGTGTCTGGGGTCGCGGAGTCTTTGCGTCGCAATACATTGCTACGCGTCACAATGCTTTACGTCGCGACGCTATGCGTCATGGTGCTATCTGTCGCAGTGCTATCCGTTACGGTGCTATCCGTCGCGGTCTTATGCGTTGCGGTTCCTTGCGTTATGATGTTACGCGTCACTATGATTTGAGTCGCGATGCTATGCGTCGAGGTGCAATGCCAACCGTGCCATGGGTCGCGGTTATACGCGTCTCGATGGTTCACGGCGCGATGCTTTGTGTTGCGGTGCTATTCGTCGCATGCATTGCGCCCATGTGGTATGTTGCGTCGCGGTCCTATGTGTCGCGGTGCCTTGCGTCGCGATGCTATACATCGCAATGCTTTGCGTTGCGATGCTATGCTTCGCGGTGTTTTGCGTCGCGATGTATTGGGATATGTTGCTATGCGTCGCGTCGCGATGCTATGCGTTTCACGATGCTTTACGTCTCGACGATGGGCATCGCGATGCTTTACGTGGCGATCCTATGCGTCGCGGTGCTATGCGTCGTGATGCCTTTTGTCGCGATGCTATGCGTAGCGGTACTATCCGTCATGTTGCTACGCGCCGCGGTGCTATCCATCGGAGTACTACGCGTCACAATGCTTTACGTTGCGATGCTATGCGTTGCGGTGCTATGCGTTCCGTGCTATGCGTGTCACGATGCTTTACGCCGCGACGATATGCATCGCTAAAAATTCGTAATTGTATACTAGCAGCACCCTGCGGTGAAACCCGCGTAGTTCCTGTTTCCATTTTTTGCTGGGATAAAAAGTAGCCGGTGTTTTCTTTCAGATTATAATCTATAATGGTGTTTCAAATTTCAGCCCGATCCATTCATACGTTACGACGTGATTGAGCAACAAACTTCCAAATACCCAAATATTTACGCATATTATATTAGTAGGATTAAATTCGTTCTAAAGTAACAAGGACATGAGTAATAATGCACCATGCTTTTAAATTCCATGCTAGAGAGCTAATGCTAACTAATCCAAAAAGTTGCATTTGATGGGGCTCTACTATCACATTTTCTGTTGTAAAGGCAAAGTTCTTTATTGACAAATGTACAATTTAAATTTTGTAAATATTATAAAAAAAAGACCAACAAAAAACCATACATTTTTTAAGTTTAAATTGAACATTTATTTGTTTTAATTAACAATTAATTGTAAAGAAATTAATACAAGCGATACTGTAATGCCTTAAAAATTATAGTTCATTATTTGGCCGTGATATAAGCGGTCGTACTGTAAAAGCTACTGCGTCGAAACGTTATTTCCGTCGACTACTGTTTATGTTAAACCAAGCTATTTGTGTTATTCTAGTTTTCGCTTCACTTTTTTAGTAATTCTATATTTATTGGTTACCTGATTTTCTAATTGATTTTTAATTGAAACGATTGAACCCATGCTGTTAAGCAATTAACGGGTTTGGTGGTTTTTTAAATGTTTCATTTTGTTTGGCAATAACGAATATTTATTCAGTTACTGCGTTAGACTATTTTAGTTTGATAAACAAGTAAACTTTTTTTTGCTTTTTCTTAATTTTCAAAGAAATTTATAAGGCGGGAAAGATATAAGCAATTTATTCGGGCAGTAAACTAGAATTGGGATGATGACTGGATCAAAAATATATTATTCTATTAGACCATCTGGTATATTATGGAAATACATATTATAAGGGACACGTATTTTTGGTTTTATCAAATTATTAAAAATCGACAAAGATATGAGTTGAAGAGGAGGAGTATGAGGAGGGGGTTGTGACGTCATATCTACATAAAACAGGATTTACTAGCCTTAGGAACTGCCGATAGAAGTGAAAAACTTATAACTCAGAATTTTATAGCTTTCTTTGGAAACTACGCGGGTAAAACCGGAGGACGTGGCCATGAGCAAGGTCATCTAAAAATGCTGACGCATTTTTAAAAAGCCAATGGGAAATGATGACGCATTTCTAGATGGCCAATGGCCATGGTCCAGAATTTACCCAAAGATTTCTTTCATTTCTTGAGGTCAATTCACAGCCTACGAAAAATCTGTCTCTATTACAACACTTCATAACAATTTTTTTTAGTCACCATGTCATGGACGTATTAAAAAGTGTTTTTATATGTCCATGCGCCATGCGGCATTGTCTCAATGAGCGGGAAAACGTGTTAGGGCTAGGATTTACGGTTGACCACCATGTTAGGTGACCATGCGATTGTAGTGGTAGGACTCTAGGCAGAGTCCGCCTGGGGAAGTACCACACCTTTGCCAGTTCTTCTACCACCAGCTTTCAATGTACAAACATTACTGTGTTCCGGTTTGAAGGGCGATGTTTCCAGAGAAATTACAGGGTTTAGAGATATAAGATCTTAGATCTCTGGGTGACGAGCGCAGTGCAGTGATAGGTAATGATTTGGACTCTTCATGTTCCAATAGCTGCGTGTAAATGTGCTGTTATGTGTCAAGCATGTTGCTTACCATCAGGCACATGTCCTGATCGTCTCGTCACTCTTTATTAAAAAAAATGTGATCTACGGTGAAGCGGATTTCAATAACAGAAACCGGTTCACTCTCAATCACCGCATCGTCGATGTTCTTCATCTTACGTCCTTTCAATTCCATTTAATCAATCAATCTATTACAGGCACCTTTAAGTAGGAAAAATGAAAACTGAAATATTATAAAATAGTTAAACTCGTAATAGCTGCGTGACACTGTGCTCTTATGGGTAGTTATGTTGCTTACCATCAGACACCAGTCTTGCTCATCCCAGAATTCTATGTAACGTTCGTGTACTATACGTACAATTCGCGTCAGTTCGTAACATGTTCTACGGTAACCTTCATGTGACGAATTCGTTCTCCATAAATAATAATAATAATAAATACACGGTATCGGATCGAGCTAAATATACGTTTTCCTCGCGCCCCCATGCATAAGTGTGATTTTTTTTTTTCGTACCTTTTCACGTATTATTGTAATAAAATACTATAAACAAATAATTTTAATAAGATTCAAAACGATGAACAAACGTGCCCTTTATTATGAAGCATGGTGTTCTCAATAGCTTCAAAATACCCAAAGCAATGTGACCTCACTCACAATGAAAACTAAACCAGCCCAGCTATGTCACAGCTAATGAGCACCCATTAAGTACCACGAATTCCACGAAACAGCCCTACATATTTTACTATCGAATACCAGAACTTTATTGTGGGAAGTAAACATGCGTGGAAAAACTCGAATGTATTTATTACACACGTAGAAAAAGAAATAAACAATAGTTCTCTAAATATAGAGGTAAAAGGTAGGTTATGACAATTGTGAAAGATCCCAGAATCCTTTGGCTGGCCTCGTGGCTAAGTGCGTAGTAATTCTGCCTGCGAAGCCCAGGGTCGTTTATTTATTTATTTAAATATAAGCATTTGCAGTGGCAACAAAAAAATGAAGCACTAATTTAATAGACTGTAAATACTGTAAATTTTTTGAGTAAAAAATCGGTGTCGAAATTTTCGACCAACAAAAGAATTCAAATATCCAAAAATTTTATGAGAAGATTTGGGGATTAAATTCTGAGTTAAACTCATATCAGTATAGAAACGTTATGTATGTCAATGACAAGACAAAAAAGTGTGTGTATACTGATGTCCGCACGCAAGAAGTTATTATTTCTCCTTTTTTTATTACTCGTGCTAAGAAGTCTAACTTCAAACAGAACAAGAACAAAATTAAAAAAATTGACTAACCCCCGATTACCTCGGATTTGTTATCTGTACAACATTTTACTAGTCAAGCCCTTGCATTTGATACCCATATTAAGGGAGTTGTGAAAAAAGAAATGTGTTTCACCATTTCGTGGTAGCGGTCATCTTGGATTTGAAATTTGTCATAGTGCAAAGTATTACTACTACTACTAGTCAATCCGTTTTGTTTGATACTCATATTGAGGTAGTGGTTAAAAAAATAATATAATTCGCCATTTTGTGGTGGCGGCCATCTTGGATTTGATTTTTTTTATACTGTATATTATTTTACTAGCCAAGCCCTTTCGTTTGATACTCAGATTGAGGTAGTAGTGAAAAAAATAATATAATTCGCCATTTTGTGGTGACGGCCATCTTGTATTTGATTTTTTTATACTGTATATTATTATACTAGTCAAGGCCTTTCATTTGATTCCCATATTGAGGTAAGTTGTGAAGAAATATTTTGTCCGCCATTTTGTGGAGGCGGCCATCTTGAATCGATATTAACCAAACATAGCTAAGAACATCCGCACAAATATTAACCTTCACCAATAATATATTAATTGAATTTAACCGTTTGGCCCATCCGTTTGAGCTCTACGGTGCCACAGACAGACACTTCAATTTCAGTTTCAATACCTCTTCTAATCCATTATTTCGCAATTCCGTACAAAAATCATCCGACAAGGAGAAATGATCGAGGGTTGCAACTCCCTTCTTCTTCAACTGCACTCAGTTGGACAGCTTACAAATGATGACATAGTGCTGAATATTATTACTTTATACCCTTCTATCATCCTACATAGGTCTCCTGGTGGTTCATTCGACCCATAAATTTTGTTCACGGGACTGTAGTCTAATAATATAATGTGATGGCTTCAAGGCTGTCTAGTGTCGGTGAAATTGTCCTCATTGGAGACGTCAATCAGTTGCCTTATATCGACAGGGAAAATCTCTTCGAAATAAGGTATCATCGCCCAAACTTGTTAACAAATATAAGCCAGGAGTTGCTTTGCACACATCAAAACCCAATGGACGTCGCATATGCACTGAGAGAAGTATACTCCTGTATGTACTCCTCAGCGTCCCGTGTAAAGTCCCTAGATCTGAGAAGACATAAGGGAGCGCAAATACCCAACACCCTACCAAACATCCTCTTTTTAGTTCACACTCAAGAGGAGAAGGAGACCCTGACAAACTAGGGTTATGGGTCAGGCACCGGGTCACGCATCCTTACCATCCATGAAGCTCAGGGACTAACATACGAGTCGGTAATTGCAATATAAACCAAGGCAAGCATGAAGCTGCACGAGAGCGTGCCCCATGCGGTTGTTGCAATCTCACGGCACACGGGGACCTTCACATACTTCGCTGACGACACCGACGACGCCATCGGCCGGTTCGTGCGGCGAGCGTTGGCTGCATCACCGAAGACCATCCAAGATTTCAACCTACAGATGGCCATCAGAAGATGGGACAGAAATGCGGCCGTTGTGGAGACTCTGGGTCGGGAGGAGGCAGCTTAGGCAAAAGGAAATTAGGCAAACACTCGATGTCGATTACTTGCGGAATCCCAACCGGCAGTGATCGGCTCTACAGACGAGCACTAGAATTAGATTTTAAATGTACCCAACTCCACCCTATTTCCCTCTTCTTCTCCTTATCCAAGAAATGTGTAAAAAAAAGATAATTGCAATGACAAAGATCACGGACCCCGGATTCTGTGGAGTGACTAATTTAATTAAAAAAAAAAGTCTAATAATATCGATTTCTACCGATGCCAATCTTTAGATCGATCCAACATTTTCTTTTCTTATCACTACTTCATTCCAAATTTAGATATTTAAAAACAAAATGAGTTAAAACCATCGATATAAACCATTAGATGTGCCCTTCCAAACTTCAGGCTCACGGAATGATATCATCGTTGGGAAGAGTGAGCTCACTCTTTCCGTTCTAGTCAGTTGCAGGAAGCGGTGAACACCGGACGTCACGTTTGCCTTTCACTATTCGCGATCAACAACCAAAATAAGTAGACACACAGCATACCTCACCGCTAGCAATTCTAGGACTCAAGTAGATTGGTACTAGAGTACATATACTACATATAGAGTTGGAACAAACGCTTTACACCAAAAGCACAGGTCTGATCGCTCTTGCCTTATCGCTCTTGTGGAAGGGTTATACTTTTGTCGCGGCACATCACTCTGTTGTCATAGCAAGTATGCACGTCACCTGCTTACGATTGGTACAAAGGAACCGCGCGGAAACCCCTGATCTATTTACTTATTCTCTAAGATTGGAGGTATGTACACCACTTACGCTACACAAAGATCCAGTTTATTACCAATTTCAAGGTGCTCACTGCTCAGGGCACATCCATTGGTTTATATCGATGGATAAAACCGATACTACAGCCGAAGGAACGCCTACTATCGGCCGCAAACTGTGACCTACATCGACACTTCACTGGTATTCCTCTTGATTTATTGGTGTATAAAATTTGGTATAAAACGTGTGTAAAATCGACATCTGGACGACCATTGTGCGGCGCATATCTTGGGTGGTCTAGAGGAACATTGTTGGCTACTTTAAAAAAAAATTAGTAACTTTTTTATTTCTCCTGATGTAAAGCAATGGTGCGGTCTATGATATAGCTTCAAGACTCATTATAAAAAAAAGATAACGTGATATTTAAAACTACCCAAATTAAACATTTAATTTCATAAACACGGCTCGTAACTTGATTGACAAGAGATAGAAGCTCATTTTTCGGGCAGTTAATTTCTTTGGCATTTCAGCGTGGGAATGCAGCCAAGCTCTTTGCTGCTATACAACACTAGCTCCAATAAATTGGAAAAAAATTAAGACATAAGAATTGTGAGCTATTTAGTCCAATTTCATTTTATCTCTTCTTAATCTAAAAGACATCAGAAAAACTGCTTACAAAGTTACAACTTCAATGCAAGATCATTCTTCAACTTCACTCAACTTCAATGCATAGTCGTCAATTCAGGAAAAAGTATAAAAGAAAATATTTTCTTAGTCATGGAAACATTTAAAGGGCTCAAACAGGCACAGCAAAAATAAGTTTTTATCCTACTAATATGATCACTGAAAGTTTGGATGTTTGTTGCTAAATCACATCGGATTTTTGCTTGTACGCGTTTATCTCAAGTACATAATTATGTACCACGGGCGAAGCCGGGACGGACCACTAGTAAATTATATTACGCTTCAAATAGAATACAATATCGGTAGCTTCTAAAAACTTTTTGTAAACTTGAAAACGTCTATATTTTATTCACTTTATAGATTTTACATTACTACTAAAGATTTTCCAATATAATTGATTGATTGGCAATAAAAGCGACCTATCAAAATATTTTATTCAAAGTGACCCTCGTGTAGACAATGTAGAAAATCCTTGACAAGTCACCTTGATGCCGTGACACATATTCACACGAAAATCGCTCAAATATTCAACATTCGTAACATTGTTTAAGCGGCCTTGTTCAACATTGGTAAATAAATTATCCAAAATTTCAGTGAAAATAGACATTTCATTTATTTTTACCTGAAAACTGTGATGCGGTCTACGATGGAGCGTGCTTACCTAGAAAAAACCGTTACACTTGCGACTTGAAGACACCAATATCTTATCCGTAGATAATAATACATACATTTGCTATGACGATTTTTATCGATGCGTTATTACAACCTATGCGTTCTTATTACGAAGAATCAAACTTCTTCATTCCAATAACAATTCAGAGGATTCCGAACTAGTCTAAGTTTGGGTCGGTCGCCAATGGATTCATCATTTTATCTAAATAATCAATGTCTGTGACAAAGTAGTAAAAATTAGATGACTATTTTTTTTTGTATTGTAATTAACATGGTTGGTAGTATTTGATTAGATTAACGGTGCCAAACGGGCAGCCATCGCACTTGTGCACTCTCCTTGAAAATAGCCGCCGGAAGCGGCCGAAACTCGAGTCGGATTGACCAACCATATTCCATAGATTCCTATCAATACAATTTTTTTTTTAAATAATAATAAAACAACAATATGAAGGTAGTAATGAAGGTACACACATACGAAAAGGTAGACAATATCGTGAGGCGGGAATTGAAAAATTGTAAAACACACCTCAGGCATTGTGGCATGAATAAATTATAAGCGCGCACAACTTCTCACAGCCATTATACCCTGATACTTTTACCCCGGCTTTCATTTGGAAAACTGCAAGTAAGTTAGGGAAATCGTGGCATCGCGCGGGGTCTGCTTAGGCTGGTATTCGGGCGACCCACTTACGCTTGGTACCCGATACTGGTGTACGAGATCTCGCCTGGGTTAGCGGAACTCTAGTTCTAGGATTATTAACTAGCTAATGGAAAAGCATTGCAAGTAAAATGTAGGTGAGTCTGCATTTGTTCCTTGTTTTGCTCGCTCTTGTTTTTAATCCGGGCTTACATAGAAATACAATGGATTATAATTTGATGTTTTTGTTTATTAAAGACGATTTGAGATTAACCTTACTTCCTACTTATTATAAATGTGAAAGTTTGGATGTTTATTCCTCAATCACGTCGAAATGATACACGGATCGGATTTAAATTTAATCACAGTTTGATTATAGTCTACAATGACACATGGCTACTTTTTATTGCGAGAAAATAACGAAAACAGAAACTATGAGGGTAAAATCGCGGGGATATCCTAGTAGGTATAATGCCCTTGATTTTCCCACACTGAAAGTAGCCTTTGTAATTTTCCAGACTATAAATACACTATGCATGTTTCAAAGTTTAAGCAGATCCAATTAGCCGTTCCTATGTTATTGACTAACAAACATAACAACTTTGGGATAAAACATTAGCTTAGTTTGTTGTGTAAGGAATGGCCTCCAACCCCGAGGAGTCCATAGTCGAGGTAGAGGGATATGACCTGGTAACCCACGATCAAGCTAACAAGAACCCAGGGCCACTTGTCTAACCTTTGCCTCCAAACTGACGACGGTGCGGTCTTGTACGTTTTGCTATGTATAGGTGGTACCTGAGGGAAACTGAGGTGGACCGCGATGGTTAGCATGGCGGTTGTGGGGTAGAAGCTACGGCGGAAGATGACCGCCGGTATTACGGTGCGCCGCTCTCCTTGTCCTCCTCACCCGAAAAGCGGTAAGCGGCGAAACCACCGATCTGACTCGTCACCAGGAACCAAAGGTGTCTGGCATGGTCGTCTGACACCCACTCACTATTTGGTACCCGAGGTGAACACGATTTTGGGTTCAAGTGTGCCGAGGATGGGAGCCCGGCTTATTACTATTATGCTCTAAAAATTTTTTGTATGAATTATCATTATATAAATCTATACTTACACACACATATATGCATATATACACCCTCGCAGACACAACACAGTCACATAATGATATGGACATACACACTCACTCAAAGATAGAATACAGTCCCACACATCGACAAACATCACACATCTCCACTCTCGACACACACACACACACTCCCTCACCATCACACACACATACACATACACATGGAAATAAGCACAACTGAAGATAACTAGCTCCCACAAACACAGGGAATCCTAGTGTGGGAGCTAGGGTTACAATTTGATACTATTAATAATATGCATGTTAGTTTTTTAAGTTAATAAGTTATCATATAAGGCCACAATGTTAGAACGAAATTTAATTTATTTATTATTATTATTATTTATGAATCAGCTGATGATTTGTCTTTGTTTGGCTCCTTAAGGATCTGCTCTACGATTGAGCGTGCTTACCTAGAAGAATCCAGTAGATTGGTAAAACAGACGTCATCTTATAGACGTATTATCCGTCCGTCATACGAACGACAAACAGTAACGTGCAAGCAAAAAACCTCATTATTGTTCCTCATCACAATTCGCGGTAAAATCTCTTGTGACGTCAATAAACCTTACGTCATTCAAAGGTAATTAAGATTCACGTCATACAGAGTCGTTAAAGCGATTTTATGTGCTAATTGTCGCACAAACGTTAACCTTTCGTTAATAAAACGTCACGTAATGTCTGAATCTCTGGTTTTAAATGTTTGACATCATGGTGACGAACGCTGGGTCAAACATATGACCTGTGGTAGACGCGTATAGTCAAAGGCGTAGACTTGTTTGCTTAGTTGTAGGTGTGGACTAAGTATTCATTATCCTACGTTATTGAAACCTACCATGTCGGATCATAAGATGGTAAAGAAGAAAAATAGAATATGAGTATTTGTACGGTAGACTGTGGGTATACTGTTAGAATAGCTCCGTGACATTGCGGCGTATGGCAAGGCGTATTGTTTATCACAAGACATAAGTCTTACTCGTCCTTCGTTCTAGGTTCTAGCATTAACTACATGCTATAAAAGATAGCATGTAGTTAATGCTTAATTATAAAGATCAATGTATTCCTTCAAGCAAGGTATGCCTTTTTCCTGTCTTAGGGATGCCAAGTAGGTAAGACATATTTTGTAACAGTTACCAATGACTAGCCTGGTCTTATCAAAGTAGGTAAAATATTGTTATAATTGTTACCTTACAGTTAACATTGTTATGTATAAATTATAAATAATAACATTCAGATACAACAGGACAAGTTAGGTATATTTAATGAGTTACTTGTTAACAAATTAATAAAATCGTGTTTTTACACCGATTGATTGACAAGGATTGCAAGAAAAAAGAAATGTTTTTATGTTATTAATAAAACGATGTTATGATGATCGTCGTTGTCATCGTCATCTTCTGTTCTATGTTCTTCGGTTGTTTGTTCTCACCAGTGCGGTACTCTGTACGGAGCCAACCTTCGACTTTTAATGCTGCCACTCGACGCTAGATGGCTCTCTACCGCAGTGAATCAAGTTACAACGAACCAATAAATAAGTTACTCTTTATTTTTTTACTTTTTTAAATTAAAATCATTTTCTATTATCATTGTACCATAGCCTTACAATTCTGGAAAATTCTACAGACAGAATAGATTATTATCTACCTAACCGCAAAGATTGCGACAAAAAAGGTAAGAACAAACGTTTCTGTAGAGTTGGCTGACCCAAACGATATCTTTATTCAGGTTGAACCTATTTTCCAAGAAAAAAGGTCTTGACAGAAAATAATTGTACACCTCTAGGGCTGGACTAAAGATACCTACATACTATAGGTAAGTAGTCAGAGGTGGGTATACCGATCTACCTAACGAGGATTA
Organism: Ectropis grisescens; assembly: GCA_017562165.1. Taxonomy (NCBI): domain Eukaryota; kingdom Metazoa; phylum Arthropoda; class Insecta; order Lepidoptera; family Geometridae; genus Ectropis; species Ectropis grisescens. The sequence goes on along the minus strand of CM029775.1, from coordinate 16,517,191 downwards.
TGAAGAGATAACGCCTACTTGTTTTTTGTTGTAGTGGTAGTAGGACTTTTCCCAGAGTCCGCATGGGGGAAGTACCACACCTTAGCCAGTTATTCTACCTCCAAGCAGTAATGTGCAAACTTTACTGTGTTCCAGTTTGAAGGACAATGTTATCAGAGAAATTACAGGGCTAAGAGATATATTATCTTAGATCTCTGGCTGACGAGTGCGGTGTAGTGCTAGGTAATGATTTGGACTCTACATGCTCCAATAGCTGCGTGTCATTGTATTATTATGTGGCAGGCATGTTGCTTACTATCAAGCACATGTACAGCTCGTCTTACTTTATACTATTTATGAAATAACCCTCCTTTAGCCGCGTTGTGCACATTTTGATACGGGAAAGTCTTTTGGGTTCATGTCACCGACATGCTGACGCTTAGTGGCGTACATTGGAGCGACGACGGAGCAGTGGAAGTGCGTGTAAGATGCTTTTCGTAAAAATTTGTGAGTTGTGACATGTAATACAATCTGTAGCTACACATGTGGTTATTTATGCAAAATTAGTAGGTAACTACTATTTAATACTAAAATTCTACAAAGTTAAGTTAGCAGTCCCAATGAGAGTCAATTTTTTTTTCATGAAAGAGAGACTTCCACTGCCAGCCAAACTTTGACATAGCGCAAAATTCGGAGGGCCGCCGACCGTACTAATCTAAACTCACTAACTATGTAACTAGGTATACTTATTCATTCGTAGAGCAAACTAGTAATTTTAAAGCGAAAGTATTGCGTTACTGATTTTTTATTTGTTGTAGGCCTGTTTATCTACTTGTGTATTCGCAGCTCCAAAAGGGATGGACCACTTTTGATGGTGATTTGTCTTGTTAGGTCATATTGTAAAACAAAACAATACCTATCCAACAAGCTAGGTTTTATTTTGATACAAATTAGCCGCACTAGCACAATTTGCAGTACGTGCAATTTGTTTGTTTACATTTTTGCCACTACTGGCTTTAGCAAAGAAAAACATCATGAAGAGAGTGCTCCAAGACAGAAATTTTTCAAAGATTTGTCATCTAGCTGCATTTGGCCAACAAGATGACGCAAGCCTTGACCTTGACCTTGTGAGACAAAGACCCATATCTTAGCAGTTGGAACCCAAAGTAGGCTCCTTAAAACTTGCTTTTTTAAATTTGCATCTCAGAATCAGAAGCGTTTCATGGTAAGTGATAAAAATTACTATTAAAAGCCATTCGGTATTTGTGTTTACACCTCGCCTGCGTCTGGGAAACGTACTGAGCGATGAATTACGAATTATCTATTTACAGCTACGATTCTAGGACGTGTTCATGTTCAAATGTGGGTGAGATCACGTCCATAAACGCTCTTACAATGTTGTGGATGACGTGCCACTCATAAACATCTACAGGGTTATACTGAAAAACAAACTAAGCAGAAAAAGGAAATTTTCTCGTCGTCGTCGTCTCGACGTGAGCAATACTGGCCTCGTGGCTTAGTGGGTTACTACCCACTAAGCCACGAGGCAGAGTTACTACTCTGCCTGCGACGCCGAGTGTCGTGGGTTCGATTACCACCCAGTGCAAATATTTGTGTGATGAATTCAAATGTTTGCACTATGTCTGGGTGTTTCTATGTATAATAAGTATGTATTTAGAACTATATAAGTATTATATCAGCTATCTGGCTACCATATCACAAGCTTTGCTTAGTTTGGGGTCAGATGGTATTGTGTGAATTGTCCACCAATATTTATTTATTTATTATTATTTATTTATATTCAATTGACTAACGAGATATTTTCTTAGCTCAGAGGGCTCTTAGAGGCTCCTAAAAGACAAGAGGCTAGAGGCTAGAGGCAAGAGCAATGAAGATAAAAATGAGGGAGTCGAATAACAGAAAAACGTAGAAGACAAAGGACCACCAATGACTGATCAGCACTAGCGCTCAAAGAGTAGATGGAGACCCTGCATAACTGAACCCAAAACTGCCTCAAAGTGTCTCTCGGATCCTGAATTCAGTCCCCAACTCCCATCTATAAAAGGGACGAAGAATATGACAACTTTCTACTGAAAATAATGTAAGTCATCGCCAATAGTTTTAAGGACTTAATTAGGAGCTTAACATTTTTTTATTAAAGAAACTTGATGGAGTTTATTTTGAAGGTCCTGGAAAAACATGACAATTTTAGCATTTTCATGAATATAAACACCGTAATTACGAATAATTTTGACTATAAAATATTGGTGGACAATTCACACACAACACCATCTGACCCCAAACTAAGCAAAGCTTGTGTGATGGCAGCCAGATAGTTGATATAATACTTATATAGTTTTAAATACATACTTATTATACATAGAAACATCCAGACACAGTGCAAACATTTGAATTCATCACACAAATATTTGCACTGGGTGGGGATCGAACCCACGACCCTCGGCTTCGCAGGCAGAGCTACTACCAACTAAGCCACCAGGGCAGTCAAAGGATATATATAGGATAACTACCTGTTGTTGTCCATGACCAAACTTCATTCGCCTTATTTCAAGTTTTCAGCAACTCACCAGATCGTAAGTATGGTCGAAGGAGATATGCGCTAAGCTGGACGACATCAATCCACTCCGGCATCAAAAAGTTCTTGATTATGTCTCCTAGCAAACAGTGAAGCAGTTTATTCTATTCCTTGACGTTTGCTTCTGGTGTCTTGTGTAACCTTGTTCCATCATACTAACGTTAGCAAGGCAAAAGTTTTTGCGTGGGTGTTGTTACTCCTTTGCACTTGTAGTAAGCGGGAAAAGCAGGGTTCTTAAATTTAAGTACCTATCGATAATTTAGAAGTTAATACCGTTATAAGTTATACTATCGCCAAGCTGCAATAAACTGCAAATTGTGATGCTGTTTGTAATGCTTCCAAAAAATACATATTCGGTTTAAAAGGGGAAGGTTTCGACGATTTCAATTTTGCTGCATAAGGAATGATGGGGCGCTCTCGCATTACTTCGTCGCGGTCTGCTCGTCCCTAGTTCCATCTCAGTAGCAATCCCCCATCACCTTCACATCTGAAAACAAGGTACGCCGTTACTATTTCGAGGCCCGACAAGAATGTGGGTGTCAGACGCCCTCGCGTAGACACCTTTGTTACCTCGCGACGGCAGATGTTCGATTCCGTCTTCTACCACCTTCAAACTGCAGAGAACAACGAGAGTGTTATATGTGATATATTTTAGTTATACCGTCACTCTACTTTTCCTGCAGCTTTGCTGCATTCGACGTCACACGTTAGCCACCTTGCAAGACCGCGGCAGAGACAAAAAATAGCACGCCGTAATACCGGCACTCTTTTCACGTCACGTTTTTTTCCTCTACTACCACGATACCCATTGCCAAGAGTTGCGGCCCGTCTTAGTAGCGCCGGCTCCGCTTTTGACACACGACTTCCTCGTGGGTGCATCGCCGCCGTTGGTTTGGCGACCACAGATCTGGCAAGCAATCTCACCTCCTACTGAAATTATTTGGAATGTTATTCTGTCAATATAACTATCGGCTGCAGAACGTTCAAAGTTATTCCAGTCTATGAACGAACCCAATATATTCTATACGTGACCCTCAAAGATGCGCGTTCGGGCATAGAAGATAGTCAATCCCCGGCCGGGATTAGCCACCATACAATAAGATTCTTCTTCTTCATCGTATCGCTCTTGGCAGAGTGGTCGTGGTCACTACGAGGCGTCTACGTCAGTGGAAGAAGTGGACACAGCTCTCCGTAGGATCTCCCGCCATCTCTCCTTATTTGCAGACTGCCTGGCACAAACACGTGGCTTCCTATTGCGGATTTTACTTGGTCAGTCTAGCGCATAGGTGACTTGCCGCGCGATCTGGTTCCCTCCATTTTTTCCTGCACAACCAGCCGCTTTATGGAGTCATTTCGTTTGCAGACATGTATTACTGTAGAATGCGCGACTGTACTATAGCCGACAAACGCTGCTTGAAGTCGAGCTCTTGAAGTATGGCGCGTTGGTGCGGATCTCTGTCCACGATACCCCAGGCATATCCCTCCAGCACCACATTTATAGAGCAATAAGATACCAACGGGCTAATTTTTGTCTGATGCCCAGGGTGCACCACGTGGAGGCTCCTGAGCGTCGCACCTTTTACATCCACGGCTTTGATGCGTCGCTCATCTCACGTGGACGCTCAAGTTAGATTATAAAATATTTCCTTCACGAAATTGCAACCAAATTAATATTTCAATTACTTATCTTTGTTTACAGAATAGGATCGCAATTTGTTGTTGAGTAACGACTATGTATGCAAATCAGTAGCTTGCGCCACTTTTGCACTACGGGAGCTTAAGAACAGATAAACAGTAAGGATTTTGAAGACGAATGGCCTTGTATTTCAGTCGATGCCGAATCTGGTCTTTCTTCTCTTTCCTAGGCGCAACTCTAATTCATGACGAGTTCATTTTCCACCACCACAAACGTTTATGGGATGAATACAGATATTGGTTATATGTGCCAATACATCATATGTAAGTACCTACGAGTACTTATCATGAAACGTGCGTTTCATCTATCTGGCTTCCATAGTGCATTTTCGGCTTGGTTTCGGGCGAAAAAATGACGATTAAATATTATATCTTAACTCTTAACATTCTTAAACATAAATATTTAGTGATATGTTGTAATTACAAAAATAAGATATAGAAACACCCGACAAAGAACTTAATCGGTACGTTTTTTTTATCACTAGAATATTTTTATTGGATGCGAATAAAACCCACGATCTCTGTTCTGTAGGCAGAGGATATAAGCTATAAGATCAGTCCTAAAAATAAAATAAACAAACAAGGAAATTAATTTTGAGAATTTCCGTCATACCTTTAACATTTCCCTTACTGTAACACTAAATATGGTGCTCATAAAATAGGAGACACCCTCGCTTTCGTCTAACAATTAAAATATGCAAATGAAAGATATTACCCACTACTTTTCATTCCGATTCGATGGAGTACGAATCAATGGGGAAAGCTTGCCCATTCACCCTTAGTGATCACATTGTCAGAAATATGGCGGGAACAGCGCCTAGGGGGCTTATTTGTTTACATTGTAGGTTTTGATTTTTGACTATTATTTAGTCTGTCGGACACGACGCAGTCGACATCATTATTGAACCCAAATATACCACATAAAAAATTGTAGTTGTGCATACCGTCCATTACCGAATATGCACCAGGTTCTTGCAACCCAAAAGACGCAATTTTTATTTTCTTCAGTTTACGATGTGACTTCAGGATTGGTCTGATATCGAAAGTTATTAATTTGTAACAATGATAAGCTTGCACTGGTAAGCCATCTTGATCAAAATTAAGCGACAATGCACTCTACGATGGTGCAGGCTTACCTAGAAGAATCCGATTCAATCTCGATTGTAACCAAATGTAACCAAAATTGACCGAAAACCAATGCAACTTATTCTACAATCTAGACATTTTTTATGAAAGAAGTGTTAAACATACTCTTTCAAGTGTTTGAAACGTCAACTATGAAACAATGTCGTTTTCCAATAGAGTTTCAAGAGGAGCAGAACATGCCCTTTTGGTTTTAAGTGCTCTGCTTAACTCAGTGGTTATAAAGTTATGATAATCACAGGGTCATCTCCCAACAGATCGATTTCCCTAGACTTAGGGACCTAAACAGCCAAATTACACAGATTGGGAACGGTCGGGTGTCGGGCCCGTGTTGCCATGTAAATTAATAATATGTAAATTTCCCGTTTCCCGCCTCCCGCTATGGGGGCTAAGCCTACATTTACACGCCACTTCTGTTTGTTACACCTACTGTGAGAGTATACCGAAATGACGCGAAATATATCATCTACTAATATTTTGATTCATGCACCCAATTTTAAGACATAGGAATAAAGGAGAATCTAAACAGATGCATGATGCACGTGCATTTATGAACGTGTATTCACGCACGTGTATCATGCATGCATGCATGTATGGTGTAGGTATCTACTGTTTGCCCTTTTGGGATGAGTCGACTAAATACTAACTGGAAGATCTGGAAGTGATCGGGAGACGTGCCAAAAGGCTCATAGGAAATGAAACCCTTGCTCAAAAAAACTCCATTGTCTTAAAAATGTGTTTCTAAACCGACGTCCATGTTTTGTTTGTAAATTAAAAGCCGTGGCAGCCCCATTGTGAAAATATTCAATGTCCGAGCGCAACGTCGTACCTATAAACCTCAAACCACCAACAACACGCCTATACTTATCTCAGTTTTTGCAAGTGCTATGGCTCAAATTTGTAAGCCGTTTTAACGGTGACGGAAAATATTGCGAGTAAATCGACACGTTCCAAGAAAGATATGTTTATATTATGACATCCACCAATGGGTATTTAGATAGCATTTTATGATCTTGTACTCGTAAGAAAAGGGATAGATTTTGAATCATTTTGTTTTCTATACACATTGTATGCTTTGGGCAAACCCGTTATGTAATATACCTACGAAATAAATGTAATTTAATATACATTAAATTAAAAAAAAAACAATTGTTTCACGTTTCATGTTGTTTTTATTGGTATATTTGTTATGTTTGGAAGTAAATCAAATATCTATAATACGTCTATGATTATACCGCAGCAAACAAAAGAACTGATAAATTTGAACTGGCTGAACTGAGTTTCATCAAACATAGCGAAGAATATTGCAAACTAGTTCACCTTTCGAACAAATAAATCAAAATTGGTGCTGAGATGTCTGACACGGAGACGACAAAAGACGGTTTTCAGCTCGGAGACTCAACCGAAGCTGTGCGTTACGTCGGCGAGGCACAGCCCACATCTCCGCTTTCATCGCGCCATACAAATATAATATCTCCGCTTAGTGGTGCCCACTGGAGTTGAGCGGAGGCAAGCTGCGTGATTAACGAAATTCTATTGGTTGTTAAAAATAAACTCGTCTCCACTCGCACATCTCCGCTTTGGCGGAGTCTCAGCCACAAACCAACCAGCCTCTGATGTATGCGTCAGCATTTCGTTAGTAATGAGATCAGTGTATATAATGTTTTTATTAAAAAAAAAATTTTAACAAAGATATACTACCAATACCACATATTATAAATCAGGGTGGCGAGAGCAGTGCAGTGCTAGGTAATGAGTGGGAACCGTCATGTTCCAATTGCTTAACATCAGGCACATATCCTGTTCGTGGCGTCACTGCAATACCATAACAATAAAAGCATGTATTATAAGTATGTAGTATAAAGTTTAACAAGTACCCACCACCACTAACTATTTATCGTACAGTTTCTACAGGTAAGTTATAAATCGGACGCGGTTATAAAATATTTGTCGCTTAATTCTAGGCACCCCGCTATTTTACAGAACCGTAAAAAATAATGAGCGCGTTTAAATAGGTACTTAAATGTGTTTGAATGAAAAATTGTTCAATTAAATTGTTTTGGTAGCGAGCAAAACTTTCATGATTTGTATTTAAGGTTTATTTTTTCATTTTTATGAATTCGGAAGGGAGAAAGTGCTATAGCTACTTTTAACTTCTAGTTTGTAGAAAACTACTAATGACTTAATTTTCTTACGATATTTGTGATTGGACTTTCCGTACCGTCATTGTCATTTCACAAAAGTTCCAAGTTTATGAATATCAGGAGTAGATGCAAATGTTACTGTGTTCCGGTTTGAAGGGCAATGTTTCCAGGGAAATTACAGGCCAATGAGATCATTCATCAAATACAAATATATCTATTGCTGTTCTCAGAGCATCTTAAATCTTTGGGTGACGAGCGCAGTATAGTTCTAGGTAGTGTTATAGTGTCTTAATATTCAAATATCTGAGTGGCACTATGCTGTTATGGGCAGACGTGTAGCTCACCATCAGGTGATTGTCTTGCTTGTACCGTCACTTTACGTATAGTATTTAATTGTGTATAGTATTTAGTGGGTGACATAGAAAGAGGCGTTATCTAGGAAAGGAGGTACATGTAATATATCACAAAAAATGTTGGTGGACATGTCACACGCAAAACCATCTGACACCAAACTAAGCAAAGTGGAACTAATGATCAAAGTATGAAATATATGTACCGCAGAATACAATGATAGCAACACTTTCAGCTGAAAATAATGATGTCCACACACTATTCTATGACCTCACCAGATATTACATGACCTGTTCGTTGTATCTTACATGACTTATCGTACATATTTTTAACTTTTGTCTTGTAAAAATAGTTTACAAAACAAACAATCTCAAATCAGTTTCAAAATATTTCGCATCCGTACACCCACTATCTTTTTAGATGTCACAGTGGCTGGCCCCCAGGCGATCAATTACTGCAAATCGAGTATGAATCAACTTTCATCTGCCACCCTCCAATGTCAAATACTGCGCACTTCGATGCACGTACCTCTATCTAATCAAAATTGAACTTTGTGAACCTTGGAAATAAGGTTTAAACATATTTGTATTTCATACTGTGCTCAGTTGTAACTGTTCTATGTTGACTCAATTAACACATTCGAATATACCCAAACCTAACTCGAGAGTTAACAGTCATCAAATTTTAATTTGGATGAAAATAGTTGCAACGGCTTAAATATAACGTTTCCAGTAAATTATCAGGGAAAAGAGATAAATTATTGAACATCTCTGATTGACGTGCGCAATACACTGCTACTCAGTGATTTGGAATCTTCATGTTCAAGTAGTTGCATAGCATTGTGATGTTATGAGCAGATGTATTACTTACTATCTGGTGCATATTTTTATGGTATGAGCTGGGGAATTTATCAGCATCTATCCCTCGACCTGATCGTCTTGTCACTCCATTTTAAAGTGCACCGGACTATGGAGCTATCCATGACCGGTATCAACCTCAAAACATCTTTTGATGATGAAAAAACACGTGATAATTGCGGGCAAGATTTAACACCCTCATATGGAAGAACGTATCAAGTCACGAATGTGGGAGGTCTTGAAAACCTTTCCAATAAAGGTTTCCGGTGAGATATTTTAGAAACTGAAAACTGACCGAATTGGCAGCCAATCGAAGGTAAGCATTAAGCACTTAACGCCATGGATTATTATCGTACCATCAGGATCACGGGTCATAACTGGACGAAACAAGACTGGAACAAATAGTGTAGACGAGAATTCATCGATGATCTCTATTCGGCTTAGAATACTCGTAGTTTAGCAATGTTTAGCTTATCGATACCGCAATGCTACGATGGAGCACGTGTTTCTAAAAACTAATAAGTTTTCCCTTCTTTTAGAACACGCTCATATACGAGTAGCATTTGTACCATCTTCTTCTTTATTTCTTTCTTGTTTCTACTTTCTTCTTGATCGTGTTAGGACCTATTTTAACTCCCATATCTACGTTACCAACTAGCCTGATGCCAATGACAATCCCGAGTTCAATTAAGATCCTCAACATTAATTGCAACCTTTAACCAGAAAGAAGCGGATTATTCTACAATGTTACAACCCGCCCCAATTCAGCAAGAGACAACGCTTAATTACACCCGCCTGGATACGACAGGAAGGGTTAGCTGTTATTATAAATAATTTACTAAATGCCCGCTACGGCAAGATGGGTATTCTTCTGGGAGGTAAAGGGTAAGATCGCTTTACGGAGATTTCAAAAGGTTGGTGTTTGTTACCTACTATTGATGTCTATACTAATATCATGTCACTAATTTAAATGTATAATTTGAACCATAACTTTACTAAGCTTAGGTCTAGGTTAAATTACAAAGTACTCATTTTTATTGGATGATTGGCAATATACATACATTAGTGGGCAGCTTATGCTAAAATATACTTTCGGATTGACGGTAAATGTTATCCGTGACTTAACTGAAACATTAGAGATGCTCAAAACATTTGGTTAGCCCAGAGAGGTGTGAGAGGTTCTTTCAACAATTCTTAACGAGCTTATCGCACGTGTTAGCACATGAGCAAGATTAACTCCGTAGCGTGAGCACATACTTATAAATAGTATAGTAGCACAATAATTATACAAAACTCAAATGTGCAAATGCAAATAGCAAGTATGTATTACATACGCTCAAGGAGTTCAGGCTAAAAAAAAAGTTAAGTTATTTTTTCTGGTAACACAATTATGATAAAAATCTATGTGCTTAATATAATTATAGTGACGCTATAAACAAACCATTCGCCTGATGGTAATCAACACGCTTGTCCATAACAGCATGGTGCCACACAGCTGTTTGAACAAGAAGAGTCCAAATCACAGCCTAATAACACATTGCGCTCATCGTCCAGAATGGATAAGATGATCTATCTCTATTTCTTGGCCGTGAAATTTTGTTCCGTTTGCTCAATACAGCTCGAGGATAAAATAACTGGTCAAGACCCCAGACCCCAGACAATTGAGACCCCAGGCGTACAAATAATCAAATTAGCTACTCAAAAATATATATTTTAACTATAATTTACTCACAGGTCTTAAAAGATTCACCGAAAGTGTATTTAGGTGTATAAATTGATCCGCAATGGCTCTCGGAGGTCAGCACACTGAGGGTAGATGCAATATGTCTGGGAGGGTGCAGTGTGAAGGGTCATAATCCGGTGAGAAAATACATTGTCGCGCGTCGAACTTAATTGAAAAAAATAAGTTTCATTGAGAGGTGGAACTTGGGGCTGTGGAACGTTGGTCGATGTTTGATAAAGGGAACCAAGTTCTCTAGATTTGTTTGTTTTTTACTGGATTTGGTTCGGGATTGTATGGTTTATATTGAAGAGTTCTTTTTACGCAGTATTTTATTGCAGAGGTGTTTTTTAATTACCGATACGATTTTGATATATAGTAGGTGTATTTTTCACATGCCCATTTTATGAGCGGCCTTCGTAACTTTCTCTCACAAGGAGATTATATTAGCCAAAATCTACATTACTGGGTAAATACAGGTCGGCAGATGACACATTTTTCAAAAGTTATTTTTATTTAAACAAATTTGTTTTTCTAACAATGACAATCTCTTGAATTAATGACTCATAAAATCACTTTTTCTTCACAGTAAAGCAGTTCTGATGACACACATCTAGTTGGTACATCTGCATTTGGAAAAAACTCATAAGTGTAAGTGAAATCCAAATGTACGAGCTAAAACTTGTGACATCAAACATTGTGTTCTGGACTCAACTTATGTACGGTAGTCAGTCAATAGTATTATTTAGGTGACCAGTCAGTGATATGGGGCTATGAAATGGAATGATATTGATGTTATTGGGAGCAATTCGAGTTATATCGCTCAGACGTCGATATGTTTATATTTTGCAAGTTTACTAGTAAATTTGTAGAGTAGCCAAGGAACTACGCAGGTCACATCGTGGGGCACGAGTAGTAAAGTCTGTTTTACTCGATTTATTGTATTACACCAGTACAGGTGACCCCCAAAATCTGAGGCTGCGTACTGGTGACCCCTTCCAAAATTCGAGGCTAGGCGATTGTTGTAGAGTCTACCGCTACTCACTGGCGATTGGTGCCACAGTCGTATTCTACTTAGACAAACATAAACCATTGTTTAAATCATCCTAGTTCAACAAATTGACCTGAGGATTTGAGTGATAGCGTGGACTTATAAACGTCGACGAAGTCAACATACTACGTCGATGTTTTATACACCTTTGCCAGTTATTCTACCGCCAAGCAGTAATGTGCAAACATTACTGTGTTCCGGTTTGAAGGGCAATGTTTCCAGAGAAATTACAGGGCTTAGAGATATAAGATATTAGATCTCTGGGTGACGAGCGCAGTGCAGTGCTAGGTAATGATTTGGACTCTTCATATTCCAATAGCTGTGAGTCACTGTGCTGTTATGTGTCAGGCATGTTGCTTACCATCAGGCACATGTCCTGATCGTCTCGTCACTCTTAATAGGCTCTTGTAATCTATTGTCAATTACATACAACATTCCAAGTTTTCCGTATTCCAAATTTTTAAGCTAGTTAAAAAGCTGTCATATATTTTTAAATAACCAAATCGGTATAGTTTGTTTTATCGTTTAATGTCGTCCAAATAACTCAAAAGTTTAAAAATAAAATTGTTTGTGAAAAAAATGTTGTGTGTATTAAAGATTTGAAATTCGGATTTAAGACAAACAGTAACTTTATTTAGCTGCTGAACATGCCATGATTGCCCAATGGATAAGTTTATATTCCTGAAGATTTTATTAAATTATAGAGCAATGAAACCAATAAGACACGTACTTATCTGATGATAAACATCCTATCCCATACAGTGCTTTACCATTCAGCTATTTGTAAGCACATGAAAAATCCAAATTACTGTCTAGCACTGCATTGCTCAAGGCACTTAGCCATGATAGATGATTTATTTCTCTGTTTATAATTGCTCTGGAAGAGGAATAAATTTTACGTTGGTATTTGGACAATGTATGTGCGCAGTGATATGATAACAATATAAATATCGTGTCATTTTGTTGAGCACTTTCTGTGTCATTGTCAGGTGTCAGGTGTCATAGGTTCCTAAACTTTTTATTCCCATCCCCGTATTAAATCTTAAAATTATAAAAGTGAAAATGTATAGGTTTGTAAATGTGTATGTTTGTTCCCACGAATCTCTGTAATTACTGAAATTGCTATTTAAATAATTAATTTAATTAAATAATCAGCACATCATTTACCTAGATTGTCACTGGTTTAAAAAAGCCCAAGAAGCCAATTAATTTACTTTGGCTTATGTTACTATACAAGTATTATTTAGGTTTTTTTAATGGCCGTTGACGTATTGTATATTTAATACTAATTTACTCATGTCTTACGGGAGTCAAAAAGCTGTGTAAAATTTTTGGGTAAAGTTTACTATTTTAGAACTTTTCAACATCTTCATAGACTTTTAAAAAAATTGGGGCGCCCATTAATTAAAAAGCTTTCTCACGCTCTCAATTTGGAAATCTGTGTGTATCAGCTCTAAGTAAGTACTAGAATTCAAATGGAAAATCGGGAAAACTTATAGGTTCCAGGAATATAAGTAACCCAAGGTTTTCCTGGAACGAACGGATTTTCACTAAATTCAAACCAGGTCGGTGTTATACATAATCTTCATCGATAAAACCAATCGATTTGAAATATCACAGCTACATTCAATCTATAGCCTCTATCTAGGACGACTGCTGATCGGTGTAGGAATTCCGTATAACACAAAAATATAGGAATACAGCAACAATTTTGAGGAGGCAGGCAGATTGGACTAAAAGTGATTCATATTTACATGTCTAAAATGTTTTTACTCTTTTAATTTACTGTAACATTATATTAAGTTTTTTATTTATATTTTTCAAATAGACAGTGCAACATTAAAATAGAATGAGAACTACAGTACGCAACATACCTAACTTCTTACACTATTTACATCTTAATTACCCATAAACCAATGAAAGTTTGAAGCTAATCAAGATACTCAAGCGAGTTATATGTGTGTGTTATTTATCTATTACTAGTTTTTAACAAAAACGTTTTGAATAAAATAGATTTAACAATTTACCTACGTCAAAGCAATAGATTGAATAAAAATCAACTAACATTCATACCTAAGCCTAAAAAAATTCCTAAATTAGATGACAAAAAAGAACATGTAGGTATTATAATGTATAATTATTTATGTTGTGTGAAATGACCACCAATATGTATTTTTTACTAGCTGCGCCCTGCGTGTGTTACACAGTTATGTAGATTTATTTTATTTCATTGCCTAAAAATCAGAAATATATCCCCTTTTGGACCCCTTATCCAACAAAGATCAAAACGTTTGGAAGCCCCACACTCGATGCAGATTCCGCTAATATTGTTAGCGGATTAAGCTCATGCCCACAGTCTGTAGCTATGGCTACGTCGAATGTGTCTATTCAGATGCGAACCCTCCCTGTGAATTACACACATTAATATCAGTAATTAAAGCCTGGAAATCGAAATTTGGATAGTAACTCACGACTACTAACAGCTTCATATGCTTGCGTCATTTTGTAGGCATAGACCGTTGATCCCTATGTGTTAATTATCAAAGTCTGAAACGAATATGGTCGTACATTGGCAAGATGGGTGGGTCGACCATACATTGATCGCGTTTCAAACATGCGTAGGACCGAGGTGGGCGAGCAAAGAAAATAAGTCTTCAGACAGTGTGGGATCTCGAAGGATGTGGTATAGCGTATGTGATGACTATTAATATCAAAATTGTGGATTGATTTCAAAATATATGTTTTTACTTCCATTCATAACTTTGTTATTTATTCTTCCACCTAGCAGTAACGTGTAAACATTACCGTGCACTCATTTACTCACTATCTAGCATAACTAGAAGAATAATCATTGCCTAGCACGCACTGCGCTCGTCACTCCGAGACAGGCGGATAGGAGAAGGCGATGTATCACTATACCTTATAATTTTTCTGGAAATATTGCCCTTGAAACCAGAATTAAAAAAAAAATTTGGTTGCCTGTAAAGTCGGTATACGGGCGAAAGTTTTACGTGACAACGACTTTGAGTGGTAAAATAATTTTACGGAAGGGACGCGTGCCTTTCACTTTTTATGTCTGTCTCTCTCGCTCTTAGGCGGGCTAACCATGCCCGAGTGGAAGGGACGCGTGCCTCTCACTCGCTCTCGTTGTGAGCGCATAACGTGAGCGGAGCGTAACGCAGTTTCTTGAAGTGTCACCCGGCAAACCAATATATAAGACGTTGTCACGTCAAAAGGACCATCCCCATATTTTGTTTTTTTTTTGTACCTTATACTATCCAATTCAGTCGCTCGTTTAGCATAGACGTGTAGGGAGTGGAATATCTTTTCTGTAAAGATCCTCCAAAAGAATTTTAAAAATATGTTACTGGAAAAGCTAAAATCCTTCTTGTCTGACAACGGAATGACATAGAGTACAGCAGATGATATAGAATGATTATCGCTTACCAGCAGAAGAAATGCATGCTGCGTCATTTTGTCGTTATGTCACTGGTAATGTAAAATAGGACTCATCCAGTCATGATTTGGTAACTATCCGTGCAACAGACGGAGCCCAATCAAATTATGTTCCGTATATTATTTGGGGACGTTAGCGCATCATAGCAGGGGTGATGCGTAGTTAGATCTACGACCATGCCGGGAATTAATAGCTTTTTCAACTAATTATTTCACAAAAAATGACGAATACTGAAGTGACAGATAGATCTATAAAAAACCTTTTATTGTAAAACAAACAAACAGATTAATATATTACAATAAAACATTCAGAACTAGTACTAGTTCGCTGAACTAGTGCTACAAGTTGCAGCTTTACCATTGACGATCATTATTTCGAGACCATTAAGGTTAAAAAAACAGCACAGAAACAATCATACGCCGAAGATAGAAACTGTTCTGAAGAACTTTTCTAGAAAGCTGAGAGTAAACATAGGCCTACACATTGGGAGATCAGGAAAGCTAAGAATATTGATGGTGATACTATTGATAAATTAGAAGCAATAGACTGAAATGGATCAGTGAAGATGTGTAAATACGTAATATAATAAATAATCTACTAGTATTTACAAACATGTAAAAGTATATTATAATATAATTTACATAATTAACACACAACAAACGTGTCAAAATTGCCTCAGCTTGGTAGGATTCGCATTTCAAATGTAGGGGTTCAGTTCCCTCGCGTGCCGGCCCGCAAGAGCACTAGCATCGGCAAGGTTGCGGTCGAATCCAAAAGCGGTCCCGTGACTCTGCCGCCAAGCCACGGTCGGAGAAAACCGTGGAGCTCTAGTCGATATTCGGCCTCTGACGTGTACAGAAAGTACCGGCACGATTCTCTTTATATTGTGATGAAACTAAGAATCCTGCGTTGCTGACTTGTGGTATTCCATAGCCAGTGGTTTTTTATCACTATATTAAATTGTGAATTTAGTATTAAACTAATACTTAATTTACAATTTGTGTCTAACTGCAGCGCGCATGAAGAGACCTTTTTTTTTGAGCTGATCCCCTTATCTTACTTCCAATTAGAAGAATGCGTAGTCAATGCTTTGTAATTATTTTAACATATACCGCAAATCAGAATGGTCT
The DNA here is from genome assembly GCA_017562165.1 of Ectropis grisescens. Classification (NCBI taxonomy): domain Eukaryota; kingdom Metazoa; phylum Arthropoda; class Insecta; order Lepidoptera; family Geometridae; genus Ectropis; species Ectropis grisescens. The sequence continues at coordinate 16,501,068 of CM029775.1, read as the reverse complement.
CTCATCCTCAGTATTTCCTAAATAATAAAATCCGGGTTCCTTCAACACTAGAGTGAACGATTACTGAGCACGTGCGCTTCGAAATACTTGTGCTGTACTTTACCACCTTTTTTCATTTATGGCACATTTCTTCATAAAAAAGTTACCCACATAAGAGTCACTAATAAAAAATGTTGATAAACATTGGATTTGGATTTATTTTTATAATACTGTCGAAGGGATTGAAATGCTACGGCAGAATTGATCATAAATAAAACACTCTAAGAAAGGAAATCAGGTTTATTTTGTACTAAACCAGGCAACCTAAATACTTCGTAATCGAGTACGCTACTGACTATGTAGGGCGCCCTCAATTAGATTAGTCAATTGAGCGACTCGCAGCAAACGAACGTAATGAAGAAGTAGCCCTCGCGTGCTCGCTGCCTAGATATCGACAGTAAAAACAAATATATCACTAAACTACCACCCCCGCCCCGACTACCCCCCATGAAATACCGCCACATATCACCGACACCCTAAATAGGTTATATAATTACATATCACGCTTCATTGTCGTGATAAATACTTTCTCACAGTTATCATTTACCAAATCTACGCCACTGTCCATTTTAGATAATGGTGCGAGAGGGATGAGAGATTCACAGATGCGCTGCGAGAGACGAGAAAGGGTATAAAATAACATATATTACTATAGTGTCCACAAGCCAAGCGGATATTGATTATCTGCCACAGTTGAGAGCCTCCTAGTCCCCTGCCACCCCCCGGATTTCCCAATCCAAAAAGACGTATGCTTGCAGAAAGCTCCAACAAATTTCAGCCGTTGTAGGTTGGGAAATAGTTGCATTTTCTTTGTATAGTTTCCTGTTTGTGTTTTCTTTTTGAGTTTTCTAAGTTATTCAATATTTGATCTCTGTCTAACCGGCTGAGCAGATTGTGACTGCAGTATCGCCGTCTCGTTCGAACCCATTTCATAATCATTTTCGATGCATTCCCGTACTACGATTTTCCCGCGCCTGAGTGCATTTGACTATTTTAAAATGATGAAATGCAATAAAACGCATCGATGCATTATTTTATTTAAAATTAAAATAATCAAAAAATTATTTTATTAATTAATCCAAAAATGTAAATCAAAGCATAAATATTATTTATGTAATTTTGCTAATAATATATATTCCCTGTGAAATATTTTGGACCAGTGGATAAATCTGCTATGCGAATATATAATATTATCATGAGTAGTGTCATATTTGAATTTGTCTAAAGTTTCTGACATGAGTAAAATAAGGATATATTCAAAATAAAAATTCCACGACTGTGTGAAAATAAAATTATTTCAAAAAATACAACAATTGTTGCTTTTTTATCAAAATAAAATTACGGGACTAACAGGACAGGTCTTTCAATATTCAAAGCGTTTTTCAATATTCTGCCCTCAAAGGGATGAAATTTTATATGAAACTTTTTATTCCTTGGGCATATTTGCATTAAATTTCATATGGATAGAGTACGGCTAATTTAAATTAAAAAATTGGTTGCCTGTAAAGTTGGTATACGGGCGAAAGTTTTACGTGACAACGACTTTGAGTGGTAAAATAATTTTACGGAAGGGACGCCTGCCTTTCACTTTTTAGGTCTGTCTCTCTCGCTCTTAGGCGGGCTAACCATGCCTGAGTGGAAGGGACGCGTGCCTCTCACTCGCTCTCGTTGTGAGCGCATAACGTGAGCGGAGCGTAACGCAGTTTCTTGAAGTGTCACCCGGCAAACCAATTTATAAGACGTTGTCACGTCAATAAAAAAATGAGCTAAATATTATAGTATTTTCTAGAATTCAACCAGTAAGAGGGTAAATTGCCTCTGATATATTGACCATGCTTCAAGAGCTTGGCGTAAAATACTCATAGGTATTTTAAATTTAGAAGGATTTATTAATATTCAACCGACGCCTAAGGGGTAAAAGACATAGAGGGTAAAAGTGTGTATGACATTTTTTATTTCTCAGACTCATTAGCATGACATGTTGTACATATTTACAAATTGAATGCGCTAAAACTAATGAGTAATGTTTTATAGTTTTTATCCAAAATTGAACCTCTAAGGCCTTTAACCTCCATCGTAGATAGTATCGTCGCTTAATATCAGGCAAGGCGTCGGTCAAGTGTAAACTATAAACCTAAAAATAAATTAAAAAGGCCAAATAGGGGAAGCAAATTTTATTTATCTACCTATCTGTGAATTTAATAGGTTAAAGTGGTAGACTAATATACCAACGCATGGCCTCCCTTAGAGCAAGAAACTTGAAATTCCACACACATGTTCTTCTCACAAAATGAGCCTTCATTAATGAAGTATTTTTTTAAATTCAAGCCAAAATAAAATTTTGTACGAAACATTTTATTCTTTGGGCATGTTCTAAAACTCTAACGAATAGGTTTAACTCTACTTTTGTGATTAGAACGTCTAGGCTGTGGCGTGCATTGACCTTGTGAGTTTTTCCTGATAGTTACAATCTTGGTAGAGTCAAATCGAGAATGAATCGGTGTCTTCGAGGTAAGCACGTTCCATCGTAGATTGATTAGTTTGCATCATCGCTTAACATACGGCAAGATGGCAAACCTGTAACAATTAAAAAACCAAAAAATGCATAACATTTTTATTCATTGACCACGCCAAAAATAACGAGCCCCGTATTACAGCTTGCGTTTTCCAAAACTCAACCCCTAAGAGGGTAAACAGAGGATGAAAGTTTACATAGGCCTAACCTAGGGTTAATCGACTTTAGGACTATTAATTAAGGTGGATAGTTATTTATGTCATTAATCAAAATTTAAGTCAACGTTACTACTTTTTAGTAGGAATCTACTATAAATTAACTTACTAAACGCGACCAAAGCTACGGGCAAAGCTGGTTAGAAATAAGTAAAAGTACTATATTAGCTCTACATTTTTTTTTTAATAAAGAGTGACGAGACGATCAGGACATGTGTTTGATGGTAAGCAACATGCCTGACACATAACAGCACAGTGACACGCAGCTATTGGAACATGAAGAGTCCAAATCATTACCTAGCACTGCACTGCGCTAGTCACCCAGAGATCTAAGATCTTATATCTCTAAGCCCTGTAATTTCTCTGGAAACATTGCCCTTCAAATCGGAACACAGTAATATTTGCACATTACTGCTTGGCGGTAGAATAACTGGCAAAGGTGTGGTACTTCCCCAGGCGGACTCTGCCAAGAGTCCTACCACTACAAAAGCTGCTACATATCAGCTGCAAGTTGGCAGACGATAGATTTTCCTCGCTAGAAATGTAGGGATCCCCCTTCTGGGAGGTCCAAGCCAAGGTCGTATCGTCTAAGGTTCCTTGCGCTATTCACTGAACTAAATGTAGTACTTACTCGTTGTGTACAGTACGATTAGGTTAGTGGGGCCCTACGCCTGATAGATAAACTCTTTATTGCACTAAATTAATACAAAACTTCAATGAACAAGAAAATATCACCTAACAATTTAGGAACAATTGGCAGCCCTATCTCTAAAATCTCTTTCAGGCAACCGTTACAGACCTTCTGCGCTAGCCCTAAATCCAGTAGGCAGTAGAGTCCATTAAATTTAAAGCCAACATCCATAGCCTTTATAAAAAAAAACAGGCATACTTTTGAGAAAACCCCCTTTTTATAAAACATCTGCTGTCGGTACCACACAAATATGACAATGAAATTCAAGAAAATCAGTAATGTCGATTCGCAGTTCTTCAAACACAATTGTTTTAAATTTATTAAAAGTTGCGGAAAACGAGGAAAACAAAAAACGCTATTTTTTAACAATTGAAGTAAATCTCAAAATAGTAGAATGAAGAGATTCAAAGCTTTTGCATGCAAATATGGCGCTTAAACCTTTCTACATAACCTTCGGTGTCGCTTGCATTTTTAAAAATATTTAAAACTGTTACTTTTGAAAAAATAGATATTATTGTGCATATGAATTTTCTATTGGTTATTGTGAATAGAGCCTAATTTCATTTTCCTTTGTTCTTTGGTCGTATTCGTTTTAAATCTAAAATCAACAAAATACGGAACATTTAAAACGTAAAGAATTATCGAATAGCTGAAAACTGAAATAAAAATATATTTGTGCTGTGTGAAAAAAAATTGTGTGTCTACTTCCATTTTGAAATTTAGGAAAGGTAAATATTGAAATTTAGGAAATAAACCTGAGTGGGTTTTTTCCTAAGACATGACATGTCTAGACGCGACGAACAAATTTAGTACTATAAAACTTTTCTACCAAGACACACCACATAGTGTGTGTGAAAAATTGCCTTTTTCAATGTATGCGTGTACTACCAACACAGGGTTGTCTGCACTGCCAGCGTAGGGTCGAGACATGCGCGTGTGTGAGTAGGGTGAGGGGTGGTAAAGCCGACTCGTGAACTAAATAGCTTAGTGTTAACACATATTGACATGAAATTCACCGCGATGTTATCATTTATTCAGGTAGCGATACTCCATTGTGCTTTTGGTTGAGATTCGAATGCTTTCTATTGAGTAAAGATTAAGATTTTTCTTTGAGATTTAGTTTATTTTAAGGTATACACAACAATATATTTAAAAACCACATATGGGATCACAAAGACATTAAACAAATAGATTTTTTGAAACAGCCAGTTTAATTGGCGACTTGATCAACTTAATTTATTAGACATAATATTTTTGATTAGTTTTTGTTGTTTGTAATATGTTTTCTGAGAATCGTATATCTTAGATAGATGACCCATTTGTTTAAATAATATGAACAAGGTGAAAACTAAAGTGGTCGTCTACGGTTTTATTTTTATTATTCAACCAACTTTTGTAATGAAAGAACTGTACCCCTAAGTGAAAGAGTCGCTACTGTGGTTTCTGAAACACATTTGTTATTTTTTTCACCATTAGGCCATTTTAGAATGATTTTGTACGCTACCCTCATTGTTTATTTTACGGTGACTTTCCTTTCGAGTTACTGTGAATTTTAATTGGCCGCTTGGGGTAACACTTTTGACGATGTTGTTTTTATTTGAATTATAAATAGCGGGTGAAAATGTTGTTATTTATGATGCTTGTTGTTAGACCATGAGAATGCCGTGAAGAGATGATTGTTTGGAACATTAGATTTACTATGATGTCGTCATATATTATGATGTTAAATGTAAAACGCCTCTGATAATAAATCATTTATTTTTACGTGGAGGCAACGCATTTACCCATACCTACTGCTTAAGACCTACTTAGTGATACTCCAACCAAAACCCCCACCTTTACTGCATATGATGCAAACACGGTGACGTTCTCTAATTCTTTCGTGATTTTGCTGCGGCTTGGCCGTCTTTGGGCCCTTCTATGGGACATACCCTCGTCACCGTCGCACCTGAACCCAAGACCGTCGCCGTATCCATATGCCGTGATCATATTGGGAACAAACCAGGAAATGATTGCCAGACGCCCCCACGTCTGAACACCCTGGTCAACCGTGACGGGTCAGGTACCTGGTCTCGCAGCCTACCACTTTTCGGCTGCAAAAGGAAGTAGAACGGCGCACCACAATACCGGCACTCTTTTCCCCTTCAGCACCACCGCGTTCGCCATCTAACGGTGGCCACACCGTCAAGGCCGCTTTAGGCAGGGAGAGCGGCACGGCCTCTACCCCATAAATGCGATGCCCACCCCCAACATCGCAGTCCACCTCAGTTGCGCCGGTGACCATATGCCGCGCAACCTACATGGCCGCATCATAGTCGGCTTGGATGCAAAGACGAGTGGCCCCACTTTCAACATAGTTGACCCGGTCACGGTTATAAAATACTTTTACGCACCAACCACCGTGAAAGGACGAGATAGGTGTGTTGGGCTTGACACCATGGGAAGACAGGCATGGTGCCTGATGCATGGTGTCAAAACAATCATGACTATGAAAACAATATTATAACAATCGTTTTATTCAAAAATAAATGTAACCTGCAGAAAATGTATTCTCAAAGTACTATAAAACGAAACAGAATTAAAAATCTAAACATCAAGGTCTATTCTAAATCGGTTTTTAATTTATTTTATCAGCTAACACTCTTACCTATTATCCTTACTTTATGTTTCAAACGAAGAGTTTTATTTCATTCGCACAAGAAGCAATCTAGTAAACAAGACTGCCGCAATAGGCGTCATAATGAACTTGTAATAAAATTATTGGCCACACACGGAGCGGTGACGCCCTGGTGGCGACGAGTTAACCTGACCAGTGATGTGCTCACTAGATTCTGTCTATCGATATTTATCGATAAACAGATAAGACCTAGATATTTTTCAATAATTAACTAATCATGATGGGTTAAAATGATTTTTTTCCAGAAATCTCTCCAAGCCATCCATTATTATACTCTATACGAAAAACAGCTTACTGCCAAAAACAAAACTACTTAGGAGTAGTTAGTATTGATTTCTTAATTAACTAGTTTGAAATAAATAAAATTAAAAATTTCTAATGTTAGGTAAAATGTTTTTTGTTAAAATGGTCATCTATAATTATTGTATCGCATATTTGTTTGCATTTGCATTTTGTAAATGTTATATTCGAGATCTTTTCAAAAAGATCTAATTGTCATTTAAGTCTAAATATTTGGTTCAAATTGTATAAAACTAGTCTGAAATTTAAAAACCAGTTATTTACAAATAATAATCAAAACGTGGCATAAGTCAATTAACAACTGTCAATTTGTTTTGTATTTTCAATAGTGATTTTACAAGGTAGTGTAGAAAATACAAGTGGCTGTAGCTTTGTAGCAAACTGAGTACGAATTATTTTGTTGTTCGAAAGAGTCATCTGACTAGAAAACAGAGTAACATAACGCTTAACCATAAACCATTAAATCTTCTATCCAATCGCGTAACAGCAGCTACTGGAAAAATAACAACGCCATTACACAGTTTATATCGACATCGATAAAACGCTCCACTACAGAGTATCTAAAAGCGAGCTACAATAAAATGTACAGAGTTAGCAACACGGTCTGTGATTTTAAATAGAGTCGCCTCAATCGTGTTTATCTAACAATGCTTAGGTTATTTTTGTAGATATTTTAGTTCGTTTGTTTCGCCTGTAGTATAAATAAGTGTGTCGTTCCATAGCAAGCTAGCTACAAGCCTGAGCAGTTACTTCACTCACCCTACCTCACCCCACCGGCCATATGCGCAGCTCACCCACACTAACACACCACGCACACTCCTACCGTCACCTGCGAATCTGCGACCACACATATCAGCATTGAATAGAGAACATAGCATGGACAAGACATAATTTTACTGAGACTACCTCACCAACTTACTGAGTTTATTCGAAAAAATTGTAGTAAGTATATTCATGATTATTCAGGTAAAGTATACGTAGATGTCTAATAATCCAGTGAAGTGTAAGTTGCGCTCTTAGAACGATGTTTTTTTTATAAAACCAATATTGCTACAATTTAACTACATTTAGTTCAAAACTAGTAACGTATTTTTTCAATCAGTTGTCATTAAGCACAATGTAAGCCAAGTATAAAATATATTTCATGTATGTATAATTTGAATAAATTGGTAATGATGTATTCCTAGCCGATTTCACCCCTAGAAATGTTTTTTTAAGATTTAAGAATGTTCAAAAGAGTCATAATATGTAAAATATTAAAATGCAAATTATTATTAGTGAGCTATTTCATAGAAAAACTAACTGGTAAAAAACTTGTCTGTTGTTTAATTTTGTAAAATTGTTGAGCAGCGGACTTAGAAAAGTTTGTACCGCTTATTTGTTGTATCCCTTATTTTTATATCGTTTACAGCTATCCAATTTACCCAGTCATTATAAAATTGTGGGCGTACAATAATAAAACATCCATTCTTTTAATTTTGAGAACATTTATTTTTACGCTGTTATTTCCCCTCTACTGTGAAAACACTCATTGACGTTGCAGTGACGTATGCACCAGCCAATCCGGTGATACACAGCGCTAATAGCTCCGTACTAGCTTTGATTACTAATTGATCCGGACAATGACCACTGTTTGAAATGATATGTTAATTATGTAACCACTACGATTAATGCCAACGCATTGTAACTGTTAAGTAGATATTTAGATGTAGATAATTATAGTAGAAAAACTACGGTGTCTCCACTTTACACCGCTTGATTAGTAAGTATTTTTAATATAAATGTGTTATTGCAATCTCTGTCAATGTCCCTGAATAACAAACAAACGGCCCTCACCTCATTGTAAGAAGTAATCGCTGCTCAAGGGCTATTGCAACATCTGACGTTAAGATGCATTGCTAGCCTAGAGGACTTAAAAATATTTTTCTTTCCCTTTCTTTCTGCTAATCTCTTTTTCTTACCAATTTCGATTGTATGAATATATTTTAAAATACAGTAATACGTAGTTGTTTTTAATCTACTTTAAAAAAAGTTGAGATTTGCTTAGAATTTATTTAACTAAATTTATAAATAGTGCGTGGACAACATCGCAATCAACTATTATGTAAGCTCAGATAAATTATTCTTACATAAGTAAACAAAGATTGACATTAACGTAAAAATAGGTACTTACATTTTATCACACACGAATAAAACAATTTCATTTAAAGGCAGATATGCGCAAGTAGTCTAGCTTATATTAGATGCATCTAATTCTCAAGCTTCAATATCAAAAAAGTTTCTAGATTATTCCCAACTCTGTCTGACCTGTGTGAACTTAGATACGACGCTGCCAATTTAGATAAGTAGCTGGCAATACCCTACAACTGTTTTTCGAAGGTATCAAAATTGGGTTAGTTCTAGAATTACAACAGCAGCTCCTCCACTCAACTGTGCAATTAAATTGGTGGCATTGCACAGACGCATAAATAGCTCAAGGTTGGTAGACTAATAAAGAGTTGTATGACATTTTCAACCCTTCAGATTGAGTGCAATGAAAATTAATTCAGGTTGTTTTTATTGTAAAGATTGTTGTTTCTCCTATTTATCCGTATCGCGGGCGTCTGGCAATGCGAATGACGTCATGGGATATGATACGTGACGTCATCGAGCGCCCTTTCTTCCGTCATAAGTTTCTCAGTTTCCAGAGCCACTCCCAGCTTCTGCGTATTTGTCGCTAAAAACATACATTAAATATTATAAATGCGTAAGTTTGAATGTAAAGACGTTTGTTGCTCAATCACATCGGAACGTATGAACGGAGTGGTTAAACATTTGGAATACAGATTACGGTCTGGAATAACACATAGGTGATTTTTATTACTAGAAACCCATGGGAACTACGCAAGTAAAACCGCGGGACGCTGATAGAGAATAAATAGACAAGCAGTTTTTTAACTTATCATTTTTTTAGGATTAGTAAAAAACAATGTTAAAAAACAAACAAGATTTACAATAAAAACATGTGCGCATAAACTGCATAAACTTCTGCTTTTCAAAACTGTAGTTTTTGAAGTGAATGTAATTAGACTACCTCAGAAATTCTTCATACCTCCGAGCTCACCTTCAATAACATTAATATTTCAAAGCATTTACAAGTCTGCAAGTGGTCATCTAGAGGTGACATTAAAATTTACTCAATGTGAACACTTACTAACCCCTAACTTATATGAACATCTGACGACTGCCAATGTCTTATTTGGTTAAGATTGTCGTGTTAATTATCGTTATTATTGAGATTGATAATGATAATGGAAAATTACTCTTACTTACTTACTAATTACTCTTACTTTATGTAGATATTATAAAAGAGGTTATAATATCCTGCTAAAGACTATACTGGAGAAGGCTACAACAGACTATGCTGATAATGACATAATTATATTAATTATTAAAATTAGTCTAAAACAATTAGATTTTAATCACAATCTTTCCGGTTGATCATTTCAGAAGTTAAACAATTTTGAATACAACATTGACACACCCAAAATCGTGTCGCCAACCCCCTGTCTGTTACAAGGACTCCTGCAAAAATACCTCCAAACTGGGCCGAAGGGGAGGGACCGTATTGCTGTAAACACACGGCACGTCTTTCTTGCCTGTCCCGCTGCGTTAACCAAGAAATCTTAAATTTTAACAATGATTAGTGTCTGCTAAACTAAAGTAAACGGATGTCAGGAAATGTAAACCTACAAAACTAAACAATTTAGTGCCGTTAATGTTCATCAAAGTTGTCCTAAAAATGTTTATCAGCTATCCAATGCAACGTCTCTCAATTGAATCTAGGTCTCCCGAGTCCTTCCATCAATTGTTGTTAGCATCTAAAATATAAATAGTAGGGGAGACCGAGTACAAAAGTAAAGGCAAATCGATAGTAACAAATACCTACTCCCTACAATTACCCAATAGACAAACACCGCTACGCCGCCGTCAGGTTATAGCTGGAAGCATCTTCCTCATCTGCATTTGGTAGGGGCGAGCGGCACTTATAATATTGCCCTCCGAACCGGAATAATACATTAATTTATCAGTAATGGTAATACCCAGCCAGAAATTAAGGCAGAAGTACAAAGTGACACTTTTGTACCCGATCTCCCGTTTCGTACTAGATACACGCTTGCATACATATTACGCTCGCATGCATACATACTACAGTTATTATAATGACTGTTTGCATACGAAACTCGCTCAGAGAGATAAAACATCTAATTTTTTTTGTAAATTTATGAAAAACAAAAAAAAATCACTTCACTAAGAGTTTTGAGAATATCAAAAGACTGTTTAATAAAGGTGCATTTCTGTACAAAGTTTAGTATTTGCTTACATTTATTTCTATTTGTTTGATGTTTGCTCTAAGCGCCATCTATTGAATGAAATAATAAACCAAGCAAGCTTTAATTTTATTTAGAAAAAAGCATTGCAAAAGCAAAAAGCAAATATTTATTAGCATTCAAAAAAACTGAAAAGTTCTTTGTTATATTTTGCCAATCTCTTGAAACTCTTGTAGAGAAAGCATCCACACACAATAGACGCCGTATCCGAAACGCAACGATTTTGTTAGAGAATTTCAACCGTATCTCCACAGATTTCTAAAACAAAAGGCAGATGGAACGTGCGGAACACAGATCCTTAGGTCCGGAAAGCAAATATCAAACGCCAAAGCAAATACAAACTCCAGTCAGTACGAAACTGACTTCCGTATCGTACGGAAGTCCCGTGTGATTTTATGTTTTGTTTAAGATTATGCCGTCTTGTGTCATCAAACATTGCAAACATTGTTCCCAAAAATGAAAAAAGGAAATTCCATAGGAAAGTTTGAATATTTTTACTGGTATTTATATAATTTAGACGATTTTATTTCGATTGATGAATAGAAACACAACACCTCAACGAAAATAGGTCAGTGTTGCTATACTAAATTGAAATTATTTTCCCTGAAGTTAAGGTAAAATATAGATTTTAATTTTGTTTTGAAAATACTCGTAGACCAAATTATTGATGAACAGTGTATAATTAATTTTAAGCTCTATTTTTATAATCGTTATTTTTTTATTTAATGTGCATCGATGCCAAGAACAAATCCTCGCCGTTACTAGGGTTAATAAAAATACTAATAGTGTTGATGAAAACTATAGTTATGAAACGAATAGATAAGAACAAATCCTCGCCGTTATAAAACGTCTCGTCTATGACCTGTGGATTCTAACTTGATCTGTGCAGTGCTGTTAGCATATATATTTTTAATAATACGAACATATTTCTTTCTCACTCCTTGTTGAATTAGAGCCTCCCAAAGCAGATTGTGTTTGATTGAGTCGAAAGCTTTATTGTAGTCGACAAATGCAATGTATAGGTCTTTCCCATACTCTTGAGATTTTTTCTATTAACTGTTTTAATACATGCATATTATCAATAGTTGAAAACCCTGCTCTAAAACCAGCTTGTTCAATGGGCTGTTCTTCATCTATAGTCCTTGATATTCTATTTAGGATCAGCTTTGAAAAAAAATTGTAAATGTTTGACATGAGGCTAATAGGTCTATAATTTTCAATTACGTTTCTGTCTCCTTTTTTGTGGAGCAAGTTATTGACAAGAAATCCTTGCATTATATATTATCGGTGTAATAATAAATTATTTTAAAATAATGTTTTATGAGTTTATTATACCTACGTGAAAATTTCCAAAGCTTAAGACAACAATAGTGGGACTTTTTTCTTAAGACTGGGAACATTACACGCACACCAACGTGAGTAATTTGACAACGTCGGTGAGAGCTGTCACGCATACATAACTAATGACTGGCCTCACAGTGTCGTTCACGAAGGTTTCATCTGTTTAGAAATCTGTGCGTATCTCCTTATCCTTAATGATCAAAACGCCTCAATATTGCGAAGCCTTATCGTTATAATTTATTCACAGCTGAGAGGCGCCTTCCGTTACGGGCGTGGGACTCGGAGGTGGAAAGTTAATTTGTTTTCTTTCCAGTAATAGAGAAATGCTACGTTCCTTTGTTTCTTTTATAAAAGATACGGCTTTATTATTTTTAATGTCTGCGGAGCCAAATGACCTGCCTGAGGAGACAATTTTATAAACACTTTTCTGTTTAGGTACGAGTTTACTCATACGGTATGTCGGTCAGTCTCTAAGTAAACATACGTGAAAGATCAGTTTTATTTACAAGATATTAAAACTGAAATTGATATTAGAACAAATTTTGTTGCTCTGTAATTATGATGATGACAGGGATATTTAATGAAGATATAAATTTAACTTGTACGAACATTCGGGAGGGATAGAGCTACTAATATTTACTGACTGAATGACGTTGGGACAACAAATTTAATCAATTAAACGTATAACTATAAATTAATACCTACCATATTATGTCAGCAACGGCAGTTTTGCTAAATCTCGATATTCATTAATTTTACTATTTGACAAAATTATAAAAAAATACATCGATATGAAAAAAACGTTCAATAATTATACTATATATTTATTTTACAAAGTTACTTCGATCCATGGTGCAACCCAAAATTACAGCTTTACAATACTTTCCAATAGTCGAGATATTCTTTCGACCAATTATTTCAATTAATACACACGGAACCTTCACACAAACATCGGTAAATCACCGTCGATAAATCAGTACAATACGCCACACACGCCCAAGGGGTGCTCTAATAAAGGATCTCCATGTACCTACAGATATATTACGTCCTGTATATAAGGTTACACACAACAGATACACTAAGACGAAAGGATGAAATGATATTTGACGTTCCAAAGACTCGAACGAAGAGGTTTGACTCCATATTCGCTATAGGAATTTTTAAACTTTAGAAAGTCTTACCTGAAAAAAGTATTTCCTGGTGTATATAATCTAAGTTTCTTTGTGTCTAAAGTAGATCGGTTTTTATCAGGTTGGACATCATGGATCACACACTTGCTTAACACCAGGTGAGATATCGGTCAAGTGTGAACCTATTACTGACAAACAGATACATATCATTACGACATATTAGTAAACAGCCGACAAATCGGTAACAAAATAACTCTTTCGTTCATCGTATAAAGTTGGAGTATACTTTAATAAACTTCTTTACTTACTTCTCGATTCCGTTATAAGTCCAAAAATACTATACGCAACCCTTGGCGTAGTATGCCTGTTTTGCGTAAGCCCGTAATACAAAAACTCATCAAAAGAAACTGTTTAGAAATACATATACTATATTTTTATTCTAAAAAATACTCAAGCATTAATAAGCTACGCAAGAATAGTTTACATATTTGCAAATGCCCGTTGAATACGATTGAGATTAAGTCGGGCTGGGATATCCAAATGGCCATATCACATGTAGATTACCACGTAACGAATTGAAATCGTTTAACAAATTCTATGTTTTATAAGTTATTTTTTCTCCAGATTTTAAGATTGTTCCGGTTCTTGTTCTGGTTTATCGAAACTGCGTAACCTTGTACAGGGTGTGTAGGTAGCCGCTTTGTCTACAGTGCCTCATCGGTCGAAACTTTACTTTCCGCAGTCAAACTTAGATCAAGCTAAGAATCTGGGGATATACAACAAGAGCGCATCGAACCGTGACAGGGATGACTTTACAATGTTTGATTTTTTGTTATAGTATTTTTTTACCAATTTATTTTCTTGAAGAATATAGGTACTCAATCAGATTAAAATTTAGTTTAACTAATTCGATTATTATTTAATTTATCAAATACAATAATTCTTAAATTAATAGTTCTGCTTACATCATCGTGGCTTAGTGGGTAGTAGCTCTGCCTGCAAATCCGAGGGTCGTGGGTTCGTAAGGTAATAAAGGTTTGATCCTCACCCAGTGCAAATATTTGTGTGATTAATACCAATTTGTACTGAGTCTGGGTGTTTCTATGTACGTATTTAAAAACTATTTAGGTATTATATCAGCTATCTGGCCGTCATAGTACAAGCTTTGCTTAGTTTGGGGTCAGATGGTGTTGTGTGTGAATTGTCCACTAATATTTATTTATTTATTTATAGCTTTCTTTACTCCACTGCTAGGTAGGTACAGATCTCTCTCTATATTGGTCATTTGCCTATTTGATAATTGCAATATCTTCGACCCATCTCATTGTTGGAATACCGACATTCTGTTAACCTTACATCGGTCACCACTCCGTCATTAAACTGACTTTGAACCAACTGTCATCAACTCAACTGTTCATCTTCTAACGGCGTGCCCTGACTAATATTCGTTTTTCACCGATATTCCGTAGTATTATGATCCTTCAATGATAGACTCATGAGTCCCTAAATCAGCGTATAATACAAAAATGGATCATAAAGTTATAGTAATTAAATCGTAACTTTTTTGGAACGCAGTTCCTTACGGTAGGCTTGGTGGACATAGGGAGTTTTGTTTGTTTAAAACACACCACATTTAGATATATTAAATTTAATCACTTTTCATTAATATTCAAGTAGATAACTAAACTAGAACCACCAAGTATATCTTTGCAAGACCTTATATACCACTAGCAGTGACCCGTGTAGCTCTTATGCCTGTCGTTTTTCCGTGACAAAAAGTAGTAGTCCTGGTGCAATTTCAGACTACAAACTATTAGTGTTTAAACGTATTTTAGTTAATTTCTCCCGATCCGTTCAGCCGTTCCAATATGATTGAGCAACAAATCTAACTTTAACATTTATTATACTAGTACGATGATAAGTTAACATCAGCATCTCTTTCACTCCCAGTTACAAGGGTATTTGTAAGACAGCGACAAACATCACATTATCACTTACAAGCCAAAAAAACACCGTCGACATAATCTCATTTCAACAAAATCTAAATTACGCTGAATTATTCGGTGTTCATAAACAATGCACGGCGAGAGAGCAGCGCGTCTTAATTAAACTTGCTCAAACTGCTCTATATACTTACGTACTCAATCTCACTTGTGGAAGTTAAGGAAAGGTTAAGGCGCCGGGGGGAGGAGGGTTTCCCCCTCCTCTTCCCCACCCGTTCGACATTCCCGAATTTCCCAGAGTATCGCTTAATGCAGGTTTATTATCTACCATCGTTTGCGTTAATTAATTCTTTGTGTTTTTGTTTTGAATGATGTTTTTTCTCAATATTTTTTTTGAGTTTTATTATTTGTCAACATCTTCAACTTATTTTACGCACTTGATTACAAAACAATAATTGACTATCAAAAGAATAGTAACTTGAACACTAATAATAATTAATTAACCCACACACATACCTTGTTCCCTACCCATTAATGTGAAAAATAACAATTTGCACGTACATAATATTCATTAATGTTTGTTATTCTTTAAAGTAAATACTACTTTGGAACAACACACAGACTATTTATGAACTTGGGGAAAATGACGCGATCGGGAACTAAGCGAGTGAAACCGCTTGATGCTACTAGTATTCCTAGATATCGAGGTAAACAGTTTCTGATATTTAATTTAAAAAAACATTTAGATACTTAGACATTACGTTTTAACGTTGTTTTCATAATTTTATTAATTTAAACTTTTTTTAGAGGGTCAATTTTATCACTTTTGATTAGGTAGTTTTAGGTACTGTTGGTCAAACAAAAGGTAAAACGGGTTTGAATTTGCTCAATATTTGATTTTTTGTATTTGATATATTTGATCAATGGATCTCCCAAATATGTACATACTTATTTCTCATTATTACTTGTTTGAACGTTAAAAGAAAACGTTATGATAGTGAGGAAACTGACATGATTAAATAAATCTGCACTTGCCGCAAATGCGTGGTGGACACACCAAGATAGTACGACATGTGAATCTTCTAGTGAGAATATGAGTCATATCCAAAGGGATTTCGAAACATTAAAGTGGGTTGTTTACGGCTTAGTTATCAAGCTTCAGTTATCAAAATATTTTCATAACCACCATGAATAGAATGACGTCATAGCATACAATCTATGACGTCGTATCGTAGACGTTCTACGCTCCAATACTACGTCACCCACGCCCGCCCAAACACTCGTAGCGGTGTAGCGCCCGCGCAATTTACGCCCACAAAACACCTACGCAGAGCTACTTGAGATACAATACGGTAATTTTATATACTTAACAATGAATATGTGAGAATGAGAGAAACGATGTACTGAAAAGTTTTCCATGATATGTCAGCATACTAAATTACAGACAGCGTATCGTTTCATTCCTATTATATAAGATCCTATTTGTAACCACAATTTTGGCGAATAAAATGACTTTGATTTTAACTTTGACTTCATTGCTGGAACTCAGGGTTTTCTCTCATAATCACTGAATCAAAACCGTAATCCATATTGGCATAGTTATATGTTAGATGTCCATTACAATATTACTTTTTATTTGAATTATTATTGATAGCCTCAGGTACGCATGGCACCTATGACCTCAAGATTGGAAATCGGATATTCCCTCTGACCTTTTCGAAAGAAAAAGGTCAGAGTGAGCATTACCTGCTTTAACACAAAACCTGACTTAAGCTCATTTTTTTTTACTACGTTGATGTCAAAAATATCAAACATTTTTAAACAGATTTTTAATAATTTGGATTAGGGTTAGTTATTTCAATGATCTTTACTTCACTGATTATACAAATTTTGTTACTGGAAATAAATGTTTTAAAGAAATATTAATCCATTAATGTTTTACTACATATTGTTTTATTGTGCTCCACGATCCAAACATACGTGCAAACGATAAGAGATAGCGAAACATTCCGCATAATAGAAAAAGTACGAAATTGAGATGTTATTACGTACGATAAAGCTAAAAAAAACTCGCAAAAACGTATAATTAAAAAAAATAGGCATTCTTCTTAAACTTTTGCTAGTTAGATTCCAATTGTAAACATTTTATTATTTAGAAATTACCGTACGCGTGATATGGTCGGTCCAGTCTGATTTAAGTTTCAACCGCATTCAGCGGACTTTTTCAGGAAGAGTGCACGCTCGTGATTGGTTCTCGTGCATTCTGAGTTCCGTTGAATTATTTCAAAATGTTATTGTGATTAAAGCATGAAGAGTCAAAATCACTGCCTAAGTGACCTAACTAACATGGATGTTACATATATTTACACTAAAACATAAATAATAAATTACATTTATTATTTATAAAAAAAAAAAGTAAAATTACATGGTCACTATTATCTATTGGTACCTGGTATAATTTTCCCTATATTTCTATGTAGCGAGCACAGTGCAGCACGGTCTTAGGTAGTGATTTCCCTAGGAGTGACTCTTCATGTTCCAATAACAGCGTAACACTATGCTGTTATAGACAGGCATGTTACTTATCATAAAGCAAACTCGTATGCCATTATCCCGTCACTATTTACCATAAAAAAACTATGAGCTCTGAAATTTTGATAGATCACGAAGTTTAACAAATAAACAAACCTGTATATTTAGCGTATTAGATAAACATAGTTGGTAGTAGATACATTTAGTTTAAATATATCACACCAATTTTCAATTATTATTTTTTTAGTCTGACGTTACATTTATTCGATACTTATAACTTGTACCACGCACCGTAATCGACCCCTATTAATATCGAACCTCGATTCTAATTATTAAACGACATCTATCGCTGTCTATGATCTAGGTACCCAATTTGTACTCAACCTATTTACAATATCAAGAATCCTTCACACTATTAAAATTGTAAATTTTGCTTTCATTATTTTTTCCTTATGCATAAAACTGTAGGTAAATTTTGTTATGTTAGTTTTTTTTTATTCAATGACTAATTTTTTATGGCATATATTAATACGTGAAACAAAATTTCCAACCCCATTTTAAAAAAAAATGCGTGGACGGACGAGTGTCTGTGGTCGAATTTCGACCACTAGTATACCTATATGTAAATTTAAAAGATTTGTTCTGAATATATTTGTACTTATAGCACGTGAGCAAGTAAACATCAACTGGTAAGTTTGTCTATAAACATGCTGCATGAAACTGTATCGAAATATCGGGAACATTTTAAAGTAGGTAAATATCCCGTAATTAATTATACTAATGTAGCTAATAAGTGTGATAGCTTAAAATAAAGTTGTTTTTGATTAAATATGTGCATATATTTTATATAGAAGTTAATTTGAGACTAATAAAGTAGAATACCATAGCGGCTGAAACGCAAGGGGGCGAGGCAATGTCGCGACGTCTCGCCACCCTTGGAATACAGAGCAAGACGCAACAAAATGGTCTATATTCTATTTGGAAGGTCACTTTTGAGTTTTCTGCGTAAAACAGGTCCACTATACATCTATAATTTTAGTTCAGTCTTTTCGTCAGCTACATGTATGAGTTGGTCAGTCTATGCTGTCGACTACGTTATAAGCTGCATTGACTTTAATAAGTTGGTGTCTTTGAACAAAAAACATTAAAAATACGCAATGGACTTTTTAAATATACGCGTATCTTTATTTAAAAACTTTGAAAAATCGTCAAAATATGTTAACCTTTTTGAATTGGTATTTTTTTAAATATTAACATACTGTTAACTTACACAGAAAATATTTGTCTTAAATTAAAGTTTTCGAATACAGAGGCTAGACGAATAAAACATGTATACGAAGTTTACAAAATTCTTTGTCAAAGATAGAATAAAAACAAAAAAGATAACCTAGGAACCTGAAATTTAACTTTCCTTGTCAAACAAAACAGTTACAGTCAACAAAATACCATATAGTTCACGCAAAATAAATCTAGGTGCACACTTTTACCTAGTCAAGTCTCATCAGAAGCACAACATACATAATAACTCACAAAAATATTACATCTCTTATCAAGAACAAGCTACATTTTCTTTGCTACTTACTCACTGCCGTATGTCAAGCGTTTACTTACGCATACCAAAACCGGGCATTTTTTTACCACATTCAAATCGGCATATAATTTTGCTACGTTTATGACGTCAATCAAACTCAAAGAGACGAAATTGATCTTAAGTCAAGTTTCGTATACGGCGGTAAATATCAATTCGATTAAGTAAAGGTGCGTACTAATAACCATTTGTTTAACCCAAACACAAATAATCGAATTAATCGTAAGGCGGGCGATACCAACATTATTAATGCAAGACTCGAACCCACCCATCCCTCCATCTACCCCTCTCTCGGAGGGAGTAGAGAGGTGAAGCGACGGAGAAAAGGACGTTTCAGAAAAGGCTAAGTGAAACTTTAAGATTTCTCGCAGTTTGATAATGATTTCAGGCTTTTCAGAATTGTGATACAAATTTAAGGCTCAATGCTTCTTTGTGGCTTCGTCGTATTCAATATTTTTATAACTAAATACAATTAATGACGAGATTAGTTTAACTTTAAGTGTGGCTTGGAATAGATACGATACGGCACGGCGCAATATGACACGGTACAGCACGGTAAAGTACGGCAAAAGACCACACGGAATGGCACGGTTAACCAAAAAATACGATAGAAATAAACTTAAATCTATTAGCGAGGCATTCCAATTGGGGATCTTACAGCTTAGCTCTCTATCTGATAATTTCCTGCAGATGCCATTCCATCAGTGTCAACCTGGATATGTTCAAGCAAAGAGATGGCTACGAGATGAGGTGACCTTTTATCACCAGTGATAACTGGTACTGTAAAAATAAATAATAATAACATCTCAAGAGACTTTCACTAGATGGTTAAGCGTCAGATGCAGAAGGCGGTCATCCGCGACACAGCGTGCATCGTCAGGGCGGGCCCAAGCATAGCTTGGGCCCGCCCTGCCCCGCTACTGGCGGTTGTCTAGGTTTGAGTTTTTGTAATGTTTTTATGTTGTTTTATTTATCAATATTGTAAAAAATTAGGCTTAAGAAAGGAAATAGATACGTGAATAATACTAATATCAAAACGAATCTCCGAACTGCCCCCGGCGCAAATATAGTTCGGTGTAGATGTTGTTTGGAAAAAGGTAGCTAAAAAGACAACAATCTTTTACCAACTCTGCCTGCCCAAATCTTCAAACCATCGCATTTCCTGGTATGAACGCATTAATTAATTAAAGGCATACAAAACTAAGATGACGTCCCGACTGACCCGACCAGGAAACATGAAATTTACTAAAGCAGTTAGATCTCCCAAGAGGGACTCGGTTACGACCCCAAAGCAAAAATGTATCAGATCATTTACATGTGTTACGAATCCGGATAATGGAAAATGAAATTTTGGGGGTCAGGCCATCTAGCCCTTCTGCTAATCCACTTAAGATATAATTAAGATTAAGATTAAGAAGATTAAGATTAATAAAACCAACTTTGTGAAAATATATCCGTCTCCCCTCTTTCTACAACTCCACCTAAGGTTGCGCCTGCGCCTACGCCTACGCAAATTACTGTGTAATTTTAAATTCTCAAATGATTTTCTAGTTAACCACGCAACTTCAGAAGAAAATGTCATGAATACAGAAGACGTAGCTCTTACTCAGATTCTACTGCCTAATTAAAACTGTCTTAGCTATCGTATTGCTATCTCTTTCTTTTGACTTGAAAACATAGAGACAGCTGCAATGTTAAAGCCAAAGCAGATTTAGTTAGGCGGTAGACCCGTCGTTTAGAAAATGAAAGCTAAACACTATCTGAAGGGAGGGGAGAGGACTCTTTACTCTGCAATGGGACCTAAATAGGCTGAGATAATAGTTAGGTAATCGTTGTCCTTGTCAAATATTGAAATTAAAAAAGTAGCGATAGTTAATTAGGAACCTAATTATAAAACGTTAACGTTTGGATAGGTCTACGAGATTTTGCTTTTATAAGTGAACGACTTTCTATTTCCATCGATCGTTGCCAATTTGGCACTGTCTGATAATATGTTGTTTTTCTTAATAAACGTATAATTCGATGGTTGAAAGCTTGTTGGACTTTACTATTTAGTATAAAATATAAAGATAAAACAAATATGTTTGTAGATATAAAAAATTTGAACCATTGTTTCCAGATGGATAAAGCTAAAATGGTTGTTTTTTTTAAATATATACATTTTAGTATACCGATAATTTTATAGGCATGAAAGGGTAACCTTGACCTTACTGCTAAGTACAGCAAACACCCGTTAATGTGAATAAAATATAAAAAATGAAAAATACAATATTTTTATGGGTCATTGTACGTTTAATGGACTAGAAATACTATTTTCAGTACCTCAAAAAATATCTTTTAAATTTTAAATGTATTTGACTTGACGCTAAAGTTCATTCTACACCGTCACCGTCAACTAGTTGAGTCCCAGTAAAGTCCTAGTAATCAAAAATACAATGTCAAGTGTTGATTTCTTACAACAAATTAACCGAAACTTGAACACAAGATTAACAAACCATGACAGAAGTTTACTCCTGTTGCGTGTTCCACAAAATCCATTCTCATCTCAATGGTTATAACTCAAAACACCCTTATGTTAACGTGATAAGGTTCGAAAAGCGTTGTGAATGAATGCGTAAGCTGAAAATCGGTTCGGGCGCCGCAAATTTACTATTTCAGTTCGTGTCTGCTGTTGATGCTCCTGGGATGTTGGGATAAGGTTTCGATTCGTGTGTTTCCTATTTTACCGGGTGTATTGTTGGTTTGAGGTCAAAGCCACCCCTGCCTCAACCCCGCGTGTTATTTACGTGTGAACACAACCCTCGCAGGGTTCAATTTATCTGACCTACTGGGCCTCCCAGTAATATAACGCGGGTACTTGTACCCCTTTAAGAGGTCACTTTTTCGGTTCTGTGCGGGAAAGTGAGCTAGTTTTCTTATTTTTTTCAAAATAAAGTGGAGGTGAATATAAATTTGGTATTTATTGATTTTTTTTTACTTTTTTTTAAACGAGTAGTTATACCTAAGATAAATCTTAGGTATATCTACTCGTTTTAATACCTAATACGTTCAAAGAGTGCATAATACATTTATATCAAATAGCAACTAATTTAGTTTTACATGACAATAAATAAATGTATATTTTCCTACCATTTAAATGAAAATGATACCTACTTCTTGCAACTCATACATTTTATCTATAGTACCTATCTTCAAAGACAAAAGTTTGAGAAATGTTTCACGCACATGTGAGTACAACTTAGCGTTATGATAAAACTTTTTCCTGACCTTCCCCAAGCCTGCTTCAGTTGCCGTGGCGTGAAACAGACTATCGAACGTACAATGAAATAAAAAATCCATTATTACGTGACAAAGAAATAATCCCTCTACGAAATATTGAGTCGACAATCGAAAGTGTGGGGGAGTTCTCCTACAAGCGTCCAAGTGGCGGGCAGATTCACGGTTGCGGGCATCTTAGGGGACGCACCCCAACTGTATGATGGACTGGAAATATTCCATAATATCAGAAGCGTCGTTACAATGCCTTAGCTGAATATTTTTCTTGGGCAGAAAGCCGATATTCCCCCAAGAGTTACGACATTTCAATTTGCCAAGGCGGGCGGAAAATGGAATTACGATTGAAGCGAGAGCAGTAGCTATCGGGACTCTCGCTCGCTGCCGAGCTTTACCGAACAGCTCCGATCTTTGCCGAAGTTGTAGTAGCGTCGCACCACCACCTCTGTATTGATCAGATGCGGAGCGCTCAATGTCATAAATTAGGCCGCAAAAATTGCTAAAAAATAAAATCACTAATTATTATTGTGCTGGTTACAAATTTTGCGACATAAATAGAGTATGATTTGTTGAATTTTATTTCAAGCTTAGAACGGTTATGTCAACAAACTTTTGTTTGCTGACGTAATTTCAATCGAATTGCAAAAATAAGTAAATTTTCACTTTAAATAAATGTATACTAATTCGTAACTAATTACGTCAGATAGAAAATAAGTTTCGAACAATATGATTAATCAATCATGAAATATTTATAAAGTTTTAATATTAAATTTTGGTGTTTATTATTAATTATAAAAGCTATTCTATTCGATGCGGTCTGTATCGACGCTGAAAATAATGTAGACGAATAAATATACATTACATTATTAACGAATGTTGGCCTCATTTCGTGTTCTCTTTGTTCATTTCACGATTTTCCGTGAGAATTAATTGAAAATAAGTTTTCCTCAATGCGGTTTCAAGGTTCAAAATAATTCGTTAGCGGGAACCGTTTCGTTTGCGTTGATGTAGCCCAGTGATCTTTTCAGAATGAACGTTGTTGTTTACGTGATAGGGTTTATTATTATATGTGTTTTAGTGATGGCACGTTTCATGATTTGTGAGTTTATAGCAACGGTGAAGTGTCGGTGTTTAATGGTGGCGGCGCGTGGCTCGCCGGCCATATTGAAAAAGTTTGGCGCGAAAAAGGACGGTTTAAATACAAAATGATGTCGACCTACAAATCGGGTTTTGAATTTCGAACGCGTTTTACTAAATGAATGTCATGATTGTCATGCCAATTGTAACAAAGAAGGGAAACTATACAGCAAGTCTGTGTGTAAGTCAAGTCTGAATAGTTTTTCAAACTTTTACTGAGACCATGGGCTGAGATTATTTTATTCCGAATTTAACTTTTGTACAACATTGTGAACTAAAAGTATAGCGACATTTTAGCTTTATTTATGCTTTGATTTTGGTGTTTTTGAAGTGAAAACTTCTTTTGGCGTACCACACACAGATTTTTCGTTGGCTTTGAGTTAAGCTTATTGTCACGTTCACCCGAACATTTCTTTCATTTACGAGCGTGACGCTTAAGGTCAATTCGCAGCCCACGAAAAATGCAATTACGCAGCTTAAAAGTTCCTGAAAAATCTACATTTCGAAATGTTTTTTCGTAATTTATTATACGAGTACCTATACATGTTTATTTCACATCTTGTACGTACATTTTTCGCTCCGGACCATATTTTCAGTAATTTGCCTCGGAATCCTTAGTTCGGGAGATTTAGATGGAAAACCTTCCCTGGGGTGACCCAGAGGAAAACCCTTGTTTCTTGAAGAACTTCGAAACATGATACACTTTGTACAAAAACAAACGCTCACTCGGGTAAAAACACCCTTATTGATTTTAAATAGAGTTCGTTTTAATTTGGCAGATTTTGTGTTTTAATACGTTTGTAGAGGGATTGTTTATTGGCACCTTTTCAGGTACTTAGAAGACTGCCATGTTTCTCCTTCCGATGATTCGAGGCGAGCATATTCGTCAATAGGCCCCTTAGGGTGAGTTACCACCATGGGTGAGCCAGAAAGCTAGCGGACTTGCCATGGAGAAAAGTAGTAAAAGCAGAATAATAGGTGTTGTAGTACTGTTGAGGGTTAACGAGTTACTTTTTATTCCGCGATATCTAATATTCAGTCGTATTTGACGAAAGGGACGTCAAATTGGTATGGAAATTTACGACGTTTGTGATGTCAAAACTCAAAGAGATAAAATTGAGCTTATCATATGATTGCGATCTCTACCTCATTTTTTTTTTTAAATAAAAAGTGACGAGACGAACAGTTTTTGTGTCTGATGGTAAGCAACATGCCTGCCACATAACAGCACATTGACACGCAGCAATTGAAACATGAAGAGTTCAAATCATTACCTAACACTGCACTGCGCTCGTCACCCAGAGATCTAATATGTTTGCTTTATTAAAAGTATATAGATTTTTTGCAAATAGGCAAACTTACTGTAGGACGCTCTGAGACTAGATGGAGTGACGATTTACGAAATGCAGCCAGTGGCGGCTGGAAACGTAAAGCCGAGGTTCAGGCTGAGTGGGGTATTATTATTGGATAGGCCTAAGTGGCAAGTGTGGGCTGATTCTGAAGATGATGATGTTTTTTAAACTATGTAAATACAAATAATTTATGTATTTAATTAATGTTCCTATTTTAACAGTAATTAAAATACAAAACAAAAAAATCGGAATTATGGTCATTAATTAGCAAATTATGTTAAGATATAATTTGCTAAGATTTAATATGTTAAGATTTAATTAATAATAAAAATAATACTTACTTAGTGACTAAAGATTACTTACAATTTGAACACAAACAATATAAAAATTTTTAAAGCAGTCAGAACTTTGAAATAAAATAAATTTAAATAAGACACTGACTGCCCTTTAAATCGACTACGGTCGTCAAACTCGAAGAATAGTTGTTCACCGAACCAGTTCTTAGACTAAAATTTAAAGGACTATCTCAAGGGCATGATGCAGCCCTTATAGTATGGCAGTTAGTTGAAGACCGCCAACGCGGACGCAATTGTGTGCATACATTTAACCGTATTCCTGAATCGGCACGGGCACTTCTTCTCCACAGCCTTTGGGCTCTTTGAAAGGATCGCGTATCCAAAGCACGTGGAGTCTTGAAGGGGCCTTAGTTGTATCGACTCACCCAAAATCACACAAGGCTCAGAATCGTAAGTAGTCCTATATTATATATCCCTAAATTTGATAGGTCGGCAGTGTCTTGTGGCACTCGAATTCTCGCTCTCGCAGGTTTTTGTACGAACTTTTAATGTATATTTTCAATGTTGTACAGTTGAACAAACAGCGCTGTTGAGCGCTGTTACAAACACAAACACTTTAAAAGAACTTACAACTTGTCCGTGCGCAATGGAAAGGTACCTATATGCTGAATTCGAAGAAATCAAATGTGATAAAATATTTTATCGTTAATAAGACAAAATTGTTACAAAATCTGGTGAAGCTAAGAGTAACACGAGTGGGCCGAGGTGTTGGTAGGTGACCCTTTGCGTGAGACCAAGGGGATCCAGACGTGAGAGCGTCAGGCACCCACTTACCAGTTAATACTTTAAGTGACCATGTCGTGTCTTGGGTCTTTAGGTGCACTGATAATGGGGGTTGCCTCAAAGGCAAGCCCGGAGACGAGCAAGACGCGACGGGTTCACGGGAGAATGCCAGAGCGCTCTCCCCTACCCGCCGCCGCCGTAAACGGCATAGATGGAACGAACCAATGTTAAGGTGCGTCCCCCAGCACAACGAGTTTTTTGTCCAGTTTTCAGAATATGAACTGGTAAAAAATACATTAAATTTATACAGTTTCTTGGCTTTGGATGGTAGTACTGACTATAATGGCAGTTACTTTTTTTTTGTTAATGAATTTATTGTTTGAATAATCTCCTCACAACGAAACCATTAAAATTTTAAATAATTGTAATTATCATGCATCTACTCGAAAACCCGCCATTATTTGATTTTCGTACTTACACCAACGGAAAGACAATTCTATAACTAACATTTTGGTAGAAATATTTTTTTCAAAAGACCAAAATCTGATTTTATAAAGAGTTTATTCTAAAGTTTGAGCGTAAAACAGCGAAAATCCTTACTGTTTCTCTCTTGCTCTTTCTTGCGGTGTGCGATGAGGTAAGAAATACTCAAGGTCATTTGCCCAAGGGGTATGCGCTTCACATTGAAATTATTACTATTTACAGAGATAATCTCTAAAGATAATGATGATGTATCTTCAACTTTTATTCTTGTTTTAAAAAATAAAATCAGCAACCAGCAACAGAAGGACTTGAATAAAATCAATAACATACAAAGATTAAAAATAGCAGAGGGCTCAGAACACTGCCTTGAGGCATCTATCACGTTTTGCCTCCAAGGACTAAGCTTTGATAGGGATTTTTTGGAGCTGCGTTGTATTTAGCTTGTAAAAAGTGTAAATTCTTTAAAGTAGGATTGAATTTAGTAACATTTTTTATATTTTATTAAATAATATTTACTTTTCACGGTAAATACAGTAGACATCACCGAGTCGTAAGATAGTAAGTTTAACAAACAACCATGATAACTTAGAAGAATATATCATGATGATAAAGTTCACTAACACAAAGAAAAGCAGTTACAAATATTGTACCTATCGCTGGAGTGGGAAGTGGTGAAGTATTTCCCTGTCCCGGTGCTGCGATATTACTTCGCAAAAAGCCCGCGTGTATGTCGGGTCGTTATAAAAATGTGGGATCCCGGGAAAAGATCATCCTTAACCGGCTAGTGTTACCATGTATGTAGTATTTGCGGAACAATTTGACATGTATAGATACACAAGCTGTTACTGATACAAGTATTAATATGAAAACCTGCGACTTCATCCGTATAGAATGGTTATCGTAATCAAAGCGGGAATCCGTTTTTTTCTTCAAAATTTTAAAAGTGTAAAGTTGCACAATTATAATTATAGCTTGTTCCTAATTTTAACCATCAGTTTTAAATTATTATTTTATTAATGTTTATCTTAATATATATAAATCTCCTGTCACGATGTTTGTCCGCGATGGACTCCTAAACTACTTAGCCGATTTTAATCAAATTTGGACACCGTGTGTAGATTGATCCAACTTAAAAGATAGGATAGTTTTTATTTCGATTAATGAGCTTTATGTGGCAATATCCGAGCGAAGCCGGAACGGGCCGCTAGTACTCGTATAAAAGATAAAAGGGTAAGTCACTATCGCTTACCATTTTATAAACCCTGGTGTGTTTTATCCCGACTCCGACTCTGACTTCGAAATTTTAACCAAATCTGTTTAGCCGTTCTGAAATTACAGTTGATGTTTGTTCTCTAATTGATCTATGCATTTTCCTGGATAATAAGTAGCCAATGCGCTATTCCAGAGTATAATGTATCAGTGTTCCAAATTTCAACTAGATTCGTTCAGTCATTCCAACGTGATTATCGTACAAACATTGAAACTTTCGAATTTATAATTTGAGCAGGTTATATGTACATTGTCTTTTTTGCTCTTTAATTTAAATATAGATTATTATCGAACCTGAAAAGTTCAGTAGGAACCGGCAAACTTGCCGCTAAGAGCAATAATTTCAGGTAAACGCGTAACTCACGTGTGCTATGGTCGGCTAATCCGACTCGAGTTTCCTAACCTACCTAATTAAATCCTAATTTGTTTAGCTAATTAAATATGTATAGCAACCACGTTAATTTAAATAGCAAAATCTTCCTTACAATTATTGTAGAATGAACATACAAAAATAAGAAGAGATTCTATGAGTCGAACTAAATGGTTTGACTCCAATTCTGGATTAAGTACGCTTAGGCTGTGGAATGCGTTACCTGAGTGGATTTTGCTGATGGATACGATCTAAGTAGATGTTTTCACGTCGAGAGTAGATCTGATTTTTTTTTGAGTAAGCACGCTCCATCGAAGACCGTATCGTCGGTTACCAGTTAGTTAGGTAGTCAAATCAATGTTACCGTTGAAAACAAAACTTATCACAAAAAAATACTTAGGTAACATGTTTTATAAAAATAAACAGCCGTATCTTGGTTGCTTTATAAAGATTCAAACTTAATTTGTATTTTTATTTTCCGCGTTTTAAAGGTTGGACTCAAAGTAAAAGTTGCACATTATCGTGAATATAGATCTCAATTTACTGCACGCGTTTCCGCGTATAACTTGGAAAATATTTTATTTATTAATTTGAATGACAGTCGTCATCATCATTATCCTACACTTATCCCACTTGATGTGGGATACAATATTCCGTGGCTTTATCGTTTTATATGATAACTTGATAATAAAAAACAAATATAGCCACACCAAAACAAAATTCACAGTTTAACCGAGGCAATAGCTACGTTTAGATCAGAGAGTCGAGCTTGAGAATAAATTTGAAGATCGTCTGCATAAAGGTGGTAGGAAGAATTTAGTTGTTGAGAAATAGAGTTAATGAAAATAGCAAAGAGAAGTGGTGATAGCACGCCGCCTTGAGGGACGCCAGCATGTGTACTACACCAAGACGAGAATACATCGTCGAGGCGAATACGTTGCCGGCGTCCAAACAAGTAACTATGAAACCAATTAATTACTGACGGCGATATGTTAATGGAGCGTAGTGTCCCAAGCAAGATATCGAAATCAACGGCATTGAAAGCATTACTGAAGTCTAGCAGGGCTAGAACAGTAAGCCTACCGTCGTCCATACCTTTGCGGATGTCGTCGGTGATCTTAACAAGCGCGGATACAGTGCTGTGCCCAGGACGAAAACCAGATTGGTAGGGATTATGGAGGTCTTGCATGTTGAGAAAGTGATTTAGTTGTGTGTGGACAAGACGCTCAAGGACTTTGGAGAGGAAAGGAAGAATAGATATAGGACGGTATTTAGAAAAGATGTAGGATTAGGTTTTTAGGTAAGGAACAACTTGCGCATCCTTCCAAATTGTAGGAAAAACTTCACTGGAAATGGATTCATTGAAAATTACACACAATACGGGAAGGATAGTGTCAAGGATAGGCACCAGCATGTTGCGACTGATACTATCACCGCCAACAGCATTGGAGGAGATCGACATCACACTCTTCTTAACATCGCCCTCAGTAAATTGATTAAATGCAAAAGGAGAATCAATAGGGGTTGGTAGGGCCGAAAGGAGATTAAGAGTAGACTGTTTTATCGCATCTGAAACAGTAGATGCAGACGAAAAATGTTGGTTTAGAGCATCGAAATCAAGATTGTTTGGAACCGAAATTGAACGAGTTTTACCAACTCCCATAGTCTTGAGAAATTTCAGACTTTGCCTGGATTTTCGTTATGAACAGATTTGTGGACATGTCGGCGTATTGCGTCTCTACACACCTTATTGCAGCGATTTCGGGCCTGAATGTATTTGTCTTTATTGATGTCTGTAGGACGCGATTTATAACGAGATTTGGCTGCTGCCTTCCTATGTATTAAGCTTTTGATTTCGTCAGTGAGCCAAGGGGCAGGTAAGTGCTTGATTTTGATTTTACGTAGTGGAGCATGAACGTCATATAATTGTGTGATGAGCGAATTAAAAATGGCGACTTGATCATCCACCGATTCAGCATTTAAGACGGGGCTCCAATCAATATTTTTGGCGTCATCGACAAGCGCGTCATGGTTCATACTACCAAAATTGCGATGCAAAACGACTTTGGGTTTAGATTTTGGGGGGCGAATTTTGTAGGATAAGAATACTAGATCATGAAATGAAAACTCATCAGCAGTGTACTGACCGTGCGAAGCAACACTATTGGGAAAAGAGACTATCATTAGATCAAGTAAAGATGGGGCGCAATTTGGAAAATGATGAGTGGAGTTGAGAGGAAGAATATGCAGATTAAAAGATTTAATTATAGATTGGAGTGAAGATGAGCGAAGATTTTTCTTATGAAGGCAAGTATTAAAGTCACCCATTAAAATGGTGTGATTGTAAGTGGGTATTAAGTCGTGTAAAAGATTCTCAAATGAAGTAAAATAGTTGACGTTTCTGGAAGGGCTATAATAGACTCCGAGAAGTACTTTGGTGTGTGAGAGAAGTACTTCAATAAGAAGATGCTCACCCGCGTCAGCTGGGGATGGTTGTGGCGACTTACTCAAAACTGAGAAAGGAATGTTTGCTTTAAGGTAAATTGCCACACCCCCGCCAACACGGCCGACGCGATCATTTCTTATGAGTATGAAACCGGGGAGAGAATATGAGGTCGAAGGCAAACAAGGTCGAAGCCAGGTCTCGGAGACTAATATAGCATGGATGTTATCATGATCAAGAGACGCCAACATTTCAGGATAAGAAGACGGAATGCTCTGCGCGTTGATGTGAATGACGTTGAAATTCTTCGGAACATTAACAAAAGTGCTTTCCAGGAAGTCAGACAATGGTTGAAAACTGTTGAAGCTTTGATTGCTGCTCGTGAAACCTGAAGACGCCGATATGAAATCATCATCACTGTTGCAGTCATCATCACTGAACATATTATTTAACATTATAATAACTACACAAATAAAATAAAATTAATTGATAATTATAACTAAGTAAATATAAACTAAATAACAATAAATAAAAATAGTTTAGTTTGTATCTACAATTTTACCACCTGTCAGGTTGTGTGGAAAGGACTCTGCTTATTTCACTTTTCACTACACTCTTCAACTAAATAAGTTATCTAAAATAACACAGAGCAGATAAAACTCACAATTAAAACTTCACTGTTTTACATCATTGAAAGATGATTATTTAAGAAGACAAAAAAGAAAAAAAAAAGATGCAAATTGGCATTATACAAATATGACAGTGACAGTTTACTATTTTGCAATATGTCAATTCATTGTCTTTGTGAAGGTATACAAATAAATAGCTGCAATTATCCTACAGAAAGGTATTACTGTTTTAAAAGTTTTTACAATTCCATTAAAATTCAATTTACAATAGATAGAACTGATGGATAAACACCAAATGTATACTGCACACATAACAAGCAGACGTTTTAAATTGTTAATGCGTAGAAGCTTAAAGAGTGATGTGAAAAACAGTAAAAGTGGACTGTACATAATAGAAAAAACAACAAGCTAGTATCCAAAGAAATAAGAGAAAACAGAGAGCTACTTCAATGGGGCTCTTCGTGCAGCTTTCGCTCCCTTTTTCACCGTCTCAACTTCGGGTTTCTTCAGCTGTATCGAAGTTGGCGCCTCAAGATTTTCAAGTTCAGTCCGGTTACAGATGCTATGGCGCTTACCGTTAGACCCAAGTACAATAACGAAGCCGTCGCGCGTCCAACACTTCCCGACTCCAAAGCGCTCGCGGGCTAACATGAAAGTTTCATGCCTGGGCTTCGTCAGAAACTCTGAAAGAGTAATCCCCGAGTTTTTCAAGGCAGTCTTCGCATACCATATTCGCAGACGCGTCGGCATATCTCGACATTTAAGTAGAATAGGTCTGCATTTGTCCGGACCAGAAGAACGACCCATGCGATGACACCTGTTGACATCGGCACTAGTGAAGTTGGAAATTCTTAGCCGTTCAGAGATCACCTTTATAACTGTGGCCACTGTGTCCTCACTTTTGGATTCTGGGACTCCATGAAATAGCAAAATCTTCCGTCTTGCACGCATCTCCTGCTTGTCTACTTCACTTGCCATAAGGGAAATTTGATTCTGCAAGGACTTTAAAGCTTGTAGAATGAATGAACGGAAGGAAGTAAATTCATCGGCCAAAGATGTTGAAGCTTTGGAAGTTGAAGGCGAGATCTGCAGCTTTCCCTGGAAGTCATCCATTCTTTGCATGAATAAAGCCTGCAGCTTCTCCTGTGACTCCAAAATAGCCTCCATTTAGTGGTAGTTAATGTGTTGTGATGTGGCTTGTAGGTTGTGTTTACAAATACTATTAAAACAGTGGACTCAAAGGAAAAAACACAACCAGACAGGTATTTATACACCAACAATCAATGTAACATTGAAATATTGATTAAAATATAGTAATTTCAATTTTAAAATTAAATTTAAATATGAGCACTTAAAAAAAGGTGTGTTATTGGTAACTACCCGCGTCCAAAAAAAGGCAATATCTTTACAAATAAGGCCCCAATACTCCCAGACACTTTCCGTCGGCCGTTTTGCATAACAGACGCTTTAAAACTTTATTTGGAAGTTTTAAAGATATTGGCTATAACATACGTGAAAATCGGTTATCAGAAAATACGTGAAGTAAGTAAAGTAGCTTCTGGACCCCATATCTCAAAATTGGCCGTCTAAGTAAGTTAGCGGGTAATCATGTGTTCTTAGTACGTAGTAACTCTACTCAATCGTCCACATTTCATCCGACATTCCATCAGAAAATACGTGACGTCTGACGACCTTGGGATCTTACTCTATAACGCCTCAGACGCAGACAGACAGCAGTCGCTCGAACTAGCTAGATGTAGCTTTGAGAGTGAGGCCATGACAAGAATCCAGTTGGGCTGGGGAGCGTTTGGTAAACTTCGTCGAGTCTTCTCGTCACCCATCCCACAAAGTCTCAAAATAAAAGTGTACAACCTGTGCGTCCTAACCGCCATGACCTAAGGTGCTGAAACGTGGACACTTACAGTCAAAATGGTCCGAAAGTTCAAAGTCCCTCAGCGAGCTATGGAGAGAGCTATCGTTGGGGTTTCTCTGAGGGATTGTACTGAACTAAAGTCACCGACATAGCTCTGCGTATTAACAAACTGAAGTGGCAATGGACCGGCCATATCTATCCCTGACCCGACAACCGTTGAGGTAGATGGGTTCTATAGTGGAGAATACCAATTGGTAAACGTAGTACAGGACGCCCTAAGTTCAGATGGACTGACAATATACGAAAGACGGCTGGTGGCCGTTAGAAACGTTAGAAACGAGGGCTGCGTGGCGTATTATTGGAGAGGGCAATGTCCGGCAGTGGATGAACATAGGCTGATTATGATGATGATGATAAAGCCTCTGATGTGCATGTTCCGCTCCGGTGCTTCACCGCCGCTCCAACACTACGCCACTACGTCACCACCATCACTGACCCCGCCCGCCCAACATTAGCGTGTTGGTGACGCGAACCCATAAAATTATCCCCTGCCTACAAATGCATAACGGCTTAAGAAGTTTCCACTTCAAAAAATGTACAATCTACCTAGTGAGTCTCAAAAGACTTGATCCTAGTCCTGCATTTGTCAAACATTTGATGGTCGCCCTGAGAGTGGGGTGAGGGTGGCGCCCCCTGTGATTTATACGTAACATGTCGCGAGGAACCCAGTACCGGTAAACTCGCTTTTTTGTCATTAAATGATTTTTTTATTCTATTCGGGTCACGTATTCCTTTTTCTTGTTTTACATAATAAAAATCTCATATTTTATAATGTACCAGATTACAAACACCATATTCACAATATTAACTATTAAAAATAAATCATATAACAATAAATAATCTCTTTTGTAAGTTTTGTTCCAATCAAGTCATTTTAATACGGTATGGGTTAATATTTTAAAGTTGAAATATTGTAATAAAGTTATTTCATGCTTGTTTTTATTTCTTCCTAGTTTACATACTGTTCTACTGCAGAATAAACACAGTTAGTCCTGCCATCTAGTAACAAACTTTCACACTAAACTACTCCGATTAAATAATGTTATCTCTTTGCCCTATAATTCTACTACTGAGAAAACTCGTTTTGGCTTATTAATTTATTAATTCCTGTGAAAATATTCAGGGTACTGAAACCACAATTAATATGTAGTCATCTTGCATTAAAATTACTTTTGTGTTTATTGCGTCATCTAGCGGCGAGTAGTGTAACTGCAGACAAATCATCTAGTTTACCGTAGTTTGTACAATCACATACAGATGGCGCTAAAATTAATAAGTATTCAAAGCACAATTTTGTACAAGCGTTGGCTTTATTTTACCATCTAGGTATATCGGCGTAAAATTTGTTATTTCTCTTACCTGATAGTTACCTACCTAAAGGTAATTGTACTAAGGGATAAAGCCGCCACTTTTCAATACTCAATTTATTGCTTCATTATGTTAGGTTACAGTAATAAATAAGTATCTAGGTACGTACATTTAGAACAAGATTTAGTCGTAACACAACGTAGGTACCCAAACCGGGCATTTTTAATGTCTATCATATCAATCATATACAATATGTATCATTTATTACTCTCCAGTACCGATATTATGACGTTTTGTGTAATATTTTTTTTATAGATTTAGGCATGAGACTAGACAGATTTACATCTGATGGTAAGCACTTAGCAATATGCCTGCGCAAGCGCCACAGTCCCACACACTCACTTGAACACGAATAGTTTGAATCACTGCTTAGCACACTTCTCCGGCAATTTTGCCTTTCAAGTCGCAACACATTAATTACATCTTGCGGTAGAGTTACCTACTGGCCAAGGTGTGGTATTTCTCCAGGTAATTCTCGAAACAATTCTACCACACCCGAAATACCGAATAACTACAATAAAGACGTTTCTTCGGAATGACACTGAATGAACCATACATTTTTTATGTCACATACATAAAAAAATTTGCAACCTATGCTGAACTTGCACCCTTATTACCTAATCATAGATTCCGCAACCTACAGGTAGCATATAAACTACTGCGGTTCCATTGTCGCGTACTTTTCTTGCTGGTACAAGGACAGAATCCTGGACGACCAAAACAACATCCAACATCCACCTAGACTAGGGTTATGACATGTACCTAATCCTGCTCAGTTATTTTTAGTAAATCGTCGCGATTAAAATGCCTGAATTCTTTAAATTTAATTAAGTTACTAATTTTAAAATCAATTGTGTTTGCTGTTGTTATTGCAAGCACTTCTCCGGTAAATCCTACTAATAGTTAACACGAAAGTTTTGTTATTTGTTGCTCAATCAAGTTAAAACACTAAACGGATTGGGTAAATTAGGGACCCCGAGAGTTTATACTTTGGAACAACCATATAGGCTACTATGCAAAAACAAATACAGTGAAAAACACACCTGTATTTTTGGTAGATAGGTAAGTTGGTAGGTAAGTAGGTAGATAAGTAGGTAGGTTAGTAGGTAGGTAAATAGGTAGATAAGTAGGTAGGTAAATAGGTAGGTAAGTAGGTAGGTAAGTAGGTAGGTAAGTAGGTAGGTAAGTAGGTAGGTAAGTAGGTAGGTAAGTATGTAGGTAAGTAGGTAGGTAAGTAGGTAGGTAAGTAGGTAGGTAAGTTGGTAGGTAAGTAAGTAAGTAAGTAGGTAAGTAGGTAGGTAAGGTAAGCCGCTATACCGGCAGACAGTTCCACATAAAAGTTATCTATGCAAAAGAACATAGGTTGAGGAAGAAAACATTTTTTTATTGATTATGTCGGACTCTAATTGATCAGGCTCATTAATGGGACACCTGTTTAGGCTCACACGAGTTTTGATCACAAAACTGTAACTAATTCGGGTGTTATATTATAAAAGATAATATTAAACCTTTGCAACAAAAATCATAATTGACGTCGTCGTAACCGAAACGGGGTCATTTATGCAAAGTTTTGCATTTATTTGACTAAAATTAAAAAAAATCGAAGATAAGATGTGGGTTTTATTATTATGAAGGTATAAGCTAGTAATATTCGGACTCAACCGATACATTAACCTTTAAAGGTCACTCATAATAAGTTTTTTAACTTAAATGA
Source organism: Ectropis grisescens (assembly GCA_017562165.1). Lineage (NCBI taxonomy): Eukaryota > Metazoa > Arthropoda > Insecta > Lepidoptera > Geometridae > Ectropis > Ectropis grisescens. The sequence goes on along the minus strand of CM029775.1, from coordinate 16,464,677 downwards.
TCGTAATAACAAAACCAATTTTATCCAACAGGAATAGCATCACCTGATAAATCGTAGTGATTTAGTGGCAAAGGCGTGCCATTTCAAAATAGTGTTGTCGTAGGTTTGAAACCTCGGAGCATTTTTTCAAATGCAAAATTGCCTAGCTACTAGTTTGTCATCAACAATAGTTAACAAGGGAACATCGTGAGGAAACCGGCACGTTCCTAGAATCTCGAGGATATGCGTGCTACCGTCCATATCCACGCTAAAATATCTCTGACTACCTAACCGAGTTTCGAGTTAAAAACACCGAACGAAACACCGGGACTATGTAAAAAAATTCTACCATATGAAAACCAAACAACTTATGAAAAACTTAAAAATATGGAAATATTGAGCTAACTGAGTACTTCATAATAACTATTATAGTCACATTTGTTAATGGTAGTTAAAGACGTTTATGTGTTGCTGTCGTGCCCATGGGTAGTTACTAAACAACGTTTCTCATATTTTTAAATCAAAAACTACAGCTTTTAAGAAAATATGTACTTATGATCGAGAATTGTTTATAGTATTGGTGATGGTGGACAATTCACACACCATCTAACCCCAAACTAAGCAAAGCTTTGTGCTATGGCGGCCAGATAGCTGATATAATATTTATTTAGTTGTAAATACATACTTATTATACATAGAAATACCCGAAACAGTATGATGGCATTCATAAATCAATTTAGGTAAAATGGCACTTCAAGACGCCTTTGATCGCCTTTGACGCCTATAGCTTATGAACGGCAGCGTGCGGATTGTGGTCTTCCTTCTTTGCTTAGGAGAAAAGGCCCCGAGTCACCTATGTGGGAACATGAAGTAGGCTAATGCTATGCAGTATAGTCAACACACCTGTAGGACCTAAGCCGATAAAGCTATGCTATCTATCACATGTTTTTAAACAAATTGTACTACGAGAACAACCCTGAAATTTCGTTATGACAAAGTCAAAGTTCTTTATTGATAAACTAGCGGCCCGCCCCGGCTTCGCACGGGTACATACACACACACATACACCCTTTTTTTTTGTATCGGGTTTCAAAAAAAAAGTAAAATTATAAAGGAAGTTTGAATTTTTTTTTATGAATTTTTCGATCCCTAATAATTCGAAGGTTTGGCCCTGGGACTTGTTAATAGTTAACGCGAAAGATGATTTCACCGGAAACTGAAGCCGTTTAAAAGGGATTGGCAGATCAGTTGGAATCATCGGTATCCTCGGTATATGAGCTAGTTGACCAGCTGCTGGGCCAGTGACAAAATTTTGTTCAGCAAGCCGCTGCGAACGCTCGATACTTGACTCTAGCACGCGATTGCGACGCGTATTCTCTCCGACTTGCAAGGCGAATTTCAGTTTCTGATGAAGATTCTTCATTACGCCGTATTTTTATTGCCCTCGCCTGGGAACTATGTTTAGAAAGTTGAGATCTTGATCTTTTTGGCATTTTTGGGCATTATAAAATGAAAAATAGAAGGAAATAAATAATTAAACAGGCTTTTACTAAATTTTGCTTATTGAACTATATGAAGTACTAAGCTGTTTGAATAATTAAAATATAATATTTATTATCAGGTAAGTAGTAGGTACTTATTGAAAGAAATATGGGCTTAGAAAACTACCTTTTACTAAATTGTTGCTGAAATTTTGAACAGGAATACCCATAAAATACTACTATAAGCAGTTTGAATAGTTACATTAAAATATAATATTTATTATCATATACTTATTTACCTACGGAACGAATTCAAAAATTTTTCAAGCTAAAATCATACGATCACGCACACGACCTAATTCAAAAATTATAAAAGTTATTAAAGCCGTCTTGAATATAAAGTAATTTATTTTGATAAGGATTAATACCAAGGTACAAATGAAGAGCCTTTTCAAGAGGCGGCATATATAAATTAATATTTTAGAATAAAAACTGCTTACTGTGACACAGTAACTATAATATTTAGACATAATTATGCTGTCGCGACACTTTTGTAGATAATGATGAGTTCTGCAAAGTTGTAGTAAATGATTTTGTTCTATCACCAATAGTTTTCGTAGCGCACGCGACGTAAGGAATTTTCAGGTCTTTTTTTACACCTTATGTTACATTATTGGAGTTTTAGTAAGGATCCCTATTTTTTTTAAATATAATATAGCCTATGTTACTCGGGGATAATGTAGCTTTCCAAAGGTGAAAGAATTTTTGAAATCGGTCCAGTAGTTTCGGAGCCTATTCATTACAAATAAACAAACAAACAAATCTTTCCTCTTTATAATATTAGTATAGATGTAGTGTAAATGAAAAACAAAAGAAAGAGCATACAATTTTTGTACGTTTTCAAAGTTTAAAAGTAAATACCTCTAATTAACGAACTTTTTCCACCCAAAACATTTATATACCTAACGTTCCAACCAATATATGAGCGCTAATCCCATACTATGTGAACTATTAATAAAACTATTATTAACCTTTTTATAAAAAAATTTAGACCAACCTCAACATAACAAACCTCAGTTGAACAAATTACTTAACATAACGAATATTTACTTGCCCCCTTCCCAACTGTTATATCGAGACTGCACTGTATAGCCGAAATAAAAACTGAAAATAATGTATATTTTCTTTGTAATATATACTTTGCTGCCTATAGTATAGTAGCAGTTATCGACATAAATCAGTGGATGTGCCCTCCCAAACTTCAGGCGCACGGAATTATGTTATCGTTGGGCAGAGCGAGCTCACTCTTTACAATTTAGTCGGTTATAGGAAGCGGTGAGTGATGGACGTTTTTGCCTACTCGTATCACTATTCGTTGTTAACAACCAAAATAAGTAGAACCACAGCATACCTACACAATACACAGTACACACAGACGAAGTTTGTTAACAATTTTAAGTTTCTCAGGGCACGTCTTTTGATTTTTATCAATGGTCGCAGTATGATACTGGACCTGGAATTAAAATTCAAAAAATAAAGTGTGTTACCTGAAACTTAGTACAGAACGTAGTAAGTACCTACATATCGCACGCTACAAGCAAAATGGCATTATTTAAAAAACGAACTAATTTTAAGAGAAGCGTAGGTACTATAATGAAAATTTTAAAATATAATTTGCGTAACTACAGGTTCTACAATGTTTTAATTTAAACCAAAATTGCAATACTCTTTATTCTTCTTCATGTTCAACAAGTTTGATCAATGTAAGTACATTTGATGATAGTTCATGTTTTATTAGTAATTGTATGCGACTGGTTGAAAGTTATACTGTTTTAAGCAGTTTGAACTTCACTACTACTACTCTTCAGCCTTTAAAAATGAAATTGTCGATAAAGTATTATTTTCAAATAATACTTAAAAAATTTAGTCATTGTACCGACAAAAGGGAACGAAGTTGATATAATACGAGTACCAAATAGAAGTACCGAAATTTATAAGGAACTAGTTATAACACATATATTATACTACATACAAAGAAGCAACCAAATCTGCAGCAACTAAATAAACTCAGGTGTGACTATTTTGATCTTTTCAAAAAGGTGGGATTTAACTATTATAAAGAAAGTTGTTGTCATAATATCTCAAAACTACTATGCCTAATAAAACACCATTGTCTTACTAGTTTATATGTAAGAAAATACAGTTTTCAAAAATAAATTAAAAAATGCCCATTTTGGACCCAATACCCTTTTGTTTGTGACGTGCGATATTGTGAGAAACAGTGTCTTTCATAAATAAATATTCATGTAAGTAAATTTTAGCACCAATACGAATTACGTTTACCTATGTAAAATTATGCTAAAAGCATGACGGTAAACTCTTAGCTACTTATTTAATTGGATAACAAGACACTCACGTATACGGTCGGTCAATCCGAATCGAGTTTCGGCCGCGTCCGGCGGCCTTTTTCAAGGAGAGTGCACGCGCGCGATGGCTGCCCGTTTGGCACTGACCTTACCTACTTGCTGTTACAGCAGGTACCTAAGAGCAAACAGTTCTTTGATTAATCTCATATCAATATCAATCTTACAAATTGTTTGCCAAATTGTGTCATATAACCTGTTCCCGGCGCAAAAAAGCCCAAAAAATCAGGCAGCATTATTCCGCCCAGTAGGTGATCGTCATCTCCATTAGAAACGTACTTGATTGCGAGTCTGCTCCAATATTGTAAATTTTGCAACCAATTCTAAGCCTGCTTCCAAAATACGAGGATGAAAACGCTGTGGCGTGGACTGATAAAGAATTACGAGGTAGCACTCACCATCTCCCTGGATATCTAGATGGTGTCTGACAGGATCTGGTACGATGACCTTATCAATGATCAAAGTTTAGTAAGCAGGGGTTTCGACGGCGAAAAATCGATTTGAATCGGTTTCATTTATAGGAAACTTCGTTTTATCCGTATTCATCATCTGGGTCAGTCCGTCATCTGGGTACTGGTAATTAATTGATGGTTGCTTATCGTGTGTAAAGGCTATCAACGCCGGAGTTATTATGAGTAGATCGTCTTTTTGACCCTTTGATTGGCATATTTTAACAACCTGCTCGAACCCGGTGTCTTTGGGTATGCAAACAATAGCAGCAATTAAATATCTAGTGCATGACACAGCCCCGGATCTAGGGGGAGGCAAGCCTCAGGGGGCGCCATTGAGCTACTCATCATGTATTGAAATACATAGTCATCGTCGTAATATACGATCCATTATTATCTCATTCATTATGAATTCTTCCTTCTTCCTCAGAAGTCAGAGGGACATAACCCGTATGTCCCTCCTGCGCATGGTAGTCATGATTAGATACACCGATGAACCCTAGATTCCTAAAACTACAAATTCAAATAATAATCTTTAAAAACAAACATTAATAATTTTATCCAGATTTCGTCACCAAAACGCTATCAAGATAATATGGCTCGATAAAAATACTTGTAAAATTTGTCAAAAAAAACTTCCATTTCGACGTTCCAGACATTGTAATGAAGATCGTTCAGTTGTTGTTAGAGATAAGAGAGTAATTAAAATAATGTACAATCAGAACATACGTCAAAATTCTTAAGTTTTTTGATAACTTTTTTATTTCTAGTTATTTTGCACTACGCACATGCTAAAAATGCTGCCTATAAAATGTCTCAGACTCAGATTGACTGCCAACTACCTACTTCGTATTAATCTTGGTTGGGTTACACAAGTTTATTCATTGCTGTGTTGTTCTGTTTCGGTGCAGTTAGTTGTTGTTTTACTTACTCACAACACAATACTTTCGACTACAATAATACAATCGACTAGATACATGTGGCTGGCCTGGTGGCTTAGTTGGTATTAAGTCTGCCTGCGAAGCCGTGGGTCGTGGGTTCGATCCCCACCCAGTGCAAATGTTTGTGTGTTGAATTCAAATATTTGTACTGTGCCTGGGTGTTTTCTAAGTATAACAAGTATGTATTTAAAAATATATAAGTATTATATCAGCTACCTGGCTTCCATATTACAAGCTTTGCTTAGTTTGAGGCATTATTACGGCTGCTATTGTCAAATACTATTGCAGGCTTATTTTAGCAATTAAGACGTACAATTCACTTAATAACGATGTCTCAAAATCAAACATGTACTTAGTACAATAGTTTATTAGGTTCCAACATTAAATACTGCTATTAATTGCAATAATGTGGTCAGGTTTCTAGGCTCGTTTACATCTAGTAATGAGCTAGAACATCCGGATCGCGTCTAGACAATAGACATGAATTTAGTGTTATGGCAGTCAGTTTAGAAGTTCGATATGTTTTTTATAGTGCATAGGTCCGCGTTTGACAACCAATTCGCCTGATGGGAAGTGACGTAGTGGTCGAAGATGATCTAGAAAACACATATTCACTCTGACTTTTTTTTTAAATAAAATCACTGTCAAATATGAAAACAACATGATGGCACGTTTTGAATTGAAGTGGCTTAAGTAACAAAATTATCGAAACTAGTTTCATTCAGCGAATGGTCAGAAACCATTTCTTTTTTCATTCATAAACATCGGTTTCTTTTGTTATATAACGGGTAAAACATACGAAATTATTATAAAGTTATTTAAACAAACAATAAAAAAATGCACAAATAAGTAGGTATTCAAATATTTTTTTTGCGTTTATCATAAAACAAGATTTATTTGTATATTTTAAATTACACATTTACTTATTTTACTTATAAAAGACTCAGGCACAGTTCAAGTATTTGTATTCATCATACAAATATTTGCATTGGGTGGGGATCGAAGTCACGACCCACACACGGCTTCGTGGGCAGACTTACCACCAACTAAGCCACCAGGCCAGTCAAAACGCCACTAAACCACGTGCAATGTTGCTTTTAACTGTCAGTACGTGGAGACTTCACTTTACTCGCCTATCTAGGTCTAGATCGACACATTCACCATTTGTAGTACAGGAGCTTACAAGCAAATTTAATTTTTTCAATACACATTTTTGGATTAAAATACTTGGAGGTGGAAATACTGTCAGCTGTTTTGGCGTTGACAATGACAACTGTTGTTGTTAAAAATATTGAAAGTCTCACTAATTAATCAACGTTTTAAACACAGTTGAAGCTTACTGATCTAAACCGCCGTCATTATTTAACCTAAAGGTACAAGTGACTTTTTTTGACTGCCCTAGTGGCTTAGTTGGTAGTAGCTCTACCTGCGAAGCCGAGGGTCGTGGGTTCGATCCCCACCCAGTGCAAATATCTGTGTGATGAATTCAAATGTTTGCACTGTGTCTGGGTGTTTCTATGTATAATAAGTATGTATTTAAAACTATATAAGTATTATATCAGCTATCTGGCTGCCATCACACAAGCTTTGCTTAGTTTGGGGTCAGATGGTGTTGTGTGTGAATTGTCCACCAATATTTATTTATTTATTTAAGTTCGCGCTGAGACCGCGACAGGAGACCGCGACCGGAGACCGCGACAGGCACTTGACACTATAGATTTGTATGGGCGCTAGTTCGTGCCTAGACCGCGACAGGAGACCGAGACACGTGTCGCGAGACATGTGTCGCGGTCTCGGTGCGAACTGGCGCTCATACAATTCTATAGAGTTAAGTGCCTGTTGCGGTCTCCGGTCTCGGTCTCCTGTCGCGGTCTCGCGTCGCGGTCTCAGCGCGAACTTGTACCTTAAGCGTTTAGGAAAAGGCTTAGCAGAGACAGTAAAGATTTTATGTACGAAGAACAAATCTAATCAAATAATTATATTCTTTACTATGTTATTGGTAGTCAGCCTGGATCCTTTTAAGGAGATGTTGAATATATTAAATATGTCAACTTTTGTTTTATAGTTTATAAAAATTCGTATAATCTTACCATACAAAATAAATAAAGTGTATTAGACCGGGCAGGTCTAAAAAGCATCAAACTCCTCGTAATAATTGGTAACAAGAGCGCGCGCGCAGTTTAACGTTCGATAAATGATGTGCCGAAGTGAATAAACACTAAGCAACCGCTAAACAGTGCTAGAGAGGACAACAAACACTATTGTATTGGAAATGTATTGACTTTTAACAAAAGTTATTTGTTTAAATATACAGAACATGCCCATTAAAACGGATGCAGGCTAATTACCGGTAACCCTGTATAGCTATCTGGATGGTATCTTTCCAAACTATTCATGGTGTTTAAAACCACAATGCAGCATCAATGTTAACCACTACATAGATGTGCCCTAAGCACCTTGAAGTTGGTTATATTACGTCTGTGTGTGTAGCGTAAGTGGTTTACATACGACCAACCTACTTGACCTCTAGAATTGCTAGCGGCGAAGTATGCTGTGATTCTACTTATTTTGGTAGTTGACAACGTATAGTGCTAGGTAAAAAAATCCGGCGTTCGCCGCTTTCTACAACCGACTAAAAGGGAAAGAGTGAGCCCACTCTTCCCAACGATGACATAATTCCGTGCGCCTGAAGTTTGGTCTACTACAGCCAATGGTTTAAATCAATGCAATGCAGTAATTCAGTTTTTTAGATTACCACACACCATATTTTAAATACTTGTAAGTTAAATGACCTTAAACGCCGCCTAACATTACATTCTATAACATAGCGTTTCAGTTTCCCATTCACAAAAACAAAGTACAACGGCCTCGTACGTTTGTAACTACGTTTAACGGTAACCTCTTAGCCTATTTCATTGCTGTTTGAGCACATTGACTGCAAGTCCGGAACCGCCGGCATCAAACACCAAAGTCGGTTTCGCGCATCGATCAAGCGCGCACGCATTGTCTACTAAAAATAACTTAAAAAATTCTGAAAACGGAAAAACACGTTGTGGAAATTAGAAATTAGTGTTTCGAGGTTTAGGAGAATTGAAACAGCGAGAAAGTAGACAAGGGTAAGTTAGATTTGGTTCAAACTCGAGCGATTATCGAGAAAAGACAATTATTTTGAACAATTGAAATGTTTCACTTTCTCACATTTTTTAATGTTATTCATGTAGGTCCATGAATAATATTTACCGTAAAAGTTTTTATCACGGTGGTAAATAGGTCGGATATTAAATTTTGCGTACCTACTTGTTTACGTGCCTCTAAATCTGGGGTATCGTGGCATTCGTAACGAAACGATTTTTGAGACATAGTCATTAATATTATAAAGGCCATATAAACGACACTAATGACATTACACTACTATTGAATACTTGCATTAAGCACATTATCCACGAAACGATAGTATTTTGTTATTATTATTTGTCCCGAACTTGTAATATCAGTTATTGTTATTTTATAATCTTTAAGTAATTTAAATTTAAAACATTTATCTCCATGCAAAATTGTTTAAAGGTTAAACGATAATCACTCGTTGTTGGCGAGACAAAATCCACTATTTAATAAAAAAAAAAAAAATTTTTAGCAATACATTTATTCGGGCCATTAATTAAAAAAAACATTTGCCAACATCAAATAATACTGTTTCAAAGACTCTGTGTACATAAGTAATACAATAAATACTTAACGTAGCATGCAGTATACAGCTGAAAAGTGCTTTGTTAATTAGGTACACTTACATATGTAGCTGTAAAAAGGCTTTGCTAGTTTGCTTAAAGTATAATTAATACAATAAGTAAAAATATTTACAATATTTTTTATTAATTAACACTAATTTCGACATATTATATCTCCATACATTTGTCATAAATTTAATCATCTAAATACACAGTGTAACGAACTTACAATTCATAAACAAAGATTTAACGAAAAAATAGAACTGTGGCGAATTTACACATACTTGTTTTTGTGGCGAATTAACTTTGTGGCGAATCCACAATAACTCTATAACGCAACAACAACAGTAACTAAATATAGTATGTTTTGCTAATTGTTTTTTTTTTTATTTCAATCATGAAACCATTTCATGTGGGAGGAAACGAAAGCTAGGTACTTTTGTTTCTAGATGTCTAGATTTTCAACATACAGTGTTATTCAATTTTAAAATAATACATGTGGTTATTGTGAAATCCATACTACTTAATATATATTAAAAAGCTTAAAAGGATGATTAATCTACATATTGAAGTTATGTAGATATATATACCTACCTACCTATTGTTGAAAGAATTTGAAATTGAATCGATGAAGAGTTTAAATTTGTGTATTAAGTTTGGGTGTTGGTTGCTAAATTACGTCGGAACTCCAAAACGAATCTCGTTTAATTTTGGAATACAGCTAAATTTAAGTCTGGAATAACACGTAGGCTACATGTATAACTGCGCGGCACTGTTAAGTAGTTTATTACAAATAAAAGTACATAAATATTAAATTCAAACTTTTCTTTATATGTAATATAAGTATAGAAAAATATGCTTACATCTGGTTTTATCTTCCAAAGTAACATATGTAGGGTACCTATTTATTATAAACAACTTGTATAGTTTTGCCCCGAATATAGCTATTTTTAACCGTATAAAATATAAAGGACTTGACCAACACCTCGTCTAATGATCTGATGCGGTCCAAAATGGAGCGTGCTTATCTAGGAGAAACCGATTCACGCTTCGATTATTTTTCAGAAAGTTATAATATACCCGTATTATCGTCGTTTGTGATAATTATCACATAAATAATCTAGTGTACAAATATTAAATATCACAGAATATAATCTCGGGTATAGTAAAGCTGTGCCCTAAATTTCATATACATGACGATATATAGATTTCGTAGAATCAATCTATGCAAAACATGTTTATTATTCTGGTGTCAATTTTTTTTTTTTTTGTTTTGTTTACGCTAAAACTGTTTTGCCACTTTTAATGTTTTGTGTGTATTTGGTAGATTTAAAGAATGTTTTACTTTTAATCATGATTTTGGTATTTTTGAAATGGAAACATCTTTAGGTGCGTGGGGATTTTTTTTGAAATGGGAAACATTTTAATTGATGTCGCATCATTGTTACCGTGAACGTTGTGTGAAAATATGAATTCCATAAATTGTGTATGTACGAAATAATGAGCGACCAAACTAAAAAAATCTAATTAGTCCGTCAGTTATATTGCTAAAAAATATTGTACACTAGCGACCCGCCCTGGCTTCGCACGGGTACAATGCTGATAATAAATATTTGTACTAATAAAATGGTTATTGTGGGCTATTCCTAAGAGATAGACAAATACTATTATGAACTTTTTTTGTAGACCCTTTGAAGGGTTACAATATTGCACTATTTGTTAAATCTCGTAGGGTTAAGCCTGCGTTTGCAATGTAAGCGGAAAAAAAATATTTAAAATAAATAAATAATAAAGTAATAAATATTGGTGGACAATTCACATACAAACACCATCTGACCCCAAACTAAGCAATGTTTGTAATATGGCAGCCAGATAGTTGATAGAATACTTATATAGTTCTAAATACATACTTATTATACATAGAAACACCCAGACACAGTGCAAACATTTGAATTCATCACACAAATATTTGCACTGGGTGGGAATCGAACCCACGACATTTACGACATCTCATCAGAAACCTCAAAAATTACAATATTTCTCCACTATTTTATGCACGTATTATTTAAACCTTCCTCTGCAATTACTATCTAATAAAAAAACCGCATAAAATCCGTTGCGTAGTTTTAAAGACTTAAGCATACCATAGTGATATAGGGACAGAGAAAACGACTTTGTTTTATACTATGTAGTGATGATATGTTTTTTCTTTTGTATCACGAGCAAAAAATTACGAAGGTAGTGTTTAGAAGTTTACAGTGACGTCACTAAACTTGATGACTCGATTTTAAATAAGTAATTTGATAAAACAAAAAACACGTGTCCCTTTTCCATGATCTAGCTAATGGATTAATTACTCGTATACTGGTTTATTTTTTACCAAGTCTACATGCCTATTGTGCTTCGTGTTAGTTTTACCACATTCGACGGAGTATATATATATATATTTTAAATAAAGAGTGATGAGACCAGCAGGACATGTCCCTGATGGTAAGCAACATCCTTGCCACATAATAGCACAATGACACGCAGATATTGGAACATGAAGAGTCCAAATCATTACCTAGCACTACACTGCGCTTGTCACCCAGAGATCTAAGGTGTCATATCTCCAAGCCCTGTAATTTCACTGGAAACATTGTGTGTGAAACAAACCGACTATAAAATAATAGCCATTTTATCTCATGATTTCGTGCGCATTCACTTAGACACGATTACATTTACTACAGTAAAAGATAACTTATCTATGGACGCCGGAAATAAATTAAAACAACCAGACCAAATTACATCTAACTACCTCCAACCGTTACACGTAAAATAATAACATACACGAATTTATTACATTCGTTCACCGTATTACTACGATTGAAGCCATATCGTGGTCATCTACATAAATACATACACACACTCCTACATACAAATTCGGTAATTTCTCGCACACAAACACGACGCGACGCGTCAACCAATTTTTCATTTTGATTATAGGTACAATGACCCAGTTCAATAATAATTTTTAGTCCACTGAAAAGTTACATTTAGAGTTGGCTTTTTCAGAGGACACAATTGAATTTTTATGATGTATCTAAGAAACATAAAAAAGTAAATTGTGATTTGATGACACTTTTTTTTAATTTCATTTAAGGTAGGTACTACTGTAAACAATAAATCGAATAATGTTGTAGAAAATATAATTTGAAATTTAATTTGTACACATCCGAGACATTAAAAAATAAAATCCCGTCATTATTGAGATTTAACATCTCAGATATCTGGGTGACGAGCGCAGTGCAGTGCTAGGTAATGATTTGGACTTTTCATGTTCCAATAGCTGCGTGTCACTGTGTTATTATGCGGTAGGCATGTTGCTTATTTAAAAAAAAACAGTTTATAATCTTAGTATGAAAACTAACGTGGTTATTACCCATTTTAAATAAATACACGGGTAACTCACGTTTAATGTAGTCAGTCCAGTCCGACTCAAGTTTATAATCTAACCGTATATACGTGATTGAGCAACATAAATTCAAACATCCAAAATTTTGACATTTATAATTTTAGTGGGATCTATTGTGTTTACAAGGATGATAAACGTAAGAAACCAATGTTTATTCGGATCTACAGGTACTGATATTACAAAGCTGAAGATTTTATTCGTTTGAATACACTTATCTCAGAAACTTACAGGCCTGATTTCAAAAATTCGCACATCGTTGGATATGTACATGATGCTCAGTGATATAGGCTATATATTATGTTATAAGTACTACGGACGAAGCCCGAGTGGACGGCTAGTTGAATTAAAAATCTGTAAAATTAAACTATTGAATCTTCCCATAATCTTAATAATAATCTTGAGCCGTCAATTGCCGAAACGTAGAAAGTCAAAGTAACAACTATATCGTCATTGTTTGCTACATCCGCTGATTTCACTTTCGGTTGCGATCGGAGTTTCAATGAAAATTCGCGCTCCGCTGCCTGATAGCCGGAAACAAGATATTAGGTAACTTGAGAACATATTTTACAATATTTTGCCAATATTTTCAATGAAAATTGTTGCGAATTTTTGGTATCCCACTTCCTACTATAATAATCGTCAAAGTTTAGACGTTTGTTGCTCAACCACGTCGGAACGGTTTAACGGATCAGGTTGAAATTTGGAATACAGTTAGATTATAATCTGGAATAGCGCATACTTTTTACTGCGAGAAAATAACGGAAACTCGGATTTAGTGGGCAAAACCACAGAGCGTTAGCGCTCACATTATAGATGCGAAAGTTTGTACACTCCGCGAGGCATAAGCTGAGCTTTGCATTTGTGTGAGTGTACATGGATAGTGTAGGTGTGACAACCGGCCTTAGGCGCGGCGCCATTCTGTCTAGCCGCGCTCCTGCCTGATTGGTGATCACTCACACTAATGCAAAGCTCAGCCTATCCCTCGCGGACAAAATTTCAAGCTCCTGCCTGATTGGTGATCACTCACACTAATGCAAAGCTCAGCTTATACCTCGCGGAGTGAAAGTTTGTTGCTCCATAACGTCGCAACGGCTTAACAGATCGGGTTGAAATTTATAACACAGTAAAATTACTGATATATACTGGCTTAGAGATATAACATCTTAGATCTCTGGGTGACGAGCGCAATGCAGTGTTAGGTAATGATTTTGACGTTTCATGTACCAATAGCTGTAGTAACTGTGCTGTTATGTGGCAGGCATATTGCTTACCATCAGGCACATGTCTTGCTCGTCCCGTCACTATTAAAAAAATCACAAAAGTAATAAAGATGAATCCTGTAATCCTGAATAACTAAGTATTAAAAAAGTTATAGAGACAAGTAAATGCACCTTCTAATAACTTAAACCAGTTATAAGAACTTGATTACTTTATACTACACAGTAATAATATTGATTATTTAGATATCTACGATTTCTCATAAAACACGAACTGACCCACAACTAAGCAGAGCTTAGTTGTTATAATCTATACTAATATTATAAAGTTGAAGAGTTTGTTTGTTTGAACGCTAGGATCTCAGGAAGTACTGGTCCGAATTTAAAGATTATTTTTCTATTGGATAGTCCATTTATCGAGGAAGGCTATAGAACATTACGCTACTATTAATAGAAGCGGAGCATGAATCAAGAATGTAACAAAATCGGGAAAAAATATTCCTTTTTGAGAGTCTTCGTACGTTTCGTGCTGTGACATGACACATTGACAGCATGTGTCTAAGATTGCGTCATTGAATATAAACCTTTGCCACAGATTACATACCTCACCTTTGCTCACAAATTAAACAACTCCCTTAGCTAGTCAACTTTTTTTTCTAAATCTGAGTTAGTACGACCAATTTCCGACAGGTGGCGTAGCAGGTAGCTGAAGAGGTGTTTTGTTTGAAAGCGATATTCCCAGGAATGAATGAACTGATTTTAGTCATTCTTTTGCCGTTGGATATGTACGGGATCCTGATGAGTGCTATATAATGTACCACGGGCGAAGCCGGGGCGGACATCTAGTACTTATATAATCGGAAATACAAACTTATAATAGGTACAATATAGAAACACCCGAACGAATGTTTGTATTCATCACACAAACATTTGCCCTGGTTGGGCTTACCCACGACCTCCGGCTTCGTGGATACGTGGGTTACCAACTAACTGACCCACGAGTTATGATTCAAAATTTCAAATCATTTATTCAAACCCTAATCATGCCAAAATAGCTTGGGTTGATGACGAAGATGAACAATTAGAACACTTAAACTAATTTGTTTTTTTGTTGTTATGTTGTAAATTAAATTGATGAAAAAAACTTAAATAATAGACAATGAAATACAATAGTAAATTTAATTAATGATGTGAAATAAAATGTGAATTAATGGTGATTACAAGATTAGGCATTTTGTTCATAGTGTGGTACCATAAAATATGCTGTTATTATCAATGTATTCGTACCTACACATGTTTTTAACTGTCCCTAATTGAAAGAAAAAATGTAAAATACATCGAAATAAAGGTTTTTAATTAAAAGTGTTGTTTATGGATTGTTTAAAAAATCGATGATTATTATTTATTCCAGTAGGTACTCGGTTTCATTTTCATAGATAAACTCTTTATTGAACTCATGGACGTATGAAAAACATGCGTCTATTACTTATGTCTGTCTGTATTAAAAATAATTAAACATCCTCCTCGTCGTTAAAGCCGATCTCTTCCAGGCTACGATTTCCCAAATATACGTTATTCCGTGGAGGTATTGCATTAACGCACACCTATCCACTGCCATGGGAGGCGGTCGGACTATGTCGACGTCAACACCGCTGTCAATTGGTAAAAGGCAAGTAAAAGGATAGTAAAACATTATCTGACGTTAAAAAAAGGAGGAGATTATTATGAACTTGATATTTTTAATATTTACATACACCTATGTAAATTAACTATAACTGTTAATACGTTTCGAAACTTGGCCCTACTGTTATAACGTCTCAAATGAATGCGAATTCATGTATATAAGTACCATTTTTTGTGTCGATAATTATTTAGTTCGCGACATTTAACCGTAGCCGAAGATGCACAAAATTCAAGTAGGTGTTCATACGGAACTGAATTCCTTAATTTTTTTAAATATGATCATAAAATATTAATTTCATTTTAATACTTGTAGTTTAATGTCCTTGGACGCGTCTTTACATTCTTTGTGTCTGAGTATTATGATTATTTAGCTCTTTTCGAAGACTCGTTTGTAACTAGTATTCGCCCACGACTTTGTCTGCGTGTAATTTGGAAAGCGCACGTAATTAACGCGTTAATGTGATATTTCAGATTATAATCTATTTGAGTTTCAAAGAGTTTGGGTTTAGTTTAACAACTAAAACCCAAACTCTCAAGGTTTTAGAATTTGTAAGATCAATAGGATAGTACAATATGTACCAATGTACGAGTAGGTACCTATAGTACGTAGATATACCTATATTTCTTATTCGATTGCGTACATACAAAATGACGATACGATGCTAGCGAGAAATATATGAAATATGTGGTCGTCCTATTTTTCAAAAAGGGCGACAAAACCCTTTTGAAGAATTATCGCCCCATATCGCTCCTGAGCTATGTCTATAAGTTGTTTTCGAGAGTTATCACGAACCGTCTCGCCCGAAGACTCGACGAGTTTTAGCCACCGGAACAGGCTGGGTTTCGAAGTGGTTATAGCACCATAGACCACATCCATACGGTGCGGCAGATTGTACAGAAGACAAAGGAGTACAATCGCCCCCTTTGTTTAGCGTTTGTGGACTATGAAAAGGCGTTTGACTCCGTCGAGATCTGGGCTGTTTTGGAGTCTTTGCAGCGATGCCAAGTTGACTGGCAATCCATCGAGGTGATGAGATGTATATATGAAGCCGCCACGATGACGGTCCAAGTTCAAAACCAGCAGACGAAACATATCCCTCTCCATCGAGGCGTGAGACAAGGGGGTGTAATCTCCCCGAAATTGTTCTCAAATGCACTAGAGGGGATGTTTAAGATGCTGGATTGGGCTGGACGTGGTATCAACATCAATGGCGAGTGCATCTCTCACCTAAGATTTGCAGACGATATCGTCATGATGGCTGAATCGCTGGAAGACTTGCAATGGATGCTGGACAGCTTGGCCAACTTTTTTCAACGCATCGGTCTTCGGATGAACTTGAGCAAAACCAAAGTCATGTGCAACGAGTTCGTTGCTCCGGGACCGATTGCCGTAAATGGGATCACTCTAGAGATTGTTCGAAGATATGTTTACCTAGGGCAGACGCTCGAATTGGGTAAAAATAGCTTTGAGAATGAGGCTATGAGGAGAATTCAGCTGGGTTGGGCAGCATTAGGAAAACTTCGCCGAGTCTTCTCGTCACCCATCCCACAATGTCTAAAGACAAAAGTGTATAATCAGTGCGTCCTACCAGTTATGACCTACGATGCTGAAACGTTGACACTAACAGTAAAAGCAGTCCGAAAATTCAAAGTCGCTCAGCGAGCTATGGAAAGAGCTATGCTTGGAGTTTCTCTGAGAGATTGTATTCGTAATGAAGTCATCCGCCAGAGAACCAAAGTCACCGACATAGCTCAGCGCATCAGCAAGCTGAAATGGCAGTGGGCTGGTCATATCTGTCGCAGAACCGATAACCGTTGGGGTAGACGAGTTCTGGAGTGGAGACCACGAATCGGCAAACGTAGTGTAGGACGCCCTGAGACTAGGTGGAGTGACGATATACGTAAGGCAGCTGGTAGCGGCTGGAAACGTAAAGCCGAGGATCGGGCTGAGTGGCGTATTATTGGAGAGGCCTATGTCCAGCAGTGGACGAATGTGGGCTGATTATGATGATGATGATGACAAATATATGCGAATATATGCATAACAGGCAAGTATGAGAAAATAAAATAATCCGTTACACATCATCGCATCACTTACCTACTTGCACACAGATTTACATCTTCGCTAAGGATGCTCACGTTGAGTAGCTTACTCACATATTATAAAACTTCTGAGGAAAATAGTAAAAACAAGACTTTTTTACGACACAAATTTAAATACGAAAAAATTTAAATATGAAATTTATTTCCCTAGAAAAAAAAAACAATTTATTTCCCATTTAATCAACGGAGTATATTAAACCAATATTAAATTAAGCATTTGATATCAATTTATAAAAAAATGCAGGTTGTCGGGGCAGCTCATCGTAAAATTACATTCCTTGAGTACCCATGAAAAGTTCGCAAAATCATAAAAAATGTGGCTAAACAAATTGTGTGCAGAAACAAAAAATAACCTTCAAAATATCTTTGCTCTTGGCCCCATTAGATTTATTCACCTGAGTCTCGTCAAACATAATGTTTACTCGTTAAACAGAGGGAATGATGTTTGTCCAATGTTTAGAATCGAGAGGCAGAACGCTGCTGTGTCGCAAGAACAGCTTGACCAACTTGCAGTATGCGGTTGCCTCACCTGGCCCTAATGCGAAACTGCAAATGGTAGGTACTGCACCACGTTATCCTTCATTACTAGTTATCCTTGCTACCCATATCTCCTATGAGTACCTACAAGGCTAAGCAGATAAATAACATTCAGCTGCAAGAGTTGCGTTATTCTCATCATTCCGAATATCTTTCCCTTTTTTTATAGTAAAGAGTGAGGAGACGAGCATGGCATGTGCCTGATGGTATACATCACGGCTGCCCATAACGGCACAGTGACATGCAGACATTTTATGTACCTAAAAAAGCCAAATCACAATCTAACACTGCACTGCGCTCGTCACAGAGAGATACAAGATGTTTTATCACTGTCCTGTATTTTCTCTAGAAACATTGCCCTTCAATCCGAAACACAGTGACAATTAGACATTGCTTAGTACTTCCCCAAGTAGACTATGCAAAGAATCATTTTGCTGAAAGGAAACCTTTTAACAAAAAATCAACTGAATTGCATTTTCAATTCAATTTATTTTTATTCAGGTATACACAGCATACACATATGGATAGTCGTAATGCAAATAATCAAATAATAATAAAAAACTACAAATTTTCATCATCATCATCATCAGCCTATCTTAGTCCACTGCTGAACATAGGCCTCTCCCATGGCTTAAATTTTAAACATTAACAATACGTTAATGTCAATTTATCAATACAATAACCCTAATAACCTTTTAACCCTATACCATACCTCTGGTACTAGCGATTTTGACTTCGTTTCAAAAGTTTTTTTTTTTTGCACGGTCCTAATTAGTTTTCTCAAGTAAGAATAGGTAGCTAAGTATTAACTATGCTAGTGAAAGTTCGGTAATAATCGGTTCAGCCGTTTCGAATATTAGACGGAACAGACAACCAGACAAGTTTAAAAAATAGATTTTTAATAAAAGTTACGTTTATACATATACTTAATGAAGCTATAGTGAGACCTTCCATATTTATTTATATGTATAAATAAATATACCTCTAGACGAACAGATATCGTCATTAAAGTTTCATAACAAGAACCAAATTAAATATTTTGATGTACCCCCGACTACCTTATATTTGAATACTGTATAGCATTCTACTAGTCCAGTTCTTTTATTTGATACCTACATATGATGTGGGAGTTGTGAAAAAAATTTTTGGTCCGAAGTTAAAAAATGTCTATTTTTCGTATGATAGGACTATTTGTAGTGCGTTCAGGGCCGGAGTCAATAGTAGGTTTAAATTCTGCGTGATGATGAGACGAGAAAATAGTTGCAGGTAAATCCAGGTGATCCGCCTACCTATATTTATACGTTTAAATTATCCTACTTCCTACTTGGCTCCATTCCTACTCAATGCAAATATTTGGGTGATGAATACAAATATTTGTTGTGGCTGGGTGTTTCTATGTTTAATACGTATGTACCTATTTGAAAATTTGTATTATTTATTACATCAGCTATATGGCTCCAATAGCACAAGGTTTTAAGATTAAGAATTTAATGCTGACTGTTTAAAAAATTGGTCTTAAAAAATAAAAAATAAATCAACAACAGTGTACACTTAACGAGCGTGCATTATTAAGCGTTATACATATTAGACATTAGTATTCAAACATTACCACACGTTATTTTAATTATTTATCTACTAAAATGATTTTAAATTCTCATCTTTCCCGTTTTCACTGGCCTGGTGGCTTAGTTGGTAGTAAGTCTGCCCGCGAAGCCGTGGGTTCGATCCCCACCCAGTACAAATGTTTGTGTGATAAATTAAAATATTTGTACTGTGCCTGAGTGTTTTCTATGTATGATAAGTATGTATTTAAAAATATATAAGTACTAGATGAAGCAGTTTGTCTTTGATCTTTACATAGTATTTTACATTCTCTTTGGGTTTGGCCAAAAAGACATTCCTACGCCAACCCGATTGGCGTCGAGAATCGCAAATTCCGATCCATTCGGGTGCGGGAACGCTACCGACTGAGTCCATTCGGGTGCAACCGAATGGATTGTGAATCGCTACCCAGATACGAAGTTTCATGGTTTTATCTTCAATAATATTGAACTTCCAGACTTTCACCCCCCAATTCCACCCCCGTAGGTACAGTTCGAAACTACAAAACTGCTTAAATATACATTTTATGGTTTCGTGTTAAATATCTAGACGTAAAGTTTCATAGTTCTTCAACAATGACGAAGTTTTCCATATAAACTTTCATCCCTTATTTTAACCCTTTTTTCGAAACAAAAAGTAGCCTATGTCCTTTCTCGGGATCTATTCTATCTATGTATTAAATTTCATCAAAATCTGTTGGTTGGTTTAGGCGGTAAAGACGGACAGACAGACAGACAGACAGACAGACAGACAGAGTTACTTTCGCATTTATAATATTAGTATGGATTACATCAGCTAAACTTAAACTAACTTTGCTTAGTTTGGGGTCAGGTGGTGATGTGTGTGAAATGTCCACGAATATTTATATTTATATCAAAAAAAACTCCTTTAAATCATAAAATGCCCTTATTGAGGCTAGATGGTGTTGTATGAGAAATGTCCGTCGATTAATTATTTAATATTTACTAGTGTTATTTCTGCCAAGTTGCTGTTGTTTGTACTGCTGTCTAAGTTATGTATCGAAGAATGTACTTATCTACGTTTGTTATTGATTTTTACGAAAAACTGATGGAGTTGCATCTGACGTGATATACTTAGTCCAGCCCGACTTAAGGCTGTACCCCGAGCAAATGACCTTGACACCTTACCTCATCGCACACCGCAAGAGCGAACAAAAGAGAAACAAAAGGATTTGTCGCTATTTTACACTTGCATTTTAGAATAAACACTTTATAAAATCATATTTTGTTCTTTTGAAAAATATATTGCAACCAAAATGTTCGTAATGGAATTACCTATCCGTTGGTGTAAGCACACAATCCAAATAATAACGGTTTTTCGAGTAGACGCATGATAATTACAATTATTTCTATTTTTATGGTTTTAAGCCAAGAAATGGTTCTCGTAGAAATGTTGTGTAGTTTTTCCAGTTGATATTTGTTTTGGCTCATATGTAGATAGCTCTGAAAACTGGGACAAAAACTCGTTTTGCTGGGAGACTCGCCTTAAGTTTCGACCGCACCCGGCAGTCTTTTTCAAGAAAACTACGGCGCGCGACCGCTGTTTGTTTGGCACTCAAAATGTGCCAAACTTGGCACTCAAATTCGTAGGACAGGATATAAAATATTCATACATAAATGAATTTATACAAATAAATAATGAATTGTATTTTCCACACTAGACTCTTGGTCTGTGTCGCGGCAACCGATAGATTTAATGAAAATTCATTTTTGAACATACCTTCAAAAGGACAACTAGTATTGCTGTTTTACAATTTAGTAAAATAGCAAGACTAGTGAAACAACTAAACCCCTTATCGCTAAAAGCGTTTTCTGCCATGGTTGGGATGGACAAAAATCTTAGAAAACTCAAGCGTGCATAACAACGCACAACAAACACTATAGATATAATAAGAACTGATTTTAATTAGATTTGATTTGATTTTTCTTGTAGTACTTAACCGTTAGGCATGTGCTTTGTGGTATTGTAACATTGTCTCTCATGGTAAAACAATAACCTATTGATAAACTGTAGAGATGTAGGCAATTAAATTTACTAGTAAATCATTTATGCGATAGTTGTGGGGCAGCCAGTTCCCATTATTTCGATGCAGCTTACGGGTGAAATTAATGTTTATTAGTTTTTCATTAATATCATCATGTAGAGCAAATGATGTTAGTCTATGAGCCTGAAACCTGGCATATTTAAGGTCTGTAAGATAGGACTCAAGCAGGTAATAGCATAGAATGGATCAGTAAATAGTCAGTACGAGTAACTAAAGTTTAACCATTGTTAACAACACGTACCCACTTGGTTTTCTAATTAGTCTGCTTAGTTATCAAATTACATTTTCAAGGTTTAAAAATTTTTTTTAATGGTAATTCATTTTCTAACAGACAATATAATTGATATTTCATTTTGTCACGCGAAAAAGTATCAGTGCCTATCGTGGTTACCTAATAATTGTATGTATGTACATGTATAAGTATACATATGGTAGCTATGTAAAATGTAGTAGATCGAGCACTTGTAAGGAACTTTTTTAAAAAACGTAAAACACTCAGCATTGTGCAGAAATATAACTTCAGAAATCAGAAATGAATTCATAGACTGTTTTGAGCCATGACGATTGTTCACTTTACTTGGATAATCATAAATAAATTACTGAATAATAAATTATAATAATAAATCGTCAATTGTTTTTCAAAATTGTAGAACCTACTAGTATGTGAAGTTGTGAATGTCATTGTTGAATTGTTCACTACTTAACTGTAACATTTGCAAGCCGTAAGGCTAAATATGGCGACCTAAGATTACTGTACCAACATCTATATTATATACCCATGTTATGCAATAAAGAATTATCTTATCTTAATATCATATAATAATTATGAACTTAATAATCTATTCTGAATATTTATCGTGGTTAAAAGTTCCCTATATCCTATCATATTGCAGTACCTATCATGCACCATGTTCAGGGTTAAACTGACGAATGGCGGGAGTTTCCACAAAAGTTTATAATCTATAAATTATCTATGTAAACTACCTTAGTCTCTATAATCTATAAATTATCTATGTAGCCCCGTCATAATCGGTCCAGCCGTTTCGGAGATTAGCTTGAACAAACAGACAGACCGACAAAACATTACCCCGTGATACGCCTAAGGTCAGGGTGTGTCAAAGTTTGGATAAGTTTAGAGACGATATTATCCATGGGAAAGGAATCAATTATAAGATAACGGACGATAGATTGAAGAGGAAGAGAAAAATGGCAATAAGAAGATGATTATTTCCAAATGGACATTTATTTTTGAGAATTTTGGTTCGTTCTATAAACCTAATCGGGAACTTGCTCAATGCTCATTTTAACATTTAACAACTCAAAACGCATTTTAACTAAAGGGTCCGACTAACGACAAACCGGTCTACCAGTTAGACAACAGTCATAATTAATATTAAAAAAAAAACAATGTATTACAAGCGTAGTAGATAAAGCTCATTATGTATTCAAATTATATTTTGTTGTTTATTGGTGGCTGTTAGATTTTTTTATTTTAATAACTCTGCTTTAAAATATTAATAACAAACCAGTTTATCTTAAAAAATGCTAAAAACACGATTTTGAAGAAAATAAACCTCACATGTAAATAAATGAAATGAGGGCAGTGATATTAACAAAAAAAAATTGGTAGTTATAGGGGCTGCCGAAGTAGTGAATTTGATAGCTCACTTTGGCAACTACGCGGGTGAAGCTGGAGGGCGTGGCCATAACCATGACCATCTAAATCATCCGAGCTTACCAGAAGATTATTTCATTTACGAACGTGAAGCTTGAGTTCAATTCATAGCATACGGAAATTCTGTATGTGGTGCGCCATAAGAAGTTAACACTTCAAACTACTTCATTGTAAAAAAAATTGAATAATTTTGAAAATAGCTTTAAAAGTATCCCCTTCTATTTTCAACAAAAATCATATTTGTATTAATCACAGTATTCTTAATTCATATACCTATATTGACAATTATTATTTCTTGCTTAGTTATTAGGTTTTCTATAAAATCGTGTTTTTCTTAGTTTTCTGTTTTAACTATTTTTTTTAATTCGATTCTACAAAAATTACGGTTAAAACCTCTTTTAAAATCACCTAGGAATAAGTTCACAATGTAAAAATTAGGCGCAGGTACAACCCAAAAAAAACAGTGCTTGAGAACCTAATTATTATACTACACTACATATATACTAATATTCTGTGCTACAGGTGCCATTATTGCATTGGCGTTGGTCTTTGATAAGTGTGAAGTATCAAATCAATCCGTCTCATTTATTGTGTGTGAAATGTCCACCAACATTTATTTATTTATTATTGAAAAGGTTGAAATTCGAATTTAAAGATTACTTTGAAACACATAACAAGCAAACAAATTTAAAACAATTGTGTTTGCTTGGTATGGTATGTGACCAAGTTTTGTTTGAAAAATATATCCTTATTTCCAGAATTCCCGTTCCTTATTTACTAGGTACATATTCGCTACTCAGTTTAAGCAGAAGAACTTAAATTTGCAAAATAATATCTTATAAACAACTATAAGACTCATCGATACTTAGAAGAAGATAAAAATCGATAATAAAATACTCCACTCTATTAAACATTTAAACCATATCTGCGCAAAAATAATTGGCGCTTCCGGTAGCCTTAGCGTGCGTGCACTGTACGGAGTTTCTATGAAACGAAAACACCTAAATTTTTTACGTTTTTGAGAATGCATTACCTAATAGATACATTACCATTTTAAATTAGTACAAGTATAAAGGTAAACAAAGATACCTACTTACTTAAAAAATCTAGATACTTACGATGTGAACAACTCCTAATACAAACTATTGTTAATAAGCCAGATAGATAGGATAATTAAAAATCAAAACCTAAAAACGTTTTTTCTTTTAGTCGCAGATAAACAGAAGTTAATTATTTAAACTTTGTGTGATTATGTGTGAACAACTCTTTTCGGTTTAGATATTTTCTACCAAACTGTCAGAAAAAATACATTTCGAGGCAAACTGCAGTCCTCGCAGTATCGCAAAAAATTGCTGGTTGTCGTCTTTCGTTACATTGTTTTCGGTGAGTGGTTCTGGACTACACGATCAAATCCCATCTAACCCTTTTCACAAATCCGATAAAGAGCTCGAAAAGGTGACGCCGTTTCATGGTTGACGTTCCTAAGACCCGAAATAAGCAATACACCTAATAAATAACTGGTACATGTGACTAGTACCTATTTGCTTTGTAAAAAGTTTTAAGGATAAGTTTTACGTATCCCCACCATGAGACATGGTGATATGTCACCGACATCTCGACACCATGACGACGACAGCCTTGGTGCCCCTACCGATTAAAACTCCCACAGATTTTTCCTAGATGGCCAGGGGTCTGGGTCGCGGGGTCACTTCTCGCATTCCCGTCAACGATCCTGACCCTTGCCACCTCCTGCATTTAGCTCTAGTGACGCGCCGGAAATCAGCGGTGCATCGCCTCCTCAGAAGCCTATGCCTAGGCGGGGTGCCGGACGGCCCTAAATGTCTGACGCCCCAGACCTTCCAGTGGAGACGGGATGCGAGCCCAGAGTTGCAATCTCCAGGCTCGCCCTTGTGTCCGCTTTCGCCTCAGTGGAGGAGGCAGAGACTTCCATCTTTCGCTCCTCCTACTCACACGACCCTCTCACTGTCGAACACCACGGCGAAGATGGTCGGCAGCGAGAGGTCCGCTCTCACCGCCGCGGCTAGGAATAGCTGCGGTTCTGCATCTATGGCCGCACGATGACCTCTGACCACTCTGCTAATCAGAATCCTCGTGGAGGACTCATCTGAAAAACTTAGGAATTTTACTTGGCCGATATGTCAGCCGAGTAACTTTCCCAAGTCTTCCAGCCACCTTCCCCAACCTCTACACGCAATGCTCAAGGAAGCGAGGAGCGCGTATTTCCAGGGCCGGCCGGGATTTGTCATCACACAACAAGATGCCACCGAGGCAAGTTGTTGTGTTATGCCCAGGGTGCACCTCGTGGACTTTTAACACTAGCCACGCCATTAAGACAACTGTCAAGCTTATACATTTTACTTCACAATAAACGCTTATAACCCTGCGCCTATTCATCAAGTTAGTAGCCATGTTAACAGATTTCTTCAAACCCTTCACGGTGGCATCGCCCGGGCATGGTGGCTCTTCTTTCTTGCTTCCTTATGGAGGCCTAATTTTTCGCCATTTTGTACTATTAGTAATTCTCACATGCTATTTGATTTATAAATACTTGAACGCCTAATGATATTATAGTAAACACGTGAAGTTAAACGGAAAATAATCGAATAAAATTATGAATATTAAAGGTAAAAAAATGAGGTAGTAAGAATATGTTAATTTCATTGACCGAAAAAAACAGCGCCTGTATTCTGTATCTACTTCGAAATATATTTTTTAAAATGTTTTTACCTGGGGACCTGGTGTTGCAAAAAAAAACACTAATTTATTTATAACATGTGCCTAATGCAATCTGGACATTACTGCTTGGCGGTAGAATTACTAACAAGAGTGTAAGTACTTCCCGAGCCAGACTTATTCATATAATAGTTTCGATCAACCATACCCCTTGAAGAAATTATTAATAAAGATATCGTTAAATTTTTAAATAGTGTAAATAATTCAGTACCTACTTACCGAAAGTGTTCTGTAGGTAATGAATAAAATATTTTCGTTTTTTTTCTCACACTATATTTCTCCAAACTATTTGCAATTCTATCAAAACCAGATAGCTGAAAATTAAATATTTTAACCATAAATAGGTACACTTAATGCATGTCAACACTCAGAAACAAAACAAATGTGGAACAAAAATACTAGATAAGTAGTAATCAAACCCACCCATAACACAACCCGCGATCAAAATAAGTTGCTGATGTGTGTGCGGAACACATAAAAACAGCCTTGTGACGCATAAATTTTACACCAAATATAATGATTTATAGTTTATAACTATTAGGTATTAAAATTCAGGTCGCCATATATCATACTTATCAATTTAATTAAAATAGCGCAAAAAAGACATACTAAAATGTAATAAATTCTGGTGTTTACCGTGACGTGACAAGTGACTTTTTGACCGTCGGATTAATGAGGAAGGTAAGGTTGTAGGTATGATAAGAGACCTTCTAATCCGTAGATTTGCTCGCTTGGTTAAAATTCCATTAGTAAAAAAACGCTTTCAGCCTACTGCCTAGGTGAAATACCATCCTATATCACAAAATGCATTCTCATCGTCGCCTTAAAAGTGACTTACCTTAGTTATCGTTTAGTTTCATAATATCGATTAATTTTCAAATAAAACTTAAGCCTAAAACGTTGTTTGCTTAACTTTACTGTATTATCACGTTTGCTACACAATATGTCATAACTCATAACCTCTTATCAACTGATAAAGGTTACGATGTAAAATATTACGTTAAACATGATTTCCTGGTACATTTGGTCTTTATCAGAATGCAAGTCAAGTCCATTATCATCACGTAAACTCATTGTATCAGAAAATATAATGATATTTTATCTCATCGGTTGCACTCTATCTGTATGATGGTTCAGAACCACTAACGTATCTCTATATCAATTATCGTCTAAATCTAATTCACATTTTTCAAGTGACGGTGTGTTATGCAACCTTATTGTTTTATACCCTTCTATCGTCCTGCACGGGTCTCCTGGTGGTTCGTTTGACTCATAGATTTTGTTCACGGGCCTGTAGTCTAATATATGTATGTCTCTTCAGCTTTGAGCGATAACACCGTCAGTTGTTTAATTTATATGCATTACCAAACAAATAAACGTCAGTTGTATTTTATAATTTCACTATATTTGTTACAATGGATTGCATCTTTTTTTTAAATGGGCAGAGCCATTTGTTTAAATCGCCTTTTTCCGCAGTTAGCCTCTAAATTGGGTCATTGTGCGTATGGGGGGCAGAGCCAACTAAATTAAAATATTGGCTGGGAATGAATAAGGTAGATATTTCAGTACATTTTTTCCAAAATATTTAAACAATGACAGTAATGGGAATAGATTTTATTTACATTTATAGGTAAGTATCTAATGGCGTCCATGTAGAAGAATACAGGTACATGACAGGCTTAGGGTAAACCTTGAGTCGCAGTCGGTAAGAAAAAACTAAGAGAAAGAAGCACATTGAAGGACTCAGCTCGGATGGGTAACACTTAGTAAACTCCGTCAAGTCTTGTCGTCGTTCAGACTATATTTCACTAAAACAAAAAGTCTTTGTTAAGTGTGTTCTGCCTTTCATGATCGGTGTCAAGTGGACACTCATGGTGAAACTGGTAATAACGTTTCAAGTTGCTCAATGAGCTACAAAGATATATTTGCATGGTTTGTTTCTACGAAAAAAAATGCGAAACGTTTTATCCTGTCTCAGTATCAGGGTCACGAAAATGTCTCAAAGGGTCAGCAAGGAGACAATGGACCGATCACATCACCAGGAGCACCGATAACCATTGGGGTAAAAAAGTTCTTCGTAAACTGATTAGTTTCTTGTTGACATTTCTAAAGCTGCTGCACCAATTTCGATAAAACATTTAAGGAACCATTCGCTACACTGTAAAACATTATGCGTGGTAGTACATAAAAATATGGTATATACTTGTAGCGGTAGGACTCTTAGCAGAGTCCACCTGGGAGAAGCACCACATCCCTGCCAGTTATTCTACCAAGCTTTCGGTTTGAAGGGCAATGTTTCCAGAGAAATTACAGGGCTAAGAGATCTTAGATCTCTGGGTGACGAGCGCAGTGCAGTGCTAGGTAATGATTTGGACTCTTTCTTCATGTTCCAATAGCTGCGTGTCACTGTGCTGTTATGTGATAAGCATGTTGCTCACCATCAGGCACATGTTCAGCTCGTCTCGTCACTACTTATTGAAAAAAACACGTCGACTGTAGAATCCCCCTCTGTTTTTTTTCATCAGTTAAAAATAACCTAAAAGATTACAAAATATTATCTACTTTCTAAAAAGCTCTTTAAAAAATTACCTAAACTTTTCTAAGAAAAGTGTGATTTTCGTTTTGGTGAGAGGGCATTATAATTTCGAACAAACCTATACAACAATTAATGTAAATTGTGGGTAAGTAGGTTTGCTTCTTAAGAATCTTCGTCGCTGGTCCAAAACCTAAATAAACTTTCTAGTTACCTTGACCTCTCATCGCTGGAGAAAGTTAGTAGGGCGACGTTTGCTTTATACGTCCAAGACACCAGTAGCAATTTGACCTTTGGACGTAACGGTCCTTTGTTATAAACTATTAGATAATAGTTACGATGCATCAAATAATAATACGATTAACCATTTTATCAGACAGTCCGGTGCTATGATTTAACAGGAGCGCACGTTAAAAATGACGCAACGTTTGTTTGACATTTTTTAATGCGTGTTTTAACGCTACAGTTAACGTTTATACTAGATTGTTTTTGATAGTGTTGAGTGCGTGTGTGTACCATTGTTTTGTGTTTGCTGAAGTGTTTTTGAATAGTTACAATCTGTTGTATCCGCCAATTTTAGAAAAGCCGTTGGGGAAAGTGCAGGGGTTTGGAAATGAAATCGTGAAATATGTGATTGTGATTGCAGCGGAAAAGGTACATCAATAAACTACATAAACTTCAGGACTTATTTGACCCATTTTGGCATAATTGGTTGTAAGTCAGAGCCGGGGATTCTAATTCCAATAATTCTTATTCCATGATGATTTCAGGATAAATGTGTGTTATGAATTCAAATATTTATTCTATGTATTTTTGTGTATCTAGCGTGGGTTCGCTAAATACATCTTCACCACACACACACACACCTTCCTATTTTGAATAAATTTGTGATGTACACAAACTTTGTTTATGTCTATATATGTACACTATGTATACACAGGAACAACTAAGTAGTTCAAAAATATTACAAAAGCGAAAATTTTGGTATTTAGATGTTTGGATGTTTGTTATTCATTCACATCGGAACATCTGAAAGGAGTGGTTGGAAATTCGGAACACAGATTATTATTTGGAATAGCATATACAAAAATATTTATATGATATAGATATATTATAGCATATAGAAAATAACGGTAACGGAACCTGTCTGGATAAAACCGCGGGACCCTGCTAGTGCAAATAAGGCTAATATTTTTAAAGTTTGTAATTGTATTTATTTGAAGGAGATTTGTGTTTTCTCGACACCATTTAGAGTGGTGCCTCTATCGACTAAAATCCCCACAGATTTCGCCGGCAGTAACATAGCGTCGCGTACTCGCGCACTACACTATCGCTGTGCCACTCTCGCACTTGACCGCGACCCTATTTAGTTAATTGTATCAGTTATCTGTCTCTAATGATGTAAGCTTTACTTTGTTTAGGACTAGATAGTGGTGTGTGAGGAACATTGGCATTAATTTATTTCACTTTATTTCACCGCGCAACCTACATACTCGCTTGGAGACAAAGCCGAGACGAGCGCCACCGGGTTACTCGTAACTACACCGTCGATGACCAGACCACGGCTACTAAGCCTCGTCAATGCAGGACTCGAAGGGACCTCACTGGACACAATCTCTATCACAAATAACCCAAACAGTTTGAAGCGATTTCTTTGCGAGAAATCGCTTCATGTCATTAGGCATTTTGATAGTATATTTTAGTATTAAAAAAAGTATATTATTAAGCAGTTTATAATTGGTGAGACGACGAGCCTGATTTGAGATAGAACATGAGTAGAACACAATTATTTTATTAATAAATACGATGCATGGGACGTCACTTAATTGAAATGCGAAAATCCATTTGTAGAAACCCAGGCGCATTTTGCTAAGTAGTTTTTTTTATTTTATTTCAATGATTTAGGTACTTGTTTGAAGGTAGAACTACAAAAACGGTTGCTAAAACTGGTTTAGCAGGAACAAAACTTTAATTTACCTGCGTATGAATGCTTTTAATATTAAAGGTACCTACTACCTGAAATGTTAAAAAAATATTTAATTAGTAAAAACGCTTTTAAGTTGATGACCCTGGGAGCTTAATAAATACTATAAAATAAGTAAACCTACGTTTTTATGTTTATATTCTGTATTAATGAGTATTACAAAGATAGCTTTATTTTGTTAGTAACCAAACAATTCTCGACCAAAGTAAGAAGTAAATATTTATAAATACATAAGTACTTATAATACATAAAAACCACGCAGACATACAACAACTACCTGTAATTCATCACGCATATATTTGCACTGAGTGAACCTACGACCTCCGGCTTGACGGGCAGTTTTGCTACCAACCACGAGGCCAGTCTTAAGTTGGGCTAGACCAAAAATACCAAAACATAAGATGCTCGTTAATTATTTAAAAATGCTTTTGTTATTTTAAAGTTTTGCTTTTTTCAGACTTGCAAGATGAACGCGTTCATGCGGAGGTTTCTCCGCTTTCTCGTCTCGTTGCTTGCCATCCCCCTCGTGCCGTTTACCTACCTGCTGAACATAAGAAGAACCAGAAAATGCCCTCCACCTACGAACCCCATACTCTTCAAATCTGCCACTACTTTAGCCAAGATGATCCGGAATAAACAGGTAACAATGTTTACTCATGTGCAATGTGCACCTATTTATCTATAACGTATCAAGTCGTCAAGTTACTGCTGATGTGCTGATGCACGCTCCTCCTAAGCAAGTAGATAGATAGATAGATACATTATATTACAAAACAAACAATCTTAAAAATAGAGTAGCAAATGGCGACCTTATCGCTAAAAGCGATATCTTCCAGGCGACCGTGGCATGGAAAAGGAGTTAAACCATAGAAAGACGGAAGTAATCAATTAAAGAGTAAATTGATATCTACAGAATAAAATAAATAAGGCACTAATTACCTATTTACTAAAATATAATAAACATACATTCTAATAGTAATACATACTAATACATAAATAACCATATTTTCATATACTAATACATATGCAATGAATGTAACACCGTTAAAAAAAAAGTAACAATATCAGATTTCTGCAGGCCTTTGCCAAATAGTGTTTATTGACTTCCGCCTTAAATACAGAGAGTGATGGAGCTTGTCTTATTTCCACAGGCAAACCATTCCACAACTGAACTGCTTGGAATGCAAAAAAATTGCCGTAGAAAGTTTCACAACGTGCAGAGGGCATTTGTAAGGACAAATTATAGGTAGATCTCAGATGACGTGTGTGCGCGGTACTCCAGAATGTAAAGCAGTCTTTCAGATATCGTGGCGTAGCAGGGTTAAATAGAACACTGTAAAGCAGTGTAAAAGAGTAGCATTCCGACGAAAGCGAATGGGGAGCCACTTGAGCTGTAAACGAAAACGAAAGTAAAAAGGTTTTAGACCATTATCTACCTCGCTGGCCAAATTTCGAGTTCGCAGATGAGCAGGATTCATCATGCCGTATTTCTTTCACCATTTTTAAGTTAGCAGCTTGACGTCGAAAAGACACGCGAATACCACGCGTACCGCGCACGTGGGCTTCGAACAAGAGGTTCCAGATCGGATGTGGCGATTCTCTCGACTAGACCAGTCAGGAGTTATAAAATACCTGCTGTTTAAATACCAATGGGTACATATATTATTGTCGAACACCTATTTTTCAACATGTCAGGAAACTTGTACGACGTTTATCACTGTCCAGTTTTAACTGTTGGTAATTTTTGTAACAATCTTAAATTTTACCAGTTATTATTTTAAATTAAAAAGTTTTGCTTAAAAATAGTCAGTCGGATGCATTGAAGCATTTTCTGAATTACTGATATGATTAATGTATGAATCAAATATAGTTTTTTTAAATATTATAGAGTAACGATATGAGCAGGAGATGTGTCTGACGGTAAACAACTATCTTTTCAATTTCTAGATCACATCAGAAGAAGTAGTAGCAGCTTACATAGACCGATGTAAAGAAGTGAATTCGTATGTAAACGCTGTGGTGGAACCACGGTACGATGCTGCCTTGAAAGAAGCTCGGAGCATTGACAAGATGATAGCATCCTCCAATCGAAGTCCTCAAGAATTGGAGAGCGAGTATCCTTTATTAGGCTTACCGATGACTGTGAAAGAGAGCATAGCGGTAGAAGGTAAGGTGAAAAACGAGTCCATACTAATATTTTAAAGCTAAAGAGTTGTTTGTTTGAACGCTAGGATCTCGGAAAGTACTGGTACACCGAATTGAAAGATTATTTTTCTATTGGATAGTCCATTTATCGAGAAAGGCTATAGGCTATAGAACACAACGCTACTGTCAATAGAAGCGAAGCATGAATCAAGAATGTAACAAAAACGAGAAAAAATATTCCTTTTTGAGAGTTTTCGTACCGTGCTTTGACATGACCTACATTGTGTCTAAGATTACGTCATTGAATGTAAACCTTTGCTAATCAAATTTGTTTCTAAATCTGAGTTGGTACGACCAATTTCCGACAGGTGGCTTAGCAGGTAGCTGTAGAGGTTTTTTGTTTGAAAGCGATATTCTCAGGAATTACTGAACCGATTTCAGTCATTCTTTTGCCGTTGGATATGTACGGGATCCCGATGAGTGCTATATAATGTACCACGGGCGAAGCCGGGGTGGACATCTTGTACCAAAATAAACTTAATCCCTCGACGTTGGGCTCTCAGTTTAGAGACAAAGAGAATGTAATATTTTAGTGATCTATGCTCTCAGTTTGACGTGTAGCTATGATAAACAGCTCTACTTAGTCTGTGATAAACAGATTCGAATTTTGTTTTTTTTTTTCAAGTGAAAACTTCTTTTGAGTCAAGCATCACGTTTGTAAACACGGTTTGTAAATGAAAGAAATCTTCGGGTAAACTCGGATGATCTAGATGGCGATGTCCCTCCGGTTGCACCCGCGTAATGAGTACGATAACGTACAAAGTGAGCTATCAAATTCTGAGTTTTCAATTTTTACTTCTATGGGCAGTCCTATGACTGCCAATTGTTTTTTGTGTTTTAAGGTCAATTATTTATTTGCGAGTATATTAGCTATAATGGGTACACGATGGCCTCCGCTACAAAAAATAGTAGCTTGCATATTTTTAAGATCTCCTTTAATTTTTACTAAAATGTCACTCCTCATCTGCTACGATACGAAACTAAATTTACTTTGCAATTTTTTGAGAAACATTTTTTCAAATTACTCGTATAAGCGACGTGTTAATAACCGGACTTACATCAAATAATTCGTTATGCATGATGCTATTATAGAAGTTCTCACCGGTTATGTGTGTAAAGATTCATAACAATCCAGTCGATTACAAGATCCAGAATGCGTACGATTCCATTGCCTAATTAAAAATAAATTACTAATACAGCTACGAAACAATCGTGCGTTATATGTACAATTTTAATGATTTTATGATGAACACGAATGTAATGACTGCCAATTGATAGTGGCACACATATATAACAGATTATGTATGTATATGATTTATCGATATCGCTGCAACGAAAACTTAAAAAAATCTATTTTCGTACAAAAAATAAACCGACTTCTAAACCACAAATAGCCGCTCAAAAGCGAAAAATAAATTAATATCATAATTATTTTAATTAAGATATTAATTTAATATCTTAATTATCATAATTGCTGGTCACTCATCTATTTGAAGTCGGTGCCAGTCAGCCCAAAAATACTATGTAGCCACGTGGTAGGTGCCTACCATCCACTATCTGTTAGACTTGACTAGAACCGACTTCAAATAGAGTGAGTAGCACTTGTAATAATGATATTAATTTATTTTTCGCTAATGACTGCCTATTTGTGGTTTTGAAGTCGGTATATTTTTTGCACGAAAATAGTTTATTTTACCCTTTTTAGTGCAAAACAAGTTTTTATTAACGCATGTACCCAATTTCGAAGTGACAGGTTCGAGTTTCATAACTTTTGTGAAATCTACAATTATTACGTCATCCAGAAAGTTTTATGCAAATTTTAGTTTTTGGTTTATATTTCAAAAACCACTTTCACCACCATCACCACCGTTTTCGATAAGATTTCTATGGGATCATTCGGGAAGTATACCCATCCGAACATAAAAAAACATAGGGGTCGAATTGATAACTTCCTCCTTTTTGGAAGTCTGTTACAAAAGGTATAAGTAGATCTACGTAGTTCTAGAAGCTAGCGATGGCGCCACACGAATAGTTCCGCTATTGACATTGTACAGATATTTACAGTTGATGGCACTATGAAACCCTTACATAGAATGGCAAGGAATTATAAATGTGACATCAAAAATAAAAGCCTCAGAAAAAAAGAGTAAAATTTGATCGTATGTGAAATCAATGCAAAAGCTTGATAAATAAGCCTAAGTACTCGTAGTCACACGAACTTCAAACTATACATCACCTTGCGAACACATTACAGAATTATATCATGTACTACAGATAAAGATATCTATGACATGGTTTTACGAGCATCCTGGACACAACAATTTATCATTAAATGTATTGGTTCCGTAACCCACTTTGGTAACTGTGCACGTGCAGTAATAGCTACCTAATAAGTAGATACCCAAGTATGTAAACTTTGTTTAACTTTGTTTTGTTTGTAATCTGAGTTCCTAATATCAGTGTTCAGTTCTTGATTGAAATTGAGCGAAAAATCAAAACTTTCACATTTTTAGTAGTAGTAAATAAATAAATAATGGTGGACATTTCACACACAACACCATCTGACCTCAAACTAAGCAAAGCTTGTACTATGGAAGTCAGATAGCTGATATAATACTTATTCACCAGTAAGGTTCACCAGTCACCAGGGGGTTCACCAGTAGAAATATAATAAATCGAGTAAAACATACTTTACTAGTAGCGCCCCACGGTTTTACCCGCGTATTTCCCGTTCTAGTTGTTTTCCCGCGTTGAAAAATAGTCTGTACTATTAGATTTTTTTTTAGATTTTTAATGTAACGTATACGATTTTGGGAGGGGGGGTCATGTCCTCTGTGACCCCCCCCCCCCTTCGGACCGCGCATGGGGTCGGCAGGATTTGAAAGCCCACCATACTGACTATGGAGTATCCTTATCTTTGAAATTTCCCTAAAACTTCACCGTATCAGAAACAGATACAGGTAGATAGAAGTTGTTTATTTTAAAAATCTTAGTACATGTTCTCTGAACAAAGCTGTAACTGACGATGTATCTTTTGCTCTTTACCTGTTTCTATGCTATAATATACTGCAAAAAATTAAACTCTACAATGTGTCGACTAATCTAAACGAAGTAACTTACGTACCCAAAGAGTTTTATATTAAAAATTGATTAAAAAATTGACAGTGGTCCCCTTTACCAGTCCCTTTTTAACCTTTTTTTAGCCTTTTTTTAGTGATAATGTATAACTTAGAAGTTTGTATCAAACTGAACTAATATAGCATAAGAGGCCATTTGTGTAGCTACAGACATACTGCTATGTGTCACTGTACTGTATGTTCTGTCACCGAAATCTTGTCACATTTCGGTGACAAGATTTTGTCCATCCAAAACCCATCTAACGCGCAAAGCCCGCTCCACTGCTAACCCGCCGCTCCAACTCTATGCCAATGAGTTGTAAATAGGGTAAATGACTGGGTCAAAAATACACCATTCTAATTACATAGTCCGGCAGCGAGTTCATGGAAAACAATGGGACAAGTTTTTTTTTCAAAATTAAAGTTCGAGCGACGTCACGCGAAGCTTCTAAGCACTGTCTCTTCGTCATGATTTGTTTGTGAAACAAAAGAAAAAATATTTTTACAATATTTTTTAGCAATCTAACTGGCGGATCAATTATTTTTTTCAGGATTGTAGCCTATCAGAATGTCGGTAGGTATACCTATACTAATATTATAAAGCCGAAGAGTTTGTTTGAACGCTAGGATCTCGGGAAGTACTGGTCCGAATTGAAAGATTCTTTTTCTATTGGGTAGTCCATTTATCGACGAAGGCATGAATCAAGAATGTAACAAAAACGGGAAAAAATATTCCTTTTTGAGAGTTTTCGTACTGTGCTTTGACATGACGGCATGTGTCTAAGATTACGTCATTGAACCTTTGCTAATCAAATTTGTTCCTAAATCTGAGTTGGCACGACCTATTTCCGACAGGTGCCGTAGCAGGTAGCTGAAGAGGTTTTTTGTTTGAAAGCTATATTATCAGGAATGACTGACCCGATTTCAAAAATTATTTCACCGTTGGATATATACGGGATCCCGATGAGTGTTATATACGTACCACGGGCGAAGCCGGGGCGGACATCTAATAAAAATATAAAATAAGATAAGATTTTATTAAGATTTTCCTCTACCAAAAAATTTTCGACACGGTTAAAGAAGTTTTTACTTCTATAATTCTAATAAAGTGCTGCATTTAATTACAGGAATGAGCAACGACTGCGGGACCGTCTACGACTACCGAAACCCAGCCAAGAAGGACGCGGCCATAATTCGCTTGGCGCGAGCAGCAGGAGCGATACCCCTGGCCGTGACCAGCACTCCGCAGCTCTGCATGAACTGGGAGACGTATAACAACGTGACTGGACTGACGACTAACCCCTACGACCAGCGCAGGACGACTGGTGGCTCGTCAGGAGGAGAGGTCTAAACTTTCTTCCTTCCTTCTTCTCTCCTTCTTTTTAATTCAGTCTGATCAGTTGTCATCCAATCTTTTTAATCAATCAATCAATCCCCGCGGTTTTACCCTCGTAGTTCCCGTTCCCCTTATTTACCCGGGATATAAAGCCTATGTGTTCTTTTAGACTTTAATCTAACTTTGTTCCTAATTTCAACTCGATTCGTTCAGTTGTTCCGACGTTGAGCGTGACGTGAGATTAGTAGGATTCGCTGCGCTCCTTTGTGTAGATAACCCACGGTTTACCTGAACTACTACTCATTAAAAGGGATTGTGATCTAATGCTCTTAAACTTTTTCAGACAACAATGTTAAATGTTTTTACTCATAATCAAAAGCCTAAAAAAAATACATAATATAATATAAAATAATATAATGTTTACCTCCTTTTTTCAAACTTTAACAAAAAAAATGAATTATAAAGAAGCTTATGTCCTTTCACAGAATATACCAAATTGATTCAAAATAGGTAAATTAGTTTAGGTAAGTATGAAAGCTTGACAAACAGACAGAGTTATTTTCGTATTTATAATACTTATTAATAGAAAGTAGGGATTTTACGTCAAAGGCAACATTTTTAAAATTTAATTAAAATTAAAAAAAAATTTTACTTCAAATTAGAATCCTACTAATATTATAAAATTATGTGAAAGTTTGGATGCTTGTTGCTCAATCAAGTCGGAACGGATCGGGCTGAAATTTGGAACACAGATTATGGTCTTGAATAGCATACTTTTTATAGGCTACTTTTTAATAGACAACTTATTATCAAACAAGAAATAACAGAAATAGGAAATAAACCACGGGACACTGTTATTGTAATGAATATATTTGTTTGTAATTGTTTTCAGTCAGCGTTGATATCGGCAGGTGCTTCTCTGATGGGTGTGGGGTCCGACATTGCAGGGTCTCTCCGTCTCCCACCCATGTTCACTGGCATATTCGGACACAAGCCCACACCAAGACTGCTTTCCGTTGAAGGTATTTGCTTAAATTGTATTTTTACCCGACTGCTCGATGCAAAGGAGTGGTAATGTGTTTATCAGTCGATATATGTATGTATGTATGATTCTTAGAAGCACTATAGAAGCGAAACGCCTGGGCTGATTTTTATGATTCACACGTCAATCGATTCCTCTTAGTCTCGCGAGTGACACTTAAGACATGACAGTAGTGTAAATTCAATAT
The DNA here is from genome assembly GCA_017562165.1 of Ectropis grisescens. Taxonomy (NCBI): domain Eukaryota; kingdom Metazoa; phylum Arthropoda; class Insecta; order Lepidoptera; family Geometridae; genus Ectropis; species Ectropis grisescens. Next base: position 16,426,186 of record CM029775.1, on the reverse strand, counting down.
GGCGGATACTGGTCGCCATATTTTCCAAATTAATAAAATGAAAGTCGACAAACTATGTCAAAAGGGGTATCGTTGAATAGGTATTTAAAAATAAATTTTAGTTTTCTTCCAACGTTTTTTGAGTTTTGGCCGTTTAGGACGTGTATCGATTTAAAGTTGCGTAACAACCATTCTCACATTAAAGGTTTATAGGTAGCAGAACCTACGTAAAATTGTAGTAGTAGGACTCTTAGCAGAGTCCGCCTGGAGAAGTACCACACCTTTGCCAGTTATTCTACCGCCCAGCAGAAATGTGCAAACTTACTGTGTTCCGCTTTGAAGGGCGATGCGACATTGTAAATAATAGCAAGCTATTTCTTATTTCAGGACACATTCCAGACTGCTTGGACCCCGATTTCGAAGAGTATTTTACTTTAGGACCCATCACAAGATACGCCGAGGATCTGTCCTTACTGCTGAAAGTCCTAAAGCAACCGGGCAGCCCGGATATCCCATTTGATAGACCTGTAAGTTGGATAGTATTACTTAAAAAGGTTGTCATTGCGAATTTCGTATCATGAATTTTATAAAAGCGCACAAAGAACGCAACGAAAAAACCACGTTCGGAGCTACTACATAAATGAGTTATCGTTATTAATAAAAAAGCTATTTCCTTCTTATCTACATGCTTGGTTATTGAAGTCGCTTAACATCAGGTTAATCGTTAAACAACTCTGTTTGTAAACATTGCGTTGGCTAAATAGATCTTTACCGATGGGTGTGTTACAGTTAAATTGTAAATACCGTCAAATTACAATCTAACGATGTTATATTGTAAGGCTATCCCAACCTTAGGTCTCTAATCTCACGCAGTCTCATCTAATTTTATTACAAGCTGACAGCATCCGCAACAGATACAATACAATAATGGTGACCGATAGGTATAATGATGGTGTCTTCAAGTCGAGAATGAATCGGTTTCTTTTAGCTTAGCGTGATCCGTCGCGTCGTCCATCGAGCGTGACGGTAAGGTAGGATGCAGTAGACTGCTGCCTTCCCAGCTCATGTATATAATTCCAGGCGAAAAGCCGGTCAACTATAAACGTTTCGTCGATTCAACAAAATATCCGTATTAATGGCGCTTATTTTCAGTTTTTTTTTTTAATAGTGACGAGACGAACTGGACATATGCCTGATGGTAAGCAACATGCCTGCCACATAGCACAGTAACACGCAGCTATTGGAACATGAAGAGTCCAAATCATGACCTAGCACTACACTGCAATCGTCACCCAGAGTTCTAAGATGTTATATCTCTAAGCCCTGTAATTTTTCTGGAAACATTGCCCTTCAAACCGGAACACAGTAATGTTTGCACATTACTGCTTGGCGATAGAATAACTGGTAATTCATTGTCTAGAAAAACTTTACACTGTTTTTCAATCTTTAGCGTTGTTGAAACGTTTTTAAGATAGTTTTAGAAAAAAAAACCGAGTTCACACGGTATTTGAAATACTTTGAAGAATATTTTTTCGTTCAGACTGCGTTACAAGCTCTGACCTAAGGCCTAAGCTTGAGTGCGTGGAATACAGTGATGAGCCTTCTGATGACATATCTAACTTATCATATTAAATTAAGAAAACAGATTGTATAAAAAATATTTCTCAGATCATAATATCATATTGTTTTTTTTACAGGTAGACATATCTAAACTGAAGTTCTACTACATGGAAGGCGATGGTAGCAATGTCTCTGATCCTATTGGACCAGAAGTCAGACGAGTAATGGAAGCTTCAAGGGAACACATTGAAAGGACTTTCAACGTTGAGGTCAAACCGGTAAATACATATTTATATGCACTTTGTAACAATCAATCCAAATGCAAATTACGACTCGAACCTCTCCTGAAAAGGGAAATCAGCCTAAATCCTATACGTTGGTCAAATGCGAGTACAGTGAAAATGGAAAGACTTTCACTTCCTTTGAAGAATTTAAACACACCCGATGTCATTATTTCCTGTTTGATTTTTAAAACAAGTGAAAAAGACATTTACAACTATATGTCTACAAAAAAATAACTAAAGAACTGGTCCTGAGATTTCAATACAAACCACTTCAAATTGGAAAAATTGGAGTAATCTATCTTTAGTCGATCCATACCTAGATTGATGAAGATACAAATAAATTCGCTTGGGTTCAAATAACTAGTGCCTCAGTATACTTTTAGTAAGCAAGTTTATGGTTTACAAAACACAAATATTTATTTGCCAAAGACACGCAAATTCCTGATGAAATACAGAGAGGCTTAAAATTACGGTAAACATTGTTTATTTTCCAGCTAAAAATCAAGAATATCGAACACATGTGGGAAATCAGTATACGCCTTCTTATGAACATCCGACACGTGCGAAACATCTACACCGATCCGGAAAAACGTGACCAATGGGTATCAGTGTGGCCTGAAGTCCTCAAGAAAATATTTGGCCTGTCAAACAACAATTTCTTGTGTGTTTGCTACGGACCCTTACAGAAGTTCTTCGACGCTTTACCAAAGAGCTATTATAACAAGCTGATGACGACGTTTGAAGAAATTAAAACTGATTTTGATGTAAGTTTGTTTTTATATGTACCTATGTACTTAGACTTCGCAATTCCACTTAAAGCGTCAGTTGATGGCTGCTGCATCCGCATGCTCATGCAAGACCATTCGCCTATTCTACGATTTTAATGAAAGCTTTGGTTAATATCAACGCTTTTCAATCGACTGCAAAAAAGGAGGAGGCTCTTAATTCTGTAGTATATTTATGTCTGTTACCCCATAATTTTCGACTTGGTAAACTTTTTTTGATAATTCTTCTTTTGTTCACAAGTGTAGGCTTCCCGAATGGTCCATTTGAGTTGTAATTTTAACGAAATCTGTAATGTTTTTTTAATAAATAAAATTACATAGGTCGATGATAAAATATTATATTAGTTTATTAATTCTATTATGATGAATGTACTGTTTGAGTTTAGTTTTTAAATTGAAGTCGGTTATTTCGTTGTTCAGAGCTAAAAGAGGTGTTCACTTCAAAGACCCTTTATTAATTATTAGTTGCCTATTCGTGTAATCAGAACAGCTCAGTAAGTACATACCCTGATTCACAACACAATCGAATTTATCTCGACACGGAATCAAATCTCTCGGTCTTTCTAATGTCTTATCCACAGATTAAATACCCTGCTGATCGGCCATGAAACAAATCTGCTTAAATTCACAAATCACCAGCGGGGGCGCAGGACGATGTAAAAAGCCGCGATAAGCCGAAAATCCGTGTCACGTGCATTACTTTCCACCAATGATTGGACAAAACGAGATAGAGTTATGTAAACTTCTTAGGACAAATAAATAAATATTGGTGGACAATTCACACACAACACCATCTGACCCCAAACTAAGCAAAGCTTGTACTATGGCAAAGAAAGACATCAACGGGTTCCCATTTCGTTTTATTTTTAATGTTCGTTTTAATTTTGTAGATTGAAGATATTTTGTTTTTTCTAATGATTGCTTTAAATAACTTACTTGTGAAATGATAGACGGTCCTTTGTAAAGCTGGATATCCTGCTATTCTTTGCGAACCATTTCACTGAGCAGAACCCCATTTTATTATTTTTTTATGGTTTTTTTGCCAGCACTCTTTCGGTCCAAATCAAAAGCCTATCTGTCCGAACTCGCAACAGGTACCTATAGTGCAATTATGCTTATAAAACGCTAAGGAGGGGCGGTCGTACGATTAGTCAAATAGGTATATTGTCTTTGGTCTTATCCATGTAGAATGACAGAGACAACGATTAGGTATCATTCCGTGCCGGAATCGTTCGAATTGTGTTGTGAATCAGCGCCTAGAACGGCGAAATAACGGAAAACAAGATCATTTTTATTGCCTCTACATAGCTATAAAGTATTTTTTATTTTTTCCAGAATATCCTGACCGACGATGCAGTGCTGCTACACCCGACTTACCCCAACCCAGCTCACTTACATTACCGAGTTTACTATAAATTCCTAAACTGTGGGTACCTGACAATATTTAACGCTCTAGGGCTGCCAGTCACCGCTTGCCCCATAGGAATGTCGCGATCAGGGTTACCAGTCGGCATCCAAATAGCAGCCAATAAATGCAACGACCATTTGACTATAGCCGTGGCTAAGGAATTCGAAAGAGCTTTTGGGGGGTGGATCCCACCCAATAAAGATCTCAACTGCATTAAGACTGCGTAGAAATAATTTATTCTAAGCTTTTTTATTATAATATAATGTAAAAATATATTATATTGCATATTATTTTTGGACATGGACGAAAGGGGAAATTTTTGAGGTTTTTTTTTATAAAAATACTTTCATTATTAACCGCTAGATGACATTGATGTTCAGATGTCAGAATCAAGTTTTCCCACATTTTTTATATATTTTTAATTGACATGACATTTTCTGTTCATATTCATCCTGCCATTCATTCAGTCCATCTGTGTGCGCAAAAAAAAAACAGTATAAAAATCCGGATTTTTCTTTAGAATTGACACTTTTTGTAATTTACATACTTTTTTAAAATAATAGACAGTAAAGCGGTCCTTATCCCGCGAATAGTATGAAATCTCATACTTACTAGAAACACGTAACACCTAACGTGAATGACTAATAAATTTCTTTTGACGACGCTTGCTTTAGCGTGTAAGTCAGTAATGAACTATCCGGACAACTATATAGCTATACTTACATTTTAGGATATTATCGTAAAAAAATGACCAATTTTAATTCTTTAAATAATATTATTATGTCATTAAATGAATGGTGTTTCAGAATCGAAATAAATGGAAGGAATTCGGGGAGACATTTGTCCAGTTGTGGTACCACAGAGGTTACTTAAAAATAATACGTCATAATTAATTTGCGGGCAAAGTTTAAATAAGTAAACATCACGTCGCATACATGTTCCATAATCGCTCGCTAGAGGCACTATTTTGCATGCAAACCCCGACATCTAAATGTCGGTAGCGGATGTGATCATATTTGTACTTCGCCCATTGCACCACAGAAAGTAACTCCACTAAGAACCGATCATAGTCGTTAAAGGTCTGTGTACCAAAATTAACCTGAATGATAAATTTCTCAAGGCTGGTTTCTTGAGGCCCCATGTTTGAAAAGATAACTAAATGTTTAGTATGTAACTAAAAACTTAAAATGGAAGTAAAGGACACAGTAGGTACGAGTAATGGTGAACTCAGAGTCAATCAACGTTTATATCACAAGTACAATTAGTAAAAATTACGAACTGTGATTGGTTGGTGTTCTAGTGCAAGTTTAAGTTTTGTGCTAAGTAGGGTAGACTGCAGTATACGTGTGTTAAGTAAGGTAGGTTGTGTAACCCACTAAATGTTCCTGAGACTCGATGCCTTCAACACACAAGGAGACATTCAAGGGCATACCGCCACAAAGGTCCAGTGCAGTTGGTGGATGACGCATGACTTTGAAAGAGTCAAGGAGCATGTCGGTTTCCTCATTATATTTTCCCATACCGTTTTTAAGTTAGCGGAATCACGCACATACCTTCAAAAGACAGTGGTGCGCGCGTGGGGTTTGCACCACGGTCGCACTGGATCGGCAATTGCCGTTCTCCCGATTAGACGAACCGTAACTTAAAGTTAAATAAGATAAATTGTTATGCTCTCTCTCTCTTTCTTCTAAATAATCATCCTTAAGCCCTTTGAAGCCCACATCACAGGGCAAGCACCCTAAGAGCACGTGATAAGAAACGGCTTTTCTATACCTTTCCTAGTGTTAAGTTAGTGTTAGTGTTAAGAATAGCTTCTACTTTCCGTGGCCCTTTTCGGTTTAGTTATGTATTTCCCCCTGTATTATATCATTGTAAATATAAGAACTTATTTAATACGGAACTGCAATAAAATACCTGAGAATGAAACCATAAGCTATTTCATTTGGGACCCTTAAGACGAAACACCTCGTTGGGAAACGATAGCGTGGTTGATTCTTCTTCTTCTTCGTGTCGATGATGTTGTCTTTTTTTTGTGTGTGTGTGAGTCTTTTAAATTTTTGCTGCCCAGTATTCCGCAACTGTGACTCCTGGTATCGAGGCCTCCATCAGGTCGGTTCTGGTGCAGCTGGTTGGACACCGCGGGCATGACAGCAAGTGCTGCATGGTCTGAGTGGCACCACAGTCGCACAGGATGTTATTTGCGTCAGAGTATCCCCATTTCGCTATATTAACTTTGCCGCGGCCCACTTGGGTCCGGAGTCGGTTTAGTGACTTCCACGTGGGCCACGCTAGGTTGCTACCTGGGGCCAGCTCTTCAGCTGGGGCCACATAATCTTGCGGGGGGAGGACAGCTCTCGTTCCACTGTTTGCAGCGAGACTCTCTGCGTGGGTCAGGCAGTACCATCGAAGAACCGAGAAAAGAAACCGTGGTTGATTTAATCACCAAGATCCAAATATATATGTATATGAGCAGATTTTCTAAGTAAAATTAAGTAGGTACATCATTACAACAAGCTGACTTAGATTTTCATGTATTTGTATTTTTTTTACATTAGGCAAGTGTGGCAATAGGTACAATCATCTACATAGGTACATAGGTACAAGCTCTAGCATCTACCTCTAAATCATCTATGATTTAGAGGTAGATGCTAGAGCCTGATTGTAGATTCAGCTACTAATTGCTTAAGTAAGCCACTTTCACAAATTCCGATAAATCCTTTCTTAGTATGAAAACTAACGTGGTTATTAAATTTTTATAAATATACGGGTAACTCACCTTATGTAAGTACAGTCAGTCTAGTCCGATTTAAGTTTCGGCCACTTCCGACGGCCTTTTTCAAGAAAAGTGCACGCGCGCGACCGCTGCTCGTTAGGCACTCGTTTGCTCGTAATTGAAATCAAGAGCCATTTATATACTTAATTTAAAAAAAAATGTGGCATCAAAAGAATAAACAAAAATCCTTTTGTATGTTGTGTTTTTGTGTTTCTTATTAACTATTTAACAATTAAAAAAACAGATACCGTATATAGTGTTTAATACAGATTTTGTGGTCCTGGCAAATTAGATTCTACGGAGTCATTCGTTTTGCGAATTAAGGTATCGATATGCTAAATCTATGGTTGTAGTATTTATTTTGAACATCTTAATGTTGACAACCCTAAAATGGAAACAAAACAACCAAACAATTTGAATCACATTTTAATAAAACAATTTATTCAAATTATCATTTGGTATCAACGATTTTTTTCGCGATGTTATGTTTGGCCGCATAAGTAGTACGAGTAAGGCTAAGAACTCATGGAGCGGTTTGAGCCCCCCAGTTTTTATAGAATGCAGATTAAAATTGAAATCAAAACTCACGAGGCGATTTACGCCAGCGGCGCGAGCGGCTGGAAACCACTCCATGAGTTCTTAGCCTAAATTATTCTGTTTGCGATGCTAGAGTACCTACAACCTTTCACTTATATTAGGCATTCTACCAAACCCCGATTATCGACCTACTTTTAATTCAACCAATATTTTCGAGACATTGGGACTGGTTCTTATAATAAAATTTGTTCACAATATTCATAATTATGATTGGAACCCAATCCTTAGCCCCAAGATAGATGAAATTGTTCTGCACTACCAATGTATTTATTTACTATACTATCTTTTGTATGGTGTTACCACAGAACAGATATTGTATTGTGGGTGTTACCCCGAATATTACGAAAAACCAAAGCGTTGTACCTACCACCTTGAGGTTTTCGCATAGAAACAAAACAGGCGCGCTTCCAAGGTTAATCTCTGTCTAGGCCAGGCACGCGACACTGTACACTGGTCATTACATCGCGGGGTTTCACATTATGAGTATTGTCTCTGTCGCTATTATTTAGATCTGATATTATCTTCGATTTCAGCGTAATTAAATACATGATGTTCCTCTTGCTTATTTCTAAGCATTCCATTACCAGGTACCAATAGCTTGATGAAGAAACATTTGACGACAAAACTAAACATAATCTCGTTTATTTCGACCCCGGTTTACATCAGGAGACTAGTTAGGTGCCTGGAATCTATAAGAAACGATGAAAACTGCAAAAGCGAATGCTTAAACAGAAAAATAAGAAAAGGTAGACAGTAGAACAATCGTTTGTGAATTGTCTCCCCAGGTCACAAGTTAGATAATCTGAAAGACGCAGCTTTGCTGTACATCCTTCTTATGTATGCTGCCGACTGTGTAGTTTTGGTGGTTGTGGAGTTCTAGGATGTTTGAGTTTCCTCAGGACATATTCCGGGAATACCTTCTTCGTGGCATCGTAGCACCAGCCGGATTGTAAATGTAGGTAGTTACGCTATACCTACCACAGTATAAAGAAATACAGGCCTTCTGTAGTACAAAGTGAAAATAGCTACGTTCACGAATGATATAACCTTTATTGGACACAACATTGATATTAAAACTCACATGTATCTGTATTTTAGTTAATTAAAAGTGTGTTTTCGGATAGAGCAGTTGATTTTATTTCTCGGTTTTAGGGTTGCGCACATTGTAAAAAAATTCCAATATTATGAGTTAAAGTTAATATGTGTAACACATCTCCTTCGGCTTCGGTCATAATACAAGCTTTGCTTAGATTGGGGTCAGATGGTGATTGCTGTATGTGAATTGTCCACCAGTATTTATTTATTTATTAACCGACTTCCAAAAAAAGGAGGAGGTTATCAATTCGACCCCTATGTTTTTTTTAATGTATGTTACCTGATTTCTCGAGAACTATAATTTAACTTTAAGTTAGTAGGGCTCTGCGCTTTCTCCGCTATGGATTTAGATATTTTGTATAGATATATATGTCGCAGCCAGATCGTATAATTCGCCTTATTACATTACGGCTAGCCGTTTTGAAAACCAGGGCCGTTTTGTAAAGCGGCGGTTTGACGATTAGCCAGATTGAAAGCGGCTGATTAAAAAACAGCCGGAATGTATTGGACGCCATACGTCATTCAAAACGTCTAGCCGTAATGTAATAAAGCGAAAGATTAGCCGCCGCTTTGGCAATTTTAGTTCCGATTCTTAACACTCGTGGCGCTGTCTGACATAACAACTACCATGGCGTTGAAAACAGTACGAGTATTGCTAAATTGCTAAGGTGACTGTGGATTCTGGTGTTCGGCGGAATCCTACACAATATTATTGGGGTGGATTACCTTGCTAAGACTAAATCGGACCGGGTAGGTTAGAAAGGATCCAGATCCGACTCGGAGCACCCCGACTCTACCTAGTTTTGTCGCTACTACCTCTAGAGTGTATATTAAAAATGCGGGAGCCAGAAGCTCAAGGGAGGTCCTGAGTGGAGCGAGCCATGCGAGGCCGAGCGCAACGAAGGGGGAGGTGGCGAGTGAAGCGAGCCGGCGCGGCGACCTCCGTAGTGGAGCGTAAGCCGAGTATGGAGAAGCGACACTCAGGGCTGACCACAGAGCTTCTGGCGAGAGCCCACCCGGAGTCAAATCTCAATGATAGACCCTTGTCTGAGTGCACCATATTTCTCAGGTGAACCATCACCAATATCAAGTTAGGGACTTTCAAGTTTTATCTGAGAGGTAAGATGTTTAAAAAAAGTGTAAGCAATATGGCAACAGATAATCTGTCAGCTTTTTCTGCTTAAATTAAATTTCATTGTTTATTTTGTAAGTATGGTCACCCTACAATTTAAGCAGTAGTACAATGCGGCTAAACATTGCCCGCCGTATTGAAGAACGTATCGCAATGACAATGCGGCTAATCGTTGCACCACCGCATTACAAAACAGCCCTGTTTTTCAAAACGGCTAGCCGTAATGTAATACAGCGGATTATACGATCCGGCTGCGACATATATAACAATGGATCTTCGAAATGTATGTAAGCTCATAACTTTTGAACGACTGCACCAAATTGCATAGCATAATAACGGACCACTAAGTAAACCGCATACTTACTTGTCGCATGGTCTTTAGACTTGACCACGACTAAGTTTTTTTTATATCGCCAGTAGTAGGGATTCGAGAGTTCTGGCTCACCCAAAAAAAGTTCTAACTCACACCCCTAAAGTCGAGTCATGTCAACCTCACCGACTAAAAAAAAAAAAAAAAAAAAAAAAAAAAGTTTGGTGTCATTTTAGGGGTTTTCGGGGACGCCCGATCGATTGCTGCTATCCGTTTTTTGATATCTCTTCAAATTCGCAAGATAGGTTTTTTAATTCTGGCAATTAGGTAATTAATTACCCTGCGCTCGAACTCTGTAACTATTAGCTAATTAATGACCCTGCGCTCCAACTCTAGTTCGCACTGCATTGTTCATGTTACGAGCTGATAAGGCTCATTAACGACTCCGGGATGCCTACTCAATAATAAGAACTACAACTTTCTTTATATAAGCTTTATTTAAAATGATTTTGAAATATATTATGTAATAATATATCATTCATGATTGTATCATTTGTTTCAAATAAATTGGTAAAATCTAACAAGCTTCTACCCTGGAACTTATAGTATAAATACACCACACAGTACTCGCCACATAGTGAAGTCCATTCATTTTGGATTCGCTTGTCATTGAAATCCCACATCCTACAATTTCTGTTCAGGAAGGTTCTATGAAACCCTGCAGGTGGACGACCAAACGAGTCAAAATATTGTCCGATGTTGTTATCATCTATGGATTGAAACCCAATGCGATCCAGGATGTGTATCAGAATCGAGATTGCTAATTAAAAACGTAGGCGCTTCGATGTGAACAGGTAATCGGTTCGCGGCATAAATACAGTATATTATACGAAATGTATGCGAAATTTCAAGTCTTATTACAATCGCCCAGTTGATCCGTTGCTTGATTTGCTTCAGTTTAAAGAAAAAGCTCCGCTGTTTGTTATTGATTGCTCACGACAAAACGATAATCTGAAAACAGGAATGTACGATTAGAGATCCCTAGTACGAAACCCTAGAAGACGTGCCTGACAATACGACCGCTTATTGTCTAATAATAAACGAACGCCAAGTGGAATATAAACCTTTAAGTAATATTGTCCGTAAAATATCATGAGTGTAATTTTAGATGTGCAAGGTTTCAAAAGCGATGAAAATAAATTTATTTTGAAAAAAATAGCTATGGTATACAGAAACCAACTACAAGTTTTTCTGTTCAAGCCACCGTTTCCATTTACAATTTAAGTAACACGGAAAGAAAACAAGTTAGCTGGTTAGAGAAGAATAGAGGATTATATTGGAATGAAGGTTTTTTACCCTACAGAGACCATAAAAATATTATTGTAAATCTCTTAAAAGATTACAAATACATTTATACAAAAGGCAAGGAAAAAATGTTATGGATTAGGGAGATATTGTGTGGCGATGATTATAATAATAAAACTGATGTATGTGTTTATAATTTAGAAGATAAGAGCTGTCCCAGCTTTTTAAATTTATTTAAGGAATATGAATTATGTAATGATGTACATACTTGTATTTGTCATCATAAAACATGTGCACTCAGGAATGTTATGTGTTTAAGAAAATGGTGCATGCAAAATAAAGTTTTTATTTAAACATTCTTTGTTATTTATTTTTTCATGTGTTTCTTAGTATTCCCTTAGAAGATTAATTTGCGAGCGAGCAGAATGAATAAAACTAAAAAAGTAGGAGATTTGTTGGAGGTAATTATAGTCAAATGTAATAATTGATTACGCAAATTATGACGGTATCTCAATAACATAAATTTAATGAAGAGATGGTTAATTTATTATCAAGGGCTTATAATACTTGCTCAAGCTATAAGGACGAATGTTCGCTTTGTCGACCTTATACCAGTGAGTCATCCAATATATCAGAATGATAAGAAGATTTAATTTGGTCGTGGAAACATAAGTCAAGAAAATAAAAAATTCAAATGTATATAGTTGAAAAGATGAAAACTGGACATGATGGATGAAAAAAAAAATGAATCCCACCAAAAACATTCTGTAAAAAACTAGCCAAGTCTCGATGGAGCTGTATATTTATCTCTCTAAAAGTAATGAAATCTAGACAAAGCCGTGCCAAGTCTAAGGAAAAAAAAAGAAATCACAGTAAGGAAACTGTGATTTCTTTATTATTATAGTTAATGTTGTGTGACTTGGCCGTTGAAGGGTACACAAGGGTATAAAACCAAGTGCTCCATGACACCATTGCACCAATCTGTCGCCAAAACCGCTACCATTGACGATGTGACGATTGAAAATGGCCACTTGGAAAACGTTGATTCAATAACCAGTCAATTGTTTTGTCTCGTTCCAGAGAGTTTTTAACTTAATGGCTGCTTCGAATGATTTAAAGTTAAAGGTGTGCATAACAGATGCATTTCTCATTATTCGTAGAGCTCGAATCAACCGCACTGTTTTACTTGCACATCAAAGGTTTTAGCATCTTCGACAGCTAAATACCCCATTACTCGAGCCGAAGTAAAGTTTTGATGATACGAGTACCATCGGGGTTCAGGAAAAACACTTGACAATATTTTTCTGGGACAAGTACCCAAAAGGTGTATTATTGGGTTTGTTAATAATGCAGCATTCAATGGAAGTCTTACTAAAAATCCATTTAATTTCGAGAATTATGATATGAGTTCATTTTGTTTGTACATCGATGGTCAGTAAATACCTTCTAAAGCATTGCAGCCTTCATTCGAGAGTAATATATTTACCACACCTAACCACACATTATTCTCTGGGACAGGAATACATTTTCTCAACGACGGTAATGGAATATCTAGAGAGTTATTCGAAAGGTTAGTGCTGAATTAACTATACACTATTTATAGACATCTCGAAATGAAACAAGGTATGTGTTATACATGTTTCGAAGCGTACCTCTAATCTCACGCTTCCGTTTCTTACTAAAGACTGGATGACTGGAATTCGCTGATAAATCTGGAGTCAAATCAAACGCTAAGAGACAATAACCTTTCGAATAACTCTCTCTAGATATTCCATTACCGTCGTTGAGAAAATGTATTCTTGTCCCAGAGAATAATGTGTGGTTAGATGTGGTAAATATATTACTCTCGAATGAAGGCTGCAATGCTTTAGAAGGTATTTAGTGACCATCGATGTACAAACAAAATGAACTCATATCATAATTCTCGAAATTAAATGGATTTTTAGTAAGACTTCCATTGAATGCTGCATTATTAACAAACCCAATAATACACCTTTTGGGTACTTGTCCCAGAAAAATATTGTCAAGTGTTTTTCCCTGAACCCCCGATGGTACTCGTATCATCAAAACTTTTACTTCGGCTCGAGTAATGGGGTATTTAGCTGTCGAAGATGCTAAAACCTTTTGATGTGCAAGTAAAACAGTGCGGTTGATTCGAGCTCTACGAATAATGAGAAATGCATCTGTTATGCACACCTTTAACTTTAAATCATTCGAAGCAGCCATTAAGTTAAAAAACTCTCTGGAACGAGACAAAAACAATTGACTGGTTATTGAATCAACGTTTTCCAAGTGGCCATTTTCAATCGTCACATCGTCAATGGTAGCGGTTTTGGCGACAGATTGGTGCAATGGTGTCATGGAGCACTTGGTTTTATACCCTTGTGTACCCTTCAACGGCCAAGTCACACAACATTAACTATAACAATAAAGAAATCACAGTTTCCTTACTGTGATTTCTTTTTTCCTTAGACTTGGCACGGCTTTGTCTAGATTTCATTACTTTTAGAGATAAATATACAGCTCCATCGAGACTTGGCTAGTTTTTACAGAATGTTTTGGTGGGATTCATTTTTTTTTCATCCATCATGTCCAGTTTTCATCTTTTCAACTATATACATTTGAATTTTTTATTTTCTTGACTTATGTTTCCACGACCAAATTAAATCTTCTTATCATTCTGATATATTGGATGACTCACTGGTATAAGGTCGACAAAGCGAACATTCGTCCTTATAGCTTGAGCAAGTATTATAAGCCCTTGATAATAAATTAACCATCTCTTCATTAAATTTATGTTATTGAGATACCGTCATAATTTGCGTAATCAATTATTACATTTGACTATAATTACCTCCAACAAATCTCCTACTTTTTTAGTTTTATTCATTCTGCTCGCTCGCAAATTAATCTTCTAAGGGAATACTAAGAAACACATGAAAAAATAAATAACAAAGAATGTTTAAATAAAAACTTTATTTTGCATGCACCATTTTCTTAAACACATAACATTCCTGAGTGCACATGTTTTATGATGACAAATACAAGTATGTACATCATTACATAATTCATATTCCTTAAATAAATTTAAAAAGCTGGGACAGCTCTTATCTTCTAAATTATAAACACATACATCAGTTTTATTATTATAATCATCGCCACACAATATCTCCCTAATCCATAACATTTTTTCCTTGCCTTTTGTATAAATGTATTTGTAATCTTTTAAGAGATTTACAATAATATTTTTATGGTCTCTGTAGGGTAAAAAACCTTCATTCCAATATAATCCTCTATTCTTCTCTAACCAGCTAACTTGTTTTCTTTCCGTGTTACTTAAATTGTAAAATGGAAACGGTGGCTTGAACAGAAAAACTTGTAGTTGGTTTCTGTATACCATAGCTATTTCTTTCAAAATAAATTTATTTTCATCGCTTTTGAAACCTTGCACATCTAAAATTACACTCATGATATTTTACGGACAATATTACTTAAAGGTTTATATTCCACTTGGCGTTCGTTTATTATTAGACAATAAGCGGTCGTATTGTCAGGCACGTCTTCTAGGGTTTCGTACTAGGGGATCTCTAATCGTACATTCCTGTTTTCAGATTATCGTTTTGTCGTGAGCAATCAATAACAAACAGCGGAGCTTTTTCTTTAAACTGAAGCAAATCAAGCAACGGATCAACTGGGCGATTGTAATAAGACTTGAAATTTCGCATACATTTCGTATAATATACTGTATTTATGCCGCGAACCGATTACCTGTTCACATCGAAGCGCCTACGTTTTTAATTAGCAATCTCGATTCTGATACACATCCTGGATCGCATTGGGTTTCAACATAGATGATAACAACATCGGACAATATTTTGACTCGTTTGGTCGTCCACCTGCAGGGTTTCATAGAACCTTCCTGAACAGAAATTGTAGGATGTGGGATTTCAATGACAAGCGAATCCAAAATGAATGGACTTCACTATGTGGCGAGTACTGTGTGGTGTATTTATACTATAAGTTCCAGGGTAGAAGCTTGTTAGATTTTACCAATTTATTTGAAACAAATGATACAATCATGAATGATATATTATTACATAATATATTTCAAAATCATTTTAAATAAAGCTTATATAAAGAAAGTTGTAGTTCTTATTATTGAGTAGGCATCCCGAGTCGTTAATGAGCCTTATCAGCTCGTAACATGAACAATGCAGTGCGAACTAGAGTTGAGCACAGGGTCATTAATTAGCTAATAGTTACAGAGTTCGAGCGCAGGGTAATTAATTACCTAATTGCCAGAATTAAAAAACCTATCTTGCGAATTTGAAGAGATATCAAAAAACGTATAGCAGCAATCGATCGGGCGTCCCCGAAAACCCCTAAAATGACACCAAACTTTTTTTTTTTTTTTTTTTTTTTTTTTAGTCGGTGAGGTTGACATGACTCGACTTTAGGGGTGTGAGTTAGAACTTTTTTTGGGTGAGCCAGAACTCTCGAATCCCTACAAAAAAAAATGAATCCCACCAAAAACATTCTGTAAAAAACTAGCCAAGTCTCGATGGAGCTGTATATTTATCTCTAAAAAGTAATGAAATCTAGACAAAGCCGTGCCAAGTCTAAGGAAAAAAGAAATCACAGTAAGGAAACTGTGATTTCTTTATTGTTATAGTTAATGTTGTGTGACTTGGCCGTTGAAGGGTACACAAGGGTATAAAACCAAGTGCTCCATGACACCATTGCACCAATCTGTCGCCAAAACCGCTACCATTGACGATGTGACGATTGAAAATGGCCACTTGGAAAACGTTGATTCAATAACCAGTCAATTGTTTTTGTCTCGTTCCAGAGAGTTTTTTAACTTAATGGCTGCTTCGAATGATTTAAAGTTAAAGGTGTGCATAACAGATGCATTTCTCATTATTCGTAGAGCTCGAATCAACCGCACTGTTTTACTTGCACATCAAAGGTTTAGCATCTTCGACAGCTAAATACCCCATTACTCGAGCCGAAGTAAAAGTTTTGATGATACGAGTACCATCGGGGTTCAGGAAAAACACTTGACAATATTTTTCTGGGACAAGTACCCAAAAGGTGTATTATTGGGTTTGTTAATAATGCAGCATTCAATGGAAGTCTTACTAAAAATCCATTTAATTTCGAGAATTATGATATGAGTTCATTTTGTTTGTACATCGATGGTCAGTAAATACCTTCTAAAGCATTGCAGCCTTCATTCGAGAGTAATATATTTACCACACCTAACCACACATTATTCTCTGGGACAGGAATACATTTTCTCAACGACGGTAATGGAATATCTAGAGAGTTATTCGAAAGGTTAGTGCTGAATTAACTATACACTATTTATAGACATCTCGAAATGAAACAAGGTATGTGTTATACATGTTTCGAAGCGTACCTCTAATCTCACGCTTCCGTTTCTTACTAAAGACTGGATGACTGGAATTCGCTGATAAATCTGGAGTCAAATCAAACGCTAAGAGACAATAACCTTTCGAATAACTCTCTAGATATTCCATTACCGTCGTTGAGAAAATGTATTCTTGTCCCAGAGAATAATGTGTGGTTAGATGTGGTAAATATATTACTCTCGAATGAAGGCTGCAATGCTTTAGAAGGTATTTAGTGACCATCGATGTACAAACAAAATGAACTCATATCATAATTCTCGAAATTAAATGGATTTTAGTAAGACTTCCATTGAATGCTGCATTATTAACAAACCCAATAATACACCTTTTGGGTACTTGTCCCAGAAAAATATTGTCAAGTGTTTTTCCTGAACCCCGATGGTACTCGTATCATCAAAACTTTTACTTCGGCTCGAGTAATGGGGTATTTAGCTGTCGAAGATGCTAAAACCTTTGATGTGCAAGTAAAACAGTGCGGTTGATTCGAGCTCTACGAATAATGAGAAATGCATCTGTTATGCACACCTTTAACTTTAAATCATTCGAAGCAGCCATTAAGTTAAAAAACTCTCTGGAACGAGACAAAAACAATTGACTGGTTATTGAATCAACGTTTTCCAAGTGGCCATTTTCAATCGTCACATCGTCAATGGTAGCGGTTTTGGCGACAGATTGGTGCAATGGTGTCATGGAGCACTTGGTTTTATACCCTTGTGTACCCTTCAACGGCCAAGTCACACAACATTAACTATAACAATAAAGAAATCACAGTTTCCTTACTGTGATTTCTTTTTCCTTAGACTTGGCACGGCTTTGTCTAGATTTCATTACTTTTTAGAGATAAATATACAGCTCCATCGAGACTTGGCTAGTTTTTTACAGAATGTTTTTGGTGGGATTCATTTTTTTTTTCATCCATCATGTCCAGTTTTCATCTTTTCAACTATATACATTTGAATTTTTTATTTTCTTGACTTATGTTTCCACGACCAAATTAAATCTTCTTATCATTCTGATATATTGGATGACTCACTGGTATAAGGTCGACAAAGCGAACATTCGTCCTTATAGCTTGAGCAAGTATTATAAGCCCTTGATAATAAATTAACCATCTCTTCATTAAATTTATGTTATTGAGATACCGTCATAATTTGCGTAATCAATTATTACATTTGACTATAATTACCTCCAACAAATCTCCTACTTTTTTAGTTTTATTCATTCTGCTCGCTCGCAAATTAATCTTCTAAGGAATACTAAGAAACACATGAAAAAATAAATAACAAAGAATGTTTAAATAAAAACTTTATTTTGCATGCACCATTTTCTTAAACACATAACATTCCTGAGTGCACATGTTTTATGATGACAAATACAAGTATGTACATCATTACATAATTCATATTCCTTAAATAAATTTAAAAAGCTGGGACAGCTCTTATCTTCTAAATTATAAACACATACATCAGTTTTATTATTATAATCATCGCCACACAATATCTCCCTAATCCATAACATTTTTCCTTGCCTTTTGTATAAATGTATTTGTAATCTTTTAAGAGATTTACAATAATATTTTTATGGTCTCTGTAGGGTAAAAAACCTTCATTCCAATATAATCCTCTATTCTTCTCTAACCAGCTAACTTGTTTTCTTTCCGTGTTACTTAAATTGTAAAATGGAAACGGTGGCTTGAACAGAAAAACTTGTAGTTGGTTTCTGTATACCATAGCTATTTCTTTCAAAATAAATTTATTTTCATCGCTTTTGAAACCTTGCACATCTAAAATTACACTCATGATATTTTACGGACAATATTACTTAAAGGTTTATATTCCACTTGGCGTTCGTTTATTATTAGACAATAAGCGGTCGTATTGTCAGGCACGTCTTCTAGGGTTTCGTACTAGGGGATCTCTAATCGTACATTCCTGTTTTCAGATTATCGTTTTGTCGTGAGCAATCAATAACAAACAGCGGAGCTTTTTCTTTAAACTGAAGCAAATCAAGCAACGGATCAACTGGGCGATTGTAATAAGACTTGAAATTTCGCATACATTTCGTATAATATACTGTATTTATGCCGCGAACCGATTACCTGTTCACATCGAAGCGCCTACGTTTTTAATTAGCAATCTCGATTCTGATACACATCCTGGATCGCATTGGGTTTCAATCCACATAGATGATAACAACATCGGACAATATTTTGACTCGTTTGGTCGTCCACCTGCAGGGTTTCATAGAACCTTCCTGAACAGAAATTGTAGGATGTGGGATTTCAATGACAAGCGAATCCAAAATGAATGGACTTCACTATGTGGCGAGTACTGTGTGGTGTATTTATACTATAAGTTCCAGGGTAGAAGCTTGTTAGATTTTACCAATTTATTTGAAACAAATGATACAATCATGAATGATATATTATTACATAATATATTTCAAAATCATTTTAAATAAAGCTTATATAAAGAAAGTTGTAGTTCTTATTATTGAGTAGGCATCCCGGAGTCGTTAATGAGCCTTATCAGCTCGTAACATGAACAATGCAGTGCGAACTAGAGTTGGAGCGCAGGGTCATTAATTAGCTAATAGTTACAGAGTTCGAGCGCAGGGTAATTAATTACCTAATTGCCAGAATTAAAAAACCTATCTTGCGAATTTGAAGAGATATCAAAAAACGGATAGCAGCAATCGATCGGGCGTCCCCGAAAACCCCTAAAATGACACTTTTTTTTTTTTTTTTTTTTTTTTTTTTTTTTAGTCGGTGAGGTTGACATGACTCGACTTTAGGGGTGTGAGTTAGAACTTTTTTTGGGTGAGCCAGAACTCTCGAATCCCTACTACTATCGCCTGATGGTAAACGACAACGCCGTCTACGATGGAGCGTGTTTACCAAGAATAAATCGATTCACTCTCGATTTGAAGACACAAAGATTGTAATCATCGGGGAAACCCCACTCAGGCAACGTATTCCACAGCCTAGACGTTCTTATCACAAAAGTAGAGTCAAATCTCTTCGTTCGTATCTTTGGAACATCAACCATGAAACGATTTCGCTTTTCGAGCTGCGAGCATTCCGATAGAAAAAAGGGCAAGGTCATGGTAATCAGAAGCACACTTTCTAAAGTGAATCCGATAAAAAACCGATAGGCTAGCAAATTTGACAAGCTATGTGACTCCCTGGTGTCAAAGTTGAATCCGCCCTTGGGGAAAAGGAGTGCCAGTATGTTTATCATTATGACCATGGATATAAACTTTAAGATGTGCCCTAAGCACCTTGAAATTGGTAATAAGCTGCGTCTGTTTATGTGGCGTAAGTGGTTTAGGTACATACCACCAACCTGTGTGCTGTGGCTCTACTTTTTTAAGTTGTTGACGACGAATAGTGATAGTTAGATAAAAACGTCCAGCTTTCACCGCTCCCTGCAACCGACTAGAACGGAAAGAGTGAGATCACTCTTGCCAACGATGACATAATTCCATGCGCATGGAGTTTTAGACAGCACATCCAATGGTTTATATCGATGATTATAACTATTTCTACATCTTTTTAACCGACTTCCAAAAAAGGAGGAGGTTAGTTTTTTTTTTATGTATGTTACCTGATTTCTCGAGAACCTCTTGACCGATTTTAAAATTTCTTTTTGTGTTCGGATGGGTATGCTTCCCGAATGGCCCCATATAAATCTTATCGAAATCGGTCAAGTGGTTTTTGAAATATGAACCAAAAACTGAAAATTTGCGTACAATTATCTGGATGACGCAGTTGTAGATTTCACAAAAGTTATGAATCTCGACCCTGTCAATACAAAATTGTGTAAATGCTTGAATAAAAACTTGTTTTCAACCCCCGACCAAAAAAAGGGGTGTTATAAGTGACGTCGACGTCTGTCTGTGTGTCTGTCTGTCTGCTGTGGCACCGTAGTAGAGCTCAAACAGATGGGCCGATTTCGATGCGGTTTTTTATTTCAAGGTTAATACTATAACAAATGTTCTTAGCTATGTCTGGTTAATGTCGATTCAAGATGGCCGCCTCTACAAAATGGCGGACAAAATATTTCTTCACAACCTACCTCAATTTGGGTATCAAATGAAAGGGCTTGACTAGTATCTAGAATACTATATATTATAACAAATTTCAAATCCAAAATGGCCGCCACGACAAAATGGCGAATTATATTATATTTTTCATTACTACCTTAATTTGGGTATCAAACGAAAGGGCTTGACTAGTAGAATACTTTGCACTATGAAAAAATTCAAATCCAAGATAGCCGCTTCCACAAAATGCCGAAATACATTTCTTTTTTCACAACTCCCTTTATATGGGTATCAAATGAAAGGGCTTGACTAGTAGAATGTTGTACAGATAACAAATCCAAGGTAGTCGGGGTTAATCAAAATTTTTAATTTTGTTCTTGTACACTAAAAAGTAAAATAAACAATTTTCGTACAAAAATTAAACCGACTTCAAAACCACAAATAGGCACTCAAAGCGAAAAATAAACTAAAATCATTATTATAGCGCTACTCACTCATCTATTTGAAGTCGATGCCAGTCAGGTCAAAAAGTTAGTAGATTGATGCTATGTAGGCACAGGTAAGTAGTATCTATCCTATACCTGTTAGATTTGGCTGGCTCCGATTTCAAATAGATGAGTGAGTAGCGCTTACAATAATGATTTTAGTTTATTTTTCGCTTTTGAGTGCCTATTTGTGGTTTTGAAGTCGGTTTAATTTGTTGTACGAAAATTGTTTATTTATCATAAAATGGTTGATTGACAAATGTTTTATTTTATTATTATTAAAAATTATACCTCCACGGACTCCTAGGTCCATGCCTTTTTTAAGATATTATACATTCTTTGCTTTTGCTTATTTTCCTTTGTCTAATGCAGGAAGACTCAAATATTAGATCAGACTGCTAGAAAATTAAGCATCTACATATTTATAACCTAGGTATTCTATTTTAGACATATTTTGCAATAAAAGCTTCACTCCGACCCAGAGCCACCATCACCACTGCATTTCGATTGGTAGGTACCTAAATGATAACCCATGTGAACGGGAGTCGGGACGACTCGATAGGAGATAATATTTTGTGTCGATTTTGGCAGAACTTAACTTGATCATATTATTTACCTATTAAAATCTATATATACTATTACTATATACTATTGTAAATCTTGAAAACTTCAGTCTCAATACTAACTCTTAAATTATAAAAAGTAGTATCACAATAGGTTGATAGCTCATCAGCTACATAGACTAAGTAGAGAGATATCAGCTAAGCATCATTGTTTAAAAAACCCCGCGTTATGTAAAAGCTCAAGGTCAAATTGTAATCCATTGATAAGAAGACCCCATTCACGAATGAATGAAAATATTTCGTTGTCTTCACGTTCCCATTTACGTTCTATGGCGATGGGCGTTCCGTCATAGACAGCTGCTGTACTTTTAATCTTAAAACGCTTATAACATACCAAGCATTTGCCAACGTCAACATGAAACAATTTAGCCCTGAATTATTTATTTTTGGTTGTATGTAAATACTTTAAAAAGGCTTTTCGATTACATACATAAATCACAATACATATTTTAATGAAAAACATTGACATCAAACTTGAAAAACTCTGCTAATGACATTCGGCAGGACCCAATACATTTTGATTTGACTGACAATCTTCTCTCAATCTGTCAATCTAGTGATGAGTATGGAAATTAGGTCCATTTTCATTTTCGATTAAAATTAGATGCTGAAAGAGCCGAAATTGCTAATAAAATAATTTCACGTACAACAAAATATATTTCAGTCCATATTTTTTATTTGCTAACACTCAAACAACGCACGCGCAGTACACCCATCGCCCAAAATCTCTCAGCGCCATATTGAGAGAAGGCGGACGTTGTATGACTTGAAGTGATTATTCGTGGTTAGTGCACTAATTTGAAGTGGATTATTTGATCGTGCCCTATGGATATACTTTCGGGTACGTAACAAGTGTAAAAGTGACCTCCCGGAACGTGTATCCTTGCGTTGTGGGCCCTTACAAATCCGATCGTAACCTAGACATAGGCCGTTCTAGTTATCAGTAGATTACCTAGGTATCATCAATCGCTGTTTGCTCACAGTTCTAATCTTATTAATACACACGTGTGGGGAATAGCCATAGGTTTCTTGAATCTAGTTACATTAACAAGATTATAGGATCGGTCCGCAAGGTTCCACGCTCGTATATAAGCGGATTTCAAAGTGTTTATGTCGGCAGTTGACAGAAGCGTTTATGTATATGACCGATCATAAGTCACCACACCCAGTGACCGGATTGTCGGTTTTAGGTTTTGATAGTGTCTAGTTCGGATGGTTACTCGCGCGTCGTCGCGTCGGTACGTGATTATGGTGAATCTGTGTCGTGTTCCCGTGATGCAGTGAGTGTAATGTATATCGTGATTCTAGGAGTGGTGTGCCTCGGTTGAAAGGCCTGCCGAAAGGACAGGGCTCCGCGCGCGAGGACGGTCTGCGGCGCTCCGCTCCGAGAAACCATGGAGTGCTGCATGTCAGAAGAGGCCAAAGAACAGAAAAGAATCAATCAGGAAATAGAGAGACAACTCCGGAAGGACAAACGAGATGCCAGGAGAGAACTCAAGTTGCTGCTACTCGGTGAGTGTAGATAATCATTATAGCTGTCCACTAAGAATTTTATAAACAGTTCTTTCCTCCTATTTTGATATCAGTGTCATATCAAATTACAAACCATTGATTAGATTACATCTAATCTGAAACTCTAGATTGATATATTTCAGTTTCACCGGTTTCTACATAGTTTCCCATCAAACAGAACTGGAAGTAAAATGTAAGATTGACAAAAGAATGCAGTATTTTTCTGGAGAAGGATTACAATTTTATCAATGACTGCACTATGTGTACAGTTCTGTTTTGGTCTATTAAAACATAAACATTAGTTTAGTACCATTGTACTAAACTAATGTTAGTTAAATCAGACATTTCTGCTGTATTTATTATGCATGCTCACTGTCCCTGTAGGTAGATGTAAAATAATAATAGTATTTTGTGGATATTCCTCAATAGCCGCAAAGTTTAAAAAAATATGGTACCACTGAAACAATGTAACATTAAATTTTTCCTTTATTATCAATGTTGTGTAAAACCATATTTAACAATCATTAACCACAACAAAGTTCTACAATTTTACATCTGCAGTTCTTTTGCTATCCGCTAATTCAAAAGAAGAATTTTCTTGCAAAAGTTTTTAACCAAATAGTAGAAATCAAATTTTAAAAGTGCTAAATAACTGTAGAACCGATTATTTAGTAGTTCCAGTGGCAATTAATGGTCTTCATTATTAGTTAAAATTTACGCAATGGTGTCTTCCTTGGCAAATGTTATAGTTTCTTCATAAAAAATACCCCAAATACTAAGTTCTTATCTAGTCTATATTTGAGGATAAGATGTTTTGAGTTCACATTTGTATAAAAATTGTTGAAGCTTTTGAATGCCTTGGCAGAGTGAGTATTTCTGGATATCATTTGAGTGAATCAATTTCTTTTAGGCTAGTTCCATCGTAGGCAGCTTTGTTACTTAACATTAGGTGAGATAGCCATCAAGCATTTTGAAACAGCCCAGTACAACTCGAGTCTATGAAACTTCTTCTAACTTAAGGACAAGATGAAAATGTAAGATCTATGAAAAGATAATCTGAGATAATTGTGGAGTATTTGCAGAAGAGAATGACGAAGATTGAGGGAAATATTGTACACAAAGAGAAGCTTTTGCTCAGCTTAGGGCTATAATAGGCTGAAAATGATGATGATGAATTGTAATACATTTTCGTTGAATCTCTGATTCCCTGTGTCTACCAAGTAAATTTGAATGAAATTTGCCATTGAAATAGTTATCATACATACGCATTTATGCAAAAGTTCCAAGGTATTCTTGACCTATATAGGGTTTTTATAAGCGGCTTGTGCCTGGCATTATTTGAGGGTGTGACTGTGTGTTGTTTTAGTGACTCTTAGGAACATTTTACCACTAAAATACTTTCCATATTTTGCACTTTCCAGTGTATTCTTCTATAAAACATTTTATTTGGAAATACATTTGATAAATAAACATTCCAAAAAGGACCCGTCAATGTTGTTAATAGATCTATTTTTGTGTGATGATCATTGAATACCTATGCTGGTGATTCACTTTTAGTTGTTAATAATATTCTGTATATTTCATCCATATAAATAAAAGTAGGTTGAGGGTAAAATGTTTGTAAAATTAAAACAGATCAATGTTACCTTTCTCATACCTACATAAAATTTAATTTCTACTCGCTTTACATGTGATTATATTTTTTTCTATCTGATTTTATTTTACAAAATGACAATTTATTTATACTGTATAGTGATGACGAGATGAGCAAGACATGCATCTGATAGTAAGCAGCACACCTGCCCATAACAGTGCAGTGTTACATAGCTGTTTGAACATAAACACTCTGAATCACTACCTCGCACTTCTCATCTAGAAATATAAAATTACTTATCACTTTGCTCTGTATTATTTTTGCAAACAATTTTGTTCATACTTGAACATTTACGTTCATTACAGTTTGACAGTAAAATAACTGGCAAAGGTGGGCTACTTTTCCAGGTGGGTTTTATACTATAGAGTCCCACCACTGTTAATACCTAGTAAGTATGACTACTGAGTACATCTGTACCAAGCCAAAAGAGGCATGCTATAGTCATCATTATGTAGAATCTTAATTTGGGCCCAACAAAAAAAAAATATAATTAAAAAAAATTGTTCAAGCAATATTTGACTGGCCTTGTACCTAGCTTAGCTGGTGGTAAGTCTGCCTACAAAGCTGTGATGGGCTGTGTGTTTGATTCCCACCCAGTGCAAATGTGATGAATACAAATATTTGTTGTGTCAGGGTGTTTCGATGTATAATAGGAATGTATTTCTAACTATATAACCTTGCGAGAGAAGGTGGCCAATCCCAGAAGTGGGAAGATTTATTAGGTTGCTTATGCTAAGTATTGTATCAGCTATCTGGCACATATAGTACAATATCTGCTTAGTTTGGGGTTAGATAGTGTTATGTGAGAAATGTCCACCAACATTTATTGCTATTTAAATTATTTATTAAGTAATATATATACATTCTATAAATAACATATAAATAATAAGATAAACTGCATAACCTTACATGTAGTTTAATTTTTTACAACATTAAATTTACTTATATGAGACAAAATACAAAAGTAATGCAGAGAAAATATATTTTAGTTTTTGGCCTGGTTGCTTCTGTCAGGGTCTTATCTGGTTGATTGATGCCTACACACTTCAATGTGATTACTTCATAACTGGTTTAGGAAAGATATTGCATTTCATACGAATTTTGAATGTAATGCTAAATATTTTTGAAATAGTGATGCATTTATTTTCAGCCATGGTAGTCTAGTACTGTAATTTTACAATTGTGATGTTATAGGTTTGAATCTCGCCTGGACCTTGAGTAATTTTCCAAATGCAGATTGGAAATGTAGGTATACAAGTTTTTTTATCACTGGCCTAAACTGGTGAAGTACTTTGTAAAGTAGTTCTTTTGAGGATATGTGTCATCTGCCAACTTGCATTTGTTAAGCATGGTAGATTATGGACTTGACTCTCTCCCTGTCTGAGAGAAGGCCCCGAGTCCCAGGAGTAGGAACATAAAGTGAGTTATTTGTACTCCATAATATCATGTGGACTTAATTCCATGCAATTTTTTTTTTTCATTTTTCAAATATATCAGATGGCCCAGGGCATTTGATTTAAGTATATATTTAGACCCAATGACAGTGAACACTATTTGGCTCTTCTTATTATTTATCATTCTCATCGTCATGATGGCTTTGCTACTGCTTTCCCCTTTCGTTTCAAGGGAAAATAAAGAAAATATACATTATATATTATAATATACAAAAGCGAAGAGTATTTTAAGAACCCCTTCAAACTCAATTCAATTTCTTTTTATATACTTAGCAGTAGGCCAGTAGGGTAAAGGAAAGCTGTGGATGATAATAGTGACCATTATTGTAATATGTAATAGGATCAATATTAGTGTTTCAATTCAAAACATTTAAATTTACATGTACCTACACATTTTCTCATGAAGCCTATATTACTTTTGGCTTTTTCAGTGAGAACAAAATATTCAATATAAATAAATAATAAAAAAAATGTTTAAATAAATACCCTAAGATTTATCTTGCTAAATGCATTGTGTGGGTACATTTTGTTCCGAGCTAAGTTTACCATCAAACTTTTTTTTTAATGAAAATCTTTTAAAACTTTCAAGTACCCACATATTTTATGGTATTGTGTGATTAATTGTGTGGTTAAATTGTCATTTTTCTTGTAGCAACATACAAATCGGGATAAAAATTAGCATATGTTCCAAATTTCAACCAGATCTGTTCAGACATTACAATGTGATTGAGCAACAAACATCCAAATATCCATACATTGACATTAATAATATTATTATAAGATGTCATACTGTAGGTACTACAGTATTTGTCTGTTCAGTAATGATGTGACAAAAACAGTTGCCTTCTACTATTCTAGCTCCAACTGTAGCAAAATATCAAATGATATTGCTCCTACAAGAACAAAATTAAAAATTTTGATTAACCCCCCGACTACCTCGGATTTGTTATCTGTACAACATTCTACTAGTCAAGCCCTTTCATTTGAAACCCATATTAAGGGAGGTGTGAAAAAATAAATGTATTTCGCCATTTATTGGTAGTGGCAATCTTGGATTTGAAATTTGTAATAGTGCAAAGTATTCTACTAGTCAAGCCCTTTCGTTTTATACCCATATTTAGGTAGTAGTGATAAAAATAAAATACGCCATTTTGTGGTGGCGGCCATCTTGTATTTGAAATTTGTTATAGTTCATAGTATTCTACTAGTCAAGCCTTTTCATTTGATACCCATATTGAGGTAGGTTGTGAAGAAATATTTTGTACGCCATTTAGTGGAGGCGGTCATCTTGAATCGATATTAACTAAACACATCCTCACGGATATTAACCTTCAAATAAAAACAACCGCATCGAAATCGGCCAATCTACGGTGCCACAGACAGACACACACACTGACAGGCAGACAGACAGACATCAACGTCAAACTTATAACACCCCTTTTTTTGGTTGGGGGTGTTAAAAATGAGTATTAACGTTTTTCAACTATAATATTTGGGAATTTACCTGATGACTGTATGTACTTATTATGCACTCACAGTACCAGATATTAAGCCTAATGTATCCCACTATTATTTCAGATAGGTCTTCTTTCGTACACCCATCAGTCTGGTCTATTTCCTATTTGGTGAATTGACAATTTAATTTGTTGCATTCTTCTTGCTTAGAAGGTAAATTTATATAGTACCATTCTGGACACTTGATTACTGTTTTCCTGAGTACTAATACATGTTGTGAAAACTGTCCTCATTCTTATTCGAAAACTACTTGTGAGCTGTGATAATACTCGTGCCTTATCTGAACTATTGAATCCCATTTTTTTTCTAAAAGTAGACTAAGTTATTTATTATAACATGTCCTGGGACATTGACTGGCAGACACCTGAAAAGGTGGAAATTAAAAAAAAATCTATTTTTATGTTATTATTTTTATATTCTTATTTTTGTATTACACAAAATTATTACATACTTTCCTATGCATTTAGTGTAAATTTTGAATTACAAACAGATACATACCAATTTTATTTATATGTATAGTTTGAAAATGTATATCATAACATATTTATATGATGATAGACCTCGAAAAGTTTACAGTGTTAGTAGTGTAGTAAGGCAATGTTTCCAAATTTCAGGACAAAGATAATTTATCAAATATCTCTGGGTGCTGAGTGCAATGCAGTTAGGCAGTAATTTTAAAGCTTTACATACAAATAACTCAAAAGCACAGCACTGTTGTGGGCAAAAATGTTACTACCTTGTCACTGTGGATTTGAATATATAATTTGATTTGCAAAAATTATTTTGTTTGAACAATGTTGCATAATTTTTTTTCTTCTAAAAACTAATCTACAAACTTCCAATGAATGAATGAAATCGTGATTAAGTCCTGTACATTATAAACATTATACAAATTTCCAGTCGAACTTAATTTGGGGATTGTGTCTCAGCATAAACGTATCGCTATATCTTCGCTTACAATTTATTTTTTAAATAAATTGTAAGCGAAGATGCCATAAGTGGCCAAGGAGTTGCCACAATTGCAGAGGCAGTGCCTTTCAAATTTCTTGGTAGAAAGATAGATCACAAAGGACGTACACCATCATTAGAGGTGGTTGTTGAAAATTTCATGAACAACCTCAATAAGGTAGACCAGCAGCCTATCAGCAATATCAAAAAAGCATGGATATATGACAACTACCTCACATCACGTCTCACTTGGCCTTTCCTAGTATATGACATCGGTAAAACTCTCCTGGCAAAGCTAGATGCCAATGTCATAAAGATATTGAAGTCATGGTTCGGATTGGCACATCCGGCTGATCCCTCTACTCTTTTTAGGGATCACAATAGTTTTGGGCTGAAACTAAAGAAACCGTCTGAACTTTACAAACACCTAAGAGTTACAAAAACGCATGTTTTGGGAAAGTCGCAAGACGAATTAATTACATCTCTCCCAAAAGACAAAACTGCTTCAGACCTGGAATCTAGACTTCAATTCCATAAACAATTTATGGCAGGTGCACAAGTAAATACTGCTGGGTTGGGTGCGAGAAAAAAAAGGAAGACCGAGACATGGTAAAACCTTTCTACAACAAGACGAAAATGACAGTTACAAAGTGCACGCTATGAATTTAGAAATGCAAAGTGAGTGGTTAACCATAGGTGAGTTCTGTATCCCATTAGCTCTAAAATGGCGCACCTTGATCTATGACTGGTCCCCTGCCTTATTAAAATTTTATCTAAATGCATTCCAAATGACCCTCCTGACCAGAGTAACTTGGTAAGGTGGGGAAAAGCCTCTGAAAAATGTTGCTATACTTGTGGAGAGGCGATATGTACAGCAAGGCACATATTGGTGGGATGCAAGGTGCTCCTTAATGGGGTCATTACTCACGGCGTCATGACAGAGTACTTGAAATCATACGTGAAGCCATGAGCCTTTCGGTAGCTAGAGCCCAAAAGGATTGACGACAAACAACAGACAAATTAACTTTGTAAAAGAAGGCTCAACTTCAAACTCCAGGAACAAGCCTTACTCAATCCTGGGTACAGCACCTGATTGGACTATTTTAATGGACACGTATGAAAAGCACTACAAAATCCCAGAGGATGTGGGTGTTTCGTCATCCAGACCGGACATTTTCCTTTTTCTAGAGCTACGAAACGCATAGTCCTTGTAGAACTTACCGTACCGTGGGAAACTAATATACCTAAAGACCACGCGATGAAACAAAATAAGTATTACGACCTCCTAAACGAATTAACAAAAAACGGCTATGTAGTTAGTTTATACGCTGTAGAAGTGGGAGCGAGAGGTATACCAGCAAAATCTCTCTATAACCTACTGAAAGACCTTGGTTTATCCAGAAGTGCTGTAAGTTCTATACTAGAACGTGTATCTAAAGCTGCACTAGTAGGCTCATATCAGATTTGGCTGGGCAGGGAGAGAAAAACGAGTGGTGAAGGTGAGTGTTGATGTACGTCAGAAAGGGGCCCCTTAAACCTACGCCCGAGTCACAAGTCTCGGGAACAGGGAAGGGACAGAAATGCGGCCGTTGTGGAGGCTCTGGGCCGGGAGGAGGCAGCTTAGGCAAATGGCAAAAGGCAATTAGGCAAACACTCGATGTCGAGTCGATTACTAGCGGAATCCCAACTGGTAGTGATCGGCTCTACAGACGAGCACTAGAATTAGATTTTAAATGTACCCAAATCCCTTCTATTTTCCTCTTCTCCTTATCCAAGAAATGTGTAAAAAAAAAAAGATTATTGTAATGACAAAGATCACGGACCCCGGAGTCTGTGGAGTGGATAATTTAAAAAAAAAAAAAAAAAAAAAAAAAGTCTCGGGAACTACTCGAGTTTTTCTCTCTCTGCCACACGATGGACCCGGCACCCGCACGGTGAATCCATGGAATGCTAAGAAGATCGTCTCCTCGTCTCTTTTTTTAGTTTTAAATAATTATAAGTACTTACTTGCTTAAGTATGTTTTCGTGAAAACTAAAACCGACTACAGTTCTAAATTAAACTCAGCCTCTACAAAATTTCATATTTTTTGTTAAAACAACTAAACACTCTTTTCCAATGAGATTTTGGAAAAAAGTAATATGTACATAGGTTGTCTTATCCTCGATTTTATCAAATTTTAGATTTTTATTGATAAGTAGGTACATATTTCAAATACCGCCACACCGATTTCAATAAAATTTTAACCACCTCTGAAGTACTTATAATCTCCAAACAAAAAAAAAATCATCAAAATCTATTCAATCAACTGAATTGAGAACATCCTTTTCTGAAGTCGGTTAAATACTCTGAAAAGAAAAATACTAGTTACTTAAATCAAACTTTTTATATAAGTACTACTAGCTGACCCGGCGAACTTCGTACCACCATAGGTTTTCGTCAAAATATTTTAAGTTTCCTGCTATGCAAACTTTGTCTCGATATTAACGAATGTAGAAAACAAAGATTTATCAGATTTGGTGAAGTCATTCAAAAGTTATGAGTGTACGTACACGGTACATACATTTCGAAAATCCATTTTTACCCGACCAATCCATGTTTTTCGCGCGTATCTTGTATGTTTATAAGTTTCTTTATTTCCACGTTTCTTCCAAACGGCTGTATTGTTTTTTAAATTAAATTTATTATAATACTACTATAAGATTTATATACCTAGATTAACTCATGTAACTATTAACTATCATTTGCGCATTCCATAATTTAAAATTTCACACACAGTAGTATTATGTACCTGCTTTGCTACTTAGGATCCTAGTGGCTTCTAAATAGGCCAAGTTCAATTACCTATTGACACCTTTTACACCTACGTCCATAGTCCTGTCTGTGGCTAGTTATCATTTTTTGTACTTGAATGACTGTTTCTCTGACGAATTATTTCGATACTTTGGTTCATATTAGAGGGAATTATACATTTTCATCTATACTTTAATCCATATTACCTACATATATTTATTACAAAATAAATAGGTTACGCGGAACGTCAGCGATAAGCTGAAAAGGATACATTCTGCTCATGATTAACAACTTTTAATATGGGCCGATACTTTGGAACACGTTGCCTAAGGGGATATTCCTGATGAATATAAATTTGGATGTCATAAAGTAATAGTAGATCGGTTTCCTCTTCATCGTAGACCACATCAGGCGAGATGAAGCTCAAATGCAAACCTATTGATTAAAAAATACTTCTGTTCTATACATTTAGGCCAGTCCAAATGTAATTTTTGTATCCAGATTACAGCTTTCTACAAATAAAGAAAATAGGTAGGTACCTAGGTAGATCACGAATAGACAGACATGACAAAACCGCAAGAGTTCCGTGCTGTGGCACGCTTAAAACATGGACTAGTTTACGAGAGTTTCACGTTTTAAATACTTCTATGAAGTTTTTTTATGTACTATTTCAGAGTGTATCATATTTTATAAAGTTTGTTTTGTGTGTATTTATCCTTTCTCACAGATGTCTTGACTTTTTTATATATACTTAGTTACCTGGGGTATTTGAAAAATATCAATTAAGTAGTTATGCCTCATGTCTCGCATTTCATTCCGACGGATATATACGAAAAAAAAGTTTTAAAATAACTTTAATAAAATGGTTTAAATGATGATAGTCGCGACGATGCAGATTCTTATGGTGTAACAGGCATAAAAGTTACAGACATTAGATATTTATGTTTTTTTTAAACTTTTATAGGATCACACTTGACTGCCATCTCGCCTGATGTTAATGGACGAGGCAGTCTAAGAATTAGAGCGTGATTACCTACCGACTCACTCTCGGTTTGAAGACACCAAGATTGTAATCATCGGGAAAAACACATTCCGACAACGTATTCCACGCCTAGACGGTTTTATCACAAAAGTTGAGTCAAACCTCTTCGTTAGAGTCTTTTGGACGTCAACCATGAAACGATGTCGCTTTAATTAATTTAATTTGCAAACTGTAAATTATCCCAAAACATTGCACTTTTCTTTTTTGGCTAGTCTTTTAAAAATACCATAGAAATAGTATAGGTAGACACGATCGGGATTTCCCGCATATAGATTCTACGATCCGATAAGCAGGGCAATAGGTTAATGCTCATCTAGACATAGGTTAGTATTCAACTCGTTTCCGCTATCAGCAATGAATTATTTAAAACAGTTTTCCCTGCATGCGTGCTGGTGAAGCGAGCGTCATGAAATTTTCCAGGCAAATAGTAAAATTTCTTAGAAATTTGATCAAATCCGACCCGGTTTTTTAAATATCACAGGTATGCGTACTTGATAAAGAAGTCTTACACCGTCATATTCCGAGCAATACAATTTGTTGTAGTCTTGAAGTGTGAGTAAAAAAGCTGTGATTTTTGTAACTAGCTGTGTGTACCGTAGTACCTTCCTACCACTCTAATCCGCGATTTACCAGATTTGCACGAGCATTTATTTCTGGTTTTCGCCAATAGTGTTTTTTTACAAACTTTGAATGTCGTATTTATTTAAATAATTAATCAAAAGTCTAAAATTTAAATCTTTCTGCTTTTTTTCATTTCTTAATGTTTCATGTCCCTATTCAGAACATCAAACCCATTTTTTCGGATTAATTAAAAATACAATTGGTAAAGATTTGTTACACAGCACTAAAACTAGGGCAAAGCTTGTAGGTAATAAGGGAGCCATATGGGTGAAATTAATACCTATGTACATTTGTGGTACATACATATTTATAATAATATACATAGATATATCTAGACACAAAACAGATATACCAATTTATCACACAAATATTTGTTCTCGGTGGAGTTTGAACTCCAGTAAGCGACGAGGCCAATCAAACTAAAAATATGTTTTAAAGTAGGCTATGTCCTTTCACAGGCTATATATGGCAAAGAGAATACATATACATATAGAATACATATAGAGTTCGAACAAATCCTTTACAAGAAAGCACGGGTACCATCTTTCTTGCCTTGTCGCTCTTATGGAAGTGTCATACTTTTGTCGCGGCACGCCACTACGTTGCCATAGAAAGTATGCACGTCATCTGCTTACGATTGACACAAATGAACCATGTGGAAAATCTAACTCTATACGTAGTAAATGTAAACTCTTTGCTATATATATAGACTATCCCTGTACCAATTTTCGTTTAAACCGGTACAGTTGTTGAGGCGTCAAAGAGTGACAAACAGATTTATTTTAATGTTAGCAGGGAGAAGCGATAGAGTACCTAGTACTGCAAAAAAAGTCATAGGGTCAAGGTTCATATTATGTTCTTCGTTTCCTGTTTGATATTTCAAATTATAGGGCATGTGTCATGATATTCCTATTGAAAAGCTACTGCTGGCTTGAATACACTTATGTTAAGAATGTAATGACACGTTATTATGAAAGCAGAACGTTGATTTCCTGTCAAAAACATGATTAATTATTGTTACATTGAACACGTCACCCCATTCCATCCATCAGAAGTACTGTACCCAAACAAACCATCACAGGAGCCAGGCTATTGAGTTCACATGTCTATGATGTGATATGATTCAGTATTGATGCAGCACTAATTGTACGACGCAAGACACCTTTCTATCCCGGTCCCGCTTTTGAGCGTAAACCATACGCTAGCCTTTCCACATATTCGCATCCAGCCCCAAACCACGGTATAAAGAAATACTACTAGTAGTTCATCGCATTTAAAATTGAGAGAAACGCCAATAATGTGTAGACACCGGTAGATAAATCCGAAAACTGAATCCTGAACCGCGCTCACGAAATACTAACATTGTAATGTTGGCAATGGCGGGAGCACCCTTCCCGCGTCTCGCCCCGCCCCGCATGATTGCCCCTCCAGACGGCTTCGTTGAACGACTTTATGATTTAATATACTGTGCCGAAACTGAGCAAAGCTTGCAGTTTAGGAGGTGCGTTGTTTTGGCTTGTCTCCTTTTTTTTCAGGATAAGCGTATGCACAGCTCACTAAATATCCTCACTTTTCGGACTTAGACCTTAACAAGGACAGTTTCATGACCATAATCCAACACGGTGGTCCTGTGCGGGTTGGCAATGACGTATGACAAAAGATTCTTGAAACATGACAATTTCCTCACTATATTTCTCCGTTAACGCCAGAGGTGATAACAAGCTCGTACACCTGCATAGAGTACATAGAGTACATAGAGGGGCAGACGGGATTTGAACCTATGAAATCATGATTGTGTAATGTCGGTACATATCTAAAACCTTCGAACCTACGATATCATGTGAATTGGGATGACGACAGGGTCAAAAATATACCATTCTAATTAAGTAGTTCATCAGGTAGATTATGCAAAAAAAATATAGAACAAGTATTTTTTGTTTCACCAAAATATCAAAAATTTACAAAGATAGATCATATGATCAAACTTCCGGAGTGGGTTTGTGACGTCACTCTATCGTAAAAATCGTACCATAACGTGACGTCACTCGAAAGTTCTAAGCACTGGATCTTCGTCATTTTTTGTTTGTGATAAGTACATAAGAAAAACAACGTGTACAATATTTTCTAATGATGAACTAAGTAAATAGTTTTTTAGCCTTCTCTTAAGCCACCGGCACCGGTAGGCTCCTTTTTACCCGACAAAAAAAAGAGTTATGTTTTTCGCGCGTATCTTGTATGTTTGTATATTTCTAAATTCCCATGTATCTTCCAAACGGCTGGATGGATTTTGACAATTAAGATATCGTTAGATTCGTCTCAATGACCCAAGTGTTCTTAGATAGTATATTGTATTACAAAATCTTTTGTATCTGTTGATTTTAGCAGTCGGGTTTTTTTTTAATTCAAGTTATTTAAACTCCTATTTAATATCGTTGTATTCTCCGGCAGGCACTGGCGAGTCAGGCAAGTCGACATTCATCAAGCAGATGAGAATCATCCACGGCTCCGGCTACAGCGACGATGACAAGCGCGGCTTCATCAAGCTCGTCTACCAAAACATCTTCATGGCCATGCAAAGTATGATACGGGCCATGGAACTACTCAGTATACAATACGGGATACCGTCCAATGCAGTGAGTATATCTTCCTTGTATAACCATAAGCGGCCCACCATAATATGTATTTTTGGTGGGCATGCCTTGCCATGCAAAATACGCAAATTAATCATTTCCTTATTTTCAAAAGATAGATCTGAGTGTTTTTTTTTTGTAGTATAAAGTAACGAGGCGAGCAGAATAGCCTGATGGTAAGAAACACGCCTGCTCATAATAGCAGTGTCACACAGCTATTGGATATATGAAGAGTCCAAATCATTACCTAGCACTGCATTGTGTTCGTCATCCAATGACAAAAGATCGTTTATCTGTATGCCCTGTAATTTTTCTGGAAACATTGGCTTCTAAACCGGAACACAAATTTAATCGCTTTAACATTAGATTTAGCACGTTTCATGAAAAAACGTTTCTACATTTAAGATTAGCTTTGTTTATTTCTCGTTGTTCATTTATGTAGGGAGGGAAAAATATTTTAAAATATTTTTCAGCCTGACTCGGGGTCTTTGAGAACAAAATCTTTTTCTACGACAATACTAAGATAAACAATGAGAGGAAAATAATTTTGACGCTGAATAAACAAAGATGACAGACGATTGATAAAATTTATCGACCACGAAATCTGCGCAAGAGCGTACGAAGTACGTTTGTCGAGGAGATTGCCGTTCTTGCGACACAGTCGTGTACTTACACTCACAATAATTCTTTTTCCTTGCCCATATGAGAGGAGGAAACAGATACATTTATACGTAATTGTTTTAACCCTTACACGGGTCTTTGAGAAAAAATATATCTACGAAAATGCGAAAAAATATAAAAAAGAAAATAATTTTGGCAGTGAATGAACATTGAGGAAAGACGATTGATAAGATTTAAAGACAACGAAATCTGCGCAAGAGCGTACGATTGTTTGTTGATGAGATCGCCCTTCTTGCGACACAGTCGTGTGTTACGTAGACTAAACAAAGCTAATTATCTACCTACCGTCATCGATATAAACCAATAGATGTGCCCTGAGCATCTCGAAATTGGTAATAAACTGCGTCTGTGTGTGTGGCGTAAGTGGTTTCCACACCAGCAATCTACTGCCTAGAATCGTTTGTCTTTCTTATTTTGGTTGTTGACAACAAATCGTAATAGGTAAAACAGAATAGAACGGAAAGAGTGACCGCACTCTTCCCAACATAATTCCGTGCATCTGAAGTTTAGGAGAGCACATCCAATGGCGCATATCGATGCCTAACGTACTATAATCAAGTGAAATTTTAAAATGTGATTTCGTATTTATTGGTGGTAATGTTGTAATATGTTTTTAAAACAAGTTTTAGTCTTATTAGTAAACATAATTATGTCATGATCATTGAACTCTTAAAAAGAAGCGGCACATACTCCTCAACGATGGCGATGTAAAATCAGGTGGCGTCTCCTGATTGAGATCAGTCGCGACGTGAGCGACAAGCATGTGTGCTAATAATTCCACGAAATTTGATTTGAGCTGTTACAATGCCATTTTATGTGTGTACAAGGTGCACAAATAGTACCAAGACCAAGAAAAAGTTTCGTGGCATCACTTTTTTCATACGCAATTACACAAAATCTTTAATTATTTCATTTAAAATAATATTTTCTGTTGTAAACAATTCGGCATTTGTAAAAAGGGACAGATATACATGACGTGAAAGAGTGGGACACGACCAGCAATGTGTTGACTGCAGTGATAACGGCCATTGTTTACGTCACGGGCAACGGCTATTTCTTCTCTTTCACGCCAGTGTCTTCGCATGTTATCGTCTATTCTTCTCGAAAAAATATTTAAACAAACGTGTAACTGTGGTATGCATAGCTATCTCATTTTCATCTACTGCCAATTTGCTATGATGTCTTTGTCATTCATTACACCGTATCTCACGATGGAAGTGTAGTTGTGTATTTGTGTGAAAGTTTCGCCACATTATGTTGATTTCATATTAGAACGTACCTTCCTTTTCATCTTCTTTTCAACATCTTCCTTTCCTTAATTATATCGATGGCCATGACAAAAATAATTTGTCCATTATCATATGAAGTAGTTCACGTAAAATAATGTTAATGTTAAAATTGACTGAGGGTATCTTAACTAAAATGAGTTTATTAGACTTTATTAAATTAGTGGGTAGTTTGTAAATCCAGCTGTTTTATTTTTATTTATTTATACAAAATCCACAGCTCTTAAAAAACAGATATTCATTAACTTACAAACTATCTTATGGCCAATAACGGATTTACATTATGTGAATAATATACTGATACAAGATTACTGTGTAGTTTAAAAAAAATAGATTTTACGGTAATATGAATGAAAATAAAATAAAAACAACAAACCACATAGAAACAGCAAAAATTGTGTAACATTGTGTGTGTGTGTGTGTGTGTGTGTGTTTGAGAGAGAGAGAGGGTGTGTGTGTGTGAGAGTGAGAGTGTGTGTTTTGTAAGTGCGTATCCCTTATCATGTTAAGCATGAAAGTAACTTTGCATAAAAAACTAAATTAAACCATCGCTATTTATTCAACTTTGAACCCTTATTATATACTAGCGGTTCGTCCCGGCCATAAGTAGTAGGTAATATATAGCACGCAGGGATAACGTACATATCGAATGGTGATTTTTTTTTAATTGGTCCAGTAATTTTTTATTAGCTATTATTAGCTTTTTAATATTCGTATATATAATATGTGGATACCACCAGAGTGAAATTACCTTTTCAAATCAATGTTTAATGATATGCATTTGAAAAATCGCGTAGAGGTACATTGCAATACAAATTTTAACTAAAAAGCTAATTACAATGTTATTATTATTATATTGTTGTTAGCTAATTACAATGTTATTATTATTATATTGTTGTTATTACAAAGCTACTTACAGGATATCCCACATGGTGATGGGATCAGCTATCCTACTTTTACTTTTCCAGGGTCGTTTCTCGACCCTCGGCATCGCCATCGAATGGCTTGCACTCCCTTAAGTCCCTTTGCACTACAGCCTACACAACACCTTGTTTTGGTTCGCCATTTTTAACCAGGGGCAGAAAGGTGTGCTACTCCTAAAACTAATATTGAAGAATTTTATAGCTCCCTTGTCGCTTAAATTGGTTCCTACTATAGTAAAACTAAAGTACACCTGTGAAGCAAAATCAGTAATATTATGAGTTCGATTTAGCTAAGTGGTTAGTCCTCCTGTCAGAATATTGGACGTCCAGGGCAATGATAACCGATGACCACTAACAAAAACTCAATCCACACCCGTAGAACTTACGATAGCGCAGAAACGCAGCAAGTCATAATGCCAACTTATAGTGGTAAACATGCGTGTTTTGTTTATTTATAGTCGGAAATACACACCCGTAATATGGCAATTCCAAAGTATTATTCATATTTAGTTTAATAATATAGGTATTTTGTTAGTAAGTAAAAAGGGAAAAAAATAATATAATACAATAATTCTTGATTAAAAAGCCATAAAACAAAAAATAATATAACAATCTTAGAAATTTAATTGGTGGTCTACTAATTTAAAAAACCTAATGTAACACTAGTAGTGGGCTAGTGACAATCTTTTGTATGTTACTCCGCTGCCGTGCCCATGTTAACTAGTAGTTAACAAATCACATACAAAAAAATCAAAGGATTCTATGGCAACTGTCCTCTATATGAACGTCGTCCTCTGATGACAAATCAGAGGTTACTCTGATTTGGGTCGTTAAGTCGTAGATTCGAAACCCGCCTCCACCCCATGAGTATTTTCAAAAGCCATTGTACGAAATAGCCTTCATTAATGGCGAAGGAAAACATATAGAAGAAACCAGTGTGCTCCAAGAAAGACATCCTCTGAAGACATGCGTCATCCCATGATCCCGGCAGTGGGAATAATAACATAAAATTGGATTCCTATGCTTTATGCTCTTTAGTAAATTCCAGGATGGTAGTCTAGTATACATGATGCTAGTAGTACTAAGGTTTCAAGAATTTTGCTTGTATTATTTTAATACTCATAGTGAAGTTGAAATTATTGCCATCTGAGGACAATTGTCATAAAATCCTTTATATAACGATGGATTGTGCTATTCTATTTCCCTTTTATCATATTTGTAATAAACAATAAGTAAGAAGGTTACACTGGAATTTCTTGGAACTTGCATAATTTTTTATTTATTTAATGAATTATTTCTTATATGGATACGGTCCAGCTGGTGGTAAACGGTAGCCGTCCTTTATGAAAATAATATGCATCATTAGAGAAGAGAGCTGGTTAAAGATTTAAGCCTTTAAACTCTGATGAGGAGTTTTTTGTGGCGAAACTCATTTTGTTAATTTTTTCTAAAATTCTAAAGAGAACTCATTGATTGAATAGACTAATTGATCGAGCCACTAACATTACGTGTTCTAAGTTGTTCGTCTGTTACTGTAGGAAGTAAAAGATTATTATGTGACGCCATTTCTGCTTACTGACTTCTTATTACAATATATGACGGTATTTATGCATCCTGTACTCCTGTTAAATATATATTTTCGTTTCATTCCGTTTCTTGATTTCTGGTAGGTTATATTAGTAGCACACCCTTTGCTACTAATACAACCTACTAGAAATCAAGAAACGGAATGAAACGAAAATATCATCATGGAAAATCAATTACCTACATTACAAAAAAATGCCATTCACTTAATATTTCTGTTTGATTTAGTCTAAATTTCCACTTTAACAAAACATACATTATTTCTTGAAATTTCGCATTTCGAATTCGCCCTAAGATATAAGTTTCACTGCTAATCACTATATGTGACGTACTTAATTTTTGTTTTTAATATTGATTACTATGTACGTGTTTGAATTAAATTATCGTATTCCATAATTAAATTATAGCCTTAATTCTACAGGGTAAATAAGTGCACTCAAAACATAATACCTACCTATTATGTACTCTTGAAAATAGAATTTGTGGCGATTCTTTAGATCATCAGTTTAAGCTTGTAATGACAGGACTGTCTACGTCTTGACTTAATGAACCAAAACTTTATATTAAACTTATTCCTTATGTACATTATCTGTGTGTGAAGTAGTGTACCTGAGGAAGTATGCCAGTTATTCTACTACCAAATAGTAACGTTAAGGCATTTCTTGTTTCTGTTTTGAAGGGGAAATGTTTCAAGAGAAATTATAGGGCAAAGAGATCAATCCTGTTGTTATGTGCAGGCGTGATACTTACCATCCTTCGCATGTCTTGCTCGCCCCGTCGTCATTCTATGTAAACACGTTCCATCGTAGAACGCTTCGTCGCTTAACATAAGGCGAGATGGCGGTCAAGTGCAAAGCCCATAAAAGTAAAAGAAAATGCTATAAAAAAAGGATGAGAACGTTTTTTTACTCATTCTGTTTCCTTTTTCCCAGTCCCATTAAAACCTCACTCAGACATTAATTTATTCACTCATCACTCAGTAAAATTGTAAATATCCATGATCAGCCAAAGGCAGCGACAATGTACTAAATGAGACTGCCACTTGCT
Organism: Ectropis grisescens; assembly: GCA_017562165.1. Lineage (NCBI taxonomy): Eukaryota > Metazoa > Arthropoda > Insecta > Lepidoptera > Geometridae > Ectropis > Ectropis grisescens. Next base: position 16,384,683 of record CM029775.1, on the reverse strand, counting down.
TAGTATAAATAACATAAATTTTACCTAATCGGCAAAACTTTGTGTGTTTCGCCAGTATGATTTTTACCTAACAAACACCATTGTATTATTGTAATGAATATGTAGCTGTAAAGTAAAAATCGCGTGTAACTCGTGCGCGCTATTACCATAATTCTGAGTAACGTTAAATCATACTGAATTACAGGAAAAGGCGGAGTTAATATCAGCTATCGACTTCGAGAGTGTTACGACGTTCGACAGTCCGTACGTAGAAGCTATAAAGGCGCTGTGGTCCGACGCTGGTATCCAGGAGTGCTACGATCGCAGACGAGAGTACCAACTCACTGACTCAGCCAAATAGTGAGTTCTACTTATATTTTGAAGTTATGTTTCTATGGTGTACAAACTCGTCTGACTCACCCTATAAAGGGTTAAGCAATACACATGTACTGTTTAGAAAAGGCTAGCTGAACACGCCATTATGTACAACTTTAATTATCTGTTAGAGAAGAGAGCTGGTTAAAGATTTAAGCCTTTAAACTCTGATGAGGAGTTTTTTGTGTCGAAACTCATTTTGTTATTTTTTTCTAAAATTCTATGTATGCTCCTGTATGGAGTACTGCTCGCACCTTTGGGATGGATCGGCTAAGTATCAGCTGGAAGCTCTGGAATCGATCGAGAGACGTGCCAAAAGGCTCATAGGCAATGACATTCTCGTGCGAAAAAGACTGCAAAGTCTAGAACATCACCGGAAAATTGCTAGCTTATCGGTTTTTTATCGGATACACTTCGGAGAGTGTGCGACTGATTTGTACGATCTAATACCACCTTGCCCTGTTTTCTATCGGAATGCTCGTAGCTCGAAAAAGCGACATCGTTTCATGGTTGATGTTCCAAAGACACGAACGAAGAGATTTGACTCAACTTTTGTGATAAGAACGTCTAGGCTGTGGAATACGTTGCCTGAGAGGGTTTTTCCCGATAGTTACAATCTTTGTGTCTTCAAATCGAGAGTGAATCGGTTTCTTCTAGGTAAACACGCTTCATCGTAGGCCGCATCATCGTTTAACATCAGGCGAGATGGCGGTCAAGTGTAAACCTATAAAAGTTAAAAAAAAAAAACTGTGCCTTACAAAAAAGCCCTCTAAAGTTTTCAGCCAAATAGTGAGGTCTATTTCTATTTTGAACTCTGTTATGTTGCTATAGAGTACAAACTCAGCTGACTCATCCTATAAAGGGTTAAGCAAAACACATGTACTGTGTAAAAAAGGCTAGCTGAACACGCCATATACATCTTTCATTATGGGAAAAACCCTAAAATATCGAATAAATCTGTGCCTTACAAAAAAGGCCCCTCTTAAGTCGAAATAATGATTAGAACGCTAATTTTTTTTTCTTAAATACAGGGTTGGCTCTATTGTGAAAAAAATCCTGCCGATTGTTCAATCTGCGTCGGCGTAGTACAGGTGTAATTCATCAGTGTGAGCTCTATATCTGTTTTTATGACGTTTATACTATACCAACTCATGACTCACACAAGTACTAAGTTCCATTTTGCCCTAATGATGCTTTTACAGGGAAGCTTCAATACCGACCCGCCGGTTCAACTGAAGAGTTACAAACATGATTTACATGTTACAGATTATAATTTATCATCTAGTGATACAAACTAAATACCAAATAGTGACTACTGATTCTTATCTGAATAGTTTAGGTTCATGTACATTGGTTTGCGTCCGTCACTCTTTTTGTAAGGGTGCGGAGCCATAGGAGAGGCATTTATCAGAGTGCTTGAATGTGGGTAGTATGAATTAAAAAACATGGAGGCGAAATAAGCGGTAGAACTTTTTTTTCGAAAATAATAATGGTGAAATGAGCTACAGTGTGTAAATATGTTGTAAGGCATATTCTAAATCTCCAAAAATATTGTTGAGATGCAAGGTTTGGGTAGATCGCTTGGTAATCGACCACTTAGGCTCCAAAGCTTTACTTATACAAAATATACGAAAAACTGTGTTCGACTCCCAGTCAGGCAAATGTATGAATATATAATTAAAAGTGTGCTCTGTGACTGGCTGTATATATTTAAAGGTAACCCGACACGATTCATTCAGGACTTGTTGGGTGAAAAACGAAAAAAAAATTTGGCGTTTAAAATAACTTATAAAATAAATCGTAATAATTGACAGTTTAAACTCAGATGAAATTGAATAAAGGTTTATTTAACAATATTTTCTAATCCCGTGTTACATCAAAGCTGGAAGAACAAAGGACGAATATAATACCTATAGAGTCCACTGTTAGCCAGCTATGAAGTAAGAGGCATTGTGTCGATATTGTCGACTTATTTATATTACGACTATTTACATCGCACGAACAATGCCGATTGATCTCTAATTTTACAACATTAACTTCCCATTGAGTCATTATCTCCTAAACCTCAGAACAGGAAATTTGTATATCAACTGTGTGGCCCGCCATTTGCCATGAGGTCATGTTTGTATTAAAATCAATATGCTAAGTGTGCGGAGTACTTTTTGATGGCAATATCGTAATGGAAGCAGTGATCTTACACGTGGCAAGAGTCCCCATGCTATCGTTAAACTGCAATCAATTTATAAAGAACGCGAGGGTTCCGTATAGTCGCTTCGAGATCAATCTAGATTAAGCCATTTTAGTATACAACTAGACACGTGTAAACTGTTTTATAACAATCTTTATATGAATAGTACTTAAACTTTATATTAACACCTTTAGTATTGATAAAGATGTGTCCGAGTTCCGGAGTTACAACTACTTACTGTAGATTCCAAATTGTTTCCACTGAACACAAATAACCTCGGCATTTAAACCTATGTCGCTCTATAGACTTAGAACTGTCCTTATGCAAAAAATCGCATTGGTCCAATAAGTGAAAAAAAAAAACACTTTTTAATGTTTCTTCTAGATAAGCACGCTCCATCTTAAACCGCATCGTCGCTTAACATCAGGCAAGATGGCGGTCAAGTATAAACTTATTGTTGACAAAAATGTTAATCTAAAGTAAACATTGATATGTTTATGTATTTCTGCCTTACACATTCTATAACATAAAATTCTACTGATATTCTATACACAACTATAGGTAGTTCAGGCTGTACTGAATTAAATGTACCCGTGCCATTCCCGAATATAACGCGATGTGCAGCAAATTTATACTTCTGGTAGAATTAAATACATACACGAAAGTGTGGTTTTATTTTTCCTTTTTATAAATTGGCTTGATACAGTGTGTTGAGTAAATTGTTTGTTCCATAGCTACTTGCAAGAGATTGACCGCGTGGCGGCACCAAATTACTTACCGACCGAACAAGACATCCTCCGCGTGAGAGTGCCCACAACGGGCATCATCGAATACCCCTTCGATTTGGAGGAGATTCGATTTCGGTAACTGTTGTCATATGTGCAGTTGTGCATGCTTTGCTTCGGTGCATGTCTGTTCCTATCTGGGTCTCGATGTCTGTGTCTTCTGTAGCTACGTTTTCACTTGTTCTTAGTTGTAATCGAATGAAATATATAATAATAAATTAGTGTAGCGATTACGAATGTTTTAACAATGGGATTATTCGGGAAAGTTCTGGAATCTGAAGCCTAATTTTTAAACAACGCTCAAAAGAATGATGAGACAGGATAGAGCAACCGTCGCGCTGTCTTTGTCATTCTCGAGAGAGGATTCACAAAACAAATTGTGTTGTTTAAAAAAATAGGCTCTACTTTACTAACAACACACCTCTCTCTACTTAGGTATATTAACAGCTCTCCAAAATAAAATATGTGAAAACCGTTTCTTGTACAGAATGACTGACTTAAAAGTGAATGAAAGGTTTAAATACATTAGTCTGGTTACCAGGCTAGAATGATAAATGAATACAAGTAAAAACGTAGCTAAAGCTTCTAGTGCATGGATTTCAGCTATTTAAGCGACTTGGCGAGGATTGAGAAGGACGATTATCTACCCACCGAGCAAGATATCCTTCGAGCTCGTCAACCGACGACGGGCATTCTTGAGTATCCTTTCGATCTTGATGGGATCATATTTAGGTATGTTCTTACCTTGGGCGTGACATCCCTTTGATGGCTAAAGACACCTTCCAACGCAACCCGTGTGTGGTGAACAGCTAAGTAGTTCAGCGGCTTTTTAGGTCCTGAACCCAATAATTTAACTTCAAACTATACATAGTTATACATGTTACGGCTCTTTATTAAAATTGGGAATGTAGAATTGAAACACTTAACATTATTTTATTATTGTTAACTGTCACAGTAGTGGTTTAGTAATTTATGATACAGCGACTTAGGTATCGGTTGATATAAACTTGTAGTTATCTTAGATCCCTCGCTAAGTATCGCCTAATGAAGAATTTTTTGCATTATTGTTTTGCTTAACCTAGAATAAGGCACGCTTTTGTATCGTATCTACACAACATGCATGTTAACAGGATTATTTACTTAGAACGAACTTTGACTGAAACATTACTAAGCCGAAAAGATCGCATTCTACTCATCACTACTGAAATCGCAAAAATACCGTGGTCTCGTTTATCGCACGTTTTATTGTATGTCGCATCGAACTCTTAAAAACGGCAGAAGCGGCAAACGCGCTTCTACTATGGCGATGCAAAATCAGGTGACGTCTCCTGATTTAGTCTCAGTAGCAATAGGGAGTTGTGTACGTTCGCTGACAATTGTGTACCTTCGCTGACAATTCAATTTTCAATTTTTTCAAACAAATTTTCGCCACGTTATGTTGTCGTTAGATTTTTTAAAACTAAACGGCTTTTTGATTTAGTAAAAGTTATTATCATCATGAATAGAACATTCTTTCGGCTTAGTTGTTCCACTTAAACCCATATATGTGATGTTTTGCCTTTTTTTATTTTAATTTAGGTGTTGGTGTCACATTTTAAGTTAAATGTGATTTATCTAATATTTTTGTATGGGTTATGGTTTTCTAACATTATTATAACTACATTGTGAATGTCATAGTTATAGCAACTTATTTTCATATCGCGTGATGTGTGATAATTAGTTCTATGTTTTTGGTTGATGTTATGGTTGAAATTTTTATGCTAGTTTTATATGTGTAAGCTCCGAATTCATGAGTGAAAAAAAGTAAAAGATTCTATTGTTTCACCACAGTTTAGTTGCTGTACTGTTTTGCTCTATCCTAATTAGTCAATGTCCGGTTTCAACAGGTTAGACTGTAAGTAGTGATAAAACCAAATTGCTCTGCTTAGACATGTAGGTACTATCACTTTTTTTCTCATGACCGAGTGAGTAGACTTAATACCTACGTCCACGTTAGGTTGGCCGTGGTCTGTTTGTAAGCCAATCAGTGTTTCAGAACAAAGTTTTTTAAATCTTAATATAAAGGAATCCTTACGTCGTACTGAGACCAAAGCCTTGTATAAAATTCTTACGTTACTGTCTAGAATGACTTACATTTATGGTGCAGTTAATAGTGAATTATGGAATACCCACATGAATTTTGTACATAAAAATATTGGAGTTCTAATATCGTATTTTATTGAGCGTCACTTACCTTAAAAAAACTAATTTGTATTAATTACGTTTTAGCAACGATAGGGCGACGGAATCGGACGGTGACACTACCGATAACGCTACCGATTCCGCCGGTGAAACTACCGATTCGCCGAATAATGCTATGGATACGCAATCTGTTTCCACCGATTCCGGAACGGGGGTGCAGCTCATTCCAGTAGAGTCTGAGTTGCGTTCGTGCGGATGCTTCCCCGCGGTAGAATACGTGGTCCAGTGGCGACCACAAAAACGCGGTCTTAGGATTAGGTGCGCCAATACCAGTTTGCACGTTTAAGCTTTAACTGTGATCTGATTGGGAGACAATCTTCAATGTCTTTGGAGACGATGCATTTGCTTGTTGCAGTTTTAATTCGCTTTTTAATTACTTAAAAAGAAGAAACCTGGGTGTGCCCTCTGAATTCAGGTCGTTTGCCTATTGCTGTTATTAATAATGCTTGCTCACCGGCTAAACCGAGTTAAGACAGAAGTAATTAATAAATGTTTTAATAAATTAATACTTTAAATGCATTTGTAACATTTGAAGAGAATTAGATGTGTCGTGAAAGACCGATTACGCTTATTTAAAAATTAAACATACAATTACTGAATAGAAACTGCAAAATATTTTTCTTATAAATTCATATAAGTATATTTAATTGTTTTGTAAAAAATATTAGAAATAAATAATTTCACATATTAGCATATTATTTCCACGGCGATTATCACAATAGTATACTTATTTAACAATAATTATCGAAACTCTGTACGAAGAGAAAAAGGCAGAGAAAACATTGAATAAGATTCATTGTCTGTGCATTATCTTCATGTTTGTTTCATGCATTATCATTCTTCATGTCTTAAAAATATGCTCTTATAATAATCGTGCTGGGCTGTGCTATATCAACTCTTAAATAACTTGTTTTATACAAACATAAATGTAGGTATTACTATGTTACGAATAGTGTCGCCTCTGTTGGGTTTCCTGACAAATTTGACCACGACGCACCTGCCCATCTACCGCCTAACTAAATCGGCTTTCGCTTTGCTATTGCGGTCTCTATCATTTCAAGCGGAAAGAAAAGAGACAGAAATATCAAAGCTAAGACATTTTTCGTTCGGCGGTAGACCCCCTGATGGAAGTGACAGCGTAAAATTGATCTAGTATCAATCTTATCATCGCTGTAATTGTTAAGAAAAATATAATTAATTTGTATGGGCATTAATGATTAGTCGATATATTCAGCTAAGGATAAAGGAAACTAATTCAACAAATCAAATATTGTCAGTATTGCGGGTAAAATGCTTGGTCATGTTATAACCTAACAATGCTATACATAGGGCCTGTCTCCCAGTCAACTAAACACTGGGCATTGTTTTACGATTATTTCAAAACATTCCGTTGACTAATATATTTTCTACAGAATGGTGGATGTCGGGGGCCAAAGATCCGAGCGAAGGAAGTGGATTCACTGTTTCGAAAACGTCACCTCTATCATATTCTTAGTAGCTCTTAGTGAATATGATCAAATTTTATTCGAATCAGAAAATGAGGTGAGTTAATAACAATTTGTAAATTGCTATCGCCGTATTCAAACACTCTTCTATTTTATTCAATACTTATGTAACTCAAAATTTTGTTAAATGTTTGAGTATGATGTCAAATCAGTAGCGAAATGTTCGAAGTTCCGAACTTTAACAGAGAATAAGTTGGGTTTTGTGATACGGCGGCTAATGTTCGTGCAACTACTCCTGGTTTGTGACGAAAATTTGGTCTTGGAAAGTTTACCCATCCATCTAGGATTGGTAAACAGCATAGGTTTATCGAATATCATTATGTTTAGCGATTGTGTCGCTGCCATGGTTAGTGGCATGAACTATTATTCAGCTTCATTACAATAATTATTATTGCTGTATGACTGCTGGCGTATTGCTTAGTTCAAGTTTGACTTCTATCGTTGATAAGTCGAAAAGTAAGATGTAGTCTAATTAGCAAATTAGAAAATTAGCGTCTATGTACGTTTTTTTAATCGCGTATAGGTCCGTAAGGCGTGTAGCAAGTACACGCGACATAATAGGCAAGTTCCACTTAGAAGCTAAGATTCCAACAGTTAAAAGCACTGTGTAAAATTACGTTTTGGTTTTGATTGGATATCTAAGATGGATATAGGATTTACTCAGGGCTACTAAGCCATATCAGTAGAAAGATACACAACCATAGACAGTTCCTGAATCAAATCGAGGAGTCTAATGGATCTAGGCTGCATCGCGGTATAACATAATTCCACACTAGAATCATTATCATTTTCAGCTCGTTATCTCCCACTCCTGAAGATAGGCCTCTCTTCTTGACTGACTACCAAAATATTTTTTTTTTAAATAGGAAGTGACGAGACGAGCAGGACATGTGCCTGATGGTAAGCAACATGCCTGCCACATAACAGCACAGTCACACGCAGCTATTGGAAGATGAGGAGTCCAAATCATTACCTAGCACTGCACTGCGCTCATCACCCAGAGATCCAAGATCTTATATCTCTAAGCCCTGTAATTTCTCTGGAAACAATGCCCTTCAAACCGGAACACAGTAATGTGAAAACATTACTGTTTGGCGGTAGAATAACTGAATAATAGAATTGAGACAAGTACACGAAGAGAGGCCTATATAATGTAACAATAAGGACATTATTTCGTATTTTGTTAACAAGTATACAATGGAACTTTCCAGAACCGAATGGAAGAGTCGAAGGCGCTATTCAAGACGATCATCACGTACCCCTGGTTCCAGCATTCGTCTGTAATCCTCTTCCTCAACAAGAAGGATTTGCTTGAAGAGAAGATCATGTATTCGCATCTCGTTGATTACTTCCCTGAATATGACGGTATGTGTACATTAATGACTAAATCAAGGCCGCACTGGGGAAAAATACTGAAAGGCGCAGAGGGCTGTATACTGTTTGACAGTGTGGTTATAGTCACACCTTCATCGTGCTAAGAAAATATTGTGAGAACATCGACGTGTTCTAGAATAAATAGGTGCATCTTTCTTACGACATTTGATATCGATAATATGCACGTGACAGGCGTCATATATTATGACTCTTATTACTGAACTTACTGAAATTAAAATTCTAGCAGTGGAAATATAAACTGGACTGTATAAGCTTTTGCAGATAGTTAATAAAAAAAATTGCCAAAATGATGCATTAAAAGTATAAAATAGGTTCGTGGCTCCGAACTATGTTAGCTGTGTTTCGTAAGCATGTGGTATCTTCCAACTAAAAGAGATGAAGAAAAATATTGTATTTCACGTAAAAAAATGTATGGATTGTAATGGTGAAAACCAAATAATATAAATGTAAGATCATTATGCTGAGATACGTGGAAAAATACGTTATATGGACCCAACATTAGGGTAAGCAGTTGATGAATTTAATGATGAAACTAAAAACGTCCTTTAAAAACGGGAGCACAATCTTGGCTACGCCAATATTTGGTACACGAATATTCCTTTTTGCACAACTCGCCAGTTGCCAAAGGACGAGGTGGTCGAAAATAAAGTAAGAAAAGCTTAAATGGTTCCTCTGCAAAATGTTTCGACCCGTTAGCACATCACTTCACATTGTTACACAGCGCCACTCTTACAGTTTTCAGTTTTAGTTACATTCTCTTGCAAACATCCCCTCCATAGGGGGTCCCCCCTAGTCGGTAGATCCTATTTTGTGAACATGGTAGTTTAATTCATAGTGACCTGTGATTAAACTTATCATCAGACGAAGATCTGATGTTCATGAAATTAGGAGCTTATCAGTTACTGTTCTTTCTATAAATGGGAACACAACTTATGCGTTTGCGCTTTGTCGATTTATCCCGAAATTTTCGTTGTTTTATTTCTATGTGTAGAAGCAGATATTACGTTTTTAAATAGTTGGCTTACACAACTCTTGTATGCCATGTCTTTCTTAATGTTCTTCTTTGCGCCTTTGGAAAGGCCGTCTGTACTTTTATTTCCTAAACTTATGTCGTGGCTTTTTGCCTACTCAAAGCTGTGACATTATTATTGTGTGAGTAGAGTGACACTCTACAAACACTCTAGACCTGGTTTTGGTTTCCATAAAGCGTAAATAATGGCTGCAGTGACTGTTACGAACATTGTAATTAATTATTTAATTTGTAAGGACCGCTTTAGTTGCTAACAAGGAGGCTTATGCTTGCAATAGTGTCGTAGTTTTGTTGAGGGCTGTGATTGGTACCAACACCCAACTCCCATACTAGTATTTTTAGCACCATTTCTGAATGTGTTGCATACATTATTACTTTCTACAGTAGTATCTATTTGGGAATGTTGCTCTGTCACCAGTCCATGTTTCGTTCTATATAAATATGTGCGATATGCGATCGCCTCGAGTCGAACGAACGAGTACCGCTCTGATTTTTTATGTGTATAAAAATAAAGGAATTTTCTTTGGGTGTCTTCGAATCTAGCACAAACTTGTTCAGTTCTTTCACATCTTTATAAGCGTGCTTGCGCTGCGTTGCTTAAACATCCTAGAATTTGACATGATTGAACCGAAAGTTTCAAAAATGCAGTACAACAAAGGTTAAACATTACCAGCTGTACTTCGCGGTTTCACACGTCTAAATTAGATGGTGTACTGGCTTTCTGTTACTCGTATTATTACCCGTATCCTGTTATTTGGCTATCTTTTCAAAAACAGGATTAAGTTGGGTCAGTCATTCACGAATTTTACGTTTAGCAATACAGTTAATTATTATTTATATAGATATCAAAATGCCTCGGTTTCCTGCTGCTACCTTCGGTACATTTTCGCAGTAAAAAGTAGGTCGATCGGCTTTCGATTTCACCCTGAAGGTTGGTTAGCACTAAGCTCATATGGCGTGCTTCTGACCACGGATAGTTAATCCTCGACGGGTCGTGCTCTTGACACGCACTGTGGGTAATCTCGTTTGCTTTATCCAATTAACTCGTGTGACCTTAACGATATGGTATAGTTCTACAGTCTTTATAACCTGTTTCTACACAAGGAGGTTTGCAATAGGTATATCTTTATTGATCGATTGGTTAGTGCTGGACCGTCATGTTTGTCACCTGAATGTAATTTTATTACTCAAAGTATCTTCTTTTTCGCTTCGTGGTTTATGTCATCTGTATCTGAGTAGCTCACCTGACCGATGTCGTTCTACTAAATAAAATAGGTTCGATGTACTTTTTTAGAACAGGATTTGTCCGGTAATTCGGAAAATCCCATATCTTCCTTTATATTTTCCAACAGGCATGACGACTCATTTTTGATTTACTGTGTTTTACTCAATAACTGAAACGTAGGTGAAAGAATTACTTTGTTATCTTAAAAACTTCCCGTGATATCAAAATTTTAAAATCACAATTTTGGACTTTCCCCACTACTTCATACAAAAACACTACTAAAGCGTGACGTCACTATCGGGTATTTTATATGCGTCACGCGTAAAGTTTGTATGTTAGCTATATTAAATATTGCGTTTAGAAAACTGGTTTCTTAACAAAAGCCACTTTAAATTGAATGGATTATACATTTTCTAATTATTTCGTACTATTAAAATGGACTTGCCCATCCAACTTTGAATTATCATAAAGTAAGTTAAACAAAAATATATCAAAATTAAAGTTGGTACATATTTTATTATATTTAATTACTGTCATTATATCAGATAATTTAATATAATTGCAGGATCTGTCGTCATGCCTATTCTTTCATGGCTGTGGTTTTGTTTATATTTGTAGATTGGTCAATTCTATCAACTAAGTTAAATTTTATCAGTAATTTTTTGTAGATGATTTTAAACTTCTTTTTAAACCGCGATTGACTGCGAATTGCTTTAAATAAGGCGATGCCGGGACTTAATATGTAAACCATCTAGATTTAAACACATCCGTTTTGTATTTTGTTGTCAGGAAATCGACTCGGTCAGAGGAACCTACAGTTTGTTAATATATCTAAACAAAGCATAAACAGCCAAATTTATATCCCCACTGCTGAAATTAAGGCTTGTGACTAGGAGATAATTAGCTTAACTAGAACTAAATAAAAGGATGAAGTAAAATCCATCATACACCACGGTGGCCAATGCGGTTTGGCGGAATTACGCAATTAATTACTCAATAAATTACTGTTTTGGAACATGTCAGCAATCTCACATTATTTTCCTTTACTGTTAAACAGTGGTCAAAACTTATCTCATTGATGATTTGCACATGAGGAATTCCTTAAAGGTGCAGACGGGGTTTATGAAGGGTCCAAAGGCGTTTGTCCTCATGTAGCCTCTACTGCCTACTGTCAAGTTTTGCATTCTACTATTATTTTACTTCTTCTAATTTGTATTAAGTTGATATTGCTTCTATTACTATATACCTAGGTCCGAAACAGTCTGCACCGCCGGCTTTAGACTACATCCTACAGAAATATCTAAAAGAGAATCCAGATCCGGAACGATCGTGTTACTCTCATTTCACGACGGCGACAGGTTGAAATGAATATTCTAAACTGTATATTAAATACTGCTAAATGTGTTTCGTATTTCAACGCTAGTATAATAACCACAGTTTTAGGTAGTGATTTGGTGTTTGCTTTATCTGTAGAAAGCGGGTTGTGTCACACTTGCACAAATGAATTGTCACATGTTTCAAACGAAATTGTGTTCTTTGAAGGACAATGTTTTCAAGTAAATTACAAGACTAAGAGTACAGTACTATGCTATGCCATTTGAACTCTTCATGTTCAAGTAGTATTGTAGCACTGTGTTTATGGTTATTATGTCTTACATGTTCTGACAATCTGTTAAGCAACAATGTATGTTCCAATCTGCAAAATACGAAACCGTACCTAATATTAAGTATAAATCTTGTATATCTTGTCGTGGATCTTCGTAATGTATACTGTACGCTCATAACTTTTGAACAACTGCACCACATTAGATCATTCTTTGTGTTATGTTTTGGTCATTGTCAGAACAAGGTTTGGTTTGTAAGAAAAAACACGAAAAAAAAAGTATGACGGTACGAAATTCGCCGGGTCCTCTAGTATTATCATAAAAATCAATTTAAACCTTTTTTGAGACTGTCCGATTGGACTAAACATATCAGACACGAGTAGTCTGTTAATTACTTTAAATGTGACCATCACATTAGTTTTCATATTGAAACTTGTCGCAATTTACAACAAACCCACTTTCTAGAGGTAATCCGTTGTTTTCGTGTTAAGCTAAATTTGAAACGATCTGTATTATACTGTACTTAATATCAGTAATTTCGCTATATTTACCGTTGTTATATGTTGGACCGGTTTTGGAACTCCCACAGTAAATATCCCGTAATTATTGAATCTCGTGTGATAAATGTGAAGACATGTCATCTGTGATGTAAATAGTGATGTATTACGATTATATTTGGTTTTTTCATTTATACTGATTTAGAAATCGCGTTTAAAACATAAAAACAGTATCGAACTACCAATTAACAGTAGGTACATTATGTTCATGAACTATCGAGTATAAGAGTCTTTATTGTAATGGTTTTAGTATATATATAAATATATATAATTGACTTAAATTGTCGTGCACAGTGACTGTGAACCTTATCACCGAAGGTCATGCTTTATAGTCGCGATGCACAAGGTTTTATTTCGCAAATCATCGCATTCACAACTCCCGGGCGATCTACCGCCGAAAGAAAATGGGGTTTGCTTTGGTATTGCCCGCTTTTGTTTTCGCTCAAAATTAATACAGAACAATAGTAACCCATTTTCATTGGGCGATAAACACATGGGAGTGCTTAATCCAATTATTTGTGAAATACGTCTTTTAGCATAGCAAATGTAAATCGTAGCTTTTGGTGATAAAATTAATTTCCGTAGGCATTCCAAATACGAGTATCTGCTTTGAGTATAACTTTGAAATTTTCGCGATTTGAAATCATAATGAAAATATACCTCGTGATAGCCTCTTCATGATCATGACTGCTGCAAAGCAGCCAAAACAGCGGGTATTAAAAAAACACTTCGATTACGATTAATTCCTTTATAGGGCATATTTTCAATAAATATTTACACACAAGGCTTACATGGACTAGCTAAATTATGAGCACAGTCACAGATATTAAAATTTCGTCAAACAAATTCAAAGAGAGAGAATAAGATCGACTAAAGTTCAAATTTTGTAATACGATCGATAGTTTATCGCAGTAGACATGTCTTCGCATTGCACCCCGCGTGGCTAGTATCGCGCTAGTCTAGTAGTAGTGTATGCTAGTGTCGAGTGCTCCACAGGTCCCCAGCGCGACGCGAATACGGCGCGCGAGTTCATCCTCCGAATGTTTGTGGACCTCAATCCGGACGCTGAGAAGATTATCTACTCGCATTTCACCTGCGCGACGGGTATGTAAAAACTCTACTGTTGTCGGGCTGGAGGGGTTGAGTTAAAGCAACATGATAATGATATTGTGCAATCAGATGATTGCAATGATTACTGGGTTAAAAATATATCTTAGTCTATTAACTGTGTTGAAAATAGTTAATAGTCTGTCAGGTAGATTATGGAAAATTATTTTTTGTTTTATCAAATATATAATTAAAAATCGACAAAGATATAGATCATCAAACTTCTGGGGTGGGAGATTGTGACGTCACCTCTACGTAAAAATCGTATATAGACGTGACTTGACTCGAAACTTTTTAAGTATTTCAGCTTCGTTACTTATCGTTAGTGAAACGAAATAAAAATACGTTTATACTAATATTTTTTTTATCTAACTGATGGACTAATTACCTTTTTTTGTCACATTGCCTATTATTTATTAAACATGATGATGGTATTGTGCAAGTGCATTGTAATGTTGCAACATTGCATTGATGATGATATTCGAAAGGAATTGCGTACATGAGAAATACGCCTCTCATTCTGAAGTGGCCAATATTGTGGACGGGAAATGATTGCATTCATAAGGAAAAATCAACATTTTCGTTTCAAATATAATGGGCGACCATAATCATGCAGCTCTGATATCATTTACAAATGTATCTAGGATTAGCGTGATCAGTTTCTATATGTGAATGTTATCCATACAACATTTCTATATCGTTCCTCGTTTCCGGATTTGAAAGATTCAACAATTTTATATCACACAATTTTAATAGATATTATATATTAACTTTGTCGGAAAAGGCTAACCCTAAAGTTCACACAGAAATAGGAATTATAAACAACTCTATTTGGGAAATCTTATTGGCAGTAGGTTTATATAATTGGCGTTCAAAATTAAGTCAAAATACTGCATACACAAGTAAAATATATTTTTAGGTAAGTTTCTCAGTACAGGTAAATTTGAGAAGAAAATAACGTTTTTTTTTTCGATCTCTGTTGGTTTTATTAGATTACATTAAATATAATAGTGTAATATTAAAACGTGTACCCAAAGTAGATCTATCGTCTATTCAAGTTTTAATACAAATAACTCAATATAGGCATACAAGGTTACCTGTTTTGAGATACCTCTTCGAAGTCACGCTTTGCATGGAGTTAGAGGTAAGGAGAGGAGTTTGTGTGCTTTTGTGTTTATTGCTTGATTTTATTATTTCTGATGGTTTGAGACAAATATAGCTTGAGTAGGCTGTTTAATGGTTGCTGTTTTTGTTAGTATATTTAGTAGTTTATAGTACTTTATTTAGTATGTGTTTGTATTGATATACTAAGCGAAGCGAGAGTATAACATTAACCAATACCTAGTCAACTAATGTGTCACTATTATTGTTGCAACGTTTTCCTCGCGCGACGCGAAGCAGTGTCGTCAATCTCTCATGTGGTTACTAATACTAACCTTAACCTAAGCATTAAGTCCCATGCTCCGCTGTCTTTTTTCAGTCCCATTCTTTTGAGCAATAGACTATGATTTGTCTCAGAAACTGAAACTACTTATCATTTAATCACCCCTTAAAAATAATATCATGTTCCTTCGGGTAAAGACAATGATTTTTAAGGGTCACAAGTCTCGGAATCTACTCGGGGTTTTTCTTTCTGCCACACGATGGACCCGGCACCCGCACGGTGAATCCATGGAATGCTAAGAAGATCGTCTCTCATTTTTATTTAATGATGGCGACCTGTTCTAAACTATTTAATGGTTATGGAAATTATTTTCTGAAGTTCCCGTTTGCAATGTGACCGAGATTATAATTATGGACACAGTCACCTGTCTAAAACATATTAAAAAAACATGTTTAAAGTCTGTGCATTGTTAATGCAAGCAATTTTTTTTTTTTTAGCTGTGGGCAGTATATAATAAAACAAAACAACATATGCTGTCCGTATTTATAATCTCTGTCGTTAAGTGAACCTCTAATAAAACAGTTTTCAGTGTGAGAAGGGCTTACTACTTTTAATTATTTTTTAATTCTTGCATGCTGCTTTGGATATTTTTAAAGATACGGAAAACATCAAACTTGTGTTCTGCGCAGTAAAAGATACCATTATGCAGTCCGCCCTAAAAGAGTTCAACTTGGCATGAGATCGTCTATTTTTCTTTTGTTTTGCTTATATTTTTAACATTTATAGGACGCAATAAACATCTATTTTTATATGTGAATGCATGTTTTATTTTCATCCCTTTTGCATGTTTACCTTGACTTTTTTAACTCTTTGCGAGTATAAAAGTAAAATACGTTTTCAATGCCCAATAATCAAAATGCTTAATTTTTTTATACGATTTTTTACGGTTTCTAAAACCGTACGATTACGGAATTTGCTACAATTTTTACTTTTGTCATTTTGGTTATTGGGTATCGAGAATTACGGTTCTGGAAAGAATAATCCTTTCATGTATAAACGCTTTCTTAAATGCCTTTTGCATGTTTACCTTGACTTTTTTAACTCTTTGCAAGTATAAAAGTAAAATACGTTTTCAATGCCCAATAATCAAAATGCTTAATTTTTTTATACGATTTGTTACGGTTTATAAAACCGTACGATTACGAAATTTGCTACAATTTTTACTTTTGTCATTTTGGTTATTGGGTATCGAGAATTACGGTTCTGGAAAGAATAATCCTTTCATGTATAAACGCTTTCTTAAATGCCTCTGCTGTTTGGATGTTGCTGCTTCTACGCTACCTCTATATGAGGGAATTTATCGCCATGCATGTACTTCGCAATAATCAGTTCTCAAACAGACATACGTACTATATGGCTTCAAACGTTTCAAAGCGATATACATAACGTATAGGTTCGGTTCAACATACTAACTGGAAGACCGTTGCGTTATTTAGCCTAATGCCCGAAATCCACCAATACAAATTCCAGGCTTGAGAGGGACAGATATAAAGAATTATGAATTTCGTTATTATTTTAATTCAGCAGTAGAAACGGTTGAGCACAGAAAAAAATATATTTAAATTTTATTACACGTATTTTCTCGTATCAACTTACGGAAAAGATAAATAAATTAAACCGCTTATATTTACACTAGGTGTTTAAAGGTAACTAAAAGCTACGATTTTTTTCTGATTTGTTAATATTATTGTTAATCTTTTATCAAATTCTTGTTATCAGTTTGTGGGTAAATCGTAATGTGTGTTTATGCTACTGTAAAATTGTAAATACCGTCAATTTATAATCTAACGATATTATATCATAAACTGACCTAACCTACAATAGGTTTAAAATCTCACAGGTTTTATTGTAATCTGTCGTTATTTTCATTTTTATGGTGACGTAGGGACATCCAAAACAATAAATTGATCCAATCCCATATTACAAACATATAATATGTTTGTCAAAACTACTGAATCAGTAGAGTCACTGTGTCTTTAACTTGAACTGCCGATAGAAGTGAAAACTTATAACTCAGAATTTCACAGCTTACTTTGGAAATTACGCGGGTGAAACCCGAGTTAAACCGAAAATTTCTTATCATTTCGAGCGTGACGTTAAAATTCAATTCACAGGCCACGAAAAATCTGTCTGTGGCTCGCCAAAAGAAGTTTTCTCTTCAAAAGTTGAATTGGAAAGCGCGAAGCGGCTTTCTAGCTGTCTCACGACTCTGATTAGCGTTGTAGTATTTAGATGGCTGGTATCTCTTCTCTCATGTGTGACCGTTTCTACGCATATCTGTTTACTGTAACCAATTTTCCATTACATTTCTACTTTCCACCGGAAAACTGTTTAGGCTATCAGGTATCAGGTAACTGATGCAGAAATACAAATTTTTTGTATGTGGCAATGATGAGTCAACGTTTTAATGGCATTATTGATGACGTCGAAATGGCTTAGCCGAAAACGTCACTTTACATAGATACAGACAGACTTGAAGGGGTGTTTCATTTTATCTGACCTACTATTCAATTGAATTCCACCTGATTCAGTTGTGAACAATTTGCAAGTGCAGTAATTTTGAACGCCAAAAATAAAATGGACCGCGGGGAATGAGAGCGCCGTTTCCGATTGAAAGTGAGTTATTTTTATAAGATAGTACGATGCTCGGTTGCACAGTAGATAAGAATGTGTTTAAAACAGTATCGGAACTGATTCATTCTGTACAAATACGGTTACTAAAATACCTTTGTACGTATACTATACATATACCAGGTTTCACATACCTTGATTGACATTGATGGGTGTAGAATACAGAATTGAATTAGGTTGAACGTACTTTTTTTGACAAAAATATCTGAACGTAGTATGTAATAATGTATGTAATGTGTATGTGTATTTGAAGACTCCAATACCGAGTTAGTTGCGTTATAGGTACTCGTTTTTATGGAGTTCTTTTACTTTGTAGGCAATACCGAAATTGCGATAAAGATCGATTGTTTCGTACATAGTTGTTGAGTCGTTAAGTGCGTTTTTTTGTATATAACGTGATTTTTTCCGATTTCGGGTTATCGCAAAGTAAAATGGTTTCTTGCTACTCCAGCGCAGTGCAGTGTTAGGTAATGATTTGGACTCTTCATGTTCCAATAGCTGTTTGTCACTGTGGTGTTATGTGGCAGGCATATTGCTTACCACCAGGTACATGTCCTGCTCATCTCGTCACTATACTATAAAAAAAGGAGTTCTTTGGAATGTGTAACACAACAGTGATGTCAACAGAGATTCGAATTCTATATATAAAGAATCATTGTTCATACCTTACAGTAGACGCGTTGTCGTGTATGTTTCATGCAACAGGTATTTATGCCTTGCCATTTCGATTCCAGACACCGAGAACATCCGGTTCGTGTTCGCCGCAGTTAAGGACACCATCCTACAGTCCAACCTGAAGGAGTACAACCTGGTCTAAGCGGCACCACCGGCGGCCCTGACACAAATCTGTGATTGTGTGTAAAACACATAATTTAAACATCATTACTTCACGACAGAATGTGTATGTAAATTCACGAACTGAGATCGGGTTAACGAACTTATTTCAACTTAATACATTAATTGAAATGTAAGGATAGATTGTAAGTCATTTAATCCAAATACTAGAGTGAGGCGCGCCGGGGTCGCGTGCAGCGGCGCGCACGTTCGTTCTCGGTCCGGAGTGCCGACGGTAAAGCATCCGTCACACTTTCCCCACATGATTTTTTTATGATGAAGTTATTCACAATTTATGTATGTGTCTGTATCGGTGAATATTAAATTGTGCATTTTAAAAGTTATGGTGAGTCTTGGCCTTACCATGAGCTGCTTTTAGTCATTGTTTTAGGATTTTTGTAAAGTTTGTTGCCATAATATCTCTTTCTACATTTAGTGTCGTCCAGACGGATGGATTTGATCAAACTAGTCCAATGGAGTGAGCGTATCATCGCTCGTCGCTCGAGGATCGAGAGAGAGCCGGGACCGGGACGCTTCCCTCGTACTATTGCGTATTCATTTAAGTTTCGGTAAGGGGCATCTCGAGGGGTCGCCCGGCGGGGACGCGGGGGAGTCGACTCTCTACCACTGATTCATTCGATATACATACTACCTACTAGTTACGAGCAACAATTATAAATATTATTCGTACCACTAAAGTTTCTGTTCGCTTCGAAAGATTTTATTATTGTATTTAAATGAATATTTCGTTACTTTTGTACATTGAATATTATTTTTTTTGTTACATGAATATATGTTATTATTTAAGCTGTTTATATCTAAATATTATGGTGTTTTTCTACACGAATTGACGCAGAATGTTTTACGTTTATCTGTAGGCTTTGTGTGCGCAGTGGTCTGGTATATTTGGTTTCTTCCTAATATTATCCATGTATGATGATCCCATATATGGCTAGATCGAATAGTAACTACGTTAGTTGTTTAAGAACATTTTTGATGCATTTGATATAAACTTTTTTTACTAGAAACCCGTAAAATAATGCGAAATGTGAATTGTAAAAACCGAACCGATGTTTTTTGCACGAAGCTTATACCACTTGAATGTAATATATTGTACATTGGGTCTAAATGTGCTGAGTGAATTGAGCTGACAGGTCAGTGCCAAGTTTTGCTATTGGCAACATATTATTAAAAAGTAAAGCACAAATTTTTACACATTTTTATACATATTGTTTTCCATATTTTAGAGTATTTTATTATACCTATGCTTAATTT
The DNA here is from genome assembly GCA_017562165.1 of Ectropis grisescens. Lineage (NCBI taxonomy): Eukaryota > Metazoa > Arthropoda > Insecta > Lepidoptera > Geometridae > Ectropis > Ectropis grisescens. The sequence goes on along the minus strand of CM029775.1, from coordinate 16,364,508 downwards.
AGAGTGTTGCTTCGTGTTATTATTTTAGTTTAATGTATAGTGAGAAACAAAGTTTCTGTTTGAAGATATATAACTTATTGTATTAACTTATTCGTTGTTGTGTCTTTAATTTCTATTCTTCGATGCGAATGAACGTTTCGACTTGGACGGTTAAGCACAATGACTTACTCTGTCAATAGCAAAACTCTATGCTTTAATTTAAGATACAGCTGTCTGAAATGCTCAAAATAATGTGAAATATTGAAACTTAGCGCACAATATTGGAATGAATAATATCTATTGATCTATTGATGTAACCCACTGAAGTACAGTATGTGTATGCCCTGTACATAAATGTATACCTTTCTTTGTCCAAGTTTACATCAATATTGTGAATATCAGGGCCCGCGGCGGTGCACACAACAGACAAACACACGCACACTCGCGCAGGCATACGCATTGCACTAACCCATGTTTTACAATTCCTTCGAAAACGATTTTTTTTTTAAATCACGATTTGGCAAGACATTTTTAAATGTATGTGTACTAGATGCAAACGTGTCGTATAATTTATTTTTATTTTTATGGGGTATTGACGTTAACGCGTACGTTCAGATAATTTTGGCTCTGACTATTTAATCTTTGCGTCCATCGAAATACAGTCGGTTATAGTATATTTAGTTGTGAGGACATTACAAAGTGGTTATTTGCAACTGCGCTTTTAGCTATAAATCTATAAGCCATACTGTCAACAAGACTTTGACTGTGTTCTGTAGCACAAGTAGAAAATACAGCTTACTTTGTTACTATTTAAGAAACTATTAATTCTGTTAGTTCTATTACTTTTCCTTATACCTACTCATAATTCCCAAAATCTACGGGAAATGTTGAAAATATTTCTAATTTTCTTGTGAGGCTATGGATCGTCTCAATCACACTAGGTTGCAATATTAAGTATCAATTCATAACATGGTTCATATTTTTATTTGCCATCATTGTATGTACGTTTATACCATGTTAAGGCTAAAATTTATTTATGTAGCACGGTTGCAAATAGATGCATTGTATAAGTTTGACGGCACTATTGCATCTTGTATACATGCAGTTTTGGTAATTCTCAAAAGTAAAGTCACGTATTCAAGATTAACCTTTACTATTAGTGCTTGCAAGGCTTATTAAGAACATTATTGTGTTCCTATCCTCTGACGGTTTTTGATTCATAAGCGTCTGAAAAGGAGAGTTGAGTTAAAATTGGTTTATCCCGTTTTATCGCTTGTTCATTCCAGACAGATAAAATTTGACAAAACGTTAACTAATTCTTACTAAGACGTCTATTGATAAAGATGTTATCGAGGATTCGCCACAGCCATTGCGGAATAGTTTTCATAAGTTGATCTTGAATATTGGGCTAGTGAAATGCATTTGAAAATAGCATTTATCCAAAAGTCAACAACGCACAAAATACAAAATTTTATTGGCGAGTATTTTAGCAGCGTTTGTGCAATGTAAGTGCAGTGACGTCATGCCGTCCGCCGCCGATACCTAGCGAATCGATTGAATTCGTTTACTGGTGTGGTTCATGTTTATTTTTACAGTTGGGCAATGAATTACACAAAATATTGCTTAACTACGAGTATATTATAGTCTAAAGTTGCTTTACCTTTTGCGTGAGATTGTGAGGATTTTAGCTTAAGTTCCGACTGAAGATGGATGCCTGTATGAAATAATGTAAATTATAATTTCTCATAAAATATAATTTTTTTCAGCTACGCGAGTTGTTTTCTTTGACTTCGTCCTATGTCCTATTATACCGAGAGCTGCAAATGTTGGGTAGGGATATAAAGCAAGCTGAAAACTTGCACATAGCTCTCCTATTTTCCCCAACACGGAGGGGAAGACCTGGCTGGTGCGAGGAGGGGCAAAATAAATATAGAAAATTTTGTTTTTTTTTTTTTAATCTGGGCAGAGCCTTTATTAACAAAACTAAAATACAATGAAAACTACACTACAAACCTACCTAACTACTTACATTAAGCACACCTGAATTATCCATAGACCACTGTAGGTCTACAGATAATCAATATGTTCAAGCCCACTACCAATCGGAAGCGTACCCAGCATGCTGGCGGCATTACCACGCTGAATGGCAATGCTTATGCGTTGGGCCAAATGAACGCCAGCATTTTGGTCACGCGTCGCGTCGACTAAACGCTCGGATAGGCTTTTGAAAATGAGGTGAGCTCCCGGCCCCCACGGTCCCAATGTCTCAACCCCAAAGGGCTCAAACCACTGTAACCACTTCCGAGGGTTGCATATTTGCGGCGTTGGAGTCGCTCAGCTGAATTAGCCGCTGCACCGGCCCTACTATGTGTCTCTGGAAGATGTGATGGTGCCAGAGTATCGACGCAAGTTGCGTCCTACACTAGGTAGGGGCCGACCCAACTTCCAAGGCACAACAGTCATGCCGTCAGGTCTTTTGCCATCGTCACGCGCAAGACCACTCGGTTCGAGTATGGCTGGGACATTGGCGGTGGAAAAAGCCCGGCGTATGACGTCGTTCAGGCTGGCGTGGCGGCCAATACGACCTGCGCTTTTCGAGCAAGAGATACCGTGGTGACCGAGTTGGTCGACGGCAGTACCACAATGGCAGCGATGGGCTTCATAGCACCTCGCACCCAAGCGCAAGCTAACAGCTAGACGAAATGCAGTTGGATCTAATAGGCCACCGGTATTGAAAGATTGCAAAGCTTGTAACCAAAGGCCCGATTCCCACACAGACACAGCAAGGATACGAGCACGATCCGCGATACTAGGACACGTATCGAGAAGAGAGTTCCGTGCTAGATCGCAGATCGGTCGATCCCACTGTCTCTGAGATGACAGACATCTGGGGAAATCGTTGTTTGGACAAGCCAGCCTCCAAGCATTCTTAGCCTCGCACAAATTAGCTACTACTAGGTACATCCGAATGGCCTAATGCGAATATTTTCAGCAATAAGGACTTTACCTAACATCTTTGGGAAGCTTGCAATGCCGTCGTTTAGACATACATCAGTCTTTATGTAGCACTTTTCAAAGACAAACAGTGAATGGAAAACTATTGCCTGCATTTACTCCCATGGTGAACCCAATATGCTCATTTAAAGTTAAGGGCCGTGTCCGGCGACGCATATATATAATGTATATATGTTATATAGGTCGCCAATTGCTACTTTATTTTGTTTTGTTTTAATTGTCTTTTGTTTATTACTAAATTAAGTGCAATAAAGAGTTAATCTATCTATCTATCTAAAGATTCCTTTACGACATTGTCTAAGCTCCAAAGGAGCTCACCATGTTTCCACAGTGGACTACATCGTAAAGCGTACATAAATTTCGGAACAAAGAGACAATGCCGAATAATTGTAAACGCCATATGGGCGTTTACTTTGAGTAGCCTATCGGAGGCTCTCGTAAAATTTTTTCCTCGACAAAAGGTGTAAACGACTCATCTAATATCGGTGAACCCAGGAGGCGCAAGGAATATTTGTCAACTGATTTGATGTTGGGGGCCAGATCATTAAATTTCTGTATTATCGAATCTTTATCAGCAGGTCTACTACGAAGTCCGATACGCGATAAACCTATCGGCCGAAGTTATAGATGTTTTATACCTCGAAACACAATCGGTCGGTTGATCTGATCGGGCGTTTCGTTCATCCCGACCGACGCTGATTTGACAGTTTTTGTGTCATCAACCGAGACGTTCAATGATAAGGTGAAGGTCGCAGGGCCGAAGGCCCTGTTGACAGCCAACAGAGGATAGCATATAATTATTATTATATTTATTTATTCAGTGAATATGTTTCAGGCAATACGCCATTTTTATATGTTTTAGTTTAATGTGTATAGAATTTAAAAAAAATAAGCCAGACGATTAAGTCGGGGTTTTAAGAATGCCAGGGTCGTGCAAATATATTTCGCAAAAAATACAAATAATAAAGGTGGTCAAGTGCTGGTCGGACTCGCCCATGAAGGCTTTCGTAGAGATTTACTACGATAACATGACCCGGCCCTCCAGAATTCAAAACGTTTGAAAGTATTTGTGAAAGAATATACAACGCACCACCACGCATGTGTGCGTACTGCTACTGCAGACGAATAATTAGGTACAACCTACAACTACATAGGTACAAACTCTAACAAAGTCAAAGTCAAAGTTCTTTATTGATAAATGTACAATTTACACGTCAATTTTATAAAAAAAAAAAAAAAAGAGTATACAAAGAGTATACATTTTTAAAGTTTAAATTGAACTTTATATTGTACGATAATAGGTATCGTACAAATAAGTGTCAAAAATTAAAATATATGTACTTATTACAATTGTAATGAACAATGTCAATTTTTTACAACTTTATTGTGAGTTTGCCATCACTATATAAAAACTCGCTTTAACTATAAAAAGTTTGATCGATAAGCCAGCTTTTTAATCGGTTTTTGAAGCTACCCGAACTCGGTGCTAATTTAACTATTTTAGGAAGAGTGTTATAAACTTCCGGTCCCATAATGTGAGTCAGGAGTCTCTTCAAAATCAAGGAGTCAAAATGACTCTTTCGTAAGGATGTGACTACACACATTAAAACAGTAATTTGGAGGGGCAGGCCATGTTATCGTAGTAAATCTCTAGCAGCAAGTTACATAATATAAAAGTTCTTGTAGCTCGTTGTTACTTTAACTTTTCTTTACTTCCGCCCCCCCGTAACTTCTAAAATAAGAAAATGACAAAACTGAAAAAATATATGATGCACATTATCATGTAAACTTTCAACAAAAATTGGTTTGATTGAGATCTTGTAAGTAGTTTTATTTTAATATCCGTCATAAATTATTCTTAAAGCACTGATTAAAGTAACAACGAACTACAAGAACTTTTGTATTATGTTACTTGCTGCTATGGAAGCCTTCATGAGCGAGTCCGTCTCGCACTTGATCACTTTTATTAGAACAAACCGTCTTTTTTCTCTCTTGTGTGTTTAATAAAGTATTTCTGTGTGTCTGGCAATCTCTTTCATCCTGCGTATCCCTATAACTCGTATCTTCTTATTCTCTCTCATATACTCCATATTTCAGTACTTACCTTAGGACATGTACCTACTGTTGGTACAATAAAACAAATCTTATTAAAAAAATCTCCACATTCATAAATTTCAGCAATAATCGCCAGAGCGCTTTAAAAAGCTATTTCGTAACATAAATGTAAAATATATAACTTATATCTGAAAGGTTTTTTAAATATACGTGATAAACCAACTAATTGGGGCTGTTGCGTGACTAATATTTATTCTCAATATTTAACTTTACTGCAAATTGCATTCCTGGTCGTATTCTAAAACCAAGTCAATCACGGACTCTACCACGGTGGCAAATAGGAAATCTATCACTTGCCTCAGTGGTATCGAATATGATGGATACAAAATCAGATTGGGAACTCGGTGAAACAGCCTCCAAAATCGCTTTACAGAACTTTGATTGGCGGTTTGTGACCCTGGTTTGTTTTAATTCTACGTTTTTATACGGTCTAGAGACATTTCTTAGGCTCTACAGAAAACCTGTTGTAATTGGTCAAAATACATCATGCCCTAAATACACTGAAAAATGGCGTCAGTGTGTCTTGTTTGGAAGTAATTTATCAGATATTAGAGATGCTTTATATTGGATGCAATACTTCGGATTTGATAACACTGGAAAATACATTATTATATGTCAATCTGAATCTACGGAGAAATGCAGCGAAACCTTAGCGATGCAAGTTTTCTGGGAATACAAAATCACAAACGTGATTTTTCTGAAACGCTACCAAGTTAAGACTTTTGGATACACTTATTTTCCACTGAGAGATAGATCGTGTACCTACGACGCTCCTCCAGAGTCAGTTAACCTAACGTGTCTTAGTAATAACAATCTCCAATCTTGCAATCTGTTTCCAGTGAAATTGGCTAATTTAAATGAATGTCCGCTCACTGTATCGTCGTTTCTACGAAAACCATTTATGTACTTCGTGAATGGCAGACCAAGAGGTAGCGATGGAAATTTGTTAGCATTAATAGGCCAGAAGTTAAATGTAACTTTATCTGTGATAACTCCAAAATTTGGAGATGGATGGGGAAAGTTAGAATCAAATGGTACGTGGTCTGGTTCACTAGGTGATGTCTATCACGGATACGCCAATTTCTCTATAGCGTCTGCTCCCTTGAATCCCAAACATTTTTTTTCAATTTCAGTTGTCCACCGGTTATAAATTTACAGACGTTGTTTGGGTAACACATCCTGCACAAAAAAATTCCGTATACCATAAAATTGACTTATCCTTTTCATAGAAATTCCAGAATTGTCATAACTATTAGCTTCGTAATAGTGTTTGTATGTGCTATCATACTTCGGAGTAAATTTTACTTTGAACTATGTCGTAAAATAAATCTAGAACGACCTCGTTTTAGCCTCGTTTTTTATTCATGGATGATATGCATGGGGCAAGCTATACCCGCTACAAGATTACCGAAAAAAACTGTTTTCCTTAATGTCGTGATGCTGTGGATTTGTTACTGCATTTTGCTAAGAACCTTTTACCAAGTTTTGCTAATTTCTGCGATGAAGTCGCATTATTATTTTGATCAATTTGATGACATATATGACATTGCCGCTGCTAAATATGCGCTTGGAGGTAGAGCGTCCCTAAGAGACTTATACTTTGACTGTCCGATAATACATAAAAAATGGATAGAATTGGAACCTCAGGACGTCCTCTCTACTTTGATAAACGTATCTAAAGGGATGAGATTTGCACTAGCATTAAGTGATGCTCGAACATTTATAGAAAGAGAAAATATCAATGTTTACATACTCCCTCAGAAAGTGGTTACGGTGCCAACTTCTGTACTTTTCAAGAAGTTCTCGCCTTTGGCAGATGCTGTGGATACTATATTGCGCAGACTGACTGAATCAGGATTCTCTGAGAAGATTTATAATGATTACAATGTACCCTCAAACACTAAAAAAACGCATGACTTCACAATGACGTTACAATTGGAACAATATACGGGCTGCTTCTTTTTATTGATAGTGGGGTGGATAATTTCGATCTTAGCACTTTTTGGAGAAATCCTTGTACACAAGTTATTTCGGTTGAACTTAAGAGCTCGGTGTATGAGAGTAATACACTCGTAATATTTACTTAACGACAATACTATATTTATCGAAGACGCTTGTAGTTTCGATGATAGTAGTTTTGGTAAATAATCCTTCCGAAGATATCTAGTAATAATAACGCTAAGAACTATACCAGCAAGTGACACATTAAATTGATCAAATCGATTGGTCGTTACAACCCTCACCAACTTATTAAGTACCTACCTATTTCTGAATACGTGCTGTAAATATTGTTATAAATGGATAAAATACCTTAAAATAAAACTATTACTTTAAAATAAAAGAACGGATAGATTGTTAACTGTAGCAAATACTATCATCAAGAAGTGTGGACAGTTTCGGGAGCCAGTAGAGACCACTTGATGCTAACTGCCATAGGACCCTTTATATAATCTACATAAGTGCGGGCAGCAAAATGGAGCTTAATAACTAAATTAAATGTTTTATTGACTATGTTCTAGAGTTGAATATAGGGTGCAATCTGCAAACAATCGGAATGATATGAAAACTAACGTGGTTATTACACATTTTAAATAAATACACGGGTAACTGAGAATGATGGTAGTCAAAATAGCTGAAAACAACTTTGAGTGGCAGTTTTTTTACTCTAATAGCGACAATAATGTCGCTAATAGTAATAGGTACAATAGATACCTACAGAGGTATTTTTGAACACTATTCGAACATTTTGGCGATCATAAATTCAGATATTAGTCAGTGATCTTACGATATGTCGCAGTTTGTCATATTCGGCAATAACACAACACAAGTTACAAATGCTGTGACACACGAGGCGAAAAATCGTTTTTAACCCCCGACCAAAAAAAGGGGTGTTATAAGTTTGACGTCGATGTCAGTCTGTCTGTCTGTCTGTCTATGTGTGTGTCTGTCTGTGGCACCGTAGAGCTCAAACGGATGGGCCGATTTAGATGTGGTTTCTTTTATATGAAAGTTAATATCCGTGCGGGTGTTCTTAGCTACGTTTGGTTAATATCGATTCAAAATGGCCGCCTCCACAAAATGGCGGATAAAATATTTCTTCACCACCTACTTCAATATGGGTATCAAATGAAAGGGTTTGACTAGTAGAATACAATACACTATAACAAATTTCAAATCCAAGATGGCTGCCACCACAAAATGGCGAATTACATAATTTTTTTTACTACTGCCTCAATATGGGTATCAAACCAAAAGGCTTAACTAGTAGAATACTTTAAACTATGACAAATTTCAAATCCAAGATGGCTGCTACCACAAAATGGCGAAATACATTTCTTTTTTCACAACTCCCTTAATATAGGTATCAAATGAAAGGGCTTGTCTAGTAGTATGTTGTACAGATAACAAATCTGAGGTAGTCGGGGGTTACACAAAATTTTTAATTTTGTTCTTGTGATATTAGTGTAAAGTAAATTATATTTTCGTTTGTTCTAGTGTAGCCACAAAAATCTCATTTTCATCATATTTTATGAATGTTCGATTTTTAACGTTGTATTCCTTAAATCTACCAACATGAATCCGAAAGGTACTTAGGTACTCTAGGTACGTTCCAATTATTCCTGGTAACTGTTAAAATGACAAACCATACCTATTGAGTGAATTACACTTCGAGTCGAAGTAATCAATCAATTATCTCAATTGTAACAATAACGACTGCTTCAAGAACTTATTTCGCACAGATTTCTAAAACAAAAGGTGTTATTTCCTTTGAAATTAAAAAAAAATTCAAAAATGTCCTCTAATCGCTTCCACGTTACAAAAACAGCCCTTGATGATGGGTAGGTATGTACTTAATGCTAGTTACTTCAAACAGTCCATCAGGAAGCGACGGAGAATTGATTAAACTCAAAGCATTCAAACTTGCTACGTTAACCGTCATAACGCCCATAGATCTGCCAATCAGTGGACACCGCCAGCCATGGTAGCCATTGGACTGGAGCTCTGGGGTATCTCCCAAAGAGAGGACATGTTTCATTTACAAGTGGACCGTTGCAGACCACTTACAAACCATCACTTTTTAGGACTTGATACTGTAACTGCAACGGGTGTAATTGTACTTATCTGTTTTAGCGTTTATACGCGAAGTTATTTTGGAAAAAATACACAAGAAGTAGAATCGATCTTTCGAATCACGACCAAATGCACCTATTCGATAAAGCGCCGATAAGTTTGCTACTTTGCGGTGATTAATTAAATTAGACCCATGGAGCAAACCTAGATAAATGATGGATACCCTACTAAAATTATAAATGTCAATATTTGGATGTTTGTTCCACTTACGTCATAACATCTGAACGGATCTGGTTCAAATTTGGAAAACAGTTAGATTAAAGTAATAAATAAATAATCATTGGTGGACAATTCACACATAACACCATGTGACCCCAAACTAAGCAAAACTCGTACTATGGCGGCCAGATAGCTGATGTAACACTTATATAGTTTTAAATACATACTTGTTATATATAGAAACACCCAGACACAGTATAAACATTTGAATTCATCACACAAATATTTGCACTGGATGAGAAACGAACCCACGACCCTCGGCTTCGCAGGCGGAGCTACTACCCACTAAGTCTCTACTAAGTGCTTCCACTAAGCTTCCACTAAGTGGAAGAATTCATAGGCTACTTTGAATCCCGGGAAAATAACGATGACGGGAGCTGCGCAGGTAAAATCGCGGGCACTGCTACTAACGAATATTTTTATCACGAGCTTTTTAATTTGACTTCGTACCTACTGCTTCTATTAATTGTGGAAACAGGGTCTGATTTGTAATAGGTACAGCCTGGGTGTCCAATCTAGAATAAACTGCTTCCTTCAAGCGAAGCGTACTACATCCTAGGCCAAATCATTGTTGAACATCAGGTAATACAATATTAAACGAAACGAGAATCTTTTGCAAAAAAATCAGAAATCAAAATCTGTGCTAAATGCAATGTATATGATACACTATACTATGTAGGAACTTGTTAAGATAAGGTAGATATAATACTTGACCACTTTTATTCGTACCTACTAGCACTACTAGCACTTACAAACCCACCGGTTTGTAAATTATGCTTTCGAATCAAAGGTTACACCAAGCACTGTCTTATTTGTTATTTATCTTAAGCTTGTAAATAAATAGCTGTGTGACATTATAGTATACATGATTTTATTTTAAAAATAAATAATTTTGTTGTGAAATATCGTACCACTACTGGACGAAAACACCCCCTCTCCCATGATAAGTTCCTCAGCCCGATCACTAAAGGTGAGCTTTAAGATTTCAACGGTAGTCTTCCCTAAGTATATCAACACTGCACTGAATCTTAGAACATTTATTACTTTTGCCGATTTCCGGTCAACATTTTCAAATCGGTTTATCGGTTCTTCTACAGACAGTGTCTGACTCTGAGCAAATCTGCGACTTTAATTCTCTGGCGGATAACTTCATTGTGGATGCATTTTGCCGAAGAAAATTGGCTGGTTTGATATCTAGATTGATTAAACACCTTCCAAAATTGCGTACTCTTATGTTAAGAACTGACGGAGCGATTTTCAACCGCGACCGCTGTGGTTGCGTGCATCTGTAGACTGCTAGAGAAGTTCTGTAGGATATGTAAAACATGAAAGCACATCTCACGATGCGTTTCACACCCGCGGTGCATGCCGTTGTTTGCGGTTCCCGCTGCACCGACGGGCAACTAGTAAACTACTAATAGCGGGCCGCGGTCGCTCGCAGATTCTGCGGGTTCCATTGCACTCGCGCGCTCTGCGATCAAGCAACTGAACTGACGGACTTGGTTGAACCTGCCGGTCTTGCAACCGTCCGTCTTGCGACCATCGCCCGCTACGTTTTGAGGCGGTGATACGTAGAAAATCTGTATTAATCCGAAAACACCGTACACTACACTAACTAACACGTAAAGATGCCAACACTAAAATATTGACTCTACATCTGTGTTAAGAAAGTCTATGCTGTGGAACGAGTTGCTTGAGTGGGGCTCTCCCGATGTTTACAATCTTGGTGTTTTCAAATCGAGAGTGAATCGATTTCTTCTAGGTAAACACGTTCTGTCATAGATCGCTCGCTTAACATTAGGTGAGATGGCAGTCAAGTGTAAACATATAATATTTAAAGACAAAAAAATACCTATAACAACTGTTCCATACATTTTTCTGAGTTCAAAATACATTTTTTGCATAGAACAAATTAAGTTTTGTTTTGAGTTGTATGATGCGAGCAATGAAGCCGCATAAAGGTAGAGGTTCGCCCGGAGACCGTGACGCGAGAACGCGATGCGAGACCGGACCGGAGACCGCGACAGGCACTTGACACAATGGAATTGTATGGGCGCCAGTTCGCGCCGAGACCGTGACACAAATGTCTCGCGACACGTGTCTCGGTCTCCTACGCGAACTTGTACCTTTATTCATTTCATTTATTATTTTCTGATGCTGACTCGCAAGCCAACAATTATTATTGATATTTAATCCATTACTGTTTAGTGAACTCCACTTTCATGATAAGAGCATCTTCATTTTTGAATGCGTTGCTTGAGCGTAGGTATATTTCCTGAGGGTCTACCGCCTAAGTAAAACTGTTCCAGTTTTGATAATGCACTCTCTTTCCTTTTCGCTTGAAAATATAGAGACAGCAATAGCAAAGCCAAAGCCGATTTAGGTAGACGGATAGAGATAATTTGTGTGGCTTTAAGTCTAGAGTGAATAATCTTTTTTTAGGTCATCTCTATCATGGGCTGTATTGTCAGAGAGATGGTGGTGGTCAAGTGTAAACCTACTATAGATAAAAAAAGATTTCAGGGTTGATCCCATAATTAAACATGTTATTTTGTGAATTCAAAACAGATTACTTCAGCAGTTCTGTATGATCCGATACATTTTTTTATAGTAAAAAGTGACGAGACGATCTGGACATGCCGCATGCAGCAACAAGCCTGCCACACAACAACACAGTGACAGACAACCATTGTAACAAGAAGAGTCCAAATCATTACCTAGCACTGCAATGCACCTCGTCACCCAGAGATGTAAGATATTATACCTATATATGTTATGTAAGATATTATAAGCCCTGCAATTTCTCTGGTAACATTGCCCTTCAAAGCGGAACACAGTAATGTTTGCACATTTCTGCTTGGCGGTAGAATAACTGGCAAAGGTGGTACTTCCCCAGACGGACTCTATAAACGTAGGGATTCACCCAACATCGAAATAAAAATTCAGTCATGAATAAAATCGGCCAACTGTGTTATTTGTCTTATTACAAAACTGGGTCTAAATTCTGTAATAGACAGACCATAAACTCGAAACTCAGAACACGCTTTCGTTATAGTCTAAGATCCCGCTATATAACGACCTCCTTCACCGAGGTGTTTATTGGATGAGAAGTGTTTTATATGTAATTTAATTTGTCAACAAATATATTACAAATGGGTTGCCTACAAACTTTCAGTCTAGAATGTTATGAATTAAATGTTTAATCACTTTTTTTTTTTATATTTCACTTAAATTGATTGAACTTTAGAAAAAAACTGTATTACATAACTTATTATTATATTTTGGCTTTATTCAGTGCTTACGAAATCTCATGCAAATACATATTTTCAAACAATATAAAGTTTCATACAAACTTTCATCCCTTATGGAGGTTTGAGTTTTGAAAAATACTGCAATATACTATTTATTATTTTGATGATGCTCAATTCGTGCGAAATTTTATGCAAATATTTAAGGAATAAAATGTTTCATACAAACTTGTATCCCCTATTTCATACCCTTAGAGATTGAATTTCGTAATGAGATTTCGTAAGTATTGAGTAAAGCCAAAATAATAAGTTATGTGAAACAGATTTTTTTTCGAAAATTCAATCAATTTAAATGAAATATTACAAAAAATATTAAAATAAATACACGAGTAAAGCAGTTGTTTGGATTTTGGTTCTGGATTTAGGTATATCTGTAAACAAAGATGAACAGGTATTCAGTATAGAAACAACAAAAGAAAATGTATTTTAAATAAATACACGGGTAACTCACGTTTCATATAATCAGTCCAGTCCGACTCAAGTTTCGATCGCGTCCAGCGATCTTTTTCATGGATAGTGCGCGCACGTGTTCGCATCTCGTTTAGCACTGCGGGCAGCCACACGGCGCGCACGCAAGCTTAACGGTTGTTGCGGGGGTGCAGGTGAGGGGATGCGTGAGGGCTGCGCCGATTTACACTGGAACTCTTCGTCGCTGGTGAGCTACGCGTCGGGAATATTGTAAATAGTCGGGAAAAATCCAAACTTAGCAAAGCTTGTACTGTAGCGGACAGATAGCTGATATAATACTTATATAGTTGTAAATACATAAACACCCAGACTCAGTAAATATTTGAATTCATCACACAAATACTTGTTGTTACGGAATACGGAATCATCTAGTAGGATGAGACCTAAGTAATACATTACATAAGCTCTACAGATCCTAGGCGGCGAGGCCGGAACTGTGTTAATGTTTCTCTAGCTATAAAAATGGCGCATTTGGCCTGCAACTCGATGTACCATAATCTATCATTTAGATGGTTGTACTAATGTGAATATTGTGTGTCATTGGGATTATACAACAATGAATATTTTTTCGCAGTTCGCGTGTAAAATATGGGTCTGAACTGGAAAGTAGAAGGCGTAGGTATTAATCCAAATATGACACTTTTTGAAATATTATCAAAACTACTTAGGTATTATAGGTTTACACTTGATCGCCATCTCGATGCGGTCTACGATGGAGCGTATTTACCTTAAAGATTCACTCTCGATTTGAAAAATATTGCATTGCATTCTACACTCTAGACGTTCTTATCACAAAAGCAGAGACAAACCTCTTCGTTTGAGTATTTAGAACCTCAACCAAGAAATAATGCTACGAGCGTCGCTCGAAAATGCAATCTCAAGGCCGATATAAAAAAAAACAAGGTGATATTAGATCACGCAGATCAGTCGCACACTCGCCAAAATGTATTGTGATAACTAATAAGAACAAAAAATATTTTAAGATAAAAAAATACTCGTAAGTAAAAAGTAGTCGCAATTTTGGGAAGTGAAAGATAGGACCTATTTTCCCAATTCAATTGAAGTATGGATCTGTAACTTCTACATTTTGCTACGATGACGTAGAGTCTGCGTCGTAGATGTTTCATATTTTGCCTATTGATTAGGCTTTCAGAGTTTAAGTACGAGTAATCTTATCGGTCTTCATTCGATATAGTACTTACGTATCAAAAAATAAATACTCTCTACTACATAATACTCTACTAATATTTTATCTTCACGGTTTCAGCAAGTGATTAGTGGAAAAAAGTTTGGTAAGTGCGAAGTAAGTATAACATAATTATTAAAGTTACCTAATGCTTATGCTTTGAAAATTGTTGTATTATTTGAGCTCCCACCTATTGCCTTATTACTAAACCTAACGTAGGCTCAAATTTGTTTCTTTTGGTTCGTTTCACGTCGCAATGTTGAAAATTACATTCATATGTAGGTAGCTACTTTTCGATTAGACTTTGCTCAATGTTTTATTTTGAGTCTTGATTTTTGAGTCTAAGTTCGTAATTTGCATTAAATGTCTCACATTTCAAGTAAAGTACCTGGGTGACCGAGCTTTGCTCGGTTTTTTTAAATGAAGTACGTAGGGATGAAATATAATATAATAATAAAACAAAGTCGCTCTCCGCTTGTAATGCCATCTATTGCCAAGTACAACCGTTGTAATGTTAGTTTGTGCAGATGCATTGTCAATAGGATTTTTTTGTGTTTTTGTTAGAATATGTAGGTACTTATTTAGATACGAATTAAATGCGTTGATAAAGGGCTCTCAGAAAAAAAAGAACAAAAAGAAAAGACCCGAGTGTAACCATCACCTGGATTCGAACCGGGGCCTGTTGACTCCGAGGGCGAGCACATTCCGTCTGAGCCATTTAGACTTAAAGAACAGTGGCGAAATAAGTTATCGTATTCTAATGACATTGTAGGAGTTTTTCATTGTCTAAAAACGCGCATAAAATGATGTTTTAAAAAAATAAAAACTAGCTAGATCGATTTATCGTCCCCGAAACCCCCTCTATACATAATTTCATGAAAATCGTTCCGAGCCGTTTACGAGATTCAGATTATATATATATACGAGGGTCAAACTGAAAGTTCTTAGAAAATCAAAAACTGATTACATTAGCCAGTTATTAGTTTTATTATATCTTTTCAAAATATTGTCCATTCACGTCAATACACCGCTGCATGCGATGGAACCACTGGGAAAAGCACTTTGCCCACTCGTCCTTAGGGGTCTCTTCAATGGCATCGCGATACTCAGCCACCGCTTCTTCAGCATTCATAAACCGCTTTCCTTTAAGTTTTTCTTTAATTTTTGAAAATAAGTAAAAATCACAAGGCGCGAGGTCGGGGCTATACGGCGGGTGACCCAGTAATTCTACGTTTGATGTCGCCAAATAGTCGATCGTTCGCTTGGCGGTGTGCGATGAGGCGTTGTCGTGGTGAAGGAGGATCCTACTGCGAGGTCGTTTCTCTCGAACTTTTTCCAAGACAAGTGGCAAACAATTGGTAGTGTACCATTCTGCAGAAACTGTTTTTGATCCTCTAACACAATTGTTGCGAAATGACCTATCCTTCCAAAGAACGAGGCCACCATTTTTTTCCCTGCACTTCGATCTCTCTTCACTTTAGTTGGCAACTCCTCGAAAGGAAACTCCCACTGAGCAGATTGTCTTTTGGTTTCAGGATCATAACAGTAGGTAAATCCAGCTTTCGTCACCTGTTAGTATGTCGAACACAGCATTTGAGTCACCTCCGTTAAATCTTTCAATCATTTTACGGCACCAATCCACACGATGGAGTTTTTGAGCCTCAGTCAAATTATGAGGTATCCACCGGGCACAAAGCTTCCTGACCGCTAAATGTTCGTGTAGGATTTTGTGCACTTGACTCATACCGATGCCTAAGCTTGTCCGAATCTGCTGATAGGTCACTCTTTTGTCAGTCTCTATCATACGCCGCACAACACAGATGTTATCTTCAGTCGTCGCCGTAGAAGGCCGTCCCTCACGTAAATCATCAGTGAGATTAGTGCGACTACGTTTAAACTCATTAAACCGTAAAAAGTTGTAAACAGTCGCACGAGATGGGGCTTCATCGTGAAAGGCCAATCGTAGTCTATCATAACTTTCTTGTTGACTTAAATGACATCGAAAGTCATAAAAAATCATTGCACGAAAATTTTCTCGTGTTAAATTCATGTTGACGTGACACAGACAATTTTCAATTTGCCCCCAAATCGT
The DNA here is from genome assembly GCA_017562165.1 of Ectropis grisescens. Classification (NCBI taxonomy): domain Eukaryota; kingdom Metazoa; phylum Arthropoda; class Insecta; order Lepidoptera; family Geometridae; genus Ectropis; species Ectropis grisescens. The sequence continues at coordinate 16,347,995 of CM029775.1, read as the reverse complement.
AAAACAAATGACAAATGAATGAAGTATATACTCAGTAATATTGGCAAAGAGTTCTATTTTCTATTATAGAATTATTTATTTTTTATATTGTTTATAAGTGGCCAGTTCTAAGAACTTTCAGTTTGACCCTCGTATATACATACCTAGAATTGCTCGTTTAAAGGTAACAAGAACAAAATTAAAAATTTTGTTTAACCCCCGACTACCTCGGATTTTTTTTTTTTAAATAAAGAGTGACGAGACGATCAGGACATGTGCCTGATGGTAAGCAACATGCCTGACACATAACAGCACAGTGACACGCAGCTATTGTAACATGAAGAGTCCAAATCATTACCTAGCACTGCACTGCGCTCGTCACCCAGAGATCTAAGATCTTATATCTCTAAGCCCTGTAATTTTCATATTATCTGTAGATTTGTTATCTGTACAACATTCTACTAGTCAAGCCCTATCATTTGATACCCATATTAAGGGAATTGTGAAAAAAAATGTATTTCGGCATTTTCTGGTAGTTTTCATTTTGTGGTGGCGGCCATCTTGGATTTAAAATTTGTTTTTATGTATTATATTCTACTAGTCAAGCCCTTTCATTTGATACCCATATTGAGGTAGGTGAAGAAATATTTTGTCCGCCATTTTGTGGAGGCGGCCATCTTTAATCGATATTAACCAAACATAGCTAAGAACATCCGCACGGATATCAACCTTCGAATAAACAAAACCGCATTGAAATCGGCTCATCCGTTTGAGCTCTACGGTGCCACAGACAGACACACACACAGACAGACAGACAGACAGACAGACAGACAGACAGACAGACAGACAGACAGACAGACAGACAGACAGACAGATAGACAGGCAGACAGATAGACAGACAGACAGACATCGACGTCAAACTTATAACACCCCTTTTTTGGTCGGGGGTTAAAAATATACAAGAATTGCTCGTTTAAAGGTATAAGATTGATAAGATTGGTCGTTTAAAGGTATAAGATATACCTAGAAGAATATATATAATTTACGCGAAAATGAATTTGAAAACAGAAAATGTCAACTTACCATGTAGAGAGACGGGCTCCGCCGCATGTATTTGTGACTTACCTAACCTATTGTAACTTAAAATAAAGTATACAGTGTAGCCTACATAAGTTACTCCTTATGACATCAGCTAGGTATCTGAGTAAAAGCTATACTGTTAAAATCAGTCCAGATACAAACAGACAAAAACTTATAAATAGTTTCTTTATATGATTACCGTGTTTACTTTCATCTGCATTTAGTACAAAGCTGTTAATTTGGAATTACAGACAGACAATTTTATTTAAAGGACCTATATGTTAAGATGATCCATAAGACCATTGACGAGCTATTCTAGATAAATGAAAAGTTCAGTTAGCTATGTCGTGGAACGAACTTACTAAACTATTGAGTGCTATAATATGAGCTTGAACATTGATTTAACTTTAAGACCTTCTAGCGTTTTAATTTACTAAAAAATAGAAAATGTTTTTTAACGAATACAGGAGGCATTAGTAAAATTAAAGTCGACAATAACTATTCAACGCTATTTGGTGTAAATGGACACATTTATTAAAAAGCTGGCTGATGGCCGTCAGCCCACCGTTTTAATATTTGACCACAGTCTATTAAATTAAATCATACAATCGTTCGACGAAGCCGTCTAGACGGGGCAATCGTGCGGGGCGTGCGGGGTGTGCCGCGGGAATCGAGCTCCTGCATTGTCTACGTTACAATGTTAGTATTGCAGGAGCGCGGCTCAAGGTTGACGCCTTCCGGATGTTTTAATTTTATTTTGGTACTAAGCGTTTTTTTTGCGACAACCCTACCCGTGTCTAGAAATTATCGGTGTTTCCCCCAAGATTAAAGGCGATGAACTAGATAGTGTTTTTTTTACTGTGATTTGACTTTGATGACGTCAACACCCACTATCAGACAATATTGTATCTTGATATTCGTAACATAGGTAGTGTTGTATAGCGTATTAAATAAAACAAGACTTAGATAAACAATGTTTAATATTCATAAATTACGAATAAATGGAGAGTGTTTGACCTCGTCAATGTTGATGATGTCAACCAATATTTACGTCAATATCGGAATAATTAATGAGTTAGCTATAATCGGCTTTGTCAGGCTGCATAAAACAGATTAGGACAAGTCAATTAAGCATTAATTAACTCAGCATAAATTAATGAGATTTAGTCAAACTGGTGGTTATAGTCAGATTCCTATTTTTGGTAGAAAATCACACTAAGGTTTTATAGACGGAAGTTTGTAGTGTAGGTATTTTTGTTTCTAATGTTTGTGTATATCTGCAATGACTATATGGATTTAAATTAAATTAAATATTTAGGGATTGTACTAACTGTATTAATACACATGTTTTTTATCCCGTTAAAGTTAGTATTCGTTATGTCGTTGGTACACCACGGAGTGAACTAGTTACCTAAAATACCTACGGTTAGGTAAGCTTATAGGTACATAGTATATATTATTCAAATGTGCTTAGTTTATTAATAAGTTACATTGCGTAGTATAGTTGCAATTTTAGTTTTCATAGTAATTTACTATTTAATAAAGGGTCACAGTAAAAAAAATAGTTAGGTACCTACACATTTTTCTTGGGGGACTTGTTTTTTTCCCACCAAAATATTAATTTTCTTCGGCAATAGTCAGGTAATACGAAAAAAACAACGGCGAAAACAGGGCTAACAAAATGGGTGTTATTAAATATATAAAGAGCATTTTGAATTATTATCTTAAATATACTTATCAACATGTTTACCATAGTTTTAGTTAAATTTATCGGATAAAAGGTCAATTTCGATAGAAAAAATATTAATTTTGCTCATAGAGTAGAAGCTTAACTTATTACAAGCCCTAATAAATCTATAGAAATTTCCAACCTGAAGTCTCTACCTGGCTGTACATTGCCATCATCATCTTTTTGTTCTTTGTCTACTAGGTGGGGTCGGTTCTTTTTGTATGTAATTGTAAATTAATGTGTTATACCAGTATTTTAAAATAGTATCATGTTAAATTTAAAAAACTGGTATTCCGGATCAGTGGGAGCATTGATTGATTCATAGCAGTTAGCAGTTCTGTGAGAGATCACAGATCCGGAGCCATATTAATTTATAGAGTGATCAAAAAATAGATAAGAGAAACACTGGGAAATATTTCCCAAATAGATAAAAGATTTTAATAAACCCTACAAATTAACCTAGAAACCTGGATTCTCTTTTCCTAATTCTCTTTTCCTAATTCTCTTTTCCTTTTCCTTTCCTACCCGGATTTGAGCTACCTATATAATATGTTATAATAGTAAAAGATCTCCGAATTCGGAAAAAAATCTTTCGATTTATCTTTTACAATTCCCAAAAACAAATTCAGGTTAGCGCCTGCGCGTACAACGCTTTCCAGCTTCTGTGGCGTTTCTCCTTCAAAACCATCTCAGTTGAGCGCGCGAAATTGGGTAACAACATCCTCTCCTACATTCGGGTCCCAAACCGACCGCAAACTTTTCCGTGTCGAAATATTTAATTTTAATACTTTTTCAGTGTTTGTTTTTGTTCTGATCGTCTTTGTGATGGAGTCATTAATGTTTGTCACTTCGTTAATCATGATGGCAACGTTAATTCATTTTGGGAGCGCTAAAGGTAAGATTAATTATAGTCGTTTCTTTCGCAGCTCTTGTATTATGGTAATGAGTTACATAAAACGAAGACTGCGTTAAATGATTGATCGTAGTTAATTTATACATATTTTTGTTTGTAATATAGTTGCAAATATATTCGTTTTTTGTGTGATTCATTTACACGAGTTTAATTTGCTACAGGTCTTCTTGATCTACCTACTTAATTGTTTTTACCGCTTTTCTTTATTGTACTGCTTGCAGCTCGAAAAAGTTTCAGGGTGTTTCATGATTGATGTTCCTAAAACTCAAACGCAAGGGTTTAATGACATGATGGTTATACAAAAAGTTTGACTTGGAATGCGTTACATGAATGGGTTGTGCGCAAAAAGGATTTACTTATACTTTATCAAAGGTTGTGCCCGATAAATACAATGTTAGAGTCTTGAATTTAACGGTGAATCAGTAATCACGCTCTATCGTACACCACGTCAGAGAGGCAAGATGGCGGTTAAGTGCATGCTTAACAATAATATAAAAAATCTCAACAGTTTTAAATACTTCATACATTACAAAAGTAGGTAGTAAAAGGTTTTTGGCCTGCTATGGTACAATATATAAGCCAAAAATATAATGTACTTATATAATAGCAAGTTTTCGCTCTATAATACTAGGGTAAATCTAAGTCTTAACTTATATTTAAAAATAAATTATGTTGGATTTGGGTTGCATTGTCAGGAGACTCTTCGATCTCTAATTTAGCCCACCGGCACCATATAAATAATTTAACCTTCTAATGTATTTTTTTAATATTTACTTTTAAATTAGTTTTATGCAAAACGCACCATCACTACCACAAATACTTATAAATACTAATACAATACAATACAATAAATACTAATAATAACATAATTATACAAATAGTTATTCAAAATATTACAGTTATTTATTAATTTATATGATTGTTTTCGTAATACATGTTCTTAAGTTTTCGAAGAAATATAACGGTTAATATTATTTGCTTATACCAAATTGTTAAAGTAGATAAACAATGACAATATATGTAAATAAAAAAATATTTATCTGTAATTCTACTGAATAACGTCAATGATGTTTTAAAAAAAAATGAAACAAAATGAGAACTAAATGTGTATTAATTACTACGATTTAAACTAAAATTAATATTAGAACTAACGTAATTTGTTAATTTACATTGATAAAGGCTAAAGGTTTTTACAACAAAATAAATTTAACAATTCATGCAACAATATAGAATGTACATTGTACATTGTCTAAAACCAAATTGCCGTTGAGACTGAATTTTGTAAGATGAAGTCATAAATCTTCGTTTTTATATACGGCTTTAAACCTAAGGGATTTTCCTTTAGCCTCATGTGATGCATTTTTAAATATTCTATCTTAGTAGGTACTGTTATTAATTTTTTACGGACTTGCCTTTTTTAGTTTTTATCGACAAATCAATGAATCTCAAACCAACATACTTGTGTTTTATCATATAATAATGACGCTTAGTGGTTTTACCTACGTCGTCTCTGTCTCCATAATTTTCCCGCAATGAAAAGTAACGTCTGTCTAATTTTATACGACAACCAACCTCTACACCAATTTTTATACAAATTCATTCAATAGTATTTGCGGGAAAGAGGAAGTAACATTACACATAAATATAAACCATTAGATGTGCGCTGACAAACTTCAGGCGCACGGAGTTATGTCATCGTTGGGAAGAGTGAGCTCACTTTTTTCCGTTCTAGTCGGTTGCAGGAAGCGGTGAACGCCGGACGTTTTTACCTATCACTATTCGTTGTCACCAACCAAAATAAGTAACTAGATCCACAGCTTACTTCGCTGGTAGTAATTCTAGGGGTCAAGTAGATTGTTGGTGTGTAAACCATTTATACTACACACATAGACGAAGTTTATTACCAATTTCAAGGTGCTCAGGGCACATCTAATAATTTAGGTATATCGATAACATTACACCCATATATACACCATCGTCAAACGTACAAATATTTGTAATTTTAGTATTAGTAGGGTTCATCCATTTTTGCTTGGGCATGTCAATGCCTGCCCTCTTCGACACCCTAACAAAAACGCTTTTTTTCGCTTGAAATTAAAGAGAGAGAGAGAGGGCAATATCAGAGACAAGAACATGTTTGGCATTGGCTGGTCCATTGAAGGTAAACGATATGTCAGATATCTGTGCCCATAACAGCACAGTGTCATGCCATAATTTGAACACGTAAGTAATTCTGAACCTATGTTGTAAACGGAATTCCAATTATACCGATTTCCAAAAATGGGGAGGTTATCAATTTTTTTATGTAGATATGTTACCTGATTTCTCGAGAACGCCATAACTGATTTTAATTTTTTTTTTGTTTGAATGTTTTGTGCCATGAATCCCATATAAATTGTATCGAATTCAGCCGGGTACTTTTTGAAATATAAACAAAATACTAAAATTTGCTTACAATTGTGTCTAGACGACATTGTTGCAGATTTCACAAAAGCTATAAAATTCCGATCCTGCCTACACGAAATTGTGTAAATGAATTGATGAAAACTTGTTTGGCACAAAAAAGAGTATCCGATTTCAAATAAATGAGCGCTTATAATAATTATTTTAACTTATTTTTATTTTTTGAGTAGCGATTTGTGGTTTTGAAGTCTGTAATTTTTTTTGAATAAAAAGAGTTGCTACGCAAAGTACCAAGTGATTTAATCTTTTTTTTAATTAATTGATATGGTCGATCTAGTCAAACTTAATCGAATAATGTTCGAACTGTTTCCTAACAGATACTGCATTATTCCATTTTGAACTGTTACAGCCCCAAGAGAGTCACTGTATCTCTGGATGACGAAAACAGTGCAACGATATTCAGTGCTTTTAGCTATTTATATGCAGGCTAGCAGTGCCCCGCGGTTTCACCCTCTTAGTTTTCGATTCTGTAGTTTTTCCGGAATAAAAATTAGCCTATGTATGGTTTCAGACTGTTATCCTATCTAAGTACCAATAATGAATGAAGGAATGTTGCTTATCATCAATCTTCCCGTCTTGCCAGTATTTATTTTTTTCTTATAAAAACAAAATAAAACATCTTTCAAAGTTTGTAGTTGAGTAAATTATAAAATGGGGGAAAACGAAGTACTGAAGTAACCATCGGAGTAGTTTTAAATAAAGAATGAACCTCTGGCCCTGACTAATAACTTGCTTGAAAAAGTCTGACTCCATTCGAAAAGTTTTTGAGTGTTAGTGGAATCGAATATAATATAAATTAATTAAAATTTGCACAGCACCAATTCCAGTAGTCTTTTAATCTAGACGTTTGAACAAGTATTTATTTTGTTTTTATTCTGAACTGCAGATCCATAGTATCCTAAACTAATGTTATGAATGTGAAATTTTGTCTGTCGTTCATTTTTTGGAATGTTGATTCATCATGAACGGTTCAACATTTTCGGTGTAGGTTCCCATAGATGATATCACAAAGTATATATTTTCATTCATTATATCATTTGAAATTATTATTTTATTGACTTACACAATATATATAATTATTGTTAATGTTCTCATTTTTTAAATTTATACATTATGTTTCTATCAGATTTGTCACACAAAACCGTATTAAAATCTGTTTATTACTTAGATTATTTGCTTGAAGAAGGTTGTTAAGTTTTCAAAGAAAATAATTAATACCTTTCCCAACAATGTTTCTCAAGAGCAAAGAAGACATAATTATTAAGTTCTCGTCGACAAAGTGTCGTCCGCTACAAATGAAATAACTATCCCTATAACGCTTCTTGCATTTTGCAAGTCAGTTGCGGAGTAATTTAAACGTCAGGCGTACGTTCTTGCTACGAAGTACTCGTAGCACTCGTAGCGTGGCTGATGTAAAGCTATGGGTTAAATTGCTACGTCGCTGTAAAATTTTATACGACACTTATGAAATTCATGTTCGCGTGCATTTCAGACTTTATACCGGATTCCGCATTTCGGTTTCCTTTTAAAAGTGCTTGAATTGAAACTAGTTCAGATTTTATAGTTTTGCTTACAGTGTAAGAGTTTTTATTTTGCGAGTTTTGTCCATTTCTTTAAAATATTTACACTGTACTATGACTAATAAACATAATTCAGTGTAATTTATTCACTCAATATAATTTGTTAATATATAATGGCGGGGCACTGCCGTGCCCCCAGATAAATTTTATGTAATGTACTGGTATTCCTCGTTACAATGTATTAAAAATGGTTTAGTTGTTGAATGTTTAGGTTTATTATTCTTAAACAGCTAGTAAATTACATGAATTACTTAATTAAAGCAAAAAATTGAATAAAACTTTCGCCAAGTAGAATAAAACATAACTCTGAAAAAAATAATATTGCTTCTAGTCTGATAGAAACAGGTAAATATATTTAGGTATTCTCTTTTTCAATGTAAAGTACGTACTAAGAAACGACGATTGAGTTAGCTAGACTATGTTGTGCCGCGCTGCTTTTTATCAAGTAATCTAAAGCTTTAATTCGTCACTAATGATGAATATTAACGAAAATAATGTATTGTTGCTTATGGTTACATACGTTCATGTACGTATTAATTATTGATCGTACTTATTGTTCCCTAATGCCATGATTTTGAGTGTTCTCTCGTAAAGAGTGAATTTATCCACCAAGCTGGCCAAGCGTAGGATGGCCGATATCACATGTACACACATTTTGTAGTGGTAGGACTCTTGGCAAAGTCCGCCTGGGGAAGTACCACACCATTGCCAGTTATTCTACCGCCAATCAGTGATGTGCAAACATTACTGTGTTCCGATTTAAAAGACAATGTTTCCAGAGAAATTACAGGGCTTCGAGATATAACATCTTAGATCTCTGGATGACGAGCGCAGTGCAGTGCTAGATAATGATTTGGACTCTTTATGTTCCAATAGCTGCGTGTCACTGTGTTGTTATGTGGCAGGCATGTTGCTTACCATCAGGCACATTTCCTCATCGTGTCGTAATTCTTTATTAAAACAATGTTTTTCGAGACTATACGTTTCCTCGCGATATTTTCATTCACTGTTAATGCCAACGGTAATGTAACTTGTACATCTGTGCGTGGAAAAATACAACGAAATATTTAGCAGAATAACAATTTCGAGTTTACGACCTTAAATTATGAAGTCGGGCATTTTTACCACTACGCCACTCATCCTACAGTTGAAACAACAAGTTATATATTCCGTTGCGTTGTACATCTTTAATTAAAGCGAATAAATGATTATCAGAAAGCTTTAATTAAGTCTCGAAATTGGAGTATAGATCAATTTAATTAGTGCATTTGTTTGGATTACAAGGACACAGAGTAATTGATGAACCCTGTGACGTAAAAGGGTGGGAGGGGGAATACCTACTCATTTGCTTTGTTACCTTCATTCGTTTGTTACTGAAATGGTTTTCGTCTAGATAGACTTAAGCGAAAGTTTCCTTGTTGCTAAGAAGTAAAACGAAAAAGCCAGACTTTAGCATCCAATTTTTATAAGCAAAGTTTTTTCGTTCGCTAGTATATCTAACTAGTTACAACCGGAGTTTGTTCTGTTTCAGCAAAAAATAATAATGTATTAAAAATAGTACCACTATATTTACACAGTATCCTTCAAAGCGTTTACAAATACAAATAAATACAAATACAAAAATATTTATTGCTGTTTGTAGGTAAGATAAGATGATACAAAACATTTTAAAAGTTGCCCCATACAAACTGGCCTCTGCGAGAGGCATGCAATATGTCTGGCAAGACAATTTGTTAGTCTTAATTTATAAATTAAAAAAAAAATAGTCAGCTGATTAAAGTCTTCTTCTTCCTCATCGTCTATTAATTTCTGGTTTTTATTTATGTCATCTGATTCTTCATCTTAGATTCATTTCTGGCTTCTATTTACATACATTACGTACTTATAGAGTTGGCACAAAAGCAGCTTTACCCCGAAGGCACGGGTAGCATCTTTCTTGCCTTGTCGCTCTTGTGGAAGTGTCATACTTTTGTCGCGGTACATCATTCACTCTGTTGCCATAGAGAGTACACACGTCATCTGCTTACGATTGACACAAAGGAACCGTGTGGTGTGGAAAAATCTAACTCTATACGTAGTTTATGTAAACTCTTTGGTATCCTCTACCAAAGTCCGCGAACCAACGCAAGTAATACCGATTAAGGATGCTACTACTAGGTCGCTATAATTAAATATACATTGTATATTGTACACTCGGGTTCTAGTCACTGGTTGTACCTAACAAACAACTAGTCAAATACGCGTAGTCCTGAATAACCATGAGGAACGATATCTGGCCTAAACAGTGAACTAAAATTGTTATAATGTCTCATTTACGTACGTTATCTACGGGGCCACGTATTTAATCCTGCTCGTGTAACCAAATCCCCTAGTTGGGACTAGCTCCCGAATAAGGGAGTTGGCCCACTGCGTAGATGCTATACTATGACGGCGCTATGAACGTCTCAAGAGTGAAATTGAAATTGCCGGTGATCACTCCTTTTACTGTCGCAAAAAATATGTTTTCAATATAAAACACTTGTAAAAATTTACAAATGTAAATAAAATATACGAAGACCGAATCAAATATCCAGACAATAAAACAACCAAATATAAGAAATCATGGCAATACTAATATTATGTGCATGAAAGTTTGGATGTTTGCTGCCCAATCACGTCGGAACGGCTGAACGGATCAGGTTGATGTATGGAAAACATTTAATTTTTATTTCGAAAAAGTAACCGAAACGGGTACTACGCGGGTAAAACCACGGGGTGCTGCTAGTTCAGTAAAATCCTGACATGTCCATAATCTGAGTTCTTCCAAGTTGAAGTAAGCCCGTAAAAATATAGAAATATTCCGATCTGTCCCCCTGCTCTGTCCCCATGGGGTGACAGAACGAACAAAAAAGTTTGATCTGTTTGACCTGTTAGCGATAAAGGGGACAGTTCGAACTTTATTCACCTCCTTAATGTTTTATCTGTCCCCCTATCGGCATTAGGGGGACAGATAAAACATTTTAATTCCTGTTTGTCCCCAATAGATAAACTATAACATGAAAAAATAAACTATAAAAGATAAAATTCTTAATAGTAATGCAAAGTTTTGTGAAAATAAAACACAAAATGATTTCCATTTATAATCACCTTTATTTACAAACATAGATTTAAAGGATTTTTTTTTATTTGTCTAATAATTATCAGTCTCATAAATCACGATACGTACATATTAGGCCAGATTAGAAGCCTTTGAAAATAATAAAAAGTGAAATAAAATAATAGTAGGATGAAACCCGTATTAGAAAAGGAGGAGAATATAATAAAAATGAAAGGAAACGATCTGAGGTCGGGAAGGGGTTGGGGGTGAGTTTTTAAGGGTAAAAAACAGGTTTTCTCGATTACCGGCTAAACTAAAAGTCCTATGAAAAAAAAGTCACATGGCAAAGTTGTAGATAATAAAAAGATCTAAAACTTTTGTTCTGACACTTTTTTCATATAACCTCAAAATATATGTGAAAAAAAACCAAGTTTTGTGTTGTTATTTGTTTTCTCTTTTTCAAATAAGTTTTTTTTCACGAAATTTGGTGAAAATTTGTTGATCATAGTAATATATTTTGATTTGCAATATTTTTTTTATCAATGTAATCTTACGTTTTTCGAGTAATTAAAGTGTAAATTTTAATAAATAGCTCAAAATTGTGTATAATAATAGAAAAAACAGAATTCGAGTTTTTTTTTTAGATTTTTGCATTTTCTGAGAATATTTACTACAGTAACATACATATTTTTTTTCGCCATCTGAAAGTAAAGATTTCAACAAACAGAATACATACCGACTTTTTGAAAAAAGATGATATTTTGACGGGTGAATTTTAGATTGAAAATCAGGGTGCTTTTTCGATATTAATTCAAAATAAGGTGCAAAAATTAAAAAATCTAATCAAATAAATTACAGCGTATTTGGGATATAAGTGTTGATACAAAAGTTTTAGATCTTTTTGTAATCTACTAATTTGCCATTAGACTTTTTTTCCACAGGACTTTTAGTTTTTCCGGAAATCGAGAAAACCCCCTTTTTTACCCTTAAAAACCCACCCCCAACCCTTTCCCAACCTCAGATCGCCCGTGAATTATTTTTTCTTTCATTTTTATAATCTTCTCTTTTCTAATGGGTTTCATCCTACTATTATTTTATTACACTAGGTATTTATTATTTTTAAAAGCTTCTCCTCTGGTCTAATATGTATGTATCGTGATTTATCAGACTGATAATTATATAAATAAAAAAAACCTATAAATCTATGTTTGTAAATAAAGGTAAAGGTAAATCGAAATCATTTCGTCTTTTATTTTCACAAAGGTTTGCATTACTATTACCTAAGAATTTTATCTTTTATAGTTTTTCTTTTGCTGTTATAATTGCATCTGCCAACAATGCCCTATGAGTAAGAAAGACAGAGAGACGAAATATGTTTGTTGTTTATTCGAACTGAGGAAATTCTCGAAAGCACGTTGTCTTTTTTATGTAAGCAAGTATGCAGTGCAAGTAATTATTAAGACTGATTCTGTGATAAATATGTACGTAAAGTGATTTATGAGACTGATAACTACTAGAAAAATAAAAGAAATCTTTAAAATTTATGTTTGTAAATAAAGGCGATTATAAATGGAAAGTTTGCATTACTATTAAGAATTTTATCTTTTATAGTTTATCTTTTCATGTTATAGTTTATCTATTGGGGACAAACAGGAATTAAAATGTTTTATTTGTCCCCCTAATGCCGATAGGGGGACAGATAAAACATTAAGGAGGTGAATAAAGTTCGAACTGTCCCCTTTATCGCTAGCAGGGGACAGATCAAACTTTTTTGTTCGTTCTGTCACCCCATGGGGACAGAGCAGGGGGACAGATCGGAATATTTAATACATATAATATATGACAGAGCAAATACAATTGCACAGTATATGGTCGGGTCAACTTTCGTGTCAAATCCATTGGTCAGTTTACCCATGAACATGGTACATAAGTAAAACTGCATCGCAACTGAAAACTGGGCATTATAACAAATAAAAAATACTTTATTTGAGCCAAAAAATAGTAGTTACAAAAACAATGAGGTTAAAATAATACTTGGTACAACATAAGCACTTGGTTCACTTGAGCCTTGGATACCGCAATAGGGGGAGGTCATGTGGTAAATATCCAACAATTACCAATATTAGTGTAATTAATGTGTTTGACCACCGCTATCCTACGAGCTTATATAGCATTCTTAGCATCGCCATGGTATCAGTGTAGTGGACCGATAGTTTAAGCCCCAACGCGGGCAACGCAAATAAATTATTCATATCTACACTAAACTCTCGATTTCTTCAATCACGGTGTTTCATTACAAACTGGGGGCACAATCCGGGAGTCCAAGGGGGAACCTTTTCATGCAAATCAGCCGGAACTAAGCCGTGGGGATCACAGGTGCCTCCGGGTTGTTTTGATTGTGTATGGACGTTAGAGGTTAAGCCGTGGTCTGGTTCAATAACAGTGTTTGAGCCTTTGTAGCATTCAATCTGAGTTAATTAGTAAAGTCCCTCTTTTTTCCTGATAAAAAAACATTTGGATGGAATTGTTTAGATTGAAGACGCTGAGTTTGAGCTGAGAAAAGGTTTACAAAATAATGTAAACCTTTGATCTTTGAGTGTTTGCGAAACGAGCAAACGTTGTGTTCTTCCTAAGACTAGATGGAGTGACAATAAACTAAATAAAAAATTCCTACTTGTTTTGTATAGTAAATGTGAAAGTTTCGATGTATGCTGTCCATTCACGTCGGAACAGCTGAACGGATCGGGTTGAAATTTGAAAAACACATCTACTCGTACAATCTAACTGTGTAGTCTGACATTATATCATAGATACTAGATGCCCGCCCCGGCATCGCTCGTCGTACATTTATACACTCATTAAGATCCCGTACATATATAACGGTGAAAGAATGTCTGAAATCGGTTCAGTCATTCCTGACAATATCGCTTTCAAACAAAACACCTCTTCAGCTATTTGCTACGACACCTGTCGAAAATTGGTCGTACCAACTCAGAGATTAGCAAAGGTTTTATATTCAAAAGGTATGTAATCTGTGATATTCAATGACGCAATCTTAGACACATGCTATCATGTGTCATGTCAAAGCACGAAACGTACGAAAACTCTCAAAAAGGATTTTTTTCCCCGAGTTTGTTACATTGTTGATTCATGCTCCGCTTCTGTTAATACTAGCGTTACTTTATATAACTTATAGCCTTCGTCGATAAATGGACTATCCAATAGAAAAACAATATTTCAATTCGGACCAGCACTTCTCGAGATCCTAGCGTTCAAACAAACAAACTCTTCAGCTTTATAATATTAGTATAGATAAACCAAAAGATGTGCCCTGAGCACCTTAAAATCGTTAATAAATTGCTTCTATGTATGTCGTGTGAGTGGTTTACAACTATCAATCTACTTGACCCCAAGAATAGAAGCTATTTCAAAAAGTTGAGATAACTTCATTCTACTCCATTCTTTACGGAATTTAAATGAAAATCAAAAGCCAAATAGACTCTGAGAATTGACTGAACTAACTATGATCGCAGAGATCCTCAGACCAACTATTCCTCACAGCAGAGATCATATTTATGGATTCAAATATGAACTCGAATTGAGAAATTACGTGAAAGTCAAAGTCAAAGTCAAAGTCAAAGTACTTTATTCATAAATGTACAATTTACACGTCAATTAATAAAAAATAAAAACAAAAGAAAGAGCATACAAATTGTATACATTTTCAAAGTTTGAAACTACTACTTTACTGTATTACAATAATTATTGTACAGAAAACTGTCAAGCATTATACGAGTATAATGTCTTTATAGCAATTGTACTAACCTATGTCAAATTTATTTATTTACATTTTATGGGAACTTTGCCATCACTCTCTAAAAATTCGCTGTAACTATAAAAAGTTTGATCGATAAGCCAGCACTTTAATCTGTTTTGAAGCTGCCGAAACTTGGGGCCGATAAAACTATTTTGGGAAGAGCGTTATAAACTTCCGGTCCCATTATGTGAGTTAACTTCTGTGACCTCGTGAGAGAGTGTGGTATAACATCCAGCTTGTCGGCGTTGCGTATGTTGCGAGAATGTCTCTCTCTTCGCGTGTTGTACGATTCTAGATTATTTTTACATACACAGCCACTTGATAGATCAAGATAGCAGGTAAAGTAAGTATACCAAGTTCCTTGAAATATGGTCTGACGGATGTACATTGCGATACGCCAACAATGGCACGTACGGCACGTTTTGGGCGCGGAACGCACGCTTCCAGTCGGCAGCGCGCGCGTATAGCTCGGCGCCGTATTGTAACCGTGAATGCACTGTGGCGAAGTAACATGCACGTGACACTTCCGTAGACACCACTCGGGAAACTCGTCTTAACGCAAAGCACGCACTGCTAACTTTAGCACACATTTGTCGATGTGATGTTCCCACGTCATGCTGCGATCAATCTCGAACCCCAAAATGCGGTGTTCTGTACCTGCTCAATCCTAACACCATTTAGCGAGACTTTTAGCGGTTTTGTATGGTGTCCCGACAGACAAAAGTGAATATAGTGTCTTTTTGAATTTAGCATAAAACCGTTGGCGCTAAACCATGAATTTAAGCCGTTTATTACAAAATTTAATTTCTCTTCTAATTCCTCTATTGAAAGAGCTGTGACTACGGCAGCCACGTCATCCGCATACATGAATATGGCTGCACCCTTCACGGCTTCGGGTAGATCGTTTAGTAGGAGAGAAAACATAATATTAGAGACTGACGAACCCTGCGGTACTCCCATAGAAGAAGGCAACGGGTCTGATTTGTTCTCGCCATCGCCAGCATCCACTACTTGAGAGCGGCCTCGTAACATGTCAGTCAATACCTCGTATGATTTCCCAGCTATGCCATAGTGTTTCAGCTTTAAAGCTAAGGTCTCATGGTCTGCAACATCGAAGGCCTTCGATAAGTCACAGCATAAGACGGCTACTTGCTCTTTACGTTCACGGGCAGCCAACACGCTACGAATCACTTCACGCGTTAGAGAAGTCGTAGACCTCCCTTCGCGGTATGCGTATTGTTGTTCACACAGTGCCTCGGTTTCCGATAGATAGGCCACTAATCGCGAACTCAAGCCATTTTCGAATACTTTGGCTATTGCTGGTATAATCGATACTGGTCTATATCCATCAATATCGTCCCGTTTGCCTTTGCCTTTAAATATCGGGGACACTTTCGATATCTTCAGCGGCGACGGGTACGACCCCTCCCTAAGACACTTATTAAACAGTGTGGCGAGAACCGGAGCTAGAGGCAAAATTGCTAGTTTAATTAGCTCCATCGACACACCGTATATGTCTTTTGACTTTTTTGGAGGTATTCTGGAGGAGACTATGCGAAATACCTCATCAGCCGAAAAACTTGTTAGTCTGAGGGAACGGTCAGACGCCTGACGCGCAGATACTAAAATTTTACATACAGTAGCAGCATTAGCTTTAGGCGCCCCACAGGCAGCAGCTGCATTTAAAACCGAACGTTCATAGCATTTACGGCATTGTTTGGCGAACTAAACTTACTGCCGTTACAATCTTTTACGATCTCGGAAAAGTTCAACCTAGGCGAATTGTTTTTCCCCCTCTCCGTGTTCACGATTCCCCACATAGCTTTAGATGGATTCGTGCTTCCATGTATTATACTATTGTAATGATTTGTTTTAGACACATTCAAAGTAGAATTGTATTTCCTGTTGAGATCGTCAAACATAGCTATTAAGTTCTCTTCTTCAGGAAATTGGTCAACTAATTTCGAAATATCAAACAACAATGATTTTAGATTTAGAATATCAGGCGTAACCCACGAAGCATCACGTTTGTTATTTGGTGTTCGTTTTATCGGGAAACAAGTGTCATACTTATTTGCTAAAATATTGATCAGTGCTACTACAAATGTTTGAGCGGTTTTGTTTCTCTCACTTACTTCAGACCAATCTATACTGTCAATAGCCATCACAAAGTTTGCGCGGTTATTCTGCGATAAATCACGACTGAGACGAGTGAGCTGTGCTGGCGCTGAACAAGCGAATGTTACCACTCCACGTACGGCTAAGTGATCTGACAGAAGCGTATTTATTGAGGTTGCGGAAGTAAGTTCTCGCGCTACATTTGTAAAAATTAGGTCGATCGCTGTTTGTGACGTTTCTGTTATACGAGTAGGGAAGTCTACAATCGAACTCACATCATGAGAGTTGAGTATGTCGAACAGGTTTTTAAAGTCAGTGCTAGTGCTGTCTAAGATGTTTATGTTTATATCACCGAGAATCATAAATGTTTTATCGGTTTCACTGAGCTTATCGAGCAAACGTTCCAGGCCACTTAAGAAACCTCTAACATGAGCTAGGCCTGTGCGATAAATGCAAATGATAGTAATGTCAAAGTCCATAACGTCAATCGCGGAGATTTCACAAAACCTTTCTTCTGACAATGCTGATAACTCAACGTTTTCGACACACTTTAGTGCTTCATTTACAAAAATACAGAATGAAATGAAGATCAATCAATTATTTCTATCAAACCCACTACAAAGAGCTGAACTCGAATTGTTTGTTTTCGGATCACGTTGGTAACATTCAATAATTGTGCCAATTATGTTTGTGGCCAGGACAACGTTTGCTCAACATAAATACAGCGTACGGTTTTATTCGAGCTGATAATAACTATTTTATGTAAGTAAAGTATGAATCTGTTTCCGCCTTAGATAGTATAAGTAAATAGATTAGGTTTTCCGCGCGGTTCCTTTGTACCAATCGTAAGCAGATGACGTGCATACTTGCTATGACAACAGAGTGATGTGCCGCGACAATAGTATGACACTTTAACAAGAGTGACAAGGCAAGCGTGACAAGGCAAGCGCGATGAGACCCGTGTGGTTTCGGTGTAAAGCGTTTGTTTCAGCTCTACACGTGGTATATGTAAACTCTTTGGTTTCCGATGTGCAAAAAACTAGAAGCGTCCGGAGGTTTCACTCGCAGTTCCTGTTTCCGTTGTTAAAATAGTGGCCTATGGTATTACTGTGTTCTGTAATTATGTTTTCAAAGTTCAACCCGATCCGTTCTGAGCTGATTAAGTTTTATATCCAAACTTTAGCGTTTACTAGTAGTAGTTAAATAGTAGGATGCAAATTTTTTTGTGGCCTCTAGCCACGTAATGTCTAACATTAATAAATATAATGTAATACGTGATATATATACCTGTATAGCTACAGATATATTGCTATTCCGCATGTTAGTGAAGTGAACTCACAAAAGCTTACCCATCCAAAAAGCGTCTAATGCGCACGCCTCGCTTTGCTGCTGTAGACTACAGGCCCGTGAACAAAATGTATGGGTCATATGAACCATCAGGAGACCTATGTACGATGATAGAAAGGTATAGAATAATAAGATTCAGCACTATGTCGTCACCTGTATCCTGTCCAATTGAGTGCAGGTGAAGATAGGGGTTTCAACCCTCGATCATTTCTCCTTGTTGCATGATTTTTGTACGGCGTTGCGGAATAACGGATAAGAAGAGGTATTGAAACTATAAAAATTGTAACTTTTAATTTTTCAATTATTATTTTTGTAGGAAAAATTCATGATTTTCCGTCGATTTTCAAGGTAAACTTGGTCATTTGATTATGTACGGTATTGGTTCCATACTGTTTAAATACCTCTTCTAATCCATTATTTTACAATGCCGTACAAAAATCAAGCGACAACAACAAAAAATCGAGGGTTGCAACCCCCGGCCTCTCTTCACCTGCACTCAGTTGGACAGCTTACCAGTGCCGTCGATTTTACTACTGCGCCACTATTCCGACAACGTCGCCATTCTGACGCTATGCCACCGCCGCCACCGTCCTCCGACATTATTATCGGTGACAAGAACTTTTCTTTTTTCCTCCCTCATAAAAATGCATCCGCCTAAAGTAGTATTCATTTCAATTACACTAAACATAACACGGTATATTATTTTATATCTACAGTATACCTATAAGAATTTAAGTTGACGGCTGTTCAATATAATACCCGTATATTCTGTTGTGTGTATTCCCATCTTAATAATAAAAGTTTCATTTCTACGTGTCATATCACAATTTCAGAATGTGTTCCGAGCTGTGCTACGCTACCGCGCCGTAGCCCGTAGCGCCGTAGTGAGTCTAGAAACTATGTATTCATTGCAAATAACTTCGCCGTGTCTACGTTGTGGCTTCGTCTAACCACGAAAATGGTATCAAAGTACCAAAAGGTTCAAATAAGGTGACTTACAAATAGGATTGGCGCGAATTAAAATAAGCACAGCTTTGGTAGAATATTATTAAGTTAAATACCTGGGTACCTGGGTGACCGAGCTTTGCTCGGTTACTTAGATACATACTGATTTTCTAAAAAAAATGAACTTGAAAAAACGCGGCCGGTTGGATTCGAACCCGGACCTACCATATTTCAACCACCCATCTTCCCGACTGAGCTAATATACTGTCGCGCGCCGTCGCGAAATTTACCATTGCATTCTAATCTTTATGTAACAGTTTTTCGTTGTCTAAAAACGCGCATAAAACGGCGTTATTTTTTAAATAAAACCTGGCTAGATCGATTTATCGTCCCCGAAACCCCTGTATACATCATTTCATGAAAATCGTTCGAGCCGTTTCCGAGATTCAGATTCTATATATATATACTTACAAGAATAGCTCGTTTAAAGGTATAAGATATAAGATAAGATTAAAACCTATCGATTTATACTAAAGTAGAATAGATTTTAAAATATAGTTATTTATAACTCTTTAATTTTTATACTCTGTAATATTTGGGTAAATTATTAACGCAATTGATATGTGTCACAGTTTTTTTTAACTGACTTCGTAAAAGGACGTTCTCAATTCGACTGCATATTTTTTCGTGTACATCCGCCAATCTTCAATCGATTTTATTTATTTTTATGTTTGATGCATCGTACTTCATAGGTACATTGCATTAATTTTAACTTTTTATCGATATTGATGAAGCTATTTTTGAAAAATCAACAATAATCTGAAATATGCATACATCGACGTTTTTTCTCGTTTATGTTAACGAGAAAAAACATCGATATGCATATTTCAGATTATTGTTGATTTTTCCCAAACCTAGCTGTCTAATTAGAAAAGAGTGTTTACATGGTTTCACTGAATTTATGATATTAGGTCGAGTGTTTGCGTTTCATTTTAAATTGAAGTGTTTTTTTTAGAAAACTACAAGTAACTAAATATAAAACAGTCTCTTTTTGTGTTCTTTTAATTCCATTTATCCCAATTTGTATATATATTATGTTTTATTGCCGACATTTTCAGTCCATGGACATACATTTAGTAAAACAAGTCATTTAAAACAGATATGCGCAATGCTATGATTAAACATGTGGCAGCCCTATCGCTAGGTACCACCAAACTTTTAGATAATACCCCAAACATTCTCAAACTATTTCTAATAATACTTAATGAGAAACCGAATCCTTAATTCTAGAGTATTAGACGCGGTTTGATTATTGGAATTATACTAACTCCAAAAGAGACTTAAGTACTATAAGTACTAGAGTTCTAGATCACAGAGAACCTTTGAACATTCATAGCGGTCTAAAATGAACTATGTATAACATTCAAAGCCAAATAGACTCATAAAGATACGATCGGTATAATGTATTCTGTTTTTACGTATACCGATTCACATTTTGTTTTTATGAACCTACGAAATCGCCTGAGCAGAAAAAACTTAAAAGTCGTAGAAATACAGAGTGGGTGATAGTATTTTTGCTGATATTTGGTGCTCTTACTTGACATCAAAGAGTAATGAATAATAAAAAAATAATGCCTTCTTTTTACCCGACTGAAAGAAGAGTGATGTTTTTTGCATGTGTCTTGTATGTTTGAAAATTTCTTTATTCCCACGTATCTTCTAAAAGGCTGGATAGATTTAGACAATTAAGATATCACTAGACTCGTGTCAATTCTAGAGAGAAAAGACACAAGAGTCTAGATAGTATAACATAACATAATATGTTTATTTATCTGTCATGAAGTAGACGTAAACGTTGTCTCTAGAGTCGGCATTTGCACGTGTGCGTTGTCAGGTTGTCACTGATAGGCTGACACGCAGACATTTACACAAGTATCGCGTGTAATGACCCACTGATGTGTGCGTGTCAGCCTGTGTGTGACAGCCATAGAGGACAAATAAAATATAATTACTCTATGGTGACAGCGCACACGTGCATATTATGTGGCCGACTGGGCCGACTCGATGGACATGCGATAGACACAGTTTTTGTTTTAGCGAGACTACGTCCAACTTTTTTTATACGTTCCTGTTATCTGTTGATTTTTTGCAGTCGGGTTTTATAAATTAAAGTTATTCTATGGTGATATTTTTTTATTTATAGTGTGACGTGAGTGTGCCTTAAGTTAAAGTATTTTTTTATGAATTTGAATGAAAATATTTATTTGGATACATAATGAGAAGTAGGTACTTAACCTAAAAAGATAACGTTTAAATTTAGCGACTGTTATTATAAGCATGATGTGTTAGCTGTATCTCTGAACTCTACACTACGTTAGACCTGTGTTGTGGAATACAGTGTCTTCCATTGTAAGTCGGCGTATGCTAGAATGTGGTTTAGATCTAAAGCGTGTGTGTGTATGTATTTTAATCAGCTCCATGATAATATGAGTAGGGGCCAAGAATTAGAATTAGAGTGTGGTAGTAGATGGATTATGTATATAGTAAGGATTTGATAAGTATCTTTAATATTTTACTATGAATAATTTGGGATGGATCGGAAACTTGAGGTTCTGAAATCGATCGAGAGACCTAAGTACTAAGTAGTCCTACGCACCTTTGGTACGGAATGGCTAAGTATCAGCTTGAGGTTCTGGAACCGATCGAGACGCGAGTCAAAAGGCTCATAGGCACACTGTTGCGAAAAAGACTTCATAGTATTGAACAACGCCGCAAAATTGCTAGCTTATCGGTTTTTTATCGGATACACTTCGGATAGTGTGCCACGATCTGCATGATCAAATACTACATTGCCCCTTTTTATATCGGACTTCTCGTAGCTTGAAGAAGCATCATTTCATATGACGCGGACGAACAGATTTGACTCTGCTTTTGTGATAAGAACGTCTAGGCTGTGGAATGACTTGCCCAAGTGAGTATTTCAATACAATACAATATAATACAAAATCACTTTATTTTACCACAAAACAAAAATAAAAGTGATTAAACTTAAAATTAAAACATTTTGGGCACAAACGGCGATCTTATCGCTAATAGCGATCTCTTCCAGATAACCTTTTGGTTATTAGGAAAAGGTAACAGATAAGGGCAGTGGTGTGGCATCCTTGAAAGATATAAGTACATTAATAACTGTACAAATAGAACACATACCATTTACAAGTAAATACGTTATACATATAAAATATGGTACATATAATAAGTAATATAAAATATTTACATTATAAAATAGACATACATAAATACATTTAATAAAATTCACTAAGTGGACATATGCACTGATTTAAATAACAAGGTTGCCTAAGTAATGCTGCAAAATCAGAGTATTTCCCGATTTTTATAATCTTGATCTCTTTAAATCGAGAGTGATTCGGTTTATTCTAGGTAAACACGCGCCATCGTTGACCGCATCGTCGCTTAAAACGCAATACACACTGAGCCCGCCGGGCCGCCGACAAAGCCCGGCGACACAACCCGGCGCCCTGTATGAAAATAATCATGTCGGCAACATGCGCCTGCGCGTGTTACCCGCCTACATGTTGCCGGCTTGGGTACGCCTGCGCTCAGTTGCCCTGCGACGCGACGCTCGTAAACTTTCCGACTTGTAATAAGTGAAGCCGCCAACTAGACCGCCGACAAAAAGTTGCCGACATATGTCAGCAGCACGGCGGGCTCATTGTGTATTATTGCTCTTTACATCAGGTGATGTAGCGGATAGCGCTCTTGTGGAAGTGTCACACTTTTGTAGTGGTACATCACTATGTCGCCATAACTGACATTCACCTCATCTGCTTACGATTGGTACAAAGGAAACGTGCGGAAAAACCTAATCTATTTACTTATTCTTTATCTAAGGATTTACCGAACACAAAAGAATCATGAGAGAGAGAGACGATTTTCTTAGCATTCCATGGATTCACCGTGCGGGTGCCGGGTCCATCGTGTGGCAGAGAGAGAAAACCCGAGTAGACCCTGAGACTTGTGACTCGGGCGTACGTTTAAGGGGCCCCTTTCTAACGTACATCAACACTCACCTTCACTACTCGTCTTTCTCTCCCTGCCGAGCCAAATCTGATATGAGCCTACTAGTGCAGCTTTAGATACTCGTTCTAGTATAGAACTTACTGCACTTCTGGATAAGCCAAGGTCTTTCAGCAGGTTATAGAGAGATTTTGCTGGTATACCTCTCGCTCCCACTTCTACAGCGTATAAACTAACTACATAGCCGTTTTTTGTTAATTCGTTTAGGAGGTCGTAATACTTATTTTGTTTCATCGCGTGGTCTTTAGGTATATTAGTTTCCCACGGTACGGTAAGTTCTACAAGGACTATGCGTTTCGTAGCTCTAGAAAAAAGGAAAATGTCCGGTCTGGATGACGAAACACCCACATCCTCTGGGATCCTGTAGTGCCTTTCATACGTGTCCATTAAAATAGTCCCATCAGGTGCTGTACGCAGGATTGAGTAAGGCTTGTGCCTGGAGTTTGAAGTTGAGCCTTCTTTTACAAAGTTAATTTGTCTTTTGTTTGTCGTCAATCCCTTTTGGGCTCTAGCTCTAATTAATGGCGGAGCTATCGCGTAAAATATAAATAATTAACATACAACCAAATTGAAAAGCTCCTCCTTTTTGTAGTGGGTGAGAAATGTTTGCGAAGTGGTAATAAACCCGAATAACATTAGACCAATATTAAAAATACTAAATTACTCTCATTTTTCACTATTTTTTTGTGGATTTACTCATAGAAACTCCAACTAAACAAAACAAATATTTGTAATCATAATATACATATTTTTGGCAGTGCGAATCAAACCCGTTTCCATACAGTTCAGTAATAACTGTACTTGCCAGCTTTTGACAAAATAAGTTACCCAGAGATATAAGACTATTTATCTCTTTCTTTGCGCTGTAATATCGTGCCTCTGAAAACGGTGCCTGTGGCTAAATCAAAACACAGTACGTAATGGTCGATCATAATACTGCCCTTGCTGGTGCCTACTTCCACAAGTGGAATTTAAAAAGAGTCCTGCAACTACCTACGTCATGTTTAGAATTCGAATAGGGTTATTGTCGATTCGCCACAAAGTTATGTCGCCACAAAAACAAGTGTGTGAAAAATCTCCACAATTCTATTTTTTCGATAAATCCTCGTTTATGAATTGTAAGTTCGTCCCAATGTTTTTTTTGTATAGACAGCAGAAAAATCAAAGAATAAATATAATATACTTACTTTCCTCTTAAAAACATTATCTAGAGACAAAAAGACAAATGAAGAAAATCATTTCCGTACCAGTAAAGTGAAAAAATATATCTACCATCATAATCTTGTAGGTAGTGGTTTCAATCGATTCAATTTCCATAAACTGAAAGTCTTCTAACGGTATTTGCATTAAAGTTGTCATCCAGAGACTTAAGGTCTTCTCTACTTTCGTAGTAGTAGTAGTAGTACTACTACTATGCAGAGCACTTGTACTTTGCACGTATACTTTGTACTTTGGTTGCCTGGAAGAGGTCGCTTCTAGCGATAAGGCCGCCGATTGTATCACTAGTTTTTATTGTTTTTGTCTGTATACGTGTTTTTTCTTTGTTTTTGGTATGTAAAATAAAGAGTATACTATCTATCTTTGGAGGGTCTGATAAAAACCAAATTCTTTGTCAGCTATATACAAACATTCGTGCTTTCCAGTTTGAAGACCAATGTGTACAGATAAATTAAAAAACGTGGTAGACAAATTGATAACCTTCTCCTTCTTGGAATTCGGTTAAAAAGGCAAAATCATCTTACATTTAAGGGTCACGGCCGCAGTGGAGTTTTAAGCAGTGAGTGACGGGCTCTTCATCTTCAAATTGAGTTGTTATGAACGGCTACTCACAATATATTGCTTACCATGAGTTCGTCTCGTTATCCTGTCTATAAAACTTTCTAAATGAAATAAATCTTAAACGTATTTTAAAAATGAACTACTAATACGAGGATCAAACTGAAAGTTCTTAGAAAATCAAAAACTGATTACATTAGCCAGTTATTAGTTTTATTATATCTTTTCAAAATATTGTCCATTCACGTCAATACACCGCTGCATGCGATGGAACCACTGGGAAAAGCACTTTGCCCACTCGTCCTTAGGGGTCTCTTCAATGGCATCACGATACGCAGCCACCGCTTCTTCAGCATTCATAAACCGCTTTCCTTTAAGTTTTTCTTTAATTTTTGAAAATAAATAAAAATCACAAGGCGCGAGATCGGGGCTATACGGCGGGTGACCCAGTAATTCAACGTTTGATGTCGCCAAATAGTCGATCGTTTGCTTGGCGGTGTGCGATGAGGCGTTGTCGTGGTGAATGAGGATCCTACTGCGAGGTCGTTTCTCTCAAACTTTTTCCAAGACAAGTGGCAAACAATTGGTAGTGTACCATTCTGCAGAAACTGTTTTTGGTCCTCTAACACAATTGTTGCGAAATGACCTATCCTTCCAAAGAACGAGGCCACCATTTTTTTCCCCGCACTTCGATCTCTCTTCACTTTAGTTGGCAACTCCTCGAAAGGAAACACCCACTGAGCAGATTATCTTTTGGTTTCAGGGTCATAACAGTAAATCCAGCTTTCGTCACCTGTTAGTATGTCGAACACAGCATTTGAGTCACCTCCGTTAAATCTTTCAATCATTTTACGGCACCAATCCACACGATGGAGTTTTTGAGCCTCAGTCAAATTATGAGGTATCCACCGGGCGCAAAGCTTCCTGACCGCTAAATGTTCGTGCAGGATTTTGTGCACTTGACTCATACCGATGCCTAAGCTTGTCCGAATCTGCTGATAGGCCACTCTTTTGTCAGTCTCTATCATACGCCGCACAACACAGATGTTATCTTCAGTCGTCGCCGTAGAAGGCCGTCCCTCACGTAAATCATCAGTGAGATTAGTGCGACCACGTTTAAACTCATTAAACCAGTTGTAAACAGTCGCACGAGATGGGGCTTCATCGTGAAAGGCCAATCGTAGTCTATCATAACTTTCTTGTGTTGACTTAAATGACATCGAAAGTTATAAAAAATCATTGCACGAAAATTTTCTCGTGTTAAATTCATGTTGACGTGACACAGACAATTTTCAATTTGCCGCCAAATCGTAAAACAAATGACAAGTGAATGAAGTATATACTCAGTAATATTGGCAAAGAGTTATATTTTCAAATTATAGAATTATTTTTTTATTATATTGTTTATAAGTGGCCAGTTCTAAGAACTTTCAGTTTGACCCTCGTAATAAATACAACTAATTTAGTCAAAGAATGCTTTTTAGGGTTCCGTAGCCAAATGGCAAAATACGGGACCCTTATGGATTCGTCATGTCTGTCTGTTTGTCTGTCTGTCTGTCCGTCCGTATGTCACAGCCACTTTTCTCCAAAACTATAAAAGCTATACTATTGAAACTTGGTAAGTAGATGTAATCTGTGAACCGCATTTTGATTTTGATGCAAAAAATAGAAAAAAACAAAAAAAATTAGGGATATCTCAAACTTAGAACTGAAACTCAATTTTTTTATCAATACCATACGTGTGGGCTATCTATAGATAGGTCATCAGAAATGATATTGAGGTTTCTAACATATTTTTTTTCTAAACTGAATGCGCGAGGGACTCTTCCAAAGTGGTAAAAAGTGTGTAACTTCTAAAATAAGAGAATGGCAAAAATAAAAAAAGTGTATGATGTACGTTACCATGTAAACTATCAACGAAAATTGGTTTGAATGATATGTAGTAAATAGTTTTATTTAAATACATCACAAATTGACTATTGTTAAAACACTGATTAAAGTAACAACGAAGTACAAGAACTTTTGTATTATGTTACTAGCTGCTACGGAAGCCTACATGGGCGAGCACGACTCGAACTTGACCACTTTTATTTCAACTAAAATAGTTCGTGTTACGAGTTGAATGTCGTGCAGCTTCAAACTAACTTACTATAAATTACTACGAAGAAACGTGTCACGTATTCCATTACTCATCGCGGTGTTCACACGATATGCTATTCCTGTTGTACACAAGCGAAACGTGAATGTATCGTACAACACACCTACTTAAATAAATACGAATATATTTATACCTTGTTGAAGAATTACGCGTGAAATGAAAAGATGTGCTTTTCCGTAATCCCAATACGCTAATACTTTTGACGAGGCATAAAAGCCTCTTTCAAATCCAATATGAGAGAAACCAATTTATATCTGTCGTGATATCATTTTGTTTTTATGCGCATATCAAAGGTATGGCTTACGAGAAAACACATTTTAACACAGAAATATGGCGAAATCGAATATCGGGACGCTCTCGCTCTCAGACGGTTTTTGTGTATATCAAAAATTTCATAATTTTACTGTACCTGTACCATGTTAATGTTTTTAGGATATTGCTGGTAAAGGCTGTAAAAGTAAACCTTTTCATTCGTTGTTTGATTGTTTGTTCTTCTGTCATCGTTTAAACGGCTATGCTAATAATGGAACAGGAAAATATGAATATATATAGAATATGATTTACTAAAAACAAATGTTTTATTAACCGATAATTGTACTTGACCACCATCTCACTTGCGATAAAGCGATCTATATACGCACACCTAGCTTACTTACCTAAGCGAAGTGCACTTACCTATGAGAAACCAATACACTCTCGACTTGAATATACTAAGATAATAATATCAATCAGGAAATTGACACTAACGCAAATACGAAGGGTTATTACGAAAGTAGAGTTAACCCTCTTCGAGGTCGAGTGTTACTAATACCAATCGGGAAATGATGACGCTTTTTCGAGTTTCAAACAGTGTCAAAAAGGGCAAGATAGTAAGTACATACTAGTTAATGAAGACCATGTCCATTACGTGAGCTGTAAGTTACTTACTCTCCAAATCAATAACACTTTCAGCTTTACATGGTCATGTCTAATTTTCGATCTTAGTATATATATATTTTTTTAATAAAAAGTGACGAGACGAGCAGATCATGTGCCTGATAGTAAGCAACAAGTAAGTTTGCCTGTGCCCTCTGTAATCCTACTAATAT
Source organism: Ectropis grisescens (assembly GCA_017562165.1). NCBI lineage: Eukaryota > Metazoa > Arthropoda > Insecta > Lepidoptera > Geometridae > Ectropis > Ectropis grisescens. The sequence goes on along the minus strand of CM029775.1, from coordinate 16,319,828 downwards.
TATAAATGCGAATGTTTAAATGTTTGTTGCTCAGTTGCCACTGAACGGATCTGACGGACGATGGACAAACCAACGGTTAGTAGTGACAATTAAAAAAACTAGATAAGTACCAGGCCACTGAGAAAGTTTTGCGAAAAAAAGGTTTTATATATTTACTAACGGCCCGTTCCGGCTTCGCTCGGATATTGTCACATACAGCCCATTAATCGAAATAAAAAACTATCCTATCTTTTAAGTTGGATCAATCTACACACGGTGTCCAAATTTGATTAAAATCGGCTAAGTAGTTTAGGAGTCCATCGCGGACAAACATAGTGACAGGAGATTTATATATATTAAGATAAGACATTGACCACTTGTAATTATTTTGAAAACTTTTTTTTTAAAAATTGTTTCAGACGCTTGAAACTTTGTATAGAGGCTGGTGGAGAGTTTTTTGAAAAGATTTTGCAAAAATATCTTTTTCATAGAAGTTAGTTTTTTAGTTTCTCAAAACTTTCTGAGTGTCCCACGTATAGTTCCGATCCTTCGACTATCGCATCATTCATGGTAAAAAATACTATACCTAACTATACTATACACATAACTAACCATAATTAAGGTATTGGTAGGCGTAATAGCTTCGACTGACACTTAATTCGGCGAAATGCAATTGCGAAAATTGTGTGTTACTCATTTAAAGTTCAATGCTTAGAACGAGGCTAAAGTTCCTCGTTCCTTACAACCTGCCTAATTACCTTATTGTTTTGTTGTGAGCTGTCTCCGAGAGTGGCAGAAACATCCTTATTTAGGTCGACATTAATCTAACACACAAACCTCCCAAATTCTAGCGAATTAGGTTAAAATAATACGTTCGGCCCTAATTAATCAGAACGTACCTAATTAACTGTCTTAGTCATATTTAGTTTATTACGAACTAGAGGTCCGTTCCAGCTTTGCACGAGTAAACATTTAATAAAAATAACCTCCGTTTTTCGTCTAATAATAAAATGGTATGAGAAATCGTGGTGGCCTAGTGTTCACATGATTCATAGTCGTGAAGTCGTGAGTTCTAATCCCGCCAGCACTTTTGAGCTTTTGTAATTTGGATTTTTTTAAGATCACATTTTCACCACAATAGGCGTGTCGACTCATTTTTTATTTAATGTGCCATCAAAAGGCTACTTAATAACGGAAACATAAGTGAAAGAATTACTTTGTTATCTTAAAACCTTCTAACCTTCCTTCTTCCCGTGATATCACGATTTTAAAATCACAATTTTGGACTCTCCCAAAAACGCTTCATACAAATCACTCCAGAAACGTGACGTCACACTGTCGTATTTTCTATGCGTCGCGCGTAAAGTTTGTATGGTAGCTATATTAAATATTGCGTTTAGGAAACTGGTTTCATAACAAAAGTAACTTGAAATTAAATGGGTTATCCAATGGTTTTCCAACATTTTCTAATAATTTCGTACTTTTAAAATGGACTTGCCCATCCAGCTTTGATCATTCATAATGTAAGTTAAACTAAAAAATATCAAAATTGAAATTGGTACACATTTTATTCTATTTAAATACTGTCATTATATCAAATTATTGCAGGACCTGTCGTCACGCCTATTCAGTACAAGTTTGTCATCACCGCTGGTTTTAACTCTAGTATGTTTGGTTTTTTTTTAAATCTGCTAGTTTTTAAGTTTTTTTTTATAAACCAACTATTACATTAGAAACCTTAGGTATCTGTGTTTGTGATATTAGTGTAACTATCGAATTTGCTGGATCAATGTGAGAAAAAAACATTTTTTTATGGAATAGACGAATTGATAAATGGACAGACCACACCAAACTAGAGCCTTGATAGCAGGATCCGATTTTTTGTACGGAATTGTTTAAAACCCAGCAGTCTAACTTTCTGCTGTATTCGGTAAATCTCGTGGAAAAACTGTGTATTTTAGAAGCAGCGTTTAAGTGAACGCAAGGCCCTAAATAAACACATAAAATACCTATAATTTAGCTCGTGCAAATCCTATCGGTGTTGTTACATAATCGAACTAGTAATTATGTGTACCCCTGGGACAAGAGGCCTGAGCACGGTTGATTTATAGCTGCTCCAGGAATTACCTGTTTATTACCTGGATTAAGCTAACTTCGTATATTACATTAAATTTCTACGTGAGTTAATAAATTGCTTCCACAGATGGTACAGTAGATAAATCAGATTTTTAAGCTGGAGTCTAAAACGGTCCGCCGTGCCAGGCCGGCCAAATTATGTTTTGTTTAAATATTTATTTGTTTACTAGCATCGCCCAACAGTTTTCTCCACGTAGTTTCTTTTCCTTTTATTTTAACTCGACAAAAAGTAGCACATGTGCTAGTCCAGAATCCAGACTGAAATTTGGAACACAGGCGGGTGTTCGAAATTTCAACGGAATTCATTTCGTGCCGTTCCGACATGATGTAAGTTTGATGTCGATGTCTGTCTGCTTGTGTGTGTATCTGTCTTAAACAAACACGTACGGATGGGTCGATTTCGATGCTGTTTGTTTTAATTAAAGGTTAATATTTGTGCGGATGTTTTTAACTATGGTTGGTAAATATCGATTCACGATGGTCGCCTCCACAAAATGGCGGACAAAACATTTCTTCACAACCTACCTCAATATGGGTATCAAATGAAAGGAGTTGACTCGTAGAATACATTACATTATAACAAACATACATACACATAACAAATTCAAGATGACCGCCACCACAAAATGACGAATTATATTATTTTTTCACTACTACTTCAATATGGGCATCAAACGAAAGGACTTGACTAGTAGAATACTTTGCAATATAGACAAATTTAAGATCTAAGATGTCCGCTACCACAAAATGGCGAAATACATTTCTTTTTTCACAACCCCCTTTTATGGGTATCAAATGAAAGAGCTTGACTAGTAGAATGGTTGTACAGATAACAAATCGGAAGTAGTCGGGGGCTAGTCAAGATTTTTAATTTTGTTCTTGTTAAGGACTGTGCTGTGAATTGGGAGTATGAAATCGTAAACATATAAAAATTTGTTTCAGAAACTGTTCAACCGACGTTTCTTGGCAACGAAACCAACGTGACCGTCGTGATTGGCAGAGACGCCACGCTCACGTGTATGGTGGAGAATTTGATTAATTACAAGGTAATGTTTACTTAAAAATACTTCAAAAAATACTTCCCAATAATTTATTAACCCTAAACGGTATCCGATGCATGAGTGTTCATTATACTGGCTACATTATCTTGCTGGATTGCTGTGGCATTAGCACCAGGGGGCTTACCGTGTAAGGAAACCGGTCTTAAGGGCTTGGCTAAATTTAGTCAACTGAATTTAGTCGTTACTGTATTCAGTGAAGTATAAGTAAGTAACCTTCAGTAAGATGGCATTCTAAATTAGGAAGCAAGTTATGCTTGCATCTCAACTTACTTCTGAATTCAGTCACTAAATTTAGCCAAGTGTAAACCTTTTAGATTAGACAATGCTCTCTCTTTTCTTTACGCTCAAAATTATAGAGATAGCAATAGCAAAGCGAAAGTCGATTTTTGTAGACGGTAAAAGGGCAGGTACGACCCGGAGCTAGCTGGAGTTTTCGGTCTCAATTCACTTGAAATTAAATAGACCGACAAAAAACTTTAATGCTATTTCAGTAGTCTGTAGAAATACAGTTCCGTTGAATAATGGGCGTAGAAGTGAGCAAAAGGAATTAGCACCTAAACTCATGTCCATAAAAACTTAAACTGGCTGTATTGTGAGAGACGATGACAGTAAGCGCTACTCTGGTAGTACATACCTTTATGTAAAAGACGCGTTATGAGAATTTTACACAATTTTAAAGTCAAGACAAGACAACGACTAATCTACTAAAATATACGAAATTATAAAATAGCTAGCAGCGCCCCATGGTTTCACCCGCGTAGTTCCCGTTCCCGTTGTTTCCCCGGGATAACAAATGCCTTTAAAAATATATATAACAAGAACAACATTAAAAAAATTGTTGTACCCCCGACTACCTTGGATATGTATGTAGGTAATCTGTACAACATTCTACTAGTCAAGCCCTTTCATTTGATAACCACATTAAGGGAGTAGTAAAAAAAAAATTGTTTCGCCATTTTGTAGTGGCGGCCATCTTGTTTGTCTATAATCCAGTTCTAATTTCAACTCGATACGCTCATACGTTACGACGTGATTGAGTAACAAACATCCAAATATTCAAAAATCTGAATATCTAAACATCAAAATATTCAAACTTATAAAATATTAGTAGGATACCTTTTCGAAGATCAGAACAAATAGATGAGGATGATAATAACGGATAGAGTCATGTCTCCAGTTATCTAGATTGCACTGATCGTGACTCTCCTAATTTTTAACTGACATAAGCAGTTAGTTTTGATGTCACTTACCACGTAGACTTATCACCATAAAACATTACATCATTTGCATACCGATGAGGCATTTCCCGGCACGCGTCCCAATCTCATCAGACCATTAACACTTGCTTATTACGTAAATCTTAAGACCACGATCCGCTGTCGTTAGACAGAAGCGTTAGCGGGTAAAGAGTTGTATCATCCGTGGTTGTATCATAAAAATTATAATTACATAACTCAAATCAGGTGAACTAGTGGCTAAGATATGAAACACGGGCCCGACAACAACCGAACCAGGTTTTACCTTTGTTATTGTACTTTCAGTTATTTGCATTGTCAAAAACTTTTATATTTAGTTAACATTTATGAAACAATCATAACTTACATAAATATAAAGCATACATTTACACATATATGTATTTATTGTAAGCACACAAAAAAATAAAAATATATATGTAAACTAAGGTCAATATGGGTCTTCCCATATGCTACGATTTTGTGCTATAAAAATATCAAAATCTCAAGTGTAAGACGATGATACATCTAATTATGCCCTTATTTTAAAGAAGGTAAGATATGAGAACATGGTTGTTGTTCTTTTGCGCTCTAATGAATGATTTAATATTATTCTGTTTCAAGATGTATTGGAACAGAACGTCAATGCCTGTGGGATAGCGGGAAATCGTGCAAAGATATACGCAAAAATAGAAACTACCCTTTTAAATAAACACACACAATCACATTAATAGGTACTATTAATGTGATAAACAGTATGTCGGGTATTATCGGTTTGCCCTTGACCACCATCTTAAGTACCTGATGATTAGCGAAGATGGTCCGGTTACCAGGCTGGATAAAACCAAAAATGTGGGGGATCCGAACTTTTTACTCAAATGTCCAGCCAAACTGGGTGGCCTGTCCGGCTATTAGGTTTAGCGATCTGGTAACCCCAAACTCGCGTATCTAGAAGAAACCGATTCACTTTCAATTTTAAGACACCCAGATGACATCCATCATACATTGCGTAATGTAGAGTATTGTATGGATCATCTTACCCCCTCCCGCTGTAATTGTGGCCGCAACCTAACAGCCACCGCTAACAGCTCCAGTAATTACGAGCATAACTGTATAAACTAAATGATACCTTACGCGCGCGAAATGGCTTTGATGTTGTACACATTACCTGAAGATCTTAATAACTAGGGCTACCCTTTCATCTGCTACTGGTACTAACCGTATGTAAAGATTCCGTCTCAGATTAAATACCCTGTCTTTGGATTCCATGATGTCATCGGGAAGTATTTCACGAAGTTGCAAAATATTTTAGCAAAGGTGATCACAACAATATTGTAAAAGCTAAAGTTGGGGTGTTTATAAGTAGGTATTTGAGTGTCTATGTTTCTTTACATGTATCTTTGTACCTAATAGCTGAATGAATTTGAAAGAAATTAAAAATACGTAGTAAGTAGGTACTTTACCTGTATTGTACCTAAGCTTTAACTTTGTATCCCGGTAAAATTAGTGAATACTCTACCGCGGGGCATAAATACCTACAAATACAAAAAGTTTTTTTTAATAGTTCCTAAGCTGACTAACAATTCAGCGGCTTCTTCTTCTTGTACACATAATTTTCTTTTCATATCTCCTGCTCGACAAAGTCCAATTATATGTCATGAAACGTAAAAATAAAGCAAGTGATTGTGACCTTTCAAAATGCAGAGGTAAGTAATATTGAGAAGATTCCCTAGGGATTAAAATGATTTGAATTTGGAACGTTAAATTTGTATGAAAATTTTTACCCATCTCAGATTGAAACTTACTCATATGTAGTACCATTGTAAAAAGACTTTATTAATAAAAACTTGAACTTTTTTCCAAATATCGAACTGGCCACCTACACGCACAGAAACAAAACACAAAAAAAGAAAATATAAAAAGGCGCCATTTAGTCGAATTTTGTTAGTTTTGAAGTGAAAAACACCAAAACGTCTTCAAGCGATAGTGAGTTGACCCCGGAGTTCAGCAAATTGGACGCTTTAATAATCTACTTCCGGAAAAATCGAAAGATAACATATTTTACATAGCCCTTTCTTTTAATTGCCTCGCAGAAGATATGAAAAGTAGAGTATTTACCTCTGAAGTGAAAAACTGTCTTGTGTCATAGGCGGCTTGGATTCCTCGCTGCGCTCAAGATCCAATTTGACGCCCATGACACGAGACAGTGCTTTACTCCCTTGGTGAATAATTTACTATTAAACAGGAGACTCTACCTTAATTTAAGAGTATGACTATGATAATTAATAAATTGTGTGTGTGTGTGTGTGTTATAATAGATCACAAAAATGTTCTTTTAAAGTATTTGTACCCTATGAAAAAGAACTTAGGTCAGATTGATTCAATAAGGTTTGATTCAAAATTAATCCCGGGACCTATGTACAAATCTAAAATACACCTAACTAATCGGAGCTAAAAAACGTGGCATCTTAAAGTATCCAATAATACCAATTTACCGAGCCTGACGCTTCTGTATGTACTAGCAGCTTCTTTTTATCTTTTATAGGTTTACACTTGACCGCCATGTCACCTGATATTAAGCGACGATGCGGTCTACGATGCAGCGTGTTTATCTAGAAGAAACCGATTCACTCCCGATTTGAAGACACAATGATTATAGCCATCAGGGAAAACCCACTCAGGCAACGTATTCCACAGTTTAGACGTTCTTATCACAAAAGTAGAGTCAAATATCTTCGTTCCTGTCTTTGGAACATCAACCATGAAACGAAGTCACTTTTTCGAGCTACGAGCATTCCGATAGCAAAAAGAGCAAGTTGGTATTAGATCATGCAAATCAGCCGCACACTCTCCAAAGTGTATCCGACAAAAAACCGATAGGCTAGAAATTTTTCGCCGATGTTCAAGACTTTGAAGTCTTCTGGCACGTCTCTCGGTGGATTCCAGGGCCTCCAGCCGATCCATCCGAAAGGTGAGGCTCCTTGAGGTTTTCCTTGCGTAGTTCCTGATCTTGTTGTTTTTCGGGATAAAAACTAGTCTATTTGTAATTCTAGTTCTAATTTCATCCCTTTAGTAGTATTTGTGTAAAATAATGACAAACATCCATACAATTTATCAAACACTGGAAAATGGGGCTCAGTTCTTTGGGTTTTTGGATACGTTTCACTAGCAGCGCCCCACAGTTTTACGTAAACTTTAATATTTAAAATATTAGTAGGATTTTAAGTTTACTTTACATACGTTAACTGTACTGTTTTTATTATAACAATACTATTTTAAATAAACAGAAACGAATTTGGAAGTTTTATGATAATGGAATCAAGAGCCATCATACTCTCCGCATTGCTGATATTCTTGAAAGAGGTAGAGCATAACTAGATTTGAAATGTAAAGATTCCGAATAAAATATAGACTACCTAAATCAGTTGATTAAAGTTTCCGTTCCGTATAAATTAATTATATTATGTTAAACATACTTACCCTTCATGGAAACATTGAATACGAAATTGTATATCTAATGAGTTTTAGACATTATTTACATATCAGAAAATATTGTTGATAATGTTCTCGGTTAGATAAAATTCGATACCAAAATTTATAGGTGTGGAAATTACGTACTTGTAGGTACGTTTTCACCTCTGAGTATTTCCATCTGTAGATGTGTATTATGTAAGTTCGTCATTATCACTAGCTAGCATTTAATGAAAAAAAAAACATCAAAGAAAAATAACAAAGCATGTTCCTAAAAACATGATTCGAGAACACGTGCCATCCGAGAAGCTACACTTGGCCAGAGGGTCTACCGCCTAACTAAAACTGTCTTAGCTCTGATATGCTATCTCTTTTCTTTTCGCTTGAAATGATAGAGACAGCAATAGCAAAGCCATAGCCGATTTTGTTAGGCGGTAGAGGAGCTGGATGGTGTTTTATGACCCCAATTTTCTTCTTCTGAGAAAAAGCCATGATTCCCGACAGTGGGAATATTAAGTGGGCTGCTTTTCTAGAAAATCAATAGAAATTGTATCACTAACAGAACTGAATTAGCATCTCACTTGTTATTATGCATCAGTAGCTAAATTTCAAGCAAAGCTCCATGATAAATTAAGAAATCATAAACACATACAACCTATTAAACAACATTGATATTTATTTTATAATGATTTTAGTTTTAATTGTTGTTTATTCATAATTATAAACTATTTTCGTACAAAAAATTAAACCGACTTCAAAACCACAAATAGGCACTTAGAAGCGAAAAATAAATTAATATCATTATTATAAACACTACTCACTCATCTATTTGAAGTCGGTGCTAGCTACCCAAGCCTAACAGGTAGTGGACGGTACCGGTACAGGTACCTATGCCTACTGACCACGTGCCTACATAGTATCAATCTACTAGCTTTTTGACATAACTGGTACCAACTTCAAATAGATGAGTGAGAAGCGCTTATAATAATTATAAATAAACCCCACTTGGATTTACATTCAGGGAACACCCGTGAACATATTAAAAAAAATATACCTGGTGCTTGGCCTAAAGGCATTTACACTATTTCGTATTGACAGGATCGAATTTCATAACTTTTGTGAAATCTACAACTACGTCATCCAGAAAATTGTACGCAAATTTTAGTTTATGGTTCATATTTCCAAAGCCACTAAACCGATTTCGATAAGATTTATATGGGACTATTACGAAAGTATAACTATCCACACACAAAAATAAATTTTAAAATCGGTGCGGGGAATCTCGAGAAATCAGATAACATAGATAAAAAAAAATAAAAAATTAGGTGGTCGAATTGATAACTCCTTTTTGGAAGTCGGTTAAAAACAAACCTATGCGACAAATATTATAAAAATCAAAGTTTTGATGTTTGATACTCGATCACGTCAGAACGGTTGAACAAGTTGGATTGAAATTTGGAACACAATTAGAATACAGTCTGAAATACCACAGGATTTTCATTATGGAAAAATTGCGGGACCGTACGCGGGTTAAATCGCAGGCCAATGCTAGTCAGTTATAAACGGCCTTGCTTTATTATTTTTTAAATTTTATAGCCATGTTGAAAATATAAGGTATATTGTGGCCATGTTCTAAATTTAACGGGACATTAGTGTCATAGATTGATTTAAATAGGGTTCTACAAAATGTCATTCTAAAGCAGAGAGCAGAGCTATATTTTGTCTCAGTAGTCTTGCTTTATTGATGATACCTATTCATACGGTTGCCGTAGATGTGACAACCCTTACCTAGAACTGAGTAGTGCTCGGGTTTCACATCCCCATTAGTTAGGCTAATAGTTGCCATTAGTCATTTCCCGAGGTAATGCCTTTCCATTCATACTGCGGCCCTAGAGGAGTGGCTCTAAGACGTCAGATTGATGCACTGTGAGAGTGACCACGTCAAAGATTTATAACTAACCAGCGTAAACTGTTTTTGTGTTCCTTTGAATCAAGCAGATTAAGTACTAGACTGCAGGCCCGTGAACAAAATTTATGGGTCAAACCATCACGAGACCAATGATGTAGGATGATAGAAGCGTATAAAGTAATAAGGTTCAGCACTATGTCGTCACATTTAAGCTGTCCAACTGAGTGCAGTTGAAGAGAGAGGGTTGCAACCCTCGATCATTTCTCCTTGTCCTTCTTCAACTGCTTTCAGTTGGACAGCTTACAAGTGACGGCATAGTGCTGAATCTTATTACCTAATTAGTATTGACAGTTATCGAGCATCAAAGTCCTACTACTATAATAAACGTAAAGTTTTGGATGATTGTGTATCAATCACGTCGAAACGGCCCTTTAGTCCACGTTCGTAACTGAGTTTTGATAACTAGATACGATCATGGATTTTTTTTCTTGCTTGATAACCAGTTACCAGAACGGTATTTGCCGTTTTCGTAACCATGTTTCATAACCAGCTACAAAAATGGTGTTTTTTTCTCTGTTCATAACTGGTTATCAAAACATAATTATATATCTGTTTTTAACTCCCGACCAAAAAAAGGGGTGTTATAAGTTTGACGTCGATATCTGTCTGTCTCTCTGTCTGTCTGTGTGTCTGTGGCACCGTAGAGATCAAACGGATAAGCCGATTTCGATGCGGTTTTTTTATTTAAAAGTTAATACCCGTGCGGATGTTGTTAGCTATGTTTGGTTAATATCTGTACAAGATGGCCGCCTCCACAAAATGGCGGACAAAATATTTCTTCACAATCCACCTCAATATGGGTATCAAATGAAAGGGCTTAACTAGTAAAATACTATACACTAAAAAAAAATCAAATCCAAGATGGCGCCACAAAATGACGAATTAAATTTTTTTTTTTCACTACTACCTCAATATGGTTTTCAAACGAAAGGGCTTGACTGGTAGAACACAATTCACTATTACAAATTTCAAATCCAAGATGGCCGCTTCTACGAAATGGCGAAATACGTTTCTTTTTTCACAACTCCCTTAATATGGGTATCAAATGAAAGGGCTGGACTAGTAGAATGTTGTACAGATAACAAATCCAAGGTAGTCGGGGGGTAATCAAAATTTTTAATTTTGTTCTTGTGCATACGAGTATCTAGTGGTGGTTGAGAACCTAGAAAAAATATTATAACTGTTGGGCACTGCTTAGAAATAATTTCACCGTTTAAAAATTAGTATATACAAGTTTGAGCATGAAAAAATTTTGTTTTTGGGTAGCCAAGTAGGCAATGTGTTGTACTTGTTATTTAAAAAAAATACTTTTTGAGCTTACGAATGTGTTTGTGGTCAAAGGAGGTAGAATATTTCTACGTTTACCCTTGTAAACGACAATTCCCACCATGCCACCACTAGATACTCGTATGCAAAATAGATACCTATATAATTCTGTTTTGGTAACCAGTTATGAACAGAGAAAAAAAAAACATTTTCGTAGCTGGTTATGAAACATGGTTACGAAAACGGCAAATACCGTTCTCGTAACTGGTTATCAAGCAAGAAAAAAAATCCATGATCGTATCTAGTTATCAAAACTCAGTTACGAACGTGGACTAAAGAGAAACGGCTGAACGGATTGAAATATGCAATATAATTGGATTATAGCACATAGGCTACTTTTTATTGCTAGAAAATCACAGTAGTGGGAAATATGCGGGTAAAACCGCAGAGCGCTACTAGTATTACACAAAAGCAAAAAAAGTTACGCATTTATTGTATTGTATGTATTAAACACCAACTCGTAGCTCGAAAAAGTGACATTGTTTCATGATTTACGTTCCATGTTCCAATCAAAAGAAAAGGTTTCACTCCAATTTTCTAAAAATCATCTAAACCACGGAACCTACGTTCTAAATCAATCTCATCTTTTACTCTTCCTAAGTCCTCTGTTGTCTTGTTTGGTCGGCTTTCTATACTACAAAAACCAACACATCTACATCAGTACCAAGTCAACATCGCACAATACTTACTATCGTACCACTATTTACAATATCGCAAAATCTGGTTGATGTAGTCAGTCTGAACTATGTACTATGGTTGATATTCATGAGTCTATTATCACGTTTAAAACAAACGTTTACAAAAACTTCCTCGAATTTAAAAGGTCGGAGCTAAAATTATAAACGATTTTTACGATGATGTCAGATACAAAGAATATTGACAAAAAAATTGATAGATATATAGGCAGCATTTGTTAAAATGATCCTTTGATTATTTAAATCTCCTCGATTGTAGGGTTGGTCCCATTAAAAACTTCGTTCACAATGATGAGTTCAACGCGTCCCTTTCGCTTTTGGCAGCGTTTCCCCGAGGTGTATCCTGACCCTATTTAATCAATCAAAAATCAGTATTGTGCATTAATGTTAATAGTTTAATTTTACCATTTTACATTTTACCGGAAGACGCAGTGTTGGACGGCCTCCCACTAGATAGACAGACGACCTCACAAAGGTCGCTGAAAACCGCTGGTTGCAGGTTGCGCAGGACCGTTCATTGTGGAAATCTAGGGAGAGGCCTATGTTCAGCAGTGGACGTCTTGCGGCTGATGATGACGATACCATTTTATATTTCTGAGTGATAAGCGCACTGCAGTGTTAGACATAAATACTAAAATACTAATAAGACTAAAAATACCTGAGTGTAGGTACCTACTTGTTTTCATTTAAACATCAAATTCATTTCTTTAGATATCAAATATTACCTATTATAATATAAAATGTTAGCAGCAAAGTATTTCCCACTTTCTAACAGTCCCACTAATACTACAAATGCGAAAGTTGGTTAGTATGAATGAATGTTTGTTACTCATTCAGGCGAAAACTACTGACGAAATCTGGATGCGATTATTTTTTAACTTCTCAATTAAATAGGTAAGAAATAACAGTTAAACATATATCCCAATCTTTGCTCCATCACGTCGTAACCTATAGTCTTAAATAGCACATAGGCTACTTTTATTGCAGAAAAATAAAGATATTTGCATGGGCAAAACAGAGAGAAACTACGAGTTTGTTTATGATAAAGGCAATATTTTAAATCAAGATAAGTTTATCGGTTTTGAATAAAAAAAAAAATGAAACTAAACACGGGACAGCTCAACTTGGCTTTACTATTATCTCACCAAAGGTTGAATCGTAAATATTAGAGTAGAAGCTACGACCGCATTTTGTCCTTCCCAACAGCAATTATGAAGGTAAAGTTACACCATTCGGCACAACAGGCTGCCTTGAAATATGCCAGTGTCCTTCTGTCTCGTTGTGTATGAATAAACTGTGGTTAGGGCGCTAAATCGAAACAAAAATAACAGTAACTACTTGCTTATGCTGAGTTATTGAATATTAAATATTGTACCACAGTCCAGCTACCACAAATTTGGAAGATATAGTTCGATATTGTTACTTCATACTTAGTAGCTTAAACAAAATCAAACTAATACTATAAATGCTAAAGTATTTTAATGTTTGGATGCTTGCTTCGCAATCACTCAATTGGAATGGTTGGACAGATCAGGTTGAAATTTAGAACATAGAACCTTCATGTCAATATTGATACACGTCCTATTGGGCGCCATTCCATGGTTCTCTCATTTCCTTTGTACCACGTTATGATTTTTTCTAAGATGTCACTCGAAGGTTTCCTGAAAAAAATGCTTTCCGAAGCCGCTAGTTGCGGGTATATTAAATAAAAATAAATAAATATTGGTGGGAAATTCACACACAATACCATCTGACCCCAAACTATCATCATCTTGTAATATAGCGGCTAGATAGCTGATATAATACAAATACAGTTTTAAATACATACTTATTTTACATAGAAACAGCCAGACACTGTACAAATATTTGAATTCATCACACAAATATTCGCACTGGGTGGGAATCGAACCCACGACCCTGGGCTTCGTAGGCAGAGTAACTACCCACTAAGCCACCAGGCCAGCAAATAGTATAATTAGCGAGGGTATTGTATGCATCGTTTAGTGGACTAAACAGTAAAGACGTTTTATTCGTTTTATTCATTCATTTCACCTTTTTATAAATCGATGAACACGTACTCTTTATTCACCTCATAACCACGAGCTCGTAAGTATAAAATTATTAGCAGATAAATTCTCCTCACGTATTTGACGCAGCAATAACAAAACCTAAACATAAACCGTATTTACTGGGCGAGTTAAAACGAGTAAATGCCGAAACACTTATCACATTCCCACGCGACGTCGCGTCGTTCCGCGCAATTCCCCGGTCCCAGACTCTGCAAAATATGAATTGCTCAACAGTACAACCATAAAACATGGTTCTACTCAACGCAAAGGAAGCAATTTTCGCGAAACAAGCCCCTTTGTTGCCTGAATACTTGATTCTGATCCTGTCCATTGTACGGTTTCGTATAAGTGACGCTAATGTTAATTGTTTACTTCAAAACTTGGAGCATAATACCACTGCTGACTCTGATTTGCTGTATGTCCTTGAAAAGTCTTGCGTATTAGTTTATAAGTGTGAATAATTTAGCGTTGTGTGGATTACTCTAGTTAAATACACAACTTTAGTAGTATTGCTTCGTGACTCAGTTGCTAGTAAGTCTGCCACCAGAGCCCTAAGTCATAGGTTCGTTTTCCCACATAAAACTATTTATGGTTTGTTAGTTAATTCTGGTCTAGATATTTTTATGTAGGTATAATGAGGTTGTATTTAAAGTTATATAAGTATTATATCAACTATCTGGCTCTCAGAGTACCTACAAGTTTTGCTTACTTTGGGGATAGATATAGCGTTGTGTGGATAAACTATTTTCGTACAAAAAATTAAACCGACTTCAAAACCAGAAATAGGCACTCAAAAGCGAAAAATAAACTAAAATCGTTATTATAAGCGCTACTCACTCATCTATTTGAAGTCACTTCGCCACAGTGCATTCTCGGTTACAATACGGCGCCGAGCTACATATACGCGCGCGCTGCCGACTGGGAGCGTGCGTTCCGCGCCCAAAAACGTGCCGTACGTGCCATCATTGGCGTATCGCAATGTACTCGTACATCCGTAAGACCATACTTCAATGAGCTTGGGATACTTACGTTACCTGCTATCTTGATATACCAAGTGGCTGTGTATGTCAGAAAGAATCTTGAATCGTACAACACGCGAGGAGAGAGACATTCTCGTAACATACGCAACGCCGACAAGTTGGATATTATACCGCACTCTCTCACGAGGTTACAGAAGTTGACTTACATCATGGGGCCGGAAGCTTATAACACTCTTCCGAAAATAGTTATATCGGCCGCAAGTTTGGGCAGCTTTAAAAACAGATTAAAGTGCTGGCTTATCGATCAAGCTTTTTATAGTTCCAGCAAATTTTTAGAGAGTGATGGCAAAGTTCCCATAAAAATGTAAAGAAATAAATTTGACATGAGTCAGTACAATTGTATTAAAGCCATATTATACTCGTATAATGCTCGACAGTTTTCTGTACAATAATTATTATAATACAGTAAAGTAGTCATTTCAAACTTTGAAAATGTATACAATTTTTAATTTTTTTATCTGGGCAGAGCCTTTTTTAACAAAACTAAAATACAATGAGAACTACATACACTACACTACAAACCTAACTAATTACTTACACTAAGCACACCTGAATTATCTATAGACCACTGTAGGTCTATAGATAATCAAGATGTTCAAGCCCACTACCAATCGGAAGCGTACCCAGCATGCTGGCGGCATTACCAACATACAATTTGTTTGTATGTTCTTTCTTTTGGTTTTTGTTAATTGACGTGGAAATTTAACATTTATGAATAAAGTACTTTGACTTTTACTTCATATTTCAAAAACCACCCGACCGATTTCGATAAGATTTATATGGGACCATTCGGGAAGTATACCCATCTGAACACAAAAATAAATTTTTAATTCGGTGTAGAGGTTCTCGAGAAATCAGGTAACATACATAAAAAAAGCATAGGGGTCGAATTGATAACCTCCTCCTTTTTTTGGAAGTCGGTTAAAAAGTGTTAACCAACATTGGTTGTCTGGCTTATTGTAAGTAAATAAAATTCTCGTACTTTAGTAGGATCTGATATCTAAACATAATGTGAGTCTAATCTATACTAATATTATAAGGAGGAAAGATTTGTATTTTTGTATTTTTGTATGGCACGAATAAACTCAAAAACTACTGGACCGATTTTAAAAATTCTTTTGCCAATAGAAAGCTACATTATCACTGAGTAACATAGGCTATGTTTATCACGAAAAAAAATGAGATATCTACGTAAATTTTTACTAAAACCAACGCAAGGTATAAAAAAAACAGTCATAAAATGGCTTTCATCGCATACGCTGCGGAAAGTACTAATGATAGACCAACACAATGTTCTACAATATTATAGAGCGTATTAAAATCTACAAAAAACCTCCGAGACCATATGTCTAACTTCAGTAATTACCTCGCAACAACTACTTTTTTACATTTTAAAAGTAAGTAAAAATGCTTATCAAATTCAGACCATGTTATCAACACATTTGTATTAATTCTTATCCAAATAAATTATTTCTTATTCAAGACTCTTTTAATACCTATTGTTTAGTTTTTGAATTATTGAAGTCGGACATTCCATTCAAAATATTTAACGAAATTAAAAATATCAATCCTATCAAAATGCGGCGCCGCGCGGCGCAACACCGATAGAGGGGACACAGAGGCACGGGGGAGAGGTGTTCGCTATGAAATAGGTAAGTACGAGTAGCCGCGCGCGCGTCTACTAATTCGCGTGGTCGCCTCGCTACGTAGGTAGTGGACGCAAACGATATTAAATATTAAACATTTTTTCGTAACACTTTTTTATGTTCCTATCAAAATGTTCTTTTCAGAACTACTTTTGTATAAGTTTATTCTACCTTTACTGTTATTGTTCAAGTTTTCTCGCACTTTCTACACAGTATTACATTAAATTTATTCCATTTCGGTTTCCTCACGATGTTTTCTTTTACCGTTTTAAATTGGAGGCATTACGGACATGCCTTCGAAAAAATAGTGATGCGCGTGTAATTTGAGCTGGGGGATAGGATACGATATAGGTCATCCCCAGATGTCCCCTTTATTCTACCTACTAAAGTAGAATAAAACGGAGCATTAAGGACTACGATGATGAGACGATCAGAAATCTAGCTGTGGCAATAGATTCAATAAGCAGCCCACTAAATATTCCTACTACTGGGACTCGGGGCCCTCTCTCGCAAGGAGAGAGTCAAGTCCATAATCCACCACGCTGGCCCAGTGCGGGTTGGTGGATGACACATGACCTCAAAAGATTCTAAGTACATGGCGATTTCTTCACGATGTTTTTCTTCACCGTTTTAAGTTAGCGGTATTACGCATATTACTCCGAAAAGACAGTGGTGCCTGTTGCACGTGGGATTAAAAACCGGGGCTCCAGATCGGCCGCCGCCGTTCTCCCGACTAGACCAGCCGTAACTATTTAGTACGTATTTAGAACTCATAGACTTTAGTACCTACATAAAACATTGCACAACCATAAACTACGTCGTAGGTGGCATTAGCAGATTTTTAACACTAAATTACAACAATTAAATATTTACTGATTTAATTTTTGATTTGATGCGTAAAAGTAAAAGGGGAATAACAACGACGCCAGACACGCCTAAAGTTTTTGGGACTAATGATAATATACCATAACAACTAACGCATAACAGTTTTCGCATAATTTTTGCTACCGTATATAGCATAAACATAACTTAGCATAATGTTTAAAGGCACATATTGAGAGAAGCATAACAATACCTAAACATAACAATTGGTCTTATTATGTCCATCACTGAGGTACGACTCCGGGTGAGCTCCTGGAGCCAGAAGCTCTATGTCCTTGAGTGTAACCTCTCGCTACGGCGACGACCTCGCTTGGCTCGCTCCTCTCAGGACCTCCCTTGAGCTTCTGGCTCCCGCATTTTTTTATAAAGTAAAATTAGCAAAAAAGCATGCGTTTTAAATGATAAACAGATGATTGGGATTGTTTGTTTTGTCTTATGTCCTAAGCATGGCAATTCTGCCAAGAGTGTGTTAAAATTTGTAAGTCTAATAATTTTGTTTTATACTTATTTTCCATAACACCCGTGCGAAGCCGGGGCGGGCTGCTAGTTCACTATATGTAGATTAATACGAAAGGATCTTTATCTATATCTTTTTTAATTTTAAAATTAAAGTGGAGACTTTAAGACTATCTACCTACGCCCCCAAAACTAAAACCAAATAAAATATCTGGTATAATCAATTTTTTGTCAGGTTGCATGGCTACGAGTGGACACGCAGACGATCCTGACGATAGGCACGCACGTGATCACGAAGAACCACCGCGTCGCCGTGGCCAGGGCTGATCAGACGTGGTCGCTCACACTGCGCGACGTGCGCGTCACGGACGGAGGGCGATACATGTGTCAGATCAACACTGAACCTATGATCACGCAGACTCATCATTTACATGTTTTTGGTGAGTATTGCCTTTTGATATAATGTTTTAAGTGAAAAATCCTTTACCCTTGTTGAGCATTTTTTGTTAGGGAAAACATTATGGTTTCGCGTCACCAGCACGCTAATGAAACGACATAGCTTCGGAACGGCGGAGGAGCGGGTCGTGTGCTCTAGGCTAAGAACTCATGAGGCGATTTTCACCCGCCACCGCCGCGGTTGCGGGCCCGCAGCTTCTGTAGAATTCAAATATAGGTATAAATACCATAAACTAAGTTGTACAACTCACAACGCGTTTTACCCCCGTGGCACGAGCCAACCGCGAGCGCAACCGCGACGGTCGCGGGTGAAAATCGCTCCACGTGTTCTTAAGCTTTACACGTTTATTACAAAGAATGTGAAATATGTGAAATATTTTGCTAGTTTGTTTTACCGACATGTGTAATATCATATGTTTGTTGCTATACAGGTGACGATATTATGCAATACAAGTGCTATTTAATGCTCAAATTCTTAGTTATAAATAAAAATGTCACTGCTATCGGCAGTCCACATGACTGCCAATTTTTTGTACGTACAAGAGTACTTTACTACCAACATTACCATAAAAATAGCATACTTATTCTTTTTTTTTATAAAGAGTGACGAGACGAGCGGGACATGTGCCTGCACAAGCAGCATGCCTGCCGCATAACAGCATAGCGACAAGCACCTATTGGAACATGAAGAGTCCAAATCATTACCTAGCACTACTACCTACCAACCAACCTACCTACTACCTACCAACTTAGTATCTCTACCTAATTTGTGGTATCAACCTATTATTAAACCTCATTGTACACACAAAAATCCAAGCAATAAGTAACTTTGAGTGTGAAATCAAAGAGACATACATGTGTATTTTGGTCGCATGTTATGTCACCAAGATTGGAACGCTATTGCAATATATTATTTATTAATACAATTAATTACATTTTCATTTGCCATTTTCCATTAGTTACTGAATAAACAAAACATAATGAAAATCAAAACGACAGAACTTCAGAATAAACATTGTATTTCGGATTATTATATCACCGACCGCAGCCCCGTTTAATGGGAGTAGGGTTGGAAAATTATTGCTATTGCCTAATTGTGTAATAATTATCTCCGCGAGCACACAGAATAATAAAATACTTCTCAAGTATCTAATTTGTTCGAAAACGCCATTGAGATACACATTTACATTATTACGATACGGTAGAAACAAATTTTGAGAATCCCTGGACCGTAGAAACTTGTCACTCAGTGAGGACGTAGTGAGGCGTTTTCCAGACCCAAATTGACTTGTCAAAAATAGTTCTAAATTTTGCCACCACTGCCGCCACAGTCTGTTTTTGTGAAATTTCTCTTATAAAATAAAATATTGGTGCTATGGTGAAATTGGGAACTGTCTTTGACAGGTCTTTTTGCATCTAGTAAACACCCCATTGCTTGGAGACGTCAAGAAACATTGAACAAATTTAGCACTCTGATATCCAAAGTGATAGGGTTTAAAATCAAAGATTTTGTTGAACCTTTAAAATTTGTTTTTGTCTCTTGCACTAAATCTAACAATCGATTTCAAATGAAAAGGTTCTCAATTTGATTGTATGTTTTTTTGCATGTATAGCAACAAATTTTCTCGTGTGTTTCGATTTTGATGACTATTATTTCGTTGCGTATTATCTACAGGTATAATAACTGGCAAAAGTATGCTACATCCACAGACGGTCAAGTCTTGCACATCGCCGCAAAATAGATAGCTTATCTATATCTATATATGATATATCTATCTAGATATATACGATATATCTAGATAATAATATGGTCTATATCGCAACATATGATTGGTGATTTATGGTGCAATGTAGGCTCCGCCCCACTACTTTTGCGTCATATCCTCTGATTTTAGGACTCGTGTGTGGAGTGTGTTACAGTCATCCTCATGATAATATTGGAAGCTTAAACCTTGTCAATTTTATTCGAACTGTATTTTATTTAAGACTAGCAGCCCGCCCCGGCTTCGCACGGGTGTTATGGAAAATAAGTATAAAACAAAATTATTAGACTTACAAATTTTAACACACTCTTGGCAGAATTGCCATGCTTAGGACATAAGACAAAACAAACAATCCCAATCATCTGTTTATCATTTAAAACGCATGCTTTTTTGCCTATTTTACTTTATAAAAAAAAAATGCGGGAGCCAGAAGCTCAAGGGAGGTCCTGAGAGGAGCGAGCCAAGCGAGGTCGTCGCCGTAGCGAGAGGTTACACTCAAGGACATAGAGCTTCTGGCTCCAGGAGCTCACCCGGAGTCGTACCTCAGTGATGGACATAATAAGACCAATTGTTATGTTTAGGTATTGTTATGCTTCTCTCAATATGTGCCTTTAAACATTATGCTAAGTTATGTTTATGCTATATACGGTAGCAAAAATTATGCGAAAACTGTTATGCGTTAGTTGTTATGGTATATTATCATTAGTCCCAAAAACTTTAGGCGTGTCTGGCGTCGTTGTTATTCCCCTTTTACTTTTACGCATCAAATCAAAAATTAAATCAGTAAATATTTAATTGTTGTAATTTAGTGTTAAAATCTGCTAATGCCACCTACGACGTAGTTTATGGTTGTGCAATGTTTTATGTAGGTACTAAAGTCTATGAGTTCTAAATACGTACTAAATAGTTACGGCTGGTCTAGTCGGGAGAACGGCGGCGGCCGATCTGGAGCCCCGGTTTTTAATCCCACGTGCAACAGGCACCACTGTCTTTTCGGAGTAATATGCGTAATACCGCTAACTTAAAACGGTGAAGAAAACATCGTGAAGAAATCGCCATGTACTTAGAATCTTTTGAGGTCATGTGTCATCCACCAACCCGCACTGGGCCAGCGTGGTGGATTATGGACTTGACTCTCTCCTTGCGAGAGAGGGCCCCGAGTCCCAGTAGTAGGAATATTTAGTGGGCTGCTTATTGAATCTATTGCCACAGCTAGATTTCTGATCGTCTCATCATCGTAGTCCTTAATGCTCCGTTTTATTCTACTTTAGTAGGTAGAATAAAGGGGACATCTGGGGATGACCTATATCGTATCCTATCCCCCAGCTCAAATTACACGCGCATCACTATTTTTTCGAAGGCATGTCCGTAATGCCTCCAATTTAAAACGGTAAAAGAAAACATCGTGAGGAAACCGAAATGGAATAAATTTAATGTAATACTGTGTAGAAAGTGCGAGAAAACTTGAACAATAACAGTAAAGGTAGAATAAACTTATACAAAAGTAGTTCTGAAAAGAACATTTTGATAGGAACATAAAAAAGTGTTACGAAAAAATGTTTAAATATTTAATATCGTTTGCGTCCACTACCTACGTAGCGAGGCGACCACGCGAATTAGTAGACGCGCGCGCGGCTACTCGTACTTACCTATTTCATAGCGAACACCTCTCCCCGTGCCTCTGTGTCCCTCTATCGGTGTTGTTGCCGCGCGGCGCCGCATTTTGATAGGATTGATATTTTTAATTTCGTTAAATATTTTGAATGGAATGTCCGACTTCAATAATTCAAAAAGTAAACAATAGGTATTAAAAGAGTCTTGAATAAGAAATAATTTATTTGGATAAGAATTAATACAAATGTGTTGATAACATGGTCTGAATTTGATAAGCATTTTTACTTACTTTTAAAATGTAAAAAAGTAGTTGTTGCGAGGTAATTACTGAAGTTAGACATATGGTCTCGGAGGTTTTTTGTAGATTTTAATACGCTCTATAATATTGTAGAACATTGTTTTGGTCTATCATTAGTACTTTCCGCAGCGTATGCGATGAAAGCCATTTTATGACTGTTTTTTTTTATACCTTGCGTTGGTTTTAGTAAAAATTTACGTAGATATCTCATTTTTTTTCGTGATAAACATAGCCTATGTTACTCAGTGATAATGTAGCTTTCTATTGGCAAAAGAATTTTTAAAATCAGTCCAGTAGTTTTTGAGTTTATTCGTGCCATACAAAAATACAAAAATACAAATCTTTCCTCTTTATAATATTAGTATAGATGTATTATTGATGCATGATAGCTATGACATGGTTTACTATGGAATGTGCTTACCTAAAAGAAACCAATTCACTCTCTATTTGAAGACGCCAAGATTTTAGCCATCGGGAAAGGCCCAACGCATTCCAAGGCCTAGACGTTCTTATCAAAAGTAAAGTTTGGAACGTCAACCATGAAATGATGTCGCTTTACGAGTTGTCTAATAATTTAATAGGAAAAAGGGGCAAGGTGATATTAGACGTTGCAGACCAGTAGCACACTTTCCGAAATGTGTCCGATAAAAACTCGATAAGCTATCTATTTTGCGGCGATGTGCAAGACTTGACCGTCTGTGGATGTATCATACTTTTGCCAGTTATTATACCTGCAGGTAATGCGCAACTAGTATAATGTTACCTATTGTAAGAGCCATTTTTGCCACAGATATACTAGGGTAAGGATATCAATAATTCATAATCAAACATATGTCTTTTT
Organism: Ectropis grisescens; assembly: GCA_017562165.1. Classification (NCBI taxonomy): domain Eukaryota; kingdom Metazoa; phylum Arthropoda; class Insecta; order Lepidoptera; family Geometridae; genus Ectropis; species Ectropis grisescens. Next base: position 16,296,894 of record CM029775.1, on the reverse strand, counting down.
GTCAAAAAACGTAGTAAAGTTCCAAACAGTTTTAAATCCTTCATGTGCAAATAGCTGTGTTACTTTGGGGAGCTGTGTTGCTGACCAGCAGACAAATGTTTTGAACACCATATATTTAAAAGAAAAAATCTTTGAAACAAATAATAGAAAGAAACATTATAATTACAATAGCTTTCAGGCGAAAAAACTAGCATCAAAGTCAGATAATTCGTTTAGGCGCTATGTATGAAGCTAAAGAAAGTTACACCGACAAACCTACAGACTTAAAACGTATAGCATTATTTTCTTATGTTGGGATTAAAAGTATTGACTATACAGACATACAGAAACACTGTATTGTGTATACCAGTAACATGATGATTATGTAAAAAAAATATATTTAAAAAATAATCAGTGTCACGAAATGGAGTTTTGTCGACTGTGATAGCATTTTTTTTTCAAACGACCATTTACAGCATTACATGGAGGGCGAATAGATTCTGAACATTTACGTTGTGTCTATATTCTGTATTTATCTACATGCTAATGTACTCTAACGAAACCTCTTGATAAATGACATGTCCCAATGACCTTAAATTCACTTCACTGAATTTGCTGAGTCAGAAAATTGCTCACTGCATCGGTACTTATTTATCAAGTGACAAAGCTAGAACGACAATATATCACTGCTGTCTCCAAGCCATGTACACGCCAACATCTAGTCTACTAAGTCAAGCGATGGAGCCACCTTTAAACCAACCCAAGCAAGACTGCCACAACATTTTCAGTTCTTACTTTTCACCGTTCTTACTTAAAACTTTGTGACACTTGAAGTACTAAAGCTATTGGAGCTTGAAGAAACTGAATTAGAATTCTTCAGAATAGTATTGACTGTCGATAAGTCTTGAAAGAATCTGTTATTATTAACTTACACCGGAAGATAAGTTGAATTATTTCGTGATTTGTTAGAAATTCCTTTTAACTTTGGCATACGGTAATATCCACAGAAATTGCTCTTCAAAAGATTTATCTTTTTTGAATATTTTACTTCAATACTTTTCTCGCAGTAGCTTTTGTTAGATTTTTGGAACCGTTGAGACGGACCTTACAACCGTATTCCAAACATTTGCTTATTTTGGATCTGAGCAGCAGGAAATGGCAGCGTCGGCCTCTCACAGATCCTGTCACTTCAATCATAATTGTACGATCAAACAAATAGACTAATATTTATATTGTTTTTTTTTTTTTGTAAAGTGAGTCTGTGTACGAATACTACAAAATATATGCACGCAATGAGTTATAGTTCTTTAATTTTTAAGAAACACTATTTCCTAGGTGAGCGTGCAAGCACGACAGTGGAACAAGCGATACTGCATAATCAGCCAATGGGCCAATACGTCCGAGTAGAAGCGGGGTCGCAGCAGTATTTATTATACAGAATAATGATTATTCATCTATACTAATATTATAAAGCTGAAGAGTTTGTTTGTTTGTTTGCTTGAACGCTAGGATCTCGGGAAGTACTGGTCAGAATTGAAAGATTCTTTTTCTATTGGATAGTCCATTTATCGAGGAAGACTTTAGGCTATAGAAAATAACTCTACTATTAATTGAAGCGGAGCATGAAACAAGAATGTAACAAAATCGGGAAAAAATATTCCCCTTTTGAGAGTTTTCGTACGTTTCGTGCTTTGACATGACACATGACAGCATGTGTCAAAGATTGCGTCATTGAATTTCAGTAATCTGTGCCTCGAATATAAACCTTTGCTAATTTTTTTTCTAAATCTGAGTTGGTACGACCAATTTCCGACAGGTGGCGTAGCAGGTTGCTGAAGAGGTTTTTTGTTTGAAATTGATATTCTCAGGAATGAGTGAACCGATTTCAGTCATTCTTTCACCGTTGGATATGTACGGGATCCCGATGAGTGCTATATAATATACCACGGGCGAAGCCGGGGCGGGCATCTAGTAATTAATATAATGACAATTAATAATCATGCAAGAAATTTCAATATACAACTATCAAAAAAAAACAATCTTGTGACGTTATCATGTAAAATTAATTATCATTCACAAATCGACTTTACGTATTTTAATTATTTTTTTGTCGACAAATGCACATATGCCTTCATTATAAGTCAAGTTACACCAATTTCTTCTTGTGTTTCGCTATGGTCTTCTTGAAAACGATCGTAGTTCAAATGTTGTTTTTATCAACATGTACGGGATCAATGAAAATATTTTCTTTTTCTCTAGTGCCGCCGGATATTGTAGACTCGGACAGCAGCGGGGAAGTGATAGTGAGAGAAGGAGATAACGTGACCCTTCACTGCGCGGCGTCCGGAACCCCCAGCCCGACCATAGCTTGGAGGAGAGAAGACTTAGCGCTGATGTTGGTCAATGGAGTGACTGGTGAGTGGATTCAAGTCAGATGCCATAGTCAATAGACAACCCGCCCTCGAAGCTTTGAGACGTGGTTTGTGGATTTGTCTAAGATGTTTCACTAATCAACCAAATATTTGTGTAACAACTGTGGATTTTTGTTCTGTTGCAGAGTATTTTTATGCAAAGGGATATAAGTTCATTGTTTCATTTTTTCAATTGTTCCAAGTAATTCTGCCTTGGATCTTGGTTGTTCTTTTTTTGGAATTCGATGACAGGCAAATGCAGTTCAGCAATGTTCGGAGGTTAGATGTATCATTGTATACAGTTTTACACCGAAGGCTTTATGAAGGCCGAAGCTGAAAAAGGCATATTGTGTTCATCAATGTGAGTAACGTTTATTATAGGACGTATCCTGTGATTGCCAAAAATATTGATATACCAAATAGGTGGAACATATCAAAATTACCTAGGTACAGTATCTGAATAAACTACATTTTGCTATTTATTTCACGATTTTAGAATTGGTCCCGTAAAAGTTAGTCAAAATGATGAGTAGAACGCATTCAATTCGTACTAATATTCACGAATATTCAACACTGTGTACACATAAATTATTGGTGTATAGAGGTAGATACTATACTAACACTTTTACTCCTATATTTCTAGTACCCAGTCAAATGTTTTGCGTAGCATAGAGCATACAATGTGTGCGTATAATTTGTACGTGCCAACGCACAAACTTTCTTTCATTTTTGATACTATTTTTCTAGTCTCCATTTACGAAGCAAGTACACTGATTTCCGGGGCGCATGTAGTTTCTATTCAAATTTATAGCATGTGGAATACTAATACGTATCTCGCCTCCTTCAGTACTACTCTTTGTAGCGGTAGTAACCACCACCTCTCAATTGTCTGTTTCTAGTGTCATTTTTTTCTTCGTCTATCACCAGCGGCAAAAGCAAGCCGTCCTTATCTGATCTGTCTAACGTGGACCAGATCCGAGAATCTAAAACCTTCTTAGCTTTGATATTGCTCTCTCTTTTCGTTTCGCTTGAAATTATAGAGACACCTATATTAAAGCCAAAGCCGATTTCCTTAGGCGGTAAAAGGGCTAATCAGCCCAACGAATCAGGCCTGTCGTTTTGATGCCGTCACGTTCGTAGTAACAATTATCATCCAATCGTCTTTCTTGGTAGTGTGGCCAAAATACATCGGTACACGTTTGATGCAGATGACAAAAAGTATCGTGTAATTCGTACAGACCGTGTGATTTAATCTTAAAATTACAAATGCATACGAGTATTTATTATTGAGATTTGTTACTATTTCGAGCAAAATCTATTGGATGAAATTTGTTTCATACTCGTACATAAATAATGGCCTTGAACAGCACGTACGCGTTTTTTTATCCCGGGAAAGTAAAGAGGCTAGCAAATACGCGAGCTAAGCCGCGGGACACTACCAGTATGCTATATGGCTATAACGTTGCTGGTTAGTTGCATTAATTGTTTGTACAAGTTAATATAATGTTTGGTTAATAGTATGCATGTTACTGCATAATGCTTGTCTGAACCAATATGAAGATTAATAACGCTGGAATAATTCTGAATACAAGTGTTCCCTGTTTAATTCGGAAGATGAAATAACATGCCGATTTATCTTAATGGTCGTTATTTTCAACCATTTTGAGTTTTTGTCTATAACAGGAATTTAAATAATTGATAGACATTTTTGATTTCAAAAACAAAGCAATAGACATTATTATTACATGTAAGTACTGTACTCTATGAAACGATTTATTTTAACAGTAAATTTGATCAGTTTGTAACCTATATAAAAGACTCGCATGCTAACTAAACATGACCTAAATATTTCTACTAATACTATAACAACCCTGTAACCTAGGTAATACAAGTAAATTTATTTAATAAATTGAAAAATAATAATATAAAATGGATTGTGACAAGATTATATTATCAAATTTTAGAATAAACTAAAACCAGTGTAGATATATTCGATGTTCACACACGTCAACACGAAAAGGCTCGAAAGAGACAAAATCGATTTCTACACGATCTTTCATAGATGAACTTCGTTACATACTCTATCAAATAATGTTTTAATATTTATTGTTACACAAATTTTGGGACAACAATAAAATTGGTATCTCATATGATAGATACTGTTAGATCAAAACCTGAAATCATCAGCACAATTCAGCTGATCATAATCATTTAGTCGAGTTGTAAGTTATTTTTGAAAAAGCTGAATATTTTTTACTACGAGTATAAATCTAGGTTGATTCCACAGTAAAAATTGTTCGTACAATCACTACACCGGTAAGTTTAGTTTGTTTTGCATATGACAAGAATTCTGTGCAGCTTTATAAACTGGACAACATACATATAAACTCTTAGTTTTTTACTTTATTAACTTACTTTGGAAACTACGCGGACGAAACCGGAGGATGTGGCCCTGAACACGGCAATCTAGAAATACTGATACATTTTTAGATGGCCTATGGAATATGTTCACGCATTTTTAGATAGCCAATGGCTATGGTCTCGAGTTTAACCGAAGATTGTTTATCATTCCCGAGCGTGACGCTAGAATCCAATTCACAGCCCACGAAAAATCTGTCTGTGGTGCACCAAAAGTAGTTTTCACTTCAAAAATATTTTTGTATTGTAACCCAATCACATTTGTATTGTAGCCCAATTATTTATGTATTGTAGCCCAATTATTTATGTATTGTAGCCCAAGCTCCAAATTTAGGGGATATCTAAAAGCTGTATGATACCATTGATGGGTGAAACCGTAGAATAAAGCTAGTTACATATAATTCTGGTGATTTATATAACATGAAATTTTATTTCGAGTCGTTAGTTTTTGATGGATGCAATCTAGACGTCTACGTAGGTAATCTTCAAAGCAGCTTAATAGAACGCGTTTAATTAAGTTTTGGTGAAAGAGCTAATCAACTTTTCTTATTATACTCTTTATCGCTACGTGACTTAAATTGTAACGTTTTGGGAACCCCTTCACCTGGCTTGAAATTCATACCAAACGGATATAATCTTGAAGCAATTTAGTAAGTATAAATAACATTTGTTTACATGTTTTTAACCCCCGACCAAAAAAAGGGGTGTTATAAGTTTGACGTCGATGTCTGTCTGTCTGTCTGTCTGTCTGTGTGTGTGTCTGTCTGTGGCACCGTAGAGCTCAAACGGATGGGCCGATTTCGATGTGGTTTCTTTTATATGAAAGTTAATATCCGTGCAGGTGTTCTTAGCTACGTTTGGTTAATATCGATTCAAAATGGCCGCCTCCACAAAATGGCGGACAAAATGTTTCTTCACAACCTACCTCAATATGGGTATCAAATAAAAGGGCTTGACTGTAGAGTACTATACGCTATAACAAATTTGAAATCCAAGATGGCCGCCACCACAAAATGGCGAATTATATAATATTTTTCACTACTACCTCAATATGGGTATCAAATGAAAGGGCTTGATTAGTAGAATACTTTGCACTATGACAAATTTAAATCCAAGATGACCGCTACCACAAAATGGCACATTTCTTTTTTCACAACTCCCTTAATATGGGTATCAAATGAAATGGCTTGTCTAGTAGAATGTTGTACAGATAACAAATCTAAGGTCATAATCATCATCATCATCAGCCGCAAGACTGCTGAACATAGGCCTCCCCCCTAGATTTCCACAACGAACGGTCCTGCGCAACCTGCAACCAGCGGTTTCCAGCGACCTTTGTGAGGTCATCTGTCCATCTAAGTCAAATCTGTCAAATCTAAGGTAGTCGGGAGTTAACCAAAATTTTTAATTTTGTTCTTGTTGTTTTTATATTTAATAAGGCCAACCTGTTTATTGTTGAGTTTATTCTACGTGTCTCGGATACGACATAAAAATTGGGAAACACATTTTGTGTTCAAATGTTTTTTTTAACTATTATATCTACCTACGTTTATACTTGACCGGTGATGATGGAAAATGCAGCTTCTGGTCTTCGCTAGACCCTCTGCATCTCTTATGGCCAAGCTGAATGAAGACCAAGACCTATAATATGACATTTACAACAAGGATAAAAAGAAAAGTCAAGATTGAAGACAAAAAGCGAAGCTTGAGGTCACCATGGTCACTAAAACGGCATTAATTGACAACAAAGGCTTTCAATTATTTTTTGTCAAACACAGCGAGTTATTAAAACCCATCTCACTTTTTAAATTTTTCCGAGCGCTTGGTCGACGTGACCAACATACAATTCATTATCATTCAGCCTGGTAATGTAGCCAGCATGCTGGGCAAACATCCGACCAATAATGGGCACGATAAACTTGATTACTTTTAGACCTTCATTGGTTTAAGGATAATTCAGATGTGCATAGTGTACTTAGGTACGTAGTATGGTGGAGCTCTGTTAATTTACCTATTCTATTTAACCGACTTCAAAAAAGGAGGTTTCTCAATTCGACCGTATATAGGTTTTTTTTTCTTAATATTGGGCAGAAGCTCTTATTAACAAAACCAAAATATAATGAGAGAGCTACACCACTCTACCAACCAATGAAGGTCCACAGATAATCAATATGTTCAAATCTACTACCAGTTGGAGGGGTGCCCAGCATGCTGACATATATTCTTGATGTTTCTAATATATCAAACTAGTTTTATTTTTTAATAAGCATTTATCAAATGACTAAACTAAATTACAATGATAACTACGCCGTATACATACCTAACAAACTAGGTACTTCCACAAAGCACATCTAAATTATCCACAGAGCAATGATGGTCTAAAGGTAATCAAGATGATTAATCCCACTACCAGACGGAAGCAGCCATCTAAGAACTTCAATACAGACTGCACTGTAAAGGCTTCGTGTTGCACTTCACTGCGCTTTTGTACATCATCAAAGCAATCCGGAACACTCTCATTACGTAGTTACTACGTCAATCGAAACTATTGGTATCTACAATGATATAATCTAAGACACTAGTAATTTCAATTAGATATGTTCATGCATTATCAATGTTTTGACAAATAGTACGCCAAGACCACGTTATGTTCCCGTTTCTGGGACTCGGGCCCTTCTCGCACACAATTAAAAAAAAAAGTGGCACGAGAGTGCCGACAGAAATGATAACTGAAACATGAACAATTATTACGTAGATAGACAATATACATATGTACACGCTTATGTACTCGTACAGCGGTGTCAGTAACGGTATTACAAATTCAATAGCTTTTTCCCGTCTTAAAAAATGGCCAAATGCCCCCTAAAAAGTTATTATTAAAATACTATACTTTTTAGTTATATACATTTAGTACCTGAGTGTCTATCTAGGTACACTCCGCGAGGCATAAGCTGGGCTTTGCATTTGTGTGAGTGTACATGGATAGTGTAGGTGTGACAACCGGCCTTAGGCGCGGCGCCATTCTGTCTCGCCGCGCTCCTGCCTGATTGGTGATCACTCACACTAATGCAAAGCTCAGCCTATACCTCGCAGACAAAATTTCAAGATCCTGCCTGATTGGTGATCACTCACACTAATGCAAAGCTCAGCTTATACCTCGCTGAGTGTACACAGTTAATGATTCACAATGTTTTTTCGTTAAAAATTCTTTTTCATTTATTTACCCATTTTTCGGAGACAAAAATGCATATGCTCGTACCAACCACTTCTAGGAAAAACTACAAGCCAGACAAATAATCCAACTGCAACATAACAAACTACCGTCAAATTATTTGCGCTTTTCATTTTCAGCGCAAACTTTCATATATGACGGCACCTCGTTTCACAAATGACAGAAAGTTGTACAACACACCAGCATCGCGACATGCATGAAAAGTTATTGTTTATAAACTTAGACTGTGGGTACTTTGCAATGGTGTGATTTATAATTAACATTCGGTGACCAACAACAAATCTGGTGGTAATCTGAGTGACCTCGAAAAATTCGAAAAGATCTGGGATTTAATGAAAATTCTAACATTGTGTAGATACTTGCGTAGATAAGTATTGTATCGCTGACGCGTACGGAGGTATTACTATCATTGTGCAAAGTTTACGCGAGCTTAATTGAAAATGTACTATTTAGTAACCGATTTCTAAATAGGAGAATATCCGATAGAACATGGGCAAGGGATTGAGTAACTAATGTGTGTATGATAATTATGATTTAAACATTCACTTCAGCATCTCACGTGACCTACAATATTGATGGGACAGAGTCAAGTGTCTAAACATTTTAAGGTCGTATCCCGAGCAAATGACCTTAATTATTTCTTACCTCATCACACTGCCAGAAAGAGCAAGAGAGAAACAGTAGGATTTGTCGCTGCTTTGCGGTCAAGTTTTAGAATAAACTCTTAATAAAATCAGATTTAGGTCTTTTGAAACAATATTTCTACCAAACTGTTCGTAATGGAATTAATTGTCTATTTGTTGTACAAAAATCCAAATGATGGTGGATTTTCGATGCACGATAATTATAATTATTTCAATTTTTACGGTTTCCTTGTGAAGGCATTACCTATTTAAATAATAAAAAAAACTACCATTTTCAACCCAAGAAATTGTAGAAATTTAATGTATTTTTTCATCATCATCGTCATCAGCCGCAAGACGTTCACTGCTGAACATAGGCCTCCCCCTAGATTTCCGCAACGAACGGTCCTGCGCAACCTGCAACCAGCGGTTTCCAGCGACCTTTGTGAAGTCATCTGTCCACCTAGTGGGAGGCCGTCCAACACTGTGTCTTCCGGTTCGTGGTCGCCACTCGAGAACCTTTCTTCCCCATTGGTTGTCAATTCTGCGGGCGATGAGGCCTGCCCATTGCCATTTCAGCTTGCTTTCTTTTTGAGATATGTCGGCTACTTTTGTTTCTTTTGCGAATATCCTCATTACAGATTCTGTCACTCAAAGAATAAATTTTTTACCAGTTGATATTTGTTTTGGCTAAGCTCTGAAAACTGGACAAAAACTCGTTTTGCTGGGAGGACGCATCTTAATACAACCAGTTTAGAATATGACTTCAATTCCGAAAATTACGTGTCACAATAAAACAAGCACAAACAACATTCTCAGCTTCACAATATTTACGTAGTCAAGTCACTACCGTCTAGTCAGCTCACTCACTCCAAACTCCGTTTGCAACCGGATTCCACACTACGAGTAGAAAGACATACTCGTGTGAAAGCTCGCTTCCTCGGTACGACTGTTCACAATGGAATCACAAACCTAAACAATACGCGACTCGGGAATCCCGACATATGCAGGAGCTGTGAAATCTGTGAATAATTCCAGCCAAACAACGGTCTCACTTGCTAGATAAATACGTTTCATACACAGTTCAGCTCGTTTGTCGTTGTGTGTATTTGTACCCCATACATTAAAACAAAATATCATGAAAACTAAAGTGGTTGTTACATATTACGTCTCGTGGTCTTTACCCGCGTAGTTAACATTCCCGCTTACCCGCGGTTTTTTTCTTTCGTTCTATCGCGATGAAAAGTGGTCTATGTGCTATTTCAGACTATATTCTACGTGTGTTATCAACGACAAAGTTTCGTTCAACATTTATGAATTTGGTCCACTGTTTCACTGATTGTACTGTAAAAAAGGTATTATCGAAATAAGTAAAAATTGGATGTGTTATCTTCATATATAAGTACCTTTACAGTAGAGATTCATTTAGATCTGTTCGCTACGCGAATTTCTTTTAAGTTGATTAAGATTGCTCTCAGCAATAAGCATTTCTGGCGCTAGTTCATAAGTCTTTTAATGTAATATTTTTTTTGTCACAATAGGCATGTCGTCTCATTTTTTATTTAATATTCCATCAAATACTACTCAATAACTGAAATATAGATGAAAGAATCACTTTGTTATCTTAAAAACTCCCCGTGATATCAGGATTTTAAAATCACAATGTTGGACTCTCCTAAAAACGCTTCATACAAATCAGTACAGAAACGTGACGTCACACTGTCGTATTTTCTATGCGTCGCGCGTAAAGTTTGTATGGTAGCTTTATTAAGTATTGCGTTTAGGAAACTGGTTTCATAGCAAAAGTAAATTGAAATTGAATGGGTTAAGAGTGTTCTATCTCAAAACTTCGATCTTAGCGATAAGGCCGCCGATGGTAACATTAGTTTTTATTGTTTTTCTTATCGTGTAAAAGTGTATTTTTTGTATTTGGTGTGTACAATAAAGTGTATCTATCTACCTATCTTCACAAACATAATTTTAAAATACTATATAATCAAGAAGAAAGACACATTTAAAATTTTTATGTGATAAAACATTTAAATACCTATAAGTTTCATGTTTTCTCCTGATTTATAATTTGTAAATATTGGTGGATATTTCACACACAACACCATCTGACCCCAAACTAAGGAAAGCTTATACTATGGAAGCCAGATATCTGATATAATACTTGTATATTTTTAAATACATACTCATTATACATAGCAAACACCCAGGCACAGTGCAAATATTTGAATTCACCACACAAACATTTGCACTGGGTGGGGATCGAACCTCGGCTTCGCAGGCAGACTTACTACCAACTAAGCCATCAGGACATCCAAAAAATACTCGTTTTTGAAATAAATAATTTTAATGTTTCGAAAAAAAGAACATATAATTAATACAACCGAGTTTACCGAAGTCAGTTGGAAATTTTAAACGTCTTTTATCCATAAGATGTCAGTCTTAAATATAAGTATTGGAAGTGAGTTCAGTGGCCGATTTGTCCCCAGTGAGTAAATGGAGTGGCGCTTGGCTGAACATGAGCGCTGTTACCCGAGACATGAACGGCGCATACTTCTGTATCGCGACCAACGGCGTACCCCCCGGCGGTTAGCAAGAGGATACTCCTGCATATACTTTGTAAGTACCTATCTTATAAGCACTTCACAAACATAGCTTTTTTAGTATTGTTAGTACTCTTGACAGAGTCAGAGTCTCTTGAGAGAGAGGGAAGAACCACACTTTTGGCTGTTATTCTACCGTCAAGCAGTAATGTGCAAACATTACTGTGTTCCGGTTTGCAGGGTAATGTTTCCAGACAAATTACAGGGCTTGGAGGTATAATATCTTAGATCTCTGGGTGATGAGCGCAGTGCAGTACTAAGTAATGATTTGGACTCTGCATGTTTCAAGTTCCAGTTGCGTGTAACTGTGTTGTTATGTGGCAGGCATGTTTGCTTACCATCAGTCACATGTCCTGCTCGTCTCGTTACTCTATAGACTCTATACCTACTGTAAAAAAATACTAGAGATACTTTTTTCAGAAAATTCAAAATACCACCACAGGGACTGAACTGATTCGCCTCGAATGGGCTTATATCTCCGGCATAAGAGTCGTTTATTTATATCCGGCATAATGGGCATCACGAAATTCAGCATTGTGCTATCGCATCAAATTGCGTCATAGTTTTATTTTTTTTAGTTACTAGACGAGCAGGACATATGCCTTATGGTGAGCAACATGGTTGCCACATAGCAGCACAGTGACAGGCAGCTATTAGAACATGAAGAGTCCAAATCATTTCCTAGGACTGCACTGCGCTCGTTACCCAAAGATTAAATATGTTTTTTCTCTATGTCCTGTAATTTAACAGCATACATTATCCTTCAAACCGGAACACAGTAATGTTTGCACATTACCTACTGCTTAGCGGTAGAATAACTGGCAAAGGTGTGGTATTTCCCCAGGTGCACTCTGCTAAGAATCCTACCACTACAAAAGTTCAAGTTCTGTAGTTTCTACGACAGGGGTAACTTTAGAGAGGTAATTAATAACTATGTATTTCATACCACCAGACCTACTCGTATTAATATTGATCTTCATGTTACCGCGTGCTGTGGGTGTATTTGCTTACCACTAGCAATTGAAGAAAGTACAAACATTAAGTGAGTAATTGTAAAAACATTCCATATTTTTGAAATGAATTACTTAATCTTTCTTAATTCACAATGCCATTTTAACCACACCACATATATTACGTGGCTATGCTGCTCTAATACCTAATGATATAATTTTCTAAATCCCCTAAAACAATACACTAAAATGTAAGTATACTTGGACTAAGACTAATAATAATAATTAAATAAGAACATTGTAAGTAGGTACTTCTTCTTTTTCTAACATACAAATATGTAGCTTTTTCAGCTCACTAAGTACATTTTTCCGCATAGTCATGATGATAACAGATTTGAGTGCACTCTCCGCTTTCTCTCCTCTTAAAAGACTCAGTAAAAGATCGATATTACTATAAAAAACGCAAAAGAGCGACTAGTATCAATAAAATCGCAATACACAAACTACATTGCACATAACTAGATCCATTCCTAGCACATTTCAGCAAAGTCCCTTCTATGCCATAGGCATTAAAATAAACGACAAAGACGATTTGCTGCAGCTACATGCTTCTACGGAATTACCACATTACGGTATTCCCAACCGATTATTATACATCTAGAATTCTGTACACAATCTACCACCCGATTCCCACTGTAGATGCGAAAGCAAAGTGCCTATCATCATGTACAGGCAGTTGCTGGTAAGGGCCGATCTATATAGTACAAATATGTATTGTATAGAGAGAGACGACTCAGTATATGTTGTCTATACGTTTATATGTTTTCTTCACAGATATTTAGGTGGATCAACTCACGCTATCTTGCTTAATCCATATTGATGGTGCAGTCTAAAATAAATCACGCTAATAAACCGGTTCACTCTTGATTTATAGATACCCAGTATGTATACGTATGGAAAAAAATCAGTATAATCCATTGTTTAGTATGTAAAACGAAAGTGGGGTCAAACCACTTCAGAAAGCAAACCATAAACCAATTTTTTTTAACTTTGGGCTGTCTCGTGAAATCCTTGGTGATATTTGATCCCGCAGATCAAATTCTACTGCGAAATACCAATCGGTAGATATATCCGAGTAATTGCACTTGAAAACCGATCTATAAGTATCAATACTGTAAGAAGAGAACGGTGGTTCTGTATGTTAGAAGAAATAACTCTGTGTTTAAGGTAATTTCCGGAACTATTACTGAAAACAACTACCCAATTCCAAAAATAGACATTGATTGGTTACACTCAAATAAGAACTATCTATAAATATTGGTAGAAGTTCTAAAGACTCGAACGAAGAAGTTGGACTCCATTTACAGAAGTTTGGAAACAATGCGATTGCCTAAGTAGGTTTTTCTTGACGGATATAATCTGGGTGTCTTCAAATCTAGAGTAAATCGATTTTTTCTATATAATATATCATGGGCCGTATCGTCGCTAAGCATCAGACAAGGTGGTGATCAAATGCAAACGTACTATGGATAAAAAATAAACATATTCTCAAACTCAAAAATACACACACGAATAAACATACACAAAAAACTCGAGCACGTATTTTAACATTAGAGCCCATTGATTTCCTAAATATCTACAAACAATTCTAATTTAACTGGGTCACTTTATTTTTTGTAATGGTTTTACACACATATACTGTGTCTTGGATTTTACATTCAGGACAAAACATTTGTGTGTGTTTATTTTATAAGGGAGCTTTGGCCCAACATTGGGACAATACATATAGATAATTATAATTGGTGTATTTATAAAGAAACTAAAAATACAATGTAGCAAGTATACAATGATTTATAATGTAGGACATATTTATCCTACTTATTCTATCCAGAGAATCCAGACGAAGTTGGATGCAAACTCTAGTTACCAATATTCATGCAGTAATGTTTGCTGATCTCTCTTGAACTTTTATTCCGGCCTGTTAAACGCGACCGCCTAGCTATTTTCCGGCAACTACGTAGGTATGTGGGCGGAACTCTCCGCCCTGACACGCTCAATTTTAGGAATAGATAGACTAAAGCCCCTCTTCTAACATAGCATGTTGAAACAGGGCTTTGTGTTTGATATTTTCTTTACTGAAATGGTTTGCTAAAAATAAACTAAATTGTTTCTTTAAATTGATTACACGGGACTATAATTTTTTTGTTACTCTGGAAATCTCTGAAATTGTCTGAACTTCAAGAGATGGAAATCAAATCACTGAAAAAGTTATATTTGTGGGATGTACTACACATTTATTAGTTATTCTTACGCCTAAATATGGTTTGTAAAAAAAATATGTTTCAGTTTTGATGGAAATTGTTACGGAGAAGTTACAGGATATAGGAATAAATCAGCTTATTGCTGCGTGCACCTTTAAGCCGTGATTTGGACGTTAAATTGAGTAGCCAATGTGCTAAGCCACGTGATGTAACTACTCACTATAGATTTGATTGAATTATTATTTGTTGAGCCCTTACAAAGATAAGTGGGAACAAATATACACATTTGCAAACACACAAACTTTCGCCTCTATAACATTGGTCTGATAAGAAAGTCTAATTGCTTGTTAACTCATATCATAATAACAGTACCTGGTTGACCGAGCTTTGCTATGTTAACTATATACATACCGAGTTTATAAAAAATAATACTTGAAAAAAAGAAAGGCGGCCGGCTGGATTCGAACCCGGGCCTACCATATATTATGACCGCCCATCTTCCCGACTGAGCTAATATACTGTCGTGTCACGTCGTGAAATTAATCGTCGCATTCTAATGTTTATGTAACAGTTTTTTATTGTCTAAAAACGCGAGCTGTTTCCGAGATTCAGATTATATATATGTATATACCTACAAAAATTGCTCGTTTAAAGGTATAAGATAACTCGCCCCGTACGTAAGGCGGAAAGAGTTTACAGTATATGTAAACTCTTTGGTAAGGCGTCTTTGCGCCGGGTACCGTATCGCACTGGCTGCGCGGCGTTGCTATGGGTCATAGCCTATGACACACTATCTACATCATATATCATCACATATCTACAGTTTGCATTAGAAAGGAACTAGACCGAGATTCACCGATTCACCTATCTTATATTTCAATACGTGAAGATAAAGTTTTTGACGTGACAACGTCTTATAAATTGGTTTGCCGGGTGACACTTCAAGAAACTGCGTTACGCTCCGCTCACGTTATGGGCTCACAACGAGAGCGAGTGAGAGGCACGCGTCCCTTCCACTCGGGCATGGTTAGCCCGCCTAAGAGCGAGAGAGACAGACATAAAAAGTGAAAGGCACGCGTCCCTTCCGTAAAATTATTTTACCACTCAAAGTCGTTGTCACGTAAAACTTTCGCCCGTATACCGACTTTACAGGCAACCAATTTTTTTTTTTTTACGAAAATTTAAAGGACGGAGAAGTATGAAATGTAGCGCACTTAACTATATTTTATACAGATAAAGACTGCAAAAGATATTGTTTTTTTAATTATGCATAAAAAATACATTAACCCAAAGTGAGCTAGTAGTAGAGTCAGTAAGGTTACATTTCGACCACTTGATGACGATTAGTAAAATATGATTATTTGGAAGGCCTAATACACACAGATCAGATAGGTACCCTGCTAATATTGTCTTGCATGAATATTTCACAGTTTCCATATTAAAACTATGATGCAATAGTAACGTCTCAAATTGATATCCATATGTATGAAATCAGTTAAAAACAACGATTCGCAATTCGTAAGTCTGACGATTGTAGTAAAACGATGCAGAACAAGTATCTCTATTTAGCTTTCTATCTTTCTATCTTTCCATAAATATCTTTACGCTATCGCGAGAAAAGGGCCGCTCATTGTGATGTGAATTCACATTCCCATTCAATAAAATCTCGTTTCATCTTCACATCGCACATATCTGTAGTATTTTGAGTAGGCAGTCCGAAAATAACTTTCAACTAATTTAATTGAAAAGATAAGTTAGCGATTTCACGAAATGCCATATGTATGTATAAGTATACTCTCTTCACAAATCCCTACAGATAACTTTTGAGGCAGAAGATTTCTAACTTTCCTGACAGTACTAGTTACTTACCTTTATATCCATTTGTTGATAAAATCATGTGTGAAGTATTATTAACTTAGAGGTATACCTATTAACATTTTCCTTTCATATCGCTTAAAAAGTATATATATTAATAAAAAAAATAACCTGACCTTTTATTGGAAATTACGAACAAAAAAGTCTAATAAGTGTACAAAAATTATTTAGAAAAGTTGGTTTGAAGTTGTTCGAGTTTTTTGGAAAATATGAACTATGAAGCTCTCTGGAGCTACGAAAACAAGGCATCCGATAGAAAAAAGGGAAAGGTGGTATTAGGCCGTGCAGATCAGCTAAACATACTCCGGAATGTATCCGATAAGTTGTTTTCACAAATTCAAGTCACTTTTTCTCATGCTCGCACCAAGAAAAAAAGACAGATTAAAACTTTATTAACCGACTTCCACCCCGAACCCCTGCACCGATTTTAAAATTTATTTTTGTGTTCGGATGAGTATGCTTCCCGAATGGTCCCTTATAAATCTTATCGAAATCGGTCGGGTGGTTTTTGAAATATGAACCATAAACTAAAATTTGCGTATAATTTTCTGGAAGACGTAGTTGTAGATTTCACAAAAGTTATGAAACTAGATCCTATTAATACGAAATTGTGTAAATGGATTAATAAAAACTTGTTTTACACTAAAAAGAGTAAAATAAACAATTTCCGTACAAAAAATGAAACCGACTTCAAAGCCACAAATAGGCACTCAAAAGCGAAAAATATACTAAAATCATTATTATAAGCGCTACTCACTCATCTATTTGAAGTCGGTGCCAGTCAGGTCAAAAAGTTTAGATTGATGCTATGTAGGCACATGGTAAGTAGGCACAGGTAAGTAGTATCTATCCACTATCTGTTAGATTTGCCTAGCGCCGACTTCAAATAGATGAGTGAGTAGCGCTTATAAATAATAATGATTTTAGTTTATTTTTCGCTTTTGGGTGCCTATTTGTGGTTTTGAAGTCGGTTTAATTTTTTGTACGAAAATAGTTTATTTATTTATTTTTAAATACGCTGTCAAGACACATAGTTCTGAATTAACTAATCTGTCTATAGAAACATAATTGTTTCTAATTTGGATTCAAACTGAGAATTTCAATTAAAGAAATAATTAACACTAAAACGTATCCCAATAAAACACTTGGAAGAATAACGATTTCTCCCAGAAAAAGTTAAGTGGGATCGTAAAATTGCTTGATTATCTGTATACATGTAATAGGAAACTTACGATTAGGATCAACATAAACTAAAGACCCCGCCCCCATTATGCCGTAGTCCAAAGACATAGGGTCAAGGATATTGGAAGATATAAATTTGTCTTGTACTGGACCCCTACCCTCTATCGCTTATCCCGACAATATTATGGTACAAATTCTAACAGAACTCACGTAAAATTTGGTGACCTGAATATCCATTATTTACCTACATCTATGTAATAACATTTAGCATTTATTTGAACATATTCCTGCAACATCAAATTATGTTAAGTGAATGTTTTTCGGAATGTAACGTTTTCTCTTATTTTATTCTCTTACCTGTCGAGTTTGCGTTTGCGTTGATTTTCGCATGTCAACCAATGAACGCTCCACTGCGTTGTTTCTGTAGGGATACGCAGAACGCCTATACTCAGTTGAATGAATGACTTTTAATGAGGCACCAACCCAGAGTTATGTTCCATACATTTCGTTCAAATAAAAAATACAAGAGACAAAGTAAAGCTAATTTCAGGTTATGTGTTTTTATTTTGACAGAAGGATGATGCTCAAATGATACAAAAACTCTTTTTTGTATGAGCATCATCCTTCTGTCTTTGCGCAGGTGTTCTTACTTAGAACACCTGTGCACGCTGAAAATCACTGTGTTGAAAATAAAAACACATAACCTGAAATTAGCTTTACTTTGTCTCTTAAGTGCATCTCACGTCATCAATGTTTATTTTATTATGAAAAGGTTCGTAATTGGTACACATTTTAATGGATTCACGGTTATCTCACGTGTGATATTGTCAATCTAGACCAGCCTTTCCCAAAGTGGGGTATAAGGCCCTCTTGTGGGTGCTACAGGCCTGAAGGCGGGTGGTAAGAGACCTAGAAAAAATAATCGGGGTGTTGTGTAGAGGCTTGGATTCTGTTGTGTACTACTTACGGGGCTCAGGTCTCAAGTTAACTCTTGCGGGTTATTGTAAAAGTCTCGTTTAGAATGAATGAATCTCCGCTAATGTAGCTCACAATAATTCATTAATTTAATTTGAAGTTATAGTGTTTTTAAGTAGAAATGAATGGGAAAAAATGAGGGTGCTAAAAATAATTTATTCTCAAGTGGGCAGCAGGCAAAATAAGTTTGGGAACCCCTGATCTAGACCGACATAAGTTATCTGCTCTACTGTAAACTGCTCGTTTGGCACTCAGTGTCAACCAATAGACTGACCATATCACACGTGAAATGAGTTACTCGTGAATTAACTAAAACCATTTGACTTTACACAAAAATATTGCAGGTTTTTGGCTCGTAGCCAATGTACAGCACTTAGATATTTCATAAATGCCTGAAGTTGCGAAATGCGTAACAAAAAAAGCGGATGAGCGATGTATATACATTGTACATACATAGCTCATTTATTTGAGTAGTCATACAAGTGAAGTCGCGTGTGTAACATAATATATTATTACATAAAGCGACGACATTTCTTTAAAAGCGAAGAGCGTCGCATTGCCGAGTGCACTGGGTATTCACTGGAGAGAAAAATAGAATACTGCATTGTACTGAAGTAATCTCCATTACGTAATAAAACTAGACATTTTATTCAGAACATGACGACGGAAAAAATTCAACACACATATAACTTTTATAGAAAGGATTTATGTTTAATAATCCATTATATATAATTTTGTTTGTTTGATGACTTGCACAATGTCGCCAGCTAAACCCATTTATTCTTATTATTATTTAGTCGTTATAGAGATAAGTAGGAATAAACACAAATACTACACTTACATATCCAAAAACTGGACTTTACAAAATAAAGTGTTGAAACAAGTAGGATCCGTGTCTGATAGTGAGCATATCTCTTGCTCTCTAATTTAACTGAAATCAGTGCTCTTCAAATTAGAAAACAGGGTTTGTATATTGCGGTGTGCTGGTAGTAACATAACTGACAATTCTCATAGTATAATTAGTCCTAAAATTGAATGACATAAAAATTGCCTCCTGACATTAGTTACTACTAATCATCATTACACATAATTTCACTGCCCCTAATATCACTTGTCATAATGTTATTAATATTTGTTAATAATATTTAAATGCCCTATTTAATGAGGAACATAAAGTTCTATGCCATAAATGTTTAATGTCATAAGTTAAAATTGCTTTCATATTATTTGACTTATATTGGTTATAACGAGGGTTTTCGGAAGTAAATACAGTTAAGTAGGTATACATTTTTGATATAAGTTTTGTCTGCATAGACTAGCAAACAGGGGCCAATTCGTTTCTAGCACTTTGCCGGCCGCTGCCGTGCCACTCTCGGCTCGTGCGTTATGGTCACAAGCAACCTAACTAAGCTAATCTAACGACTTTGTTATAATAATTGTTAGGGCATGCAAATATAGTACATTCAAAAAATTTTACAAGTAATAATATGACTAGAAACAATAGGCATTATACCATTATGCATATGACATTTATTACATGCAAATGATATTACAACATACAAGTATGCTTTTAAAAAGCATGTGCACCTAATATTATAACTACAAAAAAAGAATATGTAAAAAGATATGTATGCAGAACAACTACAAGACAAAACATATTATGCGAATGTATAGGACATCAACTGGCAATGATGTGGCAAATAATGATGGCATACTTCCTTATGCAGACACTGCAATGGTGCAACTAGTACTAGAAAAGAATAGCACTTAGTAAAAAAATATATTTGTACTTATTCAACGTGCAGTTGACGAGTCCTTTTTAATATGAACCATATATTGTTTATCTATACTAATATTATGAAGCTGAAGAGCTTGTTTGTTTGAACGTGCTAATGTCAGGAACTACTGGTTTCAAAAAATCTTTCACCATTGAACATGTACATACATATTTATTTAATACCCGAGTGCTATAAGCTATTATGTACCACGGGCAAGCCTGGGGCAGCCATCCAAAGTTAACCAAGGTCTGATCATTCCTTAAATAATAGTCATCTTAAATCTTGCTTTTAAAACATCACTGAAGTAGAGTATTATGTACTACTTCGAGTATGTCGTAAATAAACCAATCAGACCACAACAATTACCCTAAACTGATCAATATTTTGAATAATTTTTTTGAATAAAACAATCCTTGTTACTTTATTATTTCCACCAGGTAAACCTTTGGTAACTGTCACTCAGAAGTTGATTGGAGGATACTTGGGGGAAGCTGTGATACTACAGAGCAGGATTGAAGCCAATCCGCTCACAACCGTGTACTGGACTCACATCGATGGAGATAGAATTCAAAATGGTAAGAATATTTTTGTATTTTTTTACTGCTTTTAACGCACATGTATCTCCTACTTCCTACTATATCCTACTCATATTATAAATAATTTAAACATTTACAGGACTTAATCGCGATCAAAACTATCATTTAATTATAGTTGCCGGCAAACAAGTTGACCCAATGAAGTTAGCTGCGCAGAAACGTTTTTAAGGTATCTTTGGTGGAAGAGCACATGCGCGAACTTTCCCCTTCCACGTCAATTTTGGGTCAACTTGTTTGCCGGCCACTATGCCACTTTACTTCGCATTTCGGCAGCGTTACAACCGCCGTGGTCACGAGAATACTGACGAGATTATAAATGTCAATGTTTGGAAGTTTGGATATTTGGATGTTGAAATTGGTAACACAGATAGATTACAGGCTCCTTTTCATCCCGGTAAAACAAAGGGAGCGGGAACTACGCGAGTGAAACCGCGGGACGAGGCTAGTGTTAAATATAACACCAAATATTGTAGGGGCCTGGTTCTTATCATGTCAATTCCTTAGTTAGAATGGAGCACTGCTAATTTGGCATTAGCACTGTTAATATGGCCAACGATGCCCAGGAAGATCGCACAAAGCCTGATGGGTTGTTTGAATACCAGCATGCAGTCCTCACGTGATTGACATAGTTATGACTTAGCTCTATCTTTAATATTCAGTAACATAAAGAGAGATATATAGCAACTATATTAGTTTGGCAGTAGAGTCACATATCAACGCTTACAGTTATACGTGAAGTGAGTAGGATTAGATTTTTTTTGGGAGAGTAGTTAATAATAAATAATTGACAACCAAAGCTCATACCAGGCTATTCAAAGGCTCGTTTTATTATAGATGAATTATTATTAACACTATAACCTTTTGAGCAATATATCAGATGACTAAATTAAATATGTTTTTATTGTATTCAGCTACCCGATCTCATTGTTGTCGTGACTTAGTATATTTAAAGGAAAATATGTGATAATACGAGCAAGGTTTGCTTCTAAGGCACATGGAATATTTCTAGCTAAAAAAATGGAACACTGCACAGTACTACTTACTCTTTCACTTAAGTTTTTTTTAACATGACGAACGACTTTTTTATACTTAGTAAATATTTTTTTATTATTTCTCTTACATAGAAGTTTTTACATTGTAAATATATTAATCAAAGTGTAGTTATTATTAATAGATTATTCATCTATGTGAGAGACTGGTGTCCGTCCCAGGAAAACCTGTAAGACAGATCACCAGCCTCTTCAACACTGGACAAGTGTTTTAAATGGTAGAAGTGTGTATGTAAGCCGTAGGCGAAGGTCATAATACAGCCGAGGACGGTAATCATCAATACACACGTGTATCATACACGTGTTTTCAACACACTTGTGAATAAAATAAAATAATCATTTCAACAATAAAAACTAGTTTTTTTTTTTAAATTAATGGCTCTATGTGAATTAGCCTCATAATTCCGCCAATGTCACGGTAAATGATAGGCCGTCAAATAAAGAGATAGGGGCTAGTAAATGAAAACGAGTTGTTAAAAATGTTTCGTTACGGCGGGAAAAATTAATCAGTTGTCTAAACACGCGCGCGCAACTAACAATGGCGACCAGCCACAGAATAAAAAAAAATATTTTCTTTCTTTCTGCGGATAGCGGTTTAGCCCCGTACAAAATGTCAGATTTAAAATTTTCTAAGATATGAAGAAATTAAAAGCTTTTACACTTTAGAGATATTTAATAAACAAGAACAAAATGGAAAATTTTGATCAACCCCCGACTACCTCAGATTTGTTATCTGTACAACATTCTACTAGTCCTTTCATTTGATACCCATATTAAGGGAGTTGTGAAAAAAGAAATTTATTTCGCCATTTTGTGGAAGCGGCCATCTTGAATTTGAAATTTGTCATATAAATTAATTATACTAGTCAAGCCCTTTCGTTTGATGCCCATATTGAGGTAGTAGTGAAAAAAAAATATAATTCGGCATTTTGTGGTGGCGGCCATCTTGGATTTGTTTTTTTTATAGTATTGTACTAGTCAAGCCCTTTCATTAGATACCCATATTGAGGTAAGTTGTGAAGAAATATTTTGTCCGCCATTTTGCGGCGGTTGGTCGGGGGTTAAAAATACAAATGTATGAAAATTATTTTAAACTAGCTGTACCCGCCACGCTTGATGCGGATTATATATCATTGTAAAATTTGAGCTCGATCGGTGCAGAACTTTTTGAGTTTTTGAAGCGTACACAAACCAACATAACATTTTTATAAATCGAGATTAACAAAACACATCTTATTTATTTATAATCATAAAATTCATATGAAGTTTAATATGTTTTTTTTTCAATCAGGTTCAAAGTACCAGGCGACCATAAAATCGAAGAGCTACCAGCACACAGCGACACTACGTATCAGCAACGTGTCACGAGACGACATCGGCGCTTACCACTGTCACGCGGAAAACCCGCTCGGAACTTCACAAGATGACGTCACGTTGTACAGTACGTGTTTGTTATTAGTTTTTGTTTGGGTCTCTGTTATTAGTTCTGTTGTAAGTGAAATACAGGATTATAGTGGACCTCGGGGGGCTCTTATTTAGGAAACAATTGGTGGAAACTTTCTTGATTTCTTTGGGAGTGATGAAGAGTGGCACTTTCGTAAATATACGGACCGTGCGCTGCAATGATATTTCGTTTAAATTTATTTCTATTTAAGTTACAACTTAGCTAGTTTGTAGCGATATGTAAGTGAGCACGTATGATAAAATTGAATAAAATGAAATCTGTCTCAAGATAGAAGACCTGATATAGGTACATCTAACTAAGCCTAACCTAAGCTTAAATGTTTTGTACCATGACTTTATTAATTACGTAAAACAAGATTTATATGCCTATGAGATTGTTCTGGCTGCGAGTGTTATCTTTTAAGAACTCTGTTAGCCATGAACGAGCCAGTAAAGATTGATTTATAAACAATTGGTGACACATAACATTAATTATATTTTGTCAATCATACAGAATTATTTTTTATTGACATAATATATTTTACATATCAAACATTTACTTTATCCAGAAATGATTAGCATGATAATAATATACTTTAAATTAATCATAAATTATTTTTAAGTAATAATTTTATACATGACTAGCAGGCTTACATACTTGGCTTCAACTTTAGGAATGTGTCGTTCACTTTTACAGTAACTCAGAAGTGTAATAAGTTTTCGAATACAAATTGATAGCATGACTTATGTGTTTGTATTTGGTTAATAGTTAGCTAATAATGGTAGTTAATAATGTTCTTGGTTGTATATTAACAATAATAAATCTCATAAACCAAAGTTTACGCCAACTTGTTGCGCCATCAGATTGTAAATGACTAACAAACGCGATAACATTTAATATTAATTTGATTATATAATGTTTATAATGTACAGGACTTAATCACGATTTAATTCATTGTTAAAAAAAAATCGCCAGACACAGAAATCTGCGATTGCTGAGCATTTGATTGATGCGGGAACTGGTCATTGGATCGAGCTCCACGACCCGAAGATTCTCTCCACCGAACGTCATTACTACGCAAGAATAGTTCGGGAAGCCTTAGAAATTAAAAAACATCGTAATTTCAACCGGGAGGATGGTTTTCGGTTATCGGCGTCGTGGAATCCAGTCATAAATAAATGTACGCATCGCGGAGTGAGTTCGGAGAAGCCTGGTGATACGGTTAGTGTTGTGTGTCGTGGTGGTAACCCTGCGATTTTCGAAGACCAAATGAGGGTAGATCTAGATCCCCTCATTTCGCAATGAGACGACCCGCAATTTCTTCAGTCTTCTCGTGACCACGGCGGTTGTAACACTGCCGAAACGTCGAGGTATTTAAACAATGAATTAAATCGTGATTAAGTCCTGTACATTATAAACATTATGTGTTCAAATCGCGAAAGCTTAAAAACAAAATTTGATTATAGCATGAAA
Source organism: Ectropis grisescens (assembly GCA_017562165.1). Classification (NCBI taxonomy): domain Eukaryota; kingdom Metazoa; phylum Arthropoda; class Insecta; order Lepidoptera; family Geometridae; genus Ectropis; species Ectropis grisescens. The sequence goes on along the minus strand of CM029775.1, from coordinate 16,272,036 downwards.
TATTTGATATAAGCAGCCAGATTATGATCACACTACTAGTACTCGGGGCCTAGTCAAAATCAAAGTTATTTACTGGTTATACATTTATAAGCCAGCCATAATAAATTAGAAATTATAAAAAAATTACCAGCAGACCCGACGAACTGTTACACTGAGCCGTGGAATGTCTGTCTGTCTGTTTTTATTATTATTTTAAAGAAATATCAGTCCCCAGGCTTTTGTAAATGAGTGAATGCACTCAATCAGTCTTAGTATTATAATAGTAAAAAAATTGTTCAAACCTTGTCCTGATAAATAAAGACTATAAAAATCCGAACTAATGCGCGTACTTACATACATTTCTACGGTTCATTTTTATCTATAAATAAACCCTCGTCCTTTTTGAACTCGGCTAACTTAAAAAAGAAAATAATTAATGTGTTGAAATATAATATAAAACAAAATGTCGTGATCCTAAAAAATGATCTCATCAAATACTATCAAATTCAATGATAAATTGATTATAGCATTGATTTTAATTCCCTTTATTTAATTGTTGTTTTACCGTCCCTGTCTCAGAGGAAAATAGCCCAAGCCATAACCTACGGTGTCGCTGGCCCAGTGCTAATTGGTGGGTGACGTATGGCCTCCAAAGACATCTTTCGTGGAACATATTGGTTTCCTTTAACGTTTCTATTCATAATTTTAACCAGCAGAGATGAAGCAATAGTCTGATGTTAGAAAAGCACTCAAAGGTCCAGTCAGGATTTAAACCTACCTCTCTATTGCACTTTCGGGCCACTAGGCAACTGCAGATTTTTCACTTTGTCAATACGAATAATAAGCCAAAATCTTGTGTATTGCAATTTAAAACCTTCCTACCTTTGAGCAGGAGGCGGGATTGGAACCTATAACCTGACTATTGTGAAATCACAATCGCAATAAGCATAAGCAGCCTACTAAATGTTCCCTCTACTGGGACTCGGGCCTTCTCTCACAAGGAAAGAGTCAGGCCATAATCCACCATGGAGGTCAAGTGCCGGTTGGCAGATGACGCATATTCTCAAAAGATTTTAGGAACATGACGGTTTCCCGATATGTCGCACATATCTCGGAAAAGGCAGTAGTGCGCGTGAGTTTCGATCCAGGGGTTCCGGATCTGGAGTTGCCGTTCTCCCGACTATACCAGCCGTAACTTCTTTATTAATTAGACATAATTATTCCTAACATTAATCTAAACAATATGTAATGCTAAGCCCGTTAGCTTAATAATTCTAAGGCCATAAAATAAATTATGTAAAGTTTGTTCGTGGAGCTCAGTGATTCGATCACATGAATCAGTAATAAACCCATGCAATTGATTGATTTACTATACATTATTAATTTAATTCCTACTGAATAATTAATGAATGCCCTATCAAGTATTCGCATGTAATAAACTGTTCGTCGATTTATGAGCTGTTTAATTCAGCAGGCTTTAAATATTTTGTTTTGATTTTAATCACGTATATCTTTATTTCCTTAAGTCTAAGTTTTTACAATATTTATATAAAATAACATAAAAACATTATAAAAACCTAAACCTAGTTTGCCGCCAGCAGCGGGGCAGGGCCCAAGCTACCGGTGGTTAGGGCTGCAGACTGAGGAACCTCCTGACGATGCGCGCCGTGTCGAGGATGACCGCCTTCTGCATCTGACCCTTGATCCAACCGTCTAGCGAAAGTCTCTTGAGATGTTGGTCGAGACTTTTCGCTACAAGGCCGTTTGCCGACACAACTATTGGGACTATGATCGTCGAATCAACATCCCACATGGCGGTAACCTCATGAGCCAAGTCAAGGTACTTGCTAAGCTTGTCCTTCTCAGCTTTCACGAGGTTCTCGTCATGTGGCACGGTGATATCGACGATTACAGCCCGGCGCTCGGACCGGTCTACCAGCACGATGTCAGGCTTATTGGCGACAATAGTCCTGTCCGTGATGATAGAGCGGTCCCAGTAGAGCAACGCACGACCATTCTCGAGAACTGGCAGAGGTGCGTACTTATAGTAGGGCACCTCTGACTCGACAAGGCCGTATCGAAGAGCAAGCTGCTGGTGGATGATCCTGGCTACTAGGTTATGTCTGTGCAAGTACTCACCGTTAGCAAGATGCGAACAACCGGAAATAACATGACGAAGTGATTCGCCTGGACGGCGGCATGCCCGACAAATGTCGACCGTACCGTCCTTCATTATGTATTTCCGGTAATTGTTCGTCTTGATAACTTCGTCAGCAATTGCACAGGCAAAACCCTCGGTTTCTCCGAAGAGGTCCCCGAAGCGTAGCCAGTTCACCGACGCGAGCAAATTCACATCGGGGCCCGTCAGGGCCCGATAGAACCGCCCGTGCAGCTCCTTGCTCTTCCATACTTCCTTGCGATCATCAGTGCTGAGCACCGATGGTTTGCGCCAGTTCTCGTTTGCCATTGAAAGAGGCGTGAAGCTCCTGTCAACTGCCACAACATCACGATGCATCCCGGACTCACTGTTGCGGAAATAATCCCTAAGAGTGCATACCTCGCGGTTGTGAAGGTTCTTGGCATTTAAAAAGCCTCGACCTCCACACTTCCGCGGGATATACAGCCTCATAACAGATGAGCGCGGGTGTAGCATTCGGTGTGTTGTGAGCAGTTGACGGACCTTTCTATCCAGGGCGTCGAGCTCAGTCTGAGTCCATCTCAGTATGCCAGTGAGTATATCAGCAGAGGCATTACCCAACCGTTGAAGGCTCGCACCTTGTTACCGCCTGACAGAAGACTTTTGAGTACTTTTGTCAGCCGGCACAAGAAGCGCTCCTTCACCGATTTCTTAATGTCATCTGCTGATATACCCAAAGACTGTGACATACCGAGATATTTGTAGGTCTCGTCTTCAGAGAGAGATCTGAGAGTTATAGTCTCGGAAAGTTGTAAATTCTCTGAATTTACTACTTTCCCTCGCTGTACATGCATGACCGCACACTTGTCTACACCAAACTCCATCTTGATGGCGTTACTAAAAACCTCTGTGGGTTTTAATAGCTCCAACAAGTCTTGGCGTTTCGGTGCAAAAAGTTTGAGGTCGTCCATGTACAACAAATGAGATATAACCTCACCTCCTCTACGAAGACGATAACCTAACTCTGAATCCTTCAGCAGAGTGCTGAGAGGATTCAGACTTAGGCAGAACCATAGGGGACTTAGACTGTCACCCTGAAAATTTTAATTATTATTATTATTTTTTATATACCTACCTATATATTATTTTGATCTTATTTTCGAACAAGTAATTTATGACGCTTATAAGAAGAGGTACCTTTTTATAGGGGGTCAAAGGCTCTTTGCAGAATCCGCATACTACACATTTGCCAGTTATTCTATCGCCAAGCGAAGTGCAAATATTTCCGTTTTCCAGTTTGAACGGCAATGTTTCTAGAGAAAATCCTACAAAATCTCTGGAATAGATAAATTATTATTTTATATCCCTAAGTGACGACTGCAGTGTAGTGCTTAACAGTGCACTCTTCGTGTTTGCTCCTTGGCACTGTGGGTGCTGTTTTAAGTAAGCGTTTCTAGCACTACACTCCGCTCGTCACTTATGCCTATAAAATAATGTATCTATTTGCTCTGGTTCTGGAAACGCGACCATTGAAACGTGACTAGAAACGAAACTATTTTTTACGTGGTTTTGTTAATATAAAATTAACTGTCAATGTGAAAATACGTATTATGTTGTTTTTTTTAGTAAATTTTTACCGATTACCAAAGTGGAGGAGGTTTTGAATTCGACCACTATGTTTTTTTATATATGTTACCTGATTTCTCGAGAACCCTAGTACCGTTCTAAAAAATCTTCTTGTGTTCGGATGGGTACATGTTTCCCGAATGGTGCCATGTAAACCTTATCGAGATCGGTTTGGGAGTTTTTGAAATATGAACAAAAAACTAAAATTTGCGTACAATTTTCTGGATGACGTAGTTGTAGATTTCACAAAAGTTATGAAACTTTATCCTGTCTATACGAAATCGTGTAAATGCATTAATAAAAACTAGTTTCGTACAAGAAATTAAACTGACTTCAAAACCACAAATAGCCACTCAAAAGCGAAAATCATAATTAAGCGTTTCTCACTTATCTATTTGAAATCGGTGTTAGCCAAGTCTAACAGGTAGTGGATAGATACTATTTACCAATACCTGCTTACGACGTGTCTACAGTATCAATCTACTAGCTTTTTGACCTGACTGCCACCGACTTCAAATAGATGAGTGAGTAGCGCTTATAGATAGATAGATAGATATATAGGTACTCTTTATTGTACACACCAAAACAAAACAATACAGTAAAAGAAAAAGAAATACATTAAAACTAGTGTTACAATCGGCGGCTTGTTACTTATTTAATAATGATATTAATTTATTTTTCGCTTTTGAGTGCTTATTTGTGATTTAGAAGTCGGTTGAATCTATTGTATGAAAATAGTTTATATCGTAATGTTTAAAATCTGAAAGTATAAAAAAATTATTTGAAAAAAGACTTTTCAATTAACATAGATTACGTTTTTCTTGACGTACTAACCAGATTGCCTAAACGTCGTTAAAAAGGAATGTAAGTATTGGCTCTAAGGCAGTGAAACTAGTCTTTAGGTACCTAGCTAAGACATAATTTAGAATTACAGATATACAATACATTGACCTTCAAATGCAGTGATACAACAGAAAGTCAAAGTTACCGGCTTAGGTCAATGTTTCAGCAAACTAAAGTGGCAAAGGTTCAGTCATATCTGTCGCAGAACCGATAATAATCATTGGGATTGATGTATAAAACTCGTAGTCTTAGAGACTACGAGTTTTTTCTTGGTAAACACACTCCACCGTAGACCGCATCGTGGCTTAATATCATGAGAGTTGGCGGTCAACTTGTAAAAGTTAAAGTCTACTCAGAGAGTGGAAACGTTTCGAACTACGTTAAATTACTAGCTGCAGACTAAAGTAGGCTGATGTTGATGATTAAACTCTTCGATATGATCAAAACCAATAGAATCATGACGCGATGCCAAAGATTCAAAAATTCAAGAAGGCATCCCCTCAAGATACAAGATTCTTCAAATTAATTAGAACAATAATTACAAATTTTAATTTGTTTTTATTGCGCCCGTAAAATGCACGTAACTATGCCATAAAAATCTAAAATTTGTGGCCGCAATAAATTAATTTTTGCCAAAATTAAGGTGTTGATTCTAATTAACGTTTACCGTCGGGGATTACTTTTTTAATTGTTCGTTTTTATGGCCCCGAGGGAATCTCTGAACTCCGAACTTTAGTGTAACGTCATAAGGTATAAAATAATGTGCTTTATGTTCTTTATGTTCTTTTGTTTCAGCATTAGTTACAACAACTTCGTCAACAACAACAACGGAGTCAACAACGGAACGCGAAGTTACTTCGACTTCTGTTGCTTTTTCAACAAGTAAGTTTCAATGAATTACGCTAATAAACCGAGGTTGGTAATTTCTCTTGTTTTGTGATATTTTTCCGGGTTCAAGTTGTGTTTTGTTTTATTCTAGTTTACCTAGTTTGATTTAACTTCACTTTTATTTTTTTTATTTACTTTTTTATGCTTTTAGGTAAGCTCTACGTATGCGCATAAGTATAGTCAGTAAGTATAAGTGAGTAGAGCTTTGCTTCTTTTCCGTAAGCCTAAAGGTTTTTTTATATACTTTGAATTGGGTATATAGACTATATAGAGTCATATTTTACTGTATTAGTCGCATAAAAACGCAGTGGGGGAACAAATGACGCTAGACAGTAAATGCTATCGAAAGTCAACTGCCAAAGATATTGATAGGTCACTTTATGAAAAAATATACCTGGGCAAAAGATAAAAATCCCTAGGAAAAAGTTGCTAATAACGTAGGTTCCTTCATAAAACTTTACCTTTGATATTGTCCACGACATTAATGTAAAGATGATTACGCAGGAAGGGTTGTACTAAAAGAAACATGATGTTTGTATCAAAGTGGACTATTTTTATCATTAAGCCTAAAAGAAAAAGTTATATCAGCTATTTGGAAATTGGAAAAATCAGCTACACAACAGATTTTATCTGAATGTTTCGAGAAGTTTTTTAATAAAATTTGCACATACAATTTGCACACAATTTTTTGACTCAGTCTACACTATCTATGAAACCTTTTTTTTGTAACAACTCTTTAAATAAAAACTCCCCTGCCATGGCATTGTTCGATTCATCGAATTTGATCAAATGATCAAAAAATAATCCTTGACATCTCATCTATACTTATAATAAAACTGTAACGGGTCGAATTCTGTACATTGAAGAAATTTTGAAATTTTTTTTGGGGCACTCCATAGTCGATACTGATGGCGAAACTGCATTTTTTTTCTTTCATGTCTGTCTGTCTGTCTGTCTGTCTGTCTGTCTTTCTGTATAGGGATCAGGCATCACGCCGAAACTACTGATTCAATTCAGCTGAAACTTGGCATGATTTTAGTTTATACTAAGGACATTGCTGTAGGCTACTTTTGGTCCCCAAATTCTGATCGGTTTTCTTGCGGGAGGGGGTGAAAGTCAGAATGTGTATTTGGTTGTAACTCATGTTTGCGTTGTTTAATTTCATTAATTCTTTTTTTGTTAGAAATAACACATTTTTTATATTGTCCCGTCAAAATTTGAACAATATCGGTCTGTTGGTTCGGAAATTAAACAAACATTAAATAATAACGACACGCGCGGCGCGTTCGGTACATACTAACTTCTAAGTATTCTGTGTATCACAGACGATCCACAGAATATCTAGATCCTAGAAAGTGCCCGCGTGATCGCGTCGCGTCGTCTTGGATGACAAAATAATTATCAAAAATAAATTTTTGTGTGGAAAAACAAACATCATTCGGTTATAATAGACTTCAAACAAGGAGGATGTTCTCAATCGGGTTGCATGTTTTTTTATTTGATTTTATTTTACGCGATAACTCCGCTAATTGTTAGTTGATTTTGATGATTCCTTTTTTTGTTTGGTAGAAAATATTTCAGAGGTGATCTTAGATATCGAAAACAGGGAGGTAGTTTTTTCAAATATCAACATGTACGACATAGATATACCTTCTTATAAAATTTAGTCAAATGACAGAATTAAATTACCTGTCATTGAAGAAGATTTTTGTATTTTGGAGAAAACATATCAGCATAATAAGAAGCAGCATAAACAACCCATTAAATGTTCCCACTGCTGGGCGTCGGGGCCTTCTCTCGCAAGGAGAGAGACAAGGCTATAATCCACCACGTTGGCCCAGTGTCGGTTGGTGGATGACATATGACTTAGAACTTAGATTATAGGTAGATTTCGGTTTCTTCACGGTGTTTTCCTTCGCCGTTTTAATTACCGGCATTACGAACATGACTCTGAAAAGACAGTGGTGTGCGTGGTTTTGAACCCTGGGTCTCCGGATCAACAGTCGCCGTTCTCCCGACTAGGTCAGCTGTAACTTACTAGACCAGCCGTAACTTATTAGAAAACGTATTATTTCAATCCAAATACTGTTTACAATTTAAAGGTAGTGTTCAACAAGCTTCGGTGACCGAAGCAGACTGTTGTTAGGGTTCCGTACACAAAGGGTAAAAACGGAACCCTATTACTGAGACTTCGCTATCCGTACGTCCGTCCGTCCGTCCGTCCGTCCGTCCGTCTGTCACCAGGCTGTATCTCAAGAACGGAGATAGCTAGACAGTTGAAATTTGCGCAGATGATGTATTTCTATTGCCGCTTTAATAATGGCGGAGCGTATCAAGTGATCGGGTTAAACACGAAATAGAATTAGATTACAGTCTGGAAGAACACATAGGCTAAACATTGCCTATGTATAAGTACTCTATGTATTACGTAACAAACATCCAAACAGTGACATTCATAATATTTACAGGACAACGTTGGAACGGCTGAACATATTTGGATGGAATTCGAAGCACACGTAGTTTGAACTCAGAAATAGCAAATCGGTTACTTATAGGTTACTGTGACGTAGGAAAGACTAACCAAATTTGGTAGAAAATTGAAACAGAGATAACTCATAGTCTGAAATACCACATTTATGTATTTATTACCTATCAACCTGAAAAGAAGCATGGGCCCTAAGGAAACAAATATTAACTATCACGTCAAAACGGCACAACGATATGGGTAGACATACGAAACACATACACAGTTTAGAGTCTAAAATTTCACATGGGCTCATAAGTCTACATTTTCATTTAACTCCATATTAATATAAGCATATATTTTCGTAAGGAGCTTGATGTGATGGTAAGGTAAAAGCCAAAAATGAAAAATATATGCACCCGTTTTGGCGTAGATAATATAGGTGATTTGCGTTCACAATCAAAATAACAAGCAACATAATATTCTCATTAGACGGCGCTAATGCCAGTTTAAATCTAAAAGCACTAAAGGCCATTTAAATCGATGTTTTGCTTTTGTGGTATGTATTTTTTCTTTCGTCACTAGGTGGCGTTACTGGTATTCTAAATTGTACTAATAACTTTTTGCTGCTAAAAGGATTATGATGCCAAATTTGGATTCTTTCGTCCTTGATTTTTTTCTGTGTTACCTACAATTAAATTCATACATTAACATTTCACTAGGACTTGGCTTAGATTTACGGGCTCAACTTGCTTGAATATCATTAAAACTCAAAATTTTAATTATTTTGATTCCACACAGGCTTCGTTCAAAATTTTACGCCGGCGAAGTCGCGGGTAACAGCTAGAAAACAGCTTGCGGATAAAAAGAAATAGGTAAATAGGTATCAGATCATGCACATTAGCTTCAGACTTTTCATAATGTATCCTATAAAAATCCTACAAACTTAACACTTGCGGCTATGTTAGATACTACGAAACCTCACTAAGTATGTTTGATTTTGTTTAAAAAAAGAAAAATAAAGATGATACAATTAAATAAATTTTTGTGTGGAAAAACAAATTCACTCAAACTCAAAGGTTTTTCAATGACTACTTATCCAAATATTTGACGTACGATACTTCCAATTAATGTATAAGTCAGTAACATCTGCTTACGCGAACGAAGTAGCGGGTTCAGCTAGTCCGTTCATAAAACCGCTCGCTTTTGAAATCGCACTCTGATTTATGGCAGTGAAATCTGTGCAAATAATAAATGGACACAGTCGGCAGCTTTCAATGTGTCATTTCAAATGAAACATTTTTGCAGATGTCACAGAGACATCACTGTGACATATACACTGCAACGCTTATTACAGTACTAGCAGCGCCCGCGGTTTTACCCGCGTAGTTCCGGGGGTCTATCGCCTAACGAAAACTGTCCTAGCTTTGAGTCGCCCTCTCTTTTTTTTCGCTTGAATATGTAGAGACAGGAATAGCAAAGCTAAAGCCGATTCAGTTAGGCGGTAGAAGGGCTGTTCTCGTTGTTCCCGTTATCTTTTCGGTTTTAAAAAGGAATGTCTAATCCAGGGTGTCAGTTAACTCAATTCCAAATTGTACTAAAATCGCTTCAGCCGTTTAGACGTGAAGAAGTATCAAACATGCACACTCACAAACTTTCGCGTTTATTATAATAGTAAGATTGCATTTCACATATAAATACACTAGCGGCCCATTCCGGGTTCGCTCTGATAATAACCTAGATACCAACTGCAGCGCCATCTGCCGAGGTGAATTTAAACTATCCAGGGCCCTACCCAAACGTATACAAAAAAAATCATACAAATCGGTCGAGCCGTTTAGGAGGAGTTTACTTACAACGAAAAGTGGCATTGATTTTTATATAAATAGATTTATGTATATATACTAGCTTTTACCCGCGACTTCGTCCGCGCCACATATTTATTAAAGTAATTGAGGCAGTACCTACTCGTACTACCATACAAATTCACGTTTCCTAATCAAAATCGGTCTAAGTCAACGTTTTATATTTATTAATAAATGTACAATTTACACGACAAATTACAAAAAAAACTATGTTCTCAAAAAATTAATCAAAAACAGACTTTAATTTAAAATCATATTGGAACGGTCCACCAAATTTTATTAGAGTCTATTAGTAGATATTAGTAGATATATCGTCTGATTACATGAACGCAAATTTTAGTTTGTTGTTCATATTTCAAAAAACCGCCCCACTGATTTCGATAAAATTTATATGACCACCTCTGAACTATAATCTACCAACCAAAAAATAACCATCTAAATTGATTCACAATTGGAAATACAACTGGATTGATAACCTCCTCCTTTTTGAAGTCGGTTAAAATAGCATACAAAGAGTGCAAAGATCCTTCCATGCACACTTTTACTCCTCATTCCACTCTTTTCAACTCTTTTCTGTGATAAAAGTCGCCGTTGTCCTGTCCTAAGTCTAGTCTATCTGTGCACCAAATTGTAACAAACTCTTTAAGTGGCTTAGGCGTTAGACGGCAACGGACAGAGAGAGCTACTTTCATATATATAATTTCGTATTAGAATTGAAAACAGGTGTTCCTGATCATTTTATAGGAGGCAGTTGTAAAAGATTACCGAAAAGTAATACGTTTACTCCTCCAAAAAACTCATTTTCGCAGTTCTTAATTTGCCTTAATCGAGCGTCCATCATGCATAACATTTGATAAGACACCATGGAAATCTCGTCGACTATCAAAAATTCTGTCTGATACGCCATTTAGTGGCTGCGCCCATCTTAAATATTGAGGTTGTATAGTGCACTGTATTCTTCTTGTCAAGCCCTTTTATTTGATACCCATGTTGATGGGATTGATAAAACCTAAGTTATCCGCCATTGTGTAGAGGCCGTCATCTTGGATTTTAATTTTATATAGTACGTTGTATTCTACTGGTTGAGCACTTTCATTTGATACCCATATTGATGGGATTGATAAAACCTACGTTATCCGCCATTTTGTAGCGGCCGCCATCTTGGATTTCAATTTTTTATAGTATATTGTATTCTGCTTGTTGAGCCCTTTCATTTGATACCCATGTTGATGGGATTGATAAAACCTACGTTATCCGCCATTTTGTAGCGACCGCCATCTTGGATTTATTTAAGTACATTAATTATAAATAAATGATACCGCTAGAAGCGTCTTGAAACGCTCTTGAGAGTAAATGGCTCAAACGGGTAAAAGTAAGGTGGGACTTCATATGCCGAAACATAAACACCGCACTTATGTAACCTGACACCCGTTTTCCCGCCAAATTTGTAAAACGAGAAAAGCGGCCTGTGTATCAAGCGGTTATATAAGTATCCCTGTATAGTTAGAAATTATAAAATTGCTGGAACAAACGTTTATCGACTCCATTTCAAGTGTTCAATAATATTCTTCCAGACTTTCACCCCCAATTCCACCCCCGTAGGTACAGTTCGAAACTACAAAACTGCTTAAATATACATTTTATGGTTTCGTGTTAAATATCTAGACGTAAAGTTTCATAGTTCTTCAACAATGACGAAGTTTTCCATATGAACTTTCATCCCTTATTTTAACCCTTTTACGAGGGTCAAACTGAAAGTTCTTAGAAAATCAAAAACTGATTACATTAGCCAGTTATTAGTTTTATTTTATCTTTTCAAAATATTGTCCATTCACGTCAATACACCGCTGCATGCGATGGAACCACTGGGAAAAGCACTTTGCCCAATCGTCCTTAGGGGTCTCTTCAATGGCATCGCGATACGCAGCCACCGCTTCTTCAGCATTCATAAACCGCTTTCCTTTAAGTTTTTCTTTAATTTTTGAAAATAAATAAAAATCACAAGGCGCGAGGTCGGGGCTATACGGCGGGTGACCCAGTAATGCAACGTTTGATGTCGCCAAATAGTCGATCGTTCGCTTGGCGGTGTGCGATGAGGCGTTGTCGTGGTGAAGGAGGATCCTACTGCGAGGTCGTTTCTCTCGAACTTTTTCCAAGACAAGTGGCAAACAATTGGTAGTGTACCATTCTGCAGAAACTGTTTTTGATCCTCTAACACAATTGTTGCGAAATGACCTATCCTTCCAAAGAACGAGGCCACCATTTTTTTCCCCGCACTTCGATCTCTCTTCACTTTAGTTGGCAACTCCTCGAAAGGAAACACCCACTGAGCAGATTGTCTTTTAGTTTCAGGATCATAACAGTAAATCCAGCTTTCGTCACCTGTTAGTATGTCGAACACAGTATTTGAGTCACCTCCGTTAAATCTTTCAATCATTTTACGGCACCAATCCACACGATGGAGTTTTTGAACCTCAGTCAAATTATGAGGTATCCACCGGGCGCAAAGCTTCCTGACCGCTAAATGTTCGTGTAGGATTTTGTGCACTTGACTCATACCGATGCCTAAGCTTGTCCGAATCTGCTGATAGGTCACTCTTTGTCAGTCTCTATCATACGCCGCACAACACAGATGTTATCTTCAGTCGTCGCCGTAGAAGGCCGTCCCTCACGTAAATCATCAGTGAGATTAGTGCGACCACGTTTAAACTCATTAAACCAGTTGTAAACAGTCGCACGAGATGGGGCTTCATCGTGAAAGGCCAATCGTAGTCTATCATAACTTTCTTGTTGACTTAAATGACATCGAAAGTCTTAAAAAATCATTGCACGAAAATTTTCTCGTATTAAATTCATGTTGACGTGACACAGACAATTTTCAATTTGCCGCCAAATCGTAAAACAAATGACAAATGAATGAAGTATATACACAGTAATATTGGCAAAGAGTTCTATTTTCAAATTATAGAATTATTTTTTTATTATATTGTTTATAAGGCCAGTTCTAAGAACTTTCAGTTTGACCCTCGTAACCCTTTTTTCGGAACAAAAAGTAGCCTATGTCCTTTCTCGGGATCTATTCTATCTATGTATCAAATTTCATCAAAATCTGTTGGTTGGTTTAGGCGGTAAAGACGGACAGACAGACAGACAGACAGACAGACAGAGTTACTTTCGCATTTATAATATTAGTATGGACACTTCACCTATCCCACAATGATTGAAGTCAAGAGTGTATAATCAGTGCGCCCTACCAGTCATGACCTACGGTGCTGAAACGTGGACATTAACAGTAAAATTAAAAGTCCGAAAATTCAATGTCGCTCAGCGAGCTATGGAAAGAGCGATGCTTGGAGTTTATCTGAGGGATTGTATTCATAATGAAGTCATCCGTCAGAAAACAAAACTCACTGACATAGCTCAGCGCATCAGCAAGCTGAAGTGGCGATGGGCTGGTCATATCTGTCGCAGAACCGATAACCTTTGGGGTGGACGAGTTCTGGAGTGGAGACCACGAATCGGCAAACGGCGGCTTGTCTCTCAGTTATTTAATATTTTCTAATTATAAACATTTCCAGCCTACGGTTGCCTGGAAAAATAACTTTTATCAAAAAGGCCGCCAATTATAACGCCTGTTATTATTGTTTTTCTTCTACTGTGTGTTTAGTTTTGCTGTACTGTACAATAAAGAGTAACTAGGTATAAAAAGCGAAGATTTGTAATACGACCGTTGGAGTGTGTCACAGAATAAGCAACAGTAGTGAGTTGCTAAACTCATGCATTTATGCAGTGATTCGTTTCTATTCCATTAACCTGTCTAAGTGTTTGTTTTGTTCCCCAGGCACCGAGCCGGAAGCCAGCAGCGACGATAAATATACCGACGGCGACAGCTTCGTTGTAGTTTTGAGCCAACACCAAATGCAGAACCCAGGTGACAGGCATTTTTAATCCCTATAACAACGTTGTTAGGTAGATAATTAAATTACGGCTGGCGTAATTATACACCAACACCAAATGCGACTAGCATTTTTAAGGCTTATTGCAAAATGATCAGGTAAATAAATAATTAAACTAGACCGTAACTTTGTCGTACTTTGTACAAAACAAAGAACAAACATTTTGAATCTTTATTGCATTGAGTTTAGGTTCATAATGGATCTATGGCTGAAACTTTATTGTAGTTTTGAACCAACATCAAATGCAGCACCCAGATGCGAACATTTTAAATCCTTGCCATATTTAAATTGGGTATTGTAATCCGTTTCAGTAATTTACTAATACCTACGACTTCCCCTTTCACAGCTCGGAAAAGCGAAATCGTTTCATAGTACCTTCCAAAGACTCAACCAAGGACATTTGACTCTATTTTCGTAATAAGTACGAGTCTATAATTGTATTTTACGGATGGTTACAAACTTCGTGTCTTCAAATTGAGAGTGAATCGGTTTCGTCTTGGTAAGCACGCTCCAACGTAGACCGCATTCTAGCTTGACATCAGGCGAGATGGCAGTCAAGTCAAATTTAAATATAAGGTACCTACTGTTAAAATAAGTACTTTTTATTTATTATACACATAATTAAGATAAATTTTTCACGGAAACAGAAATATTTTTTTTCATGAAACTGTGTTTGTTAAACATGAAACGTTATATACGAGTATATGTATACACTCGTATTTTACGTTTCTACTATATTATCGACTCTTACAACATCCTAAAAGCCAGCCATAACCGTGAGGTCTTAGATTTGAGCGCCGCCTATATATGTACAATGTACATATACCTCGGAGTATTTTTTGATTTGTCGTCATTATTGGCTTTAATAGTGAAAAACACATCGTGAAATAAAAGACGCTTTTAAAAAAATACCTTATGATTATTTTCGAATTCTTTCGGATTTGACTAGCGTGGTAGTTTAAGCTTTGACTCTCTCCTTTTGAGAGACTAGATCTCGACTTCCATCAGTGAAAACATAAAGTAAATTGTTTTTACTATTCTGCTTCGAGCTTGTCGGGTGTTAAATAGATTTACCTACTCCATCGCTACTTTCTAGCTAACTTCACTTTTTGATTAAACTAGCAGGCGGAAACCTTATGGAAACCTTCATAGTTGTTATAGTCAATTTAATATTATGTACTTGAGTATTGAATACACAAACTCCAACAAACACAAAATAAAAAATAAATTATTCGATGAAACCTTCCAGAACATACTCTAGAATATGTATTGAACCTTTTTTAGTATGAAACCCATATGGAAAGTACCGAAAAACAATTTTAGTATATTCACTCACCTGTGGTCAGCGTCTGTCATAAGAAGAAAGCCTGACAACTGTCTTCGATGGTTTCCTCACAATGTTTTCAATCGCCATTAAAACCATTACTTCTGACAAATGTATATATTTGCTCTTGCACACAAAGAATTGCAGCTGGGATTCGAACCAATGATCTCGCGACTGTGATTTGGACTTTCTTGGCACTAGGCCACCATAGCCCAAACTAAACTTAATGTAATTTATTCTTTTGTTTTTGTTTTAGATTTATCGCCAAGTTCGTGACCTGAAGAGAGCCCGGATCATTGGTCCATTTGGTCCGAGGCTGCAGCAAACCGCCCCAAAGCACAAACAGTTGTGTTAATAGCAATATTTGTATGTTTTTAATAACACAATACACAGTACCTACAGTGCCAGACACGTTAAAATGACCAGTGAGATTTTGAGATTTATTTTTTATGTGCCCTCGTTTGTAGTCTACCGCCTTACTAAAACTATCTTAAACCCTCTACACACGAGCCCTAAAGTCAGAGGAAATTACGTAAAACTAGTAGGGAGGACCCTACAACGCACCATAAATCACCAATCATATGGTGCAATGTACTTTACCATATGATTGGTATTAATATTCACTTAATGTTACCTTCCCACTACTTTTACACGTAATTTCTTCTGATTTTAGGACTCGTGTGTGGAGCGTTTTAGCTTTGATATTTATTGTTTTCTCTTTTCTTTTCGCTTGAAATGATAGAGACAGCAATAGCAAAGCCATAGCCGATTTGGTTAGGCGGTAGAGGCCCAGATATAGTCGCCTTTTTTACTAACAGAACTGGGCTTGGAACTAGCGCTGAAAACGCAATAAGAAATTTGAGTCGAGTACGTTATGAAAAGTTCAAAGGGTAAAAACTGTTACCGTGTATAATCCTTTAAAAATTATCAGCCAATGACTGACGTAAAACCGAACGATAATACCTATGCAATTTCATGAATTTATAGTAGATTTTAGAAATGACGTACATTTTCATTTTATAGTATATATCAGTAATAGTAATAATTTCTATTTGTTCTAAAGACGCATAATATTGTACAACGATATAAGTAAGAATTATTTCCTTTTGTTTCACCTTTAAACTGAATTATATCGTCAACAACTAATCATAGACTACTGTTATGTAAATAATGTAAATATTATTGAATTGAACTAAATATGTAAGTACCTAATCTATTAGAATTTCTCAAATTCTGTAAATTTAATGTCACACTTCTATATTACATGTAAATTGAAATAAAATGGTTTAATAAAGGTTAAAGTCCTTTCATTTGTAACTAGACATCTTGTATACAGCACAATAAAACCGGGTTAAGATGACCCGGCCACTACGCCAATCTCAAACGCCAGGCAAAAATTGTTCACTGCCAATATCACTCGTGATCTTGTGCGTGACGATAGCAGAAGATCTGACAGCATTGAAACGCTATGGAAATTGTATCCTAATATGTGATGAAACTGCGTTGATATTTAAATTCCATCAAATCTTACAGCGCACTGGTGCAGCGGCTAATTCTGTTAAGCGTCTCAAACGGCGGAAAAACGCAATCCTTGTAAACGGTTACATATATGTATATTTAGACGTTACATAACATATGTACGTTTCGTGTTGAAACACTTGACATTTGACCACTGGGGGGCAGAGAACTTCATTCAATTATGAAAACCTTTCTGTTTTTTTTTTGGTCTACGCAATACATGCTGGTGTTTATTAATACAACGTATCTGCATAGGATAATCAGCGTGGTACACTCTGCGAGGTATAAGCTGAGCTTTGCATTAGTGTGAGTGATCACCAATCAGGCAGGAGCTTGAAATTTTGTCCGCGAGGTATAGGCTGAGCTTTGCATTAGTGTGAGTGATCACCAATCAGGCAGGAGCGCGGCGAGACAGAATGGCGCCGCGCCTAAGGCCGGTTGTCACACCTACACTATCCATGTACACTCACACAAATGCAAAGCTCAGCTTATGCCTCGCGGAGTGTAATACTGTTGACGTGATGAGTACTATTCTGACTGGCACTAAACTTGACCCTCTTAATTATCTCTGTTTATTCATTCTTCTATGGACAATTCAGATGTGCATATTGATCTTTGTGTAAATAGTCCTATTTACACAGTGTATGTAGTTTTCATTGTAAATTCAATAATATATAAGTATCATACCTACATAGAATAGTTAATTGTGTCTAGTTCACGACCACAACTGATCCAAATAATGGATTCGGTTCATTCTGAACCCTTGAAATTTATTGTTCGCAATTCGCTGTTTATTTGTAAACTGCGAGATCAAGAGTAGCAGATAGAGCATAAAATACAACATAGAGAAACAATATTGTCTGAACGCTATTTATTTCACTTATTAGATACCTCATATAAGTTTATTCAATACAAAATAATATTTCAATCTGGTGTGACGTTAGTCCTATTAATAATCTAATGTCGTACTAAACATGTATATGGCTCGATCACATCGGAACAGCGAAAGGGATTGGGATGAAATTTGGAATAGGTACAGTTAGAATAGTCTGGAATAAATAATAGCACATGGGTTACTTGTTATTCTGAGAAAATAAAAGGCACGGGAACTACGCGGTAAAATTGCGGGTTTTTGCTAATTTTACTGATATTGCGTATATAATAAATGTTTTTGTTCAATCCCGTCATCACCACTATAACAGATTAGGTTGATATTTGAAATAACAATATGCTAAAGTATGGAATAGCACACAGTCTACTTTCTATCATGCGCCTAATAGTAAGGAACTTGCCAATCCATTACAGCATAGTAGCATGCAGTGTTAAAATTACTGCCAAGTACTGCGCTGGCCATTTAGAAATATAGGATAATTTATTATTTATAGGATATATGATGCAGTTATATTTATATAGCGTATTTATTTATTAGATGTTGTTTATTAAATTCAAAAAAATTGATTAAAATTTCATGAGTCACTGTCACACGTTGAGAAGTAAGTTTACCCGACAACTTCGCCCATGACACTGCATTGAAATATCCAGAACTCGCGCTACTATACACCAACGATAAATATCCCATAGCAGCCATAGAGCACAATTCATGCCACGAAAATGAGATCAGACATTTACAAAGAAATAATAATACAAAGAAGAAAAAGAAGGTAATAAAACAGATATCGCACATGTTGCTACTCTCATTTTAGGCATTACAATGTAAAATAAACACATCACCGGATATTAAAAGAATTTAATATCCGAATAAACTGTTACATCAATCTTTTGCAATACAAGCCAAACATTTTATTACGAGTATAAGAGTCGATAGGTCCTTAAAACACAATGGTTGTCTACCTCTATAATGTATGGTCGTAGAATACTATAATATATGTAATTTACTACATGTTTAACTACCTAGAGATTTATTCAGTGTCATTCATGGGTTTAAATTCTTATGCTATTAGTTACGGAGTTAATTCGACACAGGTTCCAATTTCATAGGACCTTACAATCCACAGAACCATCAAGACAATACAGCATTTCACAACAGTTCCGTCTAATCATATATGCGCATGTGCGCTATGTAACAAACTATGTACATATAAACCTAGTCGACATGTCTATACTAAATTCTAATTTTGCCTTGGAAGGTTTCCTTGCCAAGACGTAGTACTTACCGTATTCAAATGAGACGTCATGTCATGATGCCATACGATCGCCGATTGCCAATTTTGGTTATCGTAGAGCTAGTTTGCTATAAGCGTAGACTAGAATCACATAATATAATGACATACGCTATGTTCTTGGCTTCACCCGTTTATGTTATAAATGTTGATAATCTTCCCCGAAGGTCAAATCTGGTCATTTTTGCCTAAAACAGACCTTTTTCTAATAAGACTATTGTCCATAAACACACGTTCGCTTATGGAGAATATATTTTTTTTTACCGTTGGTGCACATTTCTCGCACAGCATTATATAGTCAAAACTTGTATTATACATACACATGTAGTTCTAAATACACACATATATTATGATACGAAGAAACACATGGACACAGTACAAATATTTGTATTCATCACTCAAATATTTGCACTGGGTGGGACTTGAACCCAGAACCTACGGCTTCGCAGGCAGACTTACTACCAACTAAACAACAAAATCAGCCATACCTGGAATATCCGAGATGCTAACCATTACGGAGAGGTATTTATAGATACCCTTTTTAAACTTTTCCTTGCTTCAGCAAGAAAGGAAAGAATAAGAAAGGAGAAGTTCGTAGGAAAAGCCGTCGGAGGAATAGATTCGGTTTTTTTTAAACTTAATGTGACTCCACCGTTTATAAGTCCATGATAATATAGTGGTCCGTCTACTGACTGGACATAATTTTGTATTAGAATCAGAAATCTGAGAATATGACCCTTGTTATATTATCTTGTTATATCCATCGTAACTTACGAATACATCCACACACATTTCCAATCCACCTCATCTCCTACCTAAATGTGGAGGATAATTACAAGATACGTAGTTATGCTGCCAAATATCTGAAAAAGAAAGTTTATATAATTGTAACGTAAAAATTGATAGTTTACTGAATTATTATTAAATTACACTTTATGAGCGTAGGTTACGAAGCTGACATATTAAAAGCCATTAAAAACATAGGTTTGAAAAAATATAGAGTTTATTCATTTGCGGTTTACCTCATAGTCTGTGGGGTACCTACATTTTTATTTATGCATTGCCCGTGAAAAAATATGCTGAATGTATGAAGATAAATAAATAATAGTATTCTTGTCTTATAAATTCTGATTACCAGTATCTAGATCCCTTTGATTTTGGTTTGAGGTTTGATTCGATGTTCTACATTCGCAGTTTGATTAGAAGGAGAATGAATTCTTGCAAAGTGATCCAGAGTGCGGTAGCCAAATAATAATTTTTGTAATCGTACATAAACTTACGAACATAAACACCTTTCTACATTAATGATAAATAATGAAATTAGTAAAAATATTTTTTTTTCATCAATTTTTTTTGTATAAAACTTAATTTCACAAGTATTACATTACATTACATTTACGCTACACACTTTACTTATTTGACTGGCCTCGTGGCTTAGTGAGTAGTAACTCTGCCTGCGACGCCGAGGGTCGTGGGTTCGATTACCACTCAGTGCAAATATTTGTGTGATGAATTCAAATGTTTGCACTGTGTCTGGGTGTTTCTATGTATAATAAGTATGTATTTGGAACTATATAAGTATTATATCAGCTATCTGGCCGCCATATCACAAGCTTTGCTTAGTTTGGGGTCAGATGGTGGTGTGTGTGAATTGTCCACCGATATTTATTTTATTTGAACTGACTTGACCCGGTTATAAAACATTGAATATTTTAAGGAAAGCTGAACCAAACTTACCGTTAATACTAAAACTCTCGACATCGTGAAGAGTCTATAGGGCCTATAATAGATTTTGTTTAGGGTCAGGTGCCTGTAGAATATCTCAAGCTCTTTACCCAAGTTATAGTAGACAGTGGAGTGAGTAGTACTAGTCAAGTAGTAAACCAAAATACGAGTTTGATCCATCTGTTCAACAAAAAGACACAATTTTACCATACAATATCATAATATATATTTAATAAAAGTCGATGAATGTATACAGGGCGCAAAAGTCGTGTTTGGGATACGATGATGATAAAACTAGTATTATTGTCCAGTACCTATTAAGATTTGCTTTATTGAGTATAACTGTATGTATCAATATATGAATTCTGTATCTATTAATTCGCTATGTTATATTTATTAAAACAATTTTGAATTTGTACACAGGAATTTCTGGATTGCCTCTAACAACTTTGGTATATTGGCAAATGCTTTGCTCTCTCTCTCTTTTTTATTAAATTACTCCACAAAATTATAAACACCGTCAGATTATAATCTAACGCCTGAGATTTACGAAGATAAACGAAGTTAGTGTAAGTCAAGTTAGTTTATAATCTGGCGTCGTTGGATGGTATTCTGATGGTGTTTACAATAGGCATCACGGCTCATTTTTGATTTAGTGTGTCATCGACAGGCTTCTCAATAACTGAAATATAGGACAAAAAAATATTTTTTATCTTAAAAACTTCCCGTGATACCACGATTGTAAAATCACAATTTTGGACTCTGCCAAAAAAGCTTCAAATAAAAACAGTACTAAATCGTGACGTCACTGTCGGGTATTTCCTATGCGTCACGTGTAAAGTTTGTATTGCTAGCTGTATTAAACATTGCGTTAAGGACACTGGTTTCATAACAAAAGTCACTTTAAATTGAATGGGTTATCTAGTAAATACATTTTCTAATTTATAAAAATGGACTTGTCTATCCAACTTTGAATGATCATTAAGTAAATTAAACTAAAAGATATGAAAATTAAAGTTAGTACATATTTTATTCTATTTAAATACTGTGATTATATTAAATAATTTAATTATATAAATTGCAGGACCTGTCGTCATGCCTATTTTATATGTGTATGCTGTAGCGTGTCAAGCTAAGTTTATATACTTATCTATAGGTATGAATAGGTAACACCAATTTCATATGTAAGGCCATAATATATTGTAAAGCTGAAGATTTTGTTGGTATGTTTGTTTGAACGCTAGGGTCTTGGGCTTGGGAATTACTGATTCGAATTAAAATATTATTTTTCTGTTGTAAATTCCATTTATCGAGGAAAGCTATACATACTATATAACATTACGGTACTAATAATGGGAGCCGAGCACAAATGAAGAACAAAAACGGGAAAAACATTCGTTTTCGAAAGCTTTTATTGCGTGCGCTGACGTGTGCTGAAGTCAGTGACTACATGTGTCTATCTTTTAAGATTGCGTCAACCCTTTTTTATGTTACTCAAATCGCGGATAAACAACGTGTCGCGTAATTTATATACCTATGTTAAGATATCCGAGCGAAGCCGGACGGGCAGCTAATGTTTGAAATACAAAAAAATAAAAGATGTCCCCTCTAATTAGGTACTGATACCAAAATCTAATAAAATTAATATAGATTAAATACAAATGGCAAATCTATTCAGAATGCGTATAAAACCTTACCTCCAAATGAGTAGAATGGCAGGGTTCGACAGTCATTATCAAAGCAAATGAGTGATGTAGAAACCAGAGAAATGTTATTGAAGCCACAGATAAGTTCATTTTTTACAGTTGTAATATTTCCTGCTGCAGAAGAAAACTGTTTAAAAAATGAAAGCAATGTATACGTTTTTCAGACTATACTTTCATCAGTTTGTTACCCATCATAAAATATTTAACTTAAAACATCGGAAAACCTCGAGATAATTGAATAATGGTTTGGATCGTGATTAAATCCTGCGTGATGTTATCATTATTATAAATATATAAGTGTATCAGCTATCTGGCTTCCATAGTAGAAGCTTTGCTTAGTTTGGGGTCAGGTGGTGTTGTGTGTGAAGTGTCCACCAATATTTATTTATTGTGAATAAATCATAACACCAACATTATTGTTATCACAACTGGCAAATTTTAAAATCTCCCATGACTAGTTCAAAATGAGCTATGGAGTTATGGCGTAAAATGTTACAGATGTTCTCATACACAGCCTCTAGCCGAGAATACCTTCCAGTCCAATCGGATCTGGGTTTATTTACCAGGTTACGTACATCGTAACTGCCATGAAGGTTACACTCTTGGTAAGCCTTACAGTAATGTACGATCTATGTAATCTAAAACTTAGTTACAGAGGGTTCTACGAACCAAAAAACCCGATCTCTTAGAACATCTGATGGCCTTCCCGGTAATACTAAATAATGGTTTCGGAAATTCAAAATGTATGCTCCTCCTTCTCTATTTGAACTGCACACAATTCCAGAACGCCCAACTAATGCTTAAAAGTTTCTCTTTTAACAGCACCAACGTGTTGTCATTGTTTCTACGTAGCCAGAGAGTATGGTTTGGCAGCTTCCGGAAACACACAGATTCTTAGCCTCTTCATCATCATTTGATTTTCCATAATCATAATCGCTTTGCGGAGATCGCACATTATATATTTCCAATACAATACTACCATCATCATCATCATCACTACCACCATCAACATTGTTATCGATAGAAACCAGAATCAAAAAAAAATACGTACACAAGTATGTGATGATGTGGAAGGGCGTACACACAAGGTGCAGCATGTACATAGCTAACAAGAGCATCACTATTAGCCCGTGTCCCTCGTTCACCTCTCGTACCAGGTCACAAAGGCAAGTATATAGAATCATTAGGCGGCGCCCGTCACCACGCAAGTGGGGTCTTCTCGAGACGAATCCTAGAAGAAAATTGCATATTATGCATATATTCCGTGGTTCCATGGTTTTTTAGTTTCACTACGTGGAGAATTTAATTTAGAGGCTATTAAATATGGCAAGTAGCTATGGTACTTTGTCCAGCTTAGTTTCAATATCATATTAAGATTGATGTTACTTATCATTTTTTCTTGTTTTTCATTTTTTCTACAGCTCGCTCTTCAAAATGTACCTACCGATAATATAAAAAGTAATGATTAATATTTACCTGAGTCAGACATTTCTGATTCACACAAACTGTGGTTGTGGTGCTGTAGTTTCCAGAATTGCTTATCAACTAAACAGTTTTCGAGATCTGCAATTCACACAGAAATCAATTATTTAAAATTACAAATTAATTTATATGTATATTTCAAACATATAAGACTAGTAGCAGCCCGCAGTTTCACCCGCGTATATCCCGGTCTCTTTATTTTCTCGGAATGGAAAGTATCGTATGGGTCATTCCAGACTATCTAAGTATCAAACACAGATTAAATACCCTCTTGATTGGCCATGAACCAAATCTGCTTAAATTCATAAGTCACCGACGAGGGCGCAGGACGTGGTAAAAAGCCGCGCTGTGATGCTTCGAATAACCGTGTCACGTGCACTACTTTCCACCAATGATCTTACAAAACGAGATAGAGTTATGCAAACTTCTAAGGACAGAAACAGGATGCAAAAAAAGGTTCCCATTTCGTTTTTTTTAATGTTCGTTTTAATTTTGTAGATTGATGATGATTGTTTTTTTTTATAACTATTGCATGAAATTACTTACTTGTGAAATGATATACCCTTTGTAAATCTGGATGTTCTGCTATTCTTTCCGCACCATTTCACTGAGCAGAAACCCATATTTTATATTTATACGGTTTTTTTGCCAGCACTCTTTCGGTCGAAATCAAAAGCCTGACTGACCGAACTGCACTAACTGAACGGTACATACCTGAGTATATTTTGCTTAGCGCATATGCGACACCCATCGGGTTGCAATGTGTGCAGAGCACTCCTGGCTGATCTTTGTTACCAGGTTCGGGCGGTGATACCTATTTCGAAGAGATTTTCCCTATCGATGTAAGGCAACTGATTGACGTCTCCGATGAGGACGATTTAGATTTTTTTTAAACTTCCAGAGTGGGGGGTTGTGACGTCACTATACGGTAAAAACCGTAATGTCGTAGCGTCATTCGAAAGTGTATTTTCGTCATTTTTTGTTTGTGAAACATATAAGAAGATATGCGTTGAAATTTTTCTTAATAATTGAGCTGACTGATTATTGGCGGATTATATGATTTTTGTTCGTCTGGCCTATTAGCAGGATTACTAAAACGCCTGAAATCTTACCTCGGAATAATTTCTTCAGTTTGTCATTTATTAGTTTGAAGCTATATTTAACGTGTAGAACCGTTACTATAATCTGCAAGTTTCGAAATTGTACAATGGAGTTGCTGAAAAAATAGAATGTGTGTGCGCACCGCTGAAACACACTGAAAAAATAATATTACTTATGTCTTACTTTACGTTTTTATTGTTTTTGAAAAAATGTATGAATTACACATTTTTTACAAAACATACTTAGTTTGTGAAATGTTTCTAAAATTAATTCTGGAAAACAACAAAATGATTACAACATTTTTTTTGTTTCCCCTATTTAGTTGACACTAGCAGTTCTTTTTTTTCAGAATAAAAAGTAGCTTTTGTGTTATTCTAAGGTGTCAGCTAACTCCATACAAAAAATTATTAAAATCGCTTCAGCCGTTTCGACGTGAGAAGTCACAAACATACAGACTCACAAACTGGATTAATAAAGCTGCCAATCTTAAACCATCGATTCAGTTTAAGGAATACTAACTTGTTACTGTCATATCCATATTCCAATAAGACAAAAACATCCAAGTAGTTTCTGATATACACAGAAACCCATGCCATATACCCTGAAATAAGACTAAAGCTGATATTTTCTTCCCCAAAGATGCACGCCAGTAGTTGATATTCAGTTCGGAGTTCAGCTGTAAAACAAGATACACTATTTGTAAAAGCTGTTTGAAGTCCCAATCATCGTGTTATTTAATTCTCAATTATTCAGTTATGTAAAAAAACATCTAGATCTTTACAACACATAGTACTTGCAAACTATTTTTGTGATTGAAACCGATTCTTGAACCGATTGAAACAGGAGAATTGAAGCTATTAAAAGTGACCAAATAATTAATAAAATTTATCCATAGAGATAATAGAAATGAGAGTACATGAAAGGTATAAAATCTGTCTGAAGTTTATGATTAACTAGCGGTCCCTCAGACACTCAGTGATCCTGTACATATCCAACGGTGAAAACATTTTTAAAATCGGTCCAGTAATTCCTTAGATTATCACGCACAAACAAAAAAACTTCTTCAGCTTTATAATATTAGTATAGATTTAAATTCATACCCTTTGCAAGCGATTCAACAGGTTTATCAATGACTTCATTTGCTTGGGTCCCATAAAGACGGATATTGCCGAAGTAAATATCATGATGCTTACTTGTAAGATCCACACAGAATACTTGACATAACCCCCCGCTTGTAAAGATTTTCGTTTATCTGCACGGAGTTCATTGATAAGTGATATAGCGGCAAAAATATCTGGAAGTAATTTCACCGCCCATCATAACTATTACGATTAACGGGCAAATACTATTTTTCATACTAATCAAGTGCGTATTTAATTGGGTAAACGGGTAACTCACGTGTGCCTAATATGGTCGGTCTATCCGACTCGAGTTTCATTTTCTCGATTTCTAAACGGGCACCCATGACGCACGTGATGGTCATCACTCTCCTTGAAAAAGGCCGCCGGACGCGGTCGAAACCCGTAACGAATTGACCAATCGTATTACACGTAAGATACCCGTTTACCCAATTAAGTATGTGTAACAAACAGGTTAATTTTAATATCTCTAGGGCGTATTTTTAAAGGCTGTGAAACACGTGTCATTTGCGACTTTCTATTTTTCAGATTCCCACAACGGTTACGGCTTACAATTTATCATTGCTTCTAGAGGTTTCTCTTATTTAAAAGTACCAAAATGCCAAAATCAACAGGGGGTTCAAAAGTTTAGTTTAGTTTCCTATTTCAGCTTACTTTCACTTGTTCAACGACCTTATATTTAAATTTCATCCGTCTGAAATTTGTGAAATTTTAAATTACATATATTATAGAAGTATAATGGTGACATTTTCATCTGAAGCAGAAGTTACTTACCTACTATACAAGCTGTAAATTTATGAACAATAGATTACAGTGAATACACTTACTTATTACAATGATCACAATGTAGCTATAAATTCTCCAACCCCATGACAAGCTTATGTACCAACCAGCGCCTTTCGTCTCGAAGTGAAGAGGAGCTGTTCCTCCTAATCTTGACACTCTCAAAACGGTGGCGAAACATCCAGACACGAAAGATTTGGAACGTGAGTCTTGCATTATTCACTCTAGAATTATTCGTTACTGAAATAAGTTTTTACACCTTATTAACTTTCATATTAGTACCAAACCTCTTACAATACATGCCCAACATACTGAAAAAAATATCAGAAGTTTTCGTTTCAGGCACGCACAAAAGGAACTACAGAGTTGTCACAAGAAATTATTTCCTATAAAAATATGCCACTTTGTAAACAGAACTACCAAAATATTTGTGTTATGGATGTCACAGAAAAAATACACACACAGGGGCACACTGATTGATAATCACAATGATAAAAATCGTTCCGCTACGTAATTTCTGGCCCATAACAAATTACTTTTTCTAATATTAATTAACGGGAGGAGCAAGTCATGTGCTTAATCGTAGGTAAGCCGGGCAGGAAGCTATATTTGAACATTAAGAGCCCAAATCAAGTAGGTAATTACATAAGATGAATACTGGCATAGACACAGCTTAAACCAATAAGACCACAATATCAGAAATCGTTATCGATTTGACCTAAACGCGTCCGTAGTGTCAAACTACAAAACGCACTTGTGCCAGTCTTCAAAAACTGTCATACCATTATCAACTCCGACCACTTTATCTTAAGCAAAAGTATTGAACAATTTTTATTAAATTAATGTTCAACTTGATTATCTACAGACTGTCATCAGTCTGTATATACCTAAGTAATCTATATGTACGTACTTGAGTATGTAGGTAGTTTTGTGTAGTTTTCATTCCGACTCACTTTGTTAAAAGCTCAGGTTAAAGCTCCATTTAAAAAATACAAAAGCGTTGTTAGATATTTGACAACTGATTTTTTTTCGATAAGTTTGATATCGTGCTGGTCGACCAGTCTTAACCTCAAACTGTGTTTGATAACTACTCCACAAGATAAGAATCTCACCAAGATTCAGAAAGACTAGGACGTAGGTACATAGATAGTACATACCCACCAACTAATCTGGAATTTTCAACCTCTTACGACCCGCACGCACCGCCCACGCTGTCTGCTCCTCACTCTCCTTCCCCTCTTATCTCCACTTACCAAGTTTATCCAAATACGGTCCACCCCGGCTTTGCCCGTAGTACATAAATAGCATATAGCACTCAAAAATTACGTACATATCATAATTTTTGACATCGGTTCATTAGTTCTTTAGAATATCACGTTTAAACAAATAAACTCTTCAGTTTTATAATATAGTATAGACATAAATTCTATATATCTAGTCATTTGTCATCCACCTACCCGCACAAGTGGGGTGCTTTTATTTATGAGCTATGCGAAGTCAATAAAAAAAGGTAGGTCAGTTAATAAAACATTACATCAATTACAACACAACAATTGTAATATCGATCAATATAAGCAAAACATACATTTGTTGATAAACTAAACCTATACGCATATTTGTTAGTTACACAAACACTAAAAAGTAGAATGACTAAAACGCTTTATTTCAGATATTTACTTAAAAAGGTGACCAATATTTTAAATATTGAAATTTATTTACAAATTTTCGATTATTCTTACGTGAAAGGAGCTTAAAAAGACATAATTGAGCTTATAAATTATTGTAATACAGCAATTAGTTTAAACACTCCATAAGAATAATAATGACTATATATATATACATGTAGGTAGTCGTTTTTAACACATATTCTCACAAAGTTAGATAAAACTATGTCAATCAAACAAAATTTTGGAACGAGATGGCGGAAATTGTAAGTTTAGTGCAGTGCAGAGAGTAGCAAATCTAGCAGTGTCATATTTCTAAAATATTCTATATATTTAAAATAATGACGACGTATGTAGTAATGCTTCCGAGTATCTGAAAAAAAAAAATTAAGTATAGAAAAAACTTTAGATAGAGAATATGTAAACAGATCAGGTTTTTCCGCACGGTTCCTTTGTACTAACCGTAAGCAGATGACGTGAAAACATTCTATTACTTATATCCTGAAATATTTTTCATTTTCAAAAGCCTTTCCGAGCTTTTAGTCGGTGTTTGCCAGCATTTATTACCCAAAGTATTAGTATTGCCATTAAGCGTGATAATGCCGCCAGAATGCTGGGCACGCATCCGACTGATAGTGTGCTTGAACATCTAGATTATCTGTAGACATTCATTGGTCTATGAATAATTCAGATATGCTTAGTGTAAGAAGTTAGTTAGGTATGTAACATAGTGTAAGTAGTTTTGATGCATCACCGAAGACCATCCGAGATTTCAACCTACAGATGGCCATCAGGGACAGAAATGCGGCCGTTGTGGAGGCTTTGGGCCGGGCGAAGACAGCTTAGGCAAAAAGTAGGTAACTAGGCAAACACTCGGTGTCGAGTCGATTACTAACGGAATCCCAACCGGTAGTGATCGGCTCTACAGACGAGCACTAGATATAGATTTTAAATGTACCCTACACCCTCCTATTTTCCTCTTCTTCTCCTTATCCAAGAAATGTGTAATAAAAAAGATAATTGTAATAACAAAAATCACGGACCCAGGAGTCTGTGGAGTGGCTAATTTAAATAAATAAATTAAACAAAAGAAGTTTTCATTGTGTTTTAGTTTTTTTAATAAAGGCTCTACCCGTTTAAAAAAACTTACGCTTCTATTGCATATGGATAGATAGAAAACTTTAAAATCTGACTGTAAGAAACAGATACTTAACAATTTAATAATCACTAGCTTTTACCCGTCACTGCGTCCATTCGTCCAAGCAGTATTTTTTAATTATTCTACAAAAAAATCTCCATTCAAATATTGATATTTACCAAAAACAGCTTATATTATAATATTTTTATGCAATTTCATCAATATTCTTTCAGTTATTCAGGTGCAAAAGAGTAACAGACAGACAGAGTTACTTTAATATTTGAATGGATTTCTTCATGTCAAGTCTATATACAAAGTTTCTTGGTTTCATCTTCGACAATGATGACCTTTCATATTTTCATATCATCTCCCATTTCAAACCCTATTTCATCCACGTACAGTTTGAAATTACAAAATTGCTAGAACTAACATTTATTGGGTTCGTGTCAAAAGTCTACATATAAAGTTTCGTAGTGCTATCTTCAACAATGACGAATTCCCATATAAACTTTCGTCCCCCGTTTCCCCTTTCCCTCCTTCAGCCTTTTTTAGGCAATAAAAAGAAGCCATGTCTTTTCTCGGGATCTATTTTGTAGCTACATATATTATGTACCAAATTTCATCAAAATCAGTTTAGTGGCTTAGGCGGTAAAGACAGACAGGCAGACAGACAGAGTTACTTTTCGCATTTATAATATTAAATAGTACTATAACAAGGGGTTACAATCGGATTACAACATGGTAGTTCTTTTCACTATCACTACATACTCGTAGTGTAAAACAAAGTCGCTATATCCCTATGTATGCATAGATATTTAAAACTAACAAACTGATTTTGATGCGGATTTTTAAATAGATAGGGTTATTCAATGAATGAGGAAGGTTTATATGCATAATATGTGCATACAATAATTTTAAATTATAATGTGATGTCATAAATAAACACATTTTTTGCGCTTACTTTGCTCTGGTTGGATTCTACGAGATGGATCAAAATAATGTAATGCAGTATTGTATTGTAAAGGGTCAACAAAAAAGTCAATAATGGTATATGTCTATCTCTTAGGGATAACCTAAAATAACCACTTTTATATATATTTTAGTATCAGCATTACACCCGTGCGAAGCCGGGGCGGGTCGCTAGTACTTAATATTTTATAGGTGCAAAAACTTACTGTTAAAGTCAAAGTCCTAGACATCGTGATAACCTTTAAAGGGCTGTAGTAGACTTCGTTCAGGACCAAGTGTTCTCAAGAGTGAACATCTCTAGCTCCATGCTCAGAGGGTCGTAGAGAGTAGTGCGAGTGCAGCCAGTCAAGCGACCCACCAGCTCACGGGTCTGTGCCATCTGTTTGAGAGACGACAATTACAAAATAAATTAATGCATTTCTTGGCATGTGGCATGGCCGCATGACCCCTGATCTACAAGCTAAGTACTAGAAAACACACTATTTACTGAAGTCCACTCGGGCTGGGCGAAGCAGGAAGTGGTGTTCCAAGAATACTTCCTCAAAGCACAGGTAGCAATGTTAATGAATTTCCTTTTAATTAATTTGATTTCTAAATTAAAATATTGACACATTTTTAAATAAAGATATCACGGCAACAAACTTTTTTTGTGTGGGGAAAATGCATTTAAACATCGGCCACCATCAGTCAGGTACACGGCAGGGTACCTCTCGACGCCACTACAGGTTGGTATCTGATGTGGGGTGCGTGGCTCGGGAACCTCCACGAGGTGCACCCTGGGCATAACACAACAACTTGCCTCGGTGGCATCTTGTTGTGTGATGGCGAATCCCGGCCGGCGCTGGGGACTTCTACACACGCTCCTCACCCCCTTGAGCAGTGCGTGTAGAGGTTGTGGAGGGGGGCTGGAAGACTTGGGAAGGTTACTCGGCTGATACATCGACCAAGTAAAATTCCAAAGTCTTCCAGATGAGGGTCCTCCACGATCATTCTGATTAGCAGAGTGCTCAGTGGAAGGACAAGGGCCGCGACGCGGCCATAGAGGCGGAACCGCGGCTATCCATAGCGGTGGTGGTGAGGGCGGACCTCTCGCTGCCTACCATCTTCGCCGTGATGCTTTACAATGAGAGGTCGTGCGAGTTGGAGGAGCGCGACCTGAAAACCTCTCGCTCCTTCACTGAGGCGGAAGCGGATACGGGGCGAGCCTGAAGGCCTGGGGCGTCGGACACCCTACCTAGGGATAGGCTTTCCCGAGGAGGTGACGCGCTGGTGGTTTCCAGCGCGTTGCTGGATTTAAATACGGGGGTGTGGATGCCGAAACCCCGCGAGGTGGGCCCGCAAGGGCGGTGGCAGGTGGATCAGGGTTGTTGATGGGAGTGCGAAAAGTGACCCCGCCACCCTGACCCTGGCCATGCCGGAGAAACCCTTTGGGGGTTTTAGTCGGTAGGGGCACAGTGTTGACTCCCATGGTATCGAGCCCGACATACCCACCATGTCCCTGCATGGTGGGCATACCAAAATGTATTTCCCCCACATAAAAAAGGTTAGTATCTAATGTGTCAGGGTGCACCGCGTGGAGGTTCATAAGCCTTGTACCCCATCAAGTTATAATGAAACACTACATAAAAAATTAAGCGTGTAGTATTATTAACGTAAACTTTCTAACTATATCCTAGGCTCACACACAGCTGGAGCATAAACTCATTTTCAAGTGTAAGACTTTTTTTTTTAATCTGAGTTTTAAAACCGGTTTAAACCTGTTACTAAAACAATAACGAGTAAGAGGTGAAGAAAAGATATTTACCTCCGAATGAGTCGAGTTACAAGGTTCAATGGTCATTATCAAGGAGTATGCGTGGAGACAAAGCCACAAAAACATTACGAAAGCCAATACCACATTTTGATACATTCTAGTTTCTGTATCTATAAAGAAAAACAAAATAGGTGTTGTTAGCAAACAAATAAGAAGTTTTTTTTTTAGTGTTAGTTTTTGAAAATGCCGTTTTAGATTTCTAATTAATATTGTTTTTACAATTGTCTGTACGCTGAATAGAATACGTTGTGAGAGAATAAAATCGTGTGTACACCAATTTTGTTCAGCGCACTAATTATACTAAGCTGAAGATGTGGCGTTCCACTCAGCATTACGAACAATTTAAAATCATTTCAAAATCAAATTCGGCATGTAAAGATACATCTTTCCAGGAAAAAGGTAACAGAAACTACCTAGTGGAACTTATTTATCCATTTTTAATATAGATTTCAAAGATTTGTAAATATGACGTGCAACTTCTGCTTGGTATTTTGAGTTATCTTTAAAGACGGAATTTCATGCTTTTTCTGCCTCCCACTCATACCTACATAAAATGTGAATGTTTGATTGTTTGGATAATTGTTGTTGAATCAAGTTCGTATAGCTAAATGAAGGTGGCTTAAAGTTTAATACCAAAAACAATATTTTGGCATAACCAATAAACAAAATCTTTTGTAAACATTACTTTTTTCTTTCATTTGGAGATTATTTTAAATTTACTCCCTAATTCCTATCCCTTTACTAGATTTATTTATTTATATGCAGAGAAAATTGTACCCCATAGGAATAGTATGATGTAGTAGGGCGTGATGATGAGTTGCAGCTTGTGGGTAGCCAACAGAAGTAGCACTATAGATCCATGGCTGCTATCCACGTCTCTCACCACGTCGCATAGGGCAATGTATGCTGTCATCAAACGGCGGATAGTTACGCTGTGTTCCCTCGACTTGAAAGCAAATCCACCTGCTATGAAAACCATTACTTTACTTCAAAATCATTTTACCTATTAATGTATAGTAGGACTCTTGGCAGATTCCGCCTGCGGAAGTACCACACCTTTGTTAGTTATTCTACCGCCAAGCATCAATGTGCAAACATTACTGTGTTTCGGTTTGAAGGGCAATGTTTCCAGAGAAATTACAGGGTTTAGAGATATAACATCTTAGATCTCTGGGTGACGAGCGCAGTGCAGTGCTAGGTAATGATTTGGACTCTTCTTGTTCCAATAGCTGCGTGTCACTGTGCTGTTATATGGCAGGCATGTTGCTTACAATCAGACACATGTCCTGCTCGTCTCGTCACTTTTTATTAAAAAAAAAGTTAATCATGATTATTTCAAACGATTAGTATTCAGCTTATGTCCCTACTGCACTTTATGTCTCCTTTCAAAGCCATAATCCAAAATGCTAGCTAGCTATATGGCACGTGTAATCGAAAAATTTTCTTTTTTTGGAACGTGCCTGTTTTCTTCTCCATTAAAACCAGTGATAATGGAATGTAAAAAATTGAAACATGTGCATTTTGAGTGTATTAGTTTAGTGTACGTATTCGGCACGAGTACCTACCTACAAAAAACGGACGCGGCTCTCAATTTATGATCACAATTTATTTTTATATATTATACTATCACTACTCTTCTCAAGCAAACTCATGGATATGTGCATTTCTCCTATCCTCACGTATAGAACACAGACTTTAACTTTGTCAACAAAATCCAATACCGATTTCATGGTTTGCCAACAAGGTGTGAAACGCAGCATCTTGAGCAATGTAACCAATCGCTTTTATAGAACAACATACTATGTTCAACAACACAAATGAGTGACATGACACAAAGTGAAAGTGAATCTGGGCTGGACTAGCCTTCCACCGACAAAAACCTAATTTATACATTTACCTGAATCCGTTTTATCCTTTTTGTTGAGTGGATTGATACGATTTTCCAATACCATTACTTTCTGGATCTCGTTAATGTTCGATTTTTTGAAACCTGTAATATCTAAACAATGTGTTTTGTAATACATGTCAGTTTTTTTGCTTTGGCATCGATCAGAAAACTGCATACTTAGAACTGGGTATTAACGGTTAGTAACGTGAAATGGGTAGAATCGGTGAATAATGACGATGCGATGGGAGAAAAATTGAATTATTTTAATTTTTTTGTGTTCTATTCAAGATTACGTAACGACATCCACGGTTCAACCTTAGAAACTTTACCTTCCAGTAATGCCGTCAACTGAATATTCACAATCTTGAAGCTGAACTCAACGTGCAAGATAGTTATAATAAACTGCAAAATGCGCAGTTGTAAGATCCAGTAACTAAGGAAGTAGAATAATGAATAAATACTTATGTGATCTGAAAAAAAAATGGATGAACGTAAAGTAGGTAATTTGTTTTTGCTGCATTTTAATCGAATGAATGTTTCTGGGATACCACAATCCCGAAATTATTTCGGTAGTCAATCTTATAACATTGACTATCGAAATAAAGGTCATTTTTGAATAGTAGTTAATAATGGCTACATTTCGTCGTAACTTAATTCTTCACATCTAAGAAAGTCTCTCTAAGCAAATATGTATTTTTTCTCGTTACTGCTTAATATATTAATTACTAAACCGTGTTAGTCAATAATTCTAATCATTTGATACATTTCCCCTTTGTGGTATCCACTACAAGAGAGGGTTTGTACTTACCATCTAAGTTTAATTTGATACTTCCATAGTACAATAAGATAACCTCAAGTGTAGAGATAACGGGGCATGCCACTCCCTGTACTGTGGTCAAAACTGACATCATGCGCCCCAGCGACTTCGGCCAGGTATTACTATTCAATTGGGTGTTAATCTATAAAGAGTTATCAAATTATTAACTGTTATTTACCACTACTACTCGTTTGCATACGTCAATTTCGAAATGGTTTCAAAGTATGACCGTCGTATTTCAAATATTGACTCAATGCTTACGAAACTAAACACCTTCAAAATCAAAAAAATGTTTATAACGTTTGTCGAACGACAAGTTCGTTTGACATGAGTAAATGTTGTAATACGATGGTTAATTTAATAAAATAAATTATTTATTATTTCAATAAACATTTACTCTTGATACCTATACCTTTTGAATTCGGTTTAAAACCCATATTAACGCCTGCATTTGCTTAGGAGCCAGACAAACTGCCATCGTAACTGTTGTCATCATGAGAGCAACCTGTACGACCCACACAGCATATTTCACACGAAGTTGTATCTTTATATCCTCAAAAAAAAGCGTGTCTTCCATTTTGATCATTGACATGATGGTAAATATATCTGAAGGAATGTAATCTTTAGTTAACATTTCCGATATTTCTTTTATATTAATGAGCTATTTTGTACATTAGTTCACACTCATTTACATTCTCTAGTGCACCACATTTTTTTTCCGACCACGCGATTATGAACATCCGTATATTTTGTTTTAAAAACCAACGAATCGTCAATAACTACGTAGACAAGAACAAAATTACAATTTTGATCTTGGATTAGATTTTTTTATAGTGTATAGTATTTTACTAGTCAAGCCCTTTCATTTGATACCCATATTGAGGTAGGTTGTGAAGAAATATTTTGTCCGCCATTTTGTGGCGGCGGCCATCTTGAATCTATATTAACCAAACATAGCTAAGAACATCCGCACGGATATTAACTTTTAAATAAAAAAAAACGCATCGAAATCGGCCCATCCGTTTGAGCTCTACGGTGCCACAGACAGACAGACAGACAGACATCGACGTCAAACTTATAACACCCCTTTTTTTGGTCGGGGGTTAAAAAGAGATTTGCTGTTGACATCTTATTTGTAAGCATTTATTTTTAATGAACTACATAAAACATTTTTTATGTAGTTCTATTAGTGGTGTTCTATTGAACGCCACTTATTCTCACAATAATGATATTTTAAAAGGGACAGGGCAGTTGGTTTCAGATGGCCTATACTGTCTACAGGATTGCAATGGTGTTGGTATGTTATGCATACTGTCATGATCCAAGCGAGTAACTTTATGTTTTATATTACAAACTACTGGCTCCTGATTTAATTAGGTAATTCCTTTAGTTATTCAATAATTTTCTTAAAAAAGATTATTTTTAACCGACTTCCAAAAAGGAGGAGGTTATCATGTATGTAACAATATGGTGGTAAGTTACATTCGCAGTCATTATCACATACAGTTGACTTTACCTGAAACTAGGTAATATACTCGTTGAGCTTGGGTTTGTTTTACTTATTGATAATAAGATAATAAGTAATACATTACAAGATATTAAATTCTATAGAGCCGGAAACTGTATAATAATCGCACTAATAGGCATAAATATGAACAACCCACTTTATGTTGTTCTATGTTGGGAGTCTTCTTTCACAAAGAGATCATTACGCTGTAATTGCCAGAAAACACATGTCCTCAAAATTTTATATTTTTGGAACATATCGGTTTCTTTATTGAAGCTACAGATAAATCAAATTTGTTATTCGGCACTTGAAATAATACCCATAAACAGTCGTAATTACAACTTCACAGTTGTGTAATCGGACGTTTTTGTGTCATTAGCACCACGGCCAGATTATTTCTGATAATCCTGAATAAAACATCAGATGTGTACCTATTTGCACTTATATTTTCACTCCGAGAACAGGTAAAAGGAACAATTATAAAGTACACACAAAATACTTACTCATAATGGTGATCAAAAGGTACCCATAAACTCTCCAAGCCCGACTGGAACTGATACACCAACCATCTTTGATCTTCACAAAACAAAGCGGAGATATGCCTATTAACCTAGTCACGCGCAACAGAGCAGCAAAATGACCTGATACAAATCCGTTTGAGTTGAATTCTTTGACCTTTGTTTTCATTTTAACTTTAAATATTAAATTTGTTAGGCTATGGCTTAACTCTCTATATCAGGAGTAACAAACTAAAAGTCGCGTTTGCTCCATATATACAGTACTTTATTGGTACAGTACTGTGAACATTGAGATTTTATCATTCCTTGACTGATCTAAATTGCTGTTAAGTAAAGACAGATTTATTTTGGTTTATTACAGTACGTTTGTCACTTGAACTAAAATAAATAGATGGCCTTTAATCTGAGAAACTCACACACTCAATCTGGGATCAGATTTAAACATAACCACACCCCGGACACTCCACTAAAACTCCATACAACCGCCGCTGTGGAGATGCCTACTCTTCACACAACTACGCAGATGTCGTTCGTACACACGCGTGAATGTGTGCGTTAGAGCTAGGGCTACTGAATTGTTTTATTGAATAGTTGTGCCCCTTGAGTTCACCTGGTGACGTAGTCTATAAACTTGCTATAATGTTGACTTACATAAATAGAACGGAGCCAAATTTTACTATTCTAATTAAAAGGGTGTTTGCACAGATTTCTAAATTGTTTCAGAAATCTGTGGGTGTTTGTATTGCCGCGTAAAATGAAACGAAACCGATGATAGATTAGATCAGGTACCTAGATATCTATTTCTGTTAGTAGGTACACATTCGCATTTTATTTTACATTTACCCAAGACGGAAACTTTATTCTGTCACTACAATTATTCCTTCAGGCATTATCAATCCGTGCTTGGGCACATAAGTTACTGGCTGTGTGAGTTACGAACTTTGAGTTAAAAACGACTTTGTTATTATAAATAAATAAATATTGGTAGACAATTCACACACAATACCATCTGACCCCAAACTAAGCAAAGCTTGTAATATTATAAAGCAACGTTATTGAAAAATTTCTAATCTTACGTTATTTTATCATAAGAAAATAAATAAACCTTTTAATCTTGTCCCGTTTAGTTGACAGACAGCCGTAAACAGTACAGCAACCCACCATGATGATATTTCGTTAGGAATTAGATGTTCGATACCAGCCCTTCGTTGAGTGCTCCTAGCGTATCCGAAACGGCCTGAGGGGTGAGGAAGCTTGAAATTGGCGGGGGGTTGGGAGTGTCCGTTCTATCTATATTATCTATTCTATGACATAACGTCAAAGACGCTACGATCTGATGCTATAATGTTATACATACATTTGTTTTATATTCACAAATGTATAATGTATGTAAGATAAAATCGGTAGAATAGTTAGTATTGGAGTTTTGAAAATCGCCCGTAGTAATTTTCGAGCTGATTATACCACGGATTGCTCTCTTTAGTAATATGAAAATAGAATTTCTGTCCACAACCAAATCCCACAAGATCCCGTACCCATTTTTTTTTAAATAAAGAGTGACGAGACGATCAGGACATGTGCCTAATGGTAAGAAACATGCCTGACACATAACAGCACAGTGACACGCAGCTATTGGAACAAGAAGAGTCCAAATCATTACCTAGCACTGCACTGCGCTCGTCACCCAGAGATCTAAGATCTTATATCTCTAAGCCCTGTAATTTCTCTGGAAACATTGCCCTTCAAACCGGAACACAGTAATGTTTGCACATTACTGCTTGGCGGTAGAATAACTGGCAAAGGTGTGGTACTTCCCCAGGCGGACTCTGCCAAGAGTCCTACCACTACAAACTACTATGAAACACACAATACTATGAAAGTAGCCAAAAACAGGCATTGTGTACAGCAATTCTTCATTCATTCATTAAATCATTTGAGGTCAGGAAATAAATTAAATAAATCAAATGACGAAATATCAAGATCTGAGCTGACATCCTGTGATATTTCTGTAGTAAAACGTTGGGAAATGTTATAATCCAAGATCCCAGACCCCAGATCCCGCCAGACATCACGTATTTTCTGATGGATGAAATGTGGACGATTGAGTAAAGTTAGTACGTACCTACTATTTTTTTGCCTATAACATACGTGAAAATCAGTTATCAGAAAATACGTGAAGTAATATACCTTCTGGACCCCATATCTCAAAAGTAAGCAGGTAAGCATGTGTTCTTAGTAGGTACGTACTACTAGCTCTACTCGATCGTCCACATTTCATCCATCAGGAAATACGTGAGGTCTGGCGGCCCTGTAATCTTACTCTATTAA
Organism: Ectropis grisescens; assembly: GCA_017562165.1. Classification (NCBI taxonomy): domain Eukaryota; kingdom Metazoa; phylum Arthropoda; class Insecta; order Lepidoptera; family Geometridae; genus Ectropis; species Ectropis grisescens. The sequence goes on along the minus strand of CM029775.1, from coordinate 16,232,678 downwards.
CCATGGAACCTAAACTCTTATACAAAGAATTTTATTTGCGAGAATATACTATCAAAATGGTGAAAATTTCACAGTATCACTTCGTAAAATTCGAGCAACTTTTCCTCGTAATCATCTTTAGTGATGAGGCCCATTCTCAATTAGGCGGTTATGTCAACATACAAAGTTTTCCCATATGGGGCTCACAAAATCCACAAACAGTCCTCGAAAAATCGTCAATGTTCAGTACGATCGTAGACACCAAATAGTGCGCACGCGTTTAAACAACTTGCATCTGCTTCTATTGTATACGACTATACGTTCTCGCCGCGCTATCGCCACTGAGTGCTGGTTGTGTTTCTCAAACTTTCTCGGTACCACCTAAGAACCTCGGAATGGAATCGTTTAAGTGCAAACTTTGTGATGCCGAATTCAGAGATGGCGCTTTGTGCTCCATCTGCCGGGGGCGGTTTGACTTCCCTTGTGCTGGAATAACCGAGAATGGTTATCGTAAACTGGGTGACAGAAAATCAAACTGGAAATGCCCGTCTTGTAAGAGTGCTACCACGAGTCCACTTCTTTCTGTATCTGGTAAGAATTCGGCAGGATCACCAGTACCTGCAGATCTAGAGAGCATATCACTGGATATAAAGCGGCTCAGTGCTCAGATAGCGTCATTGCCAACCTTGATAGCTTCGGTCAAGGCAATCCAAGCTGACATTACAGATCTCAGAACTCTGAAGTCCGACATAGCGGACCTTAAACTTATGAAGCCTGATGTTGCAGACATGAAGACTTCTGTTGGATTTATGCACAATGCCGTGGAGTCTCTGACTGGGAGGATCTCGGAAATCAGTCAGGAGGTCCAGGGTCTTCTCAAAACCAAAGATGATGTCCGTCTCCTGCAGCAGCGGTTTGATCAGCTAGAATATAATTTTAGAGAGTTTGAACAGCGATCTCGAATGAATAATATTGAGATAAAAGGAGTCCCAATTTCTCAGTCGGAGAACCTATTTGAGATCATAACGAAAATTGGTAACCAAACGGGTTGTGTTATCGCGAAAGAACAAATCAATTATGTTGCAAGGATCCCTATGAGAAATGATAAAATCAACAAAACGATCCTGGTCTCCGTCCACAATAGGTACACCAAAGAGGACTTCGTAGCCGCAGCAAAAAAGTGTACCGTTGTTCCAGCGGACTTGGGGTTGCGCGGAGACAAAAGAATTTTTGTCAACGACCATCTCACCCTGGACAACAAAATGTTGCTAAACAAGGCAAAGAATTTGGCCAAGGAAAGAGGATTTGCATACATATGGGTCAAGGGGTGCAAGATTTTTGCGCGAAAAACTCCTACATCCAACGTCATAGCCATAAAAACCGAGTCAGATTTAAAAAAGATTTCTTAAAACGGAAAGTAACATTTGTAATTTATTTTTCATTATTATGTCATAATATATCTCAAGACCACTCTAAAAGTTTGAGAAACTTAGGCTCGCTCCCACTCCCGTATGCATTTTGCTTTGGTGCGCGCGCGCATGCCTCGCACTTCTTACTTAATATATCGCTCCATCTCGCTTCCACTAAGCTGTCAATTTTCTATTGTGTCGTTATCTCGGTTAGCCTTTCTTTATGTTACGCCATTCACAATACATTTAAATGTCTTTATGTCTCATTGTTAATTTATGAGCATATTTGTGCTTTTTTCTTAATTGAACTAACTTTTACTCAAGTGTTTTTATTCTATTTTAATAATGTATAACATTTATTACCAAAACGTTCGTGGTTTACGAACTAAAACATCTGATTTTTACAGGAACGTTTCTCTAAACAGTTATGACATTATATGTTTGACGGAGACTTGGTTATTAGACAGCATACGTAATAGTGAGTTGTTCGACGGCCGTTATATAGTATTCAGGCGGGATAGGGACTATCTTAGAACAGGCGAGACAAGAGGGGGTGGTGTGTTGTTGGCGATTCGGCGGGAAATTATAGCAGAGGAACGTAGTGAATGGTGTTCGAATGCAGAAGATTTGTGGGTAACGTTAACACTGCACTGCCAGAGACCGAGGGTAATTTACAAGCTGCATCTGTGTGTTGTCTATATTTGTGAAGAAAATGCAGGTAACTCGATGGCGCAACAGCTGGAAATTTTTTCTGACAATATGACAGATATTATATTAAAAAACCCTTGCGATAAAATTCTCATTATGGGAGACTTTAACATGGCTAACTTATCTTGGAAATTGTCCGATGAGAGCTCAGCGTACATCGCTGACAATATTGTAGGACCTATACAACAAAATTTATTCGATGATTTTAATCTATGCAATTTATCACAATATAATAATATCTTAAATACTAACAATAGAATACTTGATTTAATACTTTCAAATAATGAGGTAGGAGTCTCTCTCTGTCAGAACCCACTGTCCAAACTCGACACAGCTCACCACCCCGCTCTTTGTATTTCTGCTGACTTCGTCCAATACCACAAACTTAAACCTCGTCCTTACGTTAAGTATTTTTATTATAGTGGAGATTATGACGTCATAACCTCCAAGCTAGACGACATTAGTTGGGAACAGGAACTATATGGCAAATCACTGGAAGATGCTGTTTCATTTTTTTATAACATATTAGATGATCTTAGGAAAAATCATATACCTTCTAAAACAGTTACGCCTTCACAGAAATACCCTCCCTGGTTTAAAAAAACACTCATCAAAGTTTTGAAAAGAAATACAAATATCATCGCAAGTTTAAAAATTACGGTAATAGTTCTGACCAACAATCATTCTCGATTTTAAGGGATCGCGCAAAATTATTAGAAAAACAGATGTTTGATGAGTACATTCTGAACATTGAATTAAATATATCTAAAAACCCTAAAGCCTTCTGGTCGTATGTTAAATTTAAAAAAACAAAACAACTCTTATCCCGCGGTATTAAGTTTAGGTCAGCGCTCGTCAGACTCCGGGGAAGACATTTGTAATATGTTTAGTGATTACTTTCACTCCACATTTTTGGATGGTACCTGTACTGATTACTCGTTCGACGTCTCCGATAGCGATATGTCGGTTTCGGACATAGCAAATATTGAGTTTGAGCGTTTAGAAGTTTGTAAGCTCTTGAAGTGCCTAGACCTTAGTAAATCTGCCGGTCCTGATAATATTCCGGCAATATTTATTGTGAAGTGTGCTGAAAGTATTTCCACTCCACTTACTATACTTTTTAGGCGATCAGTATCTGAGGGAGTCATGCCTATGATATGGAAATCTGCGTATATTACACCTATACATAAGAAGGGACCTAGAAATCGGGTTGAGAACTATAGGCCCATCTCCAAGCTATGTCTGTTTGCTAAAGTGCTAGAAAAATAGTATACAGGCAGCTTTATGCGTCGTTAAAGCACACACTTAGCTCACTTCAACACGGTTTTTTAAGAGGCAGGTCTACCACATCAAATTTGATTATCTGCAGTGACTTCTTATCTGAGCATATGTCCAAACCATCACAAGTAGATGTTGTATATACCGATTATTCTAAATGTTTCGATAGAATAGATCATATAGTACTTTTACGGAAGCTCAAAGCAGTGGGTATCCGAGGTAATTTGTATAGGTGGTTTACGTCCTACGTACAAAATAGATGTCAGACAGTAGTACTGAACGGCTATACGTCATCACCTATGCGAGTCCCATCAGGTGTTCCACAAGGATCATTGTTGGGTCCATTGCTATTTACTCTCGTTGTTAACGATATATCTTCATGCTTTAAACACTCTAAAGTATTATTATACGCAGATGATATGAAGATATTATGTCCAATTGCTTCGCACAAATGTTCACAGCTGCTGCAGGAAGATCTCAATCGGTTTGATGAATTTTGTCTCTTGAACAAATTGGACCTCAACGTATCCAAATGTTACTATTGTGCGTTTACTCGTAAGCCACAACCCTAAATTATAATTATAAACTCAAAATTCAAATCTCACAAAAGTTAGTTCGATTCGTGATTTGGGCATTATTTTTGACAGTAAGTTACTTTTTGATGAGCACATTAATACTATTGTCAATAAGGCATCACGGGCATTAGGTTTCATTTTGCGTTTGTCAACTGAATTTAAGTCAATTAAAACCATAAAAATCCTTTATTGTTCGTATGTACGTAGTCACTTAGAATATGCTTCGCAAGTATGGAACCCGAGATATGATGTCTATCGATCGCGCATTGAGCGTATTCAGAAGCGGTTTTTACGACATCTGCAATTTAAAATCAAAGATTATTTGCCAGACTATAGAAACCGTTGTCGTAAATTCCACATTCTTCCTTTGTATATAAGACGTGACATAGCAGATGTGGGCTACTTGCTGAAGATAGCTAATGGCGCAGTGGACTGCCCTGAGCTGCTGGAGCGAGTAGGTCTCAGAGTGACAGCCGATCCTAGGAGGAGGCCGTGCTCACTTTTTATACCCTTAGCTAACACTAACTACAGGCAAAATAGTTACCTGCTGAGAGCGAGCCGGAGTTTCAACAGTCTGCTTACAAAACATGATCTTGACGTATTTAATACTTCTGTTAAACAATGCAAGAGACTTCTAACACAGGAGTACTTTGTTTAGATACAATGTGTTATGTGGTATTGTTTAAACCTTTTTTTTTTTGCTATTTTTTATGTTTGTTTTTATGTTAAAAGTCTACTAGATTTATTTAATCTTTACTTTTATTTACAAGTGGAATTTTATAATTGGCCTTTTGGACCTATTATGCTATAATTTTTTGTACCTAGCTGTAAGATTCCCTAACTTAGTAAAATAAAATAAAATAAAAATAAAATAAAACCATTACTTACATTGAAAGAAAGAGACCGTATTTTCGTGGTCAGGCGGCATCATCGACCCGTATTTTTTTAAAAATGAGCTAGGAAATGCCGTCACCGTGAATTTTCTGCGCTACCAAAGCATGATAACCGATTTTTTGGCCACAATTGGCTAATGTTGACATCAGTTACTATTGGTTTCGGCAAAACGGCGCCACAAGGCACACAACCAAACAGTTCAGTTTTTGCATGTGCTATTTCCGTGCAATGTGAAACTTAGGTTGTGTAATTTCTCGAATGAGCGATGTCAATTGGCTGCATTGTTGTTATGATTTCACGCTTCTGAATTATTTTCTCTGAACCAATTTGAAAAACCAGGTTTACGTGAAAAAAAAACTACAAACAATCCAACAACAAACAACAGACGCACTTCAGTGCGTCTGTTGTTTGTCTGTTTGTGTGTGACTCACTGAAGTTTCACATACATAAGTTTTAATGCCTACCTTCACCATATTTGTCTAAATTTTAGTTATTTGACGGCATGATTATTACGAGAGTTATGTCGAGAACTACAACTTCATCTCATGTTATGTGATGAAAATACTTTCAGTAGCCATTTACGTGAACATTATTATAATGAACTAGCTGCATCCAGCGGTTCTACCGGTGCACTTCCCGTTTCTGTTATTTTCCTATAGTAGTATGCCTGTGTGTTATTCCTGACTATAATCTAAGGGTGTTCCAAATTTTAACCCGTTCCGTTCAAACGTTCTAACGTGATTGAACAACAAACATTGCAGCTTTTGTATGTATCATATTAGTAGGGCAAAAAAACATGTTCTCGCATATATGGCATTACGAGCCAGCCTTATGATAAAGCCATTTTTTTACGTGGAGGAAATGCATTTACGCATACCCTTTCACCTGAGTGAGATGGTTGGGTTATTTCAGACTCGACCCCATGCGAACATGGTGCCCTTTCCGACTAAAACCTTCACGGGGTTCCAACCCAGTCGCTGACGGCGGGACACGGGCCCGCTCTCGCATCATCCGCAAACCCGCCGCAGTTTGCCCGTCATTCTCTGAGACATGCTCCCGTCACGGACGTACCTGAACCCAGGATACACCGTGACTACCTTGGGGAACAACCAGTAAGTAGGTGCCAGGCGCCCTCGCGTCCGGACACCCCTGGTCCTCCGCGATGGGTCAGGCCCATGGACCCGCCGCCTACCACTATTCGGCTGCAGAAGATAGGGAGAACAATGCACCTTAATACCGGAACTCCTCTTCCCCTGCAGCCCACCCGCACTCGCTATTTAACGGTGGCGACCTCGTCAAGACCATGACGGGGAGAAAGAGCAGTGCATAGTAATACTGCATCGTTGTCAACTTGGAGGCAAAGCCTAGACGAGCGGACCTACCTCGGGCTTTCTCTTCGCTTTACCGTAGGTGACCAAGCCACGGCTACTGGTACCCCACTTCGTCACGTTAATGCGGGAACTCTTCGACAGGGATGATAATGTCGCTATCTGGAGCCTTATTAACCTATATCTAGGGGCATCATAGCTTCTGGATGAACTCTTATCTTAAGTTATCTTGATCTTTCCTTTTTTATTATTTTTATATCTAAGCTTCAGAAAATATATCATTTTGCAATAGTTTTATATTGCTGTAAGTAGTTTAGTACAGTAAAACAATTTAGTTTTATTGTGATTTTAATATTCAATTCAATTCAATTCAATTCATTTATTCGAACCATTATTTCAAAAGAACACTTGGTAACGTCACTTACAATAAAATTATACATAAGTAAATAATCTGTGTATGTAATAAAATAATACTAAAGAATAATGTCAAATAAAATAAAAAATAATCAGCTGTAAAGGGGCCTTGTCATTTAGGTGCAGCTGTAAAAAGGCTTTGTCATGGTGAAAAAAACAAATTATCCAAACAATGAATACATACAGTAGGTACTTAAACAAATTTACATTAATGTTTAGTATTATTCCACTTTACTCGAAAGTTCTGATTTTGACATATTCCTTTTCCAAATATTGCTGTCCTTTACAAAATCATCTACAGTGTAATATGCTTTGCTCATTAGGTAGTTTTTTTATTTCGGTTTTAAACCTAGTTTCATTGAGACCTTCATACCTAGACCTAGTTTTATTGATCAATAATTTTAAATATGCAAAATAAAGACAAAATTTACCTAGTTAACTTTCGGGAGCGCGTTGAAATGTTTTTAAAAACTAATTTAAATAAAACTAACTACGTCTAGATGAGCCGAAGAGTATATTGAGACTGCCTTTGCTTATTACAATTAGCCTAAAAGAAAACTTATAATCTAACCCAGACGCAACTATGCATTTCTGGGTGGCATGGCGTGATGTCGCCTGATCCTGCGTAGGCGCAAACGCTAGGTCAGCAACTTATGCAGGTTCTCGGGAACATAACGCCTTCCCCCTCAGACCCGAAGTTATTGGAAAAGGATTTTCCATATAACTTCGCTTCTACTTTTTCCTTATCCTATTTATGTTATTATATGTACTATACTCTAACTTAATGCTAATGTTGTCTCTACAATACGCAATTCCAATACTTGAAAAGGGTGAGTAGAGGCAACGAGCTTATATTTCATTTAAGTATGTAGTAAAATTGGATTTGCGTTCACATTTTCAGGGTCGTTTACATTAGAATTGATTTTACATAATTTTCGAACAAGTGGTATAAACTTTTTCCAAATGAGGTACGCCAAGCATGACGATAACACTAAATAGAGAACACTTGTGGCTATGCCAAGGCTTTTCACTTCACTTACGTTTGGAACACTTTTCACACTCTTTTTTTAAAAGGTAGTTGAGGTGCTGCACTTCGTCTAGGTTGATATCTTGCAGGTCTATAGGTTCAGCTTCTTCTGTGGTATTATCTGGTAAGGCAGGTAAGTTTACAATAGGTAAATGGCTGTACGAATATCCCAATTCACGGAAATGGTTCGCTCGTAACCGAAGAGCATCAATTATGACATCACATGGTTTTTGGATTGTAATGAGGTATGTACCTCTCAATGGCTCTTGGGTGACGTCATCGTCACATTTTTGGGTAAGTACCTTTTTATATTTGGAGAATATAATCCAGCTGTTATCTGAAATTCTCTGGACCTTTAAATCTTCTGTAATAATTCGGTGTACAACACATTTTGAGGGGTGTTGTTGGTACTGCATCAATTGTTCAACGCAGGTTTCTCTGGAGTAGGGGGGGGAATGTCGTTCTCGGAGCACAAATATTCCTTGGCAGTTATCTCTTTGCATTTTTGGGCAATTGGGCGATATCTTTTCTCATCCTGGAGTAAATAAGGATATTGGGGAATAATGGTGTAGGTATCGGCAGTAGAGTGGTTGAGCATGGGTAGTGGGTACAATTTATAATATACATAGCATTCCTGTTCTACGAGTGGTACATCTATAATAAATCTTATGCTACTATCCTTAAGGTAAGTTTTGACAGAAAATGTTTCCTCTAAATTAATCAAATTCTGGTCATTTACTGGATACATGAGGTTGCCGTATGCACTTATATCTTTCAACAACTTTAGGATTTCTACAGAGTCTATTACAGTTTTATGTAGTACTGAAACCTTGCTGAGGGCTAAAGCCGTCTGTACATCGCTGAGTTTTGTCGAAATAGAGCGGAAGTTACTTATAAAAAGATTGAATACATTTATAATGTGGAAAATTACAAGGTCATCATTATCTCTAGATTTTACAAACTGTTCTATTTTGTTAACTCTGTCATTCAATATTTTTGTATTTTCGTTTACAATTTTAGATGAGTTTACTATGTGATCCAGCATTTCAGAAATAATAGTAATTTTACTAGAAACGGCTTGTTCACGGGTTTTTGTGTCCGTTATCAGTTGTTCAAAATGGATGGCGTCGTCGTTGTCTAGATTTCCTGTTACCACTTTAATTAAGGAACCTAGAGGGTTAATAAGGCCACGTTTTACCCGCTTAGTTGGCTTTAGTTGCCCTAATTTCTCTACAGCCTCGTCGCGGATGTAGTTTATTTGGGACCGGAAGTCTTTTAAGTTACTGACAAGAGACGAAGCATTTTTAGAAGACGATATTTTGGCACAAAATTTAGAGTACTGTTGCGAATTGAACTGTAGATCGGATGCTATGCCTTTCAGATCTATGGTTTTTATTATAGACCAGCTGTCGACCTGTACAAAAGCACGGCCTTGTTTAACTGGGAGGAGACCTGGGTTTTCATTTACTTCTTGAAGTTGTAGGCCCTGGCTCAGGAACCCTCGGGTTTGCATCACCCATATCACCACCGCCAGGAGGGGGCGCCACCTGCGGAGGGCGTTTTATATTTTAACTGGGACTTTAGTTTCTCTATCTCGGACTTTTATAGGTAGTACATTATGTTCCACCTCACCACATACTATTGCTTTTTGATATTTTGGCTTATCTTTAGATTGTCGTTTGTTAACCGCCTTTGCGTACAGAGTTTGACCCTCTTGGAACTGTGGTCCTATCTCGCCACCGCGTTTTTCTCTCACCGTTTCTTTCTTACTTTTCATTTTTGCCGCAATGTGTTTATACAATTCTTGAGTTCGTTTTCGGTGGTCCTTTAATAGCTGTTGTTTGTATGCTTTATCGAATTCCACGTCAAATGTAGAGTTAAGCTCTGTGTGTCCGAATACTATTTCAAATGGGGTTAAATCTGTAGCACTGTGTATAGTATTGTTGTATGCCATTATTGCATAAGTCATCCTATTTGTCGCGTCTGTATATTTCACTTCATATTTGGCTATTCTGTAGATTTCTATTATAGTAGAGTGAAAACGTTCTACAATGCCAACGGAGTTTGGATTATTTGGTGTTGTTATGTGTAGTTTTATTTTGTATAAATCTGTAAGTTCTCTGAGAAGTTCGTTATTAAACTCAGAACCCGGGTCACAACTTACTCTGCGTGGGATGCCATAAAAACTGAAATATTTAATAAGGGCTCTCACTACCTCTGGTGTAGATCGAGATGGTATTTCCAATGCTTGGCCTAATTTACTAAATGCGTCGACTATGGTTAAATAGTGTTTTGATTCTATTGAAAAGACGTCCATAAATACTTCCTGAAAGGGCGCGTCTTGAGTGTCTGTTAGTTGGAGTACTGGTTTAATTGGTTTCCTGTCATATTTAGTTGTCCTACATTTGTCGCAAGCATTGATAACGGCGGAGACCGTGTCAAGCATATCTGGCCAGTAATAATTTCGCTTAATTCTTTTCACAGTTTCGGTGATTCCACGGTGGCAAGTCTTGCCTTCGTGTAATTTTTGTATAATCAGTTTTTGTTCTGCTTCATCTTCAATGTTGATTACCCGCTCAGTACATTCGTAGAAATTAATTGAGCCTTGCTTGAAAAGGGTGATTACTACGTTACTGAATTCCCGACGGTGTTGTGTTGTTTCAAAATAAATGAAGTATTTTATTTTTGGTCTAATATATTTCTTTAGAAATTCGCATATTAGATCTGGTTTGCCGTGAGGAAGGAAAACTTCTAATATTTTCTGATGCTTGGTGGAGATGTCAGTTACTTGGAGGTCGTTAGTAAATTTATGGAACACAAGTATTTGGTTTGGTTTTGTATCTACGGCTTCTTCTAGAATTGGTATGCCTAGTGACTCTAAATCTTTACCGGAATGTATAGTTTCTGTCGCGCTTGAGCTTGTGTCTGAAGGTACTAATAAGTCAGGCTCCTTTCTCAAGATTTGGTCTATGGTGTCGGTGTCTGAAATTGTAACAGGGCTGTCGGTTGCTGTTCTCTCAGAATCTGATATTGATATGGTATCTGAGTGATCTTGTTCTTCGGGGTTTACAATCATTGATCTGTTGTCGTTGTCCTCGGCGGTAGTTAGTGCATTCAACCTAAGTCGGGAGAGGGCATCCGCGTTAGCATTAAGTTGGCCATTTTGTGCTTTATGTTGAAATCGTACTCTTGAAGGCGAAGTCGCCATCGTGTCAGTTGCTCCTGGCTCTTTAAGTTGGTACAACCAAAGTAGAGGTTTGTGATCGGTAACAATGTCAAATTTTCTTCCGTAGAGGTATGGTCGGAAGTGTTTAGTGGCCCATATTATAGCCAGTAATTCTCTCTCTATGGCACTGTATCTCTTTTCTGTTTCGCTTAGGGTTCTGCTGGCGTAAGCGATTGGTAAGTCAGATCCTATAGTCCCTTGAGAAAGTACTGCTCCTAAAGCTACCTCAGAAGCATCGGTGGTTAATATAAATGGTTTACTCATGTCCGGATACTGTAATATAGGTGCATTAACTAACAACTCTTTACACTTCTGGAAGGCTTCTATATATTTTTCTGTCTTCTCTACGGTTTTGCCTTTTCTTAAACAAGCGGTTAGCGGTTGAGTAATTCTTGAAAAATCTTTTATGAATCTTCTATAGTATCCTATGAAGCCTAAGAATCTTTTAATTTCGGTCTGTGTTTCAGGGATCGGATAGTCTAACACTACTTGTATCTTGTCGTTGTTTGGTCTGAGTCCGTCTTTCGTCAGCGTGTGTCCTAAATATTGGACTTCCTTGCAAAGAAATTCCGATTTGTCTAATTGGACCTTGAGGTTGGTAAGTCTTAGTCTATCGAAGACGGCGCGTAATTTTTCTAGGTGTTCACGGAGCCCGTTGGAGTAGATGAGTATATCGTCAAGGTACACAAGGCAATGGATACCCTGTAAGCCTCTTAATACATTGTTCATTGCTCGCTGAAAAGTTGCCGGAGCTGTCTTGAGACCAAATGGCATTCGGAGGAATTCGTAATGCCCGTTTTGTGTGGAGAAAGCAGTTTTCTGTCTATCTTCTTCTGCTATTTCTATTTGGTGGTACCCAGACGCGAGGTCTAGCGTCGTGAAATAGTTGCTTTTACCTAGTTTGTCAAAAAGGTCGCAAATATTGGGGAGTGGGAATCGGTCGTCAGTTGTGATTTCATTTAGTCGCCTATAGTCTATTACCATGCGATATTTCACCTGGCCAGAGGCATCCGACTTCTTCGGGACTAAATGCACTGGGGCACTCCATGGTGAATGCGACTCTTGTATCACATTATCTTCATATCTTCATATCATCACATTATCTACAATTCGATTACTACATGCGTTCGTCACGTACGGACGTGTGCTTGAAGTATTTAATAATTCCGTTAAAATAATTATTGTTTGACCTCGATAAGAAGTTACGTAGGAAGATGAATAGTGCGCCTTTGTGATTATACTTAGTTTAAAGAAAAAACCTTTCAGGATAATCGGTACAAAGATAAGTGTAATAGAAGTTTGTTTAAAATGGACAGTTCATTTGACCGAAGTACCCTAATGCGGCATAGCCCGCCGCCTGTGACTCCACAAAAACCGTGCAAACACCTCAAGATCCGAACCAAATTGTATGTGATTTGGCGCCTACAAGTGAGATTCAGAAATGGATCACGACCGTTGACCAGACCTTGAATGAAATATGCTCAATAACATCGGATGGCAAATTGAATTCAGAGCAGAAGCTACGTGTGGCGAATCTTTGCCGCAAAGTCGGAAGTGCTTCTTCACAAATGGCTATATTATACCAGTCACTGAAGCAAAAGGCCATACAAGCTCAACAAGCCATCAAAGACCTCAATAATAAATGTAACCTGCAAGAGTGCCTAACGGGAATAAAAATACCATACAGGAGACCAATACCCATAATTCAACGAACCAAACTGTGTCCTTTGCTAGTGTGGTAAAACAGGAGCTAATAACTTTATCCGCCCAAATGCTCTGAACTCCGTAGCTATATACCCCAAGGACAAGAAATCCAGCGACGAAACCAAAAGCATTGTGCAGAAAATAATACGCCCTGAACAAATGAAGCTGCAAGTTCGGAGCCTACTTAAGACCAAAAATGGAGGGTCATTATCAGCACAGAAAATAAAGAAGACCTACAAAATTGAAGCAATCTGTACAGCTAAACTCTTCAGGCTTAACTTTGGATGAGGCATACAAACGTAGACCACGTATTACAGTTCTAGGAATACCAACCAACATGACAGAAAGTGAAGTTTTTACCTGCATTTTTGAGCAAAATTTAACAGAAAAAATGGCGATGGATCGCGACTCATTTTAAAGACCATCAAGCTAAGCCACAAATCAGGCAAAAGAACGCTCAGACCTGTAACTACATAATTGAAGTATCAGCAGCAATTCGTAAAGCCCTTATCACGCAGGAACGAGTATTTATTAACTGGACATCCTGCCCTGTTAGAGATTTCACGCTAGTAACGAGATGCTACAAATGCCAACAATACGGACATGCAGCTAAAACGTGCAGAGAGCCCACGCCCACCTGTGGACACTGCGCACAAGTAGGTCACGCAATGAATGAGTGCCCAAATAAAGCGCAAACACCGAAATGTGCCACCTGTACTCGATTTAAAAACCAAACGCGCACAAAACAGGCGACACCGATTGCCCAGCTAAAAAAACGGCCGAAAACAGGTACATAAACTCAATAGATTATGAAGGCGTCTAAGAGCGCCACATCACTTAGTTTACATTAGCATTTATACCCTTTGAATTAACTTATTTTATGGAAATCAATTTGTTTAACGACATAGACCAGACTAATATATCAGAATCTAAGGTGTGCGACGTGGAGAGCTGCATACAATATTATCAAAATTCCACTAACTCATTAACGATACTAACACAAAACATTCGTAGTATATATAAAAATATAAACAGTTTCCTCGTTTTCCTACATAGACTGAGAATAAGTTGTGATGTGATTGTTTTAACAGAATGCTGGCTGGCAACTCGTGATAGAAATTTACCTATAATACAAGGGTACACTACGTACTATAGTAAGATGACCCATAATCAAAACGACGGGGTAGTAGTCTATGTAAAATCGGCCCTAAATATCACAGTTGAGGAACCAGGCTTAAATGATTGTAACTGCCTAATTATTAAAATCGGAACAACAACAGCAATAATGGCAGTATACCGATCACCTTCCTTTAAAAATCTCGAAGGTTTTATCATTCGCTGGGTAAACAGTTTCAAACATTGTCAGCATTTAAGAACATAATACTAACAGGTGACATAAATATAAATATTCATCCAGATTGTAACGACACCACTGCACATGATTACCTAGATCTTTGCTCATTCCATGGATTACTCCCAGCCCACACTTTGCCGACTCATCAGAGTGGATCTTGCCTAGATCACGTTATTTTAAAACCAGCTCACCATCACGTGTATTTGTAACTAACTCGACAATCACAGATCATAATGCTGTATTAACAACCTTGAATATCAATAAACCAAAACAATACTGCCCTCAAGTGAAAAGCATAATTGACTATACTACACTCGAACGTGATCTATGCAATATTGACTACGACCCAGTTTACAACTGTGCTGACGTTAGCGACTCCTTGTCATACCTAATTGAAAACATACAGCGAGCAATAAATAAAAATACTAGAGTCAAAGCAGCAAACAGGAAATACAATAATATTAAGCCATGGATTACGCCTGGCCTAGTGCGATGTATCCGACACAGAGATAAATTGCATCTGAAAGCAAAAATCTCTCTAGACAACCATATACTGCAAACCACATACAAAAGATATCGAAACTTTTGCAATGATCTATTAAAAAACTAAAATTAACTATGACAGGGAACAATTAGCAAAAGCCGGCAATAACAGTAAACGCATATGGGATCACATAAAAAAGGTCACTTTCACGACGAAACAATCAGACTCAAACTTGAAACTTCTCCTGACAGAAGACTCCCCAGCTCTTTCAGCAAACAAAGCCAATAATTTTTTATCAATGTTGGGAAAAATCTCGCTGAAAAACTTCAGACGCAACAATATATCTCACAAAACCAATTTTATTCTCAACCACGAGTACAGTCATTTGTAATGCTAGATACCGACGAAAAGAGGTAGAACGTATCATACTTGGGTTAAAAGATAACTGTGCCGTTGGGTGGGATAATATCTCCAATAGATTTCTGAAAAAATTCAAACATATACTTGTACCGCCTTTAGCACATATTTTTTCACAGTGTCTTACTAACGGTATCTTCCCTAAGTGTCTTAAAAAGGCTGTAGTCATACCAATTTATAAATCGGGTAGTAAAGAACAAGTAACAAACTACAGGCCTATATCACTTCTATCCTCGTTGTCAAAAATCCTTGAAAAATTATCAACACCCGCCTTATAAAGTATCTAGAAAATAACGATATTTTATCGAACAAGCAATTTGGTTTTAGATCGAAGCTATCAACAGCAGATGCGGTACACCAACTGACAGACTATGTAGCCCAAGAGCTCGATAAGGGTAACCAGACATTATGTATATTCCTAGATTTGGCCAAGGCCTATGACACAGTGTATGTACCTTCCTTACTACAAAAGCTAGAAGCAATAGGCGTAAGGGGAATTCAGCTTAAACTTTTCACAGACTACATAAGCGACCGTACCCAATGTGTTAGAATAGGCAACGTTGTCAGCGATGAACAGAAAAGCACTAATTTCGGAATTCCTCAAGGCGGGACCCTCAGTTCTACCCTTTTTTGGTTTATATAAACGATCTTTGCAGTTTAAATCTGGAACATGGCAAATTACTGTCATATGCTGATGACACTGCAATTTTATTTTCCGCCCCAAACAAGATAGAGCTGCACGAATTTGCTCAGCGAGGTTTTGATAAGGTAAATAATTGGCTAACAAATAATCTACTAACACTAAACGCGGATAAAACAAAATACATATACTTTTCTATGCGTAAATCTAAGCAATCTACAACTAATCAGCATCTATATGCACACACGTGCACAAATCCTACAGCCTGTCTAGACAACTGCCCAACCATAGAAAGAGCAAATGACATCAAATATTTAGGTGTTATTATTGATGACACACTGTCCTTTCGGCTACACATCAAAAACCTAGTAAACAGACTTCGTAAGTTGATTTATGTGTTCAAAATATTACGGTATATCGTAGATACTAAATTAATAAAGCAAGTGTATAAAGCTCTGTGTCAATCAATAATTACATACTGTATCACATCATGGGGAGGTGCTACTAAGACATTAATGCTTTCTGTAGAAAGAGCACAAAGAGCCATTCTGAAGGTCGCAACATTTCGTCCATTTCTCTTCCCTACGAAACTGCTCTATAAAGCCTGCAACATTCTATCAGTAAGACAACTATTTATTTTGAACACGACACTAAAACAGCACAAAAATCTTTCCTACTGCACTGAGATTACTAACAAGAGACGTAAGGATATCGTATGTAGCTCACTGGCACAGACAAAACATGCTTTCACAAGCAGATTTTTCATATATCTTGGTCCAATATTATACAACCGACTAAATAGATTGCTATCTATTTACGACCAAAATGTTTATAACTGTAAACAAACTGTCTGTGAATATTTGCTAACACTGTCATATGAGGAAACTGAACATTTGATATTAGTTATAAAATAGTAAAGAAATTTCATACCTATCTTTTTTAATAAGCAAAGTAGTTCATATATTTACCGATTTTATTGTTTAGTTTTATTATCTTCGATAATGTAACTCTTAGTTAAAATAGGCAATTTTCGCGCCTGAAACACAGGTTCTACCTAGTTCAGGCTGATAAAATTAATATACCTGTGTATAGCTGTAAGAAAATATTGTATAGTTAAGATCTATGTTATTGAAATAAATTTTTTAATTTTATTTATTTATTTTATTTATCTTTGAGCAGCTTTTCAACTTGGTTCCTAATTTCTTCCGCTTGGGCCGGGGCTTGTCTATATGGCTTGATATAAATAGGATTGTCGTTAGTCGTCCTTATGTGGTGTTTGACCTGGTTGGTGAAAGTTAAGGGTAATTCATCACTATAGAGTATGTCCTTATATTCAGTGCACAGTTCTAGTATAGCGTTTTGTTCTTCTGGTGGTAAGTGATTAAGTCGTAATTTTGTCAAATTTTGGGTGAGTATTTGGTCAACTTCTATGTCTGTTAAGTCTGCCGTGTTAATTTCACATATGTAATTTTCATCTGTGAGTTTTTGGACTTTAAAAGGTTTCGTTATTTTTAAAGTTATGTCGGCGTCAGAAGTATTTTGTATAACGGTGGTCGCATAATAATTTTCACATTTCACTAGGGCTGTAGGCATTCGGATTTTTGAGTCGAATTCCAAAAATTTAGGATAGCGTCCCTTTTTCGAGATCTACAGGCAGCTCTACACGAGTTTCAGTGCGCGCTTTGAGGTTAAATAAGTATTCCTGGTCGTTCCAAATCGGGATATTGGCATGTTGTGTTTTTAAAGTTTTGTCGTTCAGGTCTATTTTAGCCTTTAGCTTCACTAACAAATCCCAGCCAATAACTCCGTCATACTTGGGGTCAACGTCATAGATGAAGAATTTGTGATACATGTCCTGGCTGAAGGCCTTAAAGAGTGGTATGTCCGCTACCTCTGTATGAGAGCTAGACGCGTGCGTGCTTGTTACTTGAAACGGTTCGTATCTTTTGTACTGGGCGTAGTACATATCCGCTTTTGTTGGGCTGATAAAACACCTGCTACTGCCGGAGTCTAACATGAATTTGCCATCTATTTCCGTGATTTTTATATAGGGTAGTTTGAGGGCGGCATCATAATTTAGTTCGATTACCTCGGAAATCTCTGGGTCACTTCTACACGAAAATTTTCCAAATTTGTTTCTTCCTTATATTATCATATTCCTGCACTGGTTCTTGCACTTCCATAACAGGTTGTGGACACTCCCGGGTTGGGTCTGCGTAATAATAATTCTGCTCTTCCTGGTAGTTGTTGTCGCTGTATTCGTACTCGTTCGGGTCGTCTGTTGTTCCACATTCCTCGGTGACTATTTCGTTTATGGGTAGTCTTGGCACTGGTTGTGCGGCAGTCCTCATCGTCACATCGCTAGAAAACGGTTGAGGATGACGATAGCCTTGAGGCTGCGGCGCTCTGTAACCGAATTGTCCCGGCTGTGGTCTAAATCCGAACTGATTTTGTACTGGAGGTCTGTAGCCCATCTGTTGTTGGGCAGGATGCTTATAGCCAAATTGCTGCTGAACCGCTGGCTTATAGCCAAATTGACCGGGCTGTGGTCTAAAACCTAGGGGTTGTTGGGTCGGAGGCCTATACCCAAAGTGCTGTTGTGGTGTAGGTGGTTTGTACCCGGATTGATTTTGTGGCACTAATGGCCTAGCTAGCATGGGTTGTATAGCATTCGGTCTGACTCCAAAATACGGAGGTCGGAAGTTATTATTTGGGGGTTGCATTATTGCCTGAAAGGCTTGAGGCTTCGGATCCAGCATGGGTGGTTTGGGTGCCTGGTTGTGAAGCAACCTGGACCTCATTAGATACTGCTCGTGAAAATTAACTTCATCCATCACAGTTTTTAGGGCCTCTTCTAAACTGGTAGGGCTCTTTAGTCTTACTATTCTCACTAGGTGTTCCGGCAAATTATATAGAAAAACATTGAGAGCTGTATTATTATGGATGATGGCCTTTGCATGTTTAACTTCGTTGGAATTAGTGACATTAGTGTTAATTTTGGAAATTAAAATGGCTCTTACATCCTGAATGCGGCTACAAAAATCAAGGTATGACTCATTCGATTTAATTTTAATGACTCCAACTCTATGGCTACACACTCTTCGCTTCTATGATCTCCGAAATGCTGAATTAGTAGTGTTTTGAAATCGTCATAACTTTTAAAATCACCCCTTTCGCTGATAAGGGCGGCGGCTCTACCTATGACTCTACTAGTTATTGACTGCATTATATATTCATTGCGTTGAGCAACGCCTTGAAATTGTCTGATTACATACTCGCATTTTCTAAGAAATAATGCGAGCATTTTAGTGTCCCCGTTGAATTCAGGGATGAGTTTAAGCATGTCGCGCAATAAGGGCGGTGCTATTTCGTTAAGCTCAGTCATTTTGCTGTTAAATAGTTTCTAGTTATACTACTTATATACTTACTCACTTAATTACTAGTGCAATTATAGTTACCGTTTAAATGATGTTATAACCTAGCGTACTTTTGTGCATTCGTAATCACGAGTACGTATACCTATTATATTTAATTATCTAATTGTGCAGTTCTAGTCACAGTTTAAATCTAAAAATATAAAATAATTGTGCAGTTTTAGTCACAGTTTAAATCTAAAAATATAAAATAATTGTGCAGTTTTAGTCACAGTTTAACCTATGTAGAGACCTGTGCAGTTTTAGTCACCTGGTTCTACAGCTTAAAACTAGACAGTATTTCATGGATAGGATGGGAGGAAACGAAGGATTTTACTCCAGTGAGTACTCTGTTCGCTATAACTTACTTGCCCATCTCCGTCCGGCTCCGGTTAACAAATTTCTTTGGTTCGAGGATTACCACTGCGGCCTTCTTCCGATTTGAGGGAAAACCGCTGTCACTGCCAATCACGAAGGTACTAACACTTTTCAAGCACTAGTCACGGATTTTACGTGGTCGCGATAGCAGCGGCTGGTAATCCTACCGTCTGCGCCAGTTAACTTTCGGGAGCGCGTTGAAATGTTTTTAAAAACTAATTTAAATAAAACTAACTACGTCTAGATGAGCCGAAGAGTATATTGAGACTGCCTTTGCTTATTACAATTAGCCTAAAAGAAAACTTATAATCTAACCCAGACGCAACTATGCATTTCTGGGTGGCATGGCGTGATGTCGCCTGATCCTGCGTAGGCGCAAACGCTAGGTCAGCAACTTATGCAGGTTCTCGGGAACATAACGACCTTTGTTATTACACTAAATGTTTACAAGAACATATTTGTTTACCAAACGATTATACCTACAAATACTGATAGTGAGAATAAACACCGTATTCCAGATATTTAGTCAAAACAACAGTCAAACTTGTAGGCACACAGAAACCTGTTTATAAGTTATATTTTTTATAACTCAAACAATTAATAAATACGAGTATTGGCGGACATTTCACACAACACCATCTAGCACAAAACTAAGCAATAGGTACTTGTACTATGGAAGTCAGATAGCTGATATAACATTCATATATTTTTAAATACATACTTATTATACATAGAAAACACCCAGGCACAGTACGAATACGAAGTTACACTCAAATAAAATCAATGAACGAGACAGCTGAAATGTTAAGTTTAGTGTAGAGTGCAGCAGATCTAGCAGTGTCATTGATATATTCTATATGTTTAAAATAATAACAAGATATGTAGTGATGCTTCCGAGTATCTGAAAAAATAAATAATTAATTTAAGTCTGATATCACTAATCCTACCAATATTATAAATGTCAATGTCTGGATGTTTGCTCGCCCTTTTTTGAAGTCCGTTAAAAAAGAGACACATGGGTAGTACTATAATAACCATCGAAGTACAACGTGGTAGTTCTTATTGATGTATTTAATTAATGTATTCCGTTACATAAACTCACTGTTAAACCCAAAGTCCTAGACATCGTGATAACCTTTAAAGGGCTGTAGTAGACTTCGTTCAGGACCAAGTGTTTGAAGAACATCTCTAGCTCCATGCTCAGAGGGTCGTAGAGAGTAGTGCGAGTGCAGCCAGTCAAGCGACCCACCAGCTCACGGGTCTGTGCCATCTGTTTGAGAGATCACAGATCCAAAATGATTGAATGTTATAAACAAGGTGACTAAATTAAAAATAACGAGATTTGGTCTTAGCATCTATATTGAATTTGGAATTTTGTGTAGTATTCTAAAGCCCTTGTATTTGATAAGTAACCATTTTGAGGAAGTTGTGACACTTTTTCGTGCATGCAGCCGGCGTGCATCGATTTATTAGACGTTGTCACGTCAAACATATATAATCTGCTATTTTGTAGCGACGGCCATCTTTGGTTGTTTCTCATCAAACATAACTAAGAACTTTACCGACTTAAGTATATACCTTTCAAACAAATAAAAACAAGATCAAAATCGGTTCATCAAGCGAGGTATTCAATGCGAATGTCTTGATTGCACTAGCACTTCCATAAACACTTACATTATTCATTAAGTACTTAGTATTTCAAAACTTGCCAAAGTTTTTTTTTTACTTTTATAGGTTTACACTAGACCGCCATCTCGCCAGATGTTAAGCGACGATGCGGTCTACGAGTTTATGAGTTTTCAGATTGTTTATGAATATTATTTCAGATGTTGATGACGACGCACAAATTCAACGAGACAAAATTTAAGGTAGGTAAGTCATGTTTTGTGATAAGACTTTTATGCATGATAAGGCTAAATTGTGGATACCTATTTATTACGCAGGGTCTATCAAAGCTGAACTTTCATTATGTATTTTCAGTTATCTTGAAAAGATAATAATAGTATTTCACCTTTAATCGGTTTTCCATTGAGGTACGAATATTTGGAAACTAATTTATTTTGCTGTTAACTTTCTTAATTCACAAAGATGTATCACCCACCGTGATTTTGTTTTTGTGATTTCAATTAAAAAATCATTTAGTCTAACTAAATATTCAAAATTTTGCCTCTGCAGTTGTAGATGTATTTCCTAATTTACGAAAAAGCTCAGAATCCAGAACCATTTTCACGTATAACACTAAACGTGAAGGAAATATTTACCTCCGAATGAGTCGAGTTACAAGGTTCGATGGTCATTATCAAAGAGTATGAGTGGAGACAAAGCCATAATAACGTTACGAAAGCCACTTCCACGTTTTGGAACATTGCAGTGTCTGCTACTGTGAAAAAAACAAACTAAGTAGGTACATACATAAACTCAAAGTCTTACTTTATTCTTTTAGTGCTAGTTTTGTTACCATTCAGGATTTCCTAGTTGTTTTATGTCAGATACAGTTGTCATGTTGTCGTTGTTACAGAATTAGGGCGGAATCTTATTTTTTTAAACAATTATAAGCTGTGCACTTATACTAAACTGAGAATGTAGCTTTTCACTCAACATTGCGAAGAACTTTCACTTAGGCGTAAATTCCGTAAATGGGAAAATAAAATCAATGAGTCGTTTTCAAGAGAGACAAAACTTGACTAGAAATATATATCATACAACGAAGATATATGTATGATATATGATATAAATAAAACGAAGGGTATTTGAAGCCCACTGCCATATACCCTTAAAATACGGAAATAGATTATCCTAGAGCGAGTGTTTTAAATCAGGATTTATGCGATGTTATTATGTACATAACTAAAAACGCATAAGTGTGGTCAGGTCCACTTTAATCTTTTTTTCAAAGTTTTATAAAATTGAGTGACAAGACGATCACGACATGTGCTTGATGGTAAGCAAATAGCAGCACAGTGGCACGTTTCTGTTTGAACTTGAAGAGTCCAAAACGCACTGCTCTGCGCTCGTCCCCCAGAGATATACGGCGTTTAATCTCTATGCCCTGTAATTTCACTGGAAACATTTATTGCTCATTAGTGTCTGGACACAGTAATGATTGCACATTACTGCTAGCTTTTTTTCTTTTTCGCTTCATTCCTTATTTCTTACTTAGTCATTGACTACATTTACTATTTTTAGGCGGACAAAGTTGTACCCCATAGGAATAAGATGATGTAGTAAGGCGCGATGATGAGTTGAAGCATGTAGGCACCCAGTATAAGCATCACTATAGGTCCATGAGCGCTGTCCACATCTCTCACCACGTCGCAGAGGGCAATGTAGGCCATCGTCAAATGGCGGATAGTTCCGCTATGCTCCCTCGACTTGAATGCGAAATGACCTGCTAACAATGCCATTATTTTACTTCAAGAGCGTAACATATTAACTTATAGTTATACATACACACTTCAAAATAAATAAACAAAAACAAATAAATAAATATACTTAAATGTGTAGGTAAGTTAACCTTCTTTCACAAACAGAGAGTCAATGACATGATCCACTACGCTAGCCCCGTGCTAGCTTATGGATAACATGTCTCGTTAAAAAATGTCTAGTTTAAGTACATTTTAATATCGTCATAGGCACTTTAAAATCCTATCAAAAACATTCAATTGACGCCAAATTTAATATAATAAATGTCTTGGTTGTTAAACAAAATGGTGGCCAATGCCAAGTCAATTGCCAGTCCTGAATTTTATCTATTACAACGTCATAAAATGTTACAGATGAACTAAAAATATCATTTTTACTCAAAACATAGCATAATAAAGTAAAGCCTAACGTCTGACTGGCCTTGACATGCTACCGCGCGTCAAAATACATACTCTTGGCGCACACTTTTTCGCAATATCTGAAAATAATGTACGGCTTGTAATGTTAACATTATTTTTAAATTAATAACATAATTTTTCATCAACATCTCCACGCCTTTGTCCCAAGGTGATGATCAAAACATCAAAACCACGAACGCAACCAAAAACCAAATTATGCATTACCTTTATCCGTTTCATTCTTTTTGTCGTGTGGATTGATACGATTTTCTAATTCTGGCACTTTCTGAATTCCGTTAATGCTAGATTTTCCGAGACCTGTAATATCTTAAAAAAGGTTTTTGTTATAATTGCAAGATTTTCTTAGAAATAATATTTTTGAATATTTTACCCTGAATCATTTGAGCACAAGTTCAAAATTTCATTTATTTTGCTATACAGGTAAAGTGCAAGTACGGTATGTAGACGTCTTCAAACATTGAATTCATGTTATTAGTATTTTTCACAATTTTCTTCTCATTTGTCTTGTGAAATAAGTGTGTTTATGTAGGTTATGTGATCATTTTTATTAATTACTTTTTGTGTAGTTAGTAATATTATTGAACGTACATAAAATATTTTATACCAGATGTGCGCCCCGGCTTCGCCCGTGAAACATATATAGCACTCATCGAGATCCCGCACATATCCAACGGTGAAAAAAAAATTGTAATCGATTCAGTCATTCCTGAGAAAATCGCTTTCAAACAAAACACCTCTTTAGCTACCTGCTACGCCACCTGTCGGAAATTGGCCGTACCAACTCAGAGATTAGCAAAAGTTTTATGTTCAAGAGGTATGTAATCTGTGATATTCAATGACGTAATCTTAGATACATGCTGTCATGTGTCATGTCAAAGCACGAAACGTACGAAAACTCTCAAAAAGGAATATTTTTTTCCGATTTTGTTACATTCTTGATTCATGTTCCGCTTGTGTTAATAGTAGCGTTATTTTCTATAGCCTATATATAGCCTCGATAAATGGACTATCCAATAAAAAAATAATCTTTCAATTCGGACCAGCACTTCCCGAGATCCTAGCGTTCAAACAAACAAACAAACTCTTCGGCTTTATAATATTAGTATAGATTTGCAGCGTATATACTGTATGTATAATTTAATGGTATAAACAATAAAGAAGGTTAATTAATGTAGTCAAGCTCTCACCACTTAGGTACAGGACCCAAAAAGATGGATTTTTTTTTAGTAAAGTCAATTTGGTAGAATCATACCTGTGAAGTCAAAATTTCACAGTAACCCGATCATGCCTTACGATTTTGATTCGAGCCATAATATACTACAGGCCCATGTCAAAAATTTATGGGTCATTTGAGCTACCAGGAGACTTATGTAGAAAGATAGAAAGGGTATAAAATAATAAGATTCAGCACTATGCCGTCACTTGTAAGCTGTCCAAATGAGTGTAGATGAAGATAGGGGATTGCAACCCTCGATCTTTTCCTCTTGTCACATGATTTTTGTACGGCGTTTCGTTTCAGGACAGGTAACAAATGATACTTGTTACCTGTCCTGTTAATATTTTATACCCTTTCTATCTTTCTACATAAGTCTCCTGGTAGCTCAAATGACCCATAAATTTTTGGGCATGGGCCTGTAGTATATTATGGCTCGAATCAAAATCGTAAGGCATGATCAGTTTACTGTGAAATTTTGACTTCACAGGTGTCGAAAATGATTCTACCAAATTGACTTTACTAAAAAAAAATCCATCTTTTTGGGTTCTGTACCTAAGTGGTGAGAGCCTGACTACATTAATTAACCTTCTTTATTGTTTATACTATTCAATTAAACATACAGTAATACCTCTTCTAATCTATTATTCCGCAACGCCGTACAAAAATCATGCGGCAAGAAGAAATGATCGAGGTTTAGAACCCCCCCTCTTCAACTGCACTCAGTTGGACAGCTTACAAGTGACGGCATAGTGCTCAATCTTATTACTTTATACTCTTCTATCATCCTACATAGGTCTCCTGCTGTATCAGATGACCCATAAATTTTGTTCACGGGCCTGCAGTTTATGGCGGCATAGTGCTGAATCTTATTATTACATACTCATATTTATATATCTTTCTTTATACATAGGTCTCCTGGTGGTTCAAAAGACCCATCAGATTTTGATACGGTCTATAAAACTTCAATTGGTACCAGATAGACTAAAATAATATACCTTGCCACTGTGCGTCTGTTCCTATACCTAGTTTCCACTGTATAATAAATTATCATTGTATCAAATACCTAAATAAAAGTGAAAAAGAGTATTTGTTGATGGAAAGAAATTAGAAGTTCCTTTGAGATTGTAAGCATTACCTTCCAATAATGTCATCAACTGATTATTAACCATCTTGAAGCTAAACTTAACGAGCAAGACAGTCACGATAAACTGCGAAATACGCAGCTGTATGATCCAGTAACTGAGAAAGTAGATGATGCGATAAATACAAATAGAACCTGAAAAAAATTTACACACGTAAGGTAGTTTTTTAGCTGGGTTTTTATCTATACGCTACTGTGTACCTAATTAGAGGCTGCATAAGATTAAAAAAGACTAGACAATGTAATTCGAATCTTACTAGCAGCACCCCATGGCTTTACCCGCGTAGTTCCTGTTCCCGTAATTTCCTCGTGATAAAAGTAGCCGTCGCGTCGTGTCGTGTTCTTCCAGACCATAATCTGTGTTTTAGACCAAATTTCAACTTGATCCGTTCATACGACATGATTGAGCAATAAACATCCAAACATTGACATTTACCTGTATAATCGTTATAGTCATAGTTCTTTATTCATAACGGTGTTGTTACATTTGATAAAATTATATGTAATTACACATCATGTGTATAATTATCGAAATGATTATGATTGCTAATGTATGAATATATGTCATGAAAAAATACAAATAATGACATTAGTGTAGATAGTAGTAGTTCGTTAAGGTTTAGCACGACTGTCCGAATGAAGTATACAAACAAATAAATACCAATGTCAAACAGAGATTAATCGCTACATATAAAAACGTTATGTTGGTTTGTGTACGTTTCAAAAACTCTAAAAGTTCTGCATCGATTGAGCTGACATTTTAGAATGATATATAATCCGCATCAAGAATTATTTTTATCTAATTTTTGCATCACAATGTGCCACAGCGAAGCATGGCAGGGTACAGCTACTACAAAATAAAAATATGATTTTATTTAGTTATATTACAGTAGGATTGGAAATAATGATACCGAAATTATTACAAAATTGCTAATGTTACAGCTTAGTCGTTTCTCGCAAGTAACAATCACAGATCACTAACATACGGATCTTGAGCTTAGTGAGGGAACCTCAGATCTGATTCAAAACTGAAAGGGCGTTTTTTAAGTGAGAATAGCATTTTTTTAAATAAAGAGTGACGATACGAAGAGGACATGTGCTTGATTATAAGCAACATGCCTGCCACATAACAGCACAGTGACACGCAGCTATTGGAACATGAAGAGTCGAAATCATTATCTTGCACTGCACTGCGCTCGTCACCCAGAGACCTAAGATGTTATATCTCTAAGCCCTGTAATTTCGACTCTATAGAGCACTTACAGTTGAGATTGAGAATGTTAAGATAGCACAAGTCCATTCTGCGTCTTTTCTAGGTTTCCAGCTAGACAGTGCTAACTTGGGAAGACCATATCGATAGACTGTGCGGCAAAATAGGCAGTGCTTGCTTCGCTCTGGGGCGCGTATCAGCCTTATTGCCGTATTCCATGGTCCGGCAATGCTATTTTGCATCCGTGCACTCGTTGCTCCAATACGGTGTTGAGATCTGGGGGCGTGCTGCTGAATGGGAGCGCGTCTTCAGAATGCAGAAAAGAGCCGTACGAGCAATTTTACGAGCCGCACCGGCTGGCCAAGTCAGACAAACTGGTGCACGTCGCGGCAACAGAGGTGTTTAATCGCCTACCTCGTGAAATAATGGATGCTGCCACGAGAGGATCTTTCAAGCATAAACTTAAAAATTGGCTTATCGAGCAGGCATTTTACCAGTAGGTACACTAATCTGACCGAAATAAAATTGAGTTCATTTTTTATATTTTTTATTGTTTACTGATGACTCTTATCTAATTTTTAATATAACTATGTTCCGTATTTAATGAATTTTATGTACTTATTGTATTTCCAGTTGACTGTACTAATTGTATAATTGAATATTTTTAATTTGTATTACTTTCTTTGACATTGATATTTATTTGATTACCGATATAATTGGACATTCATGCTAAATCTTAACGAACTACACTAATGACATCTATACTTATAATAAAACTGTAACGGGTCGAATTCTGTACATTGAAGATATTTTGAAAATTTTTTTTTTGGGGCACTCCATAGTCGATACTGATGGCGAAACTGCATTTTTTTTCTTTCATGTCTGTCTGTCTGTCTGTCTGTCTGTCTTTCTGTATAGGGATCACGCATCACGCCGAAACTACTGATTGAATTCAGCTGAAACTTGGCATGATTTTAGTTTATACTAAGGACATTGCTGTAGGCTACTTTTGATCCCCAAATTCTGATCGGTTTTCTTGCGGGAGGGGGTGAAAGTCACAATGTGTATTTGGTTGTAACTCATGTTTGCGTTGTTTAATTTCATTAATTCTTTTTTTGTTAGAAAGAACACATTTTTTATATTGTCCCGTTAAAATTTGAACAATATCGGTCTGTTGGTTCGGAAATTACACAAACATTAAATAATAACGATCCGCGCGGCGTGTTCGGTACATACTAACTTCTAAGTATTCTGTGTATCACAGACGATCCACAGAATATCTAGATTCTAGATACTAGAAAGTGCCCACGTGATCGCGTCGCGTCATCTTGGATGACAAAATAATTGTCAAAAAAATATTTTTGTGTGGAAAAACAAACATCATTCGGTTATAATCGACTTCAAACAAGGAGGATATTCTCAATCGGGTTGCATGTTTTTTTATTTGGTTTTATTTTACGCGATAACTCCGCTAATTGTTAGTTGATTTTGATAATTCCTTTTTTGTTTGGTAGAAAATACTTCAGAGGTGATCTTAGATATTGAAAACAGGGAGGTAGTTTTTCAAATATCAGCAAAAAACTAAAATCAGCTTAGATCTATCTGTACGACATAGTTATACCTTCTTATAAAATTTAGTCGAATGATAGAATTAAATTACCTGTCATTGAAGTAGATTTTTGATATTTTGGAGAAAACATATCAGCATAATAAATAAGTAGCAGCATAAACAACCCATTAAATGTTCCCACTGCTGGGCGTCGGGGCCTTCTCTCGCAAGGAGAGAGACAAGACTATAATCCACCACGCTGGCCCAGTGTCGGTTGGTGGATGACATATGACTTAGAACTTAGATTATAGGTAGATTTCGGTTTCTTCACGGTGTTTTCCTTCACCGTTTTAATTACCGGCATTACGAACATGACTCTGAAAAGATAGTGGTGCGCGTGGTTTTGAACCCTGGGTCTCCGGATCGACAGTCACCGTTCTCCCGACTAGGTCAGTTGTAACTTACTAGACCAGCCGTAACTTATTAGAAAACGTATTATTTCAATCCAAATACTGTTTAAAATTTAAAGGTAGTGTTCAACAAGCTTCGGTGACCGAAGCAGACCGTTGTTAGGGTTCCGTACACAAAGGGTAAAAACGGGACCCTATTACTGAGACTTCGCTATCCGTCCGTTCGTCTGTCACCAGGCTGTATCTCAAGAACGGTGATAGCTAGACAGTTGAAATTTTCACAGATGATGTATTTCTATTGCCGCTTTAATCATAGCGGAACGTATCAAGTGATCGGGTTGAAATTTGAAATAGAATTAGATTACAGTCTGGAAGAACACATCGCCTATGTATAAGTACTCTATGTATTACGTAACAAACATCCAAACAGTGACATTCATAATATTTACAGGACAACGTTGGAACGGCTGAACATATTTGGATGGAATTCGAAACACACGTAGTTTGAACTCAGCAATAGCAAATCGGTTACTTATAGGTTACTGTGACGTAGGAAAGACTAAGCAAATTTGGTAGAAAATTGAAACAGAAATAACTCTTAGTCTGAAATACCACATTTATGTATTTATTACCTATCAACCTGAAAAGAAGCATGGACCCTAAGGAAACAAATATTAACTATCACGTCAAAACGGCACAACGAATTGGGTTGACATACGAAACACATATAGTTTAGAGTCTAAAATTGACATGGGCTAATAAGTCTACATTTTCATTTAACTCCATATTAATATAAGCATATATTTTCGTCAGGAACTTGATGTGATGGTAAGGTAAAAGCCAAAAATGAAAAAATATGCACCCGTTTTGGCGTAGATAATATAGGTGATTTGCGTTCACAATCAAAATAACAAGCAACATGATATTCACATTAGACGGCGCTAATGCCAGTTTAAATCTAAAAGCACTAAAGGCCATTTAAATCGATGTTTTGCTATTGTGGTATATATTTTTTCTTTCATCACTAGGTGACGTTACTGGTATTCTAAATTGTACTAATAAGTTTTTTGCTGCTAAAAGGATTATGATGCCAAATTTGGATTCTTTCGTTCTTGATTTTTTTGTGTGTTACCTACAATTAAATTCATGCATTAACATTTCACTAGGACTTGGCTTAGATTTACGGGTTCAACTTGCTTGAATATCATTAAAACTCAAAATATTAATTATTTTGATTCCACATAGGCTTCGTTCAAAATTTTACTACGGCGAAGTCGCGGGTAACAGCTAGAAAACAGCTTGCGGATAAAAAGAAATAGGTAAAAAAAATAGGTATCAGATCATGCACATTAGCTTCAGACTTTTCATAATGTATCCTATAAAAATCCTACAAACTTAACACTTGCGGCTATGTTCGATACTACGAAATCTTACTAAGTATGTTTGATTTTGTTTAAAAAAAGAAAAATAAAGATAAAATTAAATAAATTTTTGTGTGGAAAAACAAATTCACTCAAACTCAAAAGGTTTTTCAATGACTACTTATCCAAATATTTGACGTACGATACTTCCAATTAATGTATAAGTCAGTAACATCTGCTTACGCGAACGAAGTAGCGGGTTCAGCTAGTTATGATATATACCCACACAATTATCGTTCGTTGATGATATATACCTACACAATTACAGATGTATAATCATAATTTTATGACATGTAACAACACCGTTATGAATAAAGAACCATGAACTATTGACGAGTAATTGTGAACGAGCCGTACTGCGCAGGAGCTGTTTTTATCGTTGATTATATTAGATACCAAATTCTAAAATCTATGTTAAGACGTTTCTAAAAATAAATATATGTTTACCTATTTGTTTACAAGGAAACAACTGAAGTTATAAAAAACATGTTTTACAAAACTTTCTAATTTAACTAATTTTCTTCTCACTTTAAAGTTATATTCCGAGAGCTGGCCGCAAATTTTATGTAGGTATTTGAGGCAAGCTGAAAACTTGTCACATAGCTCTCCTAAATTACCATATAGGCAAATATGGACCAATAACAGGAAGGTACAGACATGGTAGATTCATTTTGGCACGGTACATTTTTCATATTTTATTTTTTGGTTCAAGAAGTAGGTAAGTTTGAGGCAATATGCAAGGTATAAATGTTGTACTTGATTGCTTAAAAAAAGCCAGACGATTTAGTCGGGGTTTCAAAATTCCCAGACGCGTGCAAAAATGTTTTGAAAAAGAAGTAAATAAATAATTTGAGGCAATTTGAAATTTTATTTGAAATTTGACTAAAAAATAAGGAATTTCAAAAAAACAGATCATTCATGCGAGACTTTCTACCTGCCAGGTGATTTAAATTGAGGGACTCTTTTTGCCACTCACCAGCCAGAACTGCAACTCAGGGTTGGGATATAATAGGAAAGCTATGTGACAAGTTCAGCTTACCTTTTGAGGCAATTGTTGAGTGCTGAGTAAGTATTTGTACCTAAACGAAAATTTGCTGCCAGCTCTCAGCGGAATATTAGCGTTATGCTATAAAAAAGTGGTACACTATGATGAACGTGACTTTTCAGGTAGCACAGGCATTTTGTTTGATCTTATATACGTCTACTACAACAAATTAGAAAGTAAGAGAGTTTTTTACTTACCATCTAAACCTGGTATGATTTGTTTATTTTGATAGTACAATACTCGTACGATTATCTCAAGTGTAGCGATAATGACGCATGCCACTCCCTGCATTGTGATTAAAACTGACATCATGAGTCCAGGAGATTTCGGCCAAGTATTAAAATTCAAGTGGGTGTTGATCTGTTAACATTTATCAAATGATTGACTGCTAGTTACCGCTATTACTGGTTTGCGTAAGGTCCGAGATTATAGATATTAGTTGGCACCAAAGAGTTTAAATATACTACGTATAGAGTTGGAACAAACGCTTTACACCGAAAGCACGGGTCTGATTGCTCTTGCCTTGTCGCTCTTGTGGAAGTGTCATACTTTTGTCGCGGCACATCACTCTGTTGCCATAGCAAGTATGCACGCCATCTGCTTACAAAGGAACCGTGCGGAAAAACCTGATCTATTTACTTATTCTCTATCTAAAATTGGCACCATTTTTTTTGGTTGGCATGTGAGGCAAGCTGAACACGACAATTCAGGTTGTGCTACTTTTGACGAAAAAAAAATTTTTTTTTTTAAATTATTTATTATCCATCATCATCAGCCTATCCATTGCTAGACGTAGGGTTCTCCCATGATACCTCCCACCCCGAGAATCATATTGCAAAAAAAGCTCCTGTCCTGTTAAACTGAAAAACAACCCTGGTCTGGAATTGTAATTGTAATCGTCTTGGCTGAAAGATTGTAATTAGATGAGTATTCCGAAAGATTGTAATTTTCTTACGGTTTATTGTTAGTAGTATTGTATGCTACGTACGAAACGTGATATCTAGAGAACACAAGTTTTTATTTTTTTAATTCTGTAGCCTAGAACACAACCCTATAATTTTTTTTTTTTGTTGATTTCATGAAACATTTTGATTATTGTCGATAATTAAAATGTTTCATGAAATCAAAAACACTTTATTATACCACAAAAACATTACAAAACATTGATTTCACTTAATATCGAAACATTATGAGCATTTTAAATCTTATAAAAGTATCGCCGTCGTTATGCCAATATTTACTCAAAGTTTACGAAACCAAAAACCTATAAAACTGTCGAGTCCAATTAAATCGGTGTAGAAATTTTTGACGTTTGTTAAAGAAACTCAAAGAGTTTAAAGATACTTTTAAAATCTATCAAAAAACATTTTGACGAGACAGTCAGATCATAGATCTGATGGTAAGCAACATGCCTCACATAACAACACAGTGACACGCAGCTATTGGAGCAGGAAGATCACTGTACTGCGCTCGTCATCCACAGATATGAGAATAAGTGACATGGGTGTGGTACTGCCAAAAGAGTTCAACCATTTATATAATAAAATAAATCATTTATAAAATTATAATAGAATCTAATAGACTCATGATATTTACCTTTTGAATTCGGTTTAAAACCTCTATCAACATCTGCATTTGCTTGGGAGCCTTACAAATTGCCATCGTAGTTGTTATCGCAAAGAGAGCAACCTTTACGATCCACACAGAATATTTAACCCGAGTCTGTATCTTTGTATCCTCAAACAAAGCCAACTCTAGATTATTGATAATTTCCGTGATGATCAATATATCTGCCGGAAAATATGCTTAGATCATTATTTAAGATTCTTTTAAATTAAATAAATATAGATATTGGTTGACCATTTTATTTTCTTGTACGAGAGGGAACTGCATTTGTGCATACCCTTCAACTTGGGGAAGACGTTTAGGTTATGTCGGACTCGACGACTTGACTAAAACCTCCAAGGGGTTCCATCTTTGCCGCTGATGACGGGAACACGGGACCGCTGTCACATTCTTTCGCGAAATCGCCGCGGCTTGCCCATCTCCGGGTCTTTTTATGAAGCACATCCCCGTCACCGACGCACCTGGATAAGCCGTAACCTTCTCCAGGGCCCCACAAGGAAGTTGGTACCAGACTCCCTCGCATCTGGACACCCTTGGTCCCCCGCTACGGCTCAGGTCTGTGATCTCGTCGCCTACCACTTTTCGGCTGTAGAAGATAGGGAGAGCAGGGCACCACAAAACCAGTACTCTTCTCACGCCGCGGTCTCTCCTGTACTACCACGATGCCCATTGCCAAACATCGAGGTCCGACGAGTATGAGTACGCGTCGTATGGGGCGACTCCCTCCAGGCCGCGACGCCATAGGCTTGGAGCCCAAAGCCATGCGAGCAGCCCAAACGCGGGTTTCTCCTTGCTCCACCGTGGTTGACCAAGCCATGGCTACTGAGTCCCTCTCCTCGTCAATGCGGGAACTACAAACTACTTAACGTACTAGCATAAGTATAAAGAACCCATTTTATATTCCCACAACTGGACTAGGGGTCTTCTCTAACAAAGAGATTGTCAAGGCTATAAAGCTTTGTTAAAGCTATCTAAGATTGGGCAAATGACCACCATCGATGTATCGCTCTGGTTGACGGAAAACACATGTCCTCGCCAGACATGTGTTTGGAATATATTGGTTTTTGATGTTTTCCTTGACACTTGACATTTGGTTCGTCTCTTAACATCAGACGAGATGACCTTCAAGTACCGCCATCTCGCCTGATTTTAAGGGACGATGCGTTCTACGATAGAACTTGCTTACCTATAACAAACAGATTCCCTTGCAACTTGAAGATACCAATATTTTAAAATCGAGAACAAGCCACTCAAGCAACGCATTCCACATCAACTTGAACGCCATCTCGCCTGATTTTGACTGACGATGCGGTCTACGATAAAACTTGCTTACCTAATCGTAGAAGAAACAGATTCCCTCGAGACTTGAAGTCACCAATATTTAAAAATCGAGAACAAGCCACTCAAGCAACGCATTTCACAGCCTTGAAGTTCTTATTACAAAAGCGGCCATGAATCAATGCAACTTTTTCGACTTACAAGTAGTCCGATAGAATAAAAGGCAAGGTGGACGGTGGAGCATTATACTTGTGAATCAGGTGCAGACTCTCCGAAATGCTCGCAATTTTGCGACAAAATTCAGTTCTGAGTGATTTGGAAATCTCAAGTAAAAAATAAAATTAACTAATTATTAAATACATACAAAATACTTACTCATAACGGTGATCATAAGGTACCCATACACTTTCCAAGCTCGACAAGAACTAATATACCAACCATCTTTATTTTTCACAAAAGAAACAGGAGCTATTCCTGCAAATCTAGTCACGCGCAAGAGAGCAGCAAAATAACCTGATACAAAACTATTTGAGTCGAATTCTTGGACTTTCGTTGTCATTATAATTTATTGAAGCTGTTTAGCCTACAGCTTGACTCGTTTTATAGCAACCCATAGTCGTGTCAGCCCCATACAGACAATCGTTACTTTATTAGTACAGACATATACGGTACATTATAAGATTTTATCATTTCTTGACTGATCTACATTACCGATAGGTAAAGACAGGTGTGTTAGTCTATTACAGTATGCTTATTGCTCATCATATGGACAGAAACAAATGATATAATGTCTTTATTCTGAGAAAATATATCTACCCAAACGTAAGAGAAGTTAAAAATAATAATTTAACTATTTTACAAGTACACCTAAAAATACAAGCAAATTTGAACTTTTTTCTAACAAAAAAAGATATGGTGTCATGGGACACCAGGTAGGAACGAATTTCCTTCGGATAATACAGAAGCTACACAATATGCAAAAAAGGCTTAAATTTATTATTTATGTTACCGTCATCTGAAAACAAGTTGGCAAGACTGGTCAAAGGCAGTTATTACACGTCACTTCCGTTATATATTTTTCGGTTTCTAACCGCACGCGGGTGCGGGACCGCAGCTTCTGTAGAATGCAGATTTATATTTAAAAATTTAAATCAAAACTCACGAGGCTGTTCTCTACTCAGGAGGCCGCGGCTGCCACGCGGTCCCGCGCGGTCGCCGCCCGCCCATCCCGCCCATCAAACGCCACGTTCTTGAGCGAAAATCTAACCAGCGCAGCGGTGGCTGCGAAACTGCGAAAACCAGCGGTCTCGTGAGTTTTGAAATAAAATCGTCGCCCGCCGCGGCCTCGCGCCCGCACCCCCGCACGTGGCCTATGAGTTCTTAGCCTTAGCCTCACATTTTTTTCAGTTCGGTAACGCAGCAAAATCTCTATCTCTTTCAAGCCAAGTAAAGAAGTTCTTTCCAAAACTATCAATTAAAAAAAACTACTAATTCCAACTTTACATTAACCTTGTTTAATTTGGTAATTTTCGTAAGACCGATATGTGTAAAAATCGAGTTTTTACCTTTGACGTTGGGATCTGAAGACGCAGATATCCTACGATAAGTAGGTTTTGAGACAAGTTTTAGGGTCCCAAAATAAAGGTTTAAATAAGTTTTAATACCTAACTAATGTTCCTGTACTATCAACGCCCTTAGAAAGACAAAATTTGAGTTCAAGCTAGATGTTACATTGCGGTTATATGATTCGTAACCATCGATACAATTAAAAAAACGTTCGATGTTCGTAACAAGTACTTTCATTAGTTCTTTACTTAAAAACTAAAGTTGTATAAATACATGGGCAACATTTTGTTGCCCATGTTAAGTGTAGTAGTTTTTGCTACTTGCTATTCTCATAATATTAATTTATATGTTTGTTTATTCTAGTGTCATAAATGTTAAGAGATAGGGCATCGGTTCCCAAACACAGTATTTCTTACTTATTCGGAACTGATAATGGGTTCCAATTAATTTTATATATTTTTCAGTAAAGTATTTTCTATTTGTATTTTTATAAAGTTCTACCTTTTTACGGACGGAGAGAGACGGACTCCGGAAAACTAGTTGATTTAACCAGCTCACCAGCTTCAATAGAAGTAAATGAAGACTATGACATGTAGAAGACTATATTATGAATGCAGTAAGCCGAAAACGATAGCAGAAAAGTAAAAAATATCTATGTATATCCTACTAATATTATAAATGCGATAGTTTTGGTGTTACTTGCTCAATCACATCGGAACGTCTGAACTGATTGAGATAACATTTGAAATACAGCTAGTTTTTAGTTTAGCACATAGGCCACTTTTATCCCAGGAAAATGAGGGAAACGGGAACTACGCGGATAAAACCGCGGGGTAATGCTAGTAAATAATTAAACCAGCATGAAGTACGAGTCGATGTCTATGGATCAGAAATAAAACTCAGTAAAAATAATCTTCTAAGTATTTTATGGGAATAAATAGTTTATTTTTGATATAGGAATATTTTGTTCTGACATTTTACACATTGCCATGTGGTTTATTTTCTGTCATTTCCGCTGAAACGGCCTCACTTAATTTGAACTAATACCACCAGATAGGTCGTAACGTTCGCGAGAATCTGAAACAAAAAAGTTAAATTGTTAAATTAATACTAGCGGCCCATGCCAAATACACCAGGGATAAGCATCTATGCACGAAACCTGTCAAGCGATAACATTAGTACTACTAACAATACTTTGATCACGTCTTTTCGTGATGCGGTAGGGCTAGTGGCTAAAGTATGCAAACCTCGCAAGTAGTAACGTACTTGAGTCTTCTGGTGTTGATCATTTTGTACTTAGTTTCGTGTTATTAATCATCTCATTTACAAAAACTATGACAAAACAGGAGTGGGAAACAAATTCAGACATTATCGTAGAACGAACCGCTTTTGAGCTTCCACAGATATGTAATACAAATAATTAAGGCCAGGTAGCTCTGTCAAATGAGGCATTTAACGCTGTCTTGTTCTCGCGACCGTCACCGACCGCGGAAACGGTGCCACAGTGCAGAAATAACATTAAAATATTGGACTATGTAATTTAAACTCATTTTTTGTTCAAGATTTGTTTATACTGTTTATACTAGTGATAACAATTTTGTGAATTGTGAAGTGAAACGAAGAAATATTACATTTATCTATACTCGTAGATATACAAAACTCAACCTTTTCTTTTTGGTCACACTATAAGTTGAGAACGGCTTTTCCAATTTCATGCATTTTTTAAAATGTTTCCTAATAATTCACAAGTTCGTTAAAAATTTAAAAAAATGTGCTGAAACGTAATGAAAGGCCAGTAAAAATAGAAAGTTTTTTGGTCAACTTTGCACTAAATTTCTAATCCAATTTTTTTCTATGAGGTAAATATCACTTACTGAGCATAAAATTACAAAATGCTCACAGATCCAGGTAGAACTTCAAACGCCAATTGAAAAAAACTGTTTTGCTGATATTTTGGAAACTATATATTTTGACAATAATTGTAGAAAATAAAATTTTGCATCTTTTGTTGCTAGTAAACTTTTTTTGTAAAACTTACCGTTTACGATTTATAACCCATTTAATGATACGATTGCGATGATCCCGATAATAGTGGATGTAAATGATGTGGTCTACGATGGAACTTGTTTCTCTAATAGAAACAAGCACAGTGTACCTCGTAACCCCAAGGTTCGAACCTTTGACAAAAACCCACTCTGGCAAGGCGTTTCACAGCTTAGTTGTTCTTATTACAAAAGTGGAGACCAAATTCTTCGTTCAACTCTTCAATCATGATGATGAACGGTGCTGTTTATTCGAGCAACGAGCAATATGAAAGAATAACTTTAATTTAAAAACCCCGACTACAAAATCTACACGTAAAAAAATATTACCTACTATCTAAGGACACTTTGGCGAGTCAGACTAGTCTTAGAATATCTTTGTTACCAAAATCCATCCAGCCGTTTGGAAGATTTGTGGAAATAAAAGATTTACAAACATAAAAGATACGCGCGAAAAACATAACCCTTCTTCCATTCCGGTAAAAAGGAACATGTTTATGCTACTGGGACCAGAATTCACATCTTATTATTTTTACATTGTTATCATCAAATTTGACATAATAAATCGTAATCGGTAAGTTCGAAAAAAAAAAGTTTACTGGCAACAAAAGATGGGAAATTTTATTTTCTACAATAATAATAGGCTTTATAACTTTTTCAGAATATCAGCCAAAAACGTTTTTTCGAGCTGGCGCTTGAAGCTCCACCTCGATTTGTTATTATTTTGTGATTTTATGCTCAGGAAATGATTCTAAATATCGGAAATTTAATGCAGAGTTAAATTCTACGAGTAATTTTACTGCCTAAAAGGTTTCTTATCAAATTTGGTCAAGTGTCTAAATTTCTATGAACAATATTAACATTTTCATACAAAAAAAAGGAAAAAACAATAAATTTTGGTGGTGTCACAAACTTGGAAAAGAAATAAAAAAATAAAAATTCTAACCATACGTGTATCTATGGAAAGGTGTTCAAAATTGTATTGAAGTTCCTAACATTTTTTTTCTAAACTGAATAGTTTGCGCAAAAGTCTCTTCCAAAGTGGTAAAATCTGTATGTGAGGACTTTTCTTCTAAGTACTAAGTACCTTACTACCAAAGAATTTAAAATGGCAACCAACTACGAAGGGTTTTTTAAATGGCATATAAATGCATCATAAATGATACCTAACTTGCATTTATATTAGGGGATTTACGCAGGGGATTTCTCCCCTCTCATTATTTCCTTATCCCGATCTCTGATTTAACGGACGAATATTTTACCGATACTTATCTATTTTCCATTGCATCCGCATTAAATTTTTTACTGATGTGCTATCGACGTCAGTTTTTTGAGACCAAAAGGGGACTTTTGGTCTACAACATAAAGTAAACAGCGTGCTAATTAGTATCAGCGTCTATTTGCAATTCCAATGAAAACGGTATCAAAAATCAAGATCATAGCATGCTTCACTAGTAATACCTACTGATATTGTTATACTGTGGCACTATGATCGTAATATTTAAAATGTATCAGTTGTCAAAATTGCAAAATCAAGCACAGGCCCGTCGTCCGTGAGCGCCGAAACGCGACTGATCAGGCTTGCCGAACGGCGCGCTATATATATGGTAAATATTAAAACATAGTGAATAACTCATACTTTTCATCAAGTCAAACTCTGCGAATGCATCTATAACTTTTTAGTGGCTTTCGTTGAGTACAAAAATTTAGTAAAAAAATTCATTAGTTTAGTCATAAACTTGAAAAAACCTTTTGAAAAGGGGTAAATTTGGGATTTTTCTATCAAGTAAAATTCATTAAATCGTGTTACTGACTGCGAATTGCACTAGATTAGATCCTTAACTTTTAGATATATTTTTTTCAGAGTTTAATACACAATTTTAAAGGTCAAAAAGTTGTTTTAAAAATTCAAAATTACGGCCTACACGCCCTTAATTAATTGCCCACGACTTTGTTCTGCGTAGAATTTAGAAAATGACTGCCGAAGGAACATTATTTTTCAGGATGAAAATATTTATACCCATGTACTATACTTTTCCTGGCTGTAATCTAATTATGTTTCAAATCTCAACCCTATTATATTCGTTCCACTGTTACAAAGTGAATGCGCAACAAATCTCTAGACATGCAAACATCCAAACCCCACAAAAGACCCACCATTCGGACATCTAAATATCCAAACTTTCACATTTATAATATTAGTTGCATAAATAATACATAAATAAACAATACATAATTCAATCTAGACGTTTTACAATTACTGCAATGTAAGAGGCATCCAAATCCTTTTCATTCGCATAGTCTTAGACGATCCCCGTACCAGTAGACGTAAAAAAATTACTAGCCTTATTAATGACACATCGTTAATGCTTGTAAAATTGATATTTATTTGCTACGTTCTGTAAGTCAGAAAGCTACATTTTTCAGGTGTAATACTGACTATAACTTAAGATAAGCGAAACTCCAAAACTAAACAAAAGTCTCATTAGTACTAGCGTAAGTATCAATACTTACATGCATAATTTCTTAATGTGTACTTACATAATGTATGCAACTCATTTTCATCTAAATAGGTACTACTAATATCTAACGAGAATGTTTGTATGTATGCATGGATATAAGGATTTTTGTTGCTCTATCATGCAAAACACGGGTCCATAAGCAGCCCACTAAATGTTCCCACTGCTGGGACTTGGACTTGGGGCCTTCTCTCCTTGGGGGGTTAAGGCCATAATCCACCACGCTGGCCAAGTGCGGATTGGTGGATGACACATGACCTCGAAAGATTCTAGGTACATGTCGGTTTCCTCACGATGTTTTCCTTTACCGTTTTTAAGTTAGCGGCATTACGCACATGACTTCGACAAGACAGTGGTACAACCGAGGAGATTTTAATATTTTTGTAACGAATAACGAATTTATAGATGTTTGTTAGGTGTCAGAATATTTTTATGTAAATACCAATTAAAATGACGTATTATATCGACTATTTGGCTTCCATAGTACAAAGTTTCTTGGATTTGAGGCTAGATAATGTTGTCTCAAAAAAGCGTCGACCGTATTTTATTAGTTTCCAAAAAGGAAACTCCACTAATATTATAAATATTTATCACAGTTTGGATGTTTGTTGTTCAATCACGTCAGAGAGGCTGAACAAATTGGGTTGTAGCTTAGAACACATAAGCATAGCATGGAATAGCACATAGGCTACCTTATCACTGGAAAATAACGGGAACGGGACCTGCGCGGTTCTAACAAGGCACTGGTAGTAATAACTATTTTTTAACTATTTATTCAATAATTCATTCTGATAAAAGACGGCTAGTCTAGCAAAAATATTATAGAAGTAACTATTTTCTTATCTGTGACATCATTAGGGTTGGTACTACTCGTAAATAGTAGTAGGTAGTGTAGAGAAACGAAATGAACCAACAATAACCGTTTCACATTTACAGACCCAGTGATTATAAATAGCTCTTAATTTGTATACTCACGCTTATTAATAATCTCCTAGAAATTACGGCGACCTTTAAAGGATTATAGTTGACTTTATTAAGAACAAGGTATTTGTAGAACCTATCCAGTTCAACAGCGAGAGAAGAATGCGGGGAAGAAGTGCGCTGCATAAGGCGGCTCACCAGCACGCGAGTTGTTTCCATCTGAAATCATAACTTGCAGATTACTAAATTAAGTTGCTTAAAAATAACAATATGTGGTGTCATGGGACGAAGTTCTTTCGGATAATGAAGAAACAACACAATGTGCAAATAAGAAATGACGTAATTTTATGATTTACTATAGTCAGGCCATTTTAATAGGTAACATTTGACGTTTGTCAGTTATGTCGTCATAGTGAGGTGACCTGATTAAAACCTTGATTAAAGTTAATGAATCGATACGGACTTAAAACACCAATATGTGAATTTTAAAAAATCATCAGGAGGAGGCAAACCTCGTAATAATCATTTTTTTCGTAAATTTAAGGAGTAATATAAGAAAAGTGTAAAATTTAACAAAAAAAATCATTTATTAAGCATTATCTGAACAACAGTTAGTATTGTCATCTTCATCATTGGTGTCAGCACTCAAAGAAATTATTAATTATGTTCAATAATATTGTCTATTCTTACAGTTATTTTTGTATTTTTATCTATATATATATAAAAGCGAAAGGTCCACTTTTCACGAAAACTCAGAAATTTTGCATGGAGGTGTCTTTCAGGACACAGGCGCTCGCTAACGCTTATAAATTTCTTAACGCGCAGGGGTTTTGTGAAATTCAACCCCTAAGAGGGTAAAACAAGGGATGGACGGTTGCATGAAGATCCCGTAATTTTCAAAGTTATAATCGATAAGCCAAAAAAAACGATTTTAATTAAAGTTGGTACACAGATACGATTTAATTCCAAAAAAGGACATTGTCATGGACATGGTCACTTTTCATTACGGAAAAAGGGTTGAAAAGAGGGATGAAAGTATATGGAAATTCGTAATTTTTTAAGACAAACCATGAAACTTCGTATCTAGACATTTAACGCGAAGCAAATATGTGTTTGTTTTAGCAATTTCGTAATTTATAATTGTACGGGGATGAAATCGGGGATGAAAGTTTAAATGAAAGTTCGTTACTGTTGAAGATA
Organism: Ectropis grisescens; assembly: GCA_017562165.1. Lineage (NCBI taxonomy): Eukaryota > Metazoa > Arthropoda > Insecta > Lepidoptera > Geometridae > Ectropis > Ectropis grisescens. The sequence continues at coordinate 16,190,464 of CM029775.1, read as the reverse complement.
AAACCATGAAACTGCGTATATAGACACTTGACGCGAAGCAATCGCTTCGCTATATAATAGCTTCGCGTAGCAATTTTGTAATTTCGATTTCTTAATTATGAATTAACTGAACGGAGATGAAAGTTTTGTGTGGAAATTCGTCATTGTTGAAGATAAAACCATGGAACTTTGTATCTAACACTTGAAGCGGAGAACATAAAGGTTTGTTCTAGCAATTTTGTAATTTCAAACCCTACGGGAATGAAATAGAAGTTGAAATGGGGATGAAAGTTTATATGGAAGTTCATATATGTTGAAAACCGTAAAATGTTTAAGCTTAAACGACACTTAAAGGGCACTATTTTATAGTATAAATGTGAAAGTAACTCTGCCTGTCAGTTAAGTTTTAACGCCTAAACCACTAAACAATTTTTTATGAAATTGTAGGTACAAAAATGTTTTAATATTAGTAAAAGTACATTTGTATGGGTGTACAACTGTTCAAGTAAATATGTACTCCCTCAGTTACATTAATACTTATTTTACGCGGACAAAGTCGCGGGTAAAAGCTAGTAGTTAATAAAAGAATAATAAATATAATTATGCTTTATGATAGTCACAACGTGGTGATTAACTTATGGTGATATTTCTTAACAAGTAATCATTGTATTCGATTCAACTTATCAGCTTACGATTTTACAGTAACATCCTTGGTGGTTAAAAACAAAAAAGCTTAACTAACGCAACATTGTAGCGACGTGCAGTTCTTTAGAACAGAGATTGTTTATTATGTTTAGAATGGTTTATAAGTGAAAACAAATCGTAAAATTGCTCGTATCAGTTATTAATGTAATAAATATGTAGTCGTAATAGAAAAAAATTAAGCAATATGCAGTTCTAACAAAACGAAAAAATATATTATTTTATGCCCTTCGTTACAAGGTTACGTTGTCGAATTTTGATAAATTGTCAAATGTTACCTATTAAAATGACCCGACTATAAGTACATGAGCGCGTTACTAGGCCACCTATCGAAAATTGGTCATACAAACTCAGATTTAGAACTTAGGCTTGCTTAGGTTATAATGAGGCAACCTTAAAACAAAGACACATGCAGTCAGGCTGTCACGAACTTCGACGCACGTCAGCGCGCGCAACGAAAGCTCTCAAAAAAGGAATATTTTTACTAACCCCCGACCAAAAAAGGGGTCTTATAAGTTTGACGTCAATGTCTGTCTGTGGCACTATAGAGCTCGAACGGATGGGCCGATTTCAACGCATTTTTTTTTAATTTGAAGGTTAATATCCGTGCGGATGTTCTTAGTTATGTTTGGTTATTATCGATTCAAAATGGCAGACAAAATATTTCTTCAGAGCCTACCTCAATATGGGTATCAAATGAAAGGGCTTGACTAGTAGAATACTAAGTATACACTATAATAAATTTCAAACCTAAGATGGCCGCCACCACAAAATGGCGAATTATATAATTTTTTTCACTACTACCTCAATACGGGTATCAAACGAAAGGGCTTGACTAGTAGAATACTTTGTACTATGACAAATTTCAAATCCAAGATGGCCGCTACCACAAAATGGCGAAATACATACATTTCTTTTTTCACAACTCACTTAATATAGATCGCTTTTAGCGATAAGGTCGCCAATTGTTACTCTATTTTTTTTTAGTTTTTGTATATTTTTGTAACTTTGTTTACTTGTGAAGTGCAATAAAGAGTTAATCTATCTAATCTATCTATAGGTAGGTATCAAATGAAAGGGCTTGACTAGTAGAATGTTGCATATATAACAAATCCAAGGTAGTCGGGGATTAATCATTTTTTTTAAATTTTATAAATGTACTACCTATCCCTCAGAAAAAGATTCCTGCAATTTGGACCAGTAGTTCCCGAGTACTTAGCGTTCAGACCACAGAACATTATTTGTTCTGTGGTTCAGACAAACAAACTCTTCAATTTTATAATGTTAGTGTACTCGTAGAATATAAATAGTACGATCATCAAAGTAGGCACCACTGCTCACGGACAGTTGACGCGTCACTTTCGTAATATATTTTTACCATTTTAGTCTCAGATTTTTTTAGTTCGGTCGCGCAGCAATAATCCCTGTCCTCCAAGGCTTGTTACACTTGGCTAAATTTAGTCTACTAAATTCAGAAGCAAATTAGAAGCAAACATTTCGCGCTTCTGAATGTAATCTGAATCTGATGGTAGCTTACTGAATGTTATCACAGTTCACTGAATTCAGTTGCGGCAATATTCAGTCGGCTAAACGTAGCCAAATAAAATGCTTTAAGGAACTTCTTTCTATACAATATATAAAACTGTAATCACCTCCAAATGCGTCAAATGGCAGGGTTCGATGACAAGCGTCAGGCTGATGGTATGGACCAGGCACCACAGCACAAATACTAACTCGTAATACACTTTGATTGGCGTCTGCGTTTCTGTTTTTTAACATTAAACAATCAACATCTTTGTAAAGGTACCAGTTCGCGCTGAGACCGCGACACGAGACCGCGACAGGAGACCGCGACCGGAGACCGCGACAGGCACTTGACTCTATAGAATTGTATGGGCGCCAGTTCCGGTCGCGTTCTCCTGTCGCGGTCTCGTGTCGCGGTCTCAGCGCGAACTGGTACCTTTAGTACATGTCTGATTAAACAAACATAACGTACAAAACTTATATAGCCGGCGTGAATGACCAACAAACGTCTAAAATTTCAAACTCTCACATTTGTAGTGTTAATAGGACATCTTTCAAGTAGGAATTGCTGCCCCCCTTTAAATTCACAAAGGATATCTTCTAAGTTTTCTCCGGGTTAGTATTATGTTATCCTCTGACATTTCAGATGTTCATAAACGACGGCTTCTGCTTGTCACCAGGCAATAAGTCCTAAATACCTTTCAATCATAATCAAAATCATTGATACCAGAAATCAAATAACAAACTGAAAACCCTTATACGAAGTGGAAGTGGATATCTTAGGGCAAGTGGGTTATAGTTTAGACATCGTGTACATCCGTTATACTTCTGTAAGAACAAACAGGTACGTCGCTACTTTTGTTATTTCAAAAAACTTAACTGAGCTTTGTGATGCAGTAGTAATATGAAAGAACGAGATGCAGGAACAAGGCGGCCAGCATCATCAACTGCACGGGGCCCTGCGCGCGGTTCATGTCGCGGACCACGTTAATGGTACGAGCGTACGCGTCTGTGGCACACCGGACCATGCGGTGGTCTGGAACTGGCTTTATCTCCTTCCCTAAAACAAGAAACTGAAGAACTGAAATATACTTTTTTTTATTTGTATAGGTTTACACTTGACCATCACCTCGCCTGATGTTAAACGATGATATGGTCTACGATGGAGCTTTTTATCTAGGAGAAACCGATTCACTCTCGAATTGAAGACACCGAGATTGTAACCATCAGGAAAAACCCATTCAGGTAACGTATAAAGGTTTATATCACAAAAGTAGAGTCAAACCTCTTCGTTCGCGTCTTTGGAACATCAACCATGAAACGATGTCAGACTACGAGCTTTGACTTTTCGAGCTACGAACAGTCTGCTAAAAAAAAGACAAGATGGTATTAAATCATGCAGATCAGGTGCACACTCTCCGAAGTGTATCCGATAAAAACCTGATAAGCTATCAATTTTACGGCTTTTCTTGTAAATCAGAGATCTATTTATCATTTATCCGCTGCGACACAGGTCTTCTTTTCAGTTCTTTTTTGTTACCCTAATGGTGCTTTATTTGAAGAATAGTTTATGCGGTTTTATAATAGTCCAAGATCCCAGAGCCGCCAGACGTCACGTATTTTCTGATGAACGAAATGTGGACGTATGTGGACTCAATGGTACACATTTCGTTCATCAGAAAATAGGTGACGTCTGGCGGCACTGGGATTTTACTCTATAATGGTTTTAAAAAAAATAAAAATTCTAGATTTTGCCAGTCATTGATCTAGGGGGGGGGCGGGCAACCCGGGGCCCGTGCCATGGGTGGCACGCCTCAGGGGGGCGCCAAATCGAGCGGCTCATCACGTATCTCAAGACATCGTCGTAATATCCGATCCAACATAATCATCATGAATTCTTCCTTCCTCATGTGGGGGAAGTTAGGGGAGCCGTTAAGTTACTCTAGGGAAAAAGAAGTCTAAGCTTCAGCATAGCATGGTACAGGCGAGCGTCAGTGACGTTCTCGTTGGCCGCATCAAGGCTTAGAAGATCTACATAAATATTATCTGGGTTGGGTCATGGGGTATAGAGCCATCGTCTGTTTTCTTACTTCCTATTTAGCTTCCTATTTTTATTTCTTTTATTAAGGCGGGGGTTGTTGTCGTTCACATCAGCTTTAAGGTAATACCTTCGTGTTACACGCTGTCAAAGTCGCAAATTACCACGACGTACCGTTTCTCGAAATTGGTATCTCGCATTGTGAAATACTGTCGGCGAAATCCGAACTGCTTTTCAGCAGCAGCCGCTGCTCAAACTGCTCAGCGAGGTTAAGTAACTGGCTGACCGTCGTTTATCTTTGCCAGGTTTTAGTAGTACTATTTACCTTACAAGTGTTCCATATTGAGGGAAAATGTCTTCTCGAAAAATTACTTCTATAAGGGCGATAAAATTTTCCTTTTCCAATGGTGGTGCTAGAGACCGAAGGTCGAATGCATCTTACGACTACTGAAGTTCTACAAATAGCACGCAGGCGACGAAACATGCAGTGGCGGGCCTGTATAGCCCATTAGTCAACAACTTTTTGAAAATTTGACAGCTGATAATTTAGGTATTGGATTTAAATTGATCACGACATAACGTGGCCAATTTTTTGATAATGAGTCCAAAATAACCGGCATTCACAAAGGAACAAGCCAGAATTATACGTAGAAAGAAATGAGTTGACAGATTTTGTTCCATTCTTGACTCACTACTTAAATCTTGTAGGTGTTCATTCTGCCTCATTGTGCCAAGAAGGTATTGACCTATTTGCACTGATTCAAAAAGTATATTCGTCTTATTAGCAACTTGCTTCGGTGGCATCTTGTTGCGTGATAACCCTGGCCGAGGAAAGAGCTTCTACTCGCGCTCTTCTCCTTTTGAGCAGTGTGTGTAGAGACAGCGGAAAGCGGCTGGAATACTTAGGAAAGTAACTCAGCTGATACTCTAATGTCTCTAATCAGTCCAGTAAAGTGTATAAGTCTTAGAGATGAGAGTCTTTCACGAGCACTTTCATTAGCAGAGTGCTCAGTGAAAGGGCCGCGAAATGGCCACAGAGGTGGAACCGCGGCTATCATCAGCAGTTGCGTGAGAGAGATATTAGCTATCCGGCTTTCATAGCTTTCCTTAGTTTGAGTAATTCCAGTTGTCATTGGAGTAGCCAAATGACCCCGCATTTTCCAGTACAGTGTCACGGCCGAATGCTAGGGGGAGCATTAACCGTAGTATCGATCCAAACATAAACACATAACTCGTTATGTGCCTCCTGCGCATGGTGATCAAGAGTAGATGCACCGATCCAAAACCCAAAGAATGATAGCTTCTATTATATGAAATTTAAAAATAAAATGTAATGCAGGGGCGGCATTTTCAGATTCTGCCCCATCTAAAAAATATTGAAGATCAGGGGCTGGTTTTCTCAAGTTCAATAACAAAAACGTCCACTTACCTGGAGCTATATTCGTTGATTTGAACTTCGAATCGATAACATATTTGTTGATTTGTTTACGTGGATTGAAGGTCTTAACTCCGGTACCAGTCAATAAGCTTAAACGTTTATTGCTGTCCATTCTTTGTTCTCTTTCTGCCAAAAAAAAATCACATTATCAATCTTTGCACATTACAGCATTTCAGTAAAATAACTACGTGGCGCTTCTGTTTACACAATCGTATACATAACGGATAAGACAGTAACGGATAGTTGTATTTTACTACTAAAAACCCCAAAACCACCATTGATTTGCTACTTTTGCCTAGTAAAAATCTACTATCACGAGTTGGATTTCTTTAAGATGGGTAAAAACAACTAATTGAACTCTCGGCGCTGTCACTGTTAACTTCTTTCACTTACTTGTGTTTCGGCACTGCCTGAATGTATTATTTTTTTATTCTGAAATCGGCTTATTCATTGTGAGTAAAAACGATGTACCTTGCAAGATGTACTTCAACCGGTTATTAACTGCTACGAAGCCGGACCGAAATTGCAGCACTATTAGGAAGTACTGCATTATACATATTTGGCTTACCCAATAATACATATAATACAATGTATTTAAGGAATCAGTCCACACTACAAAAGAAAAATATTTATTTAAAAATGTACAATAAAAAAGAAAATCATAATTGGCTACACTTGTGTTTTGTCTAAGCCATTTGCAGCAATAGGGATGTTAACAATTTCGGAAATGCTGTTACTTTGAAGATTGACGCTTGTTTACCATAAAAAATATATTTTATTTAGGAATACTAGTATTTTCGATGAGTAAATATACAATAGTAAAATAATTTTGAATTTTCCCGCTACAACAGTAACGACTGACATAACATCACTAACTGCGAACATTGGTCGCGATTCATGCATGTACCTATGTCCAGTTTGTGTGTTTTCTTACAACAATCAAAATCGGTATCCTTATGATCACAAACTATAATAAAAATGTAAGAAGTAAACACTAAAGAATCTTGTCAGTCTTCGAGAGCTTGTTTTGCGGGTACAGACATAATAACACAGAATGTATTACTCACCGTAATAATCCATAAGCCATATTGGTGTTTGCAGTCACGTGACAACAAATTAAAAATGTAGCATTTAAAATCTTCAAAAGTCTAAATTCCTAAGTAAAATTATATTATAAAAATTATAATTTTCGATTATCTATTAATACAAACTATCACAAAATTAACACTGAATATTGTCATTACTGTTAACATCCCTATTATTTTCCACATACAAAATCAGTTTTTTTTACCAAAATTCATACATACGAGTAGAAATTCATGCACATCTATACTCGGAATTTTTATTCGATTCCAGATTTGACATTAGCTACTGTCATTATGTGAAATAATGATACCACATATAATAGTGTAGTGATGAACACAAAAATCGATAAAGAATCAGTGTGTGCCATCAGTGTGCCAATTAAAGACTAAATTATTGATTTTTATTTAAATACATACATAGTTATTTATTAATTAGTAATCGCTGCTCTATTTTATAAAAAGTTAATATTTTTGTTTTTATATTAAAAACAAAACTTATAATAAAAGAGCCTAGATAGTTTTCAGTATTGGCAACCCGTGCGCGCTCGTGCAGCTATCGCCATTTTGTTTATCGGGTCATTCGGCTTCATTCTCCCAGTCTGACTGCACGAATATCTTATTTCATTGCGAATCGATATTTTGTTATTTTGTTGAGTTTTTGTGAAAGTGTTGTTACGTTGTGTTTGTTGTTACGTTTATAGTTTTTTGTGAACTTTGAGTGAATCTATTTGTTTTGGTTTTCCATCAAAATGGATCCTCAGCTAAGTACATCACAAAAAGACGTGGATGTTTTCAGGATCGGTCCCAACCTCGAATTTTGGAGGGGGTCACCAGTACGCAGCCTCAGGTTTTGGGGGGGGTCACAATTAGAAATACAATAAATCGAGCAAAAAATACTTTACTACTAGCGCCCCAAGATTTTGCTCGCGCACTTCCCGTTCTAGTTATTTGCCCGCGTTAAAAAATAGTCTATGTACTATTAGATATTTTTAATTTTCTTAGATTTTTTGTTTAACGTAAACGATTTGGGGGGGGTCATGTCCCCTGTGACCCCCCCCCTCGGACCGCGCATGGATGTTTTCTTGTTCCCAAGAAAAAAACGACCACGAAAAGCTTTCACTGTTACTGAAAAAGTAATGATCCGCAACGCCTACAAATACGTAAAAATGAAATTTCTGCGCAATTGGAGGCCTTTGAAGTTGTGGAAGAAAATGAATGTATGAGCAAAGTTGCTGACATATTGGAAATAACCTCACGCTCTGTTTGTAACGTTTTGAAGGAAGTAAATAAAGGTGCGCCGCCAACTCCTCCAAAAAAAAAATTGGTTGCCTGTAAAGTCGGTATACGGGCGAAAGTTTTACGTGACAACGACTTTGAGTGGTAAAATAATTTTACGGAAGGGACGCGTGCCTTTCACTTTTTATGTCTGTCTCTCTCGCTCTTAGGCGGGCTAACCATGCCCGAGTGGAAGGGACGCGTGCCTCTCACTCGCTCTCGTTGTGAGCGCATAACGTGAGCGGAGCGTAACGCAGTTTCTTGAAGTGTCACCCGGCAAACCAATTTATAAGACGTTGTCACGTCAAAAAAGCTGCCATTCAAGATTGGCTTTTAAATAAAAATATTCATTACGAACCAGATATGGTTAAAGCTACGCTTTTAGAACTGATTCCGCATAACGAGTCTTTAATAAGTACTCTGTAGACGAAATGGCAGCACAACATGGGATCGCGATTTTAAGACTGCCCCCTTACCATTGCGAGCTAAACCCTATCGAATTGATATGGGCGCAGGTAAAGGGGCATGTAGCTCAAAATAATAAAACCTTCAAATTGACAGACGTAAGAAATTTATTTCAGGAAGGCATTCAAAAAATTACGACTACCGAATGGTCTAAATGCGTATCCCATGTTGTCAAAGAATAGGAAAAAATTAGTAAGCTAGATATGTTAATTGACAATATCACAGACACATTTATAATAAATGTTACAGAAAGTGACAGCGATAGCGATGACGGCGCCAATTTATAAAATAAATTATTACCATAATACATCTATCTGTTTTATTTGTCATGTTCCTTCATGGTCACATTTATTTATTTATTTCACACACAATTATAAAAGAAAAGTCTCAGATCGTTAATTAATCGTCAAAACTAAATTATCGGTTCAGAAATATTTAATTTCCTGATATACTTAGTTTACGAGAGTAAAATTATAAACGAGAAGAATCGGAAATATTCCATTTCCATTTCGAATAATTTGGCAACGTCACTATTTAGTACTTGTCATAACGTTGCAACACTGAAATTGTCAAATCTGGAATCGAATTAAAATTCCGAGTATAGTTAATTCGTAGAGAATAAAAAATCGTGCTAAAATACACTTATTCATCAAATAAACAAATATATATATATATATATCCAGAATGTATGTATCGAAGGAGAGCAACTCCCGCGTATACGACATATTCCATAGTTTAACTTTTAACTAAAAAGGCATGCGCCTGATATTAAGTACCTAACACGCCTGCTCATTACCACATAGCTTGCCTACAACATAACATGCCACGCAGCAAATAGAACACGATAAATCTCAATTACTGCTAGCACTGTACCTACTGTGGTCATCACCGAAGGATATTTGATGATTTATCACTTGGCCTTGTAATTTTACTGAAAACATTGCCCTTCGAATCAGAACACAGTAATGTTCAGATATTACTGCTTGTCAATGTAATATGTAACTAATTAAGATAAATAAATAAATATTGGTCTACAATTCACACACAACATCACCTGACCCCAAACTAAGCAAAGCTTGTAATATGGCGGCCAGATAGCTGATATAATACTTATATAGTTCTAAATACATACTTATTATACATAGAAACACCCAGACACAGTGCAAACATTTGCATTCATCACACAAATATTTGCACTGGGTGGGAATCGAACCCGACCCTCGGCGTCGTTACTTTATGTCTCTGCAAAAAGTCCTACTGCTTTAAAAACCTTAAGTATAATCAAAGTGGAACACACACAATCTTTAGATTTTTTTATGTAACCTTAATTAATTTGCTTACTTTTTTCTTCAGTATGATATTCCATAAGTTTAAGGACAGTAGTGTCACCTACAGACACTATTATGAGGATTATCACCCAAGTTACAAAAATGGTGACCTGTTTCTTAGTCCAATGTATGGACCAATCTTGGATATCTAATGTGCAATTTACCTGTAAAAAAACAATTCAGCATCTTATCTATCTATACTTATAATAAAACTGTAACGGGTCGAATTCTGTACATTGAAGATATTTTGAAATTTTTTTTTTGGGGCACTCCATAGTCGATACTGATGGCGAAACTGCATTTTTTTTCTTTCATGTCTGTCTGTCTTTCTTTCTTTATAGGGATCACGCATCACGCCGAAACTACTGATTCAATTCAGCTGAAACTTGGCGTGATTTTAGTTTATACTAAGGACATTGCTGTAGGCTACTTTTGATCCCCAAATTCTGATTGGTTTTCTTGCGGGAGGGGGTGAAAGTCAGAATGTGTATTTGGTTGTAACTCATGTTTGCGTTGTTTGATTTTATTCATTCTTTTTTTGTTAGAAAGAACACATTTTTTATATTGTCCCGTCAAAATTTGAACAATATCGGTCTGTTGGTTCGGAAATTACACAAACATTAAATAATAACGACACGCGCGGCGCATTCGGTACATACTAACTTCTAAGTATTCTGTGTATCACAGACGATCCACAGAATATCTAGACTCTAGATTCTAGAAAGTGCCCACGTGATCGCGTCGCGTCGTCTTGGATGACAAAAAATAATTGTCAAAATATATTTTTTTGTGGGAAAACAAACATCATTCGGTTATAATCGACTTCAAACAAGGAGGATGTTCTCAATCGGGTTGCATGTTTTTTATTTGATTTTATTTAACTCGATAACTCCGCTAATTGTTAGTTGATTTTGATGATTCCTTTTTTGTTTGGTAGAAAATATTTCAGAGGTGATCTTAGATATCGATAACAGGGAGGTAGTTTTTCAAATATCAACATGTACGACATAGTTATACCTTCTTATAAAATTTAGTCGAATGACAGAATTAAATTACCTGTCATTGAAGAAGATTTTTGTATTTTGGAGAAAACTTATCAGCATAATAAGTAGCAGCATAAACAACCCATTAAATGTTCCCACTGCTGGGCGTCGGGGCCTTCTCTCGCAAGGAGAGAGACAAGGCTATAATCCACCTCGCTGGCTCCCAGTGTCGGTTGGTGGATGACATATGACTTAGAACTTAGATTATAGGTAGATTTCGGTTTCTTCACGGTGTTTTCCTTCACCGTTTTAATTACCGGTATTACGAACATGACTCTGAAAAGATAGTGGTGCGCGTGGTTTTGAACCCTGGGTCTCCGGATCGACAGTCGCCGTTCTCCCGACTAGGTCAGCTGTAACTTACTAGACCAGCCGTAACTTATTAGAAAACGTATTATTTCAATCCAAATACTGTTTAAAATTTAAAGGTAGTGTTCAACAAGCTTCGGTGACCGAAGCAGTCCGTTGTTAGGGTTCCGTACACAAAAGGTAAAAACGGAGCCCTATTACTGAGACTTCGCTATCCGTCCGTCCGTCCGTCCGTCTGTCACCAGGCTGTATCTCAAGAACGGTGATAGCTAGACAGTTGAAATTTGCGCAGATGATGTATTTCTATTGCCGCTTTAATCATAATAATAATAATAATAATAATACTTTATTTTGACCAAAACAACAAGTTTACATAAATGGTGATCCAAAGGCTCCCGAACTAGTCTGAGACTGTGGATCGGGTGCCAATGGCTTCTCTTTTATAACAAATTTATAAGTCTTTAAACTTTGTCGACTAAATAGCTAACTTGGCTTATGCCACAAATACAATTAAGATAGTTTTACTTAAATTTAAATTAGAAATGATTAAAGTTCTGAAATAATTTAACACACAATCTGTGGAATAATGCTCTAACAATGTTGATAATTAAATTACAAAACAAACACACTAGACTAAACTCAAATTTATCAATATTACTGTTGCCGTGAATGCACACCAATTAATAACATTAAATTATTAAAATTTGTTACAATCCAACTAAATAACATAATCTCGTTCATACAACAACATTAGTGTCTTTCATTCATTTGGCTTAATACAAGCCATTCAACATCTCTTCAACACCATGATAATCAAAGCCACCGAGCCAAGCTTCTATAACTTTTTTAATTTCATGATTACTGTACTTTTTTGTATCACATTCTTTATTTAATTTGGTGTATAATCTGGCCGCAATAGTACTAAATCTTTTCTGCGCAAATCTAGATCGAGTGACAGGAATAGGAAACAGATCAAATCTTTTATTTTCTTTCAGTGTCAGAAATGGTACGGTCTTCTTATGATAGCGACGCAGTGACTCGTAGATGAACATCTTCCTAACACTGAGTACGCCACTTTTCTGGTACACCTCATTAGTAGGATGCCTAAACGGCAAATGTAGGATCACTTTCAATATTGCTCGCTGTGCGCGTTCAGCCGTTATAAGTTTGGTTTTGCAGCCGAACCCCATACACAGACACAATATCTAATTACGCATTCACATAATGCCTTATATGTCTGTATAGAAGTTCTGGATCTGCTACTGTTCTTAGGGTTATAAAAATATAAATGAGTTTCCTAATTCTCAATTTTAAAGTATTAATTTGGGCATTCCAGTTTAGCTTATTGTCTATTTGTACACCTAGATATTTTATAGATTCGACCCTGGACAGTTCGGGGCAAGTGCACTGTAACGATTTTGCTCCACGGTTACAAGGATAAGTATGCATTTTCAGGTTTATTTTGGGATCGTGCTTTCCCAAAGACTTCATACTATAGCACATAAACTTGGTTTTACTAGCGTTTAGAGACAAAAGGTTATTTTCTAACCACTTTGTGACCATAGCAAGACAGTCTTCAGCCAGCGCAAAACCTTTGGCCATGATTTATCATTTATCAGTAATACCGTGTCATCGGCGAACATCATCAAATCAAGTCCCTTTTTCGATGTTTTACAGAGATCATTAATGTAAATGAGAAACAGAACAGGCCCTAATGTACTTCCTTGAGGAACACCGTAAGTACATTCTGCACTGTCACTCAAGTATCCATCGACTTTGGTTTTCTGTGTCCTTCCTGTTAGGTAATCTGCAAACCAGTCCAGCGCTATGCCTCTAATGCCCGCGTTTTCCAATTTCGTCACAAGAATAGGAATCGATACAGTATCAAATGCTTTTTGCAGGTCTAAAAATATGCCAATACATTTGTTACCACAATCCAGATAGTCTGTTATTTTATTAGTCAAATCAAGAACTGCATCTTCCGTCGAAAGCCCTTCTCTAAACCCATATTGGTTACCATTTAACAAATTATTGGTCTCAAGATAGCGAGTAATTTTTTTTGCTAATTTTTCCAAAATTTTAGAAAGTGTAGAAAGTAGTGAAATTGGTCTATAATTGTTAGGGTTTTCTTATCTCCTGATTTATAAATAGGACAGACCACTGCATTTTTAAATATTGCAGGAAACACACCAGTCTCAAAGCTAAGATTGTTAATGTAGGCAATAGGCACAGCGAGTAGTTTAATATGTTTTTTAACTAGATTTGTGGTGATATTGTCCCAACCAGGAGCACTTTGGGTTTTAGACCAATAACAATACTCTCAACCTCATAAGGATCAGTTGGAAAAAAGGACATGGAAGATACTGGTGAATTAGAAGTTTTTGCTAGTGATGCAAGTCTCGATTCACTGGTATTCATAATATTTAAGATCTTATCTGCAAGATTTTTGCCAACAGATGTAAAATAAGTATTAACTTCATTGAGAGATTTGTTAGGATCACAATGTATATTGAGAAGATCACGAGATGCAACCTTGACCCGACCAATATCACAGACTTCTTTAATAATTTTCCAGGTTTCCTTTAGATTACCCTTATTTATTTTTATTTTATGTGTATAATATTCTTTTTTTCAATTTTTTAACTATAGTGTTACAAATATTCCTGTATATAATATATTTTTCCTTTATCTTTTCATCAGCTGGTGATTGTTTGACTTTTAAATGTAGTTTGTTTCTCTTTCTTATACATTTTACCACTCCTGCCGTAATCCATGGCTTTAGTGGAATGTTTTTTTTTGCCACTTTTTTACTCAGCGTATTTTCTTTAATGATTTTTAATAATTTGTTAGTGAATAGTTCCGCCGCTTTATTAACATTATCTTTAATTTTGAACAGATCTTCCCAGGTTTCTTGAACTAGTCTTTCTTCAATTGCTTCATAGTTTAATGAAGATATACTACTTTCTACTTTGTTTATCGGAATATTTACATTATTGATGTAAATTAGTACAGGATTATGGTCAGTTATTCGCTGTTCAAATACTAAAGTTTTCCATGACCCTGGACTTTTTATCATAATATGGTCCAAACATGTTTTAAGTCTTGTAGGTCGGTTAACTCCCACTCTGAGTCCATGCGAAGCCATCATATTAAGATAATAATCGGAATCGTTAGTTTCATTAGATGTCATGATATCCAAATTGATGTCCCCAGTGACTATTACTGATTTGGTCTTAATTCTCGACAAAACATTATCTAGGGGATTCCAAATATGGCCTCATGTTGTTAAAACATGGTGGCCTATAACTGCATATTATTGTGTATTCTGGAAGCATTTCGAGAATAAGACAATTACCTTCAACAAATGTGGGCTCATGTGCAGTTACTTCTATGTCTTTCTTCACATATACCACGACGCCATCGTTTTGGTTTAGAGTGTTTTTTGTCCAGTGCATATTGTAGTTGTCAATATGTGGCGGTGGTTTCAGACTGCTAGTCCAACATTCCGTCAACACAATTATATCGACTGATAAATCTATTGCAGTTATGTAAGCCAGAAAGTAGTCGAAGTTACAATGAATACTTCGAATATTCATTGTCATCACAGTCAATGCTTTATTATTATGCAAATCAGCCTTCAACATTTTTGCACATTCATTAGAGTTGGAGATAGAGAGACATTCAATTTGTTCGGTGTCATCAACTTCCGTAGCAATAAATAGGTTGTTATCCATTATATATAAATAATTTAGTAATATAATGCACAGTAGTTCTCAATGACTGTTTATTTTGGATATTTGATCTTATTTTTCGGAGAAATTTTATTTTGAAACTTTGTGATTTTCGATTATACACGGTTTATGAATCAATATGTGATCTGAAATTAGTAACTTAAACAGTTTCGTTATATTTAAAAACATTGGCAAATAGGCGTTGAGAAACGGTGTCAACTGGCAATATGACGTATTAGATGTGGTTAAAAATATGAGTTTGTGTTGTGTGCATCCACAGCAAAGAAAGTCTAAAAAAACGGTTACAGTTAACAGGTATACAAATACATAGATGAGACCAACTAAGAAACAAAACATATAAAATACAAATTCACTGGAACTACCTAGTCAGTCACCAATCAGTTTGTCAAGGTCTTCTTTGCATGTTATTTTTATTAACGGTGCTCCTTCTCTTCGCCTAAGATATATTTTTCCACGGGTCGTCCAGCAATATTTAAAATCATTACTCTTGGCAAATTCTCTGGCCAAATAAAACAACTTTTTGGTTTTCATAGTTAGACCCTCCGATATATAAATTTGTTTATTAGGACCTCCTAGTTTAAGGTTAGAAGTGCTGAATTTTGCAGTTGGATATTTCTTATTGTATGTTTTCATGGTACTAATAATTGTATCTCGAATTCCCACTGTACATAAATCCACTATAATTGGCTGCATCTCTTTGTCATTGTTAATGCGGTAAACGTCGCGCACTTGTGTGGGTTGGAGGGCAATATTCAAAGCATTACTTATATTTGACATGATATTGATAAGGTCCTCCTTCGTTTCGCCAGACTTCTTAGGCACATTGCGCACTTCTAGACAGGTACTTCGTTGATAACGATCCATTGCCTCAAGGCGGTTTTCTAAAGCTTGTATGTACTTGTTTGCTGAGAATCGTTCTTGCTCCAATAAGTTAATTCTCTCTACCATTTCATCATACTTTTGAGCCAAGAAGTCAATGGATGTAGATATGTTTTTATTCTGCTCCGTGTGAGCGTCTATGCCCGCTTGAACCTTCGTCATGAGTGCCGCAAATTTATCGTCCTGCCGCTTGCACAACGTCGAAAACATATCCATGACTTCATCCCTATTCAGGTCTCCGCTGTGCTTCCGCTTTCGCCCAATACATGGCTCGCTCGCGGTATACTCGCTAGATAAAAAGGGTACGGCAGGCGAAGGCAACGGTGACTCATTGATGTTAGAGTCAGATTTACAATGTACCAGAGGTGACATAGAAGGAGAGGCGCGCGGCCTCGGCGGAGTGCGTTTTAGCGACATGTCCACAGCAATGTTATATTGACAAAATATTTAACTAAAAGGTGCAAGGTGCGATACGGCAAAGTAAGGCCACAGTCCAGTAGCTATCGCTTCCCGTAGCGGATTTGGTGAATGCTACGCTGTTGTAGCTAGCGCAGAATGTGCTACGCCCGCTAGCAGTCTATGCTACCGTGGCAGGTAAATAGGTCTCGTCGATGTGTGCAATGAATCACTCACCGACGCTACGGCACACAGCTAGACAACGCAGATCCGATGCAGTCACCTCCGCGCCGCGCATGCAGTCCTGGTACTTTGCGTTATTTTTCGTCCAATATTTTTGATTTATTTTCAAATTAAATTGTTGTATGGTTTGACTAAGCACGTCTACACTGAGTGGGGTCCGAGGGGAGAAGGAATCATGGCGGAACGTATCAAGTGATCGGGTTGAAACTTGAAATAGAATTAGATTACAGTCTGGAAGAACACATAGGCTAAACATTGCCTATGTATAAGTACTCTATGTATTACGTAACAAACATCCAAATAGTGACATTCATAATATTTACAGGACAACGTTGGAACGGCTGAACATATTTGGATGGAATTCGAAGCACACGTAGTTTGAACTCAGAAATAGCAAATCGGTTACTTATAGGTTACTGTGACGTAGGAAAGACTAAGCAAATTTGGTAGAAAATTGAAACAGAGATAACTCATAGTCTGAAATACCATATTTATGTACCTATTTATTACCTATCAACCTGAAAAGAAGCATGGGCCCTAAGGAAACAAATATTAACTATCACGTCAAAACGGCACAACGATATGGGTTGACATACGAAACACATATAGTTTAGAGTCTAAAATTTCACATGGGCTAATAAGTCTACATTTTCATTTAACTCCATATTAATATAAGCATATATTTTCGTAAGGAACTTGATGTGATGGCAAGGTAAAAGCCAAGCATGAAAAATATATGCACCCGTTTTGGCGTAGATAATATAGGTGATTTGCGTTCACAATCAAAATAACAAGCAACATAATATTCTCATTAGACGGCGCTAATGCCAGTTTAAATCTAAAATTAAGCACTAAAGGCCATTTAAATCGATGTTTTGCTATTGTAGTATGTATTTTTTCTTTCATCACTAGGTGGCGTTACTGGTATTCTAAATAGTACTAATAAGTTTTTGCTGCTAAAAGGATTATGATGCCAAATTTGGATTCTTTCGTTCTTGATTTTTTTCTGTGTTACCTACAATTAAATTCATACATTAACATTTCACTAGGACTTGGCTTAGATTTACGGGTTCAACTCGTATTGATTCCACACAGGCTTCGTTCAAAATTTTACGCCGGCGAAGTCCCGGGTAACAGCTAGAAAACAGCTTGCGGATAAAAAGAAATAGGTAAGTAGGTATCAGATCATGCACATTAGCTTCAGACTTTTCATAATGTATCATATAAAAATCCTACAAACTTAACACTTGCGACTATGTTCGATACTAGGAAACCTTACTAAGTATGTTTGATTTTGTTTAAAAAAAGAAAAATAAAGATGATAAAATTAAATAAATTTTTGTGTGGAAAAACAAATTCACTCAAACTCAAAGGTTTTTCAATGACTACTTATCCAAATATTTGACGTACGATACTTCCAATTAATGTATAAGTCAGTAACATCTGCTTACGCGAACGAAGTAGCGGGTTCAGCTAGTTTCATAAATAAATAAATAACACACTGATACCAGTTGCTTCATATTTTTTTTATAATATTTTGTTTAATACTTCAATATAATTAATTTCGTTTCGTTTATTAGAATGCAGTTAATATTATTAGGTATATAATTAAACTAATTATGTGAATGTAGCCATTATATAACATACCTAGAGTCAAACAATTATAAAACGAAAAACCTCACTTCTAGGTTTAAAGGACGATTTGGACCTATTATAAAAAATAACTTTGTGTCAGCTCCTACGTTTGCTACGTTTTGTTCAGTCCATAGATTTTTTAATGGAGTGATAGGATTTCGCTTGAACGCCATTGCGTCTGATAGTACGCTATGTATAGTCAACGATAGAGCGCATTAACCTAAAAGAAACTGGTTCACATAATATTGTATCCAACTCTTTTACATACAATGAACGTAAGCATCCCTTTTGTACTAGATAGCAATAGCGTGGTTAAGTAAGAGTCATTTATTTGTTTCTCTTCTTAAATTTAATAACATAGCCGTAGCTCTACGCTATACTCTATCAACCAGCAAATTTTCTGTTACCTCTACACTATAACAAAGGAATCAACAATATCAGCCCGAATCCAAACCAAGTTACCCTTGTAGGGTAGCCTTTCATCTTTGTGCCTCTATGATCGATTTTGGACTCATGATGTCTAGTCCTGTCGCGCAATGTTTCTTATCGACATATTATGGATAAATAAATATTCAAATAATTACCTCTTCTATCTGTTTTAAACTTGGTATCAAACATCTCATCTGCTCCGGAGCGCCATATACTATCATAGCCGTTAAGACTCCCACTGAAATATCTTCCGTATTCCATACTGCTTCGTGCACGCGGGCCCACAATTTATTCTCACCCAATGGTGGGCTTTTTACCACCACCTCATTTGTGATGCGACATATGTACAATAGGCCTAAAATTGTTAGAACTGGTTATTATCTGATCACGGAGCAAGTAAAATAAAATTAATGACCTTTAAGCGAAGGTAGATTCAGATTCATTTATTTCGGACCTCAAATAGAATTGATAGGTACACACACATACACATGGTAATATGCACGGAATTCAAACAAAGTCAATGGACAATGTCTTCCACAATGGAACGCTCTTACTTAGAAGAAACCAACTTACTCTCAACTAATTTTAACGGTGTGCATAGCTGGCGCAAAGGGAAGTTTAGAAGTTACGCCGCGATTGAGCAACAAACATCCAAAACTTGATATTTATATTACTAGAAAATGGGATGGGCTTACCAGTGACGGACAAAATGGCACGCCCAAACAAAATTAAACATGGTGAGAGACTGATGCACCATCCATTTTGCTTCTTCTCGAACCGCAATGGAGCGATCCCGGCAAATCTCGACAGACGCAGGATTGTAGCTAAAGCTCCTGATACGACAACTGATTGAGGCTGCATAACTAATATCAAAATAGGGTTAAGACAAAGCTAGAAGGACTTTGAACTCATCATTATGAAGCAGTTTTCCTGCGATAGGACCAAACCCGGAATTATAGTAGCAGCCTCGGTTACAAACACGTTGTTCCCATTCCTGTTATTTCCCCGCTATGAAGAGTGGTATGTGTATTATTCTGAACTATAAGTATCTCTAATCTAAATTTCAACCCGATCCATTCAAGAATTCCAACGGGATTACAAAATTATAAATTGAATGCATTTTTGCATTCAACAAAACACATGGTACTATTTGTTTATTCTTTATATTTTTTGTCCACAACCTTGTGCCAAGTACTACCAATAAGCAGATTTTTCTAAATGTAATGACGGCACAAAGTTATGTTAAGCAAAACCCTTATGAGTAGTATCTTGTGCCAAGAGTGACTGGTTTCGTGCCCTAGTTGCCCTAGTGCCCCTGAAGTAAGTCTGCCTGTGAAACTATAGGAATTATGACTGTGAATATTTAAATACAAATATTTGTCCTGAATTTCGGTACTAATATGTATCATAAGTATGTGTCAAATACAATCTATAATAATATTTGTATTATATCAACCATCTGGCTTTTTTATTACAAGATTTGTTAAGTTTGGGGGTTACTAGTGTAGCGTGATGAATGTCCATCAAATTTATGTAAGAGAAGAGTAGTGTCATGCCAGTAATTTATGTCCGTTTTTTTAATTACTATATGATAGTAGTCGCAACGGCAAGTGTGTTAATATACCGGCAAATCCACATTGGTAATTTGTTGTTTAATTTCGGGAGAAAATGCTAACGAAAAGGGACTACACTCAAAATATTGTTAAGTATCACTGATTTTAATTTTATTTGTAGAAATGTACCTATAATCAAAAAGCAAAAGGAGCTTTCTTTACGTACTGATTGCTGAATATAACCTGACAAACACTTTGGCAAATTTAAATTGTTGAGTTCAGCCTATCTTTGAGCTTATAACGAATCGCACTGGTAACACCACAATGATTAATTAATGCTTTTTACCAAATCATACTGACAACAGTGAAAAAAATAACGGGCAGCTTTTCAATTTAGTAAACAACGTTATGTGATAGATAAATAATCTTTGGACAAAGAAACCGTAGACTTAAACTAATGTCAAAACAAAAGCGTTACACGTAGCTGTCATTCATCATCGGTACAGTGCCACTAACTTAATTATAGCACGGTCAAATGTGGGGCTAGTGAGTCACGAGTACAGAAGTTGTTTAATTTTGTAATAGGTGGCAATAGTTTTCGATCGTGGCGCCATCACTACATTCCACAGATAAGTATGTCGTACTGTAGGTAAACAAAACGGAATGTTTGAACAGTGGTAAATCTACGGAACATATAGTTTGACATTAGTAAACATCAATAAAGCAAATGATAATAGACAAACTTAGGTCAAGCTTTGACTATAGCCTACACAGGAGAGCAAATGGCCTCAGGGTGGAAGGAAGCGATATGATATAAACTATTTTCGTACAAAAAATTAAACCGACTTAAATACCACAAATAGGCACTCAAAAGCGAAAAATAAATTAATATCATAATTACAAGTGCTACTCACTCATCTATTTGAACTCTAGTCCCGAATAGTATCGTGCAAACATGACTGTTTTCCAGTTTGAAGGATACTATTTCATAGATGTAGATCATCATATGACTATGGGGGGGCTAACGCACAGCAATGCTAGGCAATACTTTGGATTATTCGTATTCAATTAGAGCTGCGTAGCACTGTGCTGTTATTGATAGGTAATGACAGTTTTTTTTTTTCAAATCAAATCATGCTTTACACATACAAAGGTTAAAACAATATTCACAGTACACATACCATTTTACAGAAAACAGAGTAGGTTTTATTGTCGCATATGAACTTCTGTCAGCTGTCCCCAAACTAGGCTAAGCCTGTATCTTGGGATCCAGAGACCTGTTACATGATACATGAAACCATTTTGCGTTTCATGTAAGAATTAAACTAAAAATCGAAATCCAAACTGGTTTAATTAATATTAACTAAGGATAGAGAAATTTAATAATATTCATAAATTCGTAATCTTGTACATATTTACTACACATAGAAAACACTCGGGCCCAGAACAAATATTTGCATTGGGTGGGGGTCGACGGACCCACGACGTCTCAAGCAGAGGTACTACCAACAGAACTAAGCCACCGCCACAATATGAATGTAAGAGTACCTCTATAACTCTATATATTGGTAAGACTTTGTTGATATCTTTTAGACATACATTTACTTTGTATGCTATATTGGCGGGACTTTTTTGAAGAGAAAACTTGTTTTAGCGCACTGCACACAGATTTTGTCGCAGGCTGTGAATGTTTTTTTTGTAACAAGACAAGCTGGATGTTAGCTTGATGATAAGCAACATGCCTGCCACATAACAACACAGTGACACGCAGCTATTGCAACATGAAATATTCACGGAAAGATTACGTGTGATATGTTCGGCCCAGTCAGACTTCAGGTTTCACCCGCAGTTTCGGTTTCAACCGCACCCTGCGGTCGTTTTCAAGACAAGTGCGCGACCGTTGCTTGTTTAGCACAGCAATGGCGCGCCGTGTACACAAACTCAGCCACTTGTGGCAGTGCCCATATCAAAAGTAAATTAGCCGGAAATTCATTAATAAGTATTAAGGTGCTTGTCTCATTTTTCGATATGTATTATATTTTACGCAATAAAATTCGCATCTGCCCCACACGGTCTACTTGACAGTTTTTATCTAAAGAAAAGTTTTATCAAATTCTATTATAGAGCTCATTTATATTCAAGCTGGCCGTCCAACTTCGATGATATTTCTTCAGAAAATTACTTGAGGTATGGGACAGAATAATTGGAATCTATCTTTTGCATCCGCGTTTTTTACAAAGATTGATTATCCAAAAATGAATCGTAAAAATCGCGTTTCCAAATTACAATTTAAGATTTAGTATAAAAAACTGTGTTAATAACCAAAAGCTCTGTAGAGAATACGGGGGTAAACCACATAGAACACAAAAAATGTAACATAGGTACATTTTTCTCTACACATCGCAGTCTTGGCATAATTGCGTTATGATTATTAATTACTCACTTTGTTTATAAAACTGTCATCATCCAATCATTCCATATGCACACAAGTGGGATTATTTTGGGACGTATGCTCCGATAATATTATCCATAGTATGTGTATCTGTTTTACAATCCACATATTTATGTAAAAAAAGCTGACCAAAAAGTTTCGGAATGAACAGTTGTATACTATGTCAAATTTAAATAATATCATCATATGAATATACAAACATATCAAAATTGGTTCTCAAGGTTTTCAAATTCACCACAATTTGACATTTTTTATTTGTTTTTCACCAGCCTTAATTTTGTAAAAAATACCCTAACATTATTTGTCGATAAAACTAAAGCCATTGTAAAAATATGATCAAATTTCAAAATGATGTGCGAAAGTAGCCCTGGCATTAGTCTACTTTTCCTTTCCAAGTTGTTCAGGGTAGCTAGTTGCAAATTTATTTTCATGATTTCAGGGTTGCTCTCAAAGAGCAAGTCACTCGTAGTACAGCTCGAGTACAGAATGTGCAAAGCTACAAAAGTTTGAAAGAAAGCACTCGCACAATCAAACTAAGTTCATATCTAGATTTCATTTACGAAACTAAGGGATAATTCTATTCCCCCAACCTAAAGGGAACTTGTATTTCGGTAAAGTTGTCACGTTTCGGGTCGGATAATTTAAGATTACGGCTCGTAAATACAAAATACATAAAACAAAAAGTAAGTGACGAACACGTAGCGAAACCCTTAAAGTTCGTCACAGGTGGCCGTATTGGGCGGGCCAGGGCCGTATTACGGAATAGGTTGTTATTTCGCGATCACAGCGACGACAACTTATTAGGTTTTTTTTTTAATTCTGAACAATTTCTGATGTTTACAAAAATTAAATGCAAAACATCTTATAGATAAATAAGACTCACCCACAGTCTTCCTACACGTACGCATCGAATGTCTTAAGAGTCTATGTATGATATTGTGCGCTTCGCGATATTTAATCCTATTATTCTATTAATATTATAAATGTTAAAGTTCGGATGTTTGAATGTTTGTTACTTAATCACCACGTAAAGTCTGCACGGATCAGGTTGAAATTTGGAACAAAGATAGATTAAACTCTGGAACCACACACTGGTTTTTAATCCCAGTAAGATAAAGCGCATTTTACAGTAAAGCGTGTAAATAGAATAATATTCTAAATTAGCAGCGCCCCATAGTTTACAAGCATAGCTCCCGTTCCCGTAAATTTAATCCCGAAATAACCTATATGGCTATTTCGGGAAATTTTCGGCTCTTCTAGACTATGATCCAATTGTGTTCCAAATTTCAACCCGATTCGTTCAGCGACGTGGTTGAATCAAATCACAACATACGATCCTAACCACTGGACGATCACGGCGTAACCACTAGACGAACAACAACCATTCGTTCCACTTTTACTTTTATAATATTAATCAGATTAAGACGATCCAAATTACAAAATGTATATTTTTAGTAGTTATTTATCAGTGTTGGTTTCATAGGAAAAGTTGAGTAAAACTGTTTCCTTTGGACACAGTACCTCGTTTTGGTTACCCCACAATATTAATTGTGTCCCTCTCGTAGGTTTCAGCGGGGCCAGCCACATTAATATAAATCCTTCTAGTTTCGCCTCTGGCCGCACCTTTGATATTAAGGCCACGTGTAGATTTGAGACATAAAAGACATTGCATCGTAAGGGGATGACGTAATATAAGATTTGTCTTTTAAGATGAGGAAGACACCCTTTGGGGTTATGAAAACTACTATAACTACTTCAACTTCAAGTCTTGATTTGTGGCTCATATTGTGGTTTAGCCTCACAATTCCGTGAATGTCACGTAGAACAAAGTAAAACTCTTCTGGACAGAGACTGTCTGTCTATCTATAATGAAGCGTGTTTACCACGGATATCGGGTGCTTACCTATAAGCAACCGATAGATTGTAACCATTGGGAAAACCCCACTCAGGCAACCCATTCCACAGCCTAGACATTCTTATCACAAAAGTGGTGTCAAACCTCTTCGTTGGTGTCTTTGGAACGTCAACCAAGAAACGATGTAGCTTTTTCAAGCTACATCCGTGCATGCAGTCCGATAGAAAAAGTGCAAGGTGTAATATTAAATCATACAAATTACTTGCCCACTCTTCTAAATTTATTGTATGTATATATGGCTAGCAATTTTGCGGCAAATTTTCAAGACTTATACGGGTCCGTTAACAGATTTACTACAAACCGAGCTACATACCCAGTCAAAAACTGAAAATATCTTATCTAAGATACTTTCTACATCTTAGGAAATTTACTTCGCTGAAATATAGGAGCGCTCCAGGACGGGCCACAATTAGCACGACTCCAGGAAACCAGATTAGTGGAACGCAGGTGCGCTCCGAGGTTCAGGCTTATCCCGGTATTAATGCACACAGCTGTCTCGTATGGACGACAATCCACCGAAGGTCTGCTGCCTAACACAATAACGGTATTTAAATCAACTCAAAATCTACCGAGAGATGGCACTAAATTGATAACTCAAAATCCCAATCTATTGCTATACTAGACACTGAAATTTGCCGCTCTAACCAACTTCCAAAAAAGGAGAACGTACTGTAAATTTTTTTGTATGTACGTGATATCTCCGCCAATTGTGAATCTACATTGATGTTTTTTTTTGTTTAGTAGGTTATATATATGTATACTTCAGAGACGGTCTTACATATATGTAAGTAGATTTCTTTTTGATTTCACAAAACCGTTTTCAGAAAAAGATATGTACCAATATAAATAAAAGTACAATACAATACAAAAAACACTTTATTATACCACAAAACAAAAATAAACAGTGATTAAACTTAAAATTAAACTAGCTTTAAAACTAAATTTAAAATATTAAAAGTAGCTTCATACTTGACACAGATTAATTAATATTGATGCTTGTGGGGTTATTATTACACGAAATTCATACAAACAAAAGATTTTTACATTATAATAAGATATTTAAGTTTGATGATGGGTAAAAGTAATTGAAGAATCATAGATTTAGTCACTCCAAATCAAAATCTAATTAATGTGTTAAGTGTGACATTTTACTTTTTAGACGCCCATCGACATAGGTATAACCTTGTATTTATAAAAACAAGAAACAACTATGCTTAGGTAAAATTAGCAGGCAACATAAGCAGGCTAAATCTTCCCTCCACTGGTACTTGGGGCCTCGTAATGATCCACCATGCTGACCCAGTGATGGTGGGACGATGACACATGACATAGAAAGATTCTGGAAACATGTGAGTTTCTCAACGATGTTCTCCTTCAGCGTTTTTAAGTTAACGGCAAAAAGACAATGGTGCGCGCGGGATTCGAATTCGGCTCCGGATTGGCAATTGCCATTCTCTCGACTATATCAGCCGTAACTCATGTTACGATACATCTAAATATTATAATGTTTCCGAATCGTTTTTTTGCTTCGTCTAATAACATCTTGTTGTATAAGTTTGCTTAACTGTCTGGTGAACCAGTGACAGAGAAAACTTTTCAGTAGATACGCATCTATTGTGACTACTTTACTTTTAACATTATCACCTACTTACGATGGAAAAATGTCGAAAGTTCGTCTCATCAACATTCATTACATTTGTTTGTCTCAAAAGATTTTTTTGTTATTTCTAATAATGAGATTATTCTGATTACTTACTGACTATTGAGTTTTTTTCTGGGCGTATCTGTTTTGTGTCACAAAACCGATACAATCAGAAGAAGACGAGTGATACTTTGTACTAGTTATAGCAATCTATGTATATTAAAAATCTTAATAATGTGTAGATATAAAGTAATTCATTTAGAAAAGCGGACTCCTACTACAAGTACGAATATGCTTGAAAATCTCCAATATACTTTTTTATACTATTTTAAGAAAGTAAAATGATTTTAACATTTTTAACCCCCGACCAAAAGCTCAAACGGGTGGACCGATTTCGCTACGGTTTTTTTTTAATGTAAAGGTTAGTTTTTGTGCAGTGATTCTTAGCTAAGTTTGGTTAATATCGATTCAAGATGGCCGCCTCCAAAAATGGCGGACAAAATATTTTTTCACAACCTCCCTCAAAGTGGGTATCAAATTGAAGGGTTTGACACTATGACAAATTTCAAACCCAGGATCCCCGCCACCACAAAATCGCGGATTTCATTTCCTTATTCACTACTTACCTCAAAATGGATATCAAATGAAAGGGCTTGTCTAGTAGAATACTATACACTATAACAAATGTCCAATCCATGCTTTGTGATGGCACAAAATAGCGAATTAAATTTTTTTATTCACTACTACCTCAAAATAGGTTTCAAATGAAAGGGCTTAACTAGTAGGTTTGAGAAATTACAAATCCTAGATAGTTGAGCGTAATTTTTTATTTTTATTTTGTACTTGTTCAAACAACAACATTTTTGTGAAAATCAAAAATGTTAATTTGTTAGTCAACCCGGTACATAACAACCTCCACACGAAACTTCATGTTTGGCCTAATTTATCTTCACTTTCAGCTGTGAGCATCACATACTTAAACTTTTTTACATAGGTGCGCACAACTTATACATATACAGATATACACACATACAATCACGCACATGCTCATCCTCACAGACGCGTAAAACACGCGTGTGTTCATACGCACACATACACACACACGTAACTACACAAAAACATTCTCAAGCACTTTCTGCTTTAAAATATAGTGTCGATTACCACTCAAATACCGCACCTAGTACATTGAAGCTACCTTCGAAGTAGCATCTACATCGAATACCTATAGGTTACCTACTTGAAGGGGGATAGGTAATCCCGCCATTACCGTACGCTGGAGGATATTGGCAAAGTTTGGGCGCGGAATACTTGCAATATTTGCGGCGGATACAATTTCCTATTTGTACCAGCTACTTTCTTAGTTGTTGCCAACTATTTTTCTATTGACCCACTTCTTTGAATGCGAGTCTGGCCTATTTCAATTTATAATATTTGTATAGGCTCAGAATAAATAATAGGAAAGCTGTTACAATTCGACGCAAGTTTGATTCGTTTTGTGTTTTATTAATTCGTTCGTACCTCTAGAGTTTCAGTATTAATTTTCGTTTGGTTCTTGTGCTTTCTTTTGTGAAAATGGTATGTTCGAATTAATTTTAGTTTTGTTTGTTACTTTCATTATTAAAATTATTTATTTTATACTTTAGTTGTTATAGTAATTTTGTAGAGGTAGAAGCGAATTTTATTTCATTTCAGTTTGAGACTTTAGATTCAATCGAGAGACGTGGTCAAAAGATTCCAAACGACATGCTTTTTCGAAAACTATAATATAACATATATAATATAATATATATAATATAATAGGGATCTTTGCAGAGTCCGCCTGGAGATATATGAAACCAAGCAGTAGTGTGCAAACATTACTGTGTTCCGATTTTAAGGGCAATGTTTCCATAAAAAATACTGGGCTAAGAGATAAAACACCTTATACCGCCGGGTGACGACCGCAGTGCTGTGCTAGGTAATGATTTGGAGTCTTCATGCCACTTCTGCGTGCTACTGTGCTGTTAAAGACAGGCACGTTGCTTACCATCAGGGATATGTCCTGATCGCCTTGTCATTATATACTTCAAAAAAAAGTTGATAGGTTATCGGATACATTTCGGAAAGTATTCAGCTGATTTTATAATTTAATACCACCTTGCCTTTTTCCTTATCCTATTCCTCGTAGGTAGAAAAAGTGGCATTTTGCAAAATCTTGATCGAAGAGTTCTGACCAGTGCCGTAAATAGGGTTTATTAGGGCAATGCCACTGCCACCTGTGCCCAGGCACGCCGTAGACTCTGGGGAGCGTAGGAATGGCAGACCAGGGTGGAATATTATTTTTTCGCTCCTTACAAGTTCTCGCTGTGCTCTTAGTGTGCCCGATTCCAACACATACGTACACAAGCGTATTTGTGTATAAAGTAGGCCCTTATCTTTACTTTATTATCTTAACTACGGTACCTACATATAATATTAAAAAAAAATAAAAGGGTGCATTAAAAAATAGAACCTTCTATAGAAGCTAGCCGAGGGCGCGGAAAACACTATTTACGGCACGACTCTACCTTCGTAGTGAAAAAAATGTGACAGTATATTATAATATACTAGCGGCCAGTTCCGGCTTCGCTCGGATATTGTGATATAAAGACTATTAATCGAAATAAAAACTATCCTATCTTTCAAGTTGGCTTAAACTGTACACGGTGTGCAAATTTGATTAAAATCGGTTAAGTGGTTTAGGAATCCATCGCAGACAAACATCGTGACAGGAGATTTATATATATTAAGATAGTTCACATTTTTATTATATTATATATATGAACTATATATATTATCGTTGATGGATAAATATAATCTGGGTAGCTTCAGGTCTTAGAGTATAGATAGATAGATAGATAGAAACACTTTATTGTTCACAACACAAAAACAAAAAATGAATAAACAAAAAAAACAAATTCCTAAATCTAGTGAAACAAATGGCGGCCTTATCGCTAAGAGCGATCTCTTCCAGGCAACCGGAGGATGGAGAGAAATTTTAAACAGCAAAAGACGGGGTAAGGGACAATGTGCCGAAAGTATAAAGTACACATACATATTAAGAAATATACATCCTATAACTTAAAATACTTAAATTACAATTTGTAGGCAAGTATAATATACTAATAGACTAATACATAAACATAAACACACATTAAAGATATTAGCAAGACAATATGTAAAAGAGTAGAATCCACGTAGAATGAGTCAGGTGACAGCTGTGACAAGTATAAAGCCTCTTAGTATATCAGTCTCTTATAAATAACCACACTCTATCATAGACCGTATCATCGCATCACCGCATCAGGTGAGATGGCGGTCCAGTTCAAACCTATTTTGTCGTTAAAAATGGTGAGAAAGTGACATTCATCTTTGTCCATATAGAATGTTGTTATTGAGTATCAGTGTACATAATATGTTTTCTATTGTAGGACAGATAGACAGATCGATAAATTGATATGTTGGTTATTGCAGTGCTTACAAGCGCGCTCATAATCTCCGTTTTAGAGAGAATGTGGGTAAGTTTAAATAATATTTCCATGGCATCGTGGCTTCGTTTTGTAACTGTTTTATGAGATTATTCAACATTTTGAAGAAACCAAAACTTAGCTTGACGTAAAGCCAATTACGAAAAACAGGCTGGACTTTCAAATCTAATCTACACCTAAGTTTATAGCTGTAGAAAATTACTTTTAAAACTTGTCACGATATGACGTCAAATCGTAGGATCTTAGAACAAGTACACGTTAAATTTAATATTAAAAAACTCCCATTGTTTCAAATTTGATGTCACACGTATGTTTGCAAGTAAAGCAATTATCCATTACGTATCTAAAATTCGTACCGTAACTAACAAAAGCGTTGATAACTCTGAAGCGGCAGGACCGAGTTCGATGAAAAATAGCTATGAACACTCCCGTGAAATTCTCCTTTCAAATCAAACAAAAAAAAATACAAAGCTAAATTGGTTTATCCGTTTAGAAGCTACGATGCTAGAGACACACATACACACAAAAACACGCAAAACTTATGTCTATAATAAAATAGCCCGTCGTTTTTGCGTCGTCAGTTAAAAATAGATCTAGACCACATCTAGACTATTTCGTATCGTATTTTGTATATCTACATGTATACAATCTTAGCTCTCTATACACCGACGAAATACAATCTCGTCACTTAAGCCTGACTCCCAAACTTGCCAGGTGTAGAGATCACACCTCAATTGTACTTGCAGATGCCACACAATTTATGCAAATCCCGACTAAGCTACTTTAACTTATCAGCCTCAATGTTTCGCTGTTTGAGTGTTATTGTATGTGGTTGTGGCGCTTTCGGTTCAACGTACAATCTTCTTGTACACTAATTTTAGTTTTATTCCTAAAAGTTTGTCTTTATTCTATGACGTGCACTTCAATATTATCAAGATTAAATTTAAGGTTATCTGCGCCCTATTTACAGAGATACGTGGTAACAAATATACATATACACTCTTACAAACCCACAAACTTTTGCTATTATAATATTTGTAGTAGTGGTAGGACTCTTTGCAGAGTCCGTCTGGGGAAGTACCTACCATACCTTACCAGTTATTCTACAGTGTGCAAACATAACTGGTTCCAGCTTGAAGGGCAATGTTTCCAGTGAAATTACAGGGCATAGAGATAAAACATCTTACAACTCTGGGTGACGAGCGCAGTTTTTCTAGGTTCACGTTCCATCGTAGACCGCATCGTCGTCTAACATCAGGTGAGATGGCGGTCAAGTGTAAGCCTATAGTATTTAAAATAAAAATATTATGATTTTGGTCGTCGATATATTTGCCAACAGAGAACAAATTTAAAACATATGTTTTTTGTTTGATCAACCAAATTTAAGAAACCGTCTCACAGTGATTAAAGATATTGAACCGATTTAGAATTTAAAATAAAGAAGTAAAAACAATAAGTGCTAAGACAGTTTTAGTTCGGCGGTAGTCTGGTCAGCTGCTCCGCCATTTCTCAGACGCTACGCAACTAAATCGCCGTCGCCCAACTTTACCATGTTGGTGACACGAAGTCATACGATTTCTTCTACAAATAAGTGTTCAACGCGGACGCTAAAAAAATTAACTCCAATATTAATACACATAAGATATCAGGTACAACCTTACTTCACTGTATTTCATTCCTCCAAGGTAGGTACCTCCAAAAGTGTGCAGTGAAGATAATTACGTGTTCTGTCGCAGCTCTAATCCTCGGAGACCCATCGCCTAACCGAATAGAGTCCGCAAACCGAGTTGAAAGGTTTTCAATTACTTTCAATTCCGTATTTACTATTTACTGGAACGGACCGATTAATTTGTGAAGTTTCTTGAAACGACTGGTGAAAAAAATAAACGGAGTCGGTTTTTATAGTACCTACAATCGCGTGGAAAATATATTTTTTGAACATTTTTATTGAGTTCAGCATTTTTTTAATAGTAAAGACTAAACGAGGTAGATATGCGCTTGATATTAAACAACACAACTATATTTATTTTATTTTTGTAGATATTCCCTTGTCCCCGTCTCGCCTGATGTCAAGCAACGATGCGGCCTACGATGGAGCGTGTTTACCTAGAAGAAACCGATTCATTCTTGATTTAAAGGCACTAAGATTGTAACCATCAGAAAAAATGCACTCTAGCAACGCATTCCACAGCCTAGACGTTCTTATCACAAAAGTATCTTTATGAAGGCCATCTTGAATGGATATTAACCAAACATTGCTAAGAACCACCGCACAAAAATTAAACTTCAAATAAAAAAATTGGTTGCCTGTAAAGTCGGTATACGGGCGAAAGTTTTACGTGACAACGACTTTGAGTGGTAAAATAATTTTACGGAAGGGACGCGTGCCTTTCACTTTTTATGTCTGTCTCTCTCGCTCTTAGGCGGGCTAACCATACCCGAGTGGAAGGGACGCGTGACTCTCACTCGCTCTCGTTGTGAGCGCATAACGTGAGCGGAGCGTAACGCAGTTTCTTGAAGTGTCACCCGGCAAACCAATTTATAAGACGTTGTCACGTCAAAAACCGCATCCAAATCGGTACATCCGTTTGAGCTCTACGGTGCCACAGACAGACACACACAGGCAGACGGACACACAGATAGACAGACACACAGACTGACACAAACACGCAATCTGAGCACGTTACAGTTCAGCGGTAGAAAAATTTCATGGGTTTGGTACTTACCAAAAGCTGTAAAAATCTGTAAAACATTTTTTTTTTAAAGTTCGTGTTTAGTATCTGGATATTCTTTACATATACTAAAAATTTAGAGAGGGACGAGACAGGTGAGAAATAACCTACCTATTTCAGATACATATAAAATGAACAGAAACTTCGCGAAACGATATTTTTTATTCTAAATTCTGCGAAATTATTTTTAATTGTTTCATTTACCAGCAGCTTTAGAACTCTTTTTTTCAACCTTTTTTTTAACAATGTTGTAAATGTTTTTTTAACCATTATTTTTGCTATCCAATTTTACTTTTCCTCTCTGAATTACTTTTAATTATACCAGAATATATTAAATACCAATCCACATCAAAATACTGCGCGTTACCATTGAATTTCAAACCATAAAATAATAGTTTTAACCTCCTGATTAAGTTGGACCTCAGTCGGTAGAAATTACCTTTGCTGTGTGCATTAATTTTACCTAATCTCAGTGCTGGCTGCACCTGTGTTTGCTTTAAATTTGTACACTCCAGCGATCCCTGCCCGCCAGGAATACAACTTTCTCATGAAGGATGACGATTTATTAACAGAATTTGAAACTAAGTGGTTCCAAATTCTGTTCAGTTTCGCTTTGAACGTGTATTTTCAATGTAATTAATTTGTGTCGCCCGCAAAGGAAGCATCTTATCATACAAGCCTGGTTACCGGCACTGTAACTGAAAAGCGGGGTTGTGAACTTGTGAACCCTATTGAAATTTTCTTAGGACAAAATTTGTGGAATAATATTTTTTTAAAGCAAAAGTGTAGTGCATTCAAGTGTAAACCTAAAATATTGAAAAAAGGGAAACATCGTGAGGAAACCGAAATGTTACTAAAAAGATTTCTTTGCCAACTCATACAAGGCTATCGTGGTATAACTTGTCTCGTGGTGATTATAACTTTTTTTTGTTATATATTATACTAGATGTCCGCCCCGGCGTTGCCAGTGGTACATTATATAGTACTCATCAGGATCCCGTACATATACAACGGTGAAAGAATGACTGAAATCGGTTCAGTCATTCCTGAGAATATCGCTTTCAAACAGAAACACCTCTTCAGATACCTGCTACGCCACCTGTCGGAAATTAGTTGTACCAGTTCAGATTTAGAAAAAAAAATTGATTAGCAAAGGTATTATATTCAAGAGGTATGTAATCTGTGATATTCAATGACGCAATCTTAGACACATGCTGTCATGTGTCATGTCAAAGCACGAAACGTACGAAAACTATCAATAAGGAATATTTTTTCCCGATTTTGTTACATTCTTGATTCATGTTCCGCTTCTATTAATAGTAGCGTTATTTTCTATAGCCTATATAGCCTTCCTCGAAAAATAGACTACCCAATAGAAAAAGAATCTTTCAATCCGGACCAGTACTTCCCGAGATCAAACAAACAAACAAACTCTTCAGCTTTATAATCTAAATATATATAAATCTTCTGTCACGATGTTTGTCCGCGATGGACTCCTAAACTACTTAGCCAATTTTAATCACATTTGGACATCTACACACGGATTGATCCAACTTAAAAAATAGGATAGTTTTTATTTCGATTAATGAGCTTTATGTGACAATATCCGAGCGAAGCCGGAACGGGCCACTAGTATTAGTATAGATTAGCCATTCTACAGACTCCGGGGTCCGTGATCTTTGTCATATCAATTGCCTTTTTTTACACTTTTCTTGGATAAGGAGAAAAAGGGGTAAATAGGGAGGACTTGGGTACATTTCAAATCTAATTCTAGTGCTCGTCTGTAGAGCCGATCACTACCGGTTAGGATTCCGCTAGTAATCGACTCGACATCGAGTGTTTGCCTAATTGCCTTTTGTAATTTGCCTAAGCCGCCACCCCCTCCCGGCCCAGAGCCTCCACGACGGCCGCATTTCTATCCCTGATGGCCATCTGTAGGTTGAAATCACGGATGGTCTTCGGTGATGCAGCCAACGCTCGCCGCACGAACCGGCCGATGGCGTCGGTGATTATAACTTCAACACTCGTTGTCAGTGTCGTGGTTTCCCTTGTGCGACCATAAATTGGGATCTTAACATTGTAACAATTCTAGACTAATTAAATTACATCAGCATTCCGAAATAAATCTTCAAAACTTAAATTCTACTTTATCTTAAAATACTTAGTCGTGTTAATGCAAGCGAAACTACAAAGATAAAGCTAAGTTCAATTAATCGTATACAACCGTCAACGCCCCTAGTCGCAATGGATTGAAATCTGAGACTTTAGTATTCTATGCAATCAACGGCCAGATTCAAATTAGGAGTCCACCCTAGAGTATAAAGCACCCTTGATTGAATCATAAGTAGATTCGTAGGTCGTACAGATAAGCTCATCGCTCGCTCGTCCGAACGCCTCTGATTATGCAAACGAGTTCTAATCTAGCTTTGTAAAACGCCTCACAGTCAAATGGCATTGTAGAAACGTCCAAGATACTTTATACTTCGCTCCCAATCACTTCGGAGGGCAAAAAAATTAGATTTTCTTTCATTTGAGCAGGGACGTGACTCGCAATGGCAAGTGATGAAGCTATCGGTTCGGATTCAGAATACTCCTATAATGTTCGTTATTCCTGTACGTGTTTAGAACAGATTATTTCATTGTTTTTCAGATGTTTAGACAATCGCACAGTGAATGTGGTAGGCCGTTTGGTGACTTGAGGATCAGTAAAACACGTTTCAATGAGAATTTTACTGACTTGTAAATTTGGAAGAAAATGTATTTTGTGTATCCACCAGAAGAATTTTTGCGCAGTGGATTTCTCGAAAAATATTTTTGTTAAAAAAATTGCCTTTCCTAAAAGTACTTTTATTTGTTTCTTTGTTTTTGTATAAAAAATATATTGTGGCGTTTTAAGAATGATAAGAATGAGTGATACATATGTACTTAGATGAAAAAAATTGGCAGTTATAGGAACTGCTGATAGAAGTGAAAACTTATAACTCAGAATTACTTAAGCTTTACTCAGCTTACTTTGGAAACTACGGGGGTGAATCCAGAGGGCGTGGCCATGAGCATGGCCATCAAGAAATGCTGACGCATGGCCATAGTCCCGAGTTTACCCGAAGATTTCTTATCATTCCCAAGGTAGAATTCAATTTACAGCCCACGAAAAACCTGTTTATGGCGCGCTAAAAGAAGTTTTCACTTCAAAAATGCATAAAATTTTAGCTAATGTAACATTAGGGTCATGTTTGTCGTAGTTATCCAAACTTTGACTGGTAACTTCAAGCGAAAATTTTTAGTACAGTAAAATTGGTAACGAGATATTTTCGATGCTCGTGACGTCAAACGAGCTCAAGATTAACCGATTTGTTCCAAATATTTGTTCAAGACTTACGTGCGCGGTAAAATTTACCACTTCTGGGCAAAGGTCTCCCCCGATTCCCTCCATTTATACATTGAGCTTCTAATATCCGATCGTTTTAAATGCTTCAAACTCGTCATTTCACCGCTTTGGAGGACGGCCCTGAGGTCGACTGACCGATGGCGTCCCCTCAGTAGAACGTTCGTTAATAAGAATTAACATTTTATGCTTCACTAGCAGTGCCACGCAGATTCACCCGGGTATTTCCCGTGCACATATTTTTTCTGCTATGTAAAGCCTATGTGCCATAGAGACCATAATAATCTATGTCTGTCCCAAATTTGAAACTGAGCCGATCCGACGTGATTGAGCAACAAGCATCCAAACTTTAACATTTATTATAGAAGTAGAATTATTTTTGTAGTTTTAATTTCACCAAATGTGGTTTACTGTAAATACGTCTAACATAAGCACGTTGTTGTAATGCAATCACACAGTATTGTTTTTGCGGGCTATTTCACGGCTTACGATAGTGGTTCCGGCAAAAAAGGGGTTTTGTATTTATTATGTTCGTGCTCGGTTGGTTATTTTGTGCGGTAGGCGGCTTTATTTGTAGGCACAGTCGTGATGCTTATGAATTTTAGATTAGGTTCCCAAGCACTTTCTATCTATGAAAGGTTTTGGTTCGGAACTAACTTTGTATTCAGTTGACGATTTTGATACAACACGATGTCTTTTTGAAGGCTGAGGTCCCAGCAGTGAAACACAAAAACAGTTTATATATGAAACCACTAGCAGCACCTTGAGCAACCTGCTTAGTTCCCGATCGCGTCATTTTTCTGGTATAAACGTGGCCTATATTTTTCCAGTCTATTTATCTATTTATATAACAAATTTCATCTAGTTTTCGTCATTAGTTTTGGCTTGAAACAGTTAAACCATTATACATACAAACAAACTTTCGCATTTATTATATTATTAGGATTAAGCACAAGTCTTGAATTAAATTGTGAATCACTATTTATCTATCTACCTTTACAGATATTCCGCTAAAGCCAAATTATGTCCCGCACTATGAAGACAAGGTCTCGACTTGGATTTTCTGGCATCTAGGAAGGTAGCCGGTAGCCGGCCACTATTGACTGAATAATCTAATTTGCAGACGCTGTCAGGTCAGACCTTGCTGATTCAATTACTTGCAAAATTATCGCCTGGAAATGTTTGAATACTATTGCTATCCAGAGTATTTTAATAGATATTTCGGTATGATTTCAGATATTTTTACTTTTCACTCACACTCACATTTAGACCTACAAAGATGGCTCATATGCATGACTTCCTAACTAAACTATAGAATGTATATTGTTTACGATTAATTGTGAATTTGATATTTTAATCAATTAATTGTAAATTTGAATGTTCTATGTATTTTCTTTTTCTTATTCTAAATAACCCTCATATATTGGCAGTCAGCCTTCCTTTTACTTCTCAACTTTGCAAAGACATTGTCATCGCACAGGTCACTCTCTTTTAAGTCCCTTAGCAAATACATAAGTTTATATTATGTCATGATACACAAATAAATATTACAAAGAATAACATCTACGTGAGGTTTTTGCTAGTGTATTTGAGTGCGCTAAATACTCTTGAAATCCATCACAAATTTAACTAATTATTTCTGCAATTGATTTTCCCATTATTTTAGTAAGTTAATCTATATGTTTTAACCGACTTCCAAAAAAAGGAGGAGGTTATCAATTCGAACCCTATTTTTTTTTTTTTTTTTTTTTATGTATGTTACCTGATTTCTCGAGAACCTCTGAACCGATTTTAAAATTTCTTTTTGTGTTCGGATGGGTATGCTTCCCGAATGATCCCATATAAATCATTTTGAAATCGGTCAAGTAGTTTTTGAAATATGAACCAAAAACTGAAAAATTGCGTATCTGGATGACGTTGTAGATTTCACAAAAGTTATGAATCTCGACCCTGTCAATACAAAATTGTGTAAATGCTTTAATAAAACTTGTTTTAACCCCGACCAAAAAAGGGTGTTATAAGTGACGTCGATGTCTGTCTGTGTGTCTGTCTATCTGCTGTGGCACCGTAGTAGAACTCAAACAGATGGGCCGATTTCGATGCGGTTTCTTTTATTTCAAGGTTAATACCATAGCAGATGTTCTTAGCTATGTCTGGTTAATGTCGATTCAAAATGGCCGCCTCCACAAAATGGCGGACAAAATATTTTCACAACCTACCTCAATTTGGGTATCAAATGAAAGGGCTTGACTAGTAGAGTACTATGTACTATAACAAATTTCAAATCCAAAATCGCCACCACGACAAACTGGCGAATTATATTATATTTTTCATTACTACCTCAATTTGGGTATCAAACGAAAGAGCTTGACTAGTAGAATACTTTTCACTATGAAAAAATTCAAATCCAAAATGGCCGCTTCCACAAAATGCCGAAATACATTTCTTTTTTCACAACTCCCTTTATATGGGTATCAAATGAAAGGGCTTGACTAGTAGAATGTTGTACAGATAACAAATCCAAGGTAGTCAGGGTTTGATCAAAATTTTAATTTTGTTCTTGTACACTAAAAGAGTAAAATAAACAATTTTCGTACAAAAATTAAACCGACTTCAAAACCACAAATAGGCACTCAAAAGCGAAAAATAAACTAAAATCATTATTATAAGCGCTACTCACTCATCTATTTGAAGTCGGTGCCAGTCAGGTCAAAAAGTTAGTAGATTGATGCTATGTAGGCACAGGTAAGTAGTATCTATCCTATACCTGTTAGATTTAGCTGGCACCGACTTCAAATAGATGAGTGAGTAGCGCTTATAATAATGATTTTAGTTTATTTTTCGCTTTTGAGTGCCTATTTGTGGTTTTGAAGTCGGTTTAATTTTTTGTACGAAAATTGTTTATACCTAAATCGTTAAATTTGAAAATCTTTAATGACTTTAACTACTTGGATATTTCTTACAAGGTCAAGGACATAGGTAATTCCACACCACTGCTATCTCGATGAGCTTAATATTTAAGCCAG
This sequence comes from Ectropis grisescens, assembly GCA_017562165.1. NCBI lineage: Eukaryota > Metazoa > Arthropoda > Insecta > Lepidoptera > Geometridae > Ectropis > Ectropis grisescens. Next base: position 16,151,733 of record CM029775.1, on the reverse strand, counting down.
CTAAATTAGCGTCAAGTTAGCTCAACTAACTTAACTTATCTCAATGGATCATTATCCCAATTCATTGTACACTCTTGCCTATAACCTAGTTTTTCTGCGATATTCTCCATTATATGAAATCACCTGAAGTTTGACTGACAAATAGCCCTGTCACGTACAGGTTTTGTAATTTACTCCGTGATGTTACATCGGCCGCTTTATGGCTATCAATTTGCCAGTTAAAAGTTCCCTGATGAAAAACGGTACTTTTTATGGCCCTTTCAGAACCTAGAGCCCTATATTTTCATGCATATTAAAAAGCCATCAGTCACCGAGGTCAATTTGTATAAAACTTTACTTTTTTCAAAAGGTCCATTAACGAATTCTCACTTAGGTATTGTGCATAAATCTAAGTTAAACTAGTATTATTAATCACGAGGTCTGTATCGAGGTCATATTAGCTAATACATGGTACATGAAACTGTATCGGAATATTAAGTAAAATAAATATCATGTGATTAATAATATTAGATCATTGAACAACCACGATAGCTTAAAATTTAGTAGGCAGTTGGCGATAGCTTGGATCCGGCAATGACTGGTACTTAGAATGGGGTATATGGGAATTGGTAATTAGGAAGTGCGCCGGAAAACGGAAAACGAAAGTTATAAATATTGTTACTACAGTTCAGAAAATTAGGATTGCTATTAGAAAATGTTCTCTTCTTTTTGAATCTGTTTTCAAATTGGAATTATCTCATTAGTCATTATAGGTACGTACACTATTTATTCTTGGTTTCCGATTCAGAACACACTTGTAGTATATTTGCTACATCTTTTTTACCTACCCAAAAAGGGATTCATGCGCGTATGCACAAAAATAATCATGTAATCATGATCCAATAATCATATCGAGGGAAGAAAAGCCGGCCCCGATCCTTTATATAAAGTGATTTTTTTACCTGATCCTCGCTTCCTACGGGTTTTGCTTATTTCAAGTTATACGAGGGCTAGCAGATAAAAAATCTGTTTTGCTACACTTGTTTGGCAATATATTCGTTTTATTCAGATATACAAATTTACTTTATAAAACGAACGTCAAGTTTCGTCGTTATTTTCTGAATAATTGGTTTACATTTATTTATTTTTTTAAATAAAAAGTGACGAGACGATCAGGACATGTGCCTGATGGTAAGCAACATGCCTGACACATAATCACCACTACTTTTAATGTTGAAAGAAAACATCCAGAGGAAACCAATGTGTTTTAGGAAAGATTAAATTTTACTTAAAACATTTCCATTATAGCATAGTGTCACAGTATTTTGAACATAGAGAGTTCAAGCCATTGCTTTTGTTTGGCACTATCCGTACTGTCTACTACCATACTCATTATCCAGAGACATAAGTTAAGCATAATCATATAATTTCTCAGAAACATTTTTGGAACATTTAGTAAGTACTTTTTGTATATTTTTTATGGGTACAGGTTTAAATGACAGTGGGCCTGATATAGACTTCAATGTTAGCATATTAGACACCAGAACCCAAGAAAACTCACTTTACTTACAAATTAATCAATAATAAATTATCTTAAAACTATTGATTTGAATTCAAAACTAGAATTCCTGATGTCATATATAAAACTCGTATATAAAGGACTTAATCGTGATCTAAATTGTTATTTAATTACCTCGACGTTTCGGGAGCGTTACGATACCCGTGGTCAAGAGAAGGCGTAGTCTATCGTGATTCAAATTGAGATAATTCTTCAGAGGCATTTCGAAAATATTCAGCATTCTTAGAATACCACCAAAACATACCTGATCAATTGTGACAAAAGTGGTATTGTTGGAATACTTTTAAACGAACAAAAAATACATATTTTCGCTAGGCAAACCAGCGTTTGGGATAATTGGGCAGACCTAACAATTTGAAATTAAATTAAAACTTTATTAATTGGTAGAGCACTTGATACTGGTTCAAAGTTCGGAATGAAATAAAAGGCCACGAATAAATAATTATTTAGAAAACCTTTATAATTATTATTGTTGTTAATGTCGGACAAGCCTCACAAAAAAAAAGAGCTTGCCCCAAATTAAGCAAAACTTGTATTATGGGAGCTAGATAGCTGATATAATACTTATATAAGTATATTATATACTAACAGTGGCCTGCGGTTTTGCCCGTTTTCGTTCCGTATTTCCCGCAATAAAAAGTTGCCCCACATGGGCGATGTTGTGTTAGTTCAATATTCTGGCCATGCGATTAATGCTTTCCATTTTTTATCGGAATCTGTTTTTTGATGTAAGTTCAACGCTTACTCAAAGGCATCTGAATCGTCTTGCTTTTTTATATTTTATTTTAAAGACTATATTTCGTAGATATCATTTTTGTTTTATTAAAATCTGTCGAATGGTTATGAATAATTTATTTTCTCTAAAAAAAAACAAATAACGATTTTGATTTAAAATTAAATTCAGATACTCGTCCAAATTTCATAAGAAGCGCGTCATCCAGATAAATAAAAGTGAATTTCAGTTTTTAGGGTTCCGTAGGCAAATGACAAAATGCCCTTATAGATTCGTCATGTCTGTCCGTCTGTATGTCACAGCCACTTTTCTCCGAAAGTACTCGTATAAGAATATACTATTGAAACTTGGTAAGTAGATGTATTCTGTGAACCGCATTAAGATTTTCAGACAAAAAAAGAAAAAACAATAAATTTTAGGGGTGTCCCATACTTAGAACTGAAACTAATTTTTTTTTCCAAAACCAAACGTTGGGTTATCTGTGGATAGGTCTTTAAAAATGGTATTGAGGTTTCTAACATACTTTTTTTCTAAACTGAATAGTTTGCGCGAGAGGAGGTCCAAAGTGGTAAAATGTGTGCCCCCCCCCCCTGTAACTTCTAAAATAAGAGACAAAACTAAAAATAAATGTATGATGTACATTACCATGTAAGCTTTCAACGAAAATTGGTTTAAATGAGATCTAGTGAGTAGTTTTATTTTAATACGTCATAAATTCACTATTGTTAAAACACTGATTAAAGTAACAATGAACTACAAGAACTTTTATACTATGTTACTTGCTGCTACGGAAGCCTTAATGGGCGAGCTCGACTCGCACTTGACCACTTTTTATTTGTTCATATGTCAAACACCGCTACACCGATTTCGTTAAAATGTAGTGGGTATATCGGCCCAACGTACGTACTAACGTATTAAAATTACTTTTATTAATTTCAATTTGTTTCGAAATTTTTCTTCTAATTAGTTGAGCAAAGAGAGTTTTATTTTATATCGAAATCATTCGGTTTATTTCTGAGAAAAATAAATATCTAAAAATTAAAAAAAAACTTAGTAAAGTGAGGATAAAAATTGAGATTGGTTTTTAAAATTGCATTAAGTCTAGGAACTGATATAGCCTGTGTCTAATACCTAAAGAAATTGTGTCATGCTCAATGTTAGATTCTAATATATTGTCGTAGCGGCTTTTGCAAAACACCGTCTACGTGCTTGCTCGGGACCTAAAGCCCCAGTTTAAGCATTCGCCATCGGAACATTTACGATCAGACTTTTATCGTAATTTCTACTCGAAAACCTATTGTTTATTTCCAATTCAACGACTTTGGAGGCGTGTTCGTTTTACTAATAGCTTGGAAAGAAAGCTTGTACTCGTAGTACGAATTACTTGTAGGCATACAAAAAGGTAATGCCCAACTCTTGTATGGTTTGTTTTGTCAACCACATAAATTTACATACACACTTTCTAATTGCACTAATATTATAAATGTGGAAGTATAGATGTTTGCTGCTCAATCACGGCGGGACGTCTGATGAACGGATTGGATTGAAAATTGAATCACAGAATACGAGTATAGTCTGGAAAAGCTCATAGCCTACTTCTTAATACATGTATGTACCTATGTGTTGTTTTATTGAAAAATACTCCAAGTGCAGGCGCGGTCCGAAGGGGGGGTCACAAGAGCATGACCGCCACCAAAATCGTGTAGGTTAAAATAAAAATCTAAAAACCACAGCCAGCGTATCTTGTGGCTTATAGAACCATAAAAGAACCGTAAAAGAAATTGAATACAATACATAACATATTAGCATTATTTCTTCGTCAATAGCCCCTCAGAGTTCCTGCTTCTTTCCAATACAAGCTAGGAGCTATTTACCCAATATTACCTTGAGAATACCATCTAATCTACTTTCTAACATTACCCGAGTATATTGTCATTGTATAAAAGGTACGGTAAGGTATAAGGGGCATTTCTTTTACCTTTTACTCCTTACAAGTAGGGACACCATTTTATGAAGAATGTTTACACGAAAAGGATAAAATGTTTCTTTTGCAAGTCAACTCTGAGTTCTAAGATTGATGTTAGTAAAATTTTCGGAGTAAAGAGGTCGTTTGCTATTTTAAATTAAGTATATTACATCCTTGTTCCAAATTTAAGCCCGACAATCGTTTATATATATGTATAGTGGTAGGACTTTTTGTAGAGCTCCGCTAGGAATGCACCACATCTATCCATTAGTATATTCAAATTTAAAAGGCAGTTTTTCCAGGGATATTGCAAGGCAAAGAGATATGTCATCTTATTTCTCTGGGTGACGAGCGAAGCACAGTAGGCAGTAATTTGCATTATTCACACTCAAGTACGCAGCCCACTTTTTCGTCGTAATTTTTTATCGATATCGCTAAAATGCTAAACTACACTACAACACTAAATAATCTGTTAGGTTGGCTAATTTACACATGTAATTGCCGTACGATTGGTATTGACCAAAAATGTAATTGATCATAAAGGTTTGTTCCAAGTTCCGCCTCTAACGTAGTATATTACATTCTCTTTGGTGTCTAAAATAGTTCTCAATGATGTCTTAGATGGTTTATTTTGTTAGAGAAATATCAATAAAGTGTAAAGTAGCGTAACTATCAATTTTAGACATTTTTCTCGCCCACTTAGCACTCATATAATTATGACTACATAAAAAACCTCATTAGAATATTTTAAAATAAATATTTAAAATATGCATCATTATAAAATTTCCGTAGAAAAAGCGAATGTTGGAAACACCAGTCACGGGACAGAGACTTGCATTCCCGCCGTGGGGATAATCTGGCAGCATTTTCCAATTACGCCCCATTGTTGTGTTCAAACACATAATTCCTCATTTAACGAAGTGCTTCTAAGTTGTAGACGTGCCAAATAGGGGCGTGGTAAATAAAGACAGGAAAATTGCTGTTGGAAAATTACGGAAAATTTCTTTGTAAATCGGAAAATGTCTTTGTAAATCGGAACGTGATTTTTGCGACGTGAAAAGGCCGTCGAACTTTCGATATTCTGTCTCCCCATTCTGTACGTTTTGTGTAGATGAGGAAAGCCTATTCTTGAGCTCCACAGTCAAATTCAACGTTACTTACGAAGCATTCACTCGAGCTCAAAGATAATTAGATTTCCTATGGATTTTCTACTCATCCCTGAAGGCAGATTTTTTGTTAATTTCCCTTTTACGGGCTAAATTATAATCTATATTTAGTAGCGAAGTATTGACTTTGAATGAGATATATACTGACTGAATAACTACACTATAATGAATAAGATACATACTGACTGAATACCTAACTACGTACGTGGTAACGTATGTATGTATATGTAGGTAAGTACCTACTTATACTAAGCACATCTGAATTATCCATAGACCAATGAAGGTCTACAGAGAATAAAGATGATTAAGCCCACTACCAGTCGGAAGCATGGCCAAAGCATTGGCGGCATTGCTGTGCTGAATGGCAATAAATAAATAAATTTTGGTGGACACTTCACACACAACACCATCTGATCCCAAACTAAGGAAAGCTTCTACTATGGAAGCGTATAGCTGATATGTTAATTAATTAGTTTTAAATCCATACATTCTGTGTACTAAATATCGGGAATTTGTCAATAAAACAAAAAATACAAATTATTCATCTAAATTTATTTTATCGCCTTCAAAGTAGGCCCCATCGCTTGCAATATAACATCTCCAACGCTTCACCCAGTCTTCCATTCATTTCTCATAGGCTATTTGCGGTATGGCCTTTATCGCCTTCAAAGTAGGCCCCATCGCTTGCAATATAACATCTCCAACGCTTCACCCAGTCTTCCATACATTTTTCATAGGCTATTTGCGGTATGGCCTTTAGCTCATTCAGCGAATTTTCTTTTACGGCTTCTATCGACTCAAAACGTTTTCTTCGAAGTGGTAATTTTAACTTGGGAAATAAAAAAAGTCAGACGGAGCCATATCAGGTGAATACAGCGCTTGGTCGAGAACTTTTGTTGAATTTTTCGCTAAAAACTCTTTCACTATAATGGGTGTGTGCATTATCATGGTGCAGCATCCATGAGTTGTGTTGCCACAAATCTGGACGTTTTCGGCGGATACTCTCACGCAAACGCTTCATGACGCCTAAATAATATTCTTTATTCACTGTTTCTCCCTCTGGAAGGAATTCGGAGTGAACCACACCAAGGTAGTCAAAAAAAACTGTCAGCATCACCTTGATTTTGGAGCGACTTTGCCGCGGTTTTTTGGGTTTCGGATCGTGTTCGAGAAGCCATTCTGAAGACTGTTGGCTTGTTTGCATGTCGTACTCATAAACCCATGTCTCGTCGCCAGTTATTATACGTTTCATAAAGGTCGGATCCGTAGAAGCTGGGGAAACCATGTCTTCAGAGACATGCTTTCGCTGCGCTTTTTAAAAAAAAGCTCTTTTGGAACTAGTCGAGCGGCGACGCGTTTCATGCCTAAAATGCCAATGGGAATGTTGTGAACGGACTTAAAAGATATGTTCACCTCACTAGCCAACTCTCTCAGACTCATACGTCGATTTTCGAGCACTAGCTTCTTGATTCTGTCGATGTTTCCTTTGGTCGTAGCGGTTGAAGGTCTGCCAGAACGAGGCAAGTCTATTACTACTTCTCGGCCTTCTTTAAAAGCCTTATATCATTCATAAGCCCTTGTTTTCGATATACACGATTCGCCGTAGGTATTTCGCAACATTTTTAGTGATTCACCACATGAAATATCATTCGAAACACAAAATTTAAGGCACACTTTTTGTTCAACAATATTTTCCATTGTAAAAATCGCCGAGAACTCAAAACTATGACCGACAAAAAGTGTAGTTTAAAACAAATTAAATGACAGATCCCGCTCAAACTTTGCGCGCTAAATTAGTACAGTGCTACCAACATGCAGTAAAAAAAATAGAACGACTTCTTTTACACGGGTCTTTTTATTGACATATTCCCGATATTTTTTACACAGAGTAGTACTTATTATACACAGAAACACCCAGATATAGAACAAATATTTGTGTGATGAACACAAGTTCATCACACAAAGATTTTTTTCACATCTAATTTTCCCATAATCCACAGTAACGCAGAAACATTTTATTTTAAATTTAAATAATGCAACCCTCGAAAACAACATCACAAAACGTTTCATGGGCTATGTATGAATACAAATGTGTCGGGCATTAGTATCGCGTAAATGGTACTAAACCCATGAAAAATTTAGTTTCTTTTACGTTCGCTTAGTTAAATAGTGGTGACAGTTTTCGTTTATTTTAGTGAAAATGTACCTGCAAGCATCATTCCATCATGGCTACATCGTAGTCAAACGTTAGTAATTTATGATTAATGTCTAATCTTCTTGTTTGTATTCCACTGCGTATAATCCGCATTACAAACCTTATTTTACTACATCTAACGTTTATGTACATTCATCTTCAATATTTCTAACAAAGAGATCCCAAGCACTCCCAAGTCTGGTCGGTTATGCTTACAAATACCTACGTACCTACGCACACATACATAGCAATGTTTACGCAGTAGTAGGCCTCAATATGTGGCATGTACTTAATGCATTTTTTATGTACATGCCCGGATCTTCATTGTAACACAGGGGTATCGACCCCTCTATCACGTTGTCTACTTACCGACAGCACAAACACCAGCCGGGTGACGGTATCACAACATGAAACTGAAATTGGGGAAAATCTCATATTGGCGATGATTATTTAGTGAATAGCAAATCTGACACACAATAAAGTGTAGGACTTTGTTTTATGCCCACAGATCACTATAATAGTATTTATGCTGCGTAAAGCCTTTATTTTATCAGCTTCCTCGGTCCTGCGCCAATTGAATCTAGGCTGGATTGGCGGTATAGACAATATTGTCAACCCATCTTGCAGCTGACGTCCTACACGATGTTCAATGTTAAGTAATTCGATACTAAATGCCTGACAAGACAAAAAGATTCACTTGCATTGACTCTACCCCACTCCAACCATATCAAATTTAGCCCAAGTATATCCTCACAAAACTTCAGCTGTAAAGGGGCTGTGCCCAATGAGAAAACACTCAGTTGCTGAGAAAATGAAAAAACTCAGCTAGGAACTACATCAAAATAAAAACAATAAATTTAACTGCTCCCAAAAAGTACAACCCAAATTCATTATTATGAACTGCTATTAAAAATTCTACTGGCTCTGGTGAAGCAAAGTATAAGGAAGTGTAGGACTTACCGCCGGAATGGTGACCTACAAACACACTTGGCTTTTAGTGAGTCTAAAACCCAATGGTGTTTCACTCGTACGCCAATGTACCGAAGCTAAGTGAACGTTTCGACATTCTATCTCTTCCCCGACGACAATGTTCGATCACCTAGACACACAACCAATAATTATGTTTTAGTAGACATAATATAAACGCATTTCTCAGCTGATGTGATTAATGACCCCATCAGGGCGCACCGTCTCGCCCGATTAACTCGAGTGTCACGCGATGCACACGGCAGATTACACACTATGTCAAACGAGTGTCCTGGACTAATCGACGGATTAGTATTGATTAATTGACTCTCGGAATAGGAAAGATGACGGTGTTCGATTAAACAAATCATAGATTTATCAGGTTTTATTCATAGATGCACGATCTTGTTCCCCGCCATCTAACATAGTACCTAAATCTGATTTTCTATACAGGTTGAAATCGATTAAATATAGACATGAAGATACTCAAATTATAGTCATCATAAAATAGCATTTTTTTCTCAAATGTTTTCCCATTTATATAATAACTAGCAGTGCTACGTGGTTTTACCCACGTAGTTCCCGTTCCCGTCGTACCCGTTATTTTTCCGTGAGAAAAAGGTTTTTTTATGTGTACTTCCACACTATAATCTGTCTATGTTCTAAATTTCAGCCCAATCCGTTCATACGTTACGACGTGATAGAGGAACATATATCAAAATATCCAAACATCCATATACTGACATTTATAATATTATTGGGATTTATTTTCGACTTCAATTTAAAATTAAATTATGACACTAAACCAAATTTTGTAAGAAGCTATCACAAAGTCACCGAGGTGTTTGAAAGTATTTTTTTTGTTTATTGTTACTATCAAAAAATACTTCAAAAATCACCACATCGTTTTCGATAGAATTTATGTTGAATACCTCTTAACTATTAAGATCCACCAAACAAACGAAAGAACCATCAAAATCTATCTAATAAATAAATCTAATAGGTACATCACAAGGAAAACGTACAACCGAATTGCGAACCTCCTCCTGGTTTCAAGACGGTTAAAGTAGTTTTTATACGTTATATGATTGATATCTCGGCAAAAAGAGTTGATAACAAGGTTAATCCTAGGACTTAAGTAAACATTCGTTTCAGGGTTCTTTGTCCCAACGCTGAGCCTAAACTAACACACTGACTTGTTTTGATAGATGGGATATCAAAAGATTTGCAAAGTTCGCACAAAGAAATTACCAGAGTAAGCAGATAAACACAGCCAAAACCTTTCCTTTCGAATATAAAATATTCGAAAGGAAAGGTTTTAAAATAATAATAAGATGTTTTACACAAAAGTTTTGGGATGGATCGGCTAAGTATCAGCTGGGGACTCTGGAACCGATTGAGAGACGTGCCAAAAGACTCATAGGCAATAGATAGAGGCAACACTCTTGTGCGTAAAAGACTTCAAAGTCTTGCTCATCGCCGCAAAATTGCTAGCTTATCGGTTTGTTATACACTTCGGAGAATGTGCAACTGATCTGCATGATCTAATACTACTTTCCCCTTCCTTATATCGAACTTCTCGTTCCACAAAAGGGCGACATCGTTTCATGGTTGATGTTGCAAAACCGCGAACGAAGAGATTTGACTCCACGTTTGTGATAAGAACGTCTAGGTTGTGGAATGCGTTGCCTGAGTGGTTTTTCCCCGATGGTTACAATCTTGGTGTCTTCAAATCGAGAGTGAATCGGTTTCTTCTAGGTAAGCACGCTCCATCGTTATTATCATCATCGCTTAACATCAGGCGAGATGGTGGTCAAGTGCGAACCTATTATAGTTAAAAAAAAACTAAATACAAGATGGAAGTAAGGACCTACTCGTCGAGTACAGTAAGTTAAAAAATATGCTCTACATTATCTACGAAACACAGATTATTTCAAAACATATCTCACATAGACTAGAAAAATTAAACAAGGTCATTACATAGTTAGGTGAAAAATGTAAGCACCTCTGTTGCTATACGTGTGACACTCAGAAAGTTTTGATAAACTAAAAACTAAATTCTATGAAAAAAAAAATTTACTAAATCTTTCCAATGAACCCTCCACCAGCCTCTATAAAAAGTTTCATGCGTCTGAACCAATCTTAAAAACATTTTTTCAAGTCGTCCGCAGACACCTCTTCCACGGCCTTCTCAAACGCTGCTAGCACGTCTGCGGCGAAGAAAAGTGTATCCCTTTGAGCTGTTTTTTTTTTCATTTTAGAGAATAAAAAGAAGTCACACTGAGCCAAATCAGGACTGTGAGGAAGCCTCCTTTTCCAGCAAGTTCCTCGTTTTGATCGCAGAGTGCGCGGGCGCTTTGTCCTAGTGAAGAAGGATCCCGAGGAGCCCGGTGTTCGGACGCTTGTTGCACATTGCAGAAAAAACTTCTGCCAGGCATTTTACGCTGTACCATTAAGCGTTAATGCTGTTTTGGTCTCGAAGTGGAATTGAAATTAGGTACCCATATTAAATTTTTCCTGCGTTCCTTGATCGCTTCACTTTCGTAGGCATTGATTTATTTTGAAACAGCAAAACTATCGACTGACGCTTTGTTTTTGGATCGTATTGATAAATCCATTCGTCGGCTGTCACAATGTCGTAAACGCGCCGTGACGAGCCTGCATCAAATTGTTGTATCATGTCACAGCACCGATCCACACGAGCCTGCTTCTGAGCTTTGGCGAGCTTGTGCGCCACCCAGCGGGAAACTATCCTCCTTACGAGAAGGTGCTCGTACAAAATCTTGTTAACACTTCCTGAACCAATCTGCAGAGTATGTTGAATCTCTTCGTACGGAATTCCTTTGTTTTCTTGTTTTTTTTTTTTTTTACTGCCAGCACACTGTCTTCGATGACTGCATATTGCATAAAAGCAATTCGAAATCGATCAAATGACTCGTCAGGATTAAGCCACATTTGAAATCTTAAAAAATCATAGTACGAAAATCTTGTCGACGCAGATCCATTTTTTATTGAGACAAGAAAATTTGAATGGCTCTCAAACATTGATTACACACCTCTCAAAATAATGCGGAGTGAAATTTGAAAATCGGAGGTATTTTTACTTTAAAAAATCGAATATTTCAAAATAATTACAAGTGGCCAGTGTCTTAGGCATACATAAAAACTTTCTGAGCGGCCTTGAATATCTCTATTCTCTTAGGAAATCTTTAGAGAAAGGTGAATCTTTGAAAATACAAAAAATAACGGAATAATGTAAAATCTAATAAACCTAGTTCAATACTTTTTCACACGACCCCATTTAGCCCAAAAATTAAGCATAGCGTAAACCTAGTATGGACCCCAGATAGCAGTCATAATACATATTATATAACTTTAAATACAAATTTATGTTCCCTAGAAACACCCACGCTTAGCATAAACATACGTAATCATCACTCAAACGTTTATCCTAGGTGGAAAACCAACCCACGATCTACAATTCAGGGTACAGACTCATCAGATAATCCGTGAGGCCAGTCAGTAGTGACAATGTATTGCCTCTGACCTAGTTTTCGTGCTTTCAAAACAGACAATAAACAAATTGGGCATATTTAGTCACTGGTCGATAGTGAGTCGGGTCGACCTTGCACATGACAGCTCATTCATAGAGTTTTAAGATATAAATGCACCAAGACGGAAGCAATACGAATATCGGAAATTGTCAGTTTCATAATATGAATTCCATATCAACATATCAATTTATGTGTATTTCTCAACAAAGTAGACAATGCCCATTTATATTGTGCATTGTTACATTCACAATAATACGCCTGATACCACTTTAATTTCACTTTGAAATTTGAAAATGGTACTCTGGTATGTATGGTTTATTAGCATCATTAACAGGCTATCTTAGTCGACTGCTGCGCCGGAAATAATAACTAAAAGACATCTTGAGCCCGAGCAAAAAAACCTTGAGTATTTCTTACCTCATCGCATACCGCAAGAAAGAGCACGATAGGATTTGTGCTGTTTTACGCTCAAATTTTAGAATAAGCACTTTATAAAATCAGATTTTTATCTTTTGAAAAAAATATTTCTACCAAAATGTTTGTAATGGAATCCAAAATACAAAATCCAAATAACGGTGGTTTTTCGAGTAGATGCATGATAATTACAATTATTTCTATTTTTTATGGTTTCGTTGTGAGAAGATTATTTAAACAATAAATTCATTAACAAAAAAATAAACTACCCTTTTGAAGTCAAAAAATTGTAGAAATTTAATGAATGTTTTACCAGTTAATATTTGTTTTGGCTAATGAGTAGATAGCTTTGAAAACTGGACAAAAAACTCATTTTGCTGGGGGGACTCACCTTAAAAGTCGCCATTTAGATGATTGCCACATCTAGCTCAATCTAGAGTATTAAACATATTCAACAATGCAGTCTAATAAAATTATGTTGGGAAATTACATCTTCTATTTATAAACGGGTAGAGGCTTTATTAGCAAAACTAAAACACAATGAGAACTACACTACGCTACATTCTTAACTACTTACATTAAGCTCATATAAATTATCCATAGACCAATGAAGGTATACGGATGCTCATCGCCTTGCCTCACTCGTCAACATAAAGGTATGATCGCGAAATCCGCTGCCACACCACAACTGGTCCCCATAAAGTATCTATTAGTTTAAATGAGATTACATTCCGAACTACGCAGCAATGTCACGTCAGTGATACAGTGACTATATGGGGGACCAGTACTACTGCGCCAGCACTGTTGCGTCCAGCAGAATTTGGAATCATACTCACTTGGCTGAATTTAGTCGCTACTGAATTCAGTAAAGTGTAATAGCATTTAGCAAGCTAGCATACTATATTCAGAAGCAAATATAGTTTCTGACTGACTGAATTAAGTCGAATCGATTTAATTAAGTGTAAGAATCTTTATAAGACTAACTGGCATTCTGCCTTAGTTGGTATAAGTCTGCAAGCAGAGCTAGAGGACGTAGATTTGCTTCCCATCCAGTACAAATATTTGTATGATGAATATGAAAACATTTGACCTGTATCTGGTTGTGTCTACGAGTATACATTACAAGTACGTGTTTACAATCATATAAGTAGGTATGCAAGCTTTACCTAGCTTGGGGTTAGTTAGTGGTGTATGAAGAATGTCCACAAGTATTTATTATTTCTGTTGATTTCAAGTTTTGTTACTGAACCCGAACGAGTAATTAAAACTTTACGAAGACTCCCGGTGGGTTTTTATACAAGTAATCAAAATATCTGTTTAAGTGCTCATCGTTTTAGGTTTATTTGCTCTATTTATAACCCAACATAATTAAAGTCTTAGTAAGAAGTAACTTTAGGTCCTTAATATTTTCACGTTTTTACCGTTTCTATAAATTCAATCCTACTACAAGTAATTGTGAACAATTGGATCTAAGGATGTTTAGATTTTTGTTTCCCAATGATTTTGTAAGAACTGAATGGGGCAGTTTGAAATTTTCATAATCTTTTTCTAAATCCCACGCGGACAAAATCACGAACTAGTCAATTAATTAATGCAATTTTATCTCAGGTCCTAACATCACGACTATATCTCCAATTTCACCTTAATATACTCATATACTTAGATTGCATTTTATCATAGCTTTATACAAATAATAACGGCGTATTTCAAACATTAACCTAAGTATTCAAGACTTACTTATGCGAGCCAAAAGCCTATAACATATTTAAGCAAAGTCAAATCGGTATAGAATTTTTTAAAAGGTATGACGTCAAACGAATTCAGAAACGAAATGGTGTTTAAAGTTAATTTTAAATACGGCATAACGTTACAGCTTAAAAACACAACGAAAAAAAATTCTAATCGTAAAATTATGATTTATTATTCATGTTCGCAGCAACCGCTTAAATGTATGAAACTAAGAGGATTACAAATTCATCCTAAATGGTATACTCGTACTTTCGAAAGGAAGGCAGTGAAAATTCATTAAAATCACGACCTTAACAAATAAATAATCTTTTAGTATTAAGATTAGGCACCAAGATTATGACTATCGAGAAAAACCCACTCAGGCAACTCTTTCCACAGCCTAGACGTTCTTATCACAAACGTAGAGTCAAACAAACCTCTTCGTACATGTCTTTGGAATATCCATCATGAAACGGTGCCGCTTCTTCGAGTTACGAGAAGTACGATAGAAAAAAGGGCAAGGTGGTATTAGATCATGCAGATCAGTTGCACACTCTCTGAAGTGTATGCGATAAAAAATCGATAAGCTAGCAACATTTCGACTTTGAAGTCTTTTTCGCGCTAGAATGTCTTTGCCTATGAGCCTTTTGGCACGTAAAAATGTTTATTGTAGTGTATAAATATTTTCAAATTTAACAAAATAACGGAAGACGTAGCTGAGATTGTAGTAGAAGATTTACATGGTTTGTGCCACAGAACAGATATGTTGCGTGGTTTGTGCCATAATATTCTTGGACAGAAGACGCATGGCGCCACTACAGTGTAAAGTAATTAAAATAATGTTTTACTTCTTTAATACGTATAATGGAGTATATTATTATTATCTATTATACAGATTGTAGAAGACAGTCTTCTATAATGATAACGATTTATGAACGGCCTTATATAATAATTCTAATATTGCGTAGGACAAATTTATTAAGTTGTCGGGGGTAAGTAAAAAGCGATGGAACCATTCATTCCAATTCTTCTGGTATTCCAGATTCCTAATGAGATCCTGAGTAATTTTTTCTCCACTCATTGTAGGAATATTTTTCTCCACTATTTGGGGAAAAATACGAATAGGAATAGTTAGATTACCACAGTGCAAAAGAAAAAGTAGGAGACAGAACGACATGGAGAAATATTGTTGAAAATAGTCTAATATCCCGCTATACAACGACCTTCACCGAGCTGTTTATTGGATGAAAAGTGTTTTATATGTAATTTAATAATATATGTCAACAAATATATTGCAAATGGGTTGCCTAAAAAAATTCAGTCCAGAATATGATTAATTAACAATTAAAAATATATTTTTTTTAATATTTCACTTAAATTGATTGAATTTTAGAAAAAACTAAATAACATAACTTATTATTTTGACTTTACTCAGTGCTTACGAAATCTCATGCAAATATTTTCAAACAATAAAAAGTTTCAAACAAACTTTCATCCCTTATTTTACCCCTTTGGAGGTTGAGTTTTGAAAAATACTGTAATACATAATTCATTATTTTGATCATGCTCAATTCGTGTGAAATTTTATGCGAATACGTTTAATGAATAACATGTTTCATACAAACTTCCATTCCGTTTTTTACACCCTTAGGGGTTGAATTTCGTAATGAGATTTCGTAAGCATTGAGTAAAGCCAAAATAATAAGTTATGTTATATAGTTTTTTCTAAAATTCAAACAATTTAAGTGAAATATTGAAAAAAAGGTTTTTTATCGTTAATTAATCATATTCTGGACTGAAATTTTTTAGGCAACCCATTTGCAATATATTTGTTGGCATAATAACACTTTTCATCCAATAAACAGCTCGGTGAAGGTCGTTGTATAGCGGGATCTCCTACTAAAAGGACAAGACCACGACAAGACTCATGTAGGGTTATAGCTCTGAAGAAGAATGTTATGACCCAATTCTGAAGATTCAAGGAGAAATTGTTTTCAATGTTAGGAAAAGGTCCTCTTCCTACTTGTTTTTATCGTGAGTCACTATACCTCTACTTGTTGATTTTCATAATAGCTTTACTTTTTATTAATCAATGGCGTACTTGTTACGATGCACGATGTCACGAGTTTACCTGTGAATGGCATGAATGCATCCATTATTCATTGTTCTCCAAGTTTGCCAAGTGCTAGTTTGAATTCATCTATTAGAGTCAGCGTCCAAGGTCTTACACACCAGTTCGATTGTTGTCTGTCACGAGTACAACGTTTACACTTATCAGGCTCTTAACCATAAAATATTATTTAAAAATGTACAGAGGTTCCTGTCACGCAAGATGTTGTTTCAATAATCATAGTCCTGATAGTCGCTTTGGTGGAGGACCTTACAAACAAAATATTGGCAGAAGCTAAGCAAAGCTTGTCCCATGGAAGCTAAGAAAATAATGCGTACTCAGCGCGTGCAGACATAAGAGTAGACAAAAAAGTATTTATATATCATAAAGATAAAGCTCACGTCCGACTTCGTGATTCTGCCGTTGCTTAAACGCTATGCCTCTACATAAACACATGGTTGACACGAACCCATTAGATTTTTTCCTACCAAAAAGTGATTTACACGTCTAATGAAATCTTCACTTCAAAAAACTACATGCTCACCAATTCCTAGGCATCCTCATCATCATCAGCCGCAAGACGTCCATTGCTGAACATAGCCCCCCCTTAGATTTGCACCACAAACGGTCCTGCACAACCTGCAACCAGCGGCTTCCAGCGACCTTTATGAGGTCATCTGTCCATCTAGTGGGAGGCCGTCCAACACTGCGTCTTCCGGTTCGTGGTCGCCACTCGAGAACCTTTCTTCCCCATCGGTTGTCAGTTCTGCGAGCGATGTGGCCTGCCCATTGCCACTCAGCTTGATTACTCTTTGTTTGAGCTATGTCGGCCACTTTCGTTCTTTTGCGAATATCCTCACTACGGATTTTGTCGCGCAAAGAGACTCCGAGCATAGCCCTCTCCATAGCTCGCTGTGTGACTTTGAGCTTCGTTATGAGGCCCACAGTTAAGGACCACGTATCAGTTCCATAGGCATCCTACTTCCTACTAATATTATAAACTACCCGCGCTCCGCGGTTTTACGACGCGGGTTCCCGGTCCTATTATTGATCCCGGGAAAAAGTTAGCTAATGTGTTAATCCAGACTATGTGTTATATAATTTATCTGTGCTCCAAATTTCAACCCGATCCGTTCAGGAGTTCCCACATGTATTAGTAATAAACATCCAAACTTTTGCATTTATAATATTAGTAGGGTGATGTCAAAGGTAGACAAAGATATAGCCTAGAAAAATTTAAGCCTGGTGTTTAAATTTTGAACACAGAATGTCTAGATTGTAGATTATCGATTATAGAGTCTAGAATAACACATGGGCCACTTTTTATAAATTTTTTATACACATACTCGTAATAACTAATCGGGTCCAGCCGCGGGGCACTGCTACTGTAGTTGTAAACGTGTAGTTCAACAATTTGGTCACAAGCTAGAAACATGGCATGGAGTCCACATACCTCGCTGGTGTATTATCTGCGTGTCGCAGATGTCTCCACATTGAGTCCGGAAGTGTTTCGTTTATTGTTATAGAAGCATTCAGGTGGGCGATTAAACAGAATCCTCGGAACTTTCAGGAGAAATGTCTTGATAAATAAAGTACGTAAGGTTTGTTTAGGTTTATTTGTAAAGTTAATAAAATGGCTGTTTCTATTTCTGGACCGGAAGAAACAGAAAAACAGGATATACTCATGGAAATCTATCCAATAAAATATGAAGCAAAAATTGTGTACCTACCCCTTTTTACGAAAATTGAGCAGGCAGAGGAATATGGAATATCCTACGCTTATAGTTTGTATAGCGAAGGAGAGCACAATTGTAATATTTACATGAGTAAAAATACAATAAAATCAACAAAAAAAACTCTAAATTACAAACATTACTTGTAATGTTTAAAAAAAAACTTTAAGCGTGTGTGTAAATTACATGGGTATTTTACACACACGCTTAAAGTTTTTTTTTTGTAGCATAAAGTGACGTGACGAGCAGGACATGTGCCTGATGGTAAGCTACATGCCTGCCATGCAGCTATTGGACTATGAAGAGTTTAAATCATTACCTAGCACTGCACTGCGCTCGTCACCCAGAGATCTAAGATATTATATAAGCCCTGTAATTTCTTTGGAAACATTACCCTTTAAACCGGAACACAGTGATGTTTTCACATGACTGCTTGGCAGTAGAATATCTGCCAAAGGTATAGTACTTCCCCAAGCGGACTCTGCTAAGAATCCTATCACTACTAAAATTTATGTCGAATTTCAACCTCAAGACGACCACTAGTTATGATTTAAAACAGAAATCGACCACCTAATTAAATTAATAGCCTTGCTATTATTGTTCTCTGGGTAATTTAGACCAAAAATAAACAGAGAACAATAGCTAGAAAAAGATTTTTCCTCTACTAGTAATTTTTTTTGAACATTATAAAATAGAAGTTAAATTTACGAAATAAGCGACAATTCACACATGACACCATGTCTTGATAAACCGCGTTTACTCAGAAATAAATAATTTACTCTCAATCCCCCAAATTATATCCATCAGGAACTCTCTACTCACTCAAGAAACGTATTTTTTTAAGCTACAAGCGGTCCAATAGAAAAAAAACAGCAAGGTTACATCGTGCAGATCAGCTTCATACTGCACGAAATGTATCCGAGAAAAAAAATGTAACTTTGCGATTCAAGACTTCAAAATCTTTTTCGCAGAATGGGTTTACTGCCTACCTTCTTGATGCGACACTCAAATATCCGTGCTCAAATGATTTAAAAGCCAGTACCTAGCTGACCCGTCCTAAAGATGCTACCAAATCTCATGGAAAGTTTCGTAATATAGTTTTATGGTATCTGATAAAGCGTGTGTTAGTTAGAACCTAAGAAGTATCAGGTTCTTCTCCTATTCCTTTACATGAGGAGTCGTGACGTACAACTTCTTTGGTTCATTTTTAACAGTTCACTTAACAGTAAACCTGTTTGTATAATAATGATGATGGAAAAATTCCGATATTTCGGCAGCTTTTGTTATGACCTCAAGTTGTTTACGTGCCGCGGTTATCAGTGCAGCGGCAGGAATAATGCGCGTTATCGATCACATACGAGTAGGATGAGAGCCCGTGACTGCTAGACCATCGTCAGTTTATAAAAGCTAAAAGTTTAAGCATATGCTAGCAACCAGGCAAGTACGATGGAATATTTTGACTTTTGAGTCATTGTGACTATACTATTTTTATGTTGTTATAAATGTAGTAAAAGGCAATATAATTTCACATGCAGTGTATATACTATAGTGTAGTGGCTTCATTTTTTTGTTCTCCACACATAAGTGGCAACATATTTGTGACACCGAACAGTGACAAATTAAAGTGAAAAGACGATTCACACTTTTTTTTGTGGTACAGCGTAATATTTTTTGTATTTTTTTATAATGTTGAGCACACCGGTTTCAGAAGCTATGCCAATCACAAGCATATTGGAGAAGTATGGCAACAGGGAGCAAAAGACGAGCAGATAGACTCTACCGGTTTGACCCTGGCCAATATAGGCGTGTCAACTAAACTGGATTTGGGTTGGTTTAAAAAAAATTTGAGTTGACATGCCGCTTTTATGGTTTGTCCTATTCAAAGCAGTGATGGCACTGCAGAAATAATGATAAGAAACCAAATTTAACATATTAATCTCAAATTTGGACAGGGACTCTATACAGCAAGTTGAGTTATTGACGATACCAACTAAGTACTAAAGGTATATGAAGAGAATATTGAGAGGTAATTTCAGAAGCTCATCTCGGAGCTAGACCTGGCTTCGCAGACACCTACTCTTTTGCTGCGCAGTATAAAAGAGTTGGGACGTCCAGCCCTGGTACCTATTGAAGCAACCGCTGAAGAAACTGTGGCTATTTTGAATAGCAACGACCGTCAAGGCCGCTATCACGGTTTCTCAAGGCCAGACACTAGACAGCTTAGCGATAATAGCAAACAAAAAGTAGAAAATAGCAAGAACTGCAATATTGCCGTTGTGTCAAGCAGCGCCCCACAAGTGCCCCATGGACCCCTGGAGCTGCGCTGCTGAGTAAATTTGCTTTAGAAGCAGCTCGCGAACGCGCAAGAAGCAGGAACCGATGCCAATCAGCGCAGTAATGCCGCCATCGCCAGTACACTAGACACGCTTAAAACTGGTAGCGAGCTTAATCGTCATTATTATGTTACTTTCAGCGATGTTTGGGATCATCAGATGTTAGCTTTATGAATAAAAGCTTGTCTCTCAAAAACAATAATATTGAATGCGTTAGTAACAACAATTTTCAGCACGTTGTTAATTAAGTTGGTACTACTAAAAAGTTATGTTCATCTAATTAACATGAAAAACCTGTTTTAAGGAAACACCGTCAGCCTCTTGATACGTTTCACTATCGTTACTAAACTAAGGTGACCGACCCGCGTACATGTTTGTTTTATTACCATCTCATTCTCCTGTACGTTGCATATTTCAACATCTTTGTCTACTTTTGGTGGCTTCACTTTATGGTCTTGTAACTGTTAAAGTACTCAGACTTCTCGTATCTCGAAAAAGCGACATCGCTTTTATGGTTGATGTTCCAAAGACACGAACGAAGAGGTTTGACTCCACGTTTGTGATAAGAACGTCTAGGCTGTGAAATGCATTCTCCAGGTAGCAGTAGGTTTTCCCCGATGGTAACACTCTTGGTGTCTTCAAACCGAGTGTGAATCGCTTTCTTCTAGGTAAGCATGCTCCATCGTAGATCGCATCATCGCTTAACATCAAAGTCTGGTCGTCAAGGGCGAACCTATCATAGTAACAGAAAGTAAAAACTAAAGTAAAGTAAAAAAACTGCTACTATGAAGTGACTCAAATTTTACTCAAATTTCTTAGTAGCCTATCGTTCCTATCGTTAGTCGTAACCGGTTACATTTGTAACTTGGTATATTTATACCTAGTGTAAATTAACATCATGTTGGTTATCACCTTTAACGGCAAAGAAAAACATCATGAGGAGACCGATATGTTCCAAGAACGACATCTTCAGAGGATATGTGTCACCAATTGTCAACCCGCACTTGGCCAGCTTGGTGGATTATACCGTAACTATTCTTGTGAGAGAAGACGCCGACTTCCCAGCAGTGGAAATATGAAATAGGTTGCTTAAATTGCTTATGTTTCCAAATATGGATCTTATATTAAATGACACAGGTCTGAAGATCACGGGCTCTTATGCCATTATACCTAAACTTCATAACAATAACAACAAATTAGGGCTAAGCCCTATTTAACTGCTCTAGTTGGCAACGATTCCATAAATAGTTTCCATTTGCCGCACTGTGCCGTTAATGGGAGTCTTTCCGATTCGCCCCAAGGGTGAACTAAACTGGAAGACGCAATACTCACCATAATAAACATCTTTCACTATTAACCGGTCCCATAGATAGCAGCCCTGATGGCGTAAAAATTGTTTTATACACTAAGAGACTACAGTCCGTGAACAACATTTATGGGTCATATTAACCACCAGGAGATCTATGTAGGATGATAGAAGGGTATAAAATAATAAGATTCCGCTCTATGCCGGCATTTGTGAGCTGTCCAACTGAGTGCAAGTTGAAGAGGGGGGGTTGCAACCCTCGCTCTTTCCTTCTTGTCGCATGATTTTTATACGGCATTGCGGAATAATGGATTAGAAGATGTAAATACCGTAAAATAAATGCACAGGTAAGTATACCAGACCAGACACTAGCTCTCCTAAAGTACGATGTTTACAAAAGGCAGAGAGGCCAGGTGCAATCAAATTGTGAGACTACGAGCATATCCTCATCAAATGTGGGGCACGGCATAAATAAGAATAGTAAACAGCGCCCTATGACCCCGGTTCGTGTCTCGTTATTTTTAGTCATATCAGTCGCTTCCTGGCGTATCTACAGCGATACCAGACGGGTTGTTGCTATGTGCGCTTTATAGTGCCGGGTAGAATACTCTGTTATCTATTTATATAGACGTATTCCATGAACCCGTCTAATAATAAACGGATAAGACTACATCCTACTATCCTACTAATTTTGGAACTGAAAACTTCTTTTGGCGCGCCACAGACATATTTTTCGTGAGCTGGGAATTGAATTCTAGCGTCACGCACGGGAATAATAAGAAATATTCGGGTTAATTCGGACCATGCCCATTGGCCATCTAGAAATGCGTCAGCATTTCCCATGGGCCATCTAGAAATGCGTCAATATATAGTGAAGAGACGAGCAGGGCATGTGTCTGATGGTAAGCAACAGGCATGCCCATAACATACAGCACAGTGAAACGCAGCTATTGGAGTATGAAGAGTTGAAGAGTCCAAATCATTATCTAGCACTGCACTGTGATCATCACCCAGAAATATAAAATGTTTTATCTCTATGCCGTGTAATTTTCCCTGGAAGCATTGCAATTCAAACTGGAACACTTTGTTTTTTTCACATTAGTGTTTAGCGGCAGAATAACGGTTAAAGGTGTGGACTTCCACAGGCGGACTCTGCAAAGAGTACTACCACTGCAATATAAATAATATACTAAAGAAATTATAATACAATATTAATGTTTATAAATAAAAGTTGAAATGTTTGGATGTTTTTGTCCAATCACGTCGGTCGGCTGAACGAGTTAGGTTGAAATTGGAATACACAGATAGAATATAGCCTAGAATAACACATAGAATACTTTAAATTCCGGAAAAATTACGTGTAACGCAACAAATTATCGTATATGTAGGTAGAAGCGGAGCTATTGACACATGGTGGTTATATGCGCACTGATTTATTCAGGTAAGAAAGTGGCGGTCGCAGCCGCCTCCACGCAAATATAATATGTAACTATGTACATACACCTATACGACATAACGGGAACGACAACTACGCGGCTAAAACCGCAAGACACTACTGGTAATATTATGAATGCAACAGTTTGGAGGTTTAGATGTATGTTGCTCAATCACGTCGGAACGTTTAAACGGATCGTCAAGGCGATCCGTTCAAACCGAATTAACATAAACAGATTGCTGTCTGGAATAAAACACAGGCTACTTTTCATCCCGGGCAAATAACGGGAACGGGAACTACGCTGGTGATAGCGCGGGGCGGTGCGCTGGTAGTATTTGACAATATTCATAAATTTTCTTTTTGTAGGAGACCAGGCCTTCTACCCCCTAACTAAATCGGCTTTCCCTTTGCTATTGCGGTCTCTATCATTTGAAGCGGAAAGAAAAGAGAGAGCTGTATCAAAGCTAAGACAGTTCTAGTTAGGCGGTAGACCCAATGTACCAGTAGAGTCACAATTACAATTACTGAGAAGACATAATGAGCTGATAACGTTTGGATTTAAGCGAGAGACGTGACAAAATGCACAGAGACAACTATTTCCTGGTTCGTACAAGACTTCATAGTTTTGAACGTCAACGTAAAGTTGCAAGTTTATGAGGTTTTTATTGGATACATTTCGGAAAGTATGCAGCAAATGAGCATGATCTAATAATTCTAATACCACCTTGCCTTTTTTCCTTTTTTCCATCCCACTGCTTGTAGCTCCAGAAAGCGAATTCGTTTCATGGTCGATGTTCCAAAGACACTAATGAAGAGGTTTCCCTCCATTTTCGTCATAAGAACATCGAAACTTTGGAGTACGTTGTCTGAGTACGTATATCCTGATGGATATAATTTGACTGTCTTCAAATCTACAGTGGAACGGTTTCTTTTAGGTTAGCGCACTCCATCATAGACCGCATTGTCGCTTAACATCAGGCGAGATTACGGTCTAGATCAGAGGTTCCCAAACTTGTTCTGTCTACTGCCCACTTTAAGTATAAATTATTTTGATCGCCCTCATTTTTTCTCATAGGTACTTAACAATCACTATAACTTCATATTAAATTAATTAATTATTGTGTCCTATTTTAGCAGAGATTAAACATTCATTCTTAATGAGACTTTTACTATAACCAGCAAGAGTTAACTCGAGATCTGAAGCCAATAGATAGTACCTAGTAGTACATAAATTACACAATGGACTCCAAGCCTCTCCACATCGCCATTTTTTATTTTGGGTCTCTTACCGACCCCTTTAGGCCTGCTGTGCCCACAAAGGGGAGTTATCGCCCACTTTGGGAAAGGCTGGCCTAGATCAATCTGTTATCGACAAACAATTTATTTTCACCGAAAAAAACAAAAACAGACTTAAATTTTCATAAGAAACCATCACTAACGAGGTCAATCAATGAAAGTAAATTTTATTTTTTGTTTCTATTTCACCGATTTCGATAAAATGTATAATATGGCACCACCTCCAAAATCCTATGATCCACCAAACAAAAATGAACAAGAACTACTAAAATTTATTTACAATTGGTGGAGCTATTGCGTAACATACATACAAAAAAAACTCCTCCTTTTTTGAAGTAGGTTAAAAAGAGAACAGGCGTTCGGCACTGACTGATATAATTATAATACTCGTAGCGTTGATTAAGAATAAATATGCTCGCGGCTTCTCACGAGTAAATTACAGTAGCGATAGAACTGGAACCTAAAACTGGAACGTGCAATTCACGATCGTGAGGAAATGGAATTCCGTCTGCAATATTTTTCCAAATGCAGATAAAGAAGTATGTCGTCAACGCTGGTTTTAACGAAAACATCGTGAGGAACAGAATGTTTCAAAAATCTCTTGACTCTTTTGATATCTTGTATTATGAACTTGGGAAAGAAGCTGTGGGAACATTTAGTGGACTGGTTTTATGCTATTTCAGATTATCCAAGCTAGGCCCTAACAACAAAAGCAAAATCAATTTACGAAACTCTTCGGCACGATTCAAATCATCGCCAGGGTGATGCCGAACTTAATCTGTTTTTTTTTTTTTGTCTTAGGCCATTCTTTCTGATTTATTCCAAATACTTCTAATTTCGTCTGAGATAAATTCTAATTTGGTCTTCGAGATCACCGCAAAAGTTTAAATATCACGGATACGTGATTTTAAAAGCATTTCAGATGTTATAAGTCGCTTTTAGCTCACAGAGTAAAACTTAGCTTTATTACATAGCGGTATACCTTCCGAACCGGCCCCGGCCGCCTATCTCTGCAAACGATTGAATCACATTGCGCTGTGAATAAGCAGTACAGGCACTAAAGGCAGGCTTGGCATGGCTCTGGCCATTTGATAGCCTTTGTAACTGAATCCAGAGGCATTTGCTTTGCCAAACGTAATACATAGTAGACTGCTTGTAGTATTCTAATATTGTTTTCCATTGTTTGAGTATCTTCTTGTCCGAGTACATGTAATAGAAGCAATTTTTTTTGTATACCTATTAAGTGCTAGAACACCTCAAAAAAACAGTCAAAGAATACTATAAAAAATATCGTTATAAATATTTGTAACTTTGATTAATCTCTGACGGAGGTCTGGTGTAGGCAATTTGAGCCTGCTAGTGTGAACACTCATGTAAAAAGTACAAAATATCGACTGCTATCGGCAAGAAAGGAAATATTCATATATATTGTGTTTGTAGTTCAGTGTCTTATTCATCAAGGAACATAATTTAGGAAAACATTTGGCACTACCATTTAATAGTATTTACTATCAGTGCGTAATGATGTTCAAAAGTTGTTTGTCTTCCAAAATATCTTCTGCCTAATGAAGAGGCTTAACATAAGCTTCGCTCTTAATTGCCTCTCCAAATTACACTTCGATGTCCAAGAAAAAGATGACCAAAATAAAATCCTTTAATTAATGACCGACCAATTCGAATGGCTCTCCAATTCTAAAAAGGGTATGGCCCTAATTCGCTACCATGTCGCAGACACGTGACGCGTCAAAACACTGCAACGCATTTATGAGTTTTGAGTAAAAGGCATGAAACAAAGTAAATACATTCCCATAATCGAGTACAAAAGAAGTTTTACTGAAGTAGAAAATGGAAAATTTATATTTTTTAAAGGAAACATGTGATTAAGAGCATGCGGCGATGGTCGACGCAGAGTCAGTACTTGGAAACTGGGAAACAACGTCTCTCTTACATTTGAATGGGTCCAGAGTTTATGGATTTTACAGAATACGGGTCTGATGTGTTGTGCTCGCAGTACATCATGTTATCTCGGTCGACAATATTTTGTAAACGTTTTATCGATGTAAACAAGTTTTAAGTAATTCCGTACTGTGAACTATCGGTGGTTATTTTTAGAAGAGAGGCTGTATGAGAGTCCCATTCATCAGGTGCCCACTAGACTGGGCAATACTCTGCTGCTGTTGAATCAATACAGAAAAACTCAAAATGCATTTACATGTCTTAAAATATTCCGTAAGTCAAAATTAATGTCTTTAAACTGTGATTGTGTTTTGTCAGATATTTGTTTTGTTATGAGTGGTAAAGTTTGAGGAAACGAGTTTACTAATCACGGTAGATAGTTTAGGGTTAATTATAAATGAAAATTGGGAAGTTTTGTTTGTTAATTTTGCTTGTTGGAGTGTTTATAGTGAATGATTTGGTGCGTAATATTTTCACGAAAGTTCGTATTTATATTCCCAAATTGAAAATAAATTGGTATATTTATATTGGTTTCACACATAAATAGAGTTTGTAGCTAAATGGATTCTATCATGCGTTAAAATGTTTGCTTGAAATTTGGATTGTTTCTATCTAATTTTTTCTCTAATTTTCTCGTTTAGCAAAGTGTTAATTATATTCAACTTGATCTGTTATGTTTATAGGGAGCAATAAATATGATGGTCTCTCACAGCAACCTTAAAAAAAATACTTTTGATTTTCCATTGAGCCGGTACAATTCTATTAATTTTATAATTGCGAAAGATTATAGTATTTATATAGGATAGGTAGATTGAAGGATGGTAGTATGGCTTTATATTCCTCTTTCGTGCAAAAACTACTGAACGGCCCTGGATGAAATTTGATACAGCGATTGTTTACAGTCTGAAATAGTACATATGGAATATGGAGTAACACATTGGCTTATTTTTATCGCGAATAAATTACGGAAATTGGAACTACTCGGCAAAAATCTTTTGACAAAATGGGATTGACATACGCTAACTATATACGTTACGAGACTCAGTGAGATGATATCTGGTAATGTGTGTGTAGAACTAAGTAGGTACTGAAAAATAGGTCACAGCATTAAACGCTAATCCGCAGTACCTACCAGCACAGTATAAGGAAATACTACTATGATTTAATAGACTGCGGTAGTAGACCATTTTAATCGTGAAATCTTAAGATTCGAAGAGAAGAAATCGCAATTAGCGTTGAAGCCGCCATTGTTATTTTTTGGTGTGTGTGTAATAAAGTGTTTGTTTGTCTGTGTGTCTCTGCGTTTTTTTACCAGCTATAGCAATAGATATAGCTTTTTTTGCTGATTTGACAAACATCGTCAACACAGAAACCGCTTATCATTAACCATATCGATTGCGCTTCTATAAAGCTTTTTGATTATATTAGTTTAGGGAGAACCTTATACTTAGACTGAAGCAAAGATTTTGTTTCAGTTCTGCATTTTAATCTTACTTTTGAACCAC
The DNA here is from genome assembly GCA_017562165.1 of Ectropis grisescens. Classification (NCBI taxonomy): domain Eukaryota; kingdom Metazoa; phylum Arthropoda; class Insecta; order Lepidoptera; family Geometridae; genus Ectropis; species Ectropis grisescens. The sequence continues at coordinate 16,123,780 of CM029775.1, read as the reverse complement.
GATACAGTACTTTGCGACTCGGAGAGGGTGTTCCGTATCAGTGACAAAGTGAAAAGCTGCAGTGGATGGCTGTCCGCCCTTATCGATAACTTTTGCGAAAACAATTACAAGATCGTCAAAAGGGATACTTCCCTCTTGATAGGTGAGTATATTATTCAATATAATATATACAAATATAGGTTCATTGTATCACCACTTTTTTGAAAAATTACTAGCTGATACAAGCTTGAATACCAACCATCCATAACCACCGTTTTGCAAAACTTGATTTAAGCCCAAATTAACCTTTTTAAGTAAATTTTCCAGTACATATTTTTAATGATACGGGTGGTCTGGTCGGGAGAACGATGATTGCCGATCCGGGGTCCCTGGTTCGAATTCCACGAGCCCCACTGTCTGTTCGGAAGTCACGCACGTGGCGTACGTAATTTAGCGGCATTACCTAATGCCGCTAAATTAAAGACGGTAAATGAAACATCGTGAGAAAACCGACATGTACCTAGACTCTTTCGAGGTCATGCGTCATCGACTAACCCGCACTAGACCAGCGTGGTGGATTATGTCCTTGACTCTCTCCTTGCGAGAGAGTCTACTCGGGCGTTCCCGTAGTCTCAAGACTAGTTTCCCATGAATGTATTCGTGTTGTGTGTTGTAGCCGTTGACCAGTTTTCCGTCAAGTATTAGTAGTAATATTAGTTTTCAAGTCGAAGGTGAAAGTGGTCCAGGAAAGCACGCTAGCATCGCTTAACATCAGGCGAGATGGCAGTCAGGTGCAAACCTATTATTGTTAAACAAATTAACGCTCACATTTTAGTTAAGTATCGAGTCGACCAAGCCCCATGAAAGATTTTTAAAAATAAGACCTCACAACTCCTAGATACTCAACATCATACAACCACTTCCGAGGTTAGCATATTTTCACCATTTGAGATGGTCAGCAGAATTAGCCGCTGCACCAGCCCTAATAAGTGTCACTGGAAAATGTAATGGGATCAAAGTATCTCAAACTGAGGATTTTATACTCAAACTCAGATTTACAAGACTTTTTTGATTTCCTGTTAGATAAGTACGTGTTAATAGATAATAAGCACACAAGTTAAACTAGAAGCTGTTATTTCCGAAAACCAGAAATATTTAAAAGTTTTATTTGGTCGTTAAAATAACAACCTTTTAGAGTCCCGAAAGTTACGTCTTGTAATGATAATTACGTTGGTTTATCAGTGCTTTCAGAGATAATAAAAAGGACCTTAATCTCAGTATTCGATTTGGATTTTACTACCGAAGAAAAGTCTTTAACTGCCTACCGTTTGGATTGTGTAATTTAAACATTAAAGCTGCGGTAATTCGAGTAATATTACCGAGAAATACAGCTATCAAGTTGTTATATCCAGTTATATAATCTGTTTAATACTTGGAGGTACTGCTACATAATGTAGGTGTTACTTATCATAAGCTTATGCTGCTCTCTGGACTAGAGCAGAAGGAGGGCACTGCGCCTTTTGCGCTTATTTTTTGTTGTTTTTGCTTGCAGACACTAGAGGTCACTTGAAGCCAAAATAGGCCCTTTGAAAAATACAGTACTGTAAAGTACCGTGCCTAAATTTACCTTTCTAACCGACGACGTCCGAAAATAAAATGTCTTCATTCCGTTGTTTTTTTTAAGTTTATTACCACACTAGGCAACGGTATTTGTAGATTTGATTTTTAGAAAGACTTGCAAATTAATTCCTTAAAATAACTCAACAATTTTCAACATTTATTAACTGGAAACCGGTTATTTGGATTTACTGTGAAGAAAATATTTATTACAAAATGGACCCTGCAATATTTATTAAAACCTGGCACACCGATCCAGATTTTTTACAAAGTGCCCACTATCAGCTAGTCGACCCCAAGGTCGTCCTCCAACGAGCTGGAAAGACGAGCTCGGAGCTATTAAAAAGATTGGACGATACGAAGCTCTGGACCAGAACAAGTGGAAGGAATTGGGAAAGGCCTTTGTCCAGCTGTTAGACAACTGGGGTTAATTTAAAAAATCGGTATTAATTAAGTATTAAGTGTCTATTGTACATGTGTATTTTAGCATATTATTGTGTATTTTGGACGATCCTTTGAAGCTTTATGCACACAACACGTATCACTTTGATTCTCATAGACGAAATCTAATTCCAAACATTGTGTTTAACAAAGTCTCATGGAGTAACATTGTTTCAGAAAAAATGTCCCCAAAAGACCTACAGCAAGACACTGCGAACACACGCCTGCTATCTGAAGGCAGGTGGCGCCGCGTGAGGAGACAGGTGGCCAACGAGTGCTGTCTGCAGCCCTGCACTGTAGCTGACATCATCATGTACTGCCCTGACAACGCCAAGCTGTTGAAGGAAAACCCGGATATCTTCGATTGAAAATTTGCTAAATTAATTACACAACGCTGCTAAAACAGATCTAGAGCTAAAAATTTCAAGCAAAATTTGAATAACATTTCACAAAACTATTTTTGTTGCATTGTACAAATAGGCATTTTCTTTTCTTTCATATTTTATTTAGCTGTGCCTTTTTCTGAGATTTGTCTGAGAGCTAATCACAGTGCTACAAACTTCTAATTAAATATTTTGAAACGACATGTAAGTGATTCTAAACTGTTTTTTTTTTGTTTGTTTTCTACTTAGATAAAGTAGTTTTCTACGTATACTGGTGATAAACTAATACACCTTCATTTGAGAAAACAGTCGGAGATGGTGACGGGATTCGAACCTACGAGCTCACAACTATAAAATAGGACGTTTTCACCACTTAACCAACACGGCTTTTAATTATCACATTTTTGTCACCATCAAGAATAAGTAAATATATCAGGTTTTTCCGCACGGTTTCTTTGTACCAATCGTAATAATGGGCACAAAAGGAGATCTTATCGCTAAATGCGTAAGTAGGTAGTTATTGCTTTAAAAGGTAACAGCTTTCATACTAGTACATAAATTCAAACTTTGGCATCTTCTACCTGTAATATAAGTAGGATTGTGTGTGTGCCCGAGCATTCATGGTCGTCAACGAAGGCTCCTTCTCCCAGTGGTAAGGTAAGGCGGGCCGTAATCTTCCCGAAAAAGTGGTCGAGGAGAAAGATGGCTATTGCGCGACAAACTCGTGATCGGGTGCTGCTTGCTGTTGCTGAGCACTGGTCCGCTCGCGACAGACGCACAAAATAACAATAACTAAGTTCGTAAGCTAGCAAAATGTAACAAATACTTAATTAATTAGTCGCTCCGGCTTCGCCCGTGGTACATAAAGCACTCAGGGATTACGAACATATCCAACGGTCAACGATTTTTTTTATCGATTTAGTAGTTCCTGAGATTAGCGCGTTCAAACAATATCCTCTTCAGCTTTATAATATTAGTATATAGCCATAAAAGCGAGTAGAAACGAACACCAAGTTCAGTATAAATTAAACTCCAACTTTCAACTATTTTTCATAATTTAAGTGAAATCAACTAACAGCACTCAACTGGTCCAACTAGATAGCAAGGTTTCGGTTCTGTTTTCACAAATACCTACATCATCGAGGTAAAAAGGCTAAAATCTTTGTCGCAGAGTTGAGCCGACCCCTGCGGGAGAGTGGCCGAGACCGTCGATCTGGGCAATACTTGTGCCAAAATGTTTCCCTGGTTACAGCGCGCAAATGCGGCAAGCCTGATGGGAACATTTAGTCGTGGAGTTGACGATCGCGAGATATTTTTAACATATATGTATAAATATTTTTTTATTATCCTGTCATTTATTTAACTTTATTTGTTTAAGTTTTTCATGTTAATGCTGTTCATGTAATTTCCAAGTAATTAAATAAACTATATCCCACCAAAAACATGCCGTAAAAAACTAGCCAAGTCTCGATGGAGCTGTATATTTATCTCTAAAAAGTAATGAAATCTAGACAAAGCCGTGCCAAGTCTAACGTTCCTTACTGCAATTTCTTTATTACTATAGTTAATGTTGAGTGATTTGGCCGTTGATTTGGTGTTTTAGCACGTAAGTGCTCGGTAAAACGGGGTTTGCGAAATGCAACCCCTAAGAGGGTGAAACTAGGGATGGACAGTTGTATGAAAATTCATCCTTTTAAAGTTATAAATAAGCATGAAATTTTATAAATAAGCGAGATAATATTGAGATTGTCTGTTTTTAGTGAGCGTCAATATATATGGGTGTACAAATACTGCCTGTGTTACCTTAGTATTTATTTTTTTAAATAAAGAGTGACGAGACGAGCAGTACATGTGCCTGGTGGTAAGCAACATGCCTGCCACAAAACAGCACAATGACACGCAGCTATTGGAACATGAAGAGTCCAAATCATTACATAGCACTGCACTGCGCTCGTCACCCAGAGGTCTAAGGTGTTATATCTCCAAACCAAATGTAATTTCACTGGGAACATTGCCCTTTAAACTGGAACACTGTAATTAATTCACGCGGACGAAGTTGTGGGTCGCTAGTTTTTAATAATTTGATAAAACAAAAAATGCGTGTCCCATATTTTCCTCTAATATACCTAAAGAACTAATGAGAAAGATATATTTTGACCCTGTCATCATCCCAATGAAGTACATAAATACACAATAAATATAACATAAGCTGTGGCCCAGGTAAGTCCAGGTACTTACAGACACGTAACATGAACAACCTTTTAAGCTATAGGTAGGTAGGTAAAGAGTAGGTTCCACTTTAAAACTTTTATTTAGTTCGACGAAACTTTCGTTAGTTGCATTTCCGCTACACCACGTTAGAAGTCATTACAGTCAAACTTCGGCATTCCTTTACTGTAGATACCCAAGTTTTCCGGGTAGTTTTCAGTTATTTGTTTCCCTACTACATCACTGCAAAAACAGTGGTCATTTGTGTCATCGTGGTATTGTGGGATAACGATAGCAGTTCGTAGGGAAAGAGTATTTTATTAAGATTGTTAAAATACTTCAGAAAAACAGGAGGTTCTCAATTCGGTTGTATTTTGTTTTATTGTATGTTACCGCCAATTGTGAATTTATTGTTAATTAATCTAATAAATGTAATAGTTATTGATGATTCTTTCTTTGTTCGATAGATCGTAGTTCCGAGGTAATTATTTAGGTTTTATTTTATTTTTTATTTTTAGTTTTTGAAATATTAACAAATAACTAAAATTCGCTTACATTTATCTGGACGAATTAAGTGATAGCTTTTAATGAAATTTGGTGGAGTGTCAGTTTAATTTTAAATTGATGTCGGCTTTTGGGAGAAATTAGTTTAGATATGGATATAGTAATATTACATAATATAATAATAGAGCGGTGGATTATGGCCTTGCTCTCTCCTTGCGAGAGAAGACCCGAGTCCCAGCAGTGAGAACATTTAGTAGGCTGTTGATGTTGTTTGGGAGAAAATGAATTATGTTCATTTATCGAGTGGGGCTCATCGCTCATCAGATTGATATTTTTTAATTTTCTTGACATTTGGACCGTGGTGACGCAGTTGCAAGAACATCCGATTACCCAAGCGTGAAGTCGTAGATTGGAATCCTGCCGGTAAGTACTTCTCAGTCCTTTTCCTCTGTAATGTTCAATATACACGAAAAGAAACATGCAAATATACGACACCAAAAGGTCCACAAATCCTATGTCCTTGAGTACTTAGTTTGATAGAAAGTTCCTCCATCATCAAGCTACAATGTACATAATGTTAATGAGTTCAGAACACAGGGTAACTCAGATAAGATACTGTTTTTAATATATCTATGATTTATATATATCTATCTATTATACATATATATGTCTATGATTTAATATATCTAATATGATAATACATCTATCAGAAAAGTCATTCGCCATGATCAGCACGCCTTTTTTTCACTATTAATAGTGACGAGACGAGCAGGACATGTGCCTGATGGTAAGCAACATGCCTGCCACATAACAACAGTGTCATGCAGCTATTGGAACGTAAAGAGTCCAAAACATTACCCAGCACTAAACTGCAATGCGCTCCACACCCAGAGATCTAACATATATTATCCCTAAGACCTATAAGTACTTATTTCAACAGGTCTAAGTACAAACATATCTTCTAACTACATCAAATAAAATTTAATATCAAATTGTAATGTGACGAGTCTGTGTAGTGGGGTTCATACTATGTACTTAATTTTTGTAATTATAAATGTGAATGTTACTTCAATAACAATAAATAATATTCTCTCAAAGGTGCGAAAGTACTTCAAATCTGAACAATTACTTTTGTTATACAAAGCACAGATTCGCTCTTGTATGGAGTACTGTTCGCACCTTTGGGATGGATCGGCTAAGTATCAGCTTGAGGCTCTGGAATCGATTGAGAGGCGTGCCAAAAGGCTCATAGGCAAAGACACTCTAGCGCGAAAAAGACTTCATAGTCTTGAACATCGCCGCAAGATAGCTAGCTTATCGGTTTTTTTATCGGATACACTTCGGAGAGTGTGCAACTGATCTGCATGATCTAATACCTCCTTGCCCTTTTTTCTATCGTACTTCTCGTAACTCAAAGAAGCGGCACCGTTTCATGGTGGATATTCCAAAGACACGGACGAAGAGGTTTGACTCTACGTTTGTGATAAGAACATCTAGGCTGTGGAATGAGTTGCCTGAGTGGGTTTTCCCCGATAGTTATAATCTTGGTGTCTTGAAATCGAGAGTGAATCGGTTTTTTCTAGGTAAACACGCTCCATCGTAGACCGCATCGTCGTTTAACATCAGGCGAGATGGCGGTCAAGTGTAAACCTATAAAAGTAAAAAAAAAAACTATTCTATTCTTTCCGCGTTATCCTGTACAGCCTAGGTACGTAGTTGACTATAGTAGGTAGGTGTACACAGATATCCTCACACGAACATATGCCTCCTAAGGGCCTTTCTGTGCTTACAATAGCTGAGTAAACAGAACGTTCTCCCTCTATTATTATTATGATAAATCAAATATTTTCCTTCTATCTTGCGTTATTTAGGACATTGCCACTGGGGTCGTATAAAAAAACAGTTCGTATATTTTCATAACATAGTTATGACGTACATCTTCATTAGCGTTAACTGGTATAGCGTAGGATAGCCTACTAATATTATTAACTCGAATTTTAAAAAAATGTGTAGATGTATGTTTGTTACTATTTTACGCAAAAACTATTGTCACATCTGGCCAGCTGTAACATTTATAAGACTCTTCTCCCCCTAGAGCGACGTCACTTATTTTTGTTTTTTTGCGTCAAAAACAAAACAACTATTACAGGGCTTAGAGATATAACATCTTAGATATCTGGGTAACGAGCGCAGTGCAGTGAATTTTAGCAAGATATTGACTCTTCATGTTCCAATAGCTGCATGTCCCTGTGCTATTATGTGGCAGACATGTTGCTTACCATCAGGCAGCTAACATGTCGAAATCGTCTCGTCACTTTTTATTTAAAAATAAAAATATTAACAGTGAGTTAATTAGAACGCTATTCTAGAATTCAAATGGATTTTTTTGTTAATAGTTCAAATGTCGTGTATTTTTTTAATGTATCCTACTAATAAGTTAATAAAATGCAAAGTTTGGATGTTTGTTGCTCAATCACATCGGAACGCCTGAACGAATCGAGTTGAAAGGAACACTTTTTTATAGTAAGTATAGAGTGACGAGACGAGCAGGACATGTGCCAGATGATAAGCAACATGTTTGCCCGTAACATCACAGTGACACGCAGCTATTGGAACATGAAAACTTCAAATCATTACCAAGCACTGATCTGCGGTCGTCACCTAAAGATTTTGTTTTTTTCAAATTACAGTGCATAGACCTGTTTGCATAGACAATTTGAACTGGAAACATTTTTTCCTTGAAACCATAGTTAGATTATTGTCTGCAATAATATATAGGCTACTATTATCCTGGAAAACTACGGGAACGGGAACTACGAGGTTAAAACTACAGGGCACTAGATATAAAAATGTCACGTCACGAAATTAGGGAACCCTCCTATTCCTTGTTCCACGATGTCTCACATTATGTCGACCCTCTCCCCGCCAATTATTGTGTGACGTAACTTATGGATAGCCTCTTGGTTGGACACCATTACACTAGAGTTGAGTAAGTTTTAAACCAAAAAATTATGATTCCTGGATTTTATTGCTCAACTAGCGGTCCGCCCTGGCTTCGCCTGTGGTCCGTGGTACATAATAATTATATTATAGCCTATTTATTTTTATTTATTACACTCAGTGATAACGTACACATCTAACGTTGAAAGAATTTTTAAAATTGATCTAGTAGTTTCTGAGATTAGCGCAAACAAACAAAAAACCTCTGCAGCTTTATAATATTAGTATAGATTCATAGTACATGGTTTATGGTTTGCCTAAAATTTATTTACACAAAACAAATAAAAGTTTGATCAAATCAGGTGATTTACAAACGCCTCAAAATTGTCGATAGTTAGCGCTAAATTATTGTTTTGTGTCCTAACACAAAATATGTTATAGGTACATATTAAATTGACATTTTTTAATTTTGCTTATTTTATATATTTTACGAGGGTCGAACCTGAATGCGATTGGCACAGGACCGAAAAAGATGGCATAATAAAAGACCATAACATCACAATATAATAAAAGATCATAAATATAAGAAGATAAAAGATTGCATGATCCGTCGGATATCCTCGTTGCGAATTCTATCCTTCAGAGAGACTCCAAGCAACTTGTGGACGACAACAAAATTTGTGGACGAGCCAAAATTAGATACCAAAATTTAATTATTTTTTTTAATAACATGGTCAAAAAAGTTCGTCAATAATAAGACCACAATGCATCAATTTTATTTTAGTACAGGTGTTCTCTGTCACCTAATAAAAGTAAATAAACGTAATCACAATTTTTATGAACGACCATGTATTTGACACGGCTGCTTACATTTGTATTTAATGATAGACAAACCGAAAATCCTTATTTAATATAAAAAGAAATAATTTTCTTAGTGAACGCAATTTTATAAGCATACAGAATATAAACTATCTGTACTTATGTACAATTGTCAATTCTGAACGTTAATCTTTAAAAATTACTTACGTTTTTGGGAGACCATTGTCATCTATCTATCAATAATGTAATCGATGTGCCCCCCTCCGTAACTTCTAAAATAAGAGACTGACAAAACTAAAAAAAATTATGATGAAGGCACATACATTACTTACCATGTAAACATTCAACGAAAATTGGTTTGAATGAATTCTAGTAAGTAGTTTTATTTTGATACGTCTTATGTTCACTATTGTTAATCAGTTTTATTAAAATAACAACGAACTACAAGAACTTTTATATTATATTACTTGCTGCTACGGAAGCCTTCATGGGCGAGTCCGATTCGCACTTGACCACTTTTATTTCATTTCTGGCTTCTATTCGGTTGTCCTATCTAAATGAGATGTGTTCAGTGAACACAATTATGCCAACGTCTTCTTTATTACTATGTTATTACTATCTAATTTAAAATCTTGTGAAAATTGTGAAAAGAACAAAAATTGTGAAGATTTCACTTCACGATAATGCTAAAGACAAAGTATACTCTACTACTACAATATGATATACCAAATAGCATGTGCACCTGCTGCAAATTGCTGTTATTTTATTTGATTTCAAATCGTCGCATCAAATGTAACAAACCGAATTTATTTATCAATATAGCTGCATGCTTTCTAATTTAGCCATAACATTTCCAGTAAGTATAGGTACATGGTAACTGTAAAACAAATTACTATATGTGCAAAGTTAGACAGTGAAAACTGTTTTTGGCTTTAATGGTTCTATTATCTCAATTTGTTATTGTTTATTGCTATTTATTTTCTATTTAGAATAAAACAAGTAAACAAAACATTACAAAGGTGAAACATTTGAAAGGTGGTTTTGTGTGCTAATATGTGTGTACGGGTTTGAATGAAATTAATATGTAGGACCTACCTAGTAAGTAACTAGTAATTACCTGGACTCTGGATTGACACAAACATAATTTCGCAGAAACTGCAAAGCTACAATTTCACTCGCGTACCTTCCGATTCCGTTATTTTCCCTGAGTAAAAAGTAGCCGAAGACATCAAATATGCCAATGATATGCTCCAGACTATTTATTATGCTTGTAATTGATCTATGTACCAAATTCCATACAGGTGAATTCCAATAGAGAGCAGTTTTTTGCTTGAAAGAGTAACAAACATCCAGATTTACCTACATTCAAACTTTCAAATTAAAGTTTGTTTCCGGGAAACTAGAACGTTTAATTTAAACTTCTTTTGAATCTACAACAGCCTTGCCATGGCAAATATGGAGATAAAATTCTAAACTTCGCCTTTCAAACTTATTAAATTTCAGATTCATCAGGTAAATTGAAATTATTTACCTTTGTTATGAAGAGGGCCCTTTACAAACGTCATAAAACAACGATTCATTCAATTACAGCATTTGAGCCCACATAAGATGTAGAATGGCAACAATGATAATTTTGTCGTCAGTCGTATTCTCGACACGTAAATCTCTTATCTCTTATGTCTTTCTACCTTCAGCATCAGTCGCTGTCAAGGCTGAAACTAAATATGCATGTCCTATGTAACTCTACAGTTCTACACAGACTGACGTCAAAAAACGATAACTTTATCAGATCACTGATAATGAGCGCGCCATATTTTTTCATTTACTAAAATGAACGCAATAATACGACCGAACGTTTAAAAATGTTGCAATCATACGCGATGTATCGGAAGGTGTTCTGGATTTTATTTTTGTGTTTGTGTGTGACGGTGTGTGCTAAATATGACGAAGCGGACGACGAACCTGAAGGTAGGTTTGCTTTCTGTTTACATTACGTGATTCTGACATGACAATCAAATAAAAACAATTGAAAGAGAAAGGGAATCAATAAGCGTAGGTACGTCCACAAATTTATCTATACTAATATACTATCTGTGCTTGTAACACGGGTTTATATGACCGGAGATTTATGTGTAGCAGATAAACGCTACTGAACTGATTTCAATGCAAAGTTACATATCAGAGATTACATTTAGCATTAAAAAAGACGATAGTAGCCGTATTAATTGACTAAAGCTTGATTATGTCTGTCTGAGATCAATGGACGACACAAACATTTAACAATAGTATCATTACTAAGTATGTTATTTTCGTACGTTATCGTCACTCTATTCTTATTTACTTGCTTTTCTTGCTATTAATGGTTGCTTGAAAGCAATTGTCATTAGCGATAAAGTAGCTATTTATGGCACTAGATATAAGTCATTCTTTGTATTTATTAATGAATACAATTAATTGTATGTTATTTTACTGGTGAGCATTCGGCCTGTCTATACCGACTTTACCTACTCCTACCTGCCTACCTGCTCAACAATTTGACAGGGTTTCGGCTCGCTTTGCTCAGTGAGTTGACTATGACAATCATTCAGCCTACAAGTATAAGTATTTAACCACGCTTTACCCAAACAAAAAATCACCAACATCGAATTAAAAAAAAATTAGCTCTACATACCGGCTACATATCACCAGTACTTATGCTGTTCTGTCAACAACAAAACGCGTTCTACCGTTAACGCGTAAACATAACGCCTGAGCGACACGAGGCTAGTTTTTCAGACTAGGATAGCAAGCAAGCTAACAATCCAGTACTTCTAGCTTCGTGTAGACAAAACTGGCGTTGCGTAGCGTTATCTACACGAAGCTAGATTGTTAGTACTAGCTTGCTAGTTCGCTAACACTATATTGCCATCCTAGCTTAAAAAATTAAAGTGATCAAGTGCGAGTCGGACTCGCCCATGAAGGCTTCCGTAACAACAAGTACCATAATATAAAAGTTCTTATAGTTTGTTGTTACTATAACCAGTGTTTTAACAATAGTGAGTTTATGACGTATTCAAATAAAACTACTTACTAGATCTCATTCCTCATTCAATCCAATTTTCGTTGAAAGTTTACATGGTAATGTACCTCATACATTTTTTTTTAGTTTTATTATTCTCTTATTTTAGAAGTTACAGGGGGCGGGACATTTTACCACTTTGGAAGAGTCTCTTTGCGCGATAGACTCTTCCAAAGTGGTAAAATGTCTCTATTCAGTTTAGAAAAAAAATGTTAGAAACCTCAATATCATTTTTGAAGACCTATCCATAGATAACCCACACGTATGGTTTTGATGTAAAAAAATATTGAGTTTCAGTTCTAAGTATGAGACCCCTAAAATTTATTGTTTTTTTCTATTTTTTATAGGTTATTTTTTCAGCTTATTTTGTCAGCTTTGTATTATTATGCAATAAATGATTGATTGGTTGATCGATTGATTGATTGATTGATTGAAGCTCATCGTCACGTTCGTGAAAGATCAAGTGAATGATTCGTTCGTGTTACTTCGGGATCGCCGAGTGTGCCTATGATAGCCTATACGCCTATGAATAGCGCTTATGGATCACGAACATATTTACCAACGGTGCAATTTTTTTTATATCGGTCTAGCAGTTCCTGAGATTAGAGCGTTCAAACAAAACACTTCAGCTTTATTAGTACAGATTTTTAATGAAGTGAAATCTTCTTTAAGAGCACCGCTATACTTTTTTTTTATTTGTTCTTGGCCATGTACCTACCTATACTCTTTCAGCCGCATGTTACCGTCGGCGTCGGCGTCGGTCGTGTCGCTGTGCTAACTAAGTATATTCAATTAATCATATGTAATCGTTTTTATTTTTAATTATTAATCTCATTCTATGGTTTTTAGGGTTTTTCGGGTCCGTACCCAAAGGGTAAAAATGGGACCCTATTACTGAGACTTCGCTGATCGTTGTCCGTCCGTCCGTCACCAGGCTGTAGGTACCTCAGGCGGTGATAGCTAGACAGTATTTTTTTTTACAAATTATAAATTTCTATTGCCACTATACCAACAAATACGAAAAATTAAATAAAATCAATATTTAAGGGTGGCTCCCATACAACAAACTTGATTTTCTACCGTTTCTTACTCGATACTAATAACTGTGATAGGTAACTATTCACAGAATATTTAGTTTTATGTTCTCTTTAAATATAATTTATTTAAAAAAAAACTATAACCAATTAAGGGGCTCCCATACAATAAAACAGGTTTTCCGTTCCGTTTATTTGCTAATGGTACGGAACCCTTCGTGCGCGAGTCCCACTCGCACTTTGTCGGCTTTATTTGTTTATAGATTTTCTGATTTTAGTTTTCACTCCTGCCGTGTGGTCTTAAACACACACACAGATTTTTTTAGATTATAGTAAGACGTTGTAATTAGGTATAGTGGTCGGCAAACGAGTTGACCCCAAAAGTCACGTGGAAGGGGAAAGTTCGCGCATGTGCACTTCCACCAAAGAGACCATAAAAACGTTTCTGCGCAGCCATGCGCAGCTAACTTCAATGGGTCAACTTGTTTGCCGGCTACTATAGACGTAGGAAATGCTATTACGCATACCAGGCCTTCTACCACTTAACTTTGGATTTGCTATTGCCATCTTTATCATTTCAAACAAAAAGAAGAGAGAGAGAATCATCAATGCTAAGACAGTTTTCGTTCGGCGGTAGACCCCCAGATGCTAAGGGACGAGTAGACCAGTAGGTACGCCTACCGACTAAAACCACTGATTTCAGCGAAAATGTGCACTTACTCTTTCGTGAATCTGCTGAATCCGTCCCTGGGTCTTCAAGTCGATAGTGAATGGGTTCCTTCTAGGTAAGCACGTTGTATTGTAGAACACATGAGATGGCAGTCAAGAGTAGACGTATTTAAAAAGCGTGTGGTCCTGCCGTAGTAGGTACTTAGTAATAATGTATCAGTTTTAAGTGAAATTCAGTAATTCTTTAGTTAAATCATGCAAACAAATATACTTTCAACACAACCTATTTTTTTTATAAAATTAGTACCTATACAAACAAAGACTTTTCAAGAACGACTAAAATAGATTAACACTGCAAGTAACTAACAAGAAAATAATCTAATCATGTCAAGGAATCTCAACTGGTAAATAATATAAAGTAGATGTTGTTTATTGTAGACGCCGGTTATTTTCATTCGCAGATAATTAATTATTGTCACATTGAGTTTCGAACGATTTTGTTACACCTGGACGTCTACGGTACCTACTACGTATCTACGGTCGAGTAGAGCCGGAGTGAGAAAGTCGCGAGATTATTTCGAAGTTACGTTTTTCGTAGAAAGAGAGTAGGCGTCCTGTCCTCAGACAAATTATTTATTCTTACTATAATTTGTCTGAGCCTAATATAGGTGTAACGAAATCAAAGATTCAACTTCAACTTTTATCTTTTGCTTTTGTATGTAGCATAACCACAACATCGCGATCTGTTCCCACTAGTTCCATCGATTGTTTTATTGATAGAACATCGCCAGTGCCTTGTGTGTTGTTGATGGACCATTGATCACTGTTCTCAGGATTGTTCGAAATCAAATTGGGCTCAGACAAATTATATAGGGCAATTTTACTGCACTGACAACCTGAAGTTTTTTTTTAATAAGTAGGTAGGTATACACATATATTTGCTTCCTTTTTTACTCTTTAGCTTTACGCAACGGTAACAATAAGTATTTAGTCGTACTACCACACATTTGCACCACTCATATGCCAGTAAATGTATCTATTGCAAACATAATTTTTTCTTGTTCAAGATAATATTTCCGTAGATATTACAGGGCAAAGAGATGGGTAATTTCGTATTTGTTTCATAAGCGCAGTGCAATGCTAGTTAGTTTGTTTTGTATCGAGACCTGTGGCATTTGGCCACGTGTTGTCTCTGCCGCCTACCGACAGTTTTGCGGTGATTAAAACTCTTCAAGATATAATATCTCTTTGGCATTGCCGAAGCAAGTAAGTACATTGTAGGTACACCACTGAATGCTAGTGTAACAAATCGAAAGACATCATAGATTTGAAAATAAAACCCGCATATTTTAAAACTTTTATTTATTAATGTCTATTTTTTTCATTATTTCTTAATTCTAAACAACATCCAGGTTATCTTGTAAATCTAAGCAGAACCGGTTAGTTTTTTTTTATTTGTACTCATTTGAATATACACAGTACAACTTGGGAATCTTCTACAGTCTATTTATTGTTCGCTAAACTCTTGCGTCTTAGCGAAATTTTAAATAACGAATCAGTTTGTTGTACAATTTGTATTTATACGTAACGCTGTAGGTACACTTCGCTGTACAGCTCATTCTAAACGCAATCCGAACGACTCAAATTCGGAATGACAATCCTTGTCTCTGTCATTCTCAACCGATAAGACAAAGACCGAAACAGAGGTTTATTTATGTATCGAGATCAATCCGATTGCGTTGTGTACCAGGGTACAGGTTTAGCTTTTAAATTTCCACGATTTGAACCCATATTAAAAAATTACACTTGACTGAATCGCGATCAATTTTGTTTTTTAAAGAAAAAAAATGCGATTTAATGTTGTGTTAATGCTTTTATATTGTACAGGGTTACACAACAATTATGTAGTAAGCTGAAAGTGTAGCGTTTTACTCTTTATAATTAATTTTTTACATGCAAACAAAATTTAAATATCGCATAGAAATCCACTGTTTCACGCATTTTGTCAAGTTCAAACGGTTGTAATTTATAATTCAAGTTGTGGAAAGTAATTCCATGTATTTTGTTTCTATGCATATAATATATAGTAGGCCAATAGAATAGCCTCTTAGTAATGATGAGCAAACACCTTACATTAACCTTTACAGCTTAGTACAGAAATCGTGTGTAAACTTGTATATCTAATAAATTCATAATTAAAAACAATAAAATCGTTTTACTGTTTTTATTCATAATTTAATTTTTACAATCTCCCCTAAACGATTACACAAGATTACGCGGTAAGCGCGCACTAAGCAAAAAGCGACGCTTTACATTCATTATGAATATTTGAAAATTAAGAAAAAAAAACGTTGAAAAGAAAACGAAAACAGTCTCAAATCAAAAAATATTTTAGGCGCTGGTCGATGACACATAACATTTTTACAATTCCATATAATTTATTTACATAATTACAATTGTTCAATAGATGTGTAGATAAGAAATAAGAAAAAATGAAATAGTTCGCAACAAATGTTAATCAATAATATTAAATAATTAATTATTAAATCCTTAACATTATAGCTGCTTATAACATCATTAAATAAGTTCAACTCTAGTTTCACAGTAATTACAAATGTAACTTGGCAAAAAAAAGTACCTTACGAAGTACAAAAAAAATATTTTGCGCTTATTTTTGACGAATGTTAATTTGATGTACGCTCGTATTTGCGATGGTCGTTGTATTGTTTATTATTTTGTTTCTATACATTTGCCGAATTGTGAGGTTAATGTACATAGAGCTATTAATCAATAGTTATAGTTTGTTTTTGTAAACAAAGAACATTTTACAGTTTACTACTTTTTCTATTTACATAAAAATAAAAGTTTGCTTGTATCTCTGTATGTCCTTTATAGAATCGCATGTTATGCATTTGATTTTGTGATGATCTTTGGCAATATTGTTGTGCACGAGCCAAAGAAGATTTGCCACATCCCATGACAAGTTCGAACCTTTCTTTTGGAGCGCTTGGAAAAATTTAGAGTGAATTTTCATCGATGCGCGCGCACATCGACTACCTTTGTCGACAAGAACAATATTAAAAATTTTGATTAACCCCCGAATACCTCGGATTTGTTATCTGTACAACAGTCTACTAGTCAAGCACTTTCATTTGATACCCATATTAAGGGAGTTGTGAAAAAAGAAATGTGTTTCGCCATTTAGTGGTAGCGGCCATCTTGGATTTGATATTTTTCATAGTGCAAAGTATTCTACTAGTAAAGCCCTTTCGTTTGATACCCATATTAAGGTAGTAGTGAAAAAAATAATATAATACGCCATTTTGTGGCAACGGCCATCTTGGATTTGAAATTTATTTTAGTGTGTTGTATTTTCCTAGTCAACCCCTTTCATTTGATACCCATATTGAGGTAAGTTGTGAAGAAATATGTTATCCGCCATTTTGTGATCATAGCTAAGAACATCCGCACGGATATTAACCTTCAAACAAAAAAGACCGCATTGAAATCGGCCCATCCGTTTGAGCTCTACGGTGCCACAGACAGACACACACACACACACACACACACACACACACACACACACACACACACACACAGACTGACAGACATCGACGTCAAACTTATAACACCCCTTTTTTTGGTCGGGGGTAAAAAAATGAAAAGATTAAGTTGTCCGACAACTTTCTTTTCTCAAAGTGAATTTTTATGCTTGCATACCGACAGCCAAATCCTACACGCGGAAATAGTTGCGTTGCGTTTTTTATGCCTCAAATGACCTCTACTACCTGACCAACTTTGGGTTAGCGTAGAAGGAGCGTTAGTGACGCGTTAACGTTAATAGAATACAGGGCTATTGGTAATAAGCCTGCATCCTTTTAAGGGGATGTTAATTACATTAAATACGTAACTTTTGTTCTACAGTTTATGCAAATTCGTATTTATTATATATTTTTCCATACAAAATAAAAAGTGTCAAAAACACTTTTTCCCCGGTCTAAAACATCGAACTCTTCGTAACAAGAGGTCGCGCACTCTTTAATGCTCGTTAAATGGTGTGCTCAAGTCAACAAACAGCCGCTTAAAAGTGCAGGACAGTGCAGTGCAGTACAGGACAGGACAACAAACACTTTTTTTTTTTTGGATATTTATTAAGTTTTAACAAAAGCTGTTTGTATATTTATACAGAACATACCCTTAAACGGAAGCAGGCTGATTACCAGTAACCCTGTATACTACTTAAAAATCAAAGAAGTATGACTTCTTCGTGTTTAATACTTACTAAATTACTTTTAATATAAGTGTAGGATTACGTCTGAGATCTGACCTCGAAGCCTTAGACATGGCCGGGGAGATAGATTAACGGTTTGTGGATTATAATTGGTTCTCCTCGCATACGTAGTAAATAAAAATAAAATGCTAATTCATAAGCCATTTAGTCAAGTTACATTTATATTCTATCATCAGTCTTAACAATTAGACAACTATGTTCGTAGCCTTTATTTACAAGAAAAAAAATATTTACAATTAAATAACTATAAAATTTGCTACAGATTAAACTAGGCTAAAATTACTAATAATCAAGTATTTATCAACTATTTACAAAGTCACTTGAAAAGGGTACTGAAATGAAAGTTGCGTGCCATAATCATTATGAAAAACGTTTACCATAATTTCAAATATAATTTGTCTTCAACGCACCCTTTTCACCTCAGTGCCTTTTTACTATGTAACCTTGTATTATAACATTAACAATTGTCTTAGTAGGAACCCCTATCAATATTAGATTAAATGTAACATTATATTATGTAATACTCATGCGATTCGCAAATCTATTGCGGAAAACGTAAGTAATATTATATTAGTAGGTATTTAAAATAATTATGTTGAAAAATAATTCTCAAAAAACTGAGCGAAACTACTTACGACACGGATTCTAAAATATAAATATGTCGATTTAATCATGCAGTTGTACATTACTTCAGAAATTTCAGTTTACTTAACGATGCCAATAAGGTTGAAAATACAGAGCAAATAATTTTTGTAGAAATAATATTATTGTCATTGAGTAGTTATAATCAGATGTCGCCTAATAACGTCTTGTTGTTATATTTTAACGTTCAGTGAAATGTTCTCACCAGTTACTTGTTAAACTGACATTTTTTTCTGAAGAGAAAATAACAAAATGTTGCTAGGTAACGTCTTTAGGCATAGGATACTTACTGGTGCCAACAACGTATTTTCAACCTTATATCGATGACGAGAAGTAAAATGAGACTTCTGAGACTGAGACAGACTGAGAAATAATGTTTTGGTGTTAAAATGTAGAAATCGGATTTAAACCTCTTATTCATCAACGTGTAATAAATTTTAGTTAAATGTTTTTTTGCGCTTGTTTTGTTGTTATTATATGCTTACCTTTTAAAGTAGCTAATTTACCGTGAGCTACTAAGAGGGGAAATATAATATTACGAACATAAATATCTATGGAAAATATAATTAAGATAATTTACCGACACGATCGCAAGCTATATTTACAACATCTCACCTCATTCATACACACTTAGAAATACTATGAATAGTACGACTGTACTCGTACCACAACCAAACAAGATTACGTAGAAAGAGTATTAACATATGAAAAATTGTTAAATACAAGGCAGTGCTTTCTGCGTAGCCAAAGTTCGGTATACAGAAGGCAACAGTAACTGAGGCCAACTGCTACAGGACGTTGTCTGTTTTAAACTAATTAGATTTCTAATTAGAGTAGGCTAGGTAGTTCTAATTAGGTAGTAAGATTTCTAACTAGAACTCTAATTAGAGAAGGCTTAGAACATTCAAACGGACGAAACGACGGATCGAAGTAGAACCGGGGGTCTACCGCCGAACGAAAACTGTCTTAGCGTTGATGTTTCTCTCTCTTTTCGTTTCGTTTGAAATGATAAAGATGGCAATAGCAAAGCCAAAGCCGATTTAGTTAAGCGGTAGAAGGCCCGGAGTAGCGAGTTTATTTCGAAATTACGTTTTTCGTAGAAAGAGAGTAGACGTCCTGATCGCTTTATAAAATAAATTAAATTAAAAAGAGACACTGTTTCTACGTAACCATGTTAATGACACGTTTTCTAGATGCAAATCATCTGTCAAATACAGTTCACAATTTTTCTATTGTGGAACCATTTTTTCAGATTGTGAAATTTACCCTAAAGCCCTTATTACACTTGACTAAATGTAGTCTTCGGAATTTAGTCACTACTGAATTCAGTGAAGTACTAAAGCGTTCAGTGAAGTGTTATAACATTCAGTAGCATACTAAATTCAGAAGCGTGTATTGCTCGCTTCTAACTTACTTCTGAATTCAGTCGACTAAATTTAGCTCAGTTTAATAAGGACTTAATAAAATTAAACATTGGCGCCACCTATAGTGAGATTGACAACCAACTTTGACATATCCATTTACGTCTAGAAAAAGCAGAGATAAAAATTCAAAATATAAAACAAACATTCCAGCAATGTAAAGTTTTCATCAGTTTTCTTTTATTTGTTTGTCGGTTGTTTTGAAATGGAGCCCACTGATTCAAGGGAGAGCAGAGAGTACCTACTATTACTTTTATCTGTTCACCATCACAATAGATGTCACAATAGGACAAATTATAGATGTCAACTTTCTGTACGCACAGAACTAATACTAGTGTCTAATGCCACGTAAACGCTAACAAATATACCGAAAATTGTAACAGCGAATAGAGAAGGTAAAAGGAATCTTATTTTTTCCAATATCTGTTAGCGTATACGCGACGTTTTGTAGCCCCCATATACGTCAACATCGAGATGTCAAATTTACGGACAGTGATTGGATACGTAAAGCTTTTTACTTTTAATTTATGAATGAATAATTTTAAGAAAAAAAAAGTTACATTTTTAAATTCAACAATTTTACGTAGCTTGTTAAAACTTTCGGTCTGCTGACGTCACGATCAATAGGCGAAACGATGCTGCGCCGTTGTTGCTGCTAAAAATGCGCAGTAAAAAAACTAGACTGTAAAACGGCTGATGCAGCTGTTTTCCTCAATCGAAGACAGAAGCGAAGGAACAAGTAAAGATACGAAATCGATGAATCAAATGACATAACACGGTCCAAAGGATAACCAAACGTTATTTACGTATTTGTGAAAATTAATTTACTTTGACTTTATTTTTCTACATTAACCTATTCAAGAGCCACAATGGAAAAAATAGAAATAATGAGCCAATGAACAAAAAATCTCGGATTTGTTTCCAATCAGCATAGTTAGATTACATGTTTTTGCGTATCAAATGAAGTCCATTATCTACAAAATGTAAGAAGGAAGTGCAATAATACTTAAGGGGTAATTGTTCCCATCAAGGTGTCAAGATAAAGATACACCATCCATTCTCTCAAAGAAATTTTCTTAGTGATATAGAACAATACTGGATTGGTAAACTCATCCATAAACCGAAAATGCAGTGTCCCACGACAAATGAAGCAAAAGTCATAAATCCTGTCATACAAACTAGTCTCAGTCTCAATTGGTTCGGATTATCGAGGATCTACTGTAAATATTTTATAAGTTCAACACATACTGGACAATGTTTATGAATAACTGATGATGTTGCTCTCCCGCGAAAAAATAGTTATTTTAATTAGTTATATAATACTAGCCTGTTTCTTAAACACTCATCACTATTTACTATATTTACAACCTGGCAAAAAAGTGTTGAACATAATGGCACCGCCACTTTCGCAATATATATTTTTTTAATTATCATGTCAAACCAATTATTGTTTCAGTTTGATAAACGATAGATGACAAAAAAAAATTACAGATCATGAAATAAAAATACGAAATGACAAATAATTGTAATTATATTTATATTGTATAAACCTAATCTTAAAAAGTTATCATTTAAACATTAATAATCACATTGTTCGCATATTTAATATGTGAAAAAGGAAAACGATTTTGACAAATGTATTGATGGAATAATTTCAATAAGTCAATCATTATAATCGTTTACATCACTGAATCACAGTCAATTTTAAGGCGATAGTTCCATTTCAAAACTTTTTTGCCAAGCTATTAAATTTGTTTGCTGCATCACTGTAATCTTCTTAGAAGTTCTATCTAGGTGGTTGTCTAGACGAGTCCGTACATTACGTCTGCCGTGTCATCTCCTTGCTCCTATAATAATAAAAACATATTTAAAACGTTGAATTGCAAAAACAGTTAGAATACAATCTAATGACGTTAGATTATTCTAAAGTTTAGATGTTTTTATTACGAAAGTGGAGTCAAATCTTATATCGTTCGCCTCTTTTGCACATCAACCATGAAACGTTTCATTTGTTTCTTTGATTAAATACGGCAATCTTCGGAACGACGGATCAAGTTTAAAAATGTACATTTCCATTTTTCTTTCAGACAAATTCCAGAGCATAGAGATAAATCCTACTTCACACTTGTATAACAAAATGTGAGCGTTTAGATGTTTGTTGCTCAATCACGTCGGAACGGTTGAAGGGATCAGGTTGAAATTTGTAATACTGTTAGAGTATAATCTAGATTCACCGTTAAACCACAATTTTCTCTGTAAACGAAACAATCGACTTCTATAGTTTAGTGTAGTTTACTAATTTTAATAGAAATTATAATATTATCAATGTCAGAATATTTTTATTTTTATCTTTGATGATATTACAAAAATAGCTCCACATACATATCTGACCATTCGAGGAGCATAAAAACCAAAAAGAATTATCAAAATCGGTTGTGGCTTCTAGAGAAGTTGAGGAACATATTTATATACATAGAAAATATGGTTGTCGAATTGATAACCTCCTTATTATTTGAAGTACCAACAGACCACCTTAAAAGCCACAGGGGCTAGTGTAAGCCAATTGTAAAATTGAAATTAAAATTGTAAAGTTACTTTATCACTAAAAACTCACATCAAAACCGAAACAGGGCTTCATTTCTTTCTTCGGCATCTGTCCCATTGAAGATTTCTGTTCCTGTTGAAACAAGTAAATTTCAAATATAGTATGTTCTATAATTATAACCACAATGGAGTAGATGAAATGGAATTTTTCAACTGTTTTAACCAGAGTAGATCCTCAGAATGGCATTAGTGTTATAAATATGAATGGATGGACATAGCCTCATAAGACATAACCTCACATGGATGAACTGCAAGATCTACTAATGCAAGACCTTAGACCCTGGATGGACATATTGATCAAACTCAAAAACACAAGACAATATCCTGATGAAACACAAGACGTTGGCGTAATTGTGCTCACCAAACATTTATCTCACACAAATATATATCACAACCAAATAGAAGCCAGAAATGAATCAAGATGAAGAATCAGATGACATAAATAAAAACCAGAAATTAATAGAAGATGAGGAAGAAGAAGACTTTAATCAGCTGACTATTATTTAATTTTTTTTTATTTGTAAATTAAGACTAACAAATTGTCTTGCCAGACATATTGCATGCCCTCTCGCAGAGGCCAGTTTGTATGGGGCAACTTTTAAAATGTTTTGTATCATCTTATCTTACCTACAAACAGCAATAAAGATTTTTGTATTTGTATTTGTATGAATTTCTAAATTCATTACTTTAGACAAAATATTTTTTATACTACAGTGACCGGATAAGTGGTGGATGGTAAACAGTGCGCCTGCCTATAACAGCTCAGTGTCACGCAGATATTGGAACAAGAACAGTCCATATCAATAACTAGCACTACACTGCATTAATCACCCTGATCTATAAAATGATTATCTCTATGCCCTGTAATTTCTCTGGGAACATTGCCCTTGAAACCGGAACAGAGTGATGTTCGCACATTATTTACTAAAACGGTATTGGCTGTAGAAAAACCAGAAAAGGTTTCTAAACTCACCTGCCAATTAGAAGGGTTACTGACTACTGCATTGTCTTGAATTACATCACTCACATTTTCGCTACCTGCAAATAAACATAACATTATTGTATAATATCTCTCGCGGTTTAGCAACGGGCTATGGAACTCAGTATTCTCACAGTATTTCACTGATCGTAAAATAAATACCAGACCGAGTTCCACAACTCAAGAAGCCGACGTAACACAAAAGGCAGCTAATTTCAAATAAAATTGAATTAGATACCTAGACACACAGATTTCTAAACAGATGAAACCTTCGTGAACGACACTGTGAGGCCAGCAGTAATTAGTTATGTATGCGTGACAGCTCTCACCGACGTTGTCAAATTACTCACGTTGGTGTGCGTGTAATGTTCCCAGTCTTAAGGTAAAATCCCACTATTGTTGTCTTAGCTTCGGAAATCTTCGCGTATAATAAACACATATATTATAATGTTAAAATAATTTATTATTACACCGATTATATACTATGCAAGGATTTTTTTGTTATTACTATTTCCATCCTATGAAGTTAGAATTTTGATTTTGCATGCAACTAAAAATTCGAATATTCGTACAGAAAATTCGGAATAAAAAGACAACGCCGAATAATAGTAAAAGTCATGTGTGTGTTTATTTTGAGTATTCTGTCAGAGCTTCTTGTGCAATTTTGAATATTATGCTTGACAAAAGGTGGCAACTACTCATTTAATTTCGGTGAACACAGGAGGTGCAGAGAATTTTTGTCAACTGATTTAATGTTGGGGGTCAGACCATTCAATTTGTTTACTATCCACCAATCTTTGTCTGGACGCGTGTCGCAAACGAAAAGTTCACCTTTTCAAAAAAAAAAATGGGTGCGTGTACTTATGTACGCGCGTGAGAAGATATACTTCTTTTATTTTATTAAATTTATCGCCACCGAAAATTTATCCAATATATAACATTCAAATACTGGCAATACATTGTCCAATCTTTCAATAATTTATTTGATTCTTGAGCTGAGCCAGCTGAGCAAAGTTGACAGTTGACAGAGAAGAGCGGCAACAGGGCGTTACCCGCGTATGTCACGAGCTGGCAACGTCGCGCGTCTTCGCCGTATAATTACTATTATGTATTCTATGCCTAGTAGCGGCAACCGTACGATACTATCTGTGTTCACTCACACATTGACATAAATGAACAAAAAAATTCGATGTTATTTCTACTATTAATCTACAATTTTCTTCAACTAAATATGAAATACCGCAAATAAAGACCAATTTAAATGCCAACTATAGTCATTTCAGTGTAAAATTATACTCTCGTCGCCCATGAATGGTCAAATAGATTAGTATGAAAATTTGAAAATCGAACCACCTTAAGCAGACGACTTCATACTGTTAATTTTTGTGTCACAGGTGCGCGCGCATCTTAAAATTTCACTCTCATCATTTTTCATAACGCGCCTAAAGAAGTATAACTTCAAAAATTTTTTTTCACACGCAACACCATCTGACCCCAAACTAAGCAAAGCTTGTGTGATGGCAGCCAGATAGCTGATATAATACTTATATAGTTTTAAATACATACTTATTATACATAGAAACACCCAGACACAGTGCAAACATTTGAATTCATCACACAAATATTTGCACTGGGTGGGGATCGAACCCACGACCCTCGGCTTTGCAGGCAGAGCTACTACCAACTAAGCCACTAGGGCAGTCTAGTAGGTAGGGCAGGGTAGTAATTTCAAAAATATTGATACAAACCAACGAAAACCGTCTAAGAGTTTCTGTAAATCAGTTGAACATTATTCACATCGCCACCCAAAGTTCCGTCGTCCAAGTACCAAACGTTTAAATTGGACTGGAGACGTTAAATGATAGAGCGAATGGCCAGGGCGAAGGTCGCATGGCCGAAGATTCACCAAGTTGATAGCCAACGGAAGATAACATAGGATTGTTTTGATAATTTTGTGGGTCCGTAACATTGCCAAAGAAAATTGTAGAGGTCAAGAATTTTATTCTTCACTTCGGACAACGGGGCTCCACGATCAACCAAATTAAAGGCGTTTTTGACGTCCACCTTTAACACCCCTCTCCCCAATTTTGGACAAAGAAAGTCAGGACAGAATGAATAACAGCCTCATGTCCACCCAGAAACCAAAATCACTTTGTTGGGACAGGGAGCTCGAAAGAGCAACGTTTTATACCTACAACCCACCTTTGGCAGCAAGGCCAGTATTTGTGGTGCCAACAGCTATTGGCCTGATCCCAACATCTTTTTTTGGGTAAGTATGTACGCACAAATTAGCACCGTATAAAACTTCGACAATGTCACTACTGACTCGACCAGATAACATGAGGTTAGTTAAAACAATTAGATCTCTCAAAAGAACTCGCCTCCTTTTTTAAGCTTCACTATACCTACTTACAAGTATTAAAAACTTGCTTCATAACTATAGTTTTCATCAACACTATTAGTATTTTTATAAACACTAGTAATGACGTGGATATGTGCATCGATTCACATTAAATTTAAAATTACGATTATAAAAATAGGGTTTAAAATAGAATAATACAATCTACATAAATAATTTGGTCTACGAGAATCTTCAAAAAAAAAAATCTATATTCTAACTTAACTTTAGGGAAAATAATTTCAATTTAGTATAGCAACACTAACCAATTTTCGTTGAGGTGTTGTGTTTCTATTCATCAATCGAAATGAAATCGCCTGAATTATATAAATAGCAGTAAAAATATTCAAACTTTCCTATGAAATGATATTCCTCTTTCCTTTTCTTATTTTTGGGAACAATGTTTGCAATGTTTGAAGACACAAGACGGCATAATCTTAAACAAAACTTAAAATCACACGGGAATCCCGTACGAGACGGAAGTCCGTGTCGTACTGACTGGAGTTTGTATTTGCATTGGCGTTTGATATTTTGCTTTCTGGACCTCAGGATCTGTGTTCCGCACGTTCCATCTGCCTTTTGTTTTAGAAATCTGTGCCTAGACATTTCAGCTTCTTGCCAAGTAATATTTTTAATAGATAGATGACGTTGCGGCAGAAAGATATAAAAGTAAGAAAAACTGCGTGCGAGTGCGAAAGCGTTCCCGTAGCTCCGGCACATAAGCGCAAGTACGAAACATCGCAGCGTATCCATTTTTAGTAGGTAGGCCATTGGCCACTGGCAGTAATTCCCACTTCCCACATAAACAGTCCAGAAAAGGTGGGATTAAAATAAAAAAAGGCTTAAAAAGCGATTACGGGACGACCGACAATATCAACAGAACTGGTCTGCTATAGCTCTAGATAGAGACTAGTAGAAAGATGATAGGGAGGACTTTGCCGAAGATTGAGACATGTCTTGCTCTTAGCGTGCAAAAAACACTTGTCCTAAGAAGAAATCGCAGGTGCACTTCTGTATATTTTTCCAAGCGTAAAAAGACGAATTATCGCCATAGGCTTTAACGGTGCAGGCAAACATCGTGAGAAAACTGGCAAAATTCAAGAAATACAGCTTTCGAGGACATGCATCATCTAACTGCACTTGCCAAGCGCCACCGACCTCCCGAAAATCAGCCGCTTTTGGCCTTCTCTCCTCTTCCTCTCCTTTTTCCTTGTGAGACAGGGTCCCTAGTACCATCAGTGGGAATAAATTGGACTAATTAAGTATCATACCTAACACCATATACTCCCGCTCGTCTTGCTCCATCTCTTGACCGTTCATGCTGACCATCTCCATCGGTTTCCCATCCGATGATGACATGCTCGCTTCATCGTGTTTCGCCTGCGCATAGAAATCTTGTATTATGACTCATACTCGATGAGTATTCATTAACGTCCCGCTTGAAGGGTTTAAATATTAATAAATAAATATCGGTGGACAATTCACACACACCATCTGACCCCAAACTAAGCAGAGCTTGTACTATGGCGGCCAGAAAGCTGATATAATGCTTATATAGTTCTAAATACATACTTATTATACATAGAAACACCCAGACACAGTACAAATATTTGTAACTAGATGTCCGCCCCGGCTTCGCCCGTGGTACATATATAGCACACATCGGGATCCCGTACATATCGAACGGTGAAAGAATGACTGAAATCGGTTCATTCATTCCTGAGAATATCGCTTTCAAACAAAAAAGCTTTTCAACTACCTGCTACACCACCTGTCGGAAATTGGTCGTACCATCTCAGATTTAGAAACTTTGATTAGCAAAGGTCTATACTGAAGAGGTATATAATCTGTGATATTCAATGACGCAATCTTAGACACATGCTGTCATGTGTCATGTCAAAGCACGAAACGTACGAAATCTCTCAAAAAGGATTTTTTCCCCGATTTTGTTACATTCTTGATTCATGCTCCGCTTCTATTAATAGTAGCGTTATAGCCTATAGCCTTCCTCGATAAATGGACTATCCTATAGAAAAAGACCAGTACTTCCCGAGATCCTAGCGTTCAAACATACAAACTCTTCAGCTTTATAATATTAGTATAGATGGGTGGGAATCGAACTCACGACCCTCGGTTTCGCAGGCAGAGTTACTACCCACTAAGCCACGAGGCCAGTCACGGTTTATATCTTGTGTTAGCTATGACCGCGGTTTCACGCGTGATATGATGTTTTTTTGTCTATTTCGCGGAATCCTGTTTATTTTCCTCAGGTAAAAGTAGTCTATCCCATCTTTCAAGTTGGATCAAACTGCATACGGTGTGCAAATTTGATTAAAACCGGTTATATAATTTAGGGAGTTCATCGCGGACAAATATGACGTGTAATTTAAATACAGGGGGGTTACTGGTAATCAGCTTGCATCCGTTCTGTATATTTAAAAAAACAACTTTGGTCAAAACTCAATAGATACATATCCCAAAAATAGTGTTCGTTGTCCTCTCTAGCACTGTTTAGCGGCTGTTTAGTGTTTATTCACTGCGGCACATCATTTATCGAGCGTTAAAGAGCGCGCGAGCTCTTGTTACGAAGTACACAAGAAAACTGTAGCACAAAACTTGACATATTTAATGTACTTATCATCCCCTTAAAAAGATGCAAGCTGATTACCAACAACTCAGTAAATTCAGATAAAAAAACTTGTAATTGCAATAATTAACATACATTTTTAGCCTTAGCTTTCTTCTCCCCCTCTTTCTTCTGAGCGTGCACGGCCATATGCCGGTCGAGGTTCCCCTTGTGCGCGAAGCCGCGTTTACACTTGGTGCAGGTGTAAGCCTTCGCCTTGGGCGGCTTCGGTTTGTAGTCCGGGTTGTGGTGGATGTTCTGGTGGCGACGAAGCAACTGCTTTTGTCTGTGATATTTATGGAAATGTTTTACTAGTAAGGAGGGCGTAAGAAAAGTGATTACTGAAATGAAAACTTCTTTTGGCGCACAACAGACCGTTTTCGTGGTCTGGATGTGAATAGACCTCAAGCATCATTCATGCTCGGGAATGAAAGAAATAAATATTGGTGGTGGTTTTAAAGAAATCTTCGTGTAAACTCGGGATTATGGCCACGCCCTCCGGTTTCTCCCGCGTAGTTTCATAGTTAGTAGAGTTATAAGTATTCACTTCTATCGGCAGTTCCCATGGCATACATAATTATAAGTTGTTTTTTGCTCCCCTCCACTGTACAAAGTTTGATGTTAGCGCAGAAGGCCCTATTAACGGCTGGTCAAGTCGAGATGGCGTTTACCCATCCGGAAGCCCGGGTTCAAATCCCACGCACTCACTGTCTTTTCGAAGTCATGTGCGTTATGACTCTAACTTAAGACGGTGAAAAGCATCGTGAGGTAATCGGCATGTACCTAGAATCTTACGAGTTCATGTGTCATTCACCAACCTACAATGGGCCAGCGTAGTGGATTATGGTTTGGACACTCTCCTTGCGAGAAAAGGCCCCGAGTTCCAGCAGTGGGAGCATTTAGTACACTGCTTATGCAGAAGGCGCAGAGGGTTACTAAATTAAGCTTACTAACTTTTAAACTATTACAAATATTATGAAAGGCACCTCAAAAAGCATACTCCGAAGCATATCTAAAAACAAGTTATATACTTAAGTGGCGGCTGGCTTATTATTAAGACATATCAAGTATCGGCCAACTTATTACTCCCAAGGTTGATTAAATATTTACAGTGATTATGCTGTGATCAGAGGATAAGAACTAATCAACATTTGTTACATCCACAAATTAAAAGAGACAAACTTGAGATAAAATAAATAGCTGGAAGACGGCGGTCAATATAATATCTTTGTGTATTTTATGAGTGTAAAGTTGTTCGGTCACTTACCTGAAGGTCCGCTCACACTCCTCGCAAGCGAAAGGCTTCTCGTTTTTGTGTTTCAGGATGTGTGACTTAAGGGCGCGCGCGGTCGCCGTCGCGAACGGACACATCTCGCACTTGTAGCACTTGTCGCCTTTGTGGGTCTGCACAGAACATATCTCATTATTTCACTTTTGCAGTTAATTTGCTATTTTAGTGGAGTTTTCTTTTTATAACTCTATCTGTGGAAGTTTGCTTCAGATGACCTCTACTGACCGCTATGTTAGCGCAAAAACGCAATCCCTAATAACCTAAACTCATGCCTCTACCTATCCCAAAATATTTCCTTGATCATACAGTACTACTACTACTAGTCGACTATAAGCTTTAATACATTTTAAAATACAAATAACACACAAGCTTTAATATGCATTAAAGCTTATAATGTGTGTTAAGTTATAAGAAAACAATAAATTTTAAGTTCCTACAAAAAAAACTATGTTGTTCTAATCAATTGCAGGACTGATCATTGAACTTGGCACCCATCTACATCTCACTTCTTTTGTTGTGGAAGTCAACAATCAAGCCATATAAAATATCATAGTATTGAACTTGGTTCTCATTTCACATTTATGTTTTTGATGGGATCTTTGTAAAAGAATCTTTGAATGTGATTTTCACCACTTTCTAAAACACGGGTTGATTTGAAACGTTGCACACTTATCAATGACTGACGACCATGTGATGGGCCTAGAAATGATTTTTGTTGTGAAATACAGTGGTTTGATAATAAAATTATTAAATTAGAGATAATACACAAAGAAAATTAGGCCAACAGATCTGAACTTTAAACTAATATGCTTTAAAACAGTAGACAAATAAGATAGTTCATAAACATTGTGAACCAACTAATTAGTCACATTTCAAATTTAAAAGAGAGAAAGAAAACATTATAAAACACAATACAGATAATACGGTATAATGTATAAACAAAAATTACAAAACAAACTCAGAATAAATAAATATTGGTAGACAATTCACACACAACACCATCTGACCCCAACCTAAGCAACGACTGTAAGATGGCAGCCAGATAGCTGATTTAATACTTATATAGTTCTAAATACATACTTATTATACATAGACACACCCTCAACCAGAACAATCAGAATAGTACTCACAGTTACCACAACTTTGATTATTCTTTTAGATTAAAGTGTAAAATTTCTTTGTTTTTCCTCTAAAATTGGTATAACTTTAAGTGAAAAATATCAATGTTCCTGTTGGAGACCAGGACTTCGTTGTATTGGCGACTCATTCTGGCTATAGGATTTTCTGTATAAGCGGATTTTTAGTTTACTAACTATTTTAGTAACTGTTGATTATTTAGTCGTCATGTTTAAATAACATTCTTAACGCCTTTTACCTTACTATGCAATTTCCGTGAGTATCTGTCGGGGAAGGTGAGATCGCATCGCTTGCACTTGAGCGGCACGTCTGACGTGTGCTGCTTGAGGACGTGGTTCTTCAGGTCTGGCTTGCGAGCGCACTTCACGGGACACAGCTCGCAAGTGAACACTTGCTTTGGAGGCGCTGTTCAGATAAATAGACTATTATTCAGTAATTTATTAATTTTGCTTAATCTCTAAGTTTTTACAAAATGTATAAAAAAAATAACATTATAAAAACTAGGGTATTATTATTATCAGACTAAAAGAGATGTGGTGTCATGGGACACCAGATAGGAACCAAGTTCCTTTTTTTTTTTTTTTTTTTAAATAAGGAGTGACGAGACTATCAGGACATGTGCCTGATGGTAAGCAACATGCCTGACACATAACAGCACAGTGACACGCAGCTATTGGAACACGAAGAGTCCAAATCATTACCTAGCACTGCACTGCGCTCGTCACCCAGAGATCTAAAATCTTATATCTCTAAGCCCTGTAATTTCTCTGGAAACATTGCCCTTCAACCTGGAACACAGTAATGTTTGCACATTACTGCTTGGCGGTAGAATAACTGGCAAAGGTGTGGTACTTCCCCAGGCGGACTCTGGCAAGAGTCCTACCACTACAAAAGTTCCTTCAGGTAATATAGAAACATTACAATTAGCAAAAACAAAATTGCTTAATTTTACTACTTATGGTATGATCATTTGAAAAATAAAATTGACAACACTGGTCTCGGGCAGTCTTTACGTCACTTCCGTTATATATCTTTCTCACGGTTTTAGTCTCACATTTTTTTCAGTCCAGTTGCGCAACAAAGTCCGTCTTTTCCAAGCCCGCCGAAAGGGATTTCGTTCCAAAAATAAATGACTATTTGAAATAGAGCCTATTTGTATTCGTAATAAATAAAAATTGGTAGATATTTTTCACATAACACTATCTAGCTCAAAACTAAGCAAACCAAATACAATGGGATGGCAGCTACTATGGGAGCCAGATAAATGACTGAACCCTATTAATACTATAAGTATAAATGTTTGTATGTATTGGAGTTTTGATGTTTGTTTCTCAATCACGTCGTAATTCATCAATCGTATGACAAGATGAGTTTGAATTACGACTGAGCTTCTGAGAGCGGGTGGAAAACCGGTACTTAAAGTCCTCCAGAAGCTGTTCGATTCCGTCATACTTGACGGTAGTACGCCAGAAGCGTGGAGCAGAAGTGTGGTGGTGCTCTTCTTCAAAAAAGGTGACAACACCTTGTTGAAGAACTACAGACCCATCTCACTTCTGAGCCACGTTTATAAGTTGTTTTCGAGGGTAATCACGAATCGTCTCGCACGCAGGTTTGACGACTTCCAGCCACCCGAACAAGCCGGTTTCCGAAAAGGCTATAGTACCATAGACCACATTCATGCGCTTCGGCAGATTATACAGAAAACCGAGGAGTATAATCGGCCACTATGTATAGCGTATGTGGACTATGAGAAAGCCTTCGATTCCATCGAGACCTGGGCAGTGCTTCAGTCTCTCCAGCGATGCCGCATCGACTATCGCTATATCGAAGTGTTGAAGTGTATTTACAGCAAAGCCACAATGTCTGTCCGATTACAGGACCAGTGCACAAAACATATCCAGCTACAGAAAGGCGTGAGACAGGGAGATGTTATATCTCCGAAACTGTTCACTGCCGCGCTGGAAGATGTTTTCAAGCTACTGGACTGGAACGGATATGGCATCAATATCAACGGCGAATGCATCACTCACCTTCGGTTTGCCGACGACATAGTCATTGTGGCGGAGTCGATGGAGGACCTCGGTGCTATGCTCAGGGACCTCAGTAGAGTATCCCAACAGGTAGGTTTGAGGATGAATATGGACAAGACGAAGGTCATGTCAAATGTTCATGTCTCACCTGTACCGGTTATTGTTGGGAATACCACACTCGAAGTTGTTGACGAATACGTCTACCTGGGTCAAAAGATCCAATTAGGTAGATCCAACTTCGACAAAGAGGTCCAGCGAAGGATCCAACTCGGATGGGCAGCGTTCGGGAAACTTCGGCACATCTTTGAGTCCAAAATACCCCAATGCCTAAAGACGAAAGTCTTTAACCAGTGCGTGTTGCCAGTGATGACTTTTGGAACTGAGACGTGGTCCTTCACTGTTGGTCTCATAACGAAGCTCAAAGTCACACAGCGAGCTATGGAGAGAGCTATGCTCGGAGTCTCTTTGCGCGACAGAATCCGTAATGAGGATATTCGCAAACGAACGAAAGTGGCCGACATAGCTCAAAGAGTAAGCAAGCTGAAGTGGCAATGGGCAGGCCACATCGCTCGCAGAACTGACAACCGATGGGGAAAAAAAGGTTCTTGAGTGGCGACCACGAACCGGGAGACGCAGTGTTGGATGGCCTCCCACTAGATGGACAGATGACCTCACAAAGGTCGCTGGAAACCGCTGGTTGCAGGTTGCGCAGGACCGTTCGTTGTGGAAATCTAGGGGGGAGGCTTATGTTCAGCAGTGGACGTCTTGTGGCTGATGATGATGATGATGATGACAAGATCGGGTTGAAATTTGGAACACAAATTATAGTCTGGAAGAACACATAGGCCACTTTTTAACCCGGGAAAATAACGGAAACGAAAACTACGCGGGTAAAACCGCGGGGCGATGCTAGTACTTACATATTTGTAAATACATAGGTACTTATTACACATAGAAACACCCAGACACAGACCATAAAAATAAATATTTATTGTAAAATAAGACACGGATTAGTTTGTCAGCGTTGCTGATTTTGCACAGATATTCTTACTCTCTCACCTGAAATATTAGTAAAAAAAATCTATGCCAGAGTGAGCTTACCTTTGTGAATCATAACGTGGTACTTCAGAGTGCTAGCCTCTACGAACGCCATGCCGCAAGTCTCGCACTTGTGCGGCTTCGGCTTGTTGTGGATACGCATGTGACGCTGTAGCTTGAACGCATCTGCGGCCGCGTACGGGCATTCCGCGCACTGCAAAGAAAATAATATTTGTGTAGTAAATATCAACATCATAAGTTAAGTACTAAATCGTTTGAAGTCGGAGATGGGGGCCCAGGCGGAGTAATCCGAGAGAGATTCCGTGTTCCCACCATTAGCGGCAGAGTTGAAACCCCATGGAGTTTTTAGTAGATAGAGGCACCAAATCCATACATGGTATAGAGTGCAACATAACTCAACCGTGTCCCCCGGGCGGTAGGGTGGGTATGCGTAAATGCATTTCTTCGACGTACGAAAACAGGTAGTCCAATATACCTACTAGATACTTTTGTATATATGTCCTTCCACATTCACACGTACAGCTAGTTTTTTTAAATAAAGAGTGGAGACAAGCAGGACATGTGCCTGATGGTAAGGATGTCTGCCATATAGCACCATAGTGATACGCAGCTATTGGAACATGAAGAGTCCAAATCATTACCTAGCACTGCACTGCACTCATCACCCAGAGATCTAAGATGTTATACCTCTAAGCCCTGTAATTTATCTGGAAACATTGCCCTTCAAACCGGAACACAGTAATGTTTGCACATTACTGCTTGGCGGTAGAATAACTGGCAAAGATGTGATACTTCCCCAGGTGGACTCTGCCAAGAGTCCTACCACTACAATTATACGAAGTTTTCTGCTACCTATAAACCTATAAATGTGCGAATGGATGTTGCGCAACTTCAGATCGATACACATCCTAAACGGGCAGCCAAATCGAACGTTGAAAGAAAGCTAACATTTATTTTTAAATACCTATTCAACGATACCTCTCTTGACATAGTTTATTGACTTTTTTTTAATTTGGACAATATGGCGTCTGGTAGTCGCCATATTGAATTTACACTAATGTCATGTCTTTAGTGTCACTCGCGAGACTGAGAGGAATCGATTGACGTGTGAATCACAAAAATCGGCCCCGGTGTTCGGCTTCTATAGTGCTTCAAAGAAACATACATACATATGTAGACTGATAAACACATTACCACTCCTTTGCGTCGCGCAGTCGGGTAAAAAATTAATAAACGTAGTGACAATATCGGATGAAGGCAGCGGCGCGAGAGGGTCGCCTCTATTACCACAGTATAAAGAAGCCACTTGTTCGTCGTCTTTGATTTTGGAAGAAACGCCGATAAAGTCTAGACACAGGTAGATAAAAGCGAGAACTGAAGTGCGATCACGAAATACTAACATTGCTATGTTGACAATGGCGGAAGCGCATTTCCCGCGTCTCACCCCGCACGATTGCTCTGTCTAGAAGGCTTCGTTGAACGACTGAATGATTTATTAGATTGTGGTATTACGGTACGCCGCTCTCCCTGTCCTCTGTGAAAACCGAAAAGTACAAACCAGACGCAGGGGGGGCGTTTTCACAAAAATGTATCTACACTCCGCGAGGCATAAGCTGAGCTTTGCATTTGTGTGAGTGTACATGGATAGTGTAGGTGTGACAACCGGCCTTAGGCGCGGCGCCATTCTGTCTCGCCGCGCTCCTGCCCGATTGGTGATCACTCACTCTAATGCAAAGCTCAGCCTATACCTCGCGGACAAAATTTCAAGCTCCTGCCTGATTGGTGATCACTCACACTAATGCAAAGCTCAGCTTATACCTCGCGGAGTGTACCCCTCTTGGCACTTGGCACTTTCCGGAACATTCCATCTTGTGACCGGATTTTACACCAATTTTGTTTTACAACTGTACCAAAGTTGTTGTCTATCTATCTGTATGTATGTTTCTAAACAAATGTTACTGCTGTAGAACAAATTTGGTATAAAATCCGGTCACAAATTGGAATGTTCCGGAAAGTACCAAGTGTCAAGACAGTTATACATTTTTTGTGAAAATGCCCAGGGACGTCTGACACCTACTAACTGTTTGGTCGCCGAGGGGGTCACGACGTATCTTGGGGTCAGGTGCGCTGGTGACGGAGATGTGGCCCAGAGGAGCCAAATAAGTTCCGGTTTGATGGGCAATTTTCCAGAGAAATTACAGGACTTAGAGATATAACATCTTAGATCTCTGGGTGATGAGTGCAGTGCATGATTTGGACACTTCATGTTCCAATAGCTGCGTGTCACTGTGATGTTATGTGGCAGGCAGGTTGCTTACCATCAGGCACATGTCCTGCTCGTCTCGTCACTTTTTATTTAAAACAAAATTGGAGATTCTGCACCAAAACAAAATTGGAGATCAAATGTATTTTGGAACAAGATGAGGTATTGATAGTGAGATTACATGTAGTCGTAAAGAGTTTCAAATTTATGGCTGGTCTAGTCCGGAGAACGGCGACTGCCAATCCGGACCACCTGGTTCGAATTCCCACGCGCACCACTATCTTTTCTTCGCAGTCACACCGCCAACTTAAAAACGTTGAAGGAAATACATAGTGAGGAAGCCGGCATGTTCCAAGAATATTT
The DNA here is from genome assembly GCA_017562165.1 of Ectropis grisescens. Classification (NCBI taxonomy): domain Eukaryota; kingdom Metazoa; phylum Arthropoda; class Insecta; order Lepidoptera; family Geometridae; genus Ectropis; species Ectropis grisescens. The sequence goes on along the minus strand of CM029775.1, from coordinate 16,087,024 downwards.
CGATGTCATGTGTCATCAATCAAGGCATACTGCCTGCTTAATGAACTTAACTTTCTCCTTGCGCTTGAAGGCGACTAGTATCAGGAGTGAAAACATTAAGTGTATTTTCGAAGGCGATAAAGAGACCTAAAATAAACTGAGCCCCACAAACCCAAGATGCAACCACCGCGTCGAAGCCTAATGGGCCCAAATTACAGCACCCGAATTACCCTTGGGCCACTGTGCCCATAAGCCCGACCCCGTCAAAGACGTTAGCATCGAAGCCGGCTCATGGCCTCCCCCCGCTAGGGATCGGAAGAAGAAGAATTGAAGTGAATTGTGAAGAAGTGAGCTGCTTAAGTAGAGAGTTCCAAGATCATGTAAAGTTGTTCTACCTGGAAAGGTCGCTCCCCGGTGTGGCAGAGGACATGCCGTCGCAGCTTGGAGAGCTCGACGGACGCGTAGTCGCACTGCGTGCACTTGTGCGGCTTCTCGTGCGTGTGCTTGTAACGGACGTGACGGACTAACTCGCCTGGAAAAGATAGCATAGTAACCAATGGATTTGCGTTCTATTTCGTTTTGAATATACGACGTTAAACCGACGGGTGTTATGCCATCTTGCCCTTTTTTCTATCGGAATGCTCGTAGCTCGAAAAAGCGACATCGTTTCATGGTTGATATTCCAAAGACGCGAACGAAGATATTTGACTCTACTTTTGTGATAAGAACGCCTGGGCTGTGGCATGTGGCACACGTTGCCTGAGAGGGTTTCCCCGATGGTTACAATCTTTGTGTCTTCAAATCGAGAGTGAATCGGTTTCTTCTAGGTAAACACGCTCTATAGTAGACCGCATCGTCGCTTAACATCACGCGAGATGGTGGTCACCACACATCATCAGACACCGTGCTGACTCATCTCTGTGTCTCATCACTGATGAATTTTCGACCAATCTAAATTCTATCCGTCTAAACTTACCGCTGGTAGTGAAGGAAGCGCCACAGCACTTGCAGACATGCGGTTTGATGCCGTTGTGCATGTTGGTGTGGTTCTGCAGCGCGGCTAACGTCTTGAAGCTGCGCCCGCACACGTCGCAGCTGTGCGGCCGCTCCTCCGAGTGCGTCATCATGTGCCGCTTTAGCAGATACCTGGACTAACGGCTGATTAGCGAATACGGTTTTGAAATGAACACTTCTTTTAACGCACCACACACAAATTTTTCGTGGGCTGTGAATTGAACTCAAGCGTCACGTTCGTTAATGAACGAAATATTCGGAATAATGGAAAAAAACTTCTTCCATCTAGAGAAACGTCAGCATTTCGAGATGGCCATGGTCATAAGCATGCCCTCCGGTTTCACCCGCGTAGATTTCAAAGTGAGCTATCAAATTCTGAGTTATAAGTTTTCACTTCTATCGACAGTCTCTATGACTGCTAATTTTGAAGTGAAAACTCCTTTTGGCGCGCCACAGACAGATTTTTCGTGGGCTGTGAATTGAATTCTAGCGTCACGCTCGGGAATGGTTAGAAATCTTCGGGTAAACTCAGGGCCATGGTCATTGGCCATCTAGAAATGCTAAGCTTTCCCATTGGCCATCTAGTAATACGTCAGCCACGCCCTCCAGTTTCACCCGCGTAGTTTCCAAAGTAAGCTACCAAATTCTGAGTTAAAAGTTTTTACTTCTATAAGCAGTTCCTATGACTGCCAAATTTTCTTTTTATGTGACACTATAATAATCTTTATATCTCTACATGGTAAATTACGGGTGGACTAGTCGGGAGAACGGCAGCTGCCGATCCGGAGCCCCCAGGTTCAAGTCCCACGTCCATCACTGTCTTTTCGAAGTCATGTGCGTAATTCCAATAGCTTAAAACGGTGAAGGAAAACATCGTGAGGAAACCGACATACCACCAAGAATCTTTCTAGGTCATGTGTCATTGACCAACCCGCACTGGTTCAGCATGGTGGATTATGGCCTTAACTATCTCCTTGCGATAGAAGGCCCCGAGTTCCAGGAGTGGGAACATTTAGTGGGGTGCTTATGCATAAGATTGTGAGTAAATTGACCCAAATCATTTCATACAAATTTCGTAATACATATAAGGAAAGCTCCTATGTTAACAGCTTGTACGGAAGTTTTTTTTATATAAATATGAAGAAAGGATATTCACCTTTGCGGATTTGTGTAAGAGCAGAAGGTACATTTAGTGATGGCTGGCTTCTTCTTCTTCTTCCGCTTCTTCTTGACTGGCGCTGGTTTATACTGCACAGGCTGACCATCCACATAATGATCTTTCCCTTCAAAATTTTCGTCCATGGCCAATGGTTCTTCCTGTAACCAATTTTGATAATAACTCAGGTGGCAATTAACAGATATTGCTCTATCAATACTCATATTATGAACTTTTATATTTCAGTCATATTAAAATGTCAAGTAAGTGTTATTGTTAACTAAATAGGAAACCAATATTAAATCTTCTCTTTGGATTGATACAAATAATTTTCAGTTAATTTATAGTGGCAGGCGCAGATATTGATATATAAACTATGTAGCACCTTCCGATACATAAACTATTTAGCAATTTAAGTTATATATAAATTTTGAATTAGCCTAGACTTAATAAGAACGAAAGATAAGGCAAGAAAGCAAACCAACACAACCAAAATTGACTCTAAATGCACTTGCAAAATCACCAACAAAACCAAATCAAAGTCATAGGGATTAGGGATTTTTGGTCTGTATTTTCAGATTCTGATTTTTTTCTGATATTTGAACTATATAGTAATTTAAGGACAAATATAAATTACTCATTAGACTTAATAAATTAGGCTAGATTGTAATTAGTATTTACAATCCAAGATAACTTAGTGAATAATAATTTTATTTATTTATTTTATTTATTTATTTATTGAATAACAGGCGAGCAGCTTTTGCTGATATGCCTATATCTCAGTGTTGAAATAACAAATTATAGGTAATTGACTGTTAAAATGATTTTGTCTTTTACTATCTATTTGTCAAGTTTGTTCTTGAAAGAGTTTAATGACTTTGCCGAAATAACATCCTCAGGCAACCTGTTCCAGTTGTAAGCCACTCTGTTGTTGAGGATGTGATGTGCAGTGTTTGTCAGTGATGGCGCGTGGGACAACTGGGATAATCTGTACAGGTTCCTTATGTGAGGGAGATTATAAAATCCATTCAGTATTCTAAATGTTTCGATCAAGTCTCCCCGCAACCTTCTCTCTTCCAGTGTAGTGAGGCGTAGGGCTTTTAACCTGTCTGTGTAAGATTTGCGTCGAAGGGCATATGGCAATTTCGTCGCTTTTCTTTGCACACTTTCAAGTAAATCAATATCTTTTTTGAAGTAGGGGATCCAAATTTGATAAGCATATTCTAGTAGGGTCCTCACAAAAGTTTTATATATTTTAAGAAACATTTCTACAGTTATAGATTGAAAGGATCCACGAATGACATAAAGAAAAGAGTTTGCTTTTTTTACAATTGCAGAAATGTGTTCTTCCCAAAAGAAGTTTTAGAAAAGATTTTTTTTTAAATAGCATAGCATTGAATCTTTTAAATACCTTTATGCTGGCACCAATACCAGGTTCTTGAACTTCTTCACCCATAACAACAACAAAGCTAACATTTTGATTTCCTTGGGATGCTCCTTGATTCACACTCGCAAAAGGATCAACCTCTTGTACAGCCTTTCCTGCTTGTATCTGGTCCTGTAGAAGTTAAAATAATGAAATAGGATTTAAGTAAATTATTTCACATAAGGTACATTCACATAAGGTACATTCAATAAATGAGGTTTTTTTCGTACCAACATAAACTTAAAGTCCAGTACTGAATATGATGAAATTTTTCTGGATATGAGGAAATTTTTGTGGGCCTGATTTGAAATATAGAAAAATCTAAAAATGCAAGCAAATTAAGAACATCCACTTTTTTTTGGATGTTGGTTGATAAACATGTAGGTAATATTTTTACAATTGTTAGTAAATTTATAATCATCAAGATTTTATAACATTGTGTCAATCTTTTTCTGGATAATCTTGGGGCAGCAACATCATCAGAACTAGATCTAGACAATTAATGGTCATTACTGACATCATCAGAACCTGCGTGATTGTCAGAAAATTGTATGAAAAATTTTGGGAAACCATTTGTCTCTTGGATCGACTTACCTGATCCATATGATCCACATTCTGCTCATGCTGGATGTAGTAGCTCCCTCGATCATCAACAAAATAAGTGGATCCACTTGCATTCCCGGCATCATCTTCTAAAATAGACATTTTCATGAGAATTAATTACATGAAATAGGCAATATTTAAAAAATAAAGTTAAGTTGTTTATTTTACATAATATTTTAGTAGATAAGTACATATAGTTGCTTCAAAGGTTAAAAAATTACAGTACCTGGTTGACCGAGCTTTGCTCGGTTTTTTTAAATGATATTTAGGCAGGTACGAATTACGTTGTGATGACTTACTTAGACCTACTTAGATACGAATCAAATGCGTTTATAAAAGGCTCTAAGTATAAGATTTTCCCAGAAAAATAATAACAAAAAGAAAAATTCCGAGTGAAACCATCAGGATTCGAACCGAGGCCTGTTGACTCCGAGGGCGAGCATATTCCGTCTGAGCCCATTTAGACTTAAAGAACAGTGGCGAAATAAGTTATCGTATTCTAATGACATTGTAGGAGTTTTTCATTGTCTAAAAACGCGCATAAAATGATGTTTTTAAAAAATAAAACCTAGCTAGATCGATTTATCGTCCCCGAAACCCCCTGCATACATAATTTCATGAAAATCGTTCGAGCCGTTTCCGAGATTCAGATTCTATATATATATATACAAGAATTGCTCGTTTAAAGGTATATTACATTTTGACAAATTTACACCAGAGATTTTTAATGTTTTTATTTTAAGAAAAAAATCATTAAAAAATTAACTATTTGTCAGAACTACTTGATCCTTTATAACTTTTAATGGAATTGTCAAACCAAAGTGGAAGTTTCCAAATAAAAATTATTACAGTCTAGTAGCTAGGTCACCAAAAAAGGGAAAAATAAGTTTTGTCAGGTGACTAACTGACTAGTCCAAACGAGACGAGAGTAAGCACCATTGACACTGATTTTTTTTGGTGATTTCAATGATGTATTTAACTAAATATTGCCCAAAAATTACTAAGGGGAATGTCCTTATTAATTTCTGCCTTTCAAATTTTGACATAAAAATTTCACTGTCAAGGCAATGAAAATCTCACTTAGTACTCGAAATACAATGAACTGTATAATAATTTTATTTTATTCTATTATGTTAGGATCATGAATTGTTTATTTATTTGAGGCCTACAGTTACATCATAAAGAATAAGTATAGTATAGACTGTACAATACACTATTTTGAATAAACAGATACTTCATTGTGTACCACACATTAATTGCAAGCAGGCACAGACATAATGTCTTCAATTGGTACCATATTCAATTACCACAACAATGTCACTTTTCAAGTATGAGAAGCAGAAAACTCCCTGTAGGATTATGTATGTATTTTGATATGTAACTAAGTGTCACATGGTTAAATCTCCCTGTATTTTCTTAAGACTGTTGACTACAAAATAGACTGTCTTAGTAAACTGTTTAGTTAACATATAAATTGTTCCATCTAGAAAGGAAGTCGGAAGTCTAACGATCGTCTTTTATCAATTGTATTTTCAATATACCTCGGCGATCTTCAGGTAATTCTGTTATTCTTAGTCGATTGTTCCCACTACTGTTCTCATACGAGTCCTCATTCCGTGGTGACGGCATTTCTGCAACAACAATTAACTTTCCTTGAAATGCCACTATGTAAATAATGAAGTGTTCGGCTGCCTACACAAAATGTTTTAGGACACCTACCTGCCGGAATATATCCGGAAAGCCGCCGCAAAGGTATTTATCGTAAAAAAACAAGGCAAGAAAGCAAACCAACACGATATACAACCAAAATCGTGTCTAAATGCACATCCAAAATCACCAACCAAACCGAATGAAATGTCACAGGGATTAGGGATGTAACACTTTCCTCGAAAGAAATCGATTTTTGATCCGTGGGTGTTTTTCAGAATCAGATTTTTTTATCTTATCTGTGTATTAAGTTCAACAGATCATCCTACCCATTACATTTTTATGTTTTCTGTATACAGCACAGAAAAGAGATGAAATTACAATACCTTAATTTATTAGTTTTTTGAAGTGAAAACTGCTTTGGGTGCGCCTAGGACAGAATTTTCGTGGGCTGTGAATTGAAATGAACCGTCACGCTCGGGTATGATAATATCTATAATAGCTTTTCGGGTAAACTCGGGATGCTAGAGCGAAAAACAAAATACAGTGAACAAGCGCGTCAGAGCGAGAAAGATAATATAGTCCCTGTGTACCTGTGTATATTACATTTATGTATTTTTATCGTGACATTTACTTCTAGGTACTTACCACATTAATGTCATTAATTGAATTTGTCACGAAGTATTAAATTTGCATTTCATATCCATTGCAAAAAAGTTTTTTGTTGTAATATACCTTCTCGTATTACTGTTTTATCACAGCACTTACACTACGTAAACACACAAAATGATACCTATTTTCATTACAACACTTAGACATACGCTTTAAACACAACATATATATGTATATACATTTTTAGCGAAACACCTATAAAAAAAAATCAGATACTAAAAAATTTGCTAGGCAAACTCTATTACTAAACCGCGTAATTTTTTTTTTAAATTTATTCTTGGCCGTAGATACTAATCATTTCGCCACATGTCATTCTCGTGTTGTTGTGCTGACTATATGTATATACTAATTTTCAATTTCTAAATTATTTTTATTTTTAATTATTAAAATTATTTAGTGGTCTTTAAATATAAGTATTTCTTATTTTAGTTTTCACTTCTGCCGTGCGGTCTTAAGCGCACACAATTTTTTTTTTTAAATAAAGAGTGTCAAAGTGAAAGAAATATTAGGATACAGAGCACACACGTGATATCCACTGTTTTTGTGAAAAATATGTATTTGGCATAAAATATTATACGAATAAAATGGCATGTATGTATGTAGTAGTAGCAAGAACATCACGTTTTCAAGATTTTTATGGTAATCCTAAAAAACTGTCTTGAGTATAAATAATATATGTAATACATTGTTGTTTTGTTCCAACTTTAAATCGATACTTCTTGTTCGATGAAAATCGAATCAAGATATGCAAGCATACCACATCCCTTGAAAAAGCAACTGCTTATGAAGTCAAAAGACATATGCGGGCAGTGTTGCCAAGCCTAGATTAATAAAATCAAATAATTATTTAAAAATAAACCGGCGCTTATGCTGCCTCAACTACCTGCAAAACACAACTGATGGAAACCGTATCTTTCATTCAAATTATTCTTACTACTTTCATACATATTTACTTGTGTTATATGCGTTGTCAGTATTGTATTTTACTTTCTAGATGATTTGTTATTTACTTTTTTTATCGGAACAGTATACAGGGTTACCCAAAAATCTAATAAATTTAATGCGATCGGACTCAAAGTACAATTTTTTTTTTGAGTACACATTTCACTACTTCAGTGTTGCTCTTATGTTCAAAGATTGGATAAATTCTTATATTTTCAGGTCACTGCGGTGAGATAAGATGCGTGGGGATCGAGTACGAGTGCATCAATGACAGATGCTATTGCGCACCTGGGTTCATACCTAACCACTTTCAGGTCCGCTGTGTGAAGTGTCCAGGTAGGTTTACACCACCTATTTACTTCTATTTGTCCCTTTAATGTGTCCATCAATGATAAACCTGCAGGTTTCCGGTCTACCATATAATTAATACTGACATAATTTTGATATTGCTGTCTGTTTTCTGTTGTCTTGATTTTATGGAGACAACAATAGCTAAGTTAAAGCCGATTTACGAGGGGTGATCCAAAAGTAATGATAATCAATAATAAACACAATGAATAAAATCAAAAACTAAATTTATTTCTCAACATAGTCTCCTAGCAAGTCTATACATTTAGTCCATCTCTTTTCTAAACCTAAAATTCCCTTAGAAAAAAAATCTTTATCTTGACTCTCAAAAAAGTCCTCAACCGCGGCCATCACGTCGCTATCATCGTCAAATTTCTTGCCCCGGAGGTGTTCCTTGAGTCGTGGAAAGAGATAGAAGTCACTGGGGGCTAGATCTGGTGAATAGGGGGGGAGTTCCACCAGCTCAAAGCCCGCTTCCTGAATGGCAGCCATGGCAATTGCAGCTTTGTGAACCGGTGCGTTGTCTTGATGGAACAGCACTCCAGCCCGCAGTTTGCCTCGCCTTTTCTCCTTAATAGCCTCCCGCAATCTTCTTATTTGTTCTGCATAGTAGGAGCCTGTAATAGTGGCCCCTTTTCCAAGTAGTCCACCATGATTATTCCTTCAGCGTCCCAAAAAACAGACGCCATAACCTTCCCTGCTGAGCTTGACACTTTGAATTTCTTCGGCGTCGGTTCATCGGATCGTTGACATGGATGTCATCGATTGTTGTTTTGTTTCAGGATCAAAATGGTGGATCCAGGTTTCGTCCATGGTCACAAAACGTGACAAAAAATTATCCTTGTCTGCCTGGAACTTTTCGAGATTTGCTCTTGACATGTCGACTCGTTTCTTCTTTTGCTCGTCGTTTAACATTTTCGGTACCCAACGCGCGGAGACCTTTCTCATATGCAATTCGTTCACAAGGATTCTTTGAATGCTGCCATATGAGATCCCTGTGACTTCAGCTACATGCCTGATAGTCACTCTTCGATCTTCCAATACAACTTCTTCAACTTTTTTCACATTTTCTCCAGTGAGGGACGTCGATGGGCGCCCTTCGCGGTGTTCGTCTTCCGTCGATGTTCTTCCCAGCTTAAACTCCTTAGCCCAGCGTGCAACTGTGGAATATGGAGGAGAACAGTCCCCTAATGTTTCCACCAAGTCGCTGTGTATGTCTTTGGTAGACATTTTTTTCAAGCAGAGGTATTTAATGACGATTTTCACTCCTTGACAGTCCGTATTCAAATGAATGTAGCTCCCGGGAATCGTGGCCTATTTATATGATTTTTTTTTTCCTGAACTAGTGGGTAATTGAGCAAGTGACTGTAATTTTTGTGTGCACTAGAAATAACTGATTATCATTACTTTTGGATCACCCCTCGAAGTTAGGCGGTAGGACGGCTGGACAGTTTCTATTGTGAGCCCTTAAATAGCTCGCAGAACCAAATTTTATGTTGAAAGTTTATTGTACAGCACACATTGTAACGTTTTAAATCAGTGCATAGAACACGAGGGAGTACATACGTGTGCGTGTCAGCCTGTATGTGGATACACGCACACATGCACACACACACCAGTGCCACACATGCCAGTGCGTTGTCACCAGCGAGCGCACTGGCTGACTCTATATTCACAGTTCTTCTTTTTAGCGAGACTACGTCCGAGTTTTTTATACGTCCATGTACATAGTCGAAAAGCTGTGGTAGCGTAGTAGCAAGTCCATTCAGTTACTCAATGGTGGGTTCGAATGCTGCCTACACTACTAAGGTTATTTAGGTATCTACAAATGTACTAGTTTGTCATCACCATTGGCTTTAACGAGGAAAATATCGTGAAGAAACCAGCTTGTTCTTAGAAAGAAATCTTAAAATATACATACATAGGTATATTGGCTTGCTTGTTCTTACAATTGTATGAGTACCTACCCTTTGAATTAGAGTTTTGGTCTCAATTTGAACGCCAGTATTAAATATGTATCGCGATGAAATATATCTAGACCATTGACCACGTAATACAGTAGGTATAATATAAGTAGTGCATATAGTTGCAAATATACAGATGCAAATACGTAATAGGCAATGTTCACATTTTCTAGGGCTCGGTGATAAATGCTTTGGCCAATGCTGCAACCCTCACCGGAATGAAACTCTTCACTGCTGGCAGGGTATATGCCAACCCTGTTACGACGCTTATGGCAATTGGGTGTGCAGGTACGTTCTATTATTGATACTTACTGTAACAATCTATAAGCACTATAATATGTATTATAAAGATTAATTGTTTGTTTGAGCGCGCTATTCTCAGGAACTACTGGAGCTATTTCAAAAATTTGATTCGATATATGTATACTTGGTCACTGAGTGTTATAGGCTACCATTAGATATGTACCACGGGCGAAGCCGGGGCCGACGGGGTGGTCTAACAATAGTTAGAGTTTGAGTCTACTGACAAATGATGCCACTTTCGCAGATACTCACCGAGAATATCAAAGATGCTTCAGATGGTTCGTCAATGTTCGTGCATACTTTACTACTGCATACTGACCCAAATATATTTACTGTCAGTGGCGGCGCTAGGCGTGGCGAAGTGGTCTCTCACCTTCGGCCTCGCACATAAAGCATCCTCGTGAGGTTTCTTTTGCGATAGCCAAGCAAACTTAATATTCCTGTTCAATTTGAAATTTTATTTTAATTTTAAAATATTGACTGCTTTCGTCACTTTCCTGAACCTGAAATAACAAAACCTTACTACTAGTTTTATCTCCTAGTCCTACTTTTCCATGTTATGTCTTTTTCCCCGTGTTTGTTTCCATATTTATTGGGTAGGTCTGAGAAACGAAAGAAAAAGAGAGCTGATGAGACTTCGACGTCTTTAATAAAAAATGCCACTGTTTACTGATAAACTAATACCAGACTACTTTACAATACAAGACTTTGAAAGCGTTTTGCGGCTAATACGGCCACGTTTCGGCGCTCACTCTATGCTCATACTCGTACTTATCGAGCTACCCACCGATGCACTATACACTGCTCGGACAGTTAGCGAACATATTCATTATGTACCTAGTTAGCCGGTCACTGTGAGCAAAGCCTGATGGGAACGCGGTCTTACAGAAACAATGTCATTGATTTATTTTCATGGACACATTTTATTGTTAGCAGAGACAACATAAAGGAAATCTTGTTGATATCGAGCGCTCAGGTGGCGATGGGCGCAGCGCTCGTACTTGGAATCATCGCGACTTTCATACTGCTCTACAAACTCTGCGCTGCGACGAATATAAGGTAACTTCGAGGAACTTATTGTACTTATTTAGAGAACAAAATACACAACAGTACCTACCTACCTATACAAACTAAGTTCCAATTGCCAACCTTATCGCTAAGCTCTTCCGTGCAACCTCAGAATGGAAAAAGAGAAATGAAGAATAGAAAAACGTTATAACAAGCAAACATCAGTTTTGTGAGTTCACAAGAATGTGAAAAGTTTACTTATCAAACAACCGTGTGTACGCGACACAGCCACCCATTATAGTAATTTCATTGAAAATTGTGTAATTTCTCGACTACCTACTTGCCGAGTTGAGAGTTGAGAGGCGAGGAAATCTCGAATGACGTGGGGCTGAAGACTGTCCTTTCTATCTATATAATCTACTCTATTGTATTATGGAAAATACAGTCTCATTTGTCCCCACCGGGAGCACTGTTCTAATTTTCCACATACACACTTGCTAAAGTTTACATTGTGTCATATAATTGGGCATTTTCAAGAGGCCAAAAATATCTGTCAAAGACAGTTTCCAATGTCGCCGTAGGTGGCGCCACTGTTTTATTTTGTTAGAGAAATTTCACAAAAACCAACAGTGGTGCCACACTTGGCAATATTTAGAACTAACTTTGACAAGTATTTTTGCGTCTGGAAAACTCCTCAATATAATTATGACACACTGTATTGAGTTGTGTTAAAAGCGCTGTTAGTAGGTATTCGTATTTCACATCTACCGTCATGTGCACGTTGGTAAATTCAATCTCTAAAAGAAAACTTTAGTCAAGTTGCTCATGTTTGAAATGAAAACTTCTTTTGGCGCCCGATTCACAGACTTTTCGTGGGATGTGAATTAAATTCTAGCGTCACGATCGGGAATGATAAGAAATCTTCGGGTAAGCTCGGGACCATGGCCATTGGCCATCAAAAAATGCGTGAGCATTTCCCATTGGCCATCTAGAAACGCGTCAGGATTACTAGATGGCCATGCTCATGGCCACACCCTCCAGATTCACCCGCGAGTTTCCAAAGTAAGCTGTCAAATTCTGAGTTTTGAGTTTTCACTTCTATCGGCAGTTCCTATGACTGCCAATTTGTTTCATCCTGTAATCTAGGCAGACGAAGCTTTGGGCACATGCAAGTCCCTACGTCCCAAGTCAAGTATAGTATATTTATAAGTAATGGGCAATATGCTTTACATTATTTTATCTTTCACAGACCTCTAGGTGACAGATCCAATACAGGAAGTCGATTGTCCATTGGAAGTCTCCAATTGTATATAGAAGAAAGACTACGGGACGCACCACCGAGGTCAGTGCTATTTTCAGAAGAAAATAATAGTTCTAAATTAAGTTCTGCATGGCTATAGTAGCTTTTTACAGTTTTTAGTATACCTTGCTACAACCAATATTTGCTCATTTCATTTTATTGAAGTGAAAACTTCTTTTGGCGCAGCACAGACAGATTTTTCGTGGGCTGTGAATTGAATTCTAGCGTCACGATCGGCAATGATAAGAGATCTTCGAGTAAACTCGGGATCATTGTCATCGGCCATCTAGAAATGTAGAAATGCGACAGCACATCTAGATGGGCATGCTCATAGTCATTTACATAGTGCAAATGTCAGACATGGACTAACTTAAAACCAGGATACTGTTTGCGTAGCAAAAAAATCGAAATCTATGGATTCACAATCCAATGTGATCCGAACGATTCAGAATCGGAATGATAATTCTTGTCTCTGTCATTCTAGATGGATCAGACAAACCACAGAGAGAGGTTTGATTCTGTGTCGAGATCAATCCGACTGTGTTGTGTGAATTAAAGTCATAATTTTAACAATTTTACATTGTAGATACACTAGAGGGGCGCCCGCTGGTGCGGCTGTGCACCCGGCAGCAACATACCAAAATAACGGTTTTGTAAGTATATATTTCATAAATAGCTCTTAACTTTCTACTTTTGAAGTCATATTTAAAACATTATGCTATAGGTACTTTGTTATAAGAACTAGCTGACCCGCCTAACGCTGTTCTGCAAGATAAATCGATTTAAAAACGCAGGATGGCAACATTAAATACACACTTACATACTAAATGACGTTTTCATAAAAATCAGTCCAGTCATTTTAGAGGACAGTTCTACCTCCAGTTTTCTAGGTATCGCGAACTAAATGTTTTTAAGTACCACCCGTTTCAGACTTGTTACAAAGGCCGTGGTCAACAGAAAACTGAACAATATCTAAAACTATAAATGTGTTCCAAGTTTTAAGCCAATTCGTTTAGGTATTCCGACGTAATTGAGCAACAAACGTATTAACTTTCGCATTTATAATATTATTCGAACAGTAGGATTTGCATGAAACCGTCTTGTCAACTACTTTTTTTTTCAGGTTCACGATAGCAGTATACCACCGCCCCCTTATGCAGAAGTAGTAAAAACCGAAACACAAAATACAACTTTACATATATGATAGCATTAAGTTTAGTTTTTATTTTAGTACATAGGTACAATTTCTATACTTGTATTCTTAATTCAAAAATATATATTTTTTTATACAGAATGTACGAGAAAGTTTTGTGAGCAAAAAGTGTTGTGATGTACTTACCATAATATAGCACATTTGAGGATATAATTTTATTAGATACTAGTGTAGTACCCTGCCACGCTTTGCTGTGGCACATTGTGATGCAAAAATTAGATAAAAGCAATCCTTGATGCGGATTATATATCATTCTAAAATTTCAGCTTGATCGGTGCAGAACTTTTTGAGTTTTTGAAGCGTACACAAACCAACATAACATTTTTATATATAAAAAAAGATATATTTATTAACAGGCATCACTTGTGTACACTAAGTAATCGAAGTCTTATGTCTCACCATTACCTACATCGTGTAATTTCTTGTGTATTCTTTTGTACCTACGTAATCAATATTAAATAGAAAAAAAAATAAGAGTTCAAGAGAAAGAGTTGTTTGTGAGAAAGTACTTGTTTCAGTTTCATTTTTGACGTGACAACGTCTTATAAATTGGTTTGCCGGGTGACACTTCAAGAAACTGCGTTACGCTCCGCTCACGTTATGCGCTCACAACGAGAGCGAGTGAGAGGCACGCGTCCCTTCCACTCGGGCATGGTTAGCCCGCCTAAGAGCGAGAGAGACAGACATAAAAAGTGAAAGGCACGCGTCCCTTCCGTAAAATTATTTTACCACTCAAAGTCGTTGTCTCGTAAAACTTTCGCCCGTATACCGACTTTACAGGCAACCAATTTTTTTAAACAACATTATTGTTTTGCAGTCTTGTTATGCATGTAAGAATGTTATTCATAATTACAGGCATGTGGCACGTTTCACTCTTTTTGGTTCCAGGAACGTTTCCCTTTCACAATATACATAATTAACTTTAAGGCTAATATAGTATTTCATTTCGGGAATCCCATGCAACATTTTTAAGTATTTCAGAGAAAAATATGTTTGAGAAGAGCTTCTTAGTGACAGCCAATAAATACAACCACTACAGAATCAGAAATGTCATGGGGCTGACGGACTAGTCTTTGATTATTTACTTGTACAAGTAAATAACCAAAGGGACAAGCATCCATGGCCATGAATAAATATAGTTATTTATTTTGCAAGAGTGCACAGTTGCTTTTTGGTTTTTAAGTGTGCTCAATTTTAATGACCGAGCAAGCGATGCTGTCTAAAATTGTAACACGGGTGCAGCATATGATTCAAGCAATAAGCAGCTAGCAATGTCGGGCAGTGGCAGCTTGACTGCGTAGTGTCGGAGCGGCGCCGGAGCAGAAGAGCGGCGGTTCTACCGCCTCACTAAATCTACTTTGGGTTTGCTGTTGCTGTCTCTATAATTTGAATCGAAAATAAAAGAGAGAGCAATATCAAAGCTAAGACCGGTTTTGTTAGGCGGTTGCATGGCGGGACGTGCGCTTTAGATAGTTTTGGATTGAACTCTTGTGAGTAAGGGTCACAAACATGCATAAAAGCACTCCTCTCCTTCCCAATTTTTTTTTGCCATTTCATTATTAGGTCTATGTTAGGTAGGATGATTAGGCTAAATGTATAGTATGAGTCATTTACACTGTTTAATCAAAACATGACCTTTTCGCCTTGTGCAAGCATTTAACATAACTTTGTATATAAATTCACCTTACTCTTTAGAAATAAAAGACATTTAAAGAGTATCTCTTGATAGAAAAATCTATTCAATTAACTTTAAAGATAATTACAATTAAAACAGCTTGTATGAACCATAGTTACGAGTACTGGCTAGTCTGTTAGTGTGGTGAGGGCTGCCACCAAATCACCTCGGTGCTCGCGTAACGTCCGCTCTGCTAGTGTTCGAGAGATTTCTAGTTCTTTCACCTGGAATCACAAAATGATAAGTTCAAAACCTCTCCATGAGACCTCTCCTCTTCTCTACTTATTGAATACTTTACCTATTAGCAGCGACTATCATTAATTAATAGCACACTGGAGTTTTACCCGTGATAGTTTCCAATCCTTCAATTTTTGCATAGTAAAAAGTAGCCTATGTGCTATTATTATACTCTATGTACTTTCTAAACCAGATCCGTTCAGCAGTTCTGATGTGATTGAGCAACAAACATCGAAAACTTCGTATTAATAATATTAGTAGGATTTGGTGGTTATAAATGTTTGTTTGTTTGTTGCTCCATCACGTCGAAGCGTATGAACAGATCGGGTTGAAATTGGGAACATACGTAGATAATAGGTTGAAAGAACTCATAGGCTATTTTTTATCCCGGGGGAAAACGGGAACTAGGCGGCTAAAACCAATGGACGCAGCTAGTATTAGTGGTATTCCATAATAATAACCTATTTATTTAGTTTTAGCTATTAATGCTTGATCTATAATTGAGACAAATGAAAGAGATGTCTCAGTAGAAGAGACAGAAATAAATCCATAGAAGGCCAGGTAAAAATAACATTTTTACTTTATGTTCCCACTTTTGGGTCCAAGACCTCTTAGAATCGGAAAGTCCAAACCATGATTGCTTCCAGAGTAATTACAAGCAATAGAGATAAATCTTGGTGAGATCTTGGAGTAAAGATATGTCTTGGTGAGGAGTGCAGTTTATGTCTGGGTGAGGAGTGCAGTGCAGTGCTAGGTAATTATTTAGTCTTGTCTAATAGTTCGGTGAAAATATGCTGTTATGGGCATGTGTGTTATCCATATGTGTGCTTACCATCAGGTCCTGTTAATCTCATCCTACCAATATTTAAATGTGCCAGTTCGTATGTTTATTGCTCAATCACTGTAGATCACGTCAGGTTGATATTTCGAACACAGTCAGATTATAGTCTGGAATAGCACATAGATACTTTTAATGTGGGAAAATAATATGGAAAAGAATGACGAAGGCAAAACCATGCAGGTTAGTATACTATAAAAACAACTGATCAATAGATGTTGCAACAATGTATTTAAAATTAATAGTAAAAAAGAGATAATACTAACAATCAACTCAATATCATCCTTTTTCACTGCCACTTTTTGAAGTTCCTTTTCTTTCTCAAGCCGCTCAGCAGCTTCTTTGTTTCTTCTATCTCCTATCAGTGACAAGGCCTGAAATGTATAAACAAACATATTGGAGCGGCAAACAACCTGAATCCTGGACTACCATTTCACTCCACACACATACAAATCCAAACACACAAACACCACCTGGGTTGCTTGCTCTCATATCCTAGTGTTTCCAATGTCAACTAGTTTTTACTAGTGTTACCAGTTTTCCTAGACAAACTTTGCTAAGGTTTTAACTAAGAAGTTGTGTTGAAATAAACTGAGAAAAGAAAAAACCTATAACATAGTGAATTGTTCAAGATCTTTGATCTGTAAAATGAGGTACACACAAAGCCTCATGGGTTAGTTGGTAGTAAGTCTGCCTGAAAAGTCTAGGGTTGTGGATTTGATCCCACCCAGTGGAAATATACATATGTGCGATGAATACTAATATTTGTTCTTGTCTGGGTATTTCTATGTGTGATAAATATGTTTTTACAACTATATTATAAGTCATTGGCTATCTGGGACCCATAATACAAGATTTATTTATATTTTAATAATGTTTTTAATTTATTCATGGGCACTCAGTTTTCCAGGTTATCTGAATATTATTTTTTAAGCAAAAACTTAAGTGTGTTGGGCATTTCTTGAGATAGGAATGAACAATTTAACTTGCAACACTGTTACTGACCCTAACTGTTGTATATAAATATTTATGTACTTTCGATGCTTGAAAGGCAGAAATTTCCCAGGCACACATTGACAACTTTACACCAGAGCATTTTTAAGTTTATGTATATTTAGGAATAAAATCAAATGTTACTAACTACTTCATTTTATATGTCAAACCAAATTGGAACCTGCTAAATAAAAGTTATTCATAAATCTATAAACTCTAGCCGCTTTGTCATTGAAAACTGTGAAAATATTTTTGTTGTCAGGCTAAGCAGTCACTTAACTCGTCCTAATGAGACAAGAGTAAAACCAGTCAACATGGAACATTTTTACATATTTCAATGATGTACATTATTTATTGTATTATTTTGTATGGAGTAAGCTTATTCGATGATATGTAAAATACTCCATTTTCATGCAAGACTTTACTTCCATTGAATCTAATACCTTTAAACAAGCAATTCTTGTATATTATCTGAACCTCGGAAACGACTCCAAATATTTTAAGTGAATAAATAAAAAAGACTTCCAAAGCAGACAAACTTCCTGCATACTAAATTCCATAGAAATTTAGTAGGTATGTAGGGATTTTCGGGGGCGATAATCAATCTAACTAGGTTTCAGAAACGAATAACTATGAATATAAACTCACCTTGTTTGCTACAACATAGTATGTGTCCGGCCAATGAGCCAGTAAATACGAGATGATATTTATAACCTCAAAATATTATGAGTTCAAATAAGTGTTATGATGTACTTACCCCAGATATGTCCTGTGAAGATATTTCCTTTTCTTCTGCATAGTCTGTAACTTTCTCTAAGTCGGCCACTCCACTGTCGTGCTTAGCAGTCTTTTTTCTGGGTTTTATCTTTATCATTTTGTATGTCGTCTACATCACCATTGATTTCTTCGTCAGCCATGGTGTTTTCAAATTAAACTATTATAAAGATAGTTATAAATAAGCCACTTCAGGTCAAACAGAGTAAAGTATCTAGGACATCAAATCAATCTCATTTAGGAAATTCGCACATTTTTCGGAAAAGGAAGATAATCTAATGGCTGAAAGAAAACAATCCTGCTTTACTAGTGTCAAGCTATTAGTGATGTCAAGTGTCACTTGACAGTTGACAGCCAAGTCTTCAACCCCACACGCTCTAATCTGGGGGCACGGCAGTGCCCCGCCAAGTCGAGCGTGAGCAAACACTGCCGTACCATCCTTTACTGGAAGGAACCATTTCGCTGCATTTTCAGGCTGCTATTTGAGACCCTCTGGATAAGACCAGAACTCTGATCGTTATCCAGTAAGCTATACTAACATATTTAAAATCCAAAATTTGAAGTCTGTACGTCATTTAGTTCCGAAGTTAAGCGAAGGCAAAGTTTCGCATTTACGACACTCACTCATGATCATCAAAATAGAACTAGTACTTCCCATAAACTCAGAGAGCTGAAATTTGGTACAGACTTAGGGTTTAATGGCCACATAAAGGGAAAACTATAAAAACTAGGAATATCGAAAATCTGGAGTACCTGGTGCCCCCTTATTTGAAAACACAAGAGCCCAACCAAACTATTAAAGATCGACAAACCGCCTTTACAAAAAATATTCAACTTTGTCGTCTTCTCTCCTCCTCATTTGATGTCAAAAACTGAAGGTCTGAAGTATCTTGATGAAGTACCCTCAGCTTGTCTCAGCTGTATTAGAGATACAGTAATCCCCAACCAGATTCTGCTATTGGTACATAAAAAAAATCGACTGTCATTGCAAAAATCCAGCACAGTGTGTCTCCCACTGGGCTGGATCTTCCAATTTAATCTAGCCTATTGCTTCCCACTACTAGACGAATGCCTCCCCTTCTGCAAAGAGAATGTAATATAGCCCTTCCGCTTTTAAGACGCATACAAATAAAATTAAAGGAAAACTTTTCATTCGTTTTCATGACGCTGTCAGTCAATTTTGTCAGTCGCTGTCGTCGTAGAGTTTATTTGTGTTTGATTTCGCACAAAGCAGTTGGAAAATTAAATTTCGCAAGATAATATCATAAAATATGTCGATAATATCAAAAGACGACGATGAACTTAGTGGCTACCAAGTAGTTGGTATGCCCAAAGACGGGTCTTGTCTCTTTCATTTAATATCTTTCATGGTTTATGGTAGAACTGACTCAACTTGCAGTATCAGATCTGCTATAGTTGCATACGTTGGTGAACATCAGCTCACAACACGCGCGTCTGCCATAACGTTTCTAAGAAGTGTTTAGTTAGGATAACAATATATGGTCAGAGTTAAAATTTTAATAGGCATATATGTATGTAAATAAAATTAAAGGAAAACTCTGGATAAGGCTAGACTAGCTTTTATTTATTTCCAGTCTTCTTCCAATCTTCTAAAGCTCTTTGCCTACTATAGAATGGGCAATACAAAAAAACTGGAGAACCGGAAAAAAAGAAGAGAAAGATTTGTAATAATAAAAAAAATTGGTTGCCTGTAAAGTCGGTATACAGGCGAAAGTTTTACGTGACAACGACTTTGAGTGGTAAAATAATTTTACGGAAGGGACGCGTGCCTTTCACTTTTTATGTCTGTCTCTCTCGCTCTTAGGCGGGCTAATCATGCCCGAGTGGAAGGGACGCGTGCCTCTCACTCGCTCTCGTTGTGAGCGCATAACGTGAGCGGAGCGTAACGCAGTTTCTTGAAGTGTCACCCGGCAAACCAATTTATAAGACGTTGTCACGTCAAAAGTACTCCTAAAGAGAAATGTGTCAAATAATACAACTGATATAATAAATCAGTAAGTCCACGTTCCTACAAAAAGAAGTGAAATCCCACCAAAAACATTCTGTAAAAAACTAGCCAAGTCTCGATGGAGCTGTATATTTATCTCTAAAAAGTAATGAAATCTAGACAAAGCCGTGCCAAGTCTAAGGTTCCTTACTGCGATTTCTTTATTATTACAGTTAATGTTGTGTGACTTGGCCGTTGAAGGGTACACAAAGGTATAAAACCAAGTGCTCCATAACACCATTGCACCAATTTGTCACATGTAATTTGTGACAAATAATTGCATATGTCTGACAATACAATTTGTTTTAGTCTTAATTTGTACAAAGACAAGAACAAAATTAAAAATTTTGATTAACCCCCGACTACCTTAGATTTGTTATCTGTAGAACATTCTACTAGTCAAGCCCTTTCATTTGATACCTATATTAACGGAATTGTGAAAAAGAAAATGTAATTCGCCATTTTGTGGTAGCGGCCATCTTGGATTTGAAATTTGTCATAGTGCAAAGTATTCTACTAATCAAGCCCTTTCATTTGATACCCATATTGAGGCAGTAGTGAAAAATATTATATAATTCGCCATTTTGTGGTGGCGGCCATCTTGGATTTGAAATTTGTTATAGTGTTTAGTACTCTACTAGTCAAGCCCTTTCATTTGATACCCATATTGAGGTAGGTTGTGAAGAAATATTTTGTCCGCTATTTTGTGGAGGCGGCCATTTTGAATCGATATTAACCAAACATAGCTAAGAACACCCGCACGGATATTAACTTTCAAATAAAAAAAACCGCATCGAAATCGGCCCATCCGTTTGAGCTCTACGGTGCCACAGACAGACAGACAGACAGACAGACATCGACGTCAAACTTATAACACCCCTTTTTTTTGTCGGGGGTTAAAAAAAGAAATAACCAAAAAAAAAATAGCAGTCAGCTGACTAAAGTCTTCTTCATCTTCGACTTCTTTTCATTTCTGCCATTTATTCGGTGTTTTAAAATTGATATCATCTGAATCATCATCTCTTCCATAAGCAGGGACATACTTTCGCAATATGATATTAAGATGAAACTATACAGCGCATATTTCCCATCCCATATCAGGGAATGGGGCATTCAGTTCCATCCTTGTAGAAATTAGATACTGTTATCTAAATTCCATCAAAAATATTTATGTCAAATGAGAACCAAGTTCAACACTATTAGACTACAGGCCTATGAACAAAATGTATGGGTCAAATGAACCATCAGGAGACTTATGCAGGATGATAGCAGTATAAAGTAATAAGATTCAGCACTATGCCGTGACTTGTAAGCTGTCCTGACTGAGTGCAATTGAAGAGGGGGGGTTCTAACCGTCGATCATTTTTCCTTGTCGCATGATTTTTGTACGGCGTTGCGCAATAATGAATTAGAAGAGGTATCGAAACTATACATAATATAAAATTTTAAATTTTAGTTATTAGTTTGTTGAAAAAAAATATGATTTTCCGACGACTTACGGAGTAAATTTGGTCATATCATCTTATGTAGGTCTCCTGGTGGTTTATTTGACCCAAAAATTTTGTTCCCGGGCCTGTAGTCTATATTATATTATATGGCTTGATTGTTGACTTTCAACAACAAAAGAAGTGAGATGTAAATGGGTGTTAATTATGTAAACTCATTGCTTCATCTACTGTTAATTTCTTGTTTTTGAAGTGAAAAACTTCTTTTGGCGCGGCGCATACAGATTTTTCGTGGGCTGTGAATTGAATTCTAGCGTCACGCTTGGGAATGATAGATCAATAGATCTTTGGGTAAACTCGGTACCATGGCCATTGGCCATTTAGAAATGTGCCAGCACTTCCCATTGGGCATCTAGAAACGCGTAAGCATTTCCCATTGCCGTCTGGCCTTCCGGGTTCACCCGCGTAGTTTCTAAGGCAAGCTAGGTATCAAATTCTTAGTTTTAAGTTTTCACTTCTATCGGCAGTTCCTATGACTGCCATTTTTTTATGTGCAGTAGGCTGAGAGTAGGCTGGCTGGCTGACAGTTTCATCTATCTAAAGGCTAAATTTAGTCACTGAATTCAGAAGCAAATTTAGAATCACGCTTAGTCGACCTAATGCAAAAGCATGCAACAAGCAATCCTAGCTTCGGAATGTAGTATGCCAATGTACTGAACTCACTGTGGGCCTCATAACGAAGCTCAAAGTCACACAGCGAGCTATGGAGAGAGCTATGATCAGTGGCAGGTTGCGCAGGACCGTTCGTTGTGGAAATCTAGGGGGGAGACCTATGTTCATCAGTGGACTTCTTGCGGCAGAAAATGATGATGAATGTACTGAATGCTATTACATACACTTAAATCATCTTAATATACTGAAGTCATTAACGACTAAATTCAGTCGACTAAATTAAGCCAAGTGTAATAAGCCTCTAATTCATTCTGAAAATTAGTCAAAAAATTTGTCGGGCCACAGTTCCGGGTTCCAGCGTATACCTTCAGACAAACTATTCTAGGCATAAGTACACTATTATTTTTACTTCACAGTTACCTTTTTAATTTTGCGTGCTGCCGTTACGTAAAATAAAACATAAAACCATGTGACAGTTTAGCTTACATCTCCCCTACTCCGCTAGGGCACCAAGAGGTGCCAAACACTATGTCCCCCCGGCACTAGCCCGAGCCGTGGTCTTGCCGTCGTCGCCCTCGTCTAGCAGCCGTAACGCGTCCCAGGTATCATCTCATGCTACAGCACTAGCATATCAGTAGGTTTTACATAGGTTAGGTTCTTTTTGGGTCCTGCGCCCTCGGCGCTAACCCGAATAGTCAGCTCGGTAGTAAAGGCGACTAGCGCCCAGCTGCCATAGGTTAATTAAAAAAAAAAAAGCTTACATCACTTCAGATTCAAACAGACAGATGACATTAGATTCATGTCAAGCATTTTATTTTACATTTAGCTTTTGTGGATTTTAGTGATGTTTAGCTGTTTCAATTTACGAAAACGATAAGTTTTACTTAAAATACAATTTTTTGATAACATTTAGTTGTAAATTTCACTGCTTCATGTGTGACAAGTGCTGCGACCGCTGATGAGACCATTTTAAAAATAGGTAAGTGGAGAGGCCACTCGTAAAACGTCAAACAATGTAGGATTCGCCCTTGAGTACTTTGATTTTTCATGTAGGTAGTTTCTTGTATTTCATGACAAATCGACAAACAATTCGTGTTACACGGCGATATAACTTTTTACATCTGACATCTATTCTCTCACCCCAACTATCGTTATGTACGGTATCAATGTGGAGACAACAGTTAAAACTTTCCTCTCTAGAGCTTATATTAATTACTATTTCAGCTGTAACACTATTAATCAAACAACTGTTATGTCTATAACTTCTAGAAAACGTGTGTAGTTGTTGTATCGTTTTCGTTTCTGTTACTAATTAAAATTGATAACATAACCTTACAATTTCACTCATTGGGATGATTTGGTCAGAGTAATATTTTCTTTACAATAATTGTGAGTTAGATAAGCACCAGTGTCTCCAGTATAACTCGCAAGATTTCAGGAGGTAAAGAGGGGAACATTTATTCTCCTTTTGAATCAGGTGTAGCAAATCTACCTTTCAATGGTAATTAATTAATTACTGTACTAGTATTACTAGTAGTCCAGCTTGAAACAACAGGCAAATAGAAAATGAGAAAATAGTGCATGTAAAAAACACATTGTGCAGTTCAATCACAGTAAGTTATCAAAAAAATTTGAAATATGTTTGTCAATCTAAAATCAGTTTCTGACTTTCCCATAGCAGTAGCTAATAGACTAGATTAACTTAGGTATATTTGTATATTTACTATGGAAAACAGCTGGATTGTAAAAGACAAAATTAAAGAGTGCTGTACAATTTTCACCTACCTAGTAAACATCACCTTATGCTTATCTTTATTTATTTACCAGCATACAAACAAAAAGTGGTCAGTATATTTGGGGACACTTATCTAGTCATGCTATGATTTTCAGTCCATTGAAACCAGATCAGAAATTTGTTTTTCTCTGCCACTTCCGAGTAAAGTTTTATTTTTATTTCAACTGTTAATAATCAAGTAATTTGAAATTTTATAAAAAAAAAAAAAATTATGGCTGGTCTAGTCGGGAGAATGACGCCTGTCAATCCAGAGACCCTGGGTTCAATGCACAACTGTCGTTTTGAAGTCATGTGCGTAATGCCACTAATTTAAAATGGTGAAGGAAAACATTGTGAACCCAATGTACCTAGAATCTTTCGAAGTCATGTGTCATCCACCAACCTGCACTGGGTCAGCGTCGTGGATTAAGACTCCATGATGTGTGTTTGCGAGAGGAGGCCTGAGTCGCAGCAGTGGGAACATTTAGTGGGCTGTTGATGAAGACTGCATACAAAAAAAATCTGTTAATATAGTTTGTTAAAGTACGAAATTTAAAGTACCTAAAAGTAAGAAACATTAAGAATGGTGAAATAAAAACTACATGAAAAATTTTACAAAGTTTCTATACTTAATATGAAACATTAAATCATTAATTCCAAATATTTTGATATATCTGGAGACATGCAGGCTTAGTAATAAGGTCCCATTTAGTGTTTGAAGTCCTATACATCAAATACCCAAACTACATACTTTAATGAGTGCGGAAATATCTATGAAGTAATGAAGCCCTTTCAGTGGTAAAAATAAAGTTCCATATTATGTACTAGATGGCGCTAGTGGGTTTTTAATACTGAATTACGACCATTGTCTATTTGCTTATTTTATTTTAATGTAAAAATGCATAAATTTCACAAAAACAACAGCTGTTTCTTGTTTTTATGTGTAAAAGTAAATGACGAATAAAAAAGTGTCTGTTTAACGATTGACGTATATTTGAAATGGATGAATCAAATAGTTTACATATACGACGTATAGAGTTGGCACAAACGCTTTACACCGAAAGCACGGGTAGCATCTTTCTTGCCTTGTTGCTGTTGTGGAAGTGTCATACTTTTGTCATTCTGTTCCCATAGAAAGTAATTCACGTCATCTGCTTACGATTGACTCAAAGGAATCGTGCTGATAATCTAACTCTATACGTAGTATAATGTAAACTGTTTGCCAAAGAATTTACATATACTTTGGGATCAATAAATCTAATTAACATTGATAGCACCTTAGACTTGGACAAAAATATTCAAATCATGTTAGTTTCCGATGGGCGACAGCCTACTAATATTATAAGCGCGAAAGTTTGTAAGTATGGATCGATGTTTGTTACTCTTTCACGTAAAAACTACCTTTTTATTCTGGCAAAATAACGGGAACTACGCGGGTAACACCGCGGGGCGCTGCTAGTTAGCAATATAGGATTGTCTAGTAACGATAAACGGTGAATCTATCCTCACAACACACAAAAAAAAAATAGTACCTAACAAATTAGTGTGGACCGTGTTAATTCTACATACATCTACATGTTTGTTTATTTAATTTATATTATTTACTAGATGTCCGCCCCGGCTTCGCCCGTGGTACATATATGTATAGCCTATAGCACTCAGGTATCAGGGATCCCGTTATCCCGAACATATCCAACGGTGAAATAATCTTTGAAATCGGTTCAGTAATTCCTGAGAATATCGCGTTTAAACAAAAAACCTCTTCAGCTACCTGCCACACCACATGTCGAAAATGTATCGTACCAACTCAGATTTAGAACAAATTTGATTAGGAAAGGTTTATTGACGCAATCTTCGACATATGCTGTCACGTCAAGCCACGGTACGAAAGCTAGCAAAAAGGCATATTTTTTTCGTTTTTGTTACATTTTTCATTCATGCTCCGCTTCTATTGATAGTAGCGTAATGTTATATAGCCTATAGTCTGCCTTGATAAATGTACCTACTATCCGATAGAAATGTAATATTTCAATTGGGACTAGTAGTTCCCGAGATCCTAGCGTTCAAACAAACTCTTCAGCTTTATAATATTACTATTGATTACTAGAAATTTAAAGATTAGTTACAAAATGTAGTAATTATTTCAAATGTTTGAACAAGGTAAATCTCTATGTATAAAAATGTTATGTTGGTTTCCGTACGCTTCAAAAACTCAAAAAGTTCTGCACCGATCGAATTGAAATTTTACAATGATATATAATCCGCATCAAGGATTGTTTTATCTAATTTTTGCATCACAATGTGCCACGGCGAAGCGTGGCAGGGTACAGCTAGTAGTAATATTATGTAAATGTAACATACTAATACATTAATCTAAAAATGTCTAAAAGCTGTTGAGTTGTCGTGTCGAGTCGTTTAACTTAGGTATCGTTGCGTTCTCTCAATGTTATCCCAGGGTCAAAAATTTTGTGCAGGTAAAAGACCTTCGGGACTTCAGGTGCATGGGTCTCGGAATAAGAGGGTGACGCATCACACGTCTGACGAATCCAAATGTCTAAATAAAAGTTTTGAAGAGGGACGATGATTAATCTAACTGCCTGTAACTGCCGATTGAAATTGTTTATAAATATGTATTGGTCGACATGTTTTTCACACCAATGCTATCAAGCTACATAGGATCGGAAGCCGATAGTTTATATCTAACCCTACTAATATTATAAACGTAAATATTTGGATATTGTTGCTCAATCACGTCGGAACGATAGAACGGATTGGGTTGAAATTTGGAACACAGATTACAGTCTAGAATAGCACATGGGCTACCTTTTATCGCGAGGAAATAACGGGAACGGAAAGTACGTGGGTGAAAGAAACCTCGGGGCGCTAATAGTGTATCATATAGATATAACTTCTAATATACATATACTTATGATACACCGCAGAAGCATCTAGAAACAGAACCAACAACCGTATTCATCACACAAATGTTTGTCGTGTGTGGTATTCAAACTCACGTCTGATGCCCGAGCGACACGAGGCTAGTTTTTCAAGCTAGCAAGCTAGTGTTAGCAAACTAGCAAGCAAGTACTTCTATCTTCGTGTAGACAACTAGGTTCATATATTATTTTCTAGCTGAACTTCGTAGATGATATTAACTCAGAAGTTGATAATCCCATCCAATCGGTAGGCAAGAGAGTCCACCTGGGGCCACTATAAAGTCAAAAGTTTATTGTTTAAACGCGCTAATCTCAGGAACTACTCGACCGATTTCAAAAATTTTCTGTTGGATATTTACGTAATCCCTGAGTGCTATATAATATAATAATATAATATTGGTGGACAATTCACACACAACACCATCTGACCCCAAACTAAACAAAGCTTGTGTGATGGCAGCCAGATAGCTGATATAATACTTATATAGTTTTAAATACATACTTATTATACATAGAAACACCTATATATCTATATTATGGACCTGTACATATAATGTGTATATGCACTATTATCAGCGACATTGTCTTTCTAGAATTTAGTCAAGGACTATTCTCTAAAAAACTCTGCAGTCTGCATTTCAGATAAAAAGTGTCTACGTACTACTCCTAGTTGAAATCTAAGCAAATTGCATTCGAATATACTATAAAGAAAACAATACAGACAACGACGTATACCTGGTGCCATAAATGATGGTCTTATAAATCACACCGATTACATTCAAAAGATTGATGTCATTGAGCAAGTAACAATCATCAAAATATTCACATTTCTTAAACAAGTAAATTACGTTAATTACGAAGGAATGGAAAAAACTCACGAATGTGTGTGTCTTATTGTTCAAGATATAGAAAACTGTTATTCGAGGCTACAGCGTTTTAGAAATTATACCCATAGCATAGAGCCACTTCTATTGAATTATTGATAGAATCGTAGTTTAAATAAAACACTAGAAGAAATAGTAGTTTGATATATTGCTTGTTGCTATGTTAGGTTTAATAGTCAATAGTCATCATATGATACGTATTTCATTATTACGTAATTGGATTTTAATAGAGAACAGGATCCGACAAAGTTTCAAAGATTTCTAATGTTCTTAAAGGGTCGCGGCACAGAATATTTAATGGTACAGCTCTAGAGGTTTCAATAATACAACTTTGTTTCTACCAAGTTTGTACCTAAATTATGTTTGAAGTCTTTTGTTACATAAATGTCTTTCACCTACAGGCTTCATGCCCAATAATTTCAATACTGCCCCTAATCTTTTGTAACTTTGTTAATGTGACCCAAAACGTCGACCGTCGACGGATCGTCAGATTAGTCGGATTACCTCGACCGAGGTCGCTCACACAGACCTTGTGTTATATAGGCTCAATGCCGCTCTCTCGTTCGAAGGATATTTCCGGGAATCGCAGAACCTTGAACAATTTTCCCGCCAAGGACTCCGGGAAATGATAAATGGAAATCATTACGTTTTCTAGGTCGTCCTCCGACCGCGAAGCCGCTCCGAATACGGAATTTTATGTAACGTCGGACGATTTTCTGGGAAGGCGGTATTTTGTGATCTTTGCTTTAACATCACATTGTAGTCGAGAGCTTTATTATTCGCTATAACAATTTAACGGAGCTTTGAACCTCTTTTAGATTGAGTGAAGTTTAAAAGTCTGTGGTTGTTGTTTAAAGTAAAATAAGTCCAGTATCAAAAATTAAAAAATTATGATCCATTTTATTGGAGACAATGTATTCTACGATATACCATGTTCATTTACTGTGATAGATGGTTCATGCATGTTTAACAAAGTCAAGTAACCACATAATAGGAGTAAAACATAAAGAAAAAAAAGTCTACAATTATAGTACTACCACTACATCATCATCATCAGCCGCAAGACGTCCACTGCTGAACATAGGCCTCCCCCCCTAGATTTCCACAACGAACGGTCCTGCGCAACCTGCAACCAGCGGTTTTCAGCGGTCACTACCACTACGGGACGACCAAATACTTAAAAAAAACTTCTTGAAAACTCTAGATTGCATTGTTATATTTCAATGCGGTCTCAGCTTGAAATGTTAGAAAAAAAACTATTGGCTGTAAAACGGCACTGTCGATGTAGTTAGAAGTGAAAACTTGTAACTTAGAATTTTAATACCTATTAACAACACCATTTGCCTTGCATAATACGTCGCCTGTATAGCACAAGTATAGTATTAAGCATGTCGGTAACGCAAACTCACATATTTCAGTCATCCAAAGCGTCTAACGCGCACACCACTCCGCTGCTCGGCCACCGCTCCGACGCTATCCCGCTATATTAGCATATAGTGACGCGAACCCGAAGGATTTTCCTCTACTAACGTGTTCTCAACACGGCTAAAGAAGATTTCCCTTCAAAAAATGTTTGCGTTTGTAACATAATATGATAGTGACGAGATCGCTTCGCTATTCACTTAGAATATATTCGTAAGAGGAAATAATATTGAAGTAGATTAATTTTCTCAAATTAGATTTGGTGCTCTAGATGTCTTGATTCAGTCACAAAGATTCCGAGAAGCTCTAGTCATGAATTTGCCCGAATTTGCGACGACAATTGCCCGCACACATGTGTACGACAAATGAGTAACATCACAATGTTGACTGACTTCCTACTTGAACATTGTAGAAGTTCTGAAATACCCTTATCGTTTTATCTCGACCTATTTAACGATAGTGGAGGTACCACGACATTATTTTCTATATATATCTATATTTGTAAATTAATATCAATTGACGAATTTATAGGAGTTAGAATCCCGGAAGACCACAAAAAGCAAACGGAGGCATTGTATTCGCGTTGTAACTCTTGTTATCCCCCGAAGTAACAAGAAAAAATTAAATTTTTTGACTAATCCCCGACTACCTCAGATTTGTTATCTGTACAACATTCTACTAGTCAAGCCCTTTCATTTGATACCCATATTAAGGGAGTTGTGAAAAAGGAAATGTATTTCGCCATTTTGTGGAAGCGGCCATCTTGGATTTGAAATTTGTCATAGTGCAATGTATTCTACTAGTCGAGCCCCTTCGTTTGATACCCATATTGAGGTAGTAGTGAAGAAAGTAATATAATTAGCTATTTTGTGGTGGCGGCCATCTTGGATTTGTTTTTTTTTTGTAGTGTATAGTATTCTACTAGTCAAGCCCTTTCATTTGATACCCATACTGAGGTAGTTCGTGAAGAAATATTTTGTCCGCCATTTTGTGGAGGCGGCCATCTTGACATATTAACCAAACATATCTAAGAACATCCGCACGGATATTAACCTTCAGATAAAAAAAACGCATCGAAATCGGCCCATTCGTTTGAGCTCTACGGTGCCACAGACAGACACACACACAGACAGACAGACAGACAGACATCGACGTCAAACTTATAACACCCCTTGTTTGGTCGGGGGTTAAAAAGAAGGGTGTTAAAATGAAAACGTCACTTTATTGTCATACATTCATAGTTATTAAACTGGGTTTCAAAACGTCTATTTGTGTATCTGTCTGAATGAAGCGATTTTGAAACTCCTTTGTAGGTACACTTTGTTGTCCGTCCATCTGTCTGTCTTTTATCCCGGGAACTTGTGAGGGTGGATATCGAGGTGAAATTAGTATCATATACTCTGGTTTTCAGTCTCTTGAAGCTGAAAAAATACTATCGATACGTGGCAATGTAGTACTTAATACTATTCAATTCACTACAGTTACGTAGTATGTGGTTTGGAATTATTTTTAACGGTATTCAAAAAAAGAGGAGGTTCGGCTGTATGTTACGCGATAATTCCGCCAATTATGTATCAATTTTGTTTTTTTTCCCGTAGATCATACTTCAAAGCTAGTCCCATATAGGTACATTTTATCGAAAATTATCTAAAATCTAAAACTGGGCGGGCTTACTTAGTTTGTTTCACAAAATTTAAAATTTTGTTGAGTTTGATTTTAAATTGAAGTCAGTGTTGTTTTTATTTTTTAGAACATTTTTTTTCAACACTCGTGAAAACGTGTGATTTTGTCGTACTGCCTTACTCGCATCTACATAGTCGCTTATTTCAAATTTATTGTAATCTACTGGCCACCTTCACCGAAGGCTTGTGTTGTGATCGAGGATTAGGGCTACGGCATGAGATAAGGTATACGTTTCCTTATTGACAGGTGCTTCACTTCTGGCATCATATCAGTTGTTTACAATCGGAGTTCCTACAAATAAGTTCGTATGTATCTGGCGTCATACCAACAAAATAAATACTTCCAACATAAATTATTATTCATCACTGTTTTCGGAAATAGAGGAATGAGCAGTTTGCAATATGCGAATAAACCAGTGAAAGATAGTTCTCAATTGTGACGCCAATATATTATTTTGCGACATTTATCTATGAAAATGAAATATTGGCTCCACCTACAGTGAAATTAATAACTATCTTTTAACGAATTAAAATCCTGTTATTTGCATCTTGCCATAGCCGGGCAAGTTGTATTATAGCACACGTGTCCAAAACATCACAAAGGACTTCGATCGTGAAGAGTTCACATCAATCGGTTCAATCTATGCGTCATTGTGAAATACTCGTCTGTAATGTTATTTTACGATTACATACGGTATTTCAAGTCCAGTAACTTCGCAACAAACGTTACCCTCCAGATCGAAACACAGGAAAGCATGCGTGTCACTGTTTGGGGTTAGATTCGATGACAAAATATCTGTTTTACCACTAAGAAGATGTTTTACCACTAAGTGCAAGTGGTGTATTTTAATGTACTATTTCATTAGGATCAATTTAACGTTTACGGTTATTTAAAAAGTTTTTAAGACAGCACGGTGTTTGCATGTAACTGACATTCATAAGTCGTTTCTGATGCTGCGATATCATAAGTTATTCCGTTCATTTTTTGCGTTTCGGTTATTGATCGTCGGGAATCACAAGATTTCCTGAGTTCGAGAGCGATTGAATAACTCATTTACTGACAGATAACTCCCAGGTTAAACTGCTCATCGCAGATACCACAATCCAATTTATTCCAATCGTAAAGAACATAATTTTTGGAAGCCTCTGAAATGTGTTACGCCACCCTAATGTATAGGAATAGCTACGTCGGCATCAACCTCAATTCCGAGCAACAGCAGGAATCGCGGCGTCAGCGCAACGTGCCGTGGGAACGTGACCACGCCGCGACACCCGAAGCTGCCTGCGCGGCCGGCCCGCCGCGAAGCGCATTCTTAGATCAAACTTCGATCGAATCAATTCATTTTTAGTTTTAATTATAATTGTAGTTTCATTTTTATTAAATTAGTTTAAAAGTAAATTGGTTTTTTTTGCGACCTTCGGCTGCAATAAACATAATTGGCGCAGTCGGTAGGATTGTAAAGTAAAGTCACTAAAATCGCGGCTTTTTACAATAAAAGAACCTACGGTTGTAGTCGAAGGAATCAGACATTGATTCGGCAAAAGGAGACCATGTTGTAAGTGCTTTGAATTTTCTCAGTCCTTATTCCTTTAGCCTTATTCCATCCTAATTTTATTGAACCCATATTTTATTTTATTTTCTCTCATTTAAACTTTTGTGTGTGTAATTTCTTTTTATACTGTGTCATTTATTTCTGTGTAATTTTTGTGTGCTATATGTGTACTGTGTGATTTTCCAGGCTCATATATTGTGTTAGATTAATTTAAATTTTTCCAAAATTTTCCATCCGAGGAAATTTAAGGACATTAGAGTAGGTAGAAGTAGGTCGTATAATAGGTTTAATTTAGTTGACGCGAGTAGAAATCTAGAAGAAATGGAGCAGCCCCAAGCTCAACCTCAGCCTCAGGCCCTGGCTCCATCCGCGCATGACAATATAGATGTCATTTACAAGTCACTTAGACTGTTACCCGAGTTCGACGGGAACCCGCATATCCTTACGCGGTTCATTAATTTGTGTGATCAAATAATTATAGCTCACGTGAATCCGCAACCTGGGCACGAACTATCCAACTTAGCCCTCACTAACGGAATACTAAATAAAATCACGGGACCCGCGTCTAGATTGATAAACGCCAATGGCATACCGGAAACCTGGCAGGGTATTCGAGTGCCCTTATTAACAATTTCGCAGACCATCGCGATGAAACTGCTCTGTATAGTGACCTTTCCTACAGACCCAAGGGTCTAGCACACCTCAGGAATTTTACGAGCGCTGTCAAAATCTTTTTAGCACAGTTATGACGTATGTGACTCTACACGAGCATATTCCATCTACTATTGAGGCTAAACGTACACTGTACCAAAAACTAACCCTTCAGGCATATTTAAGAGGTCTAAAAGATCCCCTAGGATGCAGGATACGCTGTATGCGACCTGAATCTATGGAGAAGGCTTTGGAATTTGTCCAAGAGGAGTTAAATACGCTGTATTTGCAACAGCGCAATGATGGTAGTGGTCCTAAAAAGGAATACCATCAACCGTCACAATTTGCACAAAATTTACCCTTAAACACTTTTGTTCCCAAGCCCATGACATTCGGTATGCCTGTTAGACAGCCGAATTTTAATATGCCCGGTCCATCGCGGCAAATGCCAATGTTGACTCAACCTCCTCAAGGTTGGAGACCTAGCTACCCAAACCAAGTACAACAGCCTCGTGGCCTAACCAGGACACAGCAGATGATGCGTGCTCCACCACCAAATTACAATAACCAACAAAATAACTTTTCTATGAATAATAGGCCTCAACAGCAATATAGATTCGGCAACCAAACTCGTCCGATGAGCGGGGTCAGTCATTTTGTTCCTAGAGCTTTACCACCCACTATGCAGGGACACGATTGGCGGAAATTCGGGAATCCGCCCCCGACTAATTACTTTAAAACTCGCGAAATGAACCATAACGAGTGCGACTTTAACTACCCTGACCACGACACATATTGTACCGATTATGAAGAACAGTACTATTACCCCTACTATGACTATACCGACTATGGGTATTACCCAGAGCCTCAGCCCTATGATGAATCGGTAATTTTAGAGGAAGTAGAACAATCCCTCCTGTAAATGATACAAATTTTCAACAGGAGTCGAAGTGCGAAAAGCCAATATAGAATTGAACTTTCACATCCAAAGACAGCTGGGTTACATTCAAATATCTAACCCACCATTAAAACTTTTAATTGATACGGGCGCTAATCAGTCTTTTATAAGCCCAGACGCTGTCGAAAAATATTTCAATGATGTCCCTCTGAACTACGACCCTTTTGAGGTGACAAATGTACACGCCACGAGTAAGAACGATTACTCGATAACATTACCTTGTTTCCCGGAATTCTGTGAGCAAGATGACATTACGTTATTCGTGTACAAGTTCCATAATTACTTTGATGGACTAATTGGCTTTGATTTACTTGACGTGTGGGGTTCTAAAATAGACCTTAGTAGTAAAGTTCTGGTTACTCGTAATGCTGAGATACCTATTCGGATGTATGACTCTCGTAACGCTAATCTTTATGAGGAAATTATTCCAGCCAACTCTTCCAAATTAATTAGGCTACCAGTAAATTCACTAGACGGAGACGTGGTAGTTGAAACTCAGACTATTTGTAATTGTCTCATTTCCGATTGCTTAACCACAGTTGAAAATAACCGCGGTTGGGTAGAAGTTACTAACCCCACACCTAACGACATTATTTTTGCTATGGATAGACCGGTAGAAGCCGAGATATTTAACATCGAAAGTGAACGTACTGGAATTTTACCGAATCGCGTTAGTGAAGTTGTTTCCCGCCTCCGCACTAAACATCTAAATGTGGAAGAACGCGTTAACTTAGAACGCTTATGCGCGGCCTATGCTGATGTGTTTTATCTTGAGGAGAATCTTTAACATTCACCAACAAAATAAAACATAAAATAAGAACCACCGATGAAATCCCAGTACATACAAAACTTATAGATACCCCTATGTCCACCGACAAGAAGTTAGAGACCAAATTAATAAAATGTTGGAACAAAATATTATAAGACCTTCCGACTCTGCATGGAGCTCTCCAATTTGGATTGTACCCAAAAAGGCCGACGCTTCAGGCAAGGTTAAATGGCGTCTTGTTGTGGACTTTAGAAAAGTTAATGAGAAAACGGTTGATGACAAGTACCCAATTCCCAACATTACTGACGTACTTGACAAACTTGGCAAATGTCAGTATTTCACCACGCTTGATTTAGCAAGTGGGTTCTACCAGGTGGAAATGGATTTGGAAGACATACATAAAACTGCATTTAACGTAGAGAACGGGCACTATGAATTCTTAAGAATGCACATGGGGTTAAAGAACTCTCCATCCACATTCCAACGGGTGATGGACAATGTTCTCAAAGACCTGCAGAATGAGGTATGCCTTGTCTATCTCGATGACATCATTGTATTTAGCACGTCACTCCAGGAACACATCCTAAATCTGGAGAAAGTGTTCAAAAAACTGCGAGAATCTAACTTCAAAATTCAAATGGACAAATCCGAATTTTTGAAGCTAGAGACTGAATTTTTAGGCCATGTCATTTCAAACGAGGGTGTCAAACCTAACCCTAATAAAATCCAGGCAATACAAAGGTATCCCCTGCCAAAAACAACCACCGAAATCAAACGTTTTCTCGGACTACTTGGCTATTATCGAAAATTCATCCCAAATTTTGCACGTGTGACTAAACCTCTAACCCAATGTCTCAAAAAGGGAAGTAAAATTTCGTTAGACCAGAAATATGTAGAGTGCTTTGAGAAATGCAAATTACTTTTGACGAATGACCCCATACTACAATATCCTGATTTCACTAAGGACTTTGTACTAACCACGGATGCATCGAACTTCGCCGTAGGCGCTGTTTTATCACAAGGAACGATAGGCAGCGATAAACCCATAGCTTACGCATCAAGAACTTTGAACTCTAGTGAAATAAATTACAGTACAATAGAAAAGGAGCTTTTAGCTATCGTATGGGCAACTAAATATTTCCGCCCTTATCTGTTTGGAAGACAGTTTAAAATTGTTACAGACCATAAACCATTGCAATGGGTTATGAACCTAAAGAGCCAGGGTCTCGCTTAACACGCTGGAGACTTAAGCTAAGTGAATATAATTTCACCATAGTATACAAGCAAGGCAAGGCTAACACAAATGCCGATGCTTTGTCGAGAGTAGAAATTAACATCAACGAAGATGTCAGCTCTATTATTGCAAACCCTTCTGAACAACCCTTATCTAGATCAGGATCTACCACTATAACAGCTCACAGTTCTGACGAAGTCCCTCCGTCAAATAGATCAGTGTCTGGTTCATCTACCGAAACCATTCACTCTAGCGCTGAAAACCCTATTTTGAAGTCCCTATCTCAGACGACCCCTTGAATAGGTTTACTAGGCAACTAATTCTAAATGTCGTAGGTGACATAAAAGGCAGACCAATCGTCTCAAAACCATTTGCAACTCACACACGCACATCCGTTCAAATATCTGAGTCTAACCTTGAGGAGGATGTAATTAATGCTATCAAAGAGTACGTCCACCCTAAAGTCAAAACTGGGTTGCTAATAAATCCGCCTTTAGCGTTATACAAAATTATACCTGTTATCCAAAGCGCATTCAAAAGCTCATCCATGAGCCTGACACTCACTAAAAGGGAACTAGAAAATGTTAAGGAGTACCTCCGTCAACAGGAAATTATTAACAAGTACCACGATGGTAAGACCAACCACCGCGGTATAAACGAATGCTACTTAGCCCTTTCACATAAGTACTTTTGGCCAAATATGAGAGAAAATATTACTAAATTTATAAATGAGTGTACAGTATGCGGTCGAGCCAAATACGACCGTAATCCTATAAAACAACAATTTAAAATAGTGCCACCAGCTACTAAGCCCTTTGAACTAGTTCACTTAGACCTTTTGACAATAGAGAGTGAAAAGTTCCTTACAATTGTTGACGCATTTTCTAAATACGCCCAAGCCTATTACCTAAGAGACGGGACCGCAGTTAGCGTAGTACAAGCCCTTCTTAGCTTTAGCACACATCACTCACTACCATTGACTATAGTCACAGACAATGGTACCGAGTTCACCAACCAACTAATGGCAGAGAGTTTTTGCGTATCCATAAAATTCACCACCACAGGGTTGCTCCGCATGCACCAAACGAAAACGGTATAGTGGAGAGATTCCATTCAACGATATTGGAACACCTTCGCATACTTAAAATCAACCATAAATCTGAATCAGTTATAAACCTAATGCCCTATGCCTTACTTGCATATAACAGTAGTATACATAGCCTCACTAAATGTAAACCAATTGAGGTCATAACTGGACATTTTGACCCTAGAGACCCGTTTGACATTGACATATCCTCGCAACTATTACAGCAATACATTACAAGCCACAAAGACAAAATGACCATAGCGTATAAAGAAATTCACGAACTCTCTAACGCCTCGCGTCAAGACTTGACTGAGAACCGAAACAAAAGCGGGAACCAGAAACTGACTATTCCCCAGAGCAACAGATTTTTGTTAAAAATCCAGTCGCATCACGACAGAAGTTAGCTCCTAGATATACTCATGACGTAGTAATGGCTAACCTCCCTATTCACATCTACACAAAGAAGAAGAGGTCCTATAGCCAAAAATAGGTTAAAGAGAGTCCCTAAATCTAACCAATTGTTCCAGACTGATCCTGATTCTCCATCTGATTCTGCAACCAGCTCTAACGCAGGACATAAAACTTGAAAGCCTCAATGATGGCCCCTGTATCTTACCCTTCAAGTTAGGTCCTGCTAGGATCATAACCCACTACCATTCCTTTCTACAACATATAAATCTAGAGGATTTGAGAGACCGAATTAGTTCCGTTAAAGAACAACTAGACTCTATTAGCCCTGACTTTAACAATAAAACTAGGTCTCTGTACGAGCCTCATATTACATACCTTAAAAATCTACTAAACAGTGTGTTAGAACAACTAGAGACATTTGAGTCAAAACGTGTAAAAAGAGGTCTGATAGATGGTCTCGGTTCGGTAATAAAAAGTGTTACAGGGAATCTTGACTACACAGATGCAGAGCATTATAATCAGGCTCTAAAATCCTTCAGGAAAATCAAAATCATTTGGCAAATGAATTCAACAACCATATAAGTATTTCTAAAAACTGGACTTTACAATATTCAAAAATTATTAACAGTATAATCGACAACCAAAACAAAATGGTTGGCCTAATTAGCAAAATTCGCAATAGTGAAGCAACAAATGAAGACGATCTAGTTAAAACGCACACTTTGCTCAAATTTTAATGATATTGAGTGACAATGTTGAAGCAATTTCGTTTGAAATAATTAAATTACAAAATGTTCTAGCGTTCATCAGGACTTCCACTTTACATCATTCGGTTTTAGATTTATATGCACTACGAGCTGTAATTAGCAAGTTGAGCATATTATATGGCAGAGATAAGGTGTTAGAGTTAGATAATAGAGAGTATTTCGATATAGTTAAAATAGGTTCATATTATGTAGGTAATACTATAGTTATAGTTTTAAATTTCCTATCGTCATGTCATCCATTTATGATCTTTATAAACTATCTATAGTCCCCAATATGTATAATCAAATATTATTTCCCCCATATCCCTTCCTGGCTATCCATGAGAAACAATTCAGGTACATAGAGGCAGAATGCCCGAAGACCAGCAAGTGGTACTTATGCGACGCGAACAAGAACCCGCAAAGCCGAACATCTGGAGACTGCATACACCACCTCATCGAGACGCAGCAGCGGAGTCCCCTCTGCAACCCAGTCACCGTGGCCTTCGAGAATCCCGCATATGAAGAGTTAGACGAAAAGCATTACACTATCAGCTTTCCCCATCCAACTAAGATTCATCTCATGCGACCGACATGTATACGAGACTGTACAAGGTAGCTACCTAGCCATTATTCCGCAGCAGTGCTACCTAGAGACACCTCAGTTTACGATCTCCAACAGTAAGGATCGTCTGAAAGGACAAGCACTAAAGCTAATGGACCTGCCGAATAACACCATCATCACTTCAGTGGCCGCACCTGAAATCACTTTGAACTCCATCAGCCTGAAAAGCCTTCATGAACTGAACACAAGAATCTCCAAGCAGTCGCCGGTGAAACTAATTGAAGATGTCGATTATGGCTTCTATCATACCACTATCCCACTTTATGTGGTATTGATAGGTGTAATATTAATAATATGTGGCCTTTACTATCGCAGACACCGCCAAAGGAAATTAGATAATCCGCCGAGCCAGTCCAGTTACCAAGGACAACTCCAGCTACAAGATGTCTACGCCACACCGACTACAACGATGGTTGAGCCAACCCCAAATCAACCCTCAGCTCCGTTTACAACAAAGGTCTTCAACAGTCGCTGTTCTACGGGGGGGGAGGTGTTACGCCACCCTAATGTATAGGAATAGCTACGTCGGCATCAACCTCAATTCCGAGCAACAGCAGGAATCGCGGCGTCAGCGCAACGTGCCGTGGGAACGTGACCACGCCGCGACACCCGAAGCTGCCTGCGCGGCCGGCCCGCCGCGAAGCGCATTCTTAGATCAAACTTCGATCGAATCAATTCATTTTTAGTTTTAATTATAATTGTAGTTTCATTTTTATTAAATTAGTTTAAAAGTAAATTGGTTTTTTTTGCGACCTTCGGCTGCAATAAACATAATTAATGTGAAAATATTTGTGTTTGCTGATACACGCGCTATCATGTTATTGTTATCGGAAATATCGTTATTTTAGATCTAATTTAGAACTACGTCACTAAAACAGTTATAAGATATAATATTTAATATTATTGAAAGTAATTTGTAAAGGGTTTCTTCTTTCTGTACCTATAAACTTTTTAATTGGTTTGTCAATAGAGTGTATCTATGCTCAAGTGTTTACTTTATTTTACATCGCATCACTTTACGTCAGTCATGATTTCCGATGAAGCGTTTTCAGTTTAAAAAAATATGTTAGAATGGTTCTCTACAGCCATAGGTGGCATTATTTTTCAATTTCGTTCTAGAAATTTAATAAGCATACGTCAAAGTCAATAATTTGACGTATCACTCATCTGTCACTCAGAAGAATCCGATCTGTAATTCTGAAAACGCCAAAAACACGTCCTCACTACCAAAATGCCAAAAAACACGTAAAAGATAACTTGACATACCTACGTTACTGCAGAATCTCTGCAAGTTTGTCGGGTTGTACCGGCAAAAATACGTATCAAGGTCTATCGGAAATACAGACTCAGGTGAGATAACGGCCAAGTGTTATCCTATCTTCGATAAAAAAAAAAGGTTATTATAGATCCGCCCTTGGGCGGTTTATGGTTAACCGATATAATATACGTTTTGATTGATGTTCGATGGCTACATTTTCAAGGATATTGGCAGCGAGGTTAAGCGGACTAATTGGTTTGCTTTAATAATAGCTTCTGTTGATTAATTTCATAGCTTTATGACTAGTTAGGTAGAAAGGGGCACATGGTTTCAAAGTAACAATTATGTTTTTTTATTAACCTCTATATTTTCCTACCTCAAGAGTTTCATTACCCAAAAACAAATTGTTACAATTGACTGAAGTTTAATTTCCAAAGGAAATGTGAAACATTAACAATTTAGATTTTGACAGGTTTGGGTTAATTTAATCTTGAAATGACTCATTCAGATTTTTTAGCTTATTTCACAAAAATATATTTAACGAGGTCATTTCAAAATGCAAATTTATAGTATAAATAAATTTATGTTCAAAAAGTATTCGTCTTTGTTTTATATTCATATTTCAAAAACTACTACACTGATTTCAATAAAATTTATATGGGACCACCTCTGAACTATGATCTACCACACAAAAAAAAGAACCATCAAAATTGATTCACAATTGGCGGAGCTATCGCGTAATAGGTATATAACAAAAAAACATACAATCGAATTGAGAACCTCCTCCTTTTTTGAATTTGGTTAAATTTAACATTTGCGCCACCTATGGCGGAATTGAGATCTATCTTTGACAGCTCTGTTTGAATCCAGAAAGAACCTCATTAGAATATTTACTTTGTAATGAGTATCATAGACTGTGTTTTTTAATAATAAATATGGGCATTTCACACATAACACCATCTAGTCTCAAACTAAGCATAGCTTGTACTATGAGAACCTGATAGCTGATATATATATGTCACGGTAAATCTGATTAATTGAAAATTATTAATATTTTTACAAAATTATTAATAATAACCACATGTTTTGGTAAATGTGAATAAACGATCGAAATTTATTACTTTTAGTAGTAATT
Source organism: Ectropis grisescens (assembly GCA_017562165.1). Classification (NCBI taxonomy): domain Eukaryota; kingdom Metazoa; phylum Arthropoda; class Insecta; order Lepidoptera; family Geometridae; genus Ectropis; species Ectropis grisescens. The sequence continues at coordinate 16,045,682 of CM029775.1, read as the reverse complement.
ATTAATAATTCACGACACATATTGGTAAAAGTTATAAAATAAATGAAAAGTTTTTTGACCAGCAGGTTATTATAATATATGTAGGTTATTATAATATATGTAGGTTAGGGTTTTTTTATTATAGGTTTTATAGGTTAGGTTAGTTTAGTTAGTTATTTATAATATATGTAGGTTAGGTTAGGGTTTTTTTTATTATAGGTTTATAGGTTAGGTTAGGATTTAAAATATTCATCTCGTGTTATTCACACGATGATTTTTTCCTTTCTCCGGTTTTATTTCAAGGCATCTCTCATTAAATCTGGTTCTCATTAAACCTCTCGCACGTCGCACACACCGCCCCGCCCCGCAACGCTTGGCCACTTATTACATTTACATTTGTCACTTTAACCTCGACTTTCGGTGATTATTAATAATAATAGAAAATTATTAATAATCTTCAATTATTCACTCTTACCGTAACATATATATTTTAAAATAATACTTATTATACATAGAAAACATCCAGGCATCGTAGGAATATTTGTATTCATCACACAAATATTTTCACTGGCTGGGGATCGAACCCACCACCGACGACTCACTTACTAAGCCACCATGGCTCAGCCAAATAGCCAATTTTAAATAACTTGAGACACACATTCTCGATACTAAGTCGTCTAGTAACATAGCGCGTTATATTTTTTATACATCTTTTAAACTAAATTCAATGACTTCAAAGCTACCTACTACATACTTAACAACTAACACTGAGAACATCTGAATTATTAATCCATAGGTAATCCGATGAAAGTTTCAAAATAATCAAGATGATCATGCCCACTACCAGCCGTTACAAAATATGATTTCACAAACTTTTAATTAACAAGGAGATAATGTTTTTACGTAGTATAAATTTATCGATACATTAACTAATATGTACCTATATTAGTTAATTGCGTTCACTATGTTCTTTTATCAACATCCTATTTGGGTTATTACGATCAGTAGAAACATTATTACGTAAATTATAGATATCTCGAAGCCAACATAAAGTAATATAAATCACAGTAAGTATACAAATTCTTGATTTGTCAAATACGAGAGATATTTGAAATAAATCGATATACCGTCTAGTGATCGGTAAAAACACTCAAAAATATATACGTAAAAGAATTGAGAAATTCTTTAGTCGGTTACAAAAATTAAATTAACAAGAACAAAATTAAAAATTTTGATTAACCCCCGACTACCTTGGATTTGTTATCTGTACAACATTCTACTAGTCAAGCCTTTTCATTTGATACCCATATTAAGGGAGTTGTGAAAAAAGAAATGTAATTCGCCATTTTGTGGTAGCGGCCATCTTGGGTTTGAATTTTTTTATAGTGCAAAGTATTCTACTAGTCAAGCCCTTTCGTTTGATACCCATATTGCGGTAGTAGTGAAAAAAATTATATAATTCGCCATTTTGTGATGGCGGCCATCTTGGATTTGATATCTGTTATAGTGTATAGTATTCTACTAGTCAAGCCCTTTCATTTGATACCCATATTGAGGTAGGTTGTGAAGAAATGTTTTGTCCACCATTTTGTGGAGGCGGCCATCTTGGATCGATATTAACCAAACATAGCTAAGAACATCCGCACGGATATTAACTTTCAAATAAAAAAACCGCATTGAAATCGGCCCATCCGTTTGAGCTCTACGGTGCCACAGACAGACACACACACAGACAGACAGACAGACATCGACGTCAAACTTATAACACCCCTTTTTTTGGTCGGGGGTTAAAAAGTGAAATAAATAAAGCCTATAACAGTAGTAACATGGCTGGGATGTGACATTATTGACTCGATTTATTAATTGATTTGTGATTTTGTTTTGTCTATTGTGATATTTCCAATCAGTTAACCGACTCAGATCCATCCGTCTTTTGCAACGCAATCACTCAAATAATAAATCAGACGATAATCAAAACTGGTATATTAGCTCTACATACTGGCTACAAATAAAATAGCCGGCCACATCCTCCCAGCTAGAGCAATAGAGCACCCTCTTCTAGGATGTCAAGTCGATGCTTAGTAACTGTCGACAACCCAAGCTGAGATCATGCCGTCTGAGATGCCCTTGCGCTAGTTGTACGAGATATAGTTATAATTAAACGTCTAATCTTACCACACTAGTTGTGTTCGGTAAGATTAGGTTAGTATGGTCCTGCGCCTTCTGTGTTACCCTAAAGTTCTTTAGGCAGTGGAGGCTATTGGGAAGTCAACTGCCATAGGTCCCTTCAAAAGAAACTGCGAGTAATGAATCTCAAAATAATCCTGCTGTTGTGTTTGGTGTATGTGAAAGTGACTGATATGCTAACATATTGATTTAAATTTTGTGGGCATGAATAAATGTTCTAGATAATTTGAAACGTGCCGGAGCGCGTCTCTAAAGATTTTTCTTCGCTCGTAACATTCTGTTGAACCGCTAAACGTGTAAACACCATAAACAGCATGTGGATCATATCGGCAACTTCAGAGGCAGCGTTTACTTCGCTCGCCGCTCGCAAACTCACCGCTTCCCTGTTTATTACTCACGAATACTCTCAAAACCTTTGTGATTAAATTGACCAATTCACCTCTGATCTGCTCGCAATCTGGACATTTATCGTTCTAAATAAAATAAACGCTCCAAATAATCCGTGAGGCTCGCCCGATACTTCCTGTGTGAATATGTGGATATCAATTCATATAAACTTTCGAAGCTCTGCCGTAACTGGCGTATATGGTCATCGTAAAAAGAGCTCTAAATCGTGATGCATTAAGTTGGTAGTGTGGAACAGTACGGGTCAGTATTCCGTGGTTAACTGGTCCGGTCGGGCGTCGACCTCCGTTTGTACGAGTCCTGGATGCACGCATTGTCGCTTCGCTCACAGGGCTAATATATTGCAATTATTATTATTTACATCACGTCTACAAGCTAGATCGAGGAAGCTCTATCGAAGCACTTTCGTGATAGAGTAAGATGATACGATGAATGAAGAATGAAGAGACGACAAGAGCGACCTCGTATTACGAAAAATATGAAAGAAAAACTATTCTTCTCGCTGTCTAATATTTAACGTTAACTTTATGTTTTAACATATTTTTACTTCTTTATCGAATGCAACTTGCCAAGGAAAACCGTATCCGTCGTCGTTAGCTTTAGCGGATTAGGTTACGTGTTGATATGTCTGGAAGAAATCACTGTAAGTGATAAGGCTGTCATTTAAAGACGTTGTATGTATTGTTTTCGTTCTAACTTTTCTGATAGATACATAAAAGGGTTTATATCTGTCGGGTAAAATAATTACATAATCGGTAATTAGCAGAGAAATAATAATTATTCGGTCAGGTAGTAACTAAACCAGTTGCGCTATGTGATTTCGCTATCCTACAGGAATGATTAAGTATTACTAAAAAGTAACTTATCCGTCAAATTAACCTAATTTATTGCCTAATTAAATAACCACAATTTTCCATTCCGTGACATCCTCTTAATGATAATTGAAATCTTGGCAATTTGCACCGACCAGACCGGACCGTAATAATGCTAAGCGGTTTCGCGATGAGAAAATGTCATTTGTTACCTAATAATCACTTACAGCTGAAAATATGTACGATACACAATTTCACAGCTAGAACATGAAAATGTCATGAAACGTTTGAGAGTTTTTTGGTGAAATTAAATCGATTTTAGGGACTCGGCCAACGTAGTTTTGCCACTTAAATCATCAAAACAATTCAACGTGTGATATGTCTTGATAGTATATGTATGACAGTGACGCGGTTCATGTAAATAACACTTCAACGATGGTTAAATATTTGTGTAAATATTCGTCATACAATAATAATAAAATCGTGACTAAAAAATGAAGAAGTGAGTGAAAAAATACTTTACCACCTATTCTCATACACGAAATTATAAATCTTCATAGAAATCGGTCGAGCCGTTTCGGAGGAATCTTTTGGGGACTTTTAATGGCGACCTGATTCTGATGAAATTGGATTAAATTCTCACTTTAATATTAACCACCTCTTTACAACTAAAGTTCACGATTTTAGGTAATTACTAGCTGAACCCGCTACTTCGTTCGCGTAAGCAGATGTTACTGACGTATACATTAGTTGGAAGTATCGTCCGTCAAATATTTGGATAAGTAGTCATTGAAAACCCTTTGAGTTTGAGTGAATTTGTATTTCCACACAAAAATTTATTTCATTTTATCATCTTAATTTTTCTTTTTTTAAACAAAATCAAACATACTTATTAAGGTTTCGTAGTATCGAACATAGCCGCAAGTGTTAAGTTTGTAGGATTTTTATAGGATACATTACGTAAAGTCTGAAGCTGATGTGCATGATCTGATTACCTACTTATCTCTTTTTTATCCGCAAGCTGTTTTCTAACTGTTTCCCGCGACTTCGCCCGCGTAAAATTTTGAACGAAGCCTGTGTGGAATCAAAATGATTAAAATGTTGAGTTTTAATGATAGGTTCTCAAGCAAGTTGAACCCGTAAATCTAAGCCAAGTCTTAGTGAAATGTTAATGTATGAATTTAATTGTGACACAGAAAAAAAAACCAAGAACGAAAGAATCCAAATTCGGCATCAAAATCCTTTTAGCAGCAAAAACTTATTAGTACAATTTAGAATACCAGTAACGCCACCTAGTCACGAAAGAAAAAAAACATACCACAATAACAAAACATTCATTTAAATGGCCTTTAGTGCTTTTAGATTTAAACTGGCATTAGCGCCATCTAATGAGAATATAATGTTGCTTGTTATTTTGATTGTGAACGCAAATCACCTGTATTATCTACGCCAAAACGGGTGCATATATTTTTCATTTTTGGCTCTTTCCTTACCATCACATCAAGTTTCTTACGAAAATATATACTTATTATAGATTAATATGGAGTTAAACGAAAATATAGACTTAGACCCCATGTGAAATTTTAGACTCTAAACTATCTGTGTTTCGTATGTCAACCCAATTCGTTGTGCCGTTTTGACGTGATAGTTAATATTTGTTTCCTTAGGGCCCATGCTTCTTTTCAGGTTGATAGGTAGTACATATATGTGGTATTTCAGACTATAAGTTATCTGTTTCAATTTTCAGCCGTTTCAATATGTTCAGCCGTTCCAACGTTATCCTGTAACTGTAAATATTATGAATGTCAATGTTTGGATGTTTGTTACTTAATCATGGCGGAACGTATCAAGTGATCGGGCTGAAATTTGAAATACAATTAGATTATAGTCTGGAAGAACACATAGGCCAAACATTGCCTATGTATAGTTACTTATCTATATGTCCCTATGTGTTACTTAAGCTAAGTCAAGAATATGTTTCAAATTTTAACTCGATACATTCAGCCATTCCAACGTAATTAAGCAGCAAAAATTTAAATATTTATATAATATTAGGAAAGGATAGAATATTACAAAATTTTTGAAAAAATAAAACCGGTCAAATGCCAGTGGAACTCGCGCGCGAAGGGTTCTGAACCATTAGCAAATAAAACGTAGTATGGGAGCCCCCCTTAAAAATTTATTTTATTTTAATTAATTACATTTAAAGAGAACATGAAACTTAACATTATGTGAATAGTGAAAGCGTCAACCTGTGACAGGTACGTTATTAGTATCGAGTATCGAGCAAGAAACGGTAAAAAAGTCAAGTTTGTTGTATGGAAATAAGCCCCTCTTAAATATTTATTTTAGTTTTAGTATTTTTTTGTTAAAGCGGCAATAGAAATACATCGTCTGTGAAAATTTCAACTGTCTAGCCATCACCGTTCTTGAGATACAGTCTGGTGACAGACGGAAGGATGGACGGAAAGCGAAGTCAGGTACGGAACCCTAACAACGGTGTGCTTCGGTTACCGCAGCTTGTTGAACACTACCTTTAAATTTTAAACAGTATTTGGATTGAAATAATACTTTAAGTTACGGCTGGTCTAGCAAGCTACAGCTGACTTATTCGGGAGAACGCCGACTGTCGATCCGGAGACCCAGGGTTCAAAACCACGCGCACCACTATCTTTTCTGAGTCATGTTCGTAATGCCGGTAATTAAACAGTGAAGGAAAATATCGTGAGGAAACCGAAATGTGCCTAGAATCTAAGTTCTAAGTCATATGTCATCCACCAACCGACACTGGGCCAGCGTGGTGGATTATAGCCTTGTCTCTCTCCTTGCGAGAGAAGGCCCCGACGTCCAGCAGTGGGAACATTTAATGGGTTGTTTTTGCTGCTACTTATTATGCTGATATGTTTTCTCCAAAAGAACAAAAATTTACTTCAATGACAGGTAATTTAATTCTGTCGTTCGACTAACTAAATACAGATAAATCTAAGCTGATATTTGTTTTTTGTTGATATTTGAAAAATTACCTCCCTGTTTTCGATATATAAGATCACCTCTGAAGTATTTTCTAACAAACAAAAAAAGAATCATCAAAATCAACTCACAATTAGCGGAGTTATCGTGTAAAATAAAACCAAATAAAAAAACATGCAACCCGATTGAGAACATCCTCCTTGTTTGAAGGAGGATGTTCTCATCCTCCTCCTTTTTCCAAACAAAAATATATTTTTGACAATTATTTTGTCATTCAAGACGACGCGACGCGATCACGTGGGCACTTCTTGAATCTAGAATCTAGATATTCTGTGGATCGTCTGTGATACACAGAATATTTAGAAGTTAGTATGTACCGAACGCGCCGTGCGTGTCGTTATTATTTAATGTTTGTGTAATTTCCGAACCACCAAACCGATAATGTTCAAATTTTGATGGGACAATATAAAAAATGTGTTCTTTCTAACAAAAAGAATTAATGAAATTAAACAACGCAAACATGAGTTACAACCAAATACACATTCTGACTTTCACCCCCTCCCGCAAGAAAACCGATCAGAATTTGGGGATCAAAAGTAGCCTACAGCAATTTCCTTAGTTTAAACTAAAATCATGCCAAGTTTCAGCTGAATTGAATCAGTAGCAATCCGGCAATACGGGTTTCGCCGAAACCGGTCCACCGGGGATATTCTAGCGTACGTCACTCACATCTGGAGTGAAGCTATCGAGAAACACGGGGAAGCACTTGCAGTCTCCCTGGATATCTCGAAGGCTTTCGACAGGGTTTGGCACGATGGCCTTTTAAGCAAGCTTTCAGCTTATGGTTTGTCTCCAGGTTTTATAACGTGGATATCGGACTTTTTGAGGGATCGATCCATACGAGTGGTCATTGATGGCTGCTCGTCGGATCAAATGGCTATTAATGCCGGAGTCCTCAAGGGTCGGTGCTCTCTGCGACACTCTTTCTGCTACATATCAACGATCTGTTGAAGCCCGGTATCTTTGGGTACGCAGATGATAGCACCGTTGTAGAGAGCTACATATCGAGCGCGAGAGCCAATAGGCAACAAACTCAGGTACTGAGAGAGAGTTTGATCGAGCGTTTAAATTTGACCCTTGAGGCAGTCTCTAAATGGGGCGATGCCAATCTGGTCAGGTTTAACGAGGGAAAGACGCAGGCGTGTCTGTTCTCCGCAAAAAGGAGTCCTTTCCAACAGACTCCTACTTTTCGCGGTGTATCCGTGCCGGTATCCGACCATCTCGAGCTGTTGGGCGTTACTTTGTCATCGACTCTCAACTTTGGCTCGTATATCGAATCTAAGGCTAAATTAGCTGCCAAAAACTAGGTGTCCTCTCAAAGGTGCGAAGGTACTTTAAGTCTGAACAGTTGCTCACTTTATACCAAGCACAGATTCGCTCCTGTATGGAGTACTGCTCGCACCTTTGGGATGGATCGGCTAAGTATCAGCTGGAAGCTCTGGAATCGATCGAGAGACGTGCCAAAAGGCTCATAGGCAATGACATTCTCGTGCGAAAAAGACTGCAAAGTCTCGAACATCGCCGGAAAATTGCTAGCTTATCGGTTTTTTATCGGATACACTTCGGAGAGTGTGCGACTGATTTATACGATCTAATACCACCTTGCCCATTTTTCTATCGGAATGCTCGTAGCTCGAAAAAGCGACATCGTTTCATGGTTGATGTTCCAAAGACACGAACGAAGAGATTTGACTCTACTTTTGTGATAAGAACGTCTAGGCTGTGGAATACGTTGCCTGAGAGGGTTTTTCCCGATAGTTACAATCTTTGTGTCTTCAAATCGAGAGTGAATCGGTTTCTTCTAGGTAAACACGCTTCATCGTAGACCGCATCATCGTTTAACATCAGGCGAGATGGCGGTCAAGTGTAAACCTATAAAAGTAAAAAAAAAAAAAAAAAAAAAAAAAAAGTAGTTTCGGCGTGATGCGTGATCCCTATACAGAAAGACAGACAGACAGACAGACAGACAGACAGACAGACAGACAGACAGACATGAAAGAAAAAAAATGCAGATTCGCCATCAGTATCGACTATGGAGTGCTCCAAAAAAATTTTTTTCAAAATATCTTCAATGTACAGAATTCGACCCGTTACAGTTTTATTATAAGTATAGATTGTCAAAATGTTCGGTTTTTAAACAGACTTATAAAAAAGATGTTCTCGATTCGTCGGAATCTTATTATTTATGAACGTGCTATATCTTATTATTAGATCTCTGGGTGACAAGCGTAGTGCAGTGCTCGGTAATGATTTGGACTCTTCATGTTCTCTCTTCTTCTCGTCTTGCCCGTCTCGTTACTATTTATTTTAAAGAAAAAACGTGTACTGATTACTCGAACGCGTTTCATTCCGAGGAGATTGACAAAAAAAAAATGGTCAAGTGCTAGTCGGACTCGCCCATGAAGGCTTCCGTAGCAGCACAAGTAACATAATATAAAAGTTCTTGTAGTTCGTTGTTACTTTAATCAGTGTTTTAACAATAATTAATTTATGACGTATTAAAATAAAACTACTTAATAGGTCTCATTCAAACCAATTTTTGTTGATAGTTTACATTTACATTATTTTATTTCATTTTTGTCATTACCTTATTTTAGAATTACAGGGGAGGGCCGGACACACACTTTTTACCACTTTGGAGGAGTCTCTGGCGCAAACTATTAAGTTTAGAAAAAAAAGTTAGGAACGTCAATATCATTTGTAAAGAGCTATAGATAAAACACACGCATGGTTACCACATTACTTTCATAGTAAGATATTTTTATTTTTACCTACCGGCACGGCAGCCTATAGCCTAGCCTTGGCAGGTCCATACCCTTGGCATACGAGGCCCTTGCGCTTGTCCTTGTACAAGATTTAGTACTCGTTTGAGTACGCTAAGATTAGCTTAGTAGGGCCCTGCGCTTTCTACGTTAACCCAAGTTCGTAGGGTAGGCAGTAGAGGCCACTTGAGACAATCTCTAAGTATTTAAGTAAGTTTACGAGTTATTGTTCTGATTTAGGCTTACCGCTGCCGTCGCTGTCGTTTCGAATTACTCGTGGTTTGGGATGCGTCCACGGAACGCTTTCTTTACATTCGGATCCCGCCCTTAGCCCGCCTAGCTAAATGGTTTTAAGTTAGCTATTGCTTTCCTTTAATTTCCAGATAAAATTAAAAAGAGCATCATCAAAACCAATATAAATTCAGTTAGGCAGTAGGGATCACCCGTGATATGAATTGTCTCTTTACCCTATAATTTAACTTGCAATATCGCCCTTCAAAACATAGTAATATTGACATTGCATATGCACATTGACGTATCAGGGAATGCAGATATTAACGAATATTTAATGTTTTTATATTATATAATGTGTCTGGTGTCCCTACTTTTTGAGATGGTCCCCTACTTTCAAAAGCAACCCAATAAACGTTCCCATTGCTAGATCTCGAGACCTTCTCTCACAAGAAGACATTCGAAGTCATAATCCACCACTCTGGTGGTTGGCGGACGACCTCGAAAGGTTCGTGGAACACGCCGATATTTACCTTCTCCGTTAAAGTCAATGGTGATGACAAACTTGTACAATTACATTTTGGAACATACACAGAGGTGTAGGCAGGAGTCGAACCTACCTACGGCATCACGATAATGATCGCACGTTCTAAACACGAGACCATTACACCTTGATCGAACAATTGGCCCTAGATTGCTCTACCTTAAAAAGATCTAAACCAAACTAAATTTGCACGTTATAAGACTGGTGAGAAGTAGAAACACAATATTTTATTTTATCTCGTATGTTGCCACCTAGTGAAGTAATGACCTTATCCAATCCATAAACTCATACCATAACTAGGCAATGCAATCACATTTGATAATCATCAACCTGTTTCAGTATGAATAGAGTTGGTCGAACCTCATTTCGGTTTGATAAGGTTGTCTTTTAATCGAACGAGTGTTAAGCGTTGCGCAAACGTAGATACTTTAGTGTCTTGTGTGTAGGTAGGACAATTTACCAGTGAAATATTTTATTCTCGTGTCATTAATTTTAAATTAGTAATTTCCTGTTTAGATAGGCTTTACTAATGTTTTAGTAGTTCGTCAGATATATTAGCAAAGAATATTGTACACGTATATTTTAATTTTACAAATAAAAAATCATGAAGAAACAATGCTTAGTAGTTTCGAGTGACGTCACTTCATTGCACAATTTTTACGAAGACGTGACTTCACAACCCCGCCACTCCGGGGGATCTACCGCCGAACGAAAAATGTCTTAATTTTGATATTTCTCTCTCTTCTTTCCGCTTGAAATGATAGAGACCGCAATAGCAAAGCGAAAGCCGATTTTTAGTTAGGCGGTAGAAGGGCTGAAGTTTGATGATCTGTACCTTGCTGGTTTGCAAGGTCCGAATTCTGCTTGCAACTCTTGAGTATATTTCCAAGTTCAGGTGAAGGTGGAAGTTTCTACTCACCACTGATTTTATCAGTGAAAGAAACGTGAAACCGACATGTTTTTCAGTTCCGTCGCACAGCAAAATCCTTATATCCTCCAAGCCTGCCCTAAGGAACTTCTTTCTAAAAAGGTCTAGTTGAAATTTAGAACTTGATATCATGAAATGAAATGAAATACTGACCCCAAACTAAGCAAAGCTTGTACTATGGCGGCCAGATAGCTGATATAATACATATATAGTTTTAAATACATACTTATTACAAATAGAAACACCCAGACACAGTGCAAATATTTGAATTCATCACACAAATATTTGCACTGGGTGGGAATCGAACCCACAACCCTCGGCTTCGCAGGCAGAGTTACTACCCACTAAGCCACGAGGGCAGTCATAAGTCATAATGTGTAGAGCAAAGAAGAAACAGATTCATCATCAATCAATCACCCGGGCAACGCATACCACAATCTAGCTGTAGATGTAACGAAAACGGCAAAATCAATCCAACCTGAACTCTATTGACAAGTTTTGGTAAATGAACATATTGTAGTCGTATGTAAAGCAGGTTATCGATTGGTTTCCCGGCCGTCGACCCCGGTGCAGCGCTGCAGGGTCGCGCTTCTTCACGTCTGATCCTTAAGGTGTTCCCTCACCGAATAGCATTTACCCTGGAATACTCTTACGAGTAGATTCACTGGTTTTTTCTCTGTTTCTTCTTCCTACTAATGTTATAAATATCAAAATTTAGATGTTTGTTGCTCAATCACGTCGGAATCTTGAACGGATCGGGTTGAAATGTGGAACAAACTTAGATTATAATCTGGAATAGCACATAGGTTACTTTTGTCATGGCAGAGTAACGGGAAAGGGAACTGCGCCGGTGAAACTCGAGACACTGTTGTTCTGGTTATAGGTACTTACATAATATTGAATTTGTGATTCCAAAAATTAATTAAATCATAATTAGATTCATAATCCATCTCGCCTGATGTCAAGCACGATGCGGTCCACGATGGAGCGTGCTTACGTAGAAGAAGCCGATTCACCCTTGATTTTAAGACTACTACTAAGGCAACGCTTTACAAATCCTAGGCGTTCTTATCACAAAAGTAGAGTTAAACCTCTCCGTTCGGGTCTTTGGAACATCACCCATGAAACGACCCTCACAGTGGGAAAGCACCATTATTTCCGTTTAATCACCCTTCGTCAATTTAGTTCACATTTCTATTTCAAAGAAACCCTGGCGTGGGCTGATAGAATGTGGGCATCCTGGCCCGCTTCCGCAAGCAACACGTCGGTAAGGCGTTGCAGGCGTGTGATTACGTACGTTCAGGCGCTCAATACGCTCGTCTATTCAGGTCATAAAACAACAAAACCATAACACCATACTAAAAAACTTCAAGAAAAATCACAGACGTCTTTTGCCCATCTATCTACCTTATCTTTTACAGACTTAAAGGAGGAGGGTTATTTTTTTGTAGATCATATGTAGGTCAGAGGTAAATTATATCAAAACCAGCGCGGCGGTTTTTGAAATATGAACAAAAAACTAAAATTTATTTTTATTGATCTAGGTGACTTTTAATATCAATTGAAGTCGGCTTCTCTTTCGGATAAAATAAATAATTTATTTTATTAGTTTAATAGTACATCATGTGGATATGTTATAGTTTTTTGCTGGACCTCCATCTCGTCCGATGTTAAGTGACGATGCTCTTACCTAGAAGAAACCGATTCACTCTTGACTTGAATACAACAAGTAATACATTGTGTACTGTAATGCTAACATATAGGTTATGTATGGAAAGTTTGGAAGTTATTGGAAACTTTCTGAGATCAACTTCCAATAAAAAAAATTGTTAGGATTGGGTTCACGAATATAGTTCATCGAGTGGGGATCCCAACCGGTGAACACACGATCGACAACTGATTTTCTTTTCATTTGAATATAACATTAGGTCTAAATTTTATCATCGTAAAACCTAACATATAATAATTTCAAATGCCATCTAACTACGGTGGCGATTTGGTTTCAATTGCGATTTTATGAATACGCGTCCAGAGTGGCATCATCGATTGAACTTTGCTGTTGCTAGATTATGCTGTGTTGCAAAATCGTGTTAACAACCATATTCCTACACGTAAGCTTTAAATGCTTACGTGCATTGATCTACTAAGCTTATACGTGCGAAGTGTTATGTTATTTTGTCTAGCCAAGAGCCAAAACAATGAGTCGGTGTGTCCTGGACAAGGCTATGGTTTTGAAGAAACTCTTTGTAGAGTCCGCCTGGGGAAGTACCACACCTTTGCCAGTTATTCTACCGCTAAAATCATTAATGCGCTAACATCACTGTGTTCTGGTTTGAAGGGCAATGATTCCAGAGATATTACGGAGCGTAGAGATATTATCATCTTATATTTCTGGGTGACGAGCACAGTGACAATGAGACAGTCTAAAGGGTTTATTATATGGAACAGTAACATTTTTCGTGAATTCGATCCGGTATTCGTTGTGAGCATAGCCGTCAATAGCAAAAGGTTTTTTGGTTTCAACATCATCGTTCCCTTCCTTAATATTATGCCACTGTTGAGCAAAATCGTAAGCGGGTTCCTCCTAGTTGAGTGAATCATAGATCGAGCCATTGTACATAATTATGAATGTTGTGTGGCCGTTTCTATGTATCATAAGTATCTATGTAAGTTTCTATGTATGTATGTATTTATAATTGTAAAAATGTCAGCTATCTGGCTCCCCTTATGCTTTGTTTGGTTTGGATCTAGTTAACGAAGAAAGTCTAATAATATTTTATTTTCTATCATCTGACTGCGACTTTGATCGCGTAGATTAAAAAAATATTTTCTAAGGCTCTTAATTGTTTCGCAATAAAAGCCTGTGCATATGTACCTATGTGTTACTTCAGGGTATGATCTATCCAAGTTCCAAATTCTGACTGATCCGTTCAGCTCTTACTAGTATGTGACTGGGTAACAAACACACAAACATATAATACTTGTTCTAAAATTTTTGTTCAAACTCATTGAATATTCAATTTTTTTTGTTTTTGTTGTCCTCTCTAGCTCTGCTTAACTCTATTCGCATCGGCATTTAATTTATCGAGCGTTATAGAATTCGTGTGCTCTTGTTACGAAGAGTTTGTTGCTTTTAGATCGGGCAGATTAACTTTATTATTTTGTATGGGGAAAAATAATAATAATAAGTTAATAATGGGTTAAGGGCCAGATGCAGAAGGCAGTCATTCTTGACACAGCGCGCATCGTCAGGAGGTTCCTCAGTCTTCAGCCCTAACCACCGGTAGCTAGGGCCCTGCCCCGGTGCTGGCGGTTTTTATAATGTTTTTATGTTGTTTTTATATACAAATATTGTAAAAATGTAAATCTAAGAAAATGAATAAATTAGCGAATAATAATAAATATTGGTGGACAATTCACACACAACACCATCTGACCCCAAACTAAGCAAAGCTTGTACTATGGCGGCTAGGTAGTTGATATAATACTTACATAGTTCTAAACACATACACATTATACATAGAAACACCCAGACACAGTACAAATACTTCAATTCATCACACAAATATTTGCATTGGGTGGGAATCGAACCCACGACCCTCGGCTTCGCAGACAGAGCTACTATCCACTAAGCCATGAGGCCAGTAAGTAAATACAACGAAAGTTGACATATGACATAACGTACCCTTTAAAGTATGCAGACTAAAACCGATAACCCTGTATACTAGAAGCAATATGGTCTGGTGTTGAATAAATGTGTGGATAAAAAATTACAAAACTTCCATTGTTCCACCAGTAATCAGTACTCTGCGAGTAGTTCAAGAGGGAAAACCTTACCACTTCTTGTTAATAACAGCTACGTAGAGCAGGAAGTCTTAATTTGCTAACAAGGTTGTGTGCTAATTTTAAAACTGGGACCACTGACTATAGGTACGATGAGTCCGTTACTAAATGAAGATGTCACAAACCTAGTGAGTTTTGAAAAAAATGTTAAAATATCATCTCGAGAATATTATACATAATAGGTGTATGTTTTTTTTAATTACTTCTTTATTCATTGCTGTTATTTTACAAAAAAAAAACACAATAAATTCTATAATGTGGCTGTTGTTTTAATGAATTTTTTAGGTGGTAAAACGAGGGATACCCACGAAATGTTTAGTGGGCTTTTCATGACTCTCTACGGCTCATCTTAGAATAGGAAATCTAATCTCATGTTTTTATGTAAGGTTTCTAGTCTATTGTTTTCTCTTATTAGTGGTATAAAATAGCAAACACGTTCTATCCGACTCTGTTTCCGGTTAGTTACAATTTGAGTGTTTTTAAATTTATAGTAGACGCCTCATACAGATACAGATACAAATTATGTATATATACTTTTTTTATTATGTATAAATACTTATGTAAGTATGGATATAGTCGTACGTACGTAATAATTGTTAAATTTCTGTTAGCGCTGAAAGAGTATCAAATAAACATCAATCCATTCTCACCAACTTTCACGTTTTTCTAACATAAACTTGGGAATGGATCCATCAATTTGACTGATTTATTTATAAGTATTTACTGTTGTGATTGTAATTGAAAATACAATGTAAAAGATTTTTCCTAAATTCCCCCGGGACTCGGCACAAACAGCTCATTTCTGATACAAAGATAATAGAGAAACTGGCCACGTTTGTAGAGCGATAAGATAACTAAGTCTATTTTTGCTCAATCGAAAGGCGATTGCACTAAAAACCTGATATGCCTACATTCGGCGTAAGAAATGTCATCACAGCAAGGTCGACATACTATATTTATTATTATGTATTCGCGATGGAACCGAAAATATTTTATCATTTAGATTACACTACGTTTATTGAAATTCTGTCGACAGAATTGGTTTCCTTCAGCCATCGGAATATTCGCATATATATTGATATTTTTCAAGTAAATAATGTTATCAAAAACGTAAGTTGTCCAATGATTTTCGTGAAGTGTCCCGCATAGCATGAACGTCTTTGAAATGTTCAGAAAGAAGGTTAAAATATTTTTATATCCGTCCAATTATATTCAGCCGCGTCATACTCATGAAAGTGGGAGCTAGTCTCTTATCTAACAAAGTTTGACGGTCTGCGGGCCTCGAAACGAGAGAGGAGAGGTCGCTAGGGAGGGATGAGCGGGGCGGGGAGAGCTGGGTCACGAATTTCACGGGTACGGGTGCTCTCGACCCAAGCTCTGTTGTTGTAAGTGTGCCACCGATATACCCGTATGTAGGTTAACATCGGACGCGCTCGATACGCCCGCCGCTGCCGCTGATGCCGGCCACCTAACCTAGATCAGGGTGCGGAGAGATCGGTTATGAAATCTGGCGCACGCCGACTGCATAAATGAAATGACACTTTATATGCCCGCTCGAACGGATTTGACATGACACGATGACACGTGTTGCGCACGAGTACTTTGCGCGGGACCGCGGTGAAACCGCCTTCGAGTCACGTCACGTGTACTTTTTAGACGAATAACAGTGGGAGAGCACGAGTGGGCTTAGCAGTTCTGTCGTGGACAACGATGCTTGGGCTTTGGTGATGAAAATTTGAGTAGGTACATACAACAGGTTATGCCTGAAAAATAAAGCGTAGGACTTGTAGTAGTTGCGTAGTGTTTGTAGTAGTAGTACTCTTTGCAGATTCCGCCTGGGTTACTGTATTCTGGTTTGAAGCGGATTGTTTCCAGAGAAATTACAGGGCTTAGAGATATAACATCTTTGATCTCTGGGTGACGAGAACAGTGCAGTGCTAGGTAATGATTTGGACTCTTCATGATTTGTTCCAATAGCTGCGTGTCACTGTGCTGTTATGTGGCAGGCATATTGCTTACCATCAGGCACATGTCCTACTCGTCTTGTCACTCGTTATATAAAAAAAAAATTATATAGTACTAAATCTGAAATCCCTGAATTCTCCGTGTTAAAAACAGCCATTCTTGACTGTATTTTAGTGGCGTTTTCATGAATGGTTTCAGTATGCTTCACTGCACTTGTTTTTTAAGACCCATAGTACGACAGGCAGTAGATGCCACCTGCCGTAGGTCCTATTTAAAAATAATATAAATAATGTATTTGAAGACCTCAGAATCGCCTTCAGATGGCCTCTACTACCCACAGAATTATGGACAAGCGTATAGGATATGGGCCAATATCAACCTAAATCTAAACTCACAATCTCGAAGCATTCCACATACTTACCATACTCACGATACTCAAAGAGTACTTACTAACTACATCTCATACGATGACTAGTGCAAGGGGCGTCTCAGACAGTATTTGTCGTCCTACATTGTAGATCTCAAGTTATACAAGGTACTGTTGTCTAGAAGTTCTATAGTCTAGTCTTAGAATTTCTTTCACAAAACTTAATACCCGGAACATTTAAATCATTTAGATACCCATTTATTATATTGCCGTCAAACTCCTAAGCTTTTAAATATTTCAACAATTGCCCCACAGATCTACTCCAGTTTCAAATTGAAACAAATTCATATGTATAGCATTTGTTATAATTAACATTCTTATTATCCCATAGTTTCTAATTAAAATTTTGCAGAACGCTCGTGTTTCACTACAACCGCAGTAACACAGTTTCTAAGTGAGCTCTTCGCAATAGAGAGCTAGCGAAATTATGTCACATTCTATACGTAGCGGTTAATGTAACACGAATTGCAAAAGTCGTGATGTTCGCGAGGTTTCGCGTACCCTCGTTATTTTTATTCATGTCCGAAATTAACCTTAGTTTCTACATCATAACTGTAAATTTTGCTTTAAAAAAATGGAAGCGTTCTATCGGTATACGGTAGCGCTCTTTAGGTGCTCACTTGAAATTAACAGCTGCAACGGATGCTTTTATTTTATTCTCCAAATTGAAAGGTGTCGAAAGTATCGTCACTCGTCACGATCATCCATCAGCGATAGAGAAATTATTTTCTTTGTACACTTTCGAGAGTGTTGAATCAAAGTTTCTACATAGACTTGAACCCCATTTCTCTTTCCGACAAAAAAATGCAATTGCCGCCCCAGACGAACTGCGAAGTTGCATAAAAGTGCGATGAGTAAATGGATCGCTTGCTCGGTTGCTGCTGCGAGATCGATGTCTCCGAGGCCGATTTTCCTTTCCCAGCTTATTGGACCGGGTGAGATTTATTACATTTGCTTAAGGTCCATAATCGATTTGATCTGGTGGTAGAAAATGTGGAATGCTGGCAAATGTTCGGCTTCCAGTGCAACTTGGTTGCCATCGTCTCGATACGGCCAATTGTGCGCGCCGATTTCAAAACGAAAGTACCGCGCATCTGGGACAGTGAACGTATTTCTCGGCGCGATCTCTTGCAATTTGCCAGTTGGCAGGCACTGTCAGGGAATGCGGCGTAGCCAGATTGTTAGATATTCATAACTTGCAACATATTACCAGCTTATCCGAGCCAGTAGAAACTTGCAAAACGCAACGTTTCTAATGCGATTGATTTCTATTTACACCTTTATCTTCGCCTCATCGCCAAACTCAGATCGATCAATCATTCGGATCCACTAGAAATCATGAGTTAACACTAAGTTATTATGACAACAGCAATAACTGTTAGACTTGTAGTTGTTGCTTTCATGTTTACCTCACCAGTTACATGTCTTAAATTGTTTTTTGTGACGTATTTCAATTTTCTATTTTTCTATTTTCTATTTGAAACTAGCGCCATCCAGGTGATTTATCCACGTAGTTTCTATTCCCGATTTTTCCCGGGATGAAAAGTAGCCTATGTGCTATTCCAGACTAATCTGTCTTCGAAATTTCAACCCGAGCCGTTTTGACGGGATTGAGCAAAAAACTTCCAAACTTTCACAATTATACCTCTAGTATTAGTAGGATCAAGAGATGTTTTCATAAAAAAAAAATATATATTTGAAATTTCAGAGTGTAAAATAAGTAAAGTATATTTATGTCGATTGTCGAATCTACATAGTTTCTCAAAGAAGATGGAACATAACACCACCTCTGACTTAAATTGAGAAGTATTCTGACAGTTTTTTTGCATTCATCTGATATTCTGACCTTTACATAATTGTTAATATTTTGGTAAAAAAAATATATACATATTTTGATTTAAAAAATGTTGTTACCTCTTCTGTTATAGTATTCTTTCATACATTCCTCACATTTGCTGTCTTCTATTAATAATAAACTAGTTCATGCGACAGTGACACGCTGTTTATAGATGCGTGTTTGTTTTCTTTTAAATCGTCAGAAGCGGTCCATTATAGTATAAGTGGCGCGGTGGAAGGGTGTTACGAAAGGCGAACGGCGCGTGAAATCGCGAGATCGCGCTGCTTTTCCCTTCCTTAAAGATCTTGACTTATTATAACTTGCTTCCTACATTCGACTTTCCAAAATAAGAAACTTAACCCTTATCATCCTACTAATATTATAAATGCAAAAGTTTGTATATTTTAATGTTTGCTGCTTAGTCACGTCAAATGTTTAAACGGATTAGGTTGAAATTTGGAACACAGATTATAGTCTGTAATAACACATTAACACATACCTAGGCTTTTTAAAACGGGAACTACATGGGTGTAACTGGGGGGTCGCTGCTAATATTATCAGAAATGTCATAGTTTTAATGGTTGTTGCTGAATCACGTCAAAACGATTCGGGTTGAAATTTCAAATACATTATTATTTATCATATAACATGTACCCGTGGCAGGGATGCCACGCTTCCCTTTGGCACATTATCATGCAGAAATTAGATAAAAATAATCCTTGATGCGGATTATATCATTATAAGATTTCAGCTCGATCGGTGCTGAACTTTTTGAGTTTTTGAAGCGTACACAAACCATCATAACGTTTTTATATATAGAGATTATGGAATAGCACACAGGCCTACCTTATCACGGGAAAATTACGGGAATGTGAACTACGCGGGTAAATTCGCGGGACGCTGCTATTAATGTTATTTGAGTGCCATTTAAAGCTCATATTTTTTTTCCTAATTTACTTTGTCGTAATGAATGTAGCACGATATGAATAGTGTCATAATTTAACTTTTGCATAATCGCTTTTTAGCGTAATGTGTTTTAAGCATAACAATCTATTGTACTACATTCAATTCGACTATTGATGAGACGCATAATAGTCTTTAGGCGTTTTGATTTAGGTTACTTAGAACCCTGATCCGACTCGGCCGACAAATTATCTTTATCTGGTTATGCTAGTTATCCATGCTAGTGAACAGAATATGCGAAAACAGTTACGCGGTTAGCTGTTGTACCTATATGATCATTAGTCCTAAAAACGTTATGCCTACTTAAATTACTACAACAATTATAGCTACCAAATATAGACTCATGATATATACATATATAGAGGCATACCAGTTATTGTGGCTCATCATCATCACCCACAGCCTTCTCTATCCCACTGCAGGGAATAGACCTCTCTTTTCCCATGCCATCTTCCTCGGTCCTGTGCCAATCGAGTCCAGGTTCGACCCGCGATAGAAACGTTATCGTCGACCCATCTTGCAGCTGGACAGCTGCAGCTCAATCCTACACTCCGCTTACCTTGCCTCGGACACCACTCGGTCACTACACTCCACCTGTTATCACCGCGTCTAGCAACGTTATTTTGGCTACTGACAAGTCTTACAAATAATCCGTAAACGTTGACAACAAAATTAGTTTACTTCCTTTTTGTAAATTGTTTTGACACAAAATCCTAAATACCCATATTTCGTATGCACAGTAATCATGGGACGGTAATTAGAGGCTACGTTGTTTGATGTATATTTAAAGAGCTACTTTGTTGGGTACTCAATTCATTAATCAATACAATTTTGTCAACGATTAAATTTAATAACATGATTTAAAAAAACAGAGTACTTAATAATTGTGTCTATTGAAAGTACGTGAAGAGGACTCGTTTACGTCTACTATCAAATAAAAGAAACACCATCAAAATCGGTTCATCGATTTAGGAGCTACGAAAGTACACAAATACAGATTGATATGTCAAATGACACCCAGTAGTAATTTGAAAACGTTTTTAGAAAAAAAAATACCGGCTAAGTGCTAGTAGTGGGACTCGTGCACGAAGGATTCCGTACCATTGGCAAATAAATGGTGAAAACCTATTTTATTGTATGGGGCCTCCCTTAGTTATTTATTTTATTTTAATTTATTATATTTAAAGAGTACATAAAACTAAATATTCTGTGCATAATTACAGCGTCTACCTGTCACCGTAATTAGTATCGAGCAAGAAACTGTAAAAAATTGGTTGCCTGTAAAGTCGGTATACGGGCGAAAGTTTTACGTGACAACGACTGAGTGGTAAAATAATTTTACGGAAGGGACGCGTGCCTTTCACTTTTTATGTCTGTCTCTCTCGCTCTTAGGCGGGCTAACCATGCCCGAGTGGAAGGGACGCGTGCCTCTCACTCGCTCTCGTTGTGAGCGCATAACGTGAGCGGAGCGTAACGCAGTTTCTTGAAGTGTCACCCGGCAAACCAATTTATAAGACGTTGTCACGTCAAAAAAATCAAGTTTGTTGTATGGGATAAATATTAATTAATAAATATTTATTTTATTTTTAGTATATGTTGTTATAGCGACAATAAAAATACACAACATCTTTGAAAATTTCAACTGTCTAGCTATCACCGTTCTTGAGATACCTGGCGACAGACGGGCGGACAGCGAAGTCGCGGTAATAGGGTCCCGTTTTTACCCTTTGGGCACGGAACCCTAAAAATGGCAGCCGTAAGAACTGTCGATAGAAGTGAAAACTTATATAATTTTAGGATTAAACAACACTAATCACATAAGCCATAAGTTCGCGTCACCGACATACATAGCAGCAGTGTATTTGTAGCAGAACAGGTGACGTATTACCCAAAATTAGTGCTGTTTAATATTATTATAATTTATTGTTTGTATTATAATTAATTGTTTTACATTAATATTAAATGTGGACGATGTTGGTTACTAATAAATTATGTGTCTGTCATATAAAGTCATAATACGTTGTAATATGACTTGATTCGTATGAGAAATGTCCACGAATACTTATTTATTGTAGTAGTAAATAATTCTGCTCGAGATTCTTTTTCCGATGGAATTGATCACAAACATTGTAAGGAATCGTTAAGTTATCAAAACAAAAGTGTCGATATATTCACTCATGAATACATCGACATGTTGTTTGTGAATATTTATTATACTGTGGCTGTAAAAGAAAATTTTAGAATTCAAAAACTGGCTACGATTTATTAAAAAAATAATTATTGATGATGTAAAAGACTACGACGAAGCCAAATGGCCAAAGTTATTAAGGCTTCAAAAGCTATCAGCAAACACGTCATAATGTAAGGTAATGTAGTACGAGTTGGAAGCAAAGTGATTGTTTCAAGACCATGATCCAAAAACCCGGATTTAAAACCGGCGTTTACTGGCACTAACATAAGCTCGACCCGAAACAGAATGAAAATCAGCGCATTTAGAAGGGTGTTACGAAAGCCGAATGGGGCGTGAAATCTGCTGATCTCTATACCTCTAAAGCTTTACAGTTCGGCCGAGTTTACGTTAAATAACTTTACATAATAACACCTTGTCTTAGCAATTTAACTCTCTGCTCCTTTGGGGTGGTCTGAAAGTACTATAACTTTTAATAACGACAAGGTTCCGCAAAAGATACCGGCGCTAAAAAACAGCGCAGCGTCTACAACCACGGGCGGGCGGTTATATCACACTTTGCTCGTTACTTTTGTTCGCGGTTCCTAATAGAAAGTGCACAAACCTCTCTCCTTTCCGTTCTGATACTATTTATTGCCTAAGATCTTGTTCTAGATATACAATGCCTACGGAAACACTAAGATTTGTATTACTTAGGCCATTTCCTAGACTTGACGAATTACGATATCTAGTTTCGTGTCCATTTTCGTTTTGTAGTTATGTTCTGCATTCAATGTGTATTTATCTAAAGTTTCCATTCGATTGCTATACGCAGAAAATAATTTTATTTTACATGTGATTCTTTCTGAGGTTCTTTTAATATCGTAGATCCCACAGCGAAGAATTAACGATATCTTTGTGATGTACGGGTATATCTAGACGAGCGTTCTCTCAACCTACTTCTTGAATGCCGCGCTCTTTCACAGTAAATTGAACTTTATGGTTAACGATTTAAAGATTAAAACTTTATTTATTCAGCGCCGTTCTCAATCCTACATTTAGGAATTGCTTTGTACGCGCCGTTGTATTATGGACTGTATGTTGATTAAGACAAGGTTTTTATTTGTACATTGTTAATTTACTGTACATGTTCCATTCAACCATGAACTCCTTTGAGGAGCGTCCCGCGTTGAGACCTCAATTTTTTAAACTCTCTCACTTATTGGTCAATCAGCGTGACATTTGTATGGTAATGTTGAAGTGCTATAAAATGGACGTTGCAAAAATACCTTTGCCTATGATAAACGACGTGAACATTGCTGCAACTTCAGTAGATATTTCGAGTCACACCTTTTAAGTTCTAATTTTTTCATTAACTTAAAGATTTATAGTTTCCTATTTTATGTATGTTTATAGTTTCCTATCTTATCTTGCTTATTAAATTTATGCACATGCACATTCAGCATGTATGTGCATTTTATACTTGGATCAATGTAAGTGGGTTTGTTTTCGGACTTTTGTTTTGTGGCAAAATTGCGAAATTCTTTGAATGCTTCGGTTGTAAGTTATTTTACTTGCATATAAATAGTGGTAATGATTCAGCTGAAACATCGTTATATATATGTAACAATTTAATAATAAAGCGGTCAAGTGCGAGTCGGACTCGCTCATGAAGGGTTCCGTAGGAGCAAGTAACATAATACATAAGTTCTTGTAGTTCGTCGTAAATTTGAGCGATGTTTTCAAAATAGTGTACTAATGACGTACTAAAAAAAACCTACCTTCAGGTAAGTACCTGTTTGTATGGTAATGTACATCATATATTTTTTTTAGTTTTATCTCTTTTTATTATTCTCTTATTTTCGATGTTATAGGGAGGGACACATTTTACCGCTTTGGAAGTGCCTCTCGCGCAAATTATTCAGTATTGAACAAAATGATATGAGAAACCTCAACATCATTTTTGAAGACCTCACACGTATGGGTTTGATGATTTTTTTAATTGACATACGTACGAACACACAGACAGACATGACGAATCCATAAGGGTTCCGTTTTTGCGTTTTACGGAACCCTAAAAACGCCCCTCAATACCGCTCGCTTGCATAAAATTAGGATACCTACACTTTCTGATAAACCAATAAAATATTGTTTTTCCGAGATAATTCTATTATTGTCGTAATACTAAATAATTCATATCAATTCCTTGTACAAATACTTTTGCCTTTTGTGTCTCAAAACTGTAGGAACGTATTTGTGTGTCTGGTTTGTCTGTTCACGAAAATATGGTCGTGGAGAGCAATGACTGGCTTATGCCTCATACTCGTGAACGGGTGCTGCTTGCTAGGAGCTTGGCTGCTTAGGGTATATGCATGATATTAATTTAAATATGATAAATTATAACAATTTGAATCTTTCTGATGTAAAATTAGATCTATTTTTTTTAATAATATTTAGTTCTTGTTAATGAAAAGCACGGACCCAGGTGTTGTAAAGAGTAATACTCGTATCCCACAATACGAGAAAAAAGTTGAACCTAATGTTTGAGACTTTTAGATTCAATTTTGTATTTTTCAATTTTTGCTTTACTTTTGTAAATACATGGGGGCTATGTTTTTTGTGTCATGAGAACCATAATCGTTTATTATCAAATGTAAGCGATGTTTTCCATTATTATTATCATTGTAACAGATTTTACTCTGACACACGCATCCGTCGGCCTGTAAAAGCAAACAGTGTCAAGGCGGCTTATATTGATTTCAAGCTTGTAATGAGTACAGATGTACTACCTACAGAATCGATTTTATTATTGCATGCCAATAGTATATATTGTTCTGTGCTTGAAAATTATCGTCAAATTGACGATGCGGTGTATTTTTTTTATGAAAACATGACGGTTAAAAAGCATTTGTTCTTTAAAAAAAAGCGTGTGTGTGTATGAAGAGTAGTAAATTCTCCGTACGCAAGAAATTAATTTAAATTAATTAAAAGACGTACGTATTGGTGTATATGTACGCAAGAAATTAATACATATGTACTTCTCTTTATTCCGCGTGCTGAGAAGTCTAACTTTAATCGCTGAATAGAAAATAACGTCAACGCAGGAGTATTACCTGAGTATACCTGAAATTAGTAGAATGTTTCCTAAAATGTTGAAACTACTATTTTTTTGGCAAAATACGGAACCCTTATAGATTCGTCATGTCTGTCTGTCTATCTGTCTGTTTGTCTGTCTGTCTGTCTATCCGTCCGTCCGTCCGTCCGTCCGTTCGTCCGTCCGTCCGTCCGTATGTCACAGCCACTTTTCTCCGAAACTATAAACGTTATACTATTGAAACTTGGTAAGTAGATGTTAATCTGTGAACCGCATTAAGATTTTGATACTAACAAGAACAAAATTAAAAATTTTGACTAACCCCCCGACTACCTAAGATTTGTTATCTGTACAACATTCTACTAGTCAAGCCCTTTCATTTGATACCCATATTAAGGGAGTTGTGATAAAAGAAATATAATTCGCCATTTTGTGGCCATCTTGGATTTGAAATTTGTCATAGTGCAAAGTATTCTACTAATCAAGCCCTTTCGTTTGATACCCATATTGAGGTAGTAGTGAAAAAAAAATATAATTTAAAATAAAATAGCCATTTTGTGGTGGCGGCCATCTTGGATTTGAAATTTGTTATAGCGTATAGTACTCTACTAGTTAAGCCCTTTCATTTGATACCCATATTGAGGTAGGTTGTGAAGAAATATTTTATGCGCTATTTTGTGGAGGCGGCCATTTTGAATCGATATTAACCAAACATAGCTAAGAACACCCGCACGGGTATTAACTTTCAAATAAAAAAAACCGCATTGAAATCGGCCCATCCGTTTGAGCTCTACGGTGCCACAGACAGACACACACACAGACAGACAGACAGACAGACATCGACGTCAAACTTATACCCTTTTTTTGGTCGGGGTAAAACAAAAAGGGTTTTAGGGGTGTCCCATACATAGAACTGAAACTCAACTTCTATGTAAATATAAATAACTGTAACTTCTACAAGAACAAAATTAAAAATTTTGGTTAACCCCCGACTACCTTGGATCTCGGATTTGTAATCTGTACAACATTCTGCTAGTCAAGCCCTTTCATTTGATACCCATATTGTGGTAGTAGTGAAAAAAATAATGTAATTCGCCATTTTGTGGTGGCGGCCATCTTGGATTTGAAATTTATTATTATGTATTGTATTCTACTAGTCAAGCCCTTTCATTTGATACCCATATTGAGATAAGTTGTGAAGAAATATTTTGTCCGCCATTTTGTGGAGGCGGCCATCTTGAATTGATATTAACCAAACATAGCTAAGAACATCCGCACGGATATCAACCTTCGAATAAAAAAAACCGCATTGAAATCGGTCCATCCGTTTGAGCTCTACGGTGCCACAGACAGACACACACACAGACAGACAGACAGACAGACAGACAGACCGACAGACAGACAGACAGACAGACATCGACGTCAAACTTATAACACCCCTTTTTTTGGTCGGGGGTTAAAAATAGAGAATGACAAAAAAAAGAAGTGTGGCACTCGGAGACTGCCGCGGTAAAGCTATTGCATGTTGCATGCATTTTTATCAACATTAGCAATAGGGATGTTAACAATTTTTCGGAATTGCTTTTATTTTGAAGAGTGACATTTGTTTACCATAAAAAATATCACGGAAAATCCGTTAAGTTGGCAACACTGCTAAGAGCATTTAGTCTGTAAAGCTAATACAAATAAGATTCAAAGTCGAATGACCGAGTGGGGAGGACGGCGTTACGGTCTTCCATCCCTCTTTCTTGTGAACATAAGAAAGAGATTCACGATAACTAAAATTCGGTCCCCAGGTCCGCGATATAAGCTATGCAATAGCTTAATAAAAAAAAAGTGTATGATGTACGTTACCATGTAAACTATCAACGAAAATTGGTTTGAATGATATCTAGTAAGTAGTTTTATTTTAATACGTCATAAATTGACTATTGTTAAAACAATGATTAAAGTAACAACGTAGTACAAGAACTTTTGTATTATGTTACTTGTTGCTACGGAAACCTTCATGGGCGAGCCCGACTCGCACTTGCCCACTTTTTTTTGAGTTCTGTAGATTTCTCAAGTATTTTTTAAAGTTGGTTCTAAGATAATAATTTCCGACTTCCGAGAAATTCGACTATTCCAGAAAATCCATTATCTCCGACATTTTTATTAGATTAGCATAGCATAGTTACATAGATTTTTATGTCATATTTGTATTGAAATATTCCCTCCCTAATGTATAGCGAGGTCTACTACGTACTGATTTCAATATCTCATAACACAACAATTTATAGTCATGTAACTATTACCGTGCGGTTTATGGCGCTTAGCAAAATGTAAGAATACCACTATGATTTTCTTTGTACGAATGAAGTTTAAGAATGTGGTAGTCTCTGGAAATTTCTCAAATGGATTCATTAATTAATTTTCACATTTAAATATATCGTAGTATAGGTATTCATTAGTTTAATTTTACAGAACCGATAGTTCGAATCGATTAGTTGATCACTTTAAACGACCTTTTTAAACGTAATATTATTATAATTCAGTAAGAGTAGTAACATTTATGGAAATATCTCAAAATGTATGAATGAATTTTCATATATAAACCTATTATAGTAAAGGTGAAGATTTATTAGTTCAATTTTACAGAACAGATAGTTATAATTGATTTGTTGATCACCTTAAACTTTAAACGACTTATCTGGACCTCCTAACATTGATTGTGCATATGCGTCTTACACTACCTAATTAAGTAAGAGTAGTAACATTGTTAAATATTTGATTACACATATCTAAAGTCCCAAATACCCTAACTGTTTACCAAACTATTTCTGGGGCTTGAATTTATACATCATATATGTATAAATTCAAGCTACTATAATAAGTATGTATTTAAAACTATATAACTATTTTGTTTTGGTGTGTACAATAAAGAGTATCTATCTATAAGTATTATATTAGCTATCTGGCTTCCATAGTACAAGTTTTGCTTAGTTCGAGGTCAGATGGTGATGTGTGTGAATGGTCCACCAACATTTATATTTATAACTTTTATTACATTCATTAATTTTATCGCTTACTAAATATCAAAGAAATTCATAATTCGTTTGTCTGAAATTCCTTTTTCTTTCATTTCAGGAGTTCTCACCCGGCGCCCGAACTTCACAAAAGTGTAAGTCCCAGTTTCGTAAACCCCGCTGTACTTATAATGTGGCAACTTGACCCGCGGTCGGCGCGGCTAGTTTAATTTGCCGCGATGCGTCCCATCGACGAGCCTCCTACGTAGTCGACGTAGTCAACGGTTGTGTAAGCGCATTGTACAGATCATTGCTCAATCGGATGCATCTCGGGTCGTGTGCCACGCGTGAGACTCGAATTTCTCAAGCGCAGAGAAGCCAAGTGCTTGAACAGTTTCTCAATAGAAAGTCCTCAGTGCAGGAAGCGCAGTGCACGTGCAACCGTGCACTAGTGGGGGAGGGGGGTTGGGCCGATGCACTTTCATGCCGATGACGTCACATCTTACCTTTCGTCAGCGTCACACCGTAAGAGCTGTTATGCAATGAACGCACGCTACTCAACTTTCCAATTTCGACAACGCGCTATTGTGTAGCGCTTTCAAATTTTTACTATACCGTCGCTCGTTCGCTGGCGCTTTCTTGCGGTTCTCTCTTTCGGATCACGACTGAAAAATGCTCTGAATGCGGTGCGCGGGCGCAGCGGAGATGCACTTTCACTGTTATCTTATTTCTAACCTTTATTTTGGCTCGAACGATTATAATTTATCTTCTTCCGTCCACATTTAATTTTTATATTAATAAAAATTTCGTTAACGAATTTTGTTGACGAATACTTACAATATGACAAATATAAATAAACTAAAATAAAAACTCAAATAATGTGGTAATTGTATGAAAGTCACATTTTACGATTACAACAATCATAGAAAAACTTTGCTTCAAATACGTAGTAATAAAAAACCTTAATGAAACTCTTCTTAAAAATAGGAAATTTTTATGTATTAAATTCCAAAAAATATTAAATATTGGATTGTTTGAATGTAATCATTATTAGGTTTAGATACCTACGTTATTGGTCTAGATTCTAGAATTCCAGAACTATCTATAAATTTTAACGAGCTCTTTTCTTGGAAATTACCAACAATTTCACTGAAATATTGTTAAGATTTAAATAAAATACTAATTTAAAAAAAAATTGTCGAACGAAGCGCTGTCCGCCGTCCGCCTAGATAATATTATCTATTGTTTTCTTTTTCCACACCGTCCGTTGGGCACATGTCCTGCTCATAAAAAAAAATTAAATACATACTCATGATACATAGAAACACCAAACATCCGTATTCATCACACAAAGGTTTGTCCTGGGTGGGAATCGAACCCACAACGTACGAAACACTACGAGGCTCTCTAGTCTTTCATTTCAGGCAGGTAAAAACACAAGTTTTATGCAAATGACGTCAAAACGTTGTTACCCCTCGCAATAAAACACGACACCTAGCCCGTCGTTAAATCATACTAATATTACGAGTATGAATTTCAAAGTTTTGATGTTTGTATATTTTATCGTTTATTAGAGACGTTTGAATATTTGTTGCTCAACCAAGTCGGAACGGATCGGGTTGAAATTTGGAACACAGATTATAAGTCTTGAATACCACAGGCTATTTTTGGCGGGAAAATCAACGGAACTAAATATGCGGGTAAAACAATTCGCTTCTAGTTCGTAATAACAATTAGAATTATTAGAAATTGCCAATCAAATCGCTAACTTACTAAAAACCTTACACGTAGCAAATTATAATTCCCAATACCTTTACGTACGTCTTATGTACTTAGCGACCGTGCGAAGTGAATACATTAAATGTTTGTGTAGGAAGTTTTTGAAAGTTGCAGCAAGAGATACCTAAAAGCATGCGTGACGGCCGCCAGCTACTTTCTGGGGTTTTCACCGCGCCCAGAGATATCGAGCTTTCCACTTGCAGGGCTGCCTATGCGGACCACTCTAATTACTCGTAGCGATACTTGAGCTTGTTTGAACAAACTTACGCTTTACAAGCCCGGTCTTCTTATAGTGTATGTTGGATATGTAAAATTGTATAAACCGTCAGATTATAAACTAACGACGTCAAATTACAAGCGTAACAAGATTATAATTCCACGCGTTAAATTATAATCTGAGGGTTATGACAATTTTACGGTGATAGATGGCATCCTATTACTTGGAACGAACAATTTTTGTATTCGTTGGATGCAAAGTATTTTTTTTTTATTATAAGTTAAAATTTCTTTACCCGCGTTGAATAATTGTTGGTTGGGGAAAATCTCATGGATTCGCGTCACTGACATGCGTATTACGTACGACGTATTTTTAACCCCCGACAAAAAAAAGGGGTGTTATAAGTTTAACGTCGATGTCTGTCTGTCTGTCTGTGTGTGTGTATGTTTGTGGCACCGTAGAGCTTAAACGGATTTCGATTTCGCTGCGTTATTTTTTAATTGAAGGCTTAATATCCGTGCGGATGTTCTTAGCTATGTTTGGTTAATATCGATTCAAGATGGCCGTTTCAAATGGTGAATTACATTATTTTTTCACTACTATTTCAATATGGGTATCAAATGGAAGGGCTTTACTAGTAGAATGTTGTACAGATAATAAATCTGAGGTAGTCGGGGGGTTAATCAAAATTTTTAATTTTGTTCTTGTTGCATCACAATGTGCCACAGCAAAGCGTGGCAGGGTGGGTACAGCTAGTAACAAATATTTGTATTAATCACAACAAATATTTGCACTGGGTGGGAATACAACACGCGACACTCGGCTACGCAGGCAGACTTACTACGTTACTACCAACTAAACCACGAAGGCTATTTTGGATGGGTGAAATTTTGTGAGTTCGTGTCGCAGACATGCATAATAGCAGCATATTTGTAGCTTATGTATTGTGCAACAGTACTGTTTAATACTAAAACTCGTAAGTTTTTTTTAATAAAGAGTGACGAGACTAGCGGTACATGTTCCTGATGGTAAGCAACATCCCTGCCACATAACAGCGCAGTGTGACGCAGCTATTGGAACATTAAACGTTGTAAAAGTCCAAATCATTACCTAGCACTGCACTGCGCTCGTCACCCAGAGATCTTAGAAGTAATACATAAATAAGCCCTGTAATTTCTCTGGAAACAGTGCCCTTTAAACCATCGCCATTCAACCCGACCCTTTCAATTCGGGATCATTACCTAGCACTTCACTTCTCACCCAGATATATAAGATGTTTTATTTCTATGCCCTGTAATTTCACTGATAGCTAAAGGAAGGTAAATACGACCAATATTGTAGGATAGGGCTGTTTGTTGAGTCCGCCTGGAGATGTTACCACAATTTTGGCAGTAATGGTTCAGACTATATCGGTATTATTTGATGAAAATTAGACCTCATATTTAACTTTTTACTTTATGGTATAGAGGATATAGTAACAAGACGAGCAGAACATGTGCCTGATGGTAAGCAACATGCCTGCACATAACAGCACAGTGACACGCAGCTATTGGAACATGAAAAGTCAAAACCATTACCTAGCGCCTCATTGCGCTCGTTACCCGGAGACATACGGTGTTTCATATTTAAGCCCAGTAATTTCTCTGGAAATATTGCTTTTCAAACCGGAGCACTCTAATGTTTGCACACTACTTCTTGGCGCCAGCATAACTGGCAAAGGTGTGGTACTTCCCCAGGCGGACTTTGCAAAGAGCCCTACCCCTGCAAAAACTCCTGGGAATACAACTTCTTCAAAACCTTAGTGTTCGTGTCAAGTTTCAACGTTTTAGAATTGCACTTCCTAAATAATTTTAAACTATGCGCAACGATTTGGGTTATGTGATGTCTGTCAGTCAGTCACTCAAAACCGTTCATATAAATAACTAGGTGATCTGTCCAATATTTTTTTGCCATACAAATTGTGATCCAATTGAAATGTCACAGTGACGAGACACTTTATTACTTCACATCAATGAACGGCGACAACTTGTTTGAAAGTTGTTCATACGAAAATACTAAAATCGCGATTATACAGGAACAAAATTAAAAATTTTGATTAACCCCCGACTACATCGAATTTGTTATCTGTACAACATTCTACTAGTCAAGCCCTTTCATTTGATACCCATATTAAGGGAGTTGTGAAAAAAATAATATAATTCGCCATTTTGTGGTGGCGGGCATCTTGGATTACAAATTTGGTATAGTGTATAGTATTCTACTTGTCAAGCCCTTTCATTTGATACCCATATTGAGGTAGGTTGTGAAGAAATATTTTGTCCGCCATTTTGTGGAGGCGGCCATCCTTGAATCGATATTAACCAAACATAGCTAAGAACATCCGCACGAATATTAACCATCAAATATAAAAAACCGCATCGAAATCCGTTTGAGCTCTACGGTGCCACAGACAGACACACCCACACAGAAACAGACATCGACGTCAAACTTATAACACCCCTTTTTTTGGTCGGGGGTTAAAAATGGAAAGTGGAGACAGCAAAAATACTTCTAAAAACTTTAAAAAAAACATTATAATTGGCCTAATTTTATTTATGTATTATCACTAATGTAATGTTATTATTATCAAACCACTGAATTTAAATAATTGTTGTTTCTAGGCCCACATAGTTTGGAATGTAATACAGTTCTGTACAGTATACTCTTATGTTATAGTTTATATTTATTACATTCTGTTTTGTGTGCTCATTGAATTAATAAATAAATAAGTACAAGCCGATGCGGTAGCGTTTCTTTTTTATTTTAGACTCAAAATAGATTATTCAAAACAATCATTCGTCGTTAAAGTAATATCTTTTCAAATTTAGAATAGATTAGACTTTATCAATTAGAAAAGAACTGACGATCTCCAAACGGTTCAATCGATTTTCGTGGGATGGCAAAATACCTCCTGTAGAACTTTACACTGTACCTTTCAACCGAAAGAAATAAACCGATCGAAATTGATATATCAGCTTGTGAACTACTGTCATAGCATTTGTAACGGTTACCAGACACCGTCTACTTTATGTAATTTTTTGTTTCGCTTCAAATAGGATAAAAAAGCGATCGAAAAATAAAAAAAAAACAATATTGGGCATCTTTTTTCACACAACTAAGCATAAATTGGACTATGCGATCCCGATAGCTGATGTAATACTCATATTATTGTAAATGATTGAATTCTAATAAAACATAGAAATACTCAAGCATAGAACAACAAGTAATTGTACTGGGTGGAAAGTCAAACCTACGGTTCTCAAGACTCATTACCAAATAACTGAGCCATAAGGTAATGAATGGTCATTACGGCTGTGCCAAACTAATACTGATACGGAAATCTTTCTCTTTTATTGTAAAGTGTTTGGACGAACGTAATGATTGCAAGAGCAATACAGATTCAACATGATTATTCTCTGTCTCTCTGATGACAGATTCTCTGCGCACATCACTCGAAGAAAAAGATGATTTATCTCTTTTCCCTGTAATTTCTCTGGTAGCATTTCCCTTCAAACGGGAACATAATAATGTTTGAACATTACTGCTTGACGGTAGAATAACTGGCAAACGCGTGATACTTCTCCAACCAGAATCTGTAAACCTAACACTGCAATCCCCATGAAACACGTTTATTTTCTTATTTCAGATTCAGGTTTCTGAACACATTTAAATCCCGTTATGTAAAGTATCACTTTCAATTTCAGCGGACCATATCAAGTGGATTAATACATACGATTCGAATTTCAAATCGTCCCTTATCGTCGCCATATAAACGAAAGGTCAACTTGCATTGTAAACGTGAAAGTTAATCGTGGAAAGTGCGAGCGAACGGATCTCGGTGGGCACTCGCTGCAGTTTCTAAAAAAAAATATACACACCAAGCCTTTCGCTCGAGATATCTGCGTTTTTAGACGGCTCTCTCTAATTTCTGCAGGCAGTTTCCAATTTGTTACCGATTACTTATCGCCTGCTCTCCAAATTGTTACGTCTTTATCTCATTTACTTATTTGTGGTGTGCCCCAAAAAGATACACGATTGATTTTTTTCTATCATTTGAAACTGGTCGGAATAAATCGATAGAGTATTCCATGTGTGAGACTTTTCCATGCGTTTGCTATATCTATACTATAATGTGTTTGATTTCGAACGATTTCGATTCTGCTATGTACTTAACACTACTTAGCTTAACAACAACTAACTTTATCGGGAAAAATAATAGCTTATGTGTTAATCCAGGTATTGTATAATATTTAATCTTATTCAATTTTTATTCGAATCCGTTCAGCCATTGCATAGATACATGAGGACAAACATACGACAGTAACTTGCAAACCCATAAACTTTCGCTTTTATAGTATTAGCGTGATTCTATTATATTTCATCCAAGATATTATGATATCCTATTTCACTTCATAGTCATGACGTGAAAATATGTAAAGCCGTCTGGGAAAATAACTCAAATCCGATGGTTCACTGTACGAAAATAAAAATGCCGACTGCCTGAATTGAATTTTTATTTTCTTACAAATTGTCCAATCAGTCTTTGCTCACGAAACTCCTACCGAATGGAGTATCAACCTCTTAACCTAGATCTAAACTTGAGACAGTAATAAAATGCAATTTGTGGGTTATTAGCTGTCACACGGTTGGCGTGCGGTTCAGGTGAAGAAAAATAAATACACACGTATATGTAGAAGTGAAAATAGGTTACCGATAAGTGGAGAGGGGTGGGGCGATATGTCCCACTGCCCTTGGAAGACCAGGTCGAACCGCTCGATCGGCTGTAACCGACCTCTCAGATGACGATCCTCACCCTACATTATTGCAAACATACGACCACTTATGTAAATGTTGCTCGTATATTGTGTACACTTCTTTGCGGTTAGTGGTTTATCCATATACCAACAGACATTTTTTTGTTCTTATCACACTTGTACTAAGCAGGTCTTGAGTCATTCTTAACATTTACTCTTTGAGAAAAAAAAAATGTTGTCACACGTTATCTGAAAATTCGGTGATATGCGTTGTTTGATTGTCAAATAAATAAGTTTCCGTAACAGGCAATTTACCACTTTGTTTCAAAATGGTCAAGAGAAGTTATGAAAAGTTGTACCAATGATTTAATTAATATCTCTCATCCATTGTCTCGAATATGACCCACCAATAATTGATATCAAAAGTCACGTTCAGCTAATTTTAAATGTTATTACAATCGTAACGTATAAAGTATCTGTTGTTTTGTCTGCAGTCAGCACGTACTGTTAAATGTTTATTTTTCAGAACATCTTATTCAAGGCAATGACTCTTAAACGAGATCTTTGCCTTTATCCTTTTTCGAAAAACACTGAGAAACAACATTTTATTATATCTTTAAACCTTTGCATGTCTTTAATCTCTAGATAGTCGAGTAACTTAGCCCGAAATTGAGAAAACAAAATCATAAATTGCTTCCAAATCATGAATAAGGTTTGACTTTGAAAAAAATGTTTGTAGCTCAAGGATCGGTGGAAACAAAGAGCCGAGGTTATTCTGAGCAGGTAAGGTGGGCCCGTGGAATCCGAGGTCGCAAGGGCTTTTTCCCTTCGGGAGGTTAACCCTGAAGACGCGAGCCAAGGTCGACGGGTGTTTGAGACGCCTTTGAGGGGGAGATGACTCGCTGACTTTGACTAACCCTCCACAACGGTCAAATTATTTAGTTTTGCATTCTGTATGCGCGCCAATGCACGCTTTATGAATGCACGGCCTACATACTTAAATACGAGCAATACTCCCCTTTGGAAGACCCAGCCTGCATTTGACTCATGTATGCCTAATTATGCAGAATACATGAAATTTACCTCAATTACTGATGGGCTTATTTACTCGGGTAATTTGTAAATCATTCTAATGTAAAGACAATGCTGTTACTACAGTTGGATTTTATAGCACTTCAAACATTTTTGACGACTTTCTCGGTCGATACAGTCTCGTCGCGTCGTAAAGCAATCATAATTCGATATGCTTTTGAATATCATCATTGTTGCGGCTTCCGGAATAGTGTTAACATTTCTATTGAAAATTATACACACGTAAGTGATAATCACAGAAACTTCAAAATTTGATATGGCAATTTTCGTTCCATCTAGCTACTACTTTCACCGAATTGCGTATAAAAGAG
The DNA here is from genome assembly GCA_017562165.1 of Ectropis grisescens. Taxonomy (NCBI): domain Eukaryota; kingdom Metazoa; phylum Arthropoda; class Insecta; order Lepidoptera; family Geometridae; genus Ectropis; species Ectropis grisescens. Next base: position 16,009,311 of record CM029775.1, on the reverse strand, counting down.
AGTTTTATTGCGTTGTATAATTGTTTATAGCGACAAAAATATTTACTATGTGATAGAAATTGAAGAGTAAGGAGAAGCTTAACATGCTGTGGAAATTCTCCACAGCTAAAAGACAATATATAAATATATTATATATTTAATAAAAATGGGTTTCATTTCAATGGGGTTCAAGTCGGTCAAAGTATTTTCATTGTACGAAATATATTCGGTGGTTACATAAAAGGCTTTAGCGACCTCTCCGAACCCTTTGTTGAATGTCAAACATAATTTAGTTCCAAGAGCAATGGTTTTGATAAAATGTCTTTATTTTCTGATTAGTGTGCGTGTGTGTCTTGACCGTGATGATCCAAGGGACGTTGCACTGTTTCCATTGAAGCTTTAAAGCCTAGAAATAAAGTTGAAAATTGTAATGAATTTGTTTGGTGTCTTTGAGCTCGGTTGCAGGGCACTCAAGGCTCCAAGCGGGGGCAACAACTTCGAAGGGACGCCTTCGCGCACCGAACTATACGGTGCAAGTGGAACTGAATATTGGCCTTTATTAAATTTACAGCGTTCATGAACCTTTCTGCCTTGTAGTTAGCACACTCATCAAAATCGATAACTTAACTGACAATTCATTTGGGTTTCATTTCATTATCATTGATAATTGTTAATTAGATCAAATGTTTGAAATATTTAATGGTAAATTACGCGCTTCTATTAGGACGAAATTATTTTGATGATTCATGTACTGTGACTCATGATTTCTTTCTTGCTCTACAATTTTGCTCTACAAACAAATTTGTGGCGCCCTCAAAACTTATCACTAGTTTTCGTGGAATGTAATGAGTTTGTTATTTATACGCATGTGCGTATGATGTATAGTAAGTTAGGTTACTAAGACCCTCCATCTTCTGCGATAGCTCAAGGTTTAATAGGTTTGGAAATCATTTGAAATCCCTTCGCATCGGTCCGTATAAAAAAAGAAAAAACTTAATACCTTGGCCCATTGTAAGTTTTTTTTTTACATATTTTATGTCAAATATATTATGTGCATGACAATTTGTTAGTATGTTTTTGTACCTCATCTAAATTTGTAGAAAAAGTAAAGAAATGGCCTTAGAAAATGGGTCCGAGTTCACAGACTACAAAAATCAGGAGCTTGTAAGAGGGGATGCTTTTATTTAATTGACGTTGTTCGTTTGTGTTGATTGGGTAAACCCGATGATGCCACCAGTTGATAGTATTGTCGATTGCGCGTATTATGATAGGCATAAGCTTTCACCATTACAATGGAGCGGAGACAGCAGCGAAAGGGTCCGGTGTGGCTTTGGCAGTGCGCGCAGCTGTCCCGCGGACGCTCCGCCCTCGCTGACCCCGCTCTCCGCCGGCGAGCATCGCGACTCGAACTCGCCACCCGCAGCACCCCGACTAACCGCTCCACTCGTGCCAGTAATGCCAGTTGCCCGTCGATCGTCGACCGAACCGCACGTCACGACGTCGAGCGCAACACACAGCCATGTGGTGAAGTGAAACTGTCAAACGTGATACGCTTTCGCATACCGGTGCCGTTTCAGTGGAACAATATTACACTATAACTATTTGTTTGTGTTATCAGAGTGGTGTTACTATATCAGAAAATTGGATTATACGAACGAATAATGGCCTTAGCCAGGTGAGCTATTTTGGTTGTTGGAGTCAACGCGGAACTAGTTTATTTTATCATGTACATCGAAGGACTTTCCGTCGATTGGGCTATTTGATTTAGAACATAAAACAGGTACGATACTGTTTTTGTGCTTGCAATCTTCATGTTTCCCGTTTTCATTGCCTCAATTCTGTTATTTCACTGCTGTGTTTCGTAAAATCGACCAATGTACATTTTGAAATCAAATGCAACTTTGTCGATTTCATTTAACGCTATCTCTACAATGGGCGAAAGTTGATTTGCGGCACGCGTTTCAAACTTTCCTTGTTGTGTAAGCTGAACATTAAATGACAGGTAGAGCGAGCAACTTCGAAATCGACTCACTTTTACGGCTATCATTCGCATTAACCGTAATTAACATTGACTAAATTGTTGACTAATTTTGTTCTTTGATCTTGTTTTAAAACAAATTCGTGGCGATCTCCCCTGAGCACTGGAACGTGTATCGTTGATGGTGTTTCGATGTTTTCTCTTTATTCCTTCTCACCCTCGTTCGTTTCGGTAACCCTAACTGTTAGGACCCACCCCACCGTTACCTATTTCATGATTCCCTTTTCGTTGAAATGTTGTATGTTTGTATCGTGTCACTTGAAGTCGATCTACGTTATAAGTAGAGTTAGTTATTACTTTGCTCATCATCTATGAAACTATTCATACAATGACACTTATCTACATAAATAATAATTAATTGTTCTACAATGATTACAAATATAGTCTCACATTTAGTAACGACTATTGATGAATTTAGCGTCAATCGATTATACATTATTTGTTCTCGTAAACAGATTCCATCATGAGATAATACATTCTTTTATTAACAATTACAACAATCTTCCTCTTCATATCAAGTGCAAAAAGTAGTTCTGTAGTAAGTAATTTTGAGATAATTTATTCAAGTTGTAAAACCAGTTTCGATGTTGATAAATAAATGATCGGTGTGTTAACCATACGTCTGTCTGTCTCTACACGAAACCGTCGAGCGAGGGTTCCTTTCCTTTGGCAGGTAGTTAAAAGTCTGCCGAGGCCGGAAAGTTACCTTAAGTTCCAATGGGCTTTTTTCATGTGCTTTTTGTTAAGACATGTATTAACGTATTCCGGTCTTTGTTGAGATCATCTTGGGCTTATGTTTGCATTCTATATATGTTTATATTGATTGCCTCGCGTTTCTGTCTGGATGGATTGTCATTGTCACTTATAATTGCATTCAGAGATTCCAAGTCTCATTTATCTCCGTCTCTTTCTCTCCTGTATGTGCTTTCTATCTTATACGGTCGCTTTCTATATTGCTATAGGTGTGTTCGATCCGTCTTCCCGTCCCCCTAAAGAGCGCGATGTCTATACGAAGTTAGGATTGTATACCGGTGCAGAATATAAAGATTTGCGGAGAAGCTCCTCCAAGCGGTCGTTGACCTTCCTCGGCGCAGAATGCACGGAAGAACATTAGTGTCGGAAGATGCCTTCGTCCCGACCCTCTTTATTCTTATTTGTAACTCACCCCAGATACACTCAATACGAACGTTATTTAAACCAAACAATATGCATCGAGAATTAGTCACTTGTTACACACAACATACCGACACCGTGTACGTTATTCTTTATCTGTAGCCTTTACTGTATATGTTTGTTAATGCACTTTATGTCCGACCATTACTACACCGAGAGAAGTCAATAAGTGTGTACGTTCATTACGAATTACCTGTATTTCAGATAAAACGTTTACATACTCGATTACGCATGCTCTTGTTTATCTAGATGAATTGTGTGGAACAGACTGAATTCATTGTGAGAATGGGTTTTTGTTTCACTCAATTTGAATGTGGTTGTACCACTAATATTACATTCTATTATGTTCGAATAAGTTGGGCGAGGTTGTTTCGCAAGAATGTATCAATTTAGCCGAGGGCCGGTGAGCGTTCACAAAGAGATTGCGGCCAGGCCGGCTCTCCGCGCTCCTGTTTCACTGACAACGGAATGCGATAACTGAGTTTTGGCGGCTAGCTCTTATTCCAACTTAGATAAACCCTAAAACGAACCACTTATAGCAAAGAAAATCATTTAATATTCTCCGAAAACCCCACACCGACTACAATTTAAAATTAAACTCAGACACGACTAAATTTCATAAATTTTGTGAAACCAACTAAACACACTCTTCCAACTATACAATAAGATTTCGGAGTATATAAAATGTCATTGATATGAATATATGGAAATTTAAGATTATTTTTGATTTTTCTATAAAATTTCAATTTCGATAAACTGTAAATCGGGGATCACCTCTGCAGTTTGATATGCAAAAGTCATCAAAATCTATTCACAATTGGCGGAGCTATCGCGTGACATTCATACAAAACAGAAACATACAACCAAATTGTAAACCTCGCCCCTTTCTGAAGTCTGTTTAAAAGTAGTCTGTAAAAAAGTGCAACATTTTCTGTGGCACTTGTCTTTTTCCAGTCTGGCCGTAATCCAAATTGGACCGTGTCATCACAATCTGTTAGTGTTTTGAAATAATTTGTATTATTTTAAAGAATACTAATTGGTTTAGTTACGTAAAATATTTTAGCATTCAGAAGTTCCGCAAATAGATTTATCATAATATTCCAATGTTACGTATTCTTCAAGGTTTTCAATGCTACTCTAAGATCTCGCGCACTTCCTCATTTAACGGGCAGTCTTTGTATATCATCTTGTCGTCAGTTACATTCATATGTTTGTATTCATTTGTTTATATTCCTTCATTTTATTATTTACCATCGCTTCGCTCCTAGTTTTGCTTGCATCATGTACTATAGTCTATATTACCTCTAGGTAATAAAGTTTCATTATATAAATGTATAGTATACCAACCACTATGTTTCCCTATTACTTAATTAACTGATTTTTTACACTAGCAGATTAGAAAAAGTTATTAAAAACATCATCATTTAAAAATATGATTTCACGACTACTTGCTTACGTATGTAAATTTTTCCAAGACTTCCTTATTACCGAACTGTTTGTATATCTCACAAGGCCAAGGTTATCTCAAATAACGCGGCTTGAGTTTCGTATGGAAAATCAATTCTATCCTCCTTTCGTATTCGTAAATGAATGAAAAGGCCGTTATCGACTTTCGCGCCAAATTAGAATGGAAACTTTTCGTAGATCTTTTTTTGATGTTTTAAAACAGTTAGTGGCTTAATTTAAAAGCTACGTATTTATCCCTGTTAGTGTATCGGTTGTTGATTAAACACTACATCTTAATTTGAGAAAGTCTTTCCATACACGTAGCTTCAAAACATTGGTGAAATTGTTCTCTACGATATGATGCTGATTTCTTTGGTGAAACTTTATAATTTGAATATCTCCTTTGTCGATGGAAAGTGCGTCGATGCGTCTCTCTTCGGTCTGCGGCGCCTTCTCTTTGTGTTGTGCGATGATCTCGATTAGTTTCACCGCCACACGCCTTTTGTGAGCCATTATTCTCTTTTCTTTGCTGTGCTCGTTCAGTAGTGAAATTGGGATCTCTAAGAAAGTGCTTATCGAGATCCATCATTTTATTCAAAGCCAGCGACAATTTGAATATGAAAAGATTAAAAAAATGTTGATAACTGAAGTCTACAAGTTTTAAAGTCGTATGTAAATTTCAATGAGTCGGTATCTCGTGGTATCCCCGGGTGAGTGGACGTGCAGAGTCGGGCGCGGGTGTCGCAACCGCGGCCGCTGTTGGCGCGACGGTGTGCAACGCTCGCCCGATGTCATTACTCAGCTGAAAGTGGTTCATGAAACTATGACGCCGCGGCTGACGAGACCCGGTCACGTACGTTCTCTCAATTTGTGCGCCCAGCCCACGCCGTTCCACTTAGCATTTAGGAGGCCTATTTGATAATGAACATAACTTGCTTTTTTAAACGTGACCGAATTATTCTACTCGAATGACTACTATAGGATGAGTCGAAAATGGAATCATGTGTAACCCACGAAACTGGAACATCTTGATAGTATTCTAAATGATAAACGAAGGTAGCGAAGCGACCACGTAACATGAACATTTGGAAAACTCGCGTGTCTAACTCGACTAACTCTTTTGAAACTTGCAAACTTCAAGAATCTCTATATGTCACCGAAGATTTTTGTTATATTTATAGCATTTATTTATTAATGGCAAGACTGGCGCACGGTTGCGTGAAGCGTTAATTTGTCGAGGGAGCAATTCGGAACGGGGACACGGCGCGCTCTCCAAGTTTGTTGGAAAGGCAAGCGCGATGACCCATTTCGTACGTAACGCGACATGGTGAGGAGGAATCGATGATTACACCAGTCGAATCTGGAGGCCTTCGCGGCGCTTCACTGATGAGTTGGGATCTGTGTCAGGGTCCTCCCCGGCCCTCCGCCCTTCGCGCCTCTGCCTCCCACCGGCATCCACTCCCCGCAGTTGACCCGTAAAACTTCAGTATTTGTGTTTCACCTTCCTCGCTCCTGTTTCATGATTTGAGGTCACCAGTTTGTTTGCCTTGTTGGTTACGATAAAAACCCTGCTCCAATTTTTTCGCTTCAGCTGAATTTGTTATTGAACGAATTTGGTTTATCACGCATTGTAAATAGCCAAGGGGATATTCATTTATGATAACTAGCTTGACTCGATTATAGACCTATCATTCTATAAGCATGCATGGAATTCAGCTATCGCAGTCATGGTGTCGGTATTTTTTTATTATAATACATTCGTTACTATTATTAGAATGGCGGCTTATCACTGCTTCAAACAAAATTTGCTTATGGTTGAGGTCGAATCCTTCGTAAACGCATTTTAAATAAATTTTAACTCTATTCTATATATCTCTTATTTTATCAGTGCTAAAATTTAGTTTAAATTATGAATAGTAAATTTAATTAAACGAACTGTTTCAACGACTAAACATTACATTAACGTGACAAATTTCAAATAATATTTAAATCGAATCGGTCGTTATTGAATGAAGCCTAGGCTCAATCGTGGTAATCGACCTTTGCGGCGTCATTCTGTGGCCGCCACTGCCGCTGGCATTGTCGCTCCGACGCCAGTAGGAAGCAGCCCCGCGGTCGCAGATTGCTATTGGGCTTAAGGCCGTTTTCAATGCACCATCTTTTACCTTGTGCCCCTTATTTCGCGGCTTGACCCCAAACCACTGGCCGTAGGCAATAGTGAGCGATGAGCGCACGCGTGATCACCAACCTGAGGAATATTGATACCAATACTAATTTATCTATTCAGCATTCAGCGATGAGCATTCTTCAGAAGCGGTAAGATTAGATATTAAATTTAAAAGCATTATAATTTAAAATTACCTTATCAATAAACGGATATTACTAATTAATATTTATTTCAATGCTATTGAGTCTTAAAGGCCAGTTATATTAGATATCAGTTACTTTGGGTCTATCGCAAAGATCTCACTTTATATTAGGTCAAATAACATAATATCTCATATTGAAAAAAAACTTTTTGGGAAAAATTAATGAACATCTCTGAAACACAAAATAAAAAAAACAGCTGGTGAAGATATCTACAAACATGAAAAAACAATCGAATTAAAATAAATAGTTTTTTTTTAAAGTCAGTTAAAATTAGAAGCACGCGCCGTGTAACACCTTGCTCAATTTTTTTTTCAAATGCCACTTATTTGGCATGTAGGTCAAATGCATTACGTTGTCAAATTTGACCCGGTTTTCCTGCAAGAACAATTGAAAGTCTTGAGTTAGTGTCGTGTTACTAAGCCAATAAAATATGTCCTTTACCAAATGTAAACGAAGTAGACCACGTTCTTTGTCGAGCGAATAACGTTTCATACGGCATCATTTGCAGAAGCGGCAATTCATAACTCCTTGGCAGATGGTGATTAACGCATTGTTAAGATGTAGGAAAGTAGAGCGGGGCGTCCAATCCAAGGTCACGGACGTAGCTGAACAAATTTATTTTAAAACGGACTAAATTAGCTTTAACTTCAATATTGAAATACCTTGAAAACGATAAATTTCATATGTGTGATAAACCATAAATATTTCGCTTTTTGTCTATTTCTGCTTCTTTAATACGTAAATTCAGATAAATGCTAACCCAAATAAATAATTTTATTCGGGATTATGTTAATGGTTCTTTGAATTTGAATTTTGTTTTCCTGAAATCACCTGACTTGTAGAGCATTCTGCATTTCACTAGCATTGTGCTAATGTCGTCTGGCCATGAGCCAATTCGATATCTTGTGATTTTTTTAAAAGAATTCCTTCTCGTAGTTAAAATCGCATTCGAGATCTTCCAAAGCGTTATGCAAAAGTTTGTAAAATGTTTTCTTAAATTGAAACAACTGTATACGGAATTAAGTAATTTCTGTTACGATGGAACGTTTTCTATATTTTCGCCTATTTCTTAATATAAACACGTTTCGCATACAAAGGCTGAAAGTGTGCGTCCGTTTGTGCGCGCGGCCTCAACCGAGTTTTGTCGATGCTTTCTCGAGCGGCGAACCGGGTCGTGTTCTCGATGGCTCTTGCTGAGCTGGTGGCAGCCGCGGTTGGTACACCGGTACGCCCGCGCCACCAAGCATTGCTCGACTACGGCCCTCCTCACACGCACACCACTCAACTTCTACTACGTGACACGACCGTATTTACACACCCACACATACCCGAGCTGATTGTGTCAGGGCTGACAAATATACATAATTTCATTTCTAGCTTTAAAGAATTGACTGCTAATGCAGACAGCTATTAACTGTGTCATGTGAGGACAACTTGACAAATTTTAATATTTTACAATACTTTTAGTCGATTACAAATCATTCCAACAATTAAGTGCAATAAAGACAACAGTTAATCTATCTATCTATCCAACTCGCTTCCATTATCTACTATGAGTCGGATTTAACTACTTTTCTTGTGTAAGAAGTCTTCGATATCTATACATACTAATAGCAGCCTTGTTAATGTAGGTCTTCAAGAGAAATATTTATTCAGTTCGAGGTGTGTTTCTTGTAGATTGAGTGCATTCTTGTTTACCCTCCGTTAGTGTCCAAGGCACAGGAAATCCTTTGGACGAGTCAATACTTCAGCTGTAAGACCTTTAAACGTGCGTGACATACAGTTTGTACTTTCAAACTTGTACTAAAATGGCCATCAAAGTTATTAGATAAAATTAAAGGCAATCCACACCGACGACCCTCGCCGATGTAGGAAGTGGGGTCACACAATTTATATTGGGCTGAAGTCAAGGTCTTGCCAATCATTTTGGCCATCTAGTAATTCATAGGACAATAAAACCTGAGGTCAAACTACTTCAGCCTTATTTGTTAACCATCCTTGTCATGCACTGAAAACATTCTGAAAAGGACGTCGGATAATTACTTAATTGATAGCGTGCCGGCAGAATTTTCTGTCATTTAGTTGTTTAAACGTATCGTGATGTATTAACAATAAGAAGCTAGAATAGAAATATCTGTTTGCATATTCATGGCAATAGAATGTGGTACGTAGTGCAGCAGGGCCGAGGTGGCACGGTTTCTCGTTCGAGTTATAAATCAATCTGTCCCAGTTAGATTACCGTCTGCACGGCGCTGGCGTTACATAGCCATCGATGGCTTTGCTTTCGAATAGATGTGTTGCCAAATGTGAGTGTTGGTTTCGCGGCCGCTGCGGCCTGCTCCGTATGACGGTGGGGTACTCAATACCACGTCCGCTTTGATGCCGCTCGCCCACCATCGCATAATGCGTCGCCTCATTACATAATATTCATGTAAACCCATGTTCTTTGTATTTAAAACACGCCAAGTGTCTGCGTAATAATTTCAAAATAATCTCGACTCTTTCATTTTCCGTTTGCACATTCCATCCTCGTCGCGCTTTGATCTTCTCTGTACTATTTTGCATGATTTAGATTGTGTAACGTCAAGCATATACAAACAGTTTCGGATATGATATTTGTTAAATGTTTAAACTTTTAAGCGTATTGTTCTGTCAGTAGGAAATTTATTGAAACGCAATGTTAGCGGCTTCAGGTGGCCGTGCGTTCAGTTTTGTGAATTGGTCGTTCGTCCTCGGCCTCGCTTGTGCTTCCGCATCGGAGCTTATCCTCGCTCGGCGGTGCCCATGATAATCTTTTGTGTTACGAGCCTTGATCCTAGACCTTCCCGGCAAACGTCACGTGTGCACTCTATTATCAACTAAAACGATATTATCATTTCCTTTCTAGGTATAATCAGCAAACCGCGCGGTCTTCTTGGTTAAAGTACGTAACCTTTTGATATTACTCTTTTATCTATAGATATTAACGTCACGTCTTGTCTAACATGGTGATGGGCTTGTAATATATATAATCATTTCTTCAAACATATTTTGCACTGCGATTTACTAAAAATGCTTAGTGTAGAAGGCTTGATTCGGACTATGAACGATCGCGCGTAAGTTAGTTGTATTGAAGACATGCGGTCGTGCGTCTAGCTGTAGTAATCCAAGAACTCGTTGCGATTATAGTTCGTTATTAGCGTTGGTTTTATTAAGCCACGTGCAAACAGGTAGGCGTGAGTGCGCTACGTCACACCACCGGCCTATGAAGGTCATGACGTAACGAACGTAGTCTCACCATTATTGAGTTTGTCGATCCATCGCTCGATTGTTGCCGAGGTCGATACGTTCTATCTCTCAGTGACTGAGGTTGTTCGCCACTCTTGTCTCGTTTCCTTAACACCAAGATCGCACACTCGTGACAGTCACTTTAACTCGATAGTCTTAGACTAACCTGATTAATGATCAGGAAATAATAACAGATTTGTATTCGAGGCACGATTGTTCGGCCTTAACATTTTGCGACCCAGGGCTCATGTAAATTCTACTTCTTCAACATTTATGAACAGGTTCATACATTACAATACGACTGATACGATTGACTTTATGAAATGTGGCGATTTATATGGTTGCAGTCAAATAAGGTACATGTACACAGTACATAAGATGATTGTTAATTCCTATAGAGCTTGGCTGAACACCCAGAGCCTATACAATCATTTGGTGTTACAATTACACGATGCTGTGTTTAGAATTTTCGTACTTGTGAAATTCCCTACATAATTATAGTGAATACGTGCTAGGTCGTTCGCTAATTCTTCAAATCCATGATTAAGAACAGCATATATGTATTTACAAAAACGTGTACAAGGTGTATTTGTTATTTATAGTTGCAACAAATTGATAATAATAACGTGCCGTAACAAATACGTTTCGTAATGCAGTATGCTGTCGTTGATACGACGTTGGATATTTGCCAAGCCAATACTCTCTTTAAGCTTTGCGTAGTCTTAACTACAAAGTGGGCGCCTGGTTATCCTCTTTAGACTGTTTGCTTAAAATTAATAAACTTTTGTTTATATAACATAACAATGGACAAAAAATTAGTTTTAATATTTTGTGATAATTATTTACACATACTTACCATCCGTTCGTGAGTTTTATTGGTTGCGGCTATCTTTCAATGTCATGCTCATTCGATAAAACAATGTATCTAACCAATTAAATTCTTTTACACAATTTTATCTAACGTTCACGAATATAATCATTTCCTCGTGATAAAATTAAATCAATAGTTGATACCGCTGTTTTCAGATAGTTGCAAGTTGCAACTTATGACTGTAATAATAGGGTTTTGTTACTAAGTTTTTTGTAGCACTTTAATTTAATATCGGCATGGATAGAACTCACTGTACTAGTTTCAGTTTAATTAACAATTCCATAATTTTTAAGTGACAACATCTAATAAATCGATGAACGCCGGCAGCATGCACGAAAAAGTGTCCCGTTATGCCCCGTTACGCTCATTGTACGCTTGCATCTATCAATGTTTTGTTAGATTGCAACTAATTAAGACCGTACCCATATCCATACCAGCCCTAAACATCGACTATGCATACATCAGGTCTGAAATGACTCGTAGTTTATCAAAATTCAGTTTCATTTTTTATTTTCGTCTTTCTCCTGTAACTAAGATGTCATTTTTCAGTTAATGCCCGAGCTACACGAGGCTAGTTTTCAAGCTAGGATAGCAAGCCAGTACTAGCCAGTAGCTTCTTGTAGACAACGCTATGCAACGCTACTTTTGTCTACACGAAGCTAGAAGTACTGGCTTGCTTAGCTTACTAACACTATCTTTCTATCGCTCGGGCATAATGGATTACATTAGGTATAGCTCTATTTCGTACGTAATAGATTTGTGATCCTATTTTGTATTCAGCATTTATGACAAATAAATAATTTGTATCGAATAAAAATTTGATAGGTGTGCACGTGTGATTTGTAAACGTATCGCATCTGGTTTCAATTGTAATTTCACGATTACGTAATCATATAATGGAGAAATTTTGGGCTAAAACGTTAGCAACACAAAGGCTTTGTCGTCACGTTCAAACATAAAGTACCTATGCCCGTGAATTTTGTAGGTTGTCGCGGTCACCTTGCTCGTCCTCGCGATTCTCGGGCAAATAAAGGTGGCAACAAATGAACGCCAGTTCCGTATTCTCACAATTATCTCGCTTTACGTAATTCCCTTGCAAATCAAAGGCAATTTACATTATTAATGTCACATATCGTAATGGTATTTGCTCCTTATCGAACATCAAGATTTAATTATACATGACATGCGCATTTACTACACACATCGCTGTGCAGGTATCGTTGTGATTTCTCTTATCATTATCGCTTACAATGTAGCGGATTTATTTATTATTTTTAAACACTGTCGGTTGTGTAAAATTAATGTAACGCGAATTTACGCGAACTCTTCGTGTAATAGAATGGCGGCAACAACATAATTCATAAGCGTATCAAAATGAACTTTATTGGCTGTGAAACAAGGTTCGCTTTTGACACAATCACGTTGATATTAGGGCAAGCTCGAGGAACCTCACCCACGCAAACCTCATTATTGCATTAAGCTCCTGTCCTTTTCTGTCCTTCGTCCTTTTCTATACAAGGTGTAGCGAACTGAACAATTCATTGGATATAATGTTCCGCAAGCCAAGCTCGTTTTATTAGAAAAATATTAGCGGTTCGATGTTTTATCCGCGTATGTCTCGTTTTCGCGATTTCCCCGCGACGAAACGTAGCCTTTGCGCTAATCCAGACCAATCTAAATGTGTTTCAAATTTCCATCGATGCTTTCAAGCTTTCCTACGTGATTGATCAACAAACATCCAAACTATAATATTAGTAACACTAGGTAGGTCTTGCAGTGTAAGTCGCAATTTTCTATTGGAATGCTCGCAGCTCGAAAAAGCGACATCGTTTCATGTTTGAAGTTCCAAAGACACGAACGAAGAGATTTGACTCTACTTTTGTGATAAAAACGTCTAGGCTGTGGAATACGTTACCTGAGTGGGTTTTCCCCGATGATTACAATCTTTGTGTCTTCAAATCGAGAGTGAATCGGTTTTTTTTTTCTAGGTAAACACGCTTCATCGTAGACCGCATTGTCGCTTAACATCAGGCGAGATGGCGGTCAAGTGTAAACCTATAAAAGTTAAAAAATAAAAACATTTTTTTTTAAATTAGTTAGGGGTTAATCCAGATACTTATTACGTTCCATTTCATTCAAATTCGTATTTCTGTAACGCTTTACAGGAAACCGTTACAGAAATACGTGGCAACAAATTTACTTACTAACGAACCGCAAACTGTGGGCTGTACAATATCAGTGTGATTGATATGACTTGATATCGAGTTTTCTGATCTGGCTGTGAGCGGTTCAGTTTTCATCGACTGTCGCTTCGTTTTCCCATCCACAAGGCTATACAATAATCGAAAGATGTTTTCAAACCGTCCGCCACTGGTCTTATAAATTTACAGGAAGTTTTCGTAACTATATACGTTTTGACATTGAAAAGTTATTGTTATAATAATTTATTATTAACGTATGTACATAGTGGGTACGAAACGATGACGGTTGGCGCAGCCTTGAGAACATCATGTGTTTGGTTATACCCCACGTCACACCTACAATTTGCGCTGTTTTTATCTTCGCGTTACCCACTCTATGCGCTATTTTCGGTTGCACATTATGAAGTAAGAGAGGCGGTGCCATCTTATGTATTCTACAGAGCAGCCGATTCATTCTTTATATTTTTAACTAGCCACGCGTCGTGGTGCTACCCGTATAGTTTCCCTAATTTTCAACAATGAAAAGTATCCTGTGAGTTATTCCAGACTATAAACTACTGTGTTATAAATTTCAAGCCGAGGGTCTTCCGCCTAATAAATAAGAACTGTCTTAATTCTGATATTGCTGTCTCTTAAATGTCCGCTTAAAATGATAGAGACAGCATTTGTATAAAAGCATAAATAGCAATAAATAATTATGTAATTATGGTAATTTTGAATTTGATTAATGGATGTAAAAATCTGGAAAATAAACTATTTCATTTCATAGCAAAGCCAAAGCCGATTTATTTAGGTGGTAAATGGCCCGATCCGTTCTGTCATTGAGCCGCAAACATCCGAACATTCGCATTTACAATATTTGTAGTAAAATATAGAGTCGAGACGAGCAATACATGCGCCTGATGGTAAGTAATACGCCTGCCCATAACAACAGAGCTACGCAGCTATTCGTTCATGAACAAGTCCAAATCAGGGTCCAACACTGCAAAATGCACTACAATATCACACGAAATATTGCCCTTCAAACTGGAACACTATAAAGTTTACACATTAGATTACTGATTGGCGGTAAAATATTTGGCAAATGTCTGGTACTTTCCTTGGGCGACTTGGCCAATAGTCCTACGGTTACTACATCGATATATCGGAGTTCGCTCACCATATAACAACTAATGAGTGATACTATTGTAATCATATAACTGTTTTTAAAATAATCAACAAAATCTAATTTCAATGTTCTAAAAATTTCATGCAGATATTTTAAAATCCAATTCCAATGTAGAATTAATATATCTTTGATCAAGTTAAGATGGATTTCTATTGAACAACATATAAATAGACTAGCGGCCCGCCCCGGCTTCGCCCGTGGTACATATATATAACCTACATCATTCAAGGATTACGTACATATGAAAGAACGGTGAATGATTTTTTTAAATCGGTCCGATAGTTCCCGAGATTACCGTGTACTAACTATATATATGCTATAGACTACTTTTGATCCCCAAATTATCGTGTTGCTTACTGGGTCAGAAGTGACACCTGTAGACAACTGGCGGGGATGACTAATTAAATGACGATTGATCAGTTTTCGACCGAGAGGAAAATGATTAAATTACTAAAATGGCTATTAAAAATAAGGGTTGATCGTAGAATGGTAAAATTGAGCATTGTATGTATTTTTTTGTATGTTGTATCATAAAATAATAGAAATTAAAAATTTTGTCTAAAAAATAAAATAAAAATTTAGGGGTGGACTACCCTAACATTTAGGGGATGAAAAATAGATGTTGGCCGATTCTCATAGATACCGGATAAGTACAAAAAATTCATCAAAATCGGTCAAGCCGTTTCGGAGGAGTATGGCAACAAAAACTGTGACACGAGAATTTTATATATTAGACTAGCGGCCCGCCCCGGCTTCGCCCGTGGTACATATATATAACCTACAGCATTCAAGGATTACGTACATATAAAAGAACGGTGAATGATTTTTTTTAAATCGGTCCAGTAGTTCCCGAGATTTGCGTGTTTTTACTATAAATATGCTATAGGCTACTTTTGATCTCCAAATTATCGTGCTGTTTACTGGGTCAGAAGTGACACCTGTAGACAACTGGCGGGGATAACTAATTAAATGACGATTGGTCAGTTAACGACCGAGGATGAAAAATGATTAAATTACTAAAATGGCTATTAAAAAAAAAAGGGTTGATCGTAGAAGGGTGAAAATTGAGGATTGTATGTATTTTTGTATGTTGTATCATAAAATAATAGAAATTAAAAATTTTGTCTAAAAAATAAAATAAAAAATTTAGGGGTGGACTACCCTAACATTTAGGGGATGAAAAATAGATGTTGGCCGATTCTCATAGATACCGGATAAGTACAAAAAAATTCATCAAAATCGGTCAAGCCGTTTCGGAGGAGTATGGCAACAAAAACTGTGACACGAGAATTTTATATATTAGATATTGTTTTACCTCATTGAATCGCAATTTTACATTGTTACCTATTTCCTATTTTGCGTTTGATTTGTTTAAAACAAATATGATAATAATACATCATCATCGTATACTACTAATCTGAACATGGGTATTCTCCAGCTTTAGGTTTCCAACCGCCTTTTATTTATTTATATTTATTTATTTATTTAAGTAAATGTTATTGCATACTTGCTACTGTGCACCCATCGTTTATAAACTGTTATTAACAAATTAAAGACATTAACAAATTTGATGAACAAAGATATTAATAAGGTTAACATTTCACTAGGAAAAATAAATTAAAATGAAAACTACACTACAATACACAACTAAGCACAATCTGAATTAGCTATAGACCGATGAAGGTCTAGAGATAATCAAGACGATCTCACTACCAGTTGGTAGAGTGTCCAACATCCTGGCGGCATTGTACGGATTTATAAATATAACTAGCTAGTCC
This sequence comes from Ectropis grisescens, assembly GCA_017562165.1. Taxonomy (NCBI): domain Eukaryota; kingdom Metazoa; phylum Arthropoda; class Insecta; order Lepidoptera; family Geometridae; genus Ectropis; species Ectropis grisescens. The sequence continues at coordinate 15,993,020 of CM029775.1, read as the reverse complement.
CGCGGTTTCATCACCTACACCATAAACCTTTTTTTTTGTTATAAAAAGATACAGGTTTTTATTCTAGAGTAACTTAGGTACTTTAATTTTGTTCGATCAATACTTTTGGCATGAAAGAGTCACATCCATCCCCATGAAGTTTCATATTGATAGGACGAGTAATAGTAACATTTTCACCTGCCACTATTTATATATCTACGTAGAATTTAGTGTCTTGATTATGTGCTAGTCCAGGTTATTGTAAATCTATAATAGTTTGTATCTGCGTTACAAATTTCAACCCATGCTATGCTTGCTTGCCATGCCAACGTTCCCCCGTGATCAAACAACAAGCATCTAATCTTTTAAATTCATAATACATATTAGTAGGATTTCTACATTGCATCTATAGCTTGCTGTGGAAAACTTATCTCAATTGTTCAAGTGACTTTAGAAATTGTATATTACAATATGGAAGAGTGTTTGCGACAATAAGGTGATATCGTGGGCCTGTTTGGTTGCGGTAAACACAGTGTCCTTCAGTATCCAGTCGAGGACCCTATAATGTCGGGTCGTCCTCAGGGCGTCTGAGTCACAGCACGCGCACTCATCGTTAAGAGGGCATTGCTCAGCTGGTTACTCCCCCCTTGGCTTGGGCGCTGCACCAACCCAACCACACTGCCTCGAATAAAACCACACTTATGTGCGTATCAGGACGCTCATTGTTCTATCGTCCTTATTCCGATTCCATTGTCTCGCCAACAACTGCCCGTTTATTATTATTGATTGCAAATTTATGGTTGTGCCATATCATTGTCAACCTTTCAGGGTCTAACACTCCTTTGAGCTCGCATCACAACTACTTAATTGAAATTATACACTGCGCATAATGTCGCGGAAAATCATGCCATTTAATGTTTACTGTATCGCGTTTGTCTTTGTGTTTCACAAATGACACACAAAACTAAATAATTTAGCCTCGTTTCAAAAACATGATTCAGTAGCATAGGTATTGTTGGGTTTGGATTAAATTATTATTGTGTTATCTGAATCGGCAAATGGGGTTTTTGTTATTTATAACACTGGAAGCTGGAAAATATTGTTTTTAACTTTTGTATTTAGGTCATTACATCAATGCTATAATTCAATTTGTTAAATAGGCGTTGGTTAAATATATTTGATGTAAAACCCCAGTTTATAATAAACAATGTCTGTTACAAGTTTGCAATTATGAAATTCCTGTGCAAGGGAATTTGTAGAAACTGTCCCAACTGCCCACATAAAAACATGAAATATAATAACATTTTGATTTATTTTAAGTAAGGATAACACATTTTGATGTTAATATTCTTGGCATTACCCTCAATCTGCTGCGTATTTGCAAATCTGGCAAACGTTTGCTTACAGATGTGACCGTACCTGGTACTAAGTGTGGAGTTCATTGAATTACATTATGCTGTGAAATGGAGCTTCACTTTGTTTCAGTACAATATACTCGTACAGTCGAGGTTATTAACTACAAATCTTGTCTACTAAGCGGAACGTCGTTGACTTGGCTTAAATATAGCAGAGGATGGGAGATGGGAGCAGGTCGGATGACATCTATAATAAGACCACGGGAGACCAATGATACGTATCTACTATAGAGCGTTTTACATTGCTCAACATTTACGGGTTATTGACTTTTTAAACTCACGACTCTTACAAAATTATTTGTCATGATGAAACAAAGCAATTTCGTTGTTATTGCCTCGACATCGTATATTTTCACCGAATCGTACGTCTTTAATTTCTAGAGCAGTGGAAAAACATGTACCTTTTTCACTGTATCTAAAAAGATAAGCGGGTTGAACTAATGAATCAGGGGCGTTGACAAAGGTGGTATCGTTTACAATAACGTTATTTTTTGTTGTTGTGAGCGATCGTGGTGGGTCCACATTCACAACTGTACCGGTGGGTGGTCTACCGCAAGGGCCATCCGGTGTGTTCCCGCGGAACAGCCTTCGTTGAAGCGTAACGAATTGCTCACTCGCTTTCATGTCACCCTACTCATCTTACTGCATTTTCTAAACATTATATTTACCATTAAACTACCCATCTACAGAGCACATTGCACAAGGCTAAAGAAGTTTAACTTCATTCATGTCAATTTCATTTACAGTATCATTCGTTTTCGTTATCTGATCAATTTCATTGCCACTCTATAGTATTGTACTATCTTTTTCATCAATCTTTCTCGTTACAACCGAGTAATTATGACCTATATTATGTAGGTCAAAAGTAATAGATGAGTTGATGTGATGATTCATCTATTGTTAATCGGCATAGGAGCGGTTTACTGAGCGTATGTAGGTCGGGCCGCTCCATTTGCCACAGTCGCAAATTGTTGATCGACCTCGGATGGAGCGGTGCGTGCGATATCTTATCAACACCAGCTATAAAAATGTTGGTCACCTATGAAAAGCGTCCGTCAGTGTGAAGAGTGACCTACTGGTTCTGCAGTGGCGCAACCAGACTGAATCATACTTATCGTTGGTATACAAAACAAACTGAAATTCATTAGGCCAGCTGGAATGTTTTATCGTTGTTATCTATTGGCTAATATTACTTTTTTACGAGACTACGAAATAAAGAGGGCTCCGAGCACCATGTTAGTGATTTTTTTGTTATTGATATCCACCAGCATCATCATCTTTCCTCATGCCCTTATTGTAGTATATGACCAATTCGGTGCTAATCTTAATAAACTTTTCTTTTCGTTACCTGTGGGAGGGATAGCTTGTAACGTCTCTACGAATACAATTTCTCTGGATTTCAAAAATGAATACGCACGTAATGTAAAAAAAAAATACTGTGCAAATTAATGCACATCATCTTAGTGTGGAACGTCGTTGGGATGTTGTTTTCCGAACTTTTTCTTATTTTCCTCTTTCTGTTCCACATTATGGGTATAAATTAACGGTTCATTTCACATTGTGCTGAAAATATTGCATCGGTTTAAATACGAGATACCTGTTGAGTAATTCAGATGTATTGCCTAATACAGTAATGATAGTCAATGTTCTCCTTACTATCACTACTCGACAAGTCTCTATAGGCGCAGCCAGTTTTCTGGGTCGTACCGATTAATTCACTTACCCTACTTTTATTTAGCGCTGTGACACTCTTTTTCTGTTTGACACACATTATTTTATTGCAAGTATGTACTTACTCTCCTTCTTTATCAGGGCATCTTGGCTGCCCTACAAGTTCTGCTCTTATTTGCTTTTCTTTTGTTGTGATAATAGCTGTACTTAACTTACTGGTATTTAAATCTTGTTGAACTATATGAAAATGTTCGCCAAATATAAAACTCATGGTTTTTATATCGTTGTTTGTGTGTCCCTGTTTGCAATATGTGACAGCTTTCTAATATTGAGAAAACAGCAATCTTTGCGAGATATTAACACAACATTGGCAAGCTGAATTACTTCTGTTATTAGTAGCTATTCCTGCAAACCTCTAAGGGCTTATGTAGACTTTAAATGTATGGATTGAAAACAAATCTTTCTTTTTCATATCATCAAAAGAAACGATAATATTTTAATTGCCTTGATCCGTACATCGAAAGCCACTCTCAGCACCGGTGGCACAGCTGGCATTCGATGAGCCTTCACAAAAGCGAACGCACGGACCGCGAGCGGATGCAGCGCAGTGATGAAACTGACACAGATTCTAACGCGTATTTGGTAATCGAAATACACAGTTCGTGAAAGTCTCGCAGGACGGCCGTATCTCGCATTGTACATGTCCCACTTAGACGTACTCTCGACATTTTGACGGCACCGAAACCTAAAATCCGAAAGCCACTTACGCGTAAGTCTTCTTTCGCAGCGTTGTCATTGGTCGCCCGTATTTCGGTACATATACACCAGTGTTTTTTATTATAAAGCAATATGCTGGTATTGTATTCGCGTCCCACATTGGGGAAGCGAAACTGCTGCTTGATTGACGTATTAACGGCGTTGCTACATTTTCGCCTTGCATTCATTCCATGAGAAGTTGCAGGTATTGCCTATCGACCACTAGGTCACAGGTTAAAATAGCGTAGTTGTAATTATCTGCGATACTAATTAGTCATAGCTATTCTAACTGCATCTACTTATATTGAAATTGATAAATAATTTTACACAGGTATGAATATTTTTATTATGCTAGAGTTCTCTGTGATTAGAAAACCTCGTTTTTCTTTGTATGTCTTCACCAACTGTGGATCGATTTCAAAATTTCTATTTTTTTTAAATCGTTGATAGGCTTATACTTGAACACAATCTCGCCTTAAGCTAAGCGAATATGCGGTCTACGATGGACCGATTTTTCCATTTTCGTTCAATAAAGTATGAGCAGCGATCTTCTATAAATTTTATCCAAATCCGGAATTTAACATAATTCAATGGCGTATGCTATACCGGATTTGAGTACACTATTTTGCATTTGACATCTTAATCACCAAATCGATTCAAATTTCGAATACAAATTTTTAGATATTTTTCCAAAAGTAAAAAAAAATAGTTAGTTGGTTCTATAAATGTCAACTTATAAGTTGCAGGGTCTAATTCCTATCACCAAATCGATTATTTAATTAGATACACATTTTGAAAAAAAAAACAATAATGTATTGAAATTATTAGTTTGTTTATGTTAGCTCGTAGTTGGATAGTTGCTGGCTTGAACCCTAACCAATTAAATTAAATAAAGAAAAAAATACATATTTTGAAGAAAAAAGAAGTATTTTGTTAGTTTACATTATTATTCCCATTTTTTTTTAATGGTATAGGTTTCCACTTGACCATCATCTCGCCTGATGTTAAGCGATGATGCGGTCTACGATAGAGCGTGTTTACCTTGAAGAAACCGATTCAGTCTCGATTTGAAGACATCGAGATTGTAAACCATCGGGAAAAACCCTCTCAGGCAACGTATTCCACAGCCTGTTCTTATCACAAAAGTAGAGTCAAACCTCTTCGTTCGTGGCTTTGGAACATAAACCATGAAACGATGTCACTTTTTTGAGCTACGAGTAGTTTGATAGAAAAAAGGCCATATAATTGCAGGCTACGCCTACCACCAAATTAATTTGTATTTTTTTTTTGCTTGGAAAAAAATTGTTAGTTGGCATGTCTGTGAGTGTTAACGTGTGCTTGCAGGCTCGGGTCGGGCAGCGAGTGCGGCGGCGGCGGGACGGGCGGCGGCGCGCCCGCTCCTCAGTCGGCGCGCGTCTCGTCCAACGGCGCCGGCGGCGGGATGGCCGTGAGCCGCGTGCCCAGCCCGCTGCACGACGGGAACACGCCCGTCGCCGAGAACTGGTGCTTCACACAGGTAACTGCTCAACACTTCCGCCTGGACTGGCCCTGCGCTTTTTGAGAGGTGGCGCGAAACTCTACGATTTCTTCACGAGAAAAATCGCTACAAGACGAGCACACGCTCGTCGCCGAGAACTGATGCTTAACACAGGTAACTGTACAGCACTTCCGCCTGGACTGGCCCTGCGCTTTTTGGGAGGTGGCGCGAAACTCTACGATTTCTTCACGAGAAAAAACGCTACAAGACGAGCACACGCCTGTTGCCGAGAACTGGTGTTTCACGCAGGTAACTGCTGAACACTTCCGGCCCTGCACCTTCTGCGCTAGCCCTATGTTCGGTAGCCAGTAGAAGCCACTTGCAGCCAACTGCCAAAAAAAGACTTCCGTCCGTAATACGTCCACTTAAAGTTTCTTCACGGTTGATTCATGGGGAAACTCGTCAGCATTACCATTATAACATTCGAATAATATTAAAACGTCTACACTCAGTTGCTTTTATAGCCGTGATACGATTGCTTTCTAGTACATTCCTGATTTTGATTCCGGAAAGTGAAACACGTGTACTTATAGAAGACTGGTGGACTCATCCTTACCTCATCATCTGATTGTACTGATCTACTGCCACAAAGCTCCTCAATCCGCGAACAATGCTGTGTTCTGGTATAATATGGTCCTAGTTCTTCCTAGTTGTCACGGCACACACTTACCTAGCACAGCTCGGTTTACTCCCGACAACTTCGCAAGAAACGGACGCTTAAGCCTGGGTAAATTTAAATATTTCCCCGGGTGCTACTTATTTACAAAAATCATAAAGAGTATGGAGTTAAAATTGAAAAGCCTTTGGTTTAAATTAACGGAACTATCATAGACTAGCGGTCCATTCCGGCTTCGCCCATAGTACATAATATATAGCCTATAATAAATAGCACTCAAGGATCACGCACATACCCAACGGTGAAAGAATTTTTGAAATCGGTCTACTAGTTCCTAAGATTAGAGCGTTCAAAGAAAAAACCTCTTCAGCTTTATAATATTAGTATAGATAGTATAGATCGTATCGTAGACATACATTCTGAACTTAAGATAGAGGTGACTTAGATCAATGCCGCAGACTGCAAAGACAGATCAATACCAACACAGGCGACCTTCCACTGCCAACACATGTTTTTGTTTATGGCAAATGGATAGATTTAACGGTTCTAACAGTTCCTGGTGCTAACTGTTTAGATAATTGCCAAAGTAAGGTCGCTGAATTATATTTCAATGTACGAACATAACAACAAGTTACGCAATACACTTCCTGATTAAAACGATGGCATATTCGGCCTCGAGCCTTGACAAGTAGATTCTCAATGAGCGAAAACGAAGCTGAGTGTTCATAAACCTCCATTCGGGATCGTAAAGTAACAAATCATCAGATGTGAGCTAGCGAATGAGCGATAATATTGTTTACCGAGGCCGTTATCGGTGAACTTGAAATGTTGCGCATACGAGTACGTACACGCTGTGTTAATGTGTATGTACATATTGAAACGTACCAGGAAGTATTTAACGTGGCGGATGGGCGAGCCATGTGATGAGAGTCTTGTTGCCAGACGACAGATTCACAGCTCTACTGTCAGACAACCTGATATGACCGGCACTCATAATAAAACTAGCAACTGCATAAGTATCTACGACCTATAGGTATTTCGTGGATTTCATTTCATAACTATTTATGATCCAATAGTTAATGGCGTCGTGAATCGACCTTTTTTGGGGAAGATGTAATTTGTACTTAGTTTGAGTTATTGTAATCTTTGTTACATAAGCGTGGTCGTCATTTCGCTCGTCAATGTATCAGCATTGCGGTGATGGATTTGCAGCGATAACAAAAATAAAGTTCGTACCTATTTAAATATGTAGTCGAATCTAGAACATACTGGCAATTGGCAATGCTGTGATGTCGGTAACGTTATTCCACTTCTGTCGGTGGTCACAGCTCAAACAATTGGAACGACCGTTGTTCGACTTAGTCGCCGACCCGGTATTACCTTTTTTGACGCTTTTTGCCCAAAAATCTATTGAATTTTGCGAGCTATAGCGGTATTTTTTGCTCAATGTCCAGCGGAATGGCACGTACACTTATTAAGGTCTACATCAGAATTTTGATGATCTTCGTATGGACCGTTATTAACGGGTTCGTGCCTAAACGCTAGGTATTGTCGAGACTCTAGAGCTGCTTGTTCGTTGATTTCCTGGTGGCATTGCGCCTGATAGGTAACGTGCAGCTCGAGCACGTGGCGATTCAATTCGAGCCGTCCACAGTACACGTGTTGCGATAATCGCCCACTTCGTTACTAGGAACACCGTCGACAATAAACTTCTCATGTTATCGTCGCAATTACTAGAATTCTGTCCGCTGACCGGCTACACATCGCAAGCGGTGAGTTCCTTTATTCGAGTCTATTTTGCCTTTCCTGTTTTGTATAAACATCATTAAGACGCGCATTTCGTTGACTCATATCTTATCCATTATACATTTGGCGCGTGACGTTAACAATTGTTTCGTTTCGATTTATCAGTACAATTTTATAACAAACCATTCAGACTACTAACATCACGTTCCGATCACATGACCTACGTGAGCTTTCCGATTTGGAGAACGGCCGAGAATCTGTGTACTTAGTACAAATCTAGACTTGTAGGTGCGATGCGTGTGATGGCAATTTAGGAATGTGCTTCGCGGATGTTATCAGGCGCGGACGAGCGGGGATGATGCGGGCGGCCTTGGGCCGGGTCGGCGACCGGCCGAAGACCCCAGCAGCACCGCAAGCCAGCAACGGTCGGGGGCAACGACCAGCCGACCAGCCTGCGCCCGCGCTCGCACCTACTCCTCATGACCTTCGGGCCAGCCAAGTGTCCACCCGCCGCGAGATAGGGCCTCTACCACGATCACCTCGTTGCAATGTGATACCCCACTATCTTAGATAAATGCCAGTTTCGATTTCCTTTACAGTCGATTTTAAGAACAATGCCACCAAATAAGGTGCTAACTTTGCGCGCGTCAGCATAAAATAATACCACTGAATTATCTCGTTCTAAACTTTGGATTTGTGATTGCACTGTGGCAGAACGTTGAATTATCCAGCTGCATGGCTATCTTTTATATGCAGCTGTCGAAATGTACAGTATCGGGCTTTAGAAGTACTAACTTGCAGCATTTTGCAATAAACAGACTCATAAAATATTACCAATGACCTAACCTTGAATCATGAATGACATAATGGATGTTTAAAGTTTATCCTGCTGTGCAGTAAAATTTTATTTGCCATAAATAAAGTCGTTAAACGCACGTCTGGAGCGTCCGTTTTGTTTCTAGGAGACCTATCAGCGAGGCAATTAGAGACAAAGACGCGCAAAGAGCTGAGATGACGGCTGAATAGTTTGGGGTCCGCTTGGTGGATGATTTATTGTTCTTGAGAGGTCGCGACGACACAACTACTAACTGTTCGAGGGCACATAATTAAAGTAAATTCTCGCCCGTCTTTAGCAAACAAAATATTTAATATTGCCTTTTATGCTGGGCGATAAACCAGGCGACTCGGACGTTTGACGCCGCGTCTTCCGGCCCTCATGCTTAGCACCGTAACACGTTTGATCTCAATATGTAACAATAAATAACTGTTTCCTTTGCTTTGTTTCAGGTCAAAGTGGTTAAGTTCAGTTACATGTGGACAATAAATAATTTTAGTTTCTGTAGAGAAGAAATGGGTGAAGTGCTAAAATCATCGACTTTCTCAGCCGGTGCTAGTGATAAATTAAAGTGGTGTCTCCGCGTAAATCCTAAAGGACTCGATGAAGAGAGCAAAGACTACTTATCGTTATATCTATTATTAGTGTCGTGTAATAAATCAGAAGTGCGAGCAAAGTTTAAGTTTTCAATACTAAATGCGAAACGGGAAGAAACGAAGGCGATGGAGTCACAGCGCGCATACAGATTTGTACAAGGCAAAGATTGGGGATTCAAAAAATTCATCAGAAGGTGAGTCATTGTCTTTATTCAACAACTTCCTACATTATGGACTATGTATTCCATTTTATAAGTCATCAAGCCATTCTGGATGACCAATGCTTGTCCGAGTGTACGCTACTAGATACTTGTCGAATCGGCAATCGTCAATACGGGTTGTATATTTTCGTCACTTCCTTAACTGGATAACTACGTGGTGTAAGATCAAACAAGAAGGTACAAAAATAAAAGACTTATCTTAACAGTGAGATGAACAAAACTGATCACAGTAATGAAAATGGCTAAAACTCTCCTAACTTTATCAAACAACTGAAAATCTAATCGTTGTCGTGACTTCGCTTGTCCCATTTATTTTAGGGTTTACTCCAACCCACGCTTAACTTTGATTCAATCGAATAGGGGCAGACCCCATTTTAACGGTGCAACATAATTTTCCCTATAAGCTATACTGAGGGCTGTAAATACCGTTCCATACTCGCCCTAGCGATAGCATAATAATTTGAAGCAATCTTGTGTATTTTGGAGGGCCGTCTATTGTATGACGAACTAAAGCAACCCTTTCCATTATGTCTGGGACGAAAATAATCCTGCACACATGAAGGTAGCAAAAATGGTCTTAATTTTTTTTTATGGATAGTATAAAGTACTGTAAGTTTAAAGTTTTTAAGTAAAAAGTAACTACCTTATGGCCATTTTAGCTACCTACCAATGTGTTTAGTAATCCTAAAATGAATAATTGCCGTTCAGTGAATCCAGTTTTTTTTTTCTACAACCAGATGTCAAGACCCCATGTGAAAAAAATCGCGACTGCCCGATTTGGTGGTGAATGTAAAGCAAAAACAGGCTTCGAATTTATTACGTAGGTTAACGAACTTACCTAGGTGTTTCGAAATACAGGCTACAATGCGATACGACAACACCATGACGTGGTTTGGGTTAAGAAACTATTAATGTTCTTGAAACTCCCGGTACGGTGGCATATCTAAATGGTAGATGAATTTTAATTATGCACTTTCTTTGTAACTTTAAACCAATAATAGAAGCGTATAGTTAATTTCACTTTATTATCTTATAGGAAGTGACAATTGACTTCAATTAAATTTGTTATTGACTGAATACACCAATGTCACCTCTATTAGGTAGGTATCACTCGATTTTGACATTGAAGATCACTCAATAATGGTTGAAGATGACAAGACAATCGTTAATAATTGTTGATTTTTTTTTCTGGACGTGTGCTAAAGTAATGATAATTGTTTAATAAATAATTTCGAATCAGTGATCCAATGACCACGCTATCCATAAATGGTCGTATCACGGGTCATAAATTAAATCGCGATCTTTTCTAACCGTTTGACTTTCACGAGCAAGATTTAAAACCCGTTGCATCAGTTTGATTTTGATCATCATTATGTTATCAAACTTTGGCCACGATCAGCAATCTTCTACGAGTCATGGGAAACGAACAACCCTTCTCTTAAATTACTTGGATTCCGAACTTTACAAGAAATCTTAAAGCTTTTTTTTCAATAGCATTTTTAACGAATAATTTCTCTAAATTTCAGAGATTTCCTCCTAGACGAAGCGAACGGCCTACTACCAGAAGACAAGCTGACGATATTCTGTGAAGTGTCAGTAGTCGCGGACAGCATTAACATTAGTGGACAGAGCAACGTCGTGCAATTCAAAGTGCCAGAGTGTCGACTATCAGACGACTTAGGAGCCCTGTTCGATAACGAAAGGTTTTCGGACGTCACGTTAGCGGTCGGCGGTCGAGAGTTCCAAGCACATAAAGCTATATTAGCAGGTGAGTATTTGTACTCGGAAGGATGAAAAAAATAAAATAATATAAAGTCACGATATGACCAGGACATGTGCCTGATGGTAAGCAACATGCCTGCCCATAACAGCACAGTAAAACGTAGCTGTACTGCGTCGTCACCCAGAGATAAGACGTTTTATCTCCTTCCTCCTTTATATAAGCCCTGTAATTTCTTTAAATTTTAATATCTTTGTAGCAATAGGTGTAGCAAGGCGAAGTCAGGAGTAGGATTGTACGGTGTCTGAGTTGGATGTGCGTGTGGGATATGGCTAGAATCGTTTTTAAATTCGTTCAACATTCCAAGTTTCTGCAGTAATAGAAAAATACGTATCTTGTAACACATTAACAGTAGCGTACGCAAGATAAAAGCCGTTTTTGATAAAAAGCATCGATTTTGGAAATCTATATCCGGTAGCAGCAGTTTATGCGATATTAGTAGTAGATTTAGCTTTAAATGAGAAACATTGATTACGAAATCTAGTCTCTAATCGTTCTTGCCTAACAGATATCTGCATTTAATACCTAAGATTTTCTTTCTAAACAACTTTCTTGTTTATCAACGAACAAGTCAGATGTTTCTAATTTTGGTATGTGACGACATACTCGTAGATCTATTTTTCCTTTATAAATGATCTTTGTTCAATATCGTACATAGTAAAGTCGTAGTAACAATATTTACTGCTTTAATGCATAAACCCATACTGCTATACAATTTTTGTAAAGAAAAAGAGTCGATGTTGTGTTTGTTGGAGTTTCATCGAAACCACAGCTTTTACTTGAACTTTAGCATTCGAAAGTACGTAGTGTCTGGATATAATCATAAATAAATCTTTAGATATGTATGTTTTATTAAGTAATGAAAACTTGACAGTGTTGAAGCTGTTAGAATAAAAATCGAGTATGCTTGCATTCATTGTTTAAGCAAAATTCAGCACTAATAGTTAAAAAAAAAAAATTTAAACAGTAGTACTTACCTAATAAGATTTGGTGACGTTATTTTAGTGGTAATTCGCGAAGTTAATGACTTAGGTCCGCTACATGAATAACCATTGGAGATTATGCCATGTGCCTGCACGTATAGCCATGTGTAATCAGCGGTTTTCCCCCCTCAAAACATACGACGTCCATTTATTCAGTTAGCATGTGCCTTATCGCAAATTCCCGAAACGTGATGGGCATAAAACATAATAAGGCTTTGCTTTGACGAATAAAAAATGTAAACTCGTATATTACAAGCGTAGTTACGTAATATACAAAACCGTGTACTTACCACAATGAAAATAAATATTTAAAAAACGGTGAAAGATCACAAATTCAGGTGATAACGAAAATACTCCTAAGTTTTTTTTTTTTATACCGAGTAAATGAGTACGGCAAACGCAAGAAATACACGAGGCTGATGCTAACCAACAAGCCCGCCTATAGCACCACAGTGGCACGCTGCTAATTGAACATGAAGAGTCCATTGCACTGCTTTCGTCATGCGGAAATGTTCAATGACTTACCTTTTTCTCTTTTCTTCTTTCTATGACTCTTTACCCTGTAATTTCCCTGGAAACATTGCCTATCGAACTGAAACACATTTGTGTTTACATTGTCGCGACAAAGTAACACACAAATATCGGTACAATTACAAAAAATGCATTATTAAGATGTTATAAGCTATATTATTAGTCGGATTGGCTAAATTCAGGTTTTGTAATACTACGGTTGGTGTTGAAATATCTATGAAACCAATAATCTAGTTATCTACATTCATGTTCTAAACTAGCGTTCCGCCCCGGCTTCGCCCGTGTTAGGTACATATATAGCTTATACCACTCTGGGATCACGTAGATATCCAACGGTGAAAGATTTTTTGACATCGGTCCAGTAGTTCCTAAGATTAGCGCGTTCAAACAAACTCTTTAAACTTTATAAATTATAATATTGGTGTACATTTTAATGTATAACTACAAAGGTAACGGTAGTCGAGTGCGCCACTTTCAATCAGCCTTGTTTACATAGTGAATAATTAAATCATTTATTGGAACAGTACAGTTCCAGAGAACTGGTTGTTACCATATTAAACACAATAAAATGATTAGAATGTAACAACACTACTCTCATGTAGGTTAGGTACATGATAACACTAGGCGGCGAATGGTATTTCCGTTATATTAATATATGTTTCCTCATTTCAAACATGTTTTATTTGAACAAGACACACAGGGACTAATTTAGATGAAGCTATACAAGGTTACTATAACATCGCCGGATGTTTTTTCATAGACCGCATGATCGCATGAAGATTGACTCTACAGCTTGGCAATAAAGAGCTGCAAATGCGAATGCAGTGGTAGGCAGTGATTCGAACTCTTCGTATTCAAATAGCTGTGTGACACATGACTATTATAGTTATAAGCAGGTTTGTTGCGCATCTGGCGCATATCTTCGTTTCGTCACTGTATTTAAAATTGTACTATTTCATGTATATACTATTTACTAATAGAAGTCTAAATAAATTACCGTATTTAAATTAACTTGATTAGTATCATTAATTACTTACGGGATACTTAACAGTATGTGGTGTGGAACATGTACCCGATATTTCGGGGTCTCATGCATCATGTGCACAAGTTTACTGACTAACGAACGTTTAACCCTGTATAGTGTTTGCCAAAGTGGGAAATGCGGTTAAAGCTTGCCCAGATATTATATCGTGACCATATTGCGGAAATATACAGTACCTAGTTGCCTACTTTACAAATATTGCGAACGAAATCCTCAAGCGGTAAGTAGGCACAATAAAACGGTGCCACTGGTGTCGAGTTCTGGTTCAAATTCAAATCGATATTAAAATAAAACACTTTCTTGATAAATACATACCTAAAGAAACTTATATTATTTTAAGCAATTTCGGTTGTTCACTATACTAGTATAAAATTAATTACGGGGTTTTTGATAGACTTTTCAGAGCCCGCCTTAGGAAGTAACACACCTTCGCCAGTAATTCTACCGTCAAGAAGTAATGTGCACACATTACTGTGTTACGGTTTCAAGGGCAATGTGTCCAGCGAAATCACATGATAAACCATCTTATATCTTTGCGTGACAAACGCAGTGCAGTGGCTGTTAATGATTTGGACTCTTCATGTTTCAATAACTGCGTGACACTGTGCTGTTTGCGGGATCGTGTTGCTTACCATCAGGCACATGTCTTTTTCGTCCCGTTATTATAAAAAAAAATACAAAAAAAATGTAGCGTATATTTATGCTTTAGTGATATATGTAAAATAATATTAGGACATAGGTCGTCTAATAATGCTTTCGGGTATTAAATGTAGCTATAAGTATATAAGTAGATTCAATTAATAGGCTCATAAAATATATCAACCTCAATTCTAATTATAGGTGCAATCTTTAAAAAAAAAGGTTAGGTATAATTGTTAATTTGTTATATCATGTGACCTAAGGTTCTGCTGATAAGATTAATGTAGGTACCACCGACAAATTAAAAATGTATTATAGTACATCTAACGTTGTCAGTAGCTACGTCGGGAGGTAGAGATCAATAAACTGTCAAAGGTGAAATTATATTATTCGTCTTTTTTTACGGTTGTCGGTATGGTGAAATTTTGTTTATTCACTTTGATAAAATAATTTAAAACCGCATTTTTATCGCTAAAAAAAGAAACCCATTTTGGTCACATTACATTATTTTGCATAACATTGTGTTGAGTGGTTATCGGGCAAAACCCGTAAGTAAATACGAGCGCCGTTGTTAAAGAAATTATGTGTAAGTACAAAATGTAAGGAAAATTAAGTTAGTACTCAATTTTCCTTCTACGAATTATCAACAAAATATAGACAACGAAAAAAGAAATTGACCAAGCCGAAACTGACATTCTTCGCCATTTTTCCATTAAAAACTCTTTTAACTTTTCCTTACTATTTCGTAGTAGGTAGGTATCGTTGACCCCAAATTAATAGTTGATCATTCTGAAGGGTATAAATCGTACTGGGTACTGGCTACTTGTTAGTAACCCTCTAAATATCACCTATGTAAATTAATTATACCTGCAGTCCTGCATACTTCTCGACCATTTGTGTCTTTTCCTCTCAGAAACGGATTACAATACGTAGGTATTCGACTAAACGCTCAGAACTATCGTGTGATGTGTGACGTATCTCTTTACCGAGCGAATTCTGGGTTTAATGTGGTATGACGTCACATTGTATTGTTTTTGTTGCCAGCTGGCGGCTGGGTGGATACTACTTATATGTATCTGTACCACTCTAAATACGTAAACGCAATGGAATAAGCAATGAAATTAATGTTTGCTTTTTATTGTCTGTAAAACTGCACATGTCATTTCTTGATGATCATTTATTTACAAAACCTTACATTAGGACTTACAAAGCCTCAGTTAAACAATTGAGTTCAAAAATGTAGGAAAAGTTTAACTACACATTACTACGCATGATGTTTTCGATTAAGTCTTTCAAAGTCTTCGCGCTACTATTAGTTGGGTGTTTCTTAGTGGTCAGCGAAGTTAGCAACGAAGGTCACGAGTCTTTTTGCGGAGGACACTGTACACTACCTACTCCTCTGGTCTGGCACTGGTTTTTTTCTCCAATAACTCACCCATAAGATCTCCTGAGCTAGTAAGAACTATGACAATAGGCCTAAAATACCTCTGCACTTATGATTTATATTGAAATTGATTGATTGTTCTGTAAGAAAAAAAGTTAAATGAGATATAGCTAAATATGGAATTATTGGTATAGCTGAAATGTGGAATTATCCGACAATAGTCGTATCGTTATGTCTCTCACCTCGATTTCGATATTCTCGATATTATTGGTATAAGCCAAAGAACTTACATACAAGAAATATAAGAAAATACATTATAATCGCTAAACCACTAAAGCAATTTTCATGCAAACATGTTCCGAAATAATAAAGGATTGCTAATGAACGAAACTCGTAAGAAATAAAGGCTTGATGGAACATTCAGCCTTAATGCCTAAGTTATTTTCCTTTTCTAAATAATCGTCTTATTGGATGAATTAAAAAATCCTTTATGATGGATGGGACAGTGTTTTTGATCCGTTGTATCGTAGTCCGGTATCAGTCTTGCATCGAGTTTTTCGTATCAATGTTGAATACCTGTATAAGTATGAGCAAAAATAATACCACTGATTTCCGCAACAGTATATTTTCTTAGGCTATTTACTGACGCAGATAAAAATACTTAGTAAAGTGATAATTACGTGTGTACATTTATAATTCAAACTATATGCTACGTTGTAGTAACTCCGCCTGTGCAAGTTCAAGGTTGATAACGATAAGTTGATAATTTTAATTCCTTGTAAATATTTTTTTTTGTAAAGTACATTTATCTCACTGCTGTCTATATAAACCTTGTTTGAGTTGGAATCCAGGGACGATCCTTGATCGTGACTACATAAAATATATCGTCGAACCGTCTTGCATTGAACCTTCAACGTCCCCCCCCCCCCTCTAGTTACATTGGCTATCGAGACAAAAAAACATCCCGAGTTTACCCGAAAAGCTATTATCATACCCGAGCGTGACGCTAGAATTAAATTCACAGCCCACGAAAAAAATTCTGTCTAGGCGCGCCAAAAGAAGTTTTCACTTCAAAAACAAACAAAAAGAAAGCCGAGTACATAATAGTAACAAATTATAAATAATTAGGTATAGGGAGTAGAACCCGATTGATTGGGCTGTGTCTAGAGAAGAAAAGTGAAAGAGAACTACGTCGAGCATTGGACTACGGTAGACTGATGATGATCAACCACACTATAGGATAATTCGAAGCATACAGCTAAAACAATAAGTGTGTAAATAGTTGAACTAAAGAAGAAGTTTTCTAAGTATGTTTATTTCACTCGCATTTATTTACGTAACGAGATCAGATTTCTTTAATATTTAAGATTATGGGAATAGTCATTCTTCTCGAGACTTATTTACTGTGTGACGTCCACTAAACTAATGTATTCATTGTAAACATGGAAGCAATTGCCCCGCGTATGCAAACAGCAAGAATTTTATTCATTTGCATGTATTTGCAACACAAAGCTTATAACGCCATGTCATGACATTGGCGGTTTCCATTTTGTCACATTTAAAACATTCCGACGAAATACCATCTTTTTAATACTGTTCCGGGAAAACATAAAATTAACTGTACTGAAATGTAGTTCGTTTAGTTACATAGGGAATTGTAATTGTAAGGGAGCTAAGCATTAGCTTAGCTCCATCTGCACAAATTGTAGTTTTTAAACTTACCCCCACAACACACAACACTTACCTTATAGATAGGACGTACACGTACGTACTCTTCAGAAATCACGCTTTCTTCGAATTCCTGTATTGGGTTAGTTATTGTAAGTTTATTAGAAGATACATTGGCACGGATGAAATCTCAAAACTAAACTCTTTGTTTACAAAATTACACCCATCCGTGAAGAGTTCTTGATCAGATCTCAATATTTTGGACTTCACACATAAATTACAGGACTAAGAGATAAATCACCTTTGGGTCACGAGCGCAGAGTAGCGCTACGTAATGATTTGGAGTCTTCATGTTCAAATAGCTACGTGCCACTGAGCTGTTATAGACAGGCGTGTTGCTTAAAATTAGGCGCATGCATTTTCGTTCCGTCACTCTACGTTGTAAAAAACTGTACTATCCTTCTATATCTACAACTAAATTCTTAGTTGTGAAAATGTCGCTCCACCATTTTGGACGACTGTGTCAGTCAGTGTAAATCATTTATTTGACAAACAGTTATACTAGCTCTTATTGTCTAATTTAGAAACCACTACTTCTCTGCGCTGTACTGTCTTGACTTTAAATAACACCATTATTTCGTTTATTTTCAGCGCGGAGTCCCGTATTTGCAGCCATGTTCGAACACGAAATGGAAGAGAGGAAAAGGAATCGCGTGGACATTACCGACGTCGATCACGAGGTGTTACGAGAGATGCTGCGCTTCATATACACGGGCCGCGCGCCGAACCTAGACAAAATGGCCGATGACTTGCTAGCAGCGGCTGATAAGGTTAGAACCGTAACTATTATGCTTATAATGTGAAGGACGGGGAAAAAGGGAGGAATGCGAGAAGAATCCTGTGGAAGACACCCATAATTTGAAGGGTTTTATGAAAAATATTGCGGTTGTATAGCCTCAAGTCGTGCACTATTTATTCCTCGACAAAATGGTTGACGACTTAATGACGGCGACTTATAAGAAGAGTTAATATAAGCTATGCTTAAGTCGGAGAGATTTACCACGGATATTGTTACGATTAAATTACAAAATGACGACGACTAACGTACTCATGCCCATGAACTTTTAAACTCTTGTAATGAAAGAAATAAAACAGCGTACATATTTGGATGTTTGTTGCTCAATCATTTAGAAACGGCTCATCGGATCGGGTTGAAATTTGAAGCACGAATAGCTTATGATCTGGAATAGCACATAGGGTATCGCGGGAAAATAACAAGAAAGGGACGCAGCTAGTGATGAAATAAGTAGTTAACGTATTGCGTTGTTGGTTTCAGTACGCCCTGGAGCGACTAAAGGTGATGTGCGAAGAAGCGCTCTGTATGAACCTGTCCGTGGAGACGGCGGCAGACACCCTCATCCTGGCTGACCTTCACTCCGCAGACCAGCTCAAGGCGCAAACCATCGACTTTATCAACACGTGAGTCTCACTCTGGTTACTTCTTCGTTTTACTTGGTACATAGACGCCTTGGTATGACAATGTCATCGTAAAATTGCATTTACTGGCAGTGTACAATATAACGCGTGCGATTATACGATTATAATCTCACGGCAGGCTAGGTTAGGTTGATAATCTAGCGTCACGTCGTTGGATTGTCAAGTGACGGTTTTTACTATTAATTTTATGGTGACAACTACACTCGCTATGTTTTGTAGTGATAGAAATCTTTGCAGAGCACGCCTAGGAAAGTACCAAACCTTTACTAGTTAGGTATTCTAACACCGAGCGGTAATGTGCAAACATAGCTGTGCCGTCTTGCAGGGCATAGAGATATGCTTATATCTGTGGGCGAAGGGTGCAGTGCTAGATAATGATTTGGACTTTTTATTTTTATATAATAGCTGTGTGACACTGTGGTTTTATGGGCAGGTGTGTTGCTACCGTCAGGCATATGCCCTGGTCTTCCAGTCCGTCTATATGTACTATTATTATTACAATAGAAACTAATTTACCTTGATACGCCAATATTTTCGTAAATCCCAGATCTTTAAGGACTAAGACAAGGGTAGGGCGAAGTCACCATCTCAAAATACTTAATTTGTTGAGAGGTTTCTGTCACAAATGAATTGTTTTATTAGTAGGTAAAAATATGATCGAGATTAAATCCCTTTTATTTTTTGTGAAAACTGTTTTTCTTCCAAACAACACGTACCTATGTACTTACCATAATATGCATTTACTCATGTGTCTGTAGGTACTGAATGCTTATATCTCATGAAAACGAATTAGGTCGTTAAATTCCACCACAACGGCCAACCTGGGCGAATGAGGAAACGACCTGTGTAGTTATTATTCATAATTTTAATATATTATCCTCACACACAAAACGCAAATACCAGGTTTTTGATAATTATTTTTTCTTCCCTTTGAAAGTTTAAACTAGTCCAATGTGAAGGTTTCTGTAGAATATGCTCCACCAACGTTAAATCAAGCAACTAACTTTATATGGTATTGTTTTCAGGAGTCACGCAACCGACGTAATGGACACAGCAGGATGGAAGAACATGATCTCGTCACATCCACACCTCATAGCGGAGGCCTTCCGAGCGCTCGCCACACAGCAGCAACAAATACCACCCATCGGGCCACCTCGCAAGCGCGTTAAGCAGGCCTAGCCGCTTTAGGCCTCTCACTTGGCCTTCCCTTTATACCAAAGACACGCCACGTATTGGCGTAGCTAGAATTCGATACCCTATGACATCGAATCTTTCTAGAAAGGCGCTAGATTTTTTAGACGAACGTCTGTCGTGGTTGATACCAGATTACGTTAGTCTCTCCATAGTCACATAACAGGAGCTGTATGGGTTTCAGTCTCTTCACATTCGCCGGTCTGGACGCGGTCGCCAAGGTGTGTGGGCTGCGAAAAGTGTGATTGACTCGATATAGATAGCGCTAGTGGCCTAGCTACGCCAATGATGCCACGCGGCACGCACATGTTCCAATCTTATACTAATGCAGTTTCGAATTTCCTTGTGCGAGTTATGATGCATTCTTAAAACATTGTTGAAGGTGACGGAACGACCGCGATGTCACAATCCTGAGATTTAAAATATATGTTCAGATTTGAACCGATTGAGTTCATAGGACGCTCGTGGTCTTATCAGTAGAGATTTTGACTGAAATTCTTCATCTGTTCTCAATTCTTATGTTGCTGCATTTGTAAGCACCATCGTAATATGTACTCTAACAGTGTTATTTTAGCATTCTATTTCCCTCATTTTTTTCTCAATAAAACTGACAACCGACAACAAAAAAACGAGCTTATAACTATAGAACATGAAAGTTATGATTCTGAACAAATATTTCAATGGGTGTGAGTGTTAACCAATTCGACAGAGAGATTCCTTGCTCGAAACTTACTTTCCTCGAAACCGTTGAAAGGCTGCACTAAAATAGTTAATACAGTGAAGTGAGTGGCCGGTGGATGTGTTCGTATGATAGTGGATTCGTTAAAATGATCTCAAGACGATATTTGATCCTATTATAATTTTCCTTCGGTGGTTTTGTGCGACCGCTTTATTTTAATGTTAATAAGGACGCTTTTTGCGCGTTGTAGTATCGATAGGCTTCGGTAAATATTTACGTATGTCGATTTTTTTTGTGAACGTTGTCTTGCAGCTGCGTTAAATGTAAATTATTAATATTATATTTGAGTATGGATCTAAAATTTTATGAATTTTTCCATGTCATGACATTGTTTCATTATTTGAATACTAATTTGCTGTTTTGTGCTCTAAACTAAACTCTAAACGGGTAAACTAAGGTAAAGCCAGGTAGCAATAAATATCATCAATTTAATATAATCCAATTAGACAATTTAAATAATTTAGTTATTGTCGATTTTATGCTGCTAATCCATTTTGTCCATGGTATCTTAAAAAAATAAACTCAACGCTGAATTATATTGAGCTAGCGGCCTCTGTTATAACTTAATATCTGACTATTTAGGACTCTTTACATAATCGGAGGTCAATTCATTTTGGGCAACTCGTGATGCCAATTATATATAGACCTGATAATAACAACAGTCGTAATGAGTTGTGTATGGCGAGTGCTAGATTTGTAGAAAACAATAGCGTTTTACTGCCAGCGCATAAACATGACATTTTTGTGAAGAAATTTACAGTGCCTCTAGCGGTGCTAGAGTTCTTCATACAAATGTCATATATACGCCCATATATCATATATACATATATCACGGCAGAACGCGTATTGTTTTCGATAAAACTCCCACTCAGCATACAGAGGTCAATTTAGAGCAGAGGCGTGCTAGTCGTCGATACCGCCAATCGAAATTGCATGCTATAGCTCCCTTTTTTCGTTAAAATTAAAGAGAGCAATAACTTGTCTAACCGTGTTAGTTAGGTGATAGACCATTCGCCCTTCGACTACCTAACTCATTTTAGTTGCTCTCTTTTTTTAATATAAAGGGAAAATAAAAAAAATAGCAAAATTCAAGACCATTATAGTTCGAGGGCAGACTACTACAAGGTGTCGAGTTTAGTGTCACAGAATTGACCGCCTGATTCTTAAGATGTAGACAACATTCAGGGCTTCTGATTACTATTGAATTCAAAACAGCAATTATATTAAACTTATTATATCCAGGCAACATCTTCAGTGTTTTTCACTATGATTTGACGTTAATTCAAATTACATAGTATGCTCAAACGAGGTCATCTAAGAATCACTGTAGTGACAATTAAAAAAGTCTGTTTTTTTGCATTTAAATGCCTAAAAAGGTTTTGATGTAATGTTGTCTATGATTTTTTTCTCACTTCGTGTTTGTAGTTACACTTTACGGTGTTGCCTAGATGTAAAATTAGCCGTTAACTAAAAAAAACAAGCGAAATTTTAATTTAATTGGCTAATAAAATGTGATGTATTGTATATGATAGCTATGTACAGATGTGTTTGTTTGAACTGATTTTTATCAAATTGTCTTGGTGTTTCGCGTTCCCATAGAAAGTAAATGAGAAATTCTTGTTAGATATTTTTAACTGTAGGCCATTTGAAAATATGATGTAGTGTGGTATTCGGACGCAATAACTTGTAAAGTGGCTGCAAAGAATTGTACAAACAATGTTTAGAATCGCAACAGTTACTTTAATATGGAATAAATAAATGAATCAGCAAATAGGCACATATGACATGCCAGTTTTATTCATCAGAAGCCATATTAGTTTTACGATGAAATCTTATTAAATGTTCCTACTACCTTTTCATTATGGAATACCTCACTTAACTACCTAATTGTAGTATTTAATGAATTGAATTGTTTTCCGTCTTTTTTTTCAGACGTTTGCAACCTGTGTTATAATCTTATAATTACATATTTGACCGATGCAGTAAAATTAACTTAAAATAATTATTTTTAAACATTGAAATCTGCATTTATACTAGGTTTTGGTTACAACAATATTAATTTCCATTGTATCCTCCCCCCTTGTATCTCAATTTGTTCTTTGAACATTGTTTGTACAAAACTTCGTAGTGTTAGTAGAAGCTGTAGGGGACTCGTGTGATGTAATAAGTCTATGAATTGTTGGTATTGTATATAAAGCTACGATCCCACCATTAAATACTTCTAAGTACTAACTCATAAGTGGTGTCGCAAGTGAATCACCATTTTGAACGTTATGTAAACATCATTGAAGATGTTATTCCATTGACACATATTGTGATTTTTTTCTTTCGTATTTCCATAGGTTTAAAACACGTGCTTTTGGTTTCTTATGTAGTTCACCCGAATAATTTAAATTATAAATGTTTTGTTGTTGTTGATTTCGCTTCGTCGATTGTATATAGATTGCGTGTCAAGCCTTATTCGAATTGTAAGTTGCCATTCATTTTTGCTCATTCTTTCCAAAGCGATTTCTCTAGAACCATTGTTTATCCTGTATAATTTAAAATTTAATTAATGTATGTGACATTTAACAACCAAGTTATATCAATTCAAAGCAATTAAAGTAACGAATCTACCCATTAATAGTGATGTATTATCGTAATGATTACTCAATAGTAGATAATAATAAATTTGTAATTGTATGGTGGCCAATAAAATAATATTTAATACCATTTTGTACCCACTTCCCATTTACATAGCGGACGGCTGTTTTTGTGTAAATGAATACCTAGTTACAAAGCAATTGTCAAAAAAACTGTGATTTTTCGAAATTGTCTGTAAGTTGAGCAATTAAATGAAATGATGTAAAATCTGGTATTATTTTAATACATTTACTTACCCATGTTTACCCAAATAAGTTTGCTTAGTCCGGTCTAGAAATAAATCATTCGTAGGTGACGAATGAACGAGATAATCATCTTAAATATCTGAGTGAAGAGTGCAGTGCAGTGCTAAGTAAGTTCGTAAAGTCACAGTAAATACATATTATGTTTACTGTGGTAAAGTGCTACGCAGTCTGATATGCCCCAGTAGGTATTGGAAGCTTGTGCGATTGTGCGCCTGAGTTGTTGGCAACACTGGCAATGTTTACAATCCCTCCAAACTAGGCAACTACCGAAGTCGTGGCAGCTTGCCGACGCCGACGTGCAACTAGTGCCGAAAAAAGGCAGTCGTGCTGACTCTGTCACTTTTCTACTACAGACTCATTTCGGTCACGTCCATACTCTTCAAGACTATGGAACATGTCTAAAACCATATACTTGTGACATACCTACCTAGAATCTAAAGATCTTCTGAGAACTTCGTCTGAATCCATGGTAAACTCAGACCAACTATTCTTTAGTTGGTCCGAGTTCATGCGCGGTCCCGAAGAGGGGAGGGGTCACAGGGGAGTCAGGGGACATAAATATATTTTTTTTAATAAAGAGTGACGAGACGAGCAGGACATGTGCCTGATGGTAAGCAACATGCCTGCCACATGCACAGCAGCACGCAGCTATTGGAACATGAAGAGTCCAAATTATTACCTAGCACTGCACTGCGCTCATCGCCCACAGATCTAACATGTTATATCTCTAAGCCCTGTCATTTCTCTGGAAACATTGCCCTTCAAATCGGCACACAGTAATGTTTTCACATTTTTGTTGCTTGGCGGTATAATAACTGACAAAGGTGTGGTACTTCCCCAGGCGGACTCTGCTAAGAGTCCTACCACTACAATCTGAGGCGGATACGAGGCTGGGCTGGGGCCGAAACCTGTCTGACTTTGTGATGGGCCATGAGTTCATCCTCAAAGATGGCCACAGATCACTAGCAACCATCGCAACCATCGACGTATTCGGCGTAGAAATAAGTTTCGAAGTAGATGTTATAACATCTTGGTCCGGCTTTATGATTAGTAGCATGGCCAAGAATAAGTTTAAAAAAAATTGCAGGCATAGGAGTGTACTACGTGTGTACTACTTAGTCTGTGATAGGAACTGTCGATATGTATCTGTGTATCTGGCGCTCCAAAAGAAGTTTTTACTTACTTCAAAAACTAAAACGACGCGACGAGCGCATTTTCGTAGTGGTAGGACTCTTGGAGAGTTCGCCAAGGGAAGTACCACACCTTTGCCAGTTAGGTAGTCTACCGCCAAGCAGTAGTGTGCAAACATTACAGTGTTCAGGTTTGAAGAGCAAAAAAATCCAGAAAATTTTCAGGTCTTAGAGATATGTATAACATCTTAGATTTCTGGGTGACGAGCGCAGTGCAGTGCTAGGTAATGATTTGGACTCTTCATGTTCCAATAGCTGCATGTCACTGTGCTGTTATGTGGCGTCTGTGTGGCAGGCATATTGTCGTGGTCTCGTCAGTGTACTACTTAGTCTGTGGTCTCGTCGCTCTTTTTAAAAAAAATCTTTGTTGTGGCCTGTGCCCTGTGCCAAAGAGTTTACATTTACTACGTATAAAGTTGGCACAGACGCTTTACACCGAAAGCAAGGGTAGCAAAGAACTTGGAAAATTAAACGGGTAGCATCTTTCTTGCCTTGTCGCTCTTGTGGAAGTGTGATACTTTTGTCGCGGCACATCACTCTGTTGCAATAGAAAGTATGCACGTCATCTGCTTACGATTGACACATAGGAACCGTGTGGAAAATTTAATTCTATACGTAGTATTACAAATACAAAAATGTTTATTTCTTTCAAATAGTAAACTTACGAAACAGGTATCTCCTTTATAAGGAATATAGGAGATTCCGCCTCTCTATAACCATAACAATTTTTTGTTTACATTAGTTACAAGAACAAAATTAAAAATTTTGACTAACCCCCGACTACCTCAGATTTGTTATCCGTACAACATTCTACTAGTCAAGCCCTTTCATTTGATACCCATATTAAGGGAGTTGAGAAAAAAGAAATGTATTTCGCCATTTTGTGGAAGCGGCCATCTTGGATTTGAAATTCGTCATAGTGCAATGTATTCTACTAGTCAAGCCCTTTCGTTTGATACCCATATTGAGGTAGTGGTGCAAAAAATAATATAAATCGCCATTTTGTGGTGGCGGCCATCTTGGATTTAATTTTTTTATAGTGTATAGTATTCTACTAGTCAAGCCCTTTCATTTGATACCCATATTGAGGTTGGTTGTGAAGAAATATTTTGTCCGCCATTTTGTGGCGGTGGCCATCTTGAATTTATATTAACCAAACATAGCTAAGAACATCCGCACAGATATTAACTTTCAAACAAATAAAACCGCATTGAAATCGGCCCATCCGTTTGAGCTCTACGGTGCCACAGACAGACACACACACAGACAGACAGACAGACTTCGACGTCAAACTTATATTTTTTTTTTTTTTTACCTTTTATAGGCTCACACTTGACCGCCATCTCGCCTGATGTTAAGCGACGATGCGGTCTACGATGGAGCGTGTTTACCTAGAAGAAACCGATTCACTCTCGATTTGAAGACACAAAGATTGTAACCATCGGGGAAAACCCACTCAGGCAACGTATTCCACAGCCTAGACGTTCTTATCACAAACGTAGAGTCAAATCTCTTCGTTCGTGTCTTTGGAACATCAACCATGAAACGATGTCGCTTTTTCGAGCTACGAGCATTCCGATAGAAAAAAGGGCAAGGTGGTATTAGATCATGCAGATCAGCTGCACACTCTCCGAAGTGTATCCGATAAAAACCGATAGGCTAGCAATTTTACGGCGATGCTCAAGACTTTGAAGTCTTTTTCGCACAAGAGTATCATTGCCTATGAGCCTTTGGCACGTCTCTCGATCGATTCCAGGGCCTCCAGCTGATACTTGGCCGATCCATCCCAAAGATGCGAACAGTACTCCATACAGGAGCGAATCTGTGCTTGATATAATGTGAGCAACTGTTCAGACTTGAAGTACCTTCGCACCTTTGAAAGGACACCCAGTTTTTGGCAGCTAATTTAGCCTTGGACTCGATATACGAGCCAAAGTTGAGCGTAGATGTCAAAGTGACGCCCAAAAGCTCAAGACGGTCAGAAACCGGCACGGACACACCTCGAAAAGTAGGAGTCAGTTGAAATGGACTCCGTTTTGCGGAGAAAAGACACGCCTGCGTCTTACTCTCGTTGAACTTGACCAGATTGGCATCGCCCCATTTAGACACCGCCTCAAGGGTCAAGGTCAAACGCTCGATCAAACTCTCTCTCAATACCTGAGTTTGCTGCCCACTGGCTCTCGCGCTAGATATGTAACTCTCTACGACGGTGCTATCATCTGCGTACCCAAAATACCGGGCTTTAACAGATCATTGATATGTAGCAGGAAGAGCGTCGCAGAAAGTACCGACCCCTGAGGGACTCCGGCATTGATAGCCTTTTGATCCGACGAGCAGCCATCAATGACGACTCGTATGGACCGATCCTCAAGAAGTCCGATATCCATGCAATAAACCCAGGAGACAAACCATAACTAGAAAGCTTGCTTATAAGGGCATCATGCCAAACCCTGTCGAAAGCCTTCGAGATATCCAGGAGACTGCAAGTGCTTCCCGTGTTTCTCAATGGCTTCACTCCAGATGTGAGTGACGTACGCTAGAATATCTCCGGTGGACCGGTTTCGGCGAAATCCGTATTGCCGGTCACTTAGGAGGTCGTTTGATTCTAGGTACGTCAGGAGCCTGTGGTTTAAGACACGTTCCATGGTCTTGCAGAGTATGGACGTGACCGAGATGGGCCTGTAGTTGGCAGGGTCAGCACGACTACCCTTTTGGGCACTGGTTGCACATTGGCAAGCTTCCAAGACTTCGGTACTAGCCCAGTTTGAGAGAGAGCTTAAAAGGCGCGTTAGTATCGGAGACAACTCAGGCGCACAAGCCTTCAACAGTAGGGCAGGAATACCATCTGGGCCACTGGCTTTATTCACGTCCAGATTGCGTAGCACTTTGCGAACCTCCATTTGGCGAAATATGTATCTCTGACATAAACGACGGACAGCCAGGTGGAATAGGAGGTGTCGCGCTACCAGCATCTAGACGCGAAGATTCCGCAAACTGAGATGCAAACAAGTTTGCTTTCTCCGTTGCAGTGTGAGCCAGTGTCCCATCAGGTTTCAGCAATGGAGGGAGTGAGGGGCGGCAGAAGTTCGATTCGACCGATTTAGCTAGGGACCAAAACGCTTTGCTGCCCGCAGGGTACGAAGCTAGTTTGTTCCCTATTCGACTAATGTGGTCAAAACGAGCCCTCTGAAGGATCTTTTTGCATGCCTTAGCAGCCTTGTTAAACGCTTGCTTCTTCCGGTGTATGTCCCTTGCCTTACGCTGTCGAGCATCAACCCAGGCTAGGTAGGACTCATGTTTCAATGCTTCAGCACTTTTACATTGAGAACCAAATTTATAACACCCCTTTTTTTGGCCGGGGGTTATAAATAAGGGTGTGTATGAGTATGTGTGTGTGTGAGGGTGTGTGTGCGTGTGAAGGATGAGGGTGAGTTTGTGTCTATGTATGTATGTGTGTGCGTGTGTGCGTACAGCGTGCATCCTGATTTGCTTGTAGTGTGATCATGGGATAAAAGTAAATGGTTAATAATAAATGTTCATTCAGACTGATAATAATCTTCCAATTGATTAAATTTATTTTTGTAACGAAAGTTTTGTGTGATTCTGCTACATTTTTATTATATAAAAGCAAAAACAAGGAGGTCCTTGTTTTTGCCATTTGTGTCTTTGTAAATCAACTCGTATTAATTTAAATTTATATATATTATATAATATTATTTTAAGATATTATGTATAAATATTATTTAAAGTTATTATTTAATAAGGCTTCTATTTCTTCGTAACTTTTATCACGTTAAAAATGCTTTAATGGATTGGATAATCCATTAAAGCATTTTTACAATCGCGATACTGCATAGGGTAGATGTCTAATATCCTATTTATTGTATTATACAAATGTGCGGATCTACAAACGAATTGATTACCTGCAAATGAAGTTTTAGCTCCGGGAATCAAAATAGCAATATCTTTTCTTCTTTTTTTCAAGCACTATTAACAGGCAACTTTCTATGGACTTTCAGGGTTGATTGAACAATATACAGCTTTCTGACTGCACTTGACTCAAGAAATACAACTCCCTTGTCGGAAATCTGTAAGGCTTAAAATACATAACCTTTAATAAGATTCGCTGTGCCCTTTCATTCTCTATAAATTTAGTTTTTCCTGCTCTACCCCAAATTGGCAGGCAATATGATATAACAGACTGAACTAAAGCAATGTATATTCTATTTAACCCTTTTAAGTCTAAGTCTTTTGAAAATCCATATTAATTTTCTTACTCTAGTACTGATCACTTCTATTTGTGAGAACCAGGACAATCTTTGGTCAATCTGTACTCCTAGGTAGGGGAAGGGAGGGTATTACCGTACACTTAACTTTAAATTATTTTTTCTTCAAATATTTTCAGTTTAGAGCCAAGTGTCACGTCGCATATAATGTAAAATATATTATAATACTTGTTAGTAAATATTAGAGCAAATTTATAAATATTTAAATAGGAAAAATTCAAAAATTTTAATTTGAGGCATTTACGGAATTACCTGACGCTTGAGTGTAATTCCGTACACTGGTCGTCTAATATGGTACAATATTAAAAACCTCTTCAAATTCGGTTTACGAGTAGGTATATTATCGATAATAAAGGTTTCATTTTTAGCACAAGTCAGTATTTATTAGAAAACTACACACAAATAGTTATTAGAAATACTTATTCATAAAATACACACACTTGGAGCCATCTAAATATTAGTAAGTAGACAGTAGTAGTAGTACTAGTACATTATAGGTTAGAAAATATGTTATAAGTATAACTCAAACATGTTTTTGTTTTCGTAAGCTGATAAATCATACATAGATATGTATTTAAAAAATTACACAAACAATTAAACATCAATAATTAACAGATATTCCGTACATTGTACGGTTTTTCGGGCAATACCATACAATGTACGGAATTTCCCGAAATATTTTTTTTTGTATTTAACTGTCTAAATTCGCTGTAACTTACTCGATACAGTATTAGTAACAAAATAAATCTTCGCTAAATTTGTCAACAAATATAATACATGCAGTCATTACAAAAAACTGTAACCAAAAACCACTTACATCTTATTTTTTGATGTAACAAAACTATAAAAATCGGGACGCAATCACGTGCCCACCAATTTCATCATCGTCATGTCCCGGACTGATTCCATAGTGTGCGAAAGGGCGAAACAAGACACAAGGAATGCGTGTAACAGAGACAAA
The DNA here is from genome assembly GCA_017562165.1 of Ectropis grisescens. Classification (NCBI taxonomy): domain Eukaryota; kingdom Metazoa; phylum Arthropoda; class Insecta; order Lepidoptera; family Geometridae; genus Ectropis; species Ectropis grisescens. The sequence continues at coordinate 15,962,869 of CM029775.1, read as the reverse complement.
CGTATATTTGTCAGTTTCTTCTTATTATTTTGAAGTGTACGGAAACGCTGTACAGTAATACCCTCCCCTTCCCTACTTGGTTTTGCTTACTTTTCTAAAATAGTGCAATTACAACCATCTTCATGTTTATTGTTATTGATAGCAAACTCCGTATTGGGTTGGGTACTGTCGTAGATAGTGTAGCACATATAGTTTGTTTTAAGAGTGTTGAGGGTAAGTACATTTTGTCTTAGCCATTGAGCTATTTTAATCAGGTCTTGTTACGCTCGCACACGAACTTTTGCCCATGTGGTGTTTGAAAAGACAATGGCGGTGTCATCTCCGTAGGAAATTATTTTCGCATTTGTTATTTTAAGATTACACAAATTATTTATATATAATAAGAATAGGGTAGGTCCTAATACACTCCCTTGTGGTACACCATACGAAACATTTATATCATCACTAATATAATTCCCTATTTTAACCTTCTGCATCCTGTTACTTAGATAATCTCTAAAAAGAGCAAAAGGTTTATCTCGAACATCAATACCATTGAGTTTTTGGAGAAGAATAGGAACATGGACTGTATCAAAAGCCTTTTTTAGGTCAAGATATACGGCTAAACATTTCTTCCCTTTATCAACTTGATCTACTACAAAAGAAGTATTTAAGAGCTATAACAGCATCCTCAGTCGATTTACCACTTTGAAATCCATATTGTGAGTTCGATATCAGATTGTATTTGTTAAGGTAATTGACTAATCTACTGTATAGTAACCTTTCCAAAAATTTTTGAAATACAGGGCAGCAGTGATATGGGTCTATAATTATTAAAATCGTCTACGTCACCACTCTTGTGTATGGGCGTAATAAGTGATTTTTAAGTAACTCAGAAAAAAAACCCTGGTCAAAGCAAAGTTTTGTCAGGTGAGACAAAATTGGGACTATTTCAGCCTTGGCTAACTTAAGAAAACTAGTTGGGATGTTATCCCAGCTAGCAGCACTATCTGATTAAAGCTCATACGCACTCTGTGCACTTCTTCAGAATGGTATGTAAAAGCACAAATGAATTTGATTGCATTGTAAGTATTATATGTAAACTCTTTGGTCTGTGCATATAACTAAGTATAAGGTATAAACGTGGTATAAACTATAACTAAATACCTATCAACGTATATAACGTAAGGTGCGTTGGGGTAACACCGGACAGATTTTTGACTAGTTAGCATAGTCTTGCGATTTATTTAATTTCTGGACATCAATGTATGCCAGATCTTTAAAATAAATCTACAATGCTTAACGGATAGACAGAGTATAAGTGTGAATTTTGTCTGTCTAACAGGCTTAATAGTTTTTGTTGTAGACGTTTGCCAAAACAAACTTTATCTTTTATGATCACGATAACATATTTACCACCGAAGGGCAAGTTCGGACTGCAATTAATAGTAGCCTCTATTGCTTAGAAGAATACATCCGATCTTTCACTTTCTAAACTAAATATTTTACATAATTTACTAATTCACACACAGCACATTTCTGATTTGCCGGAGCGATAAACAGAAACTATGGGTCGCGGGACGATAAAATGGCGTCAATCTTACGAGTGTTTGAAAATTATTCGAAATTAGATCAAAAACAATTCATATGGTCTTAACCCATATCCGATCTTACCCCAACGTACCTTATATGATATTTAAACAAAATAAATTTTATTTCTTCGTCAAAGCTAAATATTATACCTCTACCTCGCTCTACTTAGTCCTCTACCCTAAAGCCTCATTCGCACAGAAGCTTTTTTAACGCCCGTTAAAAAAGCGTTCAAATAGAACAGACTCATTTCCATGTATTTTACCGCACGTCAGCGCTTTAAAACGCAACGCTTTTTTTATCGCGCAGTATTCCATTTTGAGCGCTAGGCGTTGGGCGCTAAAAAGAATAGATCGTATAGAACGTCGTATTATTGTTCGCACGAGCGGTAAAAAAGCATCAGACATTGCGGTTGCGCCGCGAGCTCCTTTGGCGGTAGGACGTATTTGTTTATGTTAGGAGTAGAAACTCGTTGGATAAATATACTTATTTATCCAAGGTTTCTACTCTTTAGAGACTTATAAATTTAATAAAGTTTCCATGACAATGGAATCTGATAACAAAGAGAATGGAACATACTACGTATCTGATAACTCGTCAGTTTGGTTGTCAGCCGGCTTCTTGCTACCGTAAGGCCTCATTCGCACAGGAGCTTAAAAAGCGTTCGTCTGAACAGTAATTTCGAAAATGTTATAAAAGCGCTAACGCCGAATTTTAACGGAACGTTTTTTAAGCGCACGTGGGAATGAATTAAAGAAAAAAAATGTCCTCTACCTCTCTCTGCTAGTAGAGGCACAGATGTGCCTCTACTTAGTCTGTGGTCTGCGGAGAATACATGCTCTGTGATCTCAGTGATCTGTTTGTGAGAGGTGTGTAATCTGTGATATTTAGTGATCTGTGATGTGATCTGTGCCATAGAATGAGTAATCCAGTCTTGCCAGCAGATTATTTTTGTAACCTTTTTAGGTGATTTTTGAACTGCATTGGTTACTTTAAGTATACTTTAATTCCCCTCTGTCAAAGTACAAGTTCGCGTGGATCATGGAGTTTGATAATAATTATACTGTGGCGTGAGGGCGGGGCTAGATTTGTGAATGGTGCTTTATTTTTATGTGTTAGTGATTTGGCTGTGTGAGTATGATCGGCAATGGATCGGTACATGTATGTTTTGTATGAAATAGTGCGGCTTTGCGCTAGTGTACAACTTTCCCCTCCCGCAGGAAATAAATAAATAAATAAATAAAAAAATGACACAAAGATTGAACATTTTTTATAGCTAAGGCTACTCCCTTCCGTGCTTGCGCGGAAGATCGAGTTGCTCGATGACTCTAATGCAGGGATGCACAGAGAGTCACACATTCATTATAGGCTAATTAATGAAAAGGTTACTTTTAGGTCTGCGACAACTGCATATCAATTCATCAATTTAAATAGGATTAATTTAAATAAATCATAAAATGCTCAAGTGCTCAGTGTTTAGTTACTTTCTAGTATAAAAAAAAAATGTGAGCCGTCACGGGACGCCTGGCAGATGTGAAACATCGACATTATGTTGTAAAAGTAATATGCAGAAAAGAACATGTTGTGATAGGAACTAAATACATAATGACAAAATAAAATATTACGATTACTACACGATACTATTTACTGAATAAACATTTATTTTCATTACATACAAAAATTTACGAATTTATTTCAAATCGTGACTAGGTACTTAATTACATTGCGCACACCGTACACACTACTGCATATAGACTGTATATAAAAACATATACCATCGTATAGCGCGGCGACGCGTGCCACGCCAGAGATTGGTTTTACATGCGACTATTGTTTCACATCAAAATATGAAAGGTTCCTTAAAAAAAAGGTTCCTTTTTTATATTTCAGGTAATTTCTGACAAAATCTGATTGGCAGCACTGAAGTAATCATTATCAGATTATCACTTGATCATCTGTGAATTGATCAGCTTGGTCTGTGCGACGAAAGCGAAAGAGTAGAGTCTCTACTTACCACTACTTAGTCTGTGCTACTTACTACTTAGTCTATCGTCTATCTGTAGTCTGTGGCGACGAGCGGGAAAATTGGTTCAATGATTCAATGTTATGTTTTCGCTTATTTAAATTTGTTTATCCAGTCACAAAGTCACATATTAAAAGTTGAAAAAGCTATTGAGATCGTAAAACCCGAAGCTAGAATTAAAACTAAATAAAATTATAACTTGTCAATATTATGGCGAGTAGTGGACCTAGTGGACGAACACATCGCCTTCTCAGCAACAGTGATGGTAAATGTAATCATTGAATAGAAGTATTGAATTTTAAACTAGATGCTCTATTTTTCGCTACGCAAGTCTCTGCTGGGAGAAGTTTTTTGGACAAATAAATAATATATTCCATGTTAGGGAAAAGTTAAGTTAACCTTCAAATTCACTAAGTACTTATTCATCATATAATAATTATCTTATCCCCAATCCCCATACCTTTACCTTTTTCAGTTGCGCCTTATTGCAGTCTCTATGTAGATGTATGATCCATCCAAACATGAGATTCCATCATTCATCCCACTTACCTTAGCCTTTGCTCTCTTGTCAACATCACCTTTGTAAATACCTATGTAAAAATTAAAATTTATATTTGGGTATTTAAATTTGTGAATCATTTTTTTCCTATCTCTGTCCATAGTGTAAAAGATATCTGTCCTTATATAAATGTTACAATTATATCACTGTACAAATTTCATAGTAGGTAGGTACTGTCTCCAATATGCTAATTTGTCAGTCAATCTTTCTTTATGATTTTGCTGGACTTATAGGTGTTTCCATCAGAGCCATAAATCAGTAATTGAATTGAGATGGAAAAAAAATCACACTTACATTGTCATAGATTAGAAAGTCATGCTATTAAAAGTATAACAATCTTCCTAAATAGCTAATATATAGTATTTGCAATTAACTATTTTCTAAAGCCATAGACAAATAAAACCCAACCTAACTAACCTAACAGAAGCATTTTTATGTATGCACATCCAATGACTCACATCTTAATATACATACATAAATCTCCTATCACGATGTTTGTCCGCTATGGACTCCTAAACTACTTAACCGATTTCAATCAAATTTGGACACCGTGTGCAGTTTGATCCAACTTGAAAGATAGGATAGTTTTTATTTCGATGAATAGTCGTTATATGACAATATCCCAGCAAAGCCGGAATGGGACGCTAGTACTATTATATGTATATGTGAAAGATCAGATTTTTATTGATCATTCACACCAAAGCGACTGAATAGATCGAGTTGCAATTTTGAACACAGAATTATTTATTGTCTGAAATAATACATAGGCTATTTTTTATCCTGAGGAAATAATGGTAATGTGAATTACACACATATAACTCTTAGGACATTAGGAGCTGTTAATTTCTTTTAAATTACACTTTGTCCTGTTTGTTAGGATTAAGGTCTGTGGCAATTTCTGTAGCTAGGTGAGCGGCAAACGTGTTATAGAGTTCGCTTAAGCTCTAAAACTCAATTAATTGAATTATGTACATCAGAAGGGTTGTTCAAGTTTCGCAATTAAGAAATCTGTATTTTGACTTGTTTCAGATACTGATGAAGAGATGGCACTTTTTCCACCCAGAAGAACAAGTCGTCTCCGCAAGCAACCAAAGAAATTTGGAGACTTCCTTCAAGCTACTCCTACTAAAAAGAATACTTACAAAGAAGCCTCAACGACTGATGAAGAAATGGAAGAACATGAAGCAAACAAAATAAAGCCGGCAGGTACTTTCTTTTTCTGTATCCATATCACCTTCCATCCCATTGCTAGGTCACGGGCTTACCTCTAATGTAGGACGGTTTAGGCCATAGTTTTTTTTTTAACTATTATAGGTTCGCACTTGACCACCATCTCGCCTGATGTTAAGCGATGATGAGATCTACGATGGAGCGTGCTTACCTAGAAAAAACCGATTCACTCTTTCGATTTGAAGACACCAAGATTGTAACCATCAGGGAAAACCCATTCAGGCATCACTATAGTTCACTATACTGCCAAGTCTGTGGTCCCTCCAAGAGGATAGGGAGAGTGGCGCACCACCACAATACCAGCACTCCTCTTTCCTTGTAGACCCACCGCGTTCACCATTGAGCGGTGGCGATTCCCCAGATTCCTCGTTAATTTCGCGGCTAGTAGGGAGAGCAGAGCACCGTAATACTGGTGGTCCTCTCCCTCCGTAATGCCCACCCCCAACATCGCAGCCCACCTCAGCACCGGTGTCAATGCATCGCACAATCTACATGGCCATATTGTTGTCAGCTTAGAGGCAAAGCTTAGACAAGCGGCCCCACTGTGAGTTTCTCTTAGCTTCACAAGGCCACGGCTACTGAGCCTTCCGCCTCGTCAATGCCCCCCTTGGGGGTGATGGCATTTGGCCTCTATACTGGTTACTGAACTGTGGGTTAGGCCAAAAGGCGCCGGATCCTGCTATCTTGTTAACAATACTTATTCACATAAATACATAATATATGTATAGAGCATACCTGAACCCATGCCATATACCTACCATACTTAACAAGTACTGCATCTTGTACATGAATCGTATGAAATGTTCACATCCCAGTCTAGCCAGTAGAAAGCTGAGTAGGCCTGGTGCGAAAAACAATTGTGAGAGTGTAGGTTCGAATCCGTCCCGCCTCGACTTCTGAGTGTTTTTTTTCAAATACAGATGTGTTAGTTAATCATCACCACTGACATTAATGGTGACGGAAAATATCAAGAGGAAACCTAAAATGTTCCAAGAAATACATCTTTCATACAACACTGCTACAATAATGATTTGTTTGAAATAAAGCCTTGACACTTCTTGTGAGAGAAGTCCCAAAGTCAGAGAGCAGTAAGAATATAAATATGATATGATCTCTGTCAACAGCTCTCTTCAGCAATGATGATGTCGAAGGTCAAGACATGTTCCAGTTCAAATCACGACGCACAGTAATAGACCTGCAAAAGATGGTGCAATCTGCAATCATCAACTCGCCACAAGGGACTCCCACTACGCCGCGGAAGTCTCATCTGTCACAGGCAAAGCAAAGCTTAGCTACAGAAAGTACACCTAAGCAATTGAAGAGTATATTGAAAAAAAGTAAGTCTCCTTGATAAACATCAAGTCGTAGAAAACAATCACATGATTGTGAGTAGAGGAAATGTAGGCACTGCTGATAAAAGTGAAACTTATAAGTTAAAATTTTGGTAACAGAAAGCACTAATGTTCTACAAAGTTACGGGTGGTGGTTTAATCGGGATAACGGCGACTGGCGATTCGGAGACCCCGGTCGCCAGTCGTTTCGAAGTCATATGCATAATGCCGCTAACTTAAAACGGTGAAGGAAAACATCATGAGAAAGTCGACAAGTAGGTACCTAGAATATTTCGAGGTCAAGTGTCATCTACCAACCCGGACTGGGCCAGTGTGGTGGATTATGGCCTTGACTCTCCTTGCGGGAGAAGGCCCTGAGTCCCAGTAGTAAGAACATTTAGTAGACTGCAAAAAAAATAATGTTGCACAGTATGTCTGTAGCTGTAGCTGTTTTTGGGTTTTTTATTAACTTCAATAAGTCCTAAGCTAATAATGTTAATTTGTTCTTTTGCTAGGAATTATCCAAGAAGTGGCAAGTGACAGTGATGTCGATGACTTCTCTGGAGGCAGCAGTAGTGATTTTGTTCCAGGAGGAAGTGGAAATGAGGTTATTATTAATCATTTTTTGCATCTGTAAAGTATCATAAAAAAAAGGTGCCCGAACATAATTATGACCGAATAAATGAAAGAAAAATGTGCCACAAATAATTACACACAATACACTGGTGAAGTAGTGGCTGACCTGCTTGCAGAAGCCAAAGATAAAAGTTGAAGTGAGAAGTTAAAGAGTAACATACATCTTGATTTTCTGTAGACCTTCATTGGTCTATGGATAATTCAGGTGTGCTTAGTGTAAGTAGGTAGTTGGTTATGTATGTAGTGTAGTTCTCATTGTCTTTTAGTTTAGTTAATAAAGGCTCTGCTCATTGTAACAAAAAGATAGTATCTATCTTGACATATAGAGGTATATTGTGAACTGTTCTCAATTTCGCCAATGTTTCATTTTGTTAAAGAATGAAATTGAGACCTATATTTGTATACATATAGGTCTCAAATACAATTCCTTTTTTTGTTCTTAAAAAAAATACATAACATAAATATAAAGTACCATAATACACTTCATTTTTTTTCAGACTGAATCATCCCAAACTACAGAAAATGAAGCTTCCGAAAATGAAGAGGAACCTCAGAGGGAACATCAAAAAACTCAGATAGTGAAGAGAAAAAATAAAACAAAACAAAAAGATTCAGAGTACTTTGTCACACCAGATAACTACTTTTTAATGCATTCTAGTAAAAAAGTAAGTTCCAATCCAAGTATGGTCCAAATTAAGCAAAGCTTGTGTTATAGGCACCGGAGAGCTATAAGAATTATATATGATTTCGCAAATACATAATATTAAAATTATGATAGATACATGATCATAGAGATACCCATTAATATCCATATCCAAATATGTTCCTGGGTGGAAAACGAACCTGAACCCGAAATAGTTTGGGGTCAGATAGTGTTCTGTGTGAAATGTCCACCAATATTTATTTATTTAAATGTTCGTGAAAAGCGTTCGGTGACGATGACGCCAGTTCTATGAGTTTTGGGCACCCAAAAAGTGCTAAAAACATGAAAAGAAGGGTTCGCTTCAAAAAAAGTCTGAGAACAGATATTTAACAAATTTTTTTATTTACAGATCCAAACCTCAGACCACACACTAGCAAGACTGAAAAACTTAAACCTGGATGAGAATGAAAATCAAGATATACAAATATCTAAAGAACACAAAACGAAAATAATGGAACTGAATTCCACTTACAAACATCTATTTAACAGATGGCTCTATGTACTCAGTGAAAACTTTAACATTATTCTATACGGGGTTGGTTCGAAAAGATCTATAGTACACCAGTTTCAAACGGAAAAACTCAAAGACTTTCCTTGTATTGTCATCAATGGTTTCTTTCCGAGTCTGACTATAAAAAGTGTATTGGAATCTATAATTACAACTTTGCTGGGAAATTCTCATGTACCATCAAATATTGGAGATGCCGTCAATTTGATTGATACTCAGCTTACTGAAAATGGGGATGAGCTGTTTTTGATAGTGCATAACATTGATGGTGCGATGCTGAGAAATGGAAAGGCTCAAGCAACCTTTGCTAGTTTGTCACAGATAAAGAATGTCCATATGATTGCAACTATTGATCATATTAATGCACCACTGTGTAAGTAATCAAGAATTTTTTTATGTTTACTAGCATCGCTACACGGTTTTCCCGCGTAGTTGCCGGTCCCGTTATTTTCTCGGGATAAAAAGTAGCCTACATATTGTACCAGAGAATAATCTAACTGTGTTGCAAATTTTAACCCAATCCGTTTAGCCCTTCCAACGGGATTGAGCAACATGCGTCCTAACTTTGACATTTATTGCATTAAGATGGTGACGGGATAAACAGGACATATACCTACCCGTAACAGCAGTGTTACGCAGCTGTTAGAAGAATCGAAATCATTACCTTGCACTGCACTGTGCTCGTCACCCAGATGTATAAGATGATTGACTTTTATTGAGAATCAAAAACATCACATGAGTTAAATTGTGAAAGTTTTAAAACGATATGATTGTAACCATCAGGGAAAACCCACTCAGCCCAAAGCCCAAACTTCCTTTTTCGAGTCTTTGGATCGTCAATCATGAAACGATGTCGCTTTTTCGAGCTGCGAATAATAAAAAAAGGCCTAGGTGGCATCATGCAGGTCAGGCGCGAACAGTCTCCAAAATGTATCCAATTTTGCGGCGACGTTCCAAGGTTGAAAAAAAAAACAGTTTTTAGTGTTTCCTTACTTTTTTTTTCAGTTCTGGGACTAAGTACTAAATCTTTTTTTCGACTTTAAATTCCAGTGTGGGACCATTCGAAGCTCAGCAAGTTTAAGTTTACGTGGTGGGATGTGACCACGTTTCTGCCCTATCTAGAGGAGAGTTCATACGAGAATTCCCTGATGTCGCATAAAAGCGGCGCTTTGCAGCTTTCCTCGCTAAACAGCGTCTATCAGTCGCTCACCAGCAATGCAAAGGGAATATTCAAAATTATTATTGAATACCAGTTGGAGAATCAGAAACAATCACATTACCAAGGTGAGTTATAGATGAAATTTCAAACCACAATGAATTTGGAAACTATTAAAGAAATGATCTGATAAGTACCCTGATCCATAACACAATTGGATTTATCTCGACACGGAATTATACTTCTCGGTCTTTGTCTCGTCTGTTTAGAGTTTAGAATGAAATAGACTAGGATTGTTATTCCGTGCTGCTGCTGCTATGCTGGAATCCTCCTGATTGCGTTTGTGAATCAGCATCAAGATTTAATATTTATGTAAATGCTGATTACAATTTTCTGAAATTTTAAGTTACATGTCACATCAATTAACAATACTATCAGTCTGTCCTGCTGACGTGCTGACACATAGGCTTACGTCAGCCTTTTCCATTTTCATCGATCTCTAGCTGCTCGGAGCCATAGCCAAATAGGCATGACGACAGGAGGTCCTGCAATTATATTCAATCGAAGATGATTGTACTCAAGATTAGTATAAACTGCGTCTCTAACATCTGTCTCTATCTAAGACATCTATCATCTCGCTCGCGCTAATTATAATTGGTATTATTCTCTCGGTCACACCGTGATGTGTGATCGGTGATGGTAGTCATTTTAAAATTTTAATTTATGTAATCAGAAAATATTTAAAATAATTTTAAAGGTACTTACTTTCAGTACTTACGCATGAAATGTAATTCCATTAGATTTATTTGAGTTACTAGAATTATTAGAACACTTTTTGAACGCACAGCAAGACATAATATTATATATTTATGTTCAAAATGATCAAAATCAGTGATAGGTAAAAACGATCGGCGTCCCCCGCTTCCTACAACCGACTAGAACGGAAAGAGTGAGGTCACTCTTCCCAACGTTAACATGATGCCGTGCGCCCTGAAGGTTTTGAGGGCTAATCTTGACCTGCACAATCTATGTATTCAATTATTTCATATAATGACAGTATTTATAGAATAAAATGTACCAACTTACATTTTGATATCGTTTTGTTTAACTTACTTTAGGATCATTCAAAGTTGGATGGGCAAGTCCATTTTAAAAGTACGAAATTATTAGAAAATATATTTACAATTGGATAACCCATTTAATTTAAAGTGACTTTTGTTATGGAACCAGTTTCCTAAACGCAATATTTAATATAGCTACCATACAAACTTTACGCGCCCGGAAAATACCTTTTATGGAAAATACCCGACAGTGACGTCACGGTTTAGTAGTGTTTTTGGGAAAGTCCAAAGTTGTGATTTTAAAATAACAAAGTAATTCTTTCCCCTGTGAATCTGATTTTGAGTAGCCTTTTGATGGCACATTATTCCTATACACACTGTAAATGTTTGTTTACCTTAGAACTCCGCCCATATGCCACTGAAAAATTGTAAAAACCGACGACAGATTATAATCTAACGACGTCAGATTACGAACTAACCTAACTGGCCAAAGGATTATTCTCACATCTCATATTAGCACCCAGGGCCCACATTCATATCCAATGGTGAATGCATTTTTGAAATCGTTGCAGTTGTTCCCGAGATTAGCGCGTTCAAACAATCTCTTCAGCTTTATAACATTAGATAATATAAGTAAATAGACGGTATATTTTCTCTCACAGAAGTTTTAAATATTTTTTTTAATAATTAGTCGGCCAGTAGACTAAATAGGATGAATATGTTAATTTGAAAATGTTTATTTTCCACTGAAGCCCATGTTTACATAAGTCTAACACAAATCAATAATGCATTGTCATTAGTTTATGATTTATTAAATTAGCAACACCACAGATTCCGGGATCTTTATCATTTGGGTTATTTTTTTACGTTTATCTTGGATTGGGTGAAAATAAAATATGGGGGAGTAGGGAACATTTTCATCCTAATTCTAATGCGTCCGATTTTTGTAAGCAGTGTCCCGTGTCCTCCCAGCCCAGAGCCTACACTACGGCCGCATTTCTCTCGCTGAAGGCCATCTGTAAGTTGAGCTTTCACATGGTCTTCGGTGAATGCAGCCAAAACTCGCCGTACGAACCGGCGTTTTTACATTAATTTATGAATGCCCGCTTTGATATATAGTTTAATTTTCAAAATTATAATTTTTAATAAATGTATTTACCTAAATTTTGCCAATTATGAATTTTAATCTAATGTGTGAAATGTCTATTTCATGGTTGCATTTCAATGACTTGTTTACAAAAAATATATTTCTCAGATATGAATTAACGTAATCTGAAAAAAAAATTCTGTTTCAGGGTTACCTTTCAAAGACTTGTACTCCAAATGCCGAGAGCAGTTCCTTGTGAGTTCCGACCTCGCATTGAGAGCTCAGCTTACGGAGTTCTTAGACCACAAGCTCGTCAAGATGAAGAGGACCTACGACGGCAGCGAAAACTTAGTCATTCCTATAGATACCACACTACTACAACAGTTCCTTGAGCAACAAAATACTTGACGACCGTATCTTATGTTGTGTGTGAATTGTCACCAATATTTATCTTGTTTCTATTAGCTTCAACTCACACCAAAGTAGTAGCGGCCAAGCGAAGAGTACTTTCTTTGTAATGCGATTTAAAACCTTTGTCATTGTTATAATACGTGTATCGGTTGAGAAATCGCGCGCTGTCGCTGCGTAGGAGTCGTGGCCGGGCGCAACTTCAATTTTCTCAACCGATACCACATTGTATGTGGTATATACTATGTATTATGACAATAATTATGGTTATAAACCGCATTACAATGATTATGCTCGTCGCAGCGGTATGCGCCTCTGCTGCTCCTTTGATGTGATTTGAGACTTACCCACCGAAGTTCAAGACTAATATAATAATAAAAAAATCAATCATAAATACTCTTGTATTATTCTATAATGAAACAAAGGTGTCAAATTTACTTTTTATTTTACAATCCCAGAAATAAAGTCTTAATAGGATTATTATATATTTCAACAGACCAAGTTGTAAATTACTTAAACTTAATGACTTACATAATAATAATAAAATTATTAACTAAAATTCTCTTTAACATATCTGGCACGTTCACGACGATGCATCAACCAAATATTTTATTGATATTAGAGTGCATAAATCACTCTTTTTTAATATTTTTTAAAAGATTGTAGAAAAATACTCTCTGAACTCATTAGACATCAAAATTTGACCTAATTTTATTCAGATTATGATAAATCGCCCTTTGGATTGGATTGTATTTTTTTTAGTTATAAATTATTAGTGAGATTACCGAAAATGAAATTATTTACACCAAAAACAATCCTTCGGCGAAGCAGAGGTTTTCTCGTACTTTGTCTATAATAGCTCCAAACTTAACAAGAGCCTATCTTGTTATGGAATGAAACGAATCCGATAACGATGGAATAAGCTATCCAACAATAACATCATCAACACAAAACCTGAGGGCTAAACATTAAATAAACGACGCTGTTCACTTCGCCCTCTTGTACTTGAGTAATTGAAACCATTATTGAGTAGACAAAAAACGTAGTAATATAAAATAATTATCTACATGAAAATTGACTTTGCGTCATATTATTTAGAGTGTCTTTATCAGTCTAATTTGGTCGTATTAACAGGCGGGGCCCACATTAAAATGTAGTTGCAATGGATTCCAAGGGCATGAAATAATTTTATATAAACAATTTCTCCCATTCCTTCCACTTACACCTAATTAATACAATTATTTCAAATCGTTTTCTGAGAGCTATTTTAAATCTAAACGATGCACTTTCAATGATTAGACTAAATTAAGCATGTCAATAGAATAAAAAATGATTATTACATAAACAATTTAATTGAAACATTAACCTCTCGGACAACAAACTACAGATTTCACACAATAGACAACATTAATGATAGAAAACATTTTGAAAACTGCACATTGTGAGTAAGATGTGTTGTGAAGCGATGTCGAGTAGATCCTAGCCTCATGGTTATTAGTTACAATGACAACTAGTATCAACCTTACCTGGCACGAAAAGGAATAAACATGAATCAGAATTGATAATTTTTACATCTTGATGTACTTATAACGTAAATGGTTTACAATCATTGTTTATACCTTTTATGCCAGGTGTGGGTGAAGAGATAAGGGATGGCTGCCAGCATTGCTCAGTGATGGTGATCAAGGTTTATTGTCCGATGTGTCGGAGCGCTGTACACTTACAAACTAGTAAGGGAACTCCGCTTAAGGCAACACTCAGTTTTCATCGTCATCTTCATGTTTTCGCTTTTTACCCCGAGTGCTTTCCTCGGGCTCACCGTCTGCGTTATCGTCCCCATCTGAAGCCAAAATAAAAGTAGTCAATAATCATTTAGCCCAGATCACTATACGATTGGCAATGGCCTCTTTTCCCTCCCTCCACTATAGCCAGGCAGGAGCAACAGTTCTCCAATCCTCTTTCTAAGTGTTTTTTTTTGTGTTAGTATATAGTTTTGTGTTATATAGTTAGGTAGTTTTTATCTCTATGTGGGTAGCCTGGCTGGTAATTAGAACGCGTCTATTTATCCATACAACTTGTTATTGAAGTGTAAACTGGTTTTGGCGCGCCACAGACAAATGTTTTGTGGGTTCTGAATTGAATTCTAGCATCACGCTCGGGAATGATAAGAAATCTTCGGGTAAACTCGGGAACATGGCCATTTTGCATCTATAAATGCGTGAGCATTTGCCATTGGCCATCTAGAAATGCTGACGAATTTCTAGATGACAATACTCATGGCGACGCCCTCCGGTTTCACGCGCGTAGTTTCCAAAGTAAGGTATCAAATTCTGAGTTATTCACTTCTATCAGCAGTTCCTATGACTGCATGTAAAACATAATAAAAAAACTACTAGAACTTGAGTTCTTCTCTCACAAGGAGAGTCCAAGTGCCACAATGCCAACCAATTGTGGGTTGTGGAAAGATGTAAAATGTGTTTCTCGTCATCCATTTATTTCCTTCAGTGTTTAAAGAAGTGTGATGATAGACTTGTGCAATTGCACTTGGAAAGTTATGTAGAGAAGTGCAGTGAAATTCGAATTTCACGATAGTTTAAGTTCAGTTTAATCTTAAGTTTTTTTAGTTTAGAGTGACGAGACGAGCAGAAAGAACATGTGCCTGATGGTAAGCAAAATGCCTGCCACATAATAGAACAATGACACGCGGCTATTGGAACATGAAGAGTCCAAATCATTACCTAGCACTGCACTGCGCGCGTCACCCAGAGATATAAGATATTTTATCTCTATGCCGTGTAATTTCACTGAAAACATTGCCCTTCAAACAGGAACACAGTAATGTTTGCACATTACTGTTTGGCGGTAGAATAGCTGGCAAAGGTAGTGGTACTTCCCCAGACAGACTACAGTCCTACCACTACAACTACTCCTGTTCTAGCCACCATTTTTGTAGGGAACCATTTAAACATACCTTGTTGCTTGATCTGTCCGTCGGCCTCCTCTCCCTCACCGTCTTCGTCATCTAATTCCTCTTCTTCCTCCACATCGCTGCCGTCGTACAGCGAGCTCGCGGAGCTCTCCTCCTCTGCAAGACCACAAAGCAATATTGCTTTAACTTTCGCGATTTCAACACATATTGTAAAGTGTAAACATTATACGCGACGCCGATGGTTGTAACGCTGCCGAAACGTTGACGGTAATTAAAATAATAATTTAGATCGTAATTAAATCCTGTACAAATTTTCACAAAACAATAATTTCATTGGAGGAGTCTATGACAGTTTGCCTCTAATTCCAACCAAATTTTGAGCTTACACAGAATTCGTAAGGTTTAATTTCATATCTCATAGATCATACCTACTTATGCACCTACATCATTCATAAAAGTATCACTCAAACGATAATGCTACTGATTACTGTTTTATTTTGTGTTTGATCAGATGATTTATATATAGGTGATGTGGGGTTGCATTGCATGTTGTTACTATAGTCGGGTCATTTTAATAGGTAACATTTGACAATTCATCAAAATTCGATAACGTAACCTTGTAACGGCGGGCATAAAATAATATTTTTTTTCGTTTTGTAAGAACTGCATTTTACTTAATTTTTTTCTATTACGACTACATATTTGTTATATTAATGACTGATACTAGCAATTTTACTATTTGTTTTCACTTATAAACCATTCTAAACATAATAAACAATATTTGATCTAAAGAACTGCAAGTCGCTACAATGTTGCGTCAGTTAACATTTTTTGTTTATAACCACTAAGGATGTTACTGTAAAATCGAATGAATGCAAGGATTACTTGTGAAGAAATATCATCATAAATTAATGACCACGTCGTGATTATAATAATACATAATTATATTTATTATTCTTTTATTAACTACTAGCTTCAACCCGCACCTTCTTCCGCGTAAAATAAGTAAGTATTAAGGTAACTGAGGGAGTACATATTTACTTGAACACTGAACACCCATACAAATTTACTTTTACTAATATTAAAACATTTTTGTACCTACAATTTCACAAAAATCAGTTCAGTGGTTTAGGCATTAAAACTTAATAGAAGGGCAGAGCTACTTTTACATTTATACTATAAAATAGTATGTATTTTAAATGTCTAGCTTAAAAAAATTACGGTTTTCAACATTGACGAACTTTCATAAAAACTTTCATGCCCCATTTCAACTTCTATTTCATCCCCGTATGGTATGAAATTACAAAATTGCTAGAACAACCCTTTATTTTCTCCACTTCAAGTGTTAGATAAAAAATTCCATGGTATTATCTTCAACAATGACGAATTTCCACACAAAACTTTCATCTCCGTTCAGTTAATTAATATTACTTATTATATAGCGAAGCGATTGCTTCGCGTCAAGCGTATAGATACGAAGTCATGGTTTTATCTTCAACACCAATGAACTTTCATATAAACCTTCCAACCCCCATTTAAGGCCCCGTTTCAACCCCGTACAATTCTAAATTACGAAATTGCTAAAACAAACACATATTTGCTTCGCGTTAAATGTCTAGATAAGAAGTTTCATGGTTTTGCCTTAAAAAATTACGAATTTCCATATACTTTCATCCCTCATTTCAACCCTTTTTCCGTAATAAAAAGTAACCTATGTCCTTTTTTGAAATTAAGTCTATCTGTGTACCAACTTTCATTAAAATCGGTTATGTGGATTTCATGCTTATAACTTTGAAAATTGCGGAATCTTCATACAACCGTCCATCCCTTGTTTCACCTTCTTAGGGGTTGAATTTCACAAAACCCCGTCTTAACAAGCGCCTGCGTGCTAAAAGACACCTCCATGCAAAATTTCTCAGTTTTCGTGAAGAGTGACCTTTCGCTTTTATATATATAGATAAAAATGCAAAAACTGTGAGAATAGACAATATTATTGAACATAATTAATAATTTCTTTGAGTGCTCACACCAATGATGAAGATGATATTACTAACTGTTGTTCAGATAATGCTTAATAAATGCATATTTTTTGTTAAATTATGCACTTGTCATATATTGCTCCTTAAATTTACGAAAAAAAAAAATATATTATGTGGCAAGGATTTGCCTGCTGATTTTTAAAATTCACACATTGGTGTTTCAAGTCCCTATCGATTCATTCACTTTAATCGAGGTTTTAACCAGGTCACCTCACTATGACGACATAACTGACAAACGTCAAATGTTATCTATTAAAATGACCCGACTATAAGGGCTTTTTACATTATAACTTCAAACTATCAGAGGATTGACAACATATTGTACAACAAGTTTTTAGATGTCTTTTTCTCTAGCTTACCAAGATTATCATTGTAGACTGCACGGAGAGACAAGTCGCCTTCATCGTCTTCATCTTCCTCTTCAAGATCTGAACCTGCAACAAAACAAGTTTACAATAAAGTTGCACCCTAAATCATAATAATATATACTAATATTATAAATTTGAAGAGTTTATTTGTTTGAATACGCTAATTTCAGGAACTACCGATTTTAAAAAATTATTACGCCGTCGGATATGTACGTGATTCTTGCCGAGTTCTGTATAGGCTATATATGTACGACGGGCGAAGCCGGGGAGGACCGCTAGTCTTAAATAATGTTGGTAAGGTGAAGAGTTTTTAGTCAGTTAATTTAGCCATTCCGAAAGGTCTATTGGTTAAAGAAATTGCTTATCTCAATCTATTGTTATAAAGAGACAGCAATAGCAGTGATATAAGCAATTTTGTTAGGTGGTTGATTCAACAGTGTCAAGCAACAAAAACCCAACAAAAATTTTGATAAAGAGTTTAGTTAAAGGTGAATTCATTTTAAAACTTTTTTTGTTGAACTTATGATGCCAAATCCTATTTACAAAATATATATCAAGACTTAAACATAATCATTAGATAAAATTGACAAATAGTATTTTCTTCAATTTCAGTAGCACACGGGAAAATCGAAAAATAGTTCTGAAATAAGGTTTGCATACAAAACAATCACATTATAACTGCTATATATGTAATATAGCCTATCTTATACAGATAACTTTATCTGTCTTGCAGCTTTAAGTTTTAATCCGAAACAATTATAAGCATCTTACTATAATTGATGCTTACTTTTCAAAAGGAACCCCATGTGGAAAAGAAGACCATACACAGAGTACAACAATACTGGCAGCGAACTGCGGTCTTCTGCCGGTCTAGCTGACACGCTATCATCATGTATGACCAACGGACCCAAATCTATGTCCAAATCTGGAATGCACCACATAGGTGTTATTAAAACCCAACCAAAGAAAATGGAACCAAAAGATGATATTGTGAGGGTGATAGCAACATAATATATGTAGTGCTGTTTTGAGAGCTATTCAAAAAAAATTTTGTTTCATTAGGAAGAGTTTAATTTAAGATAGTGCTGGTGTTTAATAAAGCAGCATTGTCGCAAATTTCCTACAATGTAACAAAACAAAATTAAGTACCAAAACTTTACAAGTATTAACAATAAACTCATTTGTGATGTGACATCCCGTGCTCCAAATGCATTTATAACAAAATAGTATTCTACAGAGTCATTAACTTCTTATTAACATCTGTTGAAGTCTAACTGATCAAGCAGGCTTTTATGATCAAAAATGCATAAATTAATATTAGATATTCTTAGTAATTAGGAAAAAGAAAAGTAATTATGAAAATCATTTGTATTAATCGTTATATAGTATGAAAAATAATGTAAAAATCCACAAACAGCAAGGATAGATGATAAATTTTGTCCAGTTTGGAATAATGTACCTATTATTATTGGACGTTACTCATGATATTACCACTGTCTTCTTTGATCAAAGGTTGTTACCACTGGGATTACAACCACTAATCATAAATGATATATCTGTATCATAAATCATTGGCATAATATATTTATATGTATAATCTATTTGCAACATTATGATACACAGAAAAACAAAACAAAGGCATGACCAAAGCAACACTAACATTATCAAGTTATCAAACAATAATTTGTGGTGTGTGGCAGATAACTTCTGATTACTGTAGCCAATAATAATAGTACCTAATATTACCACAAACTTCATAGCTTTGGGAAACAATTGACTCTATTACTATATAGCATGATGGCCACTATCGTTCAAATGGATTCTGAAAAACCAATCTCAATGGTGATTATGTCAGTTCTGTAACTTAACAAATGAACTGGCTATGGAGTTTTTGGACTCCCAGATAAATTTACCTCTGATTATTGATTAGTCATATAGTATAACATACATAGTCCTGGACCAGGAAATAACAGACTAGTTCATCCTCATGATTGCCTTTTCATCAGCAAAGTGACCGAGTGTATGTTACATGTCCTTGTAAAGTATTAGATGTCCTCACAATGTTTCCTTTAAGCTTTAAACCTCAGTGGTAATGGCAAAGCCTATGAAATCATGCAAAACTTTCAACACCATGACTGAAGTGGGTTTAATGTTTTGGACAAATTTTCATTGTAAGGAATCATCCCCCAATGTTATTTCCTAGTATAGGTTTTCCTTTATGATGATTTGACTATACAAAACAATGAAAATTGATAAACTTATTTAAAAAGATGTACCTTTTTAGATAGTTATGTAGTATAGTTAGGGAGAAACATACATCTGACAAATTTACAACAAGCCTTCCCATAACAGTACCAAGCAGTATTGAACATTTAGTATAAATGCAAGACAGCTCATTTTCCAGAAATACGTAAATAGTCTGCTCCTAAAATACCTAATTTTTCTTTTGTAAGTCAGCATACAGAGTCAAATTTGCTATTTTGATGTGAACTAAGGCAGTTTGGGTTATGTCCGGTAAAGATAGCCTCAGGTGTATTTTACTGCATATCAATTGCACTGCAGGGTGCAAATGGGTACACTTATGTTATGAAATCTATTATAAATAACTATAAAGAACTCGTGTTCTACACTGAAATGGTAGGGTTGTTCTACTCATCATTACCAACATCATTAACGGACTAACCTTGAGATCACAAACCTGAAGTCTGTTTTAAAAAATGCCATTTAGTCAAAATAATTATTGAAACTGTTCCATGTAGACAATTTTCAGCAATTTCAGGGTAGGTCTATAGTAGATGTTATAGTTAGCTTCTTACTACCTATTGGAGGTTCGAAGCACATTTGTATGGCTCACAAATCTAAATTTTGTATTGAAAGTGTGGAGATGCAATGCAAGAGCCCATTTTTAGCTAAAGCTTTATGCTGCTGAATGTAAATTATTAGATTAACATTTATTTGTCTAAATTGTTGTTTGACCTCACTTTATCGTAACACAAGGTATAGTCAAGGTCTATCTATGGTACAACCTTGCTCAGAAGATGCCATTTCACTATTTTAAAAGTGTCCAGATTTTATTGCAGTGTGCACGCAAACACTGCTGTATAAGATTAATTCATGCAAGATTTTATACTACAACCAACCTTCCTCATCACTGTCATTGTTTCCGTTCATCTCATCTTCTTCATCCTCATCACTAGCTGCTTCTCTGTCTTTTTTGTCGAACCTGAAAAACAAAAACATTTACTGCATACTGGAATGGATGGTGGGAAAAAAATAAGCAGAACCATAATTTAGCAACATGAGACAGACAGACACAGTCATACACAAAACTAGTCTTTTTTAGCCTATCCTATTCTACAGCTGGTCAACTTAGGCCTCTCGCATTACTTGTTACTCAGGCCAATTTTAGATTTGAGACTAGTGGAGTGGAGTAGTGGACACATTGCAAAACGTAGTCTCCTCCAGAACATGTCTAAAGTCTTAGTTTTTATTATTTGACTAAATATATTATTGAATTGAATTATAATTTTATCATAAACTTTAAAATATATTATTGAAACCCTTTTGTGTCCCAAAGTTGAGCCAAAGGCCTACCCACCCTCTTTTCATTTTAGTCTGTCTTGAGTAAAGTAGCAAAAGCCAAGTAGTGAGTCAAAGTAGCCCAGTCTTTAAGATGCTTGTTGAGGTCATCCCACCATGCAAAGAGAGGCTTTAAAAAGAAATGAAAACCCAAACTAATGCAATTTGAAATTTCAAAAGATACTGAAACAATTCTTACCCATCTAAATACTGTAATGATGGGTGCTGTGCAAACACTTTACTCCTGTACTCATCAATGCTCGTCACTTCATTGTTGAACAAATCGAGGTTTTTTAAGTGGCGGAATTCTTCCAAAGGCTTTATGCTTTCAATATCTTTAATCCTGTTCCCCCGAGAGATTTAAATGTGAGAGCCTCTCGCATCCACTCAAGAAGTTGAGTCCATTGGATATTCTGTTGTCAGAGAGCTCAAGCTTCTTCAATTTTGGTAGTTTTGGGAAACCTTTAAGTGTTGTCAGGCCAACATTGTTGAGACTTAAGATTTCCAAGTTGACATATTCATCTGTTAACCCCACTATGTTGGTGCTGCGGCAGTTATCAAGGTTTAGTTCTTTGACCTGCAATGGAATTAAAATATTTGAAAATATTCAGAAGCTATTAATTTAGATAATTTAAGTTTATTCTAGGTAAATAAGCTCCATCATCAACAGCATCATCTCTTAACATCAGGTGAGATGGCTATATGCTTACAAATTCTTAAAGAAAAACAATCAGTTTTTCATTGCTATCATTTATTATTTGCAACATGTACCAACACAGTTAATTTAATGCTAAATCTACCTCCTTACCTAGTAGGTACATCATATTACCCTATAAGTAAATCAATTCTTATTTCAGTAAAAATACTAGGTACTAGTATTTCTAAGCTATCAGGTAAAAAACTTATTTTTAGTGTCCTTAGTAACTCATAGGTATTCTGCGGCTTAGTAGCACTTTAACAACATGTTAGTAGTTATGTACATACATACCTAGATTTAATTGACCTACTTTATGGATTACAATAGAAATGTTCAAATATGACAAAATTTACTAACGATTTTAATCGAACTGTTGAATCCTATAACAGACCTATGTGGCAATATTCCAATTTATAGGTAATGTAACTGGTTCAATAGTTTTTAGCGGAGGAGAAAGGAGATTTCATTGAGTAAAACGTCAAACCAAAATGGTGATAGCAAGTTGTCAAAGGCACAGACGTAGTTTGTAAAATCTAAGAAACGAGTGATTATTTTGGCGAAATATTCATTGAAGCGTAAAAGGGATGTGTTCGTATCGTAGTTTGCACAAGAATATGTAGTTTTCGTGATATAATTGCGGATAGAAACACGATTGTTTTTCTCTTGGCAATGGCGGATGACACGAATCATCGCGACGCAATAAAAATGGCCGCTGATTTGGTAAGGCGTGCGTCAATATTGCGACTGCAGATAAAAGTTTAATGATTAATGATTTTCAGTAACAAAAATCACTAAGTTTCCATGGCTTCTAAAGACATGTAGTTTTCTACCCTTGTCATGACTTTTGGGAGGTGAAACTTGTATGGGTGAAAGGGCGCGAAATTACGTTGTGTCGAGGAAGCTGTGTTTACATGGATCATACAAGTCCTGATAACATAGCCGAGTGCACTAGAAACCCTCGGTGCACTGTAAATTGTAAAGAAGGTTACTTCTAACTGAATTTTAAGTTAAATAACGCGTAAACATAACATTTCTTTGGTTATTCATTGACATTGACAAGTCGTAAATCAATGAGCCTATGAAATAAAACCATTTTTCTAAGTAAATCCAACAGAAATCATATAAAACGCATAATCAGATAATAGCGGTAGTATTACTGAACATAATAGTATGGTTTAACCCCGAAAATAATAATACATAACACGTCTGACACCTAAGTTTCGACACTTAACCTCAATATGTGAATATTCACAACAGAAGGGTTTATTCTGATAGGAAATTCCAGTTTTCTGGGAACATAATTAGATATAAAAGAACAAAATGAATTAACACAGTATTTAGGCTGCTGCTGTCGTAATAACGATGAAATACTTGATAATTACGTGCACATGAATGAAACGTAACAATCGGCAATGGCCAATTTCTTTTCATTGTAGTGCAACATCTTGTAGATAACATATTTACATTTCTAGATGTAGATGCTGAAACGCTACATAAAATACAATTCCTAGTTCAGTAAAATAAGTAATAGACACGAAGTACCTGACGAAATACGTATCGACAAAACATTCCAACATTTGGAAAAATAGATTTAATTTACCTGTGAAGGAATCCTTCCCCTCAATTCTAAGGCGACCCTCTTTTCCATCTTCAAGACACTATATTTCCACTCTGTAAAACGCTCAAAACTATTTTTCTATTAATTTTCAAGGAACTAAATCACCAAGCTTGGGTTTCAAAACAGAAGGAAACTATAGATACAAGAATGACGTACAACCGGCGCCCTCTAGCGGTGAGGAATTAAAAAGGCCGGATATTGTTCAAATGCCCAACTAATTACGGATTACATTCTTAGAGTTCTTACTTTTTGAAACCTAAAACTAAACAGAACATTATTTATATTTTATTTATTATTTTTTAAGATGTTCATATTTACTTGCAAATACGTAAATAACCATTTTATTTGTGTGTTTTGTATGATAATGTTGGCATTACTGCGTAGTTACCTGCCTAGTGTGCAAAAGGCGGCATTTATGAACTATGTTGTCATCATAAATAGAATCTGTAACTTGTTGTTACGTGCTCGTTACTATATTACATGCTTTAATTTTGAAAAGTTTTAAAATACCAAGTGTTGGTACTTTATGAAATAAAATTTAAGAACCTAAGGAAATTATTGGTGTATATTATTACTAAATAAAGTTATTTAACTAAATGTATTTACCTTGCTTTGCTTAATTAATTAGACCTTCTGGATTACTTTAAGTAAGCGTATAATTCTTAAAATTCAACGATTATATTTGGTGGTTTTTTAACCCCCGACCAAAAAAGGGGTGTTATAAGTTTGACGTCGATGTCTGTCTGTCTGTCTGTCTGTCTGTCTGTCTGTCTGTCTGTCTGTCTGTCTGTCTGTCTGTCTGTCTGTCTGTCTGTCTGTCTGTCTGTCTGTGTGTGTGTGTCTGTCTGTGCCACCGTAGAGCTCAAACGGATGGGCCGATTTCAATGCGGTTTTTATTTGAAAGTTAATTACTGTGCGGGTGTTCTTAGCTATGTTTGGTTAATATCGATTTAAAATGGCCGCCTCCACAAAATGGCGGATAAAATATTTCTTCACAACCTACCTCAATATGGGTATCAAATGAAAGGGATTAACTAGTAGAGTACTGTACGCTATAACAAATTTCAAATCCAAGATGGCCGCCACCACAAAATGGCGCTTTATATAATTTTTTTTCACTACTACCTCAATATGGGTATCAAACGAAAGGGCTTGATTAGTAGAATACTTTGCACTATGATAAATTTCAAATCCAAGATGGCCGATACCACAAAATGGCGAATTACATTTGTTTTTTCACAACTCCCTTAATATGGGTATCAAATGAAAGGGCTTGACTAGTAGAATGTTGTACAGATAACAAATCTTAGGTAGTCGGGGGTTAGTCAAAATTTTTAATTTTGTTCTTGTGTTGTAAACACATGTAAAGATAGTACATCTATTCTCCATACTAGCAGCGCCCCGCGATTTTACCGACGCAGTGCCCGTTTCTGTTATTTTCCCAGGTTAAAAAGTCTGTGTTTTTCCAGACTATAATAATTTATCTGGGATTCATATTTCAACCCTATCTGTTCATATGTTACGACGTCATTGAGCAACAAACATCCTATATCTTAACATTGACATTTATAATATTCGGTAATAAGATATCACCTTTGGGATGTGGCTTAATTCAACATTTTAGAGTTTTGGTAAACGCAAAAAATAAATAATAAGAAACAAATTTTTCATTATCTCAAACAATTGCTTAGATTTAAAATGGATTAATAACTAGATCGTGTGAACGCGCCGATTCTGTTTGTATTTCAATAGGAGACCCTGAAGTGAAAATGTGCAAGCTTACCCATAACAACATAAAATATCACCCAGCATTCACGTATATCACGAAATCTAGTTATCAATTATTGGAACGATGATCCTTACGGCAGCCTTGGCGGACATAGGGACTTTGCTGCGCTACCGAGCTGAAGTAAAAGTGGTCAAGTGCGAGTCGGACTCGCCCATGAGGGCTTCCGTAGCAGCAAGTAACATAATATAAGAGTTATTGTAGTACGTTGTTACTTTAATCCGTGTTTTAACAATCGTGAATTTATGACGTATTAAAATAAAATTATCTACTTACTAGATCTAATTAAAACCAATTTTCGTTGATAGTTTACATGGTAATGTACATTATACCCTTTTTAGGGTTCCGTAGCCAAATGGCAAAATACGAGACCCTGATAGATTCGGCATGTATGTCTGTCCGTATGTCATATGTCACAGCCACTTTTCTCTGAAACTATAAGAGCTATACTATTGAAACTAGGTAGTAAGTTGATGGATTCTGTGAACCGCATTAAGATTTTCATACAAAAAATAGAAAAAAACAATAAATTTTGTTTAATATTAAAAAAAACATTAAATTTTTAAAAGTTTCAGTTCTAAGCATGAGACACCCCCAAAATGTATTGTTTTTTTCTATTTTTTGTATGAAAATCTTAATGCAGTTGATAGAATACATCTACTTACCTAGTTTCAATAGTATAGCTTTTCTAGTTTAGGAGAAAAGTCGCGGTGACATACGGACGGACATACCGACAGACAGACAGAAAACCTAAACGCGCCCAAAGAAGTTTTCACTTCAAAAAATTATGGCGTGTCTAGCGACACTGGACACTGGATCTTCATACAAATGTTTAGTTTACGCGCTCACGGTAGAACGCGTTTTGTTGTCGACAAATCGTTTTATCCAAAAACTATTTGAAAATTATTGGGAAAAACTTCTCAGCCAATGCATTCCACATCCTAGACGTTCTTGTCACAAAAGTAAAGCCCTCTATTCGTTTCAGTCTTTGGTACGTCAACCATGAAACGATGTCGTTTTTTCGGAGCAGTCCAATAGAAAAAACGGCAAGGCAAGTAAGGTAAGTTAGAAATAATGCGGCGATGTTTAAGACTTTGAAGCCTTTTTCGAATAAGGCGATTCGATCTCGATCTCTATCGATCGATTCCAGAGCCTCTAGCTGGTAGGTACTTAGCTAACCCATTCCTAAGGTGCGAACAGTACCTACTCCATACAACAGCTAATCTGTGCTGGATATAACAAGAGCTAATAAAATTGTCATGGAGATCGACCGAGAGACGTGCCAAAGGGCTCATTGACCACGACAATCTTGTTAAAAAAAAACATCAAAGTCTGGAATTTCGCCGCAAAATTGCTAGCTTATCGGTTTTTTATAGGATACAAAAAAAATACACTTCGGTGAGTGTGCGACTGATCTCCATAATCTAATACCACCTTGCACTATTTCTATCGGACTGCTCGTAGCTCGAAAAAGCAACATAGTTTCGTAGTTAACGTTCCAAAGACTTGAACAAAGACGATTGACTCTACGCTTGAGATAAGAACGTATAGGCTGTAGAATGCGTTGCATGAGTGCGTTTTTACCGATGGCTACTCGAATCTTGGCGTCTTCAAATAGAGAGTGAATACCGAAACATGTGAGAGTGAAAACAAAAACAAACCTAGAAAAAAAAAAAACGTTTTTCTAGGTAACCACATGACGTCATAACGTCGCTTAGCGTCAGGCTAGACGGCGGTCTAGTGGAAAGCTATAAAACTTAAACAAGAGCAAAATTAAAAATTTTGATTAACCCCCGACTACCTAGGATTTGTTATCTGTACAACATTCTACTAGTGAATCCCTTTCATTTGATACCCATATTAAGGGAGTTGTAAAAAAAGAAATGTATTTCGCCATTTTGTGGTAGCGGCCATTTTGGATTTGAAGTTTGTCATAGTGCAATGTATTCTACTAGTCAAGCCCTTTCGTTTGATACCCATATTGAGGTAGTAGGGAAAAAATAACATGATTTGCCATTTTGTGGTGGCGGCCATCTTGGATTAGATTTTTATTATAATAAATAGTATTCTACTAGTCAAGCCCTTTCATTTGATACCCATATTGAGGTAGGTTGTGAAGAAATATTTTGTCCGCCATTTTGTGGAGGCGACCATCTTGAATCGATACTAACCAAACATAGCTAAGAACATCCGCACGGATATTATCCTTCAAATAAAAAAAAAACGCATCGAAATCGGCCCATCCGTTTGAGCTCTACGGTGCCACAGACAGACAGACAGACAGACAGACACACAGACAGACAGACAGACACACAGACAGACAGACATCGACGTCAAACTTATAACAACCCTTTTTTGGTCGAGGGTTAAAAGCATAATGCTGTAAACATTATGTAATAAACATAATAAGTCGCTTTAAATTAAAATACGACTAGAATTGGTGGGTTCGATTCCCACCAAGTGCAAATATTTGTGTGATGAATTCAAATATTTGCACTGTGTCTGGGTGTTTCTATGTATAATAAGTATGTATTTACAATTATATAAGTATTATGTCAGCTATCTGACCGCCATATTACAAGCTTTGCTTAGTTTGGGGTCAGATGGTGTTGTGTGTGAATTGTCCACCAATATTTTTTTTGAAATTCCTGCAACGCATCTTACAAGAATCATCTCGACTAACGACATCATAAAATTTTTCAAGGTTTTATTTCGTTATTTAATTGTCACAGATATCTAAATGGTAATAATTTAGATTTCTGTGATTCATATTATTCATTATTCCTTCTCTTCAAGCCCTTTCATTTGATATCATAATTTATCATAAATTTATCTTAAGAAAGTTACGGCTGGTCTAGAAGTTACGGCTGGCAGATGTAGAAGTTTGTCATCACCACTCTCTTTAACGGTGAAGGAAAACATTGTGAAGTTATCGGCAAGTTAAAAAAAAAAAACTTTCGATATATAACTTAACCTCGATATAAAAATAACCTTGTATCATTCACGAGTCACCACCCCGCACATGACCATTGTGGTGGATTTGAGAACATATTTATTATTATTAATCATAGATGATAATGATGATAGAGAATTGAAATTTGAGAAATTATTCATAGATGTCAGATAATTTACTTCCTCGGCTAGAGCGGTAACTCGGTAAAGACTAATAAGCGAAACACGAACACACACCGACCTAAGACAATGCCGATTTGCAGGAAGTCTTGAAGCCAAGTAACAACGGCAACACACGTGTTTTGATTTTATTGGTCAAAGTGAATGCGGCGACTGTTCATTTCCCATCCAAAATTACGCTGGAAACATGGATCTTCAAACTCGTCCAAACATAATATCCTTTGCAAATTACTACGTGGTGGTAGGATACAGTAACGACGACGTGAGGTGCTATTTACCTTGGGCGGACTTTGAAAAGATTTATTCCAATATACCAACCGACAATATGCCTTCGAGAAACAGTGAAATATTATGTGCTATATGAGTGAGTACAGAACTGCGACAGTATGTTCAATCAAAGGTGAGTAATCTCGTGCAGGGGACGTGAGCTTATAATGCGATAATTACCTATTCGATCAAATTAACAGAATTTTGTCTATAGTGATTCTCAACCATAGCAATAAGATTCACGGCCGCTTACAAAATGTTTAGCTTCTATGAAACGTTTTCAGAAGAA
Organism: Ectropis grisescens; assembly: GCA_017562165.1. Taxonomy (NCBI): domain Eukaryota; kingdom Metazoa; phylum Arthropoda; class Insecta; order Lepidoptera; family Geometridae; genus Ectropis; species Ectropis grisescens. The sequence continues at coordinate 15,933,894 of CM029775.1, read as the reverse complement.
GTATAAATAGTGGCAGTACGTACTAGATGGCAGTAGCGGTTGGTTTGCACTAACTAACACTACTTCGCCACCAACTACTCATATTCGCATTTCGCTAATTTCAAGTGAACAACAGACTGTACCTGACTGGCGCATCTCAATCTGATGATGTTTTTAGGTGAAGAGAGAATGAAAAACATTGTCAGCTTTACAAAATGTAGTATGTTAAAATATACTTACTTCAGTCAGCCCAATGAGGCGTTTCCAGTTTGGTTTCCAGAGTTCAGAGTGTAAAAATTAATGACATTATAAGCGTATGCTTTATATTTTTTTCAAATCCTACAGGTGTAACCACTGGGTGCTGCTAGGTACTAATATACCCGCGATAATACACTAGAGCACCCGACCCCTGGTGTATAGTGACGGGACGAGCAGGAAATGTGTCGGATGGTAAGCAAAATGCCTGCCCTAAGAGCGCGGTGTTATTCGTATGAAGCTATTACAACATGAAGAGTCAAAATCGTTACTTAGCACTGCATTGCGCTTATCACCCAGAGATGTAAGATGATTTAGCTCAATTAGACAGGTTTTTGGCACGCGTAAGGTTTGAGTAAATAACTGTTTGGAATATGGATGAATGTAAGACGTCTATAGCCTCCAGATATCTTGCTTTACATTGCTCCAAGGAAATCGTACCTATTTCTTTGCAATGTTTGAAGATCTCTATTCATAGAATCTAATTTGTTTAGTTTTTGTCTCTGATTTTAGATTTCGGAGTAGTTAGATTTATCGAATTTGTTGAGAGCATGCCTACTCATGGGACCGCTTTTTTAACGTGGATCTCGAAATTATGTATGTAAGTATATGCACCTATTTATAATTATATAATTAGTTTGCCTCTACAATCTACATTTGACATTGTGGTTAAAACGGTTTGCCTGATTTTCACTTCCCAACTAACGTTTCGCAGAACTTTATTTCTCCGAATAATCATTTGCCAAACTTATCACATAATTTTGTTTTATTTTCCAACCTAACAGTTGCTAACTGTACGTTTGGTCTTCTTTTTATAATGACACTTTTTAAAAGGCCAATTTTCATGTAGCGAATTTTTCAGTTATAGTAATATTCATTTGGTTGTACGAGTATACTGTGGTACTGTGGTAGGTATGTGTTTTAGATTTCGAAAAAGTTGTTATACTACTGTTATTATATTTATAGTTGTTGTTTACTAAATACCCTCAGCACAAGAAGGAGCCTGGATACCCACGTCACAGGTCACCCTAGTGTGGGATCCAGTGATCACCGACTTTTATTGTATCTACCCTACATGTTTAATTAATTAAGTTGGTATTGTAAGTAACTTAAGTTTTTGTGCTAATAAACATTTTCATTTTCATTTTCACTGATAAAAATTTCATTCAGTCTTGGATAAAAAATTCAAAAAATTTATTTATAAGGAGGCCATTTTCATTTGGGACAAACTATATGTATACAGGTTGATAAATATGACCTCTATCTCAACCATGAAACGATGCTGCTTCTTCAAGCTACGAGAAGTCCGGCAGAAAAAAAAGCAAGGTACGAATATTGGATCATGCAGATCAGTTGTACACTCTCCGAAGTGTATTCGATAAAAAACCGATAAGCTAGAATTTTGCAGCGATGTTCAAGACTTTGAAGTCTTTTTCGAACTAGAGTGTCTTTGTCTTTGCGTTTGACACGTCTCTCAATCGATTCCAGAGCCCCAAACTGATCCTTAGCCGAATCTGTGCTTAATATAACGTAAGAAATTGTCCAGACTTAAAGTACTTTCTTACCTAGACACCTAGGACACCTAGGTTTTTGGCAGCTAATTTACCTTATTTTTGCCTTGATATACGAGCCAAAGTTGATCGTAGATGTCAAGGTAACGCCCAAAAGCTTAAGGTGATCAGTAACCGGCACGGATACACTTCGAAAAGTAGGAGTCTGTTGCAATGGAATCGTTTTTGCAGAAAACAGACACGCCTGCGTGTTTTCCTCGTTAAATCTGGCCAGATTGGTTTCGCCCCATTCGGCTAACATGGCTAACTTGCTTAGATCGCCAATTTTGAGATATTATGGGGTCCAGAAGATACACAAAAACATTACTTATTTCACGTGTTTTCTAATAACTGATTTTCACGTATGTTATAGCCAATATCTTTAAAAATAAGGCCCAATACTCTCTATATATATTGAGTTTAGGGGATAATTGGCCCCTTAGATCGGTATGTCTTATTAGAAAAGGCTTTAAAATAAATGTCTGATAAACATACATATACAAATGTATATACAAATGGTTTATGAGAATTTACGTGAAGTTAAGTCATTATTTTGGGAGCTTTAAAGCGTCTGTTAAGCAAAAAAGCAGATTGATACGAGCCTTGGTATTCCCTATCTTCCTGTATGGCGTAGAAACGTGGACAATCCTGGCAAGGGAAAGACAAAGAATTGACGCATTCGAGATGTGGTGCTGGAGACGAATGCTAAGAGTACCTTGGATTGCGAAACGCACCAATGCGTCAATCCTAACTCAGCTTCGAATAAAACTACGTCTGTCCACTATATGTCAACAGCGCATCCTGTCATATTTTGGCCATATAATGCGAAGAGGCGATGGGAATCTGGAAAAGCTGATCATAGTTAGGAACACCGAGGGCAAACGATCGCGTGGTCGCTCACCAACCAGATGGACCGATCAAGTAAAGGACCCGTCTTCCTCAAAATTTTACTCGGTCGTAAGAGACGCGCGGGACAGAAACCGGTGGAGGCAGATCATCCGCTCCAGATGCAACCCTGATGCTGACCACGATCCTCAGACATGAGGGACCGACCAAGAGAGAGAGAGAGAGTTAAGCAAAACGGCCGATGGAAAGTGTCTGGGAGTTATTGGGGCCTTATTTTTAAAGATTTTGCCTACAATATATACCTACATGAAAATCGGTTATTAGAAAATACGTAATTACTTCGTTATGTTTTTATGTACCTTCTGGACCCCATATCTCAAAATTGGCCATCTAAGCAAGTTAGCGAGTAAGCATATTTCTATGTTCTTAGTACATACATACTATCTCTACTCAATCGTCCACATTTCGTTCATCAGAAAATACGTGACATCTGACGGCCCTTGGATCTTACTCTACAAGGGCGACTTCATTATAACTACTCAAAGAGGATTTATATACCTAACTTTATCTAAGTAACTCATCGAGCAACTCGATCTTCCGCGCAAGTACGGAAGGGAGTAGTAGCCTTAGCTAAAAAATATTGTTCAAATCTTTCTGTAATTTCTTGCGGGAGGGGAAGTTGCACACTAGCGCAAAGCCGCACTATTACATAGGTACAAAACATACCTGTACCGATCCATTGCCAAAAACCAATGCATAAAAAATAAAGCACCATTCACAAATCTAGCCCAGCCCTCACGCCACAGTATATTACCAAACTCCATGGTCCATGTGGACTTGTACTTTGACAGAGGGAAAACGCTGTGTATGCCTACTCCCTTCCGTGTTGCTGGCTGAAGTAACTATTTCATTGACGTAAGTAAGATCTAAGGGCATAGTTTATACTTCTATAGAGCAAAGAGGATTTAAGTGCTGCTATAGAGTATCTCCCTACTCAATCTGTGGTCTATGTGTCTATTTTAGTGGTGATTGTATTGGTGATTGTACTTACGATATTTATTACATACATTTTTAAAGTCCGTGTTATTTTAACTATTATTTATTTATCATGCATTGCAAAGTACGAAACATCGCAAATAAATCGAGATTATATTATCGACGGCGATTCGTACGATGGCTGAGAATTTTTCATATAATTTTGTTAGTATTGGTTATTATTATCTACTTTTATAAAGGCAAGAAAAATAACGTTATCATGTACCTCACCGTAGAATCGAGAAATCATAGTATTTCAGAGATGTGCCTCTCAAAAGCAATTGAGATGTTCAACACAGAAGAGAAAATACTCAATTTAAAATCATATGGAAATCTCAAAGAAGATGCAGTTGTCCTTGTTGTACTTACAGATGAATACTCCGAAGATTTTAAAACTTTCTTAACTTCTTTGTCCAAAGTAAGAGGTATAAACGAAACGGTTATCATTTTCTCGCATTATTATTACGATCAAAGTCGCAACAGTGTTATTAAAGGAATAGATTTCTGTAGAGTTCTGCAAATAATCTATCCTTACTCTGTACTTAAATCGGAATGTTTAAACATGAACGAGACCGAAAGAGAGATTTGCGTCAATGAATATTTCAAAGATGATCATGGGCATTATACATATGATAAAAAGCACCACTGGTGGTGGACTGCTAACCAAATATTCGAAAAACTAAACTTTACGAAAAAGCATCCAGGCCTCGTCGTATTTATGAGAGACGATTTAATTTTCATAGAGGATTTTATTTATATGACGACGTTCTTGAAAGATGTATCGGGGTCGCTGCCTCGATGCGAATTCATTTCCATGGGGACCCATTCTGTGTCGGGTAAAGAATACGAAGAATATAGCGGCAGCGATATATACTCGGCGAAACTGACATCATGGGACCCGAAAATTCATTCTACCGTTTTGGTGTTTAATGTCACAACCTGGAACATTATAGCCGCACATTATGATCTTTATTGTGACCTGGAAGACACCTCGTGGTCAAATACACTGTATTACATTTCTTTGCACAGAATGGATGGCATAGAGTTCAAGGTATTGTCAATTACTACACCGAGAGCCTTCCAGATAAAAAAATGCATGTTTTGTTATGCGAGCACCGATGTAGAAATATTATCGAAATTTGAAAAAGCTAATAAGGATAACTGGTTTTCCCTCTATGTGGAATTACTCATCGAAATTGATATGTACGATGTTCCAGGGTTCGAAATTGAGGAACCCATGGTAATGGCTGATCCCTTTTTTAGAAAGCTCTGTTACAATCTAACTTATAGTAAAATAAAAAAATATATTATGAGTATTAATATGCATTAATTTTATAAGGATTGTTTTATTGTTTTTTTTATTATTATTTTGTACACAATCTTATGATTTATTTTCATACTGTGACTAATATAAATTCCATCAATAATAATTTAAATAAATATTATTGATGAAAATAACTAGTGCCTTTTTATTTTATCTTTGAGTATCTTCTACATAGGTACTTCTTTCCTCACTACTGTAAACAAAAACATCGAGCGAGATGTCCTATTTCATGAGCATGTTTTTTATTTAGCAGAGGGTATACATATAAGGCCAGAGTCGAACACTTGTAATTAAATTACTTAATTAAAATACAAAAACTATATACGTATTTGTATTTCAAATCTATATCTATACTTATAATAAAACTGTAACGGGTCGAATTCTGTACATTCGACCCGTTACAGTTTTCGAAATCGAAGTCGAATTCTGTGCATTGTTTGTTTTGTTTGTTTGATTTGCATTATTTTTTTCTAAAATTTTGTAAACCTACCAATATTATATAAATATGCCAATGTTTAAATTTTTGCTGCTCAATAACGTTAGAACGGCTGAATGTATTGAGTTAAAATTTGAAACACATTGTATCTTGGCTTAGCTTAAGTAGCAATGTTTAGCCTATGTGTTCTTCCAAACTATAATCTAATTGTATTTCAAATTTCAACCCGATCACTAAATACGTTCCGCCATGATTAAGTAACAAACATCCAAACATTGACATTCATAATATTTACAGGACAACGTGGGAAAGGCTGAACGCTGAACACATTTGGAAGGAATTCGAAACACACGTAGTTAGTGTGTACTAAAAAATAGCAAATCGGTTACTTATAGGTTACTGTGACGTCAGAAATACTAAGCAAATTTGGTAGAAAATTGAAACAAAGATAACTTATAGTCTGATAACTTATAGTTACTACCTATCAACCCGAATAGAAACATTGGCCCTAAGGAGGTATGTAATCTGTGGCCCTAAGCACTTTTTTTTTGCACTAAAGCCCATTTAAATCAATGTTTTGCTATTGTGGTATGTATTTTTTTTCATCACTTGGTGACGTTACTGGTATTCTAAATTGTACTAATGAGGTTTTTGCTGCTAAAATGATTTTGATGCCGAATTTGGATTCTTTCGTTCTTTGATTATTTTTCTGTGTTACAATTAAATTTATAAGTACATTAACATTTCACTTAGATTTGGCTTTGATTTACAGGTTCAACTTGGTTGCGTAACATTAAAACTCAAAAAATTTAATCATTTTGAAGGCTTCATTCAAAATTTTACGCGGGCGAAGTCGCGGGTAACAGCTAGAGCAAAAGAGATAAGTAGGTATCAGATCATGCACATCAGCTTCAGACTTTTCATAATGTATCCTATAAAAATCCTACGAACTTCTCAATTGCGGCTATATTCGCTACTACGAAACCTTACTAAGTATGTTTGATTTTGTTTAAAAAAAGAGAAATAAAGATGATAAAATTAAACAATTTTTTGTGTGGAAAAACAAATTCACTCGGTTTTTCAATTGCTACTTATCCAAATATTTTGATGTACTTTCAACTAATGTATAAGTCCGTAACATCTGCTTACGCGAACGAAGTAGCGGGTTCAGCTAGTACTACTACTATTGTAATTTCATAATTTGTATTTAAAATACCTGATGTCGAGATATTTTGTAACTAGTATTTCAAATACTTCAGTGTTCAAAATACAGTTAACCTTTATTTAGCGAGTGTGAGTGTAAGTGCGAAGCGAGACTGTAATGACGATAATGCACCTATATGCCAGAAAGCATCACAACAGATGGGAGGCAAAGAATTTCAAATCTTGCTATTCATGCATTAGAGACAAGTTACAAAAAGCAAGAGATAAACCCTGGAAGCAGCAGGAGTTGCACCATTAGTGAAGAAGATGATGATTTTATTGTTTTGAGAACAGAAACAGAGATCTAAACTGGAGTTAAACTTGGTTCCTAAATGACAGAAACCAAGAGCTTTCAATTCTTGACCGCAATGAAATTATAAAAATTGTGTGTTTTTTAGGTACCTTTTTAGGTACCTACACACAAGTTTTTACTTTTGAAGACATGTAGAAAAACTATTCTTTAGCAGGTTTTATACACTTTTCAAAGGAAACTTTGGTTTTATTGATCAACGAAATTTGTTTTCCTCTACAGTGCAGCCCGTGCTGGTCTAGTTTAGTTACTTATTTTGTAATTTGTATTTTGTATTTCAATTAAACATTGCTAAAATACTGTGTTTGCTATTTTATATTTGAAATACCTTACAAAAGACATGAATTACGTATTTTAATTCCTTTCGATACAGTGTTTTTTAATTTGTATTTCAATTAAAGCAAAGCATGTATCTTATCTACCCAGCCCTGCCTAACGTCAACTAGCATCTTAGGTGTCAATTTGTATTAATTCACATTCCAAAGGTTTGGAGGATTGAAGTTATTTAGTGTAGAAACCTTAGATAAGGTATAAGCAAAAACAGTTTAAATCAGGACCGGATTTAGAGGTGTGGAGGCCCCGGGGCAGGGGGCTAATAATCTTGTCTTTAACTTCGTACGTTGAATGAAATACACACCCATGTTAAGTCTGTATTGTGGAGGCGCCTCGTTTGTGGAGGCCCCGGGGCATATGCCCCGTTTGCCCTCCCCTAAATCCGGCTCTGGTTTAAATCCAGGTAAAGCCGCAGGACTCAGTACGTAAATAAACCCTATTAGATGTCTTATCCTATTTCCTACTAATAATAAGTATAAATGTCAAAGTTTGGATGTTTGTTGCTCAATCACGTCGTAACGTATGGAACGGATCGGGCTGAAATTTGGAACACACTGGACTTTAGTTTGGAAAAGCACAGGCTGCTTTTTATCCCGGCAAAATAACGGGAACGACGGAAACGGGAACTACGTGGGTCAAACCGCGGGGCACTGCTAGTATTATAAATGTCAAAGTTTGGATGTTTTGATGTTTGTTGTTGTAACGGGCCATGTACGACCTCGTTAGCAGAATTCAAATCAAACTTCTTTAAAGTATTGCATTTCAATGTTATTTTTAAATATTCCAATTATGGGATTCTTTTTTTTTGGATGTTAGAGAAAAAATTAGGGACGTCACTCGGTCTCTCGGGGAGGACTCGGGAAAACGCTCACGAAAAAGAAACTCGAAAAAAAATGAATTTTCAAGTATAAATTTACAAGAGAATATCCTTAAATAAGTGTTAAAAGTGCTACTAAGTTTCGTATCAACATAGAGATATTGTTGTAATTTGGAGCTAAAATGAGGCATCGTGTAAAATAGACGAGGAAAGAAGGAAAGATCCTTCATATGTGAGTACTGTACTAACATTTATATATTTTGCAGCATTTTTAGACCCAGGAATCCTGAGTCGAGTCCAGGCGTGTCTTATGTCTTGGAAGACAGTCACGTATTTTACGGAGAAGCTACAGAGCTCTGGTTCTAGTCCAGGCATGTCAACGTATTTCTGAAGGAAGTCAATGAAGTGCTTTTAAAAATAAAAAAATAGTTTCTAGTCCGTCTCTAAATTTCATATGTGCAGCTTCGGAGTGAAGAGATATAGCCATGAATATCTGATGCAGCATGACGCTTTAGTTCAAATGAGGCTTTAAAGTCAATTCATATAATTGGTTAATTTTGTATAGAAATCAAACAGTAAAAAGAAACGAGTCTATTATGATTCACATTGAAACCTGATGTTTTCCTAAGTGTTTTAAGATGACAGCGGTTTTCAGAATATGTATTAACTTTTGTACAGAATTTTGTAATCATTGATTAATTAAGTTGTATGTTAGTTTATTCCTTGGGGTTTATAAAACTCTTAGTTCTTCAACTCTAATAGAATGAGTATTTTGGTCTGCCAGACTTGGAAGACGGTCTGAGAGCCAAGCATAGCCGAGCTCGTTAGTTTCCTGTTACTTAGAACGGACAGGATTCTGACACTGTGACTTTCCTTCCGAACTTGCAGGGCAATATCCTGATTTTATTACTATCTAGGTAGTAGTAGATTAGATTATAATCCCCAAAGAATACCTTTTTTTGGGTAAAGTGTAGTCACTTACCCCGATTTGAGGTTTTCTTTGTTATTTTATTTCCTCAAGTCTAGGGCCTTCCGAAAATAACGGTCACAAACTTTGCAATGAGACGTGAGCATCCTCTCGGAGTCCGTCTATGCTGTTTAAGCCAAAATAATAAACCAAACTAAAATTCATATACTTGTTTTTCATTTGTAGTAAAAAGTAGTTAGCTATATAATTCTGTAGGCAGGCAGGTTTCAGTATCAATTAACTTATCATGAACTTTCAGATTTGAACTCACTAAACTTCTCTTACAGATACCTAAATTTTGCGACCGATTGTTCTGTCGTTACTATTATTCATGTTTAAGTGTAAAGTTCATTTGCAGTTTCACATTATAATGCTCTTGTTTTGTGAATTTGATCGAGATTTCAAATAACTTCAGATGCCCTTAACTATTCTTTCTTTGTAGGTAAAATTACTTCTGGCTTTACAGTTCTCTAAAATCGGAGACTTGTAGGCTAATGAAATATCTTTCTTTAGTTTGTTATCTTTTGATTCAGCCAAGTTTTCAGTAAGATCTAAATTTAGTATATTTTTATATTCGAGAGTTTAAATTAGTACTGTGGATTAATAAGAAAGCGATGTTAACTTTGATAGAATGAATTTCATTCTAGGACTTGGTTGATTCTAGAGTTCACAAACTGCATCCTAAACATTTAGGCAGGCTAAATTCTACATCGATAACGAGCTGGAAGTTCTGCTGCTGCTGCTACTACTACATACTTCTAACTGTAGGTATATCTAGGTTTTTCTCTAACTGTATTTTAGTAGGTAAATTATACAAGTTTTCTTTCTTAATTCTTTATTTCTTAGGCATATATATAGGTAAACCGGTCTTTTCATAGAACTAAGGGTATGGCGGCTACAACGTAGGTCCTTTAGGTTCCATTAGACGTTCACTTCGGCCAATCTAACAATCTTCTATCAACAAACTCAATAATCTTTTAAATTCAAATCCTTAACTATATCCAATTTACATAATTCTTTCCTTTAAAAGCCTTCAGCTTAATTCAATATGTTTTGGCCTTCAGCCAGAGTAGTTCTTTAAATTACTCATTTTATTTGGACTCTTCCAGCAGAGAACAGCTTCTTGGAGTTGCTCGTTGGATCTTTTACATTTTGTGCGTGTGATAGGATATTATAGGATTAATAATATTATTATATTGTTTCTTTTTTTAATTCGGGTAGCGGCGATCATTTACATTGTTCAATCACGTCGTAACGTCTGAACGGATCGGGCTGAAATTTAGAACATAGGTATTGGTAGATTATAGAGATAGTCTGGAAGAACACAGGCTAATTATTAATCCGGGAAAATAACGGGAACGGAAACCACGCGGGTAAAACCGCGGCATGTTGCTAGTAAAACAAAATCTAATGAGTTAGTAAATGGCTACAATAAAAAATAAGTTAGTGAAGGGCTGTAGATGGGTCTAAAATTTTGTTCTAAATGACCGTCTGGAGTTTGTAACAGATGTCTCGCAGTTTTTTAAAATACGAGTAACTACTGTATCTATTTAAAATTTAAAGTGCCGTCCAACCTACAGGCGCCACAGTTGATACATCAACGCTGGCCACCCAAAGACTGGTTGTAGCGACGGAGATTGCTAAGAAACAGTTATGAACAATATTCAGTCGGGAGTCGGGCGAGTGGATATGAGACAGCGTCGTCGCTCCCTGTCCGTGATTACAGACGTCGCGATTAGCAGGTAGACAGCGTTACAATTATTCTGGGGACAAAGGAGTGTCAGTGGCGGCAACAGCGGCTGGCGAAGACGCGGGGGCGGCGGCGGCTGCGCACGCATGTTGGCCCGTGGCTGCCCCGGCCGCAAGCCGCAAGCAACAGTCTGCTCGCGCCCGGCGCTCCGCAACGCACCTACACGCCTCTCTATAATGCCCCATGGTAAGCATTGCCACCAACGCCCGCGGAAACTTAACAACCCACCACCGAACCGATAACAACGTCCCCGGCGCGAAAAAAAACAACAAAAACTGCATTTTCAGTGATCACAACCTCGGCCCGCTCACGCTTTCATTATTTATTTACACCGCGTAAAACCCGATTTCAAATTAATGAATTATAAAAAATAATGTGGATCCGAGTGCTAACGAGGAAATTGTGTAACTGTTAGGGCTTTTATGGAAACTGATTCAGAGCGGACCGCGGGCACCTTCGTCCATTATCAACAAAATAACTGTAAGGGAAAAAGGTTTATTGTAATATTCAGTAAGATATTTTTATTATTTCTTCACTTGAGAATGGTAATCCAGTGTGAAGACACGATTTCGAGTGTTGTAAAAGTAGGTGGCTGTTGAGAAAAATATTGAAATGACGGATTCAAAGAGGAATTTGCGGAAGATGATCGGTGAGTGAAACTTTGTTGCATTTTTATTACTTAACTTCCTAATATTTTTTTCAATTTATCAATACAGTTACAATTAACTAAAATAACACTTCCTTACTTTCAGGGATAGTGATACGTTTCAATATATTGTAACTTATCTGGCAATTACTAATGAAAGCGTATCTACGTTCAGATCTATTTAGTTGGTCGTCTAAATGGTAAGATATGGACCATAGATTTCGATTTTTTTTGCTTACATTCGATGTCTTTGATATGGACGGAATCAAGACAACATTGACGCAACGATTACATTAGAAAAGCTCGATAATCGTTTGAAAAAACGTGGGAATCTGTTCAACGCTTAAATGTATTTCAATTTGGCTCGGTCTGACCTGCGAACGGCTTTCGAAATGAGCTTTTTGAATATTTAATTGATACTTGGATGCGGAGAGTCATAGGTACTTCAAAGGTACCTACCCTTATCATTACCTAAGCAGGTAGTGGGCTAGCTATTTGTGAACGTTAAGTGTGTTTACTTACCCACATGTTATAACACTATTACCTAATCCCATAGGTTTTATTTTTATCCCATACACATTATTCTATAGGCTTAATCTCAAAGGTTTCTTGTTACATCCATTTTTTTTAAATGGGTTGAGAGGACGAGAATGGGATGCGTCTGTGGCACGTTTGTCCATAAAAGAGCAAAGTGTCACGTTGCTATAAGAACACGAAGAGTCGAAAGCACTGCTTAACACTGTTCTGCTTTTCTCACCCAGAGATATATGGTGATGTACATATTTCTTTATGATTTATCTACATTACATTATCATAATGTACTCTTACCTACTAATATAGATACTCGTACCTACTGTAATACATATTATATTATGAAAGGAGTTAACGGATTATAGGAGATAAGCTAACGCATTTCTATATTTCTAAATGGCCAATGGCCATGGTCCCGAGTTTTCCCGAAGATTCCTTATCAATCCCGAGCGTAACGCTAGAATTCGATTCACAGCCCACGAAAAATCTGTCTAGGCGCGCCAAACGAAGTTTTCACTTAAAAACATACAACCGAATTGAGAACCTTATCCTTTTTTGGTTAAATAGTAAAATATACTTTATTTATTATAACAACGCCTTAAATATGATGTCAAATGATATCGTCGCTGTTTTGGTTCGGCTTTGCCTTTGACATAAGCCACCATCGCCGCGGTGAGTGTTTTTGGGGATAACAAACAGAATAATAAGTATGTTAAGAACATTATATGTGCATTTGAAATTTTCCTCGATTTCCCAGGATGTTACCATCAGATCCTGACTTAGTGTTCATGGGACCACATGGGAAGAGTAGGTACACTTAGAAAAAAAATATTTGAAAATCGGTCCACAATTGGCGGAGAAATCGGTGAACATCTCACACCAACTATTGGTAAATCCTCAACGGTGTTCATCTTTGAGGATACATAGAAAAAAAATGCAGTCGAACATAGAACCTTCTCCTTTTTTGAAGTCGGTTAAAATAGTAAAGTAACCTAGTAACTCAATTTATAAAGTATAGATTATGTTAATTACTGCCATATAATTCGATGTTCAGTTTGTTTGGTAAAGTCCGCTTTGCGTGTTTTATTATTGTGTGATCTTTAAATTAATCAAAATAGTCAAAAACAAAGTTTTTTGTGCATAGGCACATATTTATTTTATATTTTGTCACTTAGGAATGTATCTCCCAATACAAAGCACATATAATCCCAAATCTGGCGGCTCTGGGATCTTGGACTAGGTATATGACAATATCCCAGCGAAGCCGGAACGGACCGGTAGTGCATGCGTGCGTTTTGAATAGTGGTCCACCTATGTTCTGGACCCAGCCCAGCCCAGGGGGGACCCCATTGACCCCCATGACACCCCTCTGGATCCGCCTTTGCCAACAACGTGTTGTCTGCATCACCTCTTTTGCCCTATATTTTACTCTATGTATAAAATGTTATGATGGTTTGTGTACGCTTCGAAAACTCAAAAAAATTGGTTGCCTGTAAAGTCGGTATACGGGCGAAAGTTTTACGTGACAACGACTTTGAGTGGTAAAATAATTTTACAGAAGGGACGCGTGCCTTTCACTTTTTATGTCTGTCTCTCTCGCTCTTAGGCGGGCTAACCATGCCCGAGTGGAAGGGACGCGTGCCTCTCACTCGCTCTCGTTGTGAGCGCATAACGTGAGCGGAGCGTAACGCAGTTTCTTGAAGTGTCACCCGGCAAACCAATTTATAAGACGTTGTCACGTCAAAATTCTGCACCGATCGAGCTAAAATTTTAAAATAATACATAATCCGCATCAAGGATTGTTTTTATCTAATTTTTTACATCACAATGTGCCACAGCGAAGCGTGGCAGGATACAGCTAGTAAGTAATAATAGTGTGATACGAGTATATGCTTAGGAATGAAGAAAAACAAATCCAAGTTGTACTGTTTGTACCAATTAATTGGGTTTAAATAAACGAAATATTTTGTTTGACAATACTAAGCGACCAATTATAATGGTAACGTCTGTTAGATATGAGAGTAGGCAAACATATATGTTTGAGTAACTCCCTCGATCAGATAACAAATATAATGTTTAGATGTGTAATTGTATAGAGTTATACAAAACTCTTGGTTTAGTGTGAAAGAGTCGTGCTATAATCATCACGGTGAACAAATTGAGTGAAATCGTATTAATACGATTTCACTCAATTTGTTCACAGTGAAGTGAGTTCTGAAAACAATGCTTAGGAAACATTTTAGATTCCCGACAAGACTTTTACTGGCGGAAGCTCAGGTGCTGAGTGTTCGGAGGCTTTTTATACTTAAAACAGCTGTATCCACTCATAAAGAAATTTTAAATTCAGATACTTACAGGTCATTATCAGGTAAAAGAATTTTTAGATTGCCCTTACTTACCTGCTTTTAAAACGCGACTCGCACGCCGGTTTAGTCTATATATGAAGCCATGGTTATATAATAAACTGGACAAATTGTGTGGTATCCACGGTCTCACGTATTATGAGCTGAAATCAAAAGTTACAAAGCAACTTCTCCAATGGTCTTTTGAGAATACGGAAAGCTTTTTGAAGGGAATTTGGTGAGCAACGGAATTAGACACCACTCACACCCACAAATACACACCCTCACGCACACATACACCCTCTTTTACTCATTATCATTACATCATTATCCTCTTTCACTCTTTTTTATATTCACTCATACCCCATTCTCATATCGTTTTATGATTTTAAACGATGTTGGTCTCTATGTATTTTTATGCTTAAAAATGTATCTCGATTGTAAGTTAAATCACTCGTGTGCCGTCAGTGACGAACCTCATGTGAAATTAAAATTAAAACTACCCACAGGACAAGCCTAGCTTAGTGTGGGTGTTTTTGAAATTATGGGCATTTTGTATTAAACTAATAGATGAGATATCTCTGTACTTCTTATGCTTATTTGTTATTTTAGTTGAAATAAATTTGATTTGATTTGAGTTTTTTTTTATTATAGCTATTAATAAAATATTAAAAGTCCTCTGGGCCTTCGACAGAAAGTCAAAGCCATACTCGTAATCGTTTTCAAACTTGCAGAATTGGAAGTATCTTTCACTCATTATTCCTTTTACACCTACTTTCCATCTTCCTATTTCTTCTTTTTTCCTTTTCCATCCTGCGGTTGTTCTTAGGATCGTTCATAGGGAAAGGTCACTAATTGTTACTTTATTTTTAAGGTTTTGTGCATTTTGTTGTTTTGTTTTCTAATTTAGTTTAAGAAAGAGTTAAATTTTTCTATTTATCTTCCACGCTATCCAATTCGCATTGAATTTACAACGTAGAATTTTAAAATACTTACGAGTAAGTGACGTTTTGTACAGGTATTACGGATGCCGCTGACGTGAAATAAAAAAGCATGTTATAAACAACGCGTCTCTGCTACTCCACTGATGCTTTCCTCAACTAAAAACTGTCCAACGCAGCTAATCACTTCACATCACAAGTTTTCACTTTAAAAAAGAAAATAGTCGTCAAGGTTTATCGCGAGTTAAAATCAGCTCTTGTATACAGAATTAAACATTGTACTCGGAAAATACCCTAGCAATAATTCATTATTCATTGACTGGTAAATAATGTGTAATTGAGAGACAGTGTGTGTGTATAAGGCAGCTTAAAATTAGTTATTTTTCAAGGACTTTCCCAATGTTCAAACTCTGGACGCCGCGCCGGTGGAATCGTGGTGATATTACAGAATGGAAGCCATAAGAAAAAAAGTTAATTTCATAGTTTTTTTATGGAGCGTAAAAGTTTGTTATCAAATAATTGTCATAGAAAACATAATATTTGCGAACCACAACGTTGATTAACTGAAGTTCTCAATGTAAACATTTGCCTATGACCTCATTGTAACTACCTAGCTATTTACGCAAAAAAAATAATTATGAATTCACAATGCTGAAATGAACGCGTCCCTTTCGGATAAGGACACAAGGACAGGCGTGCAGTGTTACCGTATAAAGCAAATATACTTACTTCTAGGAGCTAAGAACAGGTAAAGTTTAGCTCCTTTTCGCGCACGAGGAGATTATTTGTTGAACTTCGCTCTATAACTTTATACAGAACTTAGTCAATCATTCTATATTTACCTGAAGTTTTGCTTTTCGACGGAGTATCAACAACACGCTCCTACTGAAGACAGGGCCGTGACAAGAGTCATCGGTGGGGCGACTAGCACTACAAAATTCAAAGCCCGCAATAATAATTCCTATTATTATTTCGATACTTGGTTCTATTTGAATCCATTTGAAATGTTTTAGTTTGTGATTTTTTTCACCAAAATAATTTTCAGAGTACAGTCTTGTAGTACATCATTTTATAGTTTTTTATCGCAGATTAAAATTTTATAGTTTTTTATCGCAGAAAATTAGATTGGATATACTTAGTCTGAAATAGCACGTCTCTACTTTTTATCATAGGAAAACAACGGGAACGGGAACAACGTGGCTAAGATACTGCGAAGTAGGGACATGCAGGCGAATAATACTCTACAACCTACCAAATAGGTACTTAAAAAGTTGTTAGGTATACATATAAAGGTAATAAAAGGTATAAAGGTCTGTAAAATTTTGGCTGAAACTACTTAAATATATCTATTCCTGACACAAGATTTACAGCAATGTATCTTATACCTATTCATAAGCGTATATATAAAATTGTATGTAATGTCACAAATTATTATTAACTATAGCTTAATTTTACTCCAAAATAAAGAAAGAGCAAGGTGTGAGATAGCTCGACCTCATACAAATTGCATGCACAAAGAAATTAGTTTTCTTCTAAATACTCCACTGAATTAATTTTAAGAAGAAAATTTAGGTAAATACTGTGATATTAACGTAAACGAGTTTAATTTGCAAATACTAAAACTTTACAGCTATTACACAGCACAGCTGTTACTTTGTAGCTAGCTAGTATCAGTAATTAACAAGTCTGCACTTTTAAAATGTTTAAGTGAAAACTTGAAATACTAGTAATTATTTTATACATTTTATGTAGGTGCAATAAACGTTCATCGACAAACGTCTCATCATCATCAGTCTATCTAATTATCGTCCACTGTTGATGTTGGACGTACGCTTCTACTGTAGATTGCCACATCATTTACTGAATCATTTTTTCAACCGGATAGGCACCTATCATTTTTACAGTGCCTAGTCGTTTTTACAGACCTTTACTTTTACTACGATACTTAACTAGTCATTCCAAAAAAATGCTGTTTCATACTGAGTGTAAACTTGGATAGAACAATCTCGAAATTTTAGTATTTACAAATACAAAAATTATAAACATGATAATTACCTTATTTATAATTAAATTTTCATAAACACTCTTTAAATCAACAACTTACCTATTAGAAATTGGACCGAGTACCATGTCATGGAATAAGACCAGCAGTTAATTAGAATAGCTGTTTATAATAATGAAATGTTGAATGAAATAACATCTGATCTTAATCCTGGGGTTTTTAGTGCTACACTAAGCTGCCGGTTATTTTTTACATAGATACACACACTTCTGTAAAAAATAACTGAAAAATAAATTAAAGTGCTTTAAAAAACGGGACGAGCAGGACTTGTGTCTAGGTTGTTCAAATCCTGCACTTTTGATATCGGCAAATCAAATGACTTGTGGGCAAGTACTTACCCTGTTCTTAAAACATCCCATTGTAATCAAGACGAAACACGCTCAGATTTGCTTGATCGACGGTATTGTTTGCTTTGCCATGGGAATTTACGCTGTTTTAAACGGTTAGAGCATCGTAAATTATGGAACTATTTGCAAAGGAACTGTTGAGATTACTGCGTAATATTTGCCAGCAAACTTTAGTACGGCTAGTTCTTTAAATCATGGACTATTAACTGTACATACCGTGACATAACTTTTAATATTAAGTTGATGACGAATAATAAAACGAAGAGGACACAAGTAGCCTCAAATGGTTTGTGTAAAATTACACATGGTGCGGCTCGCCAGTTTACTTTAATGAACTTGGCTGACCACACTGCCTGCCGTGTGTCTGGATTCTGTACTTGCTGGTAATAAGTAGAGCTCTTAGGTCTGAGGCTCACTATAATTTGGATAACTAAATTTAACTAAATTACCTAACTATTTATCTACCACCATTGCCTCGCGGTATCACCCACGTAGTTAACGTTCCCGTTAATTTCCTGCGATGTAAAATAGCTTAGTTTTATTCCGGACGACAAACTATACCTATGTGTTCCAAATTTTATAATAGTTGAGCAACAAATATTTTTTTTTCTGTATTTATAATGTTAGTATTTAGTATGATAGTAGTAGGATAATCGGATAGAAAAAAAACACATTTTTCTGTACGGAAATCTTATGATATGGTAGTAATGGATTTATGCCATTATTACCATATATTTGTTACTATTATTGTTGAGACATTGGGTCCAAGGGGCCCGGGAGCTTATCTCATTTTCGAAAACCTTTTCGAGCGTTTGGTCGACGCGACGCGTGCCAAAAACGCAGACATAGAATTGACCCAATGTACACATAAGCATTGTGATTCAGCGTGGTAATGCCGCCAACATGCTGGGCATGCTTACTCGTAGTGGGCTTTATCTCAGCTTGGTTATCTTTAGATCTTCATCGATCTATGGACAATTCAGATTTGCTAAGTGTAAGTAGTTAGGTTTTTTTTAAAATAAAATAGTCTACGCTATATCGTAGTAAAGTTCTCATTGTAATTTTATTTAGTTTTATTAATAAAGACTCTGCCCAGTTAATTCTAATTACGACAAGACTGGTATTACTAATACAATTTTTCACCTACATGTAGTTTATTATAATTGCGTATGGTACACCTACTCGAATGTTCTCTCTAAAAAGGAAATATAGCCAGTGAAGTAGGGATGAAACGTAAGACACAGCTGTATCGACGTTACTTTTCTTTAGTATCGAATATCTGCTCCTATTGTACATGCCTCGTATATTTGTGAAGAGATACGAACGTTTCAATGACGTCGTTAAGGCTTATCCAAAGCCTGGAGGCTCGAGTTACGCTTCTAAGGCGATGTTTGCAAAAAAATGCTGTTTCTGAGGTTTCATTAGCATTCAAAGTAAGATTTTAATCTTAAAATAATCTATAGCCTGTATTACATACATAACTTTTTTGTATCGGTCTGCTCGTGCTTCGAAAACGCGACATCGTTTCATGGTTTACGTTCCAAAGATTCGAATTAGAAAGTGTCAACTCAAGTTTCGTAATAAGATCGTCCAGGCTGTAAAATGCGTTTCTGGAGTGGGGTTTTCCCGATGTTTACATTCTTGGGGATTTCATGTCGAGAGTGAATCAATTCCTTCTGGGCAAGCGCGGGCCTCATACTAACTCGAAACTTAACCTCATAAAACATTATTTGGCTCATACACAATAATTATGTTAAAGATGTTTAAATGCATAGCTTACAACTCTATGAAGGACATACAGACACACATAATTTTGTATAAATATTAACATCAATTATTTTATACACAGACTAGATGGGTGATCTATGGGTGAACTACGTTTCCCTTACATACTTCATTACATACACCCTTACATGAATATTTGTGTAAAATGTATCTATTTTATCAGACAGTCATTATTAAGAACACTGTGTATGATTTTAAGAAATTTTGTTAAATTGTTAAAACTGTATGAATGCATGTGTTCTGGTTAATAAAAGTTTTTTGATTTGATTTGTTTTGTATTGTAATAAAACAGACCGAAGAGATTGCACCTAATACTACAAAATGTCCGGAGTTTTTATATTATATGTAGATTTAAAATCTTCCGACCTTAGATAAGGTATAAGTAAATATTTGCTTCCGACATTTATATGTATATTTGTTATTTAATATTAGGTGTAGGTACTCTTTATGATAAGAAGGTCGTAGCAGATAAAAAAAAGGAACAATATTCGCCACAGCTGTCAAAATAAAAGGCAACAAACAAACCAAATCACCGTTGGCCGTCCCTCTTCACAGCTTGTCCCCTTTCTTTGCGACAAAATTATAGTCCAATTTTCAGTTCATTCCAGCTGTAAATGCGTTTATAAGCGGTTGAGGGCCCATTCAGCGGTGTTTAATTATGTTAAGCGGCCATAATGTTTTGGAGTACTTCCACTTCCTTATCACTTTTAACGTTTTGGATAATAAATATTAAAGTAGTAGGTACATAGTACCTTACAGTGTCCATCTGAGGACGTACCTTTGCCAGTTATTCTACCGCTAAATAGTGTTGTGTAAATATTACTAAATTATAAAAAAAGTTGCGGTGTCACTGGAGACCAGCTAGGAACAAAGTTCCTTCGGATAATATAGAAGCAATTGCTTAAATAAAAAAAACACAGTGCGGTCGGGCTGCAAAGTCCTTATCTCCTCCAAGCTTATATCTCCGGGTGGCAAGAACAGTGATCTGGCCTACTACCGCTTAACTAAATCGACTATGGCTTTGCTATTGCTGTCTCTATCATTACAAGCGAAAAGGAAAGGGAGCAATATCAAAGCTAAGACATTTTTAGTTAGGCGGTAGACCCTCAGAACGCTTCATGTCATACTGCGTGACACTATGCTGTTATACATAATATGCAGGCTTTTTGCGTTACCTATCTTCAGGCAATCTATACTATCTATTGTATGCTTCAGGTGCTCTTATTGCTCGTCGCATCGCTCTATCTTATATAAATAATAGCATCTTACTTGCAGTCAACCTAAACTTAAATGGGCTTCGTATGGTTTGTTTTATCGGGGTTCGTAGTTTGATACAGTCCATCCATTTTTATGCTTCGAACGGTTTCTAGCTAAATAAATACGATTTTATGAATACAAAACAAATTTGTTCGTACGGATGAGCAAAAAACTGTTAAAACTTAAAGCAAAATTAAATTTCTGAAGCAAAATTAGAATGTTAGAATCAGAACTATGAAATCAGAACTCAAACATTGGCCCATTTTGATATAAATATTAAAATCAGGAAGGAAATCCTCAAATAAATTGATTAGATGTAGTGAATTAATAAATTTATGGGTTGCGTTCTGACTTTACTCAGAAAGTTTACTTAATTTGCTTTAAATTTTGTCAGTTTTCTTACTCGGTAAAGCATTGAGTAAATGTTGGGCTTACGGCGTTTTACGATTGGCTCAAGTAAAATTCTCAAATCAATTTCAAATAAAATTCTCGAGTAAAATTTTGGAGTCGGTATAGAAATTGTTGTGACGTCAAACAAAAAAATGTCTTGATTTGTTTAAAATAACGATTAATATTTCTTAATCTATCCACGAACAAGATTTTTTAACCTATGATAGGTTTGTACTTGACCGTATCGCTACTTGTAGGTATAGGTACCTACCTAAACTAATCACGTCTTGTGTAAAAGTAAAACCGCAGTTACTCTTCATAAAAATCTAGTATTTATGTAAAGTTTGGTAAAAGAACTGTCTTATGATTCACTCAAACCAGCTGCTAATTAGTCCAACCAGGTAAAGGCACCTAAAGGTCGCTCCGGTACCTTACGGGTAATAATTAAGACAGATTCATTTACTTAAGCACTCCGACAGAGAAACTTGATTACAATGGCCTAGCTTATCTCAGGATAAAGGTGGGGGAGCTATCATCGTTATATCATGCTAAACGCAAAAGGATGCGTGGGAAATTATAGTTCGTTGTTTTGGGCATCTCTGTTAATATATTGGTAATTTTCCGACTGGCCGTGTAGGTAGATCCCCTGACGCGTATGTGAGGATCGTGAGGCTAATAGGCAGTGTGTTAGCAGAATAGAATATGGATTGACGTGAACACAAAAATAATGTACAGATAGGAAATAATTGGATGAGACGTGATATTTATAGAAACGTAGCGATGTAGTAATACGAGTATTACTACATCGCTACGTTTCTATATAATACTAGTATAATGCAAATACGCTTTGTTGGTCTGGTGGCAATAACGTCGGATTACACAATCATCTTCATCGAACCCCACCTCGGAGTGTTTTTCAGAAAGACATCTTTCGAGGACATGTTTCACAGGACTTATATAAACTCAATCCGGAAAGAATAGCAACGGTCTTGAGAAATGTTTATAGTGGATGTACGGTTACGGCAGGTACACATCCACTCGCTCTTTTTACTTCCCAGTTGTCCAATGGAACAGTAAGTTCATACCACCGGAAAATAACGAATTATCGTATTTTCGTATGAAAACTAATATGGTTGTTACACATGCATAATACATTACAACCTTGCACCAAATATGCAATCCGAAACGTCTTTCACTAACAGAAAAATACAGTTACAGATTTTATTTCATAAAATTCACTAAAGTATAATAGAAAAAGTGATGTTAATATTTATTGATTTGATGGCGCATCTCGACTTCTAGAGATGTATAGTTAGATAATAGTTGAACACGAACAAAGTCAGGACGTGCCGCTAGTATTATATATTCCGACAGTTTAAAGAATGCTGGGACAGCAAAGCTAGGGATATAACTCGCAAACTGTTTTCACAAACAAAGAATCCACCATAGGGTTGTGAATTTTAAAACCAAATTTACGAGTCATTGTGCCGGCAGGATCCTTTAAAATTCATACCCACAGTCGAGCCAGGGACGTTCATATCTTTACTCCCAACTTTATTTTTTGTTCCCTCTCATTAATTTAACAAGCCAGCCGAAGAGAGATTTTATGGCAGGCTGTCGAATCGTATAACTTACTTGAGAAAATTATGAATTTCTTACTTTGTATTTTTGATTTTATACCGTTTGCTCTGAACGCTTTACATAGTATGCTGTGATTACTTCACGACCTAAATTCAGTATTTACGTCTTGGTGCATTTTATTGTGATGAAACTATTCCAGACTTGGAAGCCTAGATAAATTAAAGTACCTAATTGTTTGCTGGCGCTTCTTATACTAGTCGTTTTGAATCATTGAACAGTCTTTTTAACCGACTTCCAAAAAAGGAGGAGGTTATCAATTCGACCGCTCTGTTTTTTTTATGTATGTTACCTGATTTCTCGAGAACCTCTGCACCGATTTTAAAATTTCTTTTTGTGTTCGGATGGTCCCATATAAATCTTATTATGATGTACTAGCTGTACGATCGTTGTTACGCCACCTGTCGAAAATTTATCGTACTAACACAGAAATCTTCTTTGGCTCATACAGAACACCTTTGCTAACGATCATCACATGATCAAATACATAGTTTACGATTCTATAAAGGAGACGTAGAAAAACATTCAGTTTTCAATATACTCTTAACTGTAGATAGTGACAAGACGAGCAAAACATTCGCCTGATGATAAACAAAGCGCCTCTCTATAATATTATAATAGTGCTATGTAGCTTTGTCCAAATTACTGCCTAGCATAGCACTACGTTCATCACACAGAGATATACCTAAGATAATTTATGCTAAGATGATGATGAGAGTATTATCGAGCGTCTGAACTTGGCCTTTGAGGATCACCTTGGTGTCATCAAGTCGATAGTGAGTTAGTTTATTCTAGCTAAGCACGCTCCATACATCGCTCCATCTAAGTGTAAACCTATTTTGTCAGATATTCTATTACCAAGAATACATACTACAATGAACCACGAGCGACTTAGGCTAGTCGCTCGTGAAACTGTTGTATAAGCATAGCAAGTAGTATTATTCTATGGAGCACGTACTAGGAAATGGATCGTACCTAGATTGTTAAATGATTTGCCTGTGGGGTTCGAGGACCCATTTAAAAGAAGCTGCAGTTGGAATGAATAAGCTAACGGGATTGCTTATTTCTGGGTCACAGTAGTTTTTAACATACCTCAGCCTCACAATATAACAACATAGGCCTGTTTTCTTTATACTATGATTAAAGGTGTGTATAATAAAATCTTGAAACTTAAAATATTACTATGCAAAAATAGATAATAATTGAAAGAAAAAAACATATACACGGTCGAATTGAGAAACCTCCTTTTTTGAAGTCGGGTAAAAAATTATCTGAGAGTACTGCTGTGTAGTTTGGCAGAAATAAGATGTGCTAATGAAAAAATTAAATCGATTATTTGTGTGGATTAAATAAAATAAAAATTATGGTAAATGTGTGATAGATATACAAATGGATAGCGTAAACAGTCCTACCACTACAAAATTCACACACAAGGCTTCGGGGAAAATTTTTGGACTACGCTTTTTTAAATAAGAGTATTAAAAACTAATTAGTTACTCAATATTACAATAGTAGCAACACAGGAAAACAAACAAGAGGGACAGTTAAGATCATCATTTTTGTGATATAATCTGAGTACTTATCTTCAAATGAACCCAATCGGTCACTCCAAGGTTAACGCGTTCAATCGAAGATCGTATCGTGTGATCGCTTGATCACGATCTAATTGCGATTGAACCAATCAAACCGTCATATAACAAAATGTACCCTAAGTTCAACACTGTCTCTCTATCTTATTGAGATCGGTTAGTAACATTCATTAGAATCATATTTATACCGACTTGTCTTTGCTCGACGATGTCAGAGCTTTTTGGCTCGTTACGCGAGTCATAAAATTATAAACAACTTGTGCTACGGGTTGCTTACATTGTACGGAGTCAAAGGGGGAATACCAATTTTATTTCTCATTTTAAAGCTTCTTTCTCTTTAAGATTGATTATGTACTCGTAAAATACTCTACTCCATTCTTAGTTTCCCGATAGGTATAGTTGTTGCAAAATAGATATACACGCAGCCTTAGCCTTAGATCGTGCTTGTAAACACGAGTATGTATGCGCAGAGGCAAATGCAGTACGGTTCGCAAACAAATATTTTATTTTTATTATTAAACGGTTTTATTAAACGGTTTTATTTAGCTCACCCCGTTTGTTTTCTTTATTATTATTTATTCTTGGGTCAAATTTAGTAATTCAAATTTTACCCTCTTCCTGTCAACCGATTAATCTGAAATTTTGTATGCACTTTGGATTTTGGTGACAATACAATTATGTTTATTCATTATCATTATAAATTCAAGATGGCCGCCGCTACAAAATGGCAGATAATTTAATTATTTTTTTGTTTTTAGTACATTTATCTTAAACATTGCAATGTATGTTTAACATAAAACCGTTTAACTTAAAAAGTTTTTTTTACCTATTTTTATTAAATTTTAATTTAATGTGCACGAATAAAGGTATACCCTAAAATATTAAATAAATATGATGGTGTCTTCAAATCCAAAGCAAACTAGTACTCTCTCCTTAAACGATGAAATACAGTCTTTTGACGTGATTTTGGTCAATAACGGTCAAATCGCATAGGTACATATTTGTTTGTCGTCAGACATTTCGAAAAAGGAGGAAGTTTTCAATTCGAGTATTTTTCCATATTACAGTTTGGCGAGACCAATACAAACGTAAGTAGATCTCATAATAAAAGTTGTTTAAAACAACGAGTGAAACATGACTCTTTCGTTCATTTGTGCTTAGTTTGGGGTCAGATGGTGTTGTGTGTGAATTGTGTGTGTGAATTGTCCACCACCACCAATATTTATTACAACATAAAAAATTGGCCGTCCTGGGGACTATAATTGAAGACTTATAACTAATTTTTTTAGCATTAAACAGCAAGAATATTACACTACGTTATGTATATATAATATTACAGTACGTCACGTGTAGGTACAAGTACGAGTAAGTTACGGCTGGTCTAGTCGGGAGAGCGGCGATGGCCAATCCAGAGTTCCGAGTCAAGTCCTACGCGCACCACTGTCTTTTCGAAGTCATGAGCGTAATATTGCTAACATAAAAACCTATAATCTGTCGAGGACATGTGTCATCTATCAACCCGCAATGAGCCAGCATGGTTGATTATGGCCTAGGCTCTATCTTTGTGAGAGAAAGCCCCGAGTCTCAGCCGTGAAAAAATTCAGTGGGCTGCTTATGTTATGTTATCGGTACAAATATACTGTTATTATGCGTGTCCTCATAAGATTTCACCCATGCATAAAACTTCTAACTCGCACATCCTGATCCGCTGCTCCGCTGCCGTTCCGACACTACGCCATCGCAGCAGCATTAGCGTGTCGGTGACGAAAACACGTCAAAAAATTCCCTATCAAAAAGTACTAACTAAACGCGGCTAAAGAAGATTTCTCATCAAAATCTAGAATTCTCGATAATCTAATATATAAAATTCTCGCGTCACAGTTTTCGTTGCCATACTCCTCCGAAACGGCTTGACCGATTTTGATGAAACTTTTTGTGCTTATCGGGTATCTATGAGAATCGGCCAACATCTATTTTTCATCCCCCCTAAATGTTAGGGGTAATCCACCCCCAAATTTTTATTTTTATTTTTTAGACAAAATTTTTAATTTCTATTTTTTTATGATACAACATACAAAAATACATACAATCCTCAATTTTCACCCTTCTACGATCAACCCTTATTTTATTAGGAAATTATTTATATGGCAAAACAACGTTTGCCGGGTCAGCTTGTCTAATATATAAAATTCTCGTGTCACAGTTTTCGTTGCCATACTCCTCCGAAACGGCTTGACCGATTTTAATGAAATTTTTTGTGCTTATCTGGTATCTATGAGAATCGGCCAACATCTATTTTTCATCCCCCTAAATGTTAGGGATAGTCCACCCCTAAATTTTTTATTTTATTTTTTAGACAAAAATTTTAATTTCTATTTTTTTATGATACAACATACAAAAATACATACAATCCTCAATTTTCACCCTTCTACAATCAACCCTTATTTTTTAATAGCCATTTTAGTAATTTAATCATTTTTCATCCCCGGTCGATAACTTATCAATCGTCATTTAATTAGTTATCCCCGCCAGTTGTCTACAGGTGTCACTTCTGACCCAGTAACCAGCACGATAATTTGGGGATCAAAAGTAGCCTATAGCATATATATAGTTTGAACACTAATCTCGGGAACTACTGAACCGATTAAAAAATTCACCGTTCTTTCATATGTACGTAATCCTTGAATGCTGTAGGTTATATATGTACCACGGGCGAAGCCGGGGCGGGCCGCTAGTAATAATCTAAATATCAGCTAAATACTTAGCTAAATGTAACGGCCGTAGCGGGATCTCTATACTGAGCAAGTTGTTATCTTAACAACACACCTAATTGTGTTTCCGTTGCTCCACTTACTAATCGTGTTAGCCGATCTTCCAACATCCGAACTAGAGCGCTGCTTAACTGCTTCTACATGGGTCTACGAAATCGGCGAATTGATTTTTCTTATTGTGGTTAAATATCATGTTTAGACGAAATGTTATCAAGTGTGACGGGTTTATTTCATTCCACTTGCGTTCCAAAGCTCCGTAGAGGTGCTCGTAGCGGCGTAGCGTAATTGTCCTTCAACGTACTCAGTCCGTTACAACTTACAACCTTTTCTTACAACGTACAACCTTATTCAACACAGACGACACAAAAGTACAAAAAGAAAAAAACCGTATTACTCCTAAAAAATTTGTAAGCCGATAAATGTGTATATGTATTACTTTTAAGACGTTAAATTTAATCCATCTAATATTACAAAAGTAACTGTATGGATGTTTGTAGCTCATTCAAAAAACGGTGCCGTTAATCGACTGGTTAACGTATTAAAAAACAACAAGTGCCAAACGGGCAGCCGCCGCGCGTGTGCACTCGCCTTGAAAAAGGCCGCCGGACGCGGCCGAAACTCGAGTCGGGATTGACCGACCGTATATACGTGAGTGTCCCGTTATCCAATTAAATAAAAAACAACAAATTAAGTGCGGTAAGAACTAAAAGTATTATAAATTATAAGTCACTTAAAAAGTATAAGCCAGCACTTTTGAAACGCACATCATCATCATCATCATCATCAGCCCGTGTTCGTCCACTGCTGGACATAGGCCTCTCCTATAACACGCCACTCAGCCCGATCCTCGGTCTTACGCTTCCAACCGCCACAAGCTGTCTTTCGTATATCGTCATTCCATCTAGTCTCAGGGCGTCCTACACTACGTTTACCGATTCGCGGTCTCCACTCCAGAACCCACTTACCCCAACGGTTATCGGGACTGCGACAGATGTGACTGTAATAGCTATGTTTGGTTAATATCGATTCAAGATGGCCGCCTCCACAAAATGGCGGATAAAATATTTCTTCACAACCTACCTCAATATGGGTATCAAATGAAAGGGTTTGACGAGTAGAATACTATACATTATAAAAAAAATCAAATCCAAGATGGCCGCCACCACAAAATGGCGAATCATATTATTTTTTTCACTACTTCCTCAATATGGGTATCAAACGAAAGGGCTTTTTTTTTTTTTTTTTTTTTTATTTAAATTATCCACTCCACAGACTCCGGGGTCCGTGATCTTTGTCATTACAATAATCTTTTTTTTTTTTTACACATTTCTTGGATAAGGAGAAGAGGAAAATAGAAGGGATTTGGGTACATTTAAAATCTAATTCTAGTGCTCGTCTGTAGAGCCGATCACTACCAGTTGGGATTCCGCTAGTAATCGACTCGACATCGAGTGTTTGCCTAATTGCCTTTTGCCATTTGCCTAAGCTGCCTCCTCCCGGCCCAGAGCCTCCACAACGGCCGCATTTCTGTCCCTGATGGCCATCTGTAGGTTGAAATCGCGGATGGTCTTCGATGATGCAGCCCACGCTCGCCGCACGAACCGACCGATGGCGTCGTCGGTGTCGTCAGCGTAGTATGTGAAGGTCCCCGTGTGCCGTGAGATTGCAACTACCGCATGGGGCACGCTCTCGTGCAGCTTCATGTTTGCCTTGGTTTTGATTACGATTACCGACTCGTATGTTAGTCCCTGAGCTTCATGGATGGTAAGGATGCGTGACCCGGTGCCTGACCCATAACCCTGGTTTGTCAGGGTCTCCTTCTCCTCTTGAGTGTGAACTAAGAAGAGGGTGTTTGGTTGGGTGTTGGGTATTTGCGCTCCCTTATATCTTCTCTGCTCTAGGGACTTTATACGGGACGCTGAGGAGTACATACCGGAGTATATTTCCCTCAGTGCATATGCGACGTCCATTGGGTTTCGATGTGTGCAGAGCAACTCCTGGCTGATCTTTGTTACCAGGTTCGGGCGATGATACCTCATTTCGAAGAGATTTTCCCTGTCGATATAAGGCAACTGATTGACGTCTCCAATGAGGACAATTTCGCCAACACCAGACAGCCTTGAAGCCATCACAATGGCTCCAAAATACTTACGACGAACGAAAGGGCTTGACTAGTAAAATACTTTGCACTATGACAAATTTCAAATCCAAGATGGCCGCTACCACAAAATGGCGTAATACATTTATTTTTCACAACTCCTTTAATATAGGTATCAAATGAAAGGGATTGACTAGTAGAATGTTGTACAGATAACAAATCCAAGGTGGTCGGGGGGTTAGTCAAAATTTTTTAATTTTGTTCTTGTTTAGTGACCATGCCCATTGTACAGAAAGGTCCAAACATGTTCAAATGCTGCTGTTTTCGTCGTACTGTTTTATTATTAGTGTTGCACTGTTATATATCTGGTGTAACCAAAGAGTTGCTACGTATACAATGGGAATAAACGCTTTACACCTAAAGCACGGTGCTGATCGCTCTTTCCTTGTTGCTCTTGTGGAAGTGTCAAATTTTTGTCGCGGCCAAGTCGCGGCATTTCACTCTGTTGCCGTAACAAGTATGCACGTCATCTGCTTACGATTGGCACAAAGGAACCGAGCGGCAAAACCAGGGGTCTACCGCCTAACGAAAACTGTCTTAGCTTTGATATTGCTCTCTCTTTTCTATCCGCTTGAAATGATAGAGACACCAATAGCAAAGCCATAGCCGATTTAGTAAGGTGGTAGAAGGGCGGATCTATTTACTTATTCTCTATCTAAGAGTGTAGCCGTGTTGGTTACCATCAAGTACCGCATGTTTAGCTCGTTCTGTCACTCAACATTACCAAAAAAAGTGGTCAAGTGCGAGTTGGACTCGCCTATGAAGGCTTCCGTAGCAGCAAGTAACATAATATAAAAGTTCTTGTAGTTCGTTGTTATTTTAATCAGTGTTTTAACAATAGGACACGCATTTTACCACTTTAGAAGAGTCTCTCGCGCAAACTATTCAGTTTAGAAAAAAAATAAGTTAGAAACCTCAATATCATTTTTAAAGACCTATCCATAAATAACACACACGTATGGTTTTAATGAAAAAAAATTTTTTGAGTTTCAGTTCTAAGTATGGGACACCCCTAAAATTTATCGTTTTTTTTCTATTTTTTGTATGAAAATCTTAATGCGGTTCAAAGAATACCATCTACTTACCAAGTTTAAATAGTATAGTTCTTATAGTTTCGGAGAAAAGTGGCTGTAACATACTGACGGACAGACAGACAAACAGATATTGTTTTTAAGCTTTCACGATTTGAACACATAATGTTTATAATGTACAGGACTTAATCACGATTTAATTCATTGTTTAAATACCTCGACGTTTCGGCAGCGTTACAACCGCCGTGGTCACGAGAAGACTGAAGAAATTGCGGGTCGTCTCATTGCGAAATGAGGGGATCTAGATCTACCCTCATTTGGTCTTCGAAAATCGTAGGGTTACTACCACGACACACAACACTAACCGTATCACCAGGCTTCTCCGAACTCACTCCGCGATGCGTACATTTATTTATGACTGGATTTCGGTTATCGGCGTCGTGGAATCCAGTCATAAATAAATGTACGCATCGCGGAGTGAGTTCGGGAAGCCTGGTTGTAACGCTGCCGAAACGTCGAGGTATTTAAACAATGAATTAAATCGTGATTAAGTCCTGTACATTATAAACAGACAAACAGACATGACGAGTCTATAAGGGTCCCGTATTTTGCCATTTTGCTACGGAACCCTAAAAACGTAGGTACTCCGAATGCCAAAACCTTAACCGTTAAAGCTTTTGTCAGTTCAATTCCATTCAATACTTTATCGGTCTGTAAAATTAGATCAGATCTCGGAATTAGATCTTTAGTGGTTAGATCCTTCTAAATTTTTCTTTTGAATCGTGATATTCTTTATAATCTTATTAATTGAATATCCAAGTTAATAAATACAATAGAGACTATTCACAATCTTCTAATTAAACAGACAAAAAGAAGTAAAGTCGCTCTTTTATAAGATATCCGGCATCCCTTTTGTCTAACTTTTCTATACAGCTTGGAGGGAGTAGTGATCAACTAGCTACGTAATACTTGCAACTTCGGAAGCTTTGTGTTATTTTATAAAGATCTAGTTAAATCTATTGATCGACTAAGATTATTAAAACTTTGTTTTAATATATTTTTTTACTAAATAATGGGACGGGACACCGCTACAACAGGTGTGCTGGCTGTAAGCAACGGACTTGCTCATAACCACCATAATACCACGTAGCTATTTGTACATGAAGAGTTCAAATCAATTCCAGCCAGTGTTGCCACACTGAGGAGAACTTCCCCTTTTGAGGGAAATTTAGGGTCCAGAGGGGAATAAAAAGGGGAAAGAGATGTAAAGGGGAAATCATGCCTAATCAAACAAATACAAAAACTTCGTCATGTTGAGGACAATTTTCTTATAATTAGTCCATACAGATATCAGTTCCGATAGTTTTTTTCAATATGGCGGTGTTTCTGATAATATGGTTTTCTCTCCTCTAGGGGGTGCCAAAACTATACCAGAATAATTTTTGTGGAGGCATTGAGGCGAGGGGAAAGGAAATTATTAAAGTGGAAACACTGATTCCAGCGTACTGTACTGCGTTTGGGTTTGGGAGAACGGGGAGAACGGTGACTGCCGATCCGGAGACCCCGGGTTCAAAACCACGCACACCGCTATCTTTTCGAAGTGAAGTGAACTCAAAACGGCGAAGAAAAACATAGTGAGGAAACCGATATGTACCTAGAATCTTTCGAAGTCATGTGTCATCCACCACCCCGTAAGCCAACGTGGTGTATAGGTATGTAACAAACGCAGTCACACATATACAGCCCGCTAAATGTTCCCACTGCCGGGACTCGGTGCCTTCCTCGCAATGAGAGAATCAAGGCCATAATCCACCACGCTGCTGGTCCAGTTGGTTGGTTGGTGGTACCATGATTCTTCCCTGTTATTATCATGTTATTATCAGAAAACTTGAACTTTTAAATTGGAACACAGCATATATTTTTTGCATATTACTTCTAGGCGTTGTATATCTTTTTTTATAGTACTAGTTATGGGTTGACGACGCATAAAACATAATAGCCCATTTTATGTTTCCATTTCTTGGATTCAAGCCCTTTCCTCACAACGAGAGATTTAAGCCTATATTTATTATCCAACACTGAATTGAAAATAAGACGAAATATTTGCTCAATAAAAATCCATGACTCCTTCGCCCTTCGCCGTCTTTACGATTGTTCTCGTATTATCAGATAACAAAACAATTTTAGACACAAAACGTATTTCTCGAGTGGGCGCTGAGATGTCGTCTACCGTTTCAATTTTGCGCTTGTTCATTCAAGTCCCGAACGAGTGGGGTGTCGTATCGGGAGGTCCCTGGGCGCAATTACCACACAATAGTGTAGACGAGAGGTGGATACAATTTCACTCTCTTTCTGTTAACTGTTAAGTAGGAACTGGGTATGCGAGATAACTCAGTAGATACCTACAATATGGGTCTTTTCAAACCGAGAGACAATAGGTTTCTTCTAGGTAGGTGTGCATTTAAACAACATTCTCGCATTGCTTCAGGACAAACGCAAACCCATTTAAAAAAAAAAACGTAATTATACAGTCTTAATAATTATTAAATAAATAGATATCGGTGAATATTTTTCTAACCAAACCATCCATTCTAAATTTATGAAATTAAATTTGAAATAGGTTATTTTCTTCTCAGTAAGAAAACAAAACTAGAGAATCTGGCTCAGATCACAAATAACAGATTCATTAACAGATTCACTGACTCTTTTGTTAAGACTCATTTGCCAAGTCACTGATTTTCGTAATTAAATCCGACTGAATATATACATAACTTTTCTGCCCGCTTCATAAACATGTTCTTAGAAAACTAGTGGCAGATGTTTCCCCTGTCTTATTTTGACCTCTTTTTTGTTAACAACTGAACCGCTCGCCTTGGAAAAATGTTGGCCATATGTTATCTACTTTTATTCTTGTTTCACATTTAAAAAAATGTATCAATTTTCAAGAGTTCTTTAAGGCGTTCTAAAAAATTTCATGTGACTGAACTAGGTTATATTGTATTCTATTCTAATAGATACTTAACATAGGCTCTTTATGTTCTCACTGCGAGGATTCGACGATAGACAATAGATACTAAGGTCAATCTGAGTGTCTGGGCCTCAGGCTTCTTCTCACAAGGAGATTTTAGAGGTTACATTCCACCACGCTGGCCAAGTGCAGGCTTGGTCTTGGCAGACGTCAAATTACCAAAACAGAAATCTCACTTGTAAAATTTCGATTTCCTCGCTATGTAGGTATCGGCAGCGTTTACAACCAGTGATACTCGTAATAATATATGCACAAGGTAAAATTAATAATTTATATTCAGAGGTGCCACCTGGGTTTGAATCTACGATACTATTATTGGTGGTGGATATTCCACAGAAAACACCACCTAGCACAAACTAAGGAAAGCTTGTACTTTGGTAGCCAGATAGCTGATGTAATACTTATATAATTGCAGATACAAACTTATGATCCATAGAAACACCCAGACACAGAACAAATTCTTGTATTTATCACACAAATATTTGCACTGGGTGGAAAATTAACTAAATAGGATGTTCTGAACACTTCTTTACTAATAACATTGAATGCGCTGACATGTAAATAAATTATACGTTATATTAAAAGAGATGAAGCAGCCATGTCAAATAAACCTTCTCATTTGTATTATGTCGCACTTCAGATTCTTCAGTGCGGAATAAGGATTTGTTTTTCCATTTTCATCGAGATAAAAGCATAAATGTTGTGATAAAATCCGAATAACGCGGCATTTTGTTTACCATCAGTGCGTAAAGTTTATGCGCAAGGTTTTTTAGGATATTTGTGTTTCTGTTTCTCCTGAAGTGAGTTTTCGTGAATTTCCTGAATTTTCGTCTACGCACAAATAAATATTTATAAATAAGTACTTTTTGGAGAACTCATGTGAACGTATTTACCATCTACGCTTTACATAACTGGACCAGAATTAATGAAATTATTATCTTTAGAATCTTTGCATTTATGTAATATCATATTAAACTTGTGATACGTCGATGACTGATTAGGAATTTAGTCTGAACTCAATTTTTTTTTGTATTGTCATTAAATTAAATGTAAAAAAAACAGCATGTAATAAGCAGATTTCAAAAATATAAGAAACTGATACAAGAATATCCTCCTGTTACATTCGAATTCAAATTGAGAATATTTCGTCAAGCGGGCTAGGACAAATACTTGATTTGGCAAAACTCTGCGTTTTTTTAAATAAACTATTTTGCTATTCTCAAAATAAGCATTAGATAATAAAATTAATTTAATGTCGGTTAACGAACAAGCCACATAATTCATTGCATAAATGTAGTTTTTGTAGTGGTAGGACTTTTTGCAGAGTCCGCCTAGGGAAGTACCTACCACAGCTTTGCCAGTTGTTCTAGCGCCAAGCAGTAACGTTCAAACATCACTGTGTTCCGGTTTGAAGGGAAATATTTCCAGATAAATCACAGGTCATAAAGATGAAGAAGATTCATATATCTGGGTGACGAGCGCAGTAAAGTGTGAGGTAATTAGGGGAAGTCAGCTCAAAGCGGCCATAGGAGGCAAAGTGGCCATGGTCTATAACTCGGTTATCTTGAATTTTAGCGTGACTTTGCCATTTGGGGCGCATTGACGATCCCCTGCCCCGCACCGGGTCGCCGCGCTCCCGTATTCGCAGCATGCGCAGAGCCATGGTGTGACAAGTATGATTTTTATCCGTGCGACTAAAAAATGGCTGGTAAATATTTGCTGATTTGGCCCAATCTTATAATATTTTAGTGTTTGTGGTTCAATTGTATAATTAATTGTTTCATTGCAAACGGACGTGTAGCTTTGCTTTCTTTTCAAAATAGAGAAATGGTGGGTGCAATTTACGTTGAAAACAAAATGCCTGAAAAGGCAAAGCGGTCCGGGCAAAGTGGCCACTGTCCGCTTTGCCATACCTGCAATATCTGAGCATTTGATTTGATCAATTGATATCATAAGTGATGAGATTACCTACGTAATCACAAACTGAAACCCCAAACTGTGAATTATGGACGAGCAACACTATTGATTAGGTATTAAAAAAACTCACAAATTGTTGTTTTAATCGACAACAAACCTTCGTCACCTGGTCTTGTTTATTCTGAAGAAGTACTCCTAAATCCGACTATTGATTTATACAAAACGCAAAATTTGTTGATTGTTAAGTAAAGTAGACGCCGAAATGAATGTTTTTAATGTGGTTGATTATTATTTTAGTTTTTAGTCAATGCTGTGAAATGATATTATTATTATTAAAGTATCTAATCCTTAAAATACCTACTTCAACTCAAGTACATGGACTCAGTCCAAAGAGAATGTACTCAGTCTCGTATATCGTCATGTTTTATTGTCAAAAAGTCAAAGAATGTCCTGTTAATTAAGTCAAAAATAGTGCTGGCCACTTTGCCCATTCCTTGTGGCCGCTTTAGGCGACCACTTGGGCAAAGCGGATTTAGGACAACTTTTTCAAATTAAAAAAAAACATTTTGTTAAAACGCACATTTGGAGATTCGGCTTACATGTTGTGAAAATATAATTAACTCTCTATCTATTCATCAAAAAGTCTTTGAGAATATCGTTCGTTTTGTCATCTATTATTTAAGTCAAAGTTAAGGTGTCCGCTTTGAGCTGACCTCCCCCTATTATTTAGACTCTTTGTGTTCCAATAGCAGTGTGATGTTGTGTTGTTATTATTATGTGCAGGCTTGTTGCTGTCCATTAGGCACATGCCCTGCTTTCCAGT
This sequence comes from Ectropis grisescens, assembly GCA_017562165.1. NCBI lineage: Eukaryota > Metazoa > Arthropoda > Insecta > Lepidoptera > Geometridae > Ectropis > Ectropis grisescens. The sequence continues at coordinate 15,897,833 of CM029775.1, read as the reverse complement.
CACATAAACTATAACAAAAACATTTTTTTGTAAAGTACTTCATGCGTTGTAACCTGCACAAAAATTCTATGCTGCGCGCAGATGGTGTTGTTATTGAACTATTTTTGACTAATTATGATTATTTTCCAACAGAAACCATGATTGCGCATTGAAATAGGCCTTGTCAATTATTTCCTACATACATACAACAAAATATAAATAAATATAGATAACCTACAAACGAAACTTTTGCTTATTTTTTTGGCACTATATCTTCACGGGAAAAACGCACCCAAACAAAATGTACCTTCGCGTATCTTTCTCGAACAGAGGCCATTTTCCGATCCACTGCTTCGATATTCATAAGGTTCTACCGTACTGAATAAATAATTTTTATTTTTTCATTCCTTCTTCAACGGTGTGATAAGCCTTTCATTGATATAAATGTTACTTACCTGCTTGTGCTAGAGGAGTATCACCTCTATATTATAAAGCAGAATGTTTCTGTTTGTATGCGAGTTATGTCTACAGATGTATGTTTCTTTGCCTTTCTTTTATACTCTATCGATGAAGCGATTTAAGGTTGTTGTTAGATTCGAGTGATAGATGGTTGAAAACATTAATAATAAAAATATTTTCAAATACAAACAAGTAAGCCCATAGATGCCCACATCTGGACGTGAGCATCTCCTATTGTTATCCTATCCGCTACTGAACACGATCAGCCGCTCGTTTATTCCAATTTTTGTCTGCTATTATAACTCTAGCTACGCTAACTCTTCTAATCTAAGGGGGTTTAGGTTATTTTGGCTAAATGGACGCCAGGACTGACCATATTCACTTCAGCTCGCTGATACTCGGCGCTATGTCGAAATTGGTTCTATTTGAATAGCTTCATTTTGATTAGCTGCATTTTGGAATTTTAATATAGCAAAGTCACACCGAGGGTAGTTCTTTCCATAACGAACTACTTTATTTAAACATATGAACCAGTTTTACCTTAAATGCTCACATTTCCAAACTTTTCATTAAAATAAAATAGACCCGGTTTAATATTAGTTATGTACTTAAATTAAGTGATGTTAATCCCTTAATTTTCTCCGAACAAAGCCGACTTCTTGAATCCAATCCAATTCCAAGTTCCGATGAGATAGCGAGGTAGGACGTATTTAAGAATTATTTTTCATTCATAATTTTAGATTTTTGTAGAATAGGTCCACCATTTTTTGAAAAAATCAACAAAGTCTAAAAATTCTAGGTACACATTTTAATTCAACCGTATTTTTGTGTTACAAGTTGAAATTCATTGTTATTTTTATAAAAAATAAATAAACATTAACTAGATTAGTCTTATCAAGAGCTGCAATCAGGGTTTGGCTCTAGGAACGTTTTGTATGGATACAGGGTCCTAAAAACCATTACCCAAGTTCAGCCATTCGCACTTCCGGTCCCTATCACACATTACACGAATTTGGAGTAGTTTCCTTCCTGGGAGCCTGCCACAACATTGTGAACGTTTATGTTCACTCTCTACAATCTGGGTCATGCAGGAAGGGTGTATTGTTAGGGTAGGACTCTTTGGAGAGTCCACCTGGGGAAGTACCATACCTGTGCCTGTTATTCTACTGCCAAGCAGGAATGTGGAATGTTACTGACTTTCAGTTCGAAAGACAATGTTAAAAAATGACAGGGCACAGAAATAAAACATTTCTGGGTGACAAGCACTGTACAGTGCTGGGTAGTGATTTGGATTATTCATACCTGAGTGCCACTGTGCTGCTATGGTGGGCGTGTTGCTTGCCATCGGGCACATGTCCTGCTCGTCTCGTTACACTATACTATAAAAAATACTAGCCAAGTGCGAGTGGGACTCGCGCAGGAAGGGTTCCGTACCATTATCTGTGACGAGAACATAAAACTAAATATTATATGAATAGTTAAAGCGTCTACCTACCACCGTTATTAGTATCGAGCAAGAAAAGGAAACAAATTAAGTTTGTTGGATGGGAGTCACCTTTAAATATTTATTTTATTTTTGTTTTTACCCTTTGGGTACGGAACCGTAAAAAAGCGTAACTACATTCTTCTTCCTCAGAACTGACACGATTTCAACATCAAATTTGTATTTTGTTCAAATTTAACCTTTAATCAGATATAATCAGATATCAGATCTATTTTGAATTTAGAAACATTAGCGTTTATTTACTCATTGTGAAAAATCTCTTCATTGTCTTACTATTCCAACAACTGTTTCTATTTAGATATGAGTATTCTAGATAAAACGAAAGAGAAATAAGGCTATTTTGCCGTCAGGTACGAGTAAAAGCGAAGGAAAAATGAAATACGCTCGAAGCCTTTTTAAAGTAAATCAGTACATTAAAGAATTACAGAACGATTGCTGCAAATTGTATCCTTTGTTTAGGGACAATTTTCAGGGGTTATTATTTTCATTGGAAAATTAACCGAAAATGGCTCTAGAGGGACGGGACCGACAGGACCGCTGATAACGCAATTATACGCGCCCTTTTATAAATGTAATATAGTAGGATCGTCGAATTTTCAACAGGTAAAATATTTTTTATTAAACTCTAACTGGTTGAATTTATTCGTTAGTAAGAATTTATATTTTTGTAGCTTTATTGTATTTTCTATTACGCTTTTTTTGTTAATACCTACATAAAGTGCGTTTTAAATTAATGACTTCGGAATTTGTTAAAAATATATTTGTTGTCGTTTAATGATATAGGTACTTATCAATACAAATAGAATCATAGTCATCGACTGCCTTCTTTATCCCATTGCCTATGCCCTTGCAAATTATATGCCTCTTTTTTTATCATGATATCTTTCTCAGCAAATCGAGTGTATAATCCTAGATCCCAGAGCCGCCAGACGTCACGTATTTTCTGATGAACGAAATGTGGACGATTGAGTAGAGTTAGTACGTACTAAGAACACATGCTTACCCGCTAACTTGCTTAGATGGCCAATTTTGAGATATGGGGTCAAGAAGATACATTACTCACTTTACGTATTTTTTAATAACTGATTTTCACGTATGTTATAGGCTACATCTTTAAAAATAAAGCCCCAATACTCAAAGCCCAGACACTTTCTGTCGGCCAAATAATTACTTTATTTCACTTAAATTCTCATACTCCATTTGTATTTATGTTTATCCGACAACTATTTTAAAACTTTTTCCGAAAAGACAGACCAATCTAAGGGTCCACTCATCCCCTAAACTCATAATCTCGTACATAAATGTTTTTATGTACTTACCTTCTGGACTCCATATCTCAAAATTAGCCGTCTAAACAAATTAGCGGGTGTTAGGCGGCATGTGTTCTTAGTTCGTAATAACTCTACTCATTGGTACACATTTCGTTCATCAGAAAATAAGTAACGTCTGGTGGCCCTGAGACCTTACCCTACTAGGTGCAACCCTCGGAATCCAAATATTCTTAGTTATAATTCATCGCCAAAGAAGTGTAGCATGATGATTGAATCATAATCAAGTGCTACTTCGTTGATACCTAGTAAATAAATGGTTGTGTAGCTATATCGATGTAAAGTCGTTTGTAACATATCTTCATTTAATCTAAGCTTTCCACAATACATGATTACATAGAAAACCCAGCAACGTATATTAAAACACGGAAGTAACAAGCAAGGGAATAAAGACGTGTAGCATTCCAGCTCAATTATTTCATTCACATTCTTAACTTCCCCTCCTTAAAATTCAATATAACATCGTTTTACGCGAGACAAATCACAAAATCACGAGACTGCAAAGTCGCGATTTAAGCCCACGGAGTATTGAGCGACGTCTTTGCGGGCCTATTTTTCTGTCATCATTTTTGTACATCAATTTTACTCACTTGAATGGTAAATAAACCGTAGGCCGGACCAGCTTTCTTTTATCTGGTGGACCGTGATTTCACCCGATTCTTGCGAAGTATTTACACAAAGCGATTTAATTTAGGTACCTATTTCGAAAGGATTCTAAATTTGTTAATGATGTTGCTGGTGAGCTAGTGCCAAGAAAGACGTGGTGGTCTAGTGGCGAGTGGAAAGTTGATTCACAATTGTGCTATTGTAGGTTCGAATCTCTCGTGCACCTCTCAGTATTTATCCAAGCAGATGTGCAAGTCTGTTATAACCCTGGTTTTAATTTTGAAAACATTATATATCTAAGCTTTCCACAATATACGAGCACATACAAAACCCAGCAACATAAGTAAATTATAACACGGAAGTAACAAGTACGGGAATAATAACGCGTAGCGTTCCAGATCAATTGATTCCGTTTTTAACTAAAATTACGAAAACAACGTGAGGTTGCTGTGCTCTAAGAAAGACATATTTCGAGTACATATCTACCGCCAACCCGGTCTTGGATGATCGATCAATCTGATACCCAGGGTGCATCAAGTTGAAGTTTCCGAGCCCCACACCCCGAGGGAATTGGATTTGTAATTTCACCTTATTTATAATAGGTCATGGATTCTGTATTCACGTATTCTAGGCCTAGTTATTAATCCTTAACCTTAATATGTATGCTCCCTTAACCACTCCATGCTGATCAAAAAGGGTCAATCTTTTAACTTTTTAATAACGTTTTATGACATAGTGACAAATTAAAATCTATATTTCTTCAAAACCAATTTCATCATAATTCATAGATTTCTCTATATCACTGCTGAACAGCCTGTGGTTCAAGCCTAGGTGTAAGTTTTTCCGAGTGGTAGAGTTGAAGCCGCAAGTTTGAACGAGTGATAAATCGTCTCTTGTAAAAGCGTCTTTCCGTGGTTTAACTTTTTCTTTTATCCGACGTCTCTTGATTTCTATTTTCTTCAGCCTCTTTGTGATGTGATGGATCGTTGGTGTGTTAATACGATATCATTATTGTTTCAAATCGAATAAAGTAACGAATTAATTCTATCAATGATAAAATGTTTCTTGAACAGCTAATATATCCATATTATGAACGGAAAAGTTTGTATGTCTGTAATCTTATCGTGAGAACTTATAGATATGGTTAACATTTGGAACTCAGATAAATTACAGACTTTGATTTCCTTTATTACTTTCATTAATAGTTTATGTATGTTAATAAATTATGATTTTGCCAAAGATTACGTAAAAAATCAGTATAAATACGTACAGTCAGTGGCACAACTCTGCAAGAAATCAAAGACGACAAATATGGAAGAAAGTTCAGACAGTGTGCAATAAGTTGAAGTTGCTCCAAATTAAATATCACACAATGTGATCAATGTTTAAAAACGTATAAACACATTAAAAAAACGTAGATTTTGTTTTTATTTCAACAGTAAAAAAGAATCCTTCCTAAAACGACGTACCTTAGTTTTTTTAACACAACAACCCAAAAGCTCGAATCATTTGTCATAAAACCTTCCTGTTTTACCTTCCTTTTGTAAAAGAAAGGTTTTATACAAATAAGAAATTCTGTACAAAATGTTAAAATATAAAAGCGCGCCACAAAAGGGTCCCATCAGTTGCCACGTACCTATCTGTTGGGTTTGCCATAAAGGCAAGACGTGAAATCTTGTGGGGGCTACTACGAAATTATAACATGAATAAACGAAGCGAGAAATAATGTCAGGAATAGAGATTGTTTTATAACTAGTACATACAAAAATGTAAATGATTTATTCATATGGATTATTTCTACCCACGGCTTAACAAACACTGATTGTAAAGAAATAAAAGGTAGTCTATGCGTTAATGCATGAAATGTAAGTAGGTATTTAAAACCTAAAACATAAAAATATTATTATGATATCAGTCTTCACGAAAAATTACATGTGTGGTGTAAGTAACGTAACGTTCATGAGTTTATATAGAAATAATATTAATGCATTTTCATATAATTGACAGTTTTTCCTCAATATTATCTTATGAAATGTAATTTTGACGTTGTATTATTTTCACCGGACACATAGATTTTCAATGAAATAAATTAAGCTGTTAAAGTGAAACGTGGGAACTGGTTTACAAACACATATAAACTTTCGATCGCTCATCGCTTTTATAATATTGGTGAGCAAATTGAGTGACAGGACGATCAAAATGTGATCTAAATAGTATAAAGATACAGGTATAATATACCGACAGACACGCAGACTAAGAAATAAGATTCTGTTTTTCTACTGATCCTTAAACAACAAAGACTTAAAACGTTGTAATTCTAAAAAAGTCACAAAAAATTTTTTTTTTCTCTAGAAATCCTGTCGCTTGTTACTATAGGTACAATATTACTGTCTAGTGAAGACAAAGACACGCTACGGCCCGTATCGTTATTAATACCTAAAGTTGTTATCCTGGGATAGAGCCCGTTAGCGGTGCATTCCAACGAATAGTCGAATACCTCAGATGCGTGTGGCTACAACAGGAACATGTACCTCAATACAGATAGGAAGGCCTGTAAAACATTTCTTTCCGTAAAAAAATAATTTGCACAGTGCAACAAACATTTAAAAAGACTAGATGAGAAACAAAATAGTTTTAATAAAGTTTGGAATAATTTATTTTTGTAAAAAAAAACCGACTTCATTTCAAAATTGAATTCAGATACTTGACCAAGTTTGAAAAGAAGTTATCATCACTAAAAACCACCACCAATTTCGATAAAATTTCCATGGGACCTCTGTATTATGATCTACTAAATAAAAAAAGATCTGATACTACCGAATTGAGAACCTCATCCTTTTGTGAAGTCGGTTTAAGACTAAGTATCATCATCATCATCAGCCGCAAGACGTCCATTGCTGAACATAGGCCTCCCCCCTAGATTTCCACAACGAAAGGTCCTGCGCAACCTGCAACCAGCGGTTTCCAGCGTCCTTTATGAGGTCATCTGTCCATCTAGTGGGAGGCCGTCCAACACTGCGTCTTCCGGTTCGTGGTCGCCACTCGAGAACCTTTTTTCCCCATCGGTTGTCAGTTCTGCGAGCGATGTGGCCTGCCATTACCACTTCAGCTTGCTTAGATACTCTTTGAGCTATATCGGCCACTTTCGTTCTGTTGCGAATATCCTCATTACGGATTCTGTCGCGCAAAGAGACTCCGAGCATAGCCTTCTCCATAGCTCGCTGTGTAACTTTGAGCTTCGTTATGAGGCCCACAGTTAAGGACCACGTCTCAGTTCCATAAGCCATCACTGGCAACACGCACTGGTTAAAAACTTTCGTCTTTAGGCATTGGGGTATTCTGGACTCAAAGATGTGCCGAAGTTTCCGGAACGCTGCTCATCCGAGTTGGATCCTTCGCTGGACCTCTTTGTCGAGACCTCTTTGAAAAGTGTACCGCACTGAAACTGTTATTATTGTTGAAATTTCTATGCCATTTTTTCTATTCAAGATCGTAACAGAATTAGCTGTGTATCTAACGCGCTGTCGTTTTTGTGTTACGAGTATTTCCAATATCTTAACTACGGATCCGATGACCTTCAAATACGGGACGGGAAAACTATCAAAGTGCGCCCTCCCTAAAAAAAGAACAATCTAAAGTGAACTACGGGGTAGTGAGTTACAACCGAATACCTATTTAATCTTTCATTCTTCACGAATGAAAATTGTACAGAATTTGTGGGTAACAAGCATCCTGCGGCTTATATTGGATTATGCACTCAAATATTGTCAAGTTTCATTTGAATTGGATCAGTAGTGACGGCGATTCATACGTGGGCGAAATACAGAGAGACGTAGACGTCGTGAAAGAAAAACATATTTTTGGCATTAGTATCTATAATAGAGTTCCCTCGAAAAAAGCTTGTCATAATGCCTTTTATTAGACCCGTAGTAATTTATAGAGGTAGGTACTATTTCAGATCAAATCAATTGACACTGTAGTTATTATTCTGGCTTTGTATTGCACGCGGGACAGCAAAAGAACACCAAAACTTATTTAAACTAGATGACTTCTTCTTATTTAAAAATATATTCGTATTCGTTCAACTGTAATTTACTAAGTTTTGCATTTCAGTATAATTGCATAATTTATATTCAGACTTAATATTCAACAGACAGTCGACGAACTTCTAAATTTTTTGCAACACAGCCAAGATTATTTCCACTAAAGTTTTAATGGAAACCTTTTTTGTTCTCTTTATGACTAAGATACCCTTGAAGCATTATTTTACAATAAAAGAAGACTTGCCAGTTATTCTACCGTCAAGTAGTAATGTGAAACATCACTGTGTCCTGATCTGAAGTTTCAAGAGAAATTACAGGGCATACAGATTAACCATCTTATCTCTCTGGCGCAGTGTAGTGCTAGGTAATGATTAGACTCTTCACGTTCCATTTTTTCTCGCATTTTGCTTACCATCAGGCACATGTCCTGCTTGTTCCGTCACTTTTAACTTTTGAAAATATATTTTCGACAGCATAAATTGACAAGACAGTTAAAATATGTTTCCCAACTTTTTTTTGTCGTTAGTAGGGCTCTCTTCATCGGTTAAAGAGGCAGCTTTCTCCTGAACGCAGCCGACTTGAAGTTGCATTATTATGCTCATGTCTGACTGCGTGCATGCCGCAAAAAGATGTCTTTTGTCTGACAACCCTGTGGGTTCTCTTTAAGTGGCTATTTGACGAACAACCCTCGAGTTTACCTATATTGTAAATTCCAGACGTATTCTACAAGTATTATTCTTGATTGAATGAAGATAAGACAACGTTCCAATAGCTGCGTGTCACTGTGCTGTTTTGTGTCAGGCATGTTGCTTACCATCAGGCACATGTCCTGATCGTGTCGTCACTATTTATTTAAAAAAAAAGTCGTTTTTATAAATTTGACAAAAAAAGAAAAAGTATTGTTTGATTTTTAAAACAATTTTTTGTTCAAGATGTATAGATATTTTTTTTTAATTGTGTAAAACAAATGAAAGGCGTAACCATTATCTTCAGATATCTATCGTCCACTGGTGGGTGGCTAAATATATGCTACTCATTTTGTTATACAGATTCTGCAAACTATTGTTTCCTCACTACTTAAGGTATGTCGTTGCTCCATCTGAATGCACCCCGTCTTACCAAAATTTCCTAAACGCGGTTTCTGCTCAAGAAACCAACCGATGATTATTATCGGTGTGTCCAGCATTAGTCAATTCTAAATTTCTGTGTTTTGTAACCTTCTTTTTGTATGGGACTAATTTTTAAAATATTCCAGCAGTATATTCACTAAACATAGTATGTATGAACTGACTGCTCGAAAACTATAATTTCACTTTTTAAAATGTAACATGCTTGATCCATGCGCGTGACTCCTATTTTCCTAAAATATAGACAACTTCTGAGCCCATCAGGCGCTATTGTTGTCTACGATGGATCATGCTAACCTAGAAGAAACTAATACTCTCGACTTGTTATTATAACTAACTATCTTACTTAATTTATATATATGTTAGTGAGTTACCCGTGTTATTCATTTAAAAATTTAGCTGTAGCTCTACTTACCTATAAACAAAATGTATATTTTTCACCAAAATTTAAAATACCTGTGTATTATTAAGTGGCTTTGTATCATTATATCATGCCTTGCGTTATATCATTTTAAAGTTATTGGTTGTTGGTATGAGTAATGGAGCTAGGCCGCAGTTAGTTTTAGGTAAATATGTTATGTGCATAACTAAGTTAGTTTTGTTTCCTCTAAAACGGTAGTACTATATGTTTTAAATTTAATAACTTGTTCTTTTGATTTAAATTGAAAAGTATTTCGTAGGCACTTCATTTATAATAATGTGCGGTTTACTTGATTTCCATTTGAGCGAACCCGAGGCCGCAGCCTAGGGGCTTGTTAATTTCAACTCGCGTTGATTCAGTTCAATCAACTTCAATGTTGACTTTCTGTCCAATCTAATACGACATGGGAATTGGATTTCAGACGATATTTGTAACGTTTCTATTATGAAAAATAATAAAGTTTAACAAACTCTCCTTACAAAAAAAAAAACAAATTAGAATCGACAAGGCAAAAATGTTTAAAACACCAATCAAGTAATCTCTGTAATTAATAGTTATAACAATTACATTCAATCATTATCCATGATAAAATGCTACCCTAAAACTTAAAGAGGATGGGAAGCCTGGTCTATCCCCGTTTAATAAATCTGGTCAAAATAATAATAATAAGGAAAGTTATGATTACAGTTCGAAAAGCTTATACAGTTAAAAAAAAATCATTAATCTCTAACTATCTATTCCAGTTTATGTTTCTGAAACACCTAATACTCGTAGTACTCAATTAGATGTTCCAGAAACGTGAACTGTTCACGGCAACACAATTCTTAATCCATATTAGCATTTATGTAATAGGCGTTGCGGTAATATTGGGTCCGTAATAGGCGTTAATGTGAATGTGAGTGTGAATAGAATGTGTATTAAATTCTACCAAATTTCATTAAGCACAGAAGATTACTAACATGTCAATCGCGATTCCATTCGTATCTAGCGTCTAGTTTGGATGGCCGTTTCCGGCGTAACGAGGTCGTTTATGGTATAAGTACGAGTAAGCTTCCGTAGCGTCAAAATATCGTGAAATCAGTAAGGGCTTGCCACGATTAAACGATCACTCTTTATGAAAGGACACGTGAAACTGAGATGACTACTGACGCTTATCGCGTTTGGGTCTAGTCCGGTAAGGCCCAAAGTAACACTAACCAAACTATCAAGTATATTTAACCAGAACATTCTAAAATCATATGTGAAGTATTGAACTATGTACGCTTTCACAAAGTCATCTCGATTTTTACCACAATAGATGCCTACTGCTTGAATATTTTTTTTGTCACTTTTGATCAAAGCAAGATTTATTTGTGTTACCGACAATAATAGGTTTAAATTAGGTAAAAAAAATTAATGCGGTCTTTAATAGGCACTTTAAGACTTTACACTTTAAGATACTCAGATCAGATATCTCTGGGAATACTTTCTCAGGCACAGTATTTCACAGTTTAAAAGTTATTATTATGAAAATGAGAAGATATACCTCTGCGTTAGATTCTTTGGAACAATGCAATCAACAATGCAACCTCGTAGCTTTTCCAGGCTTAAGTTAGATAAACATGTTTTGTCCTAATTCACTGGGAATTTCAAATTCACTCTTCAAAGAAAATGGATGTAACACAAAAAATTGTTTTAATAAAATTTCATAACGTTACAACTTGTTAAGTATATAGTGCAATGACGTAACATATATCAACTAGCATTATCATCTGACGTTCAATAACTACTAAGAACCAGAGGTGTGACGATTCGGCTTCAAATTAAAAATCAATATTTGAAAAATGTATGGTACAAATACTCGTAGCATGGAATAACATATGTGTTATTGTTAACCAAATCCGATATTTTTTTAAATATGAAATGACACATCTTTCTTGTTCTTACAAATACAATTAATTTTTTGGGAATATTTGTTACAAAGTTAATGAAGTAAAATCGTAACCACTTCAGAACATGATTCCCGTAAGCTCTCGCAAGCTGTAATACGGTTAGGCCGGTTTCACACGTATCTAGTTGTTCGGCCGCATTTCCGGCGACACCGCGTGGCCGACTTTCAGAGCGGATCCCGAGGGAATCTAAGTGCATTGTCGAAAGCTGCTCTGGCGTGGACGCGAAATCAGTGCTGCGTTCATTTTACACGAGGATTCAAATAAAATGTTTCAAAGAATATGTGATACGATTTTAGTGATCGTATCACATATTCTTCTATAATTATACTTCTTTAGGCTTACCTGTTTGTCTGGGTCAAATTTACTGATTGATACCCCCCTTCCCGTTGTCAGGTTGATCTGATATTTCGTACATAGCTTTAGTTCTGAGGACACTTTAGGGTTCCGTAGCAAAATACGGGACCCCTTATAGTTTCGTCATGTCTGTCTGTCTGTCTGTCCGTCCGTATGTCACAGCCACTTTTCTCCGAAACTATTAAAGCTATACTATTGAAACTTGGGAAGTAGATGTAATCTGTGTGGGGTATTTATGGATAGGTCATCAAAAATGATATTGAGGTTCCAAACATATTTTTTATATTTTCTAAACTGAATAGTTTGCGCGAGGGACTCTTCCAAAGTGTTAAAAAGTGTGTGCTCCCTCTAACTCCTCCTCTAACTTCTAAAATAAGAGAATGACAAAAATAAAAAAAAGTGTATGATGTACATTATCATGTAAACAATCAACGAAAATTGGTTTGAATGAGATCTAGTAAGTAGTTTTATTTTAATACGTCATAAATTGACTATTGTTAAAACACTGATTAAAGTAACAACGAACTACAAGAACTTTTATATTAATGTTACTTGCTGCTACGGAAGCCTTCAAAGGCGAGTCCGACTCGCACTTGACCACTTTTATTTTTTAATAAAGCCGTTAAATAAAACTCTTTTAATTTGCCACTCCATGGACTTCGAGGGCTGCGATCTTTGTCATTTGGGTTTGTCGTTTTATACTTGTCATGAATATTTGTTTATTTATGTACTAGCTGAACCCGCTACTTCGTTTGCGTAAGCAGATGTTACTGACTTATACATTAATTGGAAGTATCGTACGTCAAATATTTGGATAAGTAGTTATTGAAAAACCTTTGAGTTTGAGTGAATTTGTTTTTCCACACAAAAATTTATTTAATTTTATCATCTTTATTTTACTTTTTTTAAACAAAATCAAACATACTTAGTAAGTTTTCGTAGTATCGAACATAGCCGCAAGTGTTAAGTTTGTAGGATTTTTATAGGATACATTATGAAAAGTCTGAAGCTAATGTGCATGATCTGATACCTACTTACCTATTTCTTTTTATCCGCAAGCTGTTTTCTAGCTGTTACCCGCGACTTCGCCGGCGTAAAATTGAACGAAGCCTGTGTGGAATCAAAATAATTAAAATTTTGAGTTTTAATGATATTCAAGCAAGTTGAACCCGTAAATCTAAGCCAAGTCCTAGTAAAATGTTAATGTATGAATTTAATTGTAGGTAACACAGAAAAAAATCAAGAACGAAAGAATCCAAATTTGGCATCATAATCCTTTTAGCAGCAAAAACTTATTAGTACAATTTAGAATACCAGTAACGCCACCTAGTGATGAAAGAAAAAATACATACCACAATAGCAAAACATCGATTTAAATGACCTTTAGTGCTTTCGAATTTAAACTGGCATTAGCGCCGTCTAATGAGAATATTATGTTGCTTGTTATTTTGATTGTGAACGCAAATCACCTATATTATCTACGCCAAAACGGGTGCATATTTATATTTTTCATTTTTGGCTTTTACCTTACCATCACATCAAGTTCCTTACGAAAATATTTGCTTACATTAATATGGAGTTAAATGAAAATGTAGACTTATTAGCCCATGTGAAATTTTAGACTCTAAACTATTATGTGTTTCGTATGTCAACCCATATCGTTGTGCCGTTTTGACGTGATAGTTAATATTTGTTTCCTTAGGGCCCATGCTTCTTTTCAGGTTGATAGGCTTCGATTTGCTATTTCTGAGTTTAAACTACGTGTGTTTCGAATTCCATCCAAATATGTTCAGCCGTTCCAACGTTGTCCTGTAAATATTATGAATGTCACTGTTTGGATGTTTGTTGCGTAATACATAGAGTACTTATACATAGGCAATGTTTAGCCTAAGTGTTCTTCCAGACTGTAATCTAATTATATTTCAAATTTCAACCCGATCACTTGATACGTTCCGCCATGATTAAAGCGGCAATAGAAATACATCATCTGCGAAAATTTCAACTGTCTAGCTATCACCGTTCTTGAGATACAGCCTGGTGACAGACGGACGGACGGACGGACGGATAGCGAAGTCTCAGTAATAGGGTCCCGTTTTTACCCTTTGTGTACGGAACCCTAACAACGGTCTGCTTCGGTCACCGAAGCTTGTTGAACACTACCTTTAAATTTTAAACAGTATTTGGATTGAAATAATACGTTTTCTAACAAGTTACGGCTGGTCTAGTAAGTTACAGCTGACCTAGTCGGGACAACGGCGACTGTCGATCCGGAGACCCAGGGTTCAAAACCACGCGCACCACTATCTTTTCAGAGTCATGTTCGTAATGCCGGTAATTAAAACGGTGAAGGAAAACACCGTGAAGAAACCGATATCTACCTATAATCTAAGTTCTAAGTCATATGTCATCCACTAACCGACACTGGGCCAGCGTGGTGGATTATAGCCTTGTCTCTCTCCTTGCGAGAGAAGGCCCCGACGCCCAGCAGTGGGAACATTTAATGGGTTGTTTATGCTGCTACTTATTATGCTGATATGTTTTCTCCAAAATACAAAAATCTACTTCAATGACAAGTAATTTAATTCTGTCATTCGACAAAATTTTATAAGAAGGTATAACTATGTCGTACAGATATATCTAAGCTGATTTTAGTTTTTTTGTTGATATTTGAAAAACTACCTCCCTGTTTTCGATCACCTCTGAAGTGTTTTCTACCAAAAAACCAAACAAAAAAGGAATTATCAAAATCAACTAACAATTAGCGGAGTTATCGCGTAAAATAAAACCAAATAAAAAAACATGCAACCTGATTGAGAACATCCTCCTTGTTTGAAGTCGATTATAACCGAATGATGTTTGTTTTTCCACACAAAAATATATTTTTGACAATTATTTTGTCATCCAAGACGACGCGACGCGATCACGTGGGCACTTTCTAGAATCTAGATATTCTGTGGATCGTCTGTGATACACAGAATACTTAGAAGTTGGTATGTACCGAACGCGCCGCGCGTGTCGTTATTATTTAATGTTTGAGTAATTTCCGAACCAACAGACCGATGTTGTTCAAATTTTGACGGGACAATATAAAAAATGTGTTCTTTCTAACAAAAAAAGAATTAATGAAATTAAACAACGCAAACATGAGTTACAACCAAATACACATTCTGACTTTCACCCTCTCCCGCAAGAAAACCGTTCAAAATTTGGGGATCAAAAGTAGCCTACAGCAATGTCCTTACTATAAACTAAAATCATGCCAAGTTTCAGCTGAATTGAATCAGTAGTTTCGGCGTGATGCGTGATTCCTATACAGAAAGACAGACAGACAGACATGAAAGAAAAAAAAATGCAGTTTCGCCATCAGTATCGACTAAGGAGTGCCCCAAAAAAAAATTTTTCAAAATATCTTCAATGTACAGAATTCGAACCGTTACAGTTTTATTATAAGTATAGATTTATTCATTTATTCAATTGCAACATGTACATGACCTTGACTTAAAACTTTAATCTAGTAGGTACATGACCCTGCCAGGGCGCAGCAATACAATCAATTACAATAAAATTACAACAACAACCACTTATTAATAGACTAAAATATCAAAATCATGTTTTTGTCCGGTAGGTAGCGTTAATGACGTGTGTTTGAAACATATTGAGATTCTTCTAGGAAATCTATGACGTTGTAGTAGGCCTTGGTAAGCAACATTTTTTTAAATTTTTCCCAAAAAAAATATATTTTTTCTTCTCTTATATAGATTGGTAATGCGTTAAAAATTTTAATTACCATGTACTCTGGGCCTTTTTTTATTATTTCTAGTCTTGGGCTATAAGCTGATATTTACGTCGGAGAAAAAAGAGGAAGTAGTAGGAAACAATTTTTTTTCTAGATGCTAATGATTTTCTTTTTTTTCGCCGTTCTGTTTCCATTCTGACAGGGCTCTGTATTACGAAGATCTAATTTTAAGTTAATTGTGTTGCCATTAAAAAAATGATATAATTTGCTATCACGATATCCATAAAAGTATTAAATATTATAAAATATTACAAAGCAGAAGTTTTATGGAATATTTTCCACCAAACCGCACTGGGCCAACGTGGTGGATTATGGCCTTAACTCTCTCCATGTGAGAGAAGGCCTCGAGTCTCAGCAGTGGGAACATTTAGTGGGTTGTTGATGATGATGATGATGAAGTGTATGTTAAAATGTTAATGTGTATGTTAATACATGTTAAAATGTGGTTGTGTAAACCGTTCACATTTAAAAACACAACACAAAAAAACATCATTTAACGTTTTTTGGGTCATAAAAGGGCGTAGTTATAAACGTATAGCAGTGGCCCGCCATTTTACCAGTATAGTTCCCATTGTCTTCCCGGGTTAAAATGCAGGCTTTGAGTGCAGAGTGATGCAGCCCTTTCAGGGTATAACTAAGCTGTGTTCCAAATTTCTCCCTATCTGTTCAGTCGTTCCAACGTGATTGAACAACAGACATCCAATTTGGATGTTTGTTGTTCAATCAAATTTGTAATATTAGTAGGATATATGTATGGCTACCATTGCCTTTGGTATTGTAGATATTCAATGGGCGGTGGCCCGTCGCGTATTTTTTTTACAAGAAAAAAAGTATGCGATTTTACTTTTACTATATACACGCAAGATATTATTATAAACTTCTTTAATATTTAGAAGATGTGTAACTACCGCTAACACGCAACGTTCCTTCTGCGCTAGCTAACTACCATACGAAATAATTAAAAAAAAAATGCAGTTATAGAAGTGAAAACTTATAGATCAGAATTTGACAGCACACTTTGGAAACTACGCTCTATTTACAACGGCTATCTACGCTATGTCCTGAGTTCACCCGATCAAGCGTGACGCTTGAACTCAATTCACAGCCCACGAAAAATCTGTGCGTAGCACGGCAAAAGAAGCATTCACTTAAAAAAAAAAGTGCAACAAACGTCAATGTACAATTGTGCTCGGACATAGTAAAAAAGTTGTCGCCCAAATTCATCACGTCGTCTTTTATCTATCGGTGTAAGCGCGGATCGCAAAAAAATCACTTTCATAAGTTTTTTTAAACGTACCTACTAAAGGATAATTTAAAAAAAAACGACTACACGACTACGACACATCAAATACTTTTGACGGCTACGTACAAGCACAGGAACTGCACGAGAAAATACTGTAACGTTTGTAAAACTGCGTCAAGCGTTTTTTGCTCCACTACCGGTCCCAGGTTTCGCTTTGGCATGTCAATTAAAAAGTTCGATCTGGCCTACATCACCTCGATTGTAATTAGGCGTGTATTCTCGATGGGAAATAACCAATAGACTCAACATCAACATAAGCAACCAATTCTGTTTTCACTACTGCGCCTCTGGGATGGTATCTCACAAGGGCATTGTCAAGCATTGTCATTGGTGAAAGAAGAGTTGTTAGAAGAAAGACATCTTCGTGAACATGCATCATCCGTCAACGCGCACGCTTGGTGGATTATGGCCTGACGATATTATGGTTCACGAAGATTTTTTGTGTTCGTGACGACTTGAACTGAAATCTTGTACATCTGATCAGACCCGGGTCTAGGCGGGATTCATATCTGAGATCTTACGGCTGTGAAACATTTTTGCCAGTCACGGCTTTCCCCAAAACAGCCGTTGCGATGAAATCGCAGTCTAAGTTATTACGGCGCTTGGTTGTGTTTTGGTTATTGGTGACAGAGAATCACGGCTCTGATCTGAAATACGTTCGTTTTTTAGATTGGCGTTCCTTTGGGATATTGACACATGAAGTGAACAACCTGTTATTTTGCGCACTTGTGTAGTTTAAGCGCATTATAACGTTGAATTGTTAACTTCATAAAAAGTAAGTGACTGTAATGGCCAAACTCTGAGGGTCCGTGATATGACTACATTTTGTGTTGAACACGGTCACAAAGAAAGTTTAAACTCCGCCGAGAGCTGTATATATATATTCTTCATTGTGCAAAACGATCCCTGAAATTGTGAAAAAGAGTGTCCTGTTAAAAATTTTTTTTCAACGATATTAAAATTTTAAATGATGTCTGCTTTTGAGCTACATACAGTCCGATAAAATGGAAAGGTGGTATTAGATCATGCAAATCAGTTGCACACTCTCCAAAATGTATCTGACAAAACCCAAAAACTTGCAACTTTGCGACAGCGTTCAAAACTTTGTAATCTTTTACGAACAAAGTGATTGCCTATGAGCCTTTTGGCACGTCTCTCGTTTGACACCAAAGTGATGTGCAGCTAACACATACCCAACCCATTTGTAATAAACAAACAGTACTCTAAATAAGATTGAGTCCGTACTAGACATACAATGATGAGTAACTGTTCAGTCGTGAAGTACCGTCGGATCTTCGATAGAACACCCATTTTTTTGCACTAATATACTTAACTAGCGGCCCATTCCGGCTACGCTCGGATACTGTCACATAAAGACTACTAATCAAAATAAAAACTATCCTATCTTCCTATGTAGTTGGACCAAACGGCACACGGTGTGCAAATTTGATTAAAATCGGTCAAGTATTTTAGAAATCCATCGCGGACAAACAAAGTGACGCGTAATTTATATATATTAAGATAGACTCAATGAGTGAACGAAAGGCGAAATTAGACCTTAGTTACCGCATATCCGTGGTTACCGCAATAGACATACCCCGAACAATAAGAGTCAAAGTAAGATCAAGACTGTCCTCCATTGTCAGATTTAGTGGGAAAAGTTACTGACAGTGATGATCACACAATACATTTTTTGTTTAACTTATCCATTGCATAACCAACTGTTTGGCGACCTTAGAGTAGTGCTCAGAAATACACTCAACTCCAAATCAAAAACACTGCAACTAATATACTATAGGCTATAGGTAGGTACTATTACGAATACTTATTAAGATGACATTTTCGCAGAAAACAAAAACGCTACGCAACTATTACTATGTCGTTTTCGTTGAATTAACATGTGTCACAAAATCGTATCAGCTATTTATTTCAAAATCAATACACGTATTTGAAAGGGTCAGTATTGAAATTGGTGGAGCGTAATTTCCGGGAGCTTTTATTGTAATTGCTTTATGAATAATTAAGGAGCTAGGGACATTGTCACCCATTGTGGGCGGGTTCCATAATAAGTATCAGGTTGGTATAGCTCACTTCGAGAACAGCTCGTTTTTCATTTTAAATTTATTGAACAGAGTTAATCATGTTCTCAAATTTATTTGTAAATTTGATCACGTCAAGCACCTTACCCATAATTTCTCTCTTTTAGTATTAGTGCTGAGGCTACTGTACCCTTTAAAAGTACATTTAGGCATAGTCTTAATAGGTAGCGTTAACGTTATCGTCACGTAATATTAGGATTTTTTAAAATATAATTTACATGAAATGAAATGAAATGACATTGCCCTTCAAAACCAGAGAGCATTAGAGAGCATATGTTCAATACATTTCCTTTCCTAAAAATAGTATTCTAATTTTCGTTAAAAATTACTGAACATTATCGTCTTTATATTCGGTCATCAGTTAGTTATTTACACGTTTAGTTTATTTTTCCAATGAGTCAAATGCTTGATTTTGTAATCATCAGTTTGGTATAGGAATCCGGCATTAGTTCATCCTTTAATGTCGTGCAAACATTTACGTTATACGGGCTCTCACAAACAGACAAAAGAGAACTAAGCAAAAGCTTTTAAAAAGCTATCAGAAACAGACTAATCAAATACACGCATACTCGTATAGGTACCTGTCCTACTAGCGACGACGTAGCACCGTAATCGATCACTTTATAGCTCAACACTGTTCATACAGACCTTCAACTCAATTTAAAATATACTTTACTACACAGTTTTTTTATTAAAGCAGCGAGGTATCCAGAAATATTATAGTTTAGATCATAGAGTTAGTGTGTTACTAAACTTAATCATGCTTTAAACAGGTGACTAAACTATAAAAATCTACGACAATTTTAACTCTTTCTAAACAACGTGGTCAAGTAAGTAATGCATTATTTTATTTTGATTTTTTTCTAGAAGATGCGTTATATTTGTGTAATCAAGTGCTTTCGCATAACAAATAAATAACATTACATACTTTTCTTACTTTTCCAATAAACGTAAAACAAGAAATCTTAATCCAGAGATTAAGATAATTTTTTGTCCTCAAAATAAGATTTATTTACTTATATTGCCGCTAATACGCAATGTACGATTCTTATGGTGTACATAACATTAGTATTGTATTATCAGGTACATAAAGATTATATATAGTCTTGAATAGAAGATAGGTTATAGGCATAGGGGAATATTATAGGACCTGAAACTAAACGGGTAAAACCGCGGAGATCATCTAGTCAGTCATTGAACGACTTTGAAGAAATTGAGAAAGAGTAAAAAAAATAAATTAATTAAAGTGCTTTGAAATACTATAGGGAGATATACATACGTTTGTGGCTTAAAATTACAAGCGCCTTATAAGTATACGTAAATAAAGTAAATTAAACTTATTTTGAACCAATTTCCTATAATTGAATTTGAATTGTCACCGTCTCATTTATCACAGTCAATGTGACACAGATTCATCTGAATTTTAAATTTTAATAATATGATTATTTGAATTAAGGTAATTTATAAGTACTGCATGCTAACATACGTCGTAACTGTAAGACAACTGACTATTCAGCAGGTACAAATTACTTAAAGTTTACTGTCGAGGATATAAAATTATGTTTTGGGTAAAACAGGCGCAATTTAACGGTTGTCCTGAGTCCAAATGGCCGGGACGGACTAATGGATTAGGGACATGAAGTTACCATCAACCATCATACGGTACGATGATTTTGTACCACATACTGGTTCAGTCATATATTTGGCTTTTTTTTTTTTTTTTCTCAGGCTAATGCATGCTCGTTGCAGAACGAAGTGAAAATAAAGTAAGAAAAATGAGTTTTATTGCATATCATAGAGTGGCGAGGCGAGCAGGTATTGTGCTTAATGTGATTACCCATAACAGCACAATGACACGCAGTTATGGGAACATGAAGAGTCCAAAACATATTGCACTGCCTTCGTCACCTAAAGATTTAAGTTCTTTTATCTCTATGTCCTGTGATTTCATTGGAAACTTCGGGGATCAACGCAATTGGTGGACTATATCGGTGGACAATTCACACACAACACCATCTGCCCCCAAACTAAGCAAAGCTTGTGATATGGTGGCCAAATTGCACGCTATTATCACGTCATTAACTGTGAAGAAAAACATCATTAGGAAATTGGTACCTATGTTTCAAAACAGAGGCATGATCGAGGCAAAGACTCAACATTTTTAAAATTTATCTCGCGTTCCTATTTTCCAATAATCGCTAAGTTACTATTTAGAACCGGCCTAAGTAGTAGTAAGTTACTACCTACTAAGTAGTCTTGCAAGTAAACAAGAATCTTGAAAGTTCACCTTACACAACCATGATATTTTTTTATCTAGTTTCTAGCGAAATAGGTTGTTTTTCGTCCTTGTTTTTCTGCAAAAAGTCAGAATCAAGAAGCCTCTCATAATTTTCCAGAGTTGTTTATTTGGTTTTCATTTCAACCAAAATGGGTATGTTTGTTTTCCTTTATGATATTTTTATGGTCAAAGATAGTTTGCAACAGTCGTTTGTTTTATGGTAACGGGACTGTTTTCATACCATTCGTATTATCGGGATGACCTAAGTAACAAAGAAAACTCGCTCCTTGAATCGGAATCAACATCTGGATCAAACTAAACTCTAGGTCTAGAATTACCTATAAATCTCTACTCAAACATGATTTTTAGATATCAAACAGCGGGGTTCAAAAATTTACGTTTAAAAAAACGTAGTATACTCGTAATAGTCGTAGTATATTTTTTGTTGTAACCAGATCCTCTCCGTGAGAACGTTTTTTTAGGTATGTGACGTCAAAAAACTTTGTACAGTAGCCCAATTTATTCACGATGTTTTCTTTCACCATTAAAACCAGTAGTTACGACAAACTTGTATATAAATATGCAGTTAAAAATAGAAGTAGCATAGCAGAAAGTAGAGCAGCAGTGTGGTGGGATTCAAACCTATTACCTGAAGATGATGAAATAGGATGTTCTAGCCACGTTCTAGTCGTGGTAGGATTCTTAGCAGAGTCCGCCTAGGGAAGTACCACAGCACCTGGGGAAGAACCTTTGCCAGTTACTGCATTCCGGTTTGAAGGAAAATGTTCCAGAGATAGGGCTTAGAAATATAATATTTTAGATCTCTGGGTCATCGGCGCAGTGCAGTGGTATTGATAGGAAACTGTTCAATGTTCATATTCCAATAGCTGCGTGTCACTATGCTGTAATGTGGTAGGCATGTCGCTTGCCATCAGGCACATGTCCTGCTAGTCTTGTCACTATAAAATAAAAAACTAGAACACCAAGGTTTTTTACGAACTCGAAGAGACAAAAATGAACTCTAGTGAAGTTTAAATTAAACTTATGACTTCCCTATTATATTGTTAGGTATCATCTTGTTGTGAATGAAGTTTATAAAATACAAATCTTGTTTCAATGGGAAAGTTTGGAATTGCGATCTAGTTTCGTAGTTATAGTGATTGTCGAAAATTCCATCGCTCGGGTTAGATAGGTATCGAAACTTTCGACATGCCTGTTTGAAAACTCAACACTGGCTAATAAAGTTTTGTTAGGTATGGTTGTTCAGTTGGTAACTAATTCAGTGCTGAACCTAGGTCGGTTTATTGTATCCAATGAATGATTTTAATCAAAAAACATTTTTTTTACTTTATGCTTTGGGGACAAAATCGGGGAAGTTATACTTAAGGGTGCAGTGGGTTATTCGAGAAAATACCTAATTTATTGGCTTTGAAAGAACTTCAATTTTGTGTGAATCTTCTGTTTTCAAACTGTTTCTATGCTTAATCTTACAGTTATGGTTAAATCTTATACGTATAATATTTTTTATGAATGAATACATAGCCCAAAAAAGCTTTGAATATGATTCCAAGTTTATGCTGTGGTACAGTAAAAAAGTGTCGATGGATGGTGTGAGAGATAAGATTAGAAAATAAGTAAACTCATCTTTATTTGACGAATGATAGAAACAAATCCAATCAATTAACCACCTAGAGATTATCGAGGTTAATTGAAAAACTACAAAAGACTAGCGGTCCGCCTCAGCTTCGCCCGTGGTACATAATATATAGCTTATAGCACTCAGGGATTACTTACATATCCAACGGTGAAGGAGTTTTTGAAATCAGTCCAATAGTTATTGAGATTATCGCGTTCAAACAAAGCACCCCTTCAGCTTTGTAATATTAGTATGGATAGGAAGAAGTTGTTCACAGAACATGTAAAATAAAATGTACACCAGTTACCTACACTTATTATTAAAAAACAATGAAAGTACATACATATACATATTTATACATTAATACTCTATATCATATATTTTATTAAGTATATTATATGATCACACACGCATACACACCTTAACACACCCACGCACAAACACATACACACACACATCCACACACACACACACACACACACACATACATATATTTACTGATTGACCATGGGAGGAGCCATTGTCTTCCGAAATACAGTTACGACTAGTTCGGAGACAATGGGTTCATATCGAAATTTTGTTAACTTTTTATAGTGTAAAAAAAAAATATTTTGTATTTAAGGTTTTGATTCAATTATAGTTTTTTGGAAATTGTGTTGCTTCTATATTTTCATAAAGAATTTCGTTCCCATCTATATACCAAAACACCACATCTTTTTTTAAATTTTATATTTAGGAATAAATATATCTTCTATATTATTGTCCTTGATTTTTAGTTCATCTCGTGGTGTATTTTTATCGGTTATTGTACAAAATTGAGTTTGAATAAAAAAAGTTGCTCGAAGAAATCTAACGTAGGTACTTACCATAAATTAAACAAGAACAAAATTAAAAATTTAAACAAGCCCTTTCATTTGATACCCATATTAAGGGAGTTGTGAAAAAAGAAATGTAATTCGCCATTTTGTGGTAGCGGCCATCTTGGATTTGAAACATCTCTTAGGCAAAGTATTCTACTAATCAAGCCCTTTTGTTAGATACCCATATTGAGGTAGTAGTGAAAAATATTACATAATACGCCATTTTGTGGTGGCGGCCATCTTGGATTTGAAATTTGTTATAGCGTATAGTACTCTACTAGTTAATTCCTTTCATTTGATACCCATATTGTGGTAGGTTGTGAAGAAATATTTTGTCCGCCATTTTGTGAAGGCGGCCATTTTCAATCGATATTAACCAAACATAGCTAAGAACACCTGCACGGATATTATTAACTTTCAAATAAAAAAACCGCATCGAAATCGGCCTATCCGTTTGAGCTCTACGGTGCCACAGACAGACACACACAGACAGACATCGACGTCAAACTTATAACACCCCTTTTTTTGGTCGGGGGTTAAAAATAAAATATGAATGACCTTTCAAAATTTATATTTTAAACTGACACCTTCAGATACTTTTCGTTGGTCTATAAAATTATACCGTACCATTTTGGAAGTGTAACATAGACTAAGCAGAGAGATAAGTGGAAACACTTCCAAAAAGTCTCATTGTTTTCTAAACTTAGAACAAATTAAAATAAAGTCTAGACGATGTCAGCGTTACGTTCCGAATTCTTAATTTTCCAACTTCTGGTATTTTCGACATTATTAATTATCCGAAATATTATTTTTTTCATTTTCCACATTATTACATTGACACTACATCATTATTACAGATTATTCATCTATCTGAAGAGTTTGTTTGTTTGTTTCACAGACTAAGTAGAGATGGTTTCTTTGAACGCTAGTATCTCGAGAAGTACTGATCCGAATTGAGTGATTATTTTTCTATTGGATAGTCCATTTATCGAGGAAGGCTATAGGTTATAGAACATAAAGCTACTATCAATAGAAGCGGAGCATGAATCAAGAATGTAACAAAAACGGGAAAAATATTCCTTTTTGAGAGATTTCGTACGTTTCGTGCTTTGACATGACACATGACAGTATGTGTCTAAGATTGCGTCATTGAATATCACAGATTACATACCTCTTGACTATAAACCTTTGCTAATCAAATTTTGTTTCTAAATCTGAGTTGGTACGACCAATTTCCGACAGGTGGCGTAGCAGGTAGCTGAAGAGGTTTTTTGTTTGAAAGCGATTTTTTCAGGAATGACTTAACCGATTTCAGTCATTCTTTCACCGTTGGATATGTACGGGATCCCGCTGAGTGCTATATATGTACCACGGGCGAAGCCGGGGCGGGCATCTAGTTTTACATATTCTTAAAACTTCACAATAGGATTTTTCCTAACGGAAGTACAGTCTAGTCGAACTTTTTGTTCTGACAAATATCAAGAACAAGTTTTCTTTTCTTAATGTGATTTTACATATTACATTGAGTACAAACCTATTTATGTTCCATTGTGTAACGTAAAACCATACAAACATTGTTTTTTTAAGATGGGACTAATCAACAAGTTTCACTTCTTCGATTTAGAAAAAAATTACTTAAGTACTTGAGACAAGACTGATTTAAATGACTACTGAACAGAGTCTTCATAGTACATAGCAGTATGAATATACATGTGTTGGTGCTTCTTGTTTAATTAAAAAAAGAAGAGTCAGATACCATTTTCAGCAAAGTAATTGCAAAATTACATTTTCAGCCAAAAGACAAGAGTCACGTGTTCACAGAACAATCTTTCCACGAGACTATCGCCCTTGTTTATGTGCATGGCCAGGGTTTAGGGTCGCGGATTCACTTTTCGCATTCCCGTCAACGACCCTGACCCTTGCTACCGCCCTTGCAGACCCGCCTTGCGAGGGGCGTTAGCACCCCCGCATTTAGCTGTAGTGACGCACCGGATATCAACGGCGCGTCATCTCCTCGAAGGCCTATCCCTAGGCGGGGTGCCGGACGGCCCTAAACGTCCGACGCCCCAGGCCTTCCAGTGGAGACAGGACGCGAGTCCGGAGTTGTAATCTCCAGGCTCACCCTCGTGTCCGCTTCCGCTTCAGTAGAGGAGCGAAAGGCTTCCAACTCTCGCTCCTCTGACTCAGACGACCTCTCACTGTCAAGTATCACAGCGAAGATGGTCGACAGTGAGAGATCCAGCCTCATCACAGCGACGGTTCCGCCTCTATGGCCGCACCGCGGCCCTTGTCCTTCCACTGAGCACTCTGCTAATCAGAATGCTCGTGGAGGAGAATGTTCGTCATCTGGAAAACTTAGGAATTTTACTTGGCCGATATGTTAGCCGAGTAACCTTCTTACTTTTCTCGTCAAGCTCACACATAGTTCATGTAATGCTTGATTTCGTGTTTTAATTTTTTTATCATAGAAAAATAGGTTTGCTTTATACCACGTGTTGTTACATGTTTATGACGTGGGGTAAAATGTAGCATTTATACCTTTTGCACACATAAAAAACAGCCCGCTATAGTATAAAGTAACAAGTTGGTTAACTTTTTTAATTAAGCCTCTACACATTTCCCCACACGACAAACAATTTAAATCCAACTTTTACACAATGTAAGTAAAAGTTTCGTAACTGTTAAAAGTTCGGTAACTGTAATAACTTGGTGGAGTCGCGAATTGAGAAGCTATTAAGACCCGTATGTTTGGGCGCAGGTTTTTCTCGCGTGTCAACACTTTTTTAAACAATATTCTGAGGTAAATTATCGAAATTGGAATAGCGGTTTTTGAAATTTCAACAAATAAATAAAATTTATTTACCTTTACATGGACGACACGACGTACTCGTAGATTTCATAAAAAGTATGAAATGTTTCGTGTGTTTAATTTTAAATTGAAGTAGGTAATTTTTTGTTTTTTTCGGTGAAAATTAAATTTTGATGTGTAAATTTGACTTTCGAAAAGTAAAAAAAAAACTGTATTTGCCTCTCCTCAGCCGTACCGCACCGCCGCGCTAAATCATTGCGTCTTTAAGGAATTTTCGAGGAAGTCTCTTTATAATAAAGATTCATGAGCCTCGGTAACTTTGCCATTTACGAAGTTTTCAGAAGGTCGGTATTAGGACATTTGGCTGTGTCTGATAGGCTCAGATCAGTAATGGAGCGGTTTGTAGATACTGGACTACACATAACAAATGTCTTAAGTCGAAAGAGACGAGTTTTACTTTTAGCGACAAAAACAACATTTCTGCGGGAGCAACTCTGAAATAGTGAAAATAAACCAGTTATTCAAACATTTTGTCGACTAGAGTTAATTTTAAACGCAACAATGATTGAGTGTTGCGAATTAATGGTTGATGCTAGGTATATCACAAGTTATATGTGTCCCTATTGTGATTTTTTCACGCACATAGGTCCGTGTTTGACCGACTGTTTGGGACAAATCATTGTCGCTTTAGCATTTTTTTTAAATAAAAAATATTAAATACCTGCGTTTTGTCGCTTTTTCTCAATATTAGATTAATACCTATCATTTTTAGAAATTCATTTTGTTACAATTTTTTTGCAAAGTTAAACGGATACTCATAAAAAGCTGTATTCATCGTATTTAAATAAGCCTCGAGCTATTGTTCGAGAAACGGAGAGTTAATTAAATTTAGATGTTTAAATTTTGAAAGAACAAAGTATTCCTTTGGATAAGTATAGTCATATACTGAGCGCTTGCGATTAACTACTGCGTAAGTTTAAAAATAAAACTGTAAGAAAGTATTATAATTGTTTAAGAATTCTAGCTAATGTTTTATTGCTATAAGAACAAAATTAAAAATTTTGATTAACCCCCGACTACCTCGGATTTGTTATCCGTACAACATTCTACTAGTCAATCCCTTTCATTTGACACCCATATTAAGGGAGTTGTGAAAAAAGAAATGTATTTTGCCATTTTTGTGGAAGCGGCCATCTTGGATTTTAAATTTGTCATAGTGCAAAATATTCTACAAGTCAATCCCTTTCGCTTGAAACCCATATTGAGGTAGAAGTGATAAAAATAATTGAATTCGCCATTTTGTGGTGGCGGCCATTTTGAATTTGATTTTTGTATAATGTATAGTATTCTACTAGTCAAGCCCTTTGATTTGATATTGATATTGAGGTAGATTGTGAAGAAATATTATGTCCGCCATTTTGTGGAGGCGGCTATCTTGAATCGATATTAACCAAACATAACTAAGAACATCCGCACGGATATTAACTTTTAAATAAAAAAACCGCATCGAAATCGGCCCGTCCGTTTGAGCTCTACGGTGCCACAGACAGACACACACACACACAGACAGACAGACAGACACAGACAGACAGACATCGACGTCAAACTTATAACACCCCTTTTTTTGGTCGGGGGTTAAAAAATAAAGTGAGAGACAAAGGAACTTTCATCTTTCCTTTTAATTGATTATTTACGATTTTACTACTCATTATCAGGATTATTTAGAAATGGTGTACCTACCTATTAGGCCCAAAATGGTTGACGGAGATCATTTAAATGTAAGTGAATTTCTAGAATACCATAACAACGATGGCTTAATTAAATTCTTGAATTATGCGTTATCAACGAACTGTTTATTACACACAAAGCTAGCATAAGCTAGGGAAAATTAGCGAAAGAGGGAGGAGACTTATATAGGGGTACTAACCTAAGGCGCCTTCGATGCTGATGAGGACGAGGCCCAAAAAGGTGTGCCTCATCAAATATCATAGCGGACCAACAAATTGAGAACAACTTTTGAAATGTACTACACAACAAATGTGTACAACAACGTTAATTGTTCGTACAATTTAATTCCGACTTGGAGAAGTATAAGCTGCATCTACATAGTATAAGGCCAGATAGACATCCCCGGGGGGGCTCGGGCGTCCCCGCAGTCTCCAGACTAGCTCCCCACTGATGTGTTTGTGATGTGTGTTGTGACCAATGGTCAGTAGTGTGCGGCCTCGTTCTACTGCCGTTTTCCCACCGATCCCCCTCTCAAAACCAAAATGAATAAACGGAACAACAGAAACAAGTGTAAAGAGCGGCCGCACTCCTTGTCGGTTAAAGTGCACCTCACAAATATTCGAGGTCTGCACTCAAATCTCTCAGCAGTCCATCACCACCTCGAGACTGAGCAGCCGACACTCTTGTTTCTGACGGAGACGCAGATAGGTTGTCCGTCGGATGTGGCGTACCTAACGTATCCAGGTTACACCCTGGAGCACAAATTTCGGCCCCGTGCTGGAGTGTGCCTGTACGCCCGTGACGACATCTGCTGTCGGCGTCTCCGTAACTTAGAGGACACAAGATTCTCCGTCCTTTGGGTATTGATGGACACAGGCATAGAAAAATTCTCTACGCCTGTGTATATCGATCGCACAGCGGTGACCAGGAGACAACTAGGCTTATGGATTATTTAAGTGAGGCGGCGGACGCGGCTCAACAGAAGTACCCTTCAGCCCAATTAGTGTTACTGGGGATTTTAACGGCCATCATAAGGAATGGCTGTACCCATACCGGGACACTGACCACGCTGGGCAGGAAACGAGAAAGCTAGCTTTATCGTTAGACCTAACCCAGCTGGTCCAAGAGGCCACAAGAGTACCCGACGTTGAGTCGCATACACCTTATTGCTTAGACCTCCTGCTGACAACAGATCCAGACCGTTATTCCGTGGTGGTAACTTCGCCGTTAGGCAGCTCCGACCACTGTCTGGTGAAGTCAGTATCTGTCTACCATCCGCCTGACCCCAGCCCTAGAGGCAACCGGCGGATGTGGCGATACAAGTCAGCAGATTGGGATGAGATGCGCTCTTTCTTTGCATCTTACCCATGGCAGCCATTGTGCTTCACTTCTGGTGATCCCTCAGTCTGCGCCGATGCTGTGACTAATGTAATACGAACGGCTATGGAAGTTTCATTCCATACTCCGACGTCACATTATCCAGCAAAGCTCGCCCTTGGTTTGGTTCTCAATGTAAAAGTGCTGAAGCATTTAAACATGAGACCTACCTAGCTTGGGTTGATGCTCGACAGCGTAGGGCAAAGGATATACATCAGAAGAAGAAAGCGTTCAACAAGGCTGCTAAGGCATGCAAAAAGGTTCTTCAGAGGGCTCGTTTTGACCACATTAGTCGAATAGGGAACAAACTAGCATCGTACCCTGCGGGCAGCAAAGCGTTTTGGTCCCTAGCTAAATCGGTCGAATCGAACTTCTGCCGCCCCTCACTGCCTCCAATGCTGAAACCTGATGGGACACTGGCTCACACCGCAATGGAGAAGGCAAACTTGTTTGCATCTCAGTTTGCGGAATCTTCGCGTCTAGATGCTGGTAGCGCGACACCTCCTACTTCACCTGGCTGTCCGACTTCTATGTCGGAAATACATATTCGCCAAATGGAGGTTCGCAAAGTGCTGCGCAATCTGGACGTGAATAAGGCTAGTGGCCCAGATGGTATTCCTGCCGTAGTGTTGAAGGCTTGTGCGCCTGAGTTGTCTCCAATACTGACGCGCCTGTATAGACTCTCTCTCGAAACTGGGCAAGTACCGAAGTCTTGGAAGCTTGCCAACGTGCAACCAGTACCCAAGAAAGGTAGTCGTGCTGACCCTGCCAACTACAGGCCAATCTCGGTCACGTCCATACTCTGCAAGACTATGGAACGTGTCTTAAACCACAGGCTCCTGGCGTACCTAGAATCGAACGATCTCCTCAGTGACCGGCAATACGGGTTTCGCCGAAACCGGTCCACCGGGGATATTCTAGCGTACGTCACTCACATCTGGAGTGAAGCTATCGAGAAGCACGGGAAGCACTTGCAGTCTCCCTGGATATCTCGAAGGCTTTCGACAGGGTTTGGCACGATGGCCTTTTAAGCAAGCTTTCAGCTTATGGTTTGTCTCAGGTTTTATAACGTGGATATCGGACTTTTGAGGGATCGATCCATACGAGTGGTCATTGATGGCTGCTCGTCGGATCAAATGGCTATTAATGCCGGAGTCCTCAAGGGTCGGTGCTCTCTGCGACACTCTTTCTGCTACATATCAACGATCTGTTGAATCCCGGTATCTTTGGGTACGCAGATGATAGCACCGTTGTAGAGAGCTACATATCGAGCGCGAGAGCCAATAGGCAACAAACTCAGGTACTGAGAGAGAGTTTGATCGAGCGTTTAAACTTGACCCTTGAGGCAGTCTCTAAATGGGGCGATGCCAATCTGGTCAGGTTTAACGAGGGAAAGACGCAGGCGTGTCTGTTCTCCGCAAAAAGGAGTCCTTTCCAACAGACTCCTACTTTTCGTGGTGTATCCGTGCCGGTATCCGACCATCTCGAGCTGTTGGGCGTTACTTTGTCATCGACTCTCAACTTTGGCTCGTATATCGAATCTAAGGCTAAATTAGCTGCCAAAAAACTAGGTGTCCTCTCAAAGGTGCGAAGGTACTTCAAGTCTGAACAGTTGCTCACTTTATACCAAGCACAGATTCGCTCCTGTATGGAGTACTGCTCGCACCTTTGGGATGGATCGGCTAAGTATCAGCTGGAAGCTCTGGAATCGATCGAGAGACGTGCCAAAAGTCTCATAGGCAATGACATTCTCGTGCGAAAAAGACTGCAAAGTCTAGAACATCGCCGGAAAATTGCTAGTTTATCGGTTTTTTATCGGATACACTTCGGAGAGTGTGCGACTGATTTGTACGATCTAATACCACCTTGCCCTTTTTTCTATCGGAATGCTCGTAGCTCGAAAAAGCGACATCGTTTCATGGTTGATGTTCCAAAGACACGAACGAAGAGATTTGACTCAACTTTTGTGATAAGAACGTCTAGGCTGTGGAATACGTTGCCTGAGAGGGTTTTTCCCGATAGTTACAATCTTTGTGTCTTCAAGTCGAGAGTGAATCGGTTTCTTCTAGGTAAACACGCTTCATCGTAGGCCGCATCATCGTTTAACATCAGGCGAGATGGCGGTCAAGTGTAAACCTATAAAAGTTAAAAAAAAAAAAAAAAAAAAAGTATGTTTAGCGAATTACTAAAAGATACAATTCCTATGGCATCAAGTGAAAAACAGTTATTAATATCAAGTCCTATGGGTTTTTCAAAACATTGCCATTTAAACACAACAGATTAATTAGGATATCAATTCTTAGTTCTCGTTTGTAGTATAGATTATAAAGTACTAAATAACGTACTATAATAATACGTATACTACTTAAATACAATATAAAAAATAGTATAAGGAATGTGCCGTCGGCGCAATGAAGAAGAAAACGTAGGTATAGATTATCTGTCTAGGTAGATCTAAGAACACGTGTTCAACTAGTTACAAAATTAAATGCGATTTACTGTCTAAACGTGTAACATCCTATAACCGTGAAGCGTAATAGTACCTAATAAGAGATAAAGTTGGTTAATAGCTACTTTGTCCGTAACTGGAGCTCGGAGCCGTGGTGACTATTGGCTAAGTTGTGGCTCACAACTAGGACATAGTATAATGGTGATAAAGTGTGTCATAAGCAAAATGTTTAACTAAAAATATAAACATTGGTGGACACTTCACACACAACACCATCTAGCCCCATACTAAGCAAAGCTTGTAATATGGGTGCCATATAGCTGATATAACACTTATATATTTTTAAATACATACTTATTATACACAGGAAACACCCAGGTTCGATTCCCACTCAATGCAAATATTTGTGTGATGAATACAAATATTTGCACTGGGTTGGAATCGAACCCACGACCTACGGCTTCGGTTTAATAATATATTATATATTAGTATAATAGTACTTATTGGAATAAATTCAGACTTAACTAGCATTCATCCTCACATAATTTATTTAAAAAAAATTGTCAGTCATAGAAACTGCCAATAGAAGTGAAAACGTATAAACTCAGAATTTTCTGACGCATTTCTACATTTCTAGATAGCCAACGGCCATCCTCATGATCCCGAGTTTACCCGAAGATTTCTTATCATTCCCGAGCGCGACGCTAGAATTCAATTCACACCCCACGAAAAATCTGGCTGTGCCGCGCCCAAAGGATTTTTCTGAAGTGAAAACTTATTTTCTTTGAATAAAACAATTTCAGACTCTATACACGTTTTGAAATTCTGTCAGATCCGTTCAGTTCTTCAAACGTGATGGACCAACCGAAATCCAGATTTTCACACTTTTTATGTCAGAATACGTATCATGAGTATTTGCCGTACCAGTAGCCAAAATATTGACGCCGTGCTATTAAACCAGACTTAGGGTAAAGTTTTCTTGTTGAGTTTATTTAATGTTACAAGAGTTATAAACATGTATTCTACATATTTTCAGTTTTAAACAGATTTTTGGCTAGCGCAAGTCTAGAGCAAATATTTGAAATACGGAGAAACGGCCAATAAAACGAACGGGCTCTTGACTGGAATCTTCAAGTTCAAAGTGAACAAAACTGGTTTCTTCTATTTAAGCACGCTTCACCGTAGACCCCATTTTTGTTTAACATTAGGCGGGATGGTGATTTAGAGCAAACCATAATTAATAATAGTATTCATAAAAATTGTGCACTCAATGTGAGCTTCTGGAACTGTCAAATGAAACACTGGAGTCGAAAACTTGGTCCTGATCTATCCTGACTATAATTGTCATTAGTTGACGTACAAGTTTCCAGAGAAATTACAGGACTTATAGAGAGATATTATATCTTATTAGATCTCTGGGTTATGATCACAGTGCAGTGCTGGGTAAGAGTTGGTCTCTTCATAGTCTAATAGCTGCGTGTCACTGTGCTTTTATGTGGCAGACATGTTGTTTACCATCAGGCATATGTCATGCTCGTCTCATCACTATATACTCTAAAAAAACAAGTTGTGGTGTGTAGTAATAGATTTTCAGTTATTCCCTCACATGTCCTGATTGTCTCGTCACTCTTTATTTAAAAATAATAATAATAATTTACCAAACCTCATACATTTTCTTTTGACTTTGTTGCCCAAGCTGAGAATTGATATAATCTTATGGACAAAAATAACAATCTTCGCCAATCACAAAGTTTTCGGAAATATCTTTAAAATTTATTAATACTAAAACATTAAAAACGGATTTCGCTATATTTAGTAGTAGTAAGTAGTAAATTCCATTCTTTGTGAGAAAGTAAAGTGAGTATGTATCAGAAAGGTGTTAACTTAATTAACATTTTTACAATACGCATAAACAAAAGCGCGAATTAGAAACAAATCACCAGGCAAACCACTGGCTTATGAAATAAGTCAGCTTAAGCTAGTCTATTACAAATTACGACAATTAAATACTTTCGAATTTATCCTACTGATACATTTTATTCTATGTATTGAGTTTCCTCTGGCTGGTAATTAAGTGCGCACAGTTGAGCAAGAAGGAATCAGGTATCATCTGGCTGAACTTCCCTTACTGGATGTAACTCTAGCTTTGTGTGGAAGCGTTTGTAGCTTTGTAATTTTGTATGAAAAGTGAACCTCAAAGAGAGAAGAGCAGTGAAAAAGGTTGGTCGAAGATAGCTGAATTTAAAATTATTAAAATAACGGTTAAAAGGCAAAATTTTGCAGGTAAAGGCAATCTTCAATTATAAAAATTTCGAAAATTTTAGTGGAATTTCTCTATTCTTTTGTATTTATCTTATATTAGTACGTAGGTTTGCATTTGCAACATCAAACTAACTGATTTCGAATACGGTATACAATGGCTCGTTAAAGAAGAAAAAAATTGTTCCAATCTAAATATTTTTGTACATTACGATCACCAGTTGTGGTGACATACTTGTAGATTTAATTTTACGGATAAAACTCAATTTTAAATGAACGGACTTATATTAACACGTATAAAATAACAACTACCTAATTAATCTTCTTTTGTTTGCAAAACAATATGTTCGAAATTGTTTTGTAAGACCTTGATAATAACAATGACATAAGAAACCAAATGACAGTTACAAAACCTTGGACTTGGTACTTGGGAAAAACAACTGAATGAAAAACGCCATCTTTCGTATTTTATAAAAATTTTTTTGCTCATTTAAAGACACTTTCTAGTAGGATTACGTAGATTAAAATCTTTTTAAAGTTTTAGACAGTGGATCAACGAGATACATGTGTATAGAACTCACGACACAGTTGTAGTTCTCAATACTAAGTAGGTATAAAATAAATATTTGTCATGACCTACACTATTATCGACAGACAACATCATCTAGTTTGGCAACACAATAACAAACCGAATATTAAACTACGCAACCACTGATGTGAGGAACCATCAATCATTATCAGAGAACGGAATATCAACAATAGGGTTTATACTAACACGAAACTGACCTATTTATAATATTCAATAGCTAGTATGATGCTTTGCGTGTGAATAACTATTCGATCTATGTCATTGTCAACAATTACAGTAGAAATCAATACGTGCTTTCCTTACGTTTAATTTAATATGTATGCTATATTTTCATACATTCTAAACAGATGAAAATAGTTTGCCGTTTTGTTTCGTACTTATAAAATTTATTCACATTTTTTATTAAGCTGGCTGGAGCGAATACATTACTACATTAGCGTAGGTCTAGGGTATACATATATTTATCAAATCTAAAATAAATTCGATTGTAAAGCGACTTTAACGAACTTTGGAATAGAAGGTTAGAGATGGAAAGTCGGAAATTTAGAGGTTAAATATTCGAATGTTTGTTTTTATTTGCAAACCGATTTTTATGTATCAAACTGATTCTACTCCAAGTCGATGTCATTCTAATCTAAAGAAAATACTTTGCCAAAAGCGTGAAAAAATCAACAAGTAATAATTGCCGCCTGATAAAGTATCATTTGTTCTTCGCCCGAAGATAATTTGAGAATAATTAAAAAATATGCCAAGTCGATCCTGCGTGATTTACTACGTTGTCTCGTAATCATCCCACTAATTATAAGATATGCGGCCGTGGTGGAGGCTCTGGGCCGGGAGGAGGCGGCTTGGGCAAAGACGATGTCGAGTCGATTACTATCGGAATCCCAACCGGTAGTGATCGGCTCAACAAACGAAATCCGACAGACTAGTACTAGATAGTACCCTTCTCCAACTCCAAGAAATATGTAAAAAAAATGTAATTGTAATGACAAATAGACTGCAGGCCCGTGAACAAAATTTATGGGTTATCTGATACAGCAGGAGACCTATGTAAGATGATAGAAGGGTATAAAGTAATAAGATTGAGCACTATGCCGTCACTTGTAAGCTGTCCAACTGAGTGCTGTTGAAGAGGGAGGGTTCTAAACCTCGATCGTTTTTTTGAAATACCTCTTCTAATCTATTATTCCGCAACACCGTACAAAAATCATGCGACAAAGAGAAATGATCGAGGCTTAGAACCCCCCCCTCTTCAACTGCACTCAGTTGAACAGCTTACAAGTGACGGCATAGTGCTCAATCTTATTACTTTATACCCTTCTATCATCCTACATAGGTCTCCTGCTGTATCAGATGACCCATAAATTTTGTTCACGGGCCTGCAGTCTAAAAGGCCACGGACCCCGGAGTCTGTGGAGTGGCTAAAATTAATAATAATAGTTAAAAAAAAAAAAAAAAATGCAAAAATATTGAATGCTTAGATGTTTGTTACTCAATCACGTCGAAATATCTGAACGGATCGTGGAACACATGGGAACTGTGCGGTTAAAACCGTGGGATGCTGGTAGTAAAACCTTATTTACTAACTAATATATAGTGTTAAATTCTATTTAATGACAAATCTAGATCATATCACGTGATACATTGTATACCAGATTCATTCCACTTGACTGCAAGATGCTGCATGCTCAAGATGCAAGTGACTTCTGTTTATTTTAATTGTCTATTTTGACTATCGAATTAAATCGAATTTTTAGTTGAATACCTTAGCATTCGTACCAAAGTACCATATTAAGGTTAAGTAAGCTTTCTCAGTTGCAAGATATCAAGGCTCTTTGTGCCACCGTCGTCGTCGGCAGCTTATCTGCAGAACACAATTGATGGAGCATACATTACGTTAAGCGCTAAGAAATACAGCTTGCAAGGGATTCTCGGCGACGGTATTAGCATAATGGATATTATAAACAAGTATAAATTACATATTATGCACGTTAAGTTGCGGTTGTAGACTATCGCCTCTATCTATCTATCGTTTGCCTGTAATTATGGAACATGAAAGCGTACTTTGTATCATTGAAAAATAACTGTAACTAATGATAACGTTGTTTCTTGTTATTGTTGAAACATTAAACAAAGTGTCGACAATTTGGACTATTCTTGAGCATGCATGTACCTTCCCATCAAGCGCAAATTTGGACCGTCCCATCGTATAAAATACTTTCCAAATATTGGAAATACTTAGAATTACCTGCATTAACAACAACAAAGATTTAAATTTTTGTTGTTGTTAAATAAAGAAACATGTTCTCGTACTGTAGAAAATAAAAAAAGTAGTGAAAAAAGGCTTCTAAATTTTTTTGAACAATTCACGGCTGTGCTGCAGCCATATATGTACAAAATATATTAGAGTTGAATTGAGCTTCAGGTTTAATGCAGCTTTAGTATAATTTTCCACCACACTCATTGTTAATTTATTATTGCGAGTGGATCCGGAACAGAGCACTACGAAATCTTTAATAAGTTACTGTTTCCTTGTTTCCTCAGGGAAAGGGCAGGAGATGTATAAATAATGACGATCAGTCTGTCTGTAAACAACCCCATCATTTTTGAGTCTCTTCTTTCCATACTTCATTCTTGTTGTCGTCTGTAATTCTACCTAATTTATGTTTGAGGAAATCACTTGGGAGACTAGTGTTAATAATTACAGGATATTTATTTATCGTGGTTATTTGATGGAGTTCCATGCATTATGCATGCCGCATCGTTTTTTAAAAACCGATATCTCACTTGCTTACCTAGAAGAAACTGATTCACTCTTGATTCAAATCACCCAAGATTAGTACCATGAGGACTAACCCACTCCGCAGCTTAGATATTATTGTCACAAATATAGAGGCAAATCTCTTTGTTCGAGTCTTTGGAACGTCAACCAAGACACAGTGTCGTTTTTTCGAGCTTAGATAGAAAAAGAACATGGTGGTATTGCTATTAAATATATTGATGGCGGTGGGTTTGCGCGACACAAACTCCTTATAATCTATACTAGTATTATAATTATAAAGCTCAAGAGTTGGTTTGTTTGTTTGAACGCTAGGATCTCGGGAAGTACTGGTCCGAATTGAAAGATTCTTTTTCTATTGGATAGTCCATTTATCGAGAAAGGCTATAGGCTATAGAACATAACGCTACTATTAATAGAAGCGGAGCATGAATCAACAATGTAACAAAATCGGGAAAAAATATTCCTTATTGAGAGATTTCGTACGTTTCGTGCTTTGACATGATACATGACAGCATGTGTCTAAGATTGCGTCATTGAATATCACAGATTACATACCTCTTGAATATAAACCTTTGCTAATTAAATTTGTTTCTAAATCTGAGATGGTACGACCAATTTCGGACAGGTGGCGTAGCAGGTAGCTGAAGAGGTTTTTTTTGTTTGAAAGCGACATTCTCAGGAATGACTGAACCGATTTCAGTCATTCTTTCATCGTTGGATATGTACGGGATCCCAATGAGTGCTAGACCACGTGTGAGTGTACCACGGGCGAAGCCGGGGCGGACATCTAGTGAATTATAAATCCAGATAAATCAAATTTACAATGTCATGCGTTTCACTAATATTAGTATTCGAGTAAAAATTGTATTTTGTAAGTTAGCAGAAGAAAATCTCACATAATTTATTAGATAAAAGCTTTTATAAACTGACAAACTTTCCCTTATTCCCAGTGTTGTACGGATCATACTTTCCCAGAAGCATTTCACAAATTACTTCTTTCCCAGGAATCAAAGGCAAAGTATTCTCATTTCCTATGAAATACGAGTAGCGATTTCATATCTTTTTGCGGAAATAACAAAGAGAGTATGGGTGCCATTTGCATTAAGCCTGTGTAGCTTTCAGGCTGTGCTATTACTGTATACTTATGTGAAGTGATTAATTATGTATGTAGTATGTCGCCAAATAACAAGCGTCAAGCGATATACTGTTGTAGTTCGAAGCCGAAATACGGGGAATTATCGTATATTGCAACTTATAATAATGAAAAGGTATCAGTAAGATGTAACGAAAAATTTGGTGAAATAATCCAGAACTGGAAACTGGTTTCTAACTCTTTTAACTAGTTGAAAGTAGCTGGTGGCAGGTGAGATGTCTTAGTAGCCGTATGGCTGCTAAAGCCAAGAATAACCCGCGGTGGGGCCGCTTGTCTCGCCTTTGCTTTCAAGCTGGCATCGATGCAGTCACGTACGTAGATTGTTCGGTGTATAGGCACCAGTGCAACTGAGGTGGACCGTGATGTCCGTGATATTCGGGAGTAAGCAACGTAGACTGTAAGGTGGCGGCGGGAGAGGTCCACCGGTATTACGGTGCGCTGTTCTCCCTACTCGCCGCGCTCTCGACGGGGTCACCATCGTTAGATGCCGAACGTGGTGGAGCTACAAGAGAAGAAGAGTGCCGGTACTACCGTGAGCCACTTCCCTTGTTCTCTGGAGCCGAAATGTGGCGTGGAGGCGCT
This sequence comes from Ectropis grisescens, assembly GCA_017562165.1. Taxonomy (NCBI): domain Eukaryota; kingdom Metazoa; phylum Arthropoda; class Insecta; order Lepidoptera; family Geometridae; genus Ectropis; species Ectropis grisescens. The sequence continues at coordinate 15,858,378 of CM029775.1, read as the reverse complement.
ACCAACCATCAGAGCTAAGATGCTCGATAGTGTGAGGTGGGGTTAGACGGAAGAGCGTTAGGTTGCAATCTGACGAGGCGGAAGTGTACATGGGGGTGACCCTGGAGGGCGCTCGTACCTCTTCTCCACTAGAGGACCTGGACCGTCGGATATTGAGCGCCGTCTGGCACCCCATCTAGAGACAAGCTTTTCTTACTCTCTACTAAAATATACGATTTATTCATCTATAAAAATATCCACAAGCGAAGTATTCCACAGTCAACTTGTTTGTATATCATAGAAAGTATCAAACTGTTTTGTCAGAGTCTTACGTCGTCTTTTGAGTTATGAGCTGTCCAATAGAAACCAGACCAAAGTGGATCACGCAAATCAGTCACAATCTTCGAAATACATGAATCCGTTCAAAACTAGTAGGTAACTGGAATACTTTTTACGACTTTGTTATGAAGGCACTTTTTTGACTAACCACAGATGACTATTTAGACAAATATTAATAGTACTGAAATCGCATGTAGTTTAACGATTTTTGGCATCAAAATATTTTAGTGAATCTTCGTGACACTTACAGTTATGGGAATACTACACAAAAATCACTGACACAATAAATAACGGAGCTTATGATCTGCGATTTCGCTTTTGTAGAAACATCCGGCATGTTGGAACGACGCCGTTGTTGCCAGCTAATGTATCCTAACGATTCTTATTGAAATTTATACTGCTGCTGCTATATAGCTGATTATCTTGCCACAGATCACTAACATTTTTTTATTTATTTACTGATAAGCCTTTGAACAATAGAAGTGAATGTCTTTATCGATAATAATCTACTTTATTTTAAGTCAAAAGTAAACGATTCACCAGTGTTACTTACAACGGGCTTGGCAAATAAATGAGATAGTTTTTCATGTAAAACTTAAGCCAAAACTTACCTACACTACACTTTGTTAGAACTAACATTTTAATATTAACGAAATCTAAAATTTAGGAGGAAACCATAAATCTAGTTTCAAATTTCTTTGTTGATGCCTCGAGCAGTCCAAATACCATCAAAAGTAGCACCCGTTCACGAGTACGACACATGTGTTAGCCAACGCTCCTCAAACATATTTGAGGAAAAGGGAGCAATTCGACACACGACGCCACCTCAGGAAGACTTTGAGCGCAGCCTATAAGAGAGCCCCTAAAAATGAGACGGTAAGTCTTCAAGATTAATCGAAAAAATCTGTTTAACTTATTACCTTCGTTATTATCTACCAGAGGCTACAAGAATGGGTGTTTCATCCCAGCCCTGTCAATAACACGGCTGATTTCTCCGATAACTGAACAGATCAAGTGTAAAGATTTCTGACACACGACTTACTTGCGCTGCTATAAATAGCTTATTTGCTGAAGACCTAGAGAAATAAACACATCGATTATTTACGCGTAGCTCGCGGTAAACAATGGATCTCAACTCGGAGATTACCGAAATCGAATTCGTAACGAATCAGCGGAAATGCTCTTACAGTAAACTAGGGACTTACTGTACCTACTATAACAAGTATTACAAAACCTGAATTATACTCCATTTCGTCTCTTTGTGTTTTGTTCTTTTGATATCTCAAACGTAGAAAATGTGTACCAAACCAATTTGATTTTGCTGTATAATTTTACAACTTTTCACTAACCATTTAATTAACATTTGTAAAATTGTTTCAAGTTTTCGGGTATCGGCTGCTCCGGTGTCTCTTTATTGTAATTCTGTAACCGGTGTAGTTTGCTTAGAAAAACTCTCATAGATGTTCAGTTTTTTCAAAATAATATGAAAATGTCTTGTAAAATTCTTGTGTGCAACGTTACTACGTTATAGTTTTAGTCATACAATTCTAGATGAGTTTTCTATTTTTTTTTCCTATTAAGTGTTATATTACTCTTTCAAACATTTTAACACATTTAAAATAACTTCAATAACTAAAATCGACTAACAAAATAAACCACCCTGCCTAAATTAGAAAAAAATGTTTTTTAGATACTAGTAGTGGTCGCCAAGTGGTCGAAATTCGACCATTATCTAAAATATTCTCAATTTTACCACGGATTTTCAAAATAAACAAAATAGTAGGTATTTATTCGTATGTGTCAGGTACATGTTAGTGTATTTAATGTTTTTTTTCATTGATTTGATGTATTTTTTTGCATAATTATACCGTTTTGCACTCCTATAGATAGTATTCGTGTGCGTAATTTCATACTCCTCCGTCCGCGCAATTTTCGTAAATAAAAGAGGTACAAAGTTTTGGCTTTACGCTTTAATAAATGTGGGTAAAAATTATAAAACTGTAATTCTATTGTAGCATGTAAATGAAAAAAAATCACGGCTGGTTTAGTCGGGAGAACGGTGACTGCCAATGCGGAGACACCGGTTTCGAAACCACTCGCACCATGCGCGCTCCACTGTCTTTTCGATGTCATGTGCGGAATGCCGCTAGCTTAAAACGATGAAGGAAAATATCGTGAGGAAACCGACATGTACCTAGAATCTTTCGAAGTTATGTGTCTTAGTATTAAAATTAACGTGGTTGTTACACATATTTAATTGGATAACGGGACACTCACGTATATACGGTCGGTCAATCCGACTCGAGTTTTAATCCGAAGTTATGTGTCATTCACCAACCCGCATTAGGCCAGCGAGGTGGATTATGGGCTTGACTCTCTCTGCTCGCGAGAGATTGTCCCGAGTCCCAGCAGTGGGAACATTTAGTGGACTGTTTATGCTTTATTATATGAATAAATGAATTTGTATACACTACTGTTTTTCAAATGAGAGTCATACCCTTCGATCGCTTTACTAAAACGGTGGTGGCGATGCCATCCCTCTCTGGTTAACTTCAACTTAAAATTAAGAGAAAGTCATATCAAAGACCCAATAACCCAATACTATTTAAGTAAGGCAGTAAAGTTTTGGTAGTCCATAATTATAATAGATCGATATTTTGTAGCTCTGGGTCAATGACTAAGCTAAGAGCAACATAAATTAAATAACTAATTACCAAATCTACGTTACGATTTAAAGTTGACGTCATAACGATTTTTCTGTCATAGCTTGCCTAGCAGCTGAACATTATTAGTATTTAGATACAGTACCCATACAAATATTCATACGTTCGAACGCTTTATCTAAGTTCGAACGCTATCTCTACATTATATTCCTTAGCTTGAAAACGATCGCGACTTTAGTATGTAATAACATTTTATGTTATTGAAACGGAATAGCGCCCATTTCATTCACACATGTCTTCTCGTTACCGTCTGGATTTCTCTCGAAATTAAAAATTTCTCGCTTTTGGGAAAAACGTCTGTGATTTTTCTTTTTTTAGACTTTATATGTTATTTATACAAAGTATCGAATTATTTTTAGGCGTATTTATGTATTATGCATAGCATGTTTGTATCATGTTTATTTAACTTTTGTATGTTCTCAAGAATCTTAATGCGATGTATTAGGAGTCTTTCTCGGAGCTACATACAATACATACATATATAGATAAATATTTTTTTTACTGTGCAAAACTAGTCCAGTTGTTACTTTCCTTCTATAAAATGTAGCAAATCTGCAATTCTTCGCTTCTCTCTGATAAAGAATCTCTTCGTTTGAGATTTTGGAACGTCGGTCACGAAACTGTGTCACGTTATTAAATAACGAGTTGTTCGATAAATAGAAAAGCGTAAGATAGTATGAGTATAAAGTCAGGCAGATGTAGAGAAAGTTGTAGCATATTCTCCGAAATAAATCCCATAAAAAACGCCGAAGTTGCAACTTTTCAGCGATTTTGACTTTGAACTCTATGATGTCCACATACATAAGTTAGATATTTGAACCGTTTGGTGTGTAGACATGAGACCAGTGGGGGACCCGGAGCCATTCTCAAAATCCTTTCCGAGCGGTTACTCGATGCGACGCTTGAACAAAAGCTTAGCGTTTATTTGGATCAACGTTTAAGCATTGCCATTCAGCTTGGTGACGCCGCCAGTATACGTTTCCGAATAGCAGTGCATCATCTGGCTTGATCATCATGATAATTTGTAGACCTTCAGTGGTCTATGAATAATTCAGATGTGCTTAGTGCAAATAGTTAAGTATGTATAAATATATGTATAAATATTTATTAAGTATAGAGTAGTTCTTAAAGTAAAGTTATAGTAAAGTAAACTGTTACTATTTCTAACAAATAGGTTGGTTGTGATATATCTATTTTTATACTTGCTACCCAGGCTGATGATTGTAATACTCGAATCTGCCTTCCTTCGCTGAATAATATTTAGCGTTTGTAGAAAACAGATTCTGTAGAAAAAACGTTTCGTTTCTACTAACATTACCGTACCGTTTGTCACGACCTCGGACCATTGGTTTTAACGTAGAGCCACGGAAAAGGACACGATTTTTTGCGCTATTTCCTTGATCGAAGATTGTCTTTTGTTTTTTCCGGAATGCCCAGCCATCTTTTAACTTTTTTTATTGTGTAGAATGACGAGACAAACAGGACCGGTGTCGGACGGTAAGCAACACTCCTGTCCTTGACAACACATATTGGGGCAGGAAAAATACAAATAATTACCTAACACTACACTGTGCTCATATCACCCAGAGATATGAGATATATCTCTAAGCCCTGTAATTTATCGGGAAACATTACCATTCAAATTTATTGGGAAACATTACCATACATATTGATCTTTGCACACTACTTTTCGGTGATAGAACAGACAGACAGAAAACTCTTTATTGTGGTACAACTAAAAAAGTACAGTGAATGAAAAAAAAAAGAATAACTGGCAAAGATGTGTCACCTCCTCAGGCAGACTCTGAAAAAAGTCCTGACACTACAAAAAGCTTTTTTCTATTAAAATGTCATGTAAAGCAATGAAATGAAATGAAATGAAATTTGAAATGAAATGAAATGAAATGAAATTTATTTGGTTCAAGAGCACTATTACTTAAAAAACAGGTTAATATCTACTTATTCATAAACACAAAGATATTTAAACAAATGTACACTGGTACTCACACTAGGGCAACCTGTGTCGTGGGTACCAGGCATAACAATTACAAAACAACAATTTATAGAAACTTATGAAAAACAATAAGAAAAAACAAAACATTATTAAACATAAATTGTATTGTATAGCTACAAAATACAGACGAAGAATAAACATATAAGGAATACTGACAACTAATATACATACTTATATATCTATACACAATATATATTTAATACGTAGTTATATATTACACTAATATGGAATTCATATGAAAATAGTAGAAGATTATAGATGTGGTTGTGTTTGAATAATACATATTTATATTATATGTGAAAATGTGTGCGGTGAGGTATGTGTGCAAATAATATTTATTTTATATGTGGATGTGTGTGAGGGTGTGTGTGTGAGGGTGCGTACATGTGTCGGTGTAGGTGTGTGTGTAAGTCAGAGAGATAAAATGTGTGTGCAGGAGTGGATGTGTTAATGTGTGCGTGTATGAAGCTTTGACGCCCAAATGGATTTGCCAGTCTTTGTTATAATTTTACACTTTCCAACGTTACTAAGGAAATTTGGGTTAATTGAACGATGTCACAATTTTTCTGTCTCTGTGTAGCCCTGAGTAGATAGCCAAACCGAGACCTTTTTCTTGCACTCGTAATGTGATGTATTTATAATGTCTAGCTCTTTGTCAATAAGTTGGTAAAGGTATGGTCCAGTAAAAGAAAATGCACCTTGGCCAAAACCGGTCCTCGTTTTAGGTATTGCCCATGTGTTACGTCTCTGACCTTTCCTTTTTGAGTGTATCGCAGTGAATAATGATGTTTTATGGAACCTTAGAGTGACTGAGAGTATAAATAAATAGCCTTCGTACTGATAGATAATTAGTCACCTCATAAAGTTTGTCTGTTGGGTACCTGAATGGCTTTTTGTATGCTACTTTCAGTATTGCTCTTTGGGCTCGTTCTACACTAATCAGGTATGTTTTCGCAGCAGAGCCCCAACAGACAATACAGTAATTGATCACAGACTGGCACAAGGTGATGTAGACCATACGCAGTGTTTTAGCATCAGCAACAGTACGTAGGCGCTTAAAAATGTGCAACATTTTTCGCAGTCTACATCGCAGGGTGGTAATGTGATTGTTAAATGTTAATCTGTGATCAATCACCATACCCAGATATTTGATACTGTCGACACACTCAAGGGCAGGGCAGTCACATAATGGGTTTAGATGGGATCCGCACGAGTGCAGTCTGAGTATAATGGGTGGAGGGCTGGTTTTTTGGGTTATTCGAAAAGCCATGAACTTAGTTTTGTCGCGTTTATTGTTAGTAAATTACTTTCTAACCATTTTGCTACCACTTCTAAGCCCTTGTGGGCCAGCTCAACCACTTCATTCCAGTTATCTCCATGAAAACTAGAGCCGTGTCGTCAGCGAAGGTGAATGTCCTCCCTTTGGTGAGTTCAAGTTTGCACAGTTCATTAATGTAGATTAAAAACAGCGTCGGTCCTAACACGCTTCCTTGGGGAATCCCAAAAGAAACGGGTGCGTAGTCACTGAATTGGTTTGAGATCCGAACTCTTTGTTTTCTGTCACACAGATAAGAGCAAAACCAATTCAGTGCCATTCCTCGCACTCCACTCAATTCCAGTTTCCTTTGGAGTATCGGCCAGCTGACCGTATCAAAAGCCTTTGCCAAGTCTAAAAATACGGCCAGGCACACTTTTTTGCGGTCTAAGTTAGCAGTGACATGGTTCACAAGAGAAACTACAGCGTCCTCTGTCGATTTTTAGGTCTAAACCCGAACTGGTTTCCTGAAAGAATGTTGTTCTTTTCCAAAAAGCCCCGAAGCCGGTGATTCACAACTTTTTCCAAGATTTTAGAGAGAGAGGGTAATAGTGAGATCGGACGGTAGTTTGAAACAACCACAGAAGAACCAGCTTTATGAATCGGACAGACATCAGCCAACTTGAAACTGCTCGGAACCACGCCCTGTATCAGACTCAGATTACAAATGTGTACAATAGGTGACGCAAGTGCACTAGCAGCTCGTTTTAAGACCTCGTTACCAATCCCATCATACCCTGTAGCGGAGGAAGATTTGAGTCCTGATATAATTTTTTGATCTCATATGTGTCTGTTGGTGAAAGGAAAAAGATTCCGATGGAGTGTGTTTAAATGAGATTGCGTCAGCTAATTGTTGTTCAGATTTATTAAGTTTTCTTAATGTATTTTGAGCAAGATCGTTCCCAACTGACGTGAAAAATGTATTTGTGTGATTTAAAGAATCAATTTCAGTAGTTTTAATTTTCAGGAGATCTGTCGATTCGGTTTTGCAACTTTTATGTTACAAATATCTTTTAGTGTAGTCCAAAGTTTTTTACTATTATTTTTGTGTGCTAGTAATTGGTCCGAATCGTACTTAGTTTTTTGGCTACGAAGAATTTTTAGGAACATATTTCGGTATTTTTTGTATTTTTCTTTTATATTGAGATTATCAGGATTTTTTTTATATTCAAGATGCAAATGGTCCTTCGTCTAGCACATTTCAGAAGACTTTTAGTCATCCATGGTTTTATGATGACATCAGAACTCTTGGTTTTGGTTTGGGTAGTACACTTTTCTATAGTATTACCTATCCGCTCCACCAGAAACTGAGTGGCGTCATTCACATCACTCTTGCTGTAAAGCATGTTCCAATCTATATCAGCTAATGCAGAAGCTACGTCGTTAAGGTTAGTTTTTGACATAATTTTAGACCGGGATCCAGTTTTTTGGGAATACCTATCAATTGCCGTTAGTACCACAGCGTGGTCAGTGACATCGGAGTCACTTACCAATACTCGCGATTTGTTGTGTGTTTTAATTAATGAATTATCCAAGCAGTTACGTCCACGAGTAGGCATAGAGTGACCAGGAATGAAGCCTAGATGACCTGTGAGCTCAAGATATTCGACTGCTTTTTTGTCATTAGAGGTAGGTTTTATGTCTATGTTTACATCACCTGTAATTATACAAGATGGGGTACAAAGCAGGTAAAAGTACTGCAGCAGTTTTTAATGAGATTTGAACCCTTATCGGTTTTATCTACGATGTAAAAGGACAAGCTGTTATTTTTTCTGTCTATAAGAACTCTTAATTTATTAGTACAATCAACTACTATTTTTATAGTCAAGGAAGGAAGTGAAGAAATCTTAACTAAAACGATTGCTCAGTCTGTTGCCAAAATCAATGGACTATCGCATGAGAAATGTAGATCGTTTTTTATGATACTTTATGAAATCCGCTAACTGATGAGTAACCTCTTCAAGTGATTGATACAGATTATATTTAAATTTATATTGTAAACATTTTCATCTGTTTTCAAACGAATTGTAGCTTCTACACGGATAAATAGTTAAAGTAATATTGTACGTGCATGAACTAACTATACTCTGAGTATTTTGCCAAGAGCAGAAGTATACGTTTGTTATCACTACTGGCTTGAACGGCGAAGGAAAATAACTAGAGAAAATCAACATGTTCCAAGAAATATGTCTTTTGTCTGTCTTTGAAAGATGCGTCATCCGTGAAACCGCGTTTTTCCACCGAGTCCCAGAAGTGGCAACATGAAATGACCAGTGCAGTGGATTGGCTTTTAGTCTATCCCAAAGAGTTTATATATACTACGTATATAGTCAGATTTTCGCGCGGTTCCTTTGTGTCAATCGTAAGCAAATAACGTGCATACTTTCGATGTCAACAGAGTGATGTGCCGTAACAAAAGTATGACACTTCCACAAGAGCGACAAGACAAGAAAGATGCTACCCGTGACCTGTGCTTTGGGTGTAAAGCGTTTGTGCCAACTCTATACGTAGTATATGTAAACTCTTTGGTCTATCCCTATTTGAAGAGGTCTTGATTCTCTGCATTAAGAACATAAACTGTGCTGTTTATGCGTATGCGTACATACGTCAAAATAATAATAGATCTGCAAGCTCCCAATTCAACGGAATTTCAACACTTTAACACAAGATATTGTTATTATTTCTAACTAAAAGCCCATCGCGACCTCGTTCTGGTTTTACAATGAGATTTATTCAAAATATAATGTGATTGTTTTTATTTTAGTGTTTTGTGTAGTTTAAGTTTCGTATGTAATACTACGTTTTTACTACGTAATTTTAATGCATCAATAGTCTTTGTAGCTCACCATGTTTTGAGTTTTTTCAGCGGTTTTTGTCCTTTCCAAGCTTGCCTGGAAGCAATCGCCTTCAGCAAAGTCACCAATTGTTTCACTGGTCTTAATATATTTTTCATACCACCACCTCGGAAAGAGTACTTTTGCTCCTCGATATTACCCTCTTATAGTCAGGTTATTTTAATAAGTAACATTTGACGTTAGTCAGTTATGTCGTCATAGTGAGGTGACCTGGTTAAAACCTCGATTAAAGTGAATGAATCGATACGGACTTGAAACACTAATATGGGAATTTTAAAAATCATCAGGCAAATCCTTGCCCCATCATAATTATTTTTTTCGTAAATTTAAGGAGCAATATAAGACAAGTGCGTAATTTAACAAAAAAATGCATCTATTAAGCATTATCTGAACAGTTAGTGTTGTCATATTATCATTGGTGTCAGCACTCAAAGAAATCATTAATTATGTTCAATAATATTATCTATTCGCACAGTTATTTTTTGCATTTTCATTGCTATATATATAAAAGCGAAAGGTTACACTTCACGAAAACTCAGAAATTTTGCATGGAGGTGTCTTTTAGCACACAGGCGCTCGCTAAGACGGGGTCTTGTAAAATTCAACCCCTAAGAGGGAGAAACAAGGGTTGGACGGTTGTATGAAGATTCCGTAATTTTCAAAGTTATAAGCATGAAGTCCACATAACCGATTTTAATGAAAGTTGGTACACAGATAGACTTAATTCCAAAAAAGGACATAGGTTACTTTTTTATTACGGAAAAAGGGTTGAAATGCGGGATGGAAATATATGGAAATTCGTATTTTTTTAAGACAAAACCATGAAACTTCGTATCTAGACATTTTACGCGAAGCAAATATGTGTTTGTTTTAGCAAGTTCGTAATTTATAATTGTACGGGGATAAAATGGGGGCTTAAATGGGGGATGAAAGTTTTATATGAAAGTTCGTTACTGTTGAAGATAAAACTTCGTATAACTAGACACATAATGCGAAGCAATCGCTTCGCTATATAATATTTTTTGCGTAGCAATTTTGTAATTTTGATTTCTTAATTATGAATTGACTGAACGGAGATGAAAGTTTTGTGTAGAAATTCGTCATTGTTGAAGATAAAATTTTGGAACTTTGTATCTAACACTTGAAGTGGAGAAAATAAAGGTTTGTTCTAGCAATTTTGTAATTTCAAACCGTACGGGGATGAAATAGAAGTTAAAATGGGGGATGACATTTTATATGGAAGTTCGTCAATGTTGAAAACCGTAAATTTTTTGTAGTATAAATGTGAACGTAAGTAACTCTGCCTGTCTGTTAAGTTTTAACGCCTAAACCACTGAACAGATTTTTATGAAATTGTAGGTACAAACATGTTTTAATATTAGTAAAAGCAATTTGTATGAGTGTACAACTGTTCAAGTAAATATGTAATATGTATGCCCCTCAGTTACCTTAATAATTATTTTACGCGGAGGAAGTCGCGATTTAAAGCTAGTAGTTAATAAAAGAATAATAAATATAATTATGTTTTATAGTCACAACGCGGTCATTAATTTATGGTGACATTTCTTCACAAGTAATCATTGCATTCGATTCAACTTATCAGCTTACGATTTTACAGTAACATCCTTAGTGGTTAAAAACAAAAAAAGGTTGACTGACGCAACTTTGTAGCGAGGTACAGTTCTTTAGATCAGAAATTGTTTATTATGTTCAAAATGGTTTATACGTGAAAACAAATCGTAAAATTGCTCGTATCAGTCATTAGTATAATAAATATGTGGTCGTAATAGAAAAAAAATAAGCAATATGCAGTTCTAACAAAACGAAAATATATATTATTTTATGCCCGCCGTTACAAGGTTACGTTGTTGAATTTTGTTGAATTGTCAAATGTTACCTATAATAAACTATTTTTTACAAAAAATTAAACCAACTTCAACACCACAAATAGGCACTCAAAAGCGAAAAATAATTTAATATAGGTAATTATTATAACCGCTACTCACTCATCCAAATGAAGTCGGTGCCAGGCTAGTTAAAAAGTTAGTAGATATACTATGTACGAGGTAGTAAGTAAGTAGGCATAGGTAAGTAGTATCTATCTACTATCTGTTAAGGCTTGTTCGCATTAGGCTAGCAAATTAGTCTAGTAGAGAGTAATTTAGTAGCTAAAATACTCGCTACTATTCAAAAATCGTTCGCACCGTGCTTTAGTACAGTTCACAAGTGAGTAGCGTTTCGCAACATGAAGATCCTACAACGCATTTGTTTGAAGTTATTTTTCTCTCCAGACTAATTCGACAAGCTCGAACCTGTTTAATCGGCGAGCCAATGAGCGCACCGCTCGCAACGAACGCGTGGTGGGGGGTGCTACTCGCCCTATGAAAATAGAACAAAATGGATTGACTCGACTAAATCACTTCCTAAATTACTTGTAAATTGGCGAACAAGCCTTAAAGGCTTGTTCGCACTAGGCTAGTAATGTAGCCTAGTGGCGAGTAATTTAGCAACTAAACGTGTATGAACAGTGAAAATTTAGTCGAGTAATTTAGGAAGTGATTTAGTCGAGTCAATCCATTTTGTTCTATTTTCATAGGGCGAGTAGCACCCCCCACCACGCGTTCGTTGCGAGCGGTGCGCTCATTGGCTCGCCGATTAAACAGGTTCGAGCTTGTCGAATTAGTCTGGAGAGAAAAATAACTTCAAACAAATGCGTTGTAGGATCTTCATGTTGCGAAACGCTACTCACTTGTGAACTGTACTAAAGCACGGTGCGAACGATTTTTGAATAGTAGCGAGTATTTTAGCTACTAAATTACTCTCTACTAGACTAATTCGCTAGCCTAATGCGAACAAGCCTTAAGATTTGGCTGGCACCGACTTCATATAGATGAGTGAGGAGCGGTTATAATAATTACCTATATTAAATTATTTTTCGCTTTTGAGTGCCTATTTGTGGTGTTGAAGTCGGTTTAATTTTTTGTAAAAAATAGTTTATTTTACCCTTTTTAGTGCTAAACAAGTTTTCACTAATGCATTTACACGATTTCGTGTTGAGATCTCAATACATGAATTAAACCCAAACACTGGGTAGTTCCTGTAAACCGTTAAGAAATTCCCTTGACTGTCCTTTATCTTCATCATCAGACCACTAATGACAGTCACAACCCATCTATGTAAAAAGTTCTCATCAATACAAATTCATCGAGCCCAAACACAAGGTAACTACTATGTACCGTCGAGGAGTTCCCTCGACCGTCTTCCCGTGCCCTCATCAGATCGACTCCAGACCATCTTTAAACTATACTGCTTTAAAATGCTCAAGCAAAAACTTAACTAACGCACTAGTCATCTTTACAATTTTCGAAAGTTATCCTCGATTTCTCTAGGATACCATCATCAGATCTTGGTTTCCTTATCATGGTACCACCTTTGGAATATCTTCTTTACAACAAAAAAAGAATCATCAAAATCGGTTCATAAACGACGAAGTTATCCGCGAACACACATAAAAAAAGAACATGCATACGGTCGAATTGAGAAACCTCCTTTTTTGAAGTCGGTTAAAAATGACCCGACTATAGTCGTTTAATTTATTAGTTACTTTTGCTAGAGTCCTGGAGAGTAAATTAAATTTGAATTTAGAACATCGTGTGCACTAAGTTTTTAAATTCAAAAAATAAATAAACCTATTTATTTCTACCTTCTTGGTTCTGAATTCATAATAAGTACAGTTTTTTTTAATTTGTTAAATACTCAGACTCGGAACCTCCTTGGTGTACTTTTTTTTAAATTTTTTGCGCGCAATTTTCTTTTCACATATGGAGGATAGAGGTAAGAAATGTTATCTCAAATGGTAGAACCACGGATATCCGTGTGTAGAACATTTGAAAAAGCTATGAATGCATCAATTGTAAACGCATTAGATAATTTAATAAAAAAGTATGCCGAGTTAAATAATTTAATATTATTGACTACTAAAGTAGTTAGTAATAGAAAATTGGAACTACTTGCATAGTACAAAATAATGTAGTAGGTAGGTAAATATAACATAAAAAAATAGTTACTATTTTCAGAAAACATGTACTTAGCCAGAATTTTTTTTTCATGAATTCCGAATAGTATGTTTGTTTATTTACTTAAAAATTTACTCTGATGATAATTTAGCGCTACCATAATTTAATGCATTTGGTTGGACACTATTTCATGCACACAGATGACACTCCTTACCTCAACCGGACAACTCTCCATATTTTCACGTTATATTGTTATTGTTAAAACCATAGCTAAATGAACTGTGTTGCACTTGAGTGCAAAGATTTTCCACCTTGTGCCCTTTTGATTCCCTTGATACGCTCAGGATTCTAATTTTTAAATCACACGCAACGCTCGTGATTCAATGTTTAAATCCTTCGCTTGCTCGGTCATCAAAATTGAGCACGCGGTTAAAAAGCAACTTTGCGCTCTTGTACAACTAATAACTATTGTCGAGCAAATGGAATACTTTTTAATCCCTCAATCCAATCCGATCGATGATTTGGTTTCGGTAAGTTTCGGCAGAATATTAGCTTCGACTATTATCTATTCTATGTATCGGCACCAGTTTCGATGAGTCGTTCACGAACGAACGAATCAAATAACCCGGGTCGCGAGAACCATAAGAACCATTGGATCACTAAGCTTAAAATGATTCGTTCGTTCGATTACAAGATCTGGTTACGCGTGAAGTTAAGGTCGAATAAGCCGACGAACGGCACGAACCATATTTGACCGAACCATGAGTTATTTGTTATTATCGTTTATCTTGTCTATTGTATGCTGGTTATTTTTTGGCGTCCGAACTGTTCATTTTTCATTTTAATCTATCTCCATTCATTATAGTTACATAATATAAAACCAGTTTGCGTATTAAAAATCTTACTAAGATCAAAATCAGAATTAAATGGTTGTCAAACGATCGTCATGAATCCCGAAACGTAATTCATAAACTGTTTATTAGTTTATGAACCAGTGGTTTGATTGAACGGTGAACGAAACGAAAAGCAAAAGCAAACGAGTAGTTCTATTGACTAACATATGTAGCACTGGCTCAAAAATAACCAATGGTTCGTTTGAACGGGTCGAATGACCCGGGTCTTTTTATCTATGGTTCAGGTGCGATCCGGTTCTCTCAAATTGAACGAACGACACATTTGTGGTTTCGACTGAAAATCTACCAAACCACACAGACACACTGCGTTCGTGAATTGTTTGTTGCGTGAGGCTCAGTGATTGCGGGAGAGTTCGTGTCGCGAGTGTCACTTTCCATTGTCAACTGTGAGATGGCCGGCCGGTCCGGCGTGATTGTGTTGTGTGTTAATGATTTATTTTTCTTGCATGGTGATTATTTATTTATTAATATTACAAAATACAGTAAAATGGACTTCTAATATGCCTAAAACCAAAGATTGTAGAACTCAAGATTAGCCCTGAACATCTTGACATTGGTAACAAACTGCGTCTGTGACATCTGTCTCTATCTAAGACATATTTGTCTCTGTCTAAGACATCTATTTCGCTCGCGCTAGTTATAATTGGTATTATTCTCTCTCTTTGTCACACGGTGATGTTTAACCTGTGACGGATCACCGTCACAGGTAGCCATTTTAAAATATTAACCGGTATATATTTAGAAAACATTTAAAATAATTTTAAATACTGTACTTACGCATGAAATGTAATTCTATTAGATTTATTTGAGTTTCTAGAATTATTAGAACACTTTTTGAACGCACAGGAAGGCGTAATCTTTTATATTTATGTTCAAAATGATCAAAATCAGTGATAAATATAAACGACCGGCGTCCACCGCTTCCTACAACCGACTAGAACGGAAACACTGAGCTCACTCTTCCCAACGTTAACAAGATTCCGTGCACCCTGATGTTTGTGAGGGCTAATCTTGAGTTCTACGATCTATGCCTAAAACGGCTTCTGTTTCATTTTTTGGTCACGACTGAAATGGAAATAGATTTACGAAAATTCCGTTTGGGTTTCGGTAGAAAATCCTACTTCGACAAAAAACTAATATTTTTGTGAAGTAAAGAAAATATTGTTGAGATAAGCGTAATACGATCTTTTTGCCTTTTCACGGGCTTGAACCATTTTCTGAAAATTAATTAATGTCTTGCCCGTACTTTTATTACATCACTTTTCTTCACATAATAACAACACCTACTTCAACGTAGACTTCAATTATGTAAATAGAGAGTTGTAGCCACAGATTTCTAAAACAAAAGGCAGATGGAACGTGCGGAACACAGATCCTTAGGTCCAGAAAGCAAATATCAAACGCCAAAGCAAATACAAACTCCAGTCAGTACGAAACTGACTTCCGTCTCGTACGGGAGTCCCGTGTGATTTTATGTTTTGTTTAAGATTATGCCGTCTTGTGTCATCAAACATTGCAAACATTGTTCCCAAAAATAAAAATAGGAAATTTCATAGGAAAATTAGAATATTTTTACTGGTATTTATATAATTTAGACAATTTTATTTCGATTGATGAATAGAAACACAACACCTCAACGAAAATAGGTAAGTGTTGCTATACTAAATTGAAATTATTTTCCCTGAAGTTAAGGTAAAATATAGATTCTAATTTTGTTTTGAAGATACTCGTAGACCTAATTATTGATGAACATTGTATAATTCAATTTTAAGCCCTATTTTTATAATCGTTATTTTTTTTTATTTAATGTGAATCGATGCCAAGAACAAATCGTCGCCGTTACTAGGGTTACTAAAATACTAATAGTGTTGATGAAAACTATAGTTATGAAACGAATAGATAAGAACAAATCCTCGCCGTTATAAAACGTCTCGTCTATGACCTGTTGATTCTAACTTGATTTGTGCAGTGCTGTTAGCATACCTATATATTTTCAATAATATAAATATAACATATTTCTTTCTTACTCCTTGTTGAATTAGAGCCTCCCAGAGCAGATTGTGTTTGATTGAGTCGAAAGCTTTATTATAGTCGACAAATGCAATGTATAGGTCTTTCCCATACTCTTGAGATTTTTCTATTAACTGTTTTAATACATGTACCTAGACTGCAGGCCCGTGAACAAAATTTATGGGTCATATGATACAGCAAGAGACCTATGTAGGATGAAATGAAATGAAATGAAATGAAAATGAAATGAAATGAAATGAAATGAAATATGAAATGAAATATATTTATTTTGCTGAGAACATCACAAAAACATTTCATACAGATGTAATTGTAATTTTGTGTTGGTCCATGTAGAAGTGCA
Source organism: Ectropis grisescens (assembly GCA_017562165.1). Classification (NCBI taxonomy): domain Eukaryota; kingdom Metazoa; phylum Arthropoda; class Insecta; order Lepidoptera; family Geometridae; genus Ectropis; species Ectropis grisescens. The sequence goes on along the minus strand of CM029775.1, from coordinate 15,841,852 downwards.
TTGGTACCCAAACTAGGAAAACCTGTGAGATGGCGTACCAATACCCTCCGCCGAAAACAGAATGGATTGTTTACAATAATTTTCAACTTATGATATGATACTAAATAACCAGAAAATATTATGAACTGTAGAAAAATAACATATCGAACTCGATTTTATTAATTACAAGAATAAAATAAGAAAAAACCAAAATTTTGATTCTGGATGACAATTACAACAAACAATTTAATTTAAAAATAAAAACAAAAAATAGAAACAAAAAAAAGGATACTAGTTTGTCAGGACATAATGATAAGCACCATTTCTGTGGACTCGTAGGTTTGTTTGAGCAACCAATTCTCCAAAGTAATTTTGCAATAATGTCGAGTCAACGGATAAAAATTTAGAATTTTGTTAAGCTAAGGATGATAGAAAGGTATAAAGTAATAAGATTGAGCACTATGCCGTCACTTGTAAGCTGTCCAACTGAGCGCAGTTGAAGAGGGGGGGGGGTTCTAAACCTCGATCATTTCTCCCTGTCGCATGATTTTTGTACGGCATTGCGAAATAATGTATTAGAAGAGGTATTGAAACTGTTTGGAACCAAAGCCGAACACAATCAAATGACCAAACTTACTCTGTAAATCTCTGTAATAAAAATCATGATTTTTTTTCACAAACTAACCATTAGAATTATAAAATTTATATTTTTTATAGTTTCAATACCTCTTCTAATCTATTATTCCGCAACGCCGTACAAAAATCATGCGGCAAGGAGAAATGATCGAGGTTTAGAACCCCCCCTCTTCAACAGCACTCAGTTGGACAGCTTACAAGTGACGGCATACTGATCAATCTTATTACTTAATACCCTTCTATCATCCTACATTGGTCTCCTGCTGTATGCTCCTGCTGCCTGCAGTCTAATGCATATGATCAATAGTTTAAAACCCTGTTCTAAAACCAGCTTGTTCAATGGGCTGTTCTTCATCTATAGTCCTTGATATTCTATTTAGGATCAGCTTTGAAAAAAATTTGTAAATGTTTGACATGAGGCTAATAGGTCTATAATTTTCAATTACGTTTCTGTCTCCTTTTTTTTGTGGAGCAAGTTATTAACAAGAAATCCTTGCATTATATATTATCGGTGTAATAATCAATTATTTTAAAATAATGTTTTAAGCGTTTATTATACGTGAAAATTTCCAAAGCTTAGGACAACAATAGTGGGACTTTTTTCTTAAGACTGGGAACATTACACGCACACCAACGTGAGTAATTTGACAACGTCGGTGAGAGCTGTCACGCATACATAACTAATGACTGGCCTCACAGTGTCGTTCACGAAGGTTTCATCTGTTTAGAAATCTGTGGTTGTAGCTAGGTTTTATTTAAAAAAAACGCCGTTTTATGCGCATTTTTAGACAATGAAAAACTGTCACATAAGCGTTGGAATGCGACGGTAAATTTCGCGACGTCGCGCGGCAGTATGTTAGCTCAGTCGGGAAGTTGGGCGGTCATAACATGGTAGGTCCGGGTTCGAATCCAACTGGCGGCCTTTCTATTTTCAAGTTCTTTTTTTGAGAAAATTTGTATGTATCTAAATAACCAAGAAAAGCTCGGTCACCCAGGTACTGCTTTTTTATCACGTAAAAGTAACGAGAACGGGAACTGTGTAGGTAAAACCACGGAGCGATGCTAGTGATTTCATAATGTTGACAGGCTCAAACTCAGCTCAAGCTAGTCACAAAAACATGTGTTGCCAGGAAAGTTCCGCAGCGGGATCGGTTTGTTTGGTGGCGGTATAACGTGATGAAGTTTACAAGTAATTACGGCCCTTTGTATGGCCATAATGGAAGCCGGTCGTATCGCTCCGTAAACAAGCTACTTATACAGTGGAGCATAACTCGCTGTATAGTTTGTAAAATCGTCGGGAGAATAGCTTTGTATGTGTTTAATATAGAAGAAACTCGTTTGCAAGCTATGACGCATGTAATTATGTTTTGTGATTGGATAATTCCAATCACAGAAATACAAGGAGTATAGTTGATCCAACGAGTTCCAGGAAGTTACAGGAAAAATAAATATATAATCTTAAATCTCTGGGTGGCAAGTGCAATGCAGTGCTTGACAGTGATTTGTACACTTCATCACTACATAGTATAAAAACAACGTCGCTTGTGTATGTATGTATGCTTAGATATTTAAAACTACCAAACAGATTTTGATGTGAGTTTTTAAAATAGATAGCGTGATTCGTGAGGAAGGTTTATATGTATAATATGTGCATACAACAGAAGAGAAACACTAATCAATTTAAAGGTTTCTAATGTGATGCCATAAATAAACACATTTTTGGCGCAAACTTTACAAACGCTGGCTGGATTCTACGTGATGGATAAAAAAATGTACTTTAGTATTATAAAAAAGTCAATTATGGTATATCTCTACCTCTTAGGGATAACCCATAATAACCATTTTCTTCGTATTTTTAGTATCAGCATTGCACCCGTGCGAAGCCGGGGTGGGTCGCTAATGTGCATATAATTGCGTGGCACTATGCTGATATGGGCGTCCCTTTACTGTATATTATTACAAAAAAAAATGTTTAACATTTACTTAATTACGTTGATATTAATTGATTGGTTCATGATATGTTATATCATGACTACACTCATATTCTATGCCAAAGTATTAAAAAAATATGCCATAATTCCGATGCTCTGAAATACAGTACATAGCACCTAACAAAAAATCCAAAAAAAGCTGCAAGCAAATGTAGTAAATATTATTTTACAAAGGCTTCCTGTAAAGAAAAAATCTTCTGATTCTATTAGTTCTTGTTATGGCACCACGTGGCGTTATCTGCGTTCTCAGTGTTCTCAGGCTTCGCCGTAATCTCAACTCTCGCCGTGCATGTGTCTGAATATTGAATATAATAGCATAATAAGATGAGATACAGCACAATTTTTAATCCAACGTCGTCGTACCTTGCCGAAGTTTTACATGCATACACGGACAAAAAAACACTTTCTCTTGCATTAACTATTTCATGACTAACGAGACGACAAAGTCAAATATAAGTTTGGATTAGGTCGTATTTTGAAGAGATTGCTCTAAGCAATAAGACTGCCATTTGTGGTGCTAGTTCATAAGTGTTTTACTGTAATAAATAGCTAACTCCTTTGTCAAAAGCTTTGTTAAAGAGCATTGCACCTGGAACTGACGTAATATAGTTATAAAATTACTATCAAACATCTGGAAAGTATTTTTTCTGCATTCGAACGCTCCAAATAAACTTACCACTAGCATCATCATCACCAGCCTTCCGTATGTCGTCACTCCCTCGCATTTCTGGCGATTTTTTACATTTGCTGATTCACAGTCCCCATTCCAAAATATAACTTTCCTGATGTTTGTGGCTACCGTATTTGCGATACACGTATTGATTGCATTGTCGTTTAAGTTTTGTAATGCACTAGACTTAGTCAGTGACCACGGTTTTCAGATGAGACATGCGTGTGCTATTCGCAGAGAAATTCCTTACAAATGTCACTGCATAAACAGTTTTATTGAACTGTCATGTTGTTGCATTATATCCATCGCCGTAGGCCACGACTGATCACAAAGCAACGAACTGATTCAATACCTTCCAAAATGTATGTACAACATTTTCACAATGCACTTCTTGCACCAGAATGTTTTATAGTTCCCAAAATGTGTTCCGCAACAGAACAGAGTAATTGCGACTGTATGGTTTCTTTTCACATCGCTAAATCTTCATTATCACCGTATTTTCCTTTGTTTCCCGACCAACATTCGTGCACTCTCGAATGTCCCGTAATTTTCATGCAAATGAACTTGCGCTATGCTCTCGTGGATGTTGTTTGCATATTGGATAAAACCGCATAATTATAAGGCCAGCCTCTGTTTTGGACACTTTGTGGTGAGCACTGAGCATCTGTTACTCAAATCCTGTGGATGACACTCAACTTTGTGCCACTGCAGTGTGCGGTTCGCTTATTGCAATTTAAATATTATGTATACGACTGAAACGTTGGGCGAAAAATGTTCGTTGAATTTAAACTACTCATTAAGTGAACGTGCTTTTCAGATGTTCTGTTTTTATCTAAACTGAAACATTTGAAAAGTGTTTTTATAATGTTGTATTTTTAGGAACTATGAAGGTAGAAGTGCGTTAGGAAATGTTTTTAACAATTTGGTTCTATGTACATCTAATAATTACTTATTTGAAATTGTAAATGGATATTAATATTAGCTGTCTGGTTTCCATAGTACAAACATTACTTAGAGGCTACATGGTGTTATGAGAAGAAGTGTTAACCAACGTTTATAAACAAGGTTGTGTAAACAAACAAAAATATATTTTTTGTCCTATTACGTGTTTTTATTTCTTCCAAGCATATACATAAATAGTTATAAGGACCTGAAAAATTAAAGTACAAATCACAAAAACTAAACTACAAACAGGTTAGTATTCATAATTACACGACATTTTCGAGGTTAAACTATGGAGCGAGTCCCCGATGTGAGTTAACCCGTAGACGTATGTATGCACATGAAACTGGTATGTCTGCCCATAACATCACAACGCCACGTGGTTATGTGATGATGGAGAGTCTAAATCATTACCGTTCACTGTAGAGCGTTTGTCACCCATCAACTGGCATCCATCACATCCATCAGTGATATTAAGATGATTTATCCTTTTTTGTCCTGTAATGTTTCTGGAAACGTTGCAACTCTAACTACATTTTATTCCCATACATACTATTATTTGAGCAGTTCTACTTATAATGAAATAAAGCTGAGCTTATACTGTACTATCCATCATGTGTCTATTATGACGACAGCTAAGAAAGATTACAGGTATTGATGGTTATTTTTAGAAGAGCTCTCGCATCTTCTCGATCCAATTACTTATTGGCTACCGATTTTGTTATATAGGCACCTACGTTGTTTGTGTCTGACCAATTGTTGGACGAACAAAGCTAAGTACAAAGTATATTTGTTGGATGGGTAATATTATTTGGTAGTTTAATATTGACCGAGGAGGGTGTGAGGTGGGTGGTATGGCATTGAGACGGTCTTAGACAAGCGTTTTTTAGGCGCTTAAGTTGTTTCAGCCTAAGAGTTTTACACTTCGTTTTTTTTTAAAGTGACCACATTAAATTGTTTTAGCGAATTATGCGTAATTTTGTTTGGAAGTAACTTCTACACGTACAAGTTAAAAAAAAACTGTAAGTCAAATGTAGCCCAAGTCATCTTATCTTTAGAATTATCTATAGGTATACCAATTTATAGTACTTATGATATTTAATACCAATTAAAAATAAATTAAGTTGAATTAATTATTTGTACCTCTTAAGCCAATTTTACGTGTTGAAATTAGAAGGAGCTTAGATCGCACAACACGGGTCACCTCAGTCCAGTGTAACATGGCACAATAGATCCATATATCGCTCTATACACTTCTTGTCACATGTATTTTACTCGATTTTTTTTTCTTTTTTTGTTTTGGCATAATAAACTGTATTTTATTTATTTATTGTATTCTTAAGAATCAAGTTTTTAGATATAGATGCAGTTTAGCATAATTTAATATGTAGTTGTTACACGCCTAAACATGCCTCTAATGCTCGAGCGACACAAAGCTAGTTTTTTTAGCTAGGATATCAAGCTACAGTTAGTAAGCTAGCAAGCTGTACATATACATAATCTCGTGTAGACAACGCTACGCTACGCTAGTTTTATCTACACGAAGCTAGAAGTACTAGTTTGCTATCCTAGCTTGAAAAACTAGCCTCGTGTAGCTCGGACATGAAAGAAACATACACGCGCCAAAAAAACGCTTGTCTAGAAAAGCCGTAGAAGGTAATTAATACAACGCGTAGCTATACTTTGTTTGATTGAATTTGTTGATGGAACGAAATAAAATTGTAGTGATATCTATAAAAGTACCAGAACAGCTTACCTGTCAATGCATATCGAACTCTATTTCTGTCTATCGAACAATTCTTGTAGGTATATTCTTGTAGGTATAGGTAGGTATACCTACATAGGTATACATATATTTATAGAATCTGTATCTCGGAAACGGCTCGAACGATTTTCATGAAATTATGTATACAGGTGGTTTCGGGGACGATAAATTGATCTAGGTTTTATTTTTTAAAAACATCATTTTATGCGAGTTTTTAGACAATGAAAAACTCCTACAATGTCATTAGAATACGATAACTTATTTCGCCACTGTTCTTTAAGTCTAAATGGCTCAGACGGAATATGCTCGCCCTCGGAGTCAACAGGCCCCGGTTCGAATTCTGGTGGTTACACTCGGAATTTTTCTTTTTGTTCTTTTTTTTTCTGAGAAAATGTTATACTTAGAGCCTTTTATAAACGCATTTAATTCGTATCTAAGTACGTCTAAGTAAGTCATCACTACGTAATTCGTTCCTGCCTAAATATCATTTAAAAAACCAACCAGGTACTCTAGTACCTAATCGAAGACACTGCCTTTTACAGTGTTTAGGACTAATCCAAAATGCAGGGAATCTAAACTGCTTCCTGGGTTATGAAATAAATTATTTTTTATATTAATAACCACATAAACTGCTTAGACTGAATTGTATTATGTGAAGAACGATTGGGTAGTCGGAGAAGATTTTGCAAATGAAAGCCGAGGTTTCGATCTTTGCCCAGAACCTTTTATTATTATTTTCCAATTATAGATGAATGGTATATCACGATCACAAGGAAAACCTGCTGAAAGATCCTGTTTGTTTGTTCTATGATGCAGTGCGTGGTATTTCGATGCAATCTCATGCACCATTTGCACGGGTAAGCACGATGAAAGAAACTGTTGACAAGAGTTAGTTTACCCAAGAATATGGTGTATGTAGCTGAATTCATTTATCGTGGACTCATTCCTCTATATCACCATCATCAAGGCCTCTCTTCTAAGTTGTCATCTTTATTGGTCCTTTTTTTATATGGGGGAAATACTTTAAGGTATGCCCATAGGGACATGGTGGGGTATGTGATGGCTCGGCACCATGGGATTCAACATGGTGCCCCTACCGACTAAAACCCCCACAGGTTTCTCCGGCATGTCCAGGGTCAGGGTCGCGGGGTCACTTTTCACACTCCCATCAACGACCCTGACCCACCTGCCATCGCCCTTGCGGGCCCACCTCGCGGGGGGTGGGCATCTACAACACCCCCGCATTTGGATCCAGCGAAGCGCCGGAAACCACTAGCTCGTCATCTCCTCGGGAAGGCCTATCCCTAGGTAGGATGTCAGACGGCCCTTAACGTCTGACGCCCCAGGCCTTCCAGTGGAGACGGAGTGCGAGCCTGAGTGTGCCTTCAGGCTCGCCTCCGTGTCCGTTTCCGCCTCAGTGAAGGAGCGAGAGGTTTTCGGGTCGCGCTCCTTCACCTCACACGACCTCTCACTGTCAAGCATCACGGCGAAGATGGTCGGCAGCAAGAGGTCCGCCCTCACCACCGCGGCTAGGGATAGCTGCGGTTCCGCCTCTATAGCCGCGTCGCGGCTCTTGTCCTTCCACTGAGCACTCTGCTAATTAGAGTGCTCGTGGAGGAACCTCATCTGGAAGGCTTAGGAATTTTCCTTGGCCGATATATCGGCCGAGTAACCTTCCCACGTCTTCCAGCCCTCCTCCCCAACCTCTACACGCACTGCTCAAGGGGGTGAGGAGCGTGTGTAGAAGTTCCCAGCGCCGGCCGGGATTCGCCATCACACAACAAGATGCCACCGAGGCAAGTTGATGTGTGATGCCCAGGGTGCACCACGTGGAGGTTCCCGAGCCACGCACCCCATCTTTATTAGTCCTGTGCCAACCCTGAACAGGATTGTCTACGGCAGTGACTATGTCGTCAACTTATTCAAGAATCTCACCGCGTAGCCACAGTTAATATCTATATCCTGTGATTTAGAAAGAACCTTAGAGATTTGACTTTATTTCCTAGTTTTAGAATCTGAATATCAAAAATTTTTGCTCTTAAAATTGAAATAAAAGTCCATTCTATCGGTCATCGTAGCAAAAAACTATCGAATTCCATTAAAAATAATATACTTTTTTTTATTATTATTAAATTTAGCAACTCCACAGACACCGGGGTCCGTGACCTTTGTCATTTGTTTTTATTTTTACATGAATCTTGGATTAGATTAGATATTAGATAAAAATAATATACTTAAAAGCTATGGAAAGAAAAGATGGAAATGCAGGCTAGTTGTATCCCATCAGTGCGACGTCTCTCTTTCGCTCGTTTATTCAGTCTACGTCCGAACAGGCCATAATAATCGATCGGTCAAATATTGAATAACTGTCATAATAATAATTGGTGTTTTTCTTTCAGGTGACGGGTGGCGCTCGGTAGCGTCAGCGACGGGGCGATGAGAGGACCGCGCCGGCCGCGCGCGCACGATGCGAGACCACTCCACCGATGTAAGTGCAATTGCAAACATTATCACCGTATTATTATTGTTGTGAAACCTTTAGCTGCGATCAGCTCAATACATGTTGCGGAATACTGGGCAGCAAAAATTTTAAAAGACTCACACACACACAAAAAAAAGACAACATCATCGACACGAAGAAGAAGAAGCTCAATACATCCATAAGGGACAATCTAATGTAGCTGTAGCCGGTGCAACGGTGGAGCAGCGAAATGGAACGCGCGCGTTAGACGCTTTTCGGAAGGGTAAAATCTTATGAGTTTGTCTCCTACATTCGTAATAGCTGTAAATCTGTAGCGGATGTATGTCAGATTAGTGCTGTTTAATACTTGATATTCTAAGTAATAAGTTTTCACTTTTTATACTATCGGCCGCCCCTATGTTTTTCTTAAATTCTGTGTATGAAATATCCACCAATATTAAAAAAAATATTTTTCTTTTGACTGGAAGAAAATTACATAAATCTACATCCAACGCATCTTTCATGCCTAACACAGTTATATTACATTACTAGCTGAACCCGCTACTTCGTTCGCGTAAGCAGATGTTACTGACTTATACATTAATTGGAAGTATCGTACGTCTAATATTTGGACAAGTAGTCATTGTTGACCTTTGAGTTTGAGTGAATTTGTTTTTCCACACAAAAATTTATTTAATTTTATCATCTTTATTTTTCTTTTTTTAAACAAACTCAAACATACTTAGTAAGGTTTCGTAGTATCGAACATAGCCGCAAGTGTTAAGTTTGTAGGATTTTTATAGGATACATTATGAAAAATCTGAAGCTAATGTGCATGATCTGATACCTACTTACCTATTTCTTTTTATCCGCAAGCTGTTTTCTAGCTGTTACCCGCGACTTAACCGGCGTAAAATTCTGAACGACGCCTATGTGGAATCAAAATAATTAAAATGTTGAGTTTTAATTATATTCAAGCAAGTTGAACCCGTAAATCTAAGCCAAGTCCTAGTGAAATGTTAATGTATGAATTTAATTGTAGGTAACACAGAAAAAAATCAAGAACGAAAGAATCCAAAGTCGGCATCATAATCCTTTTAGCAGCAAAAACTTTACAATTTAGAATACCAGTAACGCCACCTAGTGATGAAAGAAAAAAATACATACCACAATAGCAAAACATCGATTTAAATGGCCTTTAGTGCTTTTAGATTTAAACTGGCATTAGCGCCGTCTAATGAGAATATTATGTTGCTTGTTATTTTGATTGTGAACGCAAATCACCTATATTATCTACGCCAAAACGGGTGCATATATTTTTCATTTTTGGCTTTTACCTTACCATCACATCAAGTTCCTTACGAAAATATATGCTTATATTAATATGGAGTTAAATGAAAATGTAGACTTATTAGCCCATGTGAAATTTTAGACTCTAAACTATATGTGTTTCGTATGCCAACCCATATCGTTGTGCCGTTTTGACGTGATAGTTAAAATTTGTTTCCTTAGGGGCCATGCTTCTTTTCAGGTTGATAGGTAATAAATACATAAATGTGGTATTTCAGACTATGAGTTATCTCTGTTTCAATTTTCTACCAAATTTGCTTAGTCTTTCCTACGTCACAGTAACCTATAAGTAACCGATTTGCTATTTCTGAGTTCAAACTACGTGTGTTTCGAATTCCATCCAAATATGTTCAGCCGTTCCAACGTTGTCCTGTAAATATTATGAATGTCACTGTTTGAATGTTTGTTACTTAATCATGGCGTAACGTATCAAGTGATCGGGTTGAAATTTGAAATAGAATTAGATTACAGTCTGGAAGAACACATAGGCTAATCATTGCCTATGTATAAGTACTCTATGTATTACTTAAGCTAAACCAAGAATGTGTCTTTAATTTTAACTCGATACATTCAGCCGTTCCAACGTAAGTGAATAGTTAAAGCGTCTACCTGTGACGGGTACGTTATTATTAGTATCGAGCAAGAAACGGTTAAAAATCAAGTTTGTTGTATGGGTGCACCTCTTAAATATTTATTTTATTTTTAGTATTTTTTGTTAAAGCGGCAATAGAAATACATCATCTGCGAAAATTTCAACTGTCTAGCTATCACCGTTCTTGAGATACAGCCTGGTGACAGACGGACGGATAGCGAAGTCTCAGTAATAGGGTCCCGTTTTTACCCTTTGTGTACGGAACCCTAACAACAGTCTGCTTCGGTCACCGAAGCTTGTTGAACACTACCTTTAATTTTTAAACAGTATTTGGTTTTAAATAATACTTTTTCTAATAAGTTACGGCTGGTCTAGTAAGTTACAGCTGACCTAGTCGGGAGAACGCCGACTGTCGATCCGGCCAGACCCAGGGTTCAAAACCACGCGCACCACTATCTTTTCAGAGTCATGTTCGTAATGCCGGTAATTAAAACTGTGAAGGAAAACACCATGAAGAAACCGAAATCTACCTATAATGTAAGTTCTAAGTCATATGTCATCCACCAACCGACACTGGGCCAGCGTAGTGGATTATAGCCTTGTCTCTCTCCTTGCGAGAGAAGGCCCCGACGCCCAGCAGTGGGAACATTTAATGGGTTGTTTATGCTACTACTTATTATGCTGATATGTTTTCTCCAAAATAACAAAATTCTACTTCATTGACAGGTAATTTAATTCTGTCATTCGACTAAATTTTATAAGAAGGTATAACTATGTCGTACAGATATATCTAAGCTGATTTTAGTTTTTTGTTGATCATTGAAAAACTACCTCCCTGTTTTCGATATCTAAGATCCCCTCTGAAGTATTTTCTACCAAACAAAAAAAGAATTATCAAAATCAACTAACAATTAGCGGAGTTATCGCGTAAAATAAAACCAAATAAAAAAAACATGCAACCCGATTGAGAACATCCTCCTTGTTTGAAGTCGATTATAACCGAATGATGTTTGTTTTTCCACACAAAAATATATTTTTGACAATTATTTTGTCATCCAAGACGACGCGACGCGATCACGTGGGCACATTCTAGAATCTAGATGTTCTGTGGATCGTCTGTGATACACAGAATACTTAGAAGTTTGTATGTACCGAACGCGCCGCGTGTCGTTATTATTTAATGTTTGTGTAATTTCCGAACCAACAAACCGATATTGTTCAAATTTTGACGGGACAATATAAAAAATGTGTTCTTTCTATCAAAAAAAGAATTAATGAAATTAAACAACGCAAACATGAGTTACAACCAAATACACATTCTGACTTTCACCCCCTCCCGCAAGAAAACCGATCAGAATTTGGGGATCAAAAGTAGCCTACAGCAATTTCCTTGGTATAAACTAAAATCACGCCAAGTTTCAGCTGAATTGAATCAGTAGTTTCGGGGTGATGCGTGATCCCTATACAGAAAGACAGACAGACAGACAGACAGACAGACAGACAGACAGACAGACATGAAAGAAAAAAAATGCATTTTCGCCATCAGTATCGACTATAGAGTGCCCCAAAAAAAATTTTTCAAAATATCTTCAATGTACAGAATTCGACCCGTTACAGTTTTATTATAAGTATAGATATAGATATAAAAAAAAAACACAGTTATGGCTGTATCGGAAAACTACAATGCGAAAACAAAAAATAAAACACAATTCAGCTTTCATCGATCATCGAGTGATTTTATTGAGTGCAGTTGAGTGCCTGTCTATCTGTCTACCCTCTTGTTTTATCTTAGTCGGTGAGAGTATTAGCTTAGATTTTTTATGCGCAAATAAACGTTTTTATTAGCTGTACCCTGCCACGCTTTGCTGTGGCACATTGTGATGCAAAAATTAGATAAAAACAATCCTTGATGTGGATTATACATATATGATAGTAAAATTTTAGCTCGATCGGTGAAAACTTTTTTGAGTTTTTGAAGCGTACACAAACCAATGTAACATTTTTATATATAGAGATTCACAATTGCTTCAGCGATACATTTTACATTCGCAACCTTATCGATTAGAGTGACCTCTTCCACGCAACCGTCTAATCCAATCCCTCAAATATAGATAGAGGTAAAATGCAACCTATTTAAATATACAGGTTGCATTTTGAATACGCAACCTAAAAATTGCTCGTCCATTTATAAAATTTCACAAATACTTTGTATAGTAAATTCAGCTGCCACGTTTGATGATTCAGCAAACAGACCAGTGACCTAGTTGGATCCGTAGTTCGAACGAGTTAAACATTTTCGTGACATTTTAATGCATTGAAATTGCAATTCATAAATCTTTGTTGTAAAATTTTAGCCAACTTTGCAAAACTTTGGGAAAATAACAGGGTAACAGTAATATGGAACAGACACGTTTATTTTGTAACAATTTCAGTTCAATTTATATGTTCACTAAATGTGTCCCACCTAAGCCGTATATCGGGCTACTTATCAGAAAGAAAGGTAGGCCCAGTGACTATTTAAAGCGATTATCAAAAAAATCATTTAGTTGATTAGCATATATTATATATATAATTTGATACTCGGACGGTTCAAAACTGTGAAAGTTCTGAGCCGGATGGATTTCACAATTTCTGGCTACAACGATATCTATACACACATGTAACTTTGACAACGTAATGTAAATCTCGAAGTCCTCTTCCCTAAGCGCCTTCTTTATTACTCAGATTGGCTAAAATCCTCGATGTCTCATTTATGGATGGAGAAGATTTTAAAGTAGTTTGAAATAAATCCAAATCGGATATCTTTTCATGACACTTTCGAAGGTTAAGTTAAAGACTTCGTGTGATGTGGGTGGTGAGTTAATTTTCCACCAACTATTCAGGAATGGCCTCGAACTTTTTGCACCACAATGTTAAAATTGGTAGGAACTAATAAAAACGACTTAAGATTTTTAGTTACACCATTAGTGCAGATAAGCGTGCGTTCAAACAAGCACAGAGCGGTAAGATAGTAAATTTAGAGAATTTACAACTTGTAGAGACAATAACTCCCAGATCCTTCTTTGACGACGTGACCCACAAACATCTCGGTATATCACAGTGATAGAGTATATCAACGGATGTTACCAAGATATCCGTGAAGGAGTGCTTCTTTTGCCGACCGATAAAAGTTCTTAAAAGTTTTTTGTCAGACGGTAACCGTGGTGCGCCTTCAACGCTTGGGTATTTGTTTTTTATAAAACTAGCAGTGTCCCGTGGTTTTACCCCCATAGTTCCAAATCACCTAATTTTCCCAATTAAAAAGGTCTTGCTTATGTGTTATTGTAGTCTAACTGTGTAGTCGTACTAAATTTCGACCTGATTGCTTTTGCCGTTTCGACGTGATTGCGCAACAAACATCCAAGCATCCAATCATCAACACCCAAACATCCAAATGCGAACATCCAAACATCCAAATACCCAAACAGCCAAACATCCGGACATTCTAATATCAAAATACCCAAACAGCCAAACATTCGAACATACAAAAATTCAAATGTTCAAAAATCCAATCGTCAATCATCCAAACATCCAGGCCTCCAAACATCGACATTCCGGCATCCGGCATCCAACAATCCTTTATACAGAGGTACAAATACAAGTATTTATATGCCAAAAAACATGGAACACAAGCTTATTTTCAAGCTTATCTAATCATCTAACCCTTATCTTCAAGCTTACCTAATCATTTAAGCTTAGCTTACCTAGGTTTAAAACGATACTGAGAATATAATTTTAAGATACTTAGCTTAACTTATATCGACTATTAGAAAGATTTTTTAAGCTAGTGTGTTGTGATACTGTGACTATGTTTCAGACGGTGGACAAGGCGGTATGCACGGAGGAGCGCGGTGCGGGCGCGTGCGCAGGCGCGGGCGCGGCGCGGCTGGAGGCGGTGTTGGTCGCGCTGGTGGAACGCAAGGCGCGCGCGCTGCACGCCGAGCAAGCGCGCACGCATCCGCTGCTGCTGCTACTGAGACATCTACCCGACGGTTCGTTCATACATTTAGTATGAAAACTAACGTTATTATTACACATTTTAAATGAATACACGGGTAACTCACGTTTGGTATAATCAGTCTAGTCCAACTCAAGCTTCGATCGCGTCCGGCGATCTTTTTCAAGGAAAGTGCGCGTGCGTTATTGCAGCTCGTTTAGCACTGCGGCAGAAGCACGGCGCGCACGCAAGCTCAACGGTTGTTGCGGGATGCAGGTGAGGGGGTGCAGGAGGACTGCGCAGGTGTACACTGGAGTGACTATATCAAACGTGAGTTACCCGTGTATGTATTTAAAATATAAATAATGTATTTGTTTAAATAAAATGTGATATATTTTAGCAGTAAACCGCGTGGCATAAAGAACCTCTTACAAGAGCGAATATCCGCGTATTGAAACTCTTTGGTCTTAATAATAAGTTTTGTTCTAAATTTAAGTTTGCCCTTCCTTTTTTATTGTGTAGAATTTGGTAGGTAGTCTTTTGCATTTTTTCTGTTCGATTAAAAACGCGGCTTTTTCGGTAACAGATTCAAATTGAAATCTGTTTTATTATCATTTTCTCAAAAACTCCAGTAATAAGTATCGCTACTTAGTCAGTGAGCAATACCAGTAGCTTCCGTGATCGGAACAATCATGGAACGAAGTATTTATTCAATAAGTTTTTCTAAATGCATTATACCTAACACAGCAGATAAGTCCGTGTAACGAAGTCAAGCAGTAAATCAACGAGTCATTAGCCGATAACATCCTTCATATCCGCATATCGACACAACGTTATGGAGGAACGATACTTTTGAGAGATATTGGAACTTAGATAAGTTCCCGAGTATAATTAAGGTAGATAGATCTCATCTTACGTTTACTTCATTGGTTATTAATATTTTGGTAAGTACATAGATTTACTGATTGCTTTTTTACCCGACTGCGCGACGCGAAGGAGTGGTATTGTGTTTATCAGTCTATGTATAGTTTTGTAGCAGAAAACTTCGTATAGTTGTAGTGGTAGGGCTCTTGGCAGAGTCCGCCTGGGGAAGTACCACACCTCTGCTAGTTATTCTACCGCCAAGCAGTAATGAGCTAACATTACTATGTTCTGGTTTGAAGAGCAATGTTTCCAGATAAGTTACAGGGCTTAGATACTCAAAAAACTATAAAAAACCCGACTGCATAAAAAGTGAACCAAACTACGTACTTTAAAAACTGAAAAGAATAAAACAAGCACTCATTATTATTCTACAGCCAATGGATCCCGAAAGTTTAGTTGTTATGTTCCTTTACTAGAATATATTTTATTTTCTGCAGTAGTATTAATTCAATAACATATGTATTATATAAATCTAGAGCACCAAAAATCTAAGGGCTTGTTTTATTCTTTTCAGTTTTTAAAGTACGTAGTTTGGTTCACTTTTTATGCAGTCGGGTTTTTTGAGTTTTTTAAATTATATTTATTTTATTACTTTTAGTGAGAATGGTGAGGAAATTTGTTGCCATAATATTAAAATAAAATGTAAACTAGTAATTTGAAATTGATATTCATCATACGTAGTTTGATAGACGATTTTGACATAAATTAGGTACTTATGTCAAAATATATAATATGTCAATTTCTTCCAACTAACCCAAATAACCCACACCGAAGTGCTTCCGGCTCAACGGTGCCGACAGATTATCTTATAGTAGGTATGCTAGCTAGACCCGGCGAACTTAGTACCACCATACTTTTATTTCGTCACCACTTTCTAAATGTTTTGTTAAACAAACATTGTCCCGACAATAACGAATAGAATGTATTTTATGTGTGTAAAAAATAATCTGATTTGGTGCAGTCTTCCAAAAGTTATGAGCGTACATACTTTCCAAAGCTTAATTTTTATGTATAAGATTATGACGGGACAAGCTGGACATCTGCCTGAGAGAGACAGACCACAATCCACTACGCTGGTCAGGTGCGGATTGGCGGATGTAAATAAAATCCTACTAATACTTGTTATAAATGCGAAAGTTTGAATGTTTGTTTGTAAGACCGAGGACCGAGCTGAGTGGCGTATCATAGGGGAGGCCTATGTCCAGCAGTGGACGAATACAGGCTGATGATGATGAATGTTTGTACCTCAATCAAGACGTAAGATCTAAACTGATCAGGTTAAAGTTGGAACACAGTTAAAGTATAGCCTATAACACAGGCTTTTAGTTAAATAACGGGAACGGTAACTATGCAGGAAAAACCACGGGGCGTTGCTAGTTATTTATATGTAGTATTATTTTGTTGCAGAGGAGACTTCTATGATTGGCAGCCCCGGGGAGGAGCTGCCCTCGCACTGGTGTGAACACGAGATCGCGCGCCACAAGCGCAAGAAACTCAAACTACAGACACACCGCAAGTTGGTTTCATTTATTTATCTATACTCTTATTCATAAAAACCAAATTATCTAATTATGTCTATAAATCAAAGAATTGAATGTTTTATTGAATGTTTTCTTGTTACATTTCAGCAAGGAGCACTGTCCAGAGCAGCTCGAGGTAGAGCGGCGCAGGAAGAGGCGGCGCAGGCGCAAGCACGCGCCCGACCAGAAGCCGCGGAAACACCGCACGCTCCTCGTCTCTGCAATCGATGAACAAGCTAAAGTTATTCATGTATGTAAATCTATTATCGATTGTCGATTATCCTACTAATATTATATACTAGCAGTTCCCCGCGGATTTACCCCGGGTAGTTCCCAAGATTCCCGTTATTCTTTCGAAACAAAAAGTAGCCTATGTGTCCTTTCACACTATTATCTCCTCCTTTACTACGCGGGTGAGACAGCCGGCGCTGCATGTCGATCATAAATACTATTCGGTCCAGTCTCTCTTTATAATTGTACATAAAGTAAATATTAAATCTACATATTATCGTTTGTTATCTGACCGTGAAGCTGTGGAGATCTCATGTTCAAAATGTCCGCCTTTACAACGAGAGGTCGTAGGCTCAAATTCCGTCAGCAGCTCTGATATTTTTTTACCACTGTGTGTTACTGTGATTTACAAGTTTGTCATCACCACTGGCTACAACGGTGAATGAAATTGTGAGGAAACTGGCGTATTCCAAATTCTCGTATTCTTCATCCGTCAGTGTAGTGGACTATGATTTTGGTTCTCTTAGTGAGAAAAGACCTGAGTCGCAACTCAAGGCCATGTTCAGTGGGGCAGTATAAATGTCGCAGCCAACTAGTTTAATCAGCCGTTCAATTAACAGCCTAGCTTCTTTACTAAACTACATATAATATACTGGTTGGCTAATACTTATAGTACCTACTTACCAATCATACGAACCACGTACGAACGTACGAACGTACATCTGGTAAGTACGATACGAACATGTGACAGAAATGAAAAGATAAAATATCTGAGATTATCTTTATTTATACTGTAAACTACTGTAACTAGGATCAGTTAGGTCCCTTTAAAAAAAAACATTAAATTCCTTGTTTGCCGAAGCCATTATGACAGTTTGGAGTTTCGGCGCTAGGTGGTAGAAAGTGGAATTAAATTGAATTGAGCAGGATAGGCAAGTACAGAACAGGCTAGGAGAGTAATTAAATGTCAACGATCCAAGTTATTTGCATAGCTGTTTGATCAAACGGCTGAATATCATTCAGTAAGCTAGTCAAACGGTGCTGTTTGGTAAAGAAGCTAGCCTGTTGAATAAACGGCTGATTAAACTAGTTGGCTGCGACAGAAATATAAAAAGGGCTGTTAATGATTATTCTTCTGTTAATCCTAAAAGACAGAAACAAAGAGTTTGCATATACTACGTATAGAGTGGGAAACAAACGCTTTACATCGAAAGCACGGGTCTGATCGCTCTTTCCTTGTCGCTCTTGTGGAAGTGTCATACTTTTGTCGCGGCTCTTCACTCTGTTGCCATAGTAAGTATCCGATTGATACACTTTGGGAACTATATTACACCGAATGACGAAAATTTACAAAATTAACTTTGGCGGGAGATTTTTTTTCTTGGTATTTTTATTTGAGAGGGTATACCCACTAATTTGGTTTTAATGACGTCTGCTTGAACCGGTCTTTATTTTGAGGTAATAAACTACGTTAAAATTAAAGTTCGTTCAGATATAAAAATCGTTAAATTAAAAAAAACATTGGGGGAAAATGGTCCCAGACTACCTATTGAAAAATAAAAAAAATACAATGAATGCTATCAAGTGCAGTTTTTTTGTTTTTCCTTGTATGTTATATCGTATACAATTAATTTAAAATATAAAATCACTGTCTTTCTTATAATTTAAGATGTCATAGGTCTAGAACACTTGAGAACTCAAAAAAATCCGACACAAGTGACAAAATTGTTAGTTTACATTTCAAGCAAATTAATTTAAACAAACAATACCGCTAGGAGCGTCTTAAAACGCTCTTGAGAATAATGGGCTTAAAACAGGTACAAGTTACGTGGCACTTCATATGCCGAAACGTAAGCAAACGCACTTAGGTAACCTGCCACCCGTTTTCCCACCAAAATTTTTTTGTAAACGTGAGTCGCCGAATGTGTAGCAAGGTATGCACGTGCATCTGCTTACGATTGGTATAAACAAACCGTGCGGAAAAACCAGATCTATTTACTTATTCTCTATCTAAGGACAGAGGCAGATTTGGGAAAGCTGCCTACTATACTATTTTTATTTTTCAAACAATTTTATTATTGTGACGCCTATTTAATTCTCACTGCTTCAAAGTGCGATTTTAATTATTTTATTCTTTCTAGATTATTCGTTCAAGAATTATGAAACATAGTTGTCCCGTATTTGACAAAAAAAAAAACATAGGGTTCGAATTGATAACCTCCTCCTTTTTTTGGAAGTCGGTTAAAAAGCAAGCATATTTTCCATATTACCACCGGACAACATAAAACTAAGAAAAGTCAAATTTACACTACTCATGACTTGAACATTTTTCTATAAAGCGACATCTCTGAGCATTTTCCGAAACTTCTTACGACTAACACTTTTGAAAAGAAAACCTTTACATTTTCATGTAGGTAATTTCAGTTTTCAGTATTAACTTAGTTCACATTCAATCCGTGAGACGGCGCTGATAAGAGTTTCATGTTGGCCATGGTTCGGTGGGGTAAGCCACCTTTTTACAGGGAGTAAAAGAGGGCGCCACGATAAGTACTTCCATACATAAAATTACCATCAACATGACTTGTAATTTATGAACCACCTGTGGGTGCAGCGATTGTGCTCGCTATTTTGTCATATTTTACAGCTGTACTTCGAGGAGTAAGCGTTTGTTTACTTTTCACGATGTTTTCCGGAATTCTAAGCAAATTGCTGTTTTATCGTTTTACCCTATGGTCGTACAATTACCATAATAGCTTTAAACGCACGTAAGTGTACTCTTGTGTATAAGAATGTTTGTACATTGTTATTGTTGCTTATTTCTGGAACTGTTGTAAATTTACAGTCTAATTTATGTAATCAAGTATTAGAAATAAATATAAAAGAACAAAAGATCAAAAGGTTTTGTGTAAGTTAGACTTTGGAAATACAGGGTTCAGCAATTGCGTTGAGTTGAAATGATTGTGTATATCATGAATAACTACCACTATTGATTACCATTGAAATAGGGGAATAAATAAGTAAATACGTCAAGTGCAAACCTTTTATCGATTAAAAAGGTATGTTTAGTCCAAATATTTTTTTGCTGCAAGTTATGTTGTGGTTTCTATTTATTTAAATTACTTAGTTTAGAATTATGAGTAGAAAGGCTTAAATTTTAACTTAGTTAGAATTAGTTAGTTAGTTGAAACTCCTAAGATACTCGCTCAAGCTTTCTAATACCTGTACAATGCCGTTAGTTTATTGAACTTGATGGTTTATTATTTGCTCGTCGAACTATAGGTATTTGAAGACGAAACAATACGGGGTACGAGTACCTATGCGCCCACAACTGAAAATAGTCATATTCAATAGCGTATTTGATATTTAAATATACTGCAAAACTTCGGATGTTTAAGTTCGGACTGATTGTCATTACTGCTGTAGCATATAAATATATAAGCAGCTCACTTTATATTCCAATTACTGGGCCTTGGGCATTCTCTCTGTCAAGAAGAGAGTCAAAGCCATAACACACCACGCTGACCAAGTGTGGGTTGACGGGTAACAATTTTCTCAAAATAACAAAGGGAGTGTGTGTAAAAAGTGAATTTAATTTGACGAGATTTACGCTAAATTTTGGTCAACCAGTAGGTCCCGAATCGATAATGCTGTTACAATCGAGAAAGCGTCCTAAAAGATTTATAAAGCGGGTAGTTCGAAACTTGGAAATGTCCGCCCGTGATTAGAATCTTATGTGTCAACTCTCGATCGACATTTGTAAGTTTATCCGTAAAATAACTGAATTGATATATATAGGGTAGCCTCTATTCACCATTAACCATGGTAAATTTTAAGTAGTATTATACAGTTATGTAGTAGTATCTACCTACTTCATGCCTACTTCCAAATTTCAAATAATACCTATGCCTAGTACACTTACTTTAGTTATAAATAATCCCACTCAACCGTGTCAGAAATTTGAAATTTAGATCGATTTTGCGTAATTCCTTCAATCTTCAGTAACATTGCATTACTCAGGTATTGGACCCAGACGAGCTGCCTCGACGCGCGCGGTACACCATCATGGTGACGGCGTGCTTGCTTCTCTTCCTCTGTCTGCTACTGGTGGGGGTGACGCTACGGATGGCGCCACTCATCGACGATATGGGTAAGTACTCTTGTTTTTACTAAGCACCATCAGTCGCGTTTGGTTCGACGTCTGTGCAAGCTATATCTTCCGAATGGCTTTTAGCTCGGAGTTTGTCCAATCTGTGGATTGATTGACCTAGATGGATGTATCATCTGTTATTAATAATTGTCTAAAAACTACTTACTCAAATTCGCTTACAGCTTGTGCCGAGTCAACTGTTGAGCTTAACAACAAGTTGAAACTTTGGGAACTTTTCACAAATCTACGTCATGTGCTAATAATAATAATTGGGAGTTAACGGAAAGAACTTACTTAAATACACTTAAAATTAGTGCGGAGTCAGTGTAACCTACATCTTTTGAAACTTTAGTATCTGTTAACCAATCTATATGGTTGCGGTCTATTTGGACTGAATGTTATATTGTACTAAAACCGTAATGAACAAATCTTAAAATGACCTTTTCCCATAATGACTGATTTTTGAAATGTCTTTGATGTCTAATGTCCGATAATCATTATGTCTGACGGGACATGTACAATCAGATGCAACATCAGTACTTCATGCTAGTGTATGTTAAATTAATTAAACTCTGGTCAATACACTGACAAGAAAACTATGATTGTTTCATCAAGTACCATCACCAAAAATGTCCTGCTAGTGTTCTCAACACATTTTCTACAAATTAGCGTCGCAGTATCTTCTCTTCTTCGCCATATTATTTCTGTTCTTAGATCTTTGGGTGACAAACGCACTGGAGTTCTAGGTACGAGTAATGATTTGAACTTAATGTTCCAACAGCTGCGTGACGCTGTGCTGTTATGTCGCAGGCGTGTTGCCTACCATCAGGCACATGTCCTGCCGTCTCGTCACTCTCTACCAGGGGTCCCCAAACTTATTTTGTCTGTTGCCCACTTTGAGGATTTATATTTTTTGGGCCCCCATTTTTTCACATGCTTAAAAACCACTATAATTTCAAATTCAATGAATTATTGTGAGCTATATTAGTGGGGATTCAACATTAATTCTAAACGAAACTTACTTACGATAGCTCGCAAGAGTTAACTTGAGACATGAACCCTGTAGGTAGTACACAACAGACTCCAAGCCTCTACACAACCCCCTCATTACTTGGGTCTCTTACCGCCCTTTAGGCCTGCAGCGCGCAGAAGGAGCGTTATCGCCTACTTTGGGAAAGGCTGCTCTATACTATAAAATGAAGTCTGTTAAAAAGAATCTATGGCTAAAAAGTTTATACGACAGTAATTTTGAATTTTTTTATACCCGCAAATTGGGTGTATTCTTAATATATTAAGTACATATATAAATTACGCCTTGCGTTGTTTGTCGGCGATATGTATTTTAACAGATTTTAATCAAAATCGCATACCGTGTGCTGTTTGATCCAACTTGAAAGTTAGGATAGCTTTGATTTCAATGAACAGTCTTTACCTATATGACAATATTCGAGCGAAGCTGAAGCAGGACGGTAGTTACATACACATTTTTATGTTTAGGTTCTAATTCATTTATTGTTTAGTCAATTTGCATGGTTGGTTACAAGAGATCGTCCTAAGCGAAGCATTAATTGAAAAATCTAGATTATAACGTTCTTAAGTATATTATTGTGGCTCTTAAGAAAGAGTTTTCTTATCTGATTAATTAATTACACCAAATATATTTGCATCAGATTTAATTTTTATCACCACATTTTCATCAACTATCATCCGGTTCATCATAGTTATATTAAAATTAAGAATAGAAATTGTCTTATTTGTTATAAAATTATTATCTTATTTCATTTTAAGCTTTTAAAAAATGTTATTAACTGTACTTCAATTTGACAGTTTTATTTCCGGCATACTAGAATAAGTACATTTCAAAAATCAGTCATTATGGGAAAAGGTCATTTTAAGATTTGTTCATTACGGTTTTAGTACAATATAACATTCAGTCCAAATAGACCGCAACCATCTATATCATCTGATTCATTATATTTGTGGGAAACGAAAATTCATCCATATCTCTACATATAAAAATCTTATGTTGGTTTGTGTACGCTTCAAAAACTCAAGAAGTTCTGCACCGATCGAGCTGAAATTTTAGAATGATATATAATCCGCATCAAGAATTTTTTTTTATCTAATCACAATGTGCCACAGCAAAGCGTGGCAGGGTGCAACTAGTCTATATATATAAAAATGTTATGTTGGTTTGTGTACGCTTCAAAAACTCAAAAAGTTCTGCAGGTCTACTACGAAGTCCGATACACGATATATCGGCCGAAGTTATGGACGTTTCATACCACGAAACACAATCGGTCGGTTGATCTGATCGGGCGTTCGTTCATCCCGAACAACGCTGATTTGACAGTTTTTGTGTCATCAACCGACCGATTGTGTTTCGTGGTATAAAACGTCTATAACTTCGGCCGATATATCGTGTATCGGACTTCGTAGTAGACCTGCTGCACCGATCGAGCTGAAATTGTACAATGATATATAAACAGCATCAAGAATTGTTTTATCTAATTTTTGCATCATAATGTGTCATAGCGAAGCGTGGCAGGATACAGCTATAGAGGTGTAAAAAATGTAAACAAATCAATGTCACTCTCAATATGACAGACCAGCATTTCTCAACCTTTGTTTTACAAGATAGTTCGTTGTAAGCGTCTCTGTTTGCCTTTTTAGATTTTCGTCACAAAACAAGGTTAAATATATTCCAATAAGTCCGTTTCCAACCTTTTGTCTTTTTATTTTTTTTTTAATTATACGTTTATTAAATATGTGGTGCGGATAAGTTTAAAACATTAACACAAAAATAACTTGGGTGGTTGGTTCATGGAACACAATAGTAAACATATAAACAGTTTTATTAATATTAATTATTAAGTACAGCTTTGTTTTGTTATGTAGCACTTAAATTCCTTTTTCATTATGTATGTGAAATGACTGACTTTTTAGTAAACTTTTTTTTTTTTTTTTTTTTTAACTTTTATAGGTTTACACTTGACCGCCATCTCGCCTGATGTTAAACGACAATGCGGTCTACGATGGAGCGTGTTTACCTAGAAAAAACCGATTCACTCTCGATTTGAAGACACAAAGATTGTAATCATCGGGGAAAACCCACTCAGGCAACGTATTCCACAGCCTAGACGTTCTTATCACAAAATTTGAGTCAAATCTCTTCGTTCGTGTCTTTGGAACATCGACCATGAAACGATGTCGCTTTTTCGAGCTACGAGCATTCCGATAAAAAAAAGGGCAAGGTGGTATCAAATCATGCAACCCAGTCGCACACTCTCCGAAATGTATCCGTAAAAAACCGATAGGCCAGCAATTTTTCGGCGATGTTCAAGACTTTGAAGTCTTTTTCGCACAAGAGTATCATTGCCTATGAGCCTTTTCGCACGTCTCTCGATCGATTCCAGTGCCTCCAGCTGATACTTAGCTGATCCATCCCAAAGGTGCGAACAGTACTCCATACAGGAGCGAATTAATACTTAATTAATACTTAAATTTAATGAGCTATACATATATATATATATATATATATATATGAGACGATCTTCTTAGCATTCAATGGATTCACCGTGCGGGTGCCGAGTCCATCGTGTGGCAGAGAGAGAGAAATCCCGAGTAGATCCCGAGACTTGTGACTCGGGCGTAGGTTTAAGGGGCCCTTTTCTGACGTACATCAACACTCACCTTCACTACTCGTTTTTCTCTACCTGCCCAAACAAATCTGATATGAGCCTACTAGCGCAGCTTTTGATACTCGTATATATATCGTATAGATCCACATTCAGATCCGTATCCGTGGATGTACTTTTTTCACAATCCAGCACATCACTAGTGTAGTTCTTACTACCTGTGTAGCTCCCATTGCTATTATTTTGTCATAATAAAAAGTGGTGTACCTATATATGTTGTAACCTATATCCTATTCCTTGCTATAATTATTGATCTACGTTTTATATTTGAACTAAAAAAAGCAATCTAGTCTGAGTATATAGCTAACGTGGCCCTTATACTTGATTCCGTAACAAACAAATAAGGTAAGTAAAATGACAAAACAAATGGTGTTTTTACATTTATCATTTTAACATTAAGTTATTGCTCGGCTCGGGTGGTCTTGTCACGCCAATACGCAGATGCAGTGCCTGGTTCTAATCTCACGCGCATCTCTGCCTTTTAGAATTCATGAGCGTAATGCTGCTAACGGTAAAAGAAAGCATCTTGAGCAAACTAACATGTTCCTAAAAATTTTCGAGATCAGAGAGGTTGTCATCCACCACCAACAGGGAAGAATTATAGCCCCAGCAAGGAATTTTTAGTGGGTTGCTTATGTGAGTAGCGTCCCCTCAAATTTACCCGCATAGATCCTTTTTCCGTAATTTTCCCTCCATAAAAATAAACTTATACCGATGCGTTCCAGATCATAATCTAACCGTGTTCCGCGTTTAAACCTGAGCCGTTTAGCTTTTCCAACTTTGTTGAGCAACGTACATCCAAACTTTTGCACTTATAATAAGTATTAGTAGATTTTCTTGCGAATAAATAGACATTATTTGGTGGTTCATTAGGTAAACGTCTTATAATTTACGTGCAAAAAGTAATGGTATCTCATCAGAAACATGCGTATACTTAAGTGAAGTGAGATCAAAGTTCAGTATTATGATATTATATGCCTTGTTTGTTGACTTCAACGACTAAATAATAGAGATCTAAATGGTCTTAAATGGTCAGTTCTAAAATCTATTTATAATAACATAGACTAGTTTTAAACACTTAAAATATGATTTGTTTTTTATAATTTATGATGATTATTAAAAGCAGTCTGACTTGGCTGGTTTTAATATCATAATATTGAATTTTCACTTCACATTTATGTTGTGATGCGATTCGCTGTTTCAGAAACATAGATCAAATTGCCACTGTTTAAAACCGTATCTACCACATTCTACTATTACTATTTATAACTTTCAAGATAAGTTAATAAATCATTATTTGATCAATACATATCCAAGTATATTGTATTTAAGATCACAGTAAAGTCGTATCATATTTGTGAAAAATATTTTAAGACAGTTTTAGAAAAATACCAAGGATAAACGATTTTTATGTTATGGTAGCACCTTTGTTTACATTTTCTACACCTCTCCGTGGAACGGACTATAGTTTATATATCTGTATGTTCAATAGCAGGATCAATTTTTAATTTGAAGTTAAAATCGTTGTCTCTTTTTATTACTCGTACATTCTATGTGACAAGGACAGCGAAATATTAATCATACATATTTTAAAAGAAGTTACAATGAAACATAATACATTTTGTCTCAAAACACTGTCGTAATACACTAATATTATCTATTAACTAGTAGCTTATTTCGCATTTTCCCGTTCCCGTAATTTAAATATAAAATAGCTTATTTGTTATTCTAGATTAAAATTGTACCTATGTATGTATGTACATATGTATCAAATTTTATCAAGTTCTATTCAGTAGTTCTCTCTCTCTCTCAGTTTGTTACTCTTTCAAGAAAGAGTAACAAACATGCAACCATACAAACAAAATTTCGGTATTACAATATTAATAAGATTAAAAATTATTTTCTGTGTTAAAATGGTGGAACAAAACTGATATTTCAACTGTCACAAAAGATATAAAACCGCAACCAAAGACAAACTAAGAACGAACAACATGCCGAGGGTGTTAAATTACTCGAGATTTAAGTAAGTACTTTGATTTCAGACGACAAGAAGCGAAGTTTGCCAACTACCAAACTGTTACGCTTTCAAGTTCAACTTCACAAGTGATATCGGGTTTCAAAATGGCGGATATTTACAGATTTAAGGTTCCATGACCGCTATATTATACTCAAACATACAGAGTGTTTGAAACATCCAGTCTGGTTTTAATACTAGTTTAACTAAGTATTTATTATTACAACGTAGTCCGTAAAAACAGCGCAGTAAGTTCTGTGTGGTTATGTATCTGTTTAAAACATCGTGGTCCTGTGCAGGAGGAGGCATTTTCGGACTAACAGATTTGAGTGACGCTTGGGCTACAAAATATTTTTTGTAGCCCAAAAGCTGAAAAAGTGGCACGCTTTTTGCGCTTTTGCCAGTAATTTTTTCACTACTTAATCAGTAATAGGCAAAAATCACTGTGTTCCGGTTACTTGTCCGAGAAATTACAGGGCATAGAGATAAATCATGTTTAATCTCGGGGTGAATCCGCCATTTCGTGCAGGTCATCTTGAATCGATAATAACCAAACATTCCTAAAAACCACCCCAAACTAGCTTTCAAACGGAAAAAAAATCGCATCGATCCAACTATGTGAGAGCTACGATGCCGCTGACAGAGAGACAGACAGACATCGACGTCAAATTTATAACACCCAGACCCCCGACCAAAACTCTTTTTGGTCGGGGGTTAAAAAACCAGTCAAACAATATTTATTGAAGTGAAAACTTTTTGCGCATCACACACAGATTCTTCGTGAGCTGTGAATGAAGCTCATTGTTCGTAAATAATAGAAATCTTCGGGTGAACTCGGGTCCTAACGCATTTCTAGATGGCCATGCTTATAATACTAATCTATCGCAGCCGCATCTGCCACTGTCGTGTCACTGTGTTTACTATATTCAATTTAAATGTACCTAATCGTTCGTATTTTTAATTATTAAAATTACTAAATATTTTGAATAGTTATTTGTTATTTTAGTTTTCACTTTTGTCGTGCTGTCTTAGAACACACAGTTTTTTAATTGTACATATGTGAACGGTAAAATTAAGTATAGATTAAAGTCGTTAGTCTTTTTTTCAGTAAAATCTCGGTTTCCGTGAAGAATAAGTACTACCTACAATCTTTCGGGGGTCATATCCAAATTATTGAAAATTAATACAATAAATGCATTTTGTCAACATTTACCTCAAGGGAAAACCGGAAACACGTTTTTTGACTAAAATGACGCTTTTAAATTTTTATGAATGAAAAGAGAAAACTTAAACTATAATGGTTTATTAAACCAGCTAAAATTTGTAGGCAGATAATTGCCACACCGTGTATAGCAAGGATGGACGCTCAGTGTGCTCTTTGAAGCTTAGGGATGGTTTTGCAAACAAAGCCTTATGAGGGACGCTCGGACGCTGTTTGACAAGACGTCAATTGATCTCTAGTGGGTCAAATTCCAGACCGCTCTAATACAGCTGGCTTCGACCTATTCTTTGCTGATATCAAATTTTATTACACCACCGCTGTTGCCATACCCAAGCAAATGTAAGCGTAGGTAAGTAAGCTTTAACTTCTATTTTTTGTTTTGTTTGCAACTCTTTTTCACGTATAAAATGGCACTCGTAGCAAGCAAATCAACCTATACCAATGCGATTTCCTAGTAAGCAATTTTAAACGACAATAGCGCAATAATTCGTTAAAATTTGTACAGCATCTCACACACATAAAAGCTAATTCGGTCAATTAAAATGTAACTGAAACTCGGAACACGTGGGACCATTGAATGCGAATAGTTGTCATGGCTACGTGATACGCTCTACCTTCATAAAATATGTGTATGCGTGACGAGAAAGTAACGGTAAAAATACGTATTATAGTACCTATATTACATTTTCTGCTTCAAGTACGCGAACGGGAAATATGTCTGTATCCACGGTGATACTGGGACGTAGAGATGAGTCTATTATCGAATGTGGCATGTTATATGCCGTTTCCGATAAAAATATTCATGCAGCAATACCGCGTTCCAATGTAGGTACTACATTTTGCTGTAGACATTCCAAGCAAAGGTCTATAATAGCTGTTTTAGATCCAATGCAATATCGGTGATAATTTCAAAAGTTTTCGATAGAACATTTCTTTTCTTTATAAACTTAAAAATGAAGATTGAAGTGCGAGATTATGAACCCCGGGCTGAATTTTATTCTTCTTTTTTCTGATAAAATTGAACAAAGGCAGATGAAATCTGGGCTCTGAGGATAAATTTATTTGGGTTTTGATTAATTTGATTTTTCTGATTTACATTAACAGCGTCATGAGGTTCGGGGTGCGATTAATTTCCTCGATGTTTTTTAATGTGTCAAATAAGTGATAATTACATACTATACCCGTACACCTCTTCGCTTGATAAAATACTTAGAGATGTAGATTCTGCTCAAGAATTGAATCCGTTTCTCCTGCTGAAAAGAAATACGTTTACTTAGTTTCAAATGATCTCTACTGCTTGAGATATTTTGGGCTAGCGCGGAATGCAGAGGGCCCCGTAACTAAATTAAGCTTACTAATATTTACATTTTAAGCTTTGTCATATCAGTTTATTATATTTAGGTATGTTCTATGTATGTGGATAAGTACAAGTGTGCCTAGTAGGTAAGATTGGGCTACTTAGCATCTAGTGCGTTACTCCGAATTATGCAAGGCAGTAGGCCAACCAATTGAGGCCAACTGCTATGGTCCTTTAACACGGTCACTGCGAGGCCATTTTTCGTAGGCTTTCAGCTAGTGCGTATGAGGTCTTTTCGAGGCAAAGTCGCCCAACTTTCCAGTGCGTCTGGGATCTTTTAAGCCTCACAAAATTGTTTCCTAAAACACCTTCAATATTTACACATAATTGTGAAAATAATTGCTTGAAACTTTACCATTAATAACTTAAAGATGAATCAAAATTGAATCCTGCTTCGCCCACAGTTATGACATTTAGATATTGAATAAATTAAAAAAATATAAATGACATCTATTCTGCCTCACATCGCACTGAAAGACAGTTCTATGAGCGCCTCAACTAGAGTTGGGAATAAAAGAGAATTGCAGTTACGATATTAAACCAATTTATTTACTCAAAATGTTTTTGATTCAAACAGGGCAGAGCAGAAGGATTTATTACATCGGACACAAAAAGTAGCAATTTTTTAGTTTCTTTACAGCCTGTGAGCTATTTAACGTCAGTTATTAAAAATAAATTTTACAGTCTTAAATTCTCGCAGCAACCTATGCACCGCTTTCGTTTAACAACTTTTTTAAACCCTAACAAAAAAATGGGTGTTATAAGTTTGACGTCGATGTCGTCTGTCTGTCTGTCTGTCTTTGTGTGTGTCTGTCTGTGGCACCGTAGAGCGCAAACGGATGGGCTGATTTCGATAGGGTTTTTTATTTGAAGGTTAATATTCGTGCGGATGTTCTTAGCTATGTTTGGTTAATATCGATTCAAGATGGCCGCCTCCACAAAATATTTCTTCACAACCATTCTCAATATGGGTATCAAATGAAAGGGAAATAATAAAATACTATACAGTATAACAAATTCAAATCCAAGATGGCCGCCACCACAAAATGGCGAATTGCATTTCTTTTTTCACTACTCCCTCAACATGGGTATCAAATGTGATATCCATATTGAGGTATGGGTGTGTCATTCCTCAATATGGGTATACGATATACTTATATTCAATACCTAAGCATTCCACAATAGTCAATAAAAGAGCTTGACTAGTAGGATGTTGTACAAATTACAAATCCGAGATAGTCGAGGGTAAGCAGCGTGCTTCCGTATCGATACTTATCACGTCACTAAGCTAGGATGCGCGAGCGCCCAGCCGCCCGCGTCTTACATCGTGCGGCTATGAGGCCTACAATTTTTGAGACAGATATACCTCACTCCGCACTGTACGTAACTAATTAATACTCAGTGCGGTTGAGGCTTCTTTGACCTCATGTTACTTTAACAAAGCTATTAGGCTAGGCTTTGTAAGAGAAGCAAATTTATATATTTATCTCTTTTATACTCATAGAAATGTTAAAATGATCGCCTCCCGCATAGAGTGAGAGAACGCAATTTTGACTGCCGCACCTGCGAGAAGCCACGCATGTGGTTTTTTCGACCTCATAATGCAATGAACGTGTTAACAGAGACTTTCAACTTCAAAGTGCAAGTAAAATAAATACTTATAAAGCCTGTAAACGTTGTATAAGTGTAATATTGTACACGTGAGGTAGGTCAGGATCTTTAAGTTTAGCCGAATTTTTTCATTAAATTTTCAATTACTTCGCAATCTGCTCTGAAATTACATACCTAATAAAGGTATTTCTATGGTATATGTACTTACCGTCTGATAGTAATAACCGAGCCCCTAATTGTAATTAGAACATTATTAAAGCAATATGGTTGCGGGAGCGCCCTAGTAAATATTATATATTCAATTAGATTCCAAGAGAATTCACGTGAAATATAATTTAAACATTAGGTCGCCCTCGTCTATTTAACGTTTTTCTCCATCCTTCGGTTGTCTGGAAGAGGTCACACGTAGCGATGAAATAGATTTAGTACATTCAGAAAATAATGTTTTTGACATTGAAAGTAGTTCTAAGCCATTCTAGACTATATAATTTATCCGCATTCCAAACATATTCGTTAAATTGTCACAACGCGATGGAGAAATACACCTAATGCGAAATACGGGTAAGTTAAGGTTTCATAGAAGATATCGCTTTTGGCGGTGAGGTCTAGTTATTATTAGTAATTTGTCGCTCTAGTTATAGAGCGTATCGTTAATTCTTTTTTTGTAGGTATTTGGGAGTGTTGTCAGTTTTTGGGATTTTTTCTACGATAGAGCGACGTTACAAGCCTCATTCTGGAAGTTTCATAGTCCAAGATCCCAGAGCCGCCAGATGTCATGTATTTTCTGATGGATGGAATGTGGACGATTGAGTAGAGTTAGTACGTACTAAGAACACCTGCTTACCCGCTAACTTGCTTAGATGGCCAATTTTGAGCTATGGGGTCCAGACGATACATTACTTCACGTATTTCCTGATAACTGATTTTCACGTATGTTAAGGACAATATCTTAAAAAATAAGGCCCCAATACTCCTAGATACTTTGCGTCGGCCGTTTTGCTTAACAGACGTTTTAAAACACTCAAAATAATAAAGTTTTAAAGCGTCTGGTAAGCAAAACGGCCAACGGAAAGTGTCTGGGAGTATTGAGGTCTTATTTTTAAAGATATTGCCTATAACATACATGAAAATCAGTTATCGAAAATACGCGAAGTGAGTAATGTATCTTCTGGACCCCATAACTCAAAATTGGCCGTCTAAGCAAGTTAGCGGGTAAGCATGTGTTCTTAGTACGTACTAACTCTACCCAATCGTCCACATTCCATCCATCAGAAAATACGTGACGTCTGGCGGCCCTGGGATATTACTCTATCATGATCTATATCTTTGTCGAATTTTAATAATTTGATGGAACAAAGAATGTCAAGTCCCGCATTTTTCCATCTAGCTGCCGGTGTAATTAATTAGACTTGTATATTTTTGCTCCAGCTGTTATAACAATGAGAGAAACAAATAGTAGCACGGCGCTAGTAATATCAGTCGCTTAAGAGTATACATTACATAGTTTCTAATAGTAATTCAAGTACCGTGTATGTGGTGTACAACTGTGGATCAAGCCCTTCGCGGCAAGCTATAATTCCATAACAAGAGTTCTGGCAGAACTATTAACATACGCTTTTCGTGTCACAAACTAATACATTCAAAGCGAGTTGCCGTGTAGATCAGTGTTGCCGTAAACTGTAGGAAATTTGATTTAACATCAGTTTTAAATAAATATGAGATTTTTTTTAACCACTTTCTAACAAAAAAAACGCGGAGGTTATCAATTCGACAACCACATTTTTTACGAGGCGAGTCTTGTGTTATGTCATTAATTATATAATATCCTAAAACACATGTCTTCCTTGTCTCGTCACTTAATAACTATTAAAAAAATACTACATGTATCAAGTATAGGCGTACTTTATGTTCCCACCGTTAAGACACAGGGTCTTTTCTCACAAGGAAAGAGTCAAAGCCATAATACACCACACAGGCCAAGTGCGGTTTGGATGCATATATTAAGTCTTTGATAAATGTATTTCTTGGCATAGGGTGGAGTGAAGCTATTGAGAAACACGGGGAAGCACTTACAGTCTCCCTGGATGTATCGAAGGCTTTCGACAAGGTTTGGCATGATGGCTTTATAAGCAAGCTTTCTAGTTATGTTTTGTCTCCTGGGTTTATTGCTTGGATATCGGACTTTTTTGAGGGATCGATTCATACGAATTATCATTGATGGCTGCTCGTCGGTTCAAATGGCTATCAATGCCGGATTCCCTTAAGGGTCGGTACTCTCTGCGACGCTCTTACTGCTACATATCAACGATCTGTTGAAGCCCCAGTATCTTTAGGTACGCAGATGATAGCACCGTTGTAGAGAGTTACATATCTAGCGTGAGAGCCAGTGGGCAGCAAACCCAGGTACCTACTGAGAGACAGCTTGATCGAGCGTTTGAGCTTGACCCTTGAGGCGGTGTCTAAATGGGGCGATGCCATTCAATGTGGTCAAGATCAATAAGAGTAAAACGCAGGCATGTCTTTTCTCCGTTCAAAGGAGTCCTAGGAGAGGAAAAAGTGTCCATTCCCCCTTACTCTTATTTTTCGAGGTGTATCCGTGCCGGTTTCTGACCGTTTTGAGCTTTTGGGCGTTACTTTAACATCTACGCTCAAATTTGGCTCGTATATCGAATCCAAGGCTAAATTAGCTGCCAAAAAAACTAAGTGTTCTCACAAAAGTGCCAATGCACTATAAGTCTAAACAGTTGCTCACGTTATATCAAGCACAGATTTGCTCTTGTATGGAGTACTGTTACGCACCTCTGGGATGAATCGGCTAAGTATCAGCTGGAAGCTTTGATCGATCGAAAATTTTGGATCGATCAAGAGACGTGCCAAAAGGGTCATAGGTAACGAAACTTTTGTGCGAAAAAGACTTGAACAAAGTCTTGAACACCGCCGAAAAATTGCTAGCCTAGGTTTTTTTATCGGTTACACTTCGGGAGAGTATATTTCTGATTTGCATGATCTAATAGTACCACCTTTTTTCTATTGGAATGCTCGTAGGTCGAAAAAGCGATATCGTTTTTTTTTAACTTTTATAGGATTACACTTGACCGCCATCTCGCCTGATGTTAAGCGATGATGCGGTCTACGATGAAGCGTGTTTACCTAGGAAAAACCGATTCACTCTCGATTTGAAGACACAAAGATTGTAACCATCGGGGAAAACCCACTCAGGAAACATATTCCATAGCCTAGACGTTCTTATCACAAAAGTAGAGTCAAATCTCTTCGTTTATTCGAGCTACGAGCATTCCGGTTTTTGAGAGTTATATTCTATGTCAGAAACTGGCAATACCGCATTTATGGGGAGCTTTGCATACAGCGACGTAATAATTAAGGTCTATTCATAGTAGCGAGGGGGAGGCGACAGCCGACGTTCGTACGTCGTATGTCTTTAACAGTAAGTAGACATTTCGAGATGAATGATAAGATGTCACTGACAGTCTGTTGTCTTACGTGTCGTCCCGTGAAAAATATTAGCGGAAATCACGTATCGGATTCAGGACTTGGTATGGGGTAGATACATTTTGTAGAGGTATGTCTGCGAATTTTGTCTGTAGAAGTACTACATCTTAGACAGTTATTCTACCAAGAAGCAGCAATTTGCAAAATAGTACTGTGCTTTGATTTGAAGGGCAATGTTTCCATAAATTTTAAAGGATAAAGATAAATTATCTGATTCTCAGGGTGATGAGCGCAATACACTGCCACTTGGCTGTAGCTACTTGGCATTGTGCTGTAATGGGCAGGCGTATTGCTTACCATCAAAACGTCTACTGTTTTTTTACGAAAAACGTAACTTCGAAATAAGCTCTCAACTTTGCTAGTCCGGTTCTACTTTGTTTCGTCCAATTGAACATTATTAGACTACGGATTACTCATCCCATGACTTTATACAACGATTAAAAAGATATTCTTAGATGTATGAGTACTTCAAACGTTTCGACTGTACGCACATCATATTTAATTAGATTGTAAAACTGTTCTCCGCATCTCAAA
Organism: Ectropis grisescens; assembly: GCA_017562165.1. NCBI lineage: Eukaryota > Metazoa > Arthropoda > Insecta > Lepidoptera > Geometridae > Ectropis > Ectropis grisescens. The sequence continues at coordinate 15,806,722 of CM029775.1, read as the reverse complement.
CTAACTTTCAATACTTACGTGACCCATTGAGCGGTCAAATATGTACATTTCCTTGGCAGTAGAACAACTGGTAAAAGTATGCCACTTCTGCAGGCGGACCGACCGGCGGATAGTCCGGACAGTCTAATGAAATCCTTAACATTCCCAGAAACAGCACTGAGTTGTGCTGTACTAAAATACAGGTTCTAAGGGCACTTCTAAAGAACACCAAATTATTTTTTTAGGACATTTTTTTAACAAATCGATGATCTTATAAAAAAGTTAGTTGCAAAGTTAATTAGCAAAATGTCAATCATAAAATAGTTTGACGGAGTAAAAACCCAGTTTTCAATTTCAACCCTTCTCGCCCAAAGACCCAAATAACAACATTTTCATGCTAGAATGATACTGAAACTTCGCTTATATCTGAATAATTCTCCTGGGTGCGATGGAAATCGAACTTCAGACCCTTTGCTTGTCAGTTGTTAACAAACTTGGGGGGTTGTTAGAAGAAGATAAATACAGCTTCCACAAAGACAGTCTCGTTATTTGATAAATATTTTATTAAAAATTTCTTATTACACACGAACATAGGTATAATGTATGTGTCTGTGTATAGAATGAAAGTACAAAGTTTTAAACTTATTTAATCTACGGTGTTATCTAAATTATTAATTTTCTAATTAATGTAACAGTTGAAAAAACGAAACCGTGTAAGAGTTTACATATTAAGCATGTAGTTGATTTATTTGGATAAGTTGTACAAGTTTTGTTTAGTTTGGGGCTAGATGGTGTTGTGTAGGAAGTGTCCACCAATATATTTTTATAATATAACTTAACTAGCATCAGGTTACCAAAAGAGATAATATAATATTTTAGCTCTACATACCGGGTAAACGTGGGCAGGTGCCAGATCTTCCTGGCTTGGGTCGTAGAGCCCCATCGGACAAACTAGATCTATAATTTTTTGTACAACCAAGCCGAAATCGTGCCATAAGAGGTCGTAGAGGTGCTTGTTGAGAACGGTAAGTGGGTATGGTAAATAAATGAAGTTCTTTTAGGTATGTTTTACGTATCTGTGTAGTGTGTAAGTATAATTACTAAATACAGATGGATTTGATAACTATCTTTTTATATGTAGCGGTAGGTTACATATACTCGCTGATTACTTACTGCATTTGAGGGTTTTATCACCGATTTCACACAAACAGTTAAAATTTACGAGGTATAAAGTACTTAAATGTTATTCCATGGAATAACGTTCGACATGTACCGATTCCGTATCTTTCGTCTAAATACGTCAAAATTTTATGAGTGTTGTATTTACTACTATTAAAACAAACACAAACAAGCAAGTTGTATGTACTTAAGAGGCATTATTTTAATTTGCCTATTGTATTGCACTTCTTATAATATCTATCTATCTAGGTTGTAAAGTTGTTGTGATGTTGATGAGAATTTCTATGTCCAATTCAGATAACACACTAGAGACAAAAAAATATGCTTACATGTTACAAACAAATTCAAATTAAACTATAATGCGTTGGCTTGTTTGTAAAGATACAAGTTCGTGCGTTAAGGTCTCCGGTCGCGGTCTCCTGTCGCGGTCTCCGCGCCAACTTGTACCTTAAAACTGAACGTAGTTTATTTAACCAGAGTGGTGACTCTCACTTGAATTCGGTTGTGGTGCAGATGACAGTCATCGCCATTCAGCAGGGCACAGCAAGCAACGTTTTAAGTACCTTTGTATTATGAACATCATAATAGGCGCAAAGGTACTTAAAACGAACAGCTTGGGCGGGTTATTTTGTAACTTTTTAGGTACCATTGCACCTATCGGGAACATCCTGAGCGGGTTATCTGAAATTTCTTTTATATCTTTAAATACAATTTCACAAGAAGGATTGCAGTAGGAATTTTATTTTGTATTTAATTTTATTTTATTTAAAATACTGAGACATTAACTCAAGACAGAACCAATTGGAGGAAGGGTAGGAACTTCCTACCCTTGGATGAATAAAAAAGTGATGAACAAAAAAACCTTAAGTAATTGGTCTTTGTAACTACCAACTTTTAAAAAACCAACAAAAATCACGTAAAACAATTAATTTAATTTGCGTAATGTAAACAACAGTACCTATGTGGCAAGCTGGTGACGTCTTTACAAATGACTAGCTGGCTAACGACCCCGCGGGGAAGCGCGGAGTGCGAGCGGGGAACATCTAGCAATATTTGCAGCAAGTGCGTAAACAAGTCACAACACGAAAAAGCGCGGCGAAATTAAACCGAAGTTCGTCCGAACTTCAGCCAAATTTTTCATTTTTATGCAATGCTCGGCCGAAGTTCGTATTCGGTTCAAACCACATTCGGCCCATCCCTAGTAAGAAGACCATTGCCCAGCATTGGGACAATATAGGCGTCCCAAATATATAAAGTAATAAAATATAATTTGTGCCTTCAGATTCTGACATTACAAATTACGAGTAGTATCCTAAAAGTTCAAAGAACCAATTAAAAATCGGTATCTTCTTTGCGATAAACATACGAGTACTGTAGTATAATCTTTCAGATAGCGACGTGGGTGCGAATTGGTGTGTAGGCAGATAACACAAGAACATGAGTGGGTGCAAATATGTTTACACATACGAGTATTTTCAGAGGCAACGAACGATCAAAAAGAATGCCCAATTTATTTCTTTTTTGCAAATATAACTCATATCATTGTGCAATAAGGGTTGGGCACGTAAAACTCGTGATAAAGAATAAATATACACTTCAAGTGATTATTAACATTATTTTGACACTTACACTTTTACATAAAGTACTTACCAGTTTTTAAATGTAAATTTTTTCACTGCGCGGGATTACAATTTTATTATCCTATGTCAAAAACAAAACCCGTGAGGCATCGGGAACAATTCGGAAATTTCGGTCACCACGAAATTATTAAAGACTTTCAATAGGTACAGGTTTTTTTAAAATACTAGGTATATGTTTAAACTTGACTACCATCTCGCCTGATGTTAATCGACGATGCGGCCTAAGATGAAGCATGCTTATCTAGATCAAGCCTAATTTTTATTGTTGACTTGAAGCTAAATGGAGTCAGTAGGTGTTTTAAAATCCCTAAATCCTCGCCCTTCATGATTATAAAAATACAGTATTTAAAAAAGAGAAGTAGTGCATCATGAAAGTTACGACATAAAAAAGGATGATGCAGTAAATCTTTATCACTTCAAACTATAACTTAATCGAAAGATTTCCCTCGTAATAAAGTCAGTGCCTCGCTCGGTCGCCGGCTAGTAATCATGTGCCATTCACTGTTGAAGTCCTCTGGGGACTTCTATTCGCTTTCATTTCATACAGTATTGTACAGTCCATGATAACAGTCAACGTGGAGCTGTAAAGAAATAAGTTTTTTTTTAATAATAGTATCTGCCACACGATGGACCCGGCACCCACCCGCACGGTGTATCTATGGAATGCTAAGAAGATCGTCTCCTGTCTCTATCTTACGAACTGTCATGGCCTGAATTTCTCGCCGAAAACCTTGTGGAAATTAAAATTCTATTAAATTCAATTTAAATTTATTTAATAAGCAAACAGATTTTGTTTGTCATTATTTTACTTTCATTATATTCTGTCAAACTGCAATGCAAATAGTGTAGTACGAGTAGAAGCGTCGATGGGAATGGTGATGTAAAAAGACCCATTATAAATTACCCAGTACCTAAGCTGCTGGCTGGTAGTGCAGAAATATTCCCCACGGCACTACTGGGAAAGCGTTTTTGTACTCAGCTGTGCAGAAGGGAACGAAAATGTAACACGTTTAAAAAATTCCCCACGACACTAATGGCCAGTAGTGCAGAAGGGACAAAAATCCCCACGGCACTACCAGTAGTGCGGCTTGGTAGTGTTGTGGGGAATAAGCCCTATTAATAATATATTTATCTCTTGGATAATTTCAATGCGCCGTGCCTTTAAATTTAGGTAGTACTTAAAAGGTTTTTTGGATCTGTATTTTATTGCAAATAGCACCTTCTTCTCATAGATCCAGAGGCTCTTTATTTTATAATGTGATTGAAAATGAGATATAGTGAGCACTGTAAAATATTTTCAAAATAAAACAAAATATTAAAAAAACACGCCGTGCCGTGCACAAAAAAAAAAGAAATATGTAGCTACGATAATTATGTTCTTTTATTAGGATATTTACAGTCACATTCAGTGTTAAGGAATTTCTTGCGGCCGAAGCTGTGTTGCGTAAAGAAGGTTGTCAAGATTATGGACCTCATTACGAGTATTTTTGAGTAAATAATTATATTCTAATTTAAAATCAAGGGTATAATAATACACACTTTTTTTAAGGATCACTTTTGCTACTTTTTGACCTAGACCAACATCAGCAGAACTGGCTTGTTGTAGAATTACATAAGACGAGTGGAAAGAACTTTGTCCAAAATTGTGACACATAATAATAAATAATAAGGCTCTCAAGAAGGACAAGCTTAGCAAGTACCTTGACTTGGCTCACGAGGTTACTGCCATGTGGAATGTTGATTCGACGAGCATAGTCTTGATAGTCGTGTCAGTAAACGGTCTTATAGCGAAAAGCCTCGACCAACGTCTTAAGAGGCTTTCGGTAGAGGATTGGGTCAAGGCTCAGATACAAAAGGCAGTCGTTTTGGACACGGCACGCATAGTCAGGAGGTTTCTGTCTCTGCAGCCTTAGCCACCGGGATCTTGGACCCTGCCCCGCTGCAGGCGGTATTCTAATTTTTAAGTTTATTATGATATTTGTTTATTTTTAATACCTATAAATACTAATACTTAAAAAATAAGAAAATAAATCAATATGTGAATAATAAGGTTCTTAATAATGATAAAAACTTTGTCACAATCGGAATTATAAAACGTCCGAGGAATGTACTAGAAATACATTTTTTAATTAGGTATTTTTATTTATTAATAATAATAATATAATATAATCTTTATTTCAGACATCAGTTCATATTGCACATGTACATAAAAATAAAATTTTACACAGAAAATTTAAAAACAAGAAAAAACAAATTTTAAACACAACACATAACTTAACTTATGAGCCCAATTGTTAGACTCACTAAGTATCTTTGGATCGGACAAACGGGTTTGGTAGATATAATGTTAAGGATGCTGTTTTGGCTGCCACGTATTCTGCTTAGTAAAGAATGCGCTTTTTTCCTCATGATAGCATGAAAACCATCAGTGTGCGCTTCAGTGAACATTCCTGAAGCACTACAGAAGCGTGGCAGCCCCAACAACATCCTAAACCCATTATGTACTGTACTCGCAGAGCATTGTAAGATTTTTTGGTAAATGAAACCCACAGGCTGCTCCAGTAGAACGATTGACAAAAAGCTTTGAATAGAGAAATTTTAACATCGTCCGCACATCGAGCAAACCTACGGGCAATCATGTTACACCTCACTGACAATGCTCTGCGTTCCCTTTCGATGTCTATCATCTTTGAGATCATCTGTAACTATGTGACCAAGATATTTAAAACTACTTACTAATTTTAAAGGGCTCCCGTTTAATAGTACGGGAGGAACGAAATTAGGGCAACTGGTCTTAGCTTTGAACATCATTACTTCACTTTTCTTGCTATTATATCGCAAGCCGTGTTCTTCTGCGTATCTCTCGCAACGCTTCAGTAACTTGCGAATACCACTGATCGATGGGCTCAGCAACACCATATCATCAGCGTAGCTGATATTGTTCACGCTAACATCATCTATATGACACCCAACATGGGTGCTGCTGAGCTCAACGAGCAGCTGGTTGACATATAAATTAAAGAGTTTTGGAGAGGTTAAACCACCCTGCCTGACGCCACATTCCAAAATATACTCCTCTGACATGTAATTTGCCCATTTCACTACATTTATTTGCTTGCTATACCATGTTTTGAATATATTAATTAGTTCTATTGGCAACTGTATACCATGTAGCTTTTCCCATATTACTCCACCGCCACTACCTCTACCGTTTTTATTATATCTTCTATACTTATAATAAAACTGTAACGGGTCGAATTCTGTACATTGAAGATATTTTGATAAACTTTTTTTTGGGGCTCTCCATAGTCGATACTGATGGCGAAACTGCATTTTTTTTCTTTCATGTCTGTATGTCTGTCTTTCTGTATAGGGATCACGCATCACGCCGAAACTACAGATTCAATTCAGCTGAAACTTAGCATGATTTTAGTTTATACTAAGGACATTGCTGTAGGCTACTTTTGATCCCCAAATTCTGATCGGTTTTCTCGCGGGAGGGGGTGAAAGTCAGAATGTGAATTTGGTTGTAACTCATGTTTGCGTTGTTTGATTTCATTAATTCTTTTTTTGTTAGAAAGAACACATTTTTTACATTGTCCCGTCAAAATTTGAACAATATCGGTCTGTTGGGTCGGAAATTACACAAACATTAAATAATAACGACACGCGCGGCGCATTTGGTACATACTAACTTCTAAGTATTCTGTGTATCACAGACGATCCACAGAATATCTAGATTCTAGATTCTAGAAAGTGCCCACGTGATCGCGTAGCGTCATCTTGGATGACAAAATAATTGTCAAAAATATATTTTTGTGTGGAAAAACAAACATCATTCGGTTATAATCGACTTCAAACAAGGAGGATGTTCTCAATCGGGTTGCATGTTTTTTTATTTGGTTTTATTTTACGCGATAACTCCGCTAATTGTTAGTTGATTTTGATAATTCCTTTTTTGTTTGGTAGAAAATACTTCAGAGGTGATCTTAGATATCGAAAACAGGGAGGTAGTTTTTCAAATATCAACAAAAAACTAAAATCAGCTTAGATTTATCTGTACGACACAGTTATACCACGTTATACCTTCTTATAAAATTTTGTCGAATGACAGAATTAAATTACCTGTCTTAGAAGTAGATTTTTGTATTTTGGAGAAAACATATCATCATAATAAGTAGCAGCATCAACAACCCATTAAATGTTCCCACTGCTGGGCGTCGGGGCCTTCTCTCGCAAGGAGAGAGACAAGGCTGTCGGTTGGTGGATGACATATGACTTAGAACTTAGATTATAGGTAGATTTCGGTTTCTTCACGGTGTTTTCCTTCACCGTTTTAATTACCGGCATTACGAACATGACTCTGAAAAGATAGTAGTGTGTGTGGTTTTGAACCCTGGGCCTCCGGATCGACAGTCGCCTTTCTCCCGACTAGGTCAGCTGTAACTTACTAGACCAGAACTAACTTATTAGAAAACGTATTATTTCAATCCAAATACTGTTTAAAATTTAAAGGTAGTGTTCAACAAGCTTCGGTGACCAAAGCAGACCGTTGTTAGGGTTCCGTACACAAAGGGTAAAAACGGGATCCTATTACTGATACTTCGCTATCCGTCCGTCCGTCCGTCCGTCCGTCCGTCCGTCCGTCCGTCCGTCCGTCCGTCCGTCCGTCTGTCACCAGGCTGTATCTCAAGAACGGTGATATCTAGACAGTTGAAATTTTCGCAGATGATGTATTTCTATTGCCGCTTTAATCATGGCGGAACGTATCAAGTGATCGGGTTGAAATTTGAAATAGAATTAGATTACAGTCTGGAAGAACACATAGGCTAAACATTGCCTATGTATAAGTACTCTATGTACTTATTACGTAACAAACATCCAAACAGTGACATTCATAATATTTACAGGACAACGTTGGAACGGCTGAACTTCGATGGAACGGATGGAATTCGAAACACACGTAGTTTGAACTCAGAAATAACAAATCGGTTACTTATAGGTTACTGTGACGTAGAAAAGACTAAGCAAATTTGGTAGAAAATTGAAACAGAAATAACTCATAGTCTGAAATACCACATTTATGTATTAATTACCTATCAACCTGAAAAGAAGCATGGGTCTTAAGGAAACAAATATTAACTATCACGTCAAAACGGCACAACGATATGGGTTGACATACGAAACACACATAGTTTAGAGTCTAAAATTTCACATGGGCTAATGAGTCTACATTTTTCATTTAACTCCATATTAATATAAGTATATATTTTCGTAAGGAACTTGATGTGATGGTAAAGTAAAAGCCAAAAATGAAAAATATATGCACCCGTTTTGGCGTAGATAATATAGGTGATTTGCGTTCACAATCAAAATAACAAGCAACATAGTATTCTCATTAGATGGCGCTAATGCCAGTTTAAATCTAAAAACACTAAAGGCCATTTAAATCGATGTTTTGCTATTGTGGTATGTATTTTTTCTTTCTACTACACTAGGTGGCGTTACTGGTATTCTAAATTATACTAATAAGTTTTTGCTGCTAAAAGGATTATGATGCCAAATTTGGATTCTTTCGTTCTTGATTTTTTTCTGTGTTACCTACAATTAAATTCATACATTAACATTTCACTAGGACTTGGCTTAGATTTACGGGTTCAACTTGCTTGAATATCATTAAAACTCAAAATTTTAATTGATTTGATTCCACACAGGCTTCGTTCAAAATTTTACTACGGCGAAGTCGCGGGTAACAGCTAGAAAACAGCTTGCGGATAAAAAGAAATAGGTAAGTAGGTATCAGATCATGCACATTAGCTTCAGACTTTTCATAATGTATTCTATAAAAATCCTACAAACTTAACACTTGCGGCTATGTTCGATACTACGAAAACTTACTATGTTTGAATTTGTTTAAAAAAAAAAATAAAGATGATAAAATTAAATAAATTTTTGTGTGGAAAAACAAATTCACTCAAACTCAAAGGTTTTTCAATGACTACTTATCCAAATATTTGACGTACGATACTTCCAATTAATGTATAAGTCAGTAACATCTGCTTACGCGAACGAAGTAGCGGGTTCAGCTAGTTTGAAATAAAATCGTTAATTGAGTAAGTGAGTTTTGTTTCTCATTGTACCTTGTTCCTGAGCTAATATTCCCAGTAGACAAAGTAGATTGATATTGTGGTAGTAGGTCTCTCTTACTATCAATTACTTACTTTTTTAATTTCTCAGAAACGCTTTGAAAGAAAAGGATTCCGTGAAAACTTCTCCACAATGGGCAAATTGTTAGTAGAAAGGAAATTATACTCATGCACAGAAATTATATGCTGGGGAAATTTATTACAAAAAAATCGGTAGGGGATGGTGACTTAGAGTAACCCCGATATGTATTTTATCTTGGTGATTCTAAACAATATATATTGTAGCAATAATAGGCATGTGCCTATTATTTCTTAGCAACCAGGTTTTTGATCTAATTGTTGTAATACTTTATATAGGTTTTCTTAAATAACTCTATTGCCCACCGAACTTTGAGCTAGAGCAGAAAGTGATGGGCTCTTCTTCAACATTTTCACCAACTATTCTTCGCGCATTCGTACGGTGTACCTAACTAAAACTATACATAAAACATATTCGAATTCTGAAAATCTATATTAATAATTTCGTCAAGGGGTACGGTAGACTTGATTGAAACCTTATATGAATAACAAAACATAAAAAATATTGATTTTAAGTTCGATGACAACATGTGTCCACAAAATTCGGATTATGGAGAATTTCGTTAAATTTAGACGGCACTGACAAACAAACCGCTGTCGCCATCTTTGGTGTGAAGCACGTTTCGTTTCATCAATCTTACACATTGCGTGCGTCCGTCGCGCCAAAAAAGTATCCATCACAAAAAACTGTGACTTATTTATGTGACTACGTAAAACGAAACGTCTTGCCGCCGGACCGGAATTTGATTAGTAGGTACTTATATTTAGTATCAGCACCCTCATTGCGCCCGTGCGAAGCCGGGTCGGGTTGCTAGTAATATAATATAACAAAAAGTTACTTATGTCACCCAGGTGTCCCAGGTAACTTGTATGAACTATTTTACACTATTCTGATTAAGGGAAATGAAGTGAAAGTGACAGTTAATTTGTACAGTTGGATTTACCAACTTACCTAGTTTTTGTAATAAATACTCGTAGCTTACAAGATTCGCCTGGTGACTTGTGTCTCAAACAGATGCCTTTCATTACGTATCTCAGGCTTGTAGTTAATTAAACAAAGCTTTGCTGACACAGTTGAGATAAGTGATGTTAGAATATGGATAAATAAATTAATTTGTGGCAATGTTTTGGAAACGAATCATAGAGATAGTACGTAATACCACGTATTTGAATCAAAAAGATTGTAGATGCCGCAAAGAATATTCCGTGTGACAGTTTTCCTTATTACAATTTAAATATATTTGTTTGTCTACAAACGTATTTGTAGTATCTAATCTGAATTTTAACGTAGAGTTATTTATTATTGTGCTGAAGCATGGATCATCATCTATTCTGTTTTCCGATTAATTTTTAGGTGAGCCCTGGAAACAAAAGCCATTTTTTTTTAAATTTGAATTCATCACTTCACAGACACAAAGGTGGGTCTCTGAGTCCTTTTCCTGGGTTACTCTGTTATTTTGTTTTTTACACTTGTCTTAGATTAGGGGAAGAAAAAGAAATTAAAAGAGAATATGAAACATTTTTTAAGCTTTTTTTCAGTTATTCTCAGACACTAGCTCAATTTCGTCTGTTCCGCCGATCACTATCAGTAAGTGCTTCGCTAGTAATCGACTCGACATCGTCATTTGTTATTTTCTAAATCGTATCCATTTTATTTCGTTAAAGTGACTTGCGCGTTTTCATCACAAATAATTAAGTTCAGTCGTTGACTCTACGTCACGTGTTAGTCCGCGTTGTCACGTCGTCTGGCGAATGGACGACACGGCAATAATGATGGTACGCGAGGAGACTTGAAATAAACGGATGATGATTCAGGTGAATCACAACTACTGGTCCTTCCTAAATTTACGTCACGGAACAAATTGTCACTGTTGTTGGAACATTGTGATCCGAAATTGAAAACAAAATTGTAAGCAATGGATCAATGTTTAGCTTAAATTATAGTTTAGGAACAATACTGGACTGGCTTCGTGGCTTAGTGGGTCGTAACTCTGCCTGCGAAGCCGAGGGTCGTGGGTTCGATTCCCACCCAGTGCAAATGTTTGTGTGATGAATTCAAATATTTGCACTGTGTCTAGGTGTTTCTATTTATAATAAGTATGTATTTACAACTATATAAGTATTAAATCAGCTATCTGGCCGCCATATTACAAGCTTTGCTTAGTTTGGGGTCAAATAGTGTTGTGTGTGAATAAAATTGTCCACCAATATTTATTTATTTTATATTTATATGATAAGTAGAGAATTCTTTCACGTGTCTATTTGTGATCTCACATTGTCTAGAGAGGCAATGCAGAACTAGTTAAATCAAGTGTATCTTATATCGATATTCAGGTTTTCAGTATCATGGATTATGATGTTTATTTTCTCAAATGAAAAAAACTAATTCTAACTGAGAATTTAGCCTAAATTTGTGATATTTTTAATCATTTAAAATGCATTGTAATGCTTTTATGACGTCGTAATCTCAAAATGTGATTTCAAAACGAATGTAAACATATAACTTGTGTAAATATGGATAAATACAAATTTATTTAGGTACATATTTGAATCAAATTAGGTATTCATTCATTGGTATGTCCGGCCCGTTTTGTCAACAAAACTAGAAAATTGTCAACAACGTTAGATTATAATCTGACGGTGACAGCTCCACCTACTCGTGGTAAAGATTGCAGAGTAAGGAACCTCCTGACAACGCAGCCTGCGCCAAGGATAACTGCTGATTACATCATCCTACTAATACTATAAATATCAATATATGGATGCTTGGATGATTGTTGCTCAATCATAACGTATGAACGAATTGGGCTGAAATTTGGAACACAGTTAGATAATCTGGAAAAACACATAAACCCGGAAAAGTATCGGGAACGGAAACAAGATGGATGAAACCGCGGGACGCTGCTAGTTAAATAAGAAACGGGAATGAATGTCTGAATTGTGATCAAAATGTTTAATTTTCCCGGAGTCCTCATGAGTCCATCATGTTGGGAATCTAAAAGAAATCTGCATTTGCTAATCAAGTACTCGTACTTAATTAGGTAAGACAACATAAACGAACCAACACTGAAGAAAGTTCTAATTTCTACAATACAATGTCATATTAGCCCAATGTATGGTACCTAACTATGACATGTACTTATTAATAAGACCAAGAAATGTACCATAATATTAGCAATACATGATTGAGTATTGAGTTTGTTGGCATAGATCAATCCGATATGTCACGTCTCCTGGCGACCGAGTGTCGCGGTAATGGCGGCGACACAGCATGGTTTGCGAAATTCACATTACTGATATACTTTTATTGTAGTCTAGAAACATTAGACAAATAAAAGAATCTCGGAATAAGAGATATTCGGCTATAATCTTGTAAAAAATCTTTAAATTGGTACCTACCCTAAAACTTGTCTCAAAACCTACGTATAGTAGGGTGTCCGAGTCTGCAGATATCGTATCCCAACGTCAAAGGTCAGAAACTCGATTTTTACACATTTATTGCCAATTAAATATCTATTTTCTTATGGGTATTATGCTGTTTATATTGTTATAAATATTTTAGAGGTTTAAATTCTCTACAATTTTTGTCTAAACTGTTTTTTATATCTTGAACCATTTTCGAGATAGAGGGCAGAGCGCGCGCAGTTTTTAACTATTTAGATTAATAAGAGATATCGTAGTGTGTTCCCTACGATAGGTAGATTTTGAGACAAGTTTTAGAGCACCAAAAAAAAAAGGTTTATATAAGTTAAGTTTTATTTAAAGCCAACCGTATTTAATTCCGAGTTGAAATCCTAATTTGCCTGGACTATTATTGGAAGTTCTATCCATCACACGAAATGCATAATTCGACATAATAAATGTCAAAGTTTGGATGTTTCGATGTATGTTCCTCGATTACGCCTCAACAGATCGGGTTGATATTTGGAATATAGTTAGCTTTTTAGCCTGGAATAGCAAATTTATATACTTTTTTATAACGGAAAAATAACGGGAATAGGAACTTGTGGTTAAAACGCCGCCGCCGAGGCGCTACTAGTAAGTAATATTATTATTTTATATTGTGTCCCTTTTTCGGCAATACGACCCCGTATTGCCGTCACTCCATATTTTTTTGAGATGTGATTTGTAAAATCAAAAAAAAAAAAAAATCAGGCGCACCTTGGTCATTATTAAACCTGTCTGTAGTACGGAAATGACTGAACGATGATAATTTCTCAGTTGTTTCATGTCTCCTCGAGTCAATCCGAGTTGTCACGTCTCCCGGCGACTGGGCGTCGCGTCCGTAATGGCGGCACGCGACTTGACTCACAAAACACGCGGTAATGAGCCTCTTCTCAACCGCACTACTCATTTCATCACTACTGAAATAATACTATGCGAAGTAATGACAGTGTTTCAAACATTTCGATTAATTAGTCGTTCTAATTATAATTCTGTAGGACTAGTAGCGCCCTGCGGTCTTACCCGCGTTGTTTACCTGAAAGTATCCCGCGATGAAAAATAGCCAATGTGCAGACTATAATCTCACTGAATCAACGTTCCGACGTGATTGAGCAACAAACATCAAAATGTTATATAATATAAATATAATGTTAGTAGGATTAATTCTGAATTCATGTTACTTATGACTTACGAAGCCAACAGGTTACTTGTTCATTTTGCTATTTGTTAGTATTAGTTTGCTATTAGTTGCTAATTGTTAGTATTGTGTCTTACAGTTAGCACGTAAGCTAAGTTTAGCTGATGAAAATAACTTTATTGTCTTTACATATTACAATACAAACTACTTTCAGTGCAATATAATTTGGAAAATCGGTTAAAGTTTAATGATTGTAATTTTATAATTAGGTGAATAGTTTATGTCGTGGTGAGATCTTTTGTCTTTTTACACAGATTACTGAAACAAAAGCTTCAGTAATCTGTGTCTTTTTATGTATAACTTTTCTGTTTTCCTTTCCAAAATTAGTCTTATAAGTAGACAAAAGATGTACCTAATACTTCACTTAGTACTTACAGCTTATAGAGGCATAACCGCAAAATCAGGCTTAGTACGCAGGATTCCGGTGAATGGGCGTTCTAAGTTGAAAAAGGCAGTGTAAACTCATCATAGTATGCTTTAGCCCTATTGAACATGAAACCAATCAGTTGTTTCGTAGTTTTTCTGACTGAAAATGTTTGTCTCGCAATTTGGAGCATCCACATTATATCCTTATTATCATGTAGGCCAATTGAAACTCTTCAACGACGACAAACATCGCTTTGAATAAATTTAATATAATATAGTTGTAGGTTGTATTGGTATAATATATGTGTATTGCAAATATTATTTTTTGCATTCTTTGATGATTCTCCTAAGTTTAGACAGTATAACTTATAAAATAAGTTTAGATAAATATTTATAGAATTATTTATTATAGTTAAGAAGAGAGTTAAGGTCATACAAAATGTTTATAAAGATCTCTTCTTGCGCTAAATGGCCCCGAGTCCCAGCAGTGGGATAATGTAAAAAGCTGCCTTTGAAAATGTGTTTAGTGAGGTTATTATTTTAACAATCATATGAGAAAAAGCAGTGTTGCCACGCGTTCGAGAAGACTAAGAAGAATAATAATAATAATAATAATAAGAACATCTAAGCTGTGGAATGAGTTGCCTGAGTGGGTTTTCCCCGATAGTTATAATCTTGGTGTCTTCAAATCGAGAGTGAATCGGTTTCTTCTAGGTAAACACGCTCCATCGTAGACCGCATCGTCGCTTCTGTGTAGTTATAAAATATTGCAATGCTGGAGACGCTGGGAATGTCACGAGCTTCGCTACGCTGCTGCCATTTTGATCGTCATCAGCGACTACTAACGCAGTCATTACAGATAGATGCAATGTCGATCTATTATAAAGTAGCCGTAGCTTACAGTTTCACTTCCTCATAAAGCTGAAACCCTTAGGCAACTAATATTCAGGAAACAGTTATTTCGAATTTATTTAGAACATAAACTTCTAGAACTTTTATCTAATATGATAACTTAACAGATATCATAGTAGAAAAACTGCAATTTACACTAATTTATAGACTGTTCATCCACAAGGAAAATATTATTCGTACCACATTAATTTTGCCTATCCTCTCAAGTACAATAAATTTGTGGTTCCAAAGTAAGTACGTATGGCATTTGTGAAGAATGCAGAAGTTATTTTTAAAGCTTAAAATCGACAAAGCAGCCCCAGTAATTAAATCCAGAGAACAGACGCCACGGAGATAACTGAGGCCTGCGAGGCTGAGGGCAGGAGCGACCTCCGATAACGTCACTCACACTTGACAACACCTCGGCTTACTCATTCCCGACTGAGGGTAAATACGGAGAGGAGGTGGCATCATCAACTGTGCTCACAGCCTATATATACAACAAGTAATGTTTTTGTTTTCATCAGATTTTGTTTTTATCACAGCAACGCCTGCAGTTTTGTCCGTTTTCGTTATTTTCTCGCGATAAAAAAACTTGTCTGCTATTCCAGATCATACATAAATATTTACGATTCAAATTTCAACTCGATTCGATCAGATGTTGCTGCGTGATTATGCAATCATCCAAATTTTCACATTTACAATAATAGTAGAATTTAGTCCTATTACGAGTATTCCTTACGTAGGATAATGATGGTGGTAATTAGGTATACAAAACGTGCAGCTACATGGAACGTGTAAGTAAACTACATACAACACTAAGAATGTAATAGACTAACGCGCTAGCGCGATACTATCTTAAGTATATTTTTTCTGTTTTATTAGTATTATATCAACTTTCTAGCTCAAATAGCTTTGCTTTGTTTGGTATAAATTGTGTTGTGTGAATAATGATCACAAACATTTACTTATTTATTTTATTTACTTCTGATGGACCGATATATTATATCACTTTCTATAAATCTGGAATAGACACCCTTTTTCAATTAAAGAAAGGTTTTTCAATTCCAAGTATCTCGAAGATTATTTACCTTTAAAATATAAACCTACGTATATAATCAACGCAACTCTTAATATTAGTAGTATAATCAAAACTAAAAGCCTATTTCGCTTGTTTATTAGCTTTGCTTAGTTAGGAGCTTAGATGGTGTTGTGCAAAAATATCAACAAAATAAGTTTACTAATAAATTGCATGCTGTCGAATTGAATTTCAACAAGCAATTTAACATTTTAGAGACGCAACTTTTCTAAGAATACAATATATATTTTAAACTTTTGTTATAATTATATCTCGAGATACTGTGCTGTATAGGTCGGGTTTTCACAAGTATTTCCTATTTTTAGTAGTTTTGGCACTCTATTTAAAAAAAATAGTCTAAGAAAATGTACCCATGTCATCTCCGTTTTGTATTTGCTCCGTGCGACCAGCTTTCCACGTTCTACAAAAATGCGGCCTTTCAACGCTTCAACGAAAAGGAGATAAACTGTAAGAACTTATTATAAACGACTCGAGCACGTTAAAGAGACCGCTTACAGGGATTTTGTCGACGTAATTCGGTTAGCTTTAAGGTGGAGAATACACAATATTCTCGGCTCACTAATGCTTCACAAACATTTTTTGACAGAATATCACTTTAAAACCGACATCGTATATTACTCATTCCAAATTTAGCTTTACAATATAAAAATGTTTCGTTATACAAACAACGTTTTACATAATACCTATTTATTGCTAAACTATCTTACATCATAAGTGCCAAACGGGCAGCCATCGCGCGCGTGCACTCCCCTTGAAAAAGGCCGCCGGACGCGGCCGAAACTCGTTTCGGATTAACCGACCGTATATACGTGAGTGTCCCATTATCCAATTAAATATATCTTACATCAACAGATGTTTTATTTTACAAGCTATCATTTTAAAACTAATTTATAACAAACCGCTCACTTAGACAATAAATATACCGAATGGCATTTTGTTTTTTGTAAATTTTTTGTTTCATAAATTAATCATTTTACAAGTGGCCTGGTTTTAAGTTGGTCTCTCCTTGCATCAAGATCACACCTTCTTTCATTCTCAAATAATTGAATGTTGTGTTTTACTAAGCGTCTCCATTCAATCCTGTTTGACGCCAGATCCTCCCAGTGAGAAGGTTTTATATTGCATCTCTTCATATGTCTACACTCTAGGGGTAGTAGCGATAAAACTAGGTGAAGTCGGGATGCTCCGAGTCGGATCTGGGTTTTAAGTAATAGTAGTCCAATTTGGATATTTAGAAATTCAAAAATGACAATCAAGTTTTTATGTAATTTAGTAAATGTTTGTTTTACAAATTGAGTTGCTTGCCAAACTACACGTTATAAAATGAAATCGTGTCGAATGTTGCTTATGTATTTACAAATTTTGTATTTGTTAATTATCAAAAACACAAAAATAATAACTTGTCAAATAATGCGTTTATAGAAAACAATTTGTCAAATACATACCTAATTACTTTGAAATACAACCATTTTTAGGGTTCTGTAGCCAAATGGCAAAATACGAGACCCTTATAGATTCGTCATGTCTGTCTGTCTGTCTGTCCGCCTGTCTATCCGTCCGTATGTCACATCCACTTTTCTCCGAAACTATAAGAACTATACTATTAAAACTTGGTAAGTAGATGTATTCTGTGATCCGCATTAAGATTTTCATACAAAAAATAGAAAAAAAACCAATACATTTTGGGGGTGTTGTGTCCATTACTTAGAACTAAATCTCAAAAAAAAGTCTCACCTTTTTTCAGTTCGGTCGTGCAGTATATCTAATATAACGTCTATCAAATTTAAATATAGCATCATCTTCTAAGTAAATCAGTACGCTTTTTTCTTCTATCATATTATATCTGTCATCAGTAATACGAGTATCATCATTCACATATGTTACGTCACATAATTTAATCGCACTTTTTGGGTCTCATTTTGACCGCCTGTTTACCAAATGTCTTGCGATCTTTTATGGAGTCAAAATCATTTTTTATTTGATTCTGCATTCTATGTATAAATCTATGTGAAAATGTGAAGAACTCACGAACGACAACACGGAAGCATGCGCGGCTACAAACGCGAGCTATGTCAACTATGGGAATGTTCCTGCTACGGTGGCGTAGCGGTACTGGGGAGGAGGGGGAGGAGTTGCTTCTGTTCACTCGTAGACATTCGTAGCTTGCTACATAAGGCACATGTTCTACTGGCGACGATGAACGATAAGCTAGTAAAGCTAGCAACTGGGGCCAAGTTTGGAAATGCATACGTAGTTTGATAGTAAAATATAGATATTTAGCTGAAATTAAACAGAAATCATTTTATATCGAATTGATTATAAATTCTAAATGTTTTGGTAATAACCGAAGAAGTTTATCGTAATTACACAGCAATGTAACAAAGATTGTTTAACGCTTGGGCAAGCCGAGTAAATTAAATTTGTAAATACTTATACATTTTACGACTTTACATAGATAACAACATTCTATGTATAGCTACGAGTATACATGCCACAATGCTATCTATATTATTATACGTTATAGCTGTGTGTGAAACCCTTGATGGTTGTAACCACGGATATCAGGGGATATGCCTCGAGAGCGTGGCAGTGTCTTCTCGATACGGTTAATATGACCGTATGACTTTGACATTCGTTCAGTCGCTCAGAAACGCCTAGAGAGTACGTTGGCGCGTTAGTGATGGGGTAATGGAGTTTGCCGACGTGAAATTTCTTCGAAAATTTATTCGGTAATTTACATGGACAATGTTCGTTTTATTCATTTTTTAATTAACTACCTATTTTTCCAGATTTTTTATTTGTTTTATGATTATTATTAATAATATATGTATATAAAGAAATAAAATTGGAGCGTTTGTATGTAATATCAAATTAACAACTGTTTACTAAGTTGTGACAAATGAAAGTATGTACAGTACCTATACCTAAAAACTATTTTAAAACTAATCTTGTTTGTTCCACTAATCTACCAAACAGCTGGACCAATTATGACGGGACTTTCACTACCAGACAGCTGATCGTCTAAAGCATAACTTTTTACGTTTTTTTAACGTGTACTTTTCTCTTGCTTGATGAAAATAAAATGTTAATATTATTACTAGCCTACATCGTCCCACTGCAGGGCAAATACCTCTCTTCCTTCCTTGCAGATAGTCCAATTCACGGCATTAGGATTTACGGCGTTCGACAGTCTGAGATATAATGTTTTCATCATCATCATCATCATCTGCAGCCTGCAGACGTCCACTGCTGGACATAGGCCTCCCCCAATGATTTCCACAATGACCGATCTTGTGCCGCCTCCATCCACCGACTTCCCGCGACCGAGACAATATCATCGGTCCATCGTGTGGGGGGCCGTCCTACACTGCGTCTGCCGGTTCGTGGTCGCCATTCGAGAACCTTTACTCCCCAGCGGTTATCGGTTCTGCGAGCTATATGGCCTGCCCATTGCCACTTCAACTTGCTAATTTTAAGAGCTATGTCGGTGACCTTCGTTCTTCTGCGGATTTCCTCGTTTCGGATTTTGTCACGCAGTGAAATTCCGAGCATAGCTCTCTCCATTGCCCGTTGCGCAACTTTGAGCTTGCATATCATGCCAATAGTTAGCGACCACGTCTCAGTACCATATGTCATCACTGGCAACACACACTGATTATAGACTTTCGTCTTGAGGGTTTGTGGTATTTCTGACGAGAAGATGTGACGCAATTTCCCAAACGCTGCCCATCCGAGTTGGATTCGTCGGCTGACCTCCTTGTCAAAGTTTGACCTGCCTAATTGGATCATCTGACCCAAGTACACATAATGGTCTACAACTTCGATACTGTCGTTTCCAACATGGACCGGTACGGGTGCAACATGGGCATTTGACATGATTTTTGTCTTACTCATGTTCATTTTTAGCCCTACCTGTTGGGAGACAGCATTGAGGTCTCTGAGCATTGAGCCAAGGTCATCTAGCGATTCAGCCATAATGACTATATCGTCGGCAAATCGAAGGTGAGTGATGTATTTGCCATTAATGTTGATACCATATCCGTTCCAGTTTAAAAGCTTAAAGATATCCTCCAATGCAGAGGTGAACAGTTTCGGAGAGATAACGTCTCCCTGTCTCACCCCTTTTTGCATTTGGATCGGATTTGTGCTTTGGTCCTGAAGACGGATAGACATGGTGGCTTTGTTGTATAAACACTTCAACACTTCGAAATACCTATAGTCGATTTGGCACCGCTGTAACGACCGTAACACTGACCAGGTCTCGACTGAATCGAAGGCTTTCTCGTAGTCCACAAACGCTAGACAGAGCGGCCGATTATACTCCTCCGTCTTCTGTATAATCTGCCGAAGCGTGTGGATGTGGTCTACGGTACTAAACAATTTCCGGAACCCGGCTTGTTCGGGAGGTTGAAAGTCGTCAAGCTTACGAGCGAGACGATTTGTTACTACTCTCGAAAACAGCTTATAGACGTGGCTCAGCAGCGCAATGGGCCTGTAGTTCTTCAGGAGGGTATTGTCCCCCCTTCTTAAAGAACAGCACACAATACAATACAATACAATACAATAACTCTTTATTAAAAAGCCACAAAGTACAAAAAAACATCAAATAATACAAAACAGAAAAAAAACTCTTAGCAATTTAATTGGCGGCCTTATCGCTTAAAGCGATCTCTACCAGGCAACCGTGCAAGGATTGGAGATGGCATACCAAAATGGCCCTTATACACTATTATAAATAGTAAAAGTAAAACACACTTACAATAAAAAAAAAAAAACATACTATGCTATGAAACATAATATCATACGTTAATCCATCGACATAAATATATAATATATATAACCTTACATAAAATATACCTACATATACATTACGCGTACAATAACTATTGCGGATAATACTACATAAACGTACATAAATCAAATACCTAAATACCATAAACAAATATACTATTAAAACTATACTTATACTAATAAATACCATATTGTTGAATAACAATTGTATAAAATATACAGAAAAATAAAAAATAATTTAAAAAAAATACAGAGACAGCTTGAGTGTTGTACTATGAGTTCAGGTAATGATCCTTTACCCTAAACTTGAAGACTTCAAGCGACTGGGCACGTTTTATCTCCACAGGTAGTTCATTCCACAGCTTGACTGATTTCACAGTGAAGGAGGAAGAGTAGTAACATGTGCTGTGTTGAGGAATGTCAAGTATGAGATTGTCTGATGTTCTAAGGTTCCTGGTGAGGAGAGAGTGGCGAAACTGGAACCGTTCCTGAAGATAGCGAGGAGAAGGAGGATAGAATAAAATATTGTAAAGAAGGGAAAGTACGTGAGCATCCCGGCGACGACGAATCGGCAGCCACTTGAGCTTAGTGCGGAACTCGGAAACGTGGTCATACTTGCGCAAGCTAAATATAAACCTTATACAAAAGTTTTGTAGCCGCTCAAGCTTAGTAAGTTGCTCTTCTGTAAGGTCAAGGTAACTAACATCTGCATAGTCTAAAACAGGGAGTAAGAGTGATTGTGCTAGCGCAATTTTAGTGGCAGTTGGCAGAAAGTTACGCAACCTACGAAGTGAACCTGCGGCCGCAAAAATCTTACGGCTAGTTTCGGAAAGCTGGGGACCCCAAGATAAATTTTGGTCAAAGGTCACACCTAGGTTCTTAACAGTGTCGCTAAAAGGAATCACCACTCCATCGAAAACCTCAAGTGGAAGCGAAATCCAATCTATTTGACTTACAGTACGTGAACTACCTATTATTATTACTTGCGTCTTCGCAGGATTAACCCTTAACCCAAAAGAGATACTCCAATCTAAGATTCGACGCAGGTCAAGATTAACAGCATCAACAGCTTCCGAGAGCCAGGCCAACGGGGCTTGGCAATACAGTTGGAGATCATCTGCATAGAGGTGGTAGGATGATGAAAGATTGTGTGAGATTGCGTTTATAAAGATAGCGAAAAGTAATGGAGATAAGACGCCACCCTGCGGTACGCCCGCTGTAGTGTCACACCAAGAAGAGAACTTCTCATCAAGGCGGACTCTCTGGCGGCGCCCATACAGGTAACTTTGAAACCAGTCAATAACCGATGGAGATATGTTAGTAGAGCGAAGTATAGCAAGGAGGACATCAAAATCTACTGAGCAAAAAGCATTGCTAAAGTCCAGAAGCACCAATACGGTTAGATGACCATCCTCCATACCATGGCGTATGTCATCAGAGATTTTTACAAGTGCTGTAACCGTACTGTGCCCCGAACGAAAGCCAGACTGAAAAGGATTAAGGAGGTTATTTTTGGTGAGGTAATTATTTAACTGGTTGTACACTAAACGTTCTAGGACCTTGGAGAGGAAAGGAAGGATGGAAATTGGCCGATATTCAGAAAAGATTTGGGATTCGCCTTTTCGGAAGTGGAATAATTTGTGCTTCTTTCCATGTGGAAGGGAACACACCATTGGAAATGGAGAAATTAAAAATGTGACACAGGATGGGAAGCAAGTGGTCGAGGATAGGGATGATCATATTTCGACTAATTGAGTCAAGCCCAATAGCATTTGATGAGATAGAGAGAATGCTCTTCCTAACATCACAAGCGGTAAATTGATAAAAACTGAAAAATGGAAAGTCAGGAGTTTTAATTTTAGCAATATCATGTAAAGTTTTGCTTTTAGTCGCAGCATCCATATGGGGAGAGGCAGAGAAATGCTGATTTAGTGCATTAAGGTCTAAATTTTGAGGGATAGTTTCTTGTCTAGACTTCCCTACTCCTAGGGATCTAAGAAACTTCCAGACCTTAGCAGGATCTTTATCCTGAACAGACTTGAAAATATGGCGTCGTTGGGCATCTCTACACACCACATTGCAGCGATTTCGCAACTCAACGTATTTCTGCTTGTTAATGTCATTAGGGTGGGTTTTATACTTTGTCCTAGCTACATCCTTTTTATGTTTTAAAATCTTAATATCGTTAGTAAGCCAGGGTGCAGGAGCATGCTTAATTTTTATAGTTTTCAATGGCGCATGCACATCATATAATTGAGTTAAAAGGGAGTTAAAAATTGTCACCTTATCATCAACTGTGATTGCACTCTCTACCGGCGACCAATCAATATGGCACGCATCATTAATAAGGTTCTCCTGGATAATACCGCCAAAATTGCGCTGCACAATAACTGGCGATTTAGGTTTGGGACTTCGGACTTCGGAGCACCACCACACTTTTGCTCCACGCCTCTGGCGTTGTACTCTCAAGGATGACGGAATTAAATAACTTCTGAAGGACTTTAAGTACTGGTGTTCCACCCGCTTTCAGAAGTTCTGTCGTGATTCCGTCTTCCCCCGGTGCCTTGTTGTTCTTAAGCTGTTTGAGAGCCGCTCGTATCTCGTACAGGCTTACGTCCGGAATGTCTTCTGTGTAGTGTCGGGTCAGACGGGCTCTAGCATCACTAATGCTAGGAGTAGGGCTCTGCGACGAGGTGTACAGCTCTCCATAGAACTTCTCGAGCTCTCTCAAAATCTCTGGCTTAGATGAGACAATTCCATTAATGTTTTACCTCCCTGGAATTTCTCCGGAATAAAATAATGTTTATTTAATGTTTATTAAATAAACTGTTTCATTAAAAGCCCCTTAAAATTAGTCCAGCAGTTTCAAAGATTACCCAGTACAAGCAGGAAAGCAAAAGAAATATAATGTTTTTTTGTCATTGGTATCGTAAATCCTAGTACCTAATATTACAAATGCCAATGTTTGGACGTTTGGGTATTTGGATGTTTGTTGCTCAATCTCGTTTAAACGTATGAACGGATCGAGTTGTAATTTGAAATACAGTAAGATTATATTTTGGAAGAACACATAGGCTTAGGCTACTTTTATCTCGATAAAAGAATGGGAACTACGCGGGTAAACCTGCGGAGCAATGCTAGCACTTTCGTATACATTAAACGTAAAACTGTTAATTTGAAAAATGCAAATAGATTCCTACTCCAACTTTATACATTTCTTTATAGCATAATACATGTCGTACAGGGTATCAATTTTTATATATTATAATTATATTTACGTATTTGTGTATTAGTAAAACTTAATAAATGAAAACATAATGATACAGCCCAAAATAAAATTTCGAATAAATTTTGGAATCACTCATTTCAATCCCTAGTGACATATTATGTGGGCGTTGAGTGACTCCTTCTACATAGACAAAATTATTTGTTAATACGGAAATGTTCCGCCCATTTTATGTATGTTGTGGGAGGAGACCGGAGACACTAGGTTTCGAACTAAATTCACAATCAAGGCATATCCCCCGAATTTCCGTGGTTGTAACGTTAAATGAACACAAGAGTCAAAATTGATCATGAAGAAGTCAGGTTTTGTAATGTGATGATTAGGTTTTCAACCACATTGATTTCTTTCTAGTTTCTTCTTAGCATATGACAATTTTTCAGTATTTTTGCATGTGTAGATGGGACAGTTTATCATCAAAAGCGACTTTAGTGGAAAAAGAAAATATCGGTAAGGTAAAGCCTGTTTTACTCTAGATATCAAGAAAGCCAGAGTTCAGATGTTCTTATTACGAAATTTGAGTCAAAGTTGAATATCGGATTATAGCTTTGACGCTCTTCTTGTGAGACACGATCCCGATTCCAAGCAGTGAGAATACAAAGTGGGCTGCTTCTGCTTATTCTACATTACTTATATACATAGGCTAAAAATGAGCCATGAAACTGTAGGTAGTTTACGTTTATTTTGGAATTCATCTTATTCTGGTATCTCTGTCTGGCTAGTTTTTGTTTGTATTGTGATTGTAGTGTATTATAACAATAGTTTATTACAAAACCAGCAACACCTCGCGATTTTACCCGCGTAATTTACGTCCGCTATAAAAAGAGACTATTTGTTATTCAAAACTATTATATAATCCATCATGTTCTAATTTTCATTTCGATCTGTTCAGCCTTTCCGCAGTGGTTGATCAACAAAGATCCAAACTTTTGTATTTATAATTTTAGTTGGATTACTATAGACTTTGCTTGTCCTTCCGAAGTGACCCCATCGTGTTCATGTAAATTTTCCCGCAACGTATCCTCTTGAGTCAAAAGGCGGTTTAATTTGTAACTGCATTTAAAATGCAGCTGACAGGGGTGCTGCAGATAAAAATAGCTTGCAAACTAAGCTCGATAGAAGCGAGGTTCATGCATTAATCATAGGCTCAGCTAGAGCCGAACTTAGTCGAATTTGTGGGTGAACGTGATGACTCAATTTTGACGAAATTCTTCTCTCCTCACCCTCTTGATCGGAACGTCGTACCATTATGATATCATAAAAATGCAAAAAGTTATAATCGTGGAAAAAAATAAGCAAGGATTTGTTTGATAAAAAAATTAAAATTACCATCGCTAAAAATTTTCCAATGAAGCGTTAGCAGTACTAAGCGATAAAAGGGTGAAAACATGTGTAAAAAAAGTATTGACATACATTTTTCTCTCTCATCCCCAATATGTTAATTCAAAGAAATAATGGACATGAGAGAGATTATTTATGTAACAATTAGAAAGAGATACCTAATCACAGAAAAATAAATTAATTGAGGTTTATCAAGGTTGGGCAGTAAAACATCTTAGATATATTGTAAATGTGAAATTTTGGATATTTGCTGCTCAATCATGGTGTAGAACCTCAACGGATCAGTCTGAAATTTTGTACCCCAAAAAATGTCGTATTTCAGGGAAAATGCGTTTTCAAAATTTTGCTTAGACAAAGTTGTGCAGATGCTAGTTGATAATAAGAATTCCAACAACAATTTTGTAGTGGATGGTATTTCTATATTAGGTAGTTTCGTCGATATTGCTCCCCTCTAGCTACGTCTCTGGTTCTACCTACGTGGAGAACCTGTTGAGATCTAGCGATCAGTTTGCAATTCGCACGTAGGAGACTTGAATGTGAAAAGAATATTGTTTTCTTGTAGGAAAGTAAATACTAGCTCTATAATTAGCTTCCACATGAGACGTTTTGGGGTTCTCACTAACATAAACATAAAACTAATATAAACATTTTGACAAGAAAATAGAAGTTTAAATTACTATGATTGCTATGCTAAATAGTTGATGTTGCAGCCGAGGCGAGACGAGTTAACAAGGGACGAATACAGCTTACCGTTAGGTGGACTGTTTGCTTGTTTGATATTTTGTAACAAAAATAATCATCTGTTCAATAAAAATATTTGGAATATTACAGTGTGGCGTAAATTCACAGCGTAAAATTAAATCCAAGGTGAGAAAGATGTGTCTCTTTCTGATCAGTATCCAATTTCTGATTTAATCTGAGTATTGAGCAAAACAAAGATAACCTAATCAAATATTTTTTTGACAAACTGTGCATTTCAAAACCTAACTAACTATCTGTGAAAATGTGAAGACGGCGGTCAAGTGGTAACCATCAATCAGTAGTTATGAAGTGAGTCAAGTTATTCCTACCATATAAAATGCAAAACACAATAGAGAATACTTCAGATATGAGAAAAACATTCCTAAATGTTTGCGTTCTTAATATATTCTAGAAACATCTAGAACATTAATGTCTATTACAGTTTATCCGTACTGAGTTCACAAAATAAACATTTTCTTTAAGACAACAAAAAACGAGATTTTACAGTTCAACATGATGAACATGATCTATGAGTACCTAGGTACCTACGTATGTTTTATACATCAGATATATATTTATAGGTAGGATTAGTAGATAGGTATTTCTATGTATTTAGAATTTGTAAGTATTAAATAAGCTTGGTTCCCATAGTAAAAGTTTATTATTATTTTGTAATCTATACTAATATTATAAAGAGGAAAGATTTGTATTTTTGTATTTTTGTATGGCACGAATAAACTCAAAAACTACTGGACCGATTTCAAAAATTCTTTTGCCAATAGAAAGCTACATTATCACTGAGTAACATAGGCTATGTTTATTACGAAAAAAATGAGATATCTACGGAATTTTTTACTAAAACCAACGCAAGGTATAAAAAAACAGTCATAAAATGGCTTTCATCGCATACGCTGCGGAAAGTACTAATGATAGACCAAAACAATGTTCTACAATATTATAGAGCGTATTAAAATCTACAAAAAACCTCGCGAGACCATATGTCTAACTACAGTAACTACCTCGCAACAACTACTTTTTTACATTTTAAAAGTAAGTAAAAATGCCTATCAAATTCAGACCATGTTATCAACACATTTGTATTAATTCTTATCCAAATAAATTATTTCTTATTCAAGACTCTTTTAATACCTATTGATTACTTTTTGAATTATTGAAGTCGGACATTCCATTCAAAAGATTTAACGAAATTAAAAATATCAATCCTATCAAAATGCGGCGCCGCGCGGCGCAACAGCGATAGAGGGGACACCGAGGCACGGGGGAGAGGTGTTCGCAGCTATGAAATAGGTAAGTACGAGTAGCCGCGCGCGCGTCTACTAATTCGCGTGGTCGCCTCGCTACGTAGGTAGTGGACACAAATGATAACAATTTTTCGTAACACTTTTTTATGTTCCTATCAAAATGTTCTTTTCAGAACTACTTTTGTATTAGTTTATTGTACCTTTACTGTTATTGTTCAAGTTTTCTCGCACTTTCTACACAGTATTACATTAAATTTATTCCATTTTGGTTTCCTCACGATGTTTTCTTTTACCGTTTTAAATTTGAGGCATTACGGACATGCCTTCGAAAAAATAGTGATGCGCGTGTAATTTGAGCTGGGGGATAGGATACGATATAGGTCATCCCCAAAGGTCCCCTTTATCCTACTTACTAAATTAGAATAAAACGAGCATTAAGGACTACGATGATGAGACGATCAGAAATCTAGCTTCGTCAATAGATTCAATAAGCAGCCCACTAAATATTCCTACTACTGGGACTCGGGGCCCTCTCTCGCAAGGAGAGAGTCAAGTCCATAATCCACCACGCTGGCCCAGTGCGGGTTGGTGGATGACACATGACCTCAAAAGATTCTAAGTACATGGCGATTTCTTCACGATGTTTTTCTTCACCGTTTTAAGTTAGCGGTATTACGCATATTACTCCGAAAAGACAGTGGTGCCTGGTGCACGTGGCATTTAAAACCGGGGCTCCAGATCGGCCGCCGCCGTTCTCCCGACTAGACCAGCCGTAACTATTTAGTACGTATTTAGAAATAATATACTTTAGTAGTTACATAAAACATTGCACAACCATAAACTACGTCGTAGGTGGCATTAGCAGATTTTAACACTAAATTACAACAATTAAATATTTACTGATTTAATTTTTGATTTGATGCGTAAAAGTAAAGGGAATAACAACGACGCCAGACACGCCTAAAGTTTTTAGGACTAATGATAATATACCATAACAACTAACGCATAACAGTTTTCGCATAATTTTTGCTACCGTATATAGCATAAACATAACTTAGCATAATGTTTAAAGGCACATATTGAGAGAAGCATCACAATACCTAAACATAACAATTGGTCCTACCTCTCGCTACGGCGACGACCTCGCTTGGCTCGCTCCTCTCAGGACCTCTCTTGAGCTTCTGGCTCCCTGCATTTTTTTATAAAGTAAAATAGGCAAAAAAACATGCGTTTTAAATGATAAACAGATGATTGGGATTGTTTGTTTTGTCTTATGTCCTAAGCATGGCAATTCTGCCAAGAGTGTGTTAAAATTTGTAAGTCTAATAATTTTGTTTTATACTTATTTTCCATAACACCCGTGCGAAGCCGGGGCGGGCTGCTAGTATTCACTAATAATAAATTTATTATAAATTAATTCTTGACAACTAGACTACAAAGCGATTTTGTTTGAAACTTAACAGCAATATATAGCATAGCATAATGTAGCATGCTAGTAGTGTGCTGTGGTTTCAACCGTTTAGTTCCTTTTACCGTTATTTTTCCAGGATAAAAAGTAACGTAAGTAATATTCCTGACTATGTACCAAATTTAATGCTACCAAATTTAATGTACCGATTCCTTCCGTAGTGTTTGCTTCAAGGAGTAACAGATAAAAACATAAATATAAATATTCTTATTAATAATATAAGTATGATATTTGCATATCTGGACGACTATCCAATAAAGAAGTTGTAATAAAACCTTGAGTGTTTTGAAAAAGTTAAGTCAAGACACAATTCCTGAACACCTAACAGAATATCCGACATTGATTCAATTACACAGATCACAATACGCTGATTACGTCGCCAACGTCCAAGTTCACTGATTTGTGATACGCAGAATGTATTAAAACTTTTTAATGGATTTCTCATTCGTTTGGTCTGATTTGCATGTATGTAAATAGGTCTGAAAGCGTGCTCATCGCCCGTTGTCCCGACGAAGGTAGTAGCCGTTGTCAGCGGATTTTAATGGAGCTCGCAATGCCGATGCCACGAATAACAAGGGTAATATAACGTACGAGTTCAGCCGCTATCACAGTTTTCTATGTAAAAACGTTATCACTGGGCAATAGGAAGACGAAAGTGTTTGAATTTGGCCTTTGATGAATTTCAATGCTGTACAGTGCAATGGACAGACTTGGTCTGGTAGTGATATTTGAAATAATTCACGTTTAAAACGTTATCCTACTAATATTATAAATACAAAAGTTTGGAAGTTTAGATGTTTGAATGTTTGTTACTTGATCACGTCGGAATATCTGAACGGATTGGTTTGAAATTTGAAACACAGTTAGATTATGGTCTGGTTTAGCACATAACTGTAATTTTCAAGGGAATTCAAACTACTTAGTACAGAAATTTTCGACGGTCTTTAACTGAACTTAAAGAAACATAATTGAACTATGTTATGTTTTTTGTGATGGTGATTTTCAAAAGATTACTTTTCAATTTCAAATATTAAAAATCACCTAGTATTTGCATTCAGCTTGATGGAATAACACTTACATGTACATGATTAAAGTTTAACTAATAGAGTCGTCAAACTTAAGAGAGATTTAGCCAAATTTTATAAATCGGTGGCTAACCGTCGAACGGAAAAATCATTTTTTCCATCTTCCCCGTTAGTACTTTTAAAAATTAGATAACTTTACATCGACGTGGTATTAACTGAATAAACGTTGTGCCTTAGTCGCTGGCGTCAAAACATTGTAACGTTATCCTCACAATAAACCACGATATTGTAGATTATGATCATGTATTCAGATCGTGTTTACGAGCCCCTGCATAATGACGCGAGGGATTTCCAGAAGACTTTTGTTTCCTTTCGTTTAACGTCAAAGTATCATTTGTTTAGAAGCAACTCTACCGACATGTACTGTTGAACCGTTGGAAGAAAGGGAAATAGTGTTTCATGAGGCTATTTCACGCTATTTTGTGGAAGTATTTGGAGGCGTCGGAGAGAGATTAGTGTCTCTTTCCTTTAAAGGGGATGATTGTTATCATTTTCCGGGTGATAAGCACAGTGCAGTCATTTGAAAGTTTTACGTTTAAAAACTGTTTGGCAGGTGTGTGGCCAGTCTGGATCAATCCTCAGACGGATGTCTTACTCCTCTCATTAAACTAAAACATAAAGGTATCAACTTTTAGTCTAAAAAAAATCTCGTATGATTTAAAAATGTTGATAAACTTTCCAAGATAATTTAACACTTATCTTGGAAAGTTTAAGAAAAGGTTGAAAAGTATTTTCCTAAGTATTAAAGTATATACTCTCCTAGTAAGAGGGAGCATCAATTTTTCAATAAATTTTGAAACGCTGTTTTTTTTCGAACATGAACAATATTCCAATAATTTTACCGATTTTTCATATTCTATTTATAAAAACACAGCTTATTATAATTTAATCTAAATCACTACATAGTAGTGTAGTAGTAACAAACCCACTTCCTGCGTCTGTGCGTTCTTATAATTGCATGCTTAGATCTTTAAAACCACCAAACAGATGTTGTTACGAGGTTTTAGTGGTTCAAGAGAAAGCTTTATATGTATAATACATGTATAAAATAACAGAGAGATACTGATAATTTTAAAGGTTTCTATAAACATTTTTTTTGCGCTTACACTGAAAACGCTGGATTCAGGTCTACGAGATAGATCAAAATAATGTACAACAGTAGGTATTGTACCCCTTCAAAAGGTCTACAAAAAAGTCGACAATAGTATTTGTCTATCTCTTAAGAATAACACACAATAACCATTTTTATTAGTATATTTAGTATCAGCATTGCAACCGTGCCAAGCCAGGACGGGTCTCTAGTAAAATATAAATCTGTGTTTATGTATATATACATAGAATGAGGTGATGAACAAGACAGGTCGCTGGCATGATTTTTCAGTGCACAGCGCCACGCAGTACTTTAAGTAAATTGAGTATAAATAAAACTAAAATACTTAACAACACTGCCTTACCTATATTAAAAACATTGCATAGGACTTAATCGATCTAAATTATAATTTAGTTACTTTGATTCGATTAATTCTAATTATTTAGAATATAATAAATTAATAGTTAGATACAATGGCCGACGTTACGAGAAGAATATGAGTTCAAAAGCTTAAAAAACAATATACACTGCAAAAGTTTGCACAGCGTTTATTACTACGAGATATAAGATGTCTTATTTTTTTTTGTCTTGTAATCTCGCTAGAAATTTGCCATTTAATTCGGAAAAAAGACAAAAGTACATGAACGGTCAGTTAGGTAGAAGAACGAATATATAAATATGTGATACTTACTACCTGAGCTTGACTACTAAGACTCTTACTACTTGTACATTTAATAAATTTAAGAGAATGAAGCA
Source organism: Ectropis grisescens (assembly GCA_017562165.1). Classification (NCBI taxonomy): domain Eukaryota; kingdom Metazoa; phylum Arthropoda; class Insecta; order Lepidoptera; family Geometridae; genus Ectropis; species Ectropis grisescens. The sequence continues at coordinate 15,774,885 of CM029775.1, read as the reverse complement.
TCCTTAACCTCCATTTTTCTCTTTCAAGATTTGTCTGTCTGTGTAAAGTTATTTTCGAGTCTTTATTTTATGGACCCTAAAACTGATAGCAAATCGAATCTCAAAAAAATTGCTCATTAGACGATTTGTCAGACCATTTCCTAGAAATTATGGATCCAAAACAATGCCCAAGTCTCAAACCATTGGAGTACCCAAAACGAAGGCTTCACACTTACCAACAGCTATCGATTTCCTTTAAAAGCTTTCAGAACACGAGTAGGTAAATGTTGAAACACCGCGTTATCATATTATACGAGTGTTTACATGTTCTGCAACATTTTATAACTCCCTCATTATTAGTGTGTCTGTAGTTTTGTGAGAGTAACACAAATTAAAATTAACAGAGCTAAGAACGAGTTCAAGCTACGCTTATATCTCTGGATGATGAAACAGTGCAGTACCAGTTAATGATTTGGACTCTTCATGTTCAAATAGCTCCATGGCATTTAACTGTTATGGGTTAGTTGCTTACCATCAGGCGCACGTCTTGCTAGTCTCGTCTTTCCAAATTATGAAAAAAATAACACGTAAGCCTAAGTACCCCTTAAGCCAGTAAGCCAAAAGTGTGTGATACGAGTATGCTTTGATATGCTAATAGATATGCGTTTGACCACCATCTGTTCTGATTCGGCTTACCATGTGGATGTTTCCAGATTCAAACATTCCATGTTAACCCTGTAAATACTTATAAAGTAACAAAAATGCCGTGCGTTGCAAATATTTAAAAAAGAAAACTCATATTTGTTTTATTTTTAAGGATATAGAATTTATAAAAATACTCTGTACTTAAAAAAATGAATACTAATTATTTAGTATCCAAATCAGATCAAAGGAAATAAATCCTGATACATATGTACATAGAATAGTAAAAATAATAATGCGAAGATCACAATCTTGCAGTATAAGGAAAACAAAAGTTGCCCCTTTATTCCCGCTGTTTTATATCAAACGAGCGTAAAAGTGATGTGTGTACTTACTTGGCTGATACGTGGCATTGCCACATTATGCAGGGTAACGCAGTAAGGACTTACTAAATCATAAGAGAACAGAGGGTTTGCCGTCTGACAAAATTGTATTATGTCCTTTTCTTAACTGGGCAGAGCCTTGACTAAATCAACCTAACTACCTTATTAGGTATACACTAAGCACATCTGAATGAGACTGATGAAGGTCTAAAGATAATCAAGGTTATCCACCCCTTTACCAGTTGGAAGCGTGCCCAGCTATGAGTAATGGTTATTTGTTAGGCCAAACAAATGCTTCAAATGTCATGCTTCGCGTCGACCAAACGCTCGGTTTTTTTTGTACTTATATCCTAACTAGCGGTCCGCCCCGACTTAGTCCGTGGTACGTAATCTACAAAAGCCTATAATAATAGCCTTCAGGGACCACGTACGTATCCAACCCTGAAAACATTTTTGAAATCGATGCGGTAGTTTCTGGGATTAGCGCGTACAAACGAAAAACCTCTTCTGCTTTATAATATTAGTAAATATTGCTATCTCTCTTTAATATCCCTATTAAATGTCAATATAATGTTTTTGTAAGACGATTGAGAAACTCTTATTGCGAATATCTACAATAGGTATAAGCTGAATCACAAAACTGTACATACTCACAAAACGTACATACAAAGATTTAAAAAGACATTTACAACGGGGCTATTTTTAATTCACAACTAAAGTCAGCTGATCCACATATGGTAAGTTCAATAGTCCTTATCTTTTATCGATAAAATAGATTTTCGCTTGATCACCTTCTCGCTTAATGCAAAGAGACGATACGGTCTTAGATGGAGCGCGCTTCCCTAGAACAAACGGATTTACTCTCGATTTGAAGACACTCATATTGTATCCGTCGAGGAAGACTCACTGGGCCAATACATTCAATTGTTTAGCTATCTAAATAACGAAAATGTATTCAAACTACTGCGTTTCAGTTTTTGCAACGTCAACCAAAAAGCAATCTTGCTTTTTCGAGCTGTCTGATAAAAATAAGGGTTTGTTGGTGTCGGCTCTTGTAAAGTTTTACATTGTTTATTCATCAATACACATATAATACGTTTACCTAACTGGGTCAATTAGCTAAAGCTATTTTTTTTTTACATTTAGAAACGACGGATTGACAAGTTTTGTACTCGTATTTGTTAACAGTTGTTATTAGTGCTATAGGAAAATTGTAAAAGTAGAATTTAAAATTACGACACACAAAATGAAAAAAGTTATGAAACAAATAGATAAATAAAAAAAAAAAGCGTTTAATTAGAATTTGTAATACTTATGTTCCTTCTGATTCGTGTGTAGAATATGTCACTTTCTGTTTACGCCCCTTCGAGTAAATCCTGTAGAGTTTTACATGCGTATTATTCTATGGCTGATCTTTTGATCTGTTTCGTTTTTATATCCGTGTTTACATCCAATAAACTACATATAAATATCCTTTTCTTTTCTTTGTTTGACCACCAGAATCAACTTTTTGGGTTATTTAAGAATTTAATAATACATTTATATTTTCTTATCTGCGTATTAAGCAAAGTTTATATCTGTTTGTTATCGGAATTCTTTTCACGTCATAATCGTCAAATCGTCGTAATCTACTGGAGTATAGAAGTATTCCCATATTATACTAAAAAAGTAAGGTTTTTGGTTCGCGTAAGTATTATGCACAAGCATTATAAGTAGATTAGAAAATTATAGCAAATTTTTTTTTCTATTAAACGACCGGTATTTATGCCGGCACTATATTTTTCCTTCATATTTGATGACAAGTTCGTACATACATATTGTAAAAATACTTAGAGGTGCAAAAGGTTTGGACATAAGGTTCTCACGCTTGTGTTAGAAAATAATTACAAATATACTGAAATGAAGACTGCAAGAAGTCGTAGTACGTAGAATAAGCCAATTTCCAGTCATAATATATTTTTTTTTAATAAAGAAGTGACGAGACGAGCAGGACATGTGCCTGATGGTAAGCGACATGCCTACCACATAACAGCACAGTGACACGCAGCTATCGGAACATGAAGAGTCCATATCAGAGTAAGTCTTTGAAATTCATTTCGTGACAGTTGGTAGAGGTTTTTATAACCGTTTTGTCAGTTCTAAGCTCGTAGTTTCGTCTAGAATGCTTCAGCCACTCCATTTAATTGGAGTGAGCTTCTGTACGTATTTTTTTCAAAACAAATAGTCATTTTTTACGTAAGTTCCTGGCATTTTTGATTGTTAACTGTCATAGCTACTAAGATCAAATTTAATTGTTCGCCGAGAACAATGACTTCTGACTTGTTAACGCTTCCGAGTTTGATTGGAAGAAAAAAACTCAACTTTTTAAATGCCAATTATTTCTGTTTTGATATTGACATCGAAAGGTTCTTATTTAGTACTCGTAGTTGTTAAACTACATTTTTTTGTCGAAGCTTTGCACTTGACCGCCATGCCGCTATCTTACCTAATGTTAGCTGTGCAGTCTTCGATGGTGTGTGCTTACCTAGAAAACCCGATTCACTCTAGACTTAAAGGCAACCAAATTATATCCAATAGAAAATAATACCACTAATACTCTTATACACAGACAATGTTTACAGTTTAAATTCTTGAAAAGAAACAAAACTCCACGTTCTTGAAAAGAAAGTGGAGTCAAACCTCTTTGTTCCATCTTTGGAGGATCCATCTATAAACGGCAGTAAAAAATAATAAAAAGTTATTTGTTTATATTTTCATCTAAATTGCTGAAATGTGTTCACAGCCAACACGCACAATTTTCACTTTAGACCTTCATCGGTTTACAAGTATAGCAAATTCAGATTTGCTTAGTACAAGTAGGTATTCTAGTTAAATGAGTATGTTGTGCATTTTTGTTCTCGTTGTAATTAAGTTTCACTAATAAAGTATTTGTCCCTGTATTTAAATCTTTCTTCTGAGTAAAGTAATTTGAAAATTATGCCACTATATCCACGTTAGTAACATCCATAATAGAAGCGGATTATACGCCCCGTTAATATTATCTAATCAAGACAAATGATAGCAGAACTTTTCTCATTCCTCGTGTTGTAATTAAAATATAGGCTTCTCTAGGTAAACTGGTCTATGGTCAAATATGAGTACGTAACAATATAGAAGATGGCAAAGAGTTTATCGTGATAACAATGACAGATAAGAAATGATCATTTTAACGAAAACTGGCTCAAATATCTAGGTATAAATAAAAATATATAAAAAAAAAACGAAACTGTTGCGCTCGCGTAGTTTTTGAACAACTGGTGTAAATTAGACAACTTTTTCGTTTCTGTTCGTTATTGTCAGGATGTACATATTTAAGAAAATTAAAAAAACATCTTATAATATCAGAAGTGAATGAGCGCAATCGCTAATTAATAGAAAACTGAAAACCGTAAGAGATCTTGAATATTAAGTTTAAGCTGTTTTACACCGGAACATTAAAAAAAATATATTTACAAAAGTGTATTAGTAGGCATCCAGTTTCAAAACAATTTAATTTAAATATAACCATTAAGTTCTCAAAGTTCTTTCTCTATGTTTTATTCAAACCTTGCGGCTTCCAAGGACCGAAACCAACCATGCTTTGGTGTATTACATTATTACGATATACGAAAATTGATGTAATGCGTAATACGGTATTATTATAATTTTACGCTAGAGTACTCGTAGCTTACCGTTAAAGTAGCTAGAGTGGAAACCGCTGGTTGCGGTTGCGCAGGACCGTTCGTTTTGGAAATCTAGGGGGGAGGCCTATGGTCAGCAGTAGACGTCTTGCGGCTGGTGATGATGATGATGATGTAGGTTACCCGATTTAAAAGAAATCGGATGTTTTGTGCTTCGGGGAATTTCACCAGTTTTTTCATATCTCAGTTTCGCTTTAATAATTTATAGGATATTTCCATGGAACTCTTAAAAACGGCAGAAGCGGCAAACGCGCTTCTACTATGGCGATGCAAAATCAGGTGACGTCTCCTGATTTAGTCTCAGTCGCAATAAGGAGTTGTGTACGTTCGCTAACAATTGTGTACGTTCGCTGACAATTCAATTTTCAAATTTTTCAAACAAATTTTCGCCACGTTATCCATTCTTCCATACTAATATTATAAATGCGAAAGTAACTCTGTCTGTCTGTCTGTCTGTCTGTCTGTCTGTCTGTCTGTCTGTCTGTCTGTCTGTCCGTCTTTACCGCCTAAACCAACCAACAGATTTTGATGAAATTTGATACATAGATAAAATAGATCCCGAGAAAGGACATAGGCTACTTTTTGTTCCGAAAAAAGGGTTGAAAGGGTTAAAATAAGGGATGAAAGTTTATATGGAAAACTTCGTCATTGTTGAAGAACTATGAAACTTTACGTCTAGATATTTAACACGAAACCATAAAATGTATGTTTTAGCAGTTTTGTAGTTTCAAACTGTACCTACGGGGGTGGAATTGGGTTTTTTTTTATTATTTATTATTATTTATTCTTGGGTCAAATTTAGTAATTCAAATTTCACCCTCTTCCTGTCAACCGATTATTCTGAAATTTTGTATACAATTATGTTTACAATTATGTTTACAATTATGTTGACAATACAATTATGTTTATTCATTATCATTACAAATTCAAGATGGCCGCCGCTACAAAATGGCGGATAATTTATGTTTTATTAATCCCATCAATATGGGTATCAAATGAAAGGGCTCAACAATCAGAATACAATATACTATAAGAAATTGAAATCCAAGATGGCGGTCGCTACAAAATGGCGGATAACGTAGATTTTATCAATCCCATCAACATGGGTATCAAATGAAAGGGCTCAACAAGCAGAATACAATATACTATAAAAAATTGAAATCCAAGATGGCGGCCGCTACACAATGGCGGATAACGTAGGTTTTATCAATCCCATCAATATGGGTATCAAATGAAAGTGCTCAACCAGTAGAATACAATGTATTATATAAAATTAAAATCCAAGATGGCGGCCTCTACACAATGGCGGATAACTTAGGTTTTATAAACCCCATTAACATGGGTATCAAATAAAAACCTCAATACGTAAGATGGGCGCAGCCACTAAATGGCGTATCAGACTATCAGACAGAATTTTTGATAGTCGACGAGATTTCCATGGTGTCTTATCAAATGTTATGCATGATGGACGCTCGATTAAGGCAAATTAAGAACTGTGAAAATGAGTTTTTTGGAGGAGTAAACGTATTACTTTTCGGTAATCTTTTACAACTGCCTCCTATAAAATGATCAGGAACACCTGTTTTCAATTCTAATATGAAATTATATATATGAAAGTAACTCTCTCTGTCCGTTACCGTCTAACGCCTAAGCCACTTAAAGAGTTTGTTACAATTTGGTGCACAGATAGACTACCTAGACTTAGGAAAGGACAACGGCGACTTTTTATCACAGAAAAAGAGTTGAAAAGAGTGGAAATGAGGAGTAAAAGTGTGCATGGATCTTGGCACTCTTTGTATGCTATTTTAACCGACTTCAAAAAAGGAGGAGGTTATCAATCCAGTTGTATTTCCAATTGTGAATCAATTTAGATGGTTATTTTTTGGTTGGTAGATTATAGTTCAGAGGTGGTCATATAAATTTTATCGAAATCAGTGCTGCGGTTTTTGAAATATGAACAACAAACTAAAATTTGCGTTCATGTAATCAGTCGATATATCTACTAATAGACTCTAATAAAATTTGATGGAACGTCCCAATATGATTTTAAATTAAAGTCTGTTTTTGATTATTTTTTTGAGAACATAGTTTCTTTGTAATTTATCGTGTAAATTGTACATTTATTAATAAATATAAAACTTTGACTTAGACCGATTTTGATTAGGAAACGTGAATTTGTATGGTAGTAGACATACGAGTAGGTACTGCCTCAATTACTTTAATAAATATGTGGCGCGGACGAAGTCGCGGGTAAAAGCTAGTGTTGTCTATAAATTATAGCATACCTCATCTTCGTTTCTTTAATTATATCGATGGATATTTCGGATTAGATTAGGTACTGTTTATGTATGAATTTTGGGAAAGCTGTGTATTTCTGCATGTTCTAACTTTATATAGAAGATCACTCTTAAAGATCAGGCTTGAAAAACACCATCATTTATAACTTTTATACTTCTTTATAGGTAATATTTTTACTATGAGTAACAAAGTGAATTTTAATAAATACATACGTAGTAACCCAAAGGGGAACTCAGTTATTTATATTTTTTTTAAATACAAATAATTTTTCATGCACTGTTATGTTCGATAGCTCCTAAATCCAGTCGTTTGTATAATTAAAACAACCACATTGTAGTTCACCAACTGTAGAGCATTTATTCATCGAAATGCTTCATGTAAATCATTACACAAACGATATCGCGTTCTAAAAGACACTTAACGCCATCTAGAATTGTCTTAAGAACTATAAACCACAACGTATTTTTTCTTCTGACTATTCTCAATAAAGTTTTTATTCTATATTTTGCCATTGCATAAACAACCCGCCCGCCAAGAACCACTGTTCTTTAATGTTTTAACTCAAATATTTTAACAAGAATAGATAAGGAATAAAAGTAATATGAAAATAAAAAACACAAATTACAATGTAATCTATTCGCTTAAAGGCAAGACGCATACTTTAGATATAGGTCTCTTTATAACTGAATTCTTACATTTTAAAGCCACCACTCTCGTAACATTGTCAGGCCCGGGAAACTTTTGCGTTATGCGACCTAATAACCATCGGCCTGGAGGCATATCATCTTCCTTAATAAGGACTACATCTCCTATATTTGGTTCTGGTGTCATTTGTGACCACTTGTATCGCTGCAAAAAATGTGTTAAATATTCTTGAGACCAGCGTCTCCAAAATTCTTGCAGCATACGTTGACACAAATGCCACCTTTTTAAGGAGTTAACTGTACAGTTTTCATAGCTGCGATCAGGCGCCAATAATAATGATTCCCCAATCAAAAAATGACCCGGAGTAAGAGCCATCTTTTCGCCCATATCTTCTGGTAATGATGTCATTGGTCTCGAATTGAGACATGCCTCAATTTGAGCCAAGACTGTGGCAAGCTCCTCATATGTCAGAGTGGTTTCACCGATTACCCTCTTCAGGTGGTATTTGGTAGATTTGATCCCTGCCTCCCAAAGGCCACCGAAGTTTGGTGCATGTGGAGGATTAAAATTCCATTTGGTTCCTTTATTCGCTAACCACTCTGCGATTTCCGAATCTCTGTTAGGATTTTCTTTAAGCAATTTGTCTAATTCACGAGCGGCACCAACAAAATTTGTGCCGTTGTCACTAAATATGTCACTACAATGACCTCTCCTCGAAACAAATCGCTTAAAAGCAGCTAAAAACCCCTCTGTCGTCATATCTGTAACAGCTTCAAGATGAATCGCACGTGTTGACATGCATATGAAAAGACAAATATAACCTTTATAGGACTTGTTACCACGTCCTTTAGACACCCGCACGTTAATCGGTCCAGCATAGTCCACCCCCGCTATACTTGAACACTCTGGCTGGCGTGACTCTAGCAGAAGGCAGTTGCCCCATCAGGAGAGTTTTATTACTTGCCGAGTACCTCGTACAAGTTACGCATTTCCTAAAATAAGCCTTTACTAAATTTTTGTCTCCTACGATCCAAAATTTCTGGCGCAAATAATTGCGCATAAGTTGTGGACCCCCATGCAAGGTATTTTTGTGTGCATCAACTATCAATAATTTTGCTATGGGTGACTCATGAGGAATCAGGATGGGATGCTTTTGATCTTCCCCTACATGTGATTGCTGAATCCGCCCACCAATTCGAAGTATTCCAACTTCATCAATGTAAGGATTGAAGGAGGTGAGTTTACTCTTCCTTTTCATCTCTTTTCTGTTTCTTAAATCCGACACTTCCTCCTGAAATCCCTTTTCCTGTGCCTTTTTTATCATTACTGTTAAAGCTTCTTCTAGTTCTTCCTTTTCCACAATTTTACTCTTTATGTCTATTTTCTTTTTCAGAAATCGTCTGCAGTAAGCTACCACTCTTAACAAGCGGCCAAGCGTTGAAAACTTCCACCAAACTTCATCACTCTCATCCTGCATTTGTGTCGCGTGTACTCTGTATGTTTTTCTTTCTTCCAGACTTGTTGTAACTAGTGTTCTTTCCTTTTTTTATTGTATTGTTTTTAAGCCACTTTGGCCCATTCAACCAAAGCTGATTCTGCACTACACCTTGTGGTTTAAGTCCCCGTGAAGTGTGATCTGCAGGATTCTCTTCCGATTTAACATGAGCCCACTGATTGCGATTCAAATGCTGAAGGATATCTGAAACTCTATTTCCGACATAGGTTTGCCATCTGCTCGGGTGACTACTCAACCAAGCCAATACAATTTCAGAATCGGTCCATGCATGTAAATTCTGCTTGGGTATATTTAGTACTTGCGCCACCTCTACTAATAGTTTTGTTACTAAAACGGCCCCGCAGAGTTCTAATCTGGGTATGGTAACAATCGCAGTGTTTGATGCAACTTTTGTCTTGGCCGTCACGAGAGTAACGTAATGTTGTCTTTAGCATCTTTCACTCTCAGATAAATAACAGCTCCATACGCGGCAGTGGAAGCATCTGCGAACCCGTGCAACTCTACCAGCTTGTCATCACTTCTACATTTCATCCATCGTGGTAAGCGAAAGTTAGTCAAGTGTAATAATTCGTCTCGGTAAGTAAGCCAGTCTTGTAAAAGTTGTGGTGGTTATTCCTCATCCCATTGTATCCCAGAAAACCACAGCTTTTGAATCAGTACTTTCGCATTGACAATACTTGGTGCAATCCATCCCAACGGATCATACAACTTTGATATGTCGGATATAACTTTCCTTTTAGTAACAGGTTCCGTCACAGGTGGGAGCTGCACTGCATATTCAAACTCATCGGTTCTTCTGTTCCAGGTCAGTCCTAATATTTTGTTTGTACTATCCGTCTTTACGTCAAGTCTTTTTTCTTCGTTGGTCTTCACCTTGTCTTCTTTAATCTTTTCCAACATATTCTCACTGTTACTAGACCATTTTTTTAACTCGAAGCCCCCTTTTTCCATTACTTCATTTAACTGGCTATAAATCTTCATAGCTTCTTCTTCTGTTTGTGCTCCCGACATCAAGTCATCCATATAAAACTCCCGTTTTATTCTTTCAGCAGTCAGATTATTATCAGAACTTTCATCTTTTGCTAACTGTATAAGACTTCTGACGGCGAGGTAGGGTGCCGATGAGAGACTAAAGGTAAGTCGAAGCATTTTATACTCTTTTATGTCTCCGTTCGGATCATCGCGCCATAATATGCGTTGAAAATCTGTATCGTTCATATCAACTTTGATTTGTCGATACATTTTTACTATATCTGCTGTAAAACAGATAGGAAAAGTTCTCCACCGCATTATGATGTGGCGCAAATCAGATTGTAATTTCGGTCCCACCATGAGATCATCGTTCAATGAAACTCCGTTCAATCCCTTACAAGACGCATCAAATACGACCCTAATTTTGGTCGTATCGTGATCTTCACGTACCACTGCATGGTACGGTAGATATACTGCCGTTGTAATCTGTGGGTTGTTAACAATTTCCATGTGGTTCATTTCCAGGTATTCATTGAAAATGTTAACAAACTCTTTCTTTAAGTCCGAATTTCTTGTTAATTTCTTTTCGAGCCTAAAAATCGGCGTACAGCAATTTGTCTTGACTGGCCTTGCAAACAAACTGGGTTTTCTTGATCACGGAAAGGAAGCTTAACAATGTATCTTCCAGTCTCGTCTCTCTTAGTTGTGGTTTCAAAGATTTGTTCACATTTTTGCTCCTCTTCTGACCATATTTTCGTTTCAATGTAAGGTTCTGCTTCCACTTCCCAAAAACTTTTGATTAATTCATCAAGTTGAAATTCTTCTTCAACTTGTGTATGCATACTAAACATATTATTTTGTTCACCATCCGTTTTGCAATAGCCACTAAGTATCCAACCAAGGGTTGTATTTTGTGCCACTAATGACCCAGTGGGATACTTGATTATTCCTTCTTGTATTATAGCTCCATAAACCTCCGCTCCCAATAAGATATCGACCTTATTAGGAATGTGATACTCAGGATCTGCCAAAGTGATTCCTTGAAGCTCTGGCCAAATGCCTGGCGCAAACGAAAACCTCTTTGTAGGCAAGTACGACGTCAATTTCTCAAGCACGTAGGCCTTTACGTTAATAGCACCGCTTGCATTGTCGCGAGGCTTGATCGATACATCTACTGCCCATTTGATGGTCAAACCATTCATTCCACCTAATCCCGATACCCGACTCCTCGCTGGTTTTTTCTTTAAGCCCATCATCTGTACAGCTGCTTCCGTAATAAAAGAAGCTTGAGAGCCTTGATCAATTAATGCACGTAACATATGGTTGACATTTCTCGCTTCCACATGTACTAACGCTGTTGCTAGTAAAACATGGTGAAGCGATTCTTTCGAGAAATGACTGTTGATATCTAACTGATTCTCTGGTGGTGGTTCTGATTGCAATGATTCGCTATGCTGCGGTTCTATGGCACTACAATTGCATTGTAGGCCGGTTGATGGACGCCTTTCAACAGGTTGAGATGCGTCCTTGGAATGCAATAGCGAATGATGACGCCTTTTTACAAACTTGGCACGAGGTCGCACAACGACAAAATCTAACCGAATGATTATCTGCTAAACAGTTAAAGCACAACCTATTCTCCTGAACAAAATTATGCCTTGAGTTGACATCTGTAGCAACGAACTTTTTACAATTACTGATTCTGTGATCATTCTGTTTACAAAACGCACAAATACTTTCAGCAACATGATAGCTAACGTTTACATTACTATTGCCTCTTGGTTTGTTACTTTGTTTGGCGTCAAGAAACTCCAAAGAACGGAATTTAGTTTCCAAGAAATCTTCAAATTGTTTAAATGTTGGTAAATTTTTTGTTCTCGCTTGTTCACTAACCTTAGCTTCCCAATCTATTCGAGTTTCTTGATCCAACTTTGAACTAACAATATAAATCATGATAATATCCCATGAATCTACATTAACCCCAATATTTCGTAAAGAACTCAAAGTGTCCACGGTAGTATCTAATAACTCTTTAATTGCCTTAGACGAAGCAGTTGAAATGCTTTTTAATTCAAAAAACCTCCTTAATATATTATTCGCCAAAAACACCCTATTGTCATATCTGCTCTCCAGTAATGTCCAACATCGTGCATAGTTGTCATTAGAAATTGGAATATTACGCAACAGTTGTTCCGGTTCTCCAGTCAAGTATCCTTTCAAGAAATGTTGCTTCTGAGACCCAGCATACTCATCATTGTTATGGACAAGTGATACAAACAAATCCCTGAAACTTATCCATTCTGTGTACAATCCCGAAAATGTAGGTATTAATATCTTTGGCATCTTCACCTTTGAACCCTTGGATGTATTAACTTCACTTTCCGTTACTTGGGTTGACTTTCTAAGTGTGTCTTTGTATTCTTCCATAATAGCCTTAAATTCTATGAAAAATTCTTGTACCTGATCATAAATTTCTTTCTCCATGTATTCTGACTCATCTGCATCTTCATATTGTTAATCTTGTAGTGGTTTTTTGTAAATTCTTGCCAAATTTCATTTAAAACATTTATTCTGCCATCTATATACTTAACAGTTTTCTTTTCTTTGCCACATTTGTTGTAGTTTTTCTGCAGAGTAGTCATTTGACGTTGAACCTCTATTTGTATATTTATCAATTGTTCCATTTTTCTGTTTTATAATAAGATCAGATCAAGCTACCAAATTTTTCTAAGTGTTTGAGATAAAGTTACTTCTGACCGAAATTGGGCATAGGTTCCCCGTCGGTTACGTTTTTCTCAAACTATTCTAAGTCTTAGACAACACTTAGCCAAATTTCAGAGCAATTTGAATTTAAGTTAGTTTGTACTTCTCGAAAATTTTACAAGTCTAAAGTTACTTGAAATTCTGCTAAGTCCATAAACCAGTAATGTATTACTCACAGTAAGTCTTCAATGTATTCAAAACAAGTATCACCCAGTTTGACAGCTGATGTCTCCACTGTTGTTCTTTTCGTGTATAATACCTCCCTCCGTCTCGATCCCGTGATGTAGAAATGCTGCTGCTCCAACTTGCTCTTGTTGTCTTCGCGTGTGTCCAATGCGCGTTCGCTTCACGGGAAGCAGGAACCATCAGCGACAATCCGCCACTGCGTCGGTCCCAAAACGGTACAAAAAGAACGAACAGGTCAACTTCAGCCTTCAATTTACTATCCGGCTCGAAGGACCATGTTCGATAGCTCCTAAATCCAGTCGTTTGTATAATTAAAACAACCACATTGTAGTTCACCAACTGTAGAGCATTTATTCATCGAAATGCTTCATGTAAATCATTACACAAACGATATCGCGTTCTAAAAGACACTTAACGCCATCTAGAATTGTCTTAAGAACTATACTATGACTATTCTCAATATAGTTTTTATTCTATATTTTGCCATTGCATAAACAGTTATGAAATTTAACTGATATAAATACAGGAATAAAACGTGCACGTAAGAGACATTACTATTTTAGTTCATACATATAGTTCTTGTTTTGAATTTAAATGCAACCAGTTAATCTACGTAGGTATATGTATACGGAGAAGTGAAAACTATTTTAAGTAAATAGATAGTAGTAATCATAAAACAGTTTTATCCCCATATTCTTTTGTATTAATTTGATATAAACAGTTCAGAAATGCGTAGGTAGTTTCACTATTTTCCTTTCCAACCTACCCAATATTCATTGCTGTTGCCTCGCTCTGTGGAATTTGGCCTTATTCGGACAAATATTTCTGGGACTTACTAGGAATCCCTTTGGAGTCTTTGATGGACATACTTTCCTCAGTTTAAAGAAGTCTTTGAATACAAAAAGGCTTTTTAAATTGTAAGGATTAACGTTGCGAACGTTTTCAGGTTCTCGCCTAAGTTATTAAAGTCGTTGAACGAGTTTAAAAATGTATTTCGCCAGATCGAAAATACACTACATATATGTTACTAGTGCTGAAATATGTTCATACATGTTATTTTTCTTTAGTATTATTGATGTTGGTACCAACGTAATGTTTATTTCTCAATCGTATTAATTAAAATGGATACACAAGCAATATTTATTAATAACTAGCTGTACCGTGCCACGCTTCGCTGTGGCACATTGTGTTGCAAAAATAAGATAAAAACAATCCTTGATGCGGATTATACATCATTGTAAATTTTTTGCTGGATCGGTGCAGAACTTTTTGAGTTTTTGAAACGTACACAAACCAACATAACATTTTTATATATATAGAGATTTTCCACTAGCGTCACAAATGACAGCCTTATGTTATAGGCAACTAATAATTAATAATTATTTAATGCTATGGTGCATTTGAAAAAAACATGGTTGTCTGAAGTGGAAATTAGTAATACAAATTAATACATTTGGTAATGAAGAAGATTACAGTGATAAGAATTAAACATGATTTTTAGTTACGGCTGGTGTAGTCGGAAGAACGGCGACTGGCCTTAATCCCACGCGCACCACTATCTCTTCGAAGTCATGTATACAATGGCGCTAACATAAAAACGGTGAAAGAAAACATCAGCGAGGAAACCGGTATGTCCCAAGAATTTTGTTGATATCATGCGTCGTCCACCAACGCGCGCTTGTCCAGCGTGGTGGATTGCGAGAGAAGACCCCGTATCCCACCTGTGGGACCCTTTAGTGGGCTGCTTATGGTTAGGCTTCTTTTAGGCTGTCACGGTTGACCTTAGTAAATGAATTACGGTGTATTTCTCGGTTAAATAGTGGAGCGTGTAATGCATGAAACTGCATCGAGATACATACAGGCAACTCGCTTACTTATTATGAATCTTAACATTAATTGAAAACCACCTTTACAAATATGCCTATTTTTTGTTGTAAGTATAATATTATTTCAAATAATTTTTAAATACTTTCAAATAATTAATATATTTGGTGTTTTTGCATGCCGAAAGGCAGAATGTATTTTTCTGTATCTAACACTTGTAATACCCATATGCGCAAATAAAGAAATTTTGATTTGATTTGATTCGCAACTATACAGTTAACCATTGTAAATATCATTTATTTGATAAAACTAATAAAGGATTAAGACAATTAAATGAAAGCTTAATGGAATCTTATACCTTTTAGGGGAAAATCAGCGACGAGTTCGTAAATCTCAATTCATTACCACCCCCGTGAGCCTATAAGGTCAAATGAGAGTAAACGAGATCTTTTACTATCCTGAGCGAACGGTTTATGTAGAAGTAAGTGACATTCATCCTAATAGAAAGTAAGTAAACAGGCATTAACTCCCGGAGCGGTCAGCGAGACCTTTCCGAGAGAATAATGGCGAAAAGGGCTTTGGAATTTTCCAATATTTTCATTTAAAGTTGGCTCCGTTGTTGTACCATATAGAAAGAGGGTAAACAAACATCTTTGTTCAGGATATTTTCCCCATATTATTGTTTGATTTGATTTTCGGTTCATTATTTTGTTGGTTGATTCGTTATTTGGCGAAGGCACACACTCGTAAATCTACTTTGAATCGTACTTAATTACGTTAAATAAGTATATTTTTATGAGAGTGTTCTTTTATTTGTCAATTTGGAATGTCATTTCGATAGGTTTAGGCAAAAAGAGGTTTCTAAGATAGATTCCTGATTGATCTCTATCTCGCCTCATGCTAAGCGACTATGCGATATACGATAAGGCGTTCTTACCTCGATAATCCAATTCGCCCTCGATTTGAAGACATTAATATTATATTTATGTATGTATATTTAGAACTTTGCTAACTAATCCGGTAATTGTAAGACGAAGTCACAGGTAGGTACTAATTTATCGGCCCATGGAAAGAGATTTTTTTATTTGACGTTAGTAAAAATACATCTAAATCAAAGAGTGAAATAATAACTCCTTATAGCAGATAAGACATACATTTTGTTTCATACAAAACACCCTAGAAATCCGTTGTTTTAAATTAAAACAAAAAACATTATTGTGTGTACAACAATGTACTCTTTATTTTTATATTTTCACAGTTGATTTAATTGTAGGTAAACGTTGTTTATAATCGCAAGTACATCGCATTTGTTTCGTCGAGTAGACATACCCTTTTTAGACAGTTAACCTTGTTTATAAGGCCCAATTAAGCTTTCAACAGACAGACTGTGTCACCTATTATATATTTAATAATAAAAAACACATTCGTTATGCTAAAATTTTATAGATTAAGTTCGTTTTTTATCCTTATGATAGCCAAAATGAGTTTCTTTATTATAATATCATCTTAATATATATAAATCTCCTGTCACGATGTTTGTTCGCGATGGACTCCTAAACTACTTAGCCGATTTTAATCAAATTTGAACACCGTGTGTAGATTGATCCAACTTAAAAGATAGGATAGTTTTTATTTCGATTTATGGGCTTTATGTGACAATATTCGAGCGAAGCCGGAACGGGCCGCTAGTAGATTGTATATCTGTAAAGTAGGCCATTAATTTAATTTAATTAAGCCGTGGTGGTTTAGTATTGACAACGTCCCACTTTACAAACGGTCGTAAGATCGAATCCTGCGTGCACCTGAACTGCATTATGTTGATGCTGGCACATTTACAAAAATGTTTTTCTTAGTGCATATGTATGAGTTTGTCATCACCGTTGATTTTAACAGTGAGGAACAATGTGAGCAAACCGAATTTTAGTAGCTAATTATTCGAAATTAGATAGTGATCATATCACTTTTTCTTCAATTGAATTGAGATCTCTTCCTCATAAAATTTTGCTTATCGGGAAAATTGTGTAAAAGTAATTGATTTGGGCAGTGGTGTGATTTAGTTGATGGCGATATGTACCTAAGTACTTCATCCAACAGAAACAATGTATCAAAATATAACATAATTATTGTTCTGTAAGTAGTATACATTGTCTTTTGCTTGCGTTAGATAAAGATAAAGATCATGTTGGTAACTTAAATTTAAAAAACCCGACTGCAAAAAATCAACAGATAAAAAAAGCATTATGTAATAGAATATACAAGGACACTTGAGTCATTGAGACGAATCTAACGATTTATTAATTGTCAAAATCCATCCAGTCGTTTAGAAGATACGTAGGAATAAAGAAACTTACATATTTACAAGATACACGCGAAAAACATAACCCTTCGTTCAGTCGGGTAATAATAGTGAAACTGTTTTCACTTAGCTTATTTTTTTCGCTTAATTCATTCCCATTAGTTAAAAGGCAGGGTTTCTTTATAGTTTTTATAACTTATAGCGTCATGAAAGCCTTTTACTACCTCGTACATAGTATATCTACTAACTTTTTAACTAGCCTGGCACCGACTTCATATAGATGAGTGAATAGCGGTTATAATAATTACCTATATTAAATTATTTTTCGCTTTTGAGTGCCTAGTTGTGGTGTTGAAGTCGGTTTAATTTTTTGTAAAAAATAGTTTATTTTACCCTTTTTAGTGCTAAACAAGTTTTCACTAATGCATTTACACGATTTCGTGTTGAGATCTCAATACATGAATTAAACCCAAACACTGGGTAGTTCCTGTAAGCCGTTAAGAAATTCCCTTGACTGTCCTTTATCTTCATCATCAGACCACTAATGACAGTCACAACCCATCTATGTAAAAAGTTCTCATCAATACAAATTCATCGAGCCCAATCACAAGGTAATTACTATGTACCGTCGAGGAGTTCCCTCGACCGTCTTCCCGTTCCCTCATCAGATCGACTCCAGACCATCTTTAAATTATACTGCTTTAAAATGCTCAAGCAAAAACTTAACTAACGCACTAGTCATCTTTACAATTTTCGAAAGTTATCCTCGATTTCTCTAGGATACCATCATCAGATCCTGGTTTCCTTATCATGGTACCACCCTGGGAATATCTCCTTTACAACAAAAAAGAATCATCAAAATCGGTTCATAAACGACGAAGTTATCTGCGAACACACATAAAAAAAAAAAAAACATACATACGGTCGAATTGAGAAACCTCCTTTTTTGAAGTCGGTTAAAAATAGTGAAACTGTTTTCACTTAGCTTATTTTTTTCGCTTAATTCATTCCCATTAGTTAAAAGGCAGCGTTTCTTTATAGTTTTTATAACTTATAGCGTCATGAAAGCCTTTTAACGCCCATGCCGTCGTTAAGGCTCCCCTACTGTCGTGACATTATATATTTTATGCGTTATAAAATGCATCGTAAAAAGTTTTGTCAGTATCTACCTAATATCTAAGCTACATTGTACATAACTGAGCATTGTACAATATTGTACGTAGTAGCTTTAGGTGCATAAGACTTGTTTTGATTTGACTTTGAATTGGATCATTTTGATCGGTGTCTTCAGGGTAGGGTCCAACAATAGTTTTGATACCAAGTTTAGTCTTTGTCCCAATAAATGTTTTATCATTTACCATGTAGATGCATAGAAAGTTTGAGTACTAATAGTAATTTTATTGTCGTCTCTGTTCTCGTTATTTATCCGCAATAAAGTGACCTGTTGTTATTTCTGACTACAATCTACGTTTTAAATTTTAATCTGTTCAGTCATTCAAATGTGATGCAGCGGCAAACATCCAAACTTTCACATTTGTAACATTGACATTTCTCTTGATGATCCCATCACGGAAACTTCGGGTCTTCTCTCACAATGAGAGAGGCAGAGGCCTTAAGCCACTACTAAATGAGAGTTAATGGATGACACATCATGTCCTCGAAAGATATCTCGGAACATGTCCGTTTCCTCGTGATCTTTTCCTTCTCTATTAAAACAGAATAGTTTTTATGGCACGTCCACTACAACTCCTCGGGTAAAACCGCGGGCGTTGCCAATTTCAAATATTTACAGTGTTATATCTTGTTTTGATTTATATGAATTTTTTTAGGATTTAATCATAACATAGACATATTTTTCGATATTTTTTGATCAGGCATAGAAAACACAGTTACTATGGAATATCTTTTGTAATCTCGAGTCGGAGTCAGCAAGCAGTCTATAAGTCTTTGTAAAATACATTTGATACAGTATATAAATGTAGAATAAGGACCTAACGGAAATATTGAAGTGTTTTTAGGTCACCATGTAATTTGTGTAATCATAATTAAAGGTCTTAGTGGCAATCTATCATCTAACCCCGCTGCCTACAAAACGCCAGACTCCATTAATCAATTATAATAGTATACCGAGATCAGATTTACACAAGCCAATCTGCCGCTTGATTCAATAAGAGCACTGCAGACCTTGTAGCAGTCAACTTTATCTGGTATAACTTGACCTCAGAGTACGTCACGACTTCACGCAATCACAGATCAGTAAAATAATGACAATTACAAGTCTTAACCAACGTAATCTAAATCTAGTTGAAGCTGAGGAGCGCTTTTAACGCATTTAAAAGTTTCTAAATTTAATCGATAGCGATATATCGGCAATACGTGATATACCTATATTTTTTTACGTCTTATGCATTACTGCCGTATATCAAATATTTACCTACTAAACAATTAAATGTTTCCCGAAGCAAAACTAGTTTTTTTAAGCCGAATCTCTATATATAAAAAATGTAAATGTAATGTTGGTTTGTGTACGCTTCAAAAACTCAAAAAGTTCTGCACCGATCGAGCTCAAATTATAGAATGATATATAATCCGCATCAAGGATTGTTTTTATCTGATTTTTGCATCACAATGTGCCACAGCGAAGCGTGGCAGTCTATCAATATTTTACATTATTAACGAAAAACTAAGTCAAGGAGACAAAATCGAGTTGAAGTTAAGTTCTGTAATACGGCACTGATTGTATATATAGTCCACCGACGAAATCGAATTGTGAAATGCTTGAGTGATATTGCTGGGATTAAGTTATGACGTTCAGGGTTATGTGTTTCGCAATAAATGAATACAGACCCAAAGTTGATAAATATGACCTAGAAATGTCGCGGGAATTACTTACTCGTATAACTACCGTCTACAGCAAAAATCATGAAAGAAGAACTTTATTTTAGGGTTTCTCATTGACACGAAATAAACTAAGCAACTAAATTTCATACATTACCTACCTCAAAAAGTATTCGAATCTAGCAACATGACAGTCAAAAGCAAGTTTATCTTCGGTCACAAAAAAGAAACAGCCTGCCCTTTTTTATTTAATTTTGCCGTTCCACAGGCTCTGGGGTCCGTGGCCTTTGTCATTACAATTATCTTTTTTTTTACATATTTCTTGGATTAGGAGAAGAAAAGGAAAATAGAGGGGGAAGGGATGTTGAGAACATTTAATTCTAAACTCTCCACACACGAGTCCTAAAATAGGGCCATATAGGTTCATTGGTTCCGTTTTACACGACTCTAAAACCTATTCAGAGTGCATAACATACTAGGTTATGCAGAACTATAAAAAAACGGAAAAATGCGTGTTGTCATTAAAAGTATTGGGCTATTTTTAAAATGATTGAAAGTCCTTCATTTTTTCCTAGAATATGTTAAATAATTCTAGATAAAATTCTTACACTTTGCGATTGCTGACGCGCAAATATTATTGAAGACAACATCCTTATTTAAAAAGTTTTTTTTTGCTTTGTGATCTACACAAAACAAAAAAAGTTGTTCCGTATCAAATTACTTTAGAATAATCATAAGCAACCCATTTTGTGTTCCCCCTGCTGAGTCTTGGGTCCTGCTCATATAAGGAAAGAGTCTATGATTCACTGCGCTGGCCAAGTGCGGGTCGGCGAATGACACACGTTCTCCAAAGACGATTGTTTCCTCACTAGGTTTGTTTTCCCCATTAGAGCTAGTGGCAGTGAAATACTAATCTGCAAACCTGTATTTGGAAATATATACATAAGTACAGGTGGGGTTCAAAATTACGAAATCACGCTTGTGAAATCTCACGTTTATGCTACTGGCACCATGCCTCACCATGAACATTTACAACACGTCCCTTTCGGCTAAGTATATCCAGTCTGCATAACCCTGAATGTATTACGTAGAAATCATTGGCACGTGTTATAAGTCTCTCACAAGTACCTACTGTATTCTACTGTAGAAACAATCTGTCAGTTATTTTTTAACTTTCAATCGGCAGTTCCTGCTTTAATGTTTTCTATTAACGATTGAATGATCGTATTTATTTTAGAACCATTAGTAAGTGTCTTCGCATAACATGTGTAGGCTGGAATGACGTTGACGAAGACATTTATTGATTGGAAAAACATTATTCAAAGATCAATAAATACCTGCCTACTTGCAGCAAATTTCGGAACAATATTACAGTCAATGAAAATAATAGTCAACGAAAACTCGTAATAAAACTGCTATAACATATATAGCTAAATTAAAATGTTTGATTAAGCACTCATGATGATAATAATTACCAACGGTATCATTATGTATATACAATTCGTTTGAATTTGAAAGGGATTAATTATGTAATTTGAAAACAATTATTAATTAGATCGTCTCTGTCAACACTAGATAGCTATTGAGGCTTAAAACGTGGTTATATTTGTTTCTTAAACAAATGCTTTGTTTTGTTTTTATTATCTGACTTCAAAAAGGAGGAGGTTGTCAATTGGGCTGTAAGTTTTATTGTATGTATGTTAAGCGATAGCTCCGCCAATTGTAAATAGCTTTTAATGATCTTTTGTTGGTAGATCGTACGTTAGAAGTGGTTCCATATACATTTTATCGGCATCGGTGTAGCTATTTTTGAAATATGAACAAAAATATGAAATTTGCTTACCTGGATGACGTGTTCGTAATACTTCGCTGTTTCATGTTTCGTTTGAACAATGTTTCGTTGACTTCACGAAAACTATTTTTTTTTTTTTTTTTTTTAAATAAAAAAAATTATGAAGTTTAGTCATTGTTTGTTTCGTACTGAAAATAAAAATAAAAATCGGCTATACATTTACACATGATGGGAAGTACATAAACGATACCCACACATTAATATATGCATCTAGAGCTTTGCACTTTCATCTCAATAAATTTTAAAAACAATTTCAAATTGATCCGTGGAGCGAATTCATTAAAAGGAGAGCGTTGTAAGAACGTTTGTATGTACTGTTTTTATCATCAGACATCGTTTTTCCTTTCAGCTTTCAGTACCTATTTAGTTATAACTTTTACAGATCATGTTCTATTTCAAATTTCAAAGAGATATCTCTTGATACAGGTAAGCCTCTTATAAGTTTTCAATATTCCAGTATCGTTAATAATCCGCTGGTAAGGTTATATTATAATCCGTAGGTATGTGACGTCAAAAGCCCAATATAATAAGCGATCTCTGAAACTAAGCGGCTTATTCGATCGTAGACTCATGATCGAAATGCGAAAAAGGAATCTCGTTGTGTCACTATATTAATAGTGACACTAACTACCGTGTCTCAATAATTTACTTGTTACTACTACTTTTACTACTTGTAAGTACCTATATAACGCTTACTTTAGGCAAAAATGTTTGAGTAGAAATCAAAGTTTGGTATTTAAAAATTATCTGCGTTTATAACACCTATAACGCGTCTTTTATAGTGTTTAACACGAATACAAAGAGACAACATTATTACCATTTTCATTCTAAAGTTGTTTAGAACAGATCGCTTTAAGCGAGAAGTCCGCCACTATACAAGTGGCGGGCTTGTACTAGTTTCATTGTATTTTTTATATCTGTATAAGTATTTTAAGTGTGTGCAATAAAGGGTGTCTATGTATCTACATATCTACCTAATGCGTGTAAATTAATACATGTAGGTACCTAGAACCGAGGTAAATCATTTTCTACCTCTGGGTGTGACGAGTACAGTACTCTGCTAGGTGGTATTTTAGGCTCATCATGTTTTTGACGTGACAACGTCTTATAAATTGGTTTGCCGGGTGACACTTCAAGAAACTGCGTTACGCTCCGCTCACGTTATGCGCTCACAACGAGAGCGAGTGAGAGGCACGCGTCCCTTCCACTCGGGCATGGTTAGCCCGCCTAAGAGCGAGAGAGACAGACATAAAAAGTGAAAGGCACGCGTCCCTTCCGTAAAATTATTTTACCACTCAAAGTCGTTGTCACGTAAAACTTTCGCCCGTATACCGACTTTACAGGCAACCAATTTTTTTTAGCCGCGTCACATTATGCTGTTTTTGTATTTCTAATGCACAGATTTCTAAAACAAAAGGCAGATGGAACGTGCGGAACACAGATCCTTAGGTCCGGAAAGCAAATATCAAATGCCAAAGCAAATACAAACTCCAGTCAGTACGAAACTGACTTCCGTCTCGTACGGGAGTCCCGTGTGATTTTATGTTTTGTTTAAGATTATGCCGTCTTGTGTCATCAAACATTGCAAACATTGTTCCCAAAAATAAAAAAAGGAAATTTCATAGGAAAATTAGAATATTTTTACTGGTATTTATATAATTTAGACGATTTTATTTCGATTGATGAATAGAAACACAACACCTCAACGAAAATAGGTCAGTGTTGCTATACTAAATTGAAATTATTTTCCCTGAAGTTAAGGTAAAATATATATTCTAATTTTGTTTTGAAGATACTCGTAGACCAAATTAATGATGAACATTGTATAATTCAATTTTAAGCCCTATTTTTATAATCGTTATTTTTTTATTTAATGTGAATCGATGCCAAGAACAAATCCTCGCCGTTACTAGGGTTAATAACCAAACCAATAATAACAATACTAATAGTGTTGATGAAAACTATAGTTATGAAACGAATAGATAAAAACAAATCCTCGCCGTTATAAAACGTCTCGTCTATGACCTGTGGATTCTAACTTGATCTGTGCAGTGCTGTTAGCATATATATTTTCAATAATACGAACATATTTCTTTCTTACTCCTTGTTGAATTAGAGCCTCCCAGAGCAGATTGTGTTTGATTGAGTCGAAAGCTTTATTGTAGTCGACAAATGCAATGTATAGGTCTTTCCCATACTCATGAGATTTTTCTATTAACTGTTTTAATACATGCATATGATCAATAGTTGAAAACCCTGCTCTAAAACCAGCTTGTTCAATGGGCTGTTCTTCATCTATAGTCCTTGATATTCTATTTAGGATCAGCTTTGAAAAAAATTTGTAAATGTTTGATATGAGGCTAATAGGTCTATAATTTTCAATTACGTTTCTGTCTCCTTTTTTGTGGAGCAAGTTATTAACAAGAAATCCTTGCATTATATTTATATTATCGGTGTAATAATAAATTATTTTAAAATAATGTTTTATGCGTTTATTATACGTGAAAATTTCCAAAGCTTAAGACAACTATAGTGGGACTTTTTTTAATGCTTTCTGTAGAAAGAGCACAAAGAGCCATTCTGAAGGTCGCAACATTTCGTCCATTTCTCTTCCCTACGAAACTGCTCTATAAAGCCTGCAACATTCTATCAGTAAGACAACTATTTATTTTGAACACGACACTAAAACAGCACAAAAATCTTTCCTACTGCACTGAGATTACTAACAAGAGACGTAAGGATATCGTATGTAGCTCACTGGCACAGACAAAACATGCTTTCACAAGCAGATTTTTCATATATCTTGGTCCAATACTATACAACCGACTAAATAGATTGCTATCTATTTACGACCAAAATGTTTATAACTGTAAACAAACTGTCTGTGAATATTTGCTAACACTGTCATATGAGGAAACTGAACATTTGATATTAGTTATAAAATAGTAAAGAAATTTCATACCTATCTTTTTAATAAGCAAAGTAGTTCATATATTTACCGATTTTATTGTTTAGTTTTATTATCTTCGATAATGTAACTCTTAGTTAAAATAGGCAATTTTCGCGCCTGAAACACAGGTTCTACCTAGTTCAGGCTGATAAAATTAATATACCTGTGTATAGCTGTAAGAAAATATTGTATAGTTAAGATCTATGTTATTGAAATAAATTTTTATTTATTTATTTTATTTATTTATTTATTTATTTTTCTTAAGACTGGGAACATTACACGCACACCAACGTGAGTAATTTGACAACGTCGGTGAGAGCTGTCACGCATACATAACTAATGACTGGCCTCACAGTGTCGTTCACGAAGGTTTCATCTGTTTAGAAATCTGTGTTCTAATGAATTTAACATTGTATGAACAATGCGGTCTACGATAGAGCGTGTTTAAGTAGAGGAAAGCGATTCACTCTCGATTTGAAGACACCAAGATCAATAATAAAATTGTTTTTGGTAACCAATTATCGCATTTGTTAATTTTCCTGTCACTAGAATATAAATAAAAGTGGTCAAGTGCGAGTCGGACTCGCCAATGAAGGCTTCCGTAGCAGCAAGTAACATAATATAAAAGTTCTTGTAGTTCGTTGTTACTTTAATCTGTGTTTTAACAATAGTGATGTACATCACAATTTTTTTTTAGTTTTGTCATTCTCTTATTTTAGAAGTTACAGGGGGGGGGGGGCACATTTTACCACTCTGGAAGAGTAAACGCAAAACACGCAAACTATTCAGTTTGGAAAAAAAAGTTAGAAACCTCAATATGATTTTTGAAGACCTGTCCATAGATAACCCGTATGATTTTGATGGAAAAAAAGCTTTTGAGTGTCAGTTCTTAGTATGGGACACCCCCATAATTTATTGTTTTTTCTATTTTTTGTATGAAAATCTTAATGCAGTTCACATAATACATCTACTTACCAAGTTTCAATAGTACAATTCTTATAGTTTCGGAGAAAAGTAGCTGTGACATACGGACGGACAGACAGACATGACGAATCTATAAGGGTCCCGTATTTTGCCATTTGGCTACGGAACCCTAAAAACAATTTGATGAGTATTTCTGTATCAGGATGCTAGAGCTCGTCTCCACTTTTTTGCATACAAAGTGTGGCTTGAACGAATTTAGTCATAACTTTTTTTATATGTATTTGTGTTAATAATATATATAATATATACATATATATATAATATAGCCTATGCTTATTCGAAATAATTTCTCTTTCAAATTATGTATGATTTTATACCATAAGTACACTGATTCACATCACACAAAAAATAACTTGAAACATTATCTATAAGCAAATAAACAAATAGGCGGTCTTTCTTTATAAAATCATTTTCAACTTACGCTAAGCCACATACAGGCGCGAAATATGACACGTCGCGTCTTCTATTGTTAATGTAAAAACCTGAAGGATAACCATTCCTTAAATATATTTGATTCTGGAAAGTACATTTTGTGTAACAAAAAACACACGTGACTGAACATACTTCTTGTTTGAAGTCGGCTAATGTATAAAGCTTAAATTTGAAACAACTACATTAAAATTTATTTGCCATAGATGGATACAAATTCCGTGTGATGTGCCAATTAGGATGTTTGGATATTTGGATGTTTGTTGCTCAATCACGTCCTAACTTGTGAAAGATCGGGTTGAAATTTGGAATATAGTTCGATTGTAATCTGGCAGAATACATAGGCTACTTTTTATCCCGGGAAAATACCGGGAACTGAACCTACGCGGGTGAAACCGCAGGGTGCTATTAGAATTTTATATTTTTCCAATTTTTAGTATTGAATTTTACTATACAGTTTCTATGATTTAACAACAGCGTTCCACTTCAAAGTTTCTTGTTTTTATTGTCCCTTACATCTACAGTTACATATTTTATGTTTCATACAATGTTTAAGAGATTCTCTCTTTCCTTTATAGTTGTTATACGTTAGCAATCGAACTCATTTTGAAAACATTACATAAGATTCTAACACGCGATTTAAATTGTCTTACTCTTTCTTACCTTAAATTTACAGTCTTACCTACACTTTTAGATCAACATTATCTTTGCACTCTATCTAACATATTAATACAAAAGTAGGAAGAGAATACAAAAATATTTGTCTCATTTTCACATTATTAGCGTTGCGTTGATATCGTGTTATAGATGCAACAACCAAAGTTAGAATGTGTAATTTTAACTATATCTTAAACTTCATTTACACACTGTTCTGTGAAGATAAATTTAGTAGAAACATTGTGCGGGTGTTGAGGGATTAAAAAAGTAACTTTTCTGCTCTCTACTATAATATTAGAAGGGTTACTTACCCTTCGTTTACGTAAACTTCAGAAGTGGTAAGAAGCCCTTTGACCGTATCGGTCGGCTGTAGACTCGTTACAGGTACGTAGTTTGTTAAGATCCCCTTACCTTCGAACGGCTTAGATATTTTATGGGTACTGTAGTGAAGGTCCCTGAATTATTCATGACCAAGGATCCCAATAAGTGTCAGACTGTCAACAATGCGCGTTCGTAAAAATCTGAGGCCGGATTAGATGATAAGACAAATTCGTTTTTGAGTGTCTTTTATTTTAGTACATTTCAGACTGAAAGATTAAGATGTTAGGGTGAAATAATTTTTTTGGCGTATTTTCGAATGGATTTGCTAGAGACTTTGTTATCTGTCTACTTTCTTACTAAGGGTTTTTCGACGAAATTCAACAAGTTACGAGTATATTTCAAGCGTAGTAGTATTAGTGTGATAATAATTTGAGAATTCGATCTTGCCGCAAACAAACCTTCCGTACACCGCACTTTCGTCTGTTAATCAGTAAAGCATGCCTACAATCTCAAATTTTTAAAACAATTTAGCCTATCTTTTCACCGCAAATTGCCAAAGTCATAGTACTTCATTCATAAATGTCCAGTTTACACGTTAATTAATAAAAAAAATAACAACACAAGATTGTATACATTGTACACAAATTGTAAACATATTCAAAGTTTGAAATGACTACTTTACTGTAGGTATTACAATAGTTATTGTACAGAAAACTGTCAAGTACATACAACGTACATACGAGTATGTACGAGTATAATATGAATTGAATGCATGATTGTAAAAACCCACCTTAGATCACTTTTCGTGAAAAAATTTTTTTGATTGATTTCATTTCTCTAGGGCAAGATACATCGATTAAGTGTAAAAACACAGCTCGGTGATACATACGGCCTATAGATATAAGGTCACGAATATTTCAATGAGCGTAAAAACTCGCCTTATCTTGGATGAGGCGGGTTTTTAAACCAAAATCATGACAACACCATAAATGGTAGCTATCTAAATTGACGTTTTTACTGTTTATTTTAACGAACGTAGACGTAGCGGACATAGATGGACGCATACTACGAATATATTGTTTAATGGGCTAAGTCAAGAGCTACGAAAAGTGTAAGTGAGATGCCAAGCCACAGAAAATTTAATTTCTTGTAGAACTTGTAGAATTAATCGTGTCTTCCAGCAGGAGGAGCAGCAGAGTGATATTTTTTTATAAATTAGAGAAATTTAGATCTCTGGGCGACGAGCGTAGTGCAGTGCTAGGCAATGATGTGAATTCTTAATGCTCCAATAGCTGCATGTCACTGTGCCGTGATGTGGCAGGCATGTTGTTTACCATCTTTGATGAAGACCACGCCAAAAATCGGCACACCGCTTCCCACAACAACCTGCATAAAAATGAGACCAGGTAACTCTGGATTAATACCAAGAAAATTTAAGATTTTCAATTTTCATTTAATTGAAAAAATGATCTCTGTGTGTACTGAGAGAAGCAGAAATTAAATTTTGAGACACAATATTGGAATAACCCATAGCCGAAACCATTGAGGATGAAGACCTTACTAAATTTTTTAAAATTAATATAAATTAATCGTTAGAAAAAACCTGAAAAATTGGACTTTTATTGAAACAGCACACCTTGTATAAATGACTGTAAAAACCCTCCTAATCCCAAATCTTTAAATACCTATAAAAAGTCCCCAATGAGTATTTGTAGGTATGTTTTTTACAAATATTTATATCAAATATTTTTGAATATATTTAGTTCATCAAACTCAGTTATTTTTTTTACACCAGACATTTTTCATTGGTTTCCCGAAACTTTTGCATTTGGTCTGAAGAGGGTTTTTACAATCACATTCTATGTCTTTATTACAATTGTACTGACCCATGTCAACTTTATTTCATTACATTTTTATGGGAACATAGCTAATGTCAAGTACCTCTACTATCGAGGATATAGCACGCTAACCTAGAAGTTATATATTTATTTATTAGCTATTTAAAAAGATCCAGATTGTAGTCAACTACATAGTTTTAATCAATTAATTTTGATATTTGATTATCAAAACGACAATGTATTTTTATTTACTTGTATGAGGAATACCGAAACTGAAGACTTATTAATAATTCATACATCAACTTTGTAACCCAAGATCGCAAACTGAATCTCTATTGTTTACATAATTATATGATTCTGTGTCTTGAGCGACTGACTGATTGACAGACAGTCAACCATTGAACGTACAGATTTGAAATTTTGATAGTGTGATTATGAAAGAGTGATAATGACTACGAGAGCATCTTGAAATGCTTGCACCTCAATGCTCTATTTCCTCCACACAATTAAGTATCGTCCGCCTTGCAAAGGTATAGCGGAGTATGTCAGGCTCGACACCCCGAGACTGGTGCTTCTATCGACTAAATACCCCACAGGTTTTTCTAGTCGTAGACTGGCAGTCGATTCGCGGGACCGGTCTCGCACACGATCGCGAACCCTAAAAGACTTACTTATTACAAAAGACCCTTCATAAAACAATTATCGTTCAAACAAACATTAAGTACAGCATAAGTATATGGATTCTGGAGACAAGATATTATTCAAACAAATTGAGTATATATATACTATACAACTAATGTAATCACAGAGTTTAGATTTTGGAAATTAGTGAAGCTTGGTGCGTTAGGGAATTACTGTGAAAGTAAATTTTTGCCATGCGCGCGAATACTATCAAGAAAACTCGACACTCTGAAGTTGCTAGTTAACATTTTTGTAAGCATTGTATATTCAGATGAATACTTCTTGCTTTGAAGATATTTTCGATTCTATCTATGGTTGAAGTCAGATTTCTTAGCACGAGGAACAAAGTGAAGAAGTATTAACATAGAGTTTAGATTTTTCGCACAGTCACTTTGTGTCAATTGTAAGCAGATGATGTGTATACTTTCTATGGCAACAAAGTGATGTGCCGCGACAAAAGTATGCTTCCACAAAAGCGACAAGGCAAGAAAGATGCTACCCGTGATTTCGGTGTAAAGCAATTGTGCCAACTCTATACGTAGTATATGTAAACTCTTTTAGTATTTACTTCTTGGGTGAGTACATAAGTACCTGTAATAAGTATGCACCCATTGTATTCACAGACTAAGATTGTATTATTGTGATGTTTGAAGTAACTAAATCAGACCAAATAGTCTAAGCGCCGCAGCAAATAAAGTAGGTTTGTTAGCAAAAAACTCTCGGTGCTTGGCTTAAAGGTTAAGGGGTAAGAGGTGCGTGGCCAGGGAACCTCTCTGTGGTGCACCCTGGGGAACAGTTAACGGTTTAACAAACCCTGGTGGATTCTTGCCGAATGATCGTTATTCCCGATGGCGGTGGGAATATCTAAGAGCGCTACGGAAGGAAAATATTGTGAGGAAACCAGCATCTTCTAAAACGATACGTCATCTTTTAGAAACGTGTGTCATCCGCCAACACGTATTTGACAGCGTGGTGGATTATGCCCTTGACTCTCTTATTATGGGAGAGAGGGAGAAGAAGAGGAAGACTTGAACAAAGACGTTTGATTATACATTTGTGATAAGAACGTCTATCTAGGCTGTGGAATACGTTGCCTGAATGGGTTTTTCCTGATGGTTACAATCTTGGTGCCTCCAGATCGAGAGCTAATCAGTTTCTTCTAGAAAAACACGCTCCATCATAGAAACCGTCAGGCGAGATAGAAGTATAAGCCTTTTTAGTTAGAAAAGAGGCCTCGGGTCCCTGCAGTAGGAACATAAACATTACTGTGTTCCGGTTTGAAGGGCAATGTTTCCAGAGAAATTACAGGGCTTAGAGATATAAGATCTTAGATCTCTGGGTGACGAGCGCAGTGCAGTGCTAGGTAATAATTTGGACTCTTCATGTTCCAATAGCTGCGTGTCACTGTGCTGTTATGTGTCAGGCATGTTGCTTACCATCAGGCACATGTCCTGATCGTCTCGTCACTCTTTATTGAAAAAAAAATAAAAAAAAAAATAAAAAGTAGGCTGCTTAACTACAAACAAATCAGCTTATGAATATCGGATATTTTTACCGATGTCACAGTTGCCGTGTAAGAGGTAGAAATGAATGAATGGTGAAAGGACATATTTTTTTCCTCGTTATCGCGATCACCTTGTCGTCTATGTTTTCCTCATAACATTTTTACATTGACAGCTAAAAATGGGAAGCTTATTTGGGGACGCTATCTTCACAACGTTTCAATAGAAAACTTTCCGGCACCGTTTATCAGAAAAATCGCCCTAAGGAAATATCCTAAGTATTTCTGTGGTACTGGGTACTGTAGCCACAAACCAACAAATTTAACTGTTTCTGTGACCAAATATTGAAACTAATTCTAAGTCCAGTTTAACTTAAGTAAATTAGACAGGCCCTCAATTTCGACTTGACATTTGTCAGTTTTGTAGTTCTGTGGCGGTGTTCCTCACACGTCAAAGGTTCTGAGTGAGTGTTGTATCTTATCGGGGGATGTCCGATAGAACGGTGGTATCATTGTGTTGCCAGTATTGTACGTCAGGCTCGATTCAATCGAGACTGGGACACTGAAACTTGCTGCTATATTGTTTCAAAATTATGTATTCTTCGATATAGGCATGTTTCATACTTTCTACAAATTCCTTAAAATTAGTAAGTAGGAGTAAGTAGGTACGTAAAAAATACTGCGGGTTTGTTTAAATGTTTTTTGTGTGCTTACTTTTAGCTTAATCCTTAGTTCCGAGCGTAAACTCACAGTATACTGTTTACTTTAGTTTAAGCTGTCAGCTAGTGGGTAATATAACTCGTAAGCTTGAAAAAGTGGCATTGTTTCATAATTGTCCTTCCCAAGGCTCGAACGAAGTGGTTTGACTTGATTTTTTTTTGATAAGGAAGTCTATACTGGGGAATGTGTTGCCTGGGAGGGGTTTCCTGATGGTTACAATCTTGGTATCTTCAAATGGAGAGGGAATTCGTTTCTCTTAGATTATTTTTCGTCATCGTAGACTGACTGTTTCCGCGCTGAACATCAGACGAGATGGCGATCAAGTGCTAATATACCATGGTTAAAAAAATGATGTAGGTACAACTGATGTTAGTTAGGTATCCGCTTGATGCACCAAAAAACTATATTAAGTACACCTAATGACGAAAACCAACAAACTTAACTTTGCGGTCGATTTTAGGCGGTTTTTTTTTCGTATTTTGATTTAAAATTAAAGTTCGTTTACAGAGAAAAATCGTAAAATTAAAAATAAAACAAAAACATGTTTTATTGAAAATGGTTCCGAAGTATTGAAAAATTAAAAAAAAAAACAATCCTATCCAGTGCAGTTTTTTTGTGTTGTCGTGTTTGATATATCGTATACGATTAATTTAAAACAGGAAATCAATATGTCTTCGTTATAAATTAAAATTTAATAGCTCCTAGAACACTTAAGAACTCGAATAAACTCCGACACAAGTGTCAAAATCGTTAGTTTACATTTCAAGCACATCTCTATACATAAAAATGTTATGTTGGTTTGTGTACGCTTCAAAAACTCAAAAAGTTCTGCACCGATCGAGCTGAAATTTTACAATGATACATAATCCGCATCAAGGATTGTTTTTATCAAATGTTTGCATCACAATGTGCCACAGCGAAGCTTGGCAGGGGACAGCTAGTTAATTATAAACAAACGATACTACGGCCAGAAGCGTCTTGAAACGTTCTTGATAATTAAGGGCTTATACAGGTACAAGTAAGGCCCCACTTCATATGCCGAAGCGTAAACAAACGCACTTAGGTAACCTGACACCCGTTTTTCCGCCAATATTGTAAACGCAAGTCGCTGCCAGAGAAGCAAGCGGGCATGGGTGAGTTTTGAATGCTTGTAAAATTAAATAGGTTTTAGTATTTTGTTTGACGTAACTTAAGCTACAGTAGACTAAGAATAATAACAAATAGTGTGTGTTGTACCGCATATGTTGTACCGCATATGTGTCAATACTTAACTTGTAGTAATTAATGTAGTGTGCGATGCATGGATACATGCCTATAGATTAATATTGCCTATTGAACGAGTCGAGGCAGAGGCACGCGGCAACTTCTCTCCTATCTGTTTCGTTTCCCGCCTCTGAGACAATTTAACTTGACAACGTGGAGTCGCAACTCGCAACAAAGGCAGCGCGCTCTATTTACCGCTGCACCGTGCCCAATGGGACAACTGTTGATATTCAACCGTATACCGCTTTGCTAAGCGCGTATTTTATCGATCAGTAATCACGTAGTTTTTAAGTATAATAAATTTTATTCTCTGGTTTGTGACAGTTCAATTTTTACAAGTAAAAATAGAACTGTCACAAACGAGTAATTTGAAATTCTCTTGGAAAGGAACGTACGAAGTGCAATAGCGCATCGATAATTGGATTTTCTCCACGTCTAGAAAGTTGGGATTCGGCAATTTGTACCGCTTGAATAAACATCCCTCAGAAGCGGGCGCTAAAAGGAAAGTCCAAACATCCTTAATCGTGCAAATACTATTCGGCGACATCGAAGTGAGACGTCACGTTAACGTTACTCCGCGAACGATGTGGATGAATACGAGTATATTCGTGAGAGTTCTTTGTAGTATCGGGGACGAGTGTAAACAGCGCGCGGCGGGCGGACGAGCGTAGGGCGGCGTCGGGGCGGGCGGCTCCGGCACTCGGGCGGCCGCCGCCGCGCGCTCCGGCCGCACCATGTCGGTGCGCGTGGACCCCCGCGACGTGCATCGCGACCGCGAGCGTTTCTCTCGACACAGCTCCCGCGCCTCCGTCGAGCTCGGCTTCCCGAGCACGTCCGCACGCGACCACTCGTTCCGGTCGGTGCACTCGGCGCGCGTGCCGCGCATCTCCAGCGATGACTTGATGCTGCCGACGCGCACGGCGCGCTCCGCGTCCTGCCGCGTGACTGCGGGCGCGCCGCACCGCCTGCGCCGGCACCACTCGTCCGCAGCTGAGTGCGAGCGCGCGCGACGCTCGCGCCGCCACACGCTCGAGCTGCCCGCCAGCCGCGGGCCCAGCGTGCGCAGCCGCTCGCCCGAGCCGCCGCCGCCGCCGCCGGAGCCGGAGGCGCCGCCGGAGGCCGCCGGCAAGGAAGCCCGTCGGCGCCGCGTCGTGGCCGCCGTCGCCGCCTCTTTCTTCGCGCTCGCGCTCGCTTCCGTGCTGGTGGTGGTGGTGACACTGACGCACAGCTCGGTGCTCCGAGCGCACAACCAAACGGCCAAGTACTACACGTTCTCCGTGCCGCCGCACCATCCTCTCAGTGAGCCCCGTTCATGTTGCCCCACCGTCGCCCCTCCCGCTTCGCATGCGACTGTCTCCGACCCCGAGAGCCAGGGGCTGCGAACGTCGCCACCGCGGCAACTCTGCCCACCGCGACCGCCACCACATGCGGTATATAACACATTGTGGATTTCTACACACACTCAACTGTCTAGAGATACCTGGGGCGTATCGTGGCAAAACCTGGGCGGTCCCCGACGTCACTATTGCGAGGAATATGCCTGCCGCTCCAATAATTCATTTTCAAATGCAACCGACGACAATAGTCGAGAGCGCAGGGAGATAATAACGTAACACTGACGAGAGGGTAGACGGTTGGTGGGTATCTCCAGGCCTTTGTCAAATCACGCCCCGGTACATACAAGGCACACATGCTCAGCACGTTCGCAACCCCCTTTCTGCATGATTAGTTACTGTACTTATAGATGTCACGTGTTTGTGCTGGTTCATGTTAATTTATTTTACGGTTAATTTGACGAGGCATTATCGAGCCACTGTCACCGTATCGTGCTCATACTGCTATTTAATATTAAGAGAGATATTGTAAATATTAAATTAACGGCGTTTAGCCAAATATTTAATGAATACGCCTCAAAATATATAACGTCAATGCATATTACAAGCAATTTTCGTACAGTCAAATGTTACAGATCTATCTGTATAAAATACTGATAGTCTTACACGAGAACTTTGATTATTCGAAGTCGACGTGAGTTAAGTACCTTACTAACGTACATTAACTATTTCAGGTAGGCTTTATGTCATGCTGCCAGCCGACGGCACATCAAATTAGACTAGGCTTTATTATAAATGTACAGAACAACCACTTTACAACAACAATTACTCTAAAAGCTGGTTATTACAACTGTCATTTTTTGGTAGAATCGTATGAAGAAGATTAATACTAAGCGTACGTGAAATGAACATTATTTCGTGATATTTTTCAGATAAGTATATTACTTACGAAATTTGACGTAGTTATATTTCACGGAGAGAATAAGTATCTACAAATAACTGAAATGATTTGAAATAAGTGTGGGTGAAGTCCAAGCTCTCCTAGACAACTTTGTTATTTATTTTATCTTATTTTAAATGGAAAACAAACAGCATTAAACAATACCAATTCAAGATAAGTGGAAAAACTAAAGGTAAAGACAGTTTCGGTGATGAAAACCAAAGATAAGAAGAATGGTGAATACGAAGAAAACGAAAACTGTAACAACAACCACATACCAGGTTCCCAACACACAAATAAATAACCTCTTCCCTTTTGGAAGACTGTTAATAAGGAAGTATATACGAGTACAACTTTAGTTTGGAATTAAATTGAAATGAAAGAATGCTTAACATCAAATTTGATGTTAGCTTTCAGCCTAAGCTTTATTGATCTCAAGTTAATTTATTGCTTATGCCTACAATTATATTTATAGTTATTTTTATATTTATTACCATATTATTTATTATTTATTAGGCTGGCCCCCGCTGGGCAAAGACTTATCTTCCCTTTTTGCAGATAGCCTGATTTGTGATTTTAGTGACCAGTTTTTTTATCATTAGGTTGTACTGATCGCCCCAGGTCAACCCAGTTGAAGCCAGCGTGACGTTTTGATACAATTACTAAATATAAAGTCAAATACAAATAGTAATTGAATAATATTGAATTTACTATCAAAAACAGTTTTCTAGAAATACACAAACGTATGAACGTATTACATAGATAACTATTTAATAAATAAATATTCTTCTCCAACTAGCCCCAAACTAAGAAAAGCAGTGTATAATTAATTATGTATAAGCACATACATAAAGAGATACTCGTAAGTACACGAATGCATTTCATAATAAAACCGCGGCGGTTTTTTATTTTCATTTATACGGAAAGTGATTTTACCAAGCCCAGTCGGGTCAACGCTGATGAAATTCAAACAAATTTGGTTGATATTGTTTCATATTGATATTGAAACAATAAGGTCCATATCGCCAGGGCCCAGAGCAAACATTGAAACCAATAAAACTGCTATAGCTTATTAAGACGTCATAAGCGTTCGTCGCGAACGAAGGAATTATTATTAATCGTATTTACCAATTCCTCGATAATACCATTCGCAAGGCATTTGATTTCACCCTCGAAAATACTAGCCAAAATGAATCATCTTCCATAAAGATTAATACGGGTTCAAAGGAATATTATGCCTATTTTATTACAATACAGAAATAAAATATCACTTGAACAAAAGCTATGAGTTAGCAACGTACAAGATCTCAATGCCACAGATCTTTTTGACGAAAATAATACGGTAACGTTGCTAAGCCGATGTAATAAGGTTATCATTGGGTACTTGCTCAGTCTACTAACCTGAATCTCTGATTTCTTATAGGCTTAATTTTACGAAATACCTACTGTGGTCTGGTCAGGTACTTCTGGTTTGTGGTTAATACATTGGTCTTCATTAGTTATTTGATGCTTACGGAAATTCAAAACGAATGTTATGAAATTGTCGATAAAGATTTATTTTAGTCATTTTGTTGTCCTGAGAAACAGTTTTCAAATTCAGATTTGGTTAAGGGTTCCGGCAGGAAATCTACTGTTGAATGTACTAATCAAAATCAAAAAAACTCAAAACACGTACTTATTTGAGCTTAAAAATACTACTTTTGAATAGCTTTTAAACGTCTATTCTTTCATCAAATATACGTACCAGCAGTGGTTCGCGGTTTTACCCGCGCAGATCCCGTTACCACTAGTTTTTCGTGGTAAAAAGTTACCTACGTGCTGTTCCATACTCTAATCTGACTGTTTGAAATATCAACCTATGTAATTCTTTCTGACGTGTTTGTAATATTAGAAGGATTTCTTTAACCGACTTCACGGAAGAGGTTCTCTATTTGTGGGAATATTTTTTTTGTATTTGCCGATTACACAAAGAAAGTTTTAAAAAATTGGTTGTCTGTAGAGTCGGTTGGTTTACGGACGCTAGTTTAACATGACAACGTCATAACAAAACATTGATAGACTCGGCGCAAGCGTACAATCAGCGTAACGGGACATAACGGGACACCTTTTCGTGCATGCAGCCGGGGTTCGTCGATTTATTATTAGACATTATCACGTCAAAAATTAGAGAAATAAAAATAACGGATTTACACTTCCCAGTAAGTATTATCGAAATCGGTCTTTGTGGTGTTTGAAATATCAAAAAAATAATTGTAGGTAAATATGGAATAAGTTAATTTTTTGAAGTCAAAGTTAGTTGTTTGCTTTTTCAGTGATTCATTCATTTATCAGTTTTCTATTCAGTGATCATTAATTTATTTTATTCAACTTTACAAAATAGGATTAAAACTTTATTAATGCAAAAAACGAAACAGTTTTCTGTATGTCACGTACAAAGTTTTTTTAAGTTTGACAGGATTATCAGAAAAAAAAGGATTGCAATAAACCAAAACTTTAATATCGCGATCAAATAAATGACACACATATTTGCTGTCTATTAGACCAGTGATGTCGGTAACCATTCAATCATATCCCGTTATTCGGCACATGTTTGGCACATAACTTTTCAGGAGTATACATCACGCTTGTCGAAACTTATTATTAGGTAAATAGGCGATCATCTGGCGCCAGTTTCCTCGATATGTATCTATGAAAAATGTACAACTTCATGCAAAAACTACTACCATTAATCACGCGTTCTTTGCCCTGTATATTTTTACGATCCCCAGATTTTTGACTCGTAAAGAAAGTTTCACAAAACTACATCGAAATATCGGGGACATTATTAAAAAGCCGTAAAAGATTATTTTACTAAAAATAAGCCTTAGATATTAATATACTTAATATTAATAGTGTAGTAAACATTTGTGAAAGCTCAGAACAATGTTTAAGCAAAGTTTCGAAACTACAGTTATAGATTAAAAATGATAACTTAAAAACCACGACAATTAAAAACGATAGCTTTCTTTATATTTCCGGTCCGCCCCGACTTCGCCCGTGGTAGGTACAAATGTAATATTGCCTAGAGCACTCAGGAATTACGAAAATATCAGACGGTGAAACAGTTTTTTGAAATCGGTCCATTAGTACATACCTACCTGAGATTAGTGCTCTTAAACAAATAAACTCTTCAGCTTTATAATATTAGTATAGATAAAAATGTTGATAAGTGGCGCTAAAAATGGAGTGGATATATTATTTTGTTCAAATATACTAGAGAACCTATGTTTTCGACATTTCATCGTAGACGACATTTTTGCTTAACAATGGACAAGCGAAAACTTGTTATTGAAAAAAAAAAGTTTTTTCGAATATAGCCGTACTAAATACGTAACAAAAAAACACGAAAAAAGTCCAAAAGTGAATCGGTAACGCTCTGTCGACGGAAAGAGGCCCGTTACCGTGCCTAGTGAGAAAGTAATTGCTTTAGATTTACACTAAGTAGAGAAATATTTCCCCGTATCTGGGACCGTACAAGTGGTAAGTATTCGCTAAATGGCGTCACGGTTTCCTTGCTATCGTACCGTACTTCGATTGAGAATTTTACTAATCTCATTTCGTACGTGATTTTTACCTCTAAATGTTTGTGAGGATATTACACTATTGTAGAAGGTACTAAGCAGCATTCTTCATGTTGAAATAGCTACGTGACACTCATAGCACAGTAATAAAAACATATACATACGTAGGTAATACAGGACAGGCATGTTGCTTACCATCAGGAGTGTTTTGCTCTTCTCATCACTCTATATTACATGCGGTGGTTATTTGGTGCAGCGAGTCCCGATATTTTGAAGCAGTTTTATGCATATATTATACTACTCGTATTGGACTGAGCAATCTGATAAGTATCCATACTTAAGATAATCCTTTACTCAATTCGTCTGTTTTAAAAAGATCTATGGGAAGTTAGCCTCAGAAGACATCTTCTGGCGACCGACACTGATCTAAGTAGTGCCCTATAGTTTTCAAAAACCTT
Source organism: Ectropis grisescens (assembly GCA_017562165.1). NCBI lineage: Eukaryota > Metazoa > Arthropoda > Insecta > Lepidoptera > Geometridae > Ectropis > Ectropis grisescens. Next base: position 15,735,336 of record CM029775.1, on the reverse strand, counting down.
TCTGTGATAAAGGAAAAACTGACTACTCTGACTTACCCAGTGACTATGTACTTACTCTGATAAATTAAAACCACACATTTTTATACACATTTAGTTGCAAGTCCCGCTTTATTGCATGAAAAAGAAAATTAAATTGTAGGGTTTCTAAATGACACAGACTATTTAGGATAAAGCTTTGGGCTACCTGTGACGCATGTTAGTCGTACTAATATTTTGTAAATTCATCTGCTTAGTTAGTCTAGTCTACTTTATTTTTAAAATAATAGCAGCTATTTTCCACTCTTTATTTTACTTCCCCGTCTTTCTATATTTCTTATCTCTTTGTACATCCTGCAACAGCCCGGAAGCAATTCTTAGCGAAAAAATGGCAATTGCTATATGTCTTTTTAATTTTTAAACGTTTACACTTGACCGTCATCTTGATGCGGTTTACGATGAAGCGTTGTTAATTAGAAAAAACGATTTAGAACGAACAAACATTTCTTTTTTCATAACTCCCTTAATATAGTATCAAATATAAGGGGTTGACTAGTAGAATGTTGTACCTACAGATAACAAATCTGAGGTAGTCGGGGGTTAATCAAAATTTCTAATTTTGTTCTTGTATAGTATAGAGATAGTGACAAGACGAGCAGGACATGTGCCTTATGGTAAGAAATATGCCTGCACATAACAGCACAGTCCGCATTGATAACATGAACCAAATCATAATCTAGCACCGCACTGCGCTCGTCACCCGGAGATATAAGGTGTTTTATCTCTTATCCCAGTAATTTCTCTGGAAACATTGCCCTTCAAACCGGACTATAATAATGTTTGCACACTATTACGTGTGGTACTTCCCCAGGAAGACTCCCCAAAGAGTAGTGGTAAGGCCAGTACTAAAAAATGTTACCATTTACCATTACATAATATGATACCATTAAAAATACTGGCAGCACCCTGCGGTGTTACCCGCGTAATTGTAGTTCCCGTTGTTCTCGTTATTTTTTCGGGATAAAAAGTAGCCTATGTGTTCTTCCAGGCTATGTAACCTATTTACATATTTATATCCGTTCCGACGTTACGACGTGATTGAGCAACAAACATCCATACATGCGCATTTGTACTATTAGTAGGATTTTTTGTATACCTTCGAGTCCCTAAAAAAGTCTATAAATTTATAGCAAGCATAAATCATTTATAACATAATTCATCGAACTTTTATTAGTAGTAAAACTACATGTTTACTTTTGCGGTTACACTTCATTACGGATGCGGTGGTCTCTGGGTACGTCCTGTGATACGAATGACGTAGGTTTCTTTCGATTTCTTTGAAACTTTTATTATATACCGCTTTCAAAAAACAGGGAAGTTCTCAATCCGTTATATGTGTTATGTTGACGTCGGCGTCGATAACACGTCTAGATTTATAAAAAACTAGCTGTGCCACGCTTCGCTGTGGCACATTGTGATGTTAAAATTAGATAAAAACAATCCTTGATGCGGTTTATATACCATTCTAAAATTTCAGCTCGATCGGTGCAGAACTTTTTTGAGTTTTTGAAGCGTACACAAACCAACATAACATTTTTATATACTATAGAGATAAGTTCTGTGTGAAACGTAGTTTTCAGATAATCGCTCAGTGTAGACATTTCATAAAAAGCGGCTTAGTTTCATTGTTAATAGGTAAAAATAGAAGACATGGAATCTGATTTTGTTAACCAAATTGCGGATTCGTTGTCGGATTTGTGTTAACTTAAATCTAGTTTTTTATTTAATCTTTTTGTTATAGTCAGAATCGTTGCAGTGTTGTATCACTTTTTCCATTTATTATAACTTAAAGAAAACGTATATTTGGAAAAGGAACAAGATACAGTAACATAAATAAATACGAGTACATTGTTATGTTTGCGTTTCAAGTACGATGTTTCTAGAAACATTACAAGGCCAATCGATAATTTATTTTATAAATCTCCAGGTGACGAACGCAGTGCAGTTCTTGGGGGGTGATTTGACGTCTTCATTTTCAAATACTTTCCACCGTGATGGTGCTTACCATCGTGCGTATGGCATGGCAGTGGGACCATAAAGCCTTCTGCAAACTGTACTTGTATGATGTATAAAGCTGAAGAGTTTGTTTGTTTGAACATGCTGTTCTCAGGGCATACTGGGCCGATTTCTAAAATTATTTCATTGACATACATTGTACATGATCCCTGAGTTCTATAGACTATATATTTATGTAAGAATATATTTATTGCTCGCACTGAGTAAAATAGGTCTTAAAATATAAAAATGTACAACAGTGTACCCTTGACGGGCATGCAACATTAACAAGTATTAATTCTGTTTTCGATAACAAACGTTATTTTAAACAGTTACATACTAAAATAGTTAAACATCTTTCCCATCGTTAAAATACTCTTTTAAATTGTAAAATGCCTTTGTTAGGAGCCATTTTTTTAATTCTCTTTTGAATGTAGACCCATTCAGAAGTTTGATTTTAGAGGGAAGATTATTATAAACTTTGATGGCTGTGAAAAATAAGTTTTTGTGATAGAGTGCGTTATTTGCCTGTGGAACAAAAATATTTTTTTTATTTAGTTCGCAACAGGCCAAAACCGGGGCGGACCAATAGTACTTAAAAAATACTTCAGCCAAATTGAGATCTTCCTTTATTTAAAAAATTCAGTCAAAAAGTAAAGCATCAAGTAGAGTCATCGAGTTTAGAATATCTTTATTTCCTTTCTTTTCATGTTGTTCAAAAACCGATTGTCACGAATGATTGATATCGAGGATTGAATATTGCAGAACATTGTTCCGCCATTGAAGCGCAAGCGAACGTAACCTCGTTGGAAATATCGACACCGACGAGTAAAACGTGATTTCAGACTCGTTACGATATATATTTTTCACAAATAACAAAGCATCTTACAATTGGAGATAAAACTGTTTCTTGAAATTGTAAACATGTAATGTATTTAACACTTTTGACTAACACGAATGTGGCGCCACATAAGTGATGTGAGCTTTAGACCATGGTGCCGATGAAAATCAGTCATATTCTTCGAAAAAATTTGTTGTGGTGGTGGACGTTCCACTTAGTGGTCAAGTGCTAGTCGGACTCGCCTATGAAGGCTTCCGTAGCAGCAAGTAACATTATGTAAAATTTCTTGTAGTTCTTTGTCACTTGAATCAGTGTTTTAACAATAGTGAATTTATAACGTATTAAAATAAAACTACTTACTAGATCTCATTCAAACCAATTTTCGTTGAAAGTTTACATGGTAATGTACATCATACATTTTTTTCAGTTTTGTCATCTTATTTTAGAAGTTACAGGGCAAGACAGGGCGACACATTTTACCACTTTGAAAGAGTCTCTCGCGCAAACTATTCAATTTACAAAAAAAATTCCTCAATATAATTTTGAAAGACCTATCGAAAGATAAACAACACTTTATGGATACAATACACTGTATGGATTTGATGGTAAAAAATTTGACTTTCAGTTCTAAGTACGGGACACCCCCAAAATTGATTGTTTTTTTTTTATATTTTTTGAAGGAAAGTCTTAATGCTGTTTACAGAATACATCACATCTACTTACCAAGTTTCAATAGTATAGTTCTTATGGTTTCGGAGAAAAGTGGCTGTGACATACGGACGGGCAGACAGACATGACGAATCTATAAGGGTCCCGTATTTTGCTATTTGGCTACGGAACCCTAAAAAGTGGCATGTGGGTACATTGTACTCGTACATAGATTCCATTGATCAGCAGTTAACTCCAAGCTAAGTATAAGAAATGTGTATACGTACGTACATATATTGAGGATCAACTGCAAGTTTTGCACAAAATCTTTTTTGAAAGAGAATAAAATTAAGGTGTTAAATATGAAACTTTGTTGACAACTTAAAAGATAGCGAGTACAGATTTTTTTCTGACGGATTACCTACTTTGCTACAGAAATCTCGAGACGACAAAAGTACTCACTAATCTACATTTGAAATCTTAGATGAATGTAAAATATTTCTATTCTTCGTTTATTTGCTTTGCATCTTTCACCTTGTAATATTCGTGGAAAGACTCGCGTATTTTCGTAGCAAATCGCACCTGTCAAATCAGGCACGATTCGTAAACGCAGGATTCGGAGCGTTTGAGCGATGGATGGGGAATAGAAATCAATCATCTTGCATTTCCCGTTACTGACCGACAAAACTTACCTAAATAATATTTACTTCACACCATTGCTTCGATTACTGATTTATATTATACTAGCGACCCGCCCCGGGTGCAATGCTGTTAATAAATATATCTATAAAGAACAAAATTGAAAATGTTGATTAACCCCCGACTGCCTCGGATTTGTTATCTGTACAACATTTTACTAGTCAAGCCATTTAATTTGATACCCATATTAAGGGAGTTTTGAAAAAATAAATGTATTTCTTGGATTTGAAATTTGTCATAGCGCAAAGTATTGTTACTAGTCAAGCTCTTTCGTTTGATATCCATATTGAGGTAGTAGTGAAAAAATAATAATAATTCGCCATTTTGTGGTGGCGGCCATCTTGGATTTGATTTTTTTATAGTGTATAACAAGTACTTTCAAGTACTAGTCAAGCACTTTCATTTGATATCCATATTGAGGTACTTAGGTTGTGAAGAAATATTTTGTCCGCCATTTTGTGGAGCCGGCCATCTTGAATCGATATTAACCAAACATAGCTAAAAAGATCCGCACGGATATTAACCATCAAATAAAAAAAAACAGCATCGAAATCGGCCCATCTGTTTGAGGTCTACGGTGCCACAGACAGACACACACAGACATCGACGTCAAAGTTATAACACCCCTTTTTTTGGTCGGGGGTTAAAAATGGTTATCGTGGGTTATTCCTAAAAGATATACTATTGCAGACTTTTTGTAGACCTTTTGTAGGGGTACAATATTAAAATTAAACATTACATTAGAAACCTTTAAAATTATCAGTTTTTCTCTGCTATTTATGCACATATCATATATACATGTAAACCCTCATCTTGAATCATTCTATCTATTAAAAACCCCGCAACAAAATATGTTTGGTGGTTTTAAAGATCTAAAGATCTAAGACGGACAGACACGGGAAGTGACTTTGGTTTTATACTATATAGTGACTAGCAGCACCCCGCGGCTTTAACCGCGCTGTTCCTGTATTTTTCCCGCTATAAAAAGCCCATATATTACTCCAAACTACAATCTAACTTTTTTCCAAATTTCAACCCGATCCGTTCAGGCGTTAGACGCGATTGAGCAACAAACATCTAAACATTGGCATTTACAGTATTAGTAGGAAGTAGGATTGAGAAGAAAAAAATAGACGATAACATAAGTACTAGATAGCTTGGAAGCGTCACCTAACGTAGCGTAGTTTCGACTTTGTAGTCATCGCCTTAGACGTATAAAACCAGTCCAAATGGAGCCACTTTAACTGTAACCAAAAACATCGTGAGAAAACCAGTATGTCATCATTATTACGTATTGAGTAGCTTCTTTCTTAGTCCCTGCCATCCCTGCCATGAGTATTTTTTATTAATATGTAATATTTTTGCTACGATTGGTCGCCCCTAATTTCTGACCACCCTAAAGACCTCAGAGCGAATACAATTATAGTTTCCAAATTGATACAGAATTTATTTTCAGTTTTTGTGGTTTTTTTTGAGTCTGCCTAATTCAACTCGTGTATTCTTTCGAAGCCGTTTAAAACGTTTTAAAAGATTTTAGGTCGGCAAACATACTTTACCCGTATTATTTTGCCAATTATGGTTACCCAAAGGTACGTACGAGATAAAACAAATGTACTTGTATGTTTTACACACAAGAGCGAGTTGAAATAAAGTTATAATTAATCTTGAACCAAGCCCGAGGCCATTTCATCGGATAGATATTTCGAGTCTGTATTTTGTTGTGCGTTTCCCTTTCATGCTGTATAAAAAGAGCAGAAAAGGGAAACCGCTTCTTCGAACTTATTATGAACGGAAAGGAAAATTTTGGAGATATTCATTGTAAACCTTTTCCTTTGTGAAGATTTTATACAAGAGCTTTTTGGCATAAGTCGCCTTCTTAGCGTGACGAATCGACCTCGGCGACATTTTCACCTTTCCATTGTACTAAGCGATCGTTTTAGCGATGAAGCATTTTGCTGTGTCGGTAAAACTCATAAGGTAAAAATGAGACCGTATTATTAAAGCAAATTTTGTCTGCTTGTTAATTAAGCAACTATATCTTTGGAACCGTATTAGATATGTAATTTGGGTCAAATTTTCACATAAAATATATCTTATTTATTACTTTTTATAAAATCCAAACAGCAAAAGCTTGGAGCATTCTGCCTACGAGTAGAAAAGCATTTTCTAGTTTCCACACCTAATTACACTGGGAACCTTTAAACGAACTGCGAATATTATCTTCTAGGAAAGCGTGTTGCACCTTGCGCATTGTAAATCGACGCGACGGCAAACGAAAGCCTATTCATGATAAACTTTGCAATTTCCATAAAAAAATATATACATACCAGTATAATACAAATACGTTCAAAAAGCCAAGATTACTTTAAATATCGTCACTCAACATACGTGGGTATTTATATTTGCGCTTCTTACCTGCTTTAAAAAAGGAAGAGGTAATGTTTTCTGTATGTTTTATTATAGTTATGTGTATATCGTGATCATTGCTTCTGTTATAAATTGATTTCAAAGATTCCTTTCTCTATTTTTCATCATACTCATTTTTAACCCATGTAAATTTTATCTTAACGTGCTTTGTATGTTGTGCTTTCCGAGGAAATAAAAAGTGAGAAAGTTAAACCATTTATTGGATACAAAATATTTCCACGTACCAAATTGAAATCGGTTCTCAATTAAAAATAATGCAGTCTGATAAAACAATAAAACATTTTAAAATAAGTGCGTAAAATGTCTTCGGAGAACGTGATCACGGTTGAACATATTATTTTATCTACTGAATCGGCAAGCATAAATCTCTCAGCACTCAAAAAATCCAACTAGCTAAAATGACCTTTATAAAATACCTTTATGAAATAAAAACATTTTGAGAACTTCCTAAATTCCCTTCATAAGTTAATTACTGTAAAGTGAAGAGAGTGTAGTAAGTAAATTGAAATTAATTGACTTTCTAAACTCTAATCATCAATTACAGCTTAAAGCAAAAGTCTACGTTATTAAGTACCTATAAGCAGCCTACATTATGTTAACACTGCTGGGACTCAGGGCTTCCTCTCACAATAAGATAGTCCAGCCCGTAGTCCACCACGCTGGTCTAGTGCAGGATGGCGGATGACATATTTTGTCGAGAGATGTCTTCTTTGTATTTTGCCGGTTTCCTCGCGGTGTTTTAACTACCTACACCGTAAAAATCGATGGTGATGACGAAGTTGTACATCTACACTAGAAAAACTAAATAGGCTCTTACCACTAGCTCACGTCAGCTTCAAAGTCCTTCTTCAAAGCCCTTAATATGATGATAAACTCGTATCTCGAACTTAGAAAAATCCTAAGGAGCAAGCGGGATCTCAACCTGTGACCTATTGATATTGATATATTGATTGATGATTTGACTATTGATATATTGATATGATTCTATTAATGATTGTGAAAATAAATGGTCTGGCCATTAGACCATCCCCTTTTATATATTATTGAAAAGATTAATTACAGAACCTGTGAATTGGTATTTATTAAATTATTTGAAGTTATACTTCTCTTGGCGCGTCAGATAATGAAAGTGAATTTTTACGAAGCGCTCACACTCCTTCATTATAAACCGACACCCTCCCTAAAGTATAGTCATCATTTTAGTAAACAATGTAACTAACTTCACGTTAGTAATTCTAGCGCTAAAGATATTATCTAATGATCTATTCAATGGTTAAAGTTGAGTTAACACGAGAAATAAAGAAAAGAAGTAACTCTTGCGTGCGTACATAAATACACACACATTTTTTTTTAAAGAAGACAAGACTGTTGATAGATAGGTATACATTTCAATGAACACACCTTAATACAACGTCGAAATACAAATCTTATTTCAAAGATCAAGATTGTACAAAGCTGTCTTACTTTACAAATGGGAAAAAAATATACCTAAGTGGGAGTTTATAATTCATTCCACATAATTCAAAATTATTTTCCATTGTGAATGGTAGCGAACAACAAAAGTATTCTCTTTACCGAGAGCAAAAATGTCGAACTGCCTCGAAACATTCCAACAACTTGGTAAGAATTTCAGATTTCGCTATGGAAAATAAACGGAGGGCGAGCTACCTGAGGGCCTACAGGCCTGCGTAATTATAAACTCTTTACGCTGGAATAATGATTACTTAATCCTATAAGCTTGGGTTTTACTAAACTATTCATAGAATTAACGAATAGGTGCTGTTTTCCGAACGCTCGTATTTTTTTGAAAGATTATCTACCTTTATTAATGACATTTGAAGAAAAGTATACGTTAAAAATTAAAAGAAAATAACAAAATCGAATGTAAAAAAAAAAATCTGTGGAAAAAATAACGTTGTAAATACGTAAATTATTTGATAACTTGGTTAAAAAACTAGAAGATAAGAGGCTAACTAAATAGGAAAATATCAATAATCATTTCTGAAATATATAACAATTGATTTCTAATTTTAGTTGTCTATGAAAAATATCAGTTTTAAGATTGGGCCGTGTTCGGTTTATAGTAAAACTATACATACGTTCGTACAAAATAATGGTATTATTTGTAGTAATGTATTATTTTCGTTTATTAACCGACTTCTTTTCAATCTAAGTTTAGTCAATAAATACTTACCTATACCTATACCTATAAATTTATATCTTGTAATTGCACGTAGCCAGGTTGCATGGCTCGTTGATTTATCATGACATTTACTTAAATACGAATTACGAAGATTACGAATTAAAAACGAAGAAATTACGAATCTTTAGATGGAAATAAATGTACCACAATGTTGCTTTATGTATTTCTAACACAATATGATCACGAAAGTGATAGTTCCCAAACAGGGGCGTAGCTGTATCGGCCATATCAATGATACGGGGCTCCCGGGCTACACACGTGACTAACCTGTGTAAAAAAACATAATATAAAGGTTATACACAACCGTGACCCTTCATTTCACAGTTGTAAGGTCGCAGATTCGATTCCCGCATGCACTTCTTAATATTCTTCCAAGTGAAGATGTACAAGTTTATCATCGCCACTGGTTTTAAAGATGAAGGTACGCTCCATCGTAGACCGCATCGTCGCTTAACATCAGGTGAGACGACGGTCAAGTGCCAATATCATAAAAACATATCTTCTGGGGATATGAGTAGGTAATCCGCACCTAGCCAACTATATGGATTACGGTTGAATCTCTCCTTGTTTATAAAGACCTTGACGCCCAGCTGTGGGAACATAAAATAAACTGCTTTTGCTAAACGATCAGTGGTTTCGTATCATTGATAGTTTAAGCTCACAATAAAGGTACTGAAGTACAAACCAATAAACTCTAAACCACATTTATTTTGAAATACGGAGCGTGATTTCAACTTAAATTAACTTAAAATAAACAATATAGTACCAACCTAAATAAGTTTCTAAACAACTTTTCTGATAAACTCGTCATTGTATAGACCCCTAATTAAAATTAACTTGGTAACGGGGAAATTAATTCCAAGTAGAAATCGTGGTTGGAAACGTAAATCTGTGAGATCTAGGGTCAATGGAAATAAAGGAATTCTCGTTAATCTGCGCGATTAACGACTAGATTTGATCCCAGAACATTCCAAGTTCTAAAGATTTGGCATGTATGATAGATCCAATCTCTTTGTTACGGACAGCTCTTGAGCACCAGCTTTGTGGGTTACTGATGCAATGGAAAATTGTAAGATTTTAGTTTTTATTTTCACCAATTAATTGAATTTAAAGATCACCGTTCCTAGTCACAACTACAACAACAACAAATGTGGCGATGTCACAGATTAATTGCACTAACATATGTATGTAGGAACAAAAGGTACAAATACACATTTTTCTCGACCAAACCTTACCTTCTTGGTAACTTGGTAAGACAGACATCGCGTAAAGAATTCCACACTACTAGGTACGGTTTTTATTAAAAAGGTGGACTGTACGCTTGTAACCCGATAGTATGTTGAAATTGAATTTACGGAATATTGTTTCCGTTATTCCGTAAATTTAATTAAATTTTAAAAAAAGTGTCTAAAATTTTCGACTTATTATTTATTAGGCACTACGAACATCTATGCCATCCATATTGCACATTACAAAATGTGTATTTCCATAAGGAAATACGAGTAATATTGGTATCTTGAGCTTTGAAATTGAGAGTTAGTCAGTTCCTTCTAAGTAATTGCTGCAGACAACGTCTTCGTCTAACATAAGGTGAGATTGTTGTCGCTTGAACGCAATCTTATCCTTATTATAAACTCGAAAGTTCGTGAATAAATGTGTGGATGTTTGTTACTATTTCACGCAAAAACTACTCAATGTATCTGGAAGAAATTTAGGTACATAAATAGTGGAATGATAGATACTTAGGCTAATATCACCCCGGGATATAAAGAGATCGAGAACTAAAACTAAAACCGCAGGCCGCTGTTAGTTATTGATAAAACGGATTTTCTCTCTCTGCCACACGATGGGCCCGGCACCCGCACGGTGAATCCATGGAATGCTAAGAAAATCGTCTCATAGGCAAGACATTTGGCGTCAAAAGATCTATGGGCAAAAACCACTAATGAAATGGTCCCAAAGGTTAAATAGCTACCATGCTGACTGATAGACATGGCTAGATGAATTAAAGTCCTTGGCGGAAAGGATTGGTGTGCAATAACCATCAATAAAGATCACACGGAGAAGTAAAGAGACGCCTTTGACCAATATACAACACGTTGCGACACCCAAGTTGAAAAAAATTACTAAAACATACGTTTATTTTCTCACATCTGCACAAAAGAAAATCTCTTCAGCTTCAAACTCAAAACATTAACAAAACTCCTTGCTTTTCAAGGGCCCAATAACGATGGCTTACAGCATAGATACTTTGCTATAAATCATAGTCATATATGACTTATGGCTGCTGCTTTAGGTCTGCTATTACCTACAGTTATTTCAAAAGTATGTACTCGTATCTTCGTTTAATAACACACTTCAGCACCTGAAAGATACGTAAGTGCGTTCAGATACCGCAAGAATTCTGCTAAATGGGCAACGTGAATGCACTGAAACACTTCAGTTATTATTGGAAACCTCGCCACGTAGATTCAACGTTCGACAATGATCTGCTCTATTGTATTACAATGGTTCGAGCCTTGGTACAGTTGAGCTCGCTATTTTTAAGTTTAATTTAGCTAAAGTACCTACTAGTCACCTCATTATAATAACTGACTGGCCTCGTGGTTTAGTGGGTAGTAACTCTGCCTGCGAAGCCGAGGGTCGTGGGTTCGATTATTGCACCCAGTGCAATTATTTGTGTGATGAATTCAAATGTTTGCACTGTCTCTGGGTGTTTTGATTCATAATAAGTATGTATTTAAAACTATTTAAGTATTATATCAGCTATCTGGCCGCCATAGTACAAGCTTTGCTTAGTTTGGGGTCAGATGGTGTTGTGTGTGAATTGTCCACCAATATTTATATCTATATATATTTATAATAATACGAGTACCTTCAGGGTTTTATAATTATATAACCCTACGACCTTATCGGGTATCTGACTCCTACAGTACAAGCTCTTCCTTGTTTAGGGCTGATGGTACGTATGAAAAAAGTGTCTACCAAAATTAATGTGTAAGTAAATAGTGAGCAGTCAACCTTCAATATTATTTATAACGGATCAGCTGACGCGCCGTATGATGGTTACCAGCGCTTACGAATTTTAGCCAATGCTATTTTGGGTTCTTTGTAAATATTTTGACTGATCGCGCTGACAGGTTTACTTGAGTATCCGGAATCAAACAGTTCTCATGTCTAATGTTGTTATTCACGTATATTGTGCCGGGATGTCCTAGTGCGTTTTGACCTTGGCTCTCTGTTTTTGAGCAAAAACCTTGGGTTCCAGTAACTATCCGGAATGTAAAGTGGTCCTCTACTGCGTACAATCACTCTGTCTAACAGTTTTTAGAGGTAAGAATAATCGGTATGATGGTGTCGTTTTTGGTCTATTTTTTTTAAATAAAGAGTGAATAGACGATCAGGACATGTGCCTGATGGTAAGCAACATGCCAGCCACATAACAACACAGTGACACGCAGCTATTTTGTTGGGATCTGAATATCCAAGCCGATGTATAAAATATGTCATACCTAATTACCATGATTTAAGGTGTCGCCCCAAAGCGGGGTTCGAAATTACGATCTCATGCTCGTGAAATCCAACGTTCCATCAAATAGGCCCCCACGGCTATCCACTGTGCAACCACAGCTCTGTAGATCGTAGAGTGTTCTTTGTAAGTGTTCTAGAATTCTCCATAGTAAAATAAAAGTGGTGAAGTGCGAGTCGGACTCGCCCATGAAGGCTTCCGTAGCAGCAAGTAACATAATATAAAAGTTCTTGTAGTTCGTTGTTACTTTAATCAGCGGTTTAACAATAGTCAATTTATGACGTATTAAAATAACTACTACTTACTATATCCCAATTAAAACCAATTTTCGTTGACATGGTAATGTACATCATATTTTTTATTTTATTTTTGTCATTCTCTTATTTTAGAATTTACAGTTAAAGTGTGTGTCCCCCCACACTTTTTACCACTTTCGAAGAGTCCCTCGCTCAAACCATTCAGTTTAGAAAAAAAAAAAAAACGTTTGGAACCTCAATATCATTTTTGACGACCTATCCATAGAATGGTTGGTTACGAACGTTGGTGAACGAATGGTTTTGATTAAAAAATTTTTTTGAGTTTCAGTTCTAAGTATGGGACCCCTAATTTTTTTTGTTTTTTTTTTTGTATTATTTGTATCGAAATCTAAATGCGGTTTACAAATTACATCTACTTACCAAGGTTCAATAGTATAGCTTTTATAGTTTCGGAGAAAAGTGGCTGTGACATACGAACGGACAGACAGACAGACATGACGAAACTATAAGGGTCCCGTATTTTGCTACAGAACCCTAAAAAGACTATTTATTTGAACTAGTCTGATGTTTTATCCTTACAATGAATTAAAGGAATCCAAAAGTTAGATATACACTTATTATTTTATTAGATAACTACTAATCTATACTAATATTATAAAGCTGAAGAGTTTGTTTGTTTGTTTGAACGCTAGGATCTCGGGAAGTACTGGTCCGAATTGAAAGATTCTTTTTCTATTGGATAGTCCATTTATTGAGAAAGGCTATAGAAAATAACTCTACTATTAATTGAAGCGGAGCATGAAACAAGAATGTAACAAAATCGGGAAAAAATATTCCCCTTTTGAGAGTTTTCGTACGTTTCGAGCTTTGACATGACACATGACAGCATGTGTCAAAAATTGCGTCATTGAATTTCAGTAATCTGTGCATTGAATATAAACCTTTGCTAAAAATTTTTTTCTAAATCTGAGTTGGTACGACCAATTTCCGACAGGTAGCGTAGCAGGTAGCTGAAGAGGTTTTTTGTTTGAAATCGATATTCTCAGGAATGAGGAACCGATTCCAGTCATTCTTTCACCGTTGGATTTGTACGGGATCCCGATGAGTGCTATATAATATACCACGGGCGAAGCCGGGGCGGGGACCTAGTAAAATTATATTACCTAACTGGTATATTGACCGTTGCAAAATTTTGTCATACTTTCTTCATAAATTAGATTAGAACGCTTTTATTAGATCGACCCGTATGTAACTATGTAATTAAATCTATTTTAACCAAGTTCATACAGAATGAGGTTATTAATTCGGCCGGTATTTTTACATATTATGTAGGTACTTACTTCAATTGCCCTGACATTTATGACCCGATTTATGAGTAAGTATATTTTTTGACACAGAATAGATGCCATTTAGTGCCATAGATTTTGTATAATTGGGCCTCGTAGTTTTCATTTTAGGAACATTTTTTGTGAATTATTTTTTTAATAGCGATTTGACAGAAAAACATATTGTATCAAATTAAACACAATGTAATTAATGAACGGTTAGACTAATATTGAGTTAATACTACACAAGAATGTGAACAACGCCATCGCTGTATGATTGACGTCGCTACAATGCACTTCCATACATATTTCACGGTACTCGTAACTAGGCTAGCGAAGCATGCTATTGAGACGCGGGAATGCCTCGGGGAAGTTGAGACTTGTACAAAAGAGACGTATTATTATTAGACGACCTCCTTACACAGCTACCGATTCAAGGTGCCTGAGTTGGCGAACTAAAATTTAACACAAGAATTTGTGTGGCCTATGAAAAATTCCAATGGTGGCTCTCTCATACATATTTTCAATTAACTAGGTAAACTAGAATCTTTCTAACTACTTATAGGCAGTTTATAATCAATGTTATAGAGACAGAAGATTTATGATACTTTTAGTTTCCCCTCACAAACAGTGGATTAAGAGAGAATGAACCTTAATTTATTCACGTACAAATATCTCCAATAATCACAGAACAAGGGGAATTGCGTGTGTCTTAATGTACCAATAAAGTTTGATTTTTATTGTTACGGAAATTTTTGACATAACAACAGTCAAGATTAATTTAATACAACTATGAAATTTCACCTCAGTGCCTATTAAAATACTTTGATTATGTAAGTACATTTCATTGTTTTTTTTAATTAACCTGTAGTAATTGGCTTCAGATAAGCTCTACTGCCTGCTGAACTTTGGGGTATCGCAAAAAGCCCACAGGCCTGCATGATAACCTAACATTTTATTTATTCTATGACCTAACCTTAATAACTACAATTATGCTCATATGTATGTATTTAGAGCTTAATTAAAAACAAACATGAAGCATAGTAGAAGCAATTCATATAATATATTTAATAGGCAGTTCAAATATATATAAAACTACCTGTACCCTGCCACGCTTCGCTGTGGAACATTGTAATGCAAAAAATAGTATATAAATACAGTCCTTGATGCGGATTATATATCATTCTAAAATTTCAGCTCGATCGGTGCAGGACAAACAAATATCCTCTTAAACTTATTTTTGTTGAATCTACCACCAAGATATTTAGGTATTGGTAGCATAGCAAATTCTAGTTATTTGTTGATATTTTAAAAACCACAGCACCACCAAATGTATGACCACTCTTGAATGATTTACGAAACAAAAAAAAAACATCTAAATTGATCCACAATTTGCGAAGCTATCGCGTAACATACCTAAATACAAAAAAAAACTCCTCTTTTTTGAAGTCGGTTAATAAATAATATTAGATTTTTTATTGGAAAGAAATTGCTAAACTCTCAAAAACCTTAATGTTTATTATGTACGGGACTTAATCACGATTTAATTAATTGTTTAAATACCTCGACGTTTCGGCACCTTGTTGTATCTACTGACGGAAGCATAACATGTTTGTGACAAACCGATCTACGTTCTATTTACTACAAAATTGCAAAATAACGAATCCATTTTCAAATATTGCGCAATGGACTTTAAAGCGGTCTTTTAAAACTTCCAGAAAATGGAGACCGGGGTTTATGTAGCACTATCATTATTAGTATTAAATAAGAAAGTGTTACGTCGCGTCGCGTCGGTTCAACTACGTGTAGGTATCGTCTAGTATTACTTGCGTACTACATACTTACGTAGTATAAATAAAGCCCGCTTCGTATTGCTGCGACGTGGGCGAAGAACCTTCTCTCATAAGGAGAGAGTCAAGGTCGTAATCAATCCCCACCCTGGCATGCACCATTACAGTACGAAAAACCATGAGCTTTAGTTTTCAAAGAGCATAATTAAATTAAATTTAAAGTATTACGCTGAACAGCTGTACTAAGTGTAAATGTTAGCGAGATATTTATCATTATTCACCACTCTTACTATGGAACCAGCAAGAATTTCATGGAACACTTAAAAATGATGTTCTAAAAAAAATTGTAAAATCTTTAAGCAATTGTTGTGTCTAACAACTCTACCAGTAGTGCAGCTTGGTAGTGCCGTGGCGAACAAGGGATTTAAATAGGCATTTGGCAGCTGGCTCAGCTAGCATCTACTGTCTACCGAACTTGGGGTAGCGCAGAACCCTAACAACATTTTGGGGTTACTCTCATAACAATATAATTATGTTGTGTAAGACTTTGCCAAGCCCATCAGGAGAGTAACCATACCCGTCAGTAATTGTACCGCCAATCAATTAAGTGCAAAATTACTGAGTTCCGGTTTGAAGGGCAATGTTTGCAGAGAAACTACAGGGCAAATAGTGAAATAGTCAATTATTTTAGTGTAATGAGCGCTGGCATGACTCGTTGCGTTCAAATAGATGCGTGACACTGTGCTATTTGTAGGAAAGCGTAATGCTTACATATTTTAAAAAAATCTTAGAGAGTGCAATAAGCTTCTTACCCACTCAATAAGGTGTTTTACGTTATCATTTAACAGAACAGAAATGAGTACTAAAAATTTCGCATTAGTGCCCCAAGATACAAGACTTGTTTATAGTTAAAAAAATAGTGGACATTTACTTAAAATACCAACTAAGCCACTATAGGCCAGTTCAGTTTGGAGTTTGCTGTAAAGTTGAGTAAAATTTTGGTTAAATGTTGATGTCTCTGATGATACTTCTACATAGGTATAAGTACAAGTATTTGTCGTTACTATTTCTTGGAAATAAACTAATCTAGATAATCTGTTCTTACCTAGTAGTGGCGAGATGAGAAGGTCAGGTCAATTAAAATAATCAAAGAAAAAATGTTTTTATATTTTTCGTTGTATTATTAATAATGACCAAAGTTTTATTGAGCGACACTGGTTCAGTGGTTCACGTACTTAACATGCATAAGGGTACTTCCCAGTATCCTCTGTTTCGCGCTCATAAAAGACAGTGAATATAAATATACGTCCAAACTTTAGCGAAATTTACGTTTACCTACAGCGTACCGATAATTTTACGCGCTTCAAAAATAACTTCGATGTACGTTCCAATTTCCTGAATTGGAAAGCATCTACATGCTTTAATAAGGAAGCCCAAGGCAGTTTTAAATATGGAATTTCTATCGACATATTTTCAGTTTTTTATTATTCAGTCTTTTATTATTATTATTTATTAGTTAAATTCATATATTTTTAAGCTGTAAACATCACAATTATATACCTACATTTGGGAAGTTGTCGTTTAGGAAGTTGTCATTCTCAGCCTGAGGGGCATAAACAATAGAGAGGAACGATCTAGTTCTGTATAAATATGATCATTGATCAGGCTAGAATTGACAAGAGTGTTGTCATATCAAACCTATCGATATTAACTGTTGTTTTTGTAGAAAGCCCCTGATGATGTTCCGGAAAGTTAAAATTTTATGTACTCGTAAATTGCAATCGATAAATTTATTTACCTAAAGAAATATTTTATGATAATTATTATCCTGGTACATTTTATGATAGTTATTATTCTGATACATTTTATGATAATTATTATTCTGATACGGCAATAAACATCACTGAGTGACGAGCGCAGTGCAGTGCTAGGTAATGATTTGGACTCTTCATGTTCCAATAGCTGCGTGTCACTGTGCTGTTATGTGGCAGGTATGTTTCTAACCATCGGCTTGTCTCGTCACTCTATATCTATTCTATAAACTATAAGCTAAACTATAAACAGTGGTAGTTTAGTGGTAAGACTCTTGACAGAGTCCGCCTAGGAAATAATCACACCCTTGGCAGTTATTCTAACACCAAATGGTAATGTGCAAGCATCACTGTATTCCGGTTCGAAGGGCAATGTTTCTAGATAGATAACAAGGCATAGGGATAAAATTTGACTTTATCAGTTACCTATACCTGTAAAAAGTGGGAGAATATTATAAATCAAGGGTTTATTTAACCCCTGACGTTCTCTTCAGAACTACACCTAATTTGAAAAATCTTTCTAATTTTATTGTTAAACTATTCTTAACTATTTTATCGTAGCCTTGGGAAGGGCACTTATTAAATATTCGAAAATATAGGCTCCACACGTAAATATTTTATTTTAAAGTGAACAGTAACTCAATAGCTTGGTTCGAAAATAGAAACTGTAAAATTCAGATTAGTCAGTTAAAGCAAAAAGATATTTCAAAAACGTGTCTATTACATTAATATGAAATATATAAGTCCAGCAGAATATATGGCTGCCATCACACAAGCTTTGCTTAGTTTGGGGTCAGATGGTGTTGTGTGTGAATTGTCCACCAATATTTATTATTATTATTATTATTATTATTAGTAAAGGTACAGTAAAAATTAATCTGGCTAGCTTCTTTGACGATCATTCACTGTTTGTACGTGGGCCTATCCTATGAAGCGTCAAAGGACGCATTTGCTTTCCTCGTTCACTCTCAATCACCTTTCTTCATTCACTTATATTACCGCAGATGAACAAAAATACATTAAAGAAATTCTTCGTCTTATGATTTACTGAAAATACTTTAAATTCTAATAAAGATTGGTCTAGTTCTGAGGCAGTGCTCGGCCAACTACAGCTTGATAACAGTCCGGGCCCAGTGAAGCGCAGAAAGTAGACATCAGAGCAAAACTCGCGGACTCATAGCTGCCTATTTAATACGGGAATATATAACTTTTTTTAATTTCACGCTCGATTCGAGAACTTTCGCGTGAGCGCCGACAGAGCATGCCAAGAGCTCAATGTTGTGACACCCTGTATACACTATGTTGACGTACAGCGGCGATGGAATGTAGCTGAAATGATATACAATATCTTCAAAGGTTTTGAAATAAATTGAATGACGCATACGTATTCTTTTTTATGGATTTAATAACGGTTTATGATATATAACAGAAAATAGCCTATAAATAAAGCAAAATTATGTGTTCGTTCGTTTAATCCTTGATTTGACCGTGAAGAACAAAATGTTCATCTACACTTACATATAATAGGGAAGGAAAATATGTTCCTTCGTTTGAACGCAATAATATTTATTATTACGAGTTCGTTCTGAAATAAATACTCTATCAGATAGTTCTACGACCTGAGACAGGTTTTTAATGTTGTGTTTATTTTATCGTTTTTGGAGTTTCTTACTAAAAACGGGAGGGACCCTAACTAAGTTATAATTATTTTGTTCTAAGTAGCTAAGCTCTAAAATGCAATAGACCTTAAGGTCAGAAATATACATTATAAGGTATCAAAGATATAAATGTTGGCATTCAGTAATAAATTTAATTTTCGCAAAATATGTTTTGTTAAGGGAACAGTGTAAGTGAGGACAACGATAAAGTCATGGATAGATTAAGTAATATTTTTCCCTATATATTAAAATAGTGATTATAACCTTTGCGGTAACTCATTTGATATTACTTTGCTTCGAAAAGTTAAAAAAAAGATAATGACCGGCTAAAGAGCCGTTTCAGGGTTCCGTTCAGCGTAAAATGTAAACTCCAGTTTGCGCTGCACTTGCAAACAGCTCGTTTGTTTGAACCTTCAAACTTCGAGCTTCTGTTTATATTGAAGCCACGCGGTGCTACGCGAGTTTGTGGTTTTGGTGTCTTCATTGCAACATGGATCATTAACAAACTAGAGAATTAAAAAAACTGTTTAATATTTGAAGGGATCCATCTAGGGACTAGATCGCTGGTTACCTCCGTATTATAAAATCTTTACTACGAGTAGAGTAGTAGTAGTTTGAGTTTTTTTACTTTTTTTTATATATCACAAACTGGATTTATTCAAAAGACACAAGATTTTGATATGAGCACAATGTAGTGCTAGGTAGTGATAACAAGATGAACAAAATATTATTTTAGTGCATAGAAACCGTTACCGAGCACACACTCGTATTCCTATTTTGCTAACAGATTAATTTCTTATTATAAGTTACGTATGTAGGGACATGCGATGCAATCGAGATGCGGTGGTAAAATAAAAGGCGATGGCGAAAAGTTGTTTTGAATGAATGGTTTTGTTTTCGAATATTTTATTACAATAAAATGTATTAAAAGTAATGTTTTTTTTAAATTACGGTTTTTATTTGACGACATCTTTGGTCCTATTTATCCTATTACATTATTTTTTTTTTGTTTTATGTAACCCATTCAGTAAGTTTTGAAACTTCTTTAGAAAGTAAGTACTTGCGATCAGTCCACCATAGAGCATCGGGAGAGCTATATATTTCAAATGTTGTAAGACCTATTGATATTGGTGCTTTGCTAGTAATGATTATCGCACGATTTAACTTATAAATATGACTACCACACTCTGGGTTATCTCGTTTTAATGTTAGTATAGAAGGTAGCATTAACTCTGTGATAGAAGACAAAGAAGAGAGATTCATTCAATATTCATGTATGTTCAAACGAAAATCACCCTAATATGGACGATAGCTTGCCTATCCCTAGTCTAGTCTATTTTGATCCCATAGTACGGTACTTTTAAAACCCGCGTCTGACTCACACTTGGTATTATTTTTGGACGCGTGCCAGACGCGTCTCGTCCATTATCCTGCTCTGACGGTATTAGGCTTTTCGCTATTCAGTTGTTAGGCGAACTCGCCAAACGATGATCGTTGACTTTCATGATAATGTCTAGCATTATCGGCTGTATACTTTGATGGATTATGGTTTTTGATAAAAATATGTGATGAGCATTTGGTAAGCGGAAATGTAGATGTTCCCTAGAGCAAGGTGAATTTGAAGTACTTATTTATGATTTATTTTAGATTTGGTATAAGTAAAGCTAGGCCCGTATCTTGAATATTTTTTACGATGACAATAACTGTTCATCATGTCATCCAATGCAACCCCGGACGTTATCGCTATGTAATACAGCTCATTGTCGCTGTGCGGAAATGTTGAGCGTGATTTTGATCTTAAAAGCATTATCCATAGCATAAAGTATATTTATGTATTTTTTTTAATATTAGTTAGTAGTAAATGTACTATACTAGCTTAAGCTACACACACAGAAACCAGTATTGCATTAAACAATTTAGCCTAGACGTTTACACATATGGCCTGGCCATAGCGCTGTATGTATGTGCAGCTTTTAAGATACGAGCAACAAAAAAATTTAAAAAAATCTATTCACATACAACTAACAACGATCAAACAAAATGTATGCTATAGGTTTATTATCCCGAATTCAGATTTGGCCCATTTTTAAAGATGGTCTTATTTGTTATTGTACTCATAATCACGAGTACAATAAACGTTTTTCGTTTTGCTACGCCCGGTCTACGTAACCTGTCTACATTTATTAACTATTTTTTTTGGCAGCTGTTAAGACCCTTTTCTTAGATGTACTTGTACTCTTATCTATAAAGCCATTTAAATTCTTCAATTGCTCAGTATCACTTCAAAATTTGTTGCCAGATTACCTGTCCTATTAATCCAACCAATATTATAAATGTAAAAATTTGTTAAAATGTGTCTTTGGATATTAAGATATTTGTTGCTTAAAGATAATTATCATGAACTGAAAGGATCAAGCTGAAAATTAAAACTCAAATGGATTTTAGTCTGGAAAAACACATAGGCTATTTTTCATCTTGAAAAATTGTCCCATGGGTAAGAGTCGTTTTCTAATTTCCTACAAAGCCGTGGGAAATGCTAGTTTCTATTAAGACGAGAATTAAATTTAAAAATTTGACTAACCCCCGACTACCTCGGATTTGTGATTTGTACAACATTCTACTAGTCAAGCCCTTTCATTTGATACCCATATTGCGGGAGTTGTAAAAAAAGAAAAATGTACTGCTCCATTTTGTGGTTGCGGTCATTTTGGATTTGAAATTTGTCATAGTGCAAAGTATTCTACCAGTTAAGTCATTAGATACCCATATTGAAGTAGTATTGAAAAAAAAATGTAGTTCGCCATTTTGTGGTGGCGGCCATCTTGGATTTGTAATTTGTTATAATATATAGTATTCTACTAGTCAACCCCTTTCATTTGATACCCATAGGATAGGTAGGTTATGAAGAAATATTTTATCCGCCATTTTATGAAAGCGGCCATCTTGAATCGATATTTGCCAAACATAGCTGAGAAAATCCGCACAATAATTAACATTCAAATAAAAAAACCCGCATCGAAATCGGCCCATCCGTTTGAGCTCTACGGTGCCACAGACAGACACATAGACAGACAGACAGACATCGACGTCAAACTTATAACCCCCTTTTTTGGTCAGGGGTTAAAAAAGGAAAATATTTAAATCTGCATAGAGTATGTTACCAACAAGAAAAATAATAATGCAGTGACCGATTACAACAGAACTGTGATTCAACTCAGCCCAGACGTCTAATCCGTAGATTGCATTTTGTTGGAATTCTCTACTACCTTTGTCTACCAGTATAATATTTACTTGTATTTCATGACAAAGAAATGATTGAAGTTTCTCAAAGGAAGAAACGTGATTTTGCATTTATCATTTTCGGCGTTTCTTTTCGTTCTGAAGCCGTGATGTTTTTGTTTCGTTGAATCATTGATGCAGTTTTACGATGGTTTCATCTTCACAAGGTTTAATTCTAACCTTGGGAAAGAAGACATTCTTAATTCAACGTTTTTCACAATCCCTTAATTTAAAAACCTCGACTCCAAAAAATCAACAGATAAAAACAATATGTAATACGACATAATTACAATCTAAGGACACTCGGGTGATTATGACGAATCTATCGATATCTTAGTTGTTAAAAATACATCGAGCCGTTTGGAAGATCCTGGAAATAAAGACATTTACTAACATAACAAGTTACGCGCGAAAAACATAACCCTTATTTCAGTCGGGTAAAAATAGGGAGAAATAATGATTTTACATCAAACAGCATTCACTTACACAATCATCATCAAATTCTAATTAAATTCCTGCCACCAAATAATATGTGGGGTAGGTCAACTAAACGCATTATTGCAAAAACCACACATTTTTTTTTTTCGGTTTCTTAATTGCTTAATGTGAGATGGTAAACAACTTCTATACAACTGTACCCTGCCACGCTTCACTGTGGCCCATATGTGACTGATGCAAAAATTAGATAAAACAATCCTTGATGTGGATTATATATCATTCTAAAATTTCAGCTCGATCGGTTCAGTACTTTTTGAGTTTTTGAAGCGTACACAAACCAACATAACATTTTTATATAGAAGACAAGAACAAAATTAAAAATTTTGACTAGCCCCCGACTACCTCAGATTTGTTATCTGTACAACATTCTACTAGTCAAGCTCTTTCATTTTATACCAATATTAAAGGATTTGTGAAAAAAAATATGTAACTTGCCATTTTGTGGTGGCGGCCATCTTGGATTTGAAATTCGTTATAGTGTAGGTATAGTATTCTACTTGTCAAGCCCTTTCATTTGATATCCATATTGAGGTAGGTTGTGAAGGAATATTTTGTCCACCAATTTGTGGAGCCGGCCATCTTGAATCAATATTAACCAAACATAGCTAAGAACATTCGCACGAATATTAACCTTCAAATAAAATACACCCCATCGAAATCGGCCCATCCGTTTGAGCTCTACGGTGCCACAGACAGACACACACATAGACAGACAGACAGACATCGACGTCAAACTTTTAACACCCCTTTTGTTGGTCGGAGGTTAAAAAATAAAAACAAAATACAATATTATTCCCGTATTTGAGCACATACATAATGAGCCATTCTTTTTAATTTGACATAATAATTAATTTTCTCCGAAAAAACAAAAACAACTTCAATTTGAAATCAAATTCAGACACTCAACTAAATTTCATAATTTCACCATGTCGTCCAGATAATAAATAAAAATAAAATAAAAGTTTTTTGCTACTTAAAAACATCATAAAGAATCCGGATACAATTTAAGTGGGACCACTTCTTGAAGTATTAATTATTATCAATAAAAAAAATCATCAAAATCCAAGCACAATTAGCGGAGTTGTCGCGTAACATACATACAAAAAAATATACAAACGAATTGAAAAACGCCATTTTTTTTTAAATCGGTGAAAACCACGGATATTCGGGTGAAAACTGTTCGGTTTGCGTTTTTCGTGTAATTTTATAGCAAAAGTTAATCAGACCGTTGTGCACAGAAATTTATTTACCTCTTAGGATGTTATGCGCGTAACCATATATAAGTGTATTATTAAACAGTTACACAAGTTAGTTTGGAATGTATCAATTGGCCCGTGTTGAACTTTATCCTAACCGTAAGTACTTACTTTACCCATTCGGTTCAGAGCGAGCGTCAACTGTGAAAGCGGGCTTAACGGATGTGTGGTGAAACGTTTCCAAACTTTGACACTTGACAGCTATACGTTCTACAAATTCATTGATTAATGCAGGGTATACCCGGTTTAACCGGATTGAAATCATCAGCCCAATTCCATTTAGCGATGACGTATCGAATGTCACGTTTTGGGTCATTTGTAGGGTATATATTCGACTAGTAATTAGTTAAAAGGTATAAAAAACGGTAAGCGATAATTAATAGGTATCAAAATAATAAAATTAAATAAATTTAGGTCACAACTTAAAATGACCGCTTTTTAAAATAAAGATGAAATCACTAGTATCTACTCGCCTACTTCGTTCGTTTAGAATTGACGAAAATACTAATCTCTAAAAAGCTCGGTACTTTTTTGGAGTGAAAAGTACCTAAGCGCTATTTCAGGCTACAACTTATCAATGCTCAATATTTCAACCGGATCTACTTAGTTGCATCATTTGATGCACTTTATGGAGTGTACACGCTACGCAACAGAGTAGCCTTATCGTTAAAAGCCATCTCTTTCATAATATTCACGTAAATTAAGTGTGGGTTCATCCAAGCAGAAAAAATAGATATATATAGGTTATAATAAAGATAATACTAACTACCTAATAATTAACCTAACTTTTTTTTTTAAATATGAAGTGACGAGACCAGCAGGCCATGTGCCTGATGATAAACATGCCTGCTACATAACAGCACAGTGACACGCAGCTATTGGAACATGAAGAGTCCAAATCATTACCTAGGACTGCACTGCGCTCATCACCCAGAGATTTAAGATGTTATATCTCTAAGACCTGTAATTTCTCTGGAAACATTGCCCTTCAAACCGGAACACAGTCATGTTATCACATTACTGTTTGGCGGTAGAATAACTTAACTTACCCTATCACAGAATAGCAATGCCGCAGACGTATAGGCGCAACTTTACAACTCCTTGTTATACCCAAAATAAACAACACACGGAGTAAAAATGTGCTTAGAGTGGCTGTAAACATTTAATTCAACATTGCTTTAATCGCTGCCAGTTTTGTGTTATTGTAATTTTACGGTATAAAATAAGCCATATTTCGTAATGAGCCGCTAACTCTGATATCAGCCAGGTTACACCGTGCCTTACATCGTAACAGCTCCATAATCCTTTACAATCTTGGCTTGCGGCAACAATGCCCGGAATTTATAAGGCACTTGTTGCGCCGGCCATAAAGCCTGGGTGCCGGAGCGTACCTAGGGAAGGGGTGGGAGGGTCTGGGCCGTGATTTAATTTGTACATCATAGGAAACCTTTTTGTAAACATGGTTTGGGTACCGACAGCAAAACTGATTTCATAAAATGCTCTTTTGCCGTTTGTAGCATGTACTCTGAAAGTGAAGTACGAAAACTAGGTGGTTTGTTTCGAGATATTTCTCTATCATAAAAAGGTTTATTTATGTAACTTATAAAGGACTTATATTTTTATACTGTGCCTGCATGCCCGCGAAGTCATCCACTAATAGTATTTAGTAAGCGATCCTGAAAAATCAAAGGTGTTGACGATGCTTTGTGAACTTGGAGAAGTCCTTAAAAATACGATTTTTGAAATTTTATGTGTGGTATGATATCGGAAAGAATTTTCAATTAGTGGTTTTTGCGTCAAAGACCTACTTTCTATTGATGTTATAAATTGCGAAAAATTGTCAGTGTGAAAGAATGTTTGTTATTCTTTCACGCAAGACCTAAGTACATATGAAATGTAACACATAGAATGTAAATAGATAATGTTCAGTTATACTTATATAACACATGGGGTATTTTTATCACAGGTAAATAACGGGATCTAACTAAGTGTTTGGTTTTCATAGTACAAGACTTCTTAGTTAAGAGTTAGATGGTTTTGTGTAAAAAGATAAGTGTCGGCCAGCCAACTTTTGGCCATCCCATTCGAATAGCATCGTATTAACTGAACTAAATCTAAGGATCAGTCATTGTCAATTGGTCTAATTAACGTATTTTTAACCAATTCAATTCGTAAACCCAACTCTTTCACCATTAAAGCCTAAATCGCGGGCTAAAAAACATATGACTGTTTACGAACTCTCAAGAAACTGACATTGGCAGAAAACAGACATTGGCTAAGTCGTACAGGCCAGAAAACCAAGAACTGAACTGAACTGGACCATTAAAGTCGGTGGGTTTGACAAGCTTGTATTTTAGCCCTTTGAAAAATAGTCTGAAGTGCAGACTGGATTGGAATCTACGACCTTTCGCTGGTGTAATCGGACGTTCTTTACCACTCGATGTCCACGGTTTCTATATCGATCCGTCTTATATTATGTATAATATCTAAATCTCAGGAACTACTGAACCGATTTCAAAAGTTCTGTTGTATATGTACCTACGTGATTCCAGAGCTATAGCCTACATATAAGAAAGATAAGATAAGAAAACTTATTATTTCTGTATTAAAAGCCACAACAGAAAAGAAAAAATTACAAAAGAGACTTCGAACACGAGCATGACATTTTAATTGGCGGCCTTATTGCTCAGAGCAATCTCTTCCAGGCTTCATATATCTACACACGCACACACACGGCAATGTGGCCAGCCAAGTTCATTCAAGGAAACTGGCGAGCGGCAACATGTACGCCACATTTTCGTAGTGGTGGGACTCTTGGCAGAGACCGCCTAGGGAAGTACCACACCTTTGCCAGTGATTCTACCGCCAAGCAGTAATGTGCAAACATTACTGTGTTCCGGTTTGAAGGGCAATGTTTCCAGATAAATTACAGGGCTTAGAGATATAAGATCTTAGATCTCTGGGTGACGAGCGCAGTGCAGTGCTAGGTAATGCAGTGTATTATTGTATTGTATTGTAATGATTTGGACTCTTCATGTTCCAATAGCTGCGTGTCACTGTGGTGTTATGTGTCAGGCATGTTGCTTACCATCAGGCACATGTCCTGATCGTCTCGTCACTCTTTATTTAAAAAAAAAACATGTGTAATATTACACGAACCATCTGAAACTTGATGTACCACAGGCGAAGCCGGGACGGACTACTAGCTTAAAATAAAAATGAAATACCTATCAAAACCTTAAGTACTGCCCGTGCAGGTGGCTTTTGTAATACGTACTGAGGGATGGCTTTTTCCGAGTAAGGCAACTTTTTATGAGCCGTACCGGGAAATTGGTATATTTTGCGGATTATTATACTTCTACAGTTACAGGAAAATACTTGTACCTATAGAATAATCCCTTCGAAATATGTTAGCGAAACTGTAATTACATTTTACGTACTTACTAAAATGTAGAACATTCAGAAACGATTCAATGTATAATTTGTATTTCAGTTTACGTTCCTTAGCATTGTTTATCGGGAATAGCGTTTTTAACAAAACAAAAACTACAGTAACTTAACTACCTATGAGAGTCTAGAGGTGACCAAAACGCCTAAGACATAAATTGTGAGCGTGCTCAGCATGCTGGCAGCGTTGCCACGCTAAATGATAGTGCTAAACATTTTCCAGATAATAATGTACATATATAGACAACGAATTAATATATTGTAACAAACACACATGTTTTTAAAATTGTAGGAGACGGCACTGAATGTATTTATACTCGTAGATGCGCGCCAGAGATAATTCACAAGTTAAATAATAATTAATACGCTGAAAACCACTTTGAGCGATTTCATCTAGGCAACGAAAATGTTTCAATAATAATTATAGTGAAGAATAATAATTGAAAAATTAAAGACTGACTAGAAGTAGGTACGAAAAACAAAACCTGTTGTACCTTATTTATATGGATAACGGGACACTCACGTATATACGGTCGGTCAATCCGACTCGAGCGCGCCGTGCGGCAGCCCGCAGTGCCAAACGGGCAGCCGTCGCGCGCGTGCACTCTCCTTGAAAAAGGCCGCCGGACGCAGCCGAAACTCGAGTCGGATTGACCGACCGTATATACGTGAGTGTCCCGTTATCCAATTAAATATGTGTAACAACCACGTTAATTTTAATACTAAAACTGTTGTACCTTTTTAATCTTCTTGACAGCTTGACACTATATGTGTTATTTTGTAGCGTCTCAGTGTTTATTCGTGTGCGAATCAAGGGGTTTATCGGCGTGCGGTAGCTTTGATAATTTTCATTAGCGAACCGCAGTGATCAATGTCAAACTTCATGTTCAAATATGTTTGTGTGACTAATTAATTAGGCTCATCTCAGCGATAAACTAGCTAGCTCTATTGAATCCTTATCATATATATCATTAAATTATTAGTAGCAGCGCCCCGTGGATTTACCCGCGTAGTTCCCGTTTCCATAACTTGCACATGATAGTCTATGTGCTATTTATTGAATTCATTTTGTAAATTATGTTGTGGTGCAAATGATCCTGGCGATATTTTTTAACGTTAACAATTTTGACCTGACGTATGGTGTAACGTTGGTATAGTATAGTAAACTGTTCCATTCTTACGTAAATTTCATTTTAAATGTCCTAAAACCGGAATTTCGAACCAAATTTGGTGAAAGATTTTCACTCATCAATTGTGTCATTCGATGCGGAAATTTCTAGCTGTCGTCAGAGTAATCAACAAGGGATCAAAAGACTGCTATTTAGCTTCGTGTGCTAATATTTATCTGATTTGTGTGAATACAGTTACCTGTCGTCAATTTATCTACAAATTTAAAGACTAGTAAAATATGTTAACCATTGTATTAAATCATACGCAACTTACTTCATATTCCAACTGCTAGGACTTGGAGCCTTCTCTCATAAGGAGAAAAACAAAATCATAAATCATCACGCTGACGCAAAACGCAGATATATATACTTTTTTTAACTATTTTAGGTTCGCACTTGAGCACCATCTCGCCTGATGTTAAGCGACGATGCGGTCTACGATGGAGCGTGCTTACCTAGAAGTAACCGATTCAGTCTCGATTTGAAGACACGGAGATTGTAACTATCGGGGAAAACCCACTCAGGCAACGCATTCCACAACCTAGACGTTCTTATCACAAACGTGGAGTCAAATCTCTTCGTTCGTGTTTTTGGAACATCATCCATGAAACGATGTCGCTTTTTTGAGATACGAGAAGTCCGATAGGGCAAGGTGGTGTTAGATCATACAGATCAGCTGCACACTCTCCGAAGTGTATCCGATAAAAAAACCGTTAAGCTAGCAATTTTGCGGCGATGTTCAAGACTGAAGTATTTTACGCACAAGAGTATCATTGTCTATGAGCCTTTTGGCACATCTCTCAATCGATTCCAGAGTATCTAGCTGATCCATACCAAAGGTACGAAAAGTACTCCATACAGGAGCGAATCTGTGCTTGGTATAACGTGAGCAAATGTTCTAAATTGAAGTATCTTCGCACCTTTTTTGGCGGCTAATACACTGATGACTGATACCCTGTATAAATGTTTTTGAAGTGAAAACATCTTTTGTCGCACAACAGACAGTTTTTTTGTGGGCTGTGAATTTAATTCTATCGTCACATTCGGAAATGATAAGAAATCTTCGGGCAAACTCGGGTCAATGCCCATTGGTCATCTAAAAATACGTTAGCATTTTCCATTGGATCTAGAAATGCTTGAACATTTGTCATTAGGCATCCAGAAATGCGTCAGCATTTCTAGACGCATTGTGAAGATACCTGCATGTTTGCAGGTATCTGCACATTGTTTTCCTTCAATTTAAAACTAATGGTAATGACAAACTCGTACATTTCTTTCTGGAAAAATACTCAGTAGTGCAAACGGGTTTCGAACCCACCAACCACATCAACTCTTTTGGGTTATTTCGGCTGGACTACCACAACTATACGCAGATCGTCACTTCATTTGGCCGGAGCGCACACTAAGTTACCATACTAACTGCGGTTAACCGACCCGAATTCGTCTACCCCAGCGGTTATCAGTTCTTCCGGTAATATTACCGGCCACTGGTACTTTAGTTGGTAATTCCCTGCGCTATGTTAGTATGCTTTATATTATTACACAATATGATACAGCCAAATTCTAATTATCAAGCTGTATCAAATGGTAGTTAACGAACATTACATGCGACTTGTCATTAGGTAAAATGTCTGGGTCTTTTGTTAGTTTTAAAAACAATTGACAAAACACATTCAATATTCGGTTTCCATCTTCATTTATTTACTTACTAGCGGTGCGTCTCGGCTTCACCCGTGGTACGTAATATATACCCCATATCACGTAGATTTCCAAGGGCGGAAAAAAACACTTCAATAACTCCTGAGATTAACGGGTTCCAACAAAAAACCTCTTCAGCTTTATAACAGTCTAAGATCCCAGGACCGCCACACGTCACGTATTTTCTGACGAACGAAATGTGAAAGTTTGAGTAGTGTTTAGTTTGTACTAAGAACGCATGCATACCCCGCTACCTTGCTTAGACGGCCAATTTTAAAATATCAGGTTATGAAGGTGCATAAAAAATTACTTACTTCACGTAAATTCTCGTAACTGATTTTCACGAATATTATGGGCAAAACATCCTTAAATAAAATACGCCAATACTCCCAGACACATTTCGTGTGCCGTTTTATTTTGCAGACGCTTTAAAACCCCCAAGTTTACCGTTTTTCAAGAAGACAGATCGTTATGTTTTTTCGCTATTTAAAACATATTTATAGGAATGAAGTTCCTTAGGTAGAGATTGGGATTTTCTTTTCTTTTATATTACTCTTATTTCAAGAAAATTCGTTTCTACCTGGTGTACCATGACACCACTTTTTTTATTAAGTACCATATCATTTTTAATTCAAGTACGTTCTGAAGTAAATATACATATATTATATATGTATTATCATTTTCATCTACTTATTTTCAAATACTTTTAGAACCTGTATTTGTACGGCAAATATGGTCACTATATAATGAATAAATAAATATTGGTGAACATTTCACACACAACACCATCTGACCCCAAACTAAGCAAAGCTTGTACTATGGAAGCCAGATGGATGGGCTATACAATACTTATAATATACTATATAATACTTATATATTTTTAAATACATACACCCGCCACCAAACCCAACGACTCGACCTGGCAACATATAACGCACGGACGCTGAGGGCTGACGAAAAGATTGTGGAGCTGGAAGAAGAAGTGGACAAGTTGCGATGGGATATCATGGGGTTATCCGAAGTCCGTAGACAGGGCGAGGACAGGATAACCCTCGAATCCGGCAACTTGTTCTACTACCGGGAGGGAGATCAACAATCCCAAGGGGGTGTCGGGTTTATCGTCCGCAAGTCTCTCGTCAACAACGTGATAATGATCGAGAGTGTGTCGAACAGGGTGGTATACCTTGTACTTAAAATTAGCGACCGGTATTCATTGAAGGTCATACAAGTATACGCACCGACCTCGACACATCCCGACGAAGAGGTTGAGGCCATGTATGAGGACATCTCCAAAGCCATACATGTCTCGCCAACACATTTCACAGTTGTGATGGGAGACTTCAACGCGAAACTGGGCAAACGTAGCGGTGATGAGTTGAGAGTGGGGAATTTCGGATATGGGCAGCGGAACCCAAGAGGGCAACGTCTAGCGGATTTCTTGGAAAGGAGAGCCTCTTTATGATGAACTCCTTTTCAAGAAACAACCACAAAGAAAGTGGACCTGGATTAGCCCTGACGGTTCCACAAAAATGAGATCGACTTCATTATGACGACTAAACGGCAAATATTCAGCGATGTCTCTGTGATCAGTAGGGTTAAGACCGGCAGCGATCACCGTATTGTAAGAGGCACGCTGAATCTAAACATTAAGCTCGAAAGATCACGTCTAATGAAGTCCACGCTCCGACCAAATTATGCTCAGATCGAAGATCCCGATAACTTTCAACTCGAACTTCAAAATCGCTTGAATCCTTAGATGAGTGCGTAACGGCGGATGAAATAAACGACAGGCTAGTGGAAACTGTTCATGCTGTTGGCAGAAAATTTTATAAGAGCCGACGCCAAAACAGAACCCAAAAGCTCTCCGATCAAACTCTAGATCTTATGGCGGTCAGACGAGATATGCGGTTACAGTCTTCGGTCGACATGACGGTATACAGACGGCTCAATAGACAGATCTCTACTTGTGTGCGACGCGACATACGCTGCTTCAATACTTCGAGTATTGAAGAGGCGATCAAGCAGAACAAAGGCTCAAAAGTGTTCGCAAGAAATCTGTCTCTTGGGCAAAGTCAGCTGGCCAAACTGAAGACCGATAGTGGTAACGTTGTCTCGTCGAAGCCTGAGATTTTGGAGGAGATTGAGAGGTTCTATGAACAGTTATACACCTCTACGCAAGCACAACCTGTCGTTAGCATGGCAAAGACCCCAGAGCCAAGCTGACCCGACACTTTACCGAAGATATCCCAGAAGTCAGCCTGTATGAGATTAGGATGGCCTCAAACAACTAAAAACAACAAAGCACCTGGCGACGACGGAATTACGACTGAGCTTCTGAGAGCGGGTGGAAAACCGGTACTTAAAGTCCTCCAGAAGCTGTTCGATTCCGTCATACTTGACGGTAGTACGCCAGAAGCGTGGAGCAGAAGTGTGGTGGTGCTCTTCTTCAAAAAGGTGACAACACCTTGTTGAAGAACTACAGACCCATCTCACTTCTGAGCCACGTTTATAAGTTGTTTTCGAGGGTAATCACGAATCGTCTCGCACGCAGGTTTGACGACTTCCAGCCACCCGAACAAGCCGGTTTCCGAAAAGGCTATAGTACCATAGACCACATTCATGCGCTTCGGCAGATTATACAGAAAACCGAGGAGTATAATCGGCCACTATGTATAGCGTATGTGGACTATGAGAAAGCCTTCGATTCCATCGAGACCTGGGCAGTGCTTCAGTCTCTCCAGCGATGCCGCATCGACTATCGCTATATCGAAGTGTTGAAGTGTATTTACAGCAAAGCCACAATGTCTGTCCGATTACAGGACCAGTGCACAAAACATATCCAGCTACAGAAAGGCGTGAGACAGGGAGATGTTATATCTCCGAAACTGTTCACTGCCGCGCTGGAAGATGTTTTCAAGCTACTGGACTGGAACGGATATGGCATCAATATCAACGGCGAATGCATCACTCACCTTCGGTTTGCCGACGACATAGTCATTGTGGCGGAGTCGATGGAGGACCTCGGTGCTATGCTCAGGGACCTTAGTAGAGTATCCCAACAGGTAGGTTTGAGGATGAATATGGACAAGACGAAGGTCATGTCAAATGTTCATGTCTCACCTGTACCGGTTATTGTTGGGAATACCACACTCGAAGTTGTTGACGAATACGTCTACCTGGGTCAAAAGATCCAATTAGGTAGATCCAACTTCGACAAAGAGGTCCAGCGAAGGATCCAACTCGGATGGGCAGCGTTCGGGAAACTTCGGCACATCTTTGAGTCCAAAATACCCCAATGCCTAAAGACGAAAGTCTTTAACCAGTGCGTGTTGCCAGTGATGACTTATGGAACTGAGACGTGGTCCTTCACTGTTGGTCTCATAACGAAGCTCAAAGTCACACAGCGAGCTATGGAGAGAGCTATGCTCGGAGTCTCTTTGCGCGACAGAATCCGTAATGAGGATATTCGCAAAAGAACGAAAGTGGCCGACATAGCTCAAAGAGTAAGCAAGCTGAAGTGGCAATGGGCAGGCCACATCGCTCGCAGAACTGACAACCGATGGGGAAAAAAGGTTCTTGAGTGGCGACCACGAACCGGGAGACGCAGTGTTGGACGGCCTCCCACTAGATGGACAGATGACCTCACAAAGGTCGCTGGAAACCGCTGGTTGCAGGTTGCGCAGGACCGTTCGTTATGGAAATCTAGGGGGGAGGCCTATGTTCAGCAGTGGACGTCTTGTGGCTGATGATGATGATGATGATGATGATGACTTATTATACATAGAAAACACCCAGACACAGTACAAATATTTGTATTCATCACACAAATATTTGCACTAGGTGGGGATCGAACCCACGACCCACAAATTCGCAGGGAGAGTTACTACCAACTAAGCTACCGCCACCTGGCCAGCGCTAAGCCACCGGGCCAGCAACTATATACTTCATTTTTATGAAGGGAAACTCAAAATAGACCAACCATCCTCCAAGATTACAAATTTTACCTCGTTATTTAAAATCCTTGGTAAATGAATTAATAAGGTATCCAATGGAGTTAGAGACGAGTTTAGATTCCAAGCAACTAACTTTATTAAAGCTAACAAATTATTAAACGAAGTTCTTACAAACATTAGGTTTAGTACAAACGGTTTAATCTTTCTTTCAACCAAATTCTTGATTTAATAAAATATCAAAAGAGCATATCTGTTTCATGTTTTAAGTATAATGAGCATAGAGTGGCACACCTTTGCCAGTGATTCTTTTACAGCCGCGCAGCATTGTGCAAATATAATAGTGTTCCGGTTTAAATCGCAACGTTTGCAGAGAAATTACAGACCCTGTACTTGTACCCTTTAAATTATATTGTTTCGTTACCGAACCCTCATTCAATAATAAATACAATAAATCCTCATTCGATAATACAAATTAAAAAAACCGCTTAGTAAGTCGAGCAAACTCACACATGCTATGGGTAGAGTAATATATAGTAAGCTACCGGAGTTTATCAGGATGGCCCCCAGCCATAATAATTTTAAACACTGGCTTCAGCGCTGGCTTGTCAAGCACTCGTTTTATGACATTGATGAATTTTTACAATTGTACGTTATTTTTTTAAATTGCTCGATTGTATGATTAATTTTATTATTTTTAATTTATATTTGATGGCAACTAATTATTTGTGACGTGTAAATTGGCTCTACCAAATAAATGAATATGAATATATTCCGTCTGATGCTATACGTCTCTTACCAACACGTTTTCACTAGTATTTAGTGGCATCACACTAGACCATACCACCAAAATCCCATCTAAGCTCAATTTAGCATTTTTTGTATTTTGAATGTCACAAACACCAACAGTTTATACCTACTTGAGTTTCCTTATACATTTGATAACTGTTGGCACTGACAAACCTTGTGCAAATTTTTGGTACCTAAATGGCATTAGACCCGAAATTTGATTTCTTATCCTAGCGCTAATCTCAGGAACTACTTGACTTCAACATTTTTTTCTTGCACCGTTAGATATTTTGTGATCCCTGAGTGCCCTGAGTGCTATATAATATGGACCACGGGCGAAGTCAGGGTGGAATCAGTCTAGTAATGGAATATTTATTTTATTACGGTATTTTTTAATAGAATAGAGTGACGAGACGATCTGGCCATGGGTTTGATGGTAAGCAATATGCCTACCTATAATAGCACAGTGACACACACAGCTTTTGGAACATGAAAGAGTCCAAACCATTATCTAGCATCGCACTGCGCTCGTCACCCGGATATATTAGGTGATTCATCTCTTAGTCCAGTAATTTCTCTGGAAACATTGCCCTTCAAACTGGAACACAATAATGTTTGCACATTACTGCTTGACAGCAGAATAACCGCCAAAGGTGTGGTACTTCCCCAGGCGGACGCTGCAAAGAACCCTACCACTACTAACATAATATAGTATATCATAATACTAGTAACCAATAGATTGTTGACTAGCAACATCAAATAACTAAGAAGATATGCTAATTAGCAATATTTTCATTTACATTAATGTTATAAAAACTTGGCATAACAGAATGTTTTTCAAAGTGAAGTTTTTCCTGAGTGACATAGGCAAAATTCATTATTAAAAAAATTGGGATATCTGTTAAAACTTTAATAAAATGAGTTTTGACTATTACATGATATTTTACACGACATACCAAACTTTATTGTTAATTACACGGACGTAGTCGCGAGATGTTAGTCACTAACAAAAAGCTACACTCCCAATGTAACATTATTCTCGCAATAAAAACACGTTTTTCTAAATAAATCGCATAGAAAAAAATCACCCAATCACTGAAGCAGCCTAACGACACGTTTCCCACTAACCATTTCCACAAAGTAAACAATATCGACAGCCATTCGGCTATAAAAGTGCGTTCACATTACCGCCCTCGTTAAACGGTAATAAACACTGGGAAAGCGGAAATCGGGAGATTAACTACTGTTTGGACTTAGAAAAGCACTTGTTTTAGTTGCGTCAATATTTTAAAATACATTTTTCAGTTCCGAATTTCCGTGCTAAACTGGAATAGGAAAACAAATATGCCACTTAATTTTCTTACACACTGCACACATGCGGACTTTAAGGTATTTCAAACATTTTCTCAATACCTAGGATTGTCGAAAAATTGCAATTTTTTAGTAACGTCTAAATTTTTGATGTAAAACATCAACTACCTCTGCCACTGGAGTTCACTGCATGGCTTATAGCATCTAGAAATAATTTGTCTGAGCTTGTCGAGTTTCACGGCATCCTACACTAACATTGCGGTGTCCACTCTAGGACAAGTTTACTCCAACGGTTATCTGTCTTACAACAAATATGACCTGGCCACTGCCACTGCACCTTACTCATACGTTGAACTATATGTCGGTAACTTAAGTTCTGTGACAGATGACTGTGCATTTGATACGAACCCTTTAGAGAAACACACAGAACAGCTCGTTCCATATAGCGCTATGTGACTTTATACTTGTGGATGGTAACTTTTAGGCGATACTTTTTTTACAACACCATCTACATACTTCCGTATTAAGCAAAACTTGTACTATACATATAAGCCAGATAGAAGCTGTAATACATATCTATCTATAATGTTAAATATTTTCTTATGATACCTACAGAGAAACATCCCGGCACACGCATCCATATTAATCACTCAAATGTTTGTCTTGGGTGAGAATTGAACCCAGATCGCTGAACAGACAGACGACGCCAGTCACGTCTAAGCCTTTAAAAGTCTCAAAAAAATGAATCAAGTCATAAAATACCAAAGTTGAAAGTTAAATTGCTATCGTAATTTTAGTTCGTACGGTTAGTCAGTGTTCCTACGAACTGTAGAGGAATTCTTCTAATCGAGTTGGATCCCGGCTGCCACCTGGCCAATTACGTCCTTTATAAATACATTAATTTCTTATCCGTTTCTCCTTTTAGCAATTATCTTTTGGATTTAGCAGCCACTTTCTGTAAGATAAATCTTCCGCCTCCTTGTGAAGTCTATTGTGCTCTGTTAAACGGTTTCATCTTTATGAGAAGATTAGAGTGTTCCTCTAATTGAACTTAATTATTATTTAAATTAGCGTGGAAAAATTGTTTTTTGTTCTCTAAAGTCAAAATCTTGTAGTGCTACGACTCATTGCAAAGTCTGGATTTGGCCAGTTATTCTACCACTAAGCAGCAATAATACATATTATAAGTATAATGTAACAATACATATTATTGTGTTCCAGTTTGAAGAGCAATGTCATTAGAGCAATGAAAGCATTACCCTGTCTCCGAATGACGAACGGAGTGAAGCGATTTTCATTTTTCCAGTTCAAATGGCGTTTAACTGTTATGGGTAGACATGTTGTTTTTTATCAGTCTCATGTGTTGCTCGTCCTGTCACTCTATCTTTAAAAAAAATAGTTTGGGGTGCGAAACAAATGACAGCCGCAAGAAGCCATATTTAGCCAGCAGCTATTTGGGACCCATATGTGATTCGTGTGATTATGTCATAAATGCTATAGCTATATTAACACGTGAAGCCCTACTTGAAGTTAATTTGTACCCCTTTTTATGAAAGTTGTGCAGACGGATGAGGATGACTATTTTAATCGCATTAAAAGAAATAAGAGGCCGTATAAGTATATAAGCCGCTAATTCCAGAAATGTGAAATTCGGAAGTTACTTTAGTGAGTTGGAAAGTATTCTGTGTAGTATGTATTAGTGAAGCTCTACCTTTAAAGAATTTCTCTGAAATCATATCCTAAACGAGGTCAAACCAGTTATTTAAGTTCACCGAAGTATTAAAGAGAACCGCAAAACTCACCAGACTGATAATTTTACAAACAAAAACTTTTTGAGATATTTTTCTCGAGTCCAATCCAATTACCAAATAATATTTTTTTTATTATTTAATTAATTAATTAAATAATAAAAAAATGGTGATTCAGGTGTGCTTAGTGTAAGTAGTTAGTTAGGTTTGTAGTGTAGTGTATGTAGTTCTCATTGTATTTTAGTTTTGTTAATAAAGGCTCTATCCAAGAACATGTTGAAATACATTTCTATTTGTAAGTCGAGAAAACCAAGAACTTTAAGCCGTTCAAATTATCTTTATCTAATTTATTCAAAAAATTACTTTTTTTGGAAAGGGAATGCTAAAATAGACGGTCACGCAAAACTGATTCTCACGTATATTATCGGCAATATCCTTAAAAATAAATCGCCAGTACTTCTAAACACATTCCGTGTGCCGTTTTGCTTTGCAGATGCTTTAAAACACTCAAAATAATGACTTTGCTTCACTTAAATTCTAAAGCTCTAGCCAGACAACTATTTCAAAATCTTTTAAAAGAAGAGAGAACGATCCAGGGGCCAATCATCCCCTAAACTCAATTGTTAGTAAAAATATCCCAACACATATCTCATATCAATTCCTATGTTATAAATTTTCACTACTATTGGCAGTTCTTATGATTGCCATTTTTTTGGTACCGTTAATTTTTCTAATTTTGCCAACCCTGGAAAATTTTTGCCCCATTCAAAGACTGCTGATTTGTAAAATGTTTGACACGATTGTTCTTTTAAGACGACACTCCTTTGTGAAAGAGTATTGTAATGTAAATGTCGAGAAAGTGGAAGGACGCCGAGAATTCATTGAGTTTGCGGGCTATAATAAGGTTTTCATGCTTCAGAGCTTTGACGTCATCGGTTTTGATTATTTCACACTGGCTATACTTCGCGGTTTTTCGAATTCTTGCTTCTTTGTTATCTGTAATTCGATTAGTAATACACAGACTAAGTAGAGGACTAGTTATGGAGTAACGAATGAGACTTCTATGTGAAGCAGCAATCCTAATATTACAAGATAGAATAGGATTATTTCAGCTATTTGGTTTTTATAAAACAAGCTTTACCTTTTTAACGGGTAGACCCTTTATTAACAAACCTGAAATACAATGAGAATTACGGCATACTACTTACCCAACTGACTTATACTAAGCACACCTAAATTATCTATAGACCAGTGAAGCGCTAAATAAGGTCTAGGTTTGGTTTGGGGCTAGTTAGTGGTGTGTGTGTAATTTCTAGCAATAATTATTATTTACTAGCAATGAACCTCAGTTTTATCCGCGCTGTCCCAGTTCCCGTTATTTTCTCGTGATAAAAGTAGCATTTGTGCTATTCTATGTAGAGTATAGTATAACTGTTTTCCAAATTTCAACGTTGGTTTCCACTCGGACATTTTTTTTAAAAAAAAGTGACGAGACGATCAGGACATGTGCCTGATAGTAAGCAATATGCCTGCCACATAACAGCACAGTGACGCGCAGCTATTGCTGCTTGGCGGTAGAATAACTGGCAAAGGTGTGGTACTTCCCCAGGCGGACTCTGCCAAGAGTCCTACCACTACTACCGACTACCACTACCACTACTCATTCCGACGTGATTGAGCAACAAACGCCCAAACTTTCGCATTTATAAGGTTGGTAGGATTTAAATAGGAAACACTTCAGGAAAAGAAAAAGGATATACAGTAAGAATGAATTTACAAATTAACTTTAAAAGTAACGTGACAGTGAGCACTGGGCAGCCTTATCGATCTCTGATCCCTGGGATGTAAAATTATTTGAGACCTACATGTTTATTTCATTTATTCGAGTTTTTTTTCTGTTATCGTTAATACAAGTTTGTTGTCGTTAAGAACCTTTCCAATATCAAAAGCGATCGAGAAAAGACCCCGGTTATACGAAATCCTCATATACGGAGACGCTATTACCAACAGTACGGTACTGTACTGAGATTGAATTTAATTACCTTCAGTGCTTGGTTACCCGGAGAAATAAATGGTATCCAATTTGCGGTGTACCGTATGTACAGAATAAAGGCTCGGAAAAAGTAACCATAGCAAAAGTCTAATTACAATTGAATCTGTTGTTTTGAATTGATTTGTTTAATTTTTCCTTGTAACCTCATTTTAATTAAATTGGTATTAGCAACTTAACATGACCCATATAGAAGCGTAGGCAGAATTGCCCAGAAAATTGTAGAACAATCTAGATTTTTAGACACTATCATTGTATCGGCGAAACACATATTAAGGTAGAGTGTTTCCCTTAGACTACAAATATCATACATTTTGTAGTATGAGTTTTAACTGTGGATTGAAAATCTTTGTCTAAATTATCGGAATGTCCATCAAAACCCGCTGCTGTTTGAATCTTGTTTTCTGTTCAATATTTTCTGGTTGTTTCCTATCTTAGAAAGGACAGGGTATGGTTTGCCAATCTATAGCAGATCTATCAAATTGAAGTCCAGTAACCTGTGTATTGCAATTTGTTGGTTTAATCTTGAGAAAGTTACCTTGATCCTTCCAAACCCATCTAAAGTTAGCTCGGGACGGTCCCCAACAATAACGACGTTGCTCGGTTGGCTGAAACGGAAAACGTACAGTAAAGTCTAGATTACATATCGTTCATTGAACCCGTGTATACCTAGTTCTTAGCTGAGAAAGTACAATGTTATTTGATACTTTGTAACTCTGTACTGAACTGAGTATTAGTTGCAATCTTCAGCTGAAAACTTTAATAAAAGTTTTGAACTCGTTTAAAAATATCGGAGTGGCTGAAGATTTTACAGCCGCATGTCATATAAATTGGCTTAGTGACTCATTTGACAGTGATCCATAGACAGCCATAGGTCGTGGGTTCAATTTCTATTCTGGACAAATATTTGTGTGAATAATACTAATATTTATTCAGTATCTGGATGTTTATATGGTTTACAAGGATGTATTTACGAATATAAAAGTATTG
Organism: Ectropis grisescens; assembly: GCA_017562165.1. Classification (NCBI taxonomy): domain Eukaryota; kingdom Metazoa; phylum Arthropoda; class Insecta; order Lepidoptera; family Geometridae; genus Ectropis; species Ectropis grisescens. The sequence continues at coordinate 15,693,932 of CM029775.1, read as the reverse complement.
TACCAACAATTCAGTTCCCACAATACATGCATAGCTTGGTTTACATGGTGTTGCGTGAGGAATGTCCACGGATACATATTTATTATTCATTTTAAATAGTATTTTTTTCAGAACTTCCATTATCAATCTTTAAAAAAAACGTGTGAGAGTGACTGTGTAAAAGCTTTTTACTTTGTCTCGCTGAAACTGATTTCAAATTCAAATCCCTGAATTCATGCTTATTAATGACATGCAGTCATTAATTATAAAACATTCGTGACCGTGCTTAAATTTATTTTAGTATAAGCAGCCTACTGTTATGTTTCCACTGCTGGGACTCATAGCCCAGCTCAAAGAAAAGCGCGGTTTGTCGACTGACAAATATCCTGAGAATATCTTTCTTGGAACACGCCGATTTCCTAGCGATATTTACTTCAAACTTGACGTAATAACAATCCCGTACTTTGAAAAAGGCTAAAAATGCAGGCAGGATTATAAATCGCACATTCTAGTCAGTTCAAATATAGTCTAGCTAACGCAAGTTGATACTGACAAAGCGCGGCAAATTTAAAATATATCAGCATGGCATCCCTAAACTGAAAGTGTCGCCATAAATAAACACAAGCCAGCTACTACGAAACCTCAAAAATATGCCATTTTGTTGCGTCAGAGATAGGGATACCATACACTGATTCTGATTCTACCAAATCTTTCGGGTAATCGCCTAAAATTAATTTCTTAAAAATGAAATTTTCTCTACTAAATAGCGTGATTAATGAATCTATTTATTAGGACAACTTAAGGCTTAGTGTTGCTCTTGAAATAATCGCCAACACGTACCTACATACGTCGTACTGATTTTTGATGCACACAATTTTAGAACACGTACGAACTTTTAAAACTTATTTCATGTAATTTTTAAATCAGTTTGTTTTAAATATGCTTTTTTGGAATCAAGTGTCCTTAAGTACTTTCTGTTAGGGTAAGTACCCGATGGTAGGAACACTTAAGTGTTGCCATGTAAAAAGTTTGCAAAAAAATCCAGTATCTACTTTCGTTGGCCAGACTCTATCATTTTTATGTTAGTTTCAGATTACATCAACTCAAGATTTCGTCAGAATGAGCGATCGACGTTCTTTATTAAATAAAAGAATCACGACTACACCAAATTTTCTGACCTTTTACTTCCCAGTACAAAGGACAATTCGTCGTCTAAAATCCGTTTTATTGAGCAATATAAAAGACATTCACGCCAACGAAATAAATGTGGCAAATGTAAGTGTGTCGGTCGTCGGTGGTAAAGGGAAAATGATATAAAGGCACCGAAACAGACCAAACCTAAAAGCTTTAGTTAACTTTCAAGTCTGTGGACGAGTGTCACGTTTACAATTCACTTTAGGTAGTTGGAATAGGTGTTCAATATATTTGAGCCGCTGAACCAACAAATGTGTGTAACATTAGTATTACTATCAATATTGTAGTAAACAGTGTTATTTCACTTTTAAAACATCTTTTTAGGGTTCCGTAGCCAAATGGGAAAATACGGGACCCTTATAGATTCGTCATGTTCTGTCTGCCTGTTTGTCCGTCCGTATGTCACAGCCACTTTTCTCCGAAACAATAACAGCTATACTATTGAAACTAGGTAAGTAGATGTATTCTGTGAACCGCATTAAGATGTTCATACATAAGAACAAAATTAAAATTTTTGACTAACCCCCGACTACCTCAGATTTGTTATCTGTACAAAATTCTACTAGTCAAGCCCTTTCATTTGATACCCATATTAAGGGAGTTGCGAAAAAAGAAATGTATTTCGCCATTTTGTGGAAGCTGCCATCTTGGATTTGAAATTTGTCATAATGCAAAGTATTCTACTAGTCAAGCCCTTTCGTTTGATAGCCATATTGAGGTAGGTTCTGAAGAAATATTTTGTCCGCCATGTTGTGGCGGCGGCTATCTTGAATCGATATTAACCAAACATAGCTAAGAACATCGGCACGGATATTAACTTTCAAATAAAAAAAAAACCGCATCGAAATCGGCCCATTCGTTTGAGCTCTACGGTGCCACAGACAGACACACAGACAGACAGACATCGACGTCAAACTTATAACACCCCTTTTTTGGTCGGGGGTTAAAAAAATAGAAAAATACAATAAATTTTAGGGGTGTCCCATACTGAGAACAGATACTCAAAAAAAAATCCTTCAAAACCAGACGTGTTGGGTATCTATGGATAGGTCTTCAAAAATGATATTGAGGATTGTAACATTTTTTTTCTAAACTGAATAGTTTGCGCGAGAAACTCTTCCAAATTGGTAAAATGTGTCAATAATTACTAAAATAAGAGAATGACAAAAATAAAAAAGTGTATGATGTACATTACCATGTAAACTATCAACGAAAATTGGTTTGAATGAGATCGAGTAAGTAGTTTTATTTTAATACGTCATAAATTCACTATTGTTAAAACACTGATTAAAGTAACAACGAACTACAAGAACTTTTATGTTATGTTACTTGCTGCTACAGAAGCCTTCATGGACCAGTCTGACTCGCACTTGACCACTTTTTATTTTAAAAAAAAAGAAGTTCTCAATGCGGTTGCAGATATTTTTTTCTGTTTTGATTTAGTAAATCATAGTTCAGAAGTCGTCTTGTAGTGGTAGGACTCTTTGCAGAGTCCGTCTGGGGAAGTTCCACACCTTTGGCAGTTATTCTACCGCCAAGTAGTGATGTGCAAACACTACTGTCTTCCGGTTTGTTGTTGTTATTGATGTTTCCAGTGAAATTACAGGGTATAGAGATATAACATGTTACATCTCTGGGCGACGAGCGCAGTGCAGTGCGAGGTAACGATTTGAACTCTTTATGTTCCAATAGCTGCGTTTCACTGTCCTGTTATGTGGCAGGCATGTTGCTTACCATCAGCCATATGTAGTGCTCGTCTTGTCACTCTATACTTTAAAAAAATCGGAATCGGTGAGATGATATTTGAAATATAAACAAAAAACTAATATTCGCTTATTTTTATCTGGCTAACTAGCTAGCTAGTACGAAAATTATTAAAAAAATCTAAAATAGAGTCAAGTGTCTGATCTGAGTTTAATTTTAATACAGTTATATATACAGGGTGTCCCAAAACTCAACGATAACCTGGTACCGGGCGTCGCATTTTTAGGTACTGTGATCGCAATTTTCACAATTTTACAGTAATTTTTTTAGTAATGTTATCGCAAATAACAGTGATATTAATCGTAACCACAGATAAAAGTAATAATCATTGTTAACTAAGTAAAATAAATTAAATTTTGACGAGTTATGGTTTATAAAATTTATGTCAGTCAACTTTGACACTCTACGTTGGAAAAAAATGTACTACACTACCTATGGCAAGTTTTTTTAAAAGATGGCCCATTTAGTCTAGATTTCAAAATAGTACAACACTTGCCACTTTTCTTGCCAATAAAACTGCTATTTCGTATGGTATGCGTAGGGATCCCTCATTAAAAAAAAACCTGATATTCTTTTGTTTCAAAAGTTCGAAGTTCAAGTCTCCATTGTTTGTAATAAACAAAAGTGATAACAAAATGGATAGTAGAAAAAAAAAGAAAAACGGCCTCTCGCCCGGTACCAGGTTATCGTTGAGTTTTGGGACATCCTGTATAATAATCTAAGATAATACATAAGCTGTTTGATCCCAGGAAAATAACTGAATTGGAAACTACTCGGGTGAAACCGCAGGCCACTGATAGTACTAAATGATTTTGTAAAAGAGCACTTTTCAGAGTCCGTCTCTACACAGACGTAATTAAAAAGTCAACACTTACTTTAGCCCTCCATTTGATACAAATTTGCATAAATTAATTGTTTATATTAACCGAAACAAAAACATTTAATTGGTGACGCAAACTGTTTTGTTGAGTCTATTTATAATTGACTGATTTATATTTATTTTGTTAATTCATTGTTATTACTTTGTACACTGCGAAAACTTAAGACATTTAGTTAATTAGCACTAAACTTTTGTGACATTCAAAATAAATTAGGCTCTCGAAAAACATTGACTACTATTAATCTATGTAAGTATTATTGAAGTATTCTTGGATTTATCTCATATCTTGGATAATTTGAGTTTATAACCGTCCAGTTTTTTAAGTACGACATACTGGTATATTCGAACCTCTTCTTTTTTTTCGAGCCAGTATGCGAGTAACAGTTAGTTTTTAGTTCGTTTAAGTTAGCTCTCATTTTTTTTTTGTTGTTGGCTAATTGGCTTTATTTAAAGTATACAAAGAGCTAAATTACTTTAAAAATTACGTTTAATATTTTTGCTAAATATGTATAAATTTGTATGACAAGCTGGATGTTATACCACACTCTCTCACGAGGTCATAGAAGTTGACTCACATTATGGGACCGGAAGTTTATAACACTCTTCCCAAAATAGTTATATCGGCCCCAAGTTTTGGCAGCTTCAAAAACAGATTAAAGTGCTGGCTTATCGATCAAGCTTTTTATAGTTACAGCGAATTTTTAGAGAGTGATGGCAAAGTTCCCATAAAATGTAAAGAAATAAATTTGACATGGGTCAGTACAATTGTATTAAAGCCATATTATACTCGTATAATGCTTGACAGTTTTCTGTACAATAATTATTATAATACAGCTAAGTAGTCATTTCAAACTTTGAAAATGTATACAATTTGTTAGTGATCGTTAATCCGGGGTATTGGCTAGTTACTCATAAATACAAACTGCACGATAACTATAAATAAAACAATACTAATATGAGTAAATTAGTCTATTTATTTTCTAGAGTTCACACAAAGAGACCCGAAAAAACGTCATATTATATTCTGTTGAAATGTACATAATAGTTCAGTTGGTCGAGCCTACAGTGATCAGATTCAATAGCCACCCACCCTATCGGGTAAACCATCTCGTTTCTGACAGCAGGGCCTGTATTCCCGATTACCAGTGACGGTAAAGTGTATGTTTGCCGACGTAACATGACCCCTGAATACACTGTGATTCTGCGCAATTGTACGTCAAGTTATAATAGCGTGTTTTGCATTTTGTTTATGTGTCATCGAGAATAACGGCCCTAGTGGGTAAATGAAAGTCAATAGGTACTGCCCGCTCGAATATCTTGTTACTATAACAGGCTATCAACCCCCTTTAAGTGATTGACGTGATTGTGTATTATTACTGATTGCGCCCCGCGGTGCCGCCTGCTATATTAGTACTTTTATGCTAAAAAGTTGAATACGTTGAAGTGTAAATGATAGTTCTGACTTTTCACTGATTTCTTGTTAGGTTATCTAGTTGTACTGTAATTGATATTACTTCTATATTGTTTTTTTATTATTGTTTAATGAAGTCGCAGTAACAACAAATTATATGTAAGAATTTCAAATTTATTTACCTTTAACGATTTGAAATATATTTATTTAGTCGAAATTTTTCGAACAAACGATATAGTTTCATTTACGGACGGATTTTTTGATTGTGTCCAAAAATGTTGATAGGTTTTTGGCGTATCAAAGACTTTATGGTTGCAAAACGACAGTAACGCTAATTGAAATTATAATAAAGTTTACGCGCGGAGCCGGAGGTTGGATTCGAATCTCACCTAGAATAACTAAATATGTGACGAATATCAATATTTGTCCTATGTTTGGGTATTGTTATGAAGAGGTACGAGTATCATGCGTAACTATTTACGGTTTTATAAGCTATCTGGCACCCATAGTAAAAGCTTATGTTAGTTTGGGGCTAGTTAGTGTCGTGTGACGAATATTCTGCAATATATATCTAAAATGATGTTGTTTCACACAAATTATCACACACATTTTCTATTAAATGCCTTACGTATTAACGGATATAAATTCCCATAGGAATTCTGCATCAAATATTGTATTGCTACTTAATATTAAATTCACGTTAACAAACAATTTCCTAACGTTGGTTGGAATGTAGTTTGCTGTTGGCTTAATTTCGTCAGGTTTCGGGCAACTTTAATCGCCCCTCAGGGCGAATCACGCGTGAATAATGAAACGTACCACAAATAATTGAACAGATAATAAACTTTGGTATATTTAGTTTATGTTACTATGTTTTTAGTGAGTCCTTACAAAGTCATCCTGCGAAATCAATACAGTTTTGTCAGTTATTCTTTGGTAAATCAGTAATATGCATAGATTTCTATGTTCCGGTTTGAAGGAAAATGTTTCTAGAGAAATTACTGGGTAAAGAGATATATCATCTGATATCTAAAGGTGTCAGGCCCTGTACAGTGCTAAGCAGTTTTTTCGAATCTTCATGTCAAATAGCTGCGTGACATTGTGCAGCGTTATGGGCAGGGTTGTTGATTTTTATGAAACGTATATCTTGCTCGTGTTATTATATTATAAAAACTTAAGTATAATAAACTAAGTGAATATAAATATTCAACATTCTTAAAAATGATTGATTGTTTTCGAATCTCTGTTTTGATAGATTAACTTCATGTAGCGAGGTGCACGATTAATCATCAGGAGTAATACTATGAATACAAGAATACGCAGAAAGAGTGTGCTAAATTAAAATACTCCTTTGACTCACTAACATGAGGGTATTTTTTACTAAGCATAGAATAGGCTGCCCACTAAACATTTCGATTTTCTTGGCATAGAAAGAGTCAAGGCCATAATCCACCATGCTGGACTAGTGCGGTTTAGGGGTAGATTAATGATTCTAAGGATTCTTGGATCACGTCAGTTTCTCCATGGTATTTTGCTTCACAGTTAAAGACATTGTGCTTTTGCAAGTGGAAAAATATTCAATCGTGCGGTCGGGATTCAAACCTGACCCGACGTGTGAATCGCATGTTGTAGATACTACCACATCGGCTTTCGTTACTAAGCAACCAATCTTAACAATAAGCAGGCAAAATACATTACGGTTTTTATTTATTTATTCATCTCAATTCATGCTGACAGCCTAAACAAAATGCACATACCGGCAAAACTCAAACATTACATCAACAGACATACACGCATACTAATGAAGAAAACATAAAAAGATAACCTAACGTATCAATACTTTGAAACATCACATATAAACATAACATGTAACTATATATAACTTTACATCATTTGATATCAAATTGACTACATGACTTTATGCAAATATACCACATAGTTGAATTAATCAGCAAAAAAATTAAGAAAAAATATTATCGATTTTTAGATATGGTAACAAAAAAAAATATTCACAAAAAAATATCATAAAGGAGAATATACTCGTAATAATGGTCAGGTCTTTTTTGGAATTTTTTTTTCGGGGCACTAATTGTAAATCTATAATTTATTGAAGAACTCGGTGTGCCCCCGTGCCACTTTTGAGGGCACTGCGTGCCCTTGTGTCCTCTCAAAAAACCCTGAATACCCTTTTACCGGCGTCGTCCCCATATTCAGGTCACGCTTAAACCGAAATTCCAATAGGGTCTATATTTCTTTAACTTTTTGCAAGTTAGTTTAAGTTAATTAAAGGGTTAACGTTAATAACGTTTCTTAAAGTAGACCTTTTCTGTGCGATCTTGTATTGTTTTTCTAAGGATTTGCTTCAGTTGCATTCAAGAAATTATCCCAGTATTCTACACAGGTTTGATTAATGGAAATTTAGAAAAAGCTTGTCTTGTAAAAGCTTAGATATTTAAAAGAATTGAAAGGTATTGTAAACTCTTTTTCGCGTGTAGCGTTTTCATTCAAATTTTAAACTAGCGGCATCCCTCGGTATTACCCGCGCAGTTCCCGTCACTGAACAGTATTTTTATATTATATTAATTTATTGATTATTTTCCCGAGATAAAAGTAGCATATTATGTGCTACTCCAAGCTATAATCTAATTTTGTTGCAAATCTCAAACCGATCTGCTCAACGCGCCGACGTGATTGAGCAACAAATATCCAAGCTTTCGCATTTATAAAATTAGCAAAATATTGTACCTATCAGGAATTAGTAAATCAAAAAACAATTTTTGCCTTGGTTTGCCTCAAAATTGTGAATTGGACGTTCTTGCTTTTAGGCCACCTCGGTTTTATTAGAAACTGATTTAGTGATTATTTTTATTGTGTCCTTTTTAGGCTAGTGGGTAGTTAGTAGTTTAGTAGGTAATTTTGAGACACATAAAGAAGTGGTTTCTCTCTCAGGCAAATTATATGGTTAAATCAGTTGGTCTCGAAGGGTTAATAAAAAAAAAATTCCAAGTTAATAAACCTTGAAGTGCGAGTAAATATGAGTATTATTCTTAAGACTTTTTGTATGCAGAAATAAAAAATACTTACAATACGTTCCAATATCGTACCAGTTCCATAATATGTTTTCATTCAGTCCTAAAGAAACAAATAACGTCTTTGTCTCAGATAGCTTTAAACTGAAAATGTGAAATCAGATTTAAACATAATAATTAGTTTAATTATCCATGACGCGGCAGTAAAGTCTGCAAGGTCCAGTTTCGAATAATTGAAAGGGACGCGTCCGAAACAAGTTGTTGGGAAACTTGCCTTAAATATTGTTGGAAAGTGACGGGGGCAAGTGAACAATTTTACAACAAATTAGTGGAGTTGCGTCGAAAGTTTAGAGATACACTGTTCTGGATACTTACTCAAGTATCTCAATGTGTGTGTGTGTGTGTGTGTGTGTGTGTGTGTGTTTTTTATCGATAATAGGTGTTCACTTGACCACCATATTCCCTAATAAAAGACGATGCGATTTGCGATGGAGCGTGCTTACTTAATTCATTCTAGACTGGAAAACACCTACAATACGTCTTTAAGAATACCTACTCAGGCAACGGATTCCACAGTTTAGATGTTCTTATTATGAAAATAGAAAACCTCTTCATACAAAACTTTACCAAATCAACCATGTAACACTGTCACTTTTTCGGACTACGAGGAGTCCAATAGACAAAAAGGCTAGGTGAGATTTTACTGCTGTGTAGAATCAGAATCAGAATCAGAATAATTTATTGTTGAACTGTGTACAAACTAGTTGGTAGGTTACAATATTTCCAGTACTTACAACAGTCTGCCCTCTGCGAGCATACAATAATAATTAACGTTAAATAATTTTTTTACTTAAGAGTACAAATCGTTTTAACTGATCAAACTGCTGAATGACCTAAATATGTTGTACCTACAAAGTATCAGATCAGAGAAACTGAGAAATCTACGCAGAATTTGGATGTAACTTTTTATTATTAGAAACCGGTTTTTATTTTTATGGCTTTCGAAATAAATATTAATTTTCCCATTTACTGTAGGATGTTTTTAGGAACTGGTATTATTCATTTAATAACATCGGTGGTATCTTGGTTCAGTACATGCATGTAAATCTTATACCTTTAAACGAGTAATTCTTGTAGGTATATACGAGATCTGAATCTCGGAAACGGTTTGAACGATTTTAATGAAATTATGTATACAGGGGGTGTGGGTTTTCTAATAGACGATGTAATCATTAGCTTTTTATAAAATTTAGTCGAGTGTCTAAATTTAATTTTAAATTGAAGTCGGTCAAGTATTTTTTCATAGCAAATCCTATACTATATATTTATTTATACCTTTAAACGAGTAATTCTTGTCTGTATCTTGGATACATACAAGAATTATAAATACCTATATAGAGGCCGTAAATAGAATCTGAATCTCGGAAACGGCTTCAACGATTTTGATGAAAGTCAGTATGCAGGGGGTTTCGGGGGCGAATAATCGAGTCTAGCTAGGTTTCATTTTAAAATACGGCATTTTAAGCGCATTTCCTGGCAATGAAAGATTGCTGCAATATCATTAGAATACGAAAGCAAATTTCGTATCATAATACATAGCACAGTCGAGAAATTGGACAGTTTCAAAATTTGAAAGTGCTGGTTCAAACCCTGGTCATTTACTTCTATTTTCAAATTCCTCATTTCCTTAGAAACCCTTTTACTGGGAGCCCTTTATCATCGCATTTAATTTAATAAAATCTAAAAATACATGAAAAAAAATCTATTTGCGATGTTTTTATACAAACTGATGTACCGACACAGCAACAATAAAGCTACTTAACAATAGATGGCGCTGTTTAGCAAGACTAAAGTAAGCTATAACTAATTGGACTCGTGATCGTGATGTTTTATTGAAATATTGCGTTCAATTTTTTTTATATTGTGCTGGTAAGATTGAAGACTATTATTCATTAGTGACCTGCCCCGGCTTCGCACGGGTGAAATGCTGGTAAAAATGTTACATTGCATTGCATATTAAATCTGTAATATCTTCGAAGGCATTCATTTAAATTACATGCTGTACCTAAGCATATTATATTGGTCTATATGAAACGCACAACATGTCTATTCAATGTACTTAATTAAATCGCTTCGTCAATAATGGCTTATTAACGAAGCGATTTTATGCAATATTAAGCCGTAAAGATAGAAATTTACTACAACGGACTTTTTGTAGACCTTTTTATGTACCTATGTATGCTTAGATCTTTAAAACTACGCAACGGATTTTAATGCATTTTTAACAGGTGCCCTACGAGATACGAGTAGATGAAAATAATGTGCTAAGTACATTACATACTTACATAGGGACAGAAAGACAGCGGAAAGCGACTTTGTTTTATTATTATATTATATTTCATCACTACGTAATTCGTACCTGCCTAAATATCATTTAAAAAAACCGAGCAAAGCTCGGTCAACCAGGTACTATAAGATACACGGGAACAGGTTATACAATGTCAGTAATGTATAAATGTGTGCGTGACATGCAACACTACGAAATGTGTTAGTTTAAACCGGTAACTATGAAAGGGTAATAGTTATGATATATTCTATATAACCACAAATAAACTTTACTTGGAGTGTTTCACTTAGTTTATGTAAATGCAGCTGTATGGTTCACTGAGGAACTGAACTAATATAGTTTACTTGCTATCCAATATTGATAAGGTTGAACGGTAGACAGGTTACGCAGAAAAAGCGTAAATATCCCAAATATTGAGTAGGTAAGCAAAATATACTACGTTTGAAGTGTCGACTGAAGAACCTCCTCCGGTTTTTTTTTTCATTGGTTCATAAACATCTATTTATTATAAACTCTCTTTGGAATCACACTTTACGAAACAGTATTTTTTTGCGTTTTCAGGGTTGACCCTTATACTATACGTTGACGTTAGGGCCCTTTATGACAATGTAAAATTTATAATTCATCTTACCTACTATATCACCTTACCGTTCCATTTAATTAATTAATGTAATTTGAATAACTGATAAAAGTTTTTTTTTTTATAAATAAGATACGGGGAATGGATAAGCAAAACGTACCTTACCTTACCCATAACAACACAGTGCCACCCTCCCTTTTGAACATGAATCGTTCAAATCACTGGACTAGCACTGCATTGTGTCACCCGCGATTACACGATAATGTATCTCTTTAAACTGATTTATTCTAAACATACATATTATAATTAATTGGAACACATTAATACTAGCATATTCATGTTTCCAGTGTGGCGGCAATGAGATAACTTATCTTATATCATTGCGTGATGAAGTAATTTGGATTCTTCATGCTCACATCTTGGTAATTTGCTGTAAAGAATCCTCAAAGTTTAAAAAAAAAGGTTTTTCTTTTACTAAAGAAGAACTTAGGATCTGTTCCTTATTCGAAGTCAATTAAGAAAGTAAATCTACGAGCATTATATTGAAAAAAGTCTGTTCAACTTCTTAAAATAAAATATTAACTCCTTAGAAAATAGTCCCACAAATTAAGTCCCTACCAAGTCCCTATCTCCCAAAACTTCGATGTCGATGGTTCTACTTAAACCAAGTAAATAAAGACCTAATGATTTACGTTTTGTTTGACTTTAACGGAAAACTGATGAGAATGGGCGGAACAACTTGACTGTTTGAAATTCCCGGAGTTGTGATTAAAAATTGTTTAAAGATGAGTTACAGATGAATTTTCAAGTTCTGTAACTGACACGAATTATGTACGTGCCAGGAATGGAAAGATGATTAATTGCGATTTCAAGTTAGGTGTCTTCCTTGAGATAAGGACGTAATTACTGTTTTAAGTTGTTGGGTACCATAACCATAATCATTCTTCCCATTGCTGGGACTCGACGCTTTTTCTCAAAAAGAAAAGTTAAGGTACCAAGTGTAGTTTAGCAGATGTCACTTATCCTCCAATCTTATTGAAATCGTTTCAATGTTCGCACGACATTTTTCTTCAATAGTGATAATATTAAACTTCTAAATAGGTTTTTCGAAAAATACTCGGAAATGCTGGCTGAGCATGAGCTGGCTGAGCTGGCTCACGCTTGTGAAATCATGCCATACGGTTTTGTCAGTTTACGCTGGATCAAAGTAAATTTTTTTTTTTTTTTTTATGAAATTTAGAACATGTTTAGTTAAAATAAAAAAATTCAAGTAAAACGTAAACGTAAGTAAAGTTCAAATTTTACAAGAATATCTATTAACTATATTTTAACCTACTGTATTAGATATTATAATAAAAATAGAGACAAAAATATGTAAAACAATGGACTTATATATACAATTACCAACGAGCATACGTTTGTGTTTTCAATTCTGAGATTGAAAATTTTGGGGATTCGGGCCCTGGGGCCCCAATGCATTGGGGCGTTATAGTTATCTCCTGTTAATATAATATATAAATTAAAAATTATATTTATGGTGCGATGTAGGATATGATTGGTGATTTATGTTGCGATGTAGGCTCTGCGCCACTACCTTTACGTCATTTCCTCTGATTTTAGGACTCGTGTGTGGACGCTTTTAGTGTTAAGCAACAAGAACATTTTCTACTAGACATCCAACCTAGAAACCACAAAGAAAAAAAGAAAGTTTATACTCCACGCACAACAGTCAAAACTCAATCTCAAAGAGCACTCTTATAAATTTCACAGTTGTTTTTAACAGACTTCAAAAAAAGGAGGAGGTTATCAATTCGACCCCTATGTTTTTTTTATGTATGTTACCTGATTTCTCGAGAACCTCTGCACCGATTTAAAAATTTCTTTTTGTGTTCGGATGGGTATGCTTCCCGAATGGTCCCATATAAATTTTATAGAAATCGGTCAAGTGGTTTTTGAAATATGAACCGAAAACTAAAATTTGCGTACAATTTTCTGGATGACATAGTTGTAGATTTCACAAAAGTTGTGAAGCTCGACCCTGTCAATACAAAGTTGTGTAAATGCTTTAATAAAAACTTGTTTTTAACCCCCGACCAAAAATGGGGTGTTATAAGTGACGTCGATGTCCGTCTGTCTGTCTGCTGTGGCACCGTAGCCGAGCTCAAACGGATAGGCCGATTTCGATGCGGTTTTTTTTATTTCAAAGTTAACCCTAACCCTAGCGGATGTTCTTAGCTATGTCTGGTTAATGTCGATTCAAGATGGCCGCCTTCACAAAATGGCGGACAAAGTATTTCTTCACAACCTACCTCAATATGGGTATCAAATAAAAAGGCCTGACTAGTAGAATACTATACACTATAACAAATTTCAAGTCCAAGATGGCCGCTACCACAAAATGCCGAAATACATTTCTTTTTTCACAACTCCCTTAACATGGGTATCAAATGAAAGGACTTGACTAGTAGAATGTTGTAAAGATAACAAATCCAAGGTAGTCGGGGGTTAGTCAAATTTTTTAATTTAGTTCTTGTACACTCAAAAGGGTAAAATAAACTGTTTTCGTACAAAAAATTAAACCGACTTCAAAACCACAAATAGGCACTCAAAAGCGAATAATATACTAAAATCATTATTATAAACGCTACTCACTCATCTATTTGAAGTCGGTGCCAGTCAGGTCAAAAAGTTAGTAGATTTATGCTATGTAGGCACATGGTAAGTAGGCACAGGTATATACTCGTATCCACTACCTGTTAGATTTGGCTGGTACCGACTTCAAATAGATGAGTGAGTAGCGGTTATAATAATGATTTTAGTTTATTTTTCGCTTTTGAGTGCCTATTTGTGGTTTTGAAGTCGGTTTAATTTTTTGTAAGAAAATAGTTTATAGTATGTATATGTTTCACATAATTCGTACCAATTCGATTATCTGTAAAGCTTTCTGCCCAACTCTAGACACCACAGACTGAGTAGGGGGACTCACAACCACTCACAACAAAACCCCGCAATGATCTTAACCTGTCATGTTCCCCACGAAACTTGTTTTGATACAATTCCGAAAAGAGTTGCAATGCAAAAGTTTTTATGCGAACTGAAAACAAAGTGGGCCAAAGTGGGGTAGAACTTGTAGGCAAATAACGAGGTCCCTTCTGGCCCTTTTACATTTACATCATAGCTCGAATAACGCAAAGACCCGGCTCTTGTGTAAACGATTATTCATTTAACATGTTAATCAACCCCAGTAATTAGGTGCTCAGTATCAAAAGATGTAATAACATACTACGGAGCAATAATATTTAATGTTAGCCAATTAAATTTTATTGAATTAACAATGTATACTTAGTATTGTTTAAGGACTTCCGCTTATGTAACAGATAGAGCTTGTTTTGGAACAAGATGGTTGCATATTCTTTGCTCAAATTACAAACAAACAAAAACATCAGTTATTTTGATCTATTTAAATGATGAGTGCCAAAAAAAAAATATCGACTATAAAGTTTCACTAGAAAAGAATAAACTAATGGCTGGATTATGTACTAGTTATTAATATTAGTATAGACAGATAATTTCATTTTCCAACTGCTAGGTCTCGGAATGTCTTTTGCAAGAAGAGACCTTTGAACTTTTGCCTTTTATACCATTATTCGCAACCCAAACGGGACTCTACTGTTTTTCATATACATAATTCGGTTTCTTCGCGATGTTTTTCTTGCACTGGAAACTGAAATTTGGTTTGAAACGTAATAACGCAGTTTTTTGTGCTCTATTACCTAATGATACGGTACTAAATTATTTTTTTGACAATGCTTATGAATCTTTACTCTATACTATTATTATAAGCTGAAGAGTTTGTTTGTTTGAACGCGCTAATCTCAGGAACTACTAGACCCATTTTAAATACAAATACAAATTTATTCACTGTTGATTATATACATACATGATCCTTATGTGCTACATTTATATGCTACATTTGTACTACGGGCAAAGCCGTGGTGGACTAGTGGTAGTAATAAATAATTATATCTGGGCCAAAAACGAATAGTTTTTAGTTGTACCATATTAGGTAATTACTCATATTACTTCCAAGAGAAAATCTTATAAGAATAATTATTACCTAAGTAGTGAATAGTCCATTCCTCTCAGTGTATACTGTCCGATTCAATGAATAGAATTCCGCTACTTGTTTACATGAGCTTTTGAGCGACGGCCTTGAGTGTGGCGTGGAAACGTAAACATCAGCAACCATCATAACAGACGTCTTTAATTTTCTTGCAAACGCAAACACTACTAAATAAACTCACCCGTACAAAAAGAATTGGTTTCTACCCGTGGTTTCTACAATGTAAACGCTCCTAGGACTCGGGTTTTTTCTCACATGGAGAGATTCAAGACGGTAATCTACAACGCCGGCCCAGTGAGTGATAGCGGATGGCACGTGACCTCGAAAGATTTTTAGAACATTTCAGTTTCCTTGTGATGTTTTCCTCCACCATTATAGTCAATGGTGATGACCAACTTGAACGATGACGAACTTGATTTGCACTTGGAAACTAAAAGTGCACGCGGGATTTGAATCTACGACCCCAAAATTGGGAATCGCGCGTTCTAGCACATCATGACACTAATATTACTATCCCATTTCCTACTATAATATTATAAAGGTCAATGTATGGATTATTATATTTGTTGCCTATGAATAGATTCTGCTGAAACTTGGAACATAGATTATATGTAGTCTGGAAAAACACATAGGCTTTTTATCCCGGGAAAATGACGGGAACGACGGGAATGGGACTGGCACGGGTAAACCAGCGGGTCACCGCTAGGATCAAAATAAAACTTATCTTTGTCTATAATTCAGATTCCAGCCTTGAATCACTCCATGTATGAAAATACCCGAATCCCAGCTGTGGGACCGTTTAGATTGTGTTACATGTAGATATCCCTAAAAATTATGATATTTTAATTAGCTCTCCACAAAGAATGGATACAATCTAATAAAATTTAATTAACATTATCCTAGTAGTTCCACAGATTAAAACATTAAAACTTTGGCGTATAATACCTACCTACTAAGCTATTTAAAAAATCCTCATGTTTGTTAATTAGCACTCATTGTTGGCGTGTAAGGGGGAAACGCCAAGCATCTAGCTTCCCCAAATGTCAACCTCTCCTGCGCGTGGTACACCCTGCTGCCAACTAACGAGGCTCTGACAACCGAACCAATGGCGGTATATCTATTTAAAAGCCAGTCCTAAATGGACCAGCGGCGTCATCGGTGCGAAGGACTGGCTCCGCGGTCACCAACCCGCTTGCCAAGCGTGATGACTATGGCAAACACCAAAAAAACTATGAAATACACAAATAGAAAACGGCCCCTAGTCCCCGGCGGCTCCGCTATTCCATGCGCTGGTGGCAGCCTTGGTTCCGGCGGAGCATGGGGTGCGAAGAATCCCCGCCAGACGCCCCGCCACCAAACCCAACGACTCGACCTGGCAACGTTTAACGCACGGACGCTAAGGGCTGACGAAAAGGTTGTGGAGCTGGAAGAAGAAGTGGACAAGTTGCGCTGGGATATCATGGGGTTATCCGAAGTCCGTAGACAGGGCGAGTACAGGATAACCCTCAAATCGGGCAACTTGTTCTACTACCGGGAGGGAGACCAACAATCCCAAAGGGGTGTTGGGTTTATCGTCCGCAAGTCTCTCGTCAACAACGTGAGTGTGTCGAACAGGTTTGTATACCTTGTACTTAAAATTAGTGACCGGTATTCATTGAAGGTCATACAAGTATACGCACCGACCTCGACACATCCCGACGAAGAGGTTGAGGCCATGTATGAGGACATCTCCAAAGCCATACATGTCTCGCCAACACATTTCACAGTTGTGATGGGAGACTTCAACGCGAAACTGGGAAAACGTAGCGGTGATGAGTTGAGAGTGGGAAATTTCGGGTATGGGCAGCAGAACCCAAGAGGGCAACGTCTAGCGGATTTCTTGGAAAGGGAGAGCCTCTTTATGATGAACTCCTTTTTCAAGAAACAGCCACACAAAGAAAGTGGACCTGGATTAGCCCAGATGGTTTCACAAAAAATGAGATCGACTTCATTATGACGACTAAACGGCAAATATTCAGCGATGTCTCTGTGATCAGCAGAGTTAAGACCGGCAGCGATCACCGTATTGTAAGAGGCACGCTGAATCTAAACATTAAGCTCGAAAGATCACGTCTAATGTAGTCCACGCTCCGACCAAATTATGCTCAGATCGAGAATCCCGATAACATCATATTGAGCTGGCTCATGGTTGGACAGCATTGAATGAGTTAAGCAGGGGTTCAAATTTTTTAAAAGATACGATGCTGTTTCAACCCCATGTAACGAATACTATGAATTCGATCCAGTGATAATCGATAAACTGTCTAATTTTTAGGTATCCCTAACGTGGAATTTTTAGATTCACAGACTAAGTACAACTAGAACTCTTTTGAATTTTACAAGGTATGACGTTGGCATGAAATCAAATTGTGACTACTGAAGAAAAATCTACTTAGTCTGTGAAAAAAACGAGGGGAGCAGAAGTGTCACATTTGTAAGGCTGGATGTCAAACTCGAATGACATAACGAAAAAAAAAGAAAATGACGTTAGATTTGTATGAGGTTTCCCCCCGTGACTGAGACGTGGTCCTTCACTGTGGGCCTCATAACGAAGCTCAAAGTCACACAGCGAGCTATGGAGAGAGCTATGCTCGGAGTCTCTTTGCGCGACAGAATCCGCAATGAGGATATTCGCAAAAGAACGAAAATGGCCGATATAGCTCAAAGAGTAAGCAAGCTGAAGTGGCAATGGGCAGACCACATCATTCGCAGAACTGACAACCGATGGGGAAAAAAGGTTCTCGAGTGGCGACCACGAACCGGAAGGCGCAGTGTTGGACGGCCTCCCACTAGATGGACAGATGACCTCACAAAGGTCGCTGGAAACCGCTGGTTGCAGGTTGCGCAGGACCGTTCGTTGTGGAAATCTAGGGTGGAGGCCTATGTTCAGCAGTGGACGTCTTGGGGCTGATGATGATGATGATGACTCATTGTTGTGTCTTTGTAAAATTTCCTACGTTATCTTCAAATACAATAATCCAGTCTCATGATGTTTATTCCCAGCATCAGCTACCTGCCATTTAAAATCCCCTACTGTTTTTAATGTCACACTTAGCTGGAACAAATAAACAAAAAAGATATTAGGTCCGTAGGTATACGTATACTTTGATATGTACTTTCTGAAAAGCTATTAATATGGAATCAGAACCATATTTTAGGTATAAAAATAAAGCTCATACTTATATTGAATCAATAAATCTCCGTCGAAGTTTAAAATTCCCTCGCATTTAATCTTGCGGATTCAATGCCGTCGCTATTGCAAAGCCGTCAAGGTTTCCATTCCCTATAAAGCTATTTTCGTAATCAGTGAGCTACTTAGAACAACTATAAATGTACATTTACAGTGTGTAGAAACATTTTGAAACGAGAACTTTTTGTACGCTAAAAGTGCAATTTCCTCGCTGCTTCCGTTACTTCCCAAGCATTATTATAAAAGAAGCAACAGGCGTTTCGCGCTCCCTTGCCCGACAATCCATCGACATGAGAGTATCATTTGTATTTGCGGGAGTGTACGGACCGAAACGAAAGTATTCTCAGCATGCCAACATTAACGTTAATAATCTGTTGGTCGTATGTACAATGTATACTATTTTAATGGCATCTGAAGTTGAAGAGGGAATTTACAAAGCCCTCATAAGACGTCACAAGACATCATTAACGGATCAGAATATTGGGCGACAAAGGAATCAGCTAAAATAATATAAATGCAGCTGAAACGTGAATGTTAAGAAAAAAAGACTTAAAATATGGATTCACTCCCATATTATATAACGGAAGGAGACGGAAAAATGTGGAGGAACTGTTTACGTGAATATATGAAGGTAAAGGTAGTTTTAGTGCTGAGACGCATGAAAAAAACGTACATTTCGTACCCCACATGACTAGGATATTATAATTATAACGTGCGGCTAATGTTATTTAAAAAAAATAGAAATAAATTTAAGCTCAATTTCTTTTTAAACAGATATCTTAATACGAGTACATACTCGTAATAATAAAAGCGTTCTCGTTTAGGCAACTGTGGGAATTAAAATTACCACTTTACCGTCGAAACAAACATTTACGAAATTAATAAGAGTGATTAATTTAAAATCTAAGCCCCCAATCGTACTTATTTACTTTTCTTCCGAAATCTAGGGAGTATTTTGAACCAGACCCATATTTTAGATAAAGTAGTAAAACGGATTAAAACTTGACGAAACGAGTTAGATCGGACTGTAAAGGTATTTGTTGAAATTGATATCGATTCCCGGTAGAAGTACGAGTAAACAAGACAGTTTACTCCGCGTAGTTAAATTGTTTGTGCGTCAGAGAACACTGAAAACTACTACTGGATGCAGTTGCATCACAAATACCCGCAATGAGGTCACCACTGAGGCAATTCCCGCAAGCTAGAATTCAGGATCTAAATAGATCAGTTTTCTTTTTATAGTAGACTTATTGAAAGAGAATGAACAAGAGATGTAAGATGGTTAAACAACAAGCCTGCTGATCACAACATATAGTTCTTTGAACATGAAGAGCTGCGCTGCGCTCCTCACCCGGAAATATACCTATGATGAATTATCTTTGCGCTTTTATTTCTCTGGAAATATATATCTTCAATCTTTATACACAGTAACTTTTGTACTTTACTGCTTCGCGGTAAAGTTAATGCATGGCATGGCAGGTATGTGGGGCTCGACACCGCTTAAAGTGGTGCCTCTACCGAATAATACCCCAGGTATCTCCTGCCGTGGCTTGGCGGTGGACTCGCGGGACTCCGCTTGCATTCGACCGCGGCCCTGCCACTGCCACTGCACTTGAGGACAGGCCTTACGGGGTTACAGTGACGCGCCGGAAACAAGCGAGACGTCGTCTGCACAGCCAGGTTGCCCTCTGGGCTCACCCCCGTGTCCGCTTCAGCCTCGTCAAATGAGCGAGATGTAGTTGCCTTTTCTCGCTTCTCTGCCTCACAGGACCTGCACTATGTAGCATCTCGATTAAAATGGTTGGCACTAAGAAGTCCGCCCTCACGACCTACTCAAGCCTCGGCCTCCACTTCACGACACCTTTCAAGTAACATCGGGCTCCTTGTATTATTGTTCTGTCACTGAGCACTCTGTAGTCAATACTCGCAGAAAACCTTTATCTAGAAGACTTAGGAATTTTACTTGGCTCATAAGAGTATCAGCCGAGTAACCCTCCTAAATCTTCCAGTCCTTTTCCCCGAACTGCTCGAAGTACAATTAATAAAGTAGTAACTATTCGTGAGTTACTCTGCCAGTATGAGCACACAACAAGATGCCACAGAGGCCAGTTGTTGTGTGGTTCCCAGGGTGCAGCATCTGGAGGTTCGAGGAGGGCCCCGTAAACCCGGAGTCAAACCTCCTCGATCGAATATTTGGGACATCAACCAACTTTGGTTCTTCATTAAATTGTATTATACCAACTATCTGGCTTTCATAGTACGAGTTTAGCTTAGATTGGACCAGATGGAGAAATAAAAACGATTTAATATTACAATTTTAGCTATTACGATATTTATTTTAAAAAATTACAAACAGTACAAAACACAATAAATTTGTCAAAATTACATCACAATTCATACAAAAAGTATACGTCATTTATCTATTACACTATCCCACCCCGAGCAGCACCCGGTGCAAAAGTGCCCATTATACTGGCCGCATTGCCTCGTTGGATTGCTATGGCCAGCCTTTGCACCAGATACGAGCCGGCGCGGGAGTCCCCCCGATTTGTCGCGTAGTTTACGCCCCAACTCGCTAACCAAACATTTGGCCTCAGTTCCCCAACTGCCTAAAGTCTCCACAGCGAATGGGACAAACTCATAAGATGGCTCTAACATCGCATACTTTAGCCTCTTGTTCCTTGCGGCGTCCTCCGCAGCAGCTGCCGGTGCCAAAATTGATCGGCTCAGATGGCTGGGAGCCACAGTGCTGACGCAAGTGGCATCCCACACCAGACACCTGCCACTTTTCCAGGGCACCAAAGTCATCCCGTCCGGTCTCTTCCCATCAGATCTGCTAAGACCCGGTGGCTCAAGCACGGACGGGACGTTGACCGATATAAAGGCTCTCCGAACAATGTCGTTGAGGGCATGGTGATTACGATGAGGCTATTACAATTAATATATACATGATAGTTATTACGATTAATTATATATGGCCGATGCTATGTGAAAATTATCAGCAATATTTTTAGTGTTACATTTGACAAGATTGATAATAAACGAATAAGGTACTTAAAAATTTCGAAATGGTTACGTACAGAATAAATAGAGCTACTTTTGAAAAGGCTTACGTCCGGGTAAAGTTAATTGAAAATACGGAGAGTAAGGAAGATTGGAATGCAGCCAGTGGAACGCGCAATACTATCACTGTGAATGTTTTCATTTCAAACTGTATTACAATTCCAGACTTACTTTTTCATATAATACTAGGTACGGAACAAACACAATATCTGCCTGAAGGTAACCAACACGCTTTCCCATAATGCCACAGTGTCATGCAGCTATTGAAACATGAATAGTCTAAATCACTTCCTAGCAGTGCATCCTTGCTACCCAAATATACAAGATGATTTTTTCCCTATGCCCGCTAATTTCTCTGGAAACATTACCCTTCAAACCGGAATACAGCGATGTTGCACGTACTGCTTGGCGGTAGTATAAAAGGTATGCCTAGGCTTCCCCATGTGGACTTTGCAAAGTGTCCTACTAAAAGTCTTTAATTGAAGTCACTGACACGATATTCAATCCTAAGGCTTATTTATTTTCATGAACAACTAGTCGTCCGTACTAGTGTTTCTTGGCTGTTTTTTTTAAATCAAACATCAATGATCCATTGTAGAGCCTATGTTACTTTGAAACAATTTAACATTCTAATGATGAAACATTTTTTGATATTGGTTCAGTCGTCCTTAAGTTTATTTGTTAAATAAATTAACATAAAAATAGAAAACCTTCCTGTTAATAATAGACTGCAGGCCCGTGAACAAAATTTATGGGTCATCTGATACAGCAGGAGACCTATGTAGGATGATAGAAGGGTATAAAGTAATAAGATTGAGCACTATGCCGTCACTTGTAAGCTGTCCAACTGAGTGCTGTTGAAGAGGGGGTTTCTAAACCTCGATCATTTCTCCTTGCCGCATGATTTTTGTACGGCATTGCGAAATAATGTATTTGAAGAGGTATTGAAACTGTATGGAACCAATGCCGTACGTAATCAAATGACCAAACTTACTCTGTAAATCGTCGGAAAATCATGATTTTTTTTCACAAACTAACAATTAGTTTTTTATTATTATATTTTTTATTATTATATTTTTTATTGTTTCAATACCTCTTCTAATCTATTATTCCACAACGCCGTACAAAATCATGCGACAAGGAGAAATGATCGAGGTTTAGAACCCCCCCCCTCTTCAACTGCACTCAGTTGGACAGCTTACAAGTGACGGCATAGTGCTCAATCTTATTACTTTATAACCCTTCTATCATCCTACAAAGGTCTCTTGCTGTATCAGATGACCCATACATTTTGTTCACGGGCCTGCAGTCTATAATATAACAGATAGATAGTTTGATTGTTTGATCTCGCCTGTAAAGCGACAAAACGGTCCAAGATGAGGTAATATGGGACTGCTTACTTAGATAAAACTGATTGGACTCTTGGAGAAGACCTACGTTTTTCAAAATGTGTTCCAAAAGAATAAATGTTCTAGTAAATATAAGCTTATTATGACAAAAAAGATGCATTAAAGTTGACAATATTTACGAATCTGTTATAGTTTTATTCTGTTGACGTGTCCGTAGTTCTGTCAAAGGTTTTCCAGCTAAGTGTCAGTAACTTACCTGCCCTTTCGCCGTAAAAGACCCAAGGTAAACACAAGCGGATCGTAATCTGATTCAATCTGATTTCGGTCGTGTTGCGCGGATTACAGTTCGGATCGTGAGGTATTTTCAATCCGGTAGGGTCGACGCGATAATAGGTATTTTGCAATTTCGCTCGTTCGCCAGTTCATGTGGTTTTAACAGACTTGTAACTTACCCCGCTCTTCATGAAGTCCTGCCGTAGGGTGTTGATAAGACACGAACTCTCGGAAATATTTTAATGTTGCGGTTTATGCTTAGTGATCGTTAAATGCTGTGTAATTTTGCATAATTTTAATTGAGAACATTACTAATTGAGTATTATTATGATTCAGAAGATACGTATTGTCTAACAAATGTTGGTCAAATAGACAGACAGTCAAATACCGAGTCTTATATTATATACCTATTTTTTATAGAATTCTAAAAAGTATTATCTACTTCTCATAGAATCCTACGTACCACATATAAACACATTTTCGCACTAAACACAACACGCATCTTAAGTATTATGAATCAAACCTAAAGCTACGAAATTATTTTGGAAGATCGCCAGTGAACTCACGTAAATGTAAGCCCTCTTCATATGCTTAGCTACTTACTGTTTTTGGCTCAACCGTCAACTGAATTCCAATGTAAGGAATAATGTACCCGAAAGATAAAAAGATAAGAAGATCTAAAAATACTATGAAGATCTTGTTTCAATGTAACGCAATTCCTTTCCTGTTTAAATGTAAATGTACAATTGCATATTTTTAAAAATCTAATGGTTTTTTTCGGAATGTAACTGTATAAGGTACAATATGTATGTATTCAAGTCGAATGAAACGGTTTCTTTAAAGTAAACGAGCTCCAACTTAGACCAAAATGATCGTTTGAAATCAGGCGAGATCGTGGTCAACCGTAAACCTATCAAGGATGAAAAATGGACCAAATGAAGTTTCAAGTTTCACTTTAAAAATGAAACCTTAAACGTCCATTGGTTTTCTTTTTGAAAAATCTTCCGTAGATAACCATTTCGAATCGATATCGCGGAAGATGGCCTCAAACACGTTATCTCGAATCAAAAAATAATATCTCAGACTGAGTATTATCTAAAACTGAGCTACAATAACAAGTTATAAAATAAAATGGATTCCTTGACTTATTTGTTTGTTTGCTATTTTTCTACGAAAGCCATAAATTACGCTATTCGAATTGATATTGTAGAAAATGAAACGAACTAACTTTTTGTAAATACAGACTAATTTGTCTACTTTTAAATTAGTTAACGTTATAAATTAAAAGAAATATAAAAAAACTAAATATAGATAAAAATAACGTTAACGTTATGTTATTATTCGTAAACAAATTGTAATTACCTACATAGTTGAATCTGGAATCGTGATAAAAACACTGTTTTATTCTATGTAATCTCTCGTTTTTCATAGAAAATGTCTATCTGGACATGGCCTTTTAGGGGAGGCCGGCTTGAAAAAAAATTGTCACCAGTTATTTTACCGACAAGTAGTTAAAACATTACCTACAAGTACCCAATAATATTTATTACTTTATTCTAGAAGAAATATGGTTTACGTTTTCTGAATTAAAGTTATTTACATTTCATAATGCATCCCTAGGTGACCACTACCAGTAGTAGTACTAGTAATGTGAATTCACAGATTTAGAAATCTGTATGTGAATTTTTCACGTTCAAACAGCTACGTGCTACTGCACACTGTTATGGGCAGACGCGTTGCTTACTGTCAGACGAGCTCATGCCGTCACTCTTTATTCTTAAAAAGGAGATTTAAAAGCAATATTAATACAAAAAAAACGCAATAAAAATTTAAATCCTATCTATCAAACGAGTCAGTGTTAAATATATAATAATGTACAAATAATTCAATCTTTTGGAAAAAAATGAATTTACGAAATTTATTGCTCTATTACAAACCTTTCAAAAGAAGACATCCTTTGATGTTAGCAAAAAAACGATTACCTACATTTATTACATAAAATATGCCAAAAGTGAGGGCGAAACGGAATTCTAATTATCTAAACCCGTTACCGTTTCAGAGTTTTAACATGGTTTGCCGGAAATATCTGGCAACTGCGGAATTGCTACGAAAGGGTGCGTCCTGGGGCTTCGGCGCGTCGCATTCTATTTGTGTAGGACAATTAATGTTATTTAACTAGTTACTGGAGCTTATCGAACGCGATAAAATGGTCTTACAGAGCAGTTAAATGGGCAACGAGGTTTTAGGTAATGTTGACAGATCGTAGTGACTCGGCCACAAAGGTTGACGTAAGAAGTGCATTGATTTCAATTTGAAATATCATTTTCGGCTGCAGGGGATGCCAATTGCCACTCAGAGATGCAATGCTATATTTTAATCTTCTTTAACCTTAAGAAAGCTTTCCATATAATTCTTATACTCCTCACACCCACTGAACTGTCATAACTTGTATTCAGCTCTGAGTATTTTAGAAGAAAGAAACATTTAGGTTAGTACTTAGAGTTTTGTGACAACTGTCACTCTGCATTTAGCTAGCATAGTGAATTAGAATAGAATACATTTATTGTCGATACTAGTTCCACTCACAAAATATTTACAACTAAACATCCTGAGTATTGCTAAGCAGACTCGTCAAGTAGGTACAAATTTGTAGGTAGGTAATTACATTGATTATGTTGTATTGATGATGATTATGTTGTATTACGTTAATAATAATTTAAAATAACAAAATTGACATAATTATTAATTTCAGCTGTAAAAGGGCTGTGTAAAAGTTTTGTTTTAATTATGGCCTTACCAGAAAGTTGAGAAGGCTGTAATGTTCAGTTGTTCAACTAACACTACGCTCGTCACCGACGACACCTGGCCACGTAAGACGAACTATCTCTTTGCCCTGTAAATTCTTTAGAAATTATTATTGATGAATACTTGTGTTATTATTAACCTTTAAGAAAATTCAAAAGTCACAATTATTATGATATTTATAATGTTATAAGTGCGCCAATTTGTCGACTGTCGGGTGGTTTGGCACTGCGCAGTGCCAAACGGGCAGCCGCCGCGCGTGTGCACTCGCCTTGAAAAAGGCCGCCGGACGCGGCCGAAACTCGAGTCGGGATTGACCGACCGTATATACGTGAGTGTCCCGTTATCCAATTAAATATATTTGGTTTAAGTTAAATTGAAATTATGCCCGTATGAAGGCTGATAGTTGAGAACACCAATAGTTCCATCGATAAGTCTGACATCTTTCAGCTAACAAACCACCCGACAGTCGACAAATTGGCGCACTTATAACATTATAAATATCATAATAATTGTGACTTTTGAATTTTCTTAAAGGTTAATAATAACACAAGTATTCATCAATAATAATTTCTAAAGAATTTACAGGGCAAAGAGATAGTTCGTCTTACGTGGCCAGGTGTCGTCGGTGACGAGCGTAGTGTTAGTTGAACAACTGAACATTACAGCCTTCTCAACTTTCTGGTAAGGCCATAATTAAAACAAAACTTTTACACAAAAAAGATGCATTAAAGTTGACAATATTTGCACTGCGCAGTGCCAAACGGGCAGCCGCCGCGCGTGTGCACTCGCCTTGAAAAAGGCCGCCGGACGCGGCCGAAACTCGAGTCGGGATTGACCGACCGTATATACGTGAGTGTCCCGTTATCCAATTAAATATGTGTAACAACCACGTTAATTTTAATATTAAACCAAATAGTTTTATGAAATTTAAGCACAAATGGTACCACTCCACATAAACGGCATGTGGATATTATCCTTATGACATTTATATGGAGTGGTGAATGTAACTAAAAAAAACACGGATAAATATCTTAGACGTCGGCGTCGTAGCGTGTTTACTGATGCAAATATTCAACATAATTTAAATACGACTTAAAATGATTATTGTTTTCACAAACTCAAGAAATGTTTCTTCGTCATCTCGTTAGGAATATAGTGAAATAGAAATTATTAATGCTTTTAAGATTTAAAATTTAAATTTAGAAGAGGGGAAAAATACTTCCATCTAATCGTGGATACCTTCACGTATATCCCACAATACTTATTTTTAAGTTATGAGCTGGCGAGACTGGTTAAATAACCAGTCTCGGCAGCTAGACGCTAACTGAGCTTAATTAAACAGATTTACTATTACAATTCTTTAAAACCAAACAAATGGCTCCAATTAAAAAAAAATATCCACACACTCAACTAATTGTAGCCAAATATATCCGCCTGGGGCAGTACCACACTGTTGCCAGTTATTCTACCGCCAAGCAATAATGTGAAAACATCACTGTGTTCCGGTTTGAAGGGCAATGTTTCCAGAGAAATTACAGGGCTTAGAGATATAACATCTTAGATCTCTGGGTGACGAGCGCAGTGCAGTGCTAGGAAATGATTTGGACTCTTCATGTTCCAATAGCTGCGTGTCACTGTGCTGTTATGTGGCAGGCCTGTTGCTTACCATTAGGCAGGTGTCCTGTTCGTCTCGTCACTCTATACTTAAAAAATGAAACATAAAATAATGAAAATATGAATAAGCCAACATAAACCACTGTTTCAATGAAACAGCAAGATTTTGGAGTAAGCGAAAATATCATCGATTAATACAGATTTACATTTATGCTATTTTTTTAAAACTGCGGGACATTTTTCGTTAAAATTTAAATTAAACTATAAATGATATAGTGTTTCAAACAATAAAACATTTTTCTAAATCGAGTCAGACGTACTTGTTGTAAATATTACACAGGACATTATTTAACTAGCAGTGCCCCGCTGTTTTGCGTAATTCCCGTGTGTAGTTCTGTTCCCGTTCCGTTATTTTCCTAGGATAAAAAACAGCCTATGTGTTCTTCCAGACTATAATTTAACTGTGTCCTATCAGCCCTGTTTACACGTTACTACGTGATTGAGCAACATACATCCAAATATCCAAGCATTTATAGGTAATAGTAGTGGGATTACCTCGACTTGTGATTAAATCATGTACCTAAAATGTTTACAAAAAAACATATATACGGTCGAATTGAGAAACCTTTTTTGAAGTCGGTTAATAAGTTAATACCGCGAAAGCTTAAAAACTCTACGATAGGTACCTACGCTAGGTGAGGCGCCTTCGAGTAATCAAAGAGCAGTAAAATACATATTGAATGCATTAATTTTAACTTTAGTAGTTTGAATTTTACATTGGTATTTTGGTATCAATCACGTTCCCAGCATTACTGTAATGGCTAGTAAGATTAAAGATGAATCGGTGTTTGGGGAATTTACGCCTACTGCTGCTAGATAATGGTACATCATGAAGAGTGATAGTCGGCTGTGTTCATTTATCAATCAGTCAAGATTTGCAGACGTTTTCGTTATCGAGGAAAATCATTTGCTTTATTTTTTGTTTCGGCCAAGATTCACGCATTGTATACGTTACGCTTTGTCATTGGTACAATTCACAAGTGTATATAAGTAATACTAGTCTATAACTAACTGTATTTCAGCGTACACTGTAAGCTTGTCACAAAGGTTGGGTACTTTCTCTTAGAAAGTAATATAGTTCATACTATCATACTTGTTATTCTCCATCCAAGAAGGAATGTGCAAACAATAATAAGTTTTCGGTTTGGAAAGGTTATGTTTTTTAACTATAATCTAAAACAGGTTTACATTTGATTACCATCTCACCTGATGTTAAGTTAGGCAGTCTACTATGGAGCGTACTAATCTAAAAAACGATTTGAAGAAATCGGCAATGAATTGTAATGGAAAAAGTCAAAGTTGTAACCACCGGGAAAAACCTACATAAAATCAAGTCAAGTCAAAAAGTCAACTCGGGCAACGCATTACATATCCTATAGAAGATAATGTAGAAATGTATTCGATAAAAGATAAGAAACTGAAGATTTTTTCCATCAAGAGTAATTACTTGACTAAGAAATTAACGGTCTTATATTTGCAAGATGAAGAACTCATACATTGCAAAACAGTGGTATAATTTTTAAATTCTTTGAGGCGTTTCGATCTCTAGTTCTTCAAACTGTAGGTAGAGTACTAAAATATCTTATAATTCATGGTATAAATATTAAACTATAATTCATACTAGGTGAGTAGGTGCTAGACTTATTTATACTTAAGTAAGTACACAACATATCTACATACATCAGAGGCCGTAAAAGTTTTCAGGTTTGTCGAATAAAATTAGTGAGAGATTTAACCTCAATTAACCCCTAAATGTGAATACTAAACAATTCTTATTAACATTTACGCAATCTCGTTGCTAACAAGTAACAATTTGTGACTAACATTTGTTTTAGTAATCATGTATCAAAGCCATTTAGCCTAGTTAGATAGAGAATTCCATTACAGAAAGAGATTGAATCCCGTACGTGAAATTAACACCTACGTACATAGTCATTACCAATACCTAAATAAGGGTAAGTTTACAGTGAACTTACTCATGACATCCTTAATAGATGTTAAATCCTAACCAAATATTAGAGTACCCGAGCTATTGAGATGGAGATAAGGTTTGCATCCTTAGGTCCCCGCAAATCTCTACTAATAGAGATGGAAATTTGACATTAGAATCCAACCTTATGTCCCTGCAAAATTTGGTCTATAGAGACAAAGATTTGAGATTAGTATCCTTAGGTCCCCACAAATGCCGTCTTATAGAGACGAAGATTTGAGGTTTGCGTCCTTAGGTCCCCGCAAGGTCCGCGTCAGAATCGACGGTAACAATGATTAAGCCGGTGTCCTTTCGCAGTTCGGCAGGAGAACGAGCGCATGATGCAAGACGTCCTGCAGGCGGGAGTCTTAAATCGCACCCAGTCGTCGGGGGTATTGCGCTGACGCCGCGCTATTCGCCGCGCCCTCGGCTCGACAACATCCGGCCGGCGGCGGCGCCGCCTGAGGAGCCGGTGGAGTACGAGACCGCGCCCTCAGAGCCAGCGCCGGAGCCCCTGACAGCGGCCCTGGCGCCCCCGCCGCCGCCGTCGCCGGTCAACGGAACCTCGCCAACAGCGAGCCCCCTCGTGAGCCCGCTCCCGCGACCCTCGGAAGTGAACGCACAAACCGCGCGCTGTGACACGGAGTGAAGTGTATCCGCGTACAGTGACGATAGTGCCGGATTTGTATACTTCGTTCTCTGGCATAAAATGTAAACAACCATGGCGTCGATCTGCCAACCACAGAGCGCCCTTCTTATCTGCAGAATGTAGCGATGCCTCCACGATCGAAAAATGTTGTTACCTATTACAAAATTAGACAACTTCTGTGCCTGTGTTCTATGAACGTCAGTAAATCTGCGTTCGGCCGTTCTACAGATAAGTTTCTGGCACTACTCGTTATATTGTGACTCTAGTGGAAGTCTTGCTTAATTTTACTAATCAGCCATCGTTTTTTACCTTTTATGCCACACGGTGATGACTTTAGGTAGTATGTGAAATTGTGAATAGTAAAGATTGTTCATTGTTGAAAGGTCAGTAAGGATCGTAAAAGACAGAACGAGAGTTATCCAGTAGTTATGAAGCAAATGTATGTTAAGACGTACCAGGGGGAGAACGGTAATTCGACAAAACTTTAATGTAACTAGAGAAATGAAAAGTTTAGTGGAGCAAAGTGTAGATGTGTGATAAACCTGTCGTCGGCGTAAGATGCCAATATTTATACTCGGAGGAAAATACGACACACCTGGGATAAAACATTGCTGTTGGAGGACTTTGTTCCATCTCCATTGAACTTGGGTATGTTTAATTTCCTACGGGGCTACAAAACAAGGTATACTAAGCCAAAAGGGATGCATACATACCATTGTATAATACTTTTCGTGTACTTTAAGCCCCAATGAAATATGAAAACTAACGTGGTTGTTGCACTTTTTAAAATAATTTACGGGTAATTCACCATCGTACAAACGAGCAGTGGTCACGCGCTTGCAATGGCCTTGAAAAAGGCCGCTGATGCGGATGAAACCGGACTGACGTTAATTAATTTTAAAACTCTACCAATCAAGTATTACAACTGAAGATTCAGTTTCAAACAACTATTATAGGTAGGTATTAGGCCGTACACAATTGTTGAGTATTCATTTTGGCTTATTAGACTTTTTACATACCCTCACATAAATATGGAGATAGCATAAATGCAAGTAACGTTCCACTAGCCTGCAGCGTTTGTATTCTCCGACAATATTTGAGAACAATGGGCGCGAGTTACATTTCTCCTTGTGGTTTTAATTAGTTAATGTTGTAACTGCGCCATTTGATGCACACACATAATTATGACGCCCAAATGTTATAGATAAATATTAGGTAAGTAATAAATAATTATATACACGTAACTACAAGAAATCATTCACTTATTACGTACTACACAAAATTCAAAAACAAAATCATAACGAATGTATCACATAATTCTTCCCCGAAAGTTTATGAAGATTCTAAAATTATATTCTAAAATCAAAATATTTTTGGATTGTACAATTTCTAGTCTAAACCCGTGGTCTAAACTGACGCGACAGCACAATAATTTTGAGTTAAGTATTATAAAATCCCTTATTCAGAGTCTTATCGAAAGAGCTTTTGAAACTGCTTAAAATCTGTTATTATAAGAGCTTTTGTATAGTAGTTGTTGTAGTTAGATGTAAAGTATAAAGAAAATCAATTAATGTACCTCCTTGTTTTTCTGCAAATATGTGAAAATAAACCAACAATGATTTATTAAATTCGGACATCGACATTTATGATTTCGATGCAAGTTGTTAGGTACCTAAGTATAAATTGATAGTATAAAATGCCCAATCCTGAAGACATATTTTGAACTTGAAAAGCTAATGCAATGAAAAATTCGCTTGTCTTGTTGATTCCCATGCAGAAAAAAAACAAATAAGTGCAGAATAAGTAGCATTTTAATTTTAAAATTTGCCTTGAGAGGAGGGCCTAGATATATTATAAAATTATTGTGTTTGATGTTTGTGAGATAGGTCGGGGCAAGGCTCTCATTAGCAACTACTACTTGAACGAAACATTCATAGAAATTCTGATTCTGCATATTAAATTATGTGCATGTAAAATAATTTTGGATAACACGACAAAATAATTAAATGCGAAAACTATTTTTTTTTTCAAGTATTCATTTTACTTAAATCCTCTACACACGAGCCCTAAAATCAGAGGAAATTACGTAAAACTAGTGGGGAGGACCCTACATCGCACCATAAATCACCAATCATATGGTGCGATGTAGGCTCCTCCCCACTACCTTTTAAGTAATTTCCTCTGATTTTAGGACTCGTGTGTGGAGCGTTTTACTTACAATATTTTACTTTATAACAGCACACAATTCGCACGGATGCTCGCATTCACAGATCAGATACCCTGCTCGCTCGCATTTGCATCTGATCGCATTCGAGCCCCAAAATATACGTCCTACTATACCTACTTAAATCGGGATCTTATGCTACATTAATCCACAGTATGTATAAAAAATAATACATTAACAGTTTGTTTGAACACTTTTATATTTGTTTGAAAAATAGCAAGATTATCTTTTTACGTGTAATGTATTTTTTATTTATTTTTTTGTTAATCTGAGCAACATTTGACCTCATAGACGCAATGTGATTTAAATTAGTCCAGATGAATATATATAGATAAAGATATCTCTACGTCCTAGGTGTGCATCTATCTTATGTTTTGTTTAATAACTACGTTAAATATTACTACAGAAGAACGTAGAAGTAATATAACGTATAAGTCGTTAAATTTAAATATTTCAATTTCGAAAACCTCAAATTGTGAGAGGTGATTTCAAATTTATTGAAAAATTTTAAACTTCTAACTGATTGCATTATGTTGATGAAAAATAAACTCTACAATATAAACAATAATGTTCATGAATCTTCGATAAGTTGACATAAAGTTAGCTAAGTTTGAAATTGAACTATTCATATGAAATCCGAAGTATTATCGCGTGTTTTCGGAAAGTGATTAAGATAATGAGAGCCCTGCAAGTTTCCTTGCACGGTCGTATATAAATAAGGCCTATACCACAGTGGTTAATTATAAGCGACGCGACAAGCGAACTCACTAATGTTCTGACAAGCTGTAATTAGATCAGTTTACATGCCGTCACATAATTTACACCAGACACGAATTTGACGCTACCAGCACGCCTACTGTACACATCAAATTTTCACGTCTAATTTGATTTGTTATGTGCTATTAAGCTTGTATTGAACATATGAATTACGGTTGATATCGTAGTCAGTTGAGTTTTCAAAATAAAATAAAAAAAACAATCTGTTATAGAACCTACTATTTTTTCTTAATTGTTCTAAAAAGAAAGTTAAAGCAAAGAGTTTACATTTACTTATACTAAATCTGTGGTTAAAATAATGTGAAATAGTTATTTGTTATACAAGTTGATTTTTAACCGCGTGCTCAATTTTGATGACCGAGCAAGCGAAGGATTCTAAAATTGAATCACGAGCGCAGCGAGTGATTCAAAATTAGAATCCTGAGCGTAGCAAGGGAATCAAAAGAGCACAAGGTGAAAAATCTGTGCACTCGAGTGCAACACGTAACTTTTCATTCCACCTCAGCGAGGAAATGACTAAATGCTAATTTTTAAATGTTTTCGCGCTAAGCAAATAAAAAAAAAAGTAAGTACACCAAGGAGGTTCCGAGTCTGAGTTTTTAAGATATTAAAAAAAAAATGTATGATGCATTCGGCACCAAGGAGGTAGAAATAAATAGATTGAATTATGTTTTGAATTCAAAACCTCAGTACAACCGATGTTCTAAATTCAAATTTACTTTAACCTCTAGAGGGTAAAAACGACTTTTGCGCCCTGATATCGAGGAGCAAAAGTACTCTTTCCGAGCTGGTGGGATGAAAAGGTATTTTTTCGGGCCACATATGAGTGCATCAGGCAAGCAGATAATGATGTTTAAAAAGTGGAGGTTTTAACATTCTTAATAAGTTAAAAAAATATATGTTTTGCAATTAATAACTTATAATTCATCAATTCTACATATACGGTTTTTTAACTTTTTTTGTGTTAAAATTTGGTATATTTCGCAAAAAACCTTTTGATCAATAAAAAGTACGCGTTACGGCGTGATGACGGCATCACGCCTGATATTACCTGGAGCGTGCTTAGCTAGACGAGAATGGTTTTAAAATTCTTGTCATTGTAAATGAAGGTTGAGTACTTAATGAACAAGCTAAGCTTCTTTTTTTCTTAATAAATAATTTGTAGAAATAGTTGAATCACAATATATGTATAAATAAACGCTATCTAGCACAAAATAACCCTTTGGAAATGTCGCAAATAGCTGTAATCTTACTAGCTACTAGTTATAGGTAAATAAGGTTATGCAGACAGCTTGTTCTAATCCGAAAGGGGACCGTGAATGCCTGTTAAGAGTTAAGTTCTTCTTATTTTTTTAATTTTAATTTTAGCTTATTTGAATGATATTACTCTATCGAAAAGCACAGATCGTCGAATTTTGTATACATTCTTTTTTCTAAAAAAATCTACACAAGTATATCGGAAGTCGAAAAACGCTACCACCATATTTTACTTTCTAAAAAAGCACCAACCACATAATATTGAAAAAAGACTAAAGAGAGTTTTGTTTCTTAAATCTCTTATTTTTTTTCCGATGACAGAGAGTTTTGTCTCAAAGGTAACAACTTTTTCGGCTTAGTGCAATAGATCTGCGTAGCCTTGAACATTTGATTATTTATTTAAACATAATAATGGCATATTTTCTTTTGTAATTAGTACTATTTGTAAAAACAAGGTAAGTATCTGCTGACTGATACTCGTTGCTGAAATTTTTCAAAGCCTGTATGACTGACTCGAATTTCCTTCCTACTACCAATTACAAAAAAAAATGGGACCATGTGTCCGTTGATATATGCCTAGATCAACAATAATTATTTCAGCGTTAATATTTACTTAAATCCAGGTTTTTTTTCACGCCCTTATTTATCTGATTTTCTTAAAAAAAGAAAATACATGTAAACAAAAGATTTTTTAATTTTTCTGTAGCGCGAAGACTTAATTCAAAATGTGTTGAGCAAGTAATCCTTTTAATACGCAAAAGTTTGAACCTTTTTAATGAAAAAAAGTTTATTGCGTTTTCCCTTGATCCACTTATTTTTAAGCAAGGGATATTTGGTTGTCATGCAAAGTTTGTAATTACTGTACAATAACACTTTACAAAAAATAATTTTAGTAATAAGGTTGACTAGTTCGTTGAGTTTATATTAAAACTGATCAATATTCTGTATCTTTATTTCAAATAGACGCAACAAAATAAAATATCAAATCGATAAAACGTTGGAATAAGTAAGCGAAAAATGTTGATTTTGAAAGGAAAGGGGATGGGTAAGGGTTGAATCGTTGTCGCCAGGGTGAAAATTGTTATCAATTGAGATTTACTCGTGGTCCATGGGCCACTTATGAGATTTGAGGTTAGTACCTAAGTGTTACCGAACAATAAGAACGTTGTTGATACAACACGTTTACACAAAGCTTGAAACGAGGCTGTCTAATTAAGCTGGGTGTCTTTTTGAGCTATGCAGACGACGTGCGAAGAAATTAATCAATAGCATAACTTTGTTCTGCTAGTCTGGCTATAGAAACTTACGAACGTGAGCGTACATGATGGAGTAAGGAACTGTGAGCGAGAGTTCGCAACAAATCTTCGCACCTTTTGGTTCAACACCGTTCCTCAAGTCTGACGCCATTTCATAGCTCAGCCAAATATCAGCCTCGCACTAAGCAGCTTAAAATGACGCTCAGCCTAAAGTAGGTAAATAAATTGCGACGCGTTGACTACCAACTATTATAGTTTACTTTGTATGAGGACGTTACTTTGTTACACTGTTATACTCTGATCTCAAATCAATAATAAAATGTGATGCATTTACTTCGTCAGAAAATTATTCCGTGTTTTCTGTAAAACCATGCAGAACTAATGGTACAGATAGACAAAATTGAAAATGGTCACAACAAAACAGTAACTTTGTAGAAATAATACATTTTTTTTCTCGAAGATATCGTAACGTAACGTCTTCATATTCAACGCGTAACGATATATTTTCGCTCATAGCTTAGAGTCCGCTAACCCTGCGGGTCGTCAGTGGAGTCAGAACTGACACCCCAAGATAAGAACTTGATTCTTTCTACGTAAAGTAAGTTCTATTTAAATAAAAGCAAAATAGGTTACGCGCGATCGTCCCCCATATGAAATAAGATTATAGATATTATTAAGTACACTGGAATCTGATGTATTAAGAGAAAATCCCGAAGTAGACACGCCAATTCATCATAATAATATATTAATCGTAGAAATTACTCGTGATCCCCAAATATTCCCTTACACAACAAGAAGATTTGTTTGCTTTTAGAGTTGACGGGCTCGATATAATATATCTAATAAGCGGGTACGAATGAATGTATAATATTAATCGATAGATAATTGTATGTAACTAATAGTCAAATCGCATTCTCCCCATCCTCGTGTGATACGACGCTACGTGTTCATCATAAGTGTTATCGGTCATTACCCCTAAGACTTCATTATGCTTATGTTACACTACGAACCACACTTCAGTACTTTGTATATTTCTATAAAATTATATGGAGTTTACACGCCACAAACAAGTCAAAAAAATTATGATTCGAAAGCGAAACCACATTCAATTTGTCACTATCAACTTTGTGGAGAAACATACGTAATATGTATATTATTATTTATTTACCCTGAGGGTAACACTAATTCAATTACAGATAATCTTTTATTTTTTCTTGAGTAATTCGCCCAACAAAAATATTTTAAAAAATTTTATACTATTATTCTCATCAGATGCTTTTTTGGAAATATGTACCTATGTGTCTCTATTAATTTCTAACGTAAATTATTCCAAGTCATTTATAACTGAATTTGTTGTATATTGATTTCCAAAGTTACTTTTGCCGTAAAAGCATAATAATGACCTGCTGGACGTAGCCCTGTCCCATCCTAGGCCTCACATCAACCGTATTCTCGGCTAGTGCCCTAGTCGGCTAATGGTCCAAAGAGTTAAAGTTTATAAAATTTTACACTAAAAATGGCGGATGTAATCTAAATAAGATAATTTTATTTAATATGAAAAACGCACGAAATCAACATAATGTTTTTTAATTATTCATCCATTCATCCAATTTTTCTAACGAAATGAATTTGATTAAAATTTCATTCCTTTTAAATTCATTAAATCTAATATTAAAAATGTTTGCTATTCACCGATCATCTTCATCCATTTCTATCACTCTAAGTGATAAAGATGGAGATAGTTTCATTGTCTACAAGTTTCAGAATCTGAACAAGATCTTCAATGACGAGTACTAATCAATATCTGTTACCATTTCCGTATCTCATTACTATCGTATTAAAGTCTAATACTAAACAGCGCTTAATTATAAATGAGTTGTTTAAAATTATCACATGAAGACTTAACTAATTACAGACTAATCAAAGTCAACAATATGGCTACTGAAATAAATATACCTATTACTGAAAGTGTGGTTCCGTAGCTAAATATACCCCCCGGTCGAAATTTAACGAATGGTTAACTTAGCGCCTAATACTTTTTTAAATCAAATCGTTGAATCAAACATACATTTTGGTAGTAAGATATCGAAACTGTGAACTTGAGAATTAATATGAATAGTACATCCAAGAAAATCAAATCTTGCATATCTAATGGCAATTAAAAGTGTTTTAAAATTTGCCAGTCATTAATTTTTTGAATCTGTTCTCATGAAAGAATTAGTACTTTTCGAAACTCTGTAGAATCCTTTAAATCAGCTGCATGGCTTACAATTTGTGCACAAAATTTCAGAATCTCTTTCCGATCTTTGAAAGTATTGTTGTAAAACAAAACCCAGAGGTTAGTCAATAGTAAGTCAATTTATTAAATGTATTACAACTCTTAATTTATTGTGAAGCATATATTAAATTTATATACCATCTATGGCGCTAAGGCAACCCTCACGTGTGTAGTTTCGCCTTTATTTCGCCATAATTTATATACAGTTTTACGCAAAACGGTTAAAATATCGGTTGAATCAATCATACTCATCGTCACAAAAAAACTATTACTAATCAACACTGATATTGTGGCAATATATTTATGTACCTACTTAGTTGGTCCATACAAAACCGGAACCATACAAAAAAAACATGAAATGTTTCAAGATGGCGTTTTTGATTTATTGACTTAATTTTTATGAACAATTTTAATTCTATGATTCTTACTACCGTTAGAGCTTACTCTGTACCCACAGTAAAAGTTATTCGTAATGATGAGGAAACACGCCTCTTCCGGTTTAGTATATTTATATTCCGTTCTGCGTTTCTCTGTCTAAGTAGCGAACCCTAACGTGGCTGTACTAGAGATCAATTCCAAACTTAAACAGGACCTATTTAACGTAATTAGTGTTAGAATTGATGAAAAACAAAGAATTTTATAGTTGTTTGTTGTAAATGTCGGTTTTAACAATCTATTTTACAGAAAAAAATGTTTAATAAAATATCTTTATAAAATAATGAGTTGTTTCATTTGTATTAGAATGGCGAAGTTTGCGTGGAGTGTAGAAAATTACAGAGGAGGCAAATGGTCAATATTCCGTTAAGTAAACGCTGGCAGATGTGCAAAATTGGTGCATGAAACTGCATCGAAGTTTCGGGATCCTGTAGCATATAATTGCAGTAAATAAATAGTTACGTTGTGAAAGTAGAGATTTCATTTATGTCCTTTATATTTACGTTTACGTGACGGGTTATTTTTCATCTGTAGTGCCTAAAGTTAAAGTGGATAAAGTTCTCCTCCATGTTTTTCCACGAAGCTCGGTCTTGGGCTGGGCGAGTCCAAGTTGTCAACATACCATACAATATACAGCCTTAGGGTGCTTTTCCGCCAGATATGTACTATGCTACGATGATATGGATGCGTTTGATATCCACCAATCATATTCATTGGTGCACATAGCATAGCACAACTAAGATAAGTTTTTGTATGGCCTTCCATACCTACTTTTTATCCCGAAAAAACAACGGGAGTGTAAAACCACGGGGCGCTCCTAATACATGTATTAATATGTGTGAAATGAGTGATTGGTGAAGTAAGTAATGATATATGAAAGTGCTGTGCCGTGCCGACCACACCAAGTGGAAAAATAGCAGAAATGTGATGAGAGGAAGGACATTTTAAATCTCTTTATAAACAGCAGCGTTTTGAAAGTTACTGTGGCGACCCAGAGTTTTTTTTTCAGATTTGTGGAGTCGCAGGCTCGAACCTCACCTAGACATCTGACATTATTTTTCAGGTCAAGATGTCCAAGTCTGTCGGTACCACTGGCTTTAACAATGAAAGAAAGACATATTTCAAAGATATTGGGCCACTCATACTTGACTAACGTGGTAGATTGAGTCCTTGAGTCTCTCATTGTGTGAGAAGGCCCTGAGTCCCAGCAGTAGGAACATAAAATACGCTGCATATATATAATCATGTAGGCTTTGATTTTAAGCTGTGATTGAAGATTAAAGTTCTGAATTCAATTTGGTCAATTAATATACATACATACATGCTACATACATAAAAACCTCTTAACTTTTTCAGTGCTTAACCTATAAAGAGAATTAAGAAAGTTCTGTTTTATTAAGCTGAAGTAAAGCCGTTGGATATTTCGAGTCCTGAGAGGTTTGTACTTGCCGATTCAATGGGTAAAATAATTTGGTTTTACCAATAATGGGAGAGGAAAGAATGCTG
The DNA here is from genome assembly GCA_017562165.1 of Ectropis grisescens. Lineage (NCBI taxonomy): Eukaryota > Metazoa > Arthropoda > Insecta > Lepidoptera > Geometridae > Ectropis > Ectropis grisescens. The sequence continues at coordinate 15,653,881 of CM029775.1, read as the reverse complement.
CTTATACTATATCTTATACATGATTTTTGTATGGTTTAGTTACCTATTGTTGTTGTTATACAACAGCACTGTCAAACATTGCACACAGTGTTTTAACGTTAGCAGTCACAACTCGCACTAAAGATACAGAGAAGGTTAAAAACCCGAAATTCGCAGTGAAACACGTGCAGAATGGATACATGTATTATTGAACGGCCCATGGGATATACTCGGCAACATCTGAGGAACCACACTTCACATAGTTCGTAACATCCTTGTTAATAAACTTCTCTCGTCTTTATAAAAACGTTGTACTATTCCTCAGTGGTAGGTACAGTTTAAAGAGTTCAGAAGCGTGTGGTCTCGGATTCCAATCCCAACCAAGGCCCATGTTCGAAATGTACTAGTATATTTAGTACAAACAATCAAAATCGTCGTCGCTAAGATCGCAAACTAAAATAAAAATGCAGAGAAGTAAACACTTAAACAGTCTAGTCAGTCTTCGACAGCTTGTTTTGGGGTTAGTGACGTAATTAACCATATTGGTGTTCGCAGTCACGTGACAACAGATTCAAAATATAGCATTTAAAATCATTTATATTAAATTTACTAAGTTGTATCTTCTATCTTATATATGTATATAAAAATCAATGCAACTTTTCGTTGTCAGTGAACTCCTCCTAAACGGCTAGACCGATTTAAATGTTTTTTTTTGTATACGTTTGGGTAGTACCTTGGATGGTTTAGATTCACAAATTAGCCCGAGGTGGCGCTGCAGTTGGTATCTAGATTATTATCCAAGCGAAGCCGGAACGGGCCCCTAAATAATAGTAGTAATGAAAATGAATCTCAAAATGTGCAGGTAAGCGCATAACTCAACAACGCCTGGACCGATTTGGCCAATTCTTTTTTTTAAGTGTCGTTGGAGTCTTTACCATCATCAACCATCCTGGGATGGTTTTTACGGTGAGAAAAATTTCGAATAATTGCCGAGTAATGTACGAAGGGCGAAGGCGGGGTGGACCGTTAGTTAAATTATAAAAATGTGATTTTCGACATTCCTATTGTCCACTTATTAGTTTTTTATTATATCTACAGCATACATTGTAACACAACTGCTCAATATAATTAAATATGAAGAGTCCACTACTGCTGCTCGTCACATCACTCTATCATATAAAAATCAAGTGTAAATCTAAGTAATAATTATTATGATATTGATTTATCGAAGATTGCATTCCCTAGTCACAACAATTAAATACATAGTTTGAAAAACAAAAATACGGTCTAATCGGTACAAACCTACATATTAATCATAATGAATCAAATTAACCTTTACTGCAAGGTTCCTATACCTTAATTAGAAATGCGAAAATACTGATGTTTAGTTATTTGGTGTTCCATCAAGTTGTAAGAACCGAATGGATCAGTCTAAAATTTGGACCTTAGATAGAATATAGTCTGGCATAAGACAAATACGATATAAATGTATAGTCCCTAAAAGTCGTTTTCTAAATTCTACGCAGACAAAGTTGCCGGCAGGTACTACTATCAAACTCAACTTAATTGTCATGATAGTAAAGATTTAATTTTTGAACTAATTTTTATGCCTTAATATATAGAACGTGCTAAAAAATTTACACAAAAAGGTCACTAAATGTTCCCAATGCTGGGACTAGAGCCCTTCTCTCGCAACGAGAGAGTCAAGGCCACAATCCACGACGCTAGCCCAGTGCAGGTTGGTGGATGAGATTTGACTTCGAAAAAATCTAGGTACATGTCGGTTTCCTCACGATATTTTCTTTCACCGTTTTAAGTTAGCGGCATTACGCACATGACTTCGAAAAGACAGTGGTGCGCGTGGTTTTGAACCCGGGGTCTCCGGTTCGGCAGTCACCGTGCTCCCGACTAGACCAGCCGTAACTTATAAAAAAAGAATACCTATCCGTAATCCGTAGCCGTAACTTGTAAAAGCTAAAAAAATACCGACGTTTTATTTTCGAGAATGCTACCTGAGACGTGGGTAGAAGGGACATGCTCAGAGTGCCAAATACTCTTAGCACGTCTCTACTTCTGCTTTGAGCATTCTCACTTATGAATAGTAATTATATAAGTCAGTGTGAGCATTCTAAAAAACAAGCATGCATGTTTTCGACAAATGTGAATAATTGCAGAGTATGCTAATTTTAAGCCAGCTTATGAGCATCCTTTTTTAGCACGTCTGTCAGTACCTTTATTCTTAAAATAAACCCTCATTGCATAATACAATTTTATCCATTAGAAAGACTGCGAGACGTATAAGAGCAATGCAGAATCTTTTATTGGCTAATGTTGAGTCGTATAGAGGTGTTTATGTCGAAGCAGCCTTACTTTATATCTAAATAGTCCTTAGAGCTAATATGTGTAAATTGTTAAGGTGTACGTAAACGCAGACTAACTCACTAATAAAATTAGTAAGGCGTGCCATAAACGGTTTATCTAAGCTGCGTAAGCTGGCTAAACTGTTAAGCTAGGAAGTGAATTATCGTATTCACTTAAATTTATCTTAAGGAAAGAGAAAATAAAAAATAAAAGTTACCACAAATATTTTCGAAAAGTAAATATTCTCAACAAAACAAAAGTCTTTCGTCAATTAGAATGAGCAGTCCACATCGTGTTCCCCACTGCTGGAACTTTTTTTTTATTGAAGAAAAAAGTGACGAGACTAGCAGTACATGTGCCTGATGGTAAGCAACATGCATGCCACATAACAGCACAGTGATACGCAACTATTGGAACATGAAGAGTCCAAATCATTACCTAGCACTGTAACTTGCGGCTTTCTCTCGTGATCTTACGATAACAGAAGCCTGCAAAGTAGGTTTTTCTAGAAACATGGTAGTCTTATTATGATATTTTTCTTCACAGTTAAAGTGACGATGACCAACTAAAACATCAGTAGTTGGATAAAGCTTTACGAGGAGGTGGTCGGATTCTAAATTGGATTGAAATTGGACGACGTTCTCGTCACTAGAATAAGATAAAATATAGAATTCTCAGAAAAACAAACGCCGACTTCAATTTAAAAGTAAACGACAAAATATCATAAATTTTGTAAAACCAACTAAACACACTGTTCCAACGAGTCAGCAAAAAGTAAACGAAAAAAATATCATCTTAACAATTATAGAGGTATGTATGTTGTGACGACGAAGTATAAGTGAGACGATGATAGGTAGTGAATATGAAATAATGGGCCCGTTGTCCATACAATACTACTTATATAATATTTTTTGTTGACAAACAACTTTGGTAGGTAAGCCGAAGTCAACACCACGGTGACCATAGAAAGGACTGTTTTCAGATTAGAAAATGTGTGAGAGATTCTGTAAAAAATTACTTAACGAAATTATGCTAGGGGTATTTGCGCTTAGCCTGCGTTCGTTCGAGGGGTATGGTATGCGACATTCCGATGAGATCTCGAGCCTCGTTCCATTTTAGTTTGGCAGTTTCCTGAGTAACGTCAGTGATTTGCGTTTTGAACAGCAATAAGTAAACTATCTTCTGTATTTCAAACATTTATCTCGTGGCTAACAACAAACACTTATAAAATTTTTAAGTACTAACAAATTGTTACTTATAAGGAAATACTCAAAAAATCACTTGCAGGTCATCTAAAACATGGCGTTTCAAAACTCGTTGTTAAACCCGAAAGCCTAACCTTTTTACTACCACAAATAACCTTATCATTAATATTATTAACTGTTGAAAATTGTAAACAGCTAATAAACAGCGTCCCACAGTTTAAACCGCGTAGTTTCCATTCACGTGGTTTTCCCGCGATAGAAAATAGCCTATGTGTTATTCCTGGTTATTGATTCGCTAATTTCAACCTAAAGTTGAAACGTCCCAAAGTGAAAAAACATTGAACAAACCTTTCTCAATTAATCAATATTAGTAAGATTAAGTAGTATTACTAACCAAATTTAATATATAAAATTCTCGTGTCACAGTTTTCGTTGCCATACTCCTCCGAAACGGCTTTACCGATTTTGATGAAATTTTTTGTGCTTATCCGGTATCTATGAGAATCGGCCAACATCTATTTTTCATCCCCCTAAATGTTAGGGGTAGTCCACCCCTAAATTTTTATTTTTATTTTTTAGACAAAATTTTAAATTTCTATTTTTTTATGATGCAACACTCAAAAATACATACAATCCTCAATTTTCACCCTTCTATGATCAACCCTTATTTTTTAATAGCCAGTTTAGTAATTTAATAATTTTTAATCCCCGGTCGATAACTTATCAATCCTCATTTAATTAGTTATCCCCGCCAGTTGTCTATAGGTGTCACTTCTGACCCAGTAACCAGCACGATAATTTGGGGATCAAAAGTAGCCTATAGCATATATATAGTTTGAACACTAATCTCGGGAACTACTGAACCGATTAAAAAAAATCGTTCACCATTCTTTCATATGTACGTAATCCTTGAATGCTGTAGGTTATATATATGTACCACGGGCGAAGCCGGGGCGGGCCGCTAGTCTAATATATAAAATTCTCGTGTCACAGTTCGTTGCCATACTCCTCCGAAACGGCTTGACCGTTTTTGATGAAATTTTGTGTACTTATCCGGTATCTATGAGAATCGGCCAACATCTATTTTTCATCCCCCTAAATGCTAGGGGTAGTCCACCCCTAAATATTTTTTTTTTATTTTTTTGACAAAAAATTTAATTTCTATTTTTTTATGATACAACATACAAAAATACATACAATCCTCAATTTTCACCCTTCTACGATCAACCCCTATTTTTTAATAGTCATTTTAGTAATTTAATCTTTTTCCTCTCTGGTCGAAAACTCCCCGCCGCTGGTCCCGCCAAATGTCTACAGGTGTCACTTCTGACCCAGTAAACAGCACGATAATTTAGGGGATCAAAAGTAGTCTATAGCATATATATAGTTTGAACACGCTAATCTCGGGAACTACTGGACCGATTTAAAAAAAATCGTTCACCGTTCTTTCATATGTTCGTAATCCTTGAACGCTGTAAGTTATATATATGTACCACGGGCGAAGCCGGGGCGGGCCGCTAGTATTATATATTATAAAACACTAAAATCGAATTTTATTATTTTCACATATTAACATACGTGAAAACTCGGAACTGGAAAACGTGTACGTTGTTTTTTTTAAGGGACAATAACAGTTTTGCACTTGTCATTCGATTTTAAGCAGCGTTGGGGTTCATGACAACTTTTATAAGAAAAAGTAACTATTGTAACTTGATACCGCTTGATATAACTGAAATTTATATCCGTTAATTCGTAGATACTATGCATGGTCTATTTTATTCCTACTCCTAAAATAAATATAGCAAAATCGTCTTCAAAACCAACGCAACCATGCTAGCGTTCCATAGGTACTGTACTGTAGGTACATAGGTGTACCATCACATATCAACTCTACAATACCCAGAGCAGAATGTGCTTCGATGACTATAGTCAGTTCTCCATGCCAAATATCACTTGTAGAAAAAAGTACATCGGTGGGTGAATTATATTCATAATATAGCGATTTTAATAAAAAAATATTTATTTTTGGATATTTAGCACACTATCTAGCTCCAAACTGAGCAAAGATTGTAATATAGGAACCAGACAATAAATTATGTTTTGTGTACATAGTACATAGGCTAGTTTTTCAAGCTAGGATATAAAGCTAGTAAGTACTTCTATCATCATGTAGACAACGCTACGCACTGCTAGTTTTGTCTACACGAAGCTAAAAGTACAATCTTGCTAGCGTACTAATACTTGCTTGCAATTGTAGCTTGAAAAATTAGCCTCGTGTACCTCGGGCATTACGATCTAATTCACTCTGAATATGTCATAGTGAATATTTCAACTGAATCGGTTTCTTCTAGAAAGGTAAGCACGCTCCATCGGACACCGCATCGGACAAGATAACGGCCAAAAAACAATTTAAAAAATTCAAGTACAAATCTACGAGTTTTATTACTGGCGTTTAAGGCGAAGGGAAAGAGCAAAAAGTAGTGCAAAACTGGTGTGTTCCAAGAAAAACATCTTTTGACTATATGTGTTATGCACCAACCCGTACTTGGCGAGCATGATGAATTACGACTTTGACTCTCTGCTTGCGAGAGAATAACCCTGAGTCCCTGGGAATAGCGGACTGTTCATGCCTGCGCACGGTAAATTCATGCCGATATTTATTCCGAAATTAATTCTTTGGTATAGCCATGAAGAAAATCTCAGAATTAAATATTAAATTTTCAGAAAAGTAGCACCCTCCAATTCTCGCTCCTTTTACTTTCTCATGATAAACGGTAGGGTATGTGCTATTTCAGACTATTAACTGTGATCTTCAGCTCGATCCATGCAGACATTTCGACGTGCTTGAGCAAAAAATATCTAAACTTTCGTTTAATATAATATTGGGAGTATAATAAGGAAAAGCTGAAAGCTGAGAAACCAGACCGGTAAAACCGTCAAGCAAGAACATAAATTTGCTATTAGATATACGAGTGTCAGTTTATGCAAATCCACACCTGTTATTATTCTCGCAGCTACTTTCCGTAGGTAGGGGTCGTACCTACTTCTCCGACGATACAAATTGTTGTGACGTAACAAACGGGTCGTTGCGAGCGACATACCGACATAGTTGCCTCCGCTGGAATGCCTCTCTCCTTTCACCTTTCCCCCACTTTTCTCTATCAAACTTCATAAATATAATCATGACATGTTGGCAATACGACATTTTCAAGTTTATGATAACTTATAGTTACGTATATATCCTACTAGTATTAAAATAATGGCTTATTAAAAATTAACTTAACTTAAAAAATGGGTCATCGAGCTATCTTTCTACGACTTCCCAGTGCCGGTTAGTGGATGACACATGACTTCGAAAGATTCTAAGTACATGTCGGTTTCCCCCCAGTGTTTTCCTTTACCGTTTTTAAGTTAGCGGCATATACATTTAGATAAAAATAGCCTATGTGTTATTACAGACCATTATCTATCTATGAAGCAAATTTCATCTGAATCCTTTCAGTAGTTTTTGCGTGAAGGAGTAACAAACATACATCCATATATTCTTACAAACCTTATAATATTAGTAGGATGTGAGTTTCAATGTTTGGATGTTTATTGATCGATCACGTCGGAACGTCTGAACAGACCGGGTTGTAATTTAAAATAATTATAGTTAGATTATAAACTGGAACACCACATAGGTTGCGGTTACGACTCCGGCTTATTACGAGTACAACAGGGAAATAATGGGAATGGGAGTTCCCATCGAATCTCTTCATTGGAAAGTTCTCCCAATGGGAGTCGGGTAAAACCACGGGGCCCTACTAACTATAAGGTTTTATAAATTAGTGCTCAGTCGGAACGTAGTCGAGGCAACCCGCTAGTAAATTATAAAGTTAAGCAATAACAAACAAATGAAGTACCTCTTCTAAATTAAAATATTGGTCTCGACAGGTCATATTCTACTTTCACGTGATTGACATCCTTGAACTCCGAGTGTTCTTAAGGAAATTGGTCGTGAAGTCGAGAGCTGTCTCCAACTCGGAAGCCATATTGAAAGAGCTTTGGATTTCAACTCCCGACAGGAATGTGACTCGCTTGAGTTTTGGAGATAAAAGTAGCAGAGCAAATACACGAGTACTTGATCTGTCAACAATTTTGAATATTCTTAAAATTGGATTTACATTTAAATTTTGTTGTTAGAAAAAGGCGTCACGTATGAAGATATGTCTACTATCGGAAGATATACCTATCTTTCGAATTATTAAAGACGAAATTAAGTAGGTAGTGCGTTCCCGTTTGAAGGGCAATGTTTCCAGAAAAAATACACAGCTTAGAGATATAAGATTAAGATATAATGTGGTATTACATATATCTTAGTTCTATGGGTGACGAGCGCAGTGCAGTGCTAGTTAATGATTTGGAATTTTCATGTTCCAATAGCTGTGTGTCGCTGTGCTGTTATGAGGCAGGCATGTTGCTTACCATCAGGCACATGTCATGATCGTCTCGTCGCTCAATGCTATTAAAAAAAGGTTTTTTAAGCAGGCCGAGCCTTTAGTAGGTAGTTAGTAGGTAGTAGACGGAAACGTTCTGCTGAGGATTGGAATTAATGAGTCATAAGAAATGCCTACCTACGTCCAGCAATGGACTCAGGATAGTTTGCGGCTAAAACTTGAATTAAATCGAAATATCGGGGACTGATACCACCAAACAAGTAAACGGTAAATATCCTGTAATACTAGTGAACCATGCATAGAAATTCCATTTCTGACCGTATCCCATGAAAGTATTTCTGCCGCGTAGGTACATAATTGAGCCATTTGGTGTTGCAACACACTCTTGACTGATAGTGGGCTTGATCATCTTGATTATCTTTAAACCTTCTATGGTATTGTGCATATTGGATAACTCAAATGTACTTAGTGTAAGTGTAGTTCTCATTATACAAATACAAAAAATGTTTATTTCTTTCAATCAGTAAACTTCCGAAACAAGTATATCGGGGTCTCCTTTTAAGCATAATATATACCTGTAATAAGAGACTCCGCCTCTCTATAACCAGAACATTTTTTTTGTTTACATTAGTCAAAATAAGGGTGTGTATCAGTAATTATAATTTAGTTTTGTTAATGAAAGCGCTGACTGCCCGTTAAAAAGAAAGTATTTCTCTAGTTTTTTAGTAGTAGTAAAGTTTTCTATGTTGTCAATTGTAACTTAAATCCAAAGTCCCGTATCCAAAGCCCTTTAGCACTTTACTACTTACATTTGAACGTAAAGTAATCGTAAACGCGACATAATTTTACAAGCGGGCCACGTAACGGCCACGGTAACATCAGCACAAACCCGTGGCAAAAACTTCCTTTGTGTCTAACCGCACCCGCCGTGGCCCTTTCTGCCACCACAAAATACATCTGATTATATTTAATTAGGCCTACGCACACATAATTTTACACCTACATGCAAATAACACGAATTTCTGCAATCAACTTGGCGTCTCCATCTGTTTCCTGAAGTCATTTTGTTTGTCTTGTACCTACGTATATGATCGCGCTAAATTGCGTGTTTAAGGCCTACTTTTTGTTTTCACTGCTAACAATCGGGACCTTCTGTGACAAGGATAAAGTCAAGACCATAACGCACCGCGCTGGAAAAGGGCGGGTAGGCGAATGCATGTCTCCGACACATGGCTTTCATGGAACATGCCGGTTGTTGCTTGCTTCGCGATGTTTTCGGTCACAATTAAGGCTAGTGATGACGATAAACTTATATGTTTGTTCTTGGAAAAAAAAACTCAGAGGTGTAGGCGCTGTTCGAACACACGACCTCACGTTTGTGAAACCAGGTGATTCACACCTCGGGGAGCAGCTAGTCCTAAAAATGGATCTTCGAAATGTATGTAGGAACGCTCATAACTTTTGAATGACTGCATCAAATTGGATGATTATTTGTTTTATGTATTGGTTATTTTCGGCACAAGGTTTGTATATCATACATTTTAGAAAATGTTGACGAAAAAAAGTAAGGTGGTACGTAGTTCACCGGGTCAGCTAGTTTTATATCATGTCAATGTTTGGATGTTTGTTGCTCAATCACGTCGTACACAAAATGAAACAAAAGCTTTAAGTAAAGCATACTTTTACTCACAGTAATAAGGTCCGATATCGTATAGAAGGATTATTCTGTTTCAAAAATAACATTAAAATTAGACTTGAAAGTTTAATAACGTGACCCACAAAATCGTATTACAGTGTAGTGGTCACACAAACTTCTTTTTGATGTTATTAACCTATCATGTCTCAACTTTCCAACTGCTAACCCAATTTTAACATCTAAAGTGTACTGTGGAATAACTGCCACTCTTCATTTAACTAAAACTAATCCATCTGTAAAAGTAATTTATTACTTGGTTAGGCGGGTAAAATGTGCACTTATGTGTTGTAAAATTTGTTTGTTAGGTCAGGGTTTCACTTATATCTAGGCTACTTGGTGGTCTAAGGGGTGGACTACGGGATTACTTGGTGGTCAGGTAAGAAGTCTGAAAAAGTGTGTACTAGTGTCAAGAGCATGTTTGTGATAACACAAATTACACAATCGTGAGGAATCCGATTCAAATTTCACCTGCTCCTCTAATTATTTCTAGTGCAATTTTTTTGTAACCACTAACTTAAACAAAAAAAGTTTTATATTTAAGAGCGGCGTGTTCCATGAAACAAACCTTTCGAGGGCATGTTTCATTCACCAACACTTGGCCAGAGCGGTGGACTGTGACCTTGACTCTCTCCCTGTGAGAAAAGACCCAGAATATCACCATTGGATACCTACACAACGCGAGTTATTTATGTTACTGCCGCAAAGGATGTTCCGCTATTGCTGGATCCTAACTATAAAATGGAGGCAAGTTTTTAATGATAAACTACATTGGCTTATAAATGTGGTGCAGAATACCTTGATACGATACGATGGAGTGTCGCTTTACGAAAAGTTCGAAATGTAATGCCAAGGATCAAGTAGATTGGCGTATTATTGGAGTGGTGTATGTCTTGTAGAGTGTACTAGTGTGGGCTGATTTGCTGATTATAATTATGACGATAACATAAGTGTAAGTAGGAAAATAAAAATCGTGAAAAAATCTCGATGATACCCAAGAACAACATCTTTCGAGGTCATCTATTCACTCAATTCACCAGCCGGCATTTAGCTAGGGTGATGGATTATGACCTCGACTCTCTCCTTAAAAGGGAACACCCCGAGTCCGTTTAGTTGTACCATATCATACAGTGCGGTAAATTTTGGAGCTCTAAAATTAACCTGAAAGGAATAATTAACACAAACAAAGGATAAGTACTAGATCCTTTTCTGGATTGATTAAAGTACGTTCTAAACCGAAAGGTTGTTAAGTAAAATATAAAGCAAGAGAAACAAAGAGGAATGGATTAAGTTGATACCTCAAGTTAATTAGTGTATTTAGAGCGTGTAATTAATAACAATTAAATCCTTCACGCGACCTTTTTTGATGTCGTCAGTGTCGGGAGGCAAATCCGCTTATCTTTTGGGCCGTTTGTTGGGTAACCAACATTTTTAGAAATATTTATGTTGTTGTTTTTTTTAATGCTATCGACATTTTCAACATCTATCTTCTATTGAATTTAAGCTTTCCCGTAACATTTACTCCGAAGCTTTGATGACATGCCATTATCAAATTGGATGCCTCCCGACACAATTTTTTTAGTACCTATTGTGTGGCGAGATTGTGTACCTGATCGTAAGCAACATGCTTGCCCATAACCGCACAGTCACACGCAGCTATTGGAACTTGAAGAGTTCAAATCATTGTCCGCACTACGTTCGTCACCCAGATCTCAGGATATTTAATCTCCATGCCCTGTCATTTCACTAGAAGTGGTTATACAATTTTGACGGGCCTATTATATAAACATCTTTTTTCAATTGGCTTTGCGTCTCACCTCATCTTGAAGGCACATATTTATTAATTATTCGTTTAAACGTGTGTAAGTATGGAAACCCTGCTGCTAACAGTTACCGTTTTTTTGTGATATAATTCGTTCTCCATCCCACGGTTGCCTAGAAGAGATTGCTTTTAGCGATAACTTGGATTATAATCTGGAACAGCACACAGGTTACGGCTACAACTCCAGCTTTAATAAGCTAATACTCTTATTTATACTCTTAATAGAGTATTGCGGGTTTTAAGCGATAAGGTTGCCATTTCCTACTATATTTTGAATCTTTTATTTTATTTATATCCATCTACATGCTTAAATTATATATGGCTTACTCGTGAAGGTCTGGAATAAGTAATGTTTGTATAAAATCCTTAGATTAAACAATTTTGTGGCCACCGTACTCTGAAACAGTAACAGCGGAGACAACATAAAACATCCATTGCATATTTCAGTGAGCAGTCGATGAAGTTTTTCTTTGTTTTTCAAATGGGAAATGTAAATTGAAAACGGCCAGAAAACAAATTAGCTTTTGGATATATTTCAAATCAAACTTAACAATTCACGATGGTTATTTTGTAACGAGTGACAGTAAAAATTATTATTGCCTCTAAGTTGGCTAATGTAAATCAAATTTGATAGTGAAAAGAGATCACAATATTTGTTCCACGATTTACGCCGAACGTTGAATAATTGTGTTGACTTTCATTATTCTAGTAACCTTTAAAGTTGTTAATTTTAAATGGGCAACATTAGGTATGTACACGGAAAAGTTGAACAGTTTACGCAAAGGTTTGCCGCTCACATAAGGAAACGTTGAAAAATTCAGAGGTCCTACGCATTCTACTTTCAATTCCCGTTGCCATATACCCTCGTTGCCTCGTAGAGTCTTCGTAAAAAATGTCTCTTTATTTGTATAAGCTCTACGGTGTAAGTTAAGCTCTAAACGATTATTATTGATGTACTACTCGATATGTAGTTTTAAGCCCTCGCGATTAGAATGCACCGAACTTAATCACGATCTAAATTATTACTTAATTACCTCTATGTTTCAGCAGCGTTGAGTAGTCACGAGAAGGCTAAATACATTTCGGGACGTCTCATTGGTTTCATCTCTACCACCATATTCCAAATATTTACTGTAAAATTTAAATTATGTACTTACTTTTTCATTAAAGTCGTGTTGGTATAGTTTTCGACGTTTGTGACTTCAAGCCCACTTTCAGATCACACTGTTTCCTATGGGTTCGAGGGTTTTTTTCGCAAGGAGAGGGCAAAGCCGCCACCATCGCCCAGTGCGGGTTGGCGGACAAAATAAGTCCGTGAAAGTGATATTTTTTTAATATGTCGGGATTCACGAGATGTTTCACATAACACACAAAGCTAGTAATGATGGCGAACTTGTACATTGAAATTGATACTCAGAATTTAGTTACAGGCGAGATTTGAAGTTACAATATCTCGATTGTAAAATTGGAAGTACGTGTAACTATGGTTTTTAGAGCCATGGGATTTTTGTGGTAAATAAAAAAAGACAAAACAGAAGTGAAGTTAACTTCATTTTATTTGTGTGCTTCAAATTTCAGTCAACCCTTTTGAAATATTATGGTACGCTATATGTATACTAAAGACAAAAATTAGTAGTAACTAACAAGCATTTTCGCGACGTACTCATATTTGTACTACTGGGTAAAATCCAGCTGAGTCCTGCAGTTTACATCGTTATTTACTTCATAAAACTTCAATACCCAATAACTCTATTGCTAATGTTATGCTAAATTGTCGTTCTTCTCTATATATTCTACAATTACCCTGATGGCATGGATGGGATCGGCCATATGCAAACAAATTAAGCGGACTTGATCAACTCATTTCGTAATTGATTTATCGACAATGTCGAATTGTGTAGTAAATACACGCAGCATATATTTAACATTTTGATGATTTTTTCCTTCGGTTTGTTTCAACCACGCCGTGGTTTCAACTTTACTGTATCAACACACCCTACTAAAATTTTAAATGGTTATAATGTTCGGATTCACTTCGCAACGTCAACAACTAATGTTATTAACTAGTAACATTTGTTACGATAGAAGTTACATGCGATTGATAGAAACTATTATATTGTGTTATCAAATTTACACAAAGAACTTTAGTTAATGTGAGTTGCGTCGTTGTCATGTTTTCTGACTAGCCCCGATTTAAAACTCTACGGCCTAACATGACGTCACTTTCGTAATAATTGTCCAGCAAACTAAGTAACAAAATCTTTAGAGGATGATCGTTAATCACTACACGGCATAAAATATGTCCTTCACTGAATGTTCCTGTTTGACCAATACCAGTCATAGCAAAAACATTACGAATTCGTTTACCTTTGCGTGCTACGAATAGATACCCTCCCAAGTTGTGAGATAGTTGATAACTCCGAAGTAAATAGGTAGCTGTGATGATAAACTTGATGAAACTGCTTTTTAAACTCAGCTCGGCATAGGGTGGGCTATTACAGCAATTACAATCTTTAAATTAAAACTGAATGAAGAGGCAATAATTACGAATGACAACTAGAAACGAACACACCTGATTGACGGTTGAGGCTCCTCGCTGAGCGTAGACTTTGACTCATCGACTTGATCGCTCGACTGCTTGATTAGTGATGTACCAACAAATCTCCACAAGTTTATATCGTTGTAGGCTGGCAGGTGGGCAGGCACGTGGTCTGTCTACTGTGGACAGGTGGCAGGTAGCATAAAGACTATCGTTTCGGTCGAAATGTAAAAAGCAGCTTGCTTCCACGTAATTCCTTCATAGGGTAATCTCAGTTAACCACGTTGATGCTTCGCCTTGAACCGCCTTGCTTATGGTTGACCGCCACTTGTGTTTATTTTCCGAGAAATAAGAAATAAATCTGCGTCACACACATGATATTGCATTGGTATTTTGATTTACAGCATCGTATCGCCAGTTCTTTATAGGAGGCTGATTTCGGTGATTGCAGCGGCTCTATTCATACTCGGATGTTTTTTTCCAAAATCTCACACCAGGAATTTACTTATCGTTAGGGTTAGTTTAGGTACTTCCACTTAAGTTTTTCTCCCATGTACAAATCCACCGCGTCCTGCACCACGCACGGATATCGTGATCGGCGAATCAGGGTTAAATAACGGAATATTATTTTTTTTTACTTTCAGCATAACTCGGTTTCTTAAGGGCAGTAATCATTTCGCGTATCGTGCGTGGCTGCATATAACTTCTGCCACTCATCATGATCGAGATTACTGTTAATATTACTCTGACCTGCATTCTGTTGATGTGGACGTTGTCGGGATCCCACTTCTGCTGTCGGGGAGACAGATAGATCGCCCGACATCAGTGAGGGCGGATAAGCCATTTTCCGTCACGTGAGGTTATGCCTGGTTTCTTCAGTTGCGGGTTTATTGAAACCAATAGTTGATATGAATCAGCGGAGTTATATATTCCGTTTTACAATTTATTTGATACAAATTAATCACAGGCAATTAAGATTGAGATGGATTTAGAAAGCAACAGATTTGTACGCGAGCTCAACTGACGTTCACCCACAGAGATAGAATGGCATAGAGAATAGTGTCGTCAGGATTTGTGTACTAACCTTGTTCAACCTTGTCAACTCACTTGTTAATGTCAACCTGTTACAACTTCTCAACGCCATTCCACTCCAATGTAAGCGACCGGTGTTGCTGCGTACGACCCTGTTCGAGTAATACTCGCTCTAAATCTGTACACAATAATCATAAGGGTACTCTGCCCCGACATATATATATACATATACATAAATAGTGCAATTAATATACGGTTACACGATGTCCAAGTACCACAAAATATCATCTAGACACACGACTGTGTGGCCAGCTAAGTTCATTCAAGTAAACTGGCGAGCCGCATATAAATAACTAAAATACACATGTAATTTACATTATGCAAAAGTAAACAGAGGCGTCAGTTCATTTTATATGCATTATTTCCGTTGTAAATAGAGTAATAGGAGTGTTTGAAAAGCCGTCACCATGATCATCACGTCATTAAAGTCGTATGCTACGGTTACAGAAGTGAGTGACTTTTGTCTTTCACCAAATTTTTGTATTACTTACTCGGTCTCTCAAACACATACTTTGCATAACGTTATATTGCTGTTGCATAATTTCTTAAGTCAATGACCGTGTTGCCGCACGATAAGTCGTCGTAGGTACGCAGTGTTGGAATACAAGATTCAGTCTTTATATTTTGTCAGTTCTTTAAATTCAAAAATAATAAAGATTTTATTTTAACTTAATATTAATTCTATCGAGATCTTTGTAGAACAGCTTCAATAACAAACATAATTAAATTTAAATCTATTTAAAAAAACAAACCGATGCTAAAGTCCACAAGAGAAAAAGCTGACCATCAAAGCGCATAATTGAGCGTAAAATTGGTAAATTCAGCGTACGAACTTAGTACGTCAACTCACCCTCGTGTGAGCCTATGTAAACAACTATACACGGATGAGTTGCACCGTTTATGTGAACATGTTTCCTAAAATTAATGAATATTCTAAATAAAACGATGTGAATTATTAACCTTTCATCACCTTAAACTGCGTCCCCCAGCTAAACGAAATTTTGACCAGTTTCAGAGATCAATTACTCCAACTCAACTCATTAGCCAAACCAAAAATCAACTTGTAAAAAATACTTAAATTTCTACAATTTCTTGGCTTTAAAATGGTAGTTTCTTTTTTTTATAAATTCATTGTTTAAATAATCTCCTCACAACGAAACCATAAAAATTATAAATAATTTTAATTATCATGCACTCGAAAAACCGCCATTATTTGGGGTTTGTTTGGTGTAAACCAACGGATAGGCGAATATTTTGGTGGAAATATTTTTTCCAAAAAGATCAAAATCTGATTTTATAAAGCGTTCCAGATATCCAAACTTTCACATCTGTACTAATATTGTAAAGCTGAAGAGGTTTTTTGTTGGAACGCGCTAATCTCAGTAACTACTGCACCGATTTCAAAAAATCTTTAGTCGTTGGATATATACGTTATATGGACTATATAATTATTATGTAGGTACTACGGGCGAACCCGGGCCGGACCGGTAGTTATAATATGAGTAGGATAATTTATATTTTAATAGTAAGAAAACTAACAAAGTTACCTTTCTTAAACTGATTACACAGTAAATCGGTACTTTACATATTAACTTATGCAGAACCAATGTCACAATTACCCAGAAATCTCCGATACACTCAAAGGACAGGACACCGGAAGTTCATCGAATAGATTTGCAAGTTAAATACCTTTGTGTACGCCTGTACGCCCTTGCAGGAGAGAGTATCATAAGCTACTAAATGGCCTGTCCACCTGAGGCTGATATAAAAGTAGTAACTAACTTGTGAATTTGGACGTGGTTGAATTATAAAATTGAATCAGTGGCACTTTCGAGGTCCTGTGGTAAAATTGTTAAGCATAAGGTCAACTCGGCGAAGACCGTCCTATCGGGTAAGATCGTCCAGAACGAATTACAACAAAATCGGTAGAGGATGGAACGAAGATGGTTATAATCCACAGGACAGTACATTGTAGTATTATAGTGTGACGAGCGGACCAACATATGTGCCTGATAATAAATGAAATTGGTCACAGTTAGTCTAAAATAGCACAAAGGCTACAAAGGCTTTTTATCGTATGAAAATTACGGGATCAGGAACTACGCAGGTAAAACCCCATGACACTGCTAGTCGTGTATAGTACAAAAAAATATTAAAAAGAAATATAATGGCTCTCGGTCAGTCGTTACTTATGATATTGATTGCGGTATTGAGGGTAGTTCACACTCGACTGATGGATCAATTCCACTCCGCCGGGCACATTGTGGGTCGCCAATGAGCCCCGCACACAGCCAACTTATCTATGCAATGGACAAAATGATTGAACTAAATATTTCCAAATAAAGAAGCACAAAGGCTCTGTAATTTTAGTATACATTGACTTTGATCCGGTGTAAAGCAATATTTAACCTCTAAGGCTTTAGTAACTATGTACTTTATTATTGAATACCCTCATCATACATTGTTTTTATGAGCGTATTAGCAGCAACCCGCGGTTTTACCTGCGTAGATGCCGTTGTCGTTACTGTTTCAGGGTATAAAGTAGCTTAATAGTGTAGTCGACAAGTGCTTTTTAGGTCGACAAATTTTCTAATTCTCTTAACATTACGATTGAGGTTTTATTCGATTCGGAATAAATTCTAGATATATTTTGAGAAAATGCTTAGTCCGCTCGCAAAAACTGCAATAGTTATAAAGAATTAAGTGAAAATAAAAAAGAAGGTTTCGTTATTTGTAAATATTTCAAAAACTATTTGAGATAATTTTGTAGTGGTAGGACTCTCAGCAGAGTCCCCCTTGGGAAGTAGATGTACTTCCCCAGGCCTTGCCAGGCCAGGCAACACCTTTATCAGTTATTCTACCGCCAAGCAGTAATGTGAAAACATTACTATGTTCCAGTTTGATTGGCAATGTTTCCAGAGAAATTACAGGGCTTAGAGATGTATCATCTTAGGTCTCTGGGTGATGAGCACGGTGCAGTGTTAGGTAATGATTTGGACTCTTCATAATCCAATAGCTGCGTGTCACTGTGCTGTTATGTGCCAGGCATGTTGCTTACCATCAGGCACATGTCCTGATCGTCTCGTCACTCTTTATTTAAAAAAAATCCAATTCTAAAAAAGATTCAAAAAGAAAAGAAAATGTTCTAACAGAAATTCGAAACTTTCGGAAATGTAGTATCAATATTTATAACTTTCCTAAAGGGTTGAAAATACGCCGGAAAACTTTTTTTTTTTTAAATAAGAAGTGACGAGACGAGCAGGACATGTGCCTGATGGTAAGCAACATGCCTGCCACATAACAGCACAGTGACACGCAGCTATTGGAACATGAAGAGTCCAAATCATTACCTATCACTGCAATGCGCTCATCACCCAGAGATCTAAGATAGGAATCTTATGTATGACCCTTGAAAACAAGGTCCGGGAAAGGAACCGGCGCTCTGGCTTGCGCAAGCCAGAGCCACCATGTTAATTGTTAAACTATTAATCTGGTACTTTTTTCCTTTCATCTCCGCGAAATTCTTATTTTCAAAGGTCTTAGAATACCTAAAAAGCTCTAAATGTGTTCTTCCAGCAACAAACAACCAAACTGTGATATTTATAATATTAGTAGGATAGCAAACTCCGTCATTTTTATTTACGAGTAACTTTGCTCGATGTAAGCCAATATTCAAACCCTAAGGCTACTACAATATTAAAGAATACCCTCATAGTACCTACATTGTTTTAGGAGCGTTTGTTTCTAAAACTTCTGATTTAATAAACTTTGTAGTGGTAGAACTCTTTGCAGAGTCTCTGTGGGGAAATACACACCTTTGCTAGTTATTCTACTGCCAAGTTGTAATGTGCAAACAACACCGTGTTCCGGTTTGAAGGATAATGTTAGCAGAGAATCTATAGGGCATAGAGATAAATCATTTTATATCTATAGGGTCCCGAGCGCAGTACAGAGTTAGGTAATAATTTGGACTCTTTCGAAAGTATTACATTACTTGCCTGCAGCTTTACTTTATGTCCCACTGCTAGGACTTGGGGCCTTCTCTCACAATAAAAGAGTCAAGATCATAGTTCACCACTTTAGCCAAAGTGCAGGTTGGCGAATGACGCCTGCCCTTGAAGGACATCTTTCCTGATACATGGCTGTTTCCTCACGATGTTATGCTTTCCTCCATCAGTAAAGCCAGTAGTGTATTATTTATTAACTTGGACAAATACCCACAAGTGCAGAGTAAGGTTTGAACTTACGCCCCTCACTATTGTGAAATTGCACATTTTAGCATTCTTGGACCTAGAACACTTTGTAATGGACCTAGAACACTACCATAAGTGCAGTGTAAGATTTGAACCTTCGCCCCTCACTATTGTGAAATTGGACATTTTAGCATTATTGGACCTAGAACACTTTGTAATGGACCTAGAACACTACCACAAGTGCAGTGTAAGATTTGAACCTTCGCCCCTCACTATTGTGAAATTGGACATTTTAGCATTCTTGGACCTAGAACACTTTGTAATGGACCTAGAACACTACCACAAGTGCAGTGTAAGATTTGAACCTTCACCTCTCACTATTGTGAAATTGGACATTTTAGCATTCTTGGACCTAGAACACTTTGTAATGGACCTAGAACACTACCACAAGTGCAGTGTAAGATTTGAACCTACGCCCCTCACTATTGTGAAATTGGATCTTCTTGGACTTACGAGTAGAAAGAACACTTTATAACCCAATTTGGATAAACATTTTCAAAAGTCGAACAATTTTGCTTCAGAAATAGTAGACAAATAAACAACATTTAAAGATAAACATTCACGATTAGGTATATTTATTAAACAAGATGCCGATGTTTCTGACGCTCCAATCAAATATCCTATTTCCCATTTCGTGTGTAAATATGAATCTGTCACTCGCCGAACAGAATCATTTCCTTCGCGATTCGTCGATCTGAATAAAGACAGTTACATCACAGTGGACCTACGCTTATCTCAATTATCGAAAACAGCAAAATCGGACTAAAAAGTACTTGAATTCGGTTGAAATTTTTCCCTGCTCCCCCTCTATATCTCTTTTCTCTTCTAATCCAAGATATACGTTAAAAAAACTGAAGAAACAAAGGCCACGGAACCCGGAGTCTGTGGAATTGCTATTTTTTAAATAAAAAAACCATTCACATCGAGTAACTAGACCCCATTTAGCATTATTGTGTCTTGGAGCACACATACAAGTACCCCTGACATTCGGCGTGGTAATGCCGTCAGTATACTGAGCACGCATTTATTTATTATGTATTTAATTCAATTGTTAAATGTGCTTACAGCCTAGCCAACACGCACACACAGCCAAACTGGGACACAACCAAAATCCAACTGGGAGTGGGCTTACTTAGTGGAATACTATAAATCCAACTAATTTGTATTAGTATTTTATTGTGTAAACCCGCGGTGCGTTGCTAGTATTAAATGTAGTTTTAAACCTTTCGCAATTTGACTCATATCGAAGCGTAATTACAGTTTTCGTAATTTTGTCGCGATGAAAAGTAGTGTGTATGCTATTTCCACACGACGGCGACAATAATCTAACTGTGTTACAAATTTCAACCCCATCCTTTCAGGGGTGACGTGATTGAGCTACAAAGATCTAAACAGCCAGATGCATTTATAATAACTAGTATGTAATACTAATAGGATTACGCAGGACTTAATTTAATTACCTCACGCCGCTAATAAAATAATAACTTAGTTCGCTTTTAAGTACTGTGTGATTCCCAAAGAGTTTACATATACTACGTATAGAGTTGCACAAACGCTTTACACCGAAAGCACGGGTAGCATCTTTCTTGCCTTGTCGCTCTTGTGAAAGTGTCTTACTTTTGTCGCGACACATCACTCTGTTGCCAGATAAAGTACCTATGCACGTCATCTGCTTACCGTGCGGAAAATCTAACTCTAACTTTTTGGTGATACCTTTTACATTCAATGTCGGCTTGCAGTGATAGTAGGTACGTCGTCACCCCATCAATCACCATTCACCACCAACCTTTCACTGAGCATGCTTCGGAAGAAAGCAAAGCAGGAGAAAAATTTAATATTACATACTTTTCTCATTTGTACAAATGCAGACTTCGTGTTCGTGACAGTTTTCAGTACAGCAAATAAACAACTTTCACGTAATGACGTAACGAATATTAATTACCGTACCCATAGAAATATATTCCCATTGGAGTTCGAAGACATGCGGCTGTCTCACTCACTCATTTTTTGTTCAAACAAAAATGTTTACAAACGCCTACATGAAAGAACACAAGAACAAAATTAAAAATGTTGATATAGGTAAATAGATGATGTTGGTATAGGTACCCGACTACCTCGGATTTGTAATGTGTACAACATTCTACTAGTCCAGACCTTTTATTTATGTCCAAATTGATAAAGTTGCACATCAAATAAAAGGCAAGGCATCAAATAATATGACGATATTCTTTAATATTTTAGTACTGAAACAAAAATGTAATTCGCCATTTTTGTGGTGGCGGCCATCTTAAATTTGAAATTTTCCATAGTATTCTACTAGTCATGCCAAGTGATACCCATATTGAGGTATGTTATGGAAAAAATATTTTTTCCGCCATTTTGTGGAGTCGGCCATCTTAAATCGATTTTAACTTAGTTTGTTGTTACTTTAATCAGTGTTTTAACAATAGTGGAATTTATGACGTATTACAATAAAACTACTTAGGTACTAGATCTCGATCAACGAAACCAATTTCGTTGAAAGTTTATATGGTAATGTACATCATTTTTTTTTAGTTTTGTCATTCTCTTATTTTTGAAGTTACATGGGGCGGGACGCATTTAACTACTTTGGCAGAGTCTCTCGCGCAAACTATTCAGTTTAGGAAAAAAAATTGAAACCTCAATATCATTTTTGAAGACCTATCCATAGAAAACCCACACGTATGGTTTTGATGGAAAAAAAAATTTTGAGTTTCAGTTCTAAGTATGGGACACCACCAAAATTTATTGTTTTTTTCTATTTTTGTATGAAAATCGTAATTCGTTTCACAGACTACATCTACTTATCAAATTGCAATAGTATAATTCTTATAGTTTCGGAGAAAAGTGCCTGTGACATACGGATGGACAGACAGAGAGACAGACAGACATGACGAATCTATAAGGGTCCCGTATTTTGCCATTTGGCTACGGATCCCTAAAAATCGCATTGAAATCGGTCCATCTCTTTGAGCTCTACGAGCCACTGACAGACACACACAGTGAGACAGACAGACAGTCAGACACACAGACGGCTGAGACAGACGTCGACGTCAAACTTATAAGACCACTTTTTTTGGGTCGGGGTTTAAAAACAGTTGCATTCCTCATATTTAGCATAAGCTGCCAGCTGTTCCCACCGCTGGGATTTAGGTCTTATCTCGCATAGAGAGAATCAAAGCCAAATTATACCAAGGTGGTCGAATGCGGTTTGGCGGATGGCTTCGAAATACGTCTTTTTTGGACTATGTCGGTTTCGTCGTGAGGTTTTCCTTCACTGTTACAACAACCAGTTGTGCCTCGAAACCTGCAACCTCATGATTATAAAATCGGACTTCCTCGCCACTACTCTCCCACGGCTTACGTACTCGATGCTAGGCACATTCATAGAACCACAGCTATTAAAAAAATAAACACAAAATATTACTTAATAATAACCTTGTAACCATCGAACTTCCAACAAAGTTTACAAGAAATCCATAACACTTAGTTACTTATGGCAAAGTTATGATAGAAACTAGCCTGTAGGCAAACAAACTTCGGAATCTTTCCAACTTACATCAAAACTAACGCGAAAATCTTCCCGCTAAAGGTACCTGATAAAACACAAAACCTTAAGCTTGTGTAAATATAGAGTCAACAGAAAAGCCATATGACAGGAAAAACCGAATTCCATTGTCTTTCGGTCCATGACTTCCTCATAAATCAATGAGCGATGTAATCCGACGTCATGTATTATATTTCATGGTATGATCGTAAATTAGGGGAGTGACTTTGTACATTCTCTACATATTTTTATTTACATATTGAAATTGAATGTCTACATTCAGATGTAAAGCTATTTATTACGCTGGTTCTACAGATGTGGATCGCTTCACTGGGTTGTGTTACACTTCGCTGATTGTATGATCTGTGATTGGTATGTCATTTTACACCTTTCACTATATTGTTTTGCTATAAAAATTATGTAAAAGTAATAAAAATAACAAATATGTAAAATTAATGCGTCATCCAGATAAAAGTAAGTAAATCTTAATTTTTTGTTGACATTTCAAAAATCACTTCACTGATTTAGAAAAAAACTACAAGAGACCTCTGACCTACATATAATCTAACAATGGTAATCATAGGAACTGCCGATAGGAGTGATTACTTATAACTCAGAATTTGATAGCTTACTTTAGAAACTACGCGAAAGAAACCGGAGGGCGTGGTCATGAGCATGGCCATCTAGAAATTCGTCAGCCAATGGGAAATAGCGGCTCATTTCTAGATACCCAATGGCCATGGTTTTTTTTTTTTTTTTTTTTATTTTTTTTTTTTACCTGTAGATTTCTTGTCATTTCCGAGCGTGACGCTAGAATTCAATTTACAGCCCACGAAAAATCCGTCTATACCGCGCCAAAGAAAGAAAGAATGAAATTTTATTGCGTAAAACCGTGTACATAATGGTGTTATAAAAGTCTGGTATCAACAGTTTGTCCTAGCGGGCGTGCAATAGTTGAGCTTTAATAACTAAGTAGTTAATAGCTAAGTTAGTAGTATTGAGTGAACTATTTATGTATGAGTATGAGTATATATATATGAGTAAGTACATACTTTCCTTATTATCTATATTTGTGCATATAATTATAACAATAACACATCACTTCACAGAAGAAAAAAATTTTTAATTAGTTTTCACAAGATGTTTTCACTTCAAAAACTATCAAAATCGCTTGGTGGAACTATCGCATTAGAAACATACAAAATAACATCGATATAAACCACTAGATGTCCCTTGAGCACCTTGAAATTGGCAATAAACTGCGTCTGTGTGTGTGTGTAGTGTAAGTGGATAATACACCAATCTACTTGGCCCCAAGAATCGCTAGCGCTCGCGAATAGGCAAGGTATGCTGTGGTGCTACTTATATTGGTTGTTGGCAACAAATACAATTGCCAACAAACGACCGGCGTCCACCGCTTCCTACAACCGACTAGAACGGAAAGAATGAGCTTACTCTTCCCAACGATAACAATCTTCCGTGCGCCCTGAAGTTGGGAGGGCACATCTTTAGATTGAGATCGTTGCATAATAACATACTTTCAGCCAAATTGAGAACCTCCTCTTTTTATGGAATTCGTTTAAAAATTGTTATGGATGGTGCCTACTTGTCTTTTTAAAAGACTCTTCTAACATGATTTGGACATAATTCGGCCAAATTAGATCATGTTTGTTAAATTGTTATGCTACTCGAGTTTAATGACATGTATTTTACTAAGTTATAAGATAAGAAAAACAATGCCAGTAGGTACCTATTACCTACTGCTACATATATGCTATATTACATGACCAGACGAGGTGAAAAAATTGAGCTTTGCCCATTTGTGAGACAGGTTAACATCGAAGCTAAAAAATATTGGTGGACAATTCACACACAACACCATCTGACCCCAAACTAAGCAAAGCTGCCATGGCGGCCAGATAGCTGATATAATACTTATATAATTGTAAATACATAGGTACTTATTATACATAGAAACACCCATACACGTGCAAACATTTGAATTCATCACACAAATATTTGCACTGGGTGGGGAATCGAACCCACGACCCTCGGCTTCGCAGGCAGAGTTACTACTCACTAAGCCACGAGGCCAGTCTATTAAATCTATTAAAATCGCTCTTACCATAGATAGCTTAGATATCTACTAGATACTACGATATTACCGTCTCCATTATATCACCACCTTAGCACCTTAATTCTCTCACAAGTCAGGTAAGAAAATTGACACCGAAGTATAATGAGATCAGGGAAATTCCCATGCAAATTTTGTCTTCGCTTTTAGTTTTCAGAATGTCATATTTACTCACAATGGTGAAGAAAACATTTCAAAATAATCTATATATATAAAACTCAAAGGTGACTGACTGACTGACTGACTGACTGACTGACATAGTGATCTATCAACACACAGCCCAAACCACTGGAGGGGATCAGGCTGAAATTTGGCACACAAGTAGATGTTATGACGTAGGCATCCGCTAAGAAAGGATTTTGATAAATTCTACCCCCGAGGGGGTGAAATAGGGGATGAAAGATTGTATGAAACTTTTTATTCTTTTGGCATATTTGCATGAACTTTCATATAAATTGAGTTCGGCTAAAATCATGGGATACGTATTACAGCGTTTATCGAAATTCAACCCTCAAAGGGGTGAAATAAGGGATGAAAGTTTGTATAGAAACGGTTTTATTCCTTGGGCATATTTGCAGGAAATTTCATATAAATTGAGTTTGGCTAAAATCATGAGGTATGTATTACAGCTTTTATCGAAAAAACTCTCAAAGGGGTGAAATAAGGGATGAAAGTTTGTATAGAAACTTTTTATTCCTTGGGGATATTTGCATGAAATTTCATATAAGGTGAGTTCAGTTAAAATCATGAGGTACGTATTACAGCGGTTATCGAAATTCAACCCTCAAAGGGGAGAAATAAGGGATGAAATTTTGTATCGTAACGTTTTATTCCTTGGGCATATTTGCATGAAATTTCATATAAATAGAGTTTGGCTAAAATCATGAGGTAAGTATTAATGCGTTTATCGAAATTCAACCCTCAAAGGGGTGAAATAAGGGATGAAAGTTTGTAGAGAAACTTTTATTCCTTTGACATATTTACACCAAATTTCGTAGGTATTTAGTGTGGCCAAAATAATGAGTTATGATCATATTTTTTCAAAATTCAACCTCTAAAACGGTTTAAATAGGGGATGAACGTTTTATAAATATCACGCCGGACAAGCCCTTAGGACTTACTTAATTTTTTCACACACGTATGATTTTTATTACGTAGGCAGTAGGCAGCCACCAAGGAGGTTTCTCAAAATTCAACCCCTAAAGAGATGAAATAGGGATGAAAGTTTGCATGAAACTTATTATTCCTAAGACATAATTGCATGAAATTTCATATAAATTAAGTTTGGGGAATATCATGCGGTATGTATTACAGTGTTTATTAAAATTCAACCGTGAAAGGGTGAAATAAGGTTTGACAGTTTGTATGAAACTTTTATTCCTTGGACATATTAGCATCAAATTTTGTAAGAGTTGAGTACGGTCATAATAATGACTTACGTAGTACATTTTTTTCAATTCAGACCCTAGGCTTAAAGTAGGGGATGAAAGTTTTATGATAACGCACAGGATGTACCCTTAAGACATACTTAAAATTGATGACGTAGACATATTCACTAAGGACGGATTTCTCAAAATTCAACGCCTAAAGAAAATATGTATGAAAGTGTGTATTATGAAACTTTTATTCCTTGGACATATTTGAATGAAATTTCGTATAAATTGAGTACGGCTAATATGTGTAATGAGTTATGTGTTTTCAGTTTTTTTTTCAAAATACAGCGTCTAATGTAGTAAAATAAGAGAAGAAAGTTTGTGTGAACATTTTTATTTCTTGCGACATATTTGCTTTAAACTTTGTAGGATATGAGTACGGAAAAATAATGAGCTATGTAAAACAGAGTTTTCCTAAATTTAATCCCAAAGAAAGTGTATGAAAAGAAAATTTTATATTATGAAGCAAATGTATGAAAATTTTATATTATGAAGCAAGAAAGAAGGATATTTTTCAAATTCAAACTAGGTACGTAATAGTGGATAAAATTTTGTACGAACTTCTTACCCCTTGGACATGTTCTAAAGACTATAACGAAGAGCTTCGACGGACTACTTTTGTTACAATAACGCCTAGGCTGTGAAAGGCGTTCACAGACTAAGTGGAGAGTCTAAGACGTTGCCTGACTGGATTTTTCATGATGATTACAACGCTGGTGTATCCAAATTGAGACTGAATCGGTTTCTTCTAGGATAGCAAGCTCTACCGTAGATCACATCATCACTTAACTTTAGTCGACATTGCGGTCAATAGTAAACCTATAGCAGTTAAAACATTTATTTGCATGAACATTAAAAATAATGAGCGTATCAGTTTTCCAAAATTCAACCCCTAAGATGGTAAAATAGGGAATTAAAATACATAATAACGCATAAACTACCCTTAGGCCTATTATAGACGAGCATTAGTTATGTTACTATTTGACGCTCATGCTATCCAAGTAGGAATCTACAATAAAAAACTTACTGAACGCGAGCGAAGCCGCGGGTTAAAGCTAGTATAATATAACTCACAATAGCCGCGTAATCGAATCTAGTCTGGGAAGTATTTTATGTCTCTTTCATATTGATATATGATCTTGAATGTCTAGTTGATAAAGATAAATGGTACTATCTAGATATAAATTTTATAGGCAAGCTAGTTACCTAAGTTTTGACAAAGTGCGACCTGAATTTCTCAGATACGTTTTAAACGATAGAACGTTTTATTTATGACTAATTTATTTATATTTTCAGACTGCTCTTAGCTTCAAGAAGCGACTATTCAAATATCGATATTTCAAAGAAGAAAAAGATTTGAGTTCTAATTAGTAGGTGATAATAATATCTAATCTTTGGAATGTGTTGCCTGAGTATATAATTTCTTATAGGTTTGAGTAATGGTTTATGGTTTTACTGCCCATCTTATATCATGTCCAAGCCCGAAATTAAACAGGTTCACCGTCGTATGACACTATGAATATTCTAGGCGGGAAAATTCACAAAAGTAGCAATAATCTCTTAAAAACTTTTTACAAAAAGACAAAACTTCCTAGTTTTTGTGTTTTTCATGCAACGTAACCTGCCCATTTTATGTTCTGTGATACAGAGCCTGCACGCCCAAGGAGAGAATCAAGACCATAATAATTCGTAGTAGTAGCGCTCTTTGCAGAATCCGCCTAGGGAAGTACCACGCCTTAACCAGTTATTCTGCCTCCAATAGTGTACCAGGTAGTGTACAAACATTACTGTATTCCGGTTTCAAGGGCAATGTTTCCAGAGAAATTACTGGACTAAGAGATAAAATACCTTATACCTCTAAGTGAGGAGCGCAGTGCGGTACTAGGTAATGACTTGGACTCTTCATGTTCCAATAGCTGCGTGACACTGTGCAGTGTTATGAGCAGGCTTGTTGCTTACCATCAGGCACATGTCCTGCTTGTCTTGTCACTCTAAACATAAAAAAGCCTAATTTCCCCGCAACATTTTCCTTCACTATTAAAGGCAGTGATAATGAGAAACTTGTACATCGACACTTGGACAAAGTCTTAGATTTTCAGGTGGGATTGGAACCTGCGAACTCACGCTCTTGATATCAGATGTTTAACCTCTAGGCCATCACAGCTTTTATTTAATTTTCAACGTTACAATCCCCAATTTTACCAGGAATTGAGTAAAATACGTTTAAAGAAGACAAAGAAGCAAACAGTATAAGAAAATTGATACGTCTGAACCCAACAAATGTTATTAAATTCTGAAGGTCCCAGTAAAAGGTGTTTACATTTGTCTCTCGCAGATTTTTCCTTATCGTATTTGTATCATTATCATTTTTGTATTATTTTTCTCGAATGTTACATACTAGCACCTGCCCGTGACTTTGTTCGTGTAGAGTTTAGAAAAAGGCGATTTACTAAGGAACTCTATATTTTCGGAATGAAATTTGCCTACTAGCGGCGCGTTCCAGCTTCACTCGGATAATATCATGTAATAAACTAATATCGTAAAATTAACAATAAAAAAAACACTCAAACTGAACAAATATTTGTATTTAATATTAGCACTGGGTGGGAATCGATCCCTCGACCCTCGGCTTCGCAGGCGCACTTTCTACCAACTAAGCCACGAGGTCAAATTCACCATGTTCAAGGATATGTTCCACCACGGCTTTAATGATCGAGTAATATATGATCCTACTCTCTAACTTTACCCCTGGATTCACCCGTGGCATATAGAATATAGTCTATATCACTCAAGGGTCCCCGGACATATCCAACGGTGAAAGAATTTTTGAAATCGGTCCTGTAGTTCCTGAGATTGGCACGTTCAAACATATAAACTCTTCAGCTTTATAATATTACTATAGATTTTCTTCAATAATAAATCCGTATTCCGTGGTAAAGAACCTGTTTTTACTATTTTATGGATGTGTAGATACGATAGACAGATTAAAACGTCACTTTTTCTACTCCAAGTGTCAGGATAAAAGCGCATCGTGGTAAGTTATCGTTTCGCGGGAAACTCGAGGTTTGTATCGGAAAATAGTAGAAAAACTTGTGGTGGCAAACATTGGTCGAAAAGGTATATTTCAAGAGAAAAAAAAACATTTTAAGGACCCACTATATTCTAACAATAATCTTTTATTAGTTTCCAGAGGTAGATGTGCTCACTGCTCTGCACTATACTTCACTGCATTCCATTTAAGAGCGGATCCAGCTTTGGCTTCACCTAAGTACTGGGCCTATCCCAGGGGCGTCATGACCCCATGACCCCCCTCACCTCTGACTTGCCCGCCGCTTCCGCCCTTGACTCCAGTGCCCTGTGATACAGTGTAATACAAAAACACTATATTAAACCACATAAAAGAATTTAGAAAAACAGCGAATGAACTTAAAGCTTAAATTCATTCGCTTTCAAAAACAATTTATGAAAGTAAGGTATGATATATCCTTGACACAAGTAAGCATTGATATGACGATGCAGCTCTATTCAGAATCGTGCGGACCTTACTTATGCCAGATGTTTATCAGTCGATTGCGCAAAAACTACTAAATTCGTCTAGATAATGTCAGAATAATAGTTTGGGATTACATACATTTAAGTTGTTTTTATCACGGAACAACCGTGGACGCTGCTAATGTCAACTGTACTACAATTATCAGCGTATTGTGAAATGTTCATTTTAACCTTTCAAAATATATACTATTGGCATGGTTTTTCTTCTGCTTTTTTGTATAATAAAAAAATACTAATCCAAACGACGCGACGTGTAAATTTTACAATAGTGCACAAAGAACTTTGACTCTGTGTTAAATAGTACTAAGAGTAACGAGAATCTTGAAATATACCCTGAAGATTGAAGACGAGAGCATCTGTTCTAGACAAAGAGTATCTTAAAAGAACAATGGCGGCATTACGGAGCGGGCAGTGCACAAGGAAAAGCTTTTCACGGTAAATCATTTAGGAAAAATAAACTCGATTACTGCGTGCGTCGCCTTCGGTTAAACCCGGCGCTGTAGTTAACTCCGCCACTTATTTCATTTATTTTGTAACTTATGTGAAGAAAATTTTTACATTCTGTATATTAATGAGAAGGTAAATAAAAACTTTTCAACAAACTTTCTCAGAAAGTGGCTCTAATTTCCCCGCAATCAGGCATATAATGACACCTATAATCAAATTTCGCTACAAAATATCGTGTTCAATAAAACAAATGACCGAATGTAGCTATTGCTTCGCCATTTCATGCAACTTCGTATTTAAAATGATAATTTCAACTTGTGCTTGTAACTCAAATATAAACTTTTATTTCCTTTGTAATAAAGATGACTTTAAGTCATCGATAGATGCTTTAAGTTCCACTAGTTGTACGTGGCTAAAACGCTATTACCCTATACGCAGATAGGCAAAAATAAGAAACCAATTTTTTTTGTCTGTGGCTGGTCTCCGTTGTCAGTTGCGCGCGCATTTTTTGACAACTGATTACATATTTTTTTTTATCATACATTTTCCCATCCTCATATTTTTATGGCATGGCGCCATAAAGAAAAATTTTTAACAGCTTCATTTTTGAAATTATTATTTTATTCACAAGTGTGTTGAAAAACGTCGTATGACACACGTGTTTTTTATGATTACCGTACTCAGCTATCTTAAGACCCTCGGCTCGAGTCTCAATAGAGTCTCAGCAGTAATCACCAACTTTACACACTTTTACCATAATGTACTATTCTACCTATTTTTATAAAAGTTGCGCGGACGGAGGAGAATTTTTGCACACACGCAGTTTATATAGGTAGATAAAGAGCGCACCGTAACGCTACTATTAAAAAAAATGTGTGCGCTTAAGATCGCATGGCAGAAATGAAAACTAAAATAAGAAATCCTTAACTATTTAAAGACTACTATATAATTCTACAAATTAAAAATGAAAACGATTTATAAATTGAAATTGAAAATACCTAGTAAGCACAGCAACACGAGAATAACATGTGGGTGACGGTGAATAATTAGCATAGGTAAATAAAAAAATTTAATAAATAAAAAAAAAAAATTGCTCAAGAATAAATTTAAAAAAAATACGCGAGTCGTAAATAGCGTTTGACTAACATTATTTTATAGGTATTTTAGTATTTGCTATTTATTCATTTTATAGGTATTTCACTAAAAATGCATAAATATGTTGTATTTATATATGTACCTAAGTCCTGTGTTGAAAATAGGTATCATTTTGTGTGTTTACGAAGTGTAAGTGCTGTGATAAAACAGTACCTAATACGAGTATATTACAACAAAAACTTTTTTGCAATGGATGTGAAACGCAAATTTAATGTTTCGTGACAAGTTCAATTAATGACATTAATGTGGTAAGTTCCTAGAAGTTAATGTCGCGATAAAAAGACATAAATATAATAAACACAGAGAAATTACAGGGTTTTTTTTTAATTAGCCACTCCACATACTCCGGGGTTCGTGATCTTTGTCATTACAATTATCTTTTTTTTAATACATTTCTTGGATAAGGAGATGAAGAGGAATATAGGATCCCTCCTATAGTAGGGAGTTGGGTACATTTAAAATCTAATTCTAGTGCTCGTCTGTAGAGCCGATCACTACCGGTTGGGATTCCGCTCGTAATCGACTCGACATCGAGTGTTTGCCTAATTGCCTTTTGCCATTTGCCTAAGCTGCCTCCTCCCGGCCTAGAGCCTCCACGACGGCCGCATTTCTGTCCCTGATGACCATCTGTAGGTTAAAATCGTGGATGGTCTTCGGTGATCCAGCCCACGCTCGCCGCACGAACCGGCAGATGGCGTCGTCGGTGTTGTCAGCGTAGTAAGTATGTGAAGGTCCCCGTGTGCCGTGAGATTGCCACTACCGCATGGGGCACGCTCTCGTGCAGCTTCATGTTTGCCTTGGTTTTGATTACGATTACCGACTCGTATGTTAGTCCCTGAGCTTCATGGATGGTAAGAATGCGTAACCCGGTGCCTGACCCATAACCCTGGTTTGTTAGGGGCTCCTTCTCCTCTTGAGTGTGAACTAAGAAGAGGGTGTTTGGTAAGGTGTTGGGTACTTGCGCTCCCTTTTATCTTCTCTGCTCTAGGGACTTTATACGGGACGCTGAGGAGCACATGCCGGAGTATATTTCCCTCAGTGCATATGCGATTTTATTTAATTACAGGGCTTAGAGATATAACATCTTACATATCTGGGTAACGAGCGCAGTGTAGGGCTAACGATTTGGACTCTTCATGTTCCAATAGCTACGTGTCACTGTGCTGTTATGTGGCAAGCATGTTGCTTACCATCAGGCATATGTCCGGCTCGTCTTGTCACTCTTTATTTTAAAAAAACACAGGTGCACATGGACTATATTATCCTGAGTTTACCCGAAAAGCTATTATCATACCCGAGCGTAACGCTAGATTTCAATTCACAGCCCACGAAAATTCTGTTCTGTCTAGGTTGTTTAACCAACCTTACAAATTTTTAATTTTTAACCTGACAAATTAAATTAAATGTCAAAGTTTGGATGTACAAATGTTTGTTGCTCAATCACTTCGGAACGTCTGAACGTATCAGGTTGAAATTCGGAACACAGATCATCATCTGGCGTAGAACATATTATGCTACTTTTATCGCAAAACGTAAACACGAAAACATAAAGGGAACGAGAACTGCACGGGTAAAACCGCGGGATGCTGCTAGTGCACAATATAGTTGAAGCTATTTAATACAACACTAGAAAACACAATATTACTTACTACTAATAATACTTACCTAAGGCGGACAGGTGAGTGACTCACCCATATTGTATCAAATTAGTTGAAGAAGGATAATACCTATCAAACCGAAACAGCACGAGTTCAGTGAAGGGTTTCAAAATAACCACTGTTTACACGAGATGGAGATGTGTTTTGACGCGGGAGTAGCTAGATCCTGTATTCTGTAATAACTAAACACAAAACGCGCGCTCGCTTAAAAGCTTCTTGCGGCAGCGTTCTGTGGCAGTTCACCCTCTTCCTTCGAATATCCTCGAAAATGTCACTCATTTTAAAAATATAGGTAAATTTTAACTCTGGGCTCTCGGCTCTCGACTCTCTGTTGTGGCACAGACCCTCGTGTCTAAGATGACTAAAGTTTTAAGTTTTAAAGTAAAAACTCACACACAGTATGTGGCTACGATTATATTCTACGATACACAATTCCAATCAGATCAAAACAGGGAACTCCTGTGATGTGATGTCAAATTACACCAGGTGGTGTTTGTTATGTTTTACAACATAGAGTATCGAGTCGATCAAAATATGTCTCTGTTGATGAGCAATACGCCTGCTAATAAAATCACTACAGTACTTACCTGCTCGGCAATTGGAACAGGAATAGTTCAAATCTCTCTCTAACATGAACAGATCTAGACATCTACAATCATTTGTGTAATTTACCCGTGATTTCTGTGCTCTCCTGTATTCATTTTAAATGATTTCTGTGTTCTGTAATTACAGTTGGTTGTTACAGAATATGATGCCTAGGAAAACTAGGACGTGATATTATGGGGCTCGTAAACCCCACGATATGTTCTTGTAAATACACGCGTTTGAGTGATCTGATACTGATGGATATACCAACCATTGCATTGCACATGCTACTAGCATTCTTCCCGTAGCTTTGCTCGCTTCAAGCTGTCTTTTTATCTATACTTATAATAAAACTGTAACGGGTCGAATTCTGTACATTGAAGATATTTTGAAAAAAATTTTTTTGGAGTACTCTATTTTCGATACTGATGGCGAATCTGCATTTTTTTTCTTTATTCTGTCTGTCTGTCTGTCTGTCTGTCTGTCTGTCTGTCTTTCTGTATAGGGATCACGCATCACGCCGAAACTACTGATTCAATTCAGCTGAAACTTGCCATGATTTTAGTTTATACTAAGGACATTGCTGTAGGCTACTTTTGATCCCCAAATTCTGATCGGTTTTCTTGCGGGAGGGGGTGAAAGTCAGAATGTGTATTTGGTTGTAACTCGTGTTTGCGTTGTTTAATTTAATTAATTCTTTTTTTGTTAGAAAGAACACATTTTTTATATTGTCCCGTCAAAATTTGAACAATATCGGTCTATTGGTTCGGAAATTACACAAACATTAAATAATAACGACACGCGAGGCGCGTTCGGTACATACTAACTTCTAAGTATTCTGTATATCACAGACGATCCACAGAATATCTAGATTCTAGATACTAGAAAGTGCCCACGTGATCGCGTCGCGTCATCTTGGATGACAAAATAATTGTCAAAAATATATTGTTTTGTGGAAAAACAAACATCATTCGGTGATAATCGACTTCAAACAAGGAGGATGTTCTCAATCGGGTTTTCATGTTTTTTTATTTGGTTTTATTTTACGCGATAACTCCGCTAATTGTTAGTTGATTTTGATAATTTTTGTTTGGTAGAAAATACTTCAGAGGTGATCTTAGATATCGAAAACAGATATCAAATATCAACAAAAACCTAAAATCAGCTTAGATTTATTTACGCCAGTTATACCTTCTTATAAAATTTAGTCGAATGACAGAATTAAATTACCTGTCATTGAAGTAGATTTTTGTATTTTGGAGAAAACATATCAGCATAATAAGTAGCAGCATAAACAACCCATTAAATGTTCCCACTGCTGGGCGTCGGGGCCTTCTCTCGCAAGGAGAGAGACAAGGCTATAGTCCACCACGCTGGCCCAGTGTCGGTTGGTGGATGACATATGACTTAGAACTTAGGTTATAGGTAGATTTAGGTTTCTTCACGGTGTTTTCCTTCACCGTTTTAATTACCGGCATTACGAACATGACTCTGAAAAGATAGTGGTGCGCGTGGTTTTGAACCCTGGGTCTCCGGATCGACAGTCGCCGTTCTCCCGACTAGGTCAGCTGTAACTTACTAGACCAGCCGTAACTTATTAGAAAACGTATTATTTCAATCCAAATACTGTTTAAAATTTAAAGGTAGTGTTCAAAAAGCTTCGGTGACCGAAGCAGACCGTTGTTAGGGTTCCGTACACAAAGGGTAAAAACGGGACCCTATTACTGAGACTTCGCCATCCGTCCGTCCGTCCGTCCGTCTGTCACCAGGCAGTATCTCAAGAACGGTGATAGCTAGACAGTTGAAATTTTCGCAGATGATGTATTTCTATTGCCGCTTTAATCATGGCGGAACGTATCAAGTGATCGGGTTGAAATTTGAAATAGAATTAGATTACAGTCTGGAAGAACACATAGGCTAAACATTGCCTATGTATAAGTATTAGTACTCTATGTTTTACGTAACAAACATCCAAACAGTGACATTCATAATATTTACAGGACAACGTTGGAACGGCTGAACATATTTGGATGGAATTCGAAACACACGTAGTTTGAACTCAGTAATAGCAAATCGGTTACTTATAGGTTACTGTGACGTAGGAAAGACTAAGCAAATTTGGTAGAAAATTGAAACAGAAATAACTCATAGTCTGAAATACCACATTTATGTATTTATTACCTATCAACCTGAAAAGAAGCATGTGCCCTAAGGAAACAAATATTAACTATCACGTCAAAACGGCACAACGAATTGGGTTGCCATACGAAACACATATAGTTTAGAGTCTACAATTTCACATGGGCTAATAAGTCTACATTTTCATTTAACTCCATATTAATAAAAATATAAACATAAGCATATTTTCGTCAGGAACTTGATGTGATGGTAAGGTAAAAGCCAAAAATGAAAAAATATGCACCCGTTTTGGCGTAGATAATATAGGTGATTTGCGTTCACAATCAAAATAACAAGCAACATAATATTCTCATTAGACGGCGCTAATGCCAGTTTAAATCTAAAAGCACTAAAGGCCATTTAAATCGATGTTTTGCTATTGTGGTGTGTATTTTTTCTTTCATCACTAGGTGGCGTTACTGGTATTCTAAATTGTACTAATAAGTTTTTTGCTGCTAAAAGGATTATGATGCCAAATTTGGATTCTTTCGTTCTTGATTTTTTTGTGTGTTACCTACAATTAAATTCATACATTAACATTTCACTAGGACTTGGCTTAGATTTACGGGTTCAACTTGCTTGAATATCATTAAAACTCAAAATTTTAATTATTTTGATTCCACACAGGCTTCGTTAAAATTTTACGCCGGCGAAGTCGCGGGTAACAGCTAGAAAACAGCTTGCAGATAAAAAGAAATAGGTAAAAAAAATAGGTATCAGATCATGCACATTACCTTCAGACTTTTCATAATGTATCCTATAAAAATCCTACAAACTTAACACTTGCGGCTATGTTCGATACTACGAAACCTTACTAAGTATGTTTGATTTTGTTTAAAAAAGAAAAATAAAGATGATAAAATTAAATAAATTTTTGTGTGCAAAAACAAATTCACTCAAACTCAAAGGTTTTTCAATGACTACTTATCCAAATATTTGACGTACGATACTTCCAATTAATGTATATGTCAGTAACATCTGCTTACGCGAACGAAGTAGTGGGTTCAGCTAGTTAGAAATAAAAATATAAGACAGTAGAAAACCTTTTTTTAAATCAGATATATATTTGCGCTTGACCACGATTTTCCTTGATGTTGAGCGACGAAGCTATTTTTAATAGATAAAATGGTGATACGATCAAAACATACGCCTGATGATTAAAAATATGCCTGTCCATCACAGCTGAGTACCAGGCAGCTATTTGAACACAAAGAGTTCAAATACTACCTAGTTCAGCACTGCACTCGTCACCAGAGGTACCCATAAAATGGTTTATCTAGATAGACCAGAGCTTTTATTTACTAAACTAAATTAAAATAAAAACACACTACGAACCTAACTAAGTTACGCTAAGCACGTCTTAATTACACATACCTACACCGATTTACGAGTAGTTCAAAGAAATCAAGATGTCTAAGACCACTACCAGTCGACATTACCACTTTACTCATACTCTGACTTACTCGTATTTATTAATCCGTACATGTTAATAAATTAATGGGCTAAAATTCCAATTTCTTTGGCCTAAAGTTATACATATTAATTATAGCAACACGCCTACCCATGACAGTAGTACAGTGGCACGCAGCTATTGGAACATAAAGAGTTCAAATCATTACCTAGCACTGCACTGCGTTTGTCGCTCATAAAAATAGGACGTTTTATCTCTAGGCCCTATAATTTATGACTTGATTAATTTACAGATATTTCCTGTGCCCTTGATCCTGATACTTGTAGTACATGTAAGTATTATCGAATTATGCAAAACCGTCAATGTGGGTAGGTTCACGTATTCTAAAGATACTTGAGAACTGTACGTGTCTTTGCTCAAGATCATCGATTTCCGATCACAAGTTTTGAGACGGATGGCAAGAAAGCTTTTATTTGCTCCCTCGTTATGATATTTGAGCATGAAGATTTATTTCCTTTAACTTCGATAATACTCAATATGAATATGAATAAAAGACAGATATAAACGCTGTAAACAAACAACTTTTCTTATTGCGCCAACCCTGAATACACATATGTAAAAATGTTTCTATTGCTTATTAAAATGTTAGTTGACTAAACAAGATAGACATATTATTAGCTCTGAATTGCACAAAAATAAAAATCTAGAAGTAAACAAGCAACTGGCAACCTTATCGCTAAGAGTAAGTCCAAGTAACCGAAGATTGCAAAAATAAAGATACCTTAAGAAGATCTATGTATCTTAAACACTTAATAACTTATTTGTATTAATAATATAAAAGTTTGGATTTTAAGATGTTTGGATATTTCTTACTCGATCTTGTTGTAAGAACTAATCGAATCAGGCTGAAATTTTAAAGTGACATATATTTGACCCTAGACAGAAATAGCAATACTTTTTATAGCGACAATGTTTCAATGAGTTTAGGAAAAAAGCCTTTTCCTAAACTCTACGATTACATTACTACTATGTAATAGGAAAATAGTTGGAAAATCTTGTATACTTATTGTAAAATATAAGATTTTGTAGCGTTAAATTGTTAATTTGTTATTATTAGAATATACCTGTATTAAAATAATTGTGCGTCGTAATACATAAGTATTTAATTAAATAAATATAAAAGTCTCACTAAAACAATAGTTTGTCTGAGCTCACTAATGACACTTATGAAAATATCAGAAACAGATTTTTTTTATTGCGTAAACTGTGTCAAAGATTTTATACATTTTACATAAATACACGGGTAACTCACGTTTAATATAGTCAGTCCAGTCCGACTCAAGTTTCGATCGCGTCCGGCGATCTTTTTCAAGGAGAGTGCGCGCGCGGGTTCGCAGCTCGTTTAGCACTGCGGGCAGCCGCACGGCGCGCACGCAAGCTCAACGGTTGTTGCGGGGGTGCAGGTGAAGGGGGGGTGCGGGAGGACTGCGCTGGTGTACACTGGAACTCGTCGTCGCTGGTGAGCTGCGCGTCGGGAATATTGCAGCACACTGAGCTCACTGTGTCCTCGCCACTAGTCTGAACACACTGTTGAGCCTTTTGGGAGGCAAGGTTTCCAAGCGGGTGGCACATCCCATCCACCATCTCTGTTAAACGTCGGACGCTTACCGATTTCAATGGCCTCCCTGACTTTACGGGGTATAAAAGACTTCTCCCTAGCTAGGACCTCCGCCTTATCAAATCGAATGAAGTGTTGAGCGTCCGAACAGAGAGCATGCTTCGCCACCGCAGAGCTGTTGCCATCCAAATTCTTGATCGCGCGTATGTGTTCCGTAAGCCTCGTGGACACATTCCGACGTGTTTCACTCACATAGCTTTTACCGCAATCACAGGGAATCATGTACACCCCAGGTACACCCAAAGGGTCTTTGTCCTTAGGGGAGCGTACCACTTGCCTTAACTGCCTGAGTGGACGAAATATTGTCTTGATGCAATAACTTTGGCGTAACAAGTGTCCAATGTTATCCGTCACTCCTTTAATATACGGCAGGTAAGCGGCCGCCCTTTCCACCGAAGCTGGATGTGTCCTCGACGATGCATTCACCACCCGCCATCCCTGCTTCCAGTTATATCCGTTACGTTTGAGCACACCTTCCAAGTGCTTTAATTCAGTGTCTAAGTGTTCTGGACCACATAGTCTCAACGCTCTATTAATAAGCGTACGTGGTACTGAGGCTAGATGTGCCGGATGGTGGTGTGAATCGGCCCTTAGATACCTATCTGTGTGTGTTGGCTTGCGGTATACCGATGCGATAATCGTCCGGTAGAATCTCGCATCACCAACACATCCAGAAAAGGCAGACTGGCATCTCGTTCACGTTCCAACGTCACCGCAATATTCGGATGAACACTGTTTAAATGTGTCAGTAACGTATCAATCTGGTCTCTGCGTACAATAGCGAACACATCGTCAACATACCGCCACCAATGTCTCGGTTTATATGGCGAACTCAAGATTGCCTCCTCTTCGAACCACTCCATGAAGATATTAGCCACGACCGGGGCAATAGGAGACCCCATAGCCACACCTCCAACTTGTATGTAGTGGTCTCCCTTCCACACGAAATAGCCCTTGAAAAAGATCGCCGGACGCGATCGAAACTTGAGTCGGACTGGACTGACTATATTAAACGTAAGTTACCCGTGTATTTATGTAAAATGTGTAATAACCACGTTAGTTTTCATACTAAAAGATTTTATACAGTAGAGATATAGAAACCACAGTTTTATTCTCTGCGGGCACCGAGTACGAGTAAATACGAGTAAGCCTCTTTGATATGAGGTTGCAATACAATCAGATAAAATTAGGAATTAATTAATCTAATGAATAAATCGAACATTACAAGCTCTATCGATACTTTAAGCAACAGAGATAAAAGAGTTTTGGGTGATATACATATCGATAACAGTAGAATGCAGGCCCGTGAACAAAATTTATGGATCAAATGAACCACCAGGAGACCTATGTAGGATGATAGATGGGTATAAAATAATAAGATTCAGCACTATGCCGTCACTTGTAAGCTGTCCAACTGAGTACAGATGAGCATTCAAAAGCGCAAGTAGAGTGGTAAATTTTGGTCATTTGCTTTTGTACAGCATTCTTACCATCAATTAGATCCATGGAAAATAATGAGAAAACGCGTAGTGCCTTACAAAAATAGTGGCCCACCAAATCGGAAACATGTTTAATTTTTCGGCAATTTTCAGGGAAAATTTGGTCATTTGATACTATACGGCATTGGTTCTATACAGTTGCAATAGCTCGTCTAACCTATTATACCGCAACGCCGTACAAAAATAATGCGACAAGAGGAAAATATCGAGGGATCAATCTCCTCTTTTCAGTGATCCACGGAGGTGATTTAATACAACGTAAAATTAAATTATTCCAAAAGCATTTTGTGCAAAGATAAAAATTTTATACGTGCCGTACATTTTTGTTAGTCCAAAAGTCAGTCAATAGCAAAAACTCCAGAAAATTCTATGTGACGAAATGTACTTTAGGTAATATTTAGTACGATTTTTTTAAACGGCATTCAGATAATTTATTTGAACTTAATACATGTCTAAGAAAAGTCAATGCCGTACAAATCTGAAAGTTCATATCATAGGCCAGTAAAAAATAGAATTAAACTTTTCAATAAATTTTTTTTTATGAGGTTTAGGATCACTTAATGAACATAAAATGTTAACAGATTCAGGTGGAGCTTCAAGCGCCATCTTGAAAAAACGTTTTTGGCCGATATTTCGGAAACTATGCGCGTTAGGGCCAAAATTATTGAACTAATTAGTATATAAAATAAAATTTTACACCTTTTGTTGCCAAAAAATTTTTCGAGAAACTTACCATTTACGATTTATGGCCCATTTTATGAACCAGTTTTTTATCGCGACCGATAACTCTTGAAATATTAGATAAACAATAAAACACGTCAAGCCTTTAGAAAAAAAAGGCTGAGGCAAAAGTTATAGAGAATAAACTGATCTTTAAAAATGAATCTAGCGTTCTATTGATTTACCTAGTATTACAAAAGTTATAGGCAGCGATAGAAAACCCGTGTCATTAAATAATCGTAAACGTACCGTTTACGATTATTTTAAAAACCTTTTTTGACAACAATAAGCGTAAAATCTAGTGGCGATGACAAAATGTACACTAGTATCATAGAATGGCCCAGGTACCTTTTTTGTAGGTATTTGTGACAATTTCTGTGTCACAAACGCGAATAGAAAAATACATTTAGGTAAAAATAAACTATGCGTAGTTTTTTTGGATGTCGTGTAGTTTTGTACCATTTAAAACAGTGTTGAGACAAGTTGAGATCACATACCTACTGGTTAGCACCATGGTAAAAGCACAAAGCATAACGCTACATTTTCAACCAGTTCAATCAAACAACTTGGACCTTGGACTGCACTACAATAGTCACACGTGATCTACCACTTTTAAAAAAAAGTTATAGCTTTGCAATTGCTAAATTTCTTTGCCGTGTAATTTTAATATTTTGTCCTCCAAACACCATAATAACGTTATCATAATACAGTGATGATTACTACATAGGGACGGAAAAAAATTAGGACTATTATAAAAAAAACCAGCTGCGTTTATATACGTCTGTGATGGGCTTTAGTTGTTTTCTATATTATTTGCACATATCGATATCCCAAGGGAAGTGAACGCAATACGCCTGTCGCAAACACGCGTGAAATATCGCTCAATGTTTTATGCGACACTATTTTTAAATTTATTCCCGCGTACGCCACTTTGTCGGT
Source organism: Ectropis grisescens (assembly GCA_017562165.1). Classification (NCBI taxonomy): domain Eukaryota; kingdom Metazoa; phylum Arthropoda; class Insecta; order Lepidoptera; family Geometridae; genus Ectropis; species Ectropis grisescens. The sequence goes on along the minus strand of CM029775.1, from coordinate 15,611,541 downwards.
ATCGGATATTGGGTATTAGGATATTGGGTGTGACGTTTATTGTTTACTCGCAGCCACGACTTCGACTACGATCTATAAATTATAGTTCATGAGTTATGCTTATATTGTAAAGTTTCTCAAAAATCATTTATGTGAAAAAGGTACAAACATTCATAGATCCATACATCTACAAATACACCCAATCATCCTTTAAAAAACAGTTTTTATTATTTCTCATCATGTAATGATATAGATAAACATTTCGAAAGTCCATTCGACGTATTATAAATAGACTTAAGCTCAATCTTATCTTTTTGAGTTTCTTTGACTTGCTGATATACCAAATTTCTATACCGATAGATGACTTGCATAAACTTTGAGCAAAGGGGTGGTAACTCCACCCAAAGAAATTCTATGGTGGCCGGATACTTTCTTAATATCTCTGGCCAGCTACTACCCTCATGCTCCTACACATGAAAATGTGCTGTTAAGCACTACTACATACTATCAGGTTTTGCATTTTGCCACTAACGTGGGAGAATCAGTCCACCTGGCCATGTATTGCTTGCGTTTCAAGTCCAACTGGTCGATTTTTTAAATCTGCCTGCTGTAGTGGAAATAACAGTGTATTATATTAGTCAGGGAGACCCTAAGAAAGACCCTATACGCTGGCCGCCTATAAGCTGGTAATCCACACAAACGTAAGGGTTGCTTTTTAAACTAGACACCTCACGTAATGTCCTTCGTAGTAACGGAGACCCTTCCGTTCTCGGTCATACCTATTCAATCGCTACTTATTTAGCATCGCTATTTTTTGTCTTCGGATCAGGAACGTTTGTTTTCGACGCCTAAACAATTTGGAGCAAAACTAGCGTTACTTGGAACACGCGAAGATTACTATGTATAATGGAACATGCATCTTCGCTGTCTATATACGAATCATAGAGATTAGGAGATCACTCACCTGTTCGGACTTCGGATTGCCCTAGAGATTAATAAAGTCGCTGAGAGAATTCAGGATGTTGTGCTCATGATGTTTGCTTTGATATATGTATTTCTCAGCTGGTAACCAGCTTAACTCAAGTTCATTATGACCTCCAGCCCAAACGCTTTATCGTCCAAATTACGGATAACTGTCGCAGTCCCATTGGAGAAATGTGAACTTTGTGTAATCCGTTCCGAGATGCTATCTAAAAAACCGCGTTCACTCACGCCTACCCGGGAAGTCAGTATTTCCATAAATTAATAATAATAATACCTCTAAGCATATAAGCAACTTCTCATTCAACTTCTCTTCTTCATACCACGAGTTGCACCGTTGTGTGGTTAGATGCTTTTTTAATCATCTGACGTTCAAGTTACTGTTGTCGGTGATCACCTAATATAATAGTTATTAAAACTGATCAATATTACGAAATAATATTTAAAGGGTACCTAATTGTGTAACGTCGATGTTAAGTATAACACAATTCCATAACATGTTCGCCGCTTCCACGCTAGCATCCTTCCTATGATAGGAAACATTCTAAAGGCTGCACCACAAACCACGGCTCTTCATAAACAGCGCCACTTTAGGTTTAAGTATTCTAAGGAATTAACCATTACAGCATTGCGCTTTTAGCGTTAAGGACGCCAATAGTTACATTATTTATCGTTATTATTGATTTTTCTTCTGCTATATCATTGTTTTTGTTTTTGATGTGTACAATTAAAAATATCTATCTATATACCTATCTATCACGCTGCAGGGTTCTCGGAAGGCTAGTAGCGTTACCCAGTTGTATTGCGATACTTACTTTTTAGGCGAAGCAAATTCACAGTTAGACAGACACATTTGTACTTGTCTGATGATCTAAATTGAATAATTGATTTTGCCTTGCTACTCACCAGGTCTGAAGCTCCGTTTTGAGGTACCTATAGGAGAGCGATGTGACAAGTTTTTAGCTTGTCTCAAATATCTACCCAAAATTTTATTTGCATATACATATATTACGCGATAGCTCCGTCGATTCTGTAATGATTTTGATGATTCTTTTTTGTTAGGTAGATCATACTTACGTAGTTTCATGTAAATTATCGAATATAATTATATATACTACTCGAAGTAGTAGTGGTTTTAACAGACTTCCAAAAAGGTGGAGGTTACCAATTCGACTACAATGTTTTTTTGATATAACAACAAAATTCTAAAATTTGCAAAAATCGACGATGTTTTCTTTTACTCCGAAACCTTATTATCTCTTTTGAGTGTAACAGTAGATTTTTCAAAATGTATGGAATTCAGTTGAGTATCTGTGTAGAATTCGGTGTCTGTATTTTCGGAGAAAATTCAGTTATTTTAATTTTCTCACTGATTTCACACTCAGGGTAAGTGTGATTTTTTAGTTTTTAGTTAATTCTTCCGCTACACGTCAATAACACTGTCTTTAACTTTTTAAATGTTTACCAATATTTATTTATTTGATTATGATTTATTAACTGGTAGAATAGTTCAACTTTCTCGTCACAGGAGTAGAGTTGTGGCGCGGACTGGAGAACAAATTGCACCTCATACGTCTCGGCTCACCACCTGAGTTGGGTCGCGTCCTGTTACCCCTTTGTCACTGAAACTTATCAGATTACAGCGAGTCACGTTGTAATACGTGGTTTTCAAAAAATATACATAAATAATGGAATGTTATTTTTTACATTTTAATAGGTTTCCACTTGACCGCCATCTTTTTTATAGTATAGAGTGATGGGACGAGCAGGACACGTCCCTGATGGTAACCAACACCCCTGTCCATAACATCACAGTGTCACGCAGGTATTGAAACATTAAGAGTCGAAATCATTACCTATCACTGTACTGCGCTCGTCACCCAAAGATCTATGATGATTTATCTCGCTGATGTAAAACGACGATGTGGTCTACGATAAAACGTGCTTAACTAGAAGAAATCGATTCACTCTCTGCTTGACATTGGCATCAAGATTGCAAGATCGTAACGAGAAAACCCCACACCGGCAACACATTCCATAGCCCAGGCGACACATTTACTCAGCCTAGGCGTGAAAATCATAAATGTGTAGTCAAACCTCTTGGTTCGTGTCAACACAAAAATGGTATTAAATCATACAGACAGTTGTATACTCTCCTAATCGTATCCGAAAAAAGACTCATAAGCCAGCTGTTTTTAAATTTTTAAAAGCTAAACAAAATATTAGGAACTAGCAGCGCTCCGCGGTTTTACCCGCGTATTTCCCGTTCCCGTTATGTTCCCGGGATAGACTGGAAGACACCTAGGCTACTTTTTATCCCGGGAAAACAACTACGCTGGTACAAGAACAAAATTAAAAATTTTGATTAAGCCCCGACTACCTCAGATTTGTTATCTGTACAACATTCTACTAGTCAAGCCCTTTCATTTGATACCCATGTTGGGGTAGGTTGTAAAGAAATATTTTGTCCGCCATTTTGTGGAGGCAGCCATCTTAAATCGATATTAACCAAACATAGCTAAGAACATCCGCACGGATATATACCTTCAAATAAAAAAAACAAAACCAAATCGGCCCATCCGTTTGAGCTCTACGGTGCCACAGACAGACACACACACAGACAGACAGACAGACAGACATCGACGTCAAACTTATAACACCTCTTTTTTTGGTCGAGGTTTAAAAACAACAAGACACTACTGGTATTATAGTATAGATTGTAAAAATGGTGCATTACACTGGGCACACTGAGCGTGATTAACTCTTAAAGTAAATTTTCGATGCCTAAATAACTATTATAAAACAAAACTATACTAAAGAAACCGATTTAACCCAGACCGATTCAGAACGAGAACTAAAAATTATCCCCCTTTCATATAAATACGGGGTGTAGGTAATCTCGTAAATTATTTGACGTAAAGTTTTTAGCAACTACATTATTTTTGACAGTATGGGAGCAGCGAGCAACACGGAAGGGAGTAGGCATACACAGCGTTCCCCTCTTTCAAAGTACAAGTCCGCGTGGACCATGGAGTTTGATAATATACTGTGGCGTGAGGGCGGGGCTAGATTTGCGAATGGTGCTTTATTTTTTATGTGTTAGTGATTTGGCTATGTGAGTATGATCGGCAATGGATCGGTACAGGTACGTTTTGTATGTAATAGTGCGGCTTTGCGCTAGTGTGCAACTTTCCCCTCCCGCAAGAAATGACAGAAAGATTTGAACGATATTTTTAGCTGAGATTACTCCCATCCGTGCTTGCGCGGAAGATCGAGTTGTGCGTTGGTTGGGAGATACGAGCATCTTAGTACCTAATTATCTAATATCGCTTACCCTCGCTTCTCATAGCTTGCCGGGACAGAGAACGTTATTGTGTCTCACAGGTAGGGATGTGATAAAGGTGTGATCGAATGATCCAACAGAATGAAAAATTCCATCATTTGAACTACGTATATAGAGTAGAAATTTTCACTCTAGAATTCTGTATGAAAAATAAAGTCTGTGATTTCTGAGTTCCATGAAGCGTTTAGGCCACATACTTATTACCTTATTGCTGCTCCTGGCAGCTACTGGTTAGGGCTATATTCATTAAATACAAAAAATGATACTACTGACCTAGTAGTTTAGTGGCTTAATTGGTAGTAGCTCTGCCTGCAAAGCCGAGGGTCGTGGGTTCGATCCCCACCCAGTGCAAATATTTGTGTGATGAATTCAAATGTTTGCACTGTGTCTGGGTGTTTCTATGTATAATAAATATGTATTTAAAACTATATAAGTATTATATCAGCTATCTGGCGCCCATCACACAAGCTTTGCTTAGTTTGGGGTCAGATGGTGTTGTGTGTGAATTGTCCACCAATATTTATTTATTTTAGTATACTTGCACAAATATTTTTTAGGAAATTAGAGAAAAAAGTTAAAGGCGCAAAAGAAGGGATTCGTAATGTTTAATGAATAGGTGTAAAACAGAAGAAGTCGAGACATTAAAAAAAACTGTAGTGTGAAATGAAGAATAAGGGCTGATAAGTAAAAAAACAATGAAGACAAGGTTTCATTTCCATATCCATGTATTCAAACCATAAAGGTCTACTAGCAACGCCTTGAGAGTTCACCCACGTTGTGTTCTATTAATGCTTCAAAACCCGCGATTAAAGGTAGCCAAATCCAAACTATAATCTAACAGTGCTTTATGTTTCACACTAAAGGTAGCGGTTCGCCCGGAGACCGCGACAGGAGACCGAGACCGGAGACCGCGACAGGTACTTGACTATATAATTGTATGGGTGCCAGTTCGCGCCGAGACCGTGACAGGAGACCGAGACCGGAGACCGCGACAGGTACTTGACTATAGAATTGTATGGGTGCCAGTTCGCGCCGAGACCGCGACAGGAGACCGAGACACGTGTCGCGGTCTCGGCGCGAACTGGCACCCATACAATTCTATAGAGTCAAGTACCTGTCGCGGTCTCCGGTCTCGGTCCCCTGTCGCGGTCTCAACCTTAATCCGTTCAGGCGTACCGACGCGATTGAGCAAGAAACATTCAAACACCCAAAGTTTCCCGTGTACAATACTAGCAGCAAAGGATTTTACCCTCAAAGATTCCATTCCCCGTTTAAAAATATTTATAATTTTCCCATAGTAAAAATTAGCCAATGAGCTGATCCAGGCTATAATCTAACCGTGTTCCAAATTATAAACGGATCAGTTTAGACGTTCTGACGTGATTGCACCTAAACACCACAAACACCAAAACATCCAAACTTTTACATATAATACATATAATATTGGTAGGATTAGTGGGACTTTATTTTCGTTTAAATAATAAATATAAATAAATATTGGTGGACAATTCACACATAACACCATCTGACCCCGAACTAAGCAAAGCTTGTGTGATGGCAGCCAGATAGCTGATATAATACTTATATAGTTTTAAATACATACTTATTATACATAGAAACACCCAGACACAGTGCAAACATTTGAATTCATCACACAAATATTTGCACTGGGTGGGGATCGAACCCACGACCCTCGGCTTCGCAGGCAGAGCTACTACCAACTAAGCCACTAGGGCAGTCCCGTTTAAACCCGTTATGTAACATAAGAAGATAACGCTAAAAGAAAGAAGAATTATAGACTCTATGTTTAGAAAATGCTTTCATTCTCCCCCTATTGGTACATCCATATTGTACACCCGCATCAAGTTCCTCGTGTCGCAAACTGCTTCACCCTTTTAGAGGTTTCCTCGTATTTACTCACGCAGATAGTTTGCAGCGGATGATAATATTAGAAAACGTTTTCCACCACAGGTCAAGTTGGCACACGGACAAACGACACACTATAATGTTCCCACTGCTGGGACTCGTGGCCGTCTCTCGCTAGACGAAATTCTAGGCTACAGATTTGCCAGTTGTCTTATTGTTTTACAGACAATTTTTTTAAGTTTAATGTGAAACACATTACTGTGTTCGGGTTTGAAGGACAATGATTACAGACAAATTACACGGCAAAGAGGTCTTAAATCTCAAAATGACGGCAATGCAATGATGCGCATTGAATTGTAGGTCCCTACTCGTACTATCCACACTCAAATAGCTACGTAGCACCATGCTGTTATGGTCAAGCGTGTTGGGTACCAACAAAGAGTTTACTTAAACTAGGTACGTATAGTTAGATTTTCCGCACGTTTCCTTTATGTCAATCGTAAACAGATGACGTGCATACTTTCTATGGCAACAGAGTGATGTGCCGCGACAAAAGTACAACACTTCCACAAGAGCGACAATGCAAGAAAGATACTATCCGTGCTTTCGGTGTAAAGCGTTTGTGCTAACTCTATACGTAGTAAATGTAAACTCTTTGAGTAGGTAGATAGGTTTACCATCTTACTCATCCTGTCACTTTATATGATATAAAAAAAAAATTTAAGATGTAATTTGTGTCTTTGAAGTGGTTTAGAGAAGTGTTTAACTCATATATGCCTTAAATAGATAAATGTTTGAAATACAGCGGTTTATCTTCTTACGCAATTCTAACATTGTAATTATTATCTAAGTCTTGATCCTAACTTACTTCCAACTACATCATTATAACTAATGACAAAGTTTGAGTGTGTGCGGCTCAATTACGTCAAACAGATTAAGTGTAATTTGGAACTAAGATTCTCATTCGGAATAAAATTCATCGGCTACGCTTAATCCATAAAAATGTGGAGTTTCTTAAAGCGGTATGGTTCTGTGTGAACGATGTGAATTATGTGGCAGATTACATTGATAACAATCAAACCACCATTAGTACTACTTATTTCAAAAGTCACAAGTATACACGAAGTTCATTCTCAGTCATCATCATCAGCCTGTATTCATCCATTCCAATAGGTCTCTCTCCCATATTTATAGTCTAGTCAACATGTTCAAAAACGTGCTAAATAGAAATAAAGCTCCTAGAAACATGTGCGATAACTCATTCGATTCGGAATGACTTCTAGAAAAATGTATTTTAAGGGTTTATTAGTACATAAAAAATTGCGATAGCTATTAACAAAATAAGCGAACAAAAAGAAGGTATTCATTTATTCCCCTGTAATTTCTCTGGAAACATTGCCGTTCAAACCGGAACACCGTTTTTTTTTTCAAATTACTGCATGGCGGTGATAACTGGCAAAAATGTGGTACTTCCCCAGGCGGATTCAGCAAAAAGTCTTACCACTACAAAACATCACTTCAGCTAGCTAATGCTTTGGTAATTATAGTAAAATCAGTATTGTATCCATACTAAATTTAAAGAAAAAAATATCAGGTTTGCTATAAACCGAATCTTTTTAAATCTAGGTTTAAACTTTTCACAACTACATATATTGGTATAATACCGACTCAACATAATTTTTAAATTACCGTGTTGTAGACCTTCTCTTGACATACTACTAGCGCCATCTGTAAGAAAATTGTTGTACCAATAAAGAAAATACAGTCATAAAGCGACATCTTACAGTACGCTTTGAATTTTTATCAAAAACATAAAACTGAAGAAAGCCTTTCGAATCGTTCGAGCAGAAGTAAAAACAAACTTCATAGGTACTCCATCTAGTGAATTATCACTTAAGCTTTAACAACCGAGTACACGTAAGCTTTAAGAAAATTCTTGGCGAATGGGGCGTTTTCAAGATGCAAAAAGACCTGTCAAAGACAGTTCCCCATTTCCCCATGGGTGGCGCTAATGTTTTATTTTGTTAGATAAATTTCACAAAAACAAACAGTGGTGCCACACTTGGGAAAATTTAGAACTATTTATGACAAGAGTTGCATCTGGAAAACTCCTCATTGTAAATAAGGCGTATTGTGTTCTGCGAAAAAAATTCTGTCTTGTTTATGTAGGGAGCGCAGGTAGGTTTATTACACTTAGCTAAATTTAGTAGACTGATTTTAGAAGCGACTGAATTCATTGAGATGTAATAGCATTCAGTAAGCGAGGATTGCGTCCTTCTAACATGCTTAACTCAGCCCACTAACTAATCTTGCTGCCAAAATTTGCTTCTAAATTCAATCACTAAATTTAGCCAATTGTAATTAGGCCTTTAATCTGATTTTGATTAAAATAGCGTAATGTTGGCAACGGGACTGACAAATCGATGTTCAATAAATCTCTTACATAAATTACTGGCAGGGGCCTGCGGTTTCACTCGCGTACATTCCAACCTCGTTATTTTTCCGGGATAAAAATTTGCTAATTTGTTATTCCAGTTATGTTTATTATCGGCCTGTGTAGCTAATTTTATGTATGAGTAAAAAATATTAAATATAATCGTATATTCTTTCATTAGTTTTTGCATGAAAGAGTAACAAACATCCATCGAGGATGGACCCTCACGATTTATAATTTTTGTAGGATTTCGCATTATTTTCGCATTAATTTCGCATATTTCGCACTAAAGCACAAACTAAAAAAATATGGTTGCTAATGCTCGTACCGTCACAGTCATACTACATTATTAAAAATAAATCTTCTAAAGAATCGTGTCGTGGAGATGTGCGAGAAAACTTCTCTTGAAGTTCAACGTTTAAATATGAAGTACCTGGTTTTTTAAAATGATATTTAGGCAGGTACGAATTACGAAGTGATGACTTACTTAGACCTACTAAAAGGCGCTAAATATAAGATTTTCTCAGAAAAAAAATAGGACCACCAGGATTCGAACCGGAGCCTGTTGACTCCGAGGGCGAGCAAAAAAAAAGAACAAAAAGAAAAGTAACCACTAGGATTCGAACCGGGGCCTGTTGTCTCCGAGGGCGAGCATATTCCGTCTGAGCCATTTAGACTTAAAGAAACAAGAGTAAACAAGATAAGTTATCGTATTCTAATGACATTGTAGGAGTTTTTCATTGTCTAAAAACACGCATAAAATGATGTTTTTAAAAAATAAAACCTAGCTAGATCGATTTATCGTCCCCGAAACCCCCTGTATACATCATTTCATGAAAATCGTTCGAGCCGTTTCCGAGATTCAAATTCTATATATATATCGATGGCTAACGACCGAAATGGGATAAGCGCCACTGGTTGAATTTTAGAGGAGAGTGATTTAAAGTTAAAATAAATTGAAAAAAAATCATGAAACTTAAAGTATAGCTTCCGAAAGTCTATAAATGTGTATACATGATATTTAAGACACTAGCTATTGAGTGGCATTGTTATGTTTTTAATATTCAGCCTGTAAACACTATTTTCTGTCGCTTATCCTAAAATGACTTCTAATTGCAAACAGCCAAAATGTCGTAAATGAAACTGCAATATTAATCCGTTCCAGTTAAAATGATATAACTACATCTTTTACTCTATTTAAGCTGAAGCAAAATAGCACTAATATGAGTTTTTGGGAAATAAAATTAGGGAAATATGGTATAACCGGCTGTCGAATGAAAATTGACTGAATGGAAAATTGTATCAAGTTCAAATTTGACAATATCGCGCCTATTCGTTTGATTATTTTTATGATGTATTTTGAACATTAGGTTGATATCAGGAAGACGATTTTGGGCTTGGCCTAGAGTTCTAAGTAAGGAAAAAATAATACTTTTAAGAATCAAATCAGTTTTTAACAGCCATAAAAATTAAAACACTTATTTAAACACAGTACCTACAGTACTTATTAATAACAATTGCATTAATAATTTAATATATAATAAATTAAATTAAATTAATTATAACATGCTGGTGGAGTCATCTTAATTTTTGTTTGAACTTCCACGCAAAAGGATTCGGCATCGTCATTCATCGAGTTTTTAACAAAACTTACGTCATCTCTGTTTTTCTAATATGTAACAACGCGCATCTTACTTATTTTACCAGTTAGATTCCCTTTGAAATATTTTTCGCTGATTGAATCCCATCTACTAAATAAAGTCTTTAAACTGTAAAAAATCCACTTTATACGGTTCTGGATCTTGTCTTGCTGTTGTAAATATTGTGTACTATTGTGAAGGTGCGTAAATAATGCTATTTTTTATGTTTCTTTCTATAACGGCATGTACATAATCAACAGGCATGTATGTATGACCGGTCAGTAAGAAGTTGATCTGTATAGTTTCAATGTTATTGCATGTTTGCAATGTTGAATGTAGCATTGCCATGACTATCCTATATCTATTTTGGCGAGGGCAACAATCGGAGTAAAGCAACAAATATTTTACTGAGCCACGTTCATCAACCATGCGTATGTATTCATGAAGTATTGTTGAAATTACGTTAGCACCTCTCTTACTATTAGATTCATTCCAACAGTAGCAATTCATGTTTATTGCTACTACGAGTACCATTTTCGTACACACAAAAATTATACACAGCTAATTTACGTGACTAAAATAATAGCATACTGTCTCCATATGGAGTATTCAATACCTTTTGGAGAACAAAACTAGCACATAAAGTGCTAGGGTCATTTTTATGAATGTTTTGGCGAGCTTTAAAAAACGGTTACTTATAGCATTCAGTTTTTTTGTTGTGTTTTGTTTGTGTTCAGGCTACTGAAGCTCGGCGTGTTGGCGTTTGAACCCAAACCTTCAAGAGAATGATACAGGCAACCGACGTTTTCAACTCTTTTTTGATTGCGAAAACGACATTTCCACTTAAAATCAATTGTTATAAGGATAACTTTTCATTTTGCTTTTTTATCTAAGCACCAAAACTGTTTTAAGTATCGGTAGCAAAAAAAGACTAAGCGACAATACATTACTAAGTATTCAAAGGGGGCAAAATGTAGTAACCGCCATTTTGCTATCTAGTTATCAACAACGAAATAAATATTAAACACCAAAATAAAATCTAATGAATGTGGCCTAACTACATAACCGACAAATATGGTTCATAAAATAATAGGCATAAAAGACTAAATGGAATTCTACAAATAATTCTTTATGGCCTATTTACTTAAACGCATGTTTCTAAATATTTCTTTCCAGCTAAAAAAGGTTAACGTTTAAATTACAAAAGTTTACAGCAGGGATAAAAAGCTTAAGTCCAATATTTTAAAATATTTATCGATCAACAACCAAAATTTAAATTCACAAAAAAAATGTGTCGCTTATAACAAAAATAAATAAATTAACGAAAAACGACAAAAAGTAACACTTAGAAGCATGTAACCCAGACCAAACGACGCAGAAAAAAAAGGCGATTCTAACCATATATATAAGTCCATACCTCAAAAAATGGCGCTTATCCCATTTCGGCCGTTAGCCATCGATATATATACAAGAATTGCTCGTTTAAAGGTATAAGATTGTACTTAATTGTATGAGGCACTATCCCGATAGATATACAGGGTGACTGGTGCAGGACCGGCCATAGCAAAATCACGCATGGAGGAGGTTATATGCTACCTATTAAAGCTTACTTTCCCTAACTAAAGTTTTATAGTTTAGGAGATAGGTTAATTTTTAAACCTTTTTAAAAATTTTCCGAAATTTGACCTTAAAGCTGCTATAACTTTTTTTATTTAAAGTTCTAGTGAATTATTCTTTTTTTTTTGTTAGCACAGACAAATGTTTGATCAAACCTACGTCGGAACTCCGCTTAAACAAGGATAAAAAAAAAGATATTACGCTTGAAAAAGGAAAAATTACCGAAAATAAAAACATTAAGATCATTTTATTTTTTAATAATTAAAAAACCACTAAGTTTCAATAATTTATTTTACTATAAATAACTTTTCTAGTTCATCACCTATCCAACGGTACCAAATTTGTATCCAAAAAGTTATTAAATTATAAAAAATCGTGATTTCTATTGTAAATGCCGGTCTACTCAGGTAAAGGTTTATTGTTACTATTGTTAAACAAACAGCGGCAATGGTCCCTTAGCATGACGTCAGAGCTTAGGAATGCGATGTCATGTTTTGTCTCTTTCTTACGAAAAGGAAGGCCACGCCAATCTGATTTTGGAGAGAATTCACTGCATTGAATATCATGTTCAGTCGTGTCTTACCGCTCCTACGTACTACCGACCGTGCTCTGTTCTGTTTCACCATTCCTTGTTATTAGTGAACTGTTATCTTGTTGATTGTTTTGTTATTGACTGTTTTCGTTAAGTTTCGTTATTGTTTGTTTTCGTATTCAAATGCCTGAATACACAAACGAAGAATACGCCGATATGCTGTTGGCGTACGGCGCTGCTGACTGTAATGCCCGTGAAGCGCGGCGTATTTACCAGGAGCGATTTCCAAATAGAAGTGTACCTCACCGAAACACATTTTCTACAACATATCGTCGGTTAAGGGAAACGGGTAACTTAAACGCCAGAGAACCCGAACAGTGCACGTCAATTACCTGTCGAAATTGACGAGCAGATTTTGGCAGCATTTGAGGAGGACCCCACTACTAGTACCAGAGTGGTAGCTGAAGCTTTGGGCGTCAGCCAATGGAAGGTCTGGACAGTAATGCATCGTGACAATCAACACCCATATCATTACACACCAGTTCAAGGTAATTTTAATTAATTTATTTAGATTAATTAGCTTAGATGTTACAATGTATTTAACAATGTTTTTTTTAGTTAGTCGCTACAACTATGTGAAAAGTACATTCACGAATCAAATTTAATAACCATTAAGAGTTGGTTTTGGCTTGTTGACAGGGCTTGAAACTGGTGACTATGCAAGGAGGACGAATTTTTGTCGCTTGATTCTGCACAGAGATGTCGACGACCCAACATTCCTCAAACGCATATTGTGGACCGATGAGTCACATTTCAACCGAGAAGGAATTCACAACTTCCACAATTTACACCATTGGTCCCCTAATAACCCACACAATAAGAGGGTAACATCATTCCAGCGGAAATTTTCTGTGAATGTATGGGCCGGTGTGATTGGTCGGACTATCATTGGGCCCCATTTCCTACCTGACATCTTAAATGGGGAAAATTATCTAGAATTTTTAATGGACGTCTTGCCTGATCTGCTGTCGGAAGTTTTAAACGACGAAATGCCCATTGTGTTTCAACACGATGGGTGCCCGGCGCATTTCAGGCTGGAAGTCCGAGAACTACTCAACAACACATTTCCTGAGTCATGGATAGGGAGAGGTGGACCAACTGAATGGCCGGCCCGATCCCCAGATTTAACACCTCTGGATTTCTACGTTTGGGGTCGAGCCAAAGAGCTGGTCTACAATAAAGGACAAATTCACACAAAAGAGGAGTTGATACAAAAATTAATGATGCTTTCGTGATTATGAAAGAAGAGATTAGATTAAATTTAACTACGACAGAAATTAGGAAGAGATGTCGGGCATGTATTAGAAATTGCGGACAGCAATTCGAGCAGAACCTAAAATAACAATGTCCTTTCAATGCCCGATATCTTTCCAATTCACAATTTTTTCTTACTCGTATCATTGTATTCGTCAAAATAAATAATGTACCATTAAGCACTTGTTTTATTTAATTACTAATACCAACACTGACCAAATTTTGTTTACTATTATTGATTAAATTAGCTTTAGAAATCTGAAAATCCTATCAATTACTAGCTGCTAAATATCCACATTTTGTAGTAGTACGTGTGTTTGTACGATGAGGTTTTAGATATGTACATGTAGTTTGTACATTTTTGTTATACATTTGGTACCGTTGGATAGGTGATGAACTAGAGAAGTTTATTTAGAGTTTATAAATTATTGAAAGTTAGTGGTTTTTTAATTATTAAAAAATAAAATGATCTTAATGTTTTTATTTTCGGTAATTTTTCCTTTTTCAAGCGTAATATCTTTTTTTTTGTCCTTGTTTAAGCGGAGTTCCGACATAGGTTTGATCAAACATTTGTCTGTGCTAAAAAAAAAAGAATAATTCACTAGAACTTTAAATAAAAAAGTTATAGCAGCTTTAAGGTCAAATTTCGGGAAAATTTTAAAAGGTTTAAAATTAACCTATCTCCTAAACTATAAAACTTTAGTTAGGGAAAGTAAGCTTTAATAGGTAGCATATAACCTCCTCCATGCGTGATTTTGCTATGGCCGGTCCTGCACCAGTCACCCTGTATAGGTGAGACCCGAGCCTTGGCTTGGCGTTGGTATTAAGATAGCCAAGGGCGATAATCATCAGTACACATTACGTGTATCATACGACGTTTTTCAACACATTTGTGAATAAAATATAATAAAAAAGCATTTCAACAATAAAAACGAGTTGTATTAATTTTTCGTTACGTCTTTCGTCACTATGGATCCAAACGGGGTTCGCTGTCTCAAAATTCTGTATCCTCTCTCATTTCGTAATATATACAATCGAAATTTTGCACACATGATAATATAGACATTTAAACAATTATTTATTTTTTTGATTAAATAATGAATTAAATTTAAAAAACATTAAACGTTACAATTTTTTCATTGATGTGACTTTTTTCGTGTGCAATATTTAAACATACTTCTAAATTCATTGTAATACTAAATAGATAATAAACTATGTATACCTAATAAAATAATTTTTCGTTACGTTTTTCGTTGGCGGGAAAAATAATCAGTTGTCAAAAAATGCGCGCGCAACTATGGCGACTACCCAACAAAAAAAAAGTTTATTTTTGTTTTATCTGCGGATAGCGTTTTTATAAGCTTTGGACTTTAAAGTTTTCTTTACTACAAAGAAAATAAAAGTTAGTATTTAACTGAAAGCTTTATTTTTACACACGTACAATTTGAATTTATCTATTTAAATAAGTGCACAGTAGCATGAAGTGACGGAGCAATAGCTACATTAATTAATTTGTTCTATTGAACACGATCTGTTTTGTATCGAAACTTTTTTAAGAATAAAGCAACTCAACTAATAACAAAAACTCTAGAACTCAATAGTGAGTAATAGTAATGAAAAATCACAGTTTGATTATTGGTGTCATAATATGCATGATTGCGGTGAAATTAGAGCTACTTCATGAGTGTGTTAAAAAAGATATTATGACTGTAAATCCAGTCTACGTACTAACACGTGATATTAACATCGAAAGTTATATAGTTAAGTGTCATAAATATAAATTAAAGGTACAGCTCCAAGACGGACTGCAGCTGCAAGCGGCGACACTACTTAGTGTATAGGTATGCATTTAGTAGTGGTAGGACTCTTTGCAGTGCCCACCTGGGGAAGTACCACACCTTTCCACCAGTTATTCTACAGCCATGCAGTAAAGTGAAAACATCCCTGTGCTCTGGTTTGAAGGGCAATGTTTCCGGTGAAGTTACTGGGCAAAGAGCTAAAACATCTAATGATATCTCTAGGTAACGAGCGCAGTGCAGTGCTAGGTAATGTTTTGGACTCTTTTCTTCATATTTAAATAGCTGCGTGTCACTGTTCTGCTATGAGCAAACATGTTGCTTACCATCAGGCACATGTCCTGCTCATCTCGTCACTATACCTACAATATAAAAAAACCGCACGGCAGAAGTGAAAACTAAAATCAGAAAAACTTATATTTAAAGACCACTAAATAATTTTAATAATAAAAATTAAAAAATGTTTAGAAATTGAAAATTAGAATATACCTCGTAAGCACAGCAACACGAGAATAACATTGGACAAAGAAAAAAAAATTTCAAAAATACGCTGGTCGGAAATCGCGTTTGACTAGCAAATTTTTTGGTACATATTAGCATTTATTTATTTTATAGGTATTTCGCCAAAAATGCATAAATATGTTGTGTTTATAGTGTATGTGTAAGTGCTGTGATGAAAATATGTATCATTTTGTGTGTTTACGTAGTGTAAGTCCTGTGATAAAACAGTAATACGAGTATATTATAACAAAAACATTTTTGCAATGGATGTGAAATGCTAATTTAATATTTCGTGACAAGTTCAATTATTGTGGTAAATACCTAGAAGTTAATGTTTCGATAAAAAGACATAAATATAATAAACACAGGTACGCAGGGACTATTTTATCTTTCTGCATACTACTTTTTATAAAGTTGCAATTTCAAGTTTTTTAACCCCTTTATCTCTTTTTCCGCAATAAAAGTAGCCTTTCTTGGGATATATTCTATCAATAAATATTGGTGGACATTTCACACACACACACACACACACACACACACACACACACACACACACACACACACACACACACACACACACACACACACACACAACACCATCTGACCCCAAACTAAGCAAAGCTTGTACTATGGAAGCCAGATAGCTGATATAATACTTACATATTTTTAAATACATACTTATTATACATAGAAAACACCTATTTAGTACAAATATTTGAACCTACCTACTCATGAAATTGGGTTATTTAAAAAAACACAAAATCGGTTCTCTGGTTTAGGCGATAAAGAGAGACAGACAGACTCGAAGAAGCGGCACCGTTTCATGGTGGATATTCCAAAGACACGGACGAAGAGGTTTGACTTTACGTTTGTGATAAGAACGTCTAGCCTGTGGAATGAGTTGCCTGAGTGGGTTTTCCCCGATAGTTATAATCTTGGTGTCTTCAAATCGAGAGTGAATCGGTTTCTTCTAGGTAAACGCGTTTCATCGTAGATCGCATCGTCGCTTAACATCAGGTGAGATGGCGGTCAAGTGTTAACCTATGAAAGTTAAAAAAACAACAACAACTACCATTATGAATACGAAAGCTTGGAAGTCTGTTGCTCGAACATGTCGGAACGGCTCAACAGATCAGGTTGGAATTTGAAACAGCTAGAATATAGAGGTAGACTGAAATAGGACATATGCTACTTATTTTTATAGCGGAAAAAATCCGGAAATTGGAACTATGCGTGTGGAACCGCGGAGCAATGTTAGTTTACCATACACTCTGCAAAACTACGGAACACTGACCGAGCCTGTTTTTCCAACAGGTAAGTAGGTACAAGCCAGTGCAACCTAGGTGTCTTCAAGTCTAGAACAGGTAAGAGGTACCTACGTCTGACAAATTATGGTCCACTATTGTAATCAAAATATTTTAATCTTCTACTTTAAGTAAAAGACTTATCTGCAAACGTGTCTACTTAGGTACTTAAATTAGTAACAATTTTCCAATCAAAAGTAATAGGCACTCTAAAAACTAACTATCATACATAAAAATAAATTTGTATTAGGCGCTTGAATTTTTAATAAATACTTAAGTAGGTAAATATTTAATAAAACCACAGGATCGCTTACAATAAACCACTTAAATCCGCGACATTAATCAAACAATAACCATTTGAAATTGGATCCTCTCATCATGAGCTTTTAGAGATCCTTTGTGAGCTAAAGAGCCCTGACATAACGTGTTATCAAATAAAAGAAAGGTGTGAAATTTAGCAAGCGGTGGATAAGCCCCTCCTACTTAAGATGGCGATGCCCCCTCCATAGATCCAGTAGCCAGTAGCGTGAGAGAAACTCATCTTGCCCATACCTACAGCCGCCGCGGGAGATCTCACGGAAACACCTATTTTCGGAAGCAATTATCAGCTTCCGACGAATTCGCTCAGAGGTTTAGCGACGGCATAGCAATACGGAACAAAATGTGAATCAAATCGCACCAAAATGGATGTAAACGACATCTCGAGCACGTGTGAAAATCATCTGACAAATAAATCGTGCGTCGAAAAAGACGATCTTGAAGACGGTGATTCGGAATTCGATAGTGATAATGAATCGATCGATATTTGCAACAGTGAACAAGTGAATAATAGTGATAATAATTACAAATTTAGCAATACATTCAAAAGTGACAGACTGTTCTTTTTTGAACAAAACCGAGTGATATTTCCGAACAAATCACTAGTGAACAGTGCGTGTGACAGTGAGCCTACCCAAAGTATTAGAAATTCAATTAACGGTAGAAGTAAAACGTTTCTTATAGACAGTATTTTAGGGAATAATAAAAACAGTGATTCAGAAGCAGAAACTTCTTTAGCGAATGATGCTGATAGTTTTGAAGAAACAGCGGATGAGCGAAACGGTGATATTTTTAAATTGATTTTTAACCATGCCCAACTTTGGTTCTTTCATCGAGTCTAAGGCCAAATTAGCTGCCAAGAAACTATATTATAAGAAACTATATTGACTAGCCTCGTGGCTTAGTGGGTAGTAGCTCTGTATGCGAAACCGGGCGTCGTGGGTTCGATTCCCACCCAGTGCAAATATTTGTGTGATGAATTCAAATATTTGTACTGTGTCTGGGTGTTTCTATGTATAATAAGTATGTATTTCCAAATATATTATTAATATATCAGCTATTTGGCCGCCATAGTCCAAGCTTTGCTTAGTTTGGGATCAGATGGTGTTGTGTGTGAATTGTCCACCAAAATGTATTTATTTATTATTAATATATATGTCCTTAACTTATGTTTCTCTCTCCTCAATGGTGCTTAGTGCAAAGGCACTTCAAGTCTGAACAATTGCTGACGTAATACCAAGCACAGATTCGCTCTGGTACGGAGAACAGTTCGCACCTTTGGTATGGATTGGCTAAGTATCAGCTAAAGACTCTGGAATCGATCGAGACACGTGCCAAAAGTCTCATAGGCTAGGACACCCTGGTGCGAAAAAGACTTCGAAGTATTGAACATCGCCGAAAAATTCCTAGCTTGTCGGTTTTTTAGCGGATACATTTCGGAAAGTGTGCAACTGATCTGCATGATCTGATTCCCTTGCTACCTTGCTTTTTTTCTATCGGACTGAAAAATATACATCGTTCCATGGTTACCGTTCCAAAGACTCGAACAAAGAGATTGGACTCTACATTTGGGATAAAAACGTCTAGTCTGTGGAATGCGTTGCCTGAGTGGGATTTTTTCCGTTGGTTACAATCTTCTCTTGCTGTTTTTAAGAACCAAGTCAAAGAATTCTATTTGTTACAGTCATCACATGCATAGATGTTGAAGTCATTATTCTCCTTGAAATCGTAATAAAATTGTATTCTATTTATCTTCAATTATTTTCATTCATTGAACATGTTATTATTAATTATCTATTAGTCTATTATTATAAAATATTTGTGTATTAGGATGTAAAATTGATTTATGTATTTATATTGTAGTATTTGATATTAATTGTTAGTTAGTATTATCAAATTATCATTCGGAAGTATCTATGTACTCCTAATTGCACTCATTCCATTGTCTTCCATTATTATTATTTTTTTACCATCCTACGGTTGCCTGGAAGAAATCGCTCTTAGCGATAAGGTCGCCAATTGCTACTTTTTTCTATGTTTTTTCTGTGTTATTGTTATTTTTCTTTATAATTTAAGTGCAATAAAGAGTTTATCTATCTATCTAGAGTCTTCAAATCAAGAGAGAATCTGTTTTTTTTAGGTAAACACGCTCCTTTGTAGTCGTCGCTTAACATAAGGCGAGATGGCGGTCAAGTGTAAACCTATAAATGACAAAAGCAAATAATACATACCTAACTCCTGGTGGTATCTCTAATTAGCCGGCCTTTTTATATCCCCGGATGAAATAATCCAAATCGTAGGAACTATCAAAAGTTTATCAAGAGTTTAACTAAAATTAACCCGTTTTATGTAAAATAACAATAACAAAGATATATTGAAAATGATTTTATACTGGTTGGTGGGTACTTACAATCTGCGTGGCTGCAAATCGAGAGGGAATCGGTTTCTTCCAGGTAAGGTGAGGATCGATCACTGTATCGTAGCCATCAGGCGATACAACGGGCCAACTTTTTATCGATAAAAAAATTAAAATACCAAACATTTTTATTTTCGAAACTTCAAAGTATTTGAACAAATACAATAATAACAACTTCCGAACCATTAAGACATTTGGCACGCGCCGGAATTGCTCTCGGAACTGACGATGACTTTGATATCCGTGCATCTTGTCTTTATAATTGAGGAAGCAGCTCTTTTGCATTCATTGACCTGTTTAATTTGACGGTTGTAAACCATATCCCAATTCATACTCACGACTAATACTTTTTTTAAGACTATTTTTTAAATAGACAAGTAGGTAAGCTGTGAGGATAGGTAAGCGATGGTACTCATAGTCGTAAGTGGACGTAAAATATGCTCTACATTTATTCAAAGCTATAATAGGCATGTCGACTCATTTTTTATTTAATGTGCCATCAAAAGGCTACTCAATAACTGAAACATAGGTGAAAGAATTACTTTGTTATCTTAAAAACTTCCCGTGATATCACGATTTTAAAATCACAATTTTGGACTCTCCTAAAAACGCTTCCTACAAATCACTACAGGAACGTAACATCACACGTGCCGTACTTTCTATGCGTCACGCGTAAAGTTTGTATGGTAGCTATATTAAATATTGCGTTTAGGAAACTGGTTTCTTAACAAAAGTAACTTGAATGGGTTGTCCAATGGTAAATACATTTTCTAATTATTTCGTACTTTTAAAATGGACTTGCCCATCCAGCTTTGAATGACCATAAAGTAAGTTAAACTAAAAAATATTAAAATTAATATTGGTACATATTTTATTCTATTTAACTACTGTCATTATATCAAATAATGTAATATAATTTCTGGGCCTGTCATCACGCCTATTATATGATAAAATTAGGCTTTATGCGCTAACCCAATGTTTGGTGAGCTTTGAGGCCCTAGAGATCAACTGCTACAGGTTTCTTTATAAAAAAAAAAATGAACATAAATGTCAGGCTATTGGGCGGGTCATGTGATTGATTAATTTATTGTTGACGTTATTTTAATTGTGTAATTGACTGATGCAATACTTATCTATAATAATTGCGAAATGAATCAAAAAATGAAAATAACTTAAACTCAGACAAATCATAAATGGTCTAGGAATAAAACCATATTTTTAATCCACGTCCCCTTAATTGCAAAGTATCTTATCGACAAAGTAAGAGCAGTTTATGAGAAATCAACAGATATTTCAATTTCCAATCATCGATGCACAGATATTATTACATATACATAAATATTATGATATGTATCTTTATCTTTTAGCTTCTTAAATTTAACATTTTGACATTTATTCAATCTCAACCTCAATTGTCTGTATACCATTTGTGGTAGAAATTAGCGAATTTGTGTAGACTTGTACCATCTATGTATACCTAATATGTACATACCACCTAATTTCACAGACCAATAAAGATTATGATTATGATTATGATATTAATTCCGTTTAGGTACTACAAAACCACACTGACTCATTGGAGTAATACGTTCAATCATCCTGTCAATTTAATTTCCGAGTGATTAAGTTTAACTGTTAAAGTGTAAGAAATACAATTATTTCATTAATTAATGATCGAAATATTCACGTGCTAAATGATTGGTTAGTTGATATCACTCAGCCACCTATGTATGTGTTTTTGAAACACAAAAATCAAGAATGAGTTACCGACGAAGACCTAAAGTGACTGACATAGTCTACAGAATTAGCAAGCTGAAGTTGAAACAGGCTGGTCATAATTATCTGTAGAAGATCCAAAAAAAATCCGACACAAGTGTCAAAATTGTTAGTTTCCATTTCAAGCACATTAATTTAAACAAACGATACCGCCAGAAGCGTCTTGAAACGCTCTTGAGAATAATGGGCTTAAACAGGTACAAGTAACGCGGCACTTCATATTCCGAAGCGTAAACAAACGCACTTAGGTAACCTGACACCCGTTTTCCCGCCAAAATTGTAAACGTGAGTCGCCGAAAGTCACAGTTGGTAAAATTTAAATAGAGCTTGATTGGCCAAATCAAACATGACAAACCTATACCTATATTAGATTAGAGACGGTATCTAAATTTCAAATTTATATTTCATCCCTTCTCAAAACTGTGCTATAAGTGCATGCATTTTTTTAATTAGTTACCCACCTAAGTACTGGACCCAGGTCATGGTCAGGAAAGTCATGACCCCTGGATCCGCAATTGCTTAAAACTTTGCGCTGTTTGATATTGTTACGAGTAGTAAGTCACTCTGGATAGGTTTAGATGTAGCTTGGCACCCAAGTAGCGACCCTCCCTCATGGCACGTAGCCTGATTTTCCATTTTACATCTCCAAACCCTATCGACTTCTTTACTAAATATCGTTACAATACCTTTTGTACTTATAAAAATGATTTATTCTCTTATTTTCTGCAGTTTCATCGACCTCCACATGCCCCGACTTGAGCGCATTAAGCGATGCAGGAATATTGGCCGGACATGCGTATGCGCATTGGCTGGCTACACAGCAGCCTTCTTCTACTTTCTTCGGTAAGATGAATAAATAAAAGCTATTTTCTGTGGTCTTTTAGAAGATTTTGTGACGTCCAATTTCACAAGCATAGATGTATTATTATTATAGTATATATTATTATAGGTTTATATTACATTATATTTACATTTCAAAAACGAGCTTTACTATAATTAGTAAAGCTCGTTTTTGAAATGTATTTTTTACTAACTTATTTTTATTTGTAACTAAATTAAGTATTTGAAACTGGGAACGGACATGAGCCCGTTTGTCACCTGGATTGTCTTGCCTGCTCAATGGGAGTACCTACCGCAAAAGCCACAATAAAGCGGAAAAGCTACGACGCCATGCCGGTGTGCGAAGTAGACGGCCACCGATTTCGGTTGGTGCGATCGAAAAACAAAACGATTGCACTAATGCTTATGCTTATGTACCTTTTTGAAAAGAAGTATCGCGGTAGAGAATACCGCGAAAAATCTACACACTGCGCCGTTACCGAGAGCTTCTAGTAAAAATTAAAAAATTAAAAATTAAATATAACGCACCATCACAAATGAATAATAGTGATGGCGAAAAATCCGAACTGAAATGATTTATTCTGAGAGATGAAAGTCAGAGTAGAAAAATTTACTACAGGAACATTTAGTGGTGAATCCTTGAAGTTTTCTTCGGCTATCTGACTGTTTCACTGTCTCATTGGGATAGTGTGTTTAGTTGATTTCACAATAGTTATACATTTTTGTTGAGTGTCAGTTTAATTTTAAATTGAGGTCAGTGTTTGTTTTTTTTTTCGGAAAAAATATTTGAAAATGTGTTGTATTTTAATTGACAACAATAACGTCTACAACCGTAGATGCCTCAAATTATACTTTTACGCGTTTGTGGAGTAAATTAGTAAATCACACTTTTTCTCAGTGTAGCCAGCTCTAATTGACAATCTCCCTTTGGAATCGCTCGAGTCCATTCGTGCCCAGATCGCGTGCCGAGCGTCGGGTGTGATCATTCACACGCGCCAACACGCAACCACCCGCAGTGTAATCGTTTTTGTACATTTGCCCAATGTGAATCTTATGATTGGGTTATTGATATTAATTAGCCTCCGGACAGATCTTCCTTTACAGTAGACAGCTCTGGGACGGACCGCATAAAATATGATTTTTATTCGAAAGGCGAAAGTTTGTGGGTTTGTTTTCAGGTCTCATGTAACGATTGATTTCAATCATATCAAACACGTAGTAAGTGGCGTTTTTTAGGCAACCCATTTGTTTAAATTGTTACAAATGATTTTATAAATATATATGATTAATATGGTTTATTCCGTCACTACCCGCAAAACAAGCTGTCGAAGACTGACTAGAATGTTTACTTCTCTGCATTTTTATTATAATTTGTGATCGTAGCGACGACGATTTTGTTTGTTTTTATTCAAGTAAAATAAGAAAACACATAAATTGGACCATATTGCGGTTAGTGAGGCCATGTCAGTCAGTTAGTGCTTTAGCGGGACAATTCAATATTACTTTATTGTTGTATATTTTTTACTCTGCGAAAATACTAATATTTTTAATAATTAACCTATAGCAGGACACCTAATTGGTTAGGTATATCATTATGTCGACAGAAATTCCGCCGGTAAAATATACAATTAGATATGTGGGTCTGACATAGGGTAATAAAATAAGTCATGATTTTGTAAGAACAATTAATATGATATTTTTTTTGTAGTGCCTATAGATTGAAATGACGGGCAGGATATGTCCCTGATGGTAAGCAATATACCTGCCGATAACAGCACAGTGACACACACACTTATTGAAACGTGAAGACTCTAAATCATTACTTAGCACCATACTGCGCTCGTCGCCCAGAGAAATAAGGTGTTTCATCCTTAGCCCAGTAATTCCTCTGGTCAGTTTTAAAAAAATCTTATGTAATTCAGCCGACTTCAAAATATAAATAAAAGTGGTAAGTGCAACTCGGAGTCGCCCATGAAGGCTTCCGTAGCAGCAAGTAACATAATATAAAAGTTCTTGTAGTTCGTTGTTACTTTAATCAGTGTTTTAACAATAGTGAATTTATGACGTATTAAAATAAAACTACTTACTAGAAAATGACATAAAACGAAAATCTGTGACGAATTTACAACAACTTTATTTACCTGTGACATTGTTCATTTGTTTTTTTATAACTTGTGGCGAGTTTACTTTGAATGTATGGAGTATACAAATTGTGACGAATTTACTTTGTGGCGAATCGACAATAACCCATCTCATTCAAACCAATTTTCGTTGATAGTTTACATGGTAGCTTTTTAGCACTTTGGAAGAGTCCACTGCGCAAACTATTCAGTTTAGAAAAAATAATGTTAGTAACCTCAATGTCATTATAGATGACCTATCCATATAAAAAAATTGAGTTTCAGTTCTAAGTATGGGACACCCCTAATTTTTTTTTTCTATTTTTTTGGATCAAAATCTTAATGCGGTTCACAGATTACAACTACTTACCAAGTTTCAATAGTATAGCTCTTATCGTTTCGGAGAAAAGTGCCTTTGACATACGGACGGACAGACAGACAGACAGACTTGACGAATCTATAAGGGTCCCGTATTTTGCCATTTGGCTACGGAACCCTAATAAACACTATTATATCTGTACTGTATCTGGGTGTTTCTATCTATACTTATAACAAAACTATAACGGGTCGAATTCTGTACATTGAAGATATTTTGAAATTTTTTATTTTGGGGCACTCCGTAGTCGATACTGATGGCGAAACTGCATTTTTTTTCTTTCATGTCTGTCTGTCTGTCTGTCTGTCTTTCTGTATAGGGATCACGCATCACGCCGAAACTACTGATTCAATTCAGCTGAAACTTGGCATGATTATAGTTTATACTAAGGACATTGCTGTAGGCTACTTTTGATCCCCAAATTCTGATCGGTTTTCTTGCGGGAGGGGGTGAAAGTCAGAATGTGTATTTGGTTGTAACTCATGTTTGCGTTGTTTAATTTCATTAATTCTTTTTTTGTTAGAAAGAACACATTTTTAATATTGTCCCGTCAAAATTTAAACAATATCAGTCTGTTGGTTCGGAAATTACACAAACATTAAATAATAACGACACGCGCGGCGCGTTCGGTACATACTAACTTCTAAGTATTCTGTGTATCACCAGACGATCCACAGAATATCTAGATTCTAGAAAGTGCCCACGTGATCGCGTCGCGTCGTCTTGGATGACAAAATAATTGTCAAAAATATATTTTTTGTGTGGAAAACAAACATCATTCGGTTATAATCGACTTCAAACAAGGAGGATGTTCTCAATCGGGTTGCATGTTTTTTTATTTGGTTTTATTTTACGCGATAACTCCGCTAATTGTAAGTTGATTTTGATAATTCCTTTTTTGTTTGGTAGAAAATACTTCAGAGGTGATCTTAGATATCGAAAACAGGGAGGTAGTTTTTCAAATATCAACAAAAAACTAAAATCAGCTTAGATTTATCTGTACGATATAGTTATACCTTCTTATAAAATTTAGTCGAATGACATAATTAAATTACCTGTCATTGAAGTAGATTTTTGTATTTTGGAGAAAACATATCAGCATAATAAGTAGCAGCATAAACAACCTATTAAATGTTCCCACTGCTGGGCGTCGGGCCTTCTCTCGCAAGGAGAGAGACAAGGCTATGATGGCCACGCTGGCCCAGTGTCGGTTGGTGGATGACATATGACTTAGAACTTAGATTATAGGTAGATTTACCGAAATTTTCTTCACGGTGTTTTCCTTCACCGTTTTAATTACCGGCATTACGAACATGACTCTGAAAAGATAGTGGTGCGCGTGGTTTTGAACCCTGGGTCTCCGGATCAGAAAACGTATTATTTCAATCCAAATACTGTTTAAAATTTAAAGGTAGTGTTCAACAAGCTTCGGTGACCGAAGCAGACCGTTGTTAGGGTTCCATACACAAAGGGTAAAAACGGGACCCTATTACTGAGACTTCGCTATCCGTCCGTCCGTCCGTCCGTCCGTCTGTCACCAGGCTGTATCTCAAGAACGGTGATAGCTACGAGTAGACAGTTGAAATTTTCGCAGATGATGTGTTTCTATTGCCGCTTTAATCATGGCGGAACCTATCAAGTGATCGGGTTGAAATTTGAAATAGAATTAGATTACAGTCTGGAAGAACACATAGGCTAAACATTGCCTATGTATAAGTACTCTATGTATTACGTAACAAACATCCAAACAGTGACATTCATAATATTTACAGGACAACGTTGGAACGGCTGAACATATTTGGATGGAATTCGAAACACACGTAGTTTGAACTCAGTAATAGCAAATCGGTTACTTATAGGTTACTGTGACGTAGGAAAGACTAAGCAAATTTGGTAGAAAATTGAAACAGAAATAACTCATAGCCTGAAATACCACATTTATGTATTTATTACCTATCAACCTGAAAATAAGCATGGGCCCTAAGGAAACAAATATTAACTATCACGTCAAAACGGCACAACGATATGGGTTGACATACGAAACACATATAGTTTAGAGTCTAAAATTTCACATGGGCTAATAAGTCTACATTTTCATTTAACTCCATATTAATATAATATAAACATATATTTTCGTAAGGAACTTGATGTGATGGTAAGGTAAAAGCCAAAAATGAAAAATATATGCACCCGTTTTGGCGTAGATAATATAGGTGATTTGCGTTCACAATCAAAATAACAAGCAACATAATATTCTCATTAGACGGCGCTAATGTCAGTTTAAATCTAAAAGCACTAAAGGCCATTTAAATCGATGTTTTGCTATTGTGGTATGTATTTTTTCTTTCATCACTAGGTGGCGTTACTGGTATTCTAAATAGTACTAATAAGTTTTTGCTGCTAAAAGGATTATGATGCCAAATTTGAATTCTTTCGTTCTTGATTTTTTTCTGTGTTACCTACAATTAAATTCATACATTAACATTTCACTAGGACTTGGCTTAGATTTACGGGTTCAACTTGCTTGAATATCATTCAAACTCAAAATTTTAATTATTTTAATTCCACACAGGCTTCGTTCAAAATTTTACGCCGGCGAAGTCGCGGGTAACAGCTAGAAAACAGCTTGCGGATTAAAAGAGAAAAGTAGGTATCAGATCATGCACCGTGGCTTACTGACGAGATCCGTATCTTAATGCAAAAAAAACTGTTGGCAAAGCATAAACTTAAAATTCACCATTGTGACGAAAACAAAGAAAAATATTTAAACTTTCGCAACGTTTGCAATAGAGCGTGTAGAGACGCACAACGCCGTCACATCCATAATTCAGTAGAAAATGAAGAACCGGCAAAGGTTTGGAAGTTTCTAAGATCATTGGGAGTTGGAAAATCTCAACATGATACTATCCCCCTAAAAATCTTGACATTAACAAACTCAATCAACACTTTTCTTCTTCGTCCAACTTTGACGGACCGGTTAAAGCTGCTACGATTAAATCACTGTCTTCCGCTTCTACTCCCAGTTATGATCCTTTCTTATTCAGTCAATTTTCCGGTTGTGATGTAAAGAAGAGTATTCGGTCCATATCATCCAACGCTGTTGGTAGCGACAGCATAAGTCGTAAGATGATAATGCCTATTCTCGATGAAATCCTCCCTATTTTACAACATATCCTTAACTTTTCTGTATCATCGGGTATCTTTCCACACTCGTGGAAAGATGCTCAAATTATTCCCCTTCTTCCAAAAAAACCAAATCCAGAATCCTTTTCCGAGTACCGTCCCATTTCCATCCTTCCGTTTCTTTCTAAAGTGCTGGAAAGGCTAGTACATCAGCAACTCTCCTCTTACCTCTTTAAACACAATCTCCTTAACCCTTTACAATCTGGATTTCGCACGGGACATAGCACCGTTACTGCTCTCACTGAAATCACAGATGATATACGAGATGGCATTGGTCACTGTCAATTAACTGTGCTGTCGCTATTAGATTTCAGCAATGCTTTCAACAATGTCGACTTTGACATTTTGCTAGCCCTCCTTCGCTCTCTGAACATATCTCCATCCGCAATTGACTGGTTTCATAGTTACCTGTTTGGACGCCGGCAGCGTATTCGCATTGATGACTCCTACTCTTCTTGGTGTAGTGTATCTGCTGGTGTTCCTCAGGGCGGCGTGCTATCTCCACTTCTATTTGCAATTTTTATTAATTCTATTTCAAAGCACTTGACGTCCTCATATCACCTCTATGCAGACGATTTGCAAATCTATGTCCAAGCCCCGCTAGAGTGCTTGCATGATGCTATTGAGGCCACTAACACTAATTTAATGAGCATATTAAGCTGGAGTAGATCTTATGGCCTTTCAGTAAACCCCAATAAGACGCAGACGATTATTATTGGGAGTTCCCGCATGATCTCTAAAATAGACTGGATCCGGCTTCCACGAGTAATCTTTGACGGAATCCCTGTCTCTATAAGCGACAAGGTTAAAAATTTAGGTATAGTCATAGATAGACAATTTTCATGGGGCCCTCAACTGGCGGAAGTAAGCCGCAGAATTTTTGCTTCTGCAGCGTCTCTCAGGAGACTCCGTAATTTTCTTCCCATCGCTACCAAAACTGCGCTAGTAAAATCTCTTCTATTTCCAATATTGGACTACGCAGATGTATGCTATCTGGATTTAACTGAAGAGCAGTTGGACAAACTTGAACGCTTACAAAATTTTTTCATCCGTTTCATATTCGGTTTACGCAAATTTGATCACGTTTCTCATTTTCGTCAAAAGCTCAAATGGTTACCAATTCGCCTTCGCCGTAATACTCACATTCTGTATTTCCTTTATAAAATTCTTTTCAATCCTACCACACCTTTTTACCTAAAGAAGCGGTTTAATTTTATTGAACCGAAATCCTGTCCCCTTCGTTCTACCCGATCTCTCAAACTAAGCTTTCCTACCTCTACTCATTCTAATCTGTCCTTTTCTAAATCTTTCACTGTGCAAGCTGTCCTACTGTGGAATTCTCTTCCTCTGTCTATCCGGCAAGCTAAGTCCTTCAAATTTTCAAAAATCTTGTTTATAACCATTTTCTTACCGTCCCTTAATGGGTACGAGTAACTTCTAAATTGTACTTGTATATATTTATGTATTTATTTTATACTGGTATATGTATTTATGTTCTGTGTATAGATATATTTTGTTTATTTATTTGTAAATATTTTTAATTGCTATTAGTTATGTATTTTGTATAGTTTAAGTACCTCTATACCAATACCACCTACACTATATACGATTTCTCTCGCAAGTTTTCCATACAAAGGTTGCCTGGAAGAAATTGCTTTAAGCAATAAGGCCGCCCTTTACACTGCACTTTAGTATGTAAACAATCAAATTAGCTTAAAATAGACGTAATAATTCATATAATTTTTTTTTATTTTTTTATCTAAGTCCATTACTTGATTTTTGTATTTTGATTTTATGTACACTTTTAGACTTAACATATTTTATAAGTTATTTTGTTTATTTTAGTTAAGACTATGTATTTTTGGTGGGTGTAATAAAGCATTATATTATTATTATTATTATTATCAGCTTCAGACTTTTCATAATGTATCCTATAAAAATCCTACAAACTTAACACTTGCGGTTATGCTCGATACTACGAAAGCTTACTAAGTATGTTTGATTTTGTTTAAAAAAAAAGAAAAATAAAGATAATAAAATGAAATATATTTTTGTACAAATTCATTCGGGTTTTCAATGACTATTTATCCAAATATTTTGTCTTACGATACTTCCAACCACGGATCTTCCAACTAATGTACCTATAAGTCAGTAACATTTGCTTACGCGAACGAAGTAGCGGGTTCAGCTAGTGTATAATAAGTATGTATTTACAACTATAAAAGTATTATATCAGCTGTCTGGCCGCCACAGTACAAGCTTTGCTAAGTTTGGGGTCAGATGGTGATGTGTGTGAATTGTCCACCAATATGTATTTATTATTTATTTACTTATAGTAGAAGATCCCGCTCTACAACGACCTTTACTGACAAGAAGAGCAGAACATGTGCTTGATAGTAAGGAACATGTCTGCCACATAACAGGACAGCGATACGCAGGTATCGGAACATCACAACACTCGTCACCCAGAGATATAAGATGTTTTATCTCTATGCTCGGCTCTAATTTCAGTGGATACATTGCCATTCGAACCGCCACTTAGTAATGTTTGCACATTACTGCTTGGCGGTAGAATGACTAGGTTATTTATTTCAAGATAAATTAAGATTTGTGTACGATTTCGATTACTCGATCGTATATCGTATTCGTACCCTAGCCAAAAAGTCGTATAAATACGATTTAAATCGTATAGTTGACAACACTGGCAGAAATCAGACCTGAGATTTGAAATCAGGCCTAATTTTGAATAAAATGGGGTATGGAAGTGTGTATGAAACTTTTTATTCCTTAAACATATTCGCATACACTTTCGTGTGATTGGAGCATGATCAAAATAGTAAGTAGGAATGCTTTACAATGTTTTCAAAATTCAACCTCCAAAGGGGTGATAAAAGGGATGAAAGTTTGAATGATCATTTTTATTCTTTGAACATGTTTGCACGTACCTAGTCAATTGAAATGTTACATGCGCTTTACATTTTTTAAAAGAAGCAATTTTATTTTTGGAACGTGTGTAGTGGGTCAATAGAAGATTAACCCCAAATTTGTGGGGCTGCCACCATTGTCCCCGGCCGCCATCTTGGCAAACGCATTTTTCGATATTTATCTTTCAAACTACCAACGCTACAAAAAAATCATTAAGATATATAATGTATGTAGCAAATAAAATTTTCTACGAATTTGCTTTGTCCTGAAAATTCAAAAATAAAGAAGTTTAAGTAAAATGTCACATTGATAAATTGTGTCCTCTAAAAAATGCAATATTAGGTTCATAAATTGTAAAATGTCATGGACTAATGACATTTCAAGAGCATTGAGTAAAGCCAAAATAATAACTTAGGTAAAACAGCTTTTTCAAAAATTCAAATAATTTAAGTGAAATGTTAATAAAATATTTTTCATATTCTGAACTGATTTTTTTTGCCATTTGCATTACCATTTGCAATGTAGGTAGGTATTTGTTGAGATGTTAAATTGAATATAAATACTTTTCATGCAATAACCAGCTCAATGAAGGTCATTGTATAGCGGGATCTTAGACCATAAATAAGTGAAATGTGAGAAATAGGCAAAAAATTAGGAAATGTAGTTCTAGTTGCTTAGCAGGCCTTGCGTCTGTTGGAAAGTCACACGCTTGCCTATAACCATCTATATTATCTGTTCTATGCTATAACAGTAGGTACATTGTCTTGCAGCTCTTTGAATAGGAAGAGTCCAAATTGTCTAAATTGATCACTGCGCTCCTCTCGTCACTCTGAGAAATAATATGATTTATTTAATTTCTAGAAACATTGCACTTCAAAGCAGATCACAGTAATGCACGTTACTGGTTGGTGATAGAATAACTGTCAAAAGTGTGCTCGAGGTGGACTCTGAAAAGTGTCTCCCGATTGCAACCACCACAACCTATAGTTATATTACCCACCATTATATTTTTTCCATGAAAACTTTGTTAGATGTTAATACCTATGTATGGTATCATTTTCCCCCGCTACTCACCAGTCAAGTCTGAACCTCCGTGTTGGGGTACAATTAGAGAGGTTTTTTTTTAAATAAATGGTGACGAGACGATCCGGACATGTGCCTGATGGTAAGCAACATGCCTGACACATAACAGCATAGTGACACACAGCTATTGAAAAATGAAGAGTCCAAATCATTACCTAGCACTGCACTGCGCTCGTCACCCAGAGATCTAAGATCTTATATCTCTAAGCCATGTAATTTCTCTGGAAGCGTTGCCCTTCAAACCGGAACACAGTAATGTTTGCACATTACTGTTTGGCGGTAGAATAACTAGCAAAGGTGTGGTACTTCCCCAGGCGGACTCTGCCAAGAGTCCTACCACTACAATATGTACACAAAGTATGTGACAAGTTTTAATCTGGGCCAAAAAAAAGGTAAATGTAGTTTGGTGTCCGTGGCTCGGGAACCTCCACGTGGTGCATCCTGGGGATCACACAACAACTTGCCTCGGTAGGATCTTGTTGTGTGATGGGGGATGGGGACCGTGATGTGGCCACAAAGGTCAGACGACGACGAGAGACAGGAGTGTCATGAGGGTCCATCTTACCCAAGATGCTCGACAGTGAGATTTCCTGTGAGGCGAAGGAGTGAGATTTGTAAAAACCTCTCGCTCCTCCACTGACGCGGAAGCAGGGACGGAGGTGAGCCCAGAGAGCTGCCACTCTGGCTCACATCCCGCTTCTACTGGAGGACCTGGGGCGTCGTACGTTTAGGGCCATCTGGTACCCCACCTAGGGAAATGCCTTGGAGAAGATGACGCGCCGCGTCACTAGAGCCAAATGCAGAGGTTCTGTCGCCCCCTGTCTGAATTAAAATATGTTGAGTATCTGTCTAATTCCAAAAAACATAGCACATCTAAATAGGGAGCAAAACTGCAAGTTTTACTGTATAATTCCGGATAATTATTCTGACACTTAATTAGAAAGAAAAGAAAGTCTTTCTACTGGATATAACATCGTAAAATCTACAAACACTTGATAAGTGGCAAGAAACCTGACTCCTCAAATCAATACCTAAAGGTACGTAATTTTATTTCATTTTAGTAACTAAATAGGCAGTACAGTTGAATTAATTGAGATAAAATAAAAAGTTGAGTACATATCTAATTACAAAAAAA
This sequence comes from Ectropis grisescens, assembly GCA_017562165.1. Taxonomy (NCBI): domain Eukaryota; kingdom Metazoa; phylum Arthropoda; class Insecta; order Lepidoptera; family Geometridae; genus Ectropis; species Ectropis grisescens. The sequence goes on along the minus strand of CM029775.1, from coordinate 15,578,062 downwards.
ATACTCGTAGCAAATCTAAAGAGGGAACAAAACGACAATATTGACAGTACCTATAGTAGTATCATTCGGCCTCTTAATCAGATACAAAAGAAAGTCGTGTTTCCGGATGTAAGTAACATCGTAAAATCAACATACACTACATAAGTAGCAAAATGCCTGGCTCCTCGAACCAAAACCTTAAAAGTAATTTTGTTTTATTTCATTTCAAAAACTAAACGGACAGTAGATTTGAGTTGAGTTTAATCAATTGAAATGGAGTACCTATTTAATTCCAAATAAAACATAACTAATCTAAATAGGGAGCAAAACTACCACATTAATTGTGTAGTATTACTTAGTACTATTCCGCCACTTAATCGGAAACAAAAGAAAATCTTGCTTCTGGATGTTAGTAACATCGTAAAATCAACAAACACTAACTTGATAAATACCAAGAAGTCTGACTTTTGAACTGTTTGAGGTGCTCAACCGTACAAACAGATTGGAAACCCTATACACCTAGTATTTAGCTTGTAATGCCAGTGAGATACTTTGTTGTAATTCAATCGATATTCATGAAAAATATTAATTGACGTTAATAATAAGTAAAGTGTGATCCTTTTGGTTTAGTAGAAGACCACTGCAAACCCCTACATAAGGATAAAGTTTTAATATATGAGCTTAATACCTACATAGTAGTTTAGTACAGGCAAATAGGAAGTAGTGGTAACTGTATATTTGATCAAAATATAATCATTCCACGGTTATCTTATTCATTTCATTATTCATTTTTCGAACGTGATTCGCAAGTTTCACGGATAAATATTATTTTAAACATCTACGCATAAGCGTATGAGAACAAAATTCTTAAAGCCAATGCAGACGTTCTAAGAAGACATATGAAAATTAGCGGTAAACGTGAAAAATGTTCAACGTTTGGTCTAATTGTAAAAGCTAACACGGTACAGAGGCAGCTCGGGTTTGTAAGGGCGGAGACACATTCGTCGAAATGTCGCAGCGGTCGGTGGTCGCGACATCGCACCGAGGTGTCGGCAAACAGCTGCCGCGATGATAATTACCAACAAAGCTGGATTGTGTGCACACCGCCTTAGCGGGCCCTCTTGCATGAGATATTAGCCAGAAACAGAATTAACACGCCTCTATCGAGGACGCTGCCAACAACCGTTCAGAGTGAACTATTTCAACTTTGAACAGTCGACGAAATTTAGGTAAATGTTTATTCACATGTTTTATAGGAAATAACTTTGCTCTTCAACGTCATCTCACCTTATGCTAAGTGACCACGGGGTCTACGATGAAGCACGCTTGCGTAGGAGAAAAGGTTCACTTTCGATTTGAAGGCACCTAAATTATATCCTTCAGGGGTTCAGGGATCAGAGAATACCTAGTCAAGCCATGCGTTGCATTGATAAGTTCATAGTATGAAAGTGGAGTCAAACGTCAATATTAGAACGATGTCCATATTTCACGCTACAAGCAGTTCAAGAACAAAAGGTGGCGTTCTGGGGTTATACGCATGAAGTTTAACTGCATTCTCTCCAAAATGTGTCGAGTAAAGAGCTAATAAACTTGTAACTTGATAGCGATGTTCAAGTTTTTTTATTTGGACAAGTGACTATTAGGCTTTTGGCATATCTATAGACAGAATCCCAAGTTTTCAACTGGTATATACCAAACTTTACATCTTAAATATATTAAACAAAGTCCTGCTAGTTTACACCATTTATGACATTCAAGAACGGCTGTACCTATTTGTATGATAGTTGATTTTGTATCTGCTTCGATTATAATAATAAATCAGACAAACTATTGAGACACTTACGAAAAAAAAACAAAATAAAAACTAATAATAATAATGGCAGACTGCCATTAAGTTAAGTTATGTTAAGTTCTAAAAATATTAATAGAAACTGCAGATATTATAGAAGTGAAAACTTATAATTCCGAATTTGATAGCTCACTTTGGAAACTGTGCTAGTAAAACCGAAGGGTGTGCCCATGAGCGTGGCTATCTAGAAATGCGTCTGCATTTTTTCGATGCCCGATGAGAAATGCTCATGCTTTTTTAGATGGCCAATGGCCATGGTCCCGAGCAGGCGCGGATCCAGGGGGGGGGTCATGGGGGTCATGACCCCCCCCTGGGCCGGGTCCAGTAGGTACCTAGGTGTACCTACTTATCGTGTACCGATATTATCGTACTTATCGATATGTACTTATAGTAGACCGGCAGCGATCACCGTAGGTATGGTAAGAGGCACGCTGAATCTAAAGATTAAGTTTGAAAGATCACGTCTAATGAAGTCCACGCTCTGACCAAATTATGCTCAAATGTGAAATCTCGATACTTTTATACTCGAACTTAAAATCACTCCGAATGGACAGGCTAGTGGAAACTGTTCATGCAGTTGGAAGAAAATTCTATAAGAGCCGACGTCAAAATGGAACCCAAAACCTCTCCGATCATACTCTAAATCTCATGACGGTTAGGCGAGGTAAATATGCGGTTGGAGTCTTCAGTCGACATGACCATGGCTCAATAGATAGATCATCACAATAGAGAGACTTGTGTGCGACGCGACATACGCTGCTTCTACATAGGTACTACGAGTATTGACGAAGCGATCAAGCGGAACAAGGCTCGAAAATGATCGCAAACAATCTGCCTCTTGGGCAAAGTCAACTGACCAAACTGAAGGCTAATAATGTAGTTCCGTCGAAGCCCGAGATTTTGGAAGAGCTTGAGAAGTTCTGTGAATAGTTATACCTCTATCTCGAGAGTTCCAAGACACAAGCTTAGGCTTAGTTTGGGACTCATCGGCAATCTTTTCTACTCACGCGTATTTTTGATAAATAAGGTTTTGTTTGTTTGTTTGTTTGTTCTAAGCAAGGACAACCTGTCCTGACCTGACCCGATAGTTTTCCGTAGATATCCCGGAAGTCAGCCTGTACGAGACTAGGCTGGCCCTCAAAGAACTTTAAAAACAACAAGGCACCTGGCGCCAGTAATACGCCAGTAGCGTGGAGTAGAATAGTGGCAGTGTTCTGCATCAGAAAAGGTGACATCACCTTGTTGATGAATTACATACCAATTTCACTTCTCAGACACGTTTATAGTTGTTTTCTAAGATAATCAAAAATCGTCTCTCACGCGGGGTTGACGACTCCCAGCCACCCGAACAAGCTGGTTTCCAAAAATGTGACAGCACCATAGACCACATCCATACGCTTCGGCAGATTATACAGAAAACCGAGGAGTATAATCGGCCACTATGTATAGCGTGTGTGGACTATGAGAAAGCCTTCGATTCCATCGAGACCTGGGCAGTGCTTCAAACTCTCCAGCGATGCCGCATCAATTACAGCTATATCGAAGTATTGAAGTGTATTTACAGCAAAGCCACAATGTCTGTCCGATTATATGACCAGCGTACAAAGCATATCTGGCTACAGAAAGGCGTGAGACAGAGAGATGTTATATGTTTTCAAGCTACTGGACTGCGATCAATATCGACGGCGAATGCATCACTCACCTTCGGTTTGCCGACGACAGTCATTGCGGCGGAGTCGCTGGTGGACCTTGGTGCTATTTTCAAGGACTTCAGTAGAGTATCCCAAGACCCAAGAGGTAGGTCTGAGGATGAATATAGACAAGACGGAGGTCATGTATCACCTGCGCCGGTTATTGTTGGGAATAGCGCACTCGATGTTATTGACGAATATGTCTACCTGGGTCAAAAGATCCAATTAGGTAGATCCAAACAAAGATTTAACAAAGAGGTTCAGTGAAGAATCCAATTCGGAAAGGCAGCGTTCGGGAAACTTCGACACATCTTTGAGTCCAAAATACCCCAATGCTCATAGACCAAAGTCTTTAATCAGAGCTTGCTACCAGTGATGGCTTATGAAACTGAGACGTGGTCCTTAACTGTGGGCCTCATAATAAAGCTTAAAATTGCACAGCGAGCAATGGAGAGATATGCTCGGAGTCTCTTTGCGCGACAGAATCCATATGGGGATATTTGCAAAAGAACAAAAGTAGCCGATATAGCTTAAAGAGTAAGCAAGCTGAAGTGGAAATGGGCAGGCCACATCACTCGCAGAACTGTCAACCGATGGGGAAGAAAGGTTCTCGAGTAGCGACCACGAACCGGAAGACGCGGTGTTGGACAGCCTCCCAAGAGCTGGACAGATGATGATGATGGTTGATGGTTATTATTGTATAATTAGTTGTTGATCGTTTTGGACCAGCGAGCTTGCGCGGAAGATCGAGTTGCTCAATGTTTTGGACATATTACTGTTATTTTTTTCATTTTAATTTTTTTTTTTTGATGTTATGACGAACAGTCAAGCTGGATAATTAATGTAACATTTATAGTGTATGGTTGTTATTATTTAGATAGGAATTGATTGAATACGTGTAATGACTGTCGCTTGTGTTGGCGTGTCTGCAAGTGCGACAGGTAATTGATGATAACTAAATAAATAAATGACCTCACAACGGTAGCTGGAAACCGCTGGTTGCAGGTTGCACGAGATCATTCGTTGTGGAAATCTAGGGCGGAGGCCTATATTCAGCAGTGGACGACTTGCGGCTGATGATGATACTGATGATACTTATTGCACAGTTTTATGATTTGCCTACGACTATGTTTTTTTTTAAATTAAGAAATGACGAGACGAGCAGGACATGTGCCTGATGGTAAGCAACATGCTTGCCACATAACAGCACAGTGACACGCAGCTATTGGAACATGAAGAGTCCAAATCGTTACCTAGCACTGCACTGTAATTTCTCTGGAAACATTGCCCTTCAAACCGGAACACAGTAATGTTTTCACATTACTGTTTGGCGGTAGAATAACTGGTAAAGGTGTGGTACTTCACCAGGCGGACTCTGCTAGGAGTCCTACCACTACAAAAGAACCCCTCTTCCCTCTGGTAGAGCATGTGACCCCCCCCTGGAGCCAAAGCTGGATCCGCCCTTGGTCCCGAGATTTCTTATCAATCCCGAGCGTGACACTAGAATTCAATTCACAGCCCACGAAATATACAGATTTTTCGTGGGCTATGAATTGGCGCGCAACAGACAGCTATTACGCGCCAAAATAAGTTATCACTTCAAAAAGTAGGTACTGTTTCACAGGCCTGTAGCTACAGGCCTGTAGCTACAGCTACAAGCTATCTAGCTAGATAATATTTGTAAAAACTAAGTAATAATTCGGTTGCAAGTATTTTAAAAACTCCATATTAAACAGGTGGTGTCCGTTCGGCAAGGTGGCTAAGACGACGGGTGCGTTCTCGCGTTGAATAGCTACGAGTAACTGAATAGCTGACATTCTCTGCGCGATAAAAGAGTCCAGTAGCATTAATAAATTCGGAGAACCATGCTTTATTTTTGAATTTATGCTTCTATTGGAAAAAATGATGAGAGTGAAGTTTTAACAATAATCACTTGGAAAAAATGATGAGAGTGAAGTTTTAACAATAATCACTTGGAAAAAATGATGAGAGTGAAGTTTTAACAATATGAAATATGATAAAATTACACCTATCTCTTCAGAGTTAATTTTTGATAGTAATGTAATGTCAAGCATAGCATAGCATTCCTCGATAAATTGACTATCCAACAGAAAAATAATCTTTCAATTCGGACCAATTCCCAAGATCCAAACGTTCGAACAAACACTTCAGCGTTATAATATTAGTAGGTATATGGATATTCATAAAATGCACTTATATCACGATATTTGTAGCAGTACTACTACAAGACACATCGACCACTTTTAACTTTAAATCGACATCTGGGAGATGTAAGACTAAACCCAAATTTTTTTTTAATCGCGATTTTTTAAATCTTTGCATGCATAAAATCCAAACAAGTTCATTCGTTTGTATGATACTAGCAGTACCACGCGGTTTTACTCGAGCAGTTTCCATCCCGTTACTTTCTTTCGCATTTATAACATTAGTAGGATGACGCGACATTTAATTTGCTTGAAAATGCATTTAGCAGAACGGAAACGGTGTTACCATAAAACTAGGCAGCTACTACGTGTTATATTCATGCCCTTCTCCACTCAGTCGCACATAAACATGGTAAGAAAGAAAAATAACCAACTCTCTAACTACGAGTACTAAAATTTAATTCTCTCTTCTATTTAATTCTCATGTAGTCACATCTAAAGTGAAAACTTATGCTAAGATCTAGTGAATTCATTACTATGCACAATATTTTAAATCATTAACATAACTGATCGCAAGTCGCTTGCGCAAGTGTTTAGCGCTCGGTTAGCGATCATCGCACATACTGCATCACAATGGGGTGTTTACACTCGCGAGTCGCGACCGAGTCTCATGTAGGGTTGCCAGATCTACTAATCTTTACTAATATTACGAAAAAATACAGCTGATTTGGCTAAAGAGACGTTTTTGGAAGAAAATAATTGATCCATACTGCATACTAGATGGTGGTAGTGAATTTTCAGTTCTACATTAACACATACATGTATTTATTTATTACATTCTTTTACAAAAAATATAGATAGCGATACCAAAACAAACATTTCGGTTAAGTATGTTCATCAATCATCTTAATTTTCATAAACTGAACCTTAGATTTGAACAAATTAGTATTTTTACTATTATTGCAATTTTATTTATCTCCATGGACACTGCTCATTCCTTTTTTATAGTAATATACTACATTAACACATACATGTATTTATTTATTACATTCTTTTATAAAATAATATAGATAGCGATACCAAAACAAACATTTCGGTTAAGTTAGTTCATCAATCATCTTAATTTACATAAACAGAACCTTAGATTTGAACAAATTAGTATTTTTACTATTATTGCAATTTAATTTATCTCCATGGACACTGCTCATTCTTTTTTTTATAGTAAGCATACATTATTATCATTTTTTTTCAAATGATACATGTAACAGTATAAATCATGTTAGGTATCAGATAGACATCACCCATCTCTTTTTTTTCAATCAATTTAATGTGCGCTCTGAAAACACCGCGGTGTGCTGCCTTCTGTACCATATTACTGTATAACAATCCAGTCATATTACAGTATTGAAAGATATATGTATTTCTTATACTATACAGTGGTTTTTTCAGGAAATTTTCCTTTATTATGAAGCCCAATGGTGATTGGTTATAACATCGGAAAATAAACATAGATGCCGTGGACATGGATGAATAAACATGGACTCGAACTTCCAATGACCATAGCTTGACCAGTTTAATTTTTGACAACCCTAGTCGCAGGTCTCACCCGCGGCGCAAACACCCTGATTGTGTTTATAGCCACTTAACAAGAGCTCGCGACAATTCCGATTAGTGCACGAAAAAACTTTACCGTGTGTTTGTCTTTAGCGAGAGCAGCTACTTAGTAATGGGCGTGCTTTAAGGTGTTATTCTGATACATCGCGGCCGTTTACTACATTAATCGAGACTAAATCGGTTTCTTATAGGTTTACACACCCCATCTTAGACCGCGACACTGTTTTATTGTTGATGTTCCAGAGACGAGCGAAACGTTTTTGACTCCACTTTCGAAATATAACATTTTAACTTTGGAATACGTAGCCTGAGTGGATATATCCTGATGGATATTTAATCATCTGAGTGTCTTCAAGCCTAACGTTCGGTTCCATAAAATCGGTTTCTTCTACGTTAACGCGCTCTATCATGGACCTCATTGTCACTTAACATTAGGCAAGATGGCGTTCAAGTGTAGGTACATGACTCTTTGCAGAGTCTGTCTGTGGAAGTACCACACGTTTGACAGTTATTCTATCGACAAGCAGTACCTAATGTCCAAACATAACGTGATTCTCGTTTGAAAGGTAAATTTTCCAGTGAAATTACAGGGCATAGAGATAAAACATCTTATATCTCTGGGTGACGAGCGCAGTGCAGTGCTAGTTGATGATCTGGACTTTTAATGTTCCAATAGCTGTCATTGTGCTGTTATGAGCAGACATGTTGTGTTTATTATCGATATAAATAAAAAAAAATTGATCGCTTATAATTTTCGTGGCAGCGTGTAGTGAATCGCTCTCTTCATTCAAACATGGCCTTTATAGCTGCAAACTCTACTAGTAAAGTATTTATTTTATTTTAAAGTATTATTTGTATTATTTCTACTGGTGACCCCTCCCCCCCTAAAATCTTTGGCTGCGTACTGGTGACCACCTCCAAAATTCGAGGCTGGGACCGCGCCTGTCTGATGGACTAATTATAATCGTATATTTTAGACTTAGTCATCATCTCAATTCTACTAAATTAGTAGAATTTTATTTTTTTGTATCTGAAACCGTTTTGTGACCGTGTCTTACGAAAGGTTAAGACAAAGAATTATAACCACTATGTGTCTTAGCATCTAAACATTGAAACATTTACCTATAATATTCATAAGTAGAATTAAGAAATGAAATGTCTTAAATAAAGAATCGTCGTTTCTATAGTAGCTAAAGTTATGAAGCAAAAAACTTCTGAAAACTACAATTAAATCTTCGGCCGTGGGCAGAATTTAATGACCATATACAGAATAACTACTTTTACACCTCGAAAGTTCATGATAATAGTTTGCTTAGTTAATTATTCATGAGTTACGCATAAGTTCCATCTTAATAGGCTTTAACACTTTTAGATTATAGGCAGTCTACTCACACACGCATGCACACAGTAGATCATGATGTTATAAAAAAAATTAGTTTAGATGTTGATTAGAAATATTGTAGCTGCAGTTACTTCAAAATCTGGACTCGCTTTATTATAAAAGTAGTGTAGAGGGACGGGGCAAACGGGACATGTGCCTGACAGTAAACAGCATACTCAGCTATAACCACACAGTGTCACGCAGCTATTGGAACATGAAGAGTCCAAACGATTATCTAGAACCGCTCTGTCCTCGTCACTCAGAAATTTAAGATACTACTTGTCTGTGCTGTTTGTCTATAAAACATCAAAATGTAAAATCTATTAATATCGGTTGCATTTTTTCAAATTGATAAGGAAATGGAATCTTGGATGTATTGGGAATGTATCTGTTCAGATCGCTGATCTGGAGGTTTTGGGCTTTATCTTGGTATACACGCTCAACTTTGGATCTTTCATAGAGTCTAAGGCCAAATTAATTGCCACAATAAACGGTTTATTCGGTTGAAGTCAGATTCTGTTTAGGACAGAAACTAAGTGTCCTCTCAAAGGTGCGAAGATATTTCAAGACTGAACAGTTGGTTACGTTATAACAATCACAGATTTGCTCTTATATGGAATACTGTTCGCGCCTTTGGGATGGATCGGCTTAGTTTCAGCTAAAGGCTCTAGAATCGATAGAGAGACATGCCAAAAGGCTCCTAGACAAGGATAACCTTGTGCGAAAAAGATATCAGTCTTGAACATCGCCAAAAATTGCTAGTTTGTCGGGTTTTTAAGGGATACATTTCGGAGAGTGTGCGGCTGATCTGCATGATCGGATTTCACCCTTGTCTTATTTTTCTATCGGACTGTTCGTAGCTCGAAAAGGCGACATCGTTTCATGGTTGACGTTCCGAAAAATCGAACAAAGAGTTTTGACTCTACACTTGTGAAAAGAACGTCTAAGCTGTGGAATGTGTTGCCTGAGTGGGTTTTTTCCCGATGTAACCATCGTAACCAGATGTAACCAGATTAAATACATCGTAACCAGATGTAACCATCTACCATGATGTCTTAAAATCGAGAGTGAATTGGTTTTTTCCTAGGTAAACACGCTCCATCCTAGACCGCCTCGTCGTTTAACATCAAGCGAGATGGCGGTCAAGTGTAAACCTATAATAGTTAAAAAAATGTTTCCATTTTGTTTACGATGGAGCATGTTTGCCCAAAAACACTAATTCAAGACACCAAGATAAATATTACCATTAGGAAGAACCCATTAAAGCATCGCTTCGTATAACGAAAGCAATGTCTAACCTCTTTGTTCGGGTCTTAGGAAAGGTGTCATGATTCACGATGTGAACATAAAATGGTGGCGGGGCGCCGCTTCTTTAAGATCGAGCAGTCCGATGAAAAATAACCGTGAACTTTTTTAATATAGCTTCATTATTTGATGATGATTTTCTCTGTCTTTCTCAGTTACATTTGATTAATTAATATTTACACAAGATTGTAACAATAATAGTACACCTAATAGAGAAGTTGATAGAGTAACAGTGTACTTTCCACCAAGTATTACCCATTTGGACGCACAGAATAAATAAATTAATAAAATGAAAGTATGAACCTTTAATTTTATTTGACTCAAATTAAATTTGTATTATTTGTTACAGATGACAAAGGCAGAAGACCTCGTCGGGCAGGCCCTGAGCGGAAACCTAGACAGGCGTACAGCGCCAAACAGCTAGAACGACTTGAAGCAGAGTTCAAACTCGACAAATACCTAAGCGTATCCAAGCGAATGGAACTTTCTAAAGCATTAGGACTCACTGAAGTCCAAATTAAAACCTGGTTTCAAAATAGGAGAACGAAATGGAAGAAACAGTTGACTTCTCGCTTGAAAATTGCGCAAAGACAAGGGCTTTTTCCGGGGCAACTGTTTGGCCACACCCCACAGACGTATTCGCTTCTAAACCCGTATGCTGCGTATGCGCCGCTTGGTTGCGTGTTCACGCCGGTGACTCTACCCTCTTCACCGCCTTAAGAGTATCTAAATTAATATAAGGCTTGTAGTTACCTCATCTACTTGTAGTTACGTTAAGTCGAAGGAACTCTTATCATTCATTTTGATTAACGGCAAGTTGTTAATTTTGAAGAACAATTTTACAGACCCACGGAGTAGGTTTATAATTTCTATTTCTTGAAATAAAATACCAAAAGGTCATCCCTCACAATGTGGTCTTGTGATTATTGTATATAGCTATTTGTTCTGTTTACTGTAAGCATTGAGCATTGTAACTCCACCAAAATATCATATAAGTTTTTTCCACAAAATAACTATTGTAAGTAAATATACCGATCAAATGATGAAGATACATCGGATTATGTAACAAAATTGTTTAATATAGGGTCAAACAATATACAGTCATATGGTGTCTTTTCCAAAGAAACACGATATCCAAAAAATACTTTAACTTTGTCATTGTACCTATCTTTAGAATGTCAATTTAACACCTACCTAATTGTACATTTCGTAATTATTTAACATAGGTAAAAGAAACTACTGCTGGTCTATGCGAAAAGTAAACGAATAGTTTAAAGTTGCTACTTTTGTCACCTATTTATTAATTTTATTGCCGCTCTGCCCAAATTTTGTCATATCTATAAGTAACCAAGTCGTTAAGTCTGTTTCGCTATCTGTAAATATACTTTGTTAAGTAGTTACGCTTCATTCATATAAGTTTACACCCAAAACATCACAAATCAATAGGAAAATGTTTGTTTCTGGATTACCTAATAGAAAGACCAACAATGACGTATATAATAAAAATCTTATTAATACAAATTTGTTTTATTTGATATAAATGTTTAAAATTTATATTAATTTTGATAAGTACAGATTTTATTTTTTATTTAACAATAGCCAAGATTTTAGTATTAAAATTAACGTGGTTGTTACACATATTTAATTGGATAACTCGAGTTTCGGCCGCGTCCGGCGGCCTTTTTCAAGGCGAGTGCACACGCGCGGTGGCTGCCCGTAGTGCAAAACGGGCAGTGCCAAACGGGCAGCCACCGCGCGTGTGCACTCGCCTTGAAAAAGGCCACCGGACGCGGCCGAAACTCGAGTCGGATTGACCGACCGTATATACGTGAGTGTCCCGTTATCCAATTAAATAAAAATGGCCAAGATTTAACAATGCACTTTCGAAAATGGCAGTATATACCTACCTACTTATAGGGAACTAAAACTACGGGTTCAAAAAAATATATAACTGGATATAAATATTTAGTATTTTGAATAATCACAAGCTCCACCATGAAACCTTTAATATCAAACAATTTTCTATCATTAAAGTAACTCAATTTAACATCTTAAACTTAAAAATATAATTGCAGGTTGTTAGTAAAATAAAATTACAGTTCTTTTATTCTACAACTAGCAGTGTTCCGCGGTATCAGCCAAATCTTATCCAGGTCCAGGTAGTTTTTGTGTGAATGAGTATCCATCCAAACATCCATCCTGTATTGTAGTGGTAGGACTCTTGGCAGAGTTCTTCTGGGGAAGTGCCACACCTTTGTCAGTCATTCTACCGCCAAGCAATAGTGTGCAAACATTACTGTGTTCCGGTTTGAAGGGAAATATTTCCTGAGAAATTACAGGGCTTAGAGATATAATAACTTAGATCTATCTAAGGTGACGAGCGCAGTGCAGTGCTAGGTAGTGATTTGCACTTTACATGTTCCAATAACTGCGTGTGCTGTTATGTAGCAGGCAAGTTTCTTACCATCAGGCACGAGTCCTGCTCGTCTCGTCACTCTTATGCTTATGCTATAAAAAACCATCCTCTCAAACTCGAAATTATGATAAATATATATTAGGACATGATTAAATATTATATCAGCTAGCAAAAGTAGAGCCATCGTATCGAAGATTCTATAGAAATTAGAAACAGATTCCATAAATTGCGAAACTTTGATCAATAGTTATTTGTTATACAAGAGTGCAAAGTTGACAAGGTGAAAAATCTTTGCCCTCGAGTGCAACACGTAACTTTTCATTCCACCTCAGCGAGGAAATGACTAAATGCAAATTTTTAAATGTTTTCGCGCTAAGCAAATTAAAAAAAAGTAAGTACACCAAGGAGGTTCCGAGTTTGAGTTTTTAACATATTAAAAAAAAATGTATGATGCATTCGGCACCAAGGAGGTAGAAATAAATAGGTTGAATTATGTTTTGAATTCAAAACCTCAGTACACACGATGTTCTAAATTCATATTTACTTCATCAAGAGCTAGAGGGTAAAAACGACTTTTGCGCCCTGATATCGAGGAGCAAAAGTACTCTTTCAGAGCTGGTGGGATGAAAAATATTTTTTTTCTCATAAGACACCATTAATATTACAAATGCGAAAGTTTTGATACTTATCGCCAGGTCGGAAATGTTGAAACACAGTTATATTAGAGGTATACCTAGTCAGAAATAGCGCAACGGCTATTTTTTCATCGGGAAAATAACGGAAACTGGAACTGAGCAGACAAACCCCGCGGGGTGCTGCTATATTAAAATATAATTTTTATTTATTTCTGTACTGGGACTCACCGTAAGAGGAAAAACAATAAATACCACCCAGACACAAAGAATGGGAAATCTGGACGAATAACATATTATATTATACGATGCTATTATTTATAAATTATGTCACGTTGATTGTCCACAATGGACTCCTAAATATTAATCCAATTTGCACGCCTTGTGCAGTTTGATCCAACTTAAAAGAAAGTATAGTCTAGTATATAAACAAAGTAACATAATAATAGTAATTGTTAATTGTTTGAATTTAATTTTATTAAGTACATGACATCATCCGAGCGAAGCCCTAACGGGCCGTTAGTAGATACTGTGCCTATTAGTTGACAATTACAGGGATTTTAATTTTAAAATAATTAACAGATTTTCTAGTCAATGTGAGTAATATCCTCATAACCACGGCGGTTGTAACGCTGCCAAAACATCGAGGTAATTAATATGAATAATAATATAGCTCGTGAGTCTTGTGCTGCTTGCAATAAGGGCGGTATGAGCTTGGTAGAGTTTGAGAGGTCAGGCGTGACAGTGCGTGGGATAGTGCGTATCACAGTCAGCGCCGCCCAGACCCAGTGCCGCCGCTCTTATTGCCCCTAGGGCTCCGCCACGCGCCCACGCCACTCCAGCGCTGAGGACCATAATTTAAGATAAGAAACATTTTTATTATACATACTAATAGATTACAGGCCCGAGAACAACATTTATGGGTCATATGAAGGATGTAGGTTAATAGAAGGGTATACAATAATTAAATCAATATTTAATTATTATATTATAATCTGGATTAAATTTGATAGATACTAGTCTATGTAACATATAGGTTACTTTTTATCCTACGAAAACTATACTATATAAAATACTAACGTATAAATCAATCTCACGAAACATAAAAGAATTGACAGTCCTAGAAACTGCCGATAGAAGTGAAAACATACGATAAAACTCAGAATTTCATGGCTTACTTTGGAAACTACGCGGGTGTAACCGGAGACCGTGGCATTGAGCATGGCCATCTAGAAATGCGCCAGCCAATGGGAAATGCTGACACATTTCTTGATGGCCAAGGGCCATGGTCCCAAATTTACCGAAGATTTCTTATCATTCCTGAGCATGACGCTAGAATTCAATTCACAGCCCACGAAAAATCTGTCTGTGGCACGCCAAAAGAAGTTTTCACTTCAAATACAGTATGTAAGCTTAGTTATGTGCGCACGCAAGTAATAGATACTTCTTCTCTTTATTCCTCGTACTAAGAAGTCCAGTTACAACCATAGAATAAATGAATAATACCTACATAAATATTGGTGGATAATTTACACACAACACAATAGGTAATACTCGTATCTTTAACGCAACAAGTATTTGCCTGAAGTTATTAACAATGTTTACTAAAATATTAACTAGCTAGCTTAAGGATGTTGGCTTTTCGTGACGATGTGCGCGCGTCATGAAAATTTACTCTCTATATTTTTCCCTAATGCCCGAGCGACACGAGGCTAGTTTTTCAAACTAGGATAGCAAGCTAGTACCTACATCCAACTTCGTGTAGACAAAACTAACGTTGAGTTGCGTTGTCCTAGCTTGAAATATTAGTCTCGTGTCGCTCGGGAATAACGCGCCAAAAGACAGCTTCAAAATGTTAACTTACTGCCATACTGGTAACCAAAATCTGTTGGCATCCTGCAAACTTCTCGCTTGTCTGTTCCCGACGCACAGGGCTCGGTACAGGCAGGGTGTGGACCGCGGTCTTATCGCCAACAGCGCATACCGCGCAACGGTGTTTACTGAAGACAAACCTAAAAAAAATATTACCAAAATGACACAACTTGGTAAGTATTCTATCGCCAACTAATTTATTCAAATTTAAATTTGCGACTTTAAAAAATCCAAATGCTTGAGCTAAGATAGGCAAATCTTACTAAAATTGCTCCATTTAATTAAAAAAAAAAGAGGACAGAAGCACAATGTTTTCAGATAAATTACAAGCTATATAAAACATAATGATGACCAAAATGCTGGCATTTATTTGGTTAATGGACCAATTTGCCAAAACAGCGTGGAAATGCCGCCAGCATGTTGGTTACACTTCGGACTGGCTTTATCATCTTGATTATTATCTTTAGACCTTCGTTGGTCTACGGATAATGCAGATATGGTTATATACGTGGTCCCTATTTAGGTAAGTAGTGTAGTGTAGTTCTCATTCTAATTTAGTTTTGTTAATAATGGCCTCTGCCGTTTAAAATAGCCTATAAATAAAAAAGAGTTATCTCTTTGCTCTCTCTTAAAACATAGCTCTTCAACAGTAAGGATAGCAGATTACTGATTAGCAGCGGAATAACTGACGAAGGTGACTGGTTCTTCCTGGCATAGTAGGTAACTCATTTTACAAACAAAAAATAAACAAACACAAATGCCATGTATTAAGACATGTCAAACTTATAATACCCCGTCGTTTTGGCGTCGTGGGCTCAAAACTGCAAAGCTTCTAGTTACACCGCAGAGTGCATCTAGTTAATAATAATTCTTCGTAAATTGTCTAAAATAAAGTCTGAAGAGAAAGTAGATAGTGACTACTCTGCCAATACAATGATTTTTGACGTGCCAACGTCTAATAAATTAATGAATACCGGCTGTATGCTCGAAAAAGTGTCCCGTTATGTTCCGTTACGCTCATTGCACGCTTGCGCCGCATCTAACAATGTTTCTTTATGACGTTGTCACGTTAAACAATCGTCCGTAAGCCAACCGACTTTACAGACAACCAATTTTATCCTCAAACCTGGCTTCGAGAAGACGGGAGCGTCTCGCTTGAATCGGAAGACTTCGTCAACGTTCATGGAGTCTCCATTGTTGTCAACCATCTGCATTACTTGGGGCTGCTGCTGAGTCTGTAAAAGACGCATCATTATCACCAATTATAACATGATTATAGGCAATCTTAGTTCACCTGTTGACGTATCTAAGCCTTTCCCGCGGCACAATATTAAATCCGATTTACCACCACAATTTATATTATCTATTCTATGGCCACAGGCTACCGTTTTTAGCCCCTGACGCATAAAACGATGGGTTGTTATAAGTGGGACGTGCCTGTATGTGTATGTATCTGCCTGTAGCATAGTAACTCCAGAATGAATTAACCGATTTTGATTTTGTTTGTTTGGTTGGACAAGTAAACTAATCGGGAATGTAATCAGCTATGTTTGATTAAAATAAGTTCAAAATAGCGGATAATATTTATTTTCACAACTCCATCAATATGGATATCAAATGAAAGTGCTTGACTAGTATAAAACTATACACCATGACAAATTTCAAATCCCAGATCGCAGGGGGTCAAATTTTTTTTTACTTGTGGCTCTTTTATGGAAAACAAGAAATTCTACGTTTGTCCCATTAAAACACGCCCAAATACAAAACGGTTCAACTCCCAACTGAACTACTAGGTCAGTCAAATTATCAGACCAGTTAAGTGCCTTTATTAAAGGAGTCGGTAGGTCGGTACTTACCATAGTAATACACATAAGTACTTGAAGGACAAACATTCCAAACGAAAGGAAAGCTATCCCGGTGAGTGATATATCGAAGAGATCCGCTAGCCCCAGGCCGTGGGAGTCGTGTTCCTCCACCGCGTACTCCTCAACCACGTGATGGGGCTGGTGGTGGTATATGGGCGGAGGAGGTGGAGGCATCGAGTACTCGTATCCACCGCCTGGGGAATAATCGCCGCAAGATAAACTAAAAGAGAGGTATGTATAAGTTCTGTACGTATAATAAGTGAATTATGCTGTTATACATTTTCAAGGTAACCTTATGCAGCGTGTGTGCCACGAATAGTCTAACTCCCACAATCACCACCCGTTCTCGAGTATAATGAGTTAGGTGTTAGATTATCGTACTCTTAGACCGTATTTCAGGGAAAAGAGCTTCCCAACATATGACGCCGCCACAAGAAGAAGCTTTTAAGTGAACATGTGTTTTCGAGGCACACACGCAATCCCTCTATATATTTCTCTATCTCTACATATATTTTTTAAATAAAGAGTAGTGTGACAAGCAAGACATGTGCCTGATGCTAAGAAACATGTCTGCCACATAACAGCACAGTGGCACGCAACTATTGGACCCTCGATGGACATATTGATCAAACTCAAAAACACAAGACAATATCCTGATGAAACACAAGACGTTGGCGAAATTGTGCTCACCAAGCATTTATCTCACACATATCACAACCAAATAGAAGCCAGAAATGAATCGAAGATAAAGAATCAGATGACATAAATAAAAACCAGAAATTAATAGAAGATGAGGAAGAAGAAGACTTTAATCAGCTGACTATTATTTAATTATTTTTTTATTTATAAATTAAGACTAACAAATTGTCTTGCCAGACATATTGCATGCCTCTCGCAGAGGCCAGTTTGTATGGGGCAACTTTTAAAATGTTTTGTATCATCTTATCTTACCTATAAACAGCAATAAAGATTTTTGTATTTGTATTTGTATTTGAACATGAAGAGTCCGCACTGCGCTCGTCATCCAGATATCTAAAATGTTATATCTCTAAGCCCTGTAATTTCTCTGGAAACATTGCCCTTCAAACCGGAACATGGTAATGTTTGCACATTACTGCTTATAGATACAAAGTAAAAAAACAAAAGTCAACCAAACTTTGTCCGTTCTGATTTCGAGTGGATAGATATTATAAAGTAAAATCTAGATGTCTGCAAGTCTGGATGTTTGTTGCATAAACACGTCGGAAAGACTGAATGGATTGGGTTGAAATTTGAAACACAGTCTGGAATAGCATAGAGGCTACTTTTATCACGGGAAAATAACATCAACGGGTACTGCACGAGTAAAACCGTGGGTCTCTATGAGCACTTACTATATTTCGAAATGTCTCGAACTCCGGGCCCAGTTTGAACTCCATGACTATGCGTCTCCGGCTCGGTATACCCCACCTCGCCTCCCTCGTACACCTCATACCCCTCTCTGGTCTGCAGCGTCTGGAGGGTTGAGGTATTATCTGGCACCAAGTTGGAGCTCATGGCCACGTTGAAATGACGGTGGACGTCATTTATAGCAGCTACCCTATAAAATGCGTCAGCTTAGTAGAGTAGGTACAATAACATCTAGAAATAGTACCTACCTGTGTAGGCATTGTTTATCTGGGCGATACCTACTTGGAAACTCTTTTTTTTTTAGAAATTACACTTCAGTTAATTATGTACTGATAAACTTAGGAAATCACGCTCTAACGATATAACTGAACCAAATACAATTATAGTAATCTCCAACTACTTGCTGTTTTTTTTTATAAATTCTGGACTTTCGGAACCGTGCTTTGTAAATATAAATTCTGTCCACCATGCTGATCCAGTTCGTGGTTAGTGGATGACACCTGACCTTGAAAGATTCACGGTAGGTACATGTTTCCACACAATGTTTTCCTTCACCGGTTTAAGTTAGCGGCATAACGCACATGGCTTCGAAAAGACTGTGGTGCGTATGGGATTTGAACCTGGGGCTCCCGGATCGGCAGTCTCCGTTCTCCCGACTAGACCAGCCGTAACTTATCCTAATGTTTGCCATGTCTAAGGATAAGACAGATAGATCGATATAGATAGATAGGTAGGATTAAAAAGAAGAGAACTCCATAATGTGACACAAAAAAAAACAGAAATATTACAGTATTAACACTTATGAAATAACGCCACAAATGGCGGCCTTATTGTTGAGAGCAACTCTTCCAGGCAACCAGGATTAGTCATAAAAAGAACCGAAGCGAGTTGTAGAAGCTTCGTAAAATTCCTAATTCACTTACTTAGTCAACCACTCTTGGTAGTTCGCGGAACCCACATCATGCATGAAGTTGGACCTGAGATCTTGAGAACGCCGTATGAAGGAGTCTTTACCGACGGCCAGAGGTTTCCCAAGACGATCTTGCAGCATGTTTCTGCCCATTTCTTCCAATATTTGCTCTGCGACGTAATTCCGGCAATGGTATTCGTTCATCATTTTTCTGTGTGGGAAAGAAGATAAGATACAATAGAACATATTTTAACATTATTCTGGGATATACAGTATTTTAACAACCCCTGCGTTTACAGTTACTAGTCTTGATACGTCTGGTGCGAATTTAAGCCGTGACTACATTCTAGAAATCACCTACTCATGTTTTTTTGTGTAGCCCAAAACTAGGGCCTGATTTGGTTTCTTCGCCCCTTCGTTGGGTACGAATGGATGCACCCAACGTTGTAACAATTGCAACGGCAGGATAAAATCTGAGGCTGCGACCGCGACTGAGTGCCAGACACCCTACGTCTTGACACCCTTGGTCGCTCACGACGGGTCAAGTCTGTGGTCCCACCTACCACTCACTTTTCGGCTACAGAGGAAGAGCGGAGAACCGCAATACCGGCACATCTTCCCCCCTGCACCTATACCGCACTCGACATCTAACAGACGACCTCGTCAAGGCCGCGGTGATAGGAACAGTGGTGCACCGTAATAGCGGCGGTTCTCTCCTGCCACGACCTCCTCCCCACAGCCGCGATGCTACTCACCAACATCGTAGCCCACCTCAGTTGCACCGGTGCCCATGTTCCACGCAACCTACATGGCCGCATCGCCATCAGCTTGCAAGTAAACCCTAGACAAGCAGCCGCACCTCTAGTTAATCTTAGCTTCACCATGAGTGACTAGGCCACAGCTACTGAGGACCCCCGCCTCGACATTACGGAAGCCCCCACATAACTCAAATCAAATTTAAATACGCTTTAAAAGTATTTTCTGAGAAGAACAATAAGTTACAGCTATATATATAACTAGATGTCCGCCCCGGCTTCGCCCGTGGTACATTATATAGCACTCATCGGGATCCCGTACATATCCAACGGTGAAAGAATGACTGAAATCGGTTCAGTCATTCCTGAGAATATCGCTTTCAAACAAAAAACCTCTTCAGCTCCCTGCTACGCCACCTGTCGGAAATTGGCCGTACCAACTCAGCTTTAGAAACAAATTTCATTAGCAAAGGTTTATGTTCAATGACGCAATCTTAGACTCTCTCTCTCTCTTGGTCGGTCCCTCATGTCTGAGGATCGTGGTCAGCATCAGGGTTGCATCTGGAGCGGATGATCTGCCTCCACCGGTTTCTGTCCCGCGCGTCTCTTACGACCGAGTAAAATTTTGAGGAAGACGGGTCCTTTACTTGATCGGTCCATGTGGTTGGTGAGCGACCACGCGATCGTTTGCCCTCGGTGTTCCCAACTATGATCAGCTTTTCCAGATTCCCATCGCCTCTTCGCATTGTATGGCCAAAATATGACAGGATGCGCTGTTGACATATAGTGGACAGACGTAGTTTTATTCGGAGCTGAGTTAGGATTGACGCATTGGTGCGTTTCGCAGTCCAAGGTACTCTTAGCATTCGTCTCCAGCACCACATCTCGAATGCGTCAATTCTTTGTCTTTCCCTTGCCAGGATTGTCCACGTTTCTACGCCATACAGGAAGATAGGGAATACCAAGGCTCGTATCAATCTGATCTTGGTTTTGACTCCGATTCCTCTTTTCTTCCAGATTTTGTTTAAACGTGTCATAGCATCTTTTGCCATCCCAATTCGCCTTTTTATCTCCGAGACACAGTTGCCGTCATTACAGATTTGGGCGCCCAGGTATACGTAGCGGTCGACGATATTTATGCCAGGTATGTTGCAGTTGACATTTGTTAGCTTTCCGGCTCTATCCACTATCTTAGACACATGCTGTCATGTCAAAGCACGGTTCGAAAACTCTCAAAAAAGGAGTATTTTTCCCCGTTTTTGTTACATTCTTGATTCATGCTCCGCTTCTATTGATGGTAGCGTTATGTTCTATAGCCTATAGCCTTCCTCGATAAATGGACTATCCAATACAAAAAGAATCTTTCAATTCGGACCAGTACTTCCCGAGATCCTAGCTTTCAAACAAACAAACAAACTCTTCATCTTTATAATACACTAGATGTCCGCCCCGGCTTCGCCCGTGGAACATATATAGCACTCTTCGAGATCCCGCACATACGAGTATCCAACGGTGAAAAAAATTTTAGAAATCGGTTCAGTCATTCCTGAGAATTTCGCTTTCAAACAAAACGCCTCTTCAGCTACCTGCTACGCCACCTGTCGAAATTGGTCGTACCAACTCAGAGATTTTTTTTTTAAATAAAGATTGACGAGACGATCAGGACATGTGCCTGATGGTAAGCAACATGCCTGACACATAACAGCACAGTGACACGCAGCTATTGGAACATGAAGAGTTCAAATCATTACCTAGCAAAAAGGTTTTATATTCAAGAGGTATGTAATCTGTGATATTCAATGACGCAATCTTAGACACATGCTGTCATGTGTCAAGTCAAAGCACGAAACGTACGAAAACTCTCAAAAAGATTATAAATATTAGAAAAAACTCTTAAAAAGATTAGAAATATTTTTTCCCGATTTTGTTACATTCTTGATTCATGCTCCGCTTCTGTTAATAGTAGCGTTATTTTCTATAGCCTATATATAGCCTTCCTCGATAAATGGAATATCCAATAGAAAAAGAATCTTTCAATTCAGACCAGCACTTTCCGAGATCCTAGCGTTCAAACAAACAAACAAACAAACTCTTCAACTTTATAATATTAGTATAGATAAATAATAAATACTTCTACTATAATATTAAGTACTAGCAGCGCTCCGTGGTTTTAACCGCATAGTTCCTATCCCCTTTATTTTCCCGGGACAAAAAGTAGCCTTGTGTGTATAGTGTTCTTCCAGGCTATAATCTAACTGTATTCCAAATTTCAACTCAATCTGTTCATAAGATCCGACGTGAATGAGGATTATTCATCCAAACATCTAAACTTCCAACCATTGACATTAATTTATAATATTAATAAGACGAGTACCTATCAAAATGAACATTTGTTGTGGTAGGACTCTTTCCAGAGACCGCCAAGGGGAAGTACCACACCTTTGCTAGTTATTCTTCCACCAAGCAGTAATATGCATGTATTACTGTGTTCCGGTTTGAAGGGCAATACTTCCAGTGAAATTACAGGGCATAGAGATAAAAACTTCTTATACCTCTGCCTGACGAGCGCAGTGCAGTGCTAGGTTATGATTTGGCTTCTTCATGCTCCAATAGCTGCGTGACACTGTGCTGTTATGGGCAAGCGTGTTACTTGTCATCACGCCATCAACCACATGTCCTAATCGTTTCATCACTCTATACTATATAAACAAGTGCTTATATGCCAGTGTAGTTAATTTCCTACCTGTGATACCCAAGTGTAGACAGCGCTGCGTCAAGGGAACCATTGCCTGCCATCACATTTCTACTGACCGAAACATTTCCCTCGTTTCCTTCTTCTATAAAATACGTCGGCATAAGGTCTGTGCGGAGAATATCATTCACATTTAAGTCACTTTCAAACATCTTCAAGCCACTAGCTACGAGTATTTTTACGAGGAAATATATTAAAAAGAGTTTCATGTTGCAAACTTTAATCTAGTGATCGTCTTGTATGAACAATAAATGAACATTGCTGAGTAACTCGGCTGTAGTTGAAAGTGCACTTATACGGATTATAAAGCGGAAAATGTCAACGCTTGATGCGTTGAGATTTTATCCACAGCTCTGTGAAGGTAAGTAGGTAAGTAACGTGCCTAACGGTTATAGTATTTTATGTGGATGTGAAATGTATAGATATGCGTACATACCTATGTAGGTACTATCGTTGGTACCTAAACGTATTTAAAAAAATTGGCAATCATAGGGGCCATATTACTTATACCGTATATAGTATGGTACTTATTGGTATAATTATACCGATTCTATGGAAGTGAACATTTTCACTTGTATGGCAGTGAAAATTATTAACTTGGAATTTTATTATTAAATATCACTTAAGTTGCAAAATACGAGCACGTCTCCTATAATATCATAGCTCTACAAAATAATATGTATACAGCTATTATGAATGTCGTTGATGCGAACTCATAAAAATTCACTTATTTGATTTTCCCCGACAAAAAGTACGGTGCGGTGCTCAACGCGGCTAAAAAGTTTTCACTTCAAATAAACGTGAACCTTTCGAGCCATAGGTAATGTAAATCTATCAAAGAGTTTACATATACTACGTATAGAGTTAGAACAAACGCTTTACACCGAAAACACGGGTCTAATCGCTCTTGTGGAAGTGTCATACTTTTGTCGTGGCACATCACTTTGTTGCCATAGCTAACATACCTACACCTCATCTGCTTACGTACATCTGGTACAAAGGAACCATGCAGAAAAACCTTATCTATTTACCATTTCTTTATCTAAGAAATCTATAGACTTTGCCAGTCGAATTTGATAAATTATTTGTTTATTATTTTGTACCATAGTACTCTTTGCAGAGCCCACTTGGGTGACCTGGGGAAGCACCACACGTTTGCCAGTTATTCCACAGCTAAGCAGTAATGTCCTAGTCTCTATTGCTTACCGAATCTTGGGATGGCGCAGAAGGCTCAGGGCCTCATTTACCTAGAGCCCTAGATCTTACCCTACTCATGCTACTTTCCTGATCGAGATCGTAAAATGGACTAACTGATCTTACTAATAATATTAAACTAAAATTATAAATGTCAATGTTTCGATGTTTGTTGCTCAATCACGTCGTAACCTATGAACGGATTGGGCTGAATTTGAAGCACAGATTATTATAGTCTGGAAGAACACATATGATGGGTACTTTTTACCAGGAAAAATAACTATAACTAAGCAGGTACAACCGCGGGGCACTGCTAAATCGTACCTAATTCCTACTAATATTAAAAATACGAACGTTTGTAACAATGTATCGATGTAGGTATGTTTGTTTCTCTTTCACGCAAAAAATACTGAATGAGTTTGAATGAAATTCGGTAGGTACGTACATACATTATGTGGTAAAGTAATGGTCTGGAATAACAAATAAGGTATATTTTATCCCAGAAAACGAACAGGACCGGGAACTACGCGAATGAAACCACGGGGCGCTGCTAATAGGTAGGTATATCATGTGAAAGTTGTAATGTTCTAAATTTCTGGATCTGGTTGAAATTTGGAACTCCAATTTAAATATACTCCAATAAACTAATCCAAGTTTAAATATACTCGTACCTAGAGGTAGTCTGAAATATTATTAGGGCACATATTATTTTCTTATCACCAAAAAATGTCTATCCCTTGAGAAATAGTTCTTACCTAAATAAATACAACGCGTACGAAGGCTCGGTCAGATATCTACCTACTACTTAGTAGCAAAATTAAATTATAGATTGACAGACATTCAATATACCTATATATTGTGTGTGAATTGTCCACTAATACAGCTATGTGTCATGGACCGAACGATAAAATGGTCACATTATGATATAACAGAAGGGTTCTGGAGTGGATACCACGTTCAAGACGTTCTTTGGGACGGCCTCCAGTTCTGTGGACCGACGACCTGAAAAGAGTGGCGGGTAGCAGATGGAGGCGTAGGGCCGAGCACCGGATTTGGTGGCACAATATTGGAAAGGTTTATAACCAGCAGTAGACGAACATGGGCTGAGAATGGTAATGATGATGATTATGATATGCCCGGGGGCATTATGATATAGCATATCATCTTCTAGATTTAGGTTTCTTGTTATCCAAAAATACTTAAATGACGCACTTAGTTTAAGAGGAAGGTAGTTTGTAAGTGACGCGAAAAAGGACATAATTATGTAGGTAGCTATTTATCAATATATTTTTTTATGTTTTCTAAAATTAAACGTTAGGTTTAGCTGTTTGGAAAGATTGTCGGAACATGAAGACTGAAGTTGGTGATGATGATAGGATATTATCCTCGACGCGTTTCCTTTTCGGGAATACGCAAAAAAATCTATTAAAGCGCGAGCAGGTAAATCATAATATCTGCTCTAAATCTCCCCTGGCGGTCCGGTGTTACTGCCACCCCCGCCGGGTTGTCGATGGTCCTATTACGTTAGCCCACTTAGGGGCCGTAAAAGGGTCTTTTGTTGCATTACTAATGTTCGGATGTCATCTCAGAGACGTTTGACGTGAGAACAAACCATATTGCGCCTCCATTAAGCGGTTCTGCTTTTTGCTGGTTCGCAAACAGAACAGATTATGGTTTTTATAATAAAATTATTGAGACTGAGTAATCAACCAGGTTTTGTGCCTGATCACAAATAACATACAAATAAGTACGGTAGAATGTAGGTAAGTAATGATACGAAAAATGACGGCTTCAGGAGTCAAGATCGCGACATGATAAACGTAGTTTAAGACGCCCCAAGACTAGATGGAGTGACGATTCGCGAAAAGCAGCTAGTGGTAGTCGGAAATGTAAAGCCAATGATCGGGCTGAGTGGCGTATTTTGTTTATTTTGAGAGGCCCATATCCAGCAGTGGACGACTTTGAGAATGATACGAAACGAAATAAATTATTTTTGTTATTGCACTGGGTGGTAGACAAATATTATTTGTAGACCTTTTAGACAGCATAATAAAATACGTGCAAACACGAACATTCCAACTCCATTTTTGTGAAGTGGTTAAAAAATGGAATGGAGAGATATAGCGTATTTGGAATACAGTTGTCTCATTCCAGCATTCGTAAAAAGATTGAACGATTAACTGAGCAATTGATTGTACCTACGTAATTATTAGGAGTCGGTATTTTAGACAAGTTACGGCTGGTCTAGTAGGTAAGTTACGGTTGGTCTAGTCGAGAGAACGGCGCCTGCCGATCCGGAGACCCCGGGTTCAAGCCCCACACGCACCACTGTCTTTTCGAAGTCATGTGCGTAATGCCGCTAACTTAAAACGGTGAAAACATCGTGAAGAAACCGACATGTTCCTAGAACCTTTCGAAGTCATGTGTCATCCACTAACCCGCACCGGGCCAGCGTGATGGATTATGGAGGCCCGAGTTCCAGCTGTGGGAACATTTAGTGAGCCGTTGATGATAATGATTTTAGACAATGTATTAATTACCTAACAGTAGGTAGTATTGAAACAAGAGATAGCTACAATTGTTTTGCTAAATCTATACAAATATTATGGGTAAAGATCGCCTACGACGTTATTATTCGAAGTGTTTCAATAACCACTTGATCATTTTCCGTTGTGCTAAAATCTACATACAAAGAAAACATGTGGAAAATGAAATCTGGAAAATGAATACGTTTAATATACCTATATTGCAAGAAGCCTATATTTTTGTACTACTTAGCTGTAGCAGCCTACTTTGTTCCCACAGCTGGAACTCTGGAAGCTGGCTGAGACTCTTGGCCTTCCTTCACAGGAAGAAAATCATGGCCATACCTTATCCACCATGGTAGCTAAAAAGTGTCTTTTGGTAGATTAGGTACACATGTCTTCGAAAGGAGTATTTCTTGGAACTTGCTCAAGATGTTTTCATTGAACGCTGAATCCATTCGTGAATACTTAATTGAGTACTCAGTTATACAAGCGGGATTCGAACCTACGACCCCATGATTATGGAATCAGACGATCTCACCAATGAACCAGTACCTACGGCTTTAAAAAAATTGGCAAGTCATAGGAATTGCCGATAGAAGTGAAAACTTATAACTCAGAATTTGATAGCTTACTTTGGAAACTCCTCGGGTGAAGCCGGAGAGCGTGGCAATGACTATCATGATCATAATATATCATTCCCGAGCGTGACGCTAGAATTCAATTCACAGCCCACGAAAAATCTGACTGTGGTGCGCCAAAAGAAGTTTTCACTTCAAAAAGTATCAAATTGGCTCAATTGTCTAAGCTCAGATAAATTTTTACTAAAGATTTAAAAGCTACGACGCCGAGACATGTCAAACTTTTTTCTTAATTTCAAATCGGGGGCCAATTTATAAAAAAAATATAGAATAATCAAAACTTTATTAAAACATAGGAAGTTATAGATGTAATTTCTAAACACTTTATATAGTTACGTTAAAAATACTAAAAACTTTTAACCAGATTTTATTGCAATTTCATAAGTACCCTTACGAAGGTTTTCGAATCAAATGCAAGACGTACGTACATAATTAGAATTACAATAGTTTATCTCTTTGCATATACCTAGTCACTTTAATAACAAATTAAGCCAGTAGGTATATTACCTATGTCCAATAACTAAAATTAGCAGAAGGACCCAAAAATCAAATAAGTTATAAATGCCGGCAAACAAGTTGACCCAAATAAAGTTAGCAAGGGGAAAGTTTGCGCATATGCACTTCCACCAAATAGACCTTATAAACCTTTCTGCGCAGCCATGCGCAGCTAACTTCATTGGGTCAACTTGTTTGCCGGCCACTATAACAAAAATTTACACGGCTGTTAAAACACTAGTTAACCAGTATTTGACCCAAAAGTCGTTGCTACTCTGGGTACTGATTCACCACGAAAAACTCGTTTTTTTTTCGTGTCTAGATCAATCCGATTGCATTGTGAATCAGGGTGCTGGACATTTCTTAAGTCAAGTTACACCAGTTGCAGTTAGTTTTGGCTGTTGGTCATCAGATATAGGGCCCTTAATGCATAAACATGAACGTAGATAACATAATTTAATCTATTTGAGTATTTGCTTTGTTCGATGAATTATCGAAGACTGGATTATACAAAACAGGGCATTAAGTCGAAACGAAGGATTATAGTTACCTTTGCGGATCTCTTTACCATGGAACCAACATTAAAATGAAAAAATATGAGTTCTTCCATACATTTCATCGAGATGTTAAAGACGACGATTAAGCGATAGCCGGCTGTAACGTAGTCATTGTTTTTGTACAGAACGAGAACTGTCGGATTGTGTTTCTAGACTCCTGGTTAGTCTTATATTGAGACTGGGTCATAAAGATGAAAATAGCAGGTCTCGTTTGGTTAGTTTTTTAGTGAGACATAATACGTTAATATTTCCATGTTATTTTTTTTTTGCATTTACTATGTATTGTACATGACATAGTAAAAATAAAACACACTACCCACAAAAATTTGCAAATTAAGGGAGGTCAGTACTCAAATGATCAATTTGAACATCTCTGTATCTTAGCTTAATAAGTAAGTATAAAACCCCTTGCGTTTCGATTAGTATTGCAGCAAAATACAGTCAATATTGAAGGCCTGGAAACTAATCACCTTTCTGTATTGTTTGAGAATTCTTAATTTTTTTGAATACGCAACCCCTAGGCGGATCTTTCTTACAAATTCTGTGGGGAGGACAAACTGACAGATTAGTAAACATTTTGTGATAGGACATACAAAAACAAACCAAGTACATTAGCAATCACTTATTTGTGGTCCATAGTTTGAGAAAGACTGGTTTATGTCACAAGTATTTATAAGTTATTAAATCTATAGATTGTGATTGGTGGTTCCACTCCTTATTTGTATTAAGCCAGGTAAATACAATGTAGTTGTTTGAAAATTAATATAAAAAAAAGTAATAAAAAAGTGTATGTTAAAAAAAAGTTGTAACTAAACAGAATCTATAGTGAGCCTTGAAACATTTTCCAATGTATTATAGGTACATCCATAAAGATGTTTTCTGTCAATTGATACATGTTTCCTTTATTGTTACATACTAATTTCTTTTGTATTCTGTATAAAGTACAATATGCTCCCTTGTGTAAAGCTACAACATACACCAAACGCTGTGTTTAGCTTACCACCTGTCAGATTCAGTTCCTTTAATATAATACATCTAAACTTTCTGTAATTTAACAACCAAGGTTTTAATTTTAATTAAACAAATACATATTATGTATCATTCTTAAAATTTGACACAAATAAAATGCGTGAATTAGTCCAATCATCTAGGTATTTCACCTTGAAATCTAACAGAATAACCTGATATTATGTATATACTTTTTAAGTTAGTATCACAAATTTTGTTTCAAAAGTCTTATACCAAAGTGTGAGTGAGCATCCTTAGATATTGGAGGTCAAAGGGCCTGAAATCAGTTTTTATAGAACATCTTGTTTTCTCTATCGTATTTGCACTTTCTTGTAAGATAAAGATAATTAAATTCTCTACAAATTACGTTACAAGCCTTTCTTATTTTTATTTGAGATATGAGGGCACAGTGAGTGGGGTGGTATTCATACTTTAGTGAAGGGTAAGTCCTGAATCCTTATGTATTTTACTAAATTAATTATTAACTAGGTTTTATTTGAATAACAATACCTTATTATCACATATCTCTTAGATAAAATAGCCATTAAATATTAGTTACAAATATTCTCAAACCAAAACGAGTTGGGAATATTAAGAAATTTCAAATGAAATTTGTAGAGAAAATTCTTCTCTACAACTTTCATAAAAATTAAAAATACAGGGATTTTCTAAATTAAGTGATTTGTGCCTTTTGGCCTCCAACATCGCAAGCTCAGTTCATGCATTGACATTTTCTACTTTTGAGACCTTTTTAATGCTAAAATAAAAGTCCATACAAGAATTAAGTTCAGATATTGCATTAGATTCTGAGTTTGACCCCTTTTTTGACTTGGATGACTGTACTATAAAGGTACATAAAGTTTTACCAAGATTTTTAGATATTTATATTACCAATACACAATTTCTGTATTATATTACAACACTGTTTCATAATTAAGTTCATTAAACACACTAATATATAGTCAATTTTTAAAATAAATAATTTAACTACATGCACATATTCCACATCTATTCAATCTACAGTGACTAATCTACATTAAAATTTTCATGTCCATCTTTTATACAGAAAGAAAATAAGACTGAAATAAACATATCTGTATATATCTAATTGTAAATAATTTTGCAAATTTGAATCTAGGTAAAAGATTTGAGAACCACAATTATCCAGTTATCTGCAATGGTACACAAGTTATTCATAAAAAATGCACCTCCACTTATTAACATGATTGTTGGAAGTTGTACTCTAACGTTTAACAATAAAGAACAGAATACCACAAATCAATCTAACAACATATTATAATAGAATAGAGGTGAATTTTTATTCTTGAAGGTCTGGTCTACCTTAAGCTTACTAAATTTTGTTTCAATAACAGTCAACAGTTAAAGACTGCAGTAATTTGTAACTGCCTTATCATCAAAATCTAATTATGATAATACTATTTCATTTTTCCTATGCTTTGAAGTGAAATAGCATGTAATCACTATCACTGTTAGATTAATATAATAAGGCAGCTCATATCAAAAAAATACAAAGCAAATAGAATCTTTTAGTTTTGATGCCACATTTAAAAATAAGATATCAAATAAGAGATTTCATGCCAATATAGTTACAAATATAATAGCAAAATGATTAACATTACATCAATTACACTTTAGTTATTATAAAGTTTTTGTTAAGATGATAACAACACATCCCAGTTAATTTCATTGTTATACACTTCCTGTTCGAGCCACAACTCATAGTTATCTTTAAATTCCTCGTCAAGATCAATGTTTGCTTCGAGGACACTGTTTATATCTGTCTCAAGTGGAGTCAAATCTATTTCTTGATCTCCGCCTGATCCATATCTCCTGTGATTGAAACGATCCACACTGACCCTCAGAGCACACTCCTCATCCTGGAAATCCCAAGGCCTGGAATCCACATCGTTTCCAAATGCCCAGTCATCATTCAATCTGTGTCTGACTTTGGAATATATAGCACTGATTGTCTTCATATTAGATTTCCTCCATTGCCTTCCGAGATATTTACTCTGCATTTTCAGTAATTTCAATACATAAAACTGCATTAATGCATGCCGAACTTTAAGTGTTCTCTTGAGGATTGGAGCACTTTTGAAAACCACAAGCATCATTATTCTGGCATTTTTCCACTTTGTGAGCTTGTTCAGTATCCTTAGAAGGTTTATGCAGGAAAATACATTTCGCCAGGAGTACCAAACTGATGTGTCTCCAATATCCAAGCATTCTTTTGTTAATTCTGGTTGTTCTCCAATAACACAAGCTGGAAAGTCAAAGATAGGTATTGTGTTCTTTGCTCCAACGTATGACAAGATGTTTTGATTGAAGAATTTCAAAACAAGAGGCATACAGTTTGCATACACAAGATGTTGGGACATGAATTCAAATTGGTAAACATGATTTAACTTGAAATGCTTCAAAAGTGATAATAAAATTGCTGTTACAGCTTTGACAATGATTTCTTTGTGTCTATTAACATCAATGCCCAGTTTTAATGACTGAAGCACGGTCATTGGCATTTCTTCTGGGAGTAAATCAGCCATGATGTTGATGGAGTATGTTTTGGCAGTCGAGGTGGGGGCAGCTGCGAGTAGAATTTTTAGTAATGCAATCATGTATTGGGGTAAATTTGGCAACATAGCTCTGTATAAAACTTCAGCTTCAGTTTCCTCCACATCTTTTTCACCTTTTGTTAAAGGGCTCCTGGCAATCTCTATCTCTCTTTCTGCCTGCAGTTCGGAGAGACTTGTATACATGTGTTTCTTCAGAATATCAATACCCTCATGAACGGGCTGAGGCAAACCCGCAATAGTTTTTCTGTCACCAGGAAGAGAATACCCCACAAACTTTATTCTTACATTATCCAAAAACATATCTATGTCTTTTTGTCTCACTTTTGAGATCCAAGGCAGACTTCTAGGCAGGGGTGGAGGTGGTGGTGGGCTGTCAAATTGCTTGAAATACATGAAATAAGGCCAGTTTTTGGACTGTGACCCTTGCTGATCTGATGGTATTGTTTGAAACTCCATTGAATAATCTTCAGAACCATTGCCAGTTTCCTCTTTGTCAACAAATATTTGTTCATCAGATTCATCCAGTGAAGTCTGTTTCATAAATGTTTGTCTTCTCAGTGCCCTTTCATTCTCTTTCAGCTTTCTATTTCCTGGGTTTTGGTTTTCTAACATGTCTGCAGCACTGGGAGGAGGAGAGCTAGCTCTCATGCCTTTTGTAATCTCAATAGTGTCTTCAGTAATCGGAGGCAAATCATGGTTTCGTCTGAGTCTCGCTTTCTGTTCTTTCAACTCTTTTGAGCCCCCCAAATATACTAACAAGACTTTCCACAGAAGAAGTAAAACTTTTTTCATTGGAAAGTGAGGTGTGGTTCCAGCACACAGATGTGTTACCATGCCTAGTAACTTCACTGGCAGTAATTCTTCACCAAATGGGGTACCCAACTCTTCTTTAAAGTTCTTTACTAGATGTGCATATTCAGATTCAGGGTTATCTTTCTCTGTCCTCATATGTTCTGTGATGAGGTAAAGAACTGATAAAATTACTCGCAAGTTTGTAGAATCTGCAAGGGATTCTGCTAGTTTCCTGGAGGCTATCGCCGAGCTACTACGAACGATCTCGAGATTGAGTAGTTCAACGAACGCCGAGAAAGCTCCCATGTCGTAGAGCGTCATGATATTCACACGAGCCCAGTGTGCCTGTTCTGCATCCGACTGCATCTCTGCCCAGCAACCTTGTGCAAGATACAAGATGCAACGAGTCGCCCGCATGCGAATTTCGCTCACCGCAACGTCGAGATGCTCTAATAATTTCATGATCACAGTACGTTGTTGCTTGTTGGTCAACCTTTGCCAACTTGGTCTATAGTTGAATTCCTCCATGATATCTTCAAAAGCCTTAACATTGTGTTGATATTCGGGATGTTCGGTATAACTATAGAGCTCCGCAATTTCGTTTGCTTGAGTGTCGCAGTCATCATAAACGAAATCGAGCTCGGGGCTCTCCATGTCGTTGACACAGTCCCCTTCTTCCATAGGGCGACGAACGTCAGGCATTTTTTGTGCCTCCTCGTCGACCGTTTCCGTTAGTTCCCATAATCAAGCACAGTAGCCAAAATAGTACGCGGATTTCACATTTCAGGACCCGAAAAAGCAAAATATCCAAACGAAAAGTTACAATCAATGACTTACTCGCCGCTCGCTGACAGCCAGCCAGCCAGCAGCCCAATGCTGCCAGAGGATCACCTCAATTTCCCCCCAAATCCCCAAAATATGCTCGAAATAAAATATGAAAAAAAAACGGGTTTTCAAGAATAAACATCCCAAAATAAATTTAGATTAAATATTATTCATATTTATTATGCACTCTATAGACAAAATTTTACGCTGAGGAACATGTCATTGTACGCTTGCGCCGCATCTATCAATGTGTTCTTATGACGTTGCCACGTTAAACTATCGTCTATAAACCAACCAACTTTACAGATAACCATTTTTTTCGGAATTGTTTTTATTTTGAAGACTGACGCTTGTTTACCATAAAAAAAATATTTTATTTGAAAATATTAGTATTTTTAACGATATAATTTAAGTAACATAATAAGGTGATTTTGATATTTCCCACTATAAACCTACTAAGGACTGTCAATGATGTCACTAACCGAAAACATTGGTCAAACAGAAAACATTCATGACTGCATGTTTAGTTTATGTGTTTTCTTATTTTTACTTGAATACAAACAATTAAAATCGTCGTCACTAAGATAAACTTAATGCAGAGAAGATAGATAGATAAACTCTTTATTGCACTAAAATGACAAAAAAAAATAGCAAAAAAATCAAATAGAAGTAAACTGTCTAGTCAGTCTTCAACCGCTTGTTTTGCGATTAGTGACGCAATAAGTTCATCTTGGTGTTTTGAATCAAATAGATAATAAATATATCATTTATAATAAATTTACCAAGTAATATTGAATTGTTAAAATGTTATTTTCGATATTCTTTTCTTACTATCATAAAATTAACACTAAACATTATTTTGTGATAAGTATTAACATCCCTATTAAAAATAAAAACGACTACATAAAATGTAGAAAATTGAATACAGTAAAAACTGTTACGCGATACCACGACAGTGACAAGACACGACAAGACCATTTTTTAATATTGAGCATGACACTGAGCTCAATTCACAGCCCACGAAAAATCTGTGTATGGTACGAAAAATACGACGTGGTGTTATGGGACACCAGTTAAGGACAAAGTTCTTTCAGATAATATAGAAACAACACAATTTGCAAAAAAAATATATTACTTATATTATTATGTAGTCATAAGCATTTTTTTATAAAATCAACAATTCATTTTCTTTGTGTAGGTACATACGTGATTTTTTAAAAATCGATTGATTTCAAACCCGATTTTTAGTAGTGTGTGGTTGTTCTTTTTGCGTACCATAAATAACAACATTATCTGTATGACAGATTAACTTAAAATACAAATCTTTATAGACATGACAAAAAATACAACCGTAATGTCAAATTTCGGTTGTGGGTGGTTCGGTGGTAATCTAGTCTAGTATAGTATAGCATGACAAAAAACACAACCGAAATTTGACATTTGACTAGACTATAATTTTATGATTTATGGTACGATCATCTGAGAAATAAGGTTAGCAGCACTGGTTACGGGCAATTTTTACACATTAGTATCGTTTTATATTTTTCTTACGGTTTTAGTCTAGTTCTAGTCGCACCGCACAATACCGATCTCTTCCAAGCCTATACCATAAGGGCCATCATTTCAAAAAACCCAAAATAGATAAATATGTACTTCATTCGTGTTTCGATATTTTTAGAAATAGCGATTTTTTTTTTACTAAGTTCAAAAAGTTACGCGCTGTATTTGGTAGAAGCTCGAGAAAGCCAAAACAGCTAATAAAAATCCTCCATTTCCCCTTACGATTTGTTTTTCCCCGTAAATCTACCCAAAAAATGTTGTCACCCATGCCTATGAAAATCCCCATTTTTGGGGAGATTCGCCCAATCTGGCAATGCAGCAGCCTGTCCTTCGATCAAGAAAAAGCACAGACTAATCAGACAAGGCACAGACTGCGTAGATATTTCTTATCAAATATTAAGGCGTTTTCAAACAAAAAAACAAACAATGGTGCCACACTTGGCAAATTTATTTTATTTCTGTTTGTTTTTTTTTTTTTTTTAATTTAAATTGGCCACTCCACAGACTCTGGGGTCCGTGACCTTTGTCATTATAATTATCTTTTTTTTTAACCGACTTCCAAAAAAAGGAGGAGGTTATCAATTCGACCCCTATGTTTTTTTTTTTTTTTTTTTTTTATGTATGTTACCTGATTTCTCGAGAACCTCTGAACCGATTTTAAAATTTCTTTTTGTGTTCGGATGGGTATGCTTCCCGAATGGTCCCATATAAATCTTTTTGAAATCGGTCAAGTAGTTTTTGAAATATGAACCAAAAACTGAAAAATTGCGTATCTGGATGACGTTGTAGATTTCACAAAAGTTATGAATCTCGACCCTGTCAATACAAAATTGTGTAAATGCTTTAATAAAAACTTGTTTTTAAACCCCGACCAAAAAGGGGTGTTATAAGTGACGTCGATGTCTGTCTGTGTGTCTGTCTATCTGCTGTGGCACCGTAGTAGAACTCAAACAGATGGGCCGATTTCGATGCAGTTTCTTTTATTTCAAGGTTAATACCATAGCAGATGTTCTTAGCTATGTCTGGTTAATGTCGATTCAAGATGGCCGCCTCCACAAAATGGCGGACAAAATATTTTCACAACCTACCTCAATTTGGGTATCAAATGAAAGGGCTTGACTAGTAGAGTACTATGTACTATAACAAATTTCAAATCCAAAATGGCCACCACGACAAAATGGCGAATTATATTATATTTTTCATTACTACCTCAATTTGGGTATCAAACGTAAGAGCTTGACTAGGTAGTAGAATACTTTTCACTATGAAAAAATTCAAATCCAAGATGGCCGCTTCCACAAAATGCCGAAATACATTTCTTTTTCACAACTCCCTTTATATGGGTATCAAATGAAAGGGCTTGACTAGTAGAATGTTGTACAGATAACAAATCCAAGGTAGTCGGGGTTTAATCAAAATTTTAATTTTGTTCTTGTACACTAAAAGAGTAAAATAAACAATTTTCGTACAAAAATTAAACCGACTTCAAAACCACAAATAGGCACTCAAAAGCGAAAAATAAACTAAAATCATTATTATAAGCGCTACTCACTCATCTATTTGAAGTCGGTGCCAGTCAGGTCAAAAAGTTAGTAGATTGATGCTATGTAGGCACAGGTAAGTAGTATCTATCCTATACCTGTTAGATTTAGCTGGCACCGACTTCAAATAGATGAGTGAGTAGCGCTTATAATAATGATTTTAGTTTATTTTTCGCTTTTGAGTGCCTATTTGTGGTTTTGAAGTCGGTTTAATTTTTTGTACGAAAATTGTTTATGTATTATATAGATATATATATATATATATATTTAAATCGCCGAAGACTTGTTGCGTCTTTTCAAAATCGAACCCTATGGCGTCCACCATTTCCAATGACTTTTTAATTGTTATTCGTGCGAATATAGTTACATTGCTGTCATGTGAATTCTATTGTCGACGAGAAATTTTGCTTAGGTACGAAAATTAGATATTCAATTTGAAATAATTCTCACTGGTTTTTTGCGTCCGTTCTCGATGGAAATCATGTGACACGTTGTATATTTTTGTATTCGTACCATGCATTTAATCGTTTTTCCTAATTCCATCAAAATGTATGGATATATTGATACCGTATATTGTACTGTATTAATTCCATGTATTCTACTAATTAAATTACTCCTTACTATATTTGAGATTATATCGGTACCGTGTATTTATTTTTGGATGTACCCCATAAACTGTTATGTTTGTTGCTTTTTTCTAACCTTATGTTATATCGAAACATACATACTTATATAGGTACTTATATAATAGATTCCAATAAATTCATTGCGTGGCGTGGTCTATGTCTACCCCAATGGGGGACAGGAGTGACGATTATGTATACATGCACATACATATTATCACGCCTCTTTCCCATTGGGGTAGGCAGAGACTATTTCCCTCCACTTGCTACGATCCTGACATATTTCTCTCGCTTCATCAACTTTCATCACATTCTTCATACATGCTCGTCGGTTGTGGGTGCTTTTAACCTGGCCTTTAAGCAGAACAACACACTCGCCTTACTAATCTCCTTAGTCAATTTCCTATGTATGAATAGACAATCATTTCTTTTTATGAAGTCGATTAAAATACCTATTTATATTACTTGGATTACATAATAGACATTAAAAACAAGTTTTCCCTATATGACATAGATTAATTAAATTTTAAATTATAATTAGCTAAGTCCGCTAGGCTAATTAAAGAATATTAAGGATATGATATTTAGGTTTATGAAACTCTCTCACATAAATAAAATGCTCCCACATTTATTTATGTGAGCGGGTTTCTTCTGAATTAAAGTATGAACATTCGATAGTACATATATACATAATACACTATTATATATATATACATATAATATGTGTATATATATATATATAGTGGACACGGTACTGAGTGAAGCGGTAATAACTTTTTTTACGTTTTGGTCCTTCAGACAAAAACGATAAATGTCTTAGCTTTTTTATTAGACTTTTAAATTATTTTATTACAAGTACCTAGTAATTTAACTATTTATGTTAGTGTTATGGTTTTATATGTTGTATGTAATAAGTTAATGGTATTTAATAACTTTTCCAATCGTACACCGATTTTTTTTTTGTTTTTATGCACTCGGGTCTCAAGATACAAGCTATGTGCTTAGTTTGCGGCCCACTGATCATACTTGTACCCACACATACGGACCGTATAAGCATTGTAATGTTGGACTTGAAAAACTACTTATGTATGTGTTTTGTTAGTCTGCGTGTTAATAAAAAAATTCTTTTTCATTTTCATTTTCAATAGAGTAAAATTGGTAGTCCTTGAATAGGCAGTGATAATTGTGTGATAAATTGTAAAGTTTTTTGTCAGATTGTCGTAGACAACCTAATGTTTGCATGCCGTAAGGTTGATTATGGAGTTCTCAATGTAAACATTTAAGATCTTATTGTAATTATCCATTTTCGCAAATAAAGACATTTATTATTTATTTATTTATCAAATAATGTCAATAAAATACAGGTACCTACGGGAGTAAATCGGCCAAGCAATATTGACCTTAAAATAAAGAACGGTATTTCCGATTCATAAACCGATAGACTTAGTCACATCACTATAATAAACAATACAAAACAATAGCGATTCTACAGCATACTTGGCTTCATTGACTTTTCAAGACCGGGTGGATTCTGTACCTCTTTCTCTTTCTCTCTTGTGGTGTGGTAAATAAGAGGAACACGATCGGATATATTGTAAATATTCAATTAAACACGAATACTCCATGCTTGTCATTTCTCGAAGGCGAGGCCGTGTAATCAACGGTGACGCCAGTAATTAGTCATGATGCGTGACAGATCTCACCGACGTTGTTAAATTACTCACGTTGGTGTGTACACGCACATAAGAATAAAATCCCACTATTGTTGTCTTAGCTTCGGAAATCTTCGCGTAAGTATAAAAAACTACGATTATAAAAATAGTGTTTAAAATAGAATAATACAATCTAAATAAATAATTAGGTCTACAAGTATCTTCAAAAAAATCGTAATCTATATTTTACCTTAACTTTAGGGAAAATAATTTCAATTGAGTATAGCAACACAAAACAATTTTCGTTGAGGTGTTGTGTTTCTACTCAGCAATCGAAATGAAATCGCCTAAATTATATAAATAGCAGTAAAACTATTCAAACTTTCCTATGAAATGACAGTCCTCTTTCCTTTTCTTATTTTTGGGAACAATGTTTGCAATGTTTGAAGACACAAGACGGCATAATCTTAAACAAACCTTAAAATCACACGGGACTCCCGTACAAGACGGGCGTCCGTTTCGTACTGACTGGAGTTTGTATTTGCTTTGGCGTTTGATATTTGCTTTCTGGACCTCAAGATCTGTGTTCCGCAAGATCCATCTGTTTCCTCAGTTTGATCCTTTTGTTTTAGAAACCTTTTGTTTTGGAAAACTTTTGTTTTAGACACCTTTTGTTTTAGAAATCTGTGTCTGCCATTTTATTTCTGCCAAACATAATATATTTATAGTTCGGTTTAACTGGATAGTAATATACCAAGGAAAAAGGTTGCACTGATTTATGTAAATGACATAATTTTGTGAATAAAACAAACAGCAAAATGAATCAAGAACCGTTTCAGATTGTTCCCGTGGAAAAATGGCCTGAACTGCAAGCTGTGTGCCTTGGAGATTGGCCTC
The DNA here is from genome assembly GCA_017562165.1 of Ectropis grisescens. NCBI lineage: Eukaryota > Metazoa > Arthropoda > Insecta > Lepidoptera > Geometridae > Ectropis > Ectropis grisescens. The sequence continues at coordinate 15,538,583 of CM029775.1, read as the reverse complement.
GATCTCTCCCAGGGTATAATGCACTCGACACTCAATATAGGTGGTACAAGGACGGTATGAAACACGACTTTAAAGTGTATAGTTTGTTCGGTAATCTGAGTAATGGATTTGTGGCTGTGAACAACAAGGTACGTTGAACATTTTAGTTTTAATCTGTCACGTTACTATAGAACCTAAGTTAGATGCTCTTTATAATAGACATCAAAATCAAAAACACTCATGCAAGAGTAACTAAAACAATAAAATTAGTGTTACACTGTTATTTCCGGAGCGAAGCCGTCTCCTTGTAAAAGAAGGTCCTGAGTCCCACAAGTGGGCAGCTTCGTATTTTAAATTGGGAAGTATAGAATCTGCTAGTTGAATTCTTGGGTAGGGAAATACTAATGCAATTGTACCAAATGTGACAATTTAAATTATGTCGACACACCTCTTCAAAGAATTATATTAGTAAGTAATCGTTATTAACGTTTATTAGATCTATACATGTATTTAAATTCCTTGTGTTAATTAGAAGAATTATGTTTTATTTACTATTTCTACTTGTGTTCCCCCTTCCCCATATTTCAAACCCTTTTAATTAGTTTTTTTTTTTTGCAATAAAATTTGATGTAGATGCAGAAGTAGTATATATTCTTTCTCAGGCTGATGACTAACATGTACCAAATAAAATGTACGAAATTACATTTAAATGTACTCGTATTTGCTTCAATTATTTAGGCGTGAAAATGACAGAAGACAAACAGATAGACAGAGTTACTTTCGCATTTCTAATATTAGCAGGGAAGTAGTAGGAATAGGGAATAGGGATGGATACAATTCTAAAAACTCACTTGTTATTTTGTTTCAGGTTAATAACTATGAGCTTGTTATTCAATACCCAAAGGACGATACTAACACTCTTGAAAAGGCCCTAACAACGACCAAAATCATCAATTGGGATAACCGAATCACTTTTACATTTATCTCCTACCAAGCCGCTGCGGTTGTACAAAAAGTCGTAAAGGACAAAAATGTTGTTTTGGATTTTATGCCCATGCATACATTCATTATAGAAAAGGGCTCTCCTTTATTTGAAGACGCCAGGTAAATGAACTTTTCTTTTGAAGTGAAAACTTCTTTAGCGGCGCTGAGCACTTTTTTTTGTATGGGTAAAAACTTTCAAACTCGCGTCAGGGTCACGTGATGCTGATCGAAAAAGCGTAAGATCTATATTAATAAATTTTGTTGGACTTTTAACTTTATTTTTACGCTGTTAAAGTTTATATTTCTATGAAATTTGTTGACTACGTTATACGACTTGATGGTGTAAAAGTCGTCGAAATTATGGATGGAAGTTGATTTTTCTGAGAGATAAAATTTAATGTAATATATAAATAACGATATAATATTATAAATAACAACATATAAATTGTCATATTTGTGTACGATAGCGCAATAAATAAACATTGTATTCTACCTCATAGATGATAGTACTTTTATACTTATAATTAAACACAACGTTAATATTGAAGTTTTCACTTCTGCCGGCACTCCCGGAGTGCTACCGGTGTTTTTTTTTTGTATAAATACTCTACCATACAATACTCAAAAGGCTGGTCTCAAAGCTTAATCAATAGTGTGACAGTTCACTGAGCCCTTGGTCGTGAGTTGGATTCCCATATAGTTTAATATGTTTGTGATGAATACGGATATTTCTTCTGTGTTAAGGTGTTTCCATGAATCATAATCATAACTTTAGTTAAAACTAGAAATGCTCTGCGGCTTTGCTTGCTTAGTATACGTTCCCGCCACTTTACCGGGATAAAAAGCCTATGTGTTATTAGCGTAAGTGTGTAGGGTTAAAGTTAAGTTTAGGGGGGTCCTGCGCTAACCCCAAAGTCCGTTAGGTAATAGAGGCACCCACGTGGCTAGGCATAGCTGGCTAGCTACCATAGGTCCATTAGAAAAAATAATCTTAACTTTGATCTGTGCCTTAAATTTGAATCTAATCTGTTTATCGTTGCGACGTGATTGAGCAACAAACATCCAATCTTTAACTTTAAATTTACTAATCATCAATCAAGTTCTGTCTAAATGCCTAAAGACGAAAGTCTTTAGTCTTCAGTGCATGTTGCCAGTGATGGCTTATGGAACTGAGACATGGTCCTTAACTGTGGGCCTCATAACGATCCTCAAAGTCACACCTCGAGCAATGGAGAGAGCTATGCTCGGAGTCTCTTTGCGCGACAGAATCCGTAATTAGGATATTCTCAAAAGAACGAAAGTGGCCGACATAGCTCAAAGAGTAAGCAAGCTGAAGTGGCAATGGGCAGGCCACATCGCTCGCAGAACTGTCAACCGATGGGGAAGAAAGGTTCTCGAGTGGCGACCACGAACCGGAAGACGCAGTGTTGGACGGCCTCCCACTAGATGGACAGATGACCTCATAAAGGTCGCTGGAAACCGATAGTCGCAGGTTGCGCAGGATCGTTCGTTGTGGAAATCTAGGAGGGAGGCTAGGAGGAAGAAAACTCCTACAATGTCATTAGAATACGATAACTTATTTCGCCACAGTTTTTAAGTCTAAATGGGTCAGACGGAATATGCTCGCCCTCGGAGTCAACAGGCCCCGATTCGAATCCTGATACACTCAGGACTTTTCTTTTTGTTCTTTTTTTCTGAGAAAATCTTATACTTAGAGCCTTTAATAAATGCATTTCAATTCGTATCAGCGTTGCAAAAGTTCCCGATTTATCGGGAGATCTACTGATTTTGGTCATTGTCTCCCGATATCCCGAAATAGCACTCATATCTCCCGATTTTTTTAATTTTCATCTATTGTAAAATAGTATTTAAATAAAATATGGAAAATAGTATTCTTAATACGGCAACACTAAAAGATATCTGTAATACAAAATCAATGCACGGGGACTTCCAAAATTTCTCGCACCACATCAAATACGGCCTTGCAACTTCGCGGTATGTTAAAGCAAATTGCACTGAAACACCTTAATATAGAGTGTATTATTGTCTTATTATTGTTATTTGTGTATTATTGTACAGTATGTGTGTGAGGGAAAATCCCTGAATATATTTTTATTCGGGTTGTTTCCCAAACCAGGTAGCTTATTTGCCTAAGTCGTTCATTATTGTATTGTTCGTTAAAAAAATCCATGCACTTGTTTTGTTCAGTTGCGTTGTGATTACTGTTGTTGTGTTTTACGATGTCCGAATCTGACGACTCTGTTAATTTACAAAGTACTAGTGCTGGAATAAAACGAATACAAGAACAAAATTAAAATTTTGACTAACCCCTGACTATCTGTATCGGTTTTGTAATCTGTACAATATTCTACTAGTAAAGCCCTTTCATTTGACACCCATATTAAGGAGTTGTGAAAAAGAAATGTATTTCGCCATTTTTGGTAGCGGCAATCTTGGATTTGAAATTTGTCATAGTGCAAAGTATTCTACTAGTCAATCCCTTTCGTTTGATACCCATATTGAGGTAGTAGAAAAAATATATAATTCGCCATTTTGTGGTAGCGGCCATCTTGGATTTGATTTTTTTATAGTGTACAGTGTTCTACTAGTCAAGACCTTTCATTTGATACCCATATTGAGGTAAGTTGTGAAAAATATTTTGTCCGCCATTTTGGCGGCCATCTTGAATCGATATTAACCAAACATAGCTACAGACAGACATACAGACATACAGACAGACATCGACGTCAAACTTATAACACCCCGTTTTTTGGTCGGGGTTAAAATACTCACAAAACTATAAAAGGGTGGGAATTAAGACCAGAATATTCGGATTGGCTAAAAGGAAGCCTAAAAGGAAAAAAACTTGGCATATTGCCATAGTTGCAATAAAGATTTTAACATACCTCCTGGTTTTGACGCAGTTAAAAAGGCATGCTGCTTCACAAGTTCACATAAAAAGCGTCAAAAATTTAGCGGTTCAACCTAAAATGACTGCTTTTGTGAATCGAGAATTGGTCAATGGTGGATGAGAAAATGTTCACATAAATAGCTAGTGAGAGGTGGTATGCAGACGAAAATTATTAATTAATGTACAATAGGTATATCAATCTTAAATAAATGAATGTAATATTAACAAAAAAACTCTTGATTTATTATCCGGATGAAAATCTCCCGATTTCTCCCGATTTTTAGCTGGCAAATTTAACGATTTTTATTTTTACAATTTTGCAACACTGATTCGTATCTAAGTAGGTCTAAGTAAGTCATCACTACGTAATTCATACCTGCCTAAATATCATTTAAAAAAACCGAGCAAAGCTCGGTCAACCAGGTACTTTTATATAAACTCTACTTTGTGTGTTATACATATAAATAAAGCTAGGATTTTTTAAATATTTCCTTTTTGTTAGATTTAACTGATAATTTAACGTTTAAAATATACAATTTTATTAGTGGTTCAATTGCGACTCAAATTAGTAAGTTAATTATTAATGGGTGCCTCCCTGGTCCGGTTGTAAAGATCAGGCCCTAAACAATTTTTATTTTGTATTTTTCACCTACTAAATACCTACGTAGCAGTCGAACTAGTTTTTTTAGTTTTTTCTCGCATAAGTGAAATGTTAAGTTTTTTTGATGAGAAATAAATTCTTTAACCGGAAACTCTTTGAACGTAATACTGAATCATACATTTTGCTTTTCCAGCTTACCACATGGTTTCACCTTCGAGCCTCTGACGTCAAAACACATCGACATAATAGATTTAAAATGGCCCCATCGTTATCCCCTATCTCCATGGTACTTCCAACTGCTGATCGACTCCAAATCAGGATATGGGCTTTATAAAAACGGGGAGCTTACTTGTTGGATCTTCATTGGCGAGAGTGGCCATCTCAGACACTTGTACACGTTAGAAGAGTACAGAAAACAAGGTCTTGCAGAACTCATGTTAAAGCTTATTTCTAATGAACTACTGAAGGCAGACAGACAAGTATGTTTATTTTGTGTAAAAGGCAATGACAATGCTTTCAAATTGTACAACAAGGTGGGATTCAAGGAGTCAAGTCAAGTTACTTGGATGTCTATGCATAAATAATAGATGTAAAACTAAACTCGTATTATTATTTACGGCCTACTTACCGTAATCAAACGGTGGAACAAATCCCCGATATTTTGATGCAGTTCGCATGCACCGTGTTTGCGGGAAAATGAAATAAAACTAGAAATCCATGGAAATATCAGAAACTCGTTCTACTATTTAACTGCGGTAAATATATCGTAACGAACCATGATCGACTTATGACATTATTGAACATTAAAAAACGGTCTTATTCATAATAAATGCTTATAGAAGACTTAAAACACTCATTACTTAAAACGCTCGATAAGCTTATAAAACCTTCTATAAAATTCCGTATTCATAAACGCTCTATAAGCCTTCTATAACTAAAGCATTACTAATATCAATTTTAGGATCAAAATGTTGCCATTATAATGAAATCGATGTGAAATCGATCGACTTTATAGAAAAACTGTCAGAATCGTCCACAGATAAAACGAGTTTGATGGTGGAACCATAGACAATGTTACAGAATAAAAAAAATGACATAGGTACACTGTGAAATTATGAAGCGGGGAAAAAAGTTATATTACTAATAAAACGTAGTGGTGTTTGTTCGTTCTCTCATTAATTTTGTTGTATTTTATAAGAGAAATTGCTAAAGAAATAAATTAGAAATAAATTTCGAAAGTAAAAGGATCACTCCTACTTTCATACTGTAATGAACCAACGACTCAAAGGACTCCCTAATAAAAAAAAAAAAAAAAATATTATTATATTAATCCTATAATATCCTATCACACGCACAACAAATTGTAAAAGATTCAACGTGCAACTCCAAGGAGCTGTTCTCTGCTGGAAGAGTCCAAATAAAATGAGTAATTTAAAGAACTACTATGGCTGAAGGCCAAAACATATTAAATTAAGCTGAAGGCTTTTTAAGTAAAGAATTGTGTAAATTGGATATAGTTAAGGATTTGAATTTAAAAGATTATTAAGTTTGTTGACAGAAGATTGTTAGATTGGCCGAAGTGATTGTCTAATGGAACCTAAAGGACCTACGTTGTAGCCGCCATACCCTTAGTTCTATGAAAAGACCGGTTTACCTATATATATATGCCTAAGAAATAAAGAATTAAGAAAGAAAACTTGTATAATTTACCTACTAAAATACAGTTAGAGAAAAACCTAGATATACCTACAGTTAGAAGTATGTAGTAGTAGCAGCAGCAGCAGAACTTCCAGCTCGTTATCGATGTAGAATTTAACCTGCCTAAATGTTTAGGATGCAGTTTGTGAACTCTAGAATCAACCAAGTCCTAGAATGAAATTCATTCTATCAAAGATAACATCGCTTCCTTATTAATCCACAGTACTAATTTAAACTCTCGAATATAGAAATATACTAAATTTTGATCTTACTGAAAACTTGGCTGAATCAAAAGATAACAAACTAAAGAAAGATATTTCATTAGTCTACAGGTCTCCGAATTTAGAGAACTGTAAAGATAGAAGTAATTTTACCTACAAAGAAAGAATAGTTAAGGCATCTGAAGTTATTTGAAATCTCGATCAAATTCACAAAACAAGAGCATTATAATGTGAAACTGCAAATGAACTCTACAGTTAAACATAAATAATAGTTAACGACAGAACAATCGATCGCAAAATTTAGGTATCTGTAAGAGAAGTTTTGTGAGTTCAAATCTGAAAGTTCATGATAAGTTAATTGATACTGAAACCTGCCTGCCTACAGAATTATATAGCTAACTACTTTTTACTACAAATGAAAAACAAGTATATGAATTTTAGTTTGGTTTATTATTTTTTGCTTAAACAGCATAGACGGACTCCGAGAGGATGCTCACGTCTCTTGCAAAGTTTGTGACCGTTATTTTCGCAAGGCCCTAGACTTGAGGAAATAAAATAACAAAGAAAACCTCAAATCGGGGTAAGTGACTACACTTTACCCAAAAAAGGTATTCTTTGGGGATTATAATCTAATCTACTACTACCTAGATAATAATAAAATCAGGATAATGCCCTACAAGTTCGGAAGGAAAGTCACAGTGTCAGAATCCTGTCCGTTCTAAGTAACAGGAAACTAACGAGCTCGGCTATGCTTGGCTCTCAGACCGTCTTCCAAGTCTGGCAGGCCAAAATACTCATTCTATTAGAATTGGAGAACTAAGAGTTTTTATAAACCCCAAGGAATAAACTAATATACAACTTAATTAATCAGTGATTACAATATTCTGTACAAAATTTAATACATATTTTGAAAACCGCTGTCATCTTAATAGGTACACTTAGGAAAACATCAAGATTTAACGTGAATCATAATAGACTCATTTCTATTTGCCGATTGCATTCAAAATTAACCGAATATATAAATTTACTCTAAAGCCTCATTTGAACAAAGCGTCATTCTGCAACATTTCTTTCATGGCTATATTTCCTCTCTTCGATGCTGCACAGATGAAATTTAGAGATGGACTAGAAACAATTTTTTTTAAAGCAAAAAGTACTCCATTGATCTCCTTCAGAAATACGTTGACATGCCTGGACTCGATCCAGAGCTCTGTAGCATCACCGTAAAATACGTGACTGACTTCCAAGACATAAAACACGCCTGGACTCGACTCAGGATTCCTGGGTCTAGAAAATGCTGCAAAATATTTAAAAGTTAGCACTCACATATGAAGGATCTTTCCTTCTTTCCTCGTCTGTTTTACACGATGCCTCATTTTAGCTCCAAATTACAACAGGATCTCAGTATGGGTTACGGAACTTAGTAGCACTTTTAACACACGAGCTAAAGGATATTTTCTTGGGAAATTTATACTTGAAAATTCATTTTATTTTTCGAGTTTCTTTTTCGAGAGCGTTTTCCCCGAGTCCTCGAATCCGAGTCCCGTCCCTAATTTTTTCTGACATCCAAAAACAAAAGAATCCCATAATTGGAATATTTAAAAATAAAATTGAAACGCAATACTTTAAAGAAGTTTGATTTGAATTCTGTTAACGAGGTCGTACATGGCCCGTTACAGTCAACCCCCAAAAAATTACGTAGGTTTTAAAATTTACACGGAGTAATTTTTTCCCAAGAAAATAAACTAACAAAAAACCGATTAAAGCAGAAAAACATAACCTAATAAAGCGAATAGATTTGTCAAAATTCAAGTAACAGCAACAGAATTATGTGTAAATAATGTAAATGTATCCCTACAACAATATGATTGTGTTTTTAAACCACCCAAGAACTATTGTCATGACATCTCAGACTCAAGATTTGTTGGTAAAATGGCCATACCGTATATTACTATCCAGTCGACACTCTGCTCTCCACGGAAAAGCGGGGCTGTGAATCCCACTCGGCCCTACCGGCACCGAAACAGCCTCAAATAACTAAAACTCCTGTTTAACTACGTGTTGCTGTCCCATTCCGCGAATCACAGATGTGGCTCATGCATACAAATAGTAAGCCACAATATAACAAATACCCCATCAAGAGTCGTAGACCTCAATCAAATGGTTCATAGTTGGAACATGAATAGTGTGGGTAATAGTATTAGCCGCGTGTAACGTACCGAATTCAGGGAAACTGCAATTTGCAGTGAATTTTACCAATTAAGGTCTCTACCTAACACCAAAGTCTCCTTCCTGAAAACGATTTGAAAAGTGTAGATGCCGCCACTTAACTTTTGACAAATTGTCTCATATCTAACAGTGCTAATGTCCCAAGCCCCTCGCAAATGCAAAAGTAAATTCAAAAATACAACGCCCTTCGCCTTTCAGCTTCAATTAAACTTCAATTAATTCTTTCGAAAACTGTTCATTCCCCCAACTTCCATCGGAACACGCTGACTCATTCCATCAGCAACTGTTGGCTAGGATATGAGACTACGTTGAAACTATTTTATTTCGAACATATAATTTAATTTATTATTAAATGTTAAGTTGAACCTCATTAAAACTTACAACATTTTTATATCAAACAACATTTGATAAAATATTTAGCAGTACCCAGAAATATTTTCCATAAATGACCAGTACGACCCCATTTTTATCAATTTAGATAAATATCAACAAGAATTAAAAAAAATATTTGGTGCTCACTATTTTGTTTGAAGAACAGATTAATGTTAAATATTATTGCTGAAGGTAAATAAAATATTAGTATAGTACATTACCAATAACTGTCTGAAAAAAAAATGGGATTAGTTTTTTTCATTTAGTCCTCAAAAGGTGGAGAAATTCCTGTGATTTATTCCTCTTCCTTTTGTTCATAATAACTCCTCCTTCCTTAAATGACTGTTATACCCTCATATTCACATCAATATAGGCAATCCTTGAACAACTTCGCATTCAATTGAAGTGTAGTTCCTAAACAAAAATCACTTTACAAAGTCCTGAAACATTTTAAAATTTATTAAAACATTTATAAAAACAAAACACAAAGCAAGCAAACCAATGATCAAGATCCAAAAACTCAAGATGCACCCTTTTAAAAATAATATTTACTGAAACGTCTTTTTAAATTCCTTAATTAGGGTAAATTATTTCCTCCACTTGGTAACCCTATTTTTAATTTGTTCAATAAAGAATGTTACATATTAATAACCTAATCCAAATACCCGCTAACAAAATATGACGTCTATCTAATAATAAATAAACAAATCCGAAAGAAAATGACATCATGAAAAACTTCTCAATTGGAATCTATTGTTAACCTTCTATCAATAACCGTGCCTATGAATTAACCTATTTCCAAAAATAAATGTTACCTATGATTACATTTCCAAATAACGCCGTACCTACTATTAGTTAATATTCATAAATGTACATCCTACTAGCGTCCCGTACAGACTTAGTTCGGATATTGTCATACGAAAATATTATTCGAAATAATCTATCCTATCTTTCAAATTGCATCAGCCACTCACGGTGTTCAAATTTGACTGAAATCGGTAAAATAATTTAAAAGTTCCTAGCGGACAAATAACGTGAATGTAAAGTATAATACATATAAATACCTATTAGATGTACTCCCCAATCATATTTCGCAAATATTTATTTTTAAGCCCCTAGTTTGACAATAATCGACACAAAACTATTTTTATTCAAAGTGGCAATAATATTCCACAAACTAGTCAAATCGAGAAATCAACTCATCCTTGAATCTTAGTACAAAATATAAAGGACTATGTTAAAAATATCCAAAGTTAATACACTAAATCAAAATAGCCACCAACTGCACTGTCAAAATTCCCGTAATGTCCTGTTCAAAATGAGTAAATAATACATGTACTCATCCTGATAGGTGGAACTAGATGCAATAAGTGAAAAGCTACTAAGTGCAATTATTTATAAATTTGTGTAAATTGCCAAATCATTCCACTCCCAGAACAACCCAACCCCCATTTTGATAAACCCATCTTAATAACCTGAACCAAAAGACTATGTTTCTACCCCTGAAGAAATTCCCAAGTAAGTTGATAGCATCACCAAACAACAAAGACAAAAACAGTTTCTAAATTAGTAGCATTAAGATGAACTCATATGTATTACTTAGTCAAAATTTTAATAAATATATAACACAAAGTTTAGATCTAGGTACTATGAAACTCGTAAACTAAAATAATAAATATATAATAACTACCATATGCTTATGTTTACATAATATAAATACTCTGATAGGAATATCTATGAAAGTCATACAACTTTTTTTTTCCTAGATGGGAATCGAACCCAACTCTTCATTTTGACTCGTTACCTACTGAACCACATGAACATTCATTCTATTCTAATACTATCCTCAATCCTAAACTAAATATTAAAGGTAGAAACTATGTATTGCAACTATTTACTGTTAGTTGCCATGATAACAAATTGTTTATAAGTGATCTGTCATTTTAATAAAAATCAAAACTGTCATAACAAGATGATTAACATTAAAGGTAAACAAATTAAATATTCAATGACTAAATAAACACAAAATTATATTAAAACAGAATCAATCCCTTTTCAGTAATCTTTACTCGATTGTAAAAATAAAACAAGGTTGTTTGAAGTTGTGCCTAATTTCAAATAAGTACGAGTACGTAACTCAACATGGATAGCCGCTCACTAAATGTAATGTTCCCACTGCTGGAACTTGATCTTCCTTCACAAGGAAAGACTCAAGACCATAACCTAACACGCTAGGCAATGCGGGTTGGCCGATTTGCAGTAAGTCACCCTAAAGTTAAACATTAACCCGATATATTCATCGCTAAAACTTCCTGTAAGCCTTTTCTGTAAGTCATGAACGAAAATCTCTACTCGTACTAATTATGGGTTAGCAAAGATCAAATAATTACTATAATTTATTGAACTTGGAATTTCCTCACGACGCTTTCCTTCTCCGGCAGTGATTGATGAATGCTATAATAATGAGCTATCAAACAAAAATCAATTTCCTCACATTGTTGTCCTTCACCGCTTGTGAATGACCTATAGCTATAAAACTTTCAATCTGACAGTTTCTTCACGATGTTTCCCCTTCACTACCAACAAAAGGTACAATAACTACAAAATACATTCTTGGACCGTACCAGTTTTCTTACAATGTTTTCTATCACCGCTAAAACTGGTAGTGGACTTTCTAGTTTTCCGAAAATCTTGTTAGCTGACCTTATATCATTCATTATTTTCAGTTCAGCACTTGAAGCACATCCTTACAATACATCCTGAACTAGAAGAACTTGAAACACAGAAATGAAAATATTAAAATAAACAACCAAAATAAATTATTCTTATTTTGCTATAAGGTGTTTATTCTCTAACTACTTTCTAAAACCACAAATTTACCCAACTACATGAAAAACTATGTAACAAAATCTGAAAATAATTTATGCTAAGTAAACTTAATATGTATGTATTAGATACTCTTACCTATTGTTGTCTAATGTCTAGTGAAGCGAGGTTATCAATTTTTTTATGAAGTGTTTGAACGAGCAAGACGAGTTCCTGATGGTAAGCTACTCGCCTGACCAAAACAGAACCGTGTAACAAGTACGAATCACGAGTTTAAGCGAAAATCTTTACCTAGAACTACACTGCGCTCGTCACCCCAAAAATAAGAAGATGTAGATCTTCTATTCCCGTACTTTTCTGAAACCATTGCCCTTCATCTTGGAACACCATGATGTCTGCAAAATACTACTTGCTGGTAGATTAACTGGCGGAGGCGCGATACTTCCCCAAATGAACTCTGCAAGAGTCTACCCACTACAAAGAGGATAGCCCTAACTAAATACCCGAATACAAAAGGAAAGGAAGTTATGCAATATATATTTGTGATAACTTAAGGCACTTAATAGTTATGATTTTTTTTATGCATTATCACAAATTGTACTGAATGACATTTTAACCGACTGAAGAAAACTAACATGTTATTGAGTAAGATTCGAAATATTAATATTTGTTTTGCATTTAAATTTACCTTAGAAGTTTCCTAAAGATTTCTAGCTCAATTTATTTTAACCTACTCATAATTCCAACCCCCAATATTTTCAAATTTGATTTTTTTAGTTTTTTAACCGACTTCAAAAGAAAAAAAAAATACCGCTACTTATTTTTATGTGTCAATAATCTAAACCGGTCCTTTCACATCCATTTCACGAACAGCAAATTGGTCCAAATAAATTGAACCTTGTGTGTGATTCTAACCTAAGAGCAAACTTGTGTTTTTGAACTTATAATATTACCTACTACAGAAAATTGTGTGAATTTGGTTTTACTTGACTTAGAAAGATTTTTTTTTTTGGTAGACTGAAACTTGTAAATTGATAGAAAGCCTACTGAATAAGTGAATTTATGAAGTAGTTCTAGTAATTCTAATCCTGGTCGACCGGCACAAAATTGTAAAAGCCGCAAAGAGTCAAGAATATATATTATTCTAATACATCCTGGTCACGGCACCAAATTGTAATGAACCAACGACTCAAAGGACTCCCTAAAAAAAAAAAAAAAAATATTATTATATTAATCCTATAATATCCTATCACACGCACAACAAATTGTAAAAGATTCAACGTGCAACTCCAAGGAGCTGTTCTCTGCTGGAAGAGTCCAAATAAAATGAGTAATTTAAAGAACTACTATGGCTGAAGGCCAAAACATATTAAATTAAGCTGAAGGCTTTTTAAGTAAAGAATTGTGTAAATTGGATATAGTTAAGGATTTGAATTTAAAAGATTATTAAGTTTGTTGACAGAAGATTGTTAGATTGGCCGAAGTGATTGTCTAATGGAACCTAAAGGACCTACGTTGTAGCCGCCATACCCTTAGTTCTATGAAAAGACCGGTTTACCTATATATATATGCCTAAGAAATAAAGAATTAAGAAAGAAAACTTGTATAATTTACCTACTAAAATACAGTTAGAGAAAACCTAGATATACCTACAGTTAGAAGTATGTAGTAGTAGCAGCAGCAGCAGAACTTCCAGCTCGTTATCGATGTAGAATTTAACCTGCCTAAATGTTTAGGATGCAGTTTGTGAACTCTAGAATCAACCATGTCCTAGAATGAAATTCATTCTATCAAAGATAACATCGCTTCCTTATTAATCCACAGTACTAATTTAAACTCTCGAATATAGAAATATACTAAATTTTGATCTTACTGAAAACTTGGCTGAATCAAAAGATAACAAACTAAAGAAAGATATTTCATTAGTCTACAGGTCTCCGAATTTAGAGAACTGTAAAGATAGAAGTAATTTTACCTACAAAGAAAGAATAGTTAAGGCATCTGAAGTTATTTGAAATCTCGATCAAATTCACAAAACAAGAGCATTATAATGTGAAACTGCAAATGAACTCTACAGTTAAACATAAATAATAGTTAACGACAGAACAATCGATCGCAAAATTTAGGTATCTGTAAGAGAAGTTTTGTGAGTTCAAATCTGAAAGTTCATGATAAGTTAATTGATACTGAAACCTGCCTGCCTACAGAATTATATAGCTAACTACTTTTTACTACAAATGAAAAACAAGTATATGAATTTTAGTTTGGTTTATTATTTTTTGCTTAAACAGCATAGACGGACTCGAGAGGATGCTCACGTCTCTTGCAAAGTTTGTGACCGTTATTTTCGCAAGGCCCTAGACTTGAGGAAATAAAATAACAAAGAAAACCTCAAATCGGGGTAAGTGACTACACTTTACCCAAAAAAAAGGTATTCTTTGGGGATTATAATCTAATCTACTACTACCTAGATAATAATAAAATCAGGATAATGCCCTACAAGTTCGGAAGGAAAGTCACAGTGTCAGAATCCTGTCCGTTCTAAGTAACAGGAAACTAACGAGCTCGGCTATGCTTGGCTCTCAGACCGTCTTCCAAGTCTGGCAGGCCAAAATACTCATTCTATTAGAGTTGGAGAACTAAGAGTTTTTATAAACCCCAAGGAATAAACTAATATACAACTTAATTAATCAGTGATTACAATATTCTGTACAAAATTTAATACATATTTTGAAAAACCGCTGTCATCTTAATAGGTACACTTAGGAAAACATCAAGATTTAACGTGAATCATAATAGACTCATTTCTATTTGCCGATTGCATTCAAAATTAACCGAATATATAAATTTACTCTAAAGCCTCATTTGAACAAAGCGTCATTCTGCAACATTTCTTTCATGGCTATATTTCCTCTCTTCGATGCTGCACAGATGAAATTTAGAGATGGACTAGAAACAATTTTTTTTTAAAGCAAAAAAGTACTCCATTGATCTCCTTCAGAAATACGTTGACATGCCTGGACTCGATCCAGAGCTCTGTAGCATCACCGTAAAATACGTGACTGACTTCCAAGACATAAAACACGCCTGGACTCGACTCAGGATTCCTGGGTCTAGAAAATGCTGCAAAATATTTAAAAGTTAGCACTCACATATGAAGGATCTTTCCTTCTTTCCTCGTCTGTTTTACACGATGCCTCATTTTAGCTCCAAATTACAACAGGATCTCAGTATGGGTTACGGAACTTAGTAGCACTTTTAACACACGAGCTAAAGGATATTTTCTTGGAAATTTATACTTGAAAATTCATTTTATTTTTCGAGTTTCTTTTTCGAGAGCGTTTTCCCCGAGTCCTCGAATCCGAGTCCCGTCCCTAATTTTTTCTGACATCCAAAAACAAAAGAATCCCATAATTGGAATATTTAAAAATAAAATTGAAACGCAATACTTTAAAGAAGTTTGATTTGAATTCTGTTAACGAGGTCGTACATGGCCCGTTACAGTCAACCCCCAAAAAATTACGTAGGTTTTAAAATTTACACGGAGTAATTTTTTCCCAAGAAAATAAACTAACAAAAAACCGATTAAAGCAGAAAAACATAACCTAATAAAGCGAATAGATTTGTCAAAATTCAAGTAACAGCAACAGAATTATGTGTAAATAATGTAAATGTATCCCTACAACAATATGATTGTGTTTTTAAACCACCCAAGAACTATTGTCATGACATCTCAGACTCAAGATTTGTTGGTAAAATGGCCATACCGTATATTACTATCCAGTCGACACTCTGCTCTCCACGGAAAAGCGGGGCTGTGAATCCCACTCGGCCCTACCGGCACCGAAACAGCCTCAAATAACTAAAACTCCTGTTTAACTACGTGTTGCTGTCCCATTCCGCGAATCACAGATGTGGCTCATGCATACAAATAGTAAGCCACAATATAACAAATACCCCATCAAGAGTCGTAGACCTCAATCAAATGGTTCATAGTTGGAACATGAATAGTGTGGGTAATAGTATTAGCCGCGTGTAACGTACCGAATTCAGGGAAACTGCAATTTGCAGTGAATTTTACCAATTAAGGTCTCTCTACCTAACACCAAAGTCTCCTTCCCTGAAAACGATTTGAAAAGTGTAGATGCCGCCACTTAACTTTTGACAAATTGTCTCATATCTAACAGTGCTAATGTCCCAAGCCCCTCGCAAATGCAAAAGTAAATTCAAAAATACAACGCCCTTCGCCTTTCAGCTTCAATTAAACTTCAATTAATTCTTTCGAAAACTGTTCATTCCCCCCAACTTCCATCGGAACACGCTGACTCATTCCATCAGCAACTGTTGGCTAGGATATGAGACTACGTTGAAACTATTTTATTTCGAACATATAATTTAATTTATTATTAAATGTTAAGTTGAACCTCATTAAAACTTACAACATTTTTATATCAAACAACATTTGATAAAATATTTAGCAGTACCCAGAAATATTTTCCGTAAATGACCAGTACGACCCCATTTTTATCAATTTAGATAAATATCAACAAGAATTAAAAAAAAATATTTGGTGCTCACTATTTTGTTTGAAGAACAGATTAATGTTAAATATTATTGCTGAAGGTAAATAAAATATTAGTATAGTACATTACCAATAACTGTCTGAAAAAAAAATGGGATTAGTTTTTTTCATTTAGTCCTCAAAAGGTGGAGAAATTCCTGTGATTTATTCCTCTTCCTTTTGTTCATAATAACTCCTCCTTCCTTAAATGACTGTTATACCCTCATATTCACATCAATATAGGCAATCCTTGAACAACTTCGCATTCAATTGAAGTGTAGTTCTAAACAAAATCACTTTACAAAGTCCTGAAACATTTTAAAATTTATTAAAACATTTATATAAAACAAAACACAAAGCAAGCAAACCAATGATCAAGATCCAAAACTCAAGATGCACCTTTTAAAAATAATATTTACTGAAACGTCTTTTAAATTCCTTAATTAGGGTAAATTATTTCCTCCACTTGGTAACCCTATTTTTAATTTGTTCAATAAAGAATGTTACATATTAATAACCTAATCCAAATACCCGCTAACAAAATATGACGTCTATCTAATAATAAATAAACAAATCCGAAAGAAAATGACATCATGAAAAACTTCTCAATTGGAATCTATTGTTAACCTTCTATCAATAACCGTGCCTATGAATTAACCTATTTCCAAAAATAAATGTTACCTATGATTACATTTCCAAATAACGCCGTACCTACTATTAGTTAATATTCATAAATGTACATCCTACTAGCGTCCCGTACAGACTTAGTTCGGATATTGTCATACGAAAATATTATTCGAAATAATCTATCCTATCTTTCAAATTGCATCAGCCACTCACGGTGTTCAAATTTGACTGAAATCGGTAAAATAATTTAAAAGTTCCTAGCGGACAAATAACGTGAATGTAAAGTATAATACATATAAATACCTATTAGATGTACTCCCCAATCATATTTCGCAAATATTTATTTTTTAAGCCCCTAGTTTGACAATAATCGACACAAAACTATTTTTATTCAAAGTGGCAATAATATTCCACAAACTAGTCAAATCGAGAAATCAACTCATCCTTGAATCTTAGTACAAAAATATAAAGGACTATGTTAAAAATATCCAAAGTTAATACACTAAATCAAAATAGCCACCAACTGCACTGTCAAAATTCCCGTAATGTCCTGTTCAAAATGAGTAAATAATACATGTACTCATCCTGATAGGTGGAACTAGATGCAATAAGTGAAAAGCTACTAAGTGCAATTATTTATAAATTTGTGTAAATTGCCAAATCATTCCACTCCCAGAACAACCCAACCCCCATTTTGATAAACCCATCTTAATAACCTGAACCAAAAGACTATGTTTCTACCCCCTGAAGAAATTCCCAAGTAAGTTGATAGCATCACCAAACAACAAAGACAAAAACAGTTTCTAAATTAGTAGCATTAAGATGAACTCATATGTATTACTTAGTCAAAATTTTAATAAATATATAACACAAAGTTTAGATCTAGGTACTATGAAACTCGTAAACTAAAATAATAAATATATAATAACTACCATATGCTTATGTTTACATAATATAAATACTCTGATAGGAATATCTATGAAAGTCATACAACTTTTTTTTTCCTAGATGGGAATCGAACCCAACTCTTCATTTTGACTCGTTACCTACTGAACCACATGAACATTCATTCTATTCTAATACTATCCTCAATCCTAAACTAAATATTAAAGGTAGAAACTATGTATTGCAACTATTTACTGTTAGTTGCCATGATAACAAATTGTTTATAAGTGATCTGTCATTTTAATAAAAATCAAAACTGTCATAACAAGATGATTAACATTAAAGGTAAACAAATTAAATATTCAATGACTAAATAAACACAAAATTATATTAAAACAGAATCAATCCCTTTTCAGTAATCTTTACTCGATTGTAAAAATAAAACAAGGTTGTTTGAAGTTGTGCCTAATTTCAAATAAGTACGAGTACGTAACTCAACATGGATAGCCGCTCACTAAATGTAATGTTCCCACTGCTGGAACTTGATCTTCCTTCACAAGGTAAGACTCAAGACCATAACCTAACACGCTAGGCAATGCGGGTTGGCCGATTTGCAGTAAGTCACCCTAAAGTTAAACATTAACCCGATATATTCATCGCTAAAACTTCCTGTAAGCCTTTTTCTGTAAGTCATGAACGAAAATCTCTACTCGTACTAATTATGGGTTAGCAAAGATCAAATAATTACTATAATTTATTGAACTTGGAATTTCCTCACGACGCTTTCCTTCTCCGGCAGTGATTGATGAATGCTATAATAATGAGCTATCAAACAAAAATCAATTTCCTCACATTGTTGTCCTTCACCGCTTGTGAATGACCTATAGCTATAAAACTTTCAATCTGACAGTTTCTTCACGATGTTTCCCTTCACTACCAACAAAAGGTACAATAACTACAAAATACATTCTTGGACCGTACCAGTTTTCTTACAATGTTTTCTATCACCGCTAAAACTGGTAGTGGACTTTCTAGTTTTCCGAAAATCTTGTTAGCTGACCTTATATCATTCATTATTTTCAGTTCAGCACTTGAAGCACATCCTTACAATACATCCTGAACTAGAAGAACTTGAAACACAGAAATGAAAATATTAAAATAAACAACCAAAATAAATTATTCTTATTTTGCTATAAGGTGTTTATTCTCTAACTACTTTCTAAAACCACAAATTTACCCAACTACATGAAAAACTATGTAACAAAATCTGAAAATAATTTATGCTAAGTAAACTTAATATGTATGTATTAGATACTCTTACCTATTGTTGTCTAATGTCTAGTGAAGCGAGGTTATCAATTTTTTATGAAGTGTTTGAACGAGCAAGACGAGTTCCTGATGGTAAGCTACTCGCCTGACCAAAACAGAACCGTGTAACAAGTACGAATCACGAGTTTAAGCGAAAATCTTTACCTAGAACTACACTGCGCTCGTCACCCCAAAAATAAGAAGATGTAGATCTTCTATTCCCGTACTTTTCTGAAACCATTGCCCTTCATCTTGGAACACCATGATGTCTGCAAAATACTACTTGCTGGTAGATTAACTGGCGGAGGCGCGATACTTCCCAAATGAACTCTGCAAGAGTCTACCCACTACAAAGAGGATAGCCCTAACTAAATACCCGAATACAAAAGGAAAGGAAGTTATGCAATATATATTTGTGATAACTTAAGGCACTTAATAGTTATGATTTTTTTATGCATTATCACAAATTGTACTGAATGACATTTTAACCGACTGAAGAAAACTAACATGTTATTGAGTAAGATTCGAAATATTAATATTTGTTTTGCATTTAAATTTACCTTAGAAGTTTCCTAAAGATTTCTAGCTCAATTTATTTTAACCTACTCATAATTCCAACCCCCAATATTTTCAAATTTGATTTTTTTAGTTTTTTAACCGACTTCAAAAGAAAAAAAAAATACCGCTACTTATTTTTATGTGTCAATAATCTAAACCGGTCCTTTCACATCCATTTCACGAACAGCAAATTGGTCCAAATAAATTGAACCTTGTGTGTGATTCTAACCTAAGAGCAAACTTGTGTTTTTGAACTTATAATATTACCTACTACAGAAAATTGTGTGAATTTGGTTTTACTTGACTTAGAAAGATTTTTTTTTTTTGGTAGACTGAAACTTGTAAATTGATAGAAAGCCTACTGAATAAGTGAATTTATGAAGTAGTTCTAGTAATTCTAATCCTGGTCGACCGGCACAAAATTGTAAAAGCCGCAAAGAGTCAAGAATATATATTATTCTAATACATCCTGGTCACGGCACCAAATTGTAATGAACCAACGACTCAAAGGACTCCTAAAAAAAAAAAAAAATATTATATTAATCCTATAATATCCTATCACACGCACAACAAATTGTAAAAGATTCAACGTGCAACTCCAAGGAGCTGTTCTCTGCTGGAAGAGTCCAAATAAAATGAGTAATTTAAAGAACTACTATGGCTGAAGGCCAAAACATATTAAATTAAGCTGAAGGCTTTTTAAGTAAAGAATTGTGTAAATTGGATATAGTTAAGGATTTGAATTTAAAAGATTATTAAGTTTGTTGACAGAAGATTGTTAGATTGGCCGAAGTGATTGTCTAATGGAACCTAAAGGACCTACGTTGTAGCCGCCATACCCTTAGTTCTATGAAAAGACCGGTTTACCTATATATATATGCCTAAGAAATAAAGAATTAAGAAAGAAAACTTGTATAATTTACCTACTAAAATACAGTTAGAGAAAACCTAGATATACCTACAGTTAGAAGTATGTAGTAGTAGCAGCAGCAGCAGAACTTCCAGCTCGTTATCGATGTAGAATTTAACCTGCCTAAATGTTTAGGATGCAGTTTGTGAACTCTAGAATCAACCAAGTCCTAGAATGAAATTCATTCTATCAAAGATAACATCGCTTCCTTATTAATCCACAGTACTAATTTAAACTCTCGAATATAGAAATATACTAAATTTTGATCTTACTGAAAACTTGGCTGAATCAAAAGATAACAAACTAAAGAAAGATATTTCATTAGTCTACAGGTCTCCGAATTTAGAGAACTGTAAAGATAGAAGTAATTTTACCTACAAAGAAAGAATAGTTAAGGCATCTGAAGTTATTTGAAATCTCGATCAAATTCACAAAACAAGAGCATTATAATGTGAAACTGCAAATGAACTCTACAGTTAAACATAAATAATAGTTAACGACAGAACAATCGATCGCAAAATTTAGGTATCTGTAAGAGAAGTTTTGTGAGTTCAAATCTGAAAGTTCATGATAAGTTAATTGATACTGAAACCTGCCTGCCTACAGAATTATATATGTTAGCAATATTAGTAATTCATATAAGTTGGTATTTAAAGAATAGTAAGAATACCGTAATGCGCTCTATGGTAACCCTAAAATTCCGGGTGAATATGATTTGTTTGTAGTCTGTGGGCTGCGATAGTTTTGGCGGGAAACTAGGACGCTCACGTTGGTCTCGTGGGAACAGGGATATAAAAAATCATATACGGCAGCAAGTCTAAGCGAAAGGTTTAAATTAAAAGTACTCGTAACCAGTAATAAGTAAATATCTAAGTAAAAAGTGATAATTGTACATCTGTTACTGATTTTAAGGTACTGTAAAGCGTTTTTGTTAATTATAGTACGAAATGTATTACTTGATCTGCACGAGGCAGCTATGAATAAGTTGGTATGAAGGACTGATTCCGAAATATAATGCTGTAGACTGATCATAGCTGTTTTATTTATGAACTAATGGTGTTCTTAATTTAGAATAAACTATGTTCCTAATATCTCAGAAGTGGGATCGGCGGACAAGTAAACCATAATTGTCCGTTGGTCCCGCCCATGTGATATATTTTTTTCTTTTCAATGTTTTTTCTCCACGTTTAACATCTGCTTGTTAATGTCACTCAATACGAAAACTCTATGATCAGTGTTTAATTTGTGGTAAAATGTACGGTTTAATGAGTTGCAGAGCGAACCATCGATATAAACCAATGGATATGCCCTGAGTAACTTGGAATTGGTAATAAACTGCGTCTCTATGTGTGTCGTAAGTAGTTTACACATAACTAATCTACTTGACCCCTAGAATCGCTAGCGGCGCGATTTGCTGTGGTTCTACTTATCTTGGTTGTTGACAACGAATATTGATATGTAAAAACGTCTGGCGTTCACCGCTTCCTGCAACCGACTGGAACGGAGTGAGTGAGCTCACTCTTCCCAACTATGACATGATTCCGTGCGCCCTGAAGTTTGGGAGGACACATTTGTGTATTGAGATCTTTGGAGTGAACAATCTCACGTAAGTGTATTTTTCCGTGTAGGTACTTAGGTACCATTTTTGATTTGTTATTGCAAAGTGGTCCTCACTACATTAATTACTGGAAATCCTATACCGCATTTTCCAGGTGTTCATTATTTTTATCTACCCGTTTAATTGTGCACAAGATATTGCACATAATAATAAATAAATGTAAATAGTGGCTATACATATTTTCTATGCAATTTATAAAGGGTATGCCATGTTACAAAAATTCTATATCCTATAGTTTTCGAAAACCATGCTTCGATAAAAAAATATGTAACACAATTGTAGAGCATTACAGTATAGGCGAATCTGCTCAAGGTTTACGCAAAATGACGCGAAAGAGTCGCTGCAATTATAGCGACACATTAAATTGTTTTAAAAAAATATATTTTGTTTTACACTTTGCAAAACGTCACTTCTGTTCATCGGATTTTGAACATGAACTTCATGATGTTCTTCATACATTTATTTAATGAGTTGAAAAGTGTACATGGACATTTGACTGCTGAGCTTTCTTTTACAAACGTAAAACCAGAGTTTGATCTAATGTTAAAAGTCAGACTACAATGATTTGAGTAACAAAGTAATGTGTAAAAATTAACGAGTGGAACGAAAATAAAATAATCCATTTTGCTGTACCCAATAACCAGGCATCGCAAAATCTCAGAAACGTTACTCTAATAGTTGGGCCGAGTGGATAAGAAAGCTTGGCGAGGCATTCTCCCGCTGCCACTGGGACAACCGTGCAGGTTTACTATTATTATTAGGCTTGAAAGCTTGCCAAACTTGCACGTCATGTTCTTATGGAGGCAGTATTGTTACCAAAAAGCATACACAAGAAGATTATCGCAGATGTAGAGATACGGAAGGTAGCATAATGTTAATTACACAGAATTGACGATCGATTAAGAGTATCAATTTGGGAACCGTTAGAAATTAGCTATTGCTCAAAGTCAACGTAAACATAAAAAACTCACGATGTATCAGAAACTATCGAGGATTAGTTTTGAACGGATCAGTTTATAAGTAACAGTTTTTACTGAAAATTAAAAAACCAGAAGTCGCTATTCCTAACAATGTTAAAGTTACTTTGTATTTCATAATATTATAGAATGATGGTGTAACATTGATATGTACTTGTTATATTGAGAATTCAATATGAATATAACAAATACGCCAGATGACTTCTTGTCGGAAATAAGGTCCGAACCAAGAGATTATCTTAAGTTAAACAATGAGGTTGTTGTTGGTTCGGGGCGACTAGTAGCTGTTCCAAGAAAATCACAAAGCGAAGTATTAAAGATAAAGAGTCAATCTATGCAGACTGTTCAATTCATGGTAATAGCTCTAAAATATACACAAATTACGTGTCGCGTTGTTTGTCCGCGACGGACTCCGCAATTGTAGTCTGGTTTGCGCACCGTGTAAGATTTGATCCAACATGAAAGATGGGATAGTCTTTGTATGGAGGTTTCCGAGCGAGGTTAGAGCGGGCCGCTAATATCTATAATATGTATTACTGCCTTCCCAATTCACACTTGATGGTCAGGAAATGTTATTCGAAATCTCGCTGAAGCGAAGATTCGGTTTATAACAGTACTTTAGTAACTCAAATTATGCCTACAAGTTATAATGAGCGATATCTGTCCCGTTGCATATGATAATAACGAGCACTTCTTCAATGGTGACTAGTAGCCAATACTTTTGAAAAAAGGAACTACATAATTTGCTCGTTGAATATAGCGATTACTTCTCGTCCGAAAAATAAAAGAGATTTAGGAGTTTGCCACAACTCATGAGATGAAGGATACGAAGCCAGGAATATACAAGACGTATCGTATGTCACATGACAAAACAAACCGGGTAAAGCCTCGAACTATCGCGGTGGCATTTCATCACGCTACAATTTAACAGACTTCCTGGGGTTTGCAGTCAGTATTGACGGTTTAAAGCCTGGACTTGAAGGCGGTTTCTAAGTCTAGTACTTTAAGTACATCAAAAAAACCCATACGAACTGGTCTTAAATAGTTTTCCGTGATTTGCGGACCGTTTGGCCGGTCCACACAGATTCAAGAGAGTACGGCGTGACAGGTATTCTGGGGTCCTTAGGACAGTCCTTACAGTAATAAGAGAAAAGAGAAACCTGAGAGAAGTAAAAGCTCCACTCATTCGAACTTGAAACCCTCTCAGCAGTATCCTCTCTTAGTAAATTTAGAGTTTACCTTCAGAGTATCCCACTTAAAATATTGTCAAACTGCATTGCGCCGAGAACACACTCAACACACACACACTAACAGAGATCTAGTACCGTGTGTGGTCGTTGAGGGTGTAGTTCAAGAATTCAATGGCGAAATCGCGTATCGAGCGAGCAACCCTCATTTGGATGCTTTAGAATAGGAGTCCCAAGGGGAAGCTATAGATCCAAATCCCAGACTTTATAGAGTATCCTGAAGATTGGATACAATAACTATCCTCAGCTAATAAGACAACAATACAAAAAAAAACACTTTATTAGGTATATCACAATACAATAGAAAAAGTGACTAAACATGTAAGTAATTAAAATGTTGTACACAAAAGTCAGCCTATCGCTAATAGCGATGTCTTCTAGATGATTTGGTTGTTAGGACAAGATAACTAGTAAAGGTATGGGTCTGGTATCTTTGATAAACTTATGTACCTACATAAACAATTACACAAATAGGATACATATCATTTAGAAGTAAATCCGTTGTACAGATATGGTACATAGCTATTGTTATACCTACTTAATACTAACATTATAAAGATAAAGAAAATAAATATAAATCTTGTTTGTTTGAACGCACTAATCTCTGAAACTACCAGACTGATTTCAAAGTTATTACATTGGTTATGTGCGTGGTCGTTGCACGCTATAGGCTATAAATACACCTACCGCAGGCCAGGGTGGATGGCTAGTAAATAATATAATGCATGAACAAAATATATTAAAATAGACTTACATAAACATACTTCATAACA
Source organism: Ectropis grisescens (assembly GCA_017562165.1). Lineage (NCBI taxonomy): Eukaryota > Metazoa > Arthropoda > Insecta > Lepidoptera > Geometridae > Ectropis > Ectropis grisescens. Next base: position 15,513,298 of record CM029775.1, on the reverse strand, counting down.
TTGAATACCTACGCGTAAAGGACAATACGCACGTGTTTACGAAACGAAGCTGAAAAGATATCTACTGTTCAGCAACTAATCCGAAAGTAGTAATTATTGAAGATTCTATAAATAATAAATGATTATAATTTCTTATAATATAAATAATAAATATATTATAAGATGATAAATATATGGTATGCCTCAAAGGAGAAATACATAGTTAATGCATGAATGGCTGGCATAAACATGAATGGACGCTTTATTTAAAAACTATTAGTTGTCAGTGTCAAAATGATCTTTCTCTCTCTCTCTGATCGCCCGTCATGGCTGCCGGTTCGTTCTGCACTCTAAGCATTATTATAATAATATAATATAATTGTAATCCCTATCTTATGTGTGAATCAGTGACGACGATTGCGCCTCTGTATTAATGATCAATATAGACTGCAATTTCTGGACAACCTCATCTTTTATTTCCTGCACGAAACCATCCACACGGCACATGGTGCGCTGCTTAAAAGCTAATAGGTTATTTAGCCCAGATAACGAAGAAGTGCCAAGCCAAGAAGGACGAAGACAATATTAATTGGTGGATGTTCGTTTCCGTGCGGAAAGTATCGCAGCAATGAATAATGAAAATGGAAGCGGTAATGCTGGTGTCTCGCAGCCGCCGCCTTCACATACGTCGTCGTCGTCCATGATTATTGGAGGTGCTGGAACTATTGATAAATTGGATGGACCGTCCAACTACAGCGCATGGAAATTCGCCGTGCGAATGGCGCTTATCTTGGATGGTTTGTGGGACCAAGTCGAAGGATCGACGGCAATCGACGCTGCGCGTGATCAACGGGCGTTGGCGCGAATTTGCCTTTCGATCAAGTCGAATTTATACCAATATGTTCGCGATGCCAAAACTTCTAAAGAAGCGTGGAGCAAGTTGAAGGATGTTTTTGAAAATAAGGGCCTTTACCGGCGTGTATTGCTTCTGCGTCAACTTCATAGTATACAGTACAGCGCATTCAACGATATGAATGAATACATTTCTGGTATTATGACCCTCGTTCAACAGCTGGCGGATATTGGAAAAGTGACTGAAGATGAAGAGGTAGCTGAATTATTATTGAGTGGATTGCCAGAGGAATATGACTCTTAGTTTCTGCACTGGAGACGGCTTGCATTACTAGCACTTTTAATAGTGAGCTGGTCCGCTCTCGTCTCCTTCAAGAAGCGCATAGGAAAAGTGAAGGAACTAGCAATGGAAATACTGCATTTTTATCGAAGAAGACACAGATTATATGTCATTATTGCAATCGTCCTGGACATGTTCGTGCAAAATGCTTTAAATTCAAACGCGATAAAAAGAAGAAGGAAAACTCGTATTCAAATACAGCGTCCGCATTTATTGCAAGCAGTTCAAGCGATTTCTACATTGATTCATGCTCGTCAAATCATTTGTGTAAAAGCAAAGACTTAATGGTGAACATTAAAGACTCTAAGTGTCAGCATAGTATTGCAGTAGCCAATAATGATAAACTTGTTAGTGACTCTCAAGGTGAAGTTCATATTCAGTCAGGGAAAGAGGTAAGACAATTAAAAAATGTACTCTTTGTTCCTAACTTATCCACTAACCTCATTTCAGTCAGTCAGTTGGTTAAAGATGGTCTCACAGTTACATTCGATAGTAGTGGTTGTAATATTTTCGACAAATGTAAAATCACTGGCAACTGTATTGCTCAGGGCTCATGTGTTAATGGGATTTATAAGTTTAATGGTTCTGTGTGTCAGTCTAGTAGTATTTCGCAATGTAAGTTGCACTCTTTGCTCCTTCGAGATGGGCAGGAGTCACTGAGTGCTGCAGTCGCTACTTCTGAGCCACAACTGGAGATGTGGCACAAGCGCCTTGGCCATCTGAGTTTGTCAGGTATGTGCATGTTGAAAAATCTTGCAAACGGTTTTCAATTCCAGACACAAGATCAGACTCAAGCTTTAAAAAATTGCGTAGCATGTCTTGAGGGAAGCTATCGGCCGAACCTTTCCTAAGAAACAAGCAAAGCGCGCTAGCAAACCATTGGAGTTGGTGCACACTGATGTCTGCGGCCCGATGCAAGAAGCAAGCTGGGGAGGTGCGAAATACCTTGTCACGTTTACGGATGACTTCACAAGAAAAACTTTTGGATATTTAACTGGCAGTAAGTCCCAGGTAATTAAATGTTTTATTGATTTTAAAAATTTGGTCGAAAAGCAATTAGATTTTCAAATAAAATGTCTTAGATCTGACAATGGTGGTGAATATTGTAGTAAACAATTTTCTGATTATTTCAAGAGTCATGGAATTATTCACCAAACTTCTGTTCCTTACACACCTGCTCAAAATGGTGTTGCAGAGAGATTAAATAGGACTTTACTAGAGAAAGCTAGGTCTATGTTGCAGCAAGCGAATCTCTGTAAGCGTTTCTGGGGTGAAGCAGTGATGACTGCAATATATTTAAAAAATAGAAGTCCCACAGTTGCTTTAACAGGATGTACTCCCGAGGAAGCTTGGACTGGGTCTAAGGTTGACCTCAGCCACCTTAGGGTATTTGGCTGTGCTGCTTACTCTCTGATTCCTGAACAAAAGCGCCAAAAGCTGGATGCCAAGGCGAAATGTTATATTTTTGTGGGATATTCTGATACGTGTAAGGGTTACAGATTGGCAGATCCATTTGATCCTAGAAAAGTTATTTTATCTAGGAATGTGACATTTTTGGAAAATGTATTTTACAACCAGGCAGCAGAGAGAGCAAAATCAAATGATAAATGTAATAATAATATTATTCCTTATGTATTAAATTCTAATGATATTGAATCTTGTTCTAATGATGATAATTTTAATATTGACATTAACAGTAATAATAATAATTTGAATGTTGATAATGTTTCTAATGCATTATCATCAGATTCTAATATCAGTGGTATTGTGGTTTCAGATGAGGAGTATTGCACTGGGAGCGAGGTTGATACCAGCCAGGCTGAGCTGTCTGCTGATGAGTCAGGCGATGGGCCAGTGACGTCATCGAGCGAGACTTCAGATGGAGATAGAAGTACTGTGACTACTCCCATCAATGTCACATCTTCTTCTGGTCGTCCTGTGCGCTCAACACGTTGTGTTGCTCTAAGAGGTTTGAAAGTTATGATTTATCTTCCATGTTAGCCCAGGAAAATCCTCTATACTATGATGAACCACTTACATATCAAGAGGCTATGGCTAGCCCCAATAAGGAAATGTGGCTGGATGCCATGAGGAGTGAGTATCAAGCTTTAGTTGCAAATCAAGTATGGGAATTGGTAGATAGACCCAATGGTGAAAATATTATTAAATGCAAATGGGTATTTAAAGTAAAGCAGGATGCTTCTGGGAATTTTGAAAAATACAAAGCCCGTTTAGTTGCCAGGGGTTTCTCTCAAAAGGAAGGTATTGATTTTAATGAGACCTTTGCCCCTGTGGTACGTCATTCAACTATGCGTATATTATTTTCACTAGCTAATCAATTAGACCTTGATATTGAACATGTAGATGTAGCAACAGCATTTTTAAACAGTGACTTAAATGAAGTGATATTTATGGAACAACCCTTAGGTTTTTGTGATAACAGTGATAAGGTTTGTTTATTGAAGAAAAGTTTATATGGCCTTAAACAGTCTAGTAGAATGTGGAACTGTAGGATTCATGATTTCTTATGTAAACAAGGTTTTGTTCAAAGTAGGTGTGAACCTTGTGTGTATATAAAAAACACCAATAATGATATGGTAATACTTGCGTTATATGTAGATGATTTCTATATATTTTGTAGTCCTTCTAGTAATAATAAGAAGGATTTAGTATGTAATTTAGAAAAAGAGTTTAATGTTAAAAATCTTGGTGCTTTGAAAAGCTGTCTAGGTATTAATGTTACTCGAGATAAGGCTAAAGGTGTTCTTAAACTTAGTCAGTCACAATATATTTCTAAATTACTTGAGCGTTTTGGTATGACTAACTGTAAGCCAGTGTCTACTCCTATGCCTGTAAACACTAAGTTAGAGAAGTCAAATGATACTGACAATTGTTTACAGGATGAAGTTTACCAATACAGGCAATTGATAGGTAGCCTCATGTATCTTGCTGTATGCACGAGGCCTGATATATCTTTGCTTGTAGCCAACTTAGCCAGTTTAACAACTGCTTTAATAGAAGTCATTGGTTGGCTGCAAAACGCATTTTACGCTATTTAGCAGGTACAATTGACTATGGTTTATGTTTTATAAAATGTAGAAATTGGAAATTATTTGCTTATGCGGATGCGGATTGGGGTAATGATATCACAGACAGAAAATCTTATACTGGTTTTGTTATAAAGTTAGGAAATGACACTATTAATTGGGAGTCGCGTAAGCAGAAATGTGTAGCACTCTCAAGTACTGAATCAGAATATCTTGCAATAGCCGATTTATGTAAAGATATCTCTTTTGTTAAAAATTTGCTATCAGAGTTCATACCTAAGACAATTGATTGTATTATATATAATGACAACCAAAGTGCACAAAAATTGTTGGAAGCTAAAGAGTATTGCCACAAAAGAACGAAACATATAGACATAAGATATCATTATGTAAAAGACTTAATAAGGGACAATGTAATTTCAGTAAAGTATATGCCTACAGAGAAAATGATTGCCGATGTATTAACTAAGCCGCTCAGCTCTTGTAAACATGATTGTTTTGTGAAACAAATGAATGTTATGTGATATAGTTAAAGTACTTTTTTCTTTAATGTAAGTTTCTTTAATTTTTGGTTGTATGAATCACATGTATAATTTGTAGAGCTCACAAAGTCTTTGTAGAGACTAGTTTTATATAAATTTTTTGTAGAAGTCACATGTAGAGTGCCATGTTTGTTAATTGTTATTTTTTTTTTGTGTATTGTCTGTAATCCTTATGAGGCATAAGGGGAAGTGATAAATATATGGTATGCCTCAAAGGAGAAATACATAGTTAATGCATGAATGGCTGGCATAAACATGAATGGACGCTTTATTTAAAAACTATTAGTTGTCAGTGTCAAAATGATCTTTCTCTCTCTCTCTGATCGCCCGTCATGGCTGCCGGTTCGTTCTGCACTCTAAGCATTATTATAATAATATAATATAATTGTAATCCCTATCTTATGTGTGAATCAGTGACGACGATTGCGCCTCTGTATTAATGATCAATATAGACTGCAATTTCTGGACAACCTCATCTTTTATTTCCTGCACGAAACCATCCACACGGCACATGGTGCGCTGCTTAAAAGCTAATATAAGAAATATATATCGTCGGTATAAAGATAAGATTTATCGAGTAATCAACGATAATGATCAGATCCGAAACATACTTTTGCATACTTAGTCAATAAGGTTCAACGACGAGGATTTAGTAAGTACTCGTATGTAAGGCGTGGAACGCCAAGTGATGATAAAATTAGCTATAAAATTTCAAGACCTGTATCGTATTAGAAATTTTGACAAATATTAGGCATCTGATCAATGATATATATGCCTTTACTCGCCGCGGTCGTTATGAAGACGTGGTAGCCGCAGATACGAGAACTCAAACCAGTGATGGTGTTTAATAGGTGTTTGAATACGTTTAATTCGAATCAAGTTCCAATAGAGACTATCAGATTGTTGGTCACGAAACAATCAATGATTCCCTATAAGTATCAGTAAAAATTATTTTGTCGCTCATATGAAGTAGGTTATTATGCTAATTGATTAGACACGCTGAAATCATCATATTGCCTAGTAGAGAAACCATTGACGTGATTCATCATCATTAATTTATAAGTAAATGATTACTTTGGATTATGTTCAACGAATAAAACTTTCACTAAAGTTGTAACAACTACGACCAAAAACTGTTGTAAACAATTGTTACGTAACTTAATTATTAGATATATAATAATATTATGAATAATTCGGTTTTACTTTGTTTTTTGTTTGTTTGTAATGAAATGCAGGTTATCTTTTGACTACCGCAAAGTATAGATAAGGTATATTATCGTATATGCCTGAAATTAGATATATTTATTTATGTAATTATAATTTTCATGTGATAATCATCAGAAATTAAAACATAATAATGTACCAAGGTTTAATTAATTATACGTACTTGTCATGATTTGCTGAATAGGTATTTTGGATTGAAGACTATTATTGTATAAATCTGACCCATATTTTTGTAGCAAAATTATTTCACAAATAAACAAAATAGACACATGGTAAACAGGTGTCTAGACTCCAGGTATCTGGACACAGGCTTAGGCCTAGTTTGAGATTAATTGAGAGAAGCTTAATTTACAATGCGACAATAATGCCTACTTACTATATTCTTATGTAAAATCCAAGTAAAATCGTACAATCTTATTATTGTGAATTGTAAATATAATAAATATTGTTTAATTGTGTGTATCAATAATGCATGATTTTAATTTGAAAATGTATCTATGAAAATATTGCCCTTCTTAAGTATAGTGACTGACACATTTAAAGATATTTATAGTGAGTGATGATGCAATGTGCTCAATTTTATTTGTTTTCTTTTGAACATAACTAATTAATTATGCTCCTTTGATATCCAATTTGTAACTACATGTAACAAACATATTATTTAAAATAGAGTTATTAACTAAATGGTTATAGATAAATTTGTAATCCTTTGCTATAAGATGATTACTTTGTTAAACATATTAGATTAACTAGAAATAGAATAGAATTACTCGTATAATTTAGTCAAGATGTAAAATAAATTTAAAACCCGAGCGCGAGGACTCGCTTCTGCAGGATGGCCGAGCTGTTAGCAATATTAGTAATTCATATAAGTTGGTATTTAAAGAATAGTAAGAATACCGTAATGCGCTCTATGGTAACCCTAAAATTCCGGGTGAATATGATTTGTTTGTAGTCTGTGGGCTGCGACAGTTTTGGCGGGAAACTAGGACGCTCACGTTGGTCTCGTGGGAACAGGGATATAAAAAATCATATACGGCAGCAAGTCTAAGCGAAAGGTTTAAATTAAAAGTACTCGTAACCAGTAATAAGTAAATATCTAAGTAAAAAGTGATAATTGTACATCTGTTACTGATTTTAAGGTACTGTAAAGCGTTTTTGTTAATTATAGTACGAAATGTATTACTTGATCTGCACGAGGCAGCTATGAATAAGTTGGTATGAAGGACTGATTCCGAAATATAATGCTGTAGACTGATCATAGCTGTTTTATTTATGAACTAATGGTGTTCTTAATTTAGAATAAACTATGTTCCTAATATATAGCTAACTACTTTTTACTACAAATGAAAAACAAGTATATGAATTTTAGTTTGGTTTATTATTTTTTGCTTAAACAGCATAGACGGACTCCGAGAGGATGCTCACGTCTCTTGCAAAGTTTGTGACCGTTATTTTCGCAAGGCCCTAGACTTGAGGAAATAAAATAACAAAGAAAACCTCAAATCGGGGTAAATGACTACACTTTACCCAAAAAAAAGGTATTCTTTGGGGATTATAATCTAATCTACTACTACCTAGATAATAATAAAATCAGGATAATGCCTACAAGTTCGGAAGGAAAGTCACAGTGTCAGAATCCTGTCCGTTCTACAAATGAAAAACAAGTATATGAAACTAACGAGCTAAATGGCTATGCTTGGCTCTCAGACCGTCTTCAGGATAATGCCCTACAAGTTCCATCCTGTCCGTAACAGGAAACTAACGAGCTCTACAGGCCAAAATACTCATTCTATTAGAGTTGGAGAACTAAGAGTTTTTATAAACCCCAAGGAATAAACTAATATACAACTTAATTAATCAGTGATTACAATATTCTGTACAAAATTTAATACATATTTTGAAAAACCGCTGTCATCTTAATAGGTACACTTAGGAAAACATCAAGATTTAACGTGAATCATAATAGACTCATTTCTATTTGCCGATTGCATTCAAAATTAACCGAATATATAAATTTACTCTAAAGCCTCATTTGAACAAAGCGTCATTCTGCAACATTTCTTTCATGGCTATATTTCCTCTCTTCGATGCTGCACAGATGAAATTTAGAGATGGACTAGAAACAATTTTTTTTTTAAAGCAAAAAAGTACTCCATTGATCTCCTTCAGAAATACGTTGACATGCCTGGACTCGATCCAGAGCTCTGTAGCATCACCGTAAAATACGTGACTGACTTCCAAGACATAAAACACGCCTAGACTCGACTCAGGATTCCTGGGTCTAGAAAATGCTGCAAAATATTTAAAAGTTAGCACTCACATATGAAGGATCTTTCCTTCTTTCCTCGTCTGTTTTACACGATGCCTCATTTTAGCTCCAAATTACAACAGGATCTCAGTATGGGTTACGGAACTTAGTAGCACTTTTAACACACGAGCTAAAGGATATTTTCTTGGGAAATTTATACTTGAAAATTCATTTTATTTTTCGAGTTTCTTTTTCGAGAGCGTTTTCCCCGAGTCCTCGAATCCGAGTCCCGTCCCTAATTTTTTCTGACATCCAAAAACAAAAGAATCCCATAATTGGAATATTTAAAAATAAAATTGAAACGCAATACTTTAAAGAAGTTTGATTTGAATTCTGTTAACGAGGTCGTACATGGCCCGTTACAATACACCTTTCGTCGATGTGGATTACTTTCAAGCTGTTCAATCGTATCGAGAGCATTCAAACCTTGTAACGCTTGCATTTTAATATTTATGTTAACAAGTACCTATAAAAAATTGGTAATTACACATACAACAGTTTCACTGTCACGGTGACAAATTTTAGAATATGTCACAACTATCAGGCAATCATTGATTACGCAGGCAATGAAAATGCAGACTTTCATGCCAAACAAGCCACAATTTCTGGTAATAATGACCACTATCACGTTTACTCTCATGATTTATCAGCAATATGCCAACCTCAATTGCTTGAATCTTGGAATTCTACTTGGATGAACTACTTCTACTTGGACTAAAAATATAACAGGAAAATTTTATGGCCAAATACAGCCCACCATTCCTTCAAAACCATGGTTTTTCATACATAAAACATTAACAAACAGACTACGTTTACTATTTGTCGCCTACGATTGGGCTTTGCTTGTACTCCGGTGTTTCTCGCAAAATTAAGATTACGCGACAATTCAATCTGTGAAGGCGGTTTAGCAGAAGGTACCACCGATCACATCTTTTTTGATTGTATTAGATCACATGACTCCCTTTATAATATGATTCCACTTGATTTCCCCGTCCTACAAACTTTTCAATCATCCCTCTTGTATTTTCTCCATTTGTGCATGTCCTATCCAAATATATTCACAAATATAATATTAAACTGTAACAGTATTAATTCTCAGAAGCTATGAAGAAGATGGAAGACTGAGCACCTGAATTAAGAACATAATATAACAAAGATATTCCCAACGCTCAAATGCTGGACATTGGCGAAATTACGGTGACATTACCGAATGGAAACCAAAAAATAAGTTGAAGTTAAATATGTCACAACGCCATTTAGACACTAATCAGCTGTTAAAAGTCGGCCATATTTGCCTTAAAACACCGCTAAAGTAGGGTTTTCGGCTCTATAACTTTATAGAAGGCTTATAGCACGTTTTAGCGCTAAAATGCTGTTATGAATACCATTTTTCCTAAGACGTACTATAGCAAATCTTTAGACATGCTATAACATTTTTTGAATAAGACCGTATAATAAATCTATATGCATTTATTTGAGTCATGTCAACTGTCCTACGTAAGAAAGATAATCAGCGGTTTAGATAAAAATTACCTACTACCTATTAGACTTGGCTGGCACCGACTTCATGTAGATGAGTAAGTAGCGGTTATAATAATAACCTATATCAATTTAGTTTTCGCTTTTGAGTGCCTATTTGTGGTGTTGAAGTCGGTTTAATTTTTTGTTAAAAATAGTTTATTACAAATTTCTTGGATTAGGAGAAGAAAAGGAAAATAGGGGGGGTGTTGTGAACATTTAATTCTAGTACTAGTCCGATTTCGTCTGTTGAGCCGACCACTACCGGTTGGGATTCCGATAGTAATCGACTCGACATCGTCTTTTGCTTAAGCGCCTCCTCCCGGCGCAGAGCCTCCACTATTGCCGCGTTTCTGTCTTTTATGGCCATCTGTAGGTTGAACTCTCGGATGGTATTTGGTGATGCAGCTAACGCTCGCCGTACGAACCGACCGATGGCGTCGTCGGTGTCGTCAGCGTAGTATGTGAAGGTCCCCGTGTGCCGTGAGATTGCAACAACCGCATGGGGCACGCAGGGCCGAGCCGACCCCCACCAGCGCCTGTGTGCCAAACCTTTATGGCGCCCCTTTTTAACCTCCAACGCCAAAAGAGGGGTGTTACAAGTTTGACGTCAATGTCGGTCAGTGTGTGTGTGTGTTCGTGTGTGGCATAGTAGCTCTCAAACGGATGGGCCGATATCAATGCATTTCTTCACAACTTCCCTCAATATGGGTGTCAAATGAAAAGGCTTAACTAGTCGAATATTAATATAAAAAAAATCAAACCCAAGGTAATCAGGGGTAAAACTTGTGCCCCACCCGCGGAGCCCCTGATATTTTCCCTTGATAGCCTAAGTATGTGCTATTAGTAGACTATATTATGTGTTTCAAATTTCAATTCGATCTATACTACGTGATTGAACAACAAATAACCTACTCATATTAAAAACTAGCAGCGCCTCGCGGTGCTACTCGTGTAGTTCCCCTTCCCGTTTTATGCTGGGATAATACCTATGTGTTTTTCCAGACTATAATTTTTTTTTTATAAATAGATAATAATTAATAGATAAAATGTTTATCTATCTGTATTCCAAATTTTATTCTGATCCGTTCATACGTTGCGACATGACTAAGCAACAAACATCCATAGCATTTTAGGACATTTATAATATTAGTAGGATATCAATGCTTGAATATTTGTTGCTCAACCCGACGGAACGACTACACGGATTGAGTTAAAATTTGAAACACTGATAGTTTATAATCTAGAATAGCACATAGACTAGGTACTCCTAAAAAAATTGCATAGTTCCGTAGGAAACAGATATTATAAAACAGCAGTTTTATAATATTGTCTGTGTGGAAATTTACTGTTTTGTGCAAAAAAATAAATTCGCGTCGCGTCGCACATTTCAACTTTAAATAAGTTACGGCTGCTCTAGACAGGAGAACGGTGGCTGCCGATCCGGAGCCCCCGGATTCAAATCCCACGTGCACCATTGTCTTTTCGAAGTCTTGTGCGTAATGCCCCTAAATTAAAAGCGGTGAAGAAAAACATTGTGAGTAAACTGATATGTACCTGGAATCCTTTGAAGTCATGTGTTATTCGCCAACCCGCACTGGGTCAGCGTGGTGGATTATAGCCTTGACTCTTCCTAGACTAGGGGCCTTATTATGCCATAATTATGCTGCTAAATCCGTTGAAATAAAAAAAAACGACAAATTAATTCGTTGGGTCGTTCTGACGTGATAGTATAAAATAACACATTAACTAAGTACTTTTTATCACAAAAAAGTAAATAGTTCCTTACTAGTAGCATCGGAACCGGTTAACAGATATGGTTGAAATTTGAAACATAGATATTTTGTAGAACTAAAATAAAAAGTTTGGAATTGAAAATTAACTATTTAGTACTTACTTTTTAACCCAAAAAAGTGCAAAGGTTACAAATATTTACTGTGACATCGGAACTACTAAAGACTTCGGCAGGAATTCGAAACACAAATATTTTTTAACGAATTTGTTGTTATTATAAAAATTTAATGTGCACTTTACATAAACTTTCACAATGATTGTTCCATCGTTATGGCTCACTCGTTCCTTAAAATCAGGGAATCCCTGTGACACCACTGTACTTGCGTCGCACACATCATATCGAGTTGCGTTTATAATCTAAATTAAACAAACAAACTCACGGCGGCGGCAGTTCTTTTTATAAGCTGAGCCCATAATGAATGTAAAACAAAACCTAAGCCGTAAAATTAAACCAAACACGTAAACATTATCTTGCGATACTCTTACAATCCATTATAGCTATTTATGAATTCTTATTTAACTAGGCAAATGTTGCGTCTCTCCTACCTACTTACTAATCGACGATACCTACTCCACTACAAAGAACGTGATGTTGTGTACGTGTAAAAAAAATCGTCGGAGGCGCTGGCGCCCCTATTAACTTGGCGCCTGTGTGCGCCGCACACTTCGCACACAGGGGCGGCTCGGCCCTGGGGGCACGCTCTCGTGCAGCTTCATGTTTACCTTAGTACGAGTACGAGTCGGTCATCGTATTAAAAAATTACGATGACCGACTCGTATGTCAATCCCTGAGCTTCATGGATGGTAAGGATGCGTGACCCGGTGCCCGACCCGTAACCCTGGTTTGTCAGGGTCTCCTTCTCCTCTTGAGTATACACTAAGAAGAGGGTGTTGGATTGGGTGCCGGGTATTTGAGCTCCCTTTAAACTTCTCTGCTCTAGAGACTTTATACGGGGTGCTGATGAGTACATACCTGAGTATATTTCCTTCAGCGCATATGCGACATCCATCGGATTGCGATGTGTGCAGAGCAACTCCTGGCTGATCTTTGTTACCAGGTTTGGGCGGTGATACCTCATTTCGAAGAGATTTTCCCTATCGATGTAAGGCAACTGATTGACGTCTCCGATGAGGACGATGTCGCCTACACCAGACAGCCGTGAGACCATCACAATGGCTCCGAAAGGGTTCATGAGAGCCTCATCCACCATGAGGCGGCTGAATTTCTCTTTTCCGAAACCATTTACCAGAGCAGAAGCCATAGTTCGCACCCTGGTTTTGACCAGGTTTCCGATGCGGTGCGATAGCTTCTCTCTTAGATCTTTTGCTGCCTCAGTTGTTGTGGTGATGATAGCGTCCTTGTCCACATCGAAGTGTCTAATCACCCATGTTGTCTTTCCACATCCTGGAACTCCGTTGACCCACTGTATTCTTGGTACCTCCCAGTTTTCCCAATACGCTTTGACGTTTGAGTTCCCTTCAATGGACTTGGCCATCTCGAGGATCCTGTCGTCCAGCATAATCTTGGTGCATCGGGCGGTAACAACAATTGGGTCGTTTGGTGGTGTCGCATAAACGGGTCTTCCCGCGCGCTCTGTTTTTTTTATTTTTATTTCTGCTTGTTTGTGGTTTTATTTAGTATTATTTATCTGTGATCTGTGGTTTGATTGCTGTGTGGTGGTCTGGTGCTGGTGGTCGTAATTAAAATTTTGTTTATACATAAGTATTAAATTTTATTAATGAGTTTATGGGTTCCTCCTAAATAGTTCGTTGTTGCAGTTGACACAGAATACCAGGTAATTACAAGATTTCTATGATTTCTTTTGATGTAGGTATCGGTGATGTCCTAAGTTGCGCGTTGTACTCAATCATTATGATAACATAGGACACGCCTTTTTCCATATTCATTAAATTAGTCGTATTCTTTCAGCCCGACTATGGCGGAGCTAACTGTTATTCTGCAAAATGATATCCCTGAGGGGCGGAACAACCTCACGGACAGCCACACAAATCTCGAACGTGTGGCGGATTACTGCGAGGCGAACTACTTTCAATCTGAAAACAAACGTCTCGCCCTCGAGAGCACCAAAAACTATACAACACAGTCGCTAGCTAGCGTCGCTTACCAAATAAACACTCTAGCCTACCATTTCTTGCAATTACTTGAACTACAGACTATGCAGTTATCTGAAATGGAAGGTCAGATGAACCATATCGCACAAACTGTTGCTATTCACAAAGAAAAAGTAGCACGAAGGGAAATCGGTGTGTTGACAGCCAATAAAGTGACCAACAGGAACTACAAAATTATTGCGCCAGCCAATCCTGAAAAACCCATCAAATATGTGCGAAAGAGCATTGATTATACAGGTATACTATTAGCATAGCTTATAATTATTATTTCCTATCACAAACTTCTGTTTGAAACAAATGTTTCAGTTATCATCATACCTACTTTAAATCAAGTGCAATGTCATAACATTGCATACAAAATATTTTTTAGCAGACACCTAAAGTAAATGAAGGGAAGGAACTCATGTTTTGAGAATTGTTTACAAGGCAATTTTATCAACAGGAAATTTGAATAGCTGTAGATTCTGTTTTCAGCATGTATTTTGTAGAGTCTGTTTTCTATAGCATTGCTAAGTAATGATTTGGACTCTTCATGTTCCAATAGGTGCGTGTCACTGTGCTTTTATGTGGCAGGCTTACCATCAGGCACAAGTCCTGGTCGTCTCATCACTCAAACTTAGACTTTGCCCCCCCTAATTTCGTTATAAAATACAGGGAACGACCCCAATCAAACATTTTGTAATTTGCAGCTCTAGACGATATCGGTCACGGCGCCCGATGGAACGCAGCGACGAGCGGCACACCTCGCGGTCGGCGCTCATCCTCGGCCCCGAGCGCTGCGCCGCTGCCTGCGCCCACCACCAAGCCGCCGACGCCGCCCGCGGCCGTGCGCGCCGCTGCTGCCGCTAACACTGGCACTCTGGGACGAGGAACTTTAGGTGACTATTTTTAGTTAGTCTTTTTTGAAGTGAAAGTTTCATTTTCACACACAGATATTTCGTGGACTGTGAATTGAGTGTTAATGTTTGCACATTACTGCTTGGCAGTAGAATAACTGGCAAAGGTGTGGTACTTCCCCAGGTGAACTCTTCAAAGAGTCCAACCACTACAAATTGTCATAGTTATGGAATTCTAAATTAATCACCTATTTTCTATAAGTATGTGCATATTAGCGTGTGCCCTATTGTGGCTTGCAAAACCAAAGTTAGTTTACAATTTTCTGTTGCCAATACTATAGTATTGTCATATAGAGTCTCATACATTCTGTGTGAATAGCAAGTCAAACTTGAAAAAACCAAGATCTTGATGGATCAGTATAAGTATAAGCTAAAAAGTTATCAACAGGAATGGAAAACAATATATTTAAATTAAATGTGAATATGCCTAGAACCATCATAATACAGGTGAAACAGGTTTATTCAGAAATAAATTCAATCACTCCTCACACTCCTCAAAAGCCACAGGGCCTTTTAGGCCCTCTGAGTACTGTCATGTATTTGACCCGCTGATAACTGGTATATTAGACCCCCTAATGACTGACTCTGTGGTGTATTAGACCCTCTGACGATTCTTAGAATCTCTAATGACTAACTATGTAGTGTATTAAACTTTCTGATGACGGCCTCTGTGGTGTTTTATATCCTCTGATGACTGACTGTGGTGTTTTAGACCCTCTAATGACTGACTCTGGTGTTTTAGGTCTTCTGATGACTGACTCTGTGGTGTTTTAGACCCTCTAATGACTGTCTCTGGTGTTTTAGGTCTTCTGATGACTGACTCTGTGGTGTTTTAGACCCTCTAATGACTGACTCTGGTGTTTTAGGTCTTCTGATGACTGACTCTGTGGTGTTTTAGACCCTCTAATGACTGACTCTGGTGTTTTAGGTCTTCTGATGACTGACTCTGGTGTTTTAGGTCTTCTGATGGCTGACTCTGTGGTGTTTTAGACCCTCTGATGACTGACTCTGTGGTGTTTTAGACCCTCTAATGACTGACTCTGGTGTTTTAGGTCTTCTGATGACTGACTCTGGTGTTTTAGGTCTTCTGATGACTGACTCTGTGGTGTTTTAGGTCTTCTGATGGCTGACTCTGTGGTGTTTTAGACCCTCTGATGACTGACTCTGTGGTGTTTTAAACCCTCTGATGACTGACTCTGTGGTGTTTGAAACCCTCTGATAACTGACTCTGTGGTTTTTTAAACCCTCTAATGACTGACTGTGGTGTTTTAGATCTTCTGATGACTGACTCTGTGGTCTTTTAGACCCTCTAATGATTGACTCTGTGGCATATTAAACCCTCTGATGACTGGAAATAATTTAGTTTCTCGCAGTGTAAGTGAATTGATGTGGTATTGCTTCAGGCAAGTCGTCGCGCGAGTACCGTACACCGCCTGCGGTGGCGCCGCCGCAGGTGCCGTCGCACTACGCTCCAAACTACCCGCGTCGCCCGCCCGGATACTCCACACTCCCTCTCGCACAGCCCCAGGTTGCACACTATTATGTTTTTTAGACATTCCTGTTTAACCTTATTCCAGTCAATGAAACCAATTATCTATAGT
The DNA here is from genome assembly GCA_017562165.1 of Ectropis grisescens. NCBI lineage: Eukaryota > Metazoa > Arthropoda > Insecta > Lepidoptera > Geometridae > Ectropis > Ectropis grisescens. The sequence continues at coordinate 15,497,061 of CM029775.1, read as the reverse complement.
ACAACCAACTTATCTGTAGAATGTAGTGATGACTCCTCGATCGTAAAGTGTCGCCACCTATTACAAAATTAGATAACTTCTGTGTTTTTCAATAATTGTAACTCACTAGTACCGCTTTTGACCTTTCTAGAGATAAGTTGGTGGCACTATAATATACATCTTGAGAGATTTTATCAAATCAGCAAAAAATTACATATTTCTTTATAAATGCCTGTGTGGAGATTTGATCAGAGATGCAGAACATGATTGTAAGCAACCGACCCATAACAGCACAGTGTCCCGAACCTATTGGAACATGAAGAGTTCATTATCTGGTAAAGATATTTGTATTTATATCCTGTAATTTCTGCAAAAACATTGACCTTCAGACCATAACACAGAAATCTTTGCATTTTACTGCTTGACAGAATAATGACAGTTGTCAAGTCGTAAGAATTGAAAGCTGAAATTTGGAACTGAAATACATTATTTATAGTGGGAATAATACATAATATATGCTACTTTCATTCCGGAAAAAAAATGTTTTCACGCCAACACAATTCGATAAAATTAAAGTTGTACTAGCGAACACGCATTTGTTTATTTATAGAGAATGCAGCCCCAGTAGTTGTAGAGCGATAAGCATAAATTGACCATTTCCTCTTGATGGGTTAACTAGCGTGCGGTAATACTTAACACTCTGTACATTCTATAGTTTAGCTCAATGCACAAGTTTTCAGCTGATTTACTATTCATAAACTTTGAACAAATTCTTGAATGTTTTAGGGTTTTTAAGTGAGTGTTTTAATCATGCAATGTCATTGTAGGTCGGTTTGGTGATGCCGAACCAACATCAGGCTCCTACAACTTACTCCACGCAAGATTTGCACACCAGTATGCCGCGTAAGTACACGATATTGATAGTTATTAACTTTTTTTTTTAAAGAGATTTATTGAAGTTGGCCTTAGGTGGCCGCAACTGTTTAACCAAACATTATTGTTAGTAAAATTATGTTGGTTGACTTATTTGTATTATTTTGATATCTTAATTCGCAAAACAAATAACTCCATAGTAGCAAATTTCACGGTGACCACTAAAAACTTAATACATTTTTTTTGTTGAAGCATCTAAACAAAAAAAATCCCTTTGGAAATTGAGTTTATCATTAACTAATCAATAATACAAAAAAAATACCAGTTACACAATAGACTTTAATGGTGATTTAGTGGCCCTTGTGAAATTTCCTACAATGTGATAGTTTGCGGATTAAGTTACTGAATTGGGGATTGCACTGCAAAGGATGTTTCTGAGTTGGCTGACTGATTGTTGTCAACCGACACTTGCATGCAAACTAACCAAGTGTCAGCTGACTAATAGTAAAGTATTTTGTGTAGTGATGGAAAAAGCAAGAAATGTGTCTGATGGTAAAATGCGACACGCTTAATCATTATTTAGAGCTGCACTACGCTCGTCACCCTGAGATATAAGATCTATGCCCAGTAATTTATCTGGAAACATTGCCCTTCAAACCGGAACGCAATGATGTTTGAACATTACCGTAGAATGGGGTTACTTTAAATCGCGGGGCGACATTGATCGAAACTTCTTTTAGAAACTTAAGTGCAAATATTTAAAAAAAAAGGAACGTACTAGCCCACTTTTTTTTTCGTGTTGGCTACACTGATTGTCAGCCATCTTTCCCTTAGAAGCATAGGCGAGTGTGGCGGCACGTTTTGTATAAAACGATAGAAAAGGTGAGTAACTACATATTAATATCTTTTTTTAGCCTGCAAAACTTTGTCCGTAATAAATCGCTTTTTGTATAGGCATAATGCAATTTATATTCGATTAGTTAAACTTTAATTTGTGAACTATAAAAAAAATATTGTGATTTCCTAACCTCAAAATTTGCTTGTGTTATTGGCAAAAAAATTAACGCGGGGTGACATTGATCAACAGGCTGGGTGAGATTGATCGGTGATCAAAGTGTGGTGTGGTTAACTGCTTTTATCCAATTCTTATAATTCTTAATATATTATTATTATTAATCTATTGCTTCAGAAACATCATGCCGCGAGATTACAAAAAAAACCGAAACGAGAAGATAATACTACAGTGACGAATTATTAAATGAAGCTTTGTCAAGAGTAGTGACAGAAGCTATGTCTTTACGGGCTGCATCCAGAGAATATGATATTCCCTTTGGAACTCTGTACAATAAATATAAAGGAAACTTTTTGATTATTTCTAACTAAGTAAAAACAAATTATGTTCCTAAGTCGTAAAATAAAGACTGATTAAAGTAAAATCTGTTTTATTATTAAAGCATTAAAATGCTTATAAAATGAAAAATTACCGGTCGATTTTTTTGATTATTTTTTTCCGTAGTATCGTTTCGGGTCTACTTTCGAATACCATAGTAAAAACATGGGTGATCAAAGTATCCCCACTCACGGTTTAACTTTGATCGCTTACTTTTTATTTTTTTCTTCTTAAATTATTAAAATTTAGCATGTTAAAATTAGCTTATTCAAATCTACACAAAAAACCGGTTATTATACTTTTAAATAATAATAATTTCGCTAAAAATGAGAATGCTACAGTCACATAAAGTTAAAAATTGATCAAAGTATCCCCATTTTACGGTACTGCTTGGCGGTTGAATAACTGGAAAAAGTGTGATACTTCCCCAGACTCAGCAAAGAGTCCTCTACCACTGATAATTATTCATTGTTTGTGTTTAATTTCAGCTCCCCCATCTCCTCTGATTGGGTCTGATGGTGAGCACAGCCAGCATTCCATGAGCTTGCCTGGACAGGTATTTCATATATTTACAGTTACAATTATATTCATAAGATATTGTCTTATTAACAACATGGACAAATTTATTAGCATTTCTATTATAAGACTGCGTTATCACATTACCAAGTAATCAAACTATCTACTTAAAATTACCAACTTATCAAATTACTAAGATTGCTTTTATAGTGGGTGCAAAAAAGTATGCAATTTATTCTGAGGCTCTTATGACTCCGTCCACTATGGGAGTCCGCTTCCTTCAGCATCTAAAATTGTACTTTAGTGTTTCTACTCATAATTTATTCATGTTTGTGCTGTTTGTCTTCCGTTTAGAATAGAATAAAATATTAAAATTGGCGGGAAAACAGGATAAAAATCATATAAATATAAGTTTAAATTTTGTTTTTCAATAAAAAGTCGTGAGTTTTAAGTTCATATTTTTAACTAAAATGATGCCTGGTTTATTAACTATTCCATTATAACAATATTAACCAAAAAAAGAGTGTAATAAGTTTGACATCCATGTCTGTCTACCTGTGTGTCAAGGTGTCTGTGTGTGTGTGTGTCTGTGGGACTAGAGTTTAAACGGATGGGCCGATTTCGATGCGTTTGTTTGAAGGTTAATTTCCGTGCGGATGTTCTTAGCGATGTTTAGTTATCGATTCAAGATGGCCGCCTCCACAAAATGACGGACAAAATATTTCGTCACAACCTACCTCAATATGGGTATCAAATGAAAGGGCTTGACTAGTAGAGTACTATACACTATAAATAATGTCAAATCCAATGTGTCAAGTGGTTGTGAGGTGTGTTCTGTGGCAGCGGGGGTCGACATCGTCAGCGGGCGGTGGCTCCGCTCGTGGCGGGTCGGTGTCGCCGCCGCTGCCGCCGCCGCCGCCGGACGACGAGCTCGCGACCGAGGGCTTCGGCCGTCACCACCAGCATTCCATCAACGTGAGTCACAGCACTACGATCATTGGGTTGCTAAATTTCAAACATTGCCATCTCTATGTATTAGATTATTGTTGGAATTGCATTAAAAATAGTAATTATTTATTATAAGGTTCAAAGCCTTTTTTGTGTGCTTGGTTCAATTTCCGCCATTTTTTCGGACAAGTAAATAAGCAATACATACCCCGTTTATCAAGCATTTTTTTACATGTAACTGTAATTTTGTTATGAATAAAAAATCTGAATCTGACAAACATCTCATCTTTATAATATTAATGAGATAGGTATTATTTTTATAAACTGGCCGATAGTATTCGCGTTGCGCGCTAAGTCCAGATAGCCACGCCAATTAGCGTCACGCGATCACGTGACCACAATAAAGTGGTCTAGGTTATGAATAATACGATCCAAAATTCCTTGTGTTGTTCATGAATCTTGTATAATTAGTTTTTTTAACTATTATACGTTTTAACTTGACTGCTGCTATCTCGCCTGATGTTAATTCTTATGCGATTCTGCGTTTTAAGTCATCACAGGCTTGGCTATGTTTGAAATTTAACTATTCAACACTCAACTATTCCAGTTTAGTACGTACCTACTTTTACTACCTACATTTACAGAAGATACAAGCTGATTTGAAAACTGAATAGCGTCGTGTGGACCTAACTAAGTCCGGTATTTTCTTTGGAACTTTGTTTTTTTCCTTAAGAATCTTCCACAGAGTATAAGAAAAGTTACAATAATAAACGATGGATGGATTTGGTTAAGTCATTCTCGAGTTAAAATGTAAATACTGATTGATCGAAAAAAAAAACGGTGTATACTTACCGCAAAACGTTCTGTAGTACTTTAGTAGTGTAGTATCAAGTAATAGTAGAGTTTATAACATTGCGATAATACACATTGCGCCAAGATGTACGAACTTAACACAGGCACCGCTGGCACTATTATATTCACAGTTCTATTTATAAGTTAAACGTCTAGGGTATTCTAAACTAAGTACATTTTGTTTTTCGCTCTTGACTAATTGCATCGAAAACATTAAGGACTTAGTCACAATCTAAATGTTTGAAATTACTCCGATTATAATAATGGCCGCTTTACAAACAGCAACACGAGAAGACATACTGTGGAACACTAGTGGTGCCTCGCGATTTTACCCGCGCACTGTCCGTTGAGATATAAAGTATAGTGCGATGTAAAGTAAACCCTGTGTTGTTACAAGTCTCTATCTATAACAAATTTCATCCAAATCCTTTTAAATGCATGAAAGAGTAACCAACATCCGTCTACACATACAAACGTTCGCGTTTATAATATTAGCAGGACACGATAATTAAAAGTATCCAGACAAAACTTCTAAAAGTAATCCTTTAAATTATTAAAACAGAACAAAATCTGTTCTAAGTAAAAAACTACAACCATTTATGCCTATGAACTAGGATGAAGTGCTAATTACAAATTAATTTTAAAATTGTACTTTATTTCATTAAATAATATTATATTCTACTATAAAATTACGCCAGACACAATGTTATGATTTTTATTTATAAGTTATGGTATCGTATCGACAGTACGCGAGCGCTGTCCCCGCCATCGTGCCGGATGAAGAGGACTTACCTGGATGGGTGCCCAAAAACTACATTGAAAAGGGTAATTATGGCTATATTACATTCACTGTAATGCCAAGCTAAATTTTAAATCTATTTAGATCGGCCTAGTGTATAAGCATCAGTGATTACGTCCGCTGACCACTTTCAGCTTTCTATGCACAAGTCCTGTCAGCAACCACTCCCATGAAAAAAGTATCAAAAGTATCCGTCCAAATACATTAAATTAGAGTGGCACCACATTATCATCAATGTAAATTTTAAAGGAAATCAATAAACATACTATTCACAGTTCATGAAATAAAATCACTCTAGCTACACATTTTGTCACTGTAATTTTAATTCAGTGATTTCAGGTGATTGGCCTGCACTGACGTCCCGCTAGGGGTGTATTGTGTTATTGTAATTATTTAAGGTTATATTTACTACATTATTTTGTACTACGCAAGTAGTTGATATTTTCTATAAGTATTTTAGCCAACAATAATATTAAATTTTTTAACTCGGCAAACTTCAATTTGTTTACAATTGCTACATTCATACCATACACTTCGTCTATACCAGCGTCATTGTAGAAGATTTTGAACTGTTATTTATAAGATGATACTTTGATTTGCTCTATCCTCCATAGTAAATTTATCTTGGTGCGTTAGGGGAAAAATACCGACTCCCTGAAGTTAGCTAGCAACATTTCAGAAAACATTGTAACTAACTTCAGAGTAATACTTCTTGCGTTGTAATTTATTCTATGGCGGAAGTTAGTGTCGTTAGAAGGAGTGTTAACTTCTTGCGTGCAAACATTACACAGATTTTACACAAGCTTTTTTGTTGTTGTTAATATGTTTTGTTTTCGTTTCTTGTTTCAGTTGTAGCGATCTACGATTACTACGCCGATAAGGAGGACGAGCTGTCGTTCCAAGAGAGCGCGGTCATCTACGTATTGAAGAAGAATGACGACGGCTGGTGGGAGGGAGTCATGGACGGGGTCACCGGCCTCTTCCCAGGGAACTACGTCGAACCCTGCGTCTAAACCGAAATAATAGTCTACATATTTATCGGATACATTTCGGAATGTGTGCAACTGATCTGCATTATCTAATACAATCTTCCCCTTTAATTCTAACTGCTCGTAGCTTGTAAAAGCGACATCGTTTCATGGTTGACGTTTCAAAGACTCAAACGAAGAGGTTACTCTACTTTTGTGATAAGAACGTCTAGGCCGTGAAGCTGTTAGCCTGTTTTTCCAGATGGTTACAATCGATTTAGATACACCTTTTGCTGAGAGTGAGTTGGTTTCTTCTAGGTAAACACGCTCCATCATAAACCGCGTCATCGCATGACATCAGACGAGATGGCGGTCAAGTGTAAGCCTATAATATATAAAAACATTTTTATATATTATAGGCTTTTTTATTTTGTCTACCCCACATTGAAGTATAAATAAATGACATAATAAAAAAATCGAAATAGAGTAACTTATCGTTTTAGTATAGTAAGGTCTATATTACAAATTGTATTCAAGTTATGTGACATCCTTATTTAGGTTAAATAATGAACTAATGGAATCTATCTAATGTATAAATATGATTATTTAGACTGCTTTGGTCTTTTGTAAGTAATTATGTAGTAATCTGTAATTGTTTTGATATTCACATTACTGTTTACTTTGTAATATTAAAACTTGTTTATGTACACAACAAATCAAATCAATATTTTATTTATTTCACAGTGAGTTCACCTGGGCATTTGACTGCAATTAATCTTATAATTATGTCATGCATATGGTTAGCAGAAACATTATTTTGTGATGGTATTTTGTATGCCACTTTAATAAATAAGTAAGCTAAGAGGTACGCATTGTACACATTATGATGCATGTTTACGGTTTAAGGAGCCAAGTAAAATTCAATTAATTAGACAAATTTTGGTATATTGAGAGATGCTGACTCGAGTCAGAATATTAACCAAAAATGAGGTTGCGTGTAAATGAGTAGTCTGCTACCGTACATACAGTAAAGGACAACTACATACAGTATTGACCGAGCCTAAAGTTCAATTTGGAGCGTGACAGCTGATTATTTGTTTGTGATTAGCATGGGACAACCCACAGTAAAAATAGTTTGTAATGAGTACAACAAGTCCCTTTTGGCTTGGTATGTTTTCTGGATAATTCTCTTTGGACAAAAGGGCCCTCAGCTTGCCCTCAAACATTTTATATGCATAGCGATTGAAGCTGTAACTAATTTTTAAATAACTTGTTTTATAAGAACATTTTATACCACCAGAAATCTAAGTTATTTTGTTAATGAGTAGGTATAGTAACAACTTCTTGTATATTATCTTTTATTCTATGGGTGTCGATTTTGGTGCACAGTAGCAAAATGTACTAGTACTATTGTCTTCGTTAGTCATTTACTTCGTAAGCAGAAAATCTGCAAACTTTATTTTACAAAACCTCAGGTAATTTTTTGAATGTTGATTGAAAAAACATCACAAGATACATATTTTTGTTAATGATGTAATTAATTACTTCACCTGGAAGATGTTACAACCACTTCGATGTTCAAATAAGTAGTATACTTACTGCAACACTTTTCACGTACTGTACTGTATGAGACAAGTGATGTCGTCAATGTAATAATACGTATTACATAGTGTTTCACGATTTATTACCTAGTTTTTTTTTTAAGACAAGTTCCAATGAAATGTTTTCACAATTTCCGATAAACGTAAAAACCGGTCAAAACTACTACAGACCAGTGTCAAAAATTGATGGGTCGGGTCATTTGAAGTCCTCTTCTAATCCATTATTCCGTAACGCCGTAAAAAAAATTGCAATTCCCTCTCCACAAGCACTCGGTTCGACAGCTTACAAACGACAGCATAGTGCTGAATCTTATGAATTTTATACACGGGCCTGTAGTCTGTAATTCTCACTTGTGCCACAGGTGGCTTTAGAGAAATTTGGGGAACTATTTTATTTGATTATGTCAATGTTATAATTTGACATATTTTTTACCTTTTCTGTCATTCTGAAAACTCAGCCAAAAGAAAAAGTTGAAGTTGACTCCTCATTCTGTTCTATTTTTTCAGGAGTGATAGAGATTTCATAGCAGCAATGAAATGAAATATAAGATTATCAACTAATTTATTAATTCTAGTTTTAGACTGTATTATGTAATGAGGTATATAAGTTGCAATAAAACACAAATATTCAAGCCAGTGTTTTATTAACTGCAATGATTTTTCTACCAAATTTATATTGTTGTGTACAATTTACGCTAAACGTAAACAATGCGATGCGACGTATCACTTTGCATGGAATAATGTGATTTTGTCATTAACAAAAGATGAAATCCAATTCAATTATAATCTTAGTTTAATAAACTTATCACGAATCTTAGTCTATTATAGAAATACTTAATTCTATTTATTCCTTGTCATCGAGGTCCATGTTCTCCGTACCTATGTAATCCTTGTTATCTTTACCTTCTGCTTTGACCTCTTCTGACTTGCTGCCTTCTTCCTTCACCGTTTCCGATTCACTGCCTTCTACCTTAGGTTCATTGCCCTCTTCCTTTTTTCCTGGAAAAGTGAAATTTAGTATAATAGAATATGTATTATATTTTTTATGTTCGTATTTTGTAAACTATTGGAGAAATCAGAGTGTATAAAAAGAATTGGACGATGGAAGCCCAGGACCGGATTAAGTGAATGAAATTGGGGGAAGACCAGCACTACAACAATGGAGGTTAATACGAAAATTTGGTAATCCGTCCATAGAAAATGACTTTCTAAATAAGTTCCGTATATTTTCAACGGCGCAGATGTAAAAGGCCAGTAATGTAATTCAATGGTGAAGGAAAATACCAATAAAAAATGCCTTATGAGGATAAGTAACATTCACTACCGCACTCTTGGCTAGCACGGAAAATTAGTTTTTATTCTCTCCTGATGAGACAAGGGCCCAAGTCAAGGCCATTAGAACACAAAAATTTACGACCCGTCAATTTTGTGCATGGGCCATTCTAGGATGGCAGGGTTACATTATCTCATTATTTTTGTGCCGTGTGTGATTTTTTGACGGGCTTGGCGTGTGTTTTAAGTCAGAGCCGCTGTGAATTCGCAAAACGCAACAACGCGCGTGAGAACGTGAAGAACACCCCGCACTATGATGCAGATCTATATATATACGGCTTTCGTCGAAACCGGTCGACGGGGAATCTTCTAGGATACGCCACTCACATACTGGGCGAGGCTATAGAAAAACACGGCGAGGCTTTAGCTGTGTCTCTTGACATCTCTAAAGCCTTCGATAGGGTTTGGCACGAGGGCCTTATTGCTAAGCTTCCAGCATACGGACTGCCTACCAGTCTATGTACATGGATTGCGGACTTCCTGAGGGAACGATCGATCCGAGTAGTCGTCGATGGCTGTTCGTCCGACTCAATGGTAATTAATGTCTTTTCTCCGCAAAAAAAGTGTCCTTTCACACTATCTCCAACTTTCCGAAACGTGCCTGTACAATTGGCAGACCACTTGGACCTTCTAGGACTGACCCTTAGCCCGACTCTAAATTACGGTGGCTACCTGGAGTCAAGAGCCAAATTAGCTGGAAAAAAGCTTGGTGTTCTCAATAAGGTACAGCAGTATTTCACACCGAATCAACTACTAGCTCTATATCAAGCTCAAGTTCGTTCTTGTACTGCTGCCACCTATGGGATGGATCGGCAAAGTACCAGCTCAAGACTCTTGACTCGGTTGAACGGCGCGCTGTTAGGCTAATCGGCGATAGAGACTTAGTAGCTAAAAAAACTGCTAAGCCTAGAACATCGTCGAAAAGTGGCTAGTCTGTCAGTATTTTACAGGATACATTTTGGAGAGTGTGCAGCGGAGTTGCACGACCTGATATTGCCTTCCCCTTTCCACTACAGGACAAGTCGTAAGTCGGCTCACTACCACCCATACACTGTGGATATTCCCAAAATCCGTACTAAAAGGTTTGAATCCACTTTTCTCGTACGTACAGCTTTGGAGTGGAATAAGTTGCCGGCCTCCTTGTTCCCTGAGAGATACAATCTAGAACTTTTCAAGGTCAGAGTGAATAGGTACCTTCTAGGTCAACCTGCGTCATCTTCGACCACACCGTCGCTTACCATCAGGCGAGTTGGTGGTCAAACGCGGACCTATACGCGATAAAAAAAAAAAAAAAAAAATCTGCATTCCCGCAAGTACGTCCGCGTATCGATACGCAACATACAGCGGGGTGCGTATCAGAGATCGCCTTACTTTACTGCCGACGGTCCATTGACGATCTCCACTACATCGTCGTCTTCATATTTGATGTTGACCACGCCCTCAACTTTAGTCTGGATACTCTTCAAAGCGGAATGGAATATTTTGGAACTCGCCTGTGAAACATAGACAAAACAAAATTATTAATTTGGCCCGGGAAAACCCGTGAGTGCTCTCATGGAGACACCACTCATTATTTTAAGTAAAATTGGGATAGTTAACATAACCAAGGGAATGCGCGTAGATTAGCAAAATTTACTGTAACAGTGTGATTTGATTTGAGTCCATGGCGGAGAATATAAGATTGTTACTTTTAAAGAGATCAGCAGAGCTAGCACGGGCAGTAGACAATTACTCCACCGGGAAAGGAAATAATCTCTTTCCCCCTTGTCAATTTTGTCCACTTTCAGAGCACGGACTCGCCGGTGGATAGTTATTCCACGGTGGATATACGACGGGAGTAGCGTTATCACTTCAGTATTGCCATTATAAGAAAATTAAATAAAAATTACGTATTAACCCGTTGGCATCGGCTAGTGACAATCGTCACTGAAGGCGAAAGTACCGTTGGCATCGGCTAGTGACAATCGTCACCGTCCGATGTCAGTTGCGGTCCCAGCCGCTTTTAAACCTAATATTGTATAAGCGAAGGTGGATATTCCCATAACTTTTTTAATGGATATAAGACCTATTGAATGCCGCTTCATAATCAGACCAATAGCGTAGTATCAGTCGAAACGAAATTTTTCGGTACAGATCGAAGAAGTCGGTTAGTTTCCCGCCATTTCGCGCCGTCAGTGCGCGTCCCGGTTCTCGCGAGTGAGGGTGTATTTGTTTTGTGAATTTAAGTGATTTCAAATAAATAAGTGGTAAGTGGCTATTTATTATACGCTTTAGAAGTATTTTTCCAACCCTTTTCATAATCACAATCGTATAATGTGTTATATATTTTGATACAACATCGAGTAAAAATATCTGGTACTTTCTGGTTCGCGGGCAAATTGACCGATCGTTTGGTTTTGCTTATCGTTTTTACTGTTTATTTTGTTTGGGACGTCTTAGAATATCTGTGTTTTAGTTGTAAAAAATATCGTAAAATCCATTTTATTCGTTACCTTGGCCCGATATTCCTTATTTTTGTCTAAAATTCATGAAAAGTACGGGACCGTCCAGAACTCACACACACAGACACGCCGGGAGCGCTCGAATGTGTGCGTGTCTCAGGCTATCTAGCCAACTACAAGCTGCATACGGCTATGTAAACATTCTATGACGTCACGGAATTTTATCGCCGCGAAGTGTTTTTTAGGTATTTTTAGGTATTTTTGTCAGAGTATTTTCCGAGTTTTTGTTTTATGGTATCCACGTTTTTAGATTACCGAAAAGCATATTGTTTTGTCATTTTGAAAGATATATTTTATGCCAGAAAACATTGTTTATCATGTCAATAATTGTAGAATCAAAATCGTCGGATTTTATCACGAAAATTCTGTGATTCCTGACATTTTGCCTCATTGGGTATAGATTTTTTTAATTATCGGTTCTAATATTATTTTTATAAAATTCCTGAATATATTTTCTATCGACCAGTATATAAATATAAAGCCTACATACTAAAATCTTACCACACAAGAGTTTTGAAAGAACGGCCCTAACGCATGCAATTTCTGTTCATCGCCAATTTCTGGAGTATGATTCAGAGTACAAAATATCAAAATATTTGTATGAAAGCATATACATTTTAGATTTATTTTATAAGAAACATATAAAGCTTTGTATAAAACATAAAACGAATACATAAAACAATTCATTTTCAATACAAATACTCACTTTTTCAAAATTATAACTATTTTTCAACTTTGGGTACAACGAAAGGTCCGTGTAAATTGAAATAAAAATACAATACAAAACAAGTTTACATCGTCTTATAGCTTACTTCAATAGCTTTAAGATAAAGTAACTCAAACCAGCCTAAATATAACTAATCTATCACAAGATATAAAATAATCCGCAAGGAGCGAAGGCCGTGCGCTCGCGCTTACTATCGCCGATTCGCGCGTCAACGCGAATTTTCGCAATTTTCCGATTAACGATTTCAAAGGGTTAATCATCAGTTTTTCTATCAAACCTTCAAATATGTTCGTACTTTTTACTTTTATTTTTTTCCGTGCTGCGTTTTGACGTTATATTTATTTTTTTAAACAACTATAAAACTTTTTCTCATCTAAATCCAAAGAAGTTGAAACATACCTTAGTAAAGAGAACGCATTTAGATATTTATAAAAATGAGCGGAAGATACTAAATTATTCTTTTATTCATATGTAGATATTAGTAACACATGTATGTGAATAAATAATTTCATTTCTGTTCTTTAGAATTTCTTATTCTCAACAAAACCCAAATTCGGGTGTTGGTCGACTTTAAGTCGAAATACAATGCCATATTTTTATGCATCCGAAATAACCGCCTAAATTCATTGTCGGGAAACTCAAAGGATTACTAGCATCCCTTATTGATCTCCGATGCAATTTTCGGGCCATTGTTTCCATTTGTTCCGTAAAAATATAATTATAATATGGTCGCGACATTATGTTTGAGAGAGATTTACTTATATCCCCACCTCCAAATCAGACGATAGTTTGTCCCCTGTCATATGTCAATTGAAGAGTATTTATCTTCGTTTTCCCGAGTCCGTGCTATACAGCGGGGAGTAGCGGGATTTATTGTCCACGACAAACGTCAAGTGGAAACATTTTATCCCTTTCCCCTTTTGCCATGCTATGCAAGGTGGAAATAATTATTATTTCCACTGACAGATAGATAAAAATGGTGGAAAGACTATTAGTCCACTGCCCGTGCTAGCCCCGCAGGTAGCAAATAATAAAAGCAAAAGTCGAAGTATTGATTTTGAATGTTTGTAGAAAAGGCGTAATAAAGGTTGCCGTCTAATTACATCATTTAAGTGCGTTACTATTGTAAATTTAGGGTAGTAGGAACTTGTTCTGAGCTAGACCACATTTCAGTAAGCAGTATCAACAGCATCTGATGTCAGGTATCTTTACAAAATAAAAAAGGTGAGCTTGAATGTGGTGTTATAAATGCGAAGGTTTAGATTTATGATGCTCAATCACGTCACTGCTTTTTATCGCAGAAAAATTATGGAAGCAAGAATTACACGGGTAAAACCACGGGACGCTGCTACTTTAACTTAGTAAAAAAAAATGGTTTAGATGCTATGAGGACTTCCAATAAAAGTGAAAACTGATATCTTGACCCTGCAACATCTAACGCCTCGCGATTTTACTCCCGTACTTGCCGTTCCATTTGTTAACCACCAGCAGTTGTTACCGTGATGGACTAAGAGCCTGTGTACCACAGACCCTCGTTATTTTAACGAAGCTGAAAGTTTGTCAGCGCATGCTCAGAACACAGGTAAGAATGATGGACCATTATGAAGTTTGGGTCATCCTTGCTTTGGCAGATAAAGGTATACTATGAAATACCGATCTAAATTTTTCAAATTATTAAATTAAATTTGCGGGCTCTCACTCTATAAGCGTCGTGAAAAACTAAGCTAGTGGTATGTGTGTGAATTGCCACAATCTATTATACAGTCCTTCAACGAAGCCGTCTAGACGGGGCAATAGTGCGGGGTGAGACGCGGGAATTGCGCTCCCGCCATTGTCAACATTACAATGTTAGTATTTCGTGAGCGCAGTTCAGTTTTATCTACCCTTGTTCAGCTAGACATTATCGGCGCAGTAGTATAGTAGCGTATCGGTAGTATTTGTTTAGTGTGGTATTACCGTGAGCGAGGTGATGCGAGCGCGCGCGGCCGCGAGCGCGTGCGTGAGGTCGCCGAGCTGCGAGGCGGCGCCGCGCTCGGCCTGCTGGATGCTGGCGGCGGCCTGGCGCGCCGCCCGCGCCGCGCCGCGCGCCGCCTCCAGCGCGCCCTCCAGCCGCGCGCGCGCCGCCGCCTCGCGCGCCGCGCCCGCCACCAGCGCGCCCACGTCCACCACGCGAGACTTGTACATCACTATGCCTGCGAACATCAAATACAACAATCTTTATTGCTGTTTGTAGGTAAGATAAGATGATACAAAACATTTTAAAAGTTGCCTCATACAAACTGGCCTCTGCGATAGGGCATGCAATATGTCTGGCAAGACAATTTGTTGTAGTCTTAATTTATACAATGAAAAAATTAAATAATAATCAGCTGATTAAAGTCTTCTTCTTCCTCATCTTCTATTCATTTCTGGTTTTTATTTAATGTCATCTGATTCTTCATCTTCGATTCATTTCTGGCTTCTATTTGGTTGTGATATGTGTGAGATAAATGCTTGGTGAGCACAATTTCGCCAACGCCTTGTGTTTCATCAGGATGTCTTGTCTTGTGTACATCCGATACGATCACCATCCGACTCTGCGGGACAAGCGGCAAGCGTACGATAAAGATCGTAGCCCACTTTTAAGACTCCGCTACCACCCGACAAATAAAATTTCACTCAAACATGGGCTTTATGCCATTCCCGTTAAGACATAGATTACATCGGCAACATAAATTAGCAGATGGCAGTAAGCTCCGTGTCACCTAGTCGTCAGCCGTATCGTAAACAATAAGTAATATGTCATGATAATACAATTTAACGAGTACAAACCAGTATCGCTGACGTCCTTTGTCTCGTTAGAGGACCCCGTGTCGTCTGATGAGCCCCGATTAAAAACAGGCAGTAACTCTCGATTGCCTGACGCAATGGTCTGTTCCAACTCAGCAATCTACAAGAAACAATTTTATTATAATACAGCAAGGCCCAGATTGCGTAAATGCTGCTGAGCTAGAATTTAGATAAGTGCAGTCCTCCAGTGCAGAATTATTGTTGTCTTTAGCTTTGGAAGGCAGGTTGTAACTGATTAATAAATTTTTGAAGTGAAATCTTTTTGCAGCACCACATTCAAATTTGCCGTGGGCTGTGAATTGAGCTAAAGCGTAACGTTCGAAAATGAAAGAAACCTTCGGGTAAGCTCGGATGATCTAGATGACCATATTCATGGCCACGCCCTTCGGTTTCACCCGCGTAGTTTCCAAAGTAGGATATCAAATTCTGAGCTATTAATTTTCACTTCTATGGGCAATTCCTATGACTGCCAAATTTTATTTATTCGATACTTACTTGAGGCGGTACTTCACTGGATATAACCGTAGAGTCGAGCGGTAAATCTTGGATGGCTTCAGGCGTACCGGACGCCAGATCCTTGATGGTTTGCATCAACAACCTGGAAACATCATTTTATAACTGCCTGTTCAAAATATCTGTATTATTTCTTACAGACCGTCTCTGCAACTTTGGTTTTATCTGCTGTCTCAAGAGGGTAAGGGATAAGACCATATTTTTTTTATTGTTTTTTGATATCTTAATATCATTCCAATCTCACTAGCTTTCAAAATAAAAATTGCACCGTTCCACCTCCACGGTCCTTTTGTAGAACTACAACATCCGATAGATGCATGAAAATTTAGCAATCTCTTTTTTAAGTTTAGAATTAAACATTAAAGAGAAGACATTTCGTAAAGTTAACATAAAATAAAAGTGGTCAAGTGCGAGTCGGACTCGCCCATGAAGGCTTCCGTAGCAGCTTTTTCCGTAGCACTTTTTACCACTTTGGAAGTACCCTCGCGCAAACTATTCAGTTTAGAAAAAAAAAATGTTTGGAACCTCAATATCATTTTTGATGACCTATCCATAGATACGCCACACGTATGGTAATGATATTTAAAAAATTTTGAGTTTCAGTTCTAAGTACGGGACACCCCTAAAATTTTTTGTATCAAAATCTTAATGCGGTTTACAAATTACATCTACTTACCAAGTTTCAATAGTATAGCTTTTATAGTGTCGGAGAAAAGTGGCTGTGACATACAGACGGACAGACAGACAGGACGAAACTATAAGGGATATACTATACGGGACCGTATTTTGCTACGGAACCCTAAAAATTAAACTGAAGACAAGCAATAAAACCACAGAAAACTTGAAAGACTTACTTGTAATTGAAGTTATCCTTGATGCAGACTTTTTCCAGTATGGATCTTATCTGAGACCTGGACAGCTGGAGGCCGAGGCTCATGAAGAGGTTCTGCAAGTCCTTCTTATTCATGGTACCACCACGAGCCGTATCAAAGTAGACCAGAGACAGGAGCAGGTATGGATCGGGAGGCAGGTCCACTCCGCGGCTACGGCGACGCGGCTCACTGCTACGGTCGTCATCGCTATGCACAGACTCCTACAAACAAATTGAGAGAATAGCTGTAATATGTTTCAACATAACGAGAACAAAACTAAAAGTTTTGAGTTACATCTGATTTCAAATTTGTTATAGCTTGTATTCAAGCCCTTTCCTTTGATACTCATATTGAGGGAGTTGTGCAAAAATTATGTAATTCTTCATTTTGTAGCAGTGGCCATGTTGGGTACATATAGTATCCCACTAGTCAAGCAATTTCATTTGATACCAATGAGAGCCACTGTCCTTATGTCCTTTTAAAATAGCGTTGCTATCCATCTCAGTTTCCCCAGATTGGCCTAGTTTGTGTAGCTTCCAGGCAGGGTTTCATTTGTGGTCCGGGTTTAAAAAAATTAAAATCCTGGGTCGTCCGCGACACACACATTATGCCCGCATGCCGTAATCAACCGACGAATCTATCGCTAAATTTTTGTTGAAATTATAGTAAAAAATTAATTTGATATTTAATTTTCTGGGCTCTAAAAAAATCCGGGGTTTTCAGGCGTTTTATCCTGGTTGCCAAATTTATGAGATGGCAACACTACTTTAAAAAAATAGTTTTGTACGCTTACCCGGCGATCCCGGCGACGTGAATCACGTCTTTCTTCTACCTTCTTCTCTTTCTCGTCTTTCTTATCTTCTTTTTTGTCTTCTTTCTTTTCTTCCTTCTTTTCGTCTTTCTTCTCCTCCTTTTTCTCCTCAGACTTCTCTTTGATTTCATCAGGTTTCTCTGGCACGGTGTACAGGGTCTTGTATATGTAGAAACCAAAGTCTCGCATCAGCATCTCGTTGAATAGCTCAGCGAAGACAAACAGCTGTTGGACAAATAACATTGTTTAATGCAAACTGGCTGGAACCAGTGGTTCCACCTTTGATTTGTGTGAAGGACAGTACAGGAATGTGTAAATTTTACATTGTTAAGAATGTTTGCGGAGTTTTATATTTATCAATGAAATACTAGACAACAAGTATATTTTATGTAGTGTATAAACAATTGATGTGTCCTTATTCTCTATATTAATTTTGTACTTTATTATTTTATTGTATTTTATTATATTAGTCCGCCTGGGGAGTAATGTGTACCGCCAAGCAGTAATGTGCAAACATTACTGTGTTCCGGTTTGAATGGCAATGTTTCCAGAGAAATTACAGGACTTAGATCTCTAAGATATTGTATCTACAATATCTTAGATCTCTGGGTGACAAGTGCAGTGCTAGTTAATGATTTGGACTTTTCATATTATTAATAGCTGCATGTCACTGTACTTTAATGTGGCAGGCTTATTGTTTACCATCAAGCACATGTCCTGCTCATCTCGTCATCTTTACTACAAAAAAATATACCTTGGTAGAAAAATATTCTCAGGGAAACTATTTGACTTGTATTACAGTCTGTTTGTTATTATTGCTTACCAACACTATGCATCGTAATAGATTTATTTTAGTTAGTTCAAACACGTTATATTGTACCAACTCTCAGTAAGTAATAAATAAATAAGTGTAAGTAATAAGCATATTATTTACAAGTAAAATTAAGTTACGGCTTGTCTAGTAGGGAGAAAGGAAACTAAATACAAAAATATTTATTTTTACATCATAAAAAAGTTTACAAAATTTTGATATGAACCCATTGAACTAGTCTTAACTGTATTTCGGAAGACAATGGCTCGTCCCATGGCGAATGTGTAAATATAGTATGTATAGTATATTTTACCAGGTGTGAGTGTGTGAAGTGTGTGTGCGTGCCGATTTGGTGCCCCTGGTTCGAATCCCACGCGCATCAATGTCTTTGCGGACGTCTACTCTCTTTCTACGAAAAAACGTAATTTCGAAATAAACTCGCGTCTTTCCTACTCCGGTTCTGCTTCGATCCGTCGCGACGGATCGAAGTAAAGCTGACGCGTCGTTCTGCTTCGATCCGTCGCGACGGATCGAAGTAGAAACGACGCGTCGTTTCGTCCGTTTAAACGTCAAACAATGTGCGATCGGACGAAACGAAGTAGAACCAGAGTACGAAAGTCGCGAGTTTATTTCGAAATTAAGGTTTTCTGTAGAAAGAGAGTAGACGTCCTGAAATAATGTGCGTAATGCTGGTAATTAAAAAAAACAGTGAAGGAAAACATCGCGAGGATACCGACATTGTCCTAGAATGGTTTGATATTATGAATCCTCCACAAAACCGCACTTGGTCAGCGTGGTGGATTATGGCTTGACTCTCTCCTTGTAAGAGAAAACTCCGAACCCCAGAAATAAAATTAAATTAGATTTACATAGAGTCCTACCAATGCTTTCAAAATTATTTTTGAAAAATTGGAAGTTTAAAATAAAATATCTCTTACTTCAAAGCTATGTTCTTTGTTGTCGGTGACACGATAGTCCAGCAAGAAGGACAGAGTGGCGACGGTACAGTTGAACTTGCCGCCCTTGGCCTCTGTTGATGGATGGACTATGATGTGCGGAGTGTTCGGGAGCTCGTAACGCGACTTCAGTGTATGCTTTTCTTTTTCCAACTGTCACAAAAAAAATAATTCCTTCCTTCGACTACATACCATTTTTTTAAATTAATTTTGAAGTTACAATTACAGCATCCAGATTAATAAGATAAGCTAAATTTAGTTTTTTGTTGACACTTCAAAAAATCTATTTCGGTAAAATTTATACGGGACCCACCCCTGAACTATGATCTACCAAAAATAAACGGTTCACAATTGGCGAAACTATCGCGTAATATACATACATTAATGCAAAAAAAACAACAAAAATAAAATAAAATTATTTTGGTACATATGTACCTACTTACATTAAAATCTGTTTTTTTTATTAAATATTTAATTTATGACAGAGCCATTGAGACAACAATAATAATTCACAATAAACACATATTTTTTGGCTCATGCATAAAAACTTTGCTACAGATCATCACATGGTCAACTGCATAGTTTACGATTCTATAAAAGTTATACAGGCAAACATTGATTTTTATATAGAACTAGATGCCCGCCCCGGCTTCGCCCGTGGTATATTATATAGCACTCATCGGGATCCCGTACATTTCCAACGGTGAAAGAATGACTGAAATCGGTTCACTCGTTCCTGAGAATATCGATTTCAAACAAAAAACTTCTTCAGCTACCTGCTACGCCACCTGTCGGAAATTGGTCGTACCAACTCAGATTTAGAAAAAAAAAATAGCAAACGTTTATATTCAATGCACAGATTACTGAAATTCAATGACGGAATCTTTGACACATGCTGTCATGTGTCATGTCAAAGCACGAAACGTACGAAAACTCTCAAAAGGGGAATATTTTTTCCCGATTTTGTTACATTCTTATTTCATGCTCCGCTTCAATTAATAGTAGAGTTAGTTTCTATAGCCTAAAGCCTTCCTAGATAAATGGACTATCCAATAGAAAAATAATCTTTCTATTCGGACCAGTACTTCCCGAGATCCTAGCGTTCAAACAAACAAACAAACTCTTCAGCTTTATAATATTAGTATAGATTCATTCAATCTAAACTTTGCCTGTAAATTAATCAATTGATGTAAGGCAATATCACTGCTTAGGATGTTTTACTGACATGGTGAAGGAATCTGGTTGGTCTATCTAGATTTGATGATTATACTGCCCTAGCTAACAAAGAATATGAAGTTAAAATGGATTGCTCCATTCATCTATACAAATAAATAAATTTGAAGTGTCTGGTCATATATTAAAATAACCACTTTTTATTAAAATAATCACTTTTTACTATGTGCATATGAATGTATAGACGGCACATACATATTCCAAAATAACATTTTTATCAATTTTTTGTCCATCTGCTTGTTTGTTCTGGATAATCTCCGAAACGGTTGGACCGATGACGGAACTTTCACTACTAGATAGCTGATGTTCTAATTCTAATGCATAACTTAGGCTACTCTTACTTGAGGAAAATAAACAGAGTTCTACAAAATAAACAAAAAATACATAAAATGTGAATGAGACCGGGGGCACAGCTAGTATTAAATTATATTTACCTTTCTTTTTTCTTCTTCAATTCCTTTTTCTGTCTTTTTCTTCACTTCAGTTTCACTTTTCTCTCCTTTTACTTCTGTTACCTCATCATCTTTTGACGATTTTTCGTCTTTGGGTTGTTTCTCTCCTTCAGGATTTGCCTCCCCATCATTGGACTCCTCTTTTGATTCCTGGTTGTCTTCTTGTTCTGGTTTAACTTCTTCCTTAGGTTTTACATCTGTAGAATTTTCATCCTCAACTTCCATTACTTCATCACTCTTTCCTTCACTGTCTTCTTCTGCTTTGATCAGTTTAGATAAGCGAGATACCATTTGTGCACGTAGACCTGATGGTATAAGAAACATTGTAAATAAACATAAAATAATGACTGGCCTTGTGGCTTAGTGGGTAGTAACTCTGCCTGTGAAGCCGAGAGTCATGGGTTCGATTCCCACCCAGTGCAAATATTTGTGTGATGAATTCAAATATTTGTACTGTGTCTGGGTACATTTTCAACTATTTGAGTATTATATCAGCTATCTCGCCGAAATAGTACAAGCTCTGCTTAGTTTGGGGTCAGATGGTGTTGTGTGAATTGTCCACCAATATTTATGATTATTCATTATAATATGGAATTTGATGTGCAACTGCTGAGACTTTCTCTAACGCGCGTCAATGCCACAATCCACCACACTGGCCAAGTTCGGGTTAGAGGTTGACACACATCCTCAAAAGATGTTTTCTTGAAACATGCCAGTTTCCTTCCTATTTTTCCCTTCAGTACAAAAACCAGTGATGATTACAAATTTATATACTTGCATTTGAAAAATACCCTGAGCTGCAAGCGGGATTCATCTGCATCTCATTCACAGATAATAACATATCCGAAGTAAAGACAAGTAACTTTCACAGAAAAAAAATAGTTTTAGTGGGATTAACACTCTTTTTACAGCAATAATGGACAATAATTATGAAGACCTTGTAAATAGATAAATAAATATAATTCATGTGTGTTCTAGCACTATGTAGAAATGTAATGAAAATTGATGATAAAATAATGTATGTGTGATTGATTGGCATGGATATGTATTAGATAGTGCTAAATTATGAGTTTGAAAGAACAAACCTTTGCAGCTGACATTTCGGGCTCGTAGTTCCTGTCTCAGTTGATCAACCTTTATTGTCCTCAGGTCAATCTTGGAATAGTGCGTGGGTTCAGGCTTGTCCGTTTCATCATCATCATTCTCCTCAATAGTTATGGTACTGTCATTTGGATCAGATATTTCCTAAAAATGTAATAATACAATTATTTATTTGGCCTTCAAATTGATTGGAGGTATCAGGGTCGTTAACTTTAATGTATTCAATTCGAACTTGTTAGCATTATTGTTCATAATTTTGATTACTGTCAACTTGAACTAACAAGAACTTTACTCAAGTTGCTTAGAAAACATGGGAATGAATGTGATAGTATCAATGGAATGTTTGAAGACAATATAGCAGAGTGATGTCCGCCCAACCACGTGGGAAGTCCACATCATTGCAGGAACTCAGGTCTTCATAAACGCACGGAGCCGGGAACTTAACGAAACAAAACTGGGAACAAACAATTTGGGATTTGTCCGCCGCCGGTGCCGCCGCAGCCGCCTCGACGTCGCCGGCCGCAGCCTTGGGCGCCGCTGGCAGCTTTGAAGGTGCAGTATCTGGGTCGAGTTTCCGCAGCGCAGTCTCGCACGCTGCCTTATATTGTTCCTGAACGTTGCTCCACTCGATACGCGAAGGCTGAGCAGACCAGACGTCGGGCAGGAACACCACGACAGTCTCCAGCCGCGACTTGCCTCCGCTGCCCTCGCGCCAGTAGTAAAACTCCACCATTCGGTACCTGCGCGGGTAATACAGTTATAGTCGAATACTCACATAGCGGTGGATCACTAGGGATAGCACATCCCGGTTTGGCTAGGTGGGTACATCGATACTGCATCAATCAGCGCCAATCGCGATGTACTGACTCCTCCAAACTCGCATAGATGGTACTCTTAAAACTAATGTTGAACAGGAAGCTTCTTCTGTCGACTCTCCGTTTGTTGCGCCATTTGTTAATAGAGTTCAACAAAAGAAACTTCAATTAAACTCGAAGTTTAACTATATTTAAGTTATCGCTCCAGTACTCAGGTATCAGCATAGATAAAATGGAAAATATTGACACTTACCACTGTGTGCAAGCAGACAGATCTAGTCCAGTGAGTGCTTTGCAAGTACGAATTGCAGTTTTCACTAAAACTTTAGGATCTGATTGAGGGTTTTCACCATCGAGGGAAGGGCTCCATGGTCCGCCAATAGCAAAGTTTTCTCCGCTTTTCCCTTTCTGTCCAACTAGGAATTTGATTAAACGTGTTGGATGAAGAGGATTCTTAGAGTTGGAGCGTTTCTCTTTTTCATCAAGTTTAGTAAGCCCACATTTCTGATATAAAGTCTCCAGTGATGGCAAACTGATTAACATGACCTAAAATAAAGCTCAAATCAGTTAGTAAAACTTGCCTACATCACATAATAAATTAACCAAAAATAAATAATGGAGGATTATATAACAAAAAGTTTACCTTGGCTGAGAATCTGTAATCTGCATCTGGGGGTTCTAGAATTGCATCATTTTCGATTGGATTTTCCAGATCCCTGTGCATGACATGGTAAGAGCAGGGGCTGTTCAATGTGAATGGAGTTTGAGGAGGGAAAGTTTCACCCCACTTAACTTCAGCATTGAAGAAATCGGAAGGGACATACAAGTTTATGTACCTTTGGTTTAATGTTGGAACATCCACTTTTTGGCTGTGAACAAAAATTTTTTTACCTTTGTGAGGTTTATTATCCACTTCTGTAATACTTATATTAATTACAAGAACAAAATAAAAAATTTTGACTAACCCCCGACTACCTAAGATTTGTTTGTTTGATCTGTACAAAATTCTAATAGTCAAGCCCTTTCATTTGATACCCATATTAAGGGAGTTGTGAAAAAAGAAATGTAATTCGCCATTTTGTGGTATCAGCCATCTTGAATTTGAAATTTGTCATGGCGTATAGTATAGTATAGCCCTTTCATTTGATACTCATATTGAGGTAGGTTGTGAAGAAATATTTTATCCGCCATTTTATGGAGGCGGCCATTTTGAATCGATATTAACCAAACATAGCTAAGAACACCCGCAAGGGTATTAACTTTCAAATAAAAAAACCGCATTGAAATCGGTCCATCCGTTTGAGCTCGACTGTGCCACAGACAGACACACACACAGACAGACAGACAGACAGACAGACAAACAGACAGACAGACAGATAGACAGACAGACATCGACGTCAAACTTATAACACCCCTTTTTTTGGTCGGGGGTTAAAAAACAAATACATCAGATACAAAGAAACATTTCCAGAACTTTCAAAACAAAATTTGAGTCATCTATATTAATATTATGAAGCTGAAGAGGATTTTTGTTTGAACACACTAATCTCAAGAACTACTAGACCGATTTAAAATTTTTACATTGTTCTATACCACGGCTAAAGCCGGGATAGACCACTAGTAATATAAACAAATTATTATTATCAGTAACCTTCATCATTTAGGATGTAAACAGAGATTTACTTACATGTCTAATGGTATGCGGGGCACTCGGACATTGTACTTGACAGGAGATGGTTGGTGAACCACAGGGCGCTTTCGAGGTGGAGAATCACGTCTGTTACGGCTATCACGCCGGTCTTTGGATCGAGATCGACTTCTTGTGCGAGACCTCTTCTAAAATATACACATAGTTTTAAACTATATCTATCGTCTACTTTTTTTATTTTATGTATTAAACAAATATAAATGAAAAAGTACAGTAATGGAAACATGTTAATAGTACTATAACCGCAGTGGTTGAACTCAAAGAGAATTGAAGGTTAACAATTGAAGTAAGTAATTTAGACATACCCTGGCCATGTTGTCTCTATCATCCATTCTCCGTGGAGGCCTGTCATCACGGTTGTCTCGACGCAGCTGCATCTGTTTGTCTCTAACAGGAGGAGGCACCGCGTTATAGTTACTTTTCTGGTTCTGGTTTGGGTTCTTTGGGTTCATACCAGGTCCAGACTTCGGCAACACTTGCACGCGAGTCGCGTTCCACTTGAATGGCATATTAGGGTTGTAATTTGCTTCCACCAGTACCCTATCGTTAACTTTGGGTATGACTCCTTTAGCGCACACGGAAGTCTGGTAAAAAACATCGTGGTCGACAAAGCCGAAGTCATTGTGCGTCTTTGTCACAGTTCCAGTGAACACACGTTGTTCCGAATTGTTTGAAGTTTGATTGGCGTTTGAATTTTGATATAAGCCCGGATTGAGTGCCCTCGGCGTCGGGTACGCCACAACATTGCCCGGATACATTTGACCTTGAGCCATTTGGTTCATTGGCATTTGTCCACCCATTTGCATAGGCATTCCTCCTGAAGCTTGCATCATATTTGTGTTGAATTGCGCTTGTTGGAAAGACATCATACCTTGCTGGCCCATCATACTATTAGGATCCATGATTTGTGGATTCATGCCGGTCATATTTGCTGGACTTGATCGCGCCCATGGCGGATTTTTAGCGCCACCACCAGTCTGCATCTTGCAGCTAACTCTATCAAATATTTAGAAAAACACTTTACTTTTCACTTTAAATAATTATAACATAACACATTTCATTCGCTCAAAAAATAAACACGCGCGTGTTCCGGCAAACATGCAAATTGCAAACAACAATTAAAGATAAAATGGCTGCTCAGCAGTGTTTCCACTTTAATGATTTCCTTTCCCCTCGCCTCAATTAAGATTTCCCATTTTTTCCCCTCAAAAAATATTCTGGTATAGTTTTGGCACCCCCCTCAGGAGCGGTTCAAATTTTAAAATTGCAACCAATCTCAATAATATTTAAGATTTCATGCCTCATCGAAAACCATATTAAAAGGAACGCGATGTTACTTATCATATGTTTTTTGTTATTGAAAAAAATTTGGTACTGCTATCTGTATGGACTAATTAAAGGAAAATTTTCCTCAATATGACAAAGTTTTTCTATGATTTCCCCTTTACATCTCTTTCCCCTTATTATTCCCCTCTCGACCCTAATTTCCCCTCAAAAGGGGAAATTCCCCTCATTGTGGAAATACTGTCAACCACAGGTAATGTCAAAAAAAACCAGGATCGATTAAAAAAAATTGATAATTATTACGAAACTATTCTACAAATCTATTTTTGAACGAAACATGTTTAGTTTGTCTCATTTCTAGTGAAAATTGGCCAAAAATGTGCAACGGACTCTCATTGCACATTTTCACCTGCCAGGCACATAGTCACCCCGAACGACGGCATATATTTTCATATTTCATAGCTGCCCTTCTGCCGCCTAACTAAATCGGATATGGTTTTGTTATGGCTGTCTCTATCATTTCAAGTGAATAGAAAAGAGAGAATGTAATATCAAAGCTAAGACAGTTTCAGTAAGGCGGTAGACCTTCTGGACATATGTTTCCGTATATTTTCTATACTAGTAAATGCTCGAGTGTCCACACACGCAGCTATAATATATATTTTTGTGACGTCACCAAGATATATCGTAAACCGTAATATATATTAAGGCATAGATTAATCTAAATTATGGTATACCAAGACATATTTTGAATGTACAGCATGTTTCAAGATTGTCCGATAACACATCACGAGTTGTTTTACAAGCTTTTACAATGTATTACTTTCACCTATCCCGATATTAAGTTCTTATCAAGTTCTGATGATAGATGGATGGAGAATCTAGACGGTGGTAATAGGAACTCTGTAATGCAACGACGAAATCCCATCAAACCTGGGATTGTTTTATTTGTCTTGATGAGTACCTTCACAGATGGAAACCAGGATCTGATGATGAAACTGGAAAATGGCTATAGGAATCTTGTAAGTAAACGACATAACACCATCGAGTTTGGGCTCGTTTTATTCACCTAGATGAGTACTTTGGTGCTTGATGGCAACCAGAGTCTGATGATGAAGTTGGAAGATGGCCATAGGAATACGGTAATTAAACGACATTACTCCATCGAGTTTATGCTCATTTCTGTGTCTGGGTGTTTCTATTTATAATAAGTATGTATTTAAAATTATATAAGTATTATATCAGCTATCTGGCCGCCATAGTACAAGCTTTGCTTAGTTTGGGGTTAGATGGTGTTGTGTGTGACTTGTCCACCAATATTTATTTATTTATTTTATTCGTCTCGACGAGTACTTTGGAGCTCTATCGTAACCAGGGTCTGATGATGGAGATGGGAGATGTTCATAGGAACTTACTCATTCAATGATATATCCCTATTGAGTTTGGGCTCATTTTATACCTCTTGACCAGCACTTTGGTGCTCAATGGTAACCAGGATCTGATGATGAAGCTGGAATAAATATGGCCATAACGATTCAGTAATTAAACGATATAACCCTATCGGCTATGGGCTCGTTCTATTCGTCTTGACGAGTAATTGGTTGCTAGATGGTAGACAAGGTCTGACGATAAAGCTTGATGATGGTCTTAAATATTGTTCCAAATAATGTTCCAGCTCCATCGTTAAGCCCAGGTTATAATTGAAAGGTCAATTAACTAGGTAAGTACATTAATTTATTGATAACAGTAAAAATATTAAAATTAAATTCAATTTTTTGGTCCAATTGAAATTTATCATAGTGCATAGTATTCTACTAGTCAAGCCATTCATTTGAAATAGTAAGCCCAAAAAGTCGTCCTGTTTTATTTTACCAACTCATATCTGTAAATCCTAAGACTTACACTTAAATCTTAAGATTTAACGTAGTTTGAGGTTTTTCGCACGCTCCTCATCTCCCACTGGAAAATGGAGACAATAGGGCCACTTTGACTCGCCACCACACGGAAGATCTGCCTAACGTAAGCCTGGACGAAATTGTGCTGGCCCTTAGACAGCTCAAAAATGGAAAAGCCGCGGGGAAGGATGGTATTACAACTGAGCTCTTAAAAGCCGGTGGAACACCACTAATAAAAGAGCTCCAAGCTTTGTTTAATACTGTTCTCTTCACCGGGAGAACTCCGAAGGCATGGCATAGAAGCGTGGTCATCCTGTTCTTCAAAAAAGGAGAGAAAACGTTTTTGAAGAACTATCGGCCGATGTCTTTACTAAGCCATGTCTATAAGCTGTTCTCAAGGGTTATCACAAATCGTCTGGTGCGGAGACTCGACGAGTTCCAATCCCCCGAATAGGCTGGGTTTCGAAGCGGGTGCAGTACCGTAGATCACATCCACACAGTGAGGCAGATTATACAGAAGACCAAAGAGTATAATCGGCCCCTATGCTTAGCGTTTGTGGACTACGAGAAAGCATTCGACTCGATCAAAAACCTGGGCTGTTCTGGAGTCCTTGCAACGGTGTCAAGTCGACTGGCGATACATCGATGTGCTGAGATGTCTGTATAACGCCACAACGATGACAGTCCAAGTCCAAAACCAGCAGACGAAACATATCCATCTTCGTCGAGGAGTGAGACAAGGGGACGTGATTTCCCCCAAATTGTTCTCAAACGCTCTCGAAGATATGTTTAAGACGCTGGATTGGGCTGGACGTGGCATAAATATAAATGGCGAGTACATCTCGCACCTTCGATTTGCTGATGACATCGTCATAATGGCTGAATCGTTGGAGGACTTACAGTCGATGCTGAATGGCCTAGTTGATGCTTCTCAACGCGTCTCCGGATGAACGTGGATAAAACCAAGATCATGGTTAACGAGCGTGTAACTCCGGGACCGGTTGCCATAAATGGCGTCCCTCTAGAAATTGTTCAGAAATATGTGTACCTAGGGCAGACGCTCGAAGTAGGGAAGCACAATTTCGAAAGTGAGGCCATAAGAAGGATTCAGCTGGGCTGGGCAGCATTTGGCAAATCACGTCGTGTCTTCTCGTCGTCTATTTCACAATGTCTTAAGACAAAAGTCTTTAATCAGTGTGTCCTACCTGTCATGACCTACGGTGCCGAAACTTGGACACTGACAGTCAAGGCGGTCCACAAATTTAAAGTCGCGCAGCGAGCTATGGAGAGAGCTATGCTTGGAGTTTCTCTGAGGGATCGTATTCGGAACGAAGTGATCCGTCAGAGAACCAAGGTAACCGACATAGCTCAACGCATTAGCAAACTGAAGTGGCAATGGGCCGGTCATATCTGTCGCAGAACCGATAACCGTTGGAGTAGACGTGTTCTTGAGTGGAGACCACGAATCGGCAAACGTAGTGTAGGACACCCTGAGACTAGATGGAGTGACGATATACGGAAGACGGCAGGCAGTGGATGGAGACGTATAGCTGAGGATAGGGCTGAGTGGCGAGCCATGGGAGAGGCCTATGTCCAGCAGTGGACTAAGATAGGCTGATGATGATGATGATGAGGTTTTACAGTAACATATAGGTAGATAAGTTTTAAACGTACGCTTTACGCGGGAGACAATAAGTGTGTTAGTTTTTACTTTTGTTATTTCTGTAATAGAAATAAAATGGGAAGTTTTTATTAATTTTTGGTCTCGCACATCGGGCCCCGTAGCCCGAGGCCCCGTGTAATTGACACAGCATATACGGCGGTAGCTACGCCCCCGTTTATCATTTTTAAAATTATTTAGTACCCAAGCACTAGTAGTTAAGTATTCTTATTTTAGTTTACTCTTCTGCCGAGCGGTCTTAAGCGCACTTCATCTATTGATTTTTTGCAGTCGGGCTTTTTAAATTAAAGTTATTGTTATTACTATGCTTATGCTACTCATCTTAGTTTTTCAACTTTAGTTGTGGCGTTAAAAAAATCTTCAGATGATTAAAATGCTTACTGTAGATGATCTTTTACTTACAATACTCACCTTGTCTGTTACTAACGAAGAAATTATTGGCCCTTTTTACTGTTTACTAGGAAGCTTTAGTCAATTTACTGCAGGTTTAGTTCAGGCAAGTTGGGTGACTTTCCTGTTGAGTTAGTCAAAAACGTTGGGATCCTAATAACTATACAATAGCAAAAGCAAACCACGTTACGTTGAAGTTAGTCAAGGTCATAATCCACCACACTGACCAAGTGTAGGTTGGCAGATGACGCAAACTTTTACACTAACAGAAATAGATGCTCAGGTGATGACCGTCGTCCACGGTCACGGCTTAAATAATAAATATATAATAATATTAGCAAACAGGAACGTAACATATTTAGTAAGGCAAAATAATAGATACTTAGTTTGTAATACACATTACTTTACTTTCCAAAAGATAAATATCTGTTAAACAACACAATACATATCTAAGTCTATAATGGGGTACATAGGTAGTTAGTATATGTTTGTTGAATGAAACATGGCGTACACACTACACAAGTCCTTTACTTCGTCTACTCGTATCATGGATAAGAACTAAAGTTGGAAATACTGTATGTTATACAAGAACACATCCAGAGGGGGTCAGGACCAATCTTGGCCCTTGGCCTGGTTCTAGAACCTATGTAAGTCAACCATTATCGCTCTTCTTACTTGGCCACGACTATGTGACCACCACCTGGAGTCAAAGCTAGATCCACCCTTGCTGTCATATCGTGTATGACGTGATCATGGACGTGATGTATCTCGTATCTCCAAAGTATCTTGATGGTTTTTTTGGCTTTTTGTTCAGCCATCACATGCTTTATCCTTTCATTTTTTTAAAAAAAGTATGGTAATAATCCATTTCTAGCAATAGGCATGACGACTGATCCTGGAATTATATCAAATTATTTGATACAATGACAGTATTAAAATAGCATAAAATATGTATCAACTTTAATTTTGATATGTTTTTGTTTAACTTACCATATGATCATTCACCATCATTTGATATTTATAATTGTCGTATGTTCTGGGCTGATTATGTTTTCATGTATGGGTATTGTATTTAATTTTGTTCTAATTTTCTTTTGTTCATTAATTTCCTTTTTAACACGCTTTTATTAGCTTTACCTGTATGTCACCGACCCCTTTGAGCTCAATTTTCTTCTACTGTGAACGATCAGATTTAATTCAAACTTTGCACACCTGTGAAAAGTCGATGACAATGCAATAATCCGATCGAAGCATCCGGTTATCTTCATAATAATCATAAATCAATAATTACGTAAAATAAATATCAAGAAAATGCGGAGCCATTTTGGAATGAGGCGTTTTCCGACGAGATAAAAAAAAAATGGTTTGAAAAAAACGACGATAGGAGGCGCTTGTAGGTTTTAGATTGCGATGTCAATGTCAAAAGCCACTGAGCCACATTGTGAGGAACCACTGGGACTGGACTGACTGAACTTAACTCGCACACAGTCATGTCCACCAATACCTGTGTCGAACTAGTTTGCTCCTATCTTTCGTTCGTTCGGTCTTTTTCAAATATTTTAGAAGACAATATTGCATTGTTTTATTCATACTGCGCTAAAATATTTAACTATTTCATGTTATGTAAAATTCTAAAATTTCACGTGAATTGTGAAAAGTTCCGGCTGGTCTCGTCGGAAGAATGGCAACTGCCGATTGGGATCCTATCTTTTCAAAAATATGTGCGTAATGCCGCTAACTTAAAACAGTTAAGGAAAACTTCGTGAGGAAACCGACATGTACCTAGAATTTTTCGAGGTCATGAGGTCGTCCACCAATCCAATCCCAAATTATGGTCTTGACTCTCTCTTTTACGGATATTGTCAAAACCTTAGATTTGGATAGAAATGTTAAGTAATGTTAGACGTAACATTAGCGCCATCTATCGTTTCTATCTTTTTTTATCTTTTTATCTCTTCAAAATGTCTAGGAAAAAAATACGTGGTAGAAGTGATACTTTAGAAATGCTCAACTTTCTTTTTACTGTCGCTTTTTCGTTTCATTGATTTTCAAATCACAACGAAGCTGAAGAAAAAATTTAAATAAAATCGTTGAATACGTAACATACAATTTGGGTAAGAGTGAAACTAAATCAGTCAGTTGACCATACGGCATTACTGAACAATAGTGGATCGCCGAAAAGTCACGGTCACGGAACAAGATAATCGATGAGCTAATTCGCATAGTTCACTAAAACTTAAGGAGCGGTTCTTTCTTTATACTCGTCGTTTGGTAACTAATGTCCCAACACTATTTTTTTTAAATTTATTCTTGGCCATAGATACTAGTCATTTAGCCGCAGATAAATATTTTCGCATCAGTGCTGCCATTTGAATCTTCCTTTTACTTGCGCTTAGTTTGTGTCTCTGCATCGAGAGTTTTAAAGATTTTTATTGAAAATCGAATGTGATTAGTAACGGTTTTTATTGCATTATCAATTTAATTGACTATTTTTATTCCCAATATTTTAACACTAAAAAAAGAAGAAAAACTGTTTTAATTATAATGGCAAA
Organism: Ectropis grisescens; assembly: GCA_017562165.1. Lineage (NCBI taxonomy): Eukaryota > Metazoa > Arthropoda > Insecta > Lepidoptera > Geometridae > Ectropis > Ectropis grisescens. The sequence goes on along the minus strand of CM029775.1, from coordinate 15,464,672 downwards.
TAAGGCTGTAACTCAGTTTGCTAGTCGTTACCGTATGTTAACCCCGCACGCGCTTTATGTCAACCAATAACGGATATAACGTAGTGATTACTTCCTCTGTGATGTCAACATTCGTTGCTTAAGGACAGGAGGCCAGACGTGCTTTACGCAACGCATAGTTGCTTAAGCGAAGCTCTCTTATTGGAAAACGGATTGCTATAATTAAAATGGCAATTAAGGCTGTAACTCAGTTTGCTAGTCGTCACCGTATGTTAAGTGACTTCGGGATAACTATACAAGATGGAAAATCATCAATTACGAATCTATCCTTGGCACGGATGGTCATTCGCCGGACGATTTAAAACCATATAGTTCACAGTTTTCGGAAATCAACCAATTGCTCATCAAGGTGGAACAGTTAGCCGAGGAGCCGCGAGTTTCTGAGGGCCAAGAACTCAAAATGTCAAGGTCATCATCACAGGTAAAGGCTAAACTTCCTTTAATCGAGTTATCAAAGTTCTTGAAGGGAATAATGAGGTAGCCATCAATCTACTTAAGGGTAGGTATCAGAATCACAGGCTATTAGTAGATACTTATTTAGACAGGATCATCAACGTCGACCGTCCACAAGATGCAAGGTTGTACAGTTGATCATGCAGTCATTTATTTGGGTCCGCAATGGTTTGCTGCTGGACAAGCTTATGTGGCACTTAGTCGTGGAAGATCCTTAGACGGTATACGAATTGAAGAACTCGATTGCTCAAAATTAACGGGAAGAACTTCATGTAACAGTGAAGCATTGAATGAAATGATTCGATTACGAGTTAAATCATAAAATCTATGAATATGTAAATAAGGTTGCACCTCTATATGTCTCGCTGATTATATTGGCATCATAGAAATCTTTGAATATGTGTTCTTAACCAAGATACAATCGGGACACATTTGTACATATTGAGGGAGGTTGATAGTTAGTTAGCCAATCAAACTAAATAATTTATAGTTTAAAAATTTAACTAAAAAAATGAAAAATAAATAATAGTTAAAAAAACACGCTTTCATAAAAAAATCCAACTAAAAATCAGAAAATAAAATTTAATACATTTTTATTAAAAATAGTGTAAATTAGAAATGAATGTACATTATTGTAAAAAAGCATGGGGAGTCAATAATTATCCGAACAATATGTAATAGTTCAAAAAACTAAAAAAATTTAAAAAAGAAAAAATAATTTATTTTTAAAAAAGCGTAGGTGTTTTTTATGATTTTATCGAAATGATCATCCTTTTTCTCATATCTGTCAATAAAATATTTATAACTATTGACATCATGCACCCCACGCTTTTTTACAATAATGTACATTCATTTCTAATTTACACTATTCTTAATAAAAATTTATGAAATTTTATTTTCTGATTTTTAGTTGGATTTTTTATGAAAGCGTGTTTTTTAAATTTTTTTAAACTATCATTTATTTGGACTGCATACTACTGCTTTACAGAGTTAAATGGTGACTTGCTTTGTGTTCGCTCGGTCTTGTGGCTGGAGACATCTTAGTGAAGACTGTTGCGTACCTCAGTAATGAACTTACTTCTCTCTTTTTGTCTCATAAACAAAAAAAATTGTATTTATTGTTCCCACTATTGTCCATTGAAACTTACGTACTCTTAGAATTAGTTATTAATTATTATGTATTAATATTAAGAAGTGTAACAATGAATACATATATACATAAAAAAATCAAAACTGGATGGGCAAATCCATTTTAAAAGTACGAAATTATTACAAAATTTATTTACCGTTGGATAACCCATTCAATTTCAAGTGACTTTTGTTATGAAACCAGTTTCCTAAACGCAATATTTATTTAATATACCTAGTTAACCATACTTTAGTTATTTGTCCTCTATGTAGTTAACATACAAACTTTACGCTCGACGCATAGAAAATACGACGCAGTGACGTCAAGCTTCTGTAGTGTTTTTGAATTAAGCATTTTTGGGAGAGTCCAAAATTGTGATTTTAAAATCGCGATATCACGGGAAGTTTTTAGATAACAAAGTAATTGCTTCACCTATGTTTCGTAGTTTACTGTCCATAGTCATACATAGATATGGAGAATAACAGAGAACAAGAACAAAATTAAAAATTTTGATTAACCCCCGACTACCTCTTATGTCTACGATTTGTTATCTGTACAACATTCTACTAGCCAAGCTCTTTTATTTGATAGTTTGATACCCATATTAAGGGAATTGTGAAAAAATAAATGTATTTCGCAATTTTGTAGAAGCAGCCATCTTGGATTTGAAATTTGTTACAGTTCAAAGTATTCTACTAGTCAAGCCCTTTCGTTTGATACCCATATTGAGGAAGTAGTGAAAAAAATAATATAATTTGCCATTTTGTGGTGGCGGCCATCTTGGATTTGAAATTTGTTATAGTGTATAGTATTCTACTAGACTAACCCGGTGGCGGATATAACCTCTACACGTGTTTAGTTTCTGTCAGTTGTTTGTTTGTATTTTTTGTGTAAATATAACTTGGTGAGTCGCTTAATTTATTGTAGTCAGTAGCTAATAGGGGAAATGGATCCCATTTCCCCTGTCCCGGAGGTCCCGGATCCCCCTGTCCCTCCTGATAACATGGATGATGAGCAACCTGCCACACGCAATGCAACAAAAAGACCCAGAGAGATGACTAATGCAGTGGTTTCAGCTCCTAAAAAGTCCTAAACCAGGAGACGGCAACGCTGTCAATGCAGTCTGTTTACCAACATCCTTCCTTCACTATACTGGGCATTAGACAATATGAAGACACTGATACCGGCCCATTCATCGTTCACGTGTCACGAGTCGAGACGGACGCAACTGCAGGCACAGTTATCCGCCCTATCAAATTTTGACAGTTTGTTTCGAATAATAACATTCCAAACGTTTGCCGCGATGGCATTAAAAAAGTAGGCCGAAAGAAAGTTTCTATCCAATTTAAAAACGCCTCCGCAGCTAACCTTTTTGTTGAAAACCCAATTCTTAAATCTAACCAATACGATGCAGTTATCCCTACGTACAATGTGACTCGTATGGGGATTGTTAGGGGAGTCCCAGTGGACTGTTCCATGGACGAGTTTGTTGCATCTCTCGAAATTCCTGGAAATTCCTATGTGCTGAAAGCTAGAAGGTTAAACAAAAAGAATAAAATTGACAATATAATCAACTGGGTGGCTACACAAACTGTAGTGCTCACATTTAGAGGACAACAACTACCAGACAAAAAAAATATTTCTACTCCTCACTGGCTTATCAGTTTCCAACAATTCAATGCATGAATTGCTTAAGGTTCGGCCATATTAAATCACAATGTCGCTCCCAACCCCGTTGTTTCCGATGCACTCAGCCCCACAGTAGTGACAGCTGTGATGTGCAAGAGTCGCAGGCTTATTGCTTGTACTGTCTTACACACCACTTCTCCATCAATAGAATTTGCCCAGAGCAAGAACGGCAGCGAAATATTAAAACTATATTGACTCGTGATGGAATATCTTACCAAGAAGCATGCGGTCAATCGCCAAAAATTATGAAAACATACATCTCATGAACTTGATTCCCAATGTATGCCTCCTACCTCCTCCTACCCTAAGCCCTCCACATCATATAAGAAGACCATTATCCAAAAGCCCAGATCTAGCCCTATTCCCGGAAAATCATACGATACAGAAGCCCAACAATCCATTATTGCCCAGGTCCCCTTCCTAGAGGATACGCCCTCCAAACGTCCCAACTCCCTTCCCCAACGACAGATACCCACCAACTCCTATACCAACTTCTCACTATTATTATTAACTTAATATCCCAAGCCCCCAACTCCCTACCGTCCAACGTTGCCCAATCGATCTCCCATCTTTCTCCACTAGTAGGCCACCATGGACTCATGCCCCATGATCCAGTGGAATAGCAATCTCATCAGAGAATACAGCCCTGTCGTGGTTGCTGTTTCGGAGACATGGTTTGTCCCAGGGACCCGGTATCGGGTTCCAGGCTTTTCTTGTCTCCGTGACGACCGCCAGGATGGTTCGGCTGGATGTGCTTTGTTTATAAAACTATCCTTGCCTTTCTCTCAAATCCCTCTTCCTATCCATAGCCCAGAAATAAATTCTGTGGCTTTCCGTCTCTTCAATATTTCTTTTATATCCCACTATATCCCTCATCCTGCTCTCCACCTTATCGCAGATATCCTCCTAATAATTTCTTCTGTCCCCCAACCAATTGTAATAATGGGAGATTTTAATGCCCATCACACTGCCTGGGGCTCATATCACTGCGACACATTTGCCCGGTTACTGTTGGAAGCAGTCGAAGAGGCAAATCTGTGTATAGGAAACGACGGTTCCCCCACACGAAGGGTCCTACCCTCCCAAAATCCTAAGTCTGCAGTAGAGTTAACACTCTGCTCTCCTGGCTTACTCCCTTTCTTATCCTGGCAGGTACTTCCTCTTACCAGAGGAAGTGACCACTTTCCTATTCTCATCAGCTTAGGACTTCGAGTTTCCCGACTACCCCCTCCTACCCCTCCCTTAAAGTACCGACTATCTGGTGCTAAATGGGATACATACTCCACTTTCCTTAATCTTAAACTCCCTTCCTTGCCCAATCCTGTTGAAGAAACCTCAATAGTATGTAACTCCAAATTTATAGATACCATCCTAGCCTCAGCTGAGGAATCCATTCCCCTCAAAAAACCTCGAAATAACCTCTTCTCCCCTCTCCCCTCTTAACCCCTCCCTGGTGGGACCCCGAATGCACTATAGCTATCCGTGAGCGTAACTCTGCTGAAATATCCTATAACAAATCCATGACCTCTGAAAACTTCTTGATCTACAAAAGAACAGCGGCTAAATGTAGAAAGACTTTATCCAGCAAGAAGAAGCTAGGATGGTTAAAGTTTTGTGAGAGCCTGTCCCCATCAACCCCCTCCACTATTGTGTGGAAACAGATACGCCGGTTTAGGGGTTCCCATAATGCTCCCAACCCTACATCCAATGACCCCACTTCCTGAATAGAAGACTTCGCTGATAAATTAGCCCCCTTCCCTTTGTGCCTGAGAACCCTAATCCCAATACTACTTCAATCCTCCGTATCTCACCCAACATCCACTCCCATTTTGATCCCCCTTTTTCATGGGAAGAAATGCAGCTAGCTCTTGAAGGTCTGACTGACTCTTTCCCTGGAATTGATGGAATCCCATATTCCTTTATAACCAGATCCACAGAAACCTTGAAGCAGTACTTCCTGTCTTTAATTAACAAGTTCTATGAACTAGGTTCTGTCCCTGATTCCTGGAAATCCCAAATTATTGTTCCTATCCTCAAACCCGGTAAATTCCCCCTGACCCTAACTCCTACCGACCTATTGCCCTATCCTGTCTCCCTGCAAAAATTACTGAAATTCTGATAAAAAATAGGTTGGAATGGTATGTTGAAAGTAAAAGATTACTCCCAGGCTCCCAGTATGTATTTCGCAAAGGAATGAGCACGGCAGACAGTCTCAGTATCCTCACCACAGACATTCGTATAGGTCTAAAGAACAAAAACTATGTAGTAGCTGTATTCTTAGATATTACATCAGCTTATGATAACGTCCAACTTCCGATGCTCAGAAACAAGCTGTTACAGCTGAGTATCTTGCCGAAGATGGTTCAGTTCATTAACTGCTTTTTGATGGAGAGGAAAATACACATCAAAAACCAAAATACAGCTACTACATCCAGAACTTTATGGAAAGGACTACCACAAGGCTCAGTTCTCAGCCCCCCCCCTCTATGGCCTCTATACATATGACTTGGAAAATGTGGTTGCCCCTTTTTGTCAAGTTTTACAATACGCTGATGACCTGGCTCTTTATGTGACCTCCAAATCCATCGAGGAAGCTGAAAGAATGTTAAATTCAGCACTAATATATCTTGAGGATTACTTAAATGACAACGGCTCAACAATTTCTGCTGCCAAAAGTAGTTCTGTAGTGTTTACTCAAAAAACGAACTATCCCCAACTTAAACTTGAGATGCAATACCAACTCATTCCACAGAAGAATTCAACTAAATTCCTGGGGCTCTGGATACAAGGCTAACTGGTGTTCCTCATTCTGAACATGTGGCTACTAGAACTAGAGAATTGATTATGCAGCCTTTCTATTGGAGCCTGGCAATAAATCTGCACTAGACAAACTATCGAAAATCCAAGCCAAGTGCCTCCGTACTATCTTAGGGGCAATGAAATTTTCTCCCACTAATACAGTTCAAGTCGAGTGTGGAGACCCTCCGCTCTCTCTGCGAAGACAATTCCTGGCAGATAGATTTTATACCAAGCTGCTCCAATACTCTGACCACCCACTCTGGCCTAAATTGCAAGATATTCTGAGACTTACTCCACCCCACAATGTTATAACCCAAATTAAACTGCCATGTCTTCTCCGCAGCCATTCAAAATTTTCAAATCTTCCATTCCCTGTTGCTAATTTCCCCATTAATCCTTTATTCGCCACCAGTTACCATGCTATAACTTATCAGCCACATGTTATTCTTAATCTGGGTTTAGATAAGGATACACTAGACCCTAAGAGAGCTTTCTGTGAAATTATGGACCGCAATTGGACTGATTGGCTGACAGTGTTTACAGATGCCTCCAAACCCCAAACCCTGGTTTTTTAAACATAAAAACATTCCCAAACAGACTACATCCACAATCTGTCTTCTGCGGTTGGGTTTTGCTTGCACCCCGGTGTTCCTCTAAAAACTGCGAATACGCGATAATTCTCTTTGTGAGTGTGGTTTGGCAGACGGCACTACCGATCATATTTTCTTTGAGTGTAGTAGATCTCAGTCCTCCCTCTACAATATGATCTCACCTGACCTCCCTCGTCCCACTAACTTTTCCAGTCTACTTCCCCTTGTTTTTTCCCCAATTGTGTATGTCCTTAGATAGATAGATAGATTGATAGATTAACTCTTTATTGCACTTAATTTAGTTATAAACAAAAGACAATTAAAACAAAACAAAATAAAGTAGCAATTGGCGACCTTATCACTAAAAGCGATCTCTTCCAGGCAACCATAATAGGCTTAGTAATATATATTCATAAAAATAATATTAAACTATGACATACTCTGTTTAAATTATGTATGTATACTTAATAAAATGTGTTCTAAATATTTTATAACATATACAAATATATGCAAAGTGAGTGGTTAACCATAGGTGAGTTCTGTATCCCATTAGCTCTAAAGTGGCGCACCTTGATCTATGACTGGTCTCCTGCCTTATTAAAATTTTACCTAAATGCATTCCAAATGACCCTCCCTGACCAGAGTAACTTGGTAAGGTGGGAAAAAGCCTCTGAAAAATGTTGCTATACTTGTGAAGAGGCGATATGTACAGCAAAGCACATATTGGTGGGATGCAAGGTGCTCCTTAATGGGGGTCATTACTCACGGCGCCATGACAGAGTACTTGAAATCATACGTGAAGCCATGAGCCTTTCTAGTAGCTAGAGCCCAAAAGGGATTGACGACAAACAAAAGACAAATTAACTTTGTAAAAGAAGGCTCAACTTCAAACTCCAGGCACAAGCCTTACTCAATCCTGGGTACAGCACCTGATTGGACTATTTTAATGGACACTTATGAGAGGCATTACAGGATCCCAGAGGATGTGGGTTTCGTCATCCAGACCGGACATTTTCCTTTTTTCTAGAGCTACAAAACGCATAGTCCTTGTAGAAGTTACCGTACTGTGGGAAACTAATATACCTAAAGACCACGCGATGAAACAAAATAAGTAATACGACCTCCTAAACGAATTAACAAAAAACGGCTATGTAGTTAGTTTATACGCTGTAGAAGTGGGAGCGAGAGGTATACCAGCAAAATCTCTCTATAACCTGCTGATAGACCTTGGCTTATCCAGAAGTGCAGTAGGATATATACTAGAACGAGTATCTAAAGCTGCACTAGTAGGCTCATATAAGATTTGGCTGGGCAGGGAGAGAAAAACGAGTAGTGAAGGTGAGTACGTGTACGTCAGAAAGGGCCCCCTTAAACCTATGCCCGAGTCACAAGTCTCGGGATCTACTCGGGTTTTCTCTCTCTGCCACACGATGGACCCGGCACTCGCACGGTGAATCCATGGAATGCTAAGAAAATCGTCTCTCTTATTATGTCTATTTTGTGATGTCTTGTTTGTGTTTGTCCATTACAGCTGTATAAAGTATATTTAGAAGTAACCACTAACCAAAGTATCTACGTTTCTAAGCAATACTACTGCTACTTCACCGAACATATGCCAGAAGCCTGCCATCAAACTCAAGACTACCTGAAGTTGACCGATCATCTGAAGCAAGACTCCTTCCCTCCTCAATGAATAAAACTTCAGAAGACTTATATTAATGATAAAACGCTAGACATTGGCGAAATTACGGTAACATTACCGAATGGAAGCCAGGAGAAAAAGTTGAAGTTGAAGAAGTATTCTACTAGTCAGGCCCTTTCATTCGATACCCATATTGAGGTAGGTTGTAAAGAAATTTTTAACGCGCGGGCAGTTTTTGTGGGTCAGCCCGAACCGAATGTGGATTTAGAATCGCTACACTGATAGTAACAAAAATGTGCTTAATAGGTGTAGCACAGGTACTTTGCTGGCAATAGTGACGGTAGGAAGTGGTACTACCAACGTTACGAACCTAAATACTAACCATAGATTAACACCTCTTCTTCTTTGCACTTCAATCTGAGATTAGCACCATTAGCAAAAAAAATGGAAAAGAAACCATTAGCAATGAGGCGTTTTCAAGATGCAAAAAGTCTTGTCAAAGACAGTTCCCAATTTCACCATAGGTGGCGCCAATGTTTTGTTTTGTTTTTTGTTCAAAGAAGTTGGACTTAGATTGGGCGTTCTGTTCACACTACACTATATCACCCCCCTAACGCACTCGGCAGCCAAATGTCAAGCAGTGAAGTTGTGCGCCTACGCTTTCAAAGTATCAGGAACTTGGACTCTTAGACGTGAATAAATCCAGTGGCCCAGATGGTATTCCTGCCCTAGAGTTAAAGGCTTGTGCGCCAGAGTTGTCCCCGATACTGACGCGTCTGTTTATTAGACTCTCTCTCCAAACTGGGTTAGTGCCGAATTCTTGGAAGCTTGCCAATGTGCAACCAGTGCCCAAAAAGGGTAGTCGTGCTGCCCGTGCCGACTACAGGCCCATCTCGGTCACGTCCATACTCTGCAAGACTATGGAACGTGTCTTAAACCACAGGCTCCTGGTGTACCTAGAATCAAACGACCTCCTCAGTGACCGGCAATACGGATTTCGCCGAAACCGGTCCACCGGGGATATTCTAGCGTACGTCACTCACATCTGGAGTGAAGCTATTGAGAAACACGGGGAAGCACTTGCAGTCTCCCTGGATATCTCGAAGGCTTTTGACAGGGTTTGGCATGACGGCCTTTTAAGCAAGCTTTCTGGTTATGGCTTGTCTCCTGAGTTTATTCCATGGATATCGGACTTCTTGAGGGATCGATCCATACGAGTCGTCATTGATGGCTGCTCGTCCGATTAAATGGCTATCAATGCCGGAGTCCCTCAAGGGTCGGTACTCTCTGCAACGCTCTTCTTGCTACATATCAACGATCTGTTGAAGCCCGGTATCTTTGGGTACGCAGATGATAGCACCGTTGTAGAGAGTTACATATCCAGTGCGAGAGCCAGTGGGCAGCAAGCTCAGGTGCTGAGAGAGGGTCTGATCGAGCGTTTGAACTTGACCCTTGAGGCGGTGTCTCATGCCAATCTGGTCAATTTCAACGAGAATAAGACGCAGGCGTGTCTGTTCTCCGCTAAAAGGAGTCCATTTCATCTGACTCCAACTTTTAAAGGTGTAACCATACCGACTTCTGACCGTCTTGAGCTTTTGGGCGTTACATCTACGCTCAACTTTGGTTCGTTTATCGAGTTCAAGGCTAAATTAGCTGCCAAAAAACTAAGTGTCCTCTCAAGGGTGCGAAGATACTTCAAGTCTGTACAGTTGCTCACATTGTATCAAGCACAAATTCGCTCTTGTATGGACTACTGTTCGCATCTTTGGGATGGTTCGGCTAAGTATCAGCTAGATACTTTGGAAACGATCGAGAGACGTGTCAAAAGACTCATAGGCAACGACACTCTTGTGCGAAATAGACTTCAAAGTCTTGAACATCGCCGAAAAATTTCTAGCCTATCGGTTTTTTATCGGGTACACTTCGGAGAGTGTGCGACTGATTTACATGATCTAATACCATCTTGCCCTTTTTTCTATCGGAATGCTCGTAACTCGAAAAAGCGACATCGTTTCATGGTTGATGTTCCAAAGACACGAACGAAGAGATTTGACTCTACTTTTGTGATAAGAACGTCTAGGCTGTGGAATACGTTGCCTGAGTGGGTTTTCCCTATTGGTTACAATCTTTGTGTCTTCAAATCGAGAGTGAATCGGTTTTTTCTAGGTAAACACGCTCCATCGTAGACCGCATCGTCGCTTAACATCAGGCGAGATGGCGGCCAAGTGTAAACCTAAAAAAGTTAAAAAAAATAAAAAAATCCAATAATAATATCAACCTGTGTATAATTTGTTCGCAATGAAAATGTGTAAATGAATTTCTTGAAAATTTGATCGAAGACTCAGTACCTCAGTACAGTACCTATAGCATCTTTTTAACCCCCGACCAAAAAAAGGGGTGTTATAAGTTTGACGTCGATGTCTGTCTGCCTGTCTGTGTGTCTGTCTGTGGCACCGTAGAGCTCAAATGGATGGGCCGATTTCGATGCGGTTTTCTTATTTGAAAGTTAATATCCGTGCGGATGTTCTTAGCTATGTTTGGTTACTATCGATTCAAGATGGCCGCCGCTACAAAAAGGCGGACAAAATATTTCTTCACAACCTACTTCAATATGGGTATCAAATGAAAGGGCTTGACTAGTAGAATTCATTGCACTATGACAAATTTCAAATCCAAGATGGCCGCTTCCACAAAATGGCGAAATACATTTCTTTTTTCACAACTCCCTTAATATGGGTATCAAATGAAAGGGCTTGACTAGTACAATGTTGTACAGATAACAAATCTGAGGTAGTCGGGGGTTAATCAAAATTTTTAATTTTGTTCTTGTTGCGAAATCTAATGTATACTTACCAACACGTATAAGTATACATACAAAAGTAGACTCCGCGAGGCATAAGCTGAGCTTTGCATTTGTGTGAGTGTACATGGATAGTGTAGGTGTGATAACCGGCGCCGCGCTCCTGCCTGATTGGTGATCACTCACACTAATGCAAAGCTCAGCCTATACATCGCGGACAAAATTTCAAGCTCCTGCCTGATTGGTGATCACTCACACTAATGCAAAGCTCAGCTTATACCTCGCGGAGTGTATAAGTGTTAAACAACGATTAGCTGTCACACTAAGATTTTTGGGGACGGGGAAGGCCTATCATGACGTAAAATATAGCTCGTTAATATCAGAACCCCTTTTGTTAGAAATGATACCGGATACGTGCAAAGCTATACATAGATGTCAAGCCATTCTCACTTCACACGTCCTTTCACGTCGAACGCCTACTGAGCTACTGAGCACCCTAACCGCGATCAGACGACACGATTCATCGGGGTTTAGGGTGGTCAAGCACTCTCGATCGCCCGATTTAGTCACACTAACAGCAATCATACCACCCAATCCATCGGGACTTAGTGCACGATGAATCGTGTCGTCTGATCGCTGCTTAAAATTGTAACATAGAACCTTGTAATAATGAGCCAACAAAGTAGCGTAATGACCTAATGACCCATTGATCATTGATGGTGTGTGTCAGCCTGTATGTGACAGCGCACACGTGCATATTATGTGGCCAACTCGATGGACACAGGTTTTGTTTAAGCGAGACTACGTCCGACTTTTATACATCCATGGGTGATTTGTGGAGAATTCCCAAAATAACAGATGATCTTGGATCAATAAAGAAAGTCAAGCACACAGCAAGACAGCAGTTTCATTAGTAAATTACTAGCAGCGCCCCGCGTTGTCACCTGTGTAGTTCTAGCTCCTGTTATTTATCCGTGATAAAAAAGTAGCCTATGTGTTTCTCCACTTTTAGTGGATGCTGAAACTACCTTCTAAAATACAAAAGAATTATTTAAAAAGTTATTTATTCATAAATTTAAGTACAGTTTACACGAAAAAATAGATTAAGAACATAGAAATATTAATTTATTAAACATTACCTACTTATAATTACAGTAGGTACAGATTCAGAAAATTGAGGTGGGGCGAGTATGGTACCAATATTAACGGAGTTAAACTCAACCATTTAAGATTCGCAGATGACCTATTATAGTGGCCGGCAAACAAGGTGACCCAAAAGTGACATAGAAGTGGAAAGTTCGCGCATGTGCACTTCCACCAAAGAGACATTAAAAACGTTTCAGAAACGTTTTAAAAACGCCATGTTAACTAATGCCTAATTTTTTTACAATCTTTGCCCTAAATTTACCACCACTTCCTAACAATTTACTGTAACTATAAATTATTTGCCATTTTTTAAATTGGAATACCAATTAATATGTTAGGAACCACAGAAAACAAATTTTAAACTCTGATCTATACTTATCCTAGAAACTAGATTGTTTTTTATAAATAAGATAACAAAGTTACTGTCTTCTCAAGCAGAGAACTTTATAACTATTGTATAATATTTTACAAGACAATAGCACTTGTGGACACTATACAGTCATTGATGGAAGGTGTGTGGAGCGGTAATTTTAGGAGATTGTGTTTTGAAAGAGGTACCATCACAAGTATTGAATACTGTCAGTTCTGAATCCAGAGATGCTATTACTGTTGCACGAACTGACCAATTTAAGCAAGCAAGTAAGTCTTATGCAAAAAATTTAGAATAAACTCTTTACAAAATTTGAATTATCATTTTGAATCCAAGAAATTGTAGAAATTTAATGTATTTTTGACCAGTTGATTTTTGTTTTAGCTAATAAGAAGATAGCTCTGAAAACTGCACAAAAACTCTTTTTGCTGGACCCTAAAATGATAATTTTATTAGAATGAATTGATTGTTTAATTCTAGTAATTTAATGTGAGATTTGTAATGACAGAGCGGTGTGTTCAAATTCACTTACTAACTACTTAAATTGTCCGAACAATTACGGAAAGAAAATATATACAGAAGGTGTGCAAGGCATCAATCTTTCGTACGTCATTGTGTTATTAAAACATTTTCAATGAATGTTGTTTTATTCATAATAATATATTTTGGTATAGTTATATAGTCCTAGTCTTTGCAAGTAGGTTGATTGTGTTGATCCACTCACGCATATCACTTTCAAATAGTTTTCAAATTTCTTAATTTGTGTCTTTTCAAGTTCGCTACTTGTGATGTTCTATAGTAACACATATCACATTCATACAGTTTTTCTCCAGTATGTGTTGTTTTAAACTGAATGCTTGTGATGCTTTATAATCACACATATCACATTCAAATGGTTTTGTGGAAGTATGTGTTAATTTATGTTGTTTTAAGCTGGATGCTTTTGATGTTCTATAATCACACATATTACATTTGTATGGTTTTTCTCCAGTATGTGTTACTTTGTGTCTTTTTAAGTTACTTGCATGCGATGCTCTATATTCACACATATTACATGCATACGGTTTTTCTCCAGTATGTGATAATATATGTTGTTTTAAACTGTATGCATTAGTTGATCTATAATCACACATATTACATTCATATGGTTTTTCTCCAGTATGTGATAATATGTGTTGTTTTAAACTGGATGCCTTTGATGCTTTATATTCACACATATCACATTCATATGGTTTTTCTCCAGTATGTGTGAATATGTGTAGTTTTAAACTGGATGCTTGTGACGCTCCGTAATCACACATATCACATTTGTATGGTTTTTCTCCAGTATGTGTTAATACGTGTATTTTCAAGACACTTGCATGTGATGCTCTATAATCACACATATTACATTTGTATGGTTTTTCTCCAGTATGTGTTACTTTGTGCTGTTTTAAATTGGATGCTTTTGATGCTCTATAATCACACATATTACATTTGTATGGTTTTTCTCCAGTATGTGATAATATATGTTGTTTTAAATTGTATGCATTTGTTGATCTATAATCACACATATTACATCCATATGGTTTTTCTCCAGTATGTGATAATTTGTGTTGTTTTAAACTGGATGCCTTTGCTGCTCTATATTCACACATATCACATTTATATGGTTTTTCTCCAGTATGTGTGAATATGTGTAGTTTTAAACTGGATGCTTGTGACGCTCCATAATCACACATATCACATTTGTATGGTTTTTCTCCAGTATGTGTTAATCTGTGTTTTTTCAAGACACTTGCATGTGATGCTCTATAATCACACATATTACATTTGTATGGTTTTTGTCCAGTATGTGTTACTTTGTGCTGTTTTAAATTGGATGCTTTTGATGCTCTATAATCACACATATTACATTTGTATGGTTTTTCTCCAGTATGTGTTACTTTATGTCTTTTTAAGTTGCTTGCATGTGATGCTCTATATTCACACAAATCACATTCATATGGTTTTTCTCCAGTATGTGATAATATGTGTTGTTTTAAACTGGATGCTTTTAATGTTATATAATCACATATATCACATTTGTATGGTTTTTCTCCAGTATGTGTTAATATGTGTTTTTTGAAGACACCTGCATTTGATGCTATATAATCACACATATCACATTTGTATGGTTTTGCTCCAGTATGTGTTACTTTGTGTTTTTTTAAGTGGTCTTTTCTAGATGATCTATAATCACACATATCACATTTGTATGGTTTTTCTCCAGTATGTGTTAATATGTGTTGTTTTAAACTGCATGATTGTGATGCTCTATAATCACACATATTACATTTGTATGGTTTTTCTCCAGTATGTGTTAATATGTGTATTTTCAAGACACTTGCATGTGATGCTCTATAATCACACATATTACATTTGTAAGGTTTTTCTCCAGTATGTGTTACTATGTGCCGTTTTAAATTGGATGCTTTTGATGCTCTATAATCACACTTATCACATTCATATGGTTTTTCTCCAATATGTGTTAATTTGTGATCTTTTAAACTGGACGCTTGTGATGTTTTATAATCACACATTTCACATTCAAATGGTTTTTCTCCACTATGTGTTAACTGATATTTTTTTGTTGGTTTATCACATTGTAATGATTCTTCGGAGTGCATCTGGACATGTTCGTTTAAACCACTGGATGGAGGTGTTGTGCCGCACACGGTGTCTCTGTGTTCCTGTTCTAGAGACAGAGGATTAACTGCTGCAGATATACTCTCGTCTCTGCTGGAGTCATCAGTTAGCGACAAGCGAGTCTTTGTATCTGCTGTGTCCATAGGCTCAGGGTCACTCGCCATTTTGAACCAACTGACAAACGAGGCAAGACAATGCAATAAATTGTTCTGAAAATTGATACTGCTGCTATGGCAATGTCATAAAAACAATAACAATTTTATGGCTTACGCTTGAGTATCGAAGAACCTACTGTGTAAACTATAGCGAGTATGACGAGATTAATCATATGTTTGGTCAATCATTGCCATTTATCCTAAAATAGGCGGTCTGAACAGATGCGGTCCGGTCTGTCAAATAGCTTGGTTTACAGCGTACTAAGTGTACATCAAAGAGAATTAGAGAATGTAAGTAAATTACTAATTTTACATTCTCTTTGTTATGGAGATATGGAGTAATACACAAATCACTATGAGTAGATTGAGTAGGTAGGTAATGACAGTAATGCACAGACTATAGTCCGTTCCACGAAGAGGTGTAGAAAATGTAAACAAATCAATGTCACTCTCAATATGACAGACCAGCATTTCTCAACCTTTGTTTTAGAAGATAGTTCGTTGTAAACGTGTCTGTTTGCCATTTTAGATACTATATTACAGATAGTCACATAACAAGGTTAAATATATTCCAATAAGGCCGTTTCCAACCATTTATCTTATTTCTATTATTTTATAATTATACGTTTATTAAATATGTGGTGCGCATAAGTTTTAAACATTAATACAAAAATAACTTGGGTGGCTGGTTCGTGGAACACAATAGTAACATAATTATAAATAGTTTTTATTAATATTAATTATTAAGTACAGCTTTGTTTTGTTATGTAGCACTTAAATTCTTTTTTCATTATGTATGTGAAATTACTGACTTTTTAGTAAACTTAAATTTAATGAGCTATAAATATATGAGACGATCTTCTTAGCATTCCATGGATTCACCGTGCGGGTGCCGGGTCCATCGTGTGACAGAGAGAGAAATCCTGAGTAGATCTCTAGATTTGTGACTCGGGCGTAGGTTTAAGGGGCCCTTTTCTGACGTACATCAACACTCACCTTCACTACTCGTTTTTCTCTCCCTGCCCAGCCAAATCTGATATGAGCCTACTAGCGCAGCTTCAGATACTCGTATATATATCCACATGCAGATCCGTATCCGTGTATGTACTTTTTTCACAATCCAGCACATCACTAGTGTAGTTCTTACTACCTGTGTAGCTGCCATTGCTATTATTTTGTCTTAATAAAAAAGTGGTGTACCTATATAAGTGGTAACCTATATACTATTCCTTGCTATAATTATTGATCTACGTTTTATATTTGAACTAAAAAAAGCAATCCAGTCTGAGTATATAGTTACGTGGCCCTTATACTTGATTCCGTAACAAACAAATAAGGTAAGTAAAATGACAAAACAAATGGTGGCACACAAAAGATATTGGTGGCACTATTCCTACCCATTCAGAGAAGATTCAAATAGTTTTAATATTAAGTGCCCCATTGGATATTTTTTAATAAGAGTGGCAGGTTTAATTCATTCAAAAAATTCAATTAATTTCTACTGCGTTAGATGCTGTTGCAATTAATTTTAAAACGTATCGAATACTGGGTAGTGTTTTCATCTATCCTAACAAACAAATTTGTTAATGAGCGTTCTGTTTTTACATTAAGTTGTTTTACATTTATTATTTTAACATTAAGTTATTGCTCGGCTCGGGTGGACTTGTCACGCTAATACGCAGATGCAGTGCCTGGTTCTAATCTCACGCCCACCTCTGCTTTTTCGAATTCATAAGCGTAATGCTGCTAACGGTAAAAGAAAACATCTTGAGCAAACTGGCATGTTCCTAAAAATTTTCTAGGTCAGAGAGGTTTGTCATCCACCACCAACACGGAAGAATTATAGCCCCAGCAAGGAACTTTTAGTGGGTTGCTTATGTGAGCAGCGTCCCGCAAATTTACCCGCTTAGATCCGTTTTCCGTAATTTTCCCTCCATACAAATAAACTTATACCTATGCGTTCCAGATCATAATCTAACCGTGATCCGCGTTTAAACCTGAGCCGTTTAGCTGTTCCAACTTGATGGAGCAACGTACATTCTAAACTCTTGCACTTATAATAAGTATTAGTAGGTTTTCTTGCGAATAAATAGACATTATTTGGTGGTTCATTAGGTAAACGTCTTATAATTTACGTGCAAAAAGTAATGGTATCTCATCAGAAACATGCGAATACTTAAGTGAAGTGAGATCAAAGTTCAGTATTATGATAATATGTGCCTTGTTTGTTCAACGACTAAAGAATAGAGATCTAAATGGTCTTAAATGATCAATTCTAAAATCTATTTATAATAACATAGACTAGTTTTAAACACTTAACATATGATTTGTTTTTATAATGTACTAGCTGTACCCTGCCACGCTTCGCTGTAGCACATTGTGATGCAAAAATTAGATAAAAACAATCGTTGATGTGGATTATATATCATTGTCAAATTTCAGCTCGATCGGTCCAGAACTTTTTTGAGTTTTTAAAGCGTGCACAAACCAACATAACATTTTTATATATAGATGACGATTATTAAAAGCATTCTGACTTGGCTGGTTTTAATATCATATTTATATCATATCATATTGAACTTGTCTTTCACTTCACATTTATGTTTCGATGAGATTCTCAGTTTGAGAAACATAGATCAAATTGCCACTGTTTAAAACCGTATCTACTACATTCTACTATTACTATTGATAACTTTCAAGATAAGCTAATAAATAATAATTTGATCAATACAAATCCAAGTATGTTGTATTTAAGATCACAGTAAAATCGTATCATATTTGTGAAAAATATTTTAAGACAGTTTTAGAAAAATACTAAGGTTAAGCGATTTTTATGTTATGGTAGCACCTTTGTTTACATTTTCTGCACCTCTTCGTGGAACGGACTATAAAGTAGAGAGAAAAGAGAGATACACTGTCTGTTCAGTGGTTCAATGTTGTTCGCACTATCACACATATTACTAATTACTATATACTAAAATAATAGGTTAACTATAATTTATTTTCGTTGTTCCTGACAAATTTAGGGTTGCCGCATTCTCATTCTAAAATTGCCGGATTTTTAGGGAAATCTAAGAAAAATGCCGTATAGTACAAAATGTTTACTTAGAAGGTTGAAATAATAAAAAATATACATGATGTACGAGTACTATGCGTGTACTACCTACTTTTAAACTAACTTGTTTTATTCTTCCACTCGTATAACCAACCCGAATAAAAGTGAAGAAGTGACCTACAGAATGAGGAACTAAAGATTTTAGACATTGTGACACTTCTCGATGCTAAGGTTCCATTTGGGTAAATTCTGTTGACGTTTCTTTTCATGGCTTTTCTACTTAGTTAACTTTCGGGAGCGCGAGAAACTGTTTTTAAAAGCTAAATTTAAAGTTAAATTAAAACTAAATACGTCTAGATGAGCCGAAGAGTTTATTCAGACTGAATTTGCTTATTACAATTAGCCTTAAAGAAAACTTATAATCTAACCCAGACGCAACTATGCATTTTTTGGGTGACATGGCGTGATGTCGCCTGATCCTGTATACTCGTAGGCGCAAACGCTAGGTCAGCAACTTATGCAGGTTCGCGGGAACATAACGCCTTCCCCCTCAGACCCGAAGTTATTGGAAAAAAGATTTTCCATATAACTTCGCTTCTACATTTTCCTTATCCTATTTATGTTATTATATGTACTATACTCTAACTTATTACTAATGTTGTCTCTACAATACGCAATTCCAATACTTGAAAAGGGTGAGTAGAGGCAACGAGCTTATATTTAATTTTAGTATGTAGTAAAATTGGATTTGAGTTCACATTTTCAGGGTCGTTTACATTAGTATTGATTTTACATAATTTTCGAACAAGTGGTATAAACTTTTTCCAAATGAGGTACGCCAAGCATGACGATAACGCTAAATAGAGAACACTTGTGGCTATGCCAAGGCTTTTCACTTCACTTAAATTTGGAACACTTTTCACACTCTTTTTTAAAAGGTAGTTGAGGTGCTGCACTTCGTCTAGGTTGATATCTTGCAGGTCTATAGTTTCAGCTTCTTCTGTGGTATTATCTGGTAAGGCAGGTAAGTTTACAATAGGTAAATGGCTGTACGAATTTCCCAATTCACTAAATGGTTTGCTCGTAAACGAAGAGCATCAATTATAACATCACATGTTTTTGGATTGTAATGAGGTATGTACCTCTCAATGGCTCTTGGGTGACGTCATCGTCACATTTTTGGGTAAGTACCTTTTTATATTTGGAGAATATAATCCAGCTGTTATCTGAAATTCTCTGGACCTTTAAATCTTCTGTAGTAATTCGGTGTGCAACACATTTTGAGGGGTGTTGTTGGTACTGCATCAATTGTTCAACGCAGGTTTCTCTGGAGTAGGGGGCAATGTCGTTCTCGGAGCACAAATATTCCTTGGCAGTTATCTCTTTGCATTTTTGGGCAATTGGGCGATATCTTTTCTCATCCTGGAGTAAATAAGGATATTGGGGAATAATGGTGAAGGTATCGGTAGTAGAGTGGTTGAGCATGGGTAATGGGTACAATTTATAATATACATAGCATTCCTGTTCTACAAGTGGTACATCTATAATAAATCTTATGCTACTATCCTTAAGGTAAGTTTTGACAGAAAATGTTTCCTCTAAATTAATTAAATTCTGGTCATTTACTGGATACATGAGGTTGCCGTATGCACTTATATCTTTCAACAACTTTAGGATTTCTACAGAGTCTATTACAGTTTTATGTAGTACTGAAACCTTCCTGAGGGCTAAAGCCGTCTGTACATCGCTGAGTTTTGTCGAAATAGAGTGGAAGTTACTTATAAAAAGATTGAATACATTTATAATGTGTAAAATTACGAAGTCATCATTATCTCTAGATTTTATAAATTGTTCTGTTTTGTTAACTCTGTCGTTCAATATTTTTGTATTTTCGTTTACAATTTTAGATGAGTTTACTATGTGATCCAGCATTTCAGAAATAATAGTAATTTTACTAGAAACGGCTTGTTCACGGGTTTTTGTGTCCGTTATCAGTTGTTCAAAATGGATGGCGTCGTCGTTGTCTAGATTTCCTGTTACCACTTTAATTAAGGCCAGGTAATTCTGTCAAAGTAGGCATTTAACGCTGTCCTGTTCTCGCGACCGTCACCGACCGCGGAATTGGTGCCACAGTGCAGAAATAACATTAAAATATGTAATATAATAATGACTATGTAATTTAAACTCAGTTTTTGTTCAAGATTTGTTTATGTTTGTTTGTTTATGATTAGAGTTTTGTTGCTATATAAACGAAGAAATATTAAATTAATCTATACTCGGTAGGTATACAAACCTCAACCTTTTCTTTTTTGGTCACACTATAAGTTGAGAACGGCTTTTCCAATTTCATGCATCTTTTTAAAATGTTTCCTAATAATTCACAAGTTCCTAACAATTTTTTTCTATGAGGTAAAGATCACTTACTGAGCATAAAATTACAAAATGCTCACAGATCCAGGTAGAGCTTCAAACGCTAATTGAAAAAAAAAACTGTTTTAGCCGATATTTTGGAAACTATATATTTTGACAATAATGGTAGAAAATAAAATTTTGCTTCTTTTGTTGCTAGTAAACTTTTTTTGTAAAACTTACCGTTTACCATTTATAACCCATTTAATGATACGGTTGCGATGATGCCGATAATAGTGGATGAAAATGATGTGGTCTACGATGGAACTGGCTTCTCTAATAGAAACAAACACAGTGTACTTCGTAACCCCAAGGTTCGAACCTTCGACAAAAACCCACTCTGGCAATGCGTTTCACAGCTTAGTTGTTCTTATTACAAAAGTGGAGACCAAACTCTTCGTTCAACTCTTCAATTATGATGATGAACGGTGCTGTTTATTCGAGCAACGAGCAATATGATAGAATAACTTTAATTTAAAAAACCCGACTACAAAAAAAAACTACACGTAAAAATATTACCTACTATCTAAGGACACTTTGGCGAATGAGACTAGTCTTAGAATATCTTAGTTACCAAAATCCATCCAGCCGTTTGGAAGATATGTGGAAATAAAAGTTTTACAAACATAAAGATACGCGCGAAAAACATAACCCTTCTTCCATTCCGGTAAAAAAGACATGTTTATGCTACTGGGAACAGAATTCACATTATCATTAAATTGGACATAATAAATCGTAATCGGTAAGTTTGGCAAAAAAAAAGTTTACTGGCAACAAAAGATGGGAAATTTTATTTTCTACAATAATAATAGGCTTTATAACTTTTTCGGAATATCGGCTAAAAACGTTTTTTCAAGCTGGCGCTTGAAGCTCCACCTGGATTTGTTATTATTTTGTAATTTTATGCTCCGGAAATGATTCTAAACCTTATATAAAAATACGAATCGGAAATTTAGTACAGAGTTAAATTCTACGAGTAATTTTACTGCCTAAAAGGCTTCTTATCAAATTTGGTCGAGTGTCTAAATTTCATTTTAAATGAGTTTTATATGAACGAAGTTGGGTTTTTAGGGATTCGTAGACAAATTTTAAAATATACGTTATGTTTGTCCATCCTTATGTGACAGCCATTTTTCTCCGAAACTATAAGAAGTATACTATTAAAACTTGTTAAGTACATGTATTCTATGAACAATATTAACATTTTCATACAAAAAAAGAAAAAACAATAAATTTTGGTGGTGTCACAAACTTGGAAAAGAAATAAAAAAAAAATCTATCAAAATCATACGTGTATCTATGGATAGATGTTGAAAAACTGTATTGAAGTTCCTAACATTTTTTTTCTAATCTGAATAGTTTGCGCAAGAGTTTCTTCCAAAGTGGTAAAATCTGTATATGAGGACTTTTCTTCCAAGTACTAAGTACCTGACTACCAAAGAATTTACCTAAATGGCATATAAATGCATTGCATTTATATTAGGGGATTTACGCAGGAGATTTCTCCCCTCTCATTATTTCCTTATCCCGATCTCTGATTTGACGTACGAATATTTTACCGATACTTATCTATTTTCCATTGCATCCGCATTGAATTTTTTACTGATGTGTTATCGACGTCAGTTTTTTGAGACTCCCCTTTTGGTCTACAACATAAAGTAAATAGCGTACTAATTAGTATCAGCGTCTATTTTCAATTCCAATGAAAACGGTATCAAAAGTCAAGATCATAGCGTGCTTCACTAGTAATACCTACTGATATTGTGATACTGTGGCACTATGATCGTAATATTTAAAATTTATTGGTTGTCAAAATTGCAAAATCAAGCACAGGCCCGCCGTCCGTGAGCGCCGAAACGCGACTGATCAGGCCTGCCGAACGGCGCGCTATATATATCGTAGATATTAAAACATAGTGAATAACTGATACTTTTTATCAAGTCAAACTCTGCGAATGCATCTATAACTTTTTAGTGGCTTTCGTTGAGTACAAAAATTTAGTAAAAAAGTTAATTAGTTTAGTCATAAACTTGAAAAAACCTTTTGAAAAGGGGTAACTTTGGGATTTTTTTCTATCAAGTAAAATTCATCAAATCTTGTTATTGACTGCGAATTGCACTAGATTAGATCCTTAACTAATACATATATTTTTTTTAGAGTTTAATACACTATTTTAAAGGTCTTAAAGTTGTTTTAAAAATTCAAAATTACGGCCCACACGCCCTTAAGGAACCTAGAGGGTTAATAAGGCCACGTTTTACCCGCTTAGTTGGCCTTAGTTGCCCTAATTTCTCTACAGCCTCGTCGCGGATGTAGTTTATTTGGGACTGGAAGTCTTTTAAGTTACTGACAAGAGAAGAAGCATTTTTAGAAGACGATAGTTTGGCACAAAATTTAGAGTATTGTTGCGAATTGAACTGTAAATCGGATGCTATGCCTTTCAGATCTATGGTTTTTATTATAGACCAGCTGTCGTACTGTACAAAAGCACGGCCTTGTTTTACTGGGAGAAGACCTGGGTTTTCATTTACTTCTTGAAGTTGTAGGCCCTGGCTCAGGAACCCTCGGGTTTGCATCATCCATATCGCCACCGCTAGGAGGGGGCGCCACCTGCGGAGGGCGTTTTATATTTTTAACTGGGACTTTAGTTTCTCTATCTCGGACTTTTATATGTAGTATATTACGTTCCACCTCACCACATACTATTGCTTTTTGATATTTTGGCTTATCTTTAGATTGTCGTTTGTTAACCGCCTTTGCGTATAGAGTTTGACCCTCTTGGAACTGTGGTCCTATCTCGCCACCGCGTTTTTCTCTCACCGTTTCTTTCTTACTTTTCATTTTTGCCGCTATGTGTTTATACAATTCTTGAGTTCGTTTTTGGTGGTCCTTTAATAGCTGTTGTTTGTATGCTTTATCGAATTCCACGTCAAATGTAGAGTTAAGCTCTGTGTGTCCGAATACTATTTCAAATGGGGTTAAATCTGTAGCACTATGTATAGTATTGTTGTATGCCATTATTGCATAAGTCATCCTATTTGTCGCGTCTGTATATTTCGCTTCATATTTGGCTATTCTGTAGATTTCTATTATGGTAGAGTGAAAACGTTCTACAATGCCAACGGAGTTTGGATTATTTGGTGTTGTTATGTGTAGTTTTATTTTGTATAAATCTGTAAGTTCTCTGAGAAGTTTGTTATTAAACTCAGAACCCGGGTCGCAACTTACTCTGCGTGGGATGCCATAAAAAACTGAAATATTTAATAAGGGCTCTCACTACCTCTGGTGTAGATCGAGATGGTATATCCAATGCTTGGCCTAATTTATTAAATGCGTCGACTATGGTTAAATAGTGTTCTGATTCTATTGAAAAGATGTCCATAAATACTTCCTGAAAGGGCGCGTCTTGAGTGTCTGTTAGTTGGAGTGATGGTTTAATTGGTTTCCTGTCATATTTGGTTGTCCTACATTTGTCGCAAGCATTGATAACGGCTGAGACCGTGTCAAGCATATCTGGCCAGCAATAATTTCGCTTAATTCTTTTCACAGTTTCGGTGATTCCACGGTGGCAAGTCTTGCCTTCGTGTAATTTTTGTATAATCAGTTTTTGTTCTGCTTCATCTTCAATGTCGATTACCCGCTCAGTACATTCGTAGAAATTAATTGAGCTTTGCTTGAAAAGGGTGATTACTACGTTACTGAATTCCCGACGGTGTTGTGTTGTTTCAAAATAAATGAAGTATTTTATTTTTGGTCTAATATATTTCTTTAGAAATTCGCATATTAGATCTGGTTTGCCGTGAGGAAGGAAAACTTCTAATATTTTCTGATGCTTGGTGGAGATGTCAGTTACTTGGAGGTCGTTAGTAAATTTATGGAACACAAGTATTTGGTTTGGTTTTGGATCTACGGCTTCTTCTAGAATTGGTATGCCTAGTGACTCTAAATCTTTACCGGAATGTATAGTTTCTGTCGCGCTTGAGCTTGTGTCTGAAGGTACTAATAAGTCAGGCTCCTTTCTCAAGATTTGGTCTATGGTGTCGGTATCTGAAATTGTAACAGGGCTGTCGGTTGCTGTTCTCTCAGAATCTGATATTGATATGGTATCTGAGTGATCTTGTTCTTCGGGGTTTACAATTATTGATCTGTTGTCGTTGTCCTCGGCGGTAGTTAGTGCATTCAACCTAAGTCGGGAGAGGGCATCCGCGTTAGCATTAAGTTGGCCATTTTTGTGCTTTATGTTGAAATCGTACTCTTGAAGGCGAAGTCGCCATCGTGTCAGTTTGCTCCCTGGCTCTTTAAGTTGGTACAGCCAAAGTAGAGGTTTGTGATCGGTAACAATGTCAAATTTTCTACCGTAGAGGTACGGTCGGAAGTGTTTAGTGGCCCATGTTATAGCCAGTAATTCTCTCTCTATGGCAATGTATCTTTTTTCTGTTTCGCTTAGGGTTCTGCTGGCGTAAGCGATTGGTAAGTCAGATCCTATAGTCCCTTGAGAAAGTACTGCTCCTAAAGCTACCTCAGAAGCATCGGTGGTTAATATAAATGGTTTACTCATGTCCGGATACTGTAGTATAGGTGCATTAACTAACAACTCTTTACACTTCTCTGCGGTTTTGCCTTTTCTTAAACAAGCGGTTAGCGGTTGAGTAATTCTTGAAAAATCTTTTATGAATCTTCTATAGTATCCTATGAAGCCTAAGAATCTTTTAATTTCGGTCTGTGTTTCAGGGATCGGATAGTCTAACACTACTTGTATCTTGTCGTTGTTTGGTCTGAGTCCGTCTTTCGTCAGCGTGTGTCCTAAATATTGGACTTCCTTGCAAAGAAATTCCGATTTGTCTAATTGGACCTTGAGGTTGGTAAGTCTCAGTCTGTCGAAGACAGCGCGTAATTTATCTAGGTGTTCACGGAGCCCGTTGGAGTAGATGAGTATATCGTCAAGGTACACAAGGCAATGGATACCCTGTAAGCCTCTTAATACATTGTTCATTGCTCGCTGAAAAGTTGCCGGAGCTGTCTTGAGACCAAATGGCATTCGGAGGAATTCGTAATGCCCGTTTTGTGTGGAGAAGGCAGTTTTCTGTCTATCTTCTTCTGTTATTTCTATTTGGTGGTACCCAGACGCGAGGTCTAACGTCGTGAAATAGTTACTTTTATCTAGTTTGTCAAAAAGGTCGCAAATATTGGGGAGTGGGAATCGGTCGTCAGTTGTGATTTCATTTAGTCGCCTATAGTCTATTACCATGCGATATTTCACCTGGCCAGAGGCATCCGACTTCTTCGGGACTAAATGCACTGGGGCACTCCATGGTGAATGTGACTCTTGTATCACATTATCTTTGAGCAGCTTTTCAACTTGGTTCCTAATTTCTTCCGCTTGGGCCGGGTCTATATGGTTTGATATAAATAGGATTGTCGTTAGTCGTCCTTATGTGGCGTTTGACCTGGTTGGTGAAAGTTAAGGGTAATTCTTCACTATAGAGTTTGTCCTTATATTCAGTGCACAGTTCTAGTATAGCGTTTTGTTCTTCTGGTGGTAAGTGTTTAAGTCGTAATTTTGTCAAATTTTGGGTGAGTGTTTGGTCAACTTCTATGTCTGTTAAGTCTGCCGTGTTAATTTCACATATGTAATTTTCATCTGTGAGTTTTTGGACTTTAAAAGGTTTCGTTATTTTTACAGTTATGTCGGCGTCAGACGTATTTTGTATAACGGTGGTCGCATAATAATTTTCACATTTAACTAGGGCTGTAGGCATTCGGATTTTTGAGTCAAATTCCAAAAAAATTAGGATAGCGTCCCCTTTTTCGAGATCTACAGGCAGCTCTACACGAGTTTCAGTGCGCGCTTTGAGGTTAAATAAGTATTCCTGGTCGTTCCAAATCGGGATATTGGCATGTTGTGTTTTTAAAGTTTTGTCGTTCAGATCTATTTTAGCCTTTAGCTTCACTAACAAATCCCAGCCAATAACTCCGTCATACTTGGGGTCAACGTCATAGATGAAGAATTTGTGATACATGTCTTGGCTGAAGGCCTTAAAGAGTGGTATGTCCGCTACCTCTGTATGAGAGCTAGACGCGTGCGTGCTTGTTACTTGAAACGGTTCGTATCTTATGTACTGGGCGTAGTACATATCCGCTTTTGTTGGGCTGATAAAACACATGCTACTGCCTGAGTCTAACATGAATTTGCCATCTATTTCCGTGATTTTTATATAGGGTAGTTTGAGGGCGGCATCATAATTCAGTTCGATTACCTCGGGAATCTCTGGGTCACTTCTACACGAAAATTTTCCAAATTTGTTTCTTCCCTTATATTATCATATTCCTGCACTGGTTCTTGCACTTCCATTACAGGTTGTGGAAACTCCCGGGTTGGGTCTGCATAATAATAATTCTGCTCTTCCTGGTAGTTGTTGTCGCTGTATTTGTACTCGTTCGGGTCGTCTGTTGTTCCAAATTCCTCGGTGACTATTTCGTTTATGGGTAGTCTTGGCACTGGTTGTGCGGCAGTTCTCATCGTCACATCGCTAGAAAACGGTTGAGGATGACGATAGCCTTGACTGCGGCTGCGGCGATCTATAACCGAATTGTCCCGGCTGTGGTCTAAATCCGAACTGATGTTGTACTGGGGGTCTGTAGCCCATCTGTTGTTGGGCAGGATGCTTATAGCCAAATTGCTGTTGAACCGCTGGCTTATAGCCAAATTGACCGGGCTGTGGTCTAAAACCTAGGGGTTGTTGGGTCGGAGGCCTATACCCAAACTGCTGTTGTAGTGTAGGTGGTTTGTACCCGGATTGATTTTGTGGCACTAATGGCCTAGCTAGCATGGGTTGTATAGCATTCGGTCTGACTCCAAAATACGGGGGTCGGAAGTTACTATTTGGGGGTTGCATTATTGCCTGAAAGGCTTGAGGCTTCGGATCCAGCATGGGTGGTTTGGGTGCCTGGTTGTGAAGCAACCTGGACCTCATTAGATACTGCTCGAGAAAATTAACTTCATCCATCACAGTTTTTAGGGCCTCTTCTAAACTGGTAGGGCTCTTTAGTCTTACTATTCTCACTAGGTGTTCCGGCAAATTATATAGGAAAACATTGAGAGCTGTATTATTATGGATGATGGCCTTTGCATGTTTAACTTCGTTGGAATTAGTGACATTAGTGTTAATTTTGGAAATTAAAATGGCTCTTACATCCTGAATGCTACAAAAATCAAGGTATGACTCATTTGATTTAATTTTTAATGACTCCAACTCTATGGCTACACACTCTTCGCTTCTATGATCTCCGAAATGCTGAATTAGTAGTGTTTTGAAATCGTCATAACTTTCAAAATCACCCCTTTCGCTGATAAGGGTGGCGGCTCTACCTATGACTCTACTAGTTATTGACTGCATTATATATTCGTTGCGTTGAGCAACGCCTTGAAATTGTCTGATTACATACTCGCATTTTCTGAGAAATAATGCGAGCATTTTAGTGTCGCGCAATAAGGGCGGTGCTATTTCGTTAAGCTCAGTCATTTTGCTGTTAAATAGTTTCTAGTTATACTACTTATATACTTACTCACTTAATTACTGGTGCAATTATAGTCACCGTTTAAACTATGTTATAACCTAGCGTACTTTTGTGCATTCGTAATCACGAGTACGTATACCTATTATATTTAATTATCTAATTGTGCAGTTCTAGTCACAGTTTAAATCTAAAAAAATATAAAATAATTGTGCAGTTTTAGTCACAGTTTAACCTATGTAGAGGGCCTGTGCAGTTTTAGTCACATGGTTCTACAACTTAAGCTAAACAGTATTTCATGGATAAGATGGGAAGAAACGAAGGATTTTACTCCAGTGAGTACTCTGTTCGCTATAACTTACTTGCCCATCTCCTTCCGGCTCCGGTTAACAAATTTCTTTGGTTCGAGGATTACCACTGCGGCCTTCTTCCGATTTTAGGGAAAACCGCTGTCACTGCCAATCACGAAGGTACTAACACTTTTCAAGCACTAGTCACGGATTTTACGTGGTCGCGATAGCAGCGGCTGGTAATCCTACCGGCTGCGCCAGTTAACTTTCGGGAGCGCGAGAAACTGTTTTTAAAAACTAAAGTTAAATTAAAACTAAATACGTCTAGATGAGCCGAAGAGTTCATTCAGACTGAATTTGCTTATTACAATTAGCCTTAAAGAAAACTTATAATCTAACCCAGACGCAACTATGCATTTCTGGGTGGCATGGCGTGATGTCGCCTGATCCTGCGTAGGCGTAAACGCTAGGTCAGCAACTTATGCAGGTTCGCGGGAACATAACGACTTTGTTTATGGTTTATAAGTGGGTGCGTTCCATTACACGAAACATTGTTTTTGTGAACTTTAGTTAATTACCGTACACGGTAATCAAAGAGCTGCCGTATACCGCATTTTGGATGCCTAAGATGCCTGAATGCCTAAGATGTCTGAATGCCATATTATATTACGGCAATTGCCGTACTATGAACACCGCTGCTTGGATCAATGAGGCCTTTTCCGACGAGATAAAAAAAATGGTTCGAAAAAACGACGATAGGAGGCGCTTGTAGGTTTTAGATTGCGATGTCAATGTCAAAAGCCACTGAGCCACATAGTGAGGGACTACTGGGACTGGACTGACTGCACCTAGCTCGCATAACTGTGTCGAACTAGTTCGCTCCTATCTTTCGTTCGTTCGGTCTTTTTCAAATATTGTAGAAGACAATATTGTAATTTTTAATTCATACTGCGCTCGAATATTTAACTATTTCATGTTATGTAAAATACTAAAATTTCACGTGAATTGAGAAAAGTTCCGGCTGGTCTCGTCGGGAGAATGGCAACTGCCGATGGAGATCCTATCATTTCAAAAATATGTGCGTAATGCCGCTAATTTAAAACGCTTAAGAAAAACTTCGTGAGGAAACCGACATGTACCTAGAATTTTTCGAGGTCATGACTGTATCATCCACCAATCCACACTGCACCAGCGTGATGGATTATGGTCTTGACTCTCTCTTTGCAAAAGAAGACCCTGAGTCCCAGCAGTGGGAACAATTAGTGGGCTGCTTATGCTTTTGCTACCTGATCGTAGATGTCTACGATTGTTGTTTTTTGCTATTGTTATTATTTGTTATTGTTGTTCTGTTGTTGGTTGCTATTTCTTTATAACATCTGTAAAATCGAAAACGCTTTGTGTACATGTATTAAACTCAAGAGAACTTATAAATTGTCTGATGTAAAAAGTTCACCTATCTCAATATACGGATATTGTCAAAACCTTAGATTTGGATAGAAATGTTAAGTTATGTTAGACGTAACATAAGCGCCATCATCATTTCTTTGCTCTTATCTCTTCAAAATGTCTAGACAAAATGTATCTAGAAAAAAATACGTGGTAGAAGTGTTACTTTAGAAATGCTTAACTTTCTTTTTACTGTCGCTTTTACGTTTCAGTGATTTTCAAATCACAACGATGCTAAATAAATGTTCACATACAACATACGAAGTCTAATAAAATCGTTGAATACGTAACATACAATTCGGGTAAGAGTGAACTAAATCAGTCAGTTGAGCATGATGCATTACTGAACAATAGTGGATCGCCAAAAAATAACGGTCACGGAACAAGATAATTGATGAGCTAATTCGCATAGTTCACTAAAACTTAAGGAGCGGTTCTTTTTACTCGTCGTTTGGTAACTAATGTCCCAACACTATTATTTTTTTATTTATTCTTGGCCATGGATATGTTGCAGCCGGATCGTATAATCCGCTGTATTACATTACGGCTAGCCATTTTGAAAAACAGGGCCGCTTTGTAATGCGTTGGTTCAACGATTAGCCGCATTGTCATTGCGATACGTTCTTTAATACGGCTGCCAACGTTTAGCCGCATTGTACTACTGCTTAAATTGTAGGGTGACCATACTTACAAAATAAACAATGAAAATTAATTGTATTAATCATAAAAAAGCTGACAGATTATCTCTTGCCATATTTCTTACAATTTTTTTTAAACATCATACGTTTCAGATAAAACTTGAATGCCCCTAACTTGATATTGGTGATGGTACACCTAAGAAATATGGTGCACTTAGACAAGGGTCATCATTGAGATTTGACTCCGGGTAGGCTCCCCGCCAGAAGCTTTGCGGTCAGCCCTGAGTGTCGCTTCTTCATACTCGGCCTACGCTCCACTACGGAGGTCGCCGGCTCGCTTCGCTCGCCAACTCCCCCCTTCCTTGCGCTCGGCATCACATGGATCGCTCCACTCAGGACCTCCCTTCCGCTTCTGGCTCCCGCATTTTTTATATACACTCTAGGGGTAGTAGCGACAAGACTAGGTGGAGTCGGGGTGCACCGAGTTGGATCTGGGTCCTTCCTAACCTACCCGGTCCGATTTAGTACCAAGTTGGACGGTGGTAAACCGCCCCAATGATATTGTGTAGGATTCCGCCGAACATCAGAATCCACAATCACCTTAGCAATTTAGCAACACACGTACCTACTGTTTTCAACGCCATGTTGTTGTCATGTCAGACAGCGCCATGAGTGTTAAGAATCGGAACTAAAAAAATTGTCAAAGCAGCGGCTAATCTTTCGCTTTATTACATTACGGCTAGCCGTTTTGAATGACGTATGGGGTCGAATACATTCCGGCTGTTTTTTAATCAGCCGCTTTCAATCTGGCTAATCGTCAAACCGCCACTTTACAAAACGGCCCTGGTTTTCAAAACGGCTAGCCGTAATGTAATACAGCGGATTATACGATCCGGCTGCGACAGATACATTGGATACTAGTCCTTCAGCCGTAGATAAATATTTTCGTATAAGTGCTGCCATTTATATGTTTTAATCTTCCTTTTACTTTTGCTTAGTTTGTGTCTCTGCATCGAGAGTTTTAAAGATTTTTATGAAAATCGAATGTGATTAGTTTCGGTTTTTATAGCATTGTCAATTTAATTGAATATTTTTATTCCCAATATTTTAACACTAAAAAAGAAGAAAAATTGTTTTAGTGTAACATTTTTTCTTTGAGTATTTAGAGTTTATAGAAGGTAAACAAACCAAACACATCAGCTGAGCTGAGAATAAAATTATAATTTATCTAAAATAAGTGAAATGTTTGGGAAACCTCAATTTTTTTTAGTTATCACAAATAATTTAGATTTACACTTTTTCCCTGAACATTGGGAGGGGCTTCATAGTAATTACACTTTTGAGAGTCTATGGTAGAGACAAATATTTTTGAGTCTACACTATCGCCATCTAGTGCGTACGTTAGAACTATTTTTGTCTCGTCCGAAAACGGTTCATTCAATCGTACAGTTTCCGTTCTTTTTCTTATGCTTCGCTTCTTTAATTTGCGAATGTTGTGAGGTGTTTTTCGACGAGACAAAAATAGTTCTAAAGTGCGCACTAGATGGCGACAGTGTAGATTCAGCAGGATCTGTCTCTACCATAGTCTCTCAAAATTGTAATCACTGTGAAGTCCCCCCTTCCCATTTTCTGGGAAAAAGAATATTCTAAATTATTTGTGATAACTTAAAATTTTGGAAGCCTCGCAAATAGGTACATCAAATATTTTTGATAAACTATAATTTGCTCCTCAGCTCAGCTGATGTGTTTGGTTTGTCTACCTTCTATAAGCCCTAAATAAGTAGGTACTTGAAGAAAAAAATATTGGGCATAAAAATAGTTCAACTTCAATTCTTGGTTTATGGCTTTTTTGTGGTTTAGCCTCACAAACTCGCCAAAGTCAAGTATAAATATAATATATAATCTAAATTTTTGAAGCAAAAACGTCCGACGCGTTTGTCGAAGCGCCATTTTGGGGCTTCAATAAAAATAGTTAATTAAGTTGATAATGCAATAGGGCATTTTCACAAAAATGTATACCCCCTGTTTTACGCCTGTCCCTCGAATTCAATTGTAATTTCTTACGAAATAGTTTTCACTATATTTAATTTTTATTCATGAGTGCATAAACAAAATATCTTATAATTGTGTCACAACAAATTTTTAAGAAAAAATACAACATTTGACTCTAAAATAGTAAAAAAACTATTCAGAAATGGTTAATTTTTTGCTGTCCCCAACTGGTTCTTACGCACAATAATCTCTGTTTATAAGTTTTTTTTCAAGGAGCACACTATTTTTGTGGTTTATATAATAAAATTACATGATTTCCGTAATATTATAAGCCAAAGATTTACAAATTTAAAATAAACTAGTTGTTAAAACAAAATAAAGTAAAATTCAAAAATATTGATAATTCCGGAACATTCCATTTTGTGACTGGATTTTAAACTATGTTTGTATTACAGTAATAACATTTTTTTTCGTTGTTGGCAGCATATTTGTATATACTTTTGAACGAAACTAAATGTAACCGTCAGTGTTTTTAGAACTGCTTGAGAAGGAGACATGTGTCTCACAAGCCGGTGCGTGACGAATTTTTCACTCAGGAATGTGACCATAATTTGTCCTGTTCCAATCTATTTTATTGTGTTCTTTTAATAAATTAGTTTGAAAATATTATTGTTTCTAAGTTATTCAAAAGTTCGTATGAATAAACATTTACATTATTTTTTAAACGATTTTTATGTGTCAGAGGACATTCAAATGTGACTTCCGTTGTGTGACTATTTGAGCGGTCACATATAAGTGGAACAGAAAGTCACTACATTTCTGAACATCTAAAGCTCAGTTTACATTGCAGAATTCTTAAAATTTTTGTGATCTTTTTTTGAAGAATTTGATTTTTTTTATAGTAAACAGTGACGAGAGAAGCAGGAAACGTGCCT
This sequence comes from Ectropis grisescens, assembly GCA_017562165.1. Lineage (NCBI taxonomy): Eukaryota > Metazoa > Arthropoda > Insecta > Lepidoptera > Geometridae > Ectropis > Ectropis grisescens. The sequence goes on along the minus strand of CM029775.1, from coordinate 15,430,913 downwards.
GATGGTAAGCAACATGACTGCCCATAACAACATGGTAACACCCAGCTTTTGGAAACATATAGAGTCCAAATCTTTACCTAGCACTGCACTGCGCTCGTCACCCAAATATGAAAGATTATCTTTATACCCGGTAATTTAATTAAACACATTGCTCTTCAAACCGGAACACATATTTTCAAAATACTGTTTGGCGGTAGAATGACTGGTAGACTTCCCCAGGCGAACTCTGTAAAGAGTCCTACCAATACTATTATAATATAAAGCCCAATTGAAATTAAATTTACAAAGGTAAATATTTACAAAAAAGCAAAAATAAGTATTAATAATAACAAATTAATAAATACAAAAAAAAATAATTAAGTGTGAATTTTACGGTGACAAATCAATTTTCTTGCGTTCGGTATGTGTACTGTACTATTAACGCGTCATGTAAATGCGCCCCTACCGTTTTCTGGTGTTCGGTTTTGTGACTGTCCCTTAATTTCAAATAACTAAAATATATTTTAAAGAAGCCAATTTCATATTTTAAGTCTGTTAGAGTACTCTCTGGAACGAAAATGATTTATTTGTATATTATTTTGTACCTCATCCTCTAAAATATATGTTGTAATTTCAAAGGCAATGATAATTAAGGGCAAGAAAGTACCAAGAGTCACACAACTGAAGAGTTTATTGAATTATTGATGAAAGTACAATAAAAAATGCAAATATTTACAGTTTTATATGTTAAATGTCCAATTTATAAGTGGTAGATGCCAAAATTATCCAATAAATAAAGTGGTTTTTAACGTTTTTTAGCTCGAGAATATAGTCACACAACTGATATTAAATTGTGTGACTTTCCATTATGTTTTAGTATATCTAACACTATTTACTTCTAATCTCATAACATTCCAGTGTTTCCAAAAATATATAAATTTTCTATCATAATGAGACCAAACACAACCTCAAAACTAATACTTCTAAAAATACTGTATTTTTTTGTTGGAGTATACATTTTTGTGAAAACGCCCAATAAAAAAATGGTTGTCTGTAAAGTCGGTTGGTTTACGGACGATAGTTTAACATGACAACGTCATAATAAAACATTGATAGATGCGGCGCAAGCGTACAATGAGCGTAATAACGGAACACTTTTACGTGCATGCAGCCGGCGTTCATCGATTTATTAGACGTTGTCAAAATCGTCAAAATCGTTACTGGTCACAATCGATTTTCAACAAAAAAAATTAGAAGTCTCTATGCAGATACACCAACTAAGCAAAAGTAAAAGGAAGATTCAAAAATATAAATGGCAGTACTGATACGAAAATATTTATCTGCGGCTGAAGGAATAAGATCCATGTCAAAGAATAAAAAGAATAAATAAAAAAAAATATGTTGGGACCATTGATAAAAATAAGGAAAAGAAGATGAGTTACGTTCTAATAAATGAAAACAACATAATGTCATACCACGGACACTCCACTAAAACTCCATACAAACGCCGCTGTGAAGTTACCTATTCTTCAACAACTACGCAGATGTCGTTCGTACACATGCGTGAATGTGTCCGTTAGAGCTAGGACTACTGAATTATTTTATTGAATAGTTGTGCCCCTTGAGTTCACTTGGTGACGTAAAGTAGTCTATAAACTTGCTATACCTAATGTTGAGTTACATAAATAGAATGGAGCCAAATTATATTACGTACTCTAATTAAAAGGGTGTATGTATTGCCGCGTAAAATCAAACAAAACCGATGATAGATAGGTACCTAGATATCTATTTCTGTTAGTAGGTACACATTCGCATATTGTTTTCCACTTACCCAAGAAGGAAAATTTATTCTGTCACTATATTATTATGGCGAGTGCTGTGCTATCTATATTATCTATTCAATGCTTATACTTCCAAATATTTGTGTCAAATTGGATTTTGGTATCTAAATGTTAAATTTGTAAAATTAATAGTACCTTTATGAAACAAAAAATGTACATATAACAAAATATCATTCGATGCATTGTCTAAAAGTAATGTTTAACACATACTCTTGGAGGTATTAGAATAAAATTAACATAGGCTACTTTTTATCCTGAAAAAATAACGGGATCGGGTACTACGCAGGTGAAACCGCAGGGCACTGCCAGTATTATATACATTTTAAATATTTTGCGTTCGGTTTCTTTGGCGTTGAACACTAAGATGTTCTGAACATCTTAGTGTTCCAAATTAATAAAGAGCACGGGAAATATAATAGGGTAGAGCGGACTGGTCAACCAATAATAAACCATTCTAATTAGTCCGTCATTTAGATCATGGCAAAATATTATGTGACACAAATTTTTTGTGAAGCTATAAATTATGTAGGTCATCAAACTTCCGGAGTGGGGGGGGGGGTTGTGACTTGTGACGTCACTTGTGGGTAAAAATCGTACCCGCAAGTGACGTCATGGGAAACTTCTAAACACTGTATCTTCGTAATTGTAATGCTTGTAAAAAAAATTTTTGAAGTGAAATCTTCTTTTGGCGCACCACGGACAGATTTTTCATGGCCTGTGAATTGAATTCTGGCGTCACGCTGGGGAATGATAAGAAATCATCGCGTAAACTCGGGACGATGTTCATTATCCATCTAGAAATGCGTCAGCATTTCCCATTGGATATCTAGAAATGCCGATGCATTTTTAGATGGCCATGCTCATGGCCACGCCCTCCGGTTTCACACGCGTTGTTGTCTAAAGTAGGTAAGCTATCAAATGTTGAGTTATAAGTTTTCACTCCTATCGGAAGTTCTTATGACTGCATTTTTTTTTCTTTTATCCATTTGCAATCAGCCCTGAGGTTTTATGTACCTTTTGGACCCGTCTGAGCAAGTTAGCGGGTTAGCATGTGTTCTTAGTACGTACTAACTCTACTCAATCGTCTACATTTCGTTTATCAGAAAATACGTGACGTCTGGCGGGATCTTACTCCACAAAGAAGTTGTTACTTAAAAAGCCTGGCTCGCTAATCCACCCTATTGATATATACTAATCCGTATCTGACAGTATTCTGATTAAAATAGTACGTTCTAAAAAGTGGAGAGATTGTCTCTGCAACTCAGTAATGATACCAACTACCAAATACGTCGCATGTCGGCAATGTCGGCATGCCTACAAGTTCGTTGCTCGTCAGTTTTCATTTGGCTATGGTGGTATAAGGACGGCGCTCGGAAATTCGCTCCGGAAAATTTCCCGCGTGAAAATTTAGTACTGGCTGAAATACTTTTCTTTGCGTAGTGAACTTGAAAAAAGAACTACATCGTAACCCCAGTTAATTATTTGCGAAATTACACGTGGTTTGTGTTTTGTAAATAATGATAAAGTTTATATAAATGGAACATATACGTAGACGAATCAAGGTGTGATATTTTCGTATCCGGGCAGGACGCCAGATTGTGTTTTATAGTGATAGAGTATATGCAATTCGTGGCGCTGTTATTAGTAAACAAATTGTTTTGCATTTACGGTGAAACCTAGTCAAAGAAAGTTTCCTATCGACGTACATAATACATAGTTGGTACGACGTACAAGGTTGCAAAAATTAGTATTAACCGCATCTGTGAAGTAAAACAATGCGTTGAACGCGGAAGTCGGAATATCGGGATACGATTCGATATCCCTGAGACTAAAATAGACTGTTGAAAGTAATGTCGACTAATGTTGTTATATCTTAGTTGATTTATATTGTGATGATATCAAAATGAGTGGTGAACTGTCGAAGTCTGATTCTGATTCGGGGACCACACAGTGTTTACGGCCTAGGGTGTTGAGAAGTAATGGACCTCCAAAGAAGACAACTGCCTCAAAATTATGGGATATTTTACAACCTTTGGCTCGGTTTTGGGGCCTTATTTCCTCTATAGGTAAGTAAAAAAATAACACAAACTACTTATTACGAGTACAAGATTAGTTATATGACTTTTTCATCCTATACTTATTTAATTTTGTTTGACATAAGCAGCCCATTTTACTTTCCCACTGCTGGGACTGTCTATCGCATGGAACGAGCCAAGTGCAGGTTCGAGGACATCCATTGTCCTTGAAAGATGGAAAACGTATGTTTCGTCACGATGTATTCCTACAAAATTAAAAAAATACTCAGATGTGCAGGCGGGATTCGAACCCACGACCACATATAACAATTTATCGTTCTAATATAATAATAATAATCAATTGTTTCTGCAGAACTTGTGATAAAAGACATTTATATTACCTAAACTTATACTATTCTATTGCATTGTATTGTATATATAATAAAGTATAAATATGTATTATTTTTACACCTGGAGTTACATTATAAAAAATTTAATAGGGATACCTTTTTTTTTACGATTGTATGTAGCATGTACTCAGGGACAATGTAGTGTTTTAATGGTGAAATAATTTTTACAATTGGTTCAGTAGTTTTAAGTTTTTTCTTTACAAACGTTTAAAATACAACTATTTCCTGATTATAATTACTTGTAGTGGTAGGACTCTTTGTCCTTCTGGGAAAGTACCACATCTTTGCCAGTTATTATACTTCTAAGCAGTAATGTGCAAACATTACTATGTTTCGGTTTGAGTAGAGTTCCCGTGAAATTACAGGGCATAGAGATAAAACATCTTATTTCCTCAGTGATGAGCGCAGTCTGTGCTATTATGTAGCAGGCATGTTGCTTACCATCAGGCACATGTTCTTCTCATCTCGTCACTCCATATTCCAAAAAAAATATCATAGATATAAGTTTACAGGATATAACTAACTATACACTTTTTCATTTCATTCGATACTGTGGAAGACGTTGTCCAATGACATTTAGCGTTTAGGCAATAAAATAAATGATGATCAAGCCTATTACTACGTAGTAATTTACATTATCTTTGCATATTATCTAAGAAAAAGGAAGACCTAGCATTGAAGAAAAAAAAACTAATATTTGCGTCTCTATGTGGTCTCTATCTGTCTATTGAATACATAAATAAAACGAAGTAATATTTTAATTATAACAATACCTATGGCACATTTAAAAAAAAATATTTTTAGAATTCCATGTTCAAATTATAGTCCAAGCGCCGCAGCAAATAAAGTAGGTTTGTAATTCAATGTACGGGACCTGGTTTTTTTATTGGAATATGTTCAAGGGTGTCCCCTGAATGTAAATCCAAGTTGGCGCGGCGGGAGGGGTTATTGAACATCTCGCGAATCACGCAACGTACAATAAAAATTGTTGAAATCATCATTGTACATAATAATATTTGTCATCTTTTTTAATTGAAACTCTTTTTTTTGTATAACGCATAGGTATTTAATTATAGCGCTCCAAACTTTTTACAATATGGTTTTTCCTTAATGCTTAGTTTTAAATAAAAAATAATGGTAACTGAATTGTAGAGCATGAAATTACCTATAAATTTTAATAGAAACTTTTTCCCGTAGCATTTATAGTTTAGGAGCTATAACGCTGTAAATGAGATTTTAATGCTGTATATTCAGTTATGCGCCTATAAGTTGTAAGTTTTTACGAAATTAAAAAAGATGGCAAATATTACTATCTACAATTATGATTTCTACAATTTTTATCGTACGATGCGCGGTTCGCGAGATATTCAATAAAACGTATTTTCCAAGATGGTGGCTGAAGTGAACCACCTCCCACCGCGCCAACTTGGATTTACATTCAGGGGACACAGCCTTGGATATGTTCCAAAAAAAAGTACCAGGTCCCGTACGTTGCAAAAAAAACCCCCGGTGCTTGGCTTGTTATTACTGGATAGTGGATACTTTTTGTCCATCTCAATTGGTAAAAAAATAATTTTGGCACGAAACATAGGTGTAAAGATGTATAAGATGTAATAAATTTCAAGTTTTTTCAACTCTTCTCTTTTTTCCAACTCTTCCGTCATCAAATATAACGATCAAAATTTTCACCAGAATATTCAAAGCATGCAATTAAGTTCCCACTCGAAATACTTCACTGTTTACTTTTACGGGATTCGTGTCGTCTCAACGGCTCTTTAACATTTTCCCGAGATTTTCCCCTCTTTAGACGAAAATCAGGTCGCATTTTTCTCTTAAACTAAGATAATTTTCAGTAAACAAAATTGCCACGCATTATGTACTCGTAGTTATGTAAGTGCTGGCATGCGAACACAATGAATTTTATAGTGTGTAGTTTAGAAAAACAATTTTCGCGTGCCTATTTTATTAATGGTAGGTTAGGTACTTATATTGTTAGAGAAGGAATCTCTTGCCCAAACTTCAGTTGGCTGAGTAATGATAAGCCTAAGATAATGTTTTTTTATTTATTTATGATAGAGTGACAGGATGAGACAGTATGCTAGACTATAAGGTTGAAGAAATATTAGTTTGATGCAGCATGAGAGTAACGTAATGTGACGGTTTGAACAATCTGGCAGCATTACATTCAATAGCCACCATACTCACCAGCCAGGGGGTCTACCGCCTAACTAGAACTGTCTTAGCTTTGATTTTGCTCTCCCTTTTCTTTTCGCTTGAAATGATAGAGACAGCAATAGCAAATCCATAGCCGATTTAGTTAGGCGGTAGAGGGACAAGTCTGCACCTCCGTTTTGGGGTATGAATAGGAGAGCTACATATCGATGCCTTAATTTGCAAAACGAATAACTCCTTAGTGGCAAATTTCACAGGGGTCGCACTAAATCACACTAAAATCTATTAGTATTTTCATTATTTTAAGTGTTTATTAGTTAATTAGAAACGCAATTTCCAAAGGGATGTTTGTTTATTTCTTTTGATGCTTGATTTTTTTTTATATCAAGTTTTTAATGGCCCCTGTGAAATTTGCTACTATGGAGTTATTCGTTTTGCAAATTAAGGTATCGATATGTAGCTCTCCTATTATACCCCAAAACGGAGGTAGTTTTCAGCTTGCCTCATATACCTATCCAAAAGTTGCCTTTTTTTTAACTTTTATAGGTTTACACTTGACCGCCATCTCGCCTGATGTTAAGCGACGATGCGGTCTACGATGGAGCGTGTTTACCTAGAAGAAACCGATTCACTCTCGATTTGAAGACACAAAGATTGTAACCATCGGGGAAAACCCACTCAGGCAACGTATTCCACAGCCTAGACGTTCTTATCACAAAAGTAGAGTCAAATCTCTTCGTTCGTGTCTTTGGAACATCAACCATGAAACGATGTCGCTTTTTCGAGCTACGAGCATTCCGATAGAAAAAAGGGCAAGGTGGTATCAGATCATGCAAATCAGTCGCACACTCTCCAAAGTGTATCCGATAAAAAACCGATAGGCTGGCAATTTTTCGGCGATGATCAAGACTTTGTAGTCTTTTTCGCAGAAGAGTGTCATTGCCTATGAGCCTTTTGGCACGTCTCTCGATCCATTCCAGGGCCTCCAGCTGATACTTAGCCGACCCATCCCAAAGGTGCGAACAGTACTCCACACAAGAGCGAATCTGTGCTTGATACAAAGTGAGCAACTATTCAGACTTGAAGTACCTTCGCACCTTTGAGAGGACACATAGTTTCTTGGCAGCTAATTTAGCCTTGGACTCGATATACGAGCCAAAGTTGAGCGTAGATGTCAAAGTAACGCCCAAAAGCTCAAGACGGTCAGAAACTGGCACGGATACACCACGAAAAGTAGGAAGGAGTCAGATGAAATGGACTCCTTTTTGCGGAGAACAGACACGCCTGCGTCTTACTCTCGTTGAACTTGACCAGATTGGCATCACCCCATTCAGACACCGCCTCAAGGGTCAAGCTCAAACGCTCGATCAAACTCTCTCTCAGTACCTGGGTTTGCTGCCCACTGGCTCTCGCGCTAGATATGTAGCTCTCTACAACGGTGCTATCATCTGCGTACCCAAAGATACCGGGCTTCAACAGATTATTTTTATGTAGCAGGAAAAGTGTCGCAGATAGTACAGACCCTTGAAGGACTCCGGTATTGATAGCCATTTGATCCGACGAGCAGCCATCAATGACGACTCGTATGGATCGATCCCTCAATAAGTCCGATATCCACGCAATAAACTCAGGAGACAAACTATAACTTGAAAGCTTGCTTATAAGGCCATCATGCCAAACCCTGTCAAAAGTCTTCGAGATATCCAGGGAGACTGCAAGTGCTTCCCCGTGTTTCTCAATAGCTTCACTCCAGATGTGAGTGACGTACGCTGGAATATCCCCGGTGGACCGGTTTCAGCAAAATCCGTATTGCCGGTCACTGAGGAGCTCGTGGGATTCTAGGTACGTCAGAAGCCTGTGGTTTAAGACACGTTCCATAGTCTTGCAGAGTATGGACGTGACCGAGATTGGCCTGTAGTTGGCAGGGTCAGCACGACTACCCTTTTTGGGCACTGGTTGCACATTAGCAAGCTTCCAAGACTTCGGTGCCAGCCCCGTTTGGAGAGAAAGTCTGAATAGGCGTGTCAGTATCGGGGACAACTCAGGCGCACCAGCCTTCAACAGTAGGGCCGGAATTCTATCCGGGCCACTGGCTTTATTCACGTCCAGATTACGTAGAGCTTTGCGAACCTCCATTTGGCGAATGTGTATCTCTGACATAAAAGTCGGACAGCTGGATGGAGTAGAGGGTGTCGCACTACCAGCATCAAGACGCGAAGATTCCGCAAACTGAGATGCAAACATGTTTGCCTTCTCCATTGCAGTGTGAGCCAGTGTCCCATCAGGTTTCAGCATTGGAGGTAGTGAGGGGCGGCAGAAGTTCGATTCGACCGATTTAGCTAGGGTCCAAAACGCTTTGCTGCCCGCAGGGTACGAAGCAAGTTTGTTCCCTATTCGGCTAATGTGGTCAAAACGAGCCCTCTGAAGAACCTTTTTGCATGCCTTAGCAGCCTTGTTGAACGCTTTCTTCTTCTGGTGTATGTCCCTTGCTTTAGGCTGTCGAGCATCAACCCAGGCTAGGTAGGTCTCATATTTAAGTGCTTCAGCACTTTTACATTGAGAACCAAACTAAGGGCGAGCTTTGCTGGATAATGGGACGTCGGAGTACGGAATTAAATATTTCATAGCCGTCCATATTACATTAGTCACAGCATCCGCGCAGACTGAGGGATCACCAGAAGTGAAGCACAATGGCTGCCATGGGTAAGATGCAAAGAAAGAGCGCATCTCGTCCTGATCTGCTGACTTGTATCGCCACAACCGCCGGTTGCTTCTAGGGCTGGGATCAGGCGGATGGTAGACGGATACAGATTTCACCAGACTGTGGTCGGAGCTGTCTAATGGCGAATATACCTCCACGGAATAACGATCTGGATTTGTTGTCAGCAGAAGGTCTAAACAATAAGGTGTATGTGACTCAACGTCGGGTACTCTACGGGCTGCCAGCTCTCAGAATATTTGATATATAGTGCAGCTCTGTCCTCGTAATTGAGCAGCCTGACGTCACTCGCTAGCGTCATATTCATATTGCACCAGTTGTACCACTACAAACGTAACAAAATTACGTTATTATTGATTTCGCGGGTACAGTTACTATCTTGTTTAAAACTAGATTAATTCATGGTGAGATGTCCTAAATAGATTTCACAGCAGAGAACGTAAACATGTGAAGCAAAATTTGTATGAAAACGTACGCACCTTAAAAAAGTATCACGACACGTCCAATAATTGTTTTGTTTTCACAAGCTCATTGTCATTTATGCTCCAACAGAATTAGGTTAATAAAAATCCTCTTAACTGCTTCAAATCGGTACGTGCGGCGTTTGCTTCGCCAAGTTCGTAAATAGACATCGAGTACATACTTATACACTTATACAGTCTTTTCTTGTTGCAGTGATGAGTGGTGCGGGTGCAGAGCTTGTAGTTCTGGGATATGAAGTGGCTCCTGGCTTGCTGTGAGTACGTTATTATTTTAAATTGTATGATATTTCATAGTAACTGTTTAGATGTACTTAAGATTTAATTCGGATAAGAGATACCGTGAAGCTTGCATATTATTTCATTCGAGAGTCGAAGGTAATATCCACGGGTAACATCTAATAGAAATAACCACTCGCGGAGAAGATCTCTCTATGGTTTATTATTTTGTAAAATTAAATCAGAACTTAATTAGTTCAGGATTTAGATGTCTGTTTTATGTGACTAGCAGCGCCCCGTGGTATTACCCGCGTAGTTACCGTTATTTATTTTCGGGATAAAAAGAAGCCCATGTGTTATTCCAGACCATTATTTATCTATGTACAAACAAACATCCATCCATCCCTCCATCCATCCATTCTTACAAACTTTCGCGTTTATACACAATATTAGTAGGATTTTACATTATTAGTAACCTACTTATCTAACATGTTAATTTTTGGTTTCTGAAAATTGCATAAAAATACCCACAAAATCAAACACCTCGATCATTTCGATAAATACAATATTAGACGTATATATATCATTGACTATATCATTGTAAATTCATAGAGTTCTGAAACACTTATCTGTTATTATGGAGTGTAAACTTCAGATTACTAAACACTGATGAAACTTAGAATTTACATTTATGTTCAGTTTTTTATTCTTAACGGTTGCTCTCAAGTAAAATAAGCATGTTTAGTTTAAATAGGGATTTCCCATAATTTTAAACTTTCTTAAGTGCATGTTTTCATTATCAATTTCCACACCGTCGAAATGTATGTGAGATTTTATTTACTTAAAATATACTCTAACCTTTACTCTCCGTAACTCCAGAAACTCCGTAACCCAGAGCATAACATACGAAAATTTACGCTTTGATTACGCTTTGGTTATACTATAGGTACCTACGCCAAAAAATTCTATAGCGATGTGAATTGGCACAAACAAATTACAGGATTTTGGCTCGCGTCAGCATTGAGTTAATGTTTGAAATGGTGCTAAATAGGCGGTGAAGAAGAAGTATGAAAGGGTAGCCCCTTTCATACTGTTAGATACATTTTTACAACACTGAAAATTTAAAAATATACCTTGAACTCAGATCACACCGGTTCATGAAATACGTTGATAGGTGTTAACACGCGACCTACGAAAATGGTATTTAGCATAATACGTTTCCGTGGCTTGCGACGCGTAATACGCATTTAGTTTGGAATTTTATCTCAATAGGTATGGAGTTCGTTAGCGTCAACTATTACGTAAGAACAATAGGTATTACAGCCATTTCCGTAGATGTTTAAATAATATTATAATGTTGCGGATATTAGCGTAGCTGGTTTGCATGTTATATATAAATATACGTCTCCGATACAAAAGGAACTCTATTTACCTAGTATTACTCACCAACGTATTACAAAAAGAGACTTGTGATGCTATAGGTTCCAAATTTTACTGTGTAGTCCTTGGAAATATGTATGACTAGACCTTTAGCATAGCATAAGCAGCCCACTAAATGTCCCACTGCTGACCGGTGTGAAGTTGGCAGCCAAAAGTTTCTGCCATATTATCCGACCAAATTGAAATGGTATTTTTTATGAAATTTGCTAAAATCGATAAATCTTATGCTGATGCCTTAAACCAAAAAAGAAAATGGTGAGACGTGATATATAAAACCTTATAATCCTCCGAAACAAACCAAATTAACTATATTAACACACTAACACAGAGGATTGCCAGTAACGCTTTCTTTAGCCGATTACTACCTGCCGGCCCCTAAAATTTAATACACTTGTTTACTAATTTTATTAACAAATGTATGCGTAACAAACTAAACATAATCAGAATGCGGCTAAAAGGTTTCTACACCCAGAAATTGCCATCTGAAATTGCTCGGGTACAGAAATCTTAGGAGGAAAAGTTGGCTGCTGGCTTATCGTGACCTCCCACAGCTGAAACTAGCCAGAAATCTTATCATTTCATCTAGATCTATACATATACTATCCAAATAAATCAACAAAGATAAGGCTTTATACCGCTTTAACCCTAAACCTGCCGCACGAACATGATTGGTGAAAAGCTTGACTCTAAGACGCAACATGCTCGATTACGACCTGTAGGCCCCTGAAATACTGAAGTTTTAGTATTATTCCAATAGAATGATACCTATTCTACCTGAAAAACATAGTGAGAATGTGGCTAAACGATTCCTTAACCTTCAAATCAGTTCATGAAGAATAAACGAAATTTTTATTCGCCAAGTCCACGTTTCTTTCAATACGGCGACCTGACGGCCCCTGAAATTCTGAAATATTGTGTAATATTATTGTAGCCTGTTTCATGTGTTATCAAATAAACATAGTCAGAATGCGGCTAAAAGGTTTCTACACCCAGAAATTGCCATCTGAAATTGCTCGAGTACAGAAATCTTAGGAGGAAAAGTTGGCTGCTGGCTTATCGTGACCTCCACAGCTGAAACTAGCCAGAAATCTTATCATTTCATCTAGATCTATACATATACTATCCAAATAAGTCAACAAAGATAAGGCTTTATACCGCTTTAACCCTAAACCTGCCGCACGAACATGATAGGTGAAAATGCTTGACTCTAAGACGCACCATGCTCGATTACGACCTGTAGGCCCCTGAAATACTAAAGTTTTTAATATTACTCCAACAGAATGATACCTATTCTACCTGAAAACATAGTGAGAATGTGGCTAAACGATTCCTTAACCTTCAAATCAGGTCATGAAAATTAACGAAATTTTTATTCGCCAAGTCCACGTTTCTTTCATTACTGCGACCTGACGGCCCCTGAAATTCTAAAATATTTTGTATTATTATTGTAGCCTGTTTCATGTGTTATCAAATAAACATAGTCAGAATGCGGCTAAAGGTTTCTACACCCAAAATCGCCATCTGAAATTGCTCGGTACAGAAATCTTAGGAGGAAAAGTTGGCTGCTGGCTTATCGTGACCTCCCACAGCTGAAACTAGCCAGAAATCTTATCATTTCATCTAGATCTATACATATACTATCCAAATAAGTCAACAAAGATAAGGCTTTATACCGCTTTAACCCTAAACCTGCCGCACGAACATGATTGGTGAAAATGCTTGACTCTAAGACGCACTATGCTCGATTACGACCTGTAGGCCCCTGAAATACTGAAGTTTTAGTATTATTCCAATAGAATGATACCTATTGTACCTTAAAAACATAGTGAGAATGTGGCTAAACGATTCCTTAACCTTCAAATCAGGTCATGAAAAATTAACGAAATTTTTATTCGCCAAGTCCACGTTTCTTTCAATACTGCGACCTGACGCCCCTGAAATTCTAAAATATTTTGTATTATTATTGTAGCCTGTTTCATGCGCTATCTAAAAAACTTAATAAGAATGCGGCTAAAAGGTTTCTACACCCAGAAATCGCCATCTGAAATTGCTCGGGTACAGAAATCTTAGGAGGAAAAGTTGGCTGCTGGCTTATCGTGACCTCCCACAGCTGAAACTAGCCAGAAATCTTATCATTTCATCTAGATCTATACATATACTATCTAAATAAGTCAACAAAGATCAGGCTTTATACCGCTTTAACCCTAAACCTGCCGCACGAACATTAGTGGTGAAAAAGCTTGACTCTAAGACGCAACATGCTCGATTACGACCTGTAGGCCCCTGAAATACTGAAGTTTTTAGTATTATTCCAATATAATGATACCTATTCTACCAGAAAAACATAGTGAGAATGTGGCTGAACGATTCCTTAACCTTCAAATCAGGTCATGAAAAATTAACGAAATTTTTATTCGCCAAGTCCACGTTTCTTTCATTACTGCGACCTGACGGCCCCTGAAATTCTGAAATATTGTGTAATGTTATTGTAGCCTGTTTCATGCGCTATAGAATAAACGTAGTCAGAATGCTGCTAATCCGGGGCCGTCAGGTCGCAGTATTAAAGGAAACGTGGACTAGGCGAATAAAAATTTCGTTTATTCTTCATGAACTGATTTGAAGGTTAAGGAATCGTTTAGCCACATTCTCACTATGTTTTTCAGGTAGACTATGTATCATTCTATTGGAATAATACTAAAAACTTCAGTATTTCAGGGGCCCACAGGTCGTAATCGAGCATGTTGCGTCTTAGAGTCAAGCTTTTTCACCACTAATGTTCGTGCGGCAGGTTTAGGGTTAAAGCGGTATAAAGTCTTATCTCTGTTGACTTATTTGGATAGAATATGTATATACCTATATGAAATGTTAAGATTTTTGGCTAGTTTCAGCTGCGGGAGGTCACGATAAGCCAGCAGCCAACTTTACCTTCTAAGATTTCTGTACCCGAGCAATTTCAGATGGCAATTTCTGGTTGTAGTCACCTTTTAGCCGCATTCTGACAACGTTTATTTTATAGCGCATAAAACAGGCTACAATAATATATCACAATATTTTAGAATTTCAGGGGCCGTCAGGTCGCCGTATTGAAGGAAACGTGTACTTGGCGAATAAAAATTTCGTTCATTTTTCATGAACTGATTTAAAGGTTAAGAAATCGTTTAGCCACATTCTCACTATGTTTTTCTGGTAGAATACGTATCATTCTATTGGAATAATACTAAAAACTTCAGTATTTCAGGGGCCTACAGGTCGTAATCGAGCATGTTGCGTCTTAGAGTCAAGCTTTTTCACCAATCATGTTCGTGCGGCAGGTTTAGGGTTAAAGCGGTATAAAGCCTGATCTTTGTTGACTTATTTAGATAGTATATGTATAGATCTAGATGAAATGATAAGATTTCTGGCTAGTTTCAGCTGTGGAGGTCACGATAAGCCAGCAGCCAACTTTTTCCTCCTAAGATTTCTGTACCCGAGCAATTTCAGATGGCAATTTCTGGGTGTAGAAACCTTTAGCCGCATTCTTATTAAGTTTTTAGATAGCGCATGAAACAGGCTACAATAATAATACAAAATATTTTAGAATTTCGGGGCCGTCAGGTCGCAGTATTGAAAGAAACGTGGACTTGGCGAATAAAAATTTCGTTAATTTTTCATGACCTGATTTGAAGGTTAAGGAATCGTTTAGCCACATTCTCACTATGTTTTTCAGGTAGAATAGGTATCATTCTGTTGGAATAATATTAAAACTTTAGTATTTCAGGGGCCTACAGGTCGTAATCGAGCATAGTGCGTCTTAGAGTCAAGCATTTTCACCAATCATGTTCGTGCGGCAGGTTTAGGGTTAAAGCGGTATTAAGCCTTATCTTTGTTGACTTATTTGGATAGTATATGTATAGATCTAGATGAAATGATAAGATTTCTGGCTAGTTTCAGCTGTGAGAGGTCACGATAAGCCAGCAGCCAACTTTTCCTCCTAAGATTTCTGTACCCGAGCAATTTCAGATGGCAATTTCTGGGTGTAGAAACCATTTAGCCGCATTCTGACTATGTTTATTTGATAACACATGAAACAGGCTACAATAATATATCACAATATTTCAGAATTTCAGGGGCCGTCAGGTCGCCGTATTGAAGGAAACGTGGACTTGGCGAATAAAAATTTCGTTCATTTTTCATGAACTGATTTTGTTCAATGCAACATTGAATATCGATGGTATTGTAAGTCTAGCATCGGTAACTAGATGGCGCCACTAGACACTTAACTCGCGCAAACGTTTGTTTTGGCATTTGTGCCATGTCTCGGTGGCGTAACTTTTCAAATATACTTCTACCAAACAATACGGAGTTTTACTACCTTAAACCCTATTGTACTTTACTGAAGGCCTGAAATTTATCCATGGTCCTTCACGAGTCGGACAGACAGTGATCTGTCGAGTGTGTGACGGGTGCGTCACCAGTCTACAAGCGCTAGAAACCAATGGTGGTTCGCCATTGAACACGGTGCTATATGGAATTGATCCATCAAGAGGATCAATTGGAACTCAGGCATCGCGTGGATTTCTCGTGACGTCACGATATCTACTGCGCGAATCCAGACGAGACGTCACAGCTGTGACGTGCACAGAAGTTCAACTATAAGGTGATATACCAGTGAAAATTGTAAGTACAATTATTTTTCGTTAAAAGTGAACTAAGTGTTTAATCAAGAAATATCAGCATACATCGGATGACTTACTAAATTTCAACATTAATAAAACTTGTAAAATTTGAAGTGCTTCATCAACTTAAAATATTTCTGGACTTTAACGTAATTTTAATGCATGTTAGTAACTTAGAATAATTTTGTAATAAACGACAAGACGGGGAATCCACGCCGGTTTCTATATAGGTTTGAATACAATTTTCAAATACTTAGAAAAATTTCGGTGTGATTCAAAATATTTCGACGATTTTATTTTTTCATTCTTATAATAAATAAATAAGTTACTGTGTATTATATGATATGGCGTCTTTAATAAAGTGTTTGATGGCCTCTAAAAAATAATAGAAAAAGTTATGATAATTTCAAAAGTCTCCTAAAGACCGCTTAGCCAAAGAATCTTATTTGCAAATACGACTTGATAACTTAGAACAAGAATGGGGTTCTGTTAGAGATTATCATTCTCGATTATCAGCCAAAGCGTCTGATGCTATTCTTAAGCACGATTATTTCGAAGAAAACGTATACGAGGCAATTGAGGAAACGTACATTATATATAAGCTGGATATAAAGGAAGCAATGAAATCTGTGTGTAAAATTAATAACAGTTCAAATACTAATTTAAACAAATCCGAATGCAGTGTGCGTCTTCCAAAATAACTATTCCAATTTTTTCTGGTCTATATTCGGAGTGGCCTTCCTTTCGTGATTTGTATGTTTCTCTGATACATAGTAATGACTCAATAGACAACGTGCAAAAATGCATTATTTAAAGGGCCATCTATCTGGCGAGGCGGAACAACTTCTAAGACATGTTTCTGTCACTGCGGCTAACTACCACGAATCATGGTCTATTCTTAATAGCAGATATAACAATAAAAAATATCTGGCCAGTTGCCTTTTGAGTCGTTTTATGAATCAGGCAAGTGTTGGAACTGAATCTTGTATTGCAATTAAAGATATTTTAGACACAACCAACGGCACTTTGAATGGTTTGAGAAATTTGGATATTAACGTGGATTCATGGGATGTTATTGTTATTCACATTATTTGCACGAAACTAGATCCTGAATCCCGGAAGCTTTGGGAGGCTAAAATTAGTATTTCTGATGAATTACCCACTTTGCATCAAATGAGAGAATTTTGGAGTCCAGGTTTCGATCTCTTGAGTTCTTGGACTCTAAAGTTAGGCCAAATGTCTCAAACCAAAAACCCAAAGTATTGCACGCGATCACAACAGAAAATTGTGTTGAGTCAAATTCATGTCCATATTGTAAGAAAGGTGATCATAAGATGTGGAACTGTAAAGAATTTGTTAATGTTGATTACGACGCCCGACACAACTTTGTCCAAAACAATGGATTTTGTTTTAATTGTTTAGGTCGGAATCACTCCGCCAACGGTTGTCGGTCTTTCAACAAATGTCGCGTATGCAAACGTAACCATCATACTTCATTACACCCACCGCCATCAGTAGAGTCAACTACTTCCAGCTTAGCGAAGCCAGAAGTAGAGGTAGAAGTCAACAAACCACCAGCTAATGCTAAATTAGCATTAGAAACTACTCCATCTATTTCAAGTGTCAGCGCACACTTTTCAAAGCAATCCAGACCCAATCAAATACTTTTGGCTACAGCGGTTGTCAAAAGTCGAGCCAAAAACGGTAGTGTGCAGCTATTCAGGGCTTTGCTGGATCAAGGCTCTCAAGCATCGTTTGTCACAGAATCGACCGTTCAGATGCTTGGTCTGAAGAAGGTAAACAATAAAATCGTAATCTCCGGACTAGGTGCCAGCCATGGAAATTTAGATTCGAAGTACGTCGTCGAAATGACGGTTCAATCACGTTACGATCCCAATTTTAAACTAGTTGTTCAAGCGCACGTCTTGGGTGCCATTACCAGCC
Organism: Ectropis grisescens; assembly: GCA_017562165.1. Lineage (NCBI taxonomy): Eukaryota > Metazoa > Arthropoda > Insecta > Lepidoptera > Geometridae > Ectropis > Ectropis grisescens. The sequence continues at coordinate 15,413,040 of CM029775.1, read as the reverse complement.
TGCTTCCATGTGAACGAGTGGAAAACCTAAACTGGCCTGAGCTCTCAGAGTTCAGTCTTGCAGATCAAACTTTACAAGCCCTAACAAAATAGACATTTTGCTCGGTGCAGACGTTTATGGGCAAATACTGAGAGAGGGTATAGTCAAGGGACCTAACGGTTTGTTGACAGCTCAGCATACAGCGTTAGGCTGGATTCTGTCAGGTCCGATTCAACCTTCTAATGAATACAAATCCCTGCCAACAAAATGTCATCACAGCACTATCACTTGCATGCACGCTCAGACTAATGACAATGAATTATTAAAGCAATTTTGGCAAATTGAGTCAGACTCTTTTGACACAAAATTGCTCACAAAGGAAAGCAATTATGTGAAGAGATGTTTTGCAAGACCACCGAGAGAGATTCTACGGGACGGTACATCGTTCGGCTTCCATTCAATGAAGATAATCCTCAATGTAAATATGGAAATTGAGGCAGATTGCGCTTAAAGATTTCATCTTCTTGAGCTCCGTTTCAAGAAGAATCCAGAAATTAAAGAAAGATACACCAAAGTCATGCAAGAATACTTAGATCTTGGTCACATGGAACACATAACGAGTTTTAACTCCCCATCTGATGCGGTATATCTACCGCATCATGCGGTAATACGTGACGATAAAACTACGACCAAACTCAGAGTTGTGTTCGACGCATCGTGCAAAGGAACAAATGGGGTATCTCTTAATGACAATTTGATGGTTGGCCCAACACTTCAAGAGGATTTAAGGCACATTATAATGAGATGGCGTACACATCCCATTTGCCTCACCGCAGACATAGTCAAAATGTACCGTCAAGTCGTAGTTGCTGCTGAAGATGCAGACTTCCAACGGATTGTATGGAGAGATAATCCGGAGTCTGAAATAAAAGATTTCAGATTAGGGAGAGTTACGTTTGGTACGGCTTCTGCGCCTTATTTGGCCGTGAAAACGCTGCAACAGCTAGCAACTGACGAAGGCAAAGAATTTCCTGGTATTGAAAAAATAGTTAAGAACGATTTCTATGTTGACGATTTATTGACTGGCTGTGAAACAGTACAAGAAGGATTAAAGATTTACACAGAAATGAAGAAACTATTGAATAAAGGGGGGGTTCGAATTGCAAAAGTGGATTACCAATAATAAGGAATTGGCAGCAATAGTAATGGACAGAGAAGAAAACAAAGAACAACAGAAACAAATAATAACAAACGATATAGTGAAAGTTTTGGGAATCACATGGGATAAGCAATCTGACTCCTTCCATTACTCGGTACAGCTTCCAATTTTGCAAGAACCCGTTACCAAACGTCGAGTAATATCTGACATCTCACGCCTTTTCGACCCATTGGGTTGGGTTGCCCCCTGTGTCATTGTAGCTAAGGTCATGATTCAGAAGTTATGGTTGGCCGGAATAGAATGGGATGAAGAATTATCCACAGAATTGTTGCAAGAATGGTTAACTTACCGATCGGAGCTGGTTCAATTGCGAGAGATTTCTTTGCCTAGATGGATAGGAGTAACAAATAATGATGTCATTAGAGAGATCCATGGGTTTTGCGATGCTAGTAGTACCGCATATGCGGCCGTAGTGTATCTGAGGACGATAGATCTAGCTGGCTGCATTAATGTCAATCTTATTGCGGCCAAAACAAAGGTAGCTCCAACCATGCAAGTGTCAATACCACGTTTGGAACTCATGGGTGTAGTTCTAGTTGCCAGATTGATTAATGAAGTAGCCAGGGTACTAAACATCGACAATGCAAATATTCATGGTTGGACAGATTCAACAGTGGTATTGTCATGGCTTAGTAGTCACCCGAGTCGTTGGACGACATTTGTAGCGAACAGAACGTCAGAAATCCTAACCAAACTTGATAATGCTCACTGGTCACACGTAAGTTCAAATCAAAATCCAGCAGACATTGCTTCAAGAGGATCTACTCCATACGACCTAATTCAAAATAGTACCTGGTTGCACGGCCCGTCATGGCTTCAACAGTCTACTATCGATTACAAGAAACCGAAGTCAATCTCCATTGACTTAGAAAATTATTATTATTTGAAAAGAAAATGTGTAGTCAACTTATCCGTAGACGTAGCGTCCCCAATTTGGACAAAATTTTCATCCCTACAAAGACTCATACGAGTAGTTGCTATTTGTCGTAGATTTTTAAAATAAAACTAGTAAAATTAAAGCAACACAAATTTCAACCTTTATTGAAGGTTTTGAACTTGATGAAGCCATGGAGACTTGCATTCGCCAATGTCAATCAATAGACTTGGAACAAGACATGAGAAAATTAAAGTCACTCAGCCCATTTAAGGACGGTAAAGGAGTTTTCGTGTTGAAGGACGAATCCAAAATTCATTGCTCTCAGAAGAAGCCAAGCACCCTATCATCCTTCCTCATAGAAGTCACTTCACTGATTTAATTGTTGACGATGCACACAAAAAAACATTGCATGGGGGGTCCTCAGTTAATGTTGACATATTTAAGAACAAAATACTGGATTATTGGTGCTAAGGGTTTAATTAAAAGGCATGTTCATAAATGTGTGGTCTGTGTCCGACATGCAGCGTCAGCGAAACCACAATTTATGGGACAACTACCACAAGCCAGAGTGACACCAGCAAGAGCGTTTCTTCACAGCGGAGTTGACTTTGCTGGTCCTATCAACATAAGGGTTTCAAAGGGAAGGGGCAATCGTAGCTACAAAGGTTACATATGCCTCTACGTTTGCATGGCCTCAAAGGCCATTCATTTGGAAGCAGTTAGTGATCTCTCGGCTCAAGGTTTTATAGCAGCTTTTAAACGTTTCGTTGCCCGCAGAGGTCATGTTAGTGATTTATGGAGCGACAATGGCACCAATTTTGTGGGAGCTGATAAGGAACTACAACGTATGTTTAATGTTGAGGAATCTTCTGTTGCCATTGAAATCCGTGAATGGCTTAGTGATAATAAAGTCACGTGGCATTTTATCCCGCCACACGCTCCAAATTTTGGGGGGGTTTGTGGGAATCAGGCATCAAATCGACAAAATTTCATTTAAAACGAGTTATTGGAGATTCTACATTGACGTTCGAAGAAATGACAACGGTTTTGGCACAAATCGAAGCTTGCCTTAACTCACGCCCTTTGTCTACTCTACCCGACCAATCTACTATATCTCCTCTAACTCCAGGACATTTTTTAATAGGGGAGCCTCTAGTTTTAGTACCTGATTATAGCTATGAGCAGTCAAACATAAGTAGCTTAAGGCGATGGCAGCTTATTCAAAAAAATGACTCAAAACTTTTGGCGGAGGTGGTCAAATGAGTACCTTGTGCAATGTATGCAGCGTTACAAATGGGAAAAGATGACTCCAGAACCAAATGTGGGAGATATTGTACTCATTAAGGAAGACAATCTTCCACCAGCACGGTGGCTGCTTGGCAGAATCGTTAATAAACATCCTGGTTTGGACGGAGTTACTAGGGTGGTAACGTTGAGATGTAACAAATCTTTTATTAAGCGACCCACATCGAAGCTTTGCATACTGCCCGTGACAGATTGATTATGTTAAGTTGTTGAAATAATGTTTATTTCACCTATTTGTTTATTTTAGTTGAAAATTGCAAATATTTTTTCACAATGTTTCTCCACAATATGTTAACACTAGGATGTTGAATAAAGACTTTATGAGACAATATATTCAAGTGTTAAAAAAATACAATGTAATTTCGATGAACTTCTTTGTTAGTTGTCTACACCCTCTTGACCTCATGGTGGGCGGTGTAGTGTGTAAGAACGTCCATAACGTCCTTGGTGGGCGGAATGTTCAATGCAACATTGAATATCGATGGTATTGTAAGTCTAGCATCGGTAACTAGATGGCGCCACTAGACACTTAACTCGCGCAAACGTTTGTTTTGGCATTTGTGCCATGTCTCGGTGGCGTAACTTTTCAAATATACTTCTACCAAACAATACGGAGTTTTACTACCTTAAACCCTATTGTACTTTACTGAAGGCCTGAAATTTATCCAGATTTGAAGGTTAAGGAATCGTTTAGCCACATTCTCACTATGTTTTTAAGGTAGAATAGGTATCATTCTATTTGAATAATACTAAAAAACTTCAGTATTTCAGGGGCCTACAGGTCGTAATCGAGCATGTTGCGTCTTAGAGTCAAGCTTTTTCACCACTAATGTTCGTGCGGCAGGTTTAGGGTTAAAGCGGTATAAAGCCTGATCTTTGTTGACTTATTTAGATAGTATATGTATAGATCTAGATGAAATGATAAGATTTCTGGCTAGTTTCAGCTGTGGGAGGTCACGATAAGCCAGCAGCCAACTTTTCCTCCTAAGATTTCTGTACCCGAGCAATTTCAGATGGCGATTTCTGGGTGTAGAAACCTTTTAGCCGCATTCTTATTAAGTTTTTTAGATAGCGCATGAAACAGGCTACAATAATAATACAAAATATTTTAGAATTTCAGGGGCCGTCAGGTCGCAGTATTGAAAGAAACGTGGACTTGGCGAATAAAAATTTCGTTAATTTTTCATGACCTGATTTGAAGGTTAAGGAATCGTTTAGCCACATTCTCACTATGTTTTTCAGGTAGAATAGGTATCATTCTGTTGGAATAATATTAAAAACTTTAGTATTTCAGGGCCTACAGGTCGTAATCGAGCATAGTGCGTCTTAGAGTCAAGCATTTTCACCAATCATGTTCGTGCGGCAGGTTTAGGGTTAAAGCGGTATAAAGCCTTATCTTTGTTGACTTATTTGGGTAGTATATGTATAGATCTAGATAAAATGATAAGATTTCTGGCTAGTTTCAGCTGTGAGAGGTCACGATAAGCCAGCAGCCAACTTTTCCTCCTAAGATTTCTGTACCCGAGCAATTTCAGATGGCAATTTCTGGGTGTAGAAACCTTTTAGCCGCATTCTGACTATGTTTATTTGATAACACATGAAACAGGCTACAATAATATATCACAATATTTCAGAATTTCAGGGGGCCGTCAGGTCGCCGTATTGAAGGAAACGTGGACTTGGCGAATAAAAATTTCGTTCATTTTTCATGAACTGATTTGAAGGTTAAGGAATCGTTTAGCCACATTCTCACTATGTTTTAAGGTAGAATAGGTATCATTCTATTGGAATAATACTAAAACTTCAGTATTTCAGGGGCCTACAGGTCGTAATCGAGCATGTTGCGTCTTAGAGTCAAGCTTTTTCACCAATCATGTTCGTGCGGCAGGTTTAGGGTTAAAGCGGTATAAAGCCTGATCTTTGTTGACTTATTTAGATAGTATATGTATAGATCTAGATGAAATGATAAGATTTCTGGCTAGTTTCAGCTGTGGGAGGTCACGATAAGCCAGCAGCCAACTTTTCCTCCTAAGATTTCTGTGCCGAGCAATTTCAGATGGCGATTTCTGGGTGTAGAAACCTTTTAGCCGCATTCTTATTAAGTTTTTTAGATAGCGCATGAAACAGGCTACAATAATAATACAAAATATTTTAGAATTTCAGGGGCCGTCAGGTCGCAGTATTGAAAGAAACGTGGACTTGGCGAATAAAAATTTCGTTAATTTTTCATGACCTGATTTGAAGGTTAAGGAATCGTTTAGCCACATTCTCACTATGTTTTTAAGGTACAATAGGTATCATTCTATTGGAATAATACTAAAAACTTCAGTATTTCAGGGGCCTACAGGTCGTAATCGAGCATGTTGCGTCTTAGAGTCAAGCTTTTTCACCAATCATGTTCGTGCGGCAGGTTTAGGGTTAAAGCGGTATAAAGCCTGATCTTTGTTGACTTATTTAGATAGTATATGTATAGATCTAGATGAAATGATAAGATTTCTGGCTAGTTTCAGCTGTGGGAGGTCACGATAAGCCAGCAGCCTACTTTTCCTCCTAAGATTTCTGTACCCGAGCAATTTCAGATGGCAATTTCTGGGTGTAGAAACCTTTTAGCCGCATTCTTATTAAGTTTTTAGATAGCGCATGAAACAGGCTACAATAATAATACAAAATATTTTAGAATTTCAGGGGCCGTCAGGTCGCAGTATTGAAAGAAACGTGGACTTGGCGAATAAAAATTTCGTTAATTTTTCATGACCTGATTTGAAGGTTAAGGAATCGTTTAGCCACATTCTCACTATGTTTTTCAGGTAGAATAGGTATCATTCTGTTGGAATAATATTAAAAACTTTAGTATTTCAGGGGCCTACAGGTCGTAATCGAGCATAGAGCGTCTTGGAGTCAAGCATTTTCACCAATCATGTTCGTGCGGCAGGTTTAGGGTTAAAGCGGTATAAAGCCTTATCTTTGTTGACTTATTTAGATAGTATATGTATAGATCTAGATGAAATGATAAGATTTCTGGCTAGTTTCAGCTGTGGGAGGTCACGATAAGCCAGCAGCCTACTTTTCCTCCTAAGATTTCTGTACCCGAGCAATTTCAGATGGCAATTTCTGGGTGTAGAAACCTTTTAGCCGCATTCTGACTATGTTTATTTGATAACACATGAAACAGGCTACAATAATAATACAAAATATTTTAGAATTTCAGGGCCGTCAGGTCGCAGTAATGAAAGAAACGTGGACTTGGCGAATAAAAATTTCGTTAATTTTTCATGACCTGATTTGAAGGTTAAGGAATCGTTTAGCCACATTCTCACTATGTTTTTCAGGTAGAATAGGTATCATTCTGTTGGAGTAATATTAAAAACTTTAGTATTTCAGGGCCTACAGGTCGTAATCGAGCATGGTGCGTCTTAGAGTCAAGCATTTTCACCAATCATGTTCGTGCGGCAGGTTTAGGGTTAAAGCGGTATAAAGCCTTATCTTTGTTGACTTATTTGGATAGTATAGATCTAGATGAAATGATAAGATTTCTGGCTAGTTTCAGCTGTGGGAGGTCACGATAAGCCAGCAGCCAACTTTTCCTCCTAAGATTTCTGTACCCGAGCAATTTCAGATGGCAATTTCTGGGTGTAGAAACCTTTTAGCCGCATTCTGACTATGTTTATTTGATAACACATGAAACAGGCTACAATAATATTACACAATATTTCAGAATTTCAGGGGCCGTCAGGTCGCCGTATTGAAAGAAACGTGGACTTGGCGAATAAAAATTTCGTTTATTCTTCATGAACTGATTTGAAGGTTAAGGAATCGTTTAGCCACATTCTCACTATGTTTTTCAGGTAGAATAGGTATCATTCTATTGGAATAATACTAAAAACTTCAGTATTTCAGGGGCCTACAGGTCGTAATCGAGCATGTTGCGTCTTAGAGTCAAGCTTTTTCACCAATCATGTTCGTGCGGCAGGTTTAGGGTTAAAGCGGTATAAAGCCTTATCTTTGTTGATTTATTTGTATAGTATATGTATAGATCTAGATGAAATGATAAGATTTCTGGCTAGTTTCAGCTGTGGGAGGTCACGATAAGCCAGCAGCCAACTTTTCCTCCTAAGATTTCTGTACCCGAGCAATTTCAGATGGCAATTTCTGGGTGTAGAAACCTTTTAGCCGCATTCTGATTATGTTTAGTTTGTTACGCATACATTTGTTAATAAAATTAGTAAACAAGTGTATTAAATTTTAGGGGCCGGCAGGTAGTAATCGGCTAAAGAAAGCGTTACTGGCAATCCTCTGTGTTAGTGTGTTAATATAGTTAATTTGGTTTGTTTCGGAGGATTATAAGGTTTTATATATCACGTCTCACCATTTTCTTTTTTGGTTTAAGGCATCAGCATAAGATTTATCGATTTTAGCAAATTTCATAAAAAATACCATTTCAATTTGGTCGGATAATATGGCAGAAACTTTTGGCTGCCAACTTCACACCGGTCCACTGCTGCGACTCAGGGCCTTCTCTCGCAAGGAGAGAATCAAAGCCATGATCGTGGTGGATCATGATAGTTGGTGGATGACACATGACCTCGAAAGATTCTAGGTACATGTCGTTTTCCTCACGATGTTTTTCTTCGCCTTCTAAGTTAGCGGTATTATGCACATGACTTCGAAAATACAGTGGTGCAAGCGGGATTTGAACCCGGGGCTCCGGATCGGCAGTCGCCGTTCTTCCTCTTAGACCAGCTGTAACTTACCCCGATTAGATCGGTCTTCCAACTAGACCGGTCAATGTTTCGATGTTCCCGTCGCTGTAAATCGATTCTGTTGCGTTTTACCGATATTTTTTTACCGTTTTGAAAAACGTTTGATAAGTTCATTCCATATACATCTTAGCAGGGATCATACGAAAGCGTTTTACAAATATTTACAAGCACACTCTCTGAGAATATTGGATATTGTCATAACTTGTAAACCATCATTTTAGTAGATTTTCGTATACACATGAGACATTTGAAATTATCAACGATACAAGAATATATTGTATATACTTATAGAAAATAAAAAACCGATTAAAACAGGGGAAATAAGAAAAATAATTTTAATTAATGTTATTAACATCAATTAAACGCGTTTATGGCGATCTTTATTCGCTCTATGTAAAACAGTTATATGGGTATTAAAACTTGAATTTGCCAAGTACGAACCAGACTCGGCGACAAACTGCTAATGTGAAAATTCCATTACTCTTGGTCTCAGTAGTACGAAAACATCAGTGAGAGAACCGAATTCTCACTGGATTATTTAGCATTCTTTTTTTTACTCGCATTACATACTAGCTGCTTGAAAGAGACAGTCAAATTATGTCGGACTCGGCACCATACCCCGACTAAGTTCAAGTCCCTCCAGAGTTTTTGATCTTTGTTCCTTCAAACCTTTGCTACTTACAGCGGAAACGCGGGGAAACCTCTCGCATTCTTCCTCAAACTGGATTCCTTGCTGAAAGGTTGATCATAGAACTCTTGATGCACATTTTAAATAACTTAAAAAGGATATTTCTTAATTCGACCGGCAATAACGTATCCCTAGATACGGTTGGATGTATTATATTTATATTACGTTTACTATTTACGATCGAATCTATTGTATTTAAAATATTAAATGTTTTTATATGGACATGGTCACAATTAGACGTTGTTATGTTAGCTAATTATGTAATAACTAAAGCCAGCTACGCAATTAGCTAATTAAAGTCCCTTAAGTAGGGACTTAAGGGCTACCTGCTACCGACTTGACATCACATGGGTATCATAACTTTTTAAGGTAGAAGAACTGAGTTTCTAGACTTGTTTTCATTAGTTTTTTGATGATATAATATTATTTAAGACTTGTTTGTACTCATCCATTTTCGCGTACAAAAGCATTAATGTGCGTCCTCCAGCAAAACGAGTTTTTGTCCAGTTTCAGAGCCATCTACTCATTACTCAAAACAAATAAGTATCAACTGGTAAAAAATACATTAAATTTTTACAATTTGTTGGCTTCAAAATGGTAGTTTTTTGTTAATGAATTTATTGTTTAAATAATCTCCTCACAACGAAACCATGAAAAATAGGAATAATTGTAATTATCATGCATCTACTTGAAAAATCGCCATTATTTGGATTTTGTACTTGCACCAATGGATAGGCAATTCCATTACGAACATTTTGGTAAAAATATTTTTTTTATAGTCCAAAATCTGATTTTATAAAGAGTTTATTTTAAAATTTTAACGTAAAACAGCGACAAATCCTACTGTTTCTCTCTTGCTTTTTCTTGCGATGTGCGATGAGGTAAGAAATACTCAAGGTCATTTGCTCGGGGTACGGCCTTAAGAAATTACTATCCAATTGTGATACATGACATACTTTCCTAATTTATATCGTACTCAGCATTTTAAGTACTACTTTTAATTGTGTCAGTTTTTACTCACTATGAGAAGCCCCGTTGTCAATTTCATGACTTTTACAAAGAGCCAAGATACATTCAAATCCAGTCTGATGTACGCGATCCATGTACCTACGACGTGGTAGATATACGGATGCAATAACCTGAAAGTTTTCTTATTTCACTGCACTATAGGAACAAGTCAATACAACTTAACTGAAACAAAACATATTGAACGTAAAAGTAAGCAGGGAGGTGTAACATGAAACTTTTCCATGCGTACTCGTAGATAACTATCGAAATGTCAGTTCCGAAATTGGAGTAGAGTGGTTAGAGTCGGTAGCGTGACTCAACTTTACTGCGAAAATATTGTACTACGATTTTAGAACAAAATCTAATTTAGTTTCCGAATGTAATTTGATAGTAGCGCCACGAGTAAACGAAGAATCGTTATGGGAATAACTCTACTATTTCTCTTTTCGTTACCTATCAGTACGCGTAACTACACTATTAAGATGATTTTAAAATTCAAACTGCATTCTAATTATGGATGTAAAATGTTTATATTGTCTTGAAAGGAATAAAAACCATATAATATTTAATTTTAGATACCTAAATATCTTTTGAAAATTAATTATCTATACTAATATTATAAAGCTGAAGAGTTTGTTTGTTTGTTTGTTTGCTTGAACGCTAGGATCTCGGGAAGTACTGGTCCGAATTGAAATATTATTTTTCTATTGGATAGTCCATTTATCGAGGAAGGCTTTAGGCTATAGAAAATAACTCTACTATTAATTGAAGCGGAGCATGAAACAAGAATGTAACAATATCGGGAAAAAATATTCCCCTTTTGAGAGTTTTCGTACGTTTCGTGCTTTGACATGACATATGACAGCATGTGTCAAAGATTGCGTCATTGAATTTCAGTAGGTAATCTGTGCCTTGAATATAAACCTTTGCTATTTTTTTTTTCTAAATCTGAGTTGGTACGACCAATTTCCGACAGGTGGCGTAGCAGGTTGCTGAAGAGGTTTTTTGTTTGAAATCGATATTCTCAGGAATGAGTGAACCGATTTCAGTCATTCTTTCACCGTTGGATATGTACGGGATCCCGATGAGTGCTATATAATATACCACGGGCGAAGCCGGGGCGGGCATCTAGTATACTTATAAAATTATATTTGAAGATTGTCATTGTTTTTTTTTAAAGATATAGAGTGAAAGCACGAGCAATACTTGACACGACAACACGACTGTCCATAACAGCACAGCGCCAAGCAGGTATTTACACCCGAGGGTCTACCGCCTAATTAAAGTTGTCTTAGCTTTGATATTGCTCTCTCTTTTCTTTTCGATTGAAATTATAGAGACAACAATAGCGAAGCCATAGCGGATTTAGTGAGGTGGTAGAGGGGCCGAACTTCTATTGTGCAATGTTATTACGTACTAGCAACGCACGTGGCTTATAAAAAGTGTAAAACCTATGTGTAAAGACTTAGACCAGACTAACTAATCTAAATTTGTTCTCAATTACATCCAGACCCTTTCAGCTGTTTTGATGTGGTTGAACAATAAACAACTAATATTATGTTATTCATTCGAATATATGACTAAGTAGGATAATAGTAAATGTTTGTAAATAAAGATTGATGTTTAGATGTTCACAATTTCATCAGGTCGGAGGAACTGAACCGTAAGGTTACATTTTGAAACTCAGATTATAATCCGGAAAACAGACTACTTGTTATACCGAAAAAAAAACATACTTCCTTAGAGGATAGTTTTTTTTAATTCTTCGAGATCGAAGTCAATAACAAACACTACTAATAGAGATGATGGTTGGGTCAAAAATATACCATTTTACTCGTAATTAGTCCGTCAAATAAATTTTGAAAATTATGGGATAGATACCTACGTATTTTTCGTTTTATCAAATCATTAAAAATCGACAAAGATATAGACCATCAAACTTCCGGAATGGGTGTTGTGACGTCAACTTTACATAAAATATATAGACGTGACGTCAGTCGAAACTTCTAAGGACTGTAATTTCGTCATTTTTGTTTTTGAAACAAAAGAAAAAATACGTGTACTATATTTTTTAATAATCTAACTGACGGCCTAATTTGTTTTTTTGGTCACAATAGGCGTGACGACATGTCTTGCTATTATATTAAATTATTTGATATACATAATGACTGTATATAAATAGATTAAAATGTGTACCAATTTTAATTTTGATATTTTTTAGTTTAACTTACTTTATGATCATTCAAAGATCAAAGGCCTTCAATTTTAAAAGTACGAACTTATTAGAAAATGTATTTACCATTGGATAACCCATTCAATTTCAAGTTACTTTTATTATGAAACCAGTTTCTTAAACGCAATATTTAATATAGCTACCATACAAACTTTACGCGCGACGCATAGAAAATACGGCAGTGTGACGTCACGTTTATGTAGTGATTTGTATGAAGCGTTTTTGGGAGAGTCCAAAATTGTGATTTTAAAATCATGATATCATGGGAAGTTTTTAAGATAACAAAGTAATTATTTCACCTATGTCTAAGTTATTGAGTATCCTTTTGATGGCACAATAAATCAAAAATGAGTCGACATGCCTATTAAGGTACCATTATAAAGTTTAAGTAGATATATCATGTATTTAGAACTAATCGAATAGCGAATATCACAAATATTTCTGTAATGCAAAAGCCTCCGATCAGTAAGTCACGTAAGTATGTAGGTCAATCTGTGTTAGTTGCTTCTTACAATTTTAGCGCCCATTCACAAAATAACAGCATTTTACTGGTACATTTTCCAGTAAAAATATTAGAAGTCACGTCCTTTGAAATTCAACGGGTGTAAACATATCCGTTTATTTTAATATCGAGTATTTTACCTAACTACTTAATATTCCGCGTGGATCTGGCTGTTAAATATTACGAGCTCACTTTCTTGTAGCACATCATAAATAAGAGAAATGAACGTGGGGCGATCTGGTTCATTCTGGAACTGAAGGGCCGATTTAGTTAAATTTGTAATTTTAGTATGTATTTTTTGGGAGTTTTTAATTCGGGGTTTCCGAGTTCCACGGAATTAAAACGAAGAGGACGCTCAAAATGAATTCTTCGTGATGTAGTTTACGCATTTCATTAATATTAAGTATTATTCATTCCAAAATCATACTATCCTACTAATATAAAAAATGCTCAATCTCGTCGGTATGTATGGATGAATTATGTTGAGATTCGGAACGCAGTTGAATTATAATATATAGAAAAGCACATACTAACATAGAAAATAAACAAAATTTTTATTCACACATTTTTATATTAATTCACAATTTTTGGCTACATAATTAATAATTGATAGAAAACATGAAGACAGGGAGAGAGTTCACTTTCTTACCCAGGCGATAATGGTACGATAAATATGATAATTTGGAGTGCTCAAATTCAATCTACATATTAATCTGATATCTTTGCTTTTATCAAAATGTAGAACTTCCTACATTTTGATAAAAGCAAAAGTTACTTTCTTGTACTTATGTAATATATTTGTCAAATTAGAATAGAAATTATAAATAAAATAAATATAATATAAAAACTCAAAAAACCCGACTGCATAAAAAGTGAAGCAAACTACGTGAAAAGAATAGACCACCTCCACCAGATCTTCTAGACCATCAGAAATCTAAGTGCTTGTTTTATTCTTTTCAGTTTTTATAGTATGTAAGTACGTAGTTTGCTTCACTTTTTAACCGACTTCCAAAAAAAGGAGGAGGTTATCAATTCGACCCCTATGTTTTTTTTTATGTATGTTACCTGATTTCTCGAGAACCTCTACACCGATTTTAAAATTTCTTTTTGTGTTCGGATGGGTATGCTTCCCGAATGGTCCCATATAAATCTTTTCGAAATCGGGCTAGTAGTTTTTGAAATATGAACCAAAAACTGAAAATTTGCGTACAATTATCTGGATGACGTAGTTGTAGATTTCACAAAAGTTATGAATCTCGACCCTGTCAATACAAAATTGTGTAAATGCTTTAATAAAAACTTGTTTTTAACCCCCGACCAAAAAAAGGCTTGTTATAAGTGACGTCGATGTCTGTCTGTGTGTCTGTCTGTCTGCTGTGGCACCGTAGTAAAACTCAAACAGATGGGCCGATTTCGATGCGGTTTCTTTTATTTCAAGGTTAATACCATAGCAAATGTTCTTGGCTATGTCTGGTTAATGTCGATTCAAGATGGCCGCCTCCACAAAATGGCGGACAAAATATTTCTTCACAACCTACCTCAATTTAGGTATCAAATGAAAGGGCTTGACTAGTAGAATACTATGTACTAAGTATAACAAATTTCAAATCCAAAATGGCCGCCACGACAAAATGGCGAATTATATTATATTTTTCATTACTACTTCAATTTGGGTATCAAACGAAAGAGCTTGACTAGTAGAATACTTTGCACTATGAAAAAATTCAAATCCAAGATGGCCGCTTCCACAAAATGCCGAAATACATTTCTTTTTTTACAACTCCCTTTATATGGGTATCAAATGAAAGGGCTTGACTAGTAGAATGTTGTACAGGTAACAAATCCAAGTCGGGGGTTAATCAAAATTTTCAATTTTGTTCTTGTACACTAAAAAGAGTGAAATAAACTATTTTCGTACAAAAAATTAAACCGACTTCAAAACCACAAATAGGCATTCAAAAGCAAAAAATAAACTAAAATCATTATTATAAGCGCTACTCACTCATCTATTTGAAGTCGGTGCCAGTCAGGTCAAAAAGTTAGTAGATTGATGCTATGTAGGCACAGGTAAGTAGTATCTATCCTATACCTGTTAGATTTGGCTGGCACCGACTTCATATAGATGAGTGAGTAGCGCTTATAATAATGATTTTAGTTTATTTTTTAACCCCCGACAAAAAAAAGGGGTGTTATAAGTTTGACGTCGATGTCTGTCTGTCTGTCTGTCTGTCGGTCTGTCTGTCTGTCTGTCTGTCTGTCTGTCTGTGTGTGTGTCTGTCTGTGGCACCGTAGAGCTCAAACGGATAGGCCGATTTCGATGCGGTTTTTTTTATTTGAAAGTTAATATCCGTGCGGGTGTTCTTAGCTATGTTTGGTTAATATCGATTCAAAATGGCCGCCTCCACAAAATGGCGGACAAAATATTTCTTCACAACCTACCTCAATATGGGTATCAAATGAAAGGGCTTGACTAGCAGAGTACTAAACGCTATAACAAATTTCAAATTCAAGATGGCCGCCACCACAAAATGGCGAATTATATAATATTTTTCACTACTACCTCAATATGGGTATCAAATGAAAGGGCTTGATTAGTAGAATACTTTGCACTATGACAAATTTCAAATCCAAGATGGCCGCTACCACAAAATGGCGAATTACATTTCCTTTTTCACAATTCCCTTAATATGGGTATCAAATGAAAGGGCTTGACTAGTAGAATGTTGTACAGATAACAAATCTAAGGTAGTCGGGGGTTAATCAAAATTTTTAATTTTGTTCTTGTTGCTTTTGAGTGCCTATTTGTGGTTTTGAAGTCGGTTAATTTTTTGTACGAAAATAGTTTATTATGCAGTCGAGTTTTTTGAGTTTTTAAATTATGTTTATTTTATTTTATACTTATTAGTTAAGAACAACCTTATGACTGTTATTACGCTCAACAAAATGTGCATCTTTTGGTTTTTGACCAAATGTCTTCGTTTCTACTGATAAAATGATTAGGTAGTAAGTAGGGTTTTCTACTGCATGCGATTTTTATAGTTATGTGTAAGTACCCATATAATCATAGATTTTCGACCTAAGTTGAGTACCAAATCGTTTGAAGTCGGAGATGGGCGACCTAAGCGGAGTAATCCGAGAGCGATCCCGTGTTCCCGTGGTCTGTATAGTGCTTCAAAGAATCATACATACATACATACATACATATGTAGACTGATAAACACATTACCACTCCTTTGCGTCGTGCAGTCGGGTAAATAGAATTGAATCTAAGGATAAAACCGCTAAGCAAATCCCTAAAAGTAGCGTAGATACCTACTACCTACCATAACTATCACGCATCTCCATAACTTTCCCCAGTGACCACAGCACGTTGCAGTAAAGTATCTGCACGCTTGAGTTAAGCACGACATTGACCTTTCTTAAGATGCCTAACATACCTCTTTACTTAACCTTATCTACGCAAAGTGGCTGAACCCTCGAGATGGCCCGTGTAATGGCAGACATCTGTCTCCCAAACTCCCAACACACGGCACTGATGGCTGGAAATATTTAGCACATCCGCTGTAAGGCACTTCGCTTATCTATGCTACCAACTACGTATTTTTGCAAAAGATGTTTTTCTCCGAAAATCCAATAATCGACTTCAATTCTAAAATTACACTCACACACTCAAATAATTTTAATACAATTAGTGAAACCAATTAATATACCTATGTGTATTGTATATTGTGCCTGTGTAGACCAACTAAACGCACTGGTCCAATGAAACAGCAGAGTTTCGGAGCAAACGTAAATGTCGTTAATGTAACAGTTTCTAGATTTTCGTTTGCTTTTCTACCATTCAACCGTTTTTAGGGTTCCGTAGCCAAATAGCAAAATACGGGACCCTTATATGTAGATTCGTCATGTCTGTCTGTCTGTCTGTCCGTCCGTATGTCACAACCACTTTTCTCTGGAACTATACCATTGAAACTTGGTAAATAGATGTAATCTGAAAACCGCGTCAAGATTTACATACCAAAAAAATTTAAAAACCAATAAATTTTGGGGGTGTCCCATACTTAGCACTAAAACTCATTTTTTTTTCCCATCAAAACCATGCATATGGATTATCTATGGATAGGTCTTTAAAAATGATATTGGGGTTTCTAATTATTTTTTTCTAAACTGAATAGTTTGCGCGAGAGTCTCTTCCAAAGTGATAAAATGTCCCCTGTAACTTATAAAATATATAACTCATAAGAGAATGTGATAAAGTAAGTGAATGAATTGTTTAACAATAGTACATTTATGGCGTATTAAAATAAAACTACTTAATAGGTAGATCTCATTCAAACCAATTTTCGTTGATAGTTTACATGGTAATGGACATCATACACTTTTTTATTTTTGTCATTCTCTTATTTTAGAAGTTACAGGGGGTTACACACATTTTACCTCTTTGGAAGAGTCTCTCGCGCAAACTATTCAGATTAGAAAAAAAATATGTTAGGTTAAGCCTCAATATAATTTTTGAAGACCTATCCATAGATAACCCACACGTATGGTTTTGAAGGTTTTTTTTTTTTACTTTCAGTTTTAAGACAGACATGACGAATCTATAAGGGTCCCGTATTTTGCCATTTGGCTACGGAACCCTAACAACGTACACCCTAATTGAAAACTTCTTCTTTTCTTGAAGCCGATTTAAAATATTAGATGCCCTTCCTGATTTCCTTTATGTCGAACAATTAAATAACATACTTAATCTATAACTATGCAGACTCCTGTCGTTACTTATAAGATTTGAACTTATTTTAAAGAATGGGTTATATGATTCCTAATTTTACTTCGGCTTAATCCAGAAAATCGTCGCTACTTATAAGAGATTTGAAGATTTTTTTAAGAATAGGTGAAGTTGGTGAAGTGATTCTTAAGAATACGTCAACCATATATAATCAAACACACAAACTTGTAGTCATTTTAATGAATGAATCAAACTTCATGTCGTGATAAACCCACGTAGCTTAAATTCCCGCTTAATTGATTTTTCTGAACGGATTCATTTCTCATCTTTCCTAGTATGTAATGTAATAAAAAGACCTTTAATTTAACATATTATCTCTAATTTTGGAGCAAAGGTCGTTTTAGCGGAATTTAGATTGAAAACAGAAAACCACCTCTGTCTATTATTATTCTCTTTCATCAAAAATGAAATCCTCCTAATTTCTGACTTTTAAGTTGATAAAAGAAGAAAAATCTTACTTACAAAAACCTTATTTATTCTAACCGTGAAAAAAAGTAAATGTAACTTCGAATGATACTTTCTTCAAACGTATGGAGCGTCCTGTAGCGGTTTATTTTTAACTGACTTCCAAAAAAAGGAGGAGGTTATCAATTCGACCCCTATGTTTTTTTTATGTATGTTACCTGATTTCTCGAGAACCCCTGCACCGATTTTAAACATTCTTTTTGTGTTCGGATGGGTATGCTTCCCGAATGGTCCCATATAAATCTTATCGAAATCGGTCGGGTAGTTTTTGAAATATGAACCATAAACTAAAATTTGAGTACAATTTTCTGGATGACGTAGTTGTAGATTTTACAAAAGTTATGAAACTCGATCCTGTCAATACGAAATTATGTAAATGGAATAATAAAAACTTGTTTTACACTAAATAGGGTAAAATAAACTATTTTCGTACAAAAAATTAAACCTACTTCAAAAGCACAAATAGACACTCAAAAGCGAAAAATAAACTAAAATCATTATAATAAGCGCTACTCACTCCTCACTCATCTATTTGAAGTCGGTGCCAGTCAGGTCAAAAAGTTAGTAGATTGATGCTATGTAGGCACATGGGAAGTAGGCACCGGTAAGTAGTATTGTTAGATTTGGCCCTTTTTTAACGTGGAGAAAATGCGTTTATGCTTTTTCTTCCGCCTGGGGGAGACGATCGGATTGCACAACCTGCTACGGTATTGCCGCTACGGTATCAGTAATTGCGGGCTCTCACCGCAATTACTGAATCTAAAGATTAACATCCAAATACAACTAGCGTATGTTTGTCGTAGGGTCGCTGCTGCGATGGTGTTCGTCTTGGAGACGATGTGGGTAGCAGCACTCTTCATTGACCTGCTGTGTCGGCGTGGGGAGTACACCCTGGCACTGCGGTGTTGGGACTTCATGCGGTGGTCTTGCGGCCGCGCAAGGGCACCCTTCTACGCTTGCGTGGCTACCGCGATGCTGTTTGCCAATATCACTTTGCTCACCACCATCGCAGGTAGGATAATATAACGGTAACTTTTATACATACTAATATGTGCTCATATATTGTAGTGATAGGACTCTTTGCAGATGCCGTCTGGGGAAGTACCACACCTTTACCAGTTATTTTCTCGCCAAGGAATAATGTGCAAACATTACTGTGTTTCAGTTTGAAGGTCAATGTTTCCAGTCATATTACAGAACATAGAGATAAAACATCTTATATCTCTGGGTGATGAGCGCAGTGGAGTGCTAGGCAATGACTTGGACTCTATATGTTCCAATAACTAGGTGTCACTGTGATATTATGTGGCAGGCATGTTGCTTACCATCAAGTGCAAGCCTGCTCGTCTGTCTCTATGGTTAAAAATATAAATTGTGTACAATGTACAACATACTCGTATCTAGTTGTAAAATTCCGTGCAGATTTCTCCAGTAACAGTACCACACCTTTACAAGCTATTCTACCCCTTCTTTTACCGATACAAATATACTAACTCACAAAAGTGTCCACTTTGCTGAAAATACATAACTTTCTACTATAAGTACTTTGTGTATTCTAACGTTTAAAAAATAACCTATATTTAAATGAATAAAATAAAAGGGAATGTTTATTTAATTTCTTCAGTCAAATATTACTTGCCGGCGAATTTCATAAAATAAATTTACTCAAAGCTTACTTTACACACATGCCAAAAACCTACATCATATAGGTATAACTTAATATGGACCTTTGCCCCTTTTAAGTTGGACAAACGCTCCAAAAAGCGACAGCGGACAGGACGGAGCTCCAAAAAGCGATAAATTTTCACGGTTTATGTTCCAAAAAATCAAACGAAGAGGTTTGAAGTCTTCTTTCGTAATAAGTTAAATTTGGAATGCGTTGCCTGAGTGGGCATTTCCTGACGCAACTAATGTGGGTGTCTTTAGGTGTAAACGTCTAGAGTGAATCATTTTCTTCTAAGTTACCACGCTCTATCATAAACCGCATCTTTGCTTAACATCAGATGAGATGCCGGTCTAGTGCAAATCTATCATTAGGTATCGATAAAATAGTTTCATAATAGTCAATTACGTCAATTATAATCACAATAGCTCATAATAGTCGGTATAGAATTTTTTTGATTTTTTTTGACGTTTGTTGCCTAAATACTTTATCTAAGTTAAATACATTCAAAGAAACAAGGTTGAATTAAAGCATAGAATAGATAATATATGGTTAAAGTCAGGTTTCGTAAAACATCGCTTATTCTTTTCTAAATAAGAAAATTATACAGTCCATAATATAGGGATCCTTTTATTTGTCGTTTGCTACGAGTATTAGGTTTTTGTTGTTTTAATATATCTGCTTTCTAACTATTATTTTATACGTGGTAGTATAACCACCTAAACCTATTCTGCATATACCTCCTACGTTGGCTGTTTCATAACCGACCCAGATTTTTGTTTCTCCCTAGTAGAAAATAACCTGTTTGTCGAATGACAAACAAACTATGACGAGTCATCTGACTGTCACTGATATAACGTTTTTCTTGAATTTTAGAGACGGTAAAAGGTAAACAAACACCAAGATAAAGATATCTTTCTGTTCAGATTAACTGCAACGTTACTCAAGAAGATTATCAGTATCAAATATTATATATTAGGACCGAGGAAAGGATATAATTTAGGAGCAATTACACAATAAGGTCAATTGTTAAGTTTTGCATTATATGTTGAACATTCATCCTCATATGTTTGTGATCATTTAAACTTATTTCTAATCTACATAGTTTGTGGAACTATTTTCTTCCCTTCCAAGAGCGCAGTGGCTTACCAGAACAGAAGTGGTTTCAATTAATGTTATTGAAGTAGCCCTGGGATTCGATTGATTTGAACTTCGATTGCACTTTGCTTTCATTGTCATCAATAATGATTTAAGTTGCGTAGTAATTACTTGTTCTCAAGTTACATGTATTATATGTGTATATACTTGCGGGATTACGTAGTAATATTGTTCGTCTTGACGTATTATATAAATAACTAGCTGTACCCTGCCACGCGTCGCTGTGGTGTAATGCAAAAATTAGATAAAAACAATCCTTGATGCGGATTATATATCATTCTAAAATTTCAGCTCGATCGGTGCAGAACTTTTTGAGTTTTTGAAGCGTACACAAACCAACATAACATTTTTATATATAAAGACTAAATAAATCGTCATGACGTCAATAAACAAATCTGTGAATTAAATTAATAGCAGATGTGATGTCATATTATACCTATGGCTTTAGACTTTTGAAAACAAAATTCGGTTTGCGTATTGTTTTAAAATTTCGGTTCACTAATGTTTCACAAACATTTTTTGACAAAACATCACTTTAAAACCTACTAGTCGTATAATATTCATTACGAAAACTTTACACCACAAAAATGTTTCATTTTAAAAACACCGTTTTGCATAATATTAATTTCATAAATGTCTTACATCAACAAATGTTTTATTTTACAAACCATCATTTTATAACCATTTATCCGGCAAACGTTACATTTAGACAATGCATTGAATGATATTTTGTTATTTGTACATTTTTTGTTTCATATACTATTCACTTTACAAATTTAACATTTACCAAAAAATCTTCCGTTGTGAAATTAGGTACAAAATCATAAAAGTACCCATTAAATTGTCCATAGGAGTTAACCGTTCTGATTAGGTCCTGTCACAGAGTTTTGACCTAACCTGTCCGATTAGGATCTATTACTAAGATTTGACTCCGGGTGGGCTCCCGCCAGAAGCTCTGCGGTCAGCCCTAAGTGTCGCTTCTCCATACTCGGCCTGCGCTCCACTACGGAGGTCGCCGGCTCGCTTCGCTCGCCACCTCCCCCGTTCGCTACGCTTGACCTCGCATGGCTCGCTCCACTCAGGACCTCCCTTGAGCTTCTGGCTCCCGCACTTTTTATATACACTCTAGGGGTAGTAGCGACAAGACTAGGTGAAGTCGGGGTGCTCTGAGTCGGATCTGGGTCCTAAGTTACCTAACCGGTCCGATGAATTAAACCACTTTTTTATGTATTTTATTTTCAGAAAAATCCAGAGCATGGCCAAAAAATTTGCCAATGATGTAGAATTTAATTTTAATTTTTGTTAAATGAAATGTTTTTATGTTTAAGTTGTTAAGTAATTAAAGTATAATTTGAAATGTTTGTCAAACAACACTCTGTAAAATAAAAATGTGTCAAGTGTTGGTTTTGTTTTTAAACATTTATTAGTTAACTAAAATATTAAACGAATCAATTGTCAAATAATACGTTATGTAATGAAAGTTTGTCAAATAAATATTTTGAGATGTAACCAATTTGTGAAATGTTTTTTTGTGTAATAATCATTTGACGACCCGTGAGTTTATCGAACGTTGGTTATCAGGTGTACATTTGTGAAAAAAAGGTTTTCAAAAGAACGGATACCTAAAATTTCTTATATGGGACCAAAAAAAAAAGATCCAAGAGCTACCTTTTTTTTTTGCAGTAGCTTAAAAATAAATGCCATATATTTAAAAAATTGTGAGCATAAACTCACGCTTTTGTTTATGGTCTGCTGTTAAGCTGTTATACATGTGAGCGTAAATTTGTAAATGCCGTCTCATCATCATATAATCAGATTTTAACAAGATTTTAAACTAACCTAATCTAAACGACCGTAACATTGTAATCAGTTACAATACAGTTTTACGGCGACATCTGCATACACACCTTCATAACCTTAAAAATCTACTATCTATGATACCAACGATCTCAATCCATCGTGGTATATCCATACTCCTATATCTATGTGTGATACACCATTCAAGCAGTACCTGTGGGAACTTAAAGGACATATTTCTGTAACTAAGAAGCATAATAAACACAAATACGTTTTATTAAATATCCGCTGTCTTAACTATACTAATAATAGTAAACAAGGGGTTACATTCTATAACAAATCATTTGCGTCAGCTCGCAGCGCTTACTTCCCTTATACCTAAGTATAAAGTGCTTCAGGAACCACTGAGGTAAGATTTTCAACATTAGCCGTAAATTAAGGGCCTTTCGTACCCTCAAAATGGGATTTACTGTGTTCTATCCTGATAAACCTGACCTTCAGACTATAGTATTCGTAAATTACAGCCTGGAAATTACTAACTACTTAGGTGGGAAGTTACTTACGTTATTCTCTACTTTAGTACTTTTACTATTCTTTACTTTAGCTACCTGTATAACATAACTACTTGTTTATAGTTTCTGTCCTAAATATTTACCAGATGCGGCTTTGGGCAGGCGTATTGTTTACTGTCAGACACGTGCTCTGCTCATCTCGGCACTCTTTATTAAGTATAAAAAAAATGAATTGATTAGCTTTAGATTGAATATTAAAAGTAATTGTTTTGTAATTTACACATTGGTACTATTTTTTATTTTATACTAAAGTCCACGGTTTTTCCTACGCAATTCTCGTTCCTGTTATTTTCTCACAATAAAAAGCATTTACTATATATTACAAGAATGTTAAAAGTCATATTTATACCATTACACAGGGTTGCACGAAACACTGTACTAGTACAAATAATATAAAATGTATATGTACAATTTTGTTATGTATGAGATTTACATTATGATTGTGTACCGATGCTCCCGACAATTGAAAAGCTAAATTCACAAAGCGTATTTTGTTTTGTTTCATCTAGAAATGCTGACGCATTTCTAGATAGCCATTGGCTATGGTTCCGAGTTTACCCGAAGATTTCTTATCATTCCCGAGCGTAACGCTAGAATTCAATTCACACCTCACGAAAAATCTGTGTCAAAAGAAGTTTTCGCATCAAAATCTGTGTTGTAGTTTTAAAGAAAGTCAAAGTACTTTATTCATAAATGTACAATTTACACGTCAATTAATAAAAAACAAACCGAAACTTGGGGGCGATATAACTATTTTGGGAAGAGTGTTATAAACTTCCGGTCCTATAATGTGAGTCAACTTCCGTGACCTCGTGAGAGAGTGTGATATAACATCCAGCTTGTTAGCGTTACGTATGTTACGAGAATGTCTCTCTCCTCGCGTGTTGTACGATTCTAGATTGTTTTTGACATACACACCCACTTGGTATATCAAGATAGCAGGTAACGTAAGGTCTAAGAATACATAGGGACAGACCTTCATCGGGAAGTGGCTTTGTTTTATACTATGTAGTGTTATGTATAACATACCTCTATAGGTGTAGATAAAGCCTATATTTTGTTTTCTCCTGCAGGTGGCATGTTGTTAGTCCTGGCAGCGCTCCGGGCCGCTGTCCCGTTCTCCCCCTACGCCACACACGGCCCCCACTCCCCTAGGGCCGGGAGCTCGCTCCTCAGCCAGCACGACTCGCCTCTCACTGACGTGTTCTACAACGCAGCGCACACCGGAGAAGAACGGTACGATAGCACTCATCATCACTAATTTTAGGCTTAATGGTTCATCATCGTGCTGTGATCTAGATAGATAGATAGATACTCTTTATTGTTCACACCAAAAGAAAAAACAGATTTACAGACAAAGAAAATAATAACAGCTAGTGCTACAACAGGCGGCCTTATTGCTGGAAGCGATGATCTCTTGATGGAAGTATTACTAAACATATGTAATTTCACTACATTGTGAAGTCTATGCAACGGACTCAACATTTTTCGGCGTTATTGTAAGTGGTCGTAAATGGAGAGCAATAAAAACCGGCCAAAGCCAAAAAAATCGACGTATTAAATAATCATTTGTCGCTCGTATCTGTCTATGTACCAAGTATCATTCATGCGTGATTTTTGCCCAAAAAGTTAACAAAAACCCCCAACAAACAAATTTTCATGTTTATTGTAGGATGCAATGATTATTATGTAAGAAATTTTCATATTTCGTTCGGAGAGTTCTATTTGCAAGTTTTTATTTAATTGACGGGTGACTCACGTCTGATATATGTCGGTCCAGTCCGACTTAAGTTTCAGCCGCGTGCACTTGACATCAGACACGGTTGAAACTTCAGTCGGACTGGACCGACCATTTCACACGTGAGTTATCCATGACTTAATTAAATTGTATGTGTAACAACCACATTGTATGTTTTTGTTCATAAGAACGTTAATTTATATTTTTTCCTTTCATGGGTTTACACATGGACTTATAAAAAAGTCGGACGTAGAATTAAAAACTGTGTCAATAGAATCGGCCAGTGCGCTGTCACATACAGGCTGACCTGCACACATACACAGCGCACTGGCTGACTCTCTCTGGTTTTTGTTTTAGCGAGACTACGTCCGACTTTTTTTAAACGTCCATGGGTTTTCACTTGACCGCCATCGCGCCTGATGTTAAACGACAATGCGGTCTACGATGGAGCGTGTTTACCTAGAACCCAATTCACTCTCGATTTGAAGAACACAAAGATTGTAACCATCGGGAAAACACACTCAGGCTTTTCACAGCATAGATGCTCTTATCATAAAAGTAGTCAAACCTCTTCTAATCTAATTTGACTAAAGATGTAACAGATCATAGGTGAATTCAAACAGTATTTTTGTTTTGTGTCTTTTCAGATGCGAAGAAATGAAGGTCCTTGACATCAAGACACCAGACCGATCGCGGCCTGCGACTCCTCGACCGGGAGCATTGTTAGAACTATGAAATGATAATTTAATATATTATTTCATATGCGAAAGTTTACAAACGGACATGTTTAGTTCACTCACAAATCATGACAGAAGGTTAACTGAAACAGTTGAAACAGATTGTGCTTGAATAAAAATTGAAAAGTTAAATCAAAGTCACCTTTGACTTTTTTATGAAATCAATCTTTCAATGTTTCAATGTTTCGGGACATTTCATTACCGCCGTGTTAGTAAATTTGACTGAAGTTCAATTTAACTTTTTTTTTTCTTAGTTTATTTGAGAAAACAAACGTCAAAATTTTTACATTGATTTAACGTTGTTGGCCCCTATCTCTTTGTTTGACGGCCTATCATTTAACGTATCTTTGGCGGAATCGTGAGACTAATCCACAAAGAGACATTCATTAAAAAAAAAAAAATGTTCAAAAGTTTTCTACAGGTTTTTCGCTTGCGTAAGCCATGAAAAAAGGTTTATTAACGCAGCTGTTCATCTTTAGATAGAACGGAAATAACGATATCTACATAAGTTTTAAGCTATGAGTCAGATTTTTTTTATTGAAGACACTCGTTTCTTTTATGACAAAACGCGTTGCACATTTTTTTTCAAGTAATGTGTTACATTATTTGGGGCCGAGATTCCCAGATCAGAAACCAAAACACAAACACGCCGATATCACTAGACGTACAAATTGCAGAAGAATATAATTTATTCGCAACGAATCACACTGGTTCTTGTCACACTGTGACTGGATGAGAAACTATGCGATATTTTTTCTTATCTATAACTTAAACGCTCTACACACGAGTCCTCAAATCAGAGGAAATGACGTAAAAATAGTGGGGAGGAGCCTACATCGCACCATATGATTGGTGATTTATGGTGCGATGTAGGGTCCACTAGTTTTACGTAATTTGCTCTGATTTTAGGGCTCGTGTGTAGAGGGTTTTAATCTAACCTATTTACAGTCCAGTTATACGATATAAGAACAAAAAATTACTTCGAGTTAGATTGTTACTCGTTGCGAATAACTACTCAACCAATCACAGTGTGACAGGATCTGGTGTGATTTGTGACAAATTTCGGGACTAAGTAATATCTTCACACAGGTAATTAGGTAAATTAACAATGGAAATACACATAAATTCTGATTGAACCTATGGAATTAAATTTATCCTAATAATGAGAAAAAAAGCTCAAAGCGCCAAATCGTCTCCAAAGAACGAATGTACTTAGCATACGTACATTTCTGTTTTAGTGTAATTTATTTGTACCTATATTTTTAAATTTTTATACGTACGAAAGAACTGTGATAGTTTAGATTGTAGTTATGTGCACAAAAACTAGGTAATTGTAATGGTGAAGTTTATAATAAAATTATAATGGAAATTGTTGTTTTATTTCATTTTAACCCCTGACCAAAAAAGGGGTGTTGTAAGTTTGACGTCGATGTCTGTGTGTGTGTGTCTGTCTGTGGCACCGTAGAGCTCAAACGGATAGGCCGATTTCGATGCAGTTTTTTTATCTGAAGGTTATTCGTGCGGATGTTCTTAGCTATGTTTGGTTAATATCGATTCAAGATAATATCGCCTCCACAAAATGGCAGACAAAATATTTCTTCACAACTTACCGCAATATGGGTGGGTATCAAATAAAGGGCTTGACTAGTAGAATACTATACATTAAAACAAATTTCAAATCCAAGATGGCCGCCACCACAAAATGGCGAATTACATTATATTTTTTTCACTACTACCACAATATGGATATCAAATGAAAGGGCTTGACTAGTAGAATACTTTGCACTATGACAAATTTCAAATCCAAGATGGCCGCTACCACAAAATGGCGAAATACATTTATTTTTTCACAACTCCCTTAATATGGGTATCAAATGAAAGGGCTTGACTAGTAGAATGTTGTACAGATAACAAATCCGTAATATAATATCCGTAATAGTCAAGCCCTTTCATTTGATACCCATATAAAGGGAGTTGTGAAAAAATAAATGTATTTCGGCATTTTGTGGAAGCGGCCATCACGGATTTGAATTTTTTCATAGTGCAAAGTATTCTACTAGTCAAGCTCTTTCGTTTAATACCCAAATTGAGGTAGTAATGAAAAATATAATATAATTCGCCATTTTGTCGTGGCGGCCATTTTGGATTTGAAATTTGTTATAGTACATAGTACTCTACTAGTCAAGCCCTTTCATTTGATACCCAAATTGAAGTAGGTTGTGAAGAAATATTTTGTCCGCCATTTTGCGGCCATCTTGAATCGACATTAACCAGACATAGTTAAGAACATTTGCTATGGTATTAACCTTGAAATAAAAGAAACCGCATCGCAATCGGCCCATCTGTTTGAGTTCTACTACGGTGCCACAGCAGACAGACAGACACACAGACAGACATCGACGTCACTTATAACACCCCTTTTTTTGGTCGGGGGTTAAAATCAAGTTTTTATTAAAGCATTTACACAATTTTGTATTGACAGGGTCGAGATTCATAACTTTTGTGAAATCTACAACTACGTCATCCAGATAATTGTACGCAATTTTTCAGTATTTGGTTCATATTTCAAAAACTACTTGACCGATTTCGAAAAGATTTATATTGGACCATTCGGGAAGCAAACCCATCCGAACACAAAAAGAAATTTTAAAATCGGTTCAGAGGTTCTCGAGAAATCAGGTAACATACATAAAAAAAAAAAAAAAACATAGGGCTCGAATTGATAACCTCCTCCTTTTTTTGGAAGTCGGTTAAAAAGAGGTGATTGATTAAAACGCCCAGGGAGGTAAAACGTGGCGACCGACGTAGGTTTCCAACCGTCGTACTTACACACCAATTTTCTGATTCTAATGATTCGGTCAAGGAATTCATTACTATTAAATGAAGATAGTTAATCCGAAATAAAAAAAGTCTTGGAAGAAACTGGAAATAATTTCACAAGCATTATTAACTTAAACATATTCTAAATGATATTGTTTTTAATTTTAGTGTGCGTGGTAGTTTGGTCCATTGACGTGGATAAATTTTCTTTAGAATTTAGCGAGAGCATGGATAAGTTCTTTTAATTCAACTAAGTAGCAGTTAAGACTAACGGGATCGAACAAACAACAATAAGACATGCTCTCTTCAGTTAATGCTCCTAGTAGTATTAGTTCATAATAATCTTTCAACATTTTGATTTCAATCCCAGTTAAAAAAATATCAAGATTAACACTTAGGCTACTTGTAATCAGAAAAATAACGGGAACTACGCCGGTAAAACCGTGGGGCGGTCCTGATTATTTTCATTAATTAAAAACATGTTTTTAATGAACAAGAAGTTTTTTTATAGACATGACTTCCAAAGTTGCACAACTGAATGACGTAAGTACTTGATATACGCAGAACATGTACCAAACAAAGAGAATAATGTAAATTGTTTGTAACGTAAGTGAGGTTTTTTTTTATTTTCACTCATTTAGGTAGCCATTTTGTTGCTGCTTTTAAATACAATGTAAACAGCATATCATTTTCAATGACTCAAACACACAGTTAGAACATTTTGAGCAACACATTTTATGCCCCCACAGCTGGGACTCAGTATCTTATCTCACAAGGAAATGGTCACGGCCATTAACCGCCACACGTACCAAGATCGGGTTGACGAATGACGCATGAATTCCTCACGATGCTTTCCTTCACCATTGAATGCAGTGGCAATGCCAAATTTGTCAACCAGCGCTTAGAAAATTATTCATAGGAGTAAGCGTGATTCGAATCTCACGGCCACACGATTGCGAAATCGGCAGTCCTCACATCTAACCTCACCTCTAGGCCACTACAGCTTTTGAAGACTTTAACAATTTTGAATATTGAAAAACTGGCGATATTTACAAAGTATTTACGACCAGTAATTTATAGACTATATTATTTACATATGACAGAATTTATAGTCCGACTGAGTGCAGTTGAAGAGGGGGGGTTCTAAACCTCGATCATTTCTCCTTGTCGCATGATTTTTATACGGCATTGCGAAATAATGTATTAGAAGAGGTATTGAAACTGTATGGAACCAAAGCCGAACATAATCAAAACAATAAGAATTTTAAAATTTATAATTTTTATAGTTTCAATATCTCTTCTAATCTATTATTCCGCAACGCTTAGTTGGACAGCTTACAAGTGACGGCATAGTGCTCAATCTTATTACTTTATACCCTTCTATCATCCTACATAGGTCTCCTGCTGTATCAGATGACCCATAAAATTTGTTCACGGGCCTGCGGTCTACTCGTATTAGCGATAAACTAACAGTTCCAGTTGTAATTTATGGCGGGGGAATTGAACGTGTCACACTCAAAAGAGTAAACTCTTTGGTCACACTTTTCATAGTTATTTTTTTATGGTATAAAGTGACGAGAGAAGAGACGAGCAGGACATATGCCTGATGGTAAGCAATATGCCTACTCATTACAGCTCAGATATATAATTTATGAATACTCGTATGTTTTGTCTCTATGCCCTGTAATTTCACTGTAACATATCGCTTATGTGCAAGGGCAGAGTTTTAATAAAATTAGTGACTGCGCAAACAGAGGAGACATAATTAATCAAGTAGTGTTTGCACGGTACAGGAAGCCCGGAACAAACAAACAGATAAAATTTACGACATTGACCTGTTTTAATCTTCCAAATTTTGCACGGCCGGTAAGTCAGAGCTGTGTAAATCGTAACGGCGTAGTGGCGAGAATGTCGTTCACAAACGTCAGTTCATGGGTTCGAATCCCGCCTCAATCTATGAGTATTTTTCCAAGTGAAGAAGACAAGTGTGCGTTCATCACTGGCTTTAACGGCGAAGGAAAACATCGTAAGGAAACCAGCGTCTTTCAAGGAGGTTTTCAAGAGACCTTTTTCGAAGGCATCGTCATAAGCATGTTGTCATCTAAAGACATATATGATGATTCAAGTCAAAACTTATTTGCTTAGTCGTTGAGAAACTTTCTCGCAAGAGAAAATTTTAAGGGTTGTATGGTATACATGCTAATAAGTATTAGTCAAGTTAAGTTTTGACTTGAAAAATATCATCAAATATGTATGTCTTTAAGATGACAACGGCAACGTGCTGTCGTTGATGCTCTCGAAAAAGGTATCTGGAAAAGCTAATGACCAACTTACAAACAGTTTATTTTGAACCGAAAAACGAAAATTATCCCGACGTGATAAACCAGCCTGATCGATGGAAAATCAATTGGATTCGGCCGGACTAAAAATTACGCCGGATTGCAATCACTAACGCGATATTACGGATCTGTTGTCAAAGTCAAGTGACTTTGACAACTTTGGCAAGTTGAACTGATAGCTTTGTATTTGTATTTTATTGTTTGAGACCTGCTGTCCTTTTATTATTTCGGCAATGGCCTTTGAAATTCGAGGGATTCCCTCGATTTTTCAGGATATCACCATCAGATCCTGACTTAATGCGCATGGAATCACCTCGGAAGGGTATTCTTTCAAGTAAAAAAAATAGTTTTGTTAATCGCTCCTCAATTGAAGGCGAAATCGGTGAGCATACCCTAGATTAGAAAAAAATAAACAGTCGAACATCGAACCTCCTCCTTTTTTGAAGTCGGTTAAAAATGAGAAATACACTACATAGTCACTTCACTGCTTAGGAGATGCCATGAAAGTAATTTAATCCAGATTAAAAACCCAAATTACACATAGGTACTTATACTAAGCACAACTGAATTATCCATAGACCGGTGAAATTCTAAAGATAATCAAGATGACTAAGCCCACTAGCAGTAGCAAGCGTGTCCAGCGTGCTGGTGGTATTATCACGCCACTTACTTGATTAGTTATAGAAGAAAATGTATCAGATGATTACTTATGTAAAAAAGAATAATACAAATTACAAACATTGATATATGTAGATAGCTGTTTTTAGTAATATGTGTATTATATAATATAGAATCTGAATCTCGGAAACGGCTCGAACGATTTTCATGAAATTATGTAAACAGGGGGTTTCGGGGACGATAAATCGATCTAGCTAGGTTTTATTTTTTTTAAATATCATTTTATGCGTGTTTTTAGACAATGAAAAACTCCTACAATGTCATTAGAATACGATAACTTACTTTGCCACTATTTATTCAGTCTAAATGACTCAGACAGAATATGCTCGCCCTCGGAGTCAACAGGCCCCGGTTCGAATCCTTATGGTTACACTCGAGACTTTTCTTTTTGTTCTTTTTTTTATGAGAAAATCTTATATTTTTATAAACGCATTTAATTCGTATCCAAGTAGGTCTCAGTAAGTCATCACTACGTAATTCGTACCTGCCTAAATATCATTTTAAAAAACCGATCAACCAGGTACTTATTATATTATTCTAAAAGCAATTTCACAAGTAGCAGATCGTAAGTTCAAATCTTTGAGTATTGTCCTAGGTGCAGATTTCGCGTTTGTCGTCACCACTGGTTTAAGGTGAAGAAAAACATCTTGACGAAACCGGCTTGTACCTATGAAGACATTTTTGGAGGAAGTTTGACATCTGACCACCTGCACTTGGGTGGTCAAGCCCAGAAATCCACCTTCAGTGTGATGGTCTATGGTGTTGACGCTTTCCCGGTGACAGACGGCCCTAAAACCCAGATTTGAGAATATTATTAGGTAGTTTTTTTCCGAAAAACCAAACAACCGACTTCAATTAAAAAATTAAACAAAACCAGGTCATTAACTTCGCGCTAATCCAATGTACATGGAATCATTCGGACAGTGCCCCCGTTCGAACAAAAAAGAATTATCAAATCGGTTCCCCCAGTCGAAAATTCTGAGGCAACAAACATAAAAAATGCGGTCGAATTGAGAATCTCCTTCTTTTTTGAAGACGGTAAAAACGTAGACAACTTAACCTGATTTATTATTGTGTTTCAAACTAAAATAGGCCTTTTAAACGTGTGGCATGGCCCGTGTACGAGCCGTTTACAAATTTGTCTCTTTCAGATGTTAAAAAACTACTGTTAAAAATCTTTCAGATTCAGATCAGAAACTATAAAAACGTATCTTCAGATGTTAAAATACTTCAGTGAAACATTTTTTTGATGTCAATAAAAGAAATAATAACGAAATGTTGATATAGAGTTTGAGATATAACGAAATAGAGAGCGCTATCTTGCGTATTTCATATCCAAAATACTTCTTTTTTAATAGAAATACTTGGTACCCTAAGGGCTCTTACGATTGCCGAATGCTTCCAAAAAATCAACACAAGGGTGGAAACTTCATTTCGCAGTGGTGAATGTCGAATATAAATAGCAGCTTATGTTGATTTCATCCTTAGAAAAAGTCAACCTTCCACAATATTGGGATCGTAATCCAGAGATATTGCAGTTTGTCAACAGGAATGGGTATCGGGTAAGTACGTAGCTTTCATTTCGTTCCGTGTAGGTACATTTCAGTTTCGTCGTGTAATTGGAAAACAGTGATAAGAAAATATTTCCTTGTTCGTGATATTCCGATACCAACGATAACGGGGTCTACTCAGACATCGAAAATAATATCAAATCCGTTTTCGAAGTGAACAATTATTTAACCACTTTGAATAGTTTTTGCTGAGGGAAAATCTTAAGGGGTCGCATTATTGATACGATAATGTATGGCAGAACCTGAGTGGTGTGACTCAAAGGGAACAAAGGGAACAAGCGACTTAAGCCAGCTACATAATAAAATTTTAAGGTATTAAAATAAAACAGTCAGACGTTTAATTTTTTATTTCTGTCACATGTTCACGATTTACTACGTATAGCCTAAGCATTCAATGTTGTAGCAAACGATACGACTGAATTATCATTCAGGCCGCTAGTTAAACGGCGCTGTTTGGTAAACATGCTAGGTTGTTAATTGATTAAGCTAGTTGTGCAGAATCGCCATAACGGTACAGATTGCTCGCGGAAATGTGATCGGATAAATATTCATAAACCACGTTATTGTTTGCTTTCATCTTACATTCTCGCGGTACTTCAGACTCTTGCTTCTGATACTCTTCTACAAACAAATAACATTTAGGTATCTTGTCCAAGAGAGAGTTGAATGAGATAAGAGCGTAGGTACTAAATTGGAGATAATGTTTGTCGGTTGAATTCGTTATTCCACCTGGCCCTCTACCGCCTAACTAAATCGGCTGTGGCTTTGCTATTGCTGTCTCTATCATTTCAAGCGAAAAGAAAAGGGAGAGCAAATCAAAGTTTTTCGTTCAGCGGTAGACCCCCGGTTGTGGTTTGTTATTGCTGTAGGTACGTGTACTCGTATATTGCTTGTGCGTGTATTTTTCGATACCAGCATCTTTTTTGCAGAAAAAGTAAGATGTATCGCTAGAAAATATAGCCAGCATTCACTTTTGCTTTATCAAGAAAATCTTTGAAAGAGGACTTTTGTATAGGTATTAGTAATTTATACTTAACTAGCTGTACCCTGACACGCTTCGCTGTGGCACATTGTAATGCAAAACTTGGATAAAGCAATCCTTGATGCGGATTATATATCATTCTAAAATTTCAGCTCGATCGGTGCAGAACTTTTTGAGTTCTTGAAGCGTACACAAACCAACATAACTTTTTTATTTATAGAGATTAGCGGTCCACCCCAGCTTCTCCCGCAGTACATATACAGACCACAGAGATCACCTATATATCCAACGGTGAAAGAATTTTTGTAATCGCTCAAGTAGTTCCTTAGATTAGCGCGTTCAAACACACTCTTCAGCTTTGTTATATTAGTAGTATAGATTTTAGTTTTGTCAGGTTTAGTAGTTTAGTATTAATTTTTTAGTTTAGCTTTTAAATTACGAATTTAAAAAGTCTGCTAAGAATTCTGCCACTATGGTAGATTTCTGCGCCAGTAGAACCACATGTTTAACAGTTATTCTACCATGGGATACCTACTTCAGTATAGCACTATTTAGATTCTCAGTGTTCAAATGACAATTATCAGTCTTGCTCTTCCTGGCACTGAATATTTGTATCTGTACTCTATACTAATATTATAGAGCTGAACAGTTTATTTGAGTTTATTTTGAACACGCTTATCTCAGGAACTACTAAGAATGATTTCGAAAATTCTTTCACCGTTGTATATGTGTCTGATCCTTGACTATTATAGGCTATATATGTACCACGTGCGAAGGCGAAATTGATCGCAAGTTATAATATTAAATATATTTTGTAAGTTATTAATAGATGCAAGAGAATCAAAACAAAAAAAAAATGTTGGTATAGTTTATCAAATGAAAATCCACAAAAGTTAATTTTGTCTTTAAAACTCTTATTGGTGTGGAAAATGTAAGTCAGACAGAGGCGTTAAAAATCTCAAAAGAATAGCATGAAAAGATGGTAGGTCCCCCTACATAACATCGTTTCTAAAGGGTGAGATGATAATCGAATTTTTTCGTATTGAAACCTTATTGAATTTAGCTACAACAGAATATTCAAATAAGATTAATGTTTTTACCACGGATATCGGTTTTTACATACACACATTAATATCATTTTAAGTGTAAACGCCACTACGTTTTAAGTGTTGTGAGTGCGATGTTTTATTTGCTAAAACAAAAGTTAATTTAATTTTTAAACGTACTTACATCTACAGATGTAACCGGAATTTAAATAACCTTGATAGTTTTGAAATATTTTAACTTTCAATACAATGACAACACGAGCAGGACATGAGCTTAATAGTAAGTAACATCCATGCCTAATAGTATAATTCTACGCAGGTATTTAAACATGAAGAGTCCAAGTAACTATCTAGCACAGCACTCCGTTCGTCAGTCTGAGATAAAAGATGACTGATGATGAAATGAGAAGATTAAATCAAGTGGTTGTTTAATTTTCTAAATTTTTTTTGGAATTTGCTACATTAGTCTTAAAAAATTAAATAATAATAAACTTATTAGGACACAAAAAGAATAGAACCCCTTCTACATTATAAATAAATACACGGGCAACTCACGGCTGATATAATAAGTCCAATTCGACTCAAGTTCCCACCACTCTAGGTTACTCAGATCATACTGTCATCCAAAAGCAGTCGTATCGTAAAAACGCAGCGTTTTTTTTAATCTTACGTCCAAAATTTAAATACGTCACAACCTGTGAAACTCCACACAGCGCACGGGCGTAAAAAACTCCACTCGTAAACAGGGCGCGGTAAATACCTACTTATAAGCTTAATATAGCTCGTTACTTTGCGCAGAAAATGCGAGACGTGGAATACTTTGCTACCTTCTGGATGGTAATTAAATTTAAAACTGTTTTTTTAACATTTACCTAACTAATTAACAGAAAATTATTTGTATTGTTAGGACTCTTTGTAGAGTCCGCTTGGGGATGTACCACACCTTTGACAGTTATTCTACCAAGTAGTAACGTGCAAACATCACATGTTTGAAGAGAAATCTATCTAAATAAATTACAGGGCATAAAGGTAAATTATCTTTTACTATGATAATTGTCCAGGGTGACGAGCGCAGTGCAATGCTAGGTAATGATTTCGACTTTTCACGTACCAATAGCTGCGTGACACTGTGCTGTTACGGACAAGCGTGTTGTTATCCACCAGGTATGTCTACACTAAAAAATTAAGTTAAATTAATAATTATGTAGCATAAGCTGGCCACTAAATGTTCCACTAAACTCCTGGGAGTCGGGGCCTTTTCTCGCAAGGAAAGAGTCAAGGCCACTATCCCAGTGCGTGTAGGCGGATGACACATGACTTCAAAAGATTCTAGGTACACAGTACACGATACTTTCTTCACGATGCTTTCGTTCACCATTTTTAAGTAACGACACAGGACTTCGAAAAGACATTCTCCGGTGCCCACACGCATGTGACTATTTTCCCAACTAGACCAAATTAATATATTACGAGTAAATATTACCCATATATACTGGCAAGACATTTAAATATTATGTCCTAACCACGGGAAATAAAAACAGAGGTTTTAAAAATTGAAAAAATGCATGTTAAAAAGAAAAACAGAGAACTCTGGTGCAATTTTTAATTTACATACACATTATTGTTATCAAAGATATGTCTTAGATCATTACTCTTCTCCGCGGTTCATTATCTAGAGACAAATTATGCGTAGATACTGGTACTGGTGTTAGCGGTTATGATTCACCGATGACGATCGTCAGACGATTCTTGTTATTTTCGAAGGGAAAACTTTTGCACGTTGGACATATCTATTCTAAGATGAGAAAAACAATGGAATTCACGAACTGTAACCTTTATCGACCCCACTGTATACCTATAAGTATGCACATATAACGTGTACCTACTCGTGGCGACCTACGGTTCCCGTAGTTTTCCCTCGAGAAAAAGTAGCCATTATGTTATTCCAGCCTACAATCTGACTTTGTTATAGATTTCAACCCGCCCTTCTACCGCCTAACTAAATCGGCTTTCGATTTGCTATTGCGGTCACTATCATTTCAAGCAGAAAGAAAAGAGAGAGCAGTATCAAAGCTAAGACAGTTCTAGTTAGGCGGCAGACCCTCCGATCCGTTCAGTCATTCCGACATCTAAACATCGTAACTTTGACATTTATAATTTAGTAAGATATACGTAATAATTCTTCAAGTGTTTACTATGGAACCAAGGGCGAATCCAGCATTGGCTCCAGGGAGGGGGTCACATATTCGTGGTAATGTCACAACAAAACTGTGCGATAAGTACATGCATGTTTTTTGATCAGTGGTCCACCTAGGTACTGGACACAGACCAGGGGGGACCCCCATGACCCCCTGGATCCACGCTTGTATGGCACTCTCGCAGTGCCATTGTTTTCCCGAAGTCCAAAACATGCCGAACATTGGTCTGCATTCATCACAATGGGATATAAACTACATAAAATATAAACTTTGTCCTTAAAACCAGAACACATCACTGTTTTCGTTGTTTGTGTTACTGCTTTTGGTAAAATGGCTGGTTAAGGTGTTGTAATTCCCCCCTGATGAACTCGCTTAAGTATTCTAATACTATTAAAGTTATACAATACAATACAATCAATTTCCTAGATATTTTTTTTTTGGCATGTGCGATATGAATTCGATAGTGGTTTATTTATTTTCGTATTCGTGTACGTATACGCTAAACTTGTTTTTGGCTCAGCACGGCATAATAAGAATAGGCGGCTTTCATAATCTGAAAAGAAACAAAAAATCGAATGACGCACACATTTTTAAAATGAACTTTATAATAAAAATACATTTTGCAGATGCAGATGAGTAGGTAAGTTCATTTAAATTTCACGAAACCTTTCAAGAAAATATAATATATCAAAATATAATGTAATATATGTACCTTATACATTTTTGAAAGTCATGAAAACATTATTTTAACCGTAATACCTACTTAGGTTTATTCTCGACCAGTATTAAGTCAAAAATTTACAGCATCGTGCCTGTATTCGGGTTCGGGTTCATTGGGTTCTGCGCGGGATAATAACCACGGCTTTCGTTTATTAATGTTTGACAAAATAAAATGTAATAGGTAGCATCTGATTTTTTTTTATGAATTCAGAGTTAACCCATAGTAAAACCCTTTCTAAGTCAAAATTGGCCTGTGTAATTTCGTACAGTCCTCTCAGTCTCCCCTCAGCTTGCAGGCACTTAAATCTGATAATCACAAAGACCACAAAATTGTCGCAACTTTACGCTGGTTTTGCGGAGTTGCCACGAGTGTGCGAGTTAAACAATCAGTTACAATAATGATTCTTATTCTCAAATGTGCTTAGGCGGTTGCACATCTTATGTGTCTATTCTCAGCTTTAATATTAAAAATATGTAATTTATTCAAAAAGGAGCTATATATTATATTAGTTGGTTTTAAGTGGCCTCTACTGTGTACCAAATATTGGGCCAGCGCAGAAGGCGCAGAGCTCTACTAACTTAAAAATGAATCATCATCACACACATCATATTTCGTCCACTATCGGACTTCCTTTTAACCCAATATTCTTGAAATACTACCTAGTTTATAAAAAAATGCATACAGCTAAAAAGCAGGCGTTGTCCATATGAGAAAAGCCAGCAGCTGAAAGCCGTAGAGGACGCTGCGCTCTCATCATCATCAGCAGCATGAGCGAGCGGAGTCGTGGCGACATGCGTTCCCACTTGCACTGCATCACCGCCTCCGATATTCGACCCGCCTGAAACACATTTCGATATATAAAGGTACGAGACCGCGACCGGAGACCGCGACAGGCACTTGACACCATAGAATTGTATGGGCGCAAGTTCGCGCCGAGACCGCGACACGTGCGTGTCTCGGGCTCCTGTCGCGGTCTCGGCGCGTACTGGCGCCCATACAATTCCATACCGTCAAGTACCTGTCGCGGTCTCCGGTCGCGGTCTCGTGTCAGAACTTGTACCTTAAGTGTGATCAATACCCTGATTCACAACGCAATCGGATGGATCTCGACACAGAATCAAAACTTTTCGGTCTTTGTCTTATCCGTTCAGAACGACAGAGACAAGGATTGTCATTCTGAGCCCGAATCGTTTGGATTGCGTTGTGAATCAGCACCCAGGAACAAACTGAGTCAAATAAATAT
Source organism: Ectropis grisescens (assembly GCA_017562165.1). Lineage (NCBI taxonomy): Eukaryota > Metazoa > Arthropoda > Insecta > Lepidoptera > Geometridae > Ectropis > Ectropis grisescens. The sequence continues at coordinate 15,373,955 of CM029775.1, read as the reverse complement.
TTACTAGACACATTTGGACTGGGAGTTGCCGACCGCAGGGTCATTTGACTAGTTAGCTTTTTAATCATAATTTGAATAATTTGTTACCATATTTATTTATTTACATTAGGTCAAGTTTTTTAGTTTTTTGAGGGATAGTTAACTGAAATTACTTAATCTTATAAAATAAATATTAATTTTAGAACGACGTAAATAAAAATGTCAGATACGTCGATATCCTTTTATACTCTTGACGTAAAGCGCGCCGCCGCATCACACTTATGTACAAAATATTTATTGTATAAGCCTTGGAAGCGTCAACCAACGATTTTAATTATTTGTACTTTTAGCCACGAGGTTCACCGACCGATCAGTGAATATGAAATGAAGTCGGTGCCCAGATTGAAGACCATCGCTTACAGGGTATATGATAGCATGAGCAGCAGTTGAGAACACGGCTTAAGCATCTGTTAACCGCATCATAGATTAATTCATTTTTAGAAAACGTTTTTCGAGTACTTATGCTTTACCAACTGCATTGCTAACTCATTCAGTTTAAGTTATGTTAAGTTTTGAAGTTTGAATGAAATAGGAAATAGCAGATAAACGTTTCCCCGACAACTGTTGTGAAAAATAAACTATTTACGTACAAAAAAATTAAACCGACTTCAAAACCACAAATAGGCACTCAAAAGCGAAAAATAAACTAAAATCATTATTATAAGTGTTACTCACTCATTTTTGAAGTCGGTGCCAGCCAAATCTAACAGTTAGTGGATAGATACTACTTACCTGTGCCTACTAGGGCTCGATTTGATAACCTCCTCCTTTTTTTTTGGAAGTCGGTTAATAATATGTACCTCCGATAACTGTCCTGTCACTTCTCTGTTTCAGATACATAGATTATGGACATGACGTGACATCCTACTAATATTGTAAATGCGAAAGTTTGCATGTTTGTTCTTCAATCATGTCGGAAAGTATCGGGTTGAAATGTGGATCATATGGATAGTTTGTAGTTTGGAATAGCACACAAGCTAAACCTTTTTCATCGCAGGAAACTCAAAAGAACAAGAAATACTCGGGTAAAACTGTAAGACGTTGCTAATTTCTAATAAGCTCTTTTCGGTACATAAAGCTATTGAACTGATTATTTTAGTGTGAGCTGTAGTATATCTGTAGGTATATTTGAAGTGATTCGTGGTTCCGATATAAACCTTCTGACGTGACCAATAACCAACATGCCTAGCTGCTCTTCTGTGCAAATCTAGATTAAGCCATACCAGTAAGTACGTTTACTTTTTCGGTACTGAATATCGGACGTCACAATCATTTTCACATATCAACAAATGAAGAAGAATTTGGCAAAACTCAACAAAATGAAACTTTCAAGTAGGTACGCAACGCCAAGGCTCAATTTAGACAAATCGCTTACACGGCCTTTTTCAGCAATTCGTATAAGTAGATTAAACTTTTTACTTCCCCCGTCACATATTCACGTTCAAAGCGAATACCTCCAGCCTCTCGTAAAAAGAAATTAGGTCGCAATCAGACTGCAATGATGCCGATTTAAACTGAGGCTGAGAATCATGCCACTAGGTCGCTCTGTCAAAAAAGGGAATGGGTTGACGAAGAACCTTTTCAAAGCTAACTGGCTGCGATATGTGAAACTACGATTACTAGCTCTGCCTCGCAGTTTGGCAACGGCTTATAAACCGTTAGCTTGAAAGGAATAAAAAAAGACCTGAAAAAAAATCGTGAGAATCCGTCGCCCATTATATAGATTAAAAATTACAAGTTGGTCTTAGACATAATAAGTACCTATTCTCAGTATTATATCAGTATCTTATATTCCATAACATGTAACTTTTCTAAACCACAATTTTGTTGCTTTATGTACCTACGTTTATCGTCACAAACATCAAAACAATCTAAAACGATTCGTCTGTAGTTACTTAACATTATGACAGTTTTATTGGTTGGCAAAGGTTTTGAGGACCTTCATGATATTTAGTTTCGAGTAAATGGAAAATGTAGGAAATGGCGGGAAATATTTTTATTTACCAACTTTACCGAAACAGTTAAATGGTTTACAAACACGAATAATAATGTACCTGATCCATTCTTTGATGCTTTCCGGTAGTAACGATTTCTACCAGTCATAAAACCGATATTTAAACCACATCAATGTTTGAAAGGTATTCTGCAGCGTTAGTCACCAACAATCAACAATAAATCAATTGCGGTGCCAAACTAAAGATAATTTCCTGACGGATACTTATAGTACTTCATATAGGTAATGGAGCGCGCTTACCTTTGAGGATTTAAGTTGGTCTGAATGATCAGATGACGATGCCTCGTAATCTGTCATTTGACAAAGATATATAAAAAAATGAAAACATAAAAAAAGAAAGTTGGCCACGTTCGGGCAGGAGTTAGAGCGCGGTGGTCTCTTAGAGCCTTATTTGATTTGTACTTTTTTTTTGTTGTGGAGAACGAACCCATTTCCTCTCGACTTGTAGACACCGAGATTGCATCCATCGTTAAAAACTCACTCAGATCACGCATTCCACATTCGAGACGTTTTTATTACGAAAGTGCAATCAAACGTCCTAGTTGGCGTCTTTGGAATGTACAGCATGAAACGAAACCATAGCCAAGGGTGTATCAGATCATGCTAAAATTTATCCGACAAACTTGCTTCTTATAGGCAATTCCCAAGACTTTGAAGTATTTTGCAAACATGAAACTTTTTCGTAAATTAGATAAAATTCTGCAAACAAAGAGAAGAGCCTCGTAGGTATTGTTAAAATAATGATTATGCATGAAGTTAACATATTCTCGCCAAAAAAAGACAAAAACAAAAAACCGCAAACTCGAGATTTACGCGACAATTTTTTGTGCACATTGGTGAACGTCATTAACAATCGTTAAAGCTGTTGATTTTTCAGTTTTTGTCGTATTATGACTAGGTACGGATGAAAAAAGTTGTAAATAAGTATCCGTCGTCATATGCACGTTGATTTTAGATATACTTCGAAAACTACATTCCGCCATTTAATAAGTATAAGAATATTACAATTTGCTTATTGCATAAACGTGATAATTACTGCACCTTTTTACAATACTACTAGTATCTGCCCGCGACGTCGTTCACGTAGAATTTAGAACATGGCTATTCCTTGAGGAACCTTTGGAATGAAAAGTAGCCCGTGTGTAACTTCTGACTGTATTCTACTAAGGATGGTTCGAGAACGAAGGAAAAATGGAGTCAATCAAAGTCCAGCCAAAAGTTCAATTCGATTCCACTTGATTTTTTTTTGTTACGGCTGGCCTAGTCGGCGGCAAAGGCAATTGTCGATCCGGAGCCCCCGGGTTCGAATCCCACACGCACCACTGCCTTTTCAAATTCATGTAAGTAATGCTAATAACATAAAACGGTGAAGGAAACATCGTGAGTCAACCGACATGCGACATGCACCTACACAAAAATATAATCCTCAATATCATTTTGAAAGACCTATCCATAGATACCCCACACGTAAGGTATAGATGAAAAAAAAAACTTTCTGAGTTTCAGTTCTAATGCGGTTCACAGAATACATCTACTTCCCAAGTTTATTAGTTTATTAGTAAGTTAACAGTATAGTTTCGGAAAAAAGTGGCTTTGACATACGGACAGACAGACAGACATGAGGAATCTATAAGGGTCCCGTTTTTTACCATTTGGTTACGAAACCCTAAAAATGACCATTTTGTTTATTGATACATACTTGTACAGTGAGTTCGTTTCCAGTGAAGCACTGGATTGCGAGCTGGGTTATCATTGCAGCGAAGAATGCCAGAGACGTTATCAGGCGTAGAGATTTGAAGCTCGATGCATCTTGCTGTAACAAATTAAATTATAATGACTGGCCTCGTGGCTTAGTGGGTAGTAACTCTGCCTGCAAAGCCGAGGGTCATGGGTTCGAATATTTGTACAGTGCAAATATTTGTGTGATGAATTCAAACATTTGCACTGTGTCTGGGTGTTTCTATGTATAATAAGTATGTATTTACAACTATATAAGTATTATATCAGCTATCTGTCCGCCATATTACAAGCTTTACTTATTTATTATTATTATTTTTTTTTAATTATAATAATTAAAAATATATATTTAGTAATAGACTCGTAATTTACGACAATCAACACAAGTATATCACGACTGTTGACTATACCAAGAGTAGTATTATTAATTATGGAGTATTTACCGTGGCTAAATGCTAGTAGAACGAGTCCTGATATTTCGACGGTAGTCCAAATAAATCCGAGGTATTACAATTTCTCAATCGGTTTAAAAATTGGTTGAAATACGTACTCTACAATATTAGGTACTTTTGTAGTGTACGTATTTAATAACAGCGGTCCGCCCCGGCTTCGCTGGGTGGTACAAACTATGTAGCACTCAGGAATAACGTACATAATATATAACGGAGAAAGGATTTTTGAAATCGGTCCAGTAGTTCTTGAGATTAGCACTTTCAAACAGAAACCCGTTCCGATTTATAATTTTAGTAGGTAAACATAGATCTATTCTTACTATTTAACCACTACTTACGGCTCCCACAGTTAGTCATTACAATGTATCATTAAAAACAAGAAATATTTACAGTGGTTATTCTGTGAACCCAGCGCCTGAGATTTCTTCATTTCCTGAGTATTTTAATGCTTTTATCTAACTGAAAATGTTTTCTTGTGCATTTATACCAAAGTATCCGATGTTCGCTTCACAAGGCAACCACGGTAAAATAGTGGTAGTTTACTGTAGTAGTGTCTAATTTTATAATATCTCTCAGCAAGTTTACCTTTACGCGATGACACCACCACTTGATCACGTCAGGTTAAGGAGTTGAGAAATTCAGTAACAAAATTTACCGACAAGTTTGATTAAAAGATTAAAAGATTTTGGGAGTAGGCGGGATTGTTTTGATTTTCACCCAGGATAAATATTTCATTTAGCCCCGCTACTCACCAGCATGGTCTGCAGCTCCTCTTTGAGGTTTAATTAGGAGAGGTGACAAAAGTTTTCAGCTTGCTTCAAATACCTAACCAATAATGGGTGCCAGCTCTCGGAATATCATATTACTTACGATAGCCATGGTGACTAAAAAAAAAACGAATTAATTCTTCAGCTGGACTTAAAAATATTAAATAAATATAATAAATAAATATTGGTGGACAATTCACACACAACACCATCTGACCCCAAACTAAGCAAAGCTTGTGATATGGCACAAATATTGCACAAGTATTTTTAAAAATTACGAAGATATAGTGCTTAGAAGTTTCGAGTGACGTCACGTTTGTTCTCTATATTTCGACGTAGTTTCATGCACGATATTGAATGGAAAATACACAAGGTGTTCGTAATATCGCGGAATCGGTAAACTTATAGTAACTGTAGTGGTAGGACTCTTGGCAGAGTCCGCCTGGGGAAGTACCACACCTTTGCCAGTTATTCTACCACCAAGCAGTAATGTGCAAACATTACTGTGTTCCGGTTTGAAGGGCAATGTTTCCCGAGAAATTAGCTTAGGGCTTAGAGATATAAGATCTTAGATCTCTGGGTGACGAGCGCACTGCAGTGCTAGGTAATGATTTGGACTCTTCATGTTCCAATAGCTGCGTGTCGCTGTGCTGTTATGTGTCAGGTATGTTGCTTACCATCAGGCACATGTCCGGATCGTCTCGTCATCACATATTAAAAAAAAAAAAAACTCGCTCCGTCAGTAACCACGGGATTATGTCAGGTTTTGTAATAATGTTTTGTAAGGTGATTAGATTCAGCATGGTATGTACTTTTCAAATATTATTTAAGCAGAGCCTGTTTTAAAAGTACTAAATTAAAATTAAAACGACATTACACCACATAAGTACCTAACTACTACCTACATACGTAAAAGATACCTACAGACACATCTGAATTATTCTTTGAGGTCTAGAGGAAATAAAAATGATCAAACCCACTATCAATCGTAAGTCGGATATACGCAAGCTGATGGTATAGCAATGGTAAATGGTAATCCTTAGAGTCGAGCCAAATAAACACCATCGTCGCGTCGGCGTCGTCGACAAAATGAGACGAGCTCTATGTACTTATGAATAGCAGATAATTTAGCCACAGTCTATCTTATATCTTACCGAAACTTGAACCATTACGACGCAAATAGCAGCCATGCTGGAGAGTAGTTGCGTCATGAAGCCATACGAGTAAGTCGTCGAGAATTTCTCCACGCATCTACAAAAAATGGAACACATGTCTGGGAGAGTCCGCGCCACTATTGAAGTTCTATGGCCGTGTTGTTGAACTACGTTATCTTAATATAATGGCGTTTGTTTATCTTTGAAAAATACGACAGTGACGCCAGTTATTGCTTCTTGTAGGCGGTGACGCGGAGTTTAGATTAGAGATCTTGTCTCCCACACAAATTACAGACGTTTAATCTGACCATCTGTGATTTGTTCGCAGATCATGATTTTTCGTCTCTGGAACTCATCTTAGTTACGAGTATTATCCGACTGTGTGACTCATCGGAGGATAAACCTGTTTATTATTTTAAGCTATTTTATTTTTTTGTAGCGTTCTAAAGACTAAATACCATGATCGATTTTGATAAAATTCATTCCATTGCAAGACAAAAATTACAAAATATTAGTAATTAGTTTGACCACAAAGATTTTTCTGACAAATTTCAGTAAATAATAGTTTAAAAACAGGTACGAGTATTTGCATAACGATAATAATCAAGTTGAGGGTTAATATATGGGGCATTTCACGCCAAGCGGACAAGCAAAAAAAATATGCGGTCGTGAATTTTGTTTATACTCTGGTCAGTTATACTTCTAGTAGACGTGAGTGTGTAAGTACACACTACACACAATATTATTTTCGTGTGATGCTTTATTGCCGAGTTATGTATGAGCCTTTAAAAATTTGCTAGAAGTATAACTGACTAAAGTATAAACAAAATTCACGACTTCATATTTTTTTGGTTGTCCGCTTTTCGTGAAATTCCCCATAAGTTAAAAGCGTATAAACACTTTTTTAGGGCGACGGAGAAGGCCTGTGGATCTTTTCAGCTAACCGGCTGTATTACGCTGCAGCCAGTTTATTTGAGATCTGGCTCACAAAAATCCTTAAATTTCTTTTTTAACACTTTTAGGCTTTTAGCTTAACGTCTCAGATTAATCATATGCTTAATTCACGTAATATTGGAATACTGATTAGGAAAAGTAGATCCACATAAAAAAATATAAAGAAAATCACTATGGAGATGGAAATTAGTCGGAACGATAATTGTCCTTGGATCATTAATTGCTTATAGTTGGTGTTAAGTAAAGTATAAAAGTAGATATGTGCAAAATGAATGCAGGAACATTATAAATGTGGCCATTTGAATGTTTGTTGCTCAATCACGTCCGAACGACTTAACAGATTGGGTTGAAGTTCGATAAACAGATTATAAGAATAGCATGATCTATCGTGGGAAAATAATGATAAATACAGTACTTGAGTAAAATCGCGGGGTGTGGCTAGTTTACTTGTACATACTTCAGAGTCTGCTTACAGAGAAACTATTTAGAAACGAGCAGCGAACTACAATAGCTTTATCTTGAACACAGAGAAGCGTAACCGGTCTGCAAATTTAGACGGGCTTTATTGCAGTTTAGTTGAGCTAGCTAGCACAAGTGCGTTGCCATAAGTTCGGTGCACTCTTCTAGTCAGACTCTTAACAAGCCCATTACAAGTAACAGAAGCCAAGTTTGCAATTTACAGAACGCTGCCAAAATAAGCCTACATTATGTAACAAAACAATCCGCTCCTGAAAATCTACAACTTATTTGATTGCTTGAAATACGCCAAAAAATAACTTAAAGAGGCGTAAAGCGGTAATACATAATGTAGGTATCTGTGCATGGATCACTGGCTTCGCGGGTAAAAGTTGCCAAGTCTCATCGGTCGTTCCACTTCGTGAGCCGAACGTAAAAGAAAAAAAACTCGCTAACATCACGCGGTTTCCGTTAAAAGGTTTTACGCACAACTTTAAAGCTCTTTTTGTATCAAATTACAGCTCTTATACGTAAAAATACGGATAAAATTCTCCGTTACCTGCTCGGAAGTTTATTAAAATGAAACAGCGAAAGGGGAAGCAGATTCACAAACAACAATGATTTAATATTACACCCGATACTTTCCGTTTTCCGTATACCCGTAACTGAAAAGGAGAAATAATAGATCCGTATCTACTCACCCGACGAGGACTTGATGTTGACGAATACAATTTACCAGTGTTGTTTGTAAAGCTGATTCAATTTGCTTTTCCGTGTAAAAGGCTCTGACAATTCGTTCGTTATTTTCTTCCAAATTGATTAGAAAGATGTCGGTGCCGTGACCTGGAAGATTCTCATCGGCATCGTAAGCTGTTCCTTCACGGAGTTCTATCATTGTGCGGTCGTAGGCGGTCTCTATCGCCTCTTTTAATATGGTGAACTGTGAGCTCATGTGAAGTATGACAGACCCGATGAATGTGTCGATTCCCATCACTATGTGGCCTGTCCATAAGAGACCTACCAATTCCAGTATGAACGTTGGGATATAGGATCGATCTTTTTGATAATCCCAGGGGATGTATATCGGCTGTGCTAAAGAGCGAGGTGGCAGTTGTGTAGAATCGTTGCTTGTTGTAACCAAAGCTTTCCAATGAATGTCCTGAATGGCTCCGTAAGTATTAGAGTTCCCAATCGTTAGCCATCCAAAGAATATAAAAGCAAACGTAAACGTTTTACATATTTTGATGGTTCTGCGGTTTGTGGCTTCGTTCTGGTAGTAGTCATGAAGCTCTATTTCGATAGTACGGACTACATCTTGTATTTCCTTATTTCTGAAGAAGAACAGATAGAGTTTTATAATCGTTAAGTTGTGAGTTATTACGAACGAGAGGCTGAACATAAAGCTGTCGAGTTCTTTTTCTCCAACAAATGGGTCGATCGTCTCTAAGCCGACAAAACCCGCTACCCATATTATCTGTGTCGCAATAGAGTAGTACAGATACCATCCGGGAAAGTTTGTAGTGTCATTTTCATCAGGGTGATGCCACCATCCTAATCCTGTACACCTTAGTAAAATATAATGAAAACCGAAGTATCTTCTAGGACGATCACTAATGTTATCAGACATTGTAAGTCTCCAAAATGCGGTTATTGAAATTAACGAAAAACCCTTCGTTTCAGTTATTATATATACTTTTATATTCCTATTGAATAAATGGGCGGTTAAACGCCACTGACAATATAATTATTAAGGGGCGTTGAAATAAGTCGTATACAGCTTGATTCACGTATTAAACATATATTTTCCGAAGCAAATAGAAAACCTTATTAAAAGTAAGTGGTGAAAATACAATTCGCACGATCAAAATTCTAAGCCCACGTGTTAGATTACCACAACATAAATTAGAAATTCGCGTCAAAAGAGCGAAAACAGAACGAGCGTAAAGAGAGCTCGCGAAAAAGCTGTAGGTATGTGAGTCACGAAAATCAGGGAAGCACTCTCTGAAATTGTCCCTTCGTGTGCCAGCAGAGATCAAAAGAACGGCTGTCACAAACACGGAAGTATGTTTCTTAGCGGACGAGGAACCTCCCAGCCACTAATGATAGCGCACACGTTTTTGTAGCCCCCTACAAGCCGACACTATTCCAATATTATCAAAACCTTCGGACCGATACTGTGTTTAGATAAGGATGACACTCCAGCGGGTGTATGATACTTAAAGAGTACCTAATTGTTTGTTGTTTGAATAGTGATATGTTCAGATTTAATTCTTTTTTCTAATAAATAAAATAAATTACTACTGTTTATATTATCTATTATAATCTATTTATAATAAGTATGTATTTAAAACTATAATAAGTAGTATATCAGCTATCTGGCCGCCATAGCACAAGCTTTGCTTAGTTTGGGGTTAGATGGTGTTGTGTGTGAATTGTCTACCAATATTTATTTATATATTATATGTGCTAATAAAGCTATTGAATAAATATGAGTGGATATTTCTCAGACAACACTATCCACTAAACAGCGATAAAACACCTTATATCTCCGGATGACGAGCGCAGCGCGGTGCTAGGTAATGATTTGGACTCTTCATGTTCCAATAGCTGTGTGTGTGTCACTGTGCTGTTATGGGCAGGCATATTGCTTACCACCAAGCACGTACCCTGCTCGTCTCGTCGCTCTATTAAAAATAAAGAATAAAACTAAGAAAAACTGGTAAAATTAGCTGTTTTAATACTAAAATAATCGTAAACATATACCTACGTATGATACTTTAGAAACACCCAGACATAAGAAATATTTGAACTGATCACGGAAATATTTATCCTAAGTAGGAATCGAACCCACCTTCAGCTCTGCACGCAGACTTACTACCAACTGAGACACAAATCCAGAAACGGTTTTCCATTATTTGTTTGTAATGTTATAAAAAATGTAGTTTGTGAAGGACATACACAAAATGAAACAATGTCTTACACGCAAAGCCCTCTGAACGGATAGTGATGACGCTTATAAGTAAAGTAGAATATAAATAATAAATAAACATTGGAGGACAATTCACACAACGCCATGAGAGTGACACAATGCTTATTCCGCAAAACCCTTATCGGTATTCCTATAATAAAACCGAATATGCTGCTAGTGTATCTATCTTCTTAAAATAAAAACGCTGGAAAGTGTTTCTGTTTGAGTACTTACTTCATTTATTTGGAATGCAATGAGTAAAATTTAAATTTTTTCTCAAATTCAGTTACGGAGATCTAATCTATATAAGTATCTAAGCAAAAATGAATAACCAAATGTGTGTGTGTTGCTATATAGTTTAATTTTGGCTCTGCCAGCGAGGCTGCTCTTCGATTTCAGAATTATTATCAAACTAGTAAATCAGTGGAAAAAATATGTGCTTAATTCTAGGTACCTAAGTACACTAATATAAGACAAACATTTTTAAGCTCTTCGGTTCTTATAATAGGTACTAGTGCCACTAATTCAAGTGTTTCTTAAATATATTGAAGTAGATATAGAGTCCAAGCATTACATTCATCTATACGTTCTTCCAAAGGTATTTAAAATTAATATAGCTAATAAGCCAAAGTCAAAGTCAAAGTTCTTTATTGATAAATGTACAATTTACACGTCAATTTTATAAAAAAACAAAATAAGAGCATACAAAGAGGATACATTTTTAAAGTTTAAATTGAACTTTATATTGTACGATAATAGGTATCGTACAAATAAGTGTCAAAAATTAAAATATATGTACTTATTACAATTGTAATGAACAATGTCAATTTTTTACAACTTTATTGTGAGTTTGCCATAACTATATAAAAACTCGCTGTAACTATAAAAAAGTTTGATCGATAAGCCAGCTTTTTAATCGGTTTTTGAAGCTACCCGAACTCGGTGCTGATTTAACTATTTTAGGAAGAGTGTTATAAACTTTCGGTCCCATAATGTGAGTCAGTTTTTCCGATCTCGCGAGAGAGTGAGGTATACTATCCAGCTTGTCAGCGTTACGTATATTGCGCGAATGTCTCTCTCCTCGCGTGTCGTATGATTCTAAGTTGTTTCTGACATACACAGCTACTTGGTAGATCAAGATTGCAGGCAACGTAGGTATGCCAAGCTCTTTGAAATATAGTCTGACGGATGTGCATTGCGACACGCCCACGATGGCGCGTATGGCACGTTTTTGGGCGCGGAAAGCACGCTTCCAGTCGGCAGCGCGTGCTTATAGTTCGGCTCCGTACTGTAACCGGGAATGCACCGTGGCGAAGTAACACGAACGAGATACATCTGCAGACACCACTCGGGACACCCGTCTTAGTGCAAAGCGAGCACTGCTTACTTTAGCACACATCTTGTCGATGTGGTGTTCCCATGTCATGCAGCGGTCAATCTCGAACCCCAGAAATGTTGTGCTTTGTACCTGCTCAATCCGGACCCCGTGAAGTAAGACTTTTAGCGATTTTGTACAGTGACCCGACAGACAAAAGTGAATAAAATGAGTCTTTTTGGAGTTTACCATAAAACCGTTAGCACGAAACCATGTGTTTAAACCGTTAATTACAGTATTTAATTTTATTATTATATGTTTAAGCTATCCGCATCTAGCAGCTGAATAAGCCCAGTAGTTTTGCTCAGTGTCCCATAGAAACTGTTTTATTTTCACCACCTAAAGGGTTAACATTTTAAGTGTAATGGCATTTATTCCAAATATTTATTCACTTGAATAAACGTTTAATTACGCCAACCAAAAGCTTGTGAAAGTTTTGAACAAAGTCAAATCAGTGTAGATTTTTTTATGTTCGTGACGTCGAAATAAATAGCTATTTAAGTTTTCGGCGCTAGTATGGTATATCTGTCTGTGGTATCGTAGCTCCGCAATAGAATCGACTAAATTTGAAGTTTTTTATTTGTTTATTTGCAACCCAATATGATCCAAATCGTTTTTAACTATAATTTCTATCGTAAGTTATTTAAAGTTTCGTTCTATTGTGAATTGCAATGTTCACTACATTGTCTAGCTGTACTTTGCGCTCATCATCGAGAGTTTAAAGATGGTTCTGTAATAAATCTGGAAACATTGGCCTCCGAACCCGAACAGCGATATTTGCACATTACCGCTTGACATTAGAATAATAACTACTGTCAACTGCCTGGTACTTTCCCAAGCAGATTCTGCAAGGACTCTCTGCAGAATTATCTTTAACTTCTAGGTACTACTTTACGTACTAGTTGTATGTAACAATGAGTTTAACGCGTCTTTTTTGTGTAAATGACTAGCTTCTCTTTGCGGCGTACCTTGCAGATTAATAATAATCACAAAAACAGCAGATGTGTTAATCCTGGCAATGTACTTACTATCAGCGATTAAAGAGGTAGATCTCTGCTCATTATACTAGGTATTGATATTATTCAAATTTCCCCAATCGTTACAAAGATACCTACCAACTAACATACACACTTACAGTTTTACATTCTTAGAAATAGGTACACAAACTTTCGCCTTAATAAAATTAGTATTTTTTTAAGCTATTGCATAGGTTTTATCGCGGGCCTGGGGACCGAATTTTAGTGAACGTGCATCTCTTTCTTATGTTCACAAGAAAGAGGGATGGAAGACCGTAACGCCGTCCTCCCCACTCGGTCATTCGACTTTGAATCTTATTTGTATTAGCTTTACAGACTAGATGCTCTTAGCAGTGTTGCCAACTTAACGGATTTCCCGTGATATTTTTTATGGTAAACGAATATGTCACTTTTCAAAATAAAAGCAATTCCGAAAAATTGTTAACATCCCTATTGCTTATGTTTATAAAAATGCATGTTGTTTCGCTTTGTTTGACGTTGTGCTACTTAGACTTTCAGATCGTGAGGCAATAACTTTACCGCGGCAGTCTCCAAGTGCCACACTTCTTTTTTTATTTACATTAGCCACTCCACAGACTCCGGGGTCCGTGATCTTTGTCATTACAATTATAATTTTTTTTACACATTTCGTGGATAAGTAGAAGAAGAGGAAAATAGGGGGGAGTTGGGTACATTTGAAATCTAATTATAGTGTTCGTCTGTAGAGCCGATCACTACCTACCGGTTGGGTTTCCGCTGGTAATCGACTCGACATCGAGTGTTTGCCTAATTGCCTTTTGCCATTTGCCTAAACTGCCTCCTCCCGGCCAAGTGCCTCATACGCAGCTATTGGAACATGAAGAGTTCAAATTACTACTTGACTCTGCACTGCGCTCGCTCGCTGAGATATAAGGTGATTTACCAATCAGTATAATTAATTTTTGGTTTACGTAACTAAAAATATATACCTACCTTTAAAAACTTAATACAGGCTGTAGAATCGTAATTGTTGGGTAACATATCCCGTAGTAATATTTAAATGAAGTACGTAGTTAATGGGCAGTTCAAATTAAGCCGCGACACCTATAATGAAAGGGGTGGATGTCAATCATAAAGGTGACAATTTCAGAATTAATATATAATCGGCTGATTGATGGTACAATTTCGGTAGTACCCATCAATTTTATGGCTTTTAATAAGAAAACTCTGAAAAGTTAGGGTATTTTTTTTCAGTAAAGAGCCACGAGACAAGCAGAACTGGTGCCTGATGGTAAACAACATGCCTTCCTGCCCATAACAGCAAAGTGACACGCAACTATTAGAACGTGAAGAGTCCAAATCAATACCCAGCGCTGCACTGTCTTCTACACGGCACTCGTCATCTAGAGATGTTTTATCTCTTTAACTTCTAATTGCACTGCCAATTTGCACTCGGTCAGTGTGGTGCATTACGAGTATTACCCTGACTTTTTGCTTGTGAGAGGAGACTCCGAGTTCCAGTTATGGAAATATAAAGTAGGCTGTTTATGTTATGTGTTATGTTTAGTTTACTTATTTGATTAGTTTTAAAATGACAGTAAAATAAAATAAAACTATTATTCTAACTTGTAGGATGAGAGATACACTTCCTGCAAAAGTATTCTTCTTTTAACTATGACATATTTTTTTTCTTTTTTTTTATATTAAAAAGTGACGAGACGAGCAGGAGATGTGCCTGATGGTAAGCAACATGCCTGTCATATAACAACACAGTGTCGCGCAGCTATTGGAACATGAAGAGTCCAAATCATTACCTAGCACTGCACTGCACTCGTTACCCAGAGATCTAAGATGTTTTTTATCTCTAGGCCCTGTAATTTCTCAGGAAACATTGCCCTTCAATACGGAACAGAGTAATGGTTGCACATTACTACCACTACATGTTTTGAATTATTCTGCACGAAACCTTTTTCCTTTGTAATACCACTTTTGAAAGAGACCCGCCCAAAGCCTTCCCACACCCACACCTTCATAAAACACAGGCCTATTGTACTGTGCGCCATGCAATGTAACTTTCAAGTCGAAATCTGATTTTTTGAGCTACGAGCTCACAATAGAAAATATTCAAGCCATGGCGCAAATATTTAGGGTTGTTGGCGATATGACAATGGCGGGTGAGGTCGTAGGTTTGAATCCCGCTTGCATCTCTTCGTAATTTTGAAGTTTGTCATCACCAATAGCTTTAATTGTGAAATAAAGCATCGTGAAGAACCCGATATGTTTTAAGAAATACATCTTTTGATGATATATTCCATCCACTGATGCACACTTGGCTAGCATGGTGTTATGGACTTAACCCAACCCTCTACTTGTAAGAGAACACTCCGAGCCCCAGGTCTCAGAACTGGGAAAATAGAAAAGGCTCTCCAGGCTCGACCCCGTGTCCATTTCCGCCTCAGTGAAGGAGCCAGAGGTTTCCACAACTCTCGCTCCTCACACGACCTCTCACTGTCGACCATTTTAACTAAGATGGTCGATGGTCCACTGAGCACTCTGCTAATTAGAGTGCTTGTGGAAGCTCATCTGGAAGACTTTGTCTGTTAGACTTACTTGGTCGATGTATCAGCCGAGTAACCTTCCCAAGTCTTCCAGTCAACCAACCCCCAACCCATACCTTTACACGCACTGCTCAAGGAGGAGAAGAATGTTCACAAAAACTATTATATTTGTCACAAGTTGTCCTTTCTTCAGAAAGATGAATCAAATAAAACGTTACATTAGTTTTAATTTTTCGATTTTATTCAGTAGGTATACAACATGATAATAAGTAAAATAAAATTTGTGAGCTTTAACTGTCATTCAGTTAAAAGCGCTGTAGATTATGTAAGGACGTTGTGTCGAACAGCGGATTTTGTGGCTTTGCAAGAGACATGGCTACTTCCGGATGATATTCCATATCTCGGAGACATCCATCAGGATTTTGCATATACCGGGAAATCTTCAGTCGATATGTCATCTGGACCGCTAAAGGGACGGCCCTACGGAGGTCTTGGCATTTTGTGGCGTAAGAGTGTGTTTCGCTCGGTGTCAGTGATTGAATGTGCCAGTCCGCGTATAGCGGCAGTTAAGGTGGTTCTCGATGATCGTGAGTTTCTGGTTATGCCTGTGTATATGCCGACGGATGATGCAAAAAACTTAGATATATTTATTGACTGTCTTGGTAAAATTAGCGCAATTATAGAAACATCTAGTGCAGATTCGGCATATATACTTGGAGATTTTAATGCGCATCCCGGTTCATTGTTTGGTACTGAGCTTCAAAACTTTTGTGCGGAGCTTAATTGGACATGCGCAGATATAGAGTATTTGGGTTTGGTTTCGAATTCGTACACCTATGTAAGTGACGCGTGCGGGACTGCGTCATGGTTGGACCACGTGATCACTACTGAAATTGCTAAAAAGACCGTTAGTAGTGTAAATATAAAATATGATGTGTCGTGGTCTGATCATTTTGCGGTTGAATTGATTTGCAACTTAAATATTTTAGTGCCTAAAATTAAACCGCGAAATTCCGTGTCAGATCAGGCTGTCTGGGGGGTGAAAGATAAGCACCAGATAGATTTATATTGTAAGATATGTACTAGCAAGTTGCGCGAGATACACTTTCCTGCTGAATTCAGTAATTGTGCGGATGCAGCATGTAGTAATGAAGAACATAGACTAACTATTAATAAAATGTATTATACAATTGTATCAATTCTTCGGGATGCGGCTTGTGAGATTTCTAAGTGTGATAATACCTCTAGAACTAAGAAAAATAGGTATAATACAGGTTGGAACAAACATTGTAAGCGGTCGCATGGGGAGGCTCGTTTTCGGTTTCACGAATGGGTTGCTTATGGAAAGCCGAAATCTGGTCACGTTTACCAACAAATGCGGGATACGAGAAAAATATTTAAAAACAAATTGAAATGGTGTAAAGATAATGAAACTCAGATTAAAATGGATATACTCGCTACCCAGCATTTCGCTAAAAAATTTTCAACATTTTGGAAAGAGACCAATAAACTGAGCCCGAAACCGAGTGTCCCAGTGAGTATTGAGGGTGTTAGTGACTTCGACCGGATTGCTAACCTTTTTAAGGAACATTTTAGAGTGCACTCCCAGTTAAAACCTGTAAACACTGAGGCGAATAACGTAAATATAGGGGAATCGACTGTGCGAATCACGGCGAAAGAGGTTGAGCAGACGGTGAGGAACATGAAGCGAGGAAAATCCCCAGGTCATGACTCCCTAAGTATTGAGCACTTGCAACATGCAGGCGTTCATCTTTCAAGGGTGCTCGCCATGTTCTTCACTTTTTGCGTAAGCCACTCATACCTGCCTGATGCAATGATGAAAACTATAGTTGTTCCCATTATTAAAAATAAAACTGGAGATGCATCCAGCATCGGGAACTATAGGCCTATATCGCTCGCAACTATAATTGCCAAGGTGTTGGATGGTGTGATTGACAAGCATTTACGTTTACATCTAAAGTTACATGATGCTCAGTTTGGGTTTAGACCTGGGTTGTCGACTGAGACGGCTGTGCTGCATCTCAAGCACACCATTCAGTACTACACAGAGAGAGGCACACCTGTCTACGCCTGCTTTCTGGATTTATCCAAGGCTTTTGATCTGGTGGCGTATGACAGGTTGTGGCAAAAGCTGGCGGGCGATACGGACCTCCCTGTTTTGTTCATTTCACTCTTGAAGTATTGGTACGGTCATCAGAGCAATTTTGTGAGGTGGTCGGGGTCACTGTCGGACGTGTACAGGTTGGAGTGCGGCGTAAGACAAGGAGGTTTGACATCACCAAGCCTCTTCAACATGTACATGGACCGCCTGATTCGTGGACTCAGCGATTCCCGTGTCGGCTGTTCGATTGATGGTGTTTCCGTGAACAGCGTCAGTTATGCAGATGACATGGTCTTGCTGAGCCCATCTATCAGGGCTCTCAGAAAGCTCATCACGATATGCGAGCGATATGCGGAGGCCCATGGGCTCAGATACAACGCCAGCAAAAGCGAATTTATGGTGTTCAAAGCGGGGACGAAAACATATGACACAGTCCCTCCAGTCTTATTAGGCGGCACTGTCTTGAACCAAGTTTCGCAATTTAAGTATCTGGGCCACTGGGTCACCGACACTCTTGCAGATGACGTGGACATCGAAAGGGAACGTAGGGCGTTGTCTATCAGGGGCAATATGCTGGCTCGTAGGTTTGCTCGATGTACGGCGCAAGTAAAGGTTACTCTATTTAGAGCCTACTGTCAATCTTTCTACACGTGCAGCCTATGGGTCAGATACACAAAAAAGTCCTTAAACGCCCTGCGTGTCCAATACAACAACGCCTTCAGGTCGCTGTTGTGGCTGCCGCGCCACTGTAGCGCGTCCGGGATGTTTGCAGACGCACATGTGGACGGGTTTGCAGCGATTATGCGCAAGCGGGTTGCGTCCCTGATGCGTCGGGTGCGGGGCAGTCCTAACAGCTACTTGCAGCTGTTCGACTGGCGGATGGATCTGGGTTGCTCAATGATGCAGCATTGGACCAGGCTGCATATTGAGCACACCGGATCTAAACCAAAATTTAGATTAAGATAATAGTGTTTGAAGATTTTGTGTATTTTTGTCTTGTATTTAATGTGTATTTAATTTGATTTTATTTTAATTTTATTTTGACATAACAAGCAATTTTTTAATGTGTATGTATATGGACTTAGTCTGAAATAAATGAATTAATAATAATAATAATAATAATAGAACCTACACAACCGCGAAGTATGCAGTCTCAGGGATTATTTCCGCAACAGCGAGTCCGGGATGCATCGCGATGTTGTGGCAGTTGACAGAAGCTTCACGCCTCTTTCACTGGCAAACGAGAACTGGCGTAAACCATCGGTGCTCAGCACTGATGATCGCAAGGAAGTGTGGAAGAGCAAGGAGCTGCACGGGGCGATTCTATCGGGCCCTAACGGGACCCGATGTGAATCTGCTCGCGTCGGTGAACTGGCTACGCTTCGGGGACCTCTTCGGAGAAACCGAGGGTTTTGTTTGTGCAATTGCAGACGAGGTTATCAAGACGAACAATTACCGGAAATACATAATGAAGGACGGTACGGTCGACATTTGTCGGGCATGCCGCCGTCCAGGCGAATCTCTTCGTCATGTTATTTCCGGTTGTTCGCATCTTGCTAACGGCGAGTACTTGCACAGACATAACCTAGTAGCCAGGATCATCCACCAGCAACTTGCTCTTCGACACGGCCTTGTCGAGTCCGAGGTGCCGTACTATAAGTACGCACCTCTGCCAGTTCTCGAGAATGGTCGTGCGTTGCTCTACTGGGACCGCTCTATCATCACGGACAGGACTATTGTCGCCAATAAGCCTGATATCGTGCTGGTAGACCGGTCTCAACGTCGGGCTGTGATCGTCGATATCACCATACCACATGACGAGAACCTCGTGAAAGCTGAGAAGGACAAGCTTAGCAAGTACCTTGACTTGGCTCACGAGGTTACCGCCATGTGGAATGTTGATTCCACGATCATAGTCCCCATAGTCGTGTCGGCAAACGGCCTTATAGCGAAAAGTCTCGACCAACATCTCAAGAGACTTTCGCTAGATGGTTGGATCAAGGGTCAGATGCAGAAGGCGGTCATCCTTGACACAGCGCGCATCGTCAGGAGGTTCCTCACTCTGCAGCCCTAACCACCGGTAGCTTGGGCCCTGCCCCGCTGCTGGCGGCAAACTAGGTTTAAGTTTTTATAATGTTTTTATGTTGTTTTATATATCAATATTGTAAAAACTTAGGCTTAAGAAAAGAAATAAATACGATAATAATAATAATAATTAGCAGCGCCATTATTCCCGATACCGTTATTATTCAGAGATAATGATCCTTTATGTTATTTCCAACCTATATAAATAACCTATGCACCAAATTTCATTCAGACCCTTCCCCCTTCAGGCCCCTTCAGTGGTCTTTGAGCGAAAGAGGAACAAACATCCTTGTAGTAAATTGTTTTTGTAAAAACTATTATTTGATTGATGATTGACGTTTGATTTTATTACTAAATAATTTCTAATAAAAACATATATACGGTCGAATTGAGAAACCTCCTTTTTTGAAGTCGTTTAAAGAATAATAACGTAATGAATACCAAATTTTTTGCATAAATAGTTTTAGCGTTAAGCGCCCTCTGTGATAATTTGACAATAACATACACATGTACAGACAAGAATATAAAATATTAGGCTCACGTAGTGATCACGCAAACTCTTGAACGTAGTTTTTAGTTCACAACTGATTGTCTAGAGGGCGTTATTTTACTTTGTTCTAACCTTTTTAAAATTCTGAAAATAAAAATTATGTGATTTTGAAATGTTTATTACATCTAGTTTCTGACATATCGCAAAATATACAGTAAAATATTGCTATAACAAATCGATTGCTTTCAAATAGTTAATTTGCAAAGATATGCATGCGTGCGCATGGCATGTACGGTTTTCAGCGTTTCCAGCGCTCTGTGTAATTTTTCAGCGGTTTGTGTAACCAAGTTGATTTATTAACAATACGAGCATCGGCCAAGGTTATCAAATAAAATGAAAAATCAGCTATTCTTAAATAATCATATTTATTTCATCGATATCCCAAACGGCTATAGGAATAATGAGTAAAAATGTAAAGTTTAAGTTGAACTTGAACGAAAATATGGATTGATCGTTCAGAAAATGTAATATAAATAAACACTACGATAAACAAACAAAATGTACGTTAAAAACGTACGTAATGTACGTTCATTTCACTCAAAAGTGAAATAGTTATTTGTGGTTTAAGAGTGCAAAGTTGCTTTTTAACCTCGTGGTTTGACGACCGACCAAGCGAAAGCTTAGGATTCTAAAATTGAATCACTCGCTGAGTTTCAAACCAGAATCCTGAGATATAGCGAGGGAGTTAATAGGGCACAAGGTGAAAAATCTTTGCACTGGATTGCAACACGTAACTTTTCATTTTAACCCAGCGAGGAAATACTAAATGCTTTGCGCATTATTAACAGTTTCAGTCAATTCTGTTGGCGTCAAATAAAAATTTTCGTGGCTAGAATCACTCATTTTAGGTATATTGTGCGCAAAACATATCAACAAAAAAATACGCCAAGGAGGTTCCGAGGCTAAGTTTTTAACAAATTGGAAAAAAGTTGTATGATAAAATCGGCACCAAGGAGGTAGAAGTAAATAGATTTGATGATGTCTTGAATTTACAACCTTAGTGCTCACGATGTTCTAAATTCAAATTCACTTTACTCTCTAGAGCAGGGGTTCCTAAAGTTATTTTGTCTACTGCCAACTTTGAGAATTAATTACTCTTTAGCACCTCCCTCTTTTCACGCATTTAAAAACCACTATAGCTTCAAATTAAATTACTAATTAATTATTGTGATCTATATTAGCGGAGATTAAACATTCATTCTAAACGAGTATTTTTCTCTCGCAACAACTTGAGACCTGAGCCCAGTAGGTAACACACAACGGACTCCAAGGCTCTACAGAACGCCCCCATTTTTTTCTGGGTCTCTTACCCTGGGTCCCTTTAAACTTGCAGTGCCCACAAGGGGGCGTTTTCACCCACTTTGGGAAACAATGCTCTTGAGGGTATGAGGTAATGAGGGTAAAAACGACTTTAGCACTCTGATATTGAAGAGCAAAAATACCCTTTCGAGGTGGTGGGATGAAAACTTTGTGTATTTACCATAGGAGGACGCAAGACATTTATTTGCCTTGCTAATAAACATTTTCACATCATTTTTTTGCGGGGTGCCCCGCACCCCGCAAAAAATACAAGGCGTAACTTATATTTCACACATTTGTAAACTGGAACTCACACAAGAGCAACAAATCTCTGTTTGTACTAAGACAAATACTACACACCTAAACAAAACATGCACACATTTACGAATCGCTTTATGAAACGTGGTTGACCATTTTTGACAATAAAGCTCATTTGACACTCATATGGGCTGTATGTGCACGAACTGGGCTAATCCCCTTAGTATCCCCCTATAATAAATTACCTATGCTATAAGTGTGTAAAGTTGGTGATTACCGCTGAGGCACCATCAAGGCCTGAGCCGTAATAATCAATACATAATAATATGTGTATCATACGATGTTTTTCAACACACTTACAAATAAAAAACAATTTCAACAGTGAAACGGAACTATGAAAAAAAATCTTTTAGGGGGGGAAAATTATCAGTTGTAATTTTATGCGTGGAACTAAGTCATAGACTAAAAAATAAGAGATTTTTTCGCTTTCTGTGGATAGCGTTTGTTAGCCAGTTAATTATTTTTTTTCTTAATTATAAAAAAACAAATGTTATGTTTGAGTGATTTTTTTATTTTATGACACATACAAGTTCAAGTCATTTATTTAAAGACGAAGTTGCATGCAGTCAGCAAGCAATAGCATGTATTCATTTGTTCTATTGAATACGATCTTTTTGTACCGAAACTTTTTTAGAACAAAGCCAACTCAACTCATGCGCGGTCCGAGGGGAGGGGGGGGGGGGTTTACAGGGGGCATGACCCAAAATCATAAACGTTAAACTAAAAATCTAAAAAAAAGTTTACGATTTATTGTATTACTACTTTGTATTTTGGGTGACCCCCCCCACAAAGTTTGAGACTGGTGACCCCCTCCAAAATTCGAGGCTGGGACCGCGCCTGACTCAACTAAATAAAAAAAACTCTATTACTTATTTAGTTGAGTCAGGCGCGGTCCCAGCCTCGAATTTTGGTTTATTGGTATTTTTATGCCTGATTACGGTGAAATTAGAGCCACTTTATGACCAAGTGTGATGAAAATAAATTAATTTAATTGTTATAAGCTCGCAGTTGTAACATTGTAAGTTGTTGTATACAGGTATTAGTGGGTAGCCACTCATATATTAGCCTAGTAGATAGATACTATCTTCAAATACATATCTGCCTACTTACTGAATACATACTTGTGTCTTTTTATCGACTTTCTAGAGGTATATTACTTATTACTATTATACTATATGACTTGGCTGCCCCCGATGTAATACGCGAATGAAAGGGAATGATGCAACATAAAGCGCTAAAGCGCTTTTTTGCGCAAGGGACCGACATCATCCGATGTTTGACATAGTCATACATATACCTACTTACGAAACATAAAACATAACCTCAAAGCAAATCTATGCCAGCAAAAACGCCGGTCAGCTTCGAATACCACGAATTATTTTCCTTTTTGGTTGTATAACTCGCAGACGCGGTCCGTCATTTTGAATTCATTCTTCATTCCTCATTCGCCAGGTGTCAGTGGTCGGGTCAGCACGCACGCAGTTCTCTAATTTTTTATTCAGGGTTAGGGTTGCCAAGGTCAGTCCCAGAGACAAGCTCGTTGCTCGTTGTGCTATAGAGCAACACACGAATGTGTTAGAATTTAACAGTGTGTGAGTGAATTTGGACTTTGAACTGTTGCGCGTATCAGGAAGTAACGGGATCATCTGATCTTGGTACGACTACAGGTAGGTAAAAGTTGCAAAATAGCAACTCGTTTTGTGTTACTATTTTAAGTTTTATTACATTTATATTGTTTTATTAAAATATTTATTGAAAACCATAAATTTATTTGTATTATTTACACTGGCAATATTTTTACGAATGTTTTCTAGCCTACTCCTCACTCTCTCCTAAGTGTTATTACTTTTTTCTTAGTTGAGTTATACGTCCATGGCCGAGTTAGATATGTATTTATTTAGAAAAAAATGTATTTTATGTTCCATAGTTAATTATTTCGATGTTTAAGGAAAGTGAAAATAATGTAGTGGTAGTTTTGAATTTTGAAACCTTCAATTGATGAAGAAACAAATCCAAATCATTTAAAGTTTTTTTTAAACAATAGCTTCTTCTGTACATAGTTGTAAAAATATTCAGTTTATGCTAAATTATGCATTTCTGAAGTGAAGAAATAGAGCATTTTGGATCGAAACTTATTATTTATAGGAAGCATTCCATTTGAAACAAAACTCTATTGCGGTGGAAACAATGAAATGAAAATTTAATAATATCTACCTTTAATAACTAACGTTTATTTTAATACTACTCATTAGTAAAATAGCGTTCAATAAATTGAAAAATAGTTTTGATTATTTTTACATTCTAGTACATACCTACACGTTATATTTTGAGAACTATAGTAATAGCACGTACAGAGTTAACGAGCACCCATTTAATTAAAACTGAGGATAATATCTAACGTCTTGAAATGATTTTTAAGATTTGTGACTCCATACCGATAATAAAACGAGGTAGGTATAGTATTAGATGATTTATAACACTAACCTACTTTATGTTGTCTGTATACTCTACATCAACAACCAACACATTATTCTAGAGTCTATCGTCTATCCGCTGTATCAGAGAACTTACGTAAACTCATTTATTTATTTATTTATTGAATGAGCACACAAAACAGAATGTAATAAACACAAACTATAACATAAGAGTATACTGTACAGAACTGTATTACTACTATGTGAGCCTAGAAACAACATTTGTTTAAATACAGTCTTATACATTCTTGTCTCTTGAATGTTTTCCAGTTAATTTACCGCCAAACAGTAATGTGCAATGTGCAAACATTACTGAGTTCAGGTTTGAAGGGCAATTTATCCAGTAAAACTACAGAATAAAGAGATTTTTATATCTTATCATCTCTGGTTGAGGAGCAAAGTCTAGTCTTCTTTAGACAGTGGTTTGGACTTTCCGTATAATTTTGGACAGACTTGTTCCTTATCATTAAGCGTACCTACGTCTAGCACATTCCATCACTCTATAAAAAACTTTATTTTTTTTTTAATGCTTTTAAGGTAAAACGTTACGTAACATTCTTGATTCAAACTATTAAATGCAGCAACCAGTTCACGATGTCGATAACCTCTTTAAATTAAAAGCGATTGCATTTATATTGGCTTCAATTAAATTGTAAGGACAGACTGCTTCTTATTTAGCTAATACTGTTCACATAATTTACGTTACGCGACGTACGAATACGTCTTGTAATTCAACTAATATTACGAATGTGAACTAATATTACGGATGTTTGTTGCTCAATAACGTAAGACGACTGATCGGATCGTGTTAAAATTTGTATGTCACCATATAGTGTGGAATAGCACATGAGCTACTTTTTATCAGAGGAAAGTAACAGTAAAATATAATGTTTTTTTTTCCGTCACTATAATTTTCATAAAATTGTATTATTAAAGATGTTTCATCGCCTTAAGTTTGTTAGATGTTTGTTGGTACTGATAGAATCTCGTGATTGAAATTCTCTCATTTCTCGTTATTTTCCCGTGATGGAAAAGAGCCTACATATGTAGAATATTCCATACTGTTACTTATTTATGTACCAAATTTCATCCAAATTCTTTCAGTTTTCTTTGCTTGGAAGAGTATCAAAACCGCGAAGCGTGAGATAAGGGCGGTGACAAGGGTCAGGGTCGTTGACGGGAATGCGAAAGTGACCCCGCGGCCCTGATCCCTGGTCATGCTGGAGAAATCTGAGGGGGAAATAGTCGGTAGGGGACCATGTCTGTCGTCGTCATGGGGACTGGCCCGACATATCTATGTCCCTGCATGGTGGGGATACGTAAAAGTATTTCACCCACATATTTACACACAAAATTTCACATTTATAATATTCTAGGTAATAGGTATAATGTAGTTTATCTGCGTGAGTACAGAGGTTTACAGTGCAAGCCACATCGTCGTTCTATCGCAAAGAAATACTACTAATAAGAGCGAAAAAACGCATGGGTAGCTTGAACTATGACCCACTGAACCAGCTTGCATTTGTTCACGTCAAAAATAGCTTATTAAGCATTAGCAGCCCACTTTTTATTCCCACAGCTGGACCTCTTGGCCTTCTCTCGCAAGCAGATAGTCAAGGCCATAAACCCACCACGCTGGCCAAAAGGCCAAATGCCGGAAAGATGTTTTTGAAAAATGACACAGAAATCATTACTCTTACTGGCATTCTTAAAACTAAACTAATATGAACCTGGTCTGAGCCTACTTGTCACAGAATAGTATTTATCAACAAATTTCAGTCGTATATAAGATCTTCCTGCCTGGTTCGCTACTTATGTTTGTAAATTATGAGTGTAGCCCATTGATAGTATACACTTAAACACATACTATCATTGGTGTAGCCACAGAACATATATCAAGTTCTGTGGGTGTAGCCATGCTAATTTCGTTCCTAAATAATTATGCATTTTATGCGGAATTGTACCTAGTCTATTCGCTGTACCAGATAAAATATCTACTTTCGTGTTATTATTGTTGGTTCGCTCAGAACAATAAAATTCAGTTTTTCTTGCGTATGACGTATATTTTCCAATATTTCTATGGTTTTTACAATAATTTTAAATAAAGCGTGACGTGCGCTTTGGGTGGGAAGAACGAAGTGAAAGGAATTACGGATGAAAGAAATGAATGAACTGAATTGCGCATTATAAATTAAATGAACGAATGAACTGCGCAGAAGGCGCGAATTTTGAATATTTGTTTAGGACGACAAAGACGGCGCGAACAATTGTTTTTCCGACGCGATTGCGCAATAAACGTTTATATACTCGTAACTATAAGTAGGCATACACCTATCTAAAATTTAACATTTATATCCGCTTGCTACACTAAGTAGGTACTTGTACTAGTGCCTAGCGGTTTAATTCGCATAGCCCGTAAAAAAACCAGCAACTGATTTTTTTTGCGAAAAAAAGTTGCTTAATTTTAGGCTATTCCTGACTAAGTAAAAGCCAAATTCAAATCAATATCTTCAGAATTTACGACATCATTGAACAACAATCGTTCAAACTTTGATAGTTATAAAATTAGTCGGATATTAGAGGAATTTATCGATAAAGGACGTTCGTTAAATTTAAGTAGATACGTCGTAAACCAGGCTAGCACTCGGCGTTTTATCTACCTAGAACGTAGGCACCTACCTACACATTGAAGAGGCGTATATTACATTTATTTAATAAGTGTAATATTACTCATAAGTTTTATACGTAGTGGTTACTATAATTACCTACAGTTGTAATAATATAAGTCAAAATGAAAAAATACAAATTGAAGTACTTATAAAGGCATTATACGTAAACTACGAGTACAAATAACAGTTATTTAAAGGTTATAAAATACACGTTGCCTTCTTTGTTAGGTTTTAGATCTTATAATATATAATTATAAATTATATATACTAACTTATTTCAAAGGCTCGAACTTGGATTAAACCTATTATTAGACTTTAGAGCCTTGTAGATGCAAAAAGTTTTTTTTGTAGTAGGTACATTTTTGTAAATTAACCTTTTTTTAGTATAGAGTGACGAGGCCAGCAGCAAATGTCCCAGATACTAAGCAAAATGCCTGCCACATAACAACACAGTGACATTGGAACAACAACTGGAACATGAAGAGTCCAAATCACTACCTAGCACTGCACTGCGCTAGATTTACAAGATGTTTTATCTCTATGCCCTGTAATTTCACCGGAAACAGTGCCCTTCAAACTGGATCACAGTAATGTCTACACATTGCAACTTGGCGGCATGTTACTGGCAAAGGTGTGGTACTTCCACAGACGGACTTTGCAAAGAGTCCTGCCACTACATTACTACCTTTTATACGAAGCGACGGTGGCCTGGTAACGATCATGATGAAAACGTCTGATTTCACAATCGTGAGGTTCGATTCTCGTCTGCGCCTCGTGAGTTTATACCAAGTTTATTATCACCATTGGCTGTGACGGCTAAGGAAGACATCGTGAGGAGAACGGATGTATTCCAAAAAATATATTTTTATGAACATGTGTCATCTAGCAACCTGTACTTGGTCAGCGTGATGGATTATGGCCTCAATTCTTTTCCTGTGAGAGATGGCGCCGAATCCCAGCTGAGGAAACATTTAATAGGTTGCTTGTGTCACCACTAGAAAAACAATAAATCGAGTATAAATACTTTACTAATAGCGCACCACGATTTTAAACGCGTAGTTCCTGTTCCAGTTGTTTTCCCGCGTTAAAAAATGGTATATGTACTATCTATGTATGTATGTACTTACTATATACAGTATACTTTCTATCTATGTACTATGTACAGTGTGCAAAAGTCGTTTTTACTCTCTAGATAGTAAAGTTAATTTGAATTTAGAACATCGTGTGCACAAGTTTGTGAATTCCAAACATACTCGTAATGAAAAATATTTACTCCTTGGCGCCGAATTTAGCATAAACAAAGAGGATACATAATTTTACGTTATCTAAGATCATAAAACTTTTTTGATTTGTTACGAACTATGCCTTGGATCCTCCTTGGTGTACTTTTTTAAATTGCTTTGCACGCAATTTTATTGTCTCTTAGAGGATCTCAACCCTCCATATTTTAACATCGTTGGTCGAAAACAGGAAACTTGAAAACATGTGAAAATCCTTCACCTTGTGCGCTATTAATTCCCTCAAAGACCAAGATTCTAATTTTTGAATATTAGAATTATTCGCTTGCTCGGTCATCAAAATTGAGCACGGGGTTAAAAATCAACTTTGGACTCTTGTATAACAAATGACAACTTCCCTTACAAAATTGTATTTGCCCGGCAAAAAACATCTAACTCTTTGTAACAAGACCGCGCGCACTCTTTTAATGCTCACTAAATAAAGTTCTGACGCGCATAGAGATAAACAGTGCTAGAGAGAACAACAATTACAATATTTTTTTTGGGATATAGATTTCATGAGTTTTGACGAAAGTTGTAGACCAATAGTTGTTAATTTAAATGTATAGAACATGCCCTTAAATATGCAGGGTGATTACAAGTAACTCTGTATAGCAGTGCTTGGTCGTGATTTTGACTCCTCTATTAAAATAGCTTAACACGGTGCATGACATCTTGCAGTTATGAATATGGATGTTACTTTATCACTATACACCATCAGGCACATGTCTTGCTCGTCTCGTCTCTTTATATATTAGTGAAAAAAAGATTGTATACTATAAGATTGATGTTGAATTTAGCTGGTGTATTTTTCAGGAAGTCAAAATGGTGCCAGTGTTTGGAATATGGGACTACGTCATTATGGCGTTGACTATGGTCGCGTCAGTTGCGATCGGAGTTTACTTTCGGTTTAGCGGCGGAAAACAAAAAACGAACGAGGTACGTACTGTAACATAAATTTAATCTTAAACCCTCTACACATGAGCCCTGAAATCAGAGGAAATGATGTAAAAGAAGTGGGGAGGAGCCTACATCGCACCACATGATTGGTGATTTATGGTGCGATGTAAGGTCCTCCCCACTAGTTTTACTGATTACTTTTACTTAGTTATTTCTATGTTTATTTGATGTCACATACATCCAATTTTACTTATTTTTATAAATGTTAACTATTTTGAGCTAGCTTTTACTCGTAGTAATAATGAGATGCTATGCATTTAACGTGTGTGTAAAAAAGTCCGTGGTGTGTTGTAACTACTTTAAAAAATACCCATTTTGAAACCGTTTCTTTTGTCTAAAACTTTGCGTTCAAATTACCTATCTTAAAAAGTTTGTTTTTCTTGTTTCCAGGAATATCTACTCGCAAATCGAAACCAATCAGTGCTACCGGTATCTGTATCGTTGATGGCATCATTTATGTCTGCCATATCTCTCCTCGGCGTGTCCTCCGAGAACTATTACTTCGGAATGCAGTTTATCGTGATCAACATCTCGTATGGACTGGCCACGCCCATAGCTAGCAGACTGTACTTACCAGTATTCTTTGAACTACAGAAAACAAGCACTTACGAATATCTCGAGTTAAGATTTGGACCACACATAAGAATGCTCGCATCATTGACTTATACCCTACAAATGGTTTTGTACAACGGAGTGGTATTGTACGCTCCGGCTATAGTACTAGAAGCTGTAACTGGATTGGATAGAATCCTATCAATCTTATTAGTGGGATTAGTTTGCACGTTCTATTCGTCTTTGGGAGGAATGAAAGCTGTACTTTTCACGGATCTTTTACAATCTTTAATAATGTTTGTAGCTGTTTTCAGTGTAGCTATTTTTACTGCCGTCCAACTTGGAGGCTTCGGAAATATGTTTGAAATTGCAAGAAAGGGCGGGCGAATGGATTTTTCAAAGTAAGTTTCTATCTCGTACCTTTTTTAAACTTTTTAGTATATTATATTCACAGTCTTTTCTTAGCACTAGGTTTAGTTAAAAATGGTTTATTTGTATACGGGTAAATTCCCATTGTAAAGAAAGTAACAAAAATATGTATTTCAACAGCAA
The DNA here is from genome assembly GCA_017562165.1 of Ectropis grisescens. Taxonomy (NCBI): domain Eukaryota; kingdom Metazoa; phylum Arthropoda; class Insecta; order Lepidoptera; family Geometridae; genus Ectropis; species Ectropis grisescens. Next base: position 15,343,628 of record CM029775.1, on the reverse strand, counting down.
TTACCTTATTTGACATTTTTCTTCAGATTGGCTTCAACTTTTCGAACATCAGTCTCTTACCGCAGTTTTTAGTTTCAGTTTCGACCTGACACAAAGGAACACATGGTGGTCTCTGAACATTGGGAGTTTGATTACGTACCTGTCGCTATATGCAGTCAATCATACACAGGTAATCGTTTTATTAGATTTTCCGCTTTCCGGCAGTCTTCTCGCGCCACGGCTTCTACCCCTGAACCCCAATACCTACCACCCATCACCACAATCCGCCTCTGTTGTGCCCGTGCTCAAACACTGTTCATTAACCGCATCATTGTGGGTTTGGAGGCAAAGCCTATAAAAGCAGTCCCACCTCGGGGTTCACTTTGCATCAACATGGATGACTAGACTACATCAGCTGCTACTGAGATGTCATCCGCTGCCATCGACAATACGATCATATATGTTTTTGCATGCGTGCGGCTGTTACAAAAGAGATTGGTCGTCCTGGTATCTTATGAAGTTCTTTGGGCAACGAATGATCCAGGTGATTTTTGTGTGCATTATTTTCTGGTTTTTCATCAAATTGTTGCTTCCCATTCCAGGTGCAAAGATTGTTGACCGTGAAGACGCTGGAGAAGTCCCAAGCCTGTCTTTGGTGGAGCTGGCCTGCGCTTTCAGTGCTCAGCATTACGACATGCTTCGCGGGCATCGGCATATACGCTGTGTACCACGACTGTGATCCTTATACCAGTCATAAAATATCTGCGGTTCGTAACACTTTTACATTGTTTTGTAGAGGTATTAGCGGTTTTATTTACAGAGTTCACCTGGAAAAGTATCGCACCCTTGTCAGTTATATTTTACAGCCAAGTAGAATAGTGAAAACATTGGTGTGTTCCGATTTGAAGAGTTTTACCTATACCAAGAAGTTACTGGGCAAAGACATAAATCGTCATATATCCATTCATGTATCACTCGTATCTATGCGCGACGAGCGCAGTGCAGTACTTGGCTGATATTCGGACTCTTCATATTTGGAACTACCTGGCCTTTTGCTGTTATGGGCAGGTGTGTTGCTTAACATTAGGCGCATCTCTTGCTCGTTGAATAATTTATGTTACGAAATACCTACATACAAAATGAATACGTCAATGTTATAATATCAACAAGTGTAGCGCTAACAATAATTATGATAAGTATTGTATCAGCTATTCGGTTCCTTCCTTTACTTAAGTTTGGGGATAGATGGTGTTGTGTAATAAATGTCCAACATTTATTTATTATTCTCACTTTATTAGTAGCATGTTATGTTGATAGCACTCGATCGAGTAGATAAAAAATCGAATCGATACATCTGACGTGTTTTTTTAGCATAGAAAGTTAGATATTGACGTAACCTTTCTTTCTATGCCATACTAAGTAGGTATATTGAAACTCTAGAGATACTTAACTCCTTATACTAATCATAACATTATGAGCCTCATAATTTTTTTTTACTATAATAGGTTCGCACTTGACCACCATCTCGCTTGATGTTAAGCGATGATGAGATCTACGATGGAGCGACTTTTCTACTAATAATGTAGTGCGACAAATTTATTTGACCATTTGAATGTTTTAATTAAATATTTGATTTTCGTGGAATGTTCTAGGTTGATCAGCTGATGCCTTACTACGTGGTGGATGCGATGCGCTCGATGCCTGGCCTAGCGGGGCTCTTTGTAGCGGGAATATTCAGCGCATCCCTCTCAACCATATCTGCCTCCTGCAACGCGCTTGCTGCCGTCACTCTTTCGGATTACATTAGCAGGTAAAATAAAATTAAATGCATGTGTCAGTTAAAAAATAGAAAATAAGCCTAAAATAATAACATTTATTATATTTAAGGTTAGAGGTTGTGAAACCGCGGGTTATCTACACCGCAGGGGATGGATAATAACCGCAAAAAATAAAAAAAGTACAAAACGGAATTAAAGAAAATATGTAATGAAGACCGTTATGAAACAACAAGTTTTATCATTGTGTATTTAAAAAAACGGAGAAATTATAATTTTTAAAATAATCTTAACTAGGTAAAGTTTAGTAAAGAGTATGAGTTAGAAAGTGATTTCACATTTGGGAACTCGGTTTCCCACACTAGGCTCACTCGGTTTTCTACTCATAGCCGTGTCACATCCTGTGTTATATTTTACATTACATAGTTTTATAGTTTGTCATAATACTTAAGATGGTTACGTTGGTGTTCTAGATGGTTCCGAGTGAAGCCGGCGTATATTCCGGGCCTAACGAAGCTCCTAGCCTCGGGATTCGGCGTCGTCTTCCTGGCACTGGCCTTCACAGCTGAGTACCTCGGAGGGGTGCTTCAGGCTGCCTTCACCATATTCGCTGCAGTAGGGGGTCCACTGTTCGCGGTGTTCACTCTGGGAATGTTCACCACGTATGCTAACGAGAGGGTGTGTATATACTAACACGTATTGCGTTTGTTAGTGGTTAGAAATCGTTAGCAGAATTTTAACAAGTTTACGTACCTATAGCTTAAAAAATCAGTACCTATTTATTTGTAAGCCCGTAGGTACGGATATAATTAAGCCATGCGCATATAATTTCTATATAAATCTACAGACTGATAAATAGCTCAAATGGTTTTCTAATTCGTTTGTATAATTTGTTTGCATAAGTGAAAATCACTCACATACTTCTACAAAACTGCGACTGACGTAATCATGTACGAATACTTTTAAACGAGCAATTTTTGCATATACTCGTATGAGTGAATCTTAGAAATGGCTCGAAAGATTTTCACAAAATTAGTTAGCATACGTAGGTTTCGGGAGCAAAAAAATCTATAAAGCTAGGTTTCATTTTTAACCCCCGACCAAAAAAGGGGTGTTATAAGTTTGACGTCGATGTCTGTCTGTCTGTCTGTCTGTGTGTGTGTCTGTCTGTGGCACCGTAGAGCTCAAACGGATGGACCGATTTCGATGCAGTTTTTTTATTTGAAAGTTAATATCCGTGCGGATGTTCTTAGCTATGTTTGGTTAATATCGATTCAAGATGGCCGCCGCCACAAAATGGCGGACAAAATATTTCTTCACAACCTACCTCAATATGGATATCAAATGAAAGGGCTTGACTAGTAGAATACTATACACTATAAAAAAATCTAATTCAAGATGGCCGCCACCACAAAATGGCGAATTATATTATTTTTTTCACTACTACCTCAATATGGGTATCAAACAAAAGGGCTTGACTAGTAGAATACATTGCACTATGACAAATTTCAAATACAAGATGGCCGCTTCCACAAAATGGCGAAATACATTTCTTTTTTCACAACTCCCTTAATATGGGTATCAAATGAAAGGGCTTGACTAGTAGAATGTTGTACGGATAACAAATCTGAGGTAGTCGGGGGTTAGTCAAAATTTTTTTTTTAGAAAACGTTTTATCCATGTTTTCATGGAATTAAAAATCTTGCTTGGTTTTTCATTCCTTGAAAATTTTTCCTTTATGTAATCGACTTAACGACGTTCCACGATGTATCAAAGCTTGTGCTTAAGTTTTGGTATATGAGTATAAGGTTTATGTTTTTTTAAATTTTCAGGGTGTGAGCATCGGCTTGATCAGTGGTATAGTTATCTGTATGTGGAAGAACTTTGGTGGACCGCGTCCTCCCCCCGCAGTACTTGCCACTCAGCGTCGAGGGTTGTGGGCTGAACATGACAATCCCACAGGCCACCGTTGTCAATGATGAGGAGTACTTCTTTTTCTACAGAATGTCATACCTTTGGACCAGCCCTGTGAGTTTTGAAATAATTTCACAAAACCCCTTTTTTTTAAATGAAAGTGCGTGAAAAGCACGGACTTCGGAGTTTTATAAAGTACACTGACAAGACGCTCGTCTTGTCAGTGCATGTGCCTGATAGTAAGTAACATGTCTGCTATAACTCGAATGAAAAGGTTGACAACTTGACTCTACTTTTGTGATAAGAACGTCAAAGCTGTGAAATGCGTTGCTTGAGTGAGTTTTTCCCAATATTTGAAATCTTGGTATCTTCAAAATGAGAGTGAATCGGTTTTTTCTAGTAAAGAACGCTCCAATATCGACCGCATTGTCGCTTAACAGCAGGCAAGGGCAGTCAAGTGCAGATTTTTACGATATCAATATCATCTATAAAAAGAACATTATTGTGTTTTCTATTTTTTTAAAACGTAAATTAATATATTAACAACTTTATTTTAGATTGGGTTTGTTTGGGTGATGGTGGTGGGATCGGTGGTGTCACTGGCGTGGCGACAACAACAGCCATGGGAGAAGGACGGCAAGAAGCACCCCGACCCCGCACTCTTCACACCCCCGCTGGCTCGCAGGCTCCGGGCCAAATTTGAAGCTACCGTACCGCCGCCCGCGCAGGTAGCTAAATATTGTCCGCTTGTGTGAGAAATTTTAAACATTTTTGAACATTGATTCATTTGACATTCTGTTATCGTTTTGTTATTAGCTTTGGGCCCAATTTTTATGAGAGTTTAATGACAAGGAAGCACAAAGAGAATACTCCTGGTATTCTCTTGTCATGTCACAATAAATGAAATGAACAGAATTTTAAGTCAAAAAATAAATATTGGTGGATATTTCTCAAACAACACTAGCTCCAAAACTAAGCAAATGCTGTACTATCGGAGCCAGATAGCTGAGATAATACTTAGATGGTTGTAAATACACACTTATAATAGGTAAATCGAAATATCCAGACACGACAAAAAAATAATTGAGATTGATTGATTGATTGAGGTACCTACCTACGTGTGACAAATTTCCATAAAAATTACAAATACACAATTATTTTCCTTCATACGAGGGTCAAACTGAAAGTTCTTAGAACTGGCCACTTATAAACAATATAATAAAAAAATAATTCTATAATTTGAAAATAGAACTCTTTGCCAATATTACTGAGTATATACTTCATTCATTTGTCATTTGTTTTACGATTTGGCGGCAAATTGAAAATGGTCTGTGTCACGTCAACATGAATTTAACACGAGAAAATTTTCGTGCAATGATTTTTTATGACTTTCGATGTCATTTAAGTCAACAAGAAAGTTATGATAGACTACGATTGGCCTTTCACGATGAAGCCCCATCTCGTGCGACTGTTTACAACTGGTTTAATGAGTTTAAACGTGGTCACACTAATCTCACTGATGATCTACGGCGACGACTGAAGATAACATATGTGTTGTGCGGCGTATGATAGAGACTGACAAAAGAGTGACCTATCAGCAGATTCGGACAAGCTTAGGCATCGGTATGAGTCAAGTGCACAAAATCCTACACGAACATTTAGCGGTCAGGAAGCTTTGCGCCCGGTGGATACCTCATAATTTGACTGAGGCTCAAAAACTCCATCGTGTGGATTGGTGCCGTAAAATGATTGAAAGATTTAACGGAGGTGACTCAAATGCTGTGTTCGACATACTAACAGGTGACGAAAGCTGGATTTACTGTTATGATCCTGAAACCAAAAGACAATCTGCTCAGTGGGTGTTTCCTTTCGAGGAGTTGCCAACTAAAGTGAAGAGAGATCGTGCGGGGGAAAAAATGGTGGCCTCGTTCTTTGGAAGGATAGGTCATTTCGCAACAATTGTGTTAGAGGATCAAAAACAGTTTCTGCAGAATGGTACACTACCAATTGTTTGCCACTTGTCTTGGAAAAAGTTCGAGAGAAACGACCTCGCAGTAGGATCCTCCTTCACTACGACAACGCCTCATCGCGCACCGCCAAGCGAACGATCGACTATTTGGCGACATCAAACGTTGAATTACTGGGTCACCCGCCGTATAGCCCCGACCTCGCGACTTGTGATTTTTATTTATTTTCAAAAATTAAAGAAAAACTTAAAGGAAAGCGGTTTATGAATGCTGAAGAAGCGGTGGCTGCGTATCGCGATGCCATTGAAGAGACCCCTAAGAGACTAAGGACGAGTGGGCAAAGTGCTTTTCCCAGTGGTTCCATCGCATGCAGCGGTGTATTGACGTGAATGGACAATATTTTGAAAAGATATAATAAAACTAATAACTGGCTAATGTAATCAGTTTTTGATTTTCTAAGAACTTTCAGTTTGGCCCTCGTATTAATATCATTATTCATTCATTCAACATTCTCCTTTATAATAATAGCATTATCAGTCCAATAAACATTGACAGAACCTAAGAATTGGACAAAAAGTTGAGTAATAATATTTCAATGTTCTGCAAACAATAAAAACCGACTTCAATTTAAAATTAAATTCAGACACTCGACTGAATTTCATAAACAGCATCAATAACAGCAACAACGTCATCCAGATTAATGAAAAAAAATATTTTTTTTTATGATATTTCTAAAACCTACAATTAACGGAATTATCGCGTAACATACATAAAGATAATACTCGTATATAACCAAACACTCCTTTTTCGAAATCTGTTAAAAATCGGGTATCAGACATATATAATTATATGTATATTATTTATTAATGTAAAACGTCTAACCCGTAAAAGCTATGCGTTGTGACGGTAGTCATATGGGTGCTTTTCATCCTATTCAATATTTAACACAAGTAATTAATAAAAAAATGTGTACCTTCTACCCTTCTACGCTTGGTGGGTACACTAATTTAGCGACATTTTTGTAATAACCACAAACGCTTTTTTCAGGTCGAGCTTCTACCCATGAAAGACCATAAAGTAATACCATGATCTCTCACAGTTCCTGCTATTTTATAAGAAAACGATAACTTAAATTAGAAGTATTAGATTACTTATTAGTAAAATATTTTATTAAGACCACGGTCCACGGTATTAATTCGCAAATCAATTTTTCATTAGATTTTACACAAGAATTCTTCATTCATGCCTATTGTTTCTCCTATTTTGTAATAATTTATTTATTTCTATGTTTTGTTTTTGTACTTGTTTTGAATTGTCGTATTAGTTTTAAGGTTAAACATATACATTTTATTTTACAAAGCGACAACCGGTATGTACTTATCTCTAGGTAGGTGGTGTAGGTACTTATAGGTAACAATTTGTTGTGATGTATAAACTATGTGATAGAAAATATAATAATTAACTTTACTTAATTCAATGAGTAAAGATGCGGCGTTCTCAGTTAATAGATGTGGTTCAGTATTCTGAGTACTTTAAGAATATTTTTAGATTTTTTAATTCAGCAGATAACATATTTATAGAGCTGGCAGAAAGGTAATATAATAACCTTGTAAAGTAAAAAGTTAGTATTTAAGGGATAGCATTCCACAGTTTAATCTATAGCAAGCTACACCTACCTATATGAATTGTTTGGTTTAGAAAAAAAATATTTTTGTAACTCATTTAGCAATTTTTTTTTAATCAATGCAGAAGTACTTAAAACATGATGCAATGAACGCGGGCTTATTTTGATAAAAAATATAGGTATCAAAATACACAAGCAGTAGATTTAGTTGTAGGTACTTATAAGAATCTCTTTCAATAATTTTTGTGTTTTTACTTGTTTACTTGCTAACCTGGTAAATGTCATTATATCATTAGATATTTGACTGTGTTGGTTTGTATCGGAAAAAGCTTAGATAATAGATAATAATACCAAGTAATAAATAGTCAGAGTATATCGTTTCCGCAAGTTGTGACGTCACTTATTGTGCCCCCCTGGGGAAAAGTAAGTTTTTATGAAGAAAATAACAGTGGTTGACTGATTGTATTTATTGTAAGATTGGTTAAATGATAAAACAATTAAGATCACTTTGTGATACCTCTAAACGTATACCTACTAATTTAATCACTCATAGCTTTTTACTGTACCTACTGTTAACATTACTAATTGAATATTTACCATACAATAAATAGTAATGGAAAACATCAGATAATTAATAATAACAGTGATTTATCGCTTTACACTTGTTGACTACACTATAATTTGTTATAGTATATATGTCGCAGCCGGGTTGTATAATTCATCGTATTACATTACGGCTAGTTGATTTGAAAAAATGGGCGTTTTATAAAACGGCGTTTTACGATTAGCCAGATTGAATGCGGCTAATTAAAAAACAGCCGGAGTGTATTCGACGCCATACGTAATTTAATACTGCTAATTTACGGCTAATAATACGGCTTGAATAATGTAATAAAGCGAGAGATGAGCCGCCTCTTCGACAATTTTTAGTTCCGATTCTTAACACTCATGATTCTTAACACCTGACATAACAACACTATGACATAATTGCTAAGGTGACTGTGGATTCTGGTGTTCGGCGGAATCCTACACTTTATTATTGGGGTGGTTTACCACAGTCCCCCCTCTTGATACGCCTCACATTTACCCACCTGGATGTTACTTGGAAAATATTTAATTTCCCCCATTCATCTTGTTAAGACTAAATCGGACGGGGTAGGTTACATAGGACCCAGATCTGACTCGGACACTCCGACTCCACTTATTGTTGTCGCTACTACCCATAGTGTATATAAAAAATGCGGGAGCCAGAAGCTCAGGGCTGACCGCAGAGCTTTTGGCGGGAGCCCACCCGGAGTCAAATCTCAATGATAGACCCTTTTCTAAGTGCACCATATTTTTTAGGTGTACCGTCACCAATATCAAGTTAGGGGGTTTCAAGTTTTATCTGAGAGGTACTCGTAGGATGCTTTAAAAAATTACGTATATCGTAAGAAATAATCTGTCTGCTTTTTCCGATTAATAAATAATAAAATTTATATTCTAAGCATGGCTTATTATGTAAGTATGGTCACCCTACAATTTAAGCAGTTGTGCAATGCGGCTAAACGTTGGCTGCCTTATTGAAGAATGTATCGCAATGACAATCCGGCTAATTGTTGAATCGTCGCATTACAAAAAAAGCCCTGTTTTTCAAAACGACTAGAATTAGAATACGGCGAATTATACAATCCGGCTGCGACATTTACATACCTTATCGTGTACTTCTTCTATGTATCTTATTTTGTTATAGTTAAAATGAAATATTACATAATCTGTTATACCTTAAATCAATGTATGTTTAGCGGTAACAATAAATAGTGTACCTCTACACGAATAAATACCATGCCATCTCAGAAGATTGATATAATATTTTGGGATCAACAGTAGCCTATATCACTCAGACACACATCTATTCATAGAAAAAAGCCATGCAAATCCGTCTTTTCACAAACTAAGCACAAAAAACCAGTCTATTCATTCGGGCTAAAAAGCAGCTGGTGACTTAGATTTTCATAGACCTACTTTTAAATAATATAACATAATATATATATACTAGCGGCCCGTTCCGACTTCGCTCGGATATTGTCACATAAAGACCATTAATCGAAATAAAAACTATCCTTTCTTTCAAGTTGGATAAAACAGCACACGGTGTGCAAATTTGATTGAAATCGGTTAAGTAGTTTAGGAGTCCATCGCGGACAAACATCGTGAAAACATATATATATATATATATATATATATATATATATATATATATATATATATATATAAAGATATATATATTCTGTTACCAATCATTACCATGTTAACAATTTATTACCAATGTTGGTAATATGGGTCGTAAGAAAGTGATCCCAAATTATAATCAATCCTGAATATGATGTTATGTTATAGTCACGGATTAGAATAGGAATGTAATGCATTTAGAAAATAGGTTTAAACAAATTTATCATATAATTTTTCTATTAACTTATCTATTTCTACTTATTAGTACTTAGGTAATTTCTGTAAGTTAAACTTTTTGATAGTATTTTTGAAGCACGAGTTTAATTCTTAATTTCCATGTTATGGGATCAATTCTGGAAGCTCTTTTATATATATATCACATTTTGGTCACAGACAGACAGTCACAATTTAATTGTTTATTTATTAATTTTCGAATGTAATTTTATGATTGGCTTTATGTAAGTTTTCCTACATACCTACTGCTTATAACTGTGATGGTAAAATGAGTTAGCTTTACACTGTAATTGATAACTACCTACAGTTACATGTTTGTCGGTTGCTTATCGGATACATTTTGGTGAGTGTTCTACTGATCTCCAACATTTTATAATGCCACTTAATAAATTTTTAAAAAGTTCAAAATGACTCATAATTTTAGCCTAATAATGTCAAAAGAAAACTAACTAAGTTGAATGCTATGTGTCATAATTAAGAACTGTCTATGTATATTGTTGTTGACCTTGTATGCTAGGTCACAATGAATAAACTATCAACTGTCTATTTCCAACACGAGTGTGTTTCCAAAGCTTTTTAATTTTTTGCATCATACGGTGGAAAATCTAAATGTAACCAAATCAGTAAAAAGATTTTTTTTGCTGTAGTATGTACCCTACTACTAATGCGTGTCTTCTTTGCACAAAAATGATTAAATAAACTGATACAAATGAAATTAGTATGATCATTGCGTTTTATTTTCTTTACGATTTTCGTAAAGAAAATTTATCATTCATCTTTCGCCTACACTTATCCTACTTTAGGTGGACTCGGTACAACATGTACGTTTCCTCCATTCATCTCTGTCATTCGTCAGATCTAAGCTCACTTACCTTTCCTGCTCATATCGTCTTCCACACAATCCATCCACACTTTTTTTGGTCGACCTCTCCCGTGGCATCCATCTACATTCATATTAAAAACTATTTAACCCCCGACCAAAAAAAGGGGTGTTATAAGTTTAAATAAATAAATAAATAAATAAATGTTGGTGGACAATTCACACACAACACCATCTGACCCCAAACTAAGCAAAGCTTGTGTGATGGCAGCCAGATAGTTGATATAATACTTATATAGTTTTAAATACATACTTATTATACATAGAAACACCCAGACACAGTGCAAACATTTGAATTCATCACACAAATATTTGCACTGGGTGGGGATCGAACCCACGACCCTCGGCTTCGCAGGCAGAGCTACTACCAACTAAGCCACTAGGGCAGTCGACGTTGATGTCTGTCTGTCTGTGTGTGTGTCTGTCTGTGGCACCGTAGAGCTCAAACGGATGAGCCGATTTCGATGCGGTTTCTTTTATTTAATGGTTCATACTCGTGCGGATGTTCATAGCTATGTTTGGTAAACATCGATTCAAGATGGCCGCCTCCACAAAATGGCGGACATAATATTTCTTCACAATCTACCTCAATATGGGTATCAAATGAACGGGCTTGACTAGTAGAATACTATACACTATAACAAATTTCAAATCCAAGATGGCCGCCACCACAAAATGATGGATTACATAATTTTTTTCACTACTACCTCAATATGGGTATCAAACGAAAGGTCTTAACTAGTAGAATACTTTGCACTATGACAAATTTCAAATCCAAGATGGCGTTTCTACAAAATGGCGAAATGAATTTCTTTTTTCACAACTACCTCGATATGGGTATCAAATGAAAGGGCTTGGCTAGTAGAATGTTGTAAAGATAACAAATCTGAGGTAGACGGGGGTTAGTCAATTTTTTTTTGTTTGGTTATGTGGTCTTCATCCCTACGCATAACATGCCCAAACCACGCTAACCTAGAGCTTGTTAACCTCTCTGTCACGGGTGCTACTACAGTCACACTTCCCCTAATATACTCATTTCTAATCCTATCCATTCGCGTCACACCACACATCCATCTCAGCATTCGCATCTCCGCTACATGCCTCAGTTAGATCATTATAAAAAAAATATTATACACGTATTTTTTTTATGTCTCATAAACAAAATAAAGATACAGTGCTTAGAAGTGTTCTGTGACGTCACGTTATGGTACGATTTTTACAATAGAGTGACGTTACTCTCCAAAACAGAAGTTTGAAAATCTTTGTGATTTTTATAAACAAGGAATACGTGTCCCATATTTTTCTATAATCTACCTGACGAACTAATTAGAATATTAAAATTTAGACTCTCGCCATCTCAATTCGGCTCTATGACAGAAGTGTTAGAGCGAACTCACGAAACAGATTTGTACTATATTTAACACAAGGGTGCTCAAGCAAAACCATGGAAATAATTCATATAGTTGGTAAATATGTAATATAGTAAGGAAAACGCTCTTAATTTCTGCATAGAGAGGTATTATAGCACCTATCTTACGCCCACGACTAATATATTAGTTTTATTTCCTATTAAAGATATCTCGAAATATTATTACAATTTTGGTTTATTACTATTTAGTTTAGAGCAGTATCTGTTAATTAAACTAAAATTAACAGTACGTACGTAATATTAGGAAATCCAAGCTAGGACGATGTGTCACCGCGGTAAGTGGTAATCCACGTATAGGTTAAGTAGGTAATGGAGAAGTGTGGTCTATTCAACACACCTGCGACGAGTTTAACAACTTGACCTATTGTTGATTAATGATATCATTTCCTATCTATATACTATTATTTGACAATGCTAAGTTATAGTAATATTTGTGAAATTGGGGTTTATTGAATCCAATTTTATTGAGCATGTCGCGCTTTATGAGTCATTATATTGTGTTGTCTCATGTCCCAAACCTGGGGCATTTCAAGTAAACGAAACTAACATTATAATGTCATAATATTCTGAAACTGTTAACCAATTAAGTACTAGTACTAATACTAGTTATTTAAACATTAAAGGCTTATTTCGGATTAAAGACTGCGGTAGTTATAACTGCTCAGTCCTATTATTATAATTATAACTTGCTCGCGCTTCAATTAACCTACAGTACCTACATACTATATTAGTTTTTAGAGGGTATGTTTGTTTGGTTGTTAAATTGTAGTTTCGGCGTATTATTTTTTTGATACTAAAGAAGAGTGGAAAACATGACGACATCCTCTCTTGGAAAACTTATATCGAACTTCGACCGTTATGGCATCATGTCATGTAAATTTTCGATATAACGAAATCATTACAGTAGAGACGGTACATATGATGCCAGTAGAGATACAAACAATATTTATGTATTTGCTGCTCCTCACATTTTTTTTAAAATTTTTGCTTGGAAAGTTAGTATCTAATTAAGAAAGCCAATATTTGAAAGTATGATTCAGTTAGTTATGTGATACTGTGAGTGTTTAACGGTTTATATCAAAATAAACAACAGTACAGGAGATTTTTGTAATAAACAAATAAATAGCGGCTGCCCGCAGTGCTAAACGAGCTGCGAACACGCGCGCGCACTCTCCTTGAAAAAGATCGCCTGATGCGATTGAAACTTGAGTCGGACTGGACTGACTATATCAAACGTGAGTTACCCGTGTATTTATATAAAATAAATATTAGTGGACATTTCAGACACAACACCATCTAACTCCAAACTAAGCATAGCTTGTAAGCACTATGAAAGCCAGAGAGCTGTATATTTAAGCTGTAATATTTTCAACAGCAACATCTTTTTTTGTAATAATCTCACGAGTAAAAAACTCGTTCATAAGAAATAGCCGTGGCAATAATAAACTTACATTAAAATTAAATTTGGTTAAAATACTCACAGTTAGTAGGAACAGAGAGCCGTGTCAAAAACTCATAGGAAACGAAACCCTTTTCCGAAAGATTTCAAAGTCTTGAACATTGCCACAAAAGTTACTAACTTATCCATTTTTTATCGGATATAATTATATATTCCAGAGAGTAGGCAACTGCTCTGCAGCATCTAAGAACACTCTACCGTTTTTTTTATATTGAACTGCTCGTAGCTTTAAAAAGCAACATCGTTTCATGGTTGACGTTACAAAGTCTCGAACGAAGACGATTGACTCCATTTTTGTGACAAGAATGTCTAGGCTGTGGAATGCGTTTCCTGAGAGGGGTTTCCCGACGTTATCTACAGTTTTGATGATCTACAGTTTTCTTCAAGTGATGAGTCGGTTTCTTATACATTCATGAGCACGGTCCATCATAAACCGCAACGTCGTTTAACATCAGGCGAGATGGAGGTCAAGTGTGAATCTATAAAAGTTAAAAAAGGCAGTCAAGTGCAAAACTTTAATAGTTAATAAAAAGCTAGGGACAAAAGTGGATAAATTGTCACACAAGCAAAACCGACGCTAAAGTATAGTAAAATTATATTTAATTACGAAAAACTTAACGATTTGCACAGTCATACTTTTATTAGCAAAGTATACACCATGTCTCGGAAATTAAAGAAAAAATTTTGGACGTACGTCGATAGAAGCGAATTTAATCACATGTACGAACCAATAGACCCGGCTGAGTACCACAGCTTGTTTACAAGATTGGCGAGATTATATGATTTAGTGGATGATGATAAAAAATCATTGGTTGCGTAAGTTTTAATTAAGAAATAGCATTTAAGTAAATAATTAGAAAAGGGTAGGGAGAATATTATAAGAAAAGGAATGTTTTTGCCCAATATTGGGAAATATTACGCTTTTAATAATAAAATAATTTGAGTGCTAAAGATTTGATGATCAAGTATGAATTAGAAGCGAAAAAGTAATTTACCATGCAAACCAAAAAAATCTAGACAATATAAAAACGTGTATAGAAGTTTGTTTTTGCATTGCATTTCTTAGTTTTTGTGGCAATGACTTTATTGTTACTTATTCAAAGTAGCCACGAAACCATAAAAATTCTAACTATTTTATTTTTCATTTTAAGGTACGTCACTCCATTCATCCTCTTGATTTGTGGATTGACAAATGCTACTGTGTTTCTCATTTCTTCGGTACATCACATCCAGGTGTTTCAAATGTATTACCTGACCGACTGTGTGACGTTTTTAGCGATCATGTGTTACCAAATTCTAATTAGTACCTCTTTAATGAGAGGTAAAAAGAATTACCATAAGCTTCAGCAAGCCATAAGACATGATTTCCAATACATTTGCACAAGAGGACAGAAGTACAGGTTACTATTTTATATTAATGCGACTTACAATGGTGAACCTATTACGGTGCTTTGATAGAACAATAAGATAATATAGATATATATAGCCAATGATATTAGTTTTAATATGTATTTTAGGCAGAAAATTTAGTTAATTCTTAATAACACCTTCTCGCGCCTTTATCCGCGTAGAATTCCAAATTTCAGACTGATCAGTTTAGTTCTTACGCCGTAATTGAGCAACAAACAACTACACTTTCACATTTATATGAGTACCATTAGAATAGAATTGTTTTAGTAAATTTTCTTGGTAATAATTTGTACTTCTATATTAAACACCTACGAAGCGTGGAGAGGCTCTCAATAGGTACAGCTAGCTGTATTATTTTTATGAGGAGTTGAACTCATGTTTTTTTTCATAAGTTCTGTAGTTTGACTTTTTAACTTTGGCATCTGTGTTTTTAAGTCATTTCAAAGAATTTAATTTTGTTCTCTTACTATCTAAATACATAGTAGATTTTTTTTGTCAACTATTATACTTAGCATCATTAAATTCTTTGTAGCTATTCGCTACTTTAAAAGTGAAATATTGAATTTCTTGTTGAGTTCTTTAATTTTTCAATCAGATATATCACGTAATATGTTTCAGAGAAAAATTCTTTGAAAACCAACTACTGACATTTAGAGGATGTGTTGGATTATTCATTAGTACTATCCTAACGGGTTCCAGTATGACCGTAAGCTTTTTTATTTCGCTTACCGTGGCTATAATCAAAGGGACCAAAAGACCAGTGATGTTCCCGTTTTGGCTTTTCGATCACGATTTGGAAGTTTCTCCTGCTTACGAGTGTATGCTTGCCTATTCCTTATTTATCGTTGGCACGTACACTTTCCTTTATTCATGTAAGTTAATTTTAGGATTTACTTGTTTATTATTTTATGTATCCATGAAATTGTTAGCCGAAAATTGTCTTTCTTGTAACGTACCGGTTTCCTCACGATTTTTTCCTACTCTCTTAAAACCTGCGTAATAGCAAAAAATGCGTGTTCCGGTCTGAAGGGCAATGTTTCCAGAGAAGTTACAGGGCTTAGAGATATAACATCTGAGATCTCTGGGTGACGAGCGCAGTGCAGTGCTAGGTAATGATTTGGACTCTTCGTCTTGCAATAGCTGCGTGTCATTGTGTTGCTATGTGGCAGGCATGTTGCTTACCATCAGGCATATGTCCTTCTCGACTCGTCACTCTTTATTTAAAAAAAAACAACTTTATCTTTTTTGTGTATTATGTGGCATCGAATTTAGGTATCTAATAGCAAAAATATATTTGATGAGTATTTTTTTCAACATGTTTTTTTTCACCAGTCGTAATGGTGACTTACGTTCTATGGTTTCGAGAAATTACTTGTAAAGCTGACATCATAAACTGGAACTTAGAAGACTTGTTAGCTGACGTTCAACCGGCCAAAACCAAAGAAGAAGATGAGTTCTACACTTCGCTTATAAAGCATCGAATGTCTGAGATAATTGAAATGCACCAATCCTTGCTAAAGTTGATAGAAGATTATGCTGAGGTGTTCAAGAAATGCCTATTCTATGAACAGGTTACGTCCTCTCCCGCTATTTGTATGACTGCGTATTGTGTCTCGGAGGTAAGCATACGCGAGAGGTATAGGTAAAGTACAGGCCGTCTACTGTCTTTCTACGAAAAACGTAATTTCGGAATAAGCTCACGACTTTCCTACTACAGTTCTACTTCGTTTCGTCCGATCAAACATTGATGTTCTGAGCCTAGTCTAATTAAAGCAGGCTTAGAACAACGACGGATCGAAGTAGATGCGGCGTAGGAAAGTCGCGAGTTTATTTTGAAATTACGTTTTTTGTGGAAAGAGAGTAGACGTCCTGTTTAGTAGCTAAAGTACGAGAATGTAGCAAGCAACTTTATCAACATCACGGATCATCAGAATATGGAAAATTATTGTAATAATGCTCCCCAAGTTTTTTTCAAAAATCACGATTTTTTCCCCAAATTTGCAAACGTTACGACGTCGACGGAAATGTTTCGTATTCGTACTTCACCAATGCTTTGGTTAGCACGAGTTTTCGGTACGCTAAATATGAGTACCATCCTGGATTTTGCAGAAAGAGACATTTTAAAATTAGAAATATTATATATTTTCCATACTGATAATTTTCCATTTTTAACCCCCGACCAAAAAAAGGGGTGTTATAAGTTTGACGTCGATGTCTGTCTGTCTGTCTGTCTGTCTGTCTGTGTGTCTGTCTGTGGCACCGTACAGCTCAAACGGATAGGCCGATTTAGATGCGGTTTTTTTTTTATTTGAAAGTTAATATCCGTGCGGGTGTGAAAATGGCCGCCTCCACAAAATGGCGGACAAAATATTTTTTCACACTACCTACCTCAATATGGGTATCAAATGAAAGGGCTTGACTAGTAGAGCACTAAACTCTATAACAAATTTCATATCCAAGATGGCCGCCACCAAAAAATGGCGAATTATATAATATTTTTCACTACTACCTCAATATGGGTATCAAACGAAAGGGCTTGATTAGTTGAATACTTTGCACCATGACAAATTTCAAATCCAAGATGGCCGCTACCACAAAATGGCGAATTACATTTCTTTTTTCACAATTCCCTTAATATGGGTATCAAATGAAAGGGCTTGACTAGTAGAATGTTGTACAGATAATAAATCTAAGGTCGTCGGGGGTTAATCAAAATTTTTCATTTTGTTCTTGTATTATATAAAATACGGAAGTTGTTTACGTATAAAAGTTGTGTTAGCCATATTTTCGAATACCTACAGGAAGAAAATGTATCCTCATATAAAACGTTAGGAAAACCCAGTAATCGAATCGAAAAAATGTACTTAAGTAAATATTTCATAAATAAGTTAACTAAACTTGAGAAATGTACCTCCTTAAGTAATGTAAGGAATGCTGGTCAAGTAATTATTTGAGTAAAAAAAATAGTATTCATTTTCTGTGGATTTTTCCTCCCAATTTTTGTCAAATTAAAAAAAAAATCTGGTTGCCTGTAAAGTCGGTTTTACGGGCGAAGATTTTACGTGACAACGTCTTTTTCTCGGTAGAATATTTATTGATATGAATATAATTAAATTGCACAATAGGAACAAGGAATTGAATGAAAATAAGAATTGCACAAATTTTAACTATAGAAATATATTTTGTTTACTAAAACATTGTACATGTAAACTTAAACTTAACTAATTCCTATTTGAGTGATTTTGTTGAGGATAGGACGATGATAGGAGAAATATGAAATGAAAGGAAGTGTTTCTGCTGTAATGTGTCTTGCGAAAGTCAAGTCGATAGTTGTTCCTTTTAACGTAGTTGACTTAGAAACGTTTGATACGCAATCAAGATTATACGTATTTTTCATGAAATTAAGAAATTAATCAATCAATCATAGTTTACGATAATGAAATATCAGTGTACAATTATTTACCTTTATTGTTGTAGTTGTTGTAAATGACGAATCTAAGCACTCCACATTTTCACTACAGACACAGCTGACGATACTTTAACCACACGTGTGAACTTGTATTATGACGCTTTCTTGTTTTTTCCAACGCCAAGAACGTTCGAGAAAGACAAAGACAGAGACACAAGCATGCGCCGATTCAATGCGCCTAATTAATTCTCTAGTGCTGCGCGCGCGGCAGACCGATCATAGTTGAGTGGGAGAGAGACGCAAGGCATTCGGCGGGCCTCTCTCTCGTTCGGTGACTCATCGTAACGTTACCGAGCGTTACACTTTTTCATAAGTGACTCCCAGCCGCAACCTAATTTAAGACGTTGTCACGTCAAAACCCTGACTATAATATAATACGTGGCCAAATTAAAGGCAATAATAATATGTTATCTATGATAATTTTCTGACAGCGTGTTTAATTACAACTATTTTAATTTCAGCAATACAAAGTTGGAGAAATTGAGTGGTTTTTGCTCACGTTGTGCTTTGGCATTATGATCGTATCTTTTGTCCCCAATTTTCTGTGCACTCATCTCCTTGAAAAGGTAAGTACCTGACCTATGCCTATTATTTTTCTCTCTTCAAAATAAAAAATAATTTATTATTATTTTTGGCCTCTCTGAGTGCTTGGTGTATGCGACGCGAGATTTTAATGTTGGCTCAAAGCCTTAACGTACTTACGAGTACCTACTTTAATTACATAATAGGTCATTTTACCCTTTTTATTAGATTTATTTAAGATTTTTCGTAGTCGGTCAGCTTTTAAAAATCACATACCTATTTATTTTAATAAACCAATGGTCTTCACGTATTATTAGTATATAGTATATAGTAAAATATAATATCGAAGCTAGTTAGTGATCTTAGAGATTACTACGTTCACACAAAAAAAAAAAACTAAATCGACATTATAATATAGACCTCAACTTGCTTTTTGCGGTCTCTTTCGCACAATTATCTTTAAATGCCACTTCCATGAGCTTTGAGAAAGTACATTTTAATGTTTTTCTTATACTCAGTAGTATGACGGGACGACTAAAACTTGTACCACGTAGTTATTGGAACACGAAGTCACCAATCACTGCCTAGCACTGTACTGCGTTCGTCATCTGTAGCTTATCTGATAACCATCTTTTTGCCGTGTTTCTTTTCTTGAAACACTTGGAGTTTCAAAGCGAAACAATTGTTTTTCACATTTTTTTGCACATTGTGGAAGTACCACAAGCGAACTCTGCAAAAAATAATATTATTATATGTAGTTTTTACTATAATAATTATTGGACGACAGGTGGAGTCTATCGGCGACGCATGCTGGGACATACCATTCTGGAATGCCGGGAAGGTAGTAAGACCGTACCTGGTGCTGATGATGCAGAGATCAAAACGTCCACTACCAATCACAGCTCCCGGATTTGCCAATATTTCTCTTCAAACTTATTCTACTGTAAGTATTTGTAGTAGATATGTAATTATGTATAATTACGAGATGTAATAATATTTGTAAATTATTTTCTTCGAAAAAAACAAAAACTAACTTTAGATTAAAATTCAATTCAAACACTCGCACAAATTTGAAATGTTATCGAGGTATATGAACTTAAACTTTAGTAAGTTTAAACACTGCGCCAGTGGTACAATGGCCCTCACTCTTTTTCTTGCGAGAGAAGACCCTGAGTTCCCAGACGTGGAAACATAAAGTGGGCGGCTGAAAATAACATAGAGCTCACATTAATTTTCCTCTATATATTTTTTCCAGATTTTGACGCGGGCGTATAGCTGCTTCAACATGTTACGTCAAGCGGATTTCAGTGGATAAATATTACGCCACTACGCGTAGAAATTTTGGGCACTTTATCATTTAAGTTCAGTATTTTATAATCCACGATACAATATTATCCATAACAAAAACAGAAAATTGAGAGAAAATTTGTGAATATGATAATTAGTACATCCTGGCCACGTGGTTCGACTGCGTAGTTCGATCACTCGGTCCACCATTAATAACCATCTTTTTTTTAAGTCTTGTTGTGCAAATGCAACTGAAACTTTTGTAACATCTTAGTTTTATTCATACACAAATCTATTGTAACCTTGTAATTTAACACTTAAAATAATAAATAAAATCTTTCAATGTAGCCTGATAAAACTTAAATTTCTGTCATATTTATTGTTTCAATATTAAGTACACACTCGCAATATGCTTCTATTTATCTTTTTGCACGGATGACAGAATTAAGAAATAAAATATATGTGTGAAAATTAATTCGATGTTTGATTTTAATGCTATGATTTTAAAATTTTCAGAGGCAATCTCAGAATGTATAAGGGACATATTATTGTCATTGGCTTATGTTTACCAAGATGATTACGAATTAAAATATCAAACTATAGACGAAATTAAGACCTTTTTATATTTGAATAGGCTATTTTGCATTCTTAAAACGATTCATTTTTGTTTTCTTTAATATTTTTGAGGTGTACTTATTAAGTAGTATTATATGTTTAACTAATATAAAAAATATATATTTTTAAGCACAGTAACTTCATAAACATTCTGAACTCTGACTCATTAACTGGACTGTATTCATATTTAAAAATATTTCTGAGCACGCGTTAATCTAATACCGGTGTTTATTTCTAGACTTTCATTGGTATGTAGGTAGATAGATACACTCGTTGTTGAACTTATTTAGAAAACAAAACAAAAAAAAACTAAAATTTTAATGTTACATGGGTGAAACTCACGCCAATGTTCACTGCTATTTGCTAACAGTTTTCACGCCTTAACAGTTTTCACTGTCATTTCAACTACAATTCACTCAAACGAATCATTTTATTAAATACTAGCTTTTACCCGCGACTTCGTCCGCGCCACATATTTATTAAAGTAATTGAGGCAGTACCTACTCGTATGTCTACTACCATACAAATTCACGTTTCCTAATCAAAATCGGTCTAAGTCAAAGTTTTATATCTATACTTATAATAAAACTGTAACGGGTCGAATTCTGTACATTGAAGATATTTTGAAAATTTTTTTTTGGAGCACTCCATAGTCGATACTGATGGCGAATCTGCATTTTTTTTCTTTCATGTCTGTCTGTCTGTCTGTCTGTCTGTCTGTCTGTCTGTCTTTCTGTATAGGGATCACGCATCACGCCGAAACTACTGATTCAATTCAGCTGAAACTTGGCATGATTTTAGTTTAAACTAAGGAAATTGCTGTAGGCTACTTTTGATCCCCAAATTCTGATCGGTTTTCTTGCGGGAGGGGGTGAAAGTCAGAATGTGTATTTGGTTGTAACTCATGTTTGCGTTGTTTAATTTCATTAATTCTTTTTTTGTTAGAAAGAACACATTTTTTATATTGTCCCATCAAAATTTGAACATTATCGGTTTGGTAGTTCGGAAATTACACAAACATTAAATAATAACGACACGCACAGCGCGTTCGGTACATACTAACTTCTAAGTATTCTGTGTATCACAGACGATCCACAGAATATCTAGATTCTAAATTCAAGAAGTGCCCACGTGATCGCGTCGCGTCGTCTTGAATGACAAAATAATTGTCAAAAATATATTTTTGTGTGGAAAAAGGAGGAGGATGAGAACATCCTCCTTCAAACAAGGAGGATGTTCTCAATCGGGTTGCATGTTTTTTTTATTTGGTTTTATTTTACACGATAACTCCGCTAATTGTGAGTTGATTTTGATGATTCTTTTTTTGTTTGTTAGAAAATACTTCAGAGGTGATCTTATATATCGAAAACAGGGAGGTAGTTTTTCAAATATCAACAAAAAACAAATATCAGCTTAGATTTATCTGTATTTAGTTAGTCGATCGACAGAATTAAATTACCTGTCATTGAAGTAAATGTTTGTTCTTTTGGAGAAAACATATCAGCATAATAAGTAGCAGCATAAACAACCCATTAAATGTTGGCCCAAAAAAACCCACTGCTGGGCGTCGGGGCCTTCTCTCGCAAGGAGAGAGACAAGGCTATAATCCACCACGCTGGCCCAGTGTCGGTTGGTGGCTGACATATGACTTAGAACTTAGACTCTAGGTAGGTACATTTCGGTTTCCTTACGATATTTTCCTTCACCGTTTAATTACCAGCATTACGAACATGACTCTGAAAAGATAGTGGTGCGCTTGGTTTTGAACCCTGGGTCTCCGGATCGACAGTCGCCGTTCTCCCGACTAGGTCAGCTGGAGCTTACTAGACCAGCCGTAACTTAACGTATTATTTTAATCCAAATACTGTTTAAAATTTAAAGGTCAACAAGCTTCGGTGACCGAAGCCGACCGTTGTTGGGGTTCCGTACCCAAAGGGTCAAAAACGGGACCCTATTACTGAGACTTCGCTGTCCGTCCATCCCTCCGTCTGTCACCAGACTGTATCTCAAGAACGGCGATAGCTAGACAGTTGAAATTTTCACAGACGATGTATTTCTATTGCCGCTTTAACAAAAAATACTAAAACTAAAATAAATATTTAAGAGGGGCTTATTTCCATACAACAAACTTGATTTTTTTACCGTTTCTTGCTCGATAATAATAACGTACCTGTCACAGGTTGACGCTTTCACTATTCACATAATATTAAGTTTTATGGGTTCTTTAAATGTAATTAATTAAAATAAAATATTTTTTAAGGGGGCTCCCATTTTTATTTGCTAATCGTTCAGCACCCTTCGCGCGCGAGTCCCACTGGCATTTGACCGGTTTTATTTTATCAAAAATTTTGTAATATCGTATCCTTTCCTAATATTATATAAATATATCAATATTTAAATTTTTTGCTGCTCAATTACGTTGGAATGGCTGAATGTATCGAGTTAAAATTTGAAACATCTTCTTGGCTTAGCTTAAGTAACACATAGGGACATATAGATAAATAACTATACATAGGCAATGTTTAGCCTATGTATAGTATATTCTTCCAGACTATAATCTAATTGTATTTCAAATTTCAGCCCGATCACTTGATCCGTTCCGCCATGATTAAGTAACAAACATCCAAACATTGACATTCATTATATTTACAGTTACAGGACAACGTTGGAACGGCTGAACATATTTGGCAGGAATTCGAAACACACGTAGTTTGTACTCAGAAATAGCAAATCGGTTACTTATAGGTTACTGTGACGTCGGAAAGACTAAGCAAATTTGGTAGAAAATTTAAACAGATAACTTATAGTCTGAAATACCACATATATGTACTACCTATCAACCTGAAAAGAAGCATGGGCCCTAAGGAAACAAATATTAACTATCACGTCAAAACGGCACAACGAATTGGGTTGGCATACGAAACACAGATAGTTTAGAGTCTAAAATTTCACATGGGGTCTAAGTCTATATTTTCGTTAAACTCCATATTAATCTATAACAAGTATATATTTTCGTAAGGTACTTGATGTGATGGTAAGGTAAAGGCGCCAAAAATGAAAATATATGCACCCTTTTGGCGTAGATAATACAGGTGATTTGCGTTCACAATCAAAATAACAAGCAACATTATATTCTCATTAGATGGCGCTAATGCCAGTTTAAATCTAAAAGCACTAAAGGCCATTTAAATCAATGTTTAGCTATTGTGGTATGTATTTTTTCTTTCATCACTAGGTGGCGTTACTGGTATTCTAAATTGTACTAATGAGTTTTTTGCTGCTAAAAGGATTTTGATGCTGAATTTGGATTCTTTCGTTCTTGGATTTTTTTTCTGTGTTACAATTAAATTCATACATTAACATTTCACTAAGATTTGGCTTAGATTAACGGGTTCAACTTGCTTGAGAACCTATCATTAAAACTCAAAATTTTAATAATTTTCATTCCACACAGGCTACGTTCAAAATTTTACGCGGGCGAAGTCGCGGGTAACAAGTAGAACACAGCTTGCGGATAAAAAGAGATAAGTAGGTAATCAGATCATGCACATCAGTTTCTGACTTTTCTTAATGTATCCTATAAAAATCCTACAAACTTAACACTTGCGGCTATGTTCGATACTACGAAACCTTAATAAGTATGTTTAATTTTGTTTAAAAAAAGAAAAATAAAGATGATAAAATTAAACAAATTTTTGTGTGGAAAAACAAATTCACTCGGTTTTTCAATGATTACATAATGCAAATATTTTGACGTACGATACTTCCAACTAATTTACACTATAAGTCAGTAACATCTGCTTACGCGAACGAAGTAGCGGGTTCAGCTAGTTTATTAATAAATGTACAATTTACACGACAAATTACAAAAAAAACTATGTTCTCAAAAAATTAATCAAAAACAGACTTTAATTTAAAATCATATTGGGACGGTCCATTAAATTTTATTAGAGTCTATTAGTAGATGTTAGTAGATATATCGTCTGATTACATGAACGCAAATTTTAGTTTGTTGTTCATATTTCAAAAACCGCCCCACTGATTTCGATAAAATTTATATGACCACCTCTGAACTATAATCTACCAACCAAAAAAATAACCATCTAAATTGATTCACAATTGGAAATACAACTGGATTGATAACCTCCTCCTTTTTTGAAGTCGGTTAAAAATAGCATACAAAGAGTGCAAAGATCCTTCCATGCACACTTTTACTCCTCATTTCCACTCTTTTCAACTCTTTTCTGTGATAAAAGTCGCCGTTGTCCTTTCCTAAGTCTAGTCTATCTGTGCACCAAATTGTAACAAACTCTTTAAGTGGCTTAGGCGTTAGACGGCAACGGACAGAGAGAGCTACTTTCATATATATAATTTCGTATTAGAATTGAAAACAGGTCTTCCTGATCATTTTATAGGGGGCAGTTGTAAAAGATTACCGAAAAGTAATACGTTTACTCCTCCAAAAAACTCATTTTCGCAGTTCTTAATTTGCCTTAATCGAGCGTCCATCATCCATAACATTTGATAAGACACCATGGAAATCTCGTCGACTATCAAAAATTCTGTCTGGTACGCCATTTAGTGGCTGCGCCCATCTTAAATATTGAGGTTGTATAGTGCACTGTATTCTTCTTGTCAAGTCCTTTTATTTGATACCCATGTTGATGGGATTGATAAAACCTAAGTTATCCGCCATTGTGTAGAGGCCGCCATCTTGGATTTTAATTTTATATAGTACGTTGTATTCTACTGGTTGAGCACTTTCATTTGATACCCATATTGATGGGATTGATAAAACCTACGTTATCCGCCATTTTGTAGCGGCCGCCATCTTGGATTTCAATTTTTTATAGTATATTGTATTCTGCTTATTGAGCCCTTTCATTTGATACCCATGTTGATGGGATTGATAAAACCTACGTTATCCGCCATTTTGTAGCGGCCGCCATCTTAGATTTCATTTTTTATAGTATATTGTATTCTGCTTGTTGAGCCCTTTCATTTGATACCCATATTGATGGGATTAATAAAACATAAATTATCCGCCATTTTGTAGCGGCGGCCATCTTGAATTTATTTAAGTACATTAATTATAAATAAATGATACCGCTAGAAGCGTCTTGAAACGCTCTTGAGAGTAAATGGCTCAAACGGGTAAAAGTAAGGTGGCACTTCATATGCCGAAACATAAACACCGCACTTATGTAACCTGACACCCGTTTTCCCGCCAAATTTGTAAAACGCGAAAAGCGGCCAGTGTATCAAGCGGTTATATAAGTATCCCTGTATAGTTAGAAATTCTAAAATTGCTGGAACAAACGTTTATCGACTCCATTTCAAGTGTCTAGATACAAAGTTTCATGGTTTTATCTTCAATAATATTGAACTTCCAGACTTTCACCCCCAATTCCACCCCCGTAGGTACAGTTCGAAACTACAAAACTGCTTAAATATACATTTTATGGTTTCGTGTTAAATATCTAGACGTAAAGTTTCCTAGTTCTTCAACAATGACGAAGTTTTCCATATAAACTTTCATCCCTTATTTTAACCCTTTTAACCCTTTTTTCGGAACAAAAAGTAGCCTATGTCCTTTCTCGGGATCTATTCTATCTATGTATAAAATTTCATCAAAATCTGTTGGTTGGTTTAGGCGGTAAAGACGGACAGACAGACAGACAGACAGACAGACAGACAGACAGACAGACAGACAGAGTTACTTTCGCATTTATAATATTAGTATGGATTCTACGGGAACGACTAATGTTATAGACTAATGTGTAGTAATATGCTAATCGAGGTAATTACTTATATATTTTGTGTTTTTGTGTATTTTATTTCATTCAACCCGTTCCGTTGTTACAGAGTTACGTAGGAACAAACATACACTGTTTAACAAACCACAAACATTCGCCATAAAAATGTTTGTGTGTAGTTAGTTACTTTAATTTTGTTTCAAAACTTTCAAAGTTGAAAGACATTTTTACTGGGCACTATTAAACCAATGTTTAGTAAGAAATGACGAAAACACAAATTATTTTTCACAGTAGCAATTAAATGAGCGACAGACCAAATATATACTTAATCATCAGGATTGTAAACCTCAGTAAAATATTCAAATTAAAACAATACGATCTGAAAAACGCCTGTAAAAATTACAAGAATTGCTTTGTAGACATACGTACGGCGTGTAGTATAGATACCTGATAAATATGCGCGCGCAATACCATCGCTTTCAAGCTGCTGAATCGCTTTACTATCTTATTTATTAAAACCCTGAAGAACCGTTTCGGTTTGCAATAGAGGCAATCTAAGGCCAACTGTCATAGGCCTTTCTACAAAAATGAAGAATGAACTGAAATGAAGAACTTTTTTATGACACAGCATAAAAAAGATGTAAAAAATGTGAATAATTTTGTTCAGGTTTAATCCTGTTATTATCATAAACGTGAAACAGTAGATGTTTGGATGTATGTTGTTAAAGTGAAAACTTATTTTGGCGTGCCTAGACTATATTTTTCTTGGGCTGTGAATTGAATTTTAGCGTCACGCTCGGATATGATAAGAAATCTTCGGGTAAGGGTAAACTCGGTACCATAGCCATTGGCCATCTAGAAATGCGCCAGCAATTCCCATTGGTCCGTCATCATTTCTAGATGGCCATGGCATGGCTCATGGCCACGCCCTCCGGTTTCACGTTCTGGTTTCCGTAGTTTCAAAAGCAAGCTATCAAATTCTGAGTTTAAGTATAAGTTTTCACTTCTATCGGCAGTTCCTATGACTGCCAATTTTTTTAAATTAATGGAATCTTGATTGATTGTTGTCTAGGGTATGGTACATAGGCTAGACAATATAGATATCTGAAGAATGCGAGTAAAACCTCTAGACACTCGCTAGTTTTGACGTAAATTTCACGATTTAACGTTTTGACGACGTGTGATGAGTAGAAGTAAAGAAATCATCAAAAGCAGAACAGTATCTACTAAATAGAAATGTATTCTGATTATTATTTTTCTAACATATTTTGTCTGTCTCAGTCTGAAAACACCTGATTAAAAAAAATGTATTCTACAAGTACAGGCTAAGGCCGATTTTGTTTATTTTTTCAAAGATCTTTGGAAAAAAAACAACGCCTTGTCTACAAATTTTGTTTAGGAGCAAGTCTATTTCATTCAGTCGTTCATGATTCGAGTACATTTCAAGCGCTGAAATAGCTTCAATGCCATAGTACAAATTCAACCAAAATATCTGTGCGGTTAGTTAAATATACAGATGACATTAGTGTTGTCAAAGAATGATTTTAATTTGGAACGAACGACAGTGCTTCCCTCATTTGCAATAAATTTGCTTTGTCAAATTCGGCATGCTGGATATAACCTCAAATCTGCTGTCAACTTCATTCTTCGATTAAATTCATTCAGTATTTTGCACACCACTCAGCAGTCATGTGTGCTAGCGTGCACACGTTATCAATGTAAAATCAATCACTGATACGCTTAAAAATTCGCATTTTTACCATCTTAGTGAGTGATAATTAACATATCTCACATTATCTTAAGGTTATCGAGGTTAATGTCGTTCATAACTAAAAGTTTTAAATAACTAAACACATACAATAGTAGTGTAATATTGTTGATGAATGATGTAAAAGTGTGTTTAAAAAGTGTACCTAGTGTTGTGTTTTTATTTTTGTGGAGTTAGTTTTAACATTTGTAAGTATTTTTATGACTTAAAAATATTTGTTTATTTTATACTTAAGTATTATTTGGTTACGTAGAGATGTAAAGTACAAGTACGATATTTCTCAGGTAACAAACATACTACTATACCGATAAAAAATATTGTAATTAACATTCTGAAAAAAAACGACATTCACAAGTTGGATAATTTTTAACCGACTTAGATTTTTTTTTAATTTAGTTTTGTTAACTTTTAACTCTATCAATTATAAACATTTTTTTGATTTTTTTGGAGATTGTTTGGAGTATACAAGTTGTAGCCTTGAAGAGTAAAAATGTAGGGCAGGCTCTGCCCAAAAATCGAATCGAATCGCAAAATCGTGTGCACTCTTTCCTCCAGTAGTTTTATT
This sequence comes from Ectropis grisescens, assembly GCA_017562165.1. NCBI lineage: Eukaryota > Metazoa > Arthropoda > Insecta > Lepidoptera > Geometridae > Ectropis > Ectropis grisescens. The sequence continues at coordinate 15,314,764 of CM029775.1, read as the reverse complement.
AGCGTTACGTGACGACAGCAGTTTACTCGCATAAATACTTAAAGCACTGTGCCAACCTCCTCTCATAAATTACTCTTACTTACTTGTTAATGTAGAGCCAAAATCAAACAATGATACAATGATAGCAATAACAAAAGCAATTGGATAAGGCATTAGACAAGCAGCTCTAGGAAAAGTGAATGAATGAAAAAAAAATATCTACTAAAAACTTTGTAGCTAACTATTATACGTATAAAAATTATTGTAATGTGCCGTGTCGATCGTATGTATTACTTTCTGTGAAATTAGATTAACGTGTCCGATTGATTTTCTTAGTTATAAATATTATCGAGTTTTATTTCCGCAGAAATCATGATCTACCTAGAATTTCAGAAGAACATGATTAGGTAGGTACTTTAATTAACAAATGTAGTTTTGCGGAAGCAATGTACCTACTGTGCCTATTTTTTATACAAAGGGATCTATAGTAGGTGGCCTCAGGTAGTCTGTGCCTATAGCATACCGAACTAGCGTAAAAAGGAGTAAGATCCTACTAATAATCCCACTTCCCACCCTCAGTTACTTAAGCACATATCCCAAAGGGACGTACCACCTACGAGAGGTACGGAACAGACATTTGTAGGGCTACGCAGAACGAACAATGCCGAAAACACAACTTTCTTGGCCGTTTTTTTTGTTTTACCTCGAGTCAGCTGTTACGAAGAATAATCTTGGTTTACTTTATGTAGGTATGTAAGTACCACTCGAATTATCAGCATAACAAAACTGAATTATTTTAACCTAGATATGAATTGTCATGTTGACCTACTGCAAGACAGAATGTAGTTAAGAATTAGTGTTGATTCTATCTCTCTGAGCTGGTTTAGCGTGATCACAGAAATCTAAATATTATTAGATTTCTGTTAGCGTGTTTGAAACGTAGTTTTTTGGAACGTAATTTAATTAAAGTGGGGTGGGTTGTTAAAAAATTCTACAAGTTTGTGTTCGTGTTAGTCTAGGTTAAATGTTTGTCATATGCTGTTGCACTAAGAAATTGTTACGCAGTTATAATTTACTAGTTTTTTTAAACATTATTTATGTAAGTTATGCTAATACATAATGTTTTTAGTTTGATTGTATGTAAAGTCTGGAAATAAACTATTTAATTTCATTTTAAATTCATTGAGCTCAAGAAATACATTCCACGGGGTCTCTTGCCGTGTCAATCATATTTTTTTTTAATTTGTCACGTTACTTATAACTAATACTTTGCTCTACTAACTTAACTATAAAATTAGTAAAGGTAGCCATATAACTCATAGAATTCATGTATAATATTAGTACATACTTATGGAACACAGGAACACAAAACAAGACTTTTATCTACATTCTCATGAGAAGTACTTTCACTACTGACTTTTCGTATAATTGGAACTAACAATGAGTTTTCTTCCAGTGACTTTGAGGATTTAACCTATATAGTTCGATTTCTTTTTCCTACGCAAACACAAAAAAAATGAAATCTATTTAACCAGAAGAGGACGCAACACATTTTTTGCGGGGCGCAGGTTAAGGGCGTGTGGGCCGTAATTTTGAATTTTTAAAACAACTTTAAGACCTTTAAAATAGTGTATTAAACTCTGAAAAAAATATGTGTATTAGTTAAGGATATAATCTAGTGCAATTCGCAGTCAATAACACGATTTAATGAATTTTACTTGATAGAAAAAAATCCCAAAGTTACCCCTTTTCAAAAGTTTTTCAAGTTTATGACTAAACTAATGAATTTTTTACTAAATTTTTGTACTCAACGAAAGCCACTAAAAGTTATAGATGCATTCGCAGAGTTTGACTTGATAAAAGTATCAGTTATTCACTATGTTTTAATATCTACCATATATATAGCGCGCCGTTCGGCAAGCCTGATCAGTCGCGTTTCGGCGCTCACGGACGACGGGCCTGTGCTTGATTTTGCAATTTTGACAACCAATAAATTTTAAATATTGCGATCATAGTACCACAGTATAACAATATCAGTAGGTATTACTAGTGAAGCACGCTATGATCTTGATTTTTGATACCGTTTTCATTGGAATTGCAAATAGACGCTGATACTAATTAGTACGCTGTTTACTTTATGTTGTAGACCAATAAGGGAGTCTCAAAAAACTGACGTCGATAACACATCAGTAAAAAATTTAATGCGGATGCAATGGAAAATAGATAAGTATCGGTAAAATATTCGTCCGTCAAATCAGAGATCGAGATAAGGAAATAATAGAGGGGAGAAATCCCCTGCGTAAATCCCCTAATATAAATGCAAGTTAGGTATCATTTATGATACCTAACTTGCATTTATATATGCCATTTAGGTAAATTCTTTGGTAGTAAGGTACTTAGTACTTGGAAGAAAAGTCCTCACATACAGATTTTACCACTTTGGAAGAGACTCTTGCGCAAACTATTCAGTTTAGAAAAAAATGTTCGGAACTTCAATACAATTTTTGAACACCTATCCATAGATACACGTATGGTTTTGATAGATTTTTTTTTATTTCTTTTCCAAGTTTGTGACATCACCAAAATTTATTGTTTTTTCTTTTTTTGTATGAAAATGTTAATATTGTTCATAGAATACATGTATTTACCAAGTTTTAATAGTATACTTCTTATAGTTTCGGAGAAAAATGACTGTCACATACGGATGGACAGACATAACGTATATTTTAAAATTTGTCTACGAATCCCTAAAAACCCAACTTCGTTCATTTAAAACTTATTTAAAATGAAATTTAGACACTCGACCAAATTTGATAAGAAGCCTTTTAGGCAGTAAAATTACTCTTAGAATTTAACTCTGTAAATACTAAATTACCGATTCGTATTTTTATATAAGGTTTAGAATCATTTCCTGAGCATAAAATTACAAAATAATAACAAATCCAGGTGGAGCTTCAAGCACCAGCTCGAAAAACGTTTTGGACGATATTCCGAAAAAGTTATAATGCCTATTAGTATTGTAGAAAATAAAATTTCCCATCTTTTGTTGCCAATAAACTTTTTTTCGAACTTACCGATTACGATTTATTATGTCCAATTTAATGATAACGATGTAAAAAATAAGATGTGAATTCTGTTCCCAGTAGCATAAACATGTCTCTTTTACCGGATTGGAAGAAGGGTTATGTTTTTCGCACGTATCTTATGTTTGTAAAACTTTTATTTCCACATATCTTCCAAACGGCTGGATGGATTTTGGTAACTAATATATTCTAAGACTAGTCTCATTCGCCAAAGTGTCCTTAGATAATAGGTAATATTTTTTTACCTTTTTTTTTGTAGTCGGGGTTTTTAAATTAAAGTTATTCTATCATATAGCTCGTTGCTCGAATAAACAGCACCGTTCATCATCATGATTGAAGAGTTGAACGAAGAGTTTGGACTCCACTTTTGTAATAAGAACAACTAAGCTGTGAAACGCATTGCCAGAGTGGGTTTTTTGTCGAAGGTTCGAACCTTAGGGTTACGAGGTACACTGTGCTTGTTTCTATTAGAGAAGCAAGTTCCATCGTAGACCACATCATTTTCATCCACTATTATCGGCATCATCACAACCGTATCATTAAATGGCCTATAAATAGTAAACGGTAGTAAAAAAAGTTTACTAGCAACAAAAGATGCAAAATTTTATTTTCTACAATTGTTGTCAAAATATATAGTTTCCAAAATATCGGCTAAAACAGTTTTTTTTCAATTGGGGTTTGAAGCTCTACCTGAATCTGTGAGCATTTTGTAATTTTATGCTCAGTAAGTGATCTTTACCTCATAGAAAAAAATTGGATTAGAAATTTAGTGCAAAGTTGGCCAAAAAACCGTCTATTTTTACTGGCCTTTCATTACGTTTCAGCACATTTTTTGACGAACTTGTGAATTATTAGGAAACATTTTAAAAAGATGCATGAAATTTTAAAAGCCGTTCTCAACTTATAGTGTGACCAAAAAAGAAAAGGTTGAGTTTTGTATACCTACGAGTATAGATAAATTTAATATTTATTCGTTTATATAGCAACTCTTATCACTAGTATAAATAAATCTTGAACAAAAAATGAGTTTCAATTACATAGTCCAATATTTTAATGTTATTTCTGCACTGTGGCACCGATTCCGCGGTCGGTGACGATCGCGAGAACAAGACAGCGTTAAATGCCTACTCTGACAGAATTACCTGGCCTTAACGTATATTTCACACATTTGTAAACTTGAACTCACACAAGAGCAACAAATCTCTGTTTGTATAAACATAAACTAACATAAATGCTACACACCTAAAAGTGTGGAGTGCAAGAGACTGTGTCAACATTTAAATAAATAAATAAACGATTTTATTCAGAACTAGATGTCCGCCCCGGCTTTGCCCGTGGAACATATATAGCACTCATCGAGATCCCGCACATATCCAACGGTGAAAAAATTTTAGAAATCGGTTCAGTCATTCCTGAGAATATTTCGAGCTTTCAAACAAAACACCTCTTCAGCTACCTGCTACGCCCCCTGTTGGAAATTGGTCGTACCAACTCAAGAGATTAGCAAAGGTTTTATATTCAAGAAGTATGTAATCTGTGATATTCAATGTCGCAATCTTGACTCATGCTGTCATGTGTCATGTCAAAGCACGAAACCTACGAAAACTCTCAAAAAGGAATATTTTTTTCCCGATTTTGTTACATTCTTGATTCATGCTCCGCTTCTGTTAATAGTAGCGTTATTTTCTATAGCCTATAGCCTTTCTCGATAAATGGACTATCTAATACAAAAAAAATCTTTCAATTCGGAGCAGCACTTCCCGAGGTCCTAGCGTTCAAACAAACAAACAAACAAACTCTTCAGCTTTATAATATTAGTATAGATGAGCAGTCAGCATGTTTTAGGTTTAGGGCATCTCTATGAGTCAACGACTCTACCATAATTAACTGGTCGAATCTCGCGGACCAACATTTACGTGATATTACAAAAAAACATTTCACTTCAGTTAGTTTTAAATATACCGTTACCCCGTCCACCGTTTATTCGACTCGCATTTCGCTTGAGTTTTATGTTCGTTACTGTGAATTAATGTAATCTCTATATATAAAAATGTTATGTTGGTTTGTGTAAAAAAAAACTCAAAAAGGTCTGCCCCGATCGAGCTGAAATTTTAGAATGATATATAACCCGCATCAAGGATTCTTTTTATCTATTTTTTGCATCACAATGTGCTTGCTACAGCGAAGCGTGGCAGGGTACAGCTAGTTAATTATATGAGTAATATGGTACCCAGTTTCAAGATTATAGAAGTTTTAAGCGTTTCAATTGATCCTACTAATATTATAAAGACAAAATTTTGGATATTTGTTGCCTAATCACGTCAGAATTACTGAAGGGATGTGGTTGAAATTTGAAACACATAGATTTAGTCTGAAAAAACACATAGGACTTTTTATCGTATGAAAGTTAAGGGAAGGGAAACTACGAAGGTAAAATTGCGCGTCGCTTGTAGTGGTATACCTAAGTCTGATATAGCTGGAGAATGATAAAAAATGTTTCGTATTAATATTGAGCTGCTAAACGTACATATACCGTGATAATTAATAAAAACTGTATGACTGTGACGCAGTCTACCAACACTACGATAAATTACCTGCAATCGTAACGTGGAAAAATCACCGATAGATCGACAGTTATATTTTATTTCGAATTCCCAATAGATAGGCACAATGGTCATTTAGCTGGTACGTTTGAGTAAAGACTTTAAAGTCTAATTAATTAAAAAATTCGCGTATTTTCTAGATTTTTTTGCAGCATGTTATAATTTGGGATGTTTTCTTTCAAATTTCATCAAATTTAATGCTAAAAGAAGATATTTATTTTTTCACCTTCAGTAGTAGCATTTGTCAATTTGTCATGGAATAAGCCAAATACAAACTTACACATTTAAATATTAGTGGGATCCATCCCACTAATATTACATATTATAACTGATTCCGAATGAATGAAATTCACAAACACGCTAAAAAATTCCTAATCAGTATCGCTATGGATGCTTCGACTTACGAAATTATTGACTGACATCAGTTTCATTGACTTCAATTCGTACCACATTACATCGCCTATTGGATATGTTATGAAAACATTTATCGAGTAAGAACATGTTTTGTTTTAATAATATACCATTTACTGTTATAGATTTGTTTACTCGTGATAAGACACCAAGAATGACAACAATAGGTAAATGTATTGTGCGGTCTAAGTTAGTCAGCCCAGTGGCGTAACGATGTTCTCGGCCAAGACATAAGTGAGGAATCTAAAAAAGGCCCTGTAAAATTTTTTTTTTTAAAGATTGGTGAGACGAACAAAATATTCGTCTTATGGTAAAAAATGTGCCCATAGCAGCATAGCGCACGAAGCAATTTGAATATGAAGAGTAGTGATATCTAGAGGTGGTAAGGCACTGCGTTCATCACTGTGAGATTTATCTCCTTTGTCTATAGTTTTTATGGATATATTGTTCTTGAAACCGGGATATAGCAAAGTCTTCACGCTACTGCTTGTTGGTAGAATTATTGGAAAAACGTAATACCTCCCAAGGCAGACTCTCTAAAGTCGTAAACCATATACCTAGTAAAATATGAGTTTAACGAAACAATTAATAACAGCAAATCTTCACAAATAATAATAGAATAATAATATCTTTTTAAATTGTGAGCATAAATTAATATGACACAGATATGTTTTTTTAAACAGCCGTGATTGCCTTTAGTAAGAAAGTCCGATTCACAAACGTGAAGCCGTAAATTCAAATCCCGCCACCACCTGTGAGTATTTTCCTTAATGCACAGGTACGTTTTCATCACCATTGGCTTTAGCAGTGAAGGAAAAAAATCGTGAGGAAATTGGCGAGCTACACAAAATATATATTTTGAGGACACGCATCATCCGCCAACCCGCACTTAGCCAGCATGACAGATTACGGCTTTAACGCTATCTTTCTATGAGGAGACCCCGAGTCTCAGCTGTGGGAATAGTTGCTCATCCTTTAATTTATAGTATAGAGTGACGAGATGATCTGAATATGTGCCTGATGGTAAACAAAATGCGTGGCCATAACAGCTCAGTGGTACGCGGCATTGAAACTTGAAGAGGCCAAATTACGTACCGGTGTAATGCACTTGTCACCCAGAAATATAAGATAATTAATCTCTATCCCCCTAATTTTTCTAGAAACTTTGCTCTTCAAATCAGAACACAGTGATGTTACTGCTCTGCTACATTACTGCTCTGGCAAATTAGCAAAAGTGTCTTACTTCCCCCGGCGGACTCTGCAAAGAGTCCTACGTATAATATGTGTTCGGTGTAACACCAAACACATAATTTACCTACGCGCGCCATGCGTCGTCAGCATTGTCGGCGCATGAAACGCAAACATTTTTAATGCACTTTACGGAACCGCCGCGACCGGGTGCATTCGAAAACAATTAACATTCTATTAATGTTATTAAACATTCGTCAAATCTAAAACACTTTTCACTTGCAATCCTCACCTTTTAAGAGCTACCGAAACAATATGAGTACAAATAAATCCAAGACCAATCTTAAATCAAGGACAACTAAATTACTGTTGACCAATGGTAATAAATCTAGGAGAGCGCACTCTTTGTGCGTTGTTCACTGACTTGCTAATTACATCCACCAATGTATTGAATAAGTGAATCACATTCAACATTTATATTTTACAATATTAAACAGACACTTTCATTCAATTCAATGAAGATATAATGCACATCGTATCATTCGTTGACATTATTAAAAGTTAGGTCATGGACTAAAGATAACTTTAAGACATTTTGATTGGCCTATCTGAGCCTGCTCATAGATCCATAGGTCGATAGTTCGATTCCCACTCAGGACAAACATTTGTGTGATGATTACGGATGCCTATTCTGTGTCTGGATGTTTCTATGTAACAGAATTCTTAGGTATTTGTTTAAATTGTAAATACACAAACATGTAGGTATTCTATTAGCTATCATATCGTTCCCATTACAGGCTTTTCTTAATTTGAGGCTAGTTATTGTTGTTTGCAAAATGTCAAACAACTTTTATTTATTTAATTAGTTTTGAACTGTCGTACTACAAAACGTGGCTCTAGCTGCTCTAGTGCATTTTTTTGCTTTAGGTTATTAGCCGTTTCGAACGTCAAACAATTTTATATCAATTAGATTATACCTACTCAGAAAATTGATAAGTTTTTGGCTTGTTAAGCTAAGGTTTACAGTTTACAATACGGCGCTATATTCCACTACCGCTTCGCAGACAGACTTACTACTAATTAAGCCACTAGGCTGGACGCAAGGTCCCCAATTGCTACTTTATTCTAAGGTTTTTTTCTTTATTATTTTTCTTTGTAATTTAAGTGCGATAAAGAGTTTATCTATCTGTCTAGGCTAGTCTACTACGATGCTGGATAAAAATAAACATAGATTAATGAAGGAAATGTTTTCCAACGCGGAAGATTTTAGATTTGTAAAGCGTCTGAATTGCGTAGTTTTATTGAGGAAGAATCTGTTTTGAAAGGGCTGATAGACGTGAGCAGCTATTTCGCTCTAATACATTTTAGTGTAATCGACAAAAAATTGTACCTACTTTTAATTTGCACGTGTTCTTGAGCAAATTTTATTTTTATTAAGATTGCGAGGTGGGTAAGAGTATGTTTGTTTAACTAGTAGCGCCCTGCGGTTTTACCCGCGGAGTTTCCGCTCCCTTTTCTCGCCATTAAAAGTAACCTATGTGCTATTGTAGAATATAATCTAACTATGCTATACATTTCTATCCAATCTATTCGGGAGTTCCGACGTGATTGAGCAATGAACATCAAGAGACCCAAACTTTCGAATGTATAATAATGTAGGTATATAATATTCGAATATGCTTGTATCAAACTGGGAAGCCTTTTGAGGCAAGCTCAAAAGTCACATAGTTGTCTTATTAAGCCTCAACACTGAGGCACAGACCTAGTTGGTGATTAGCGTAGTGGGGCGAAATGAATCCCTCTATTTAGATCACCTGGCACGTAGAGGGTCCCACCAAAACGATCTGTTTTTTTGAGAATTCCTATGTTTTTAGTCATAAATAATACCCAATATCTCTCGGAATAGTGTAATTACTTCTTCTCAAAACACTTGGTACTTACTGAAACAATTTTTGTTGAGTACTTCTAATTTTGGTGTATAATATTTTTTTGTTTTCTTTCTATATAAAAAAAAGTGAAATACGGGAGAGATATACAGGGAGATAGACAGAAAGACAGATTGTCAGATCAAATTTTCTTCCTTAACATATAATATGTATCCATAAAAAAGAGTAATAACGTTTATCATGTACTATTTCCAGACACAAATGCCTCAATCAGTATTCGGAGTATGGGACTACGTCATCATGGCGGCTACCATGGTCGCCTCCGTCGTCATTGGTCTTTATTTCCGCTTCAGTGGAGGAAAACAAAAAACAAACGAGGTACTTTTTATTCACAGCTATTTTTGTAGCACTATATAATATCGTTTACGTTATCATTTCTCAGGAAATCTACTAAAACAGATCTGTAACAAAAATGTTAATAAGCTGAAATTTGAGCTCATTAATTCAATTAGAAAAATTATACTATCAAAAATAGACTGTAGAAAGAATTACCACTCTGAAATTTTAAAGGTACTTCGAGCTTGAAAAAATATTGTTAATTCTGTCTAAGCCCTAAAAAAAGTGAAACTTTAGTAATAATGTAGTGTTAATCATAAATAATATTAATTGATGTGTAATCTACATTAATAAATTAGTCTTTGAAGGTACCATTACCTTACCCGTAAGGCAACAGGTACATTATTTTTCATAAGCCCAGAACATAACTACATACAAAGGCGAAAAAATATACATAAAAATTTATGAATTGATTGTTTTGAATTAACTGCTTATTCCTTTTATTTTCAGGAATACCTCCTAGCAGATAGAAACATGGCCACATTCCCCGTAGCCGTATCACTGATGGCTTCGTTTATGTCGGCTATCACTCTTCTTGGAGTTTCTGCTGAAAATTATTACTACGGGATGCAGTTCATAGTCATAAATATAGCGTACGGAATCGCGACTCCAATAGCTAGTCGACTATATTTGCCTGTGTTCTTTGGTCTTCAAAAGACGAGCACTTATGAGTACTTAGAGCTTAGATTTGGACCTCATATTAGAATGTTAGCATCGTTGACTTATACACTACAAATGGTGCTTTACAACGGGATAGTGTTATATGCTCCAGCTATAGTTTTAGAGTCTGTTACTGGACTGGATAGGTTGATTTCGATTCTAGTCGTTGGGTTAGTTTGTACATTCTACTCTACACTAGGGGGTATGAAGGCAGTACTTTTTACTGATCTCCTCCAGTCGTTGTTGATGTTTGCAGCTGTCTTCAGTGTCGTTATATTTGCGTCAGTACAACTTGGAGGCTTCGATAAAATATTCACAATTGGACAGGAAGGCGGGCGACTAGATTTCTCTAAGTAAGCATTAAAACGTTTATAATGACAGATAATCCATGAATTGTTCATCAATTAATTATCATCATCAATCAATCAACCAAGTTCATGTAAATTTTGTGCATCGGCTCGTTCAAAAACTTTTTTATTATCAATTTATGCTTGTTAAATTATCACTTTCAATATAGTCTAAGATCCCGCTATACAACGACCTTCACCGAGCTGTTTATTGGATGAAAAGTGTTTTATATGTAATTTAATATATCAAAAAATATATTGCAAATGGGTTGCCTAAAAAATTTCAGTCCAGAATATGATTAATTAACAATTAAAAATTTTTTTTTTAAATATTTCACTTAAATTGATTGAATTTTAGAAAAAACTATATAACATAACTTATTATTTTGGCTTTACTCAGTGCTTACGAAATCTCATGCAAATATTTACAAACAATAAAAAGTTTCAAACAAACTTTTATCCCTTATTTCACCCCTTTGGAGGTTGAGTTTTGAAAAATACTGTAATACATAATTCTGATCATGCTCAATTCGTGCAAAATTTTATGCGAATACGTTTAAGGAATAAAATGTTTCTTACAAACTTCCATCCCGTTTTTTACACCCTTAGGGGTTGAATTTCGTAATGATATTTCGTAAGCAATGAGTAAATCCAAAATAGTAAGTTATGTTATATAGTTTTTTCTAAAATTCAATAAATTTAAGTGAAATATTTAAAAAATAATTTTTAATTGTTAATTAATCATATTCTGGACTGAAATTTTTTAGGCAACCCATTTGCAATATATTTGTTGACATATTAAATTACATAGAAAACACTTTTCATCCAATAATCAGCTCGGTGAAGATCGTTGTATAGCGGGATCTCCTACTAATACACCAGTGGCTACTGTACTATAAGCTTTGCTTAGTTTGAGTCTAGTTAGTGTTGTATGAGCAGCATACCTATGTTTTATTCCAAACTATTAATTATCTAACCATGTACCAAATGTCATCTAGATTCTTTTAGTGGTTTTTTTCTTGAAAGAGTCACATAATAAATCCATAATAATAGACACCAACTTTTGCATATATAATATTACTAGTGTTTAAGTCTGTTCCCGTTAGTTTTTCGCGATAAAGTCTAACTGAATTCAAAATTTCAACCCGATCCGTTCAGCTTTGATCTAATACCACCTGGCCCTTTTTTCTATCGGAATGCTCGTAGCTCGAAAAAGCAACATCGTTTCATGGTTGATGTTCCAAAGACACGAACGAAGAGATTTGACTCTAATTTTGTGATAAGAACGTCAAGGCTGTGGAATGCGTTGCCTGAGAGGGTTTTTCCCGATAGTTACAATCTTTGTGTCTTCAAATCGAGAGTGAATCGGTTTCTTCTAGGTAAACACGCTCCATCGTAGACCGTATCATCGTTTAACATCAGGCGAGATGGCGGTCAAGTGTAAACCTATAAAAGTTAAAAAAAAGCCTTTCCGACATGATTGAGTAACAAACATTCAAACTTTTGCATTTATAATATTAGTAGGATAAGTAAAAATATTAAAAAGTTAAACGATCGACATAGAATGTGCCAATCTGAAACCATTGACAATTGTATAAGCTTCTTTAATACAGGCCAGGCCTAGCTTATCGGTAGCGGAAATTACATTGTTTCGCGTGTCTTCAACTTTTTTTCTCTTAGTTTCAGCGTTGACCCCACAGAACGGAATACGTGGTGGTCTCTCATAATCGGCGGACTGATAACTTACTTGTCTCTGTACGCTGTCAACCACACTCAGGTAAACAATGGAGCTATTTACATACTGAATTATAACTGTTTATTGCTACCCCGTTAGGTAAACGTTATGACTATTTAGATAAGCATATTAATTAATTACTTACGTTATATTTTCATATATGTTATCTACAGTAATGTGATAAAGAAAGGTGAGTATTTTTTACTAAGCCATTGCGGTGGCCTTGGCATCTATTCTATGCCTTGGCGCTCTCCTTGCGAGAGAATGTCCTAGTCCCAGCAGTGGGAACATTAGGTGGGCTGATTATGCTTTGCTAAGATAATATAAATGACTACAAAGCAAGGTGGAAATACCATAGGAATGTACAATACAATAATACATCCATTTCCTAAGTTACACAACACTGTTTTTCCACCGCATCTGGCAGAAACATTCTCTTTCCTATTTAGTCTATGCAGGCAGAGAGAAGCAAATTAATGTCCCTGTAGTCCCCACAGCTTGAATCATCTATCATAGAGGTCTATAGCATTTATGATGTATATTTTCTTTGTTTTAAAGTGACCTAAATAGAAAATAATAATTTTTTATTTCGAAATGTCACCGTAACGTTTCTGTTTAATGGGTTTGCTTGTTAAGTTTAATGAGTCTTAGACGGATTTATTTTTATTACAAGCGACACGGTCCGTGCTTTCATAAAGCATAGCATACAAAAATAAAACAGTTATAATATTATTAATCTGTTTATAATATTTGTAAGTTCTTATAAATTATCGACTTTGAATTCGGTTCGGTTATGCACGGATGCATGCATGCACACGTACGTACTCTATGCATGTACCTACGACCGACGCGTCGTAGGTCTTCCAGATGCCCGATAATTACCAAAACACACACTACCAACATAATCTCATTGTAGGACCAAAATTATAATTTAGAAAAAATAAAAGTGGTCAAGTGCGTGTCTTACGCGACCATGAAGGCTTCCGTAGCAGCAAGTAACACAATATAAAAGTTCATGTAGCTCGTTGTTACTTAAATCAGTGTTTTAACAATAGTGAATTTATGACGTATTAAAATAAAACTACTTACTACGAGTAGATCTCATTCCAACCAATTTTCGTTGTAAGTTTTTTTCGTTTCATCGTTTTTTTCTATTTTTTGTAAAAATCTTAATATATAATAAAATGTTATTAAAGTTTCAATGGTATTTACAGTTCTTATGGTTTCGGAGAAAAGTGGCTGTAGCATACGGACGGACAAACAGACAGACGGACAAACAGACAGACAGACTACGGAACCCTAAAAACTATATTCATGAGTTTTAATAAAATATAGCAAAATATATTGCACATATAAACTACTTGAACATTTCGTGGCTAAAATGTTTTGAGAAAGACATTAACACAGTTTAAGGATGTATTAGACTCCAGGCCCGTGAACAAAATTTATGGGTGATATGATACACCACGGGACCTATGTAGGATGGTAGAAGGGTATAAAATAATTAATTTGTAAGCTGTCCAACTGAGTGCATGTTGAAGAGGGGTTGCAACCCTCGCTCTTTCTTTCTTGTCGCATGGTTTTTGTACGGCATTGCGAAATAAAGGATTAGAAGAAGTATTTAAACTGTATGGAACCAATGCCGTACATAATCAAATGACAAAATTTTCCCTATAAATTGTCGGAAAATCATGAGTTGTTCCGACAAAAATAATAGTAAAAAATTGCAATTTACAATTGTAATTTTTTATTATGTTTATAATTTTTTTATTTAATGTTTATGTTTATGTAAATAAAGAATTTGTACAAGCAACAAGCCATAGATCTAAATATAAACTTTCACGTTTAACATATTAGCAGGATTTCATTTGTGATGTAATCAATGTCATAAAACAACATTTACAATTTGTATAGTTTCAATACCTCTTCTAATCCATTATTCCGCAACGCTGTACAAAAATCATGCGACAAAGAGAAATGATGGATGGTTCAACCCCCCCTCCCTCTTCAACTTGCAACTCAGTTGGACAGCTTACAAATTCCGGCGTACTAATCTTGCAGTGTATATGAGACCCTTTGAGCCTCATAAAATTGTTTCTTAGAATACCTTAAATATTATGTAATGAGCTACCACCAAGTATATTGTAAACGTTCAAACTTTCGCATATAAAATATTACTAGGATTAATAGGATGGATCTCAGGTATGCTGAGATACTGTGACGATTGGTTTCAGGTGCAGCGACTGCAGACAGTGGCCACGTTGGAGCAGTCGCAGCGCTGTCTCTGGTGGAGTTGGCCTGTGCTGTCTCTACTCAGCTTCATTACCTGCGTCAGTGGGATCGCCATGTACGCCGTCTACCGGGACTGCGACCCCTACACCAGCCGTGATATCACTGCGGTACGCTCGTTTGTCTATATGCATTGGTTTTCATAAATTCCGCCTGAGACACAGTGGCCAAGCTTGACTAGACGAAGCGATACCTGTGATGGAGCTGTCTGGTGCTGTTCCTACTCAGATTTATTACCTGCGACAGTGGGCTCGCAATGTACGCCGTCTACCGGGACTGCGTCTGCGACCTATAACAATCGTGATTTCATAAATCAACTTAGCAGCGGTTAAAAGAAAATAACACATTTATTTTGCGAAACAGTTAGTGCCGTTCTTAGTAGTGTAGACACCTATTTCACGGTCTGATGCTTATCTATCTAACGTTATTTTTCTCTAGAAGCACAGCGGGTACGCGGTACCACGATCTCGACAATTCTTCGAAAATTGTGTCTCTATATAAGAATGGACAGCTTGACAAAAATTGTAAAAAACATAGTTGTTAGCAATTCTCCAACACAGTTACTTATAACTTTGGACATATTGCAAAATCAAGTTTCTCAGTTCTTATTTTTATTTTTGCGTGCTTTTGTTGAGCTATATTTTTTTCTTAGAATTAGATTGCCTTTTCACCAGAGATGTGATATGCTATTTTGTTGAGGGTGCGTTTGATAACTACTAATCAAATTGATTGGTCCGTATAGCACTAGTGGCAACGAGTTCAATTGGTGGAAAGTGGTCAATGGATGGTAACGATGTGTGTGCTATGCATGAGAGCTATGATGGGTGGGAGCACGTAGGTGGGTGCATGTGTGTATTATGGATGGGAACTACGGGTGTGTGAATGGTAAAGAATTTATATTAAATCAAAAGCGCTTTGAGAATTTACCACTGAAGGTTATAGTGAAAATATTTGATTATGTTACTTTATACAATGTCTTTTGTTTATCGGTGTAGAATGAGAATCGAGTGTTGTGCATAACCAAACCATTTTATATTTGGGGTCTTTTTTCACAAAGAGAGAGTAAGCACACCACACCACACTACCACACCAAGATGTTTGCGCTTCGGCAGATCCTGCACATGCATCATCGAAAGAAATCTATTTTAGAACAAGTCGGCGTTCTCGCAAAGTTTTCCTTCATCGTTAAAGATATTTAATATAGTACTTACATAAGTTTACGACAAACTTATAGAACTGCCTTTGGAAAAATACTCGGAGGTGCAGGCGGGATTAGAACCTACGACTTCACGATTGTTAACCGGACGTTCTCGCCCTTACTAGGTTATCATAGTTTTGAGTGTCCTGTCATCGAATTAACAATATTATCTCCATTTCTTTCAGATAGATCAACTGATGCCTTACTATGTGGTGGACGCGATGAAATCAGTTCCTGGTCTGTCTGGTCTCTTTGTGGCTGGAATCTTCAGCGCCTCACTTTCCACCATATCGGCGTCTTGCAACGCATTGGCGGCTGTCACTTTAGAGGATTACATCAGTAGGTAAGATATCATACCGACAACTTGACTTTAAAAATAAGTATAACATGAAAATCAGTATGTTCACATCATCATACCTGGAAAATTTAAAAAAGGAAAATAAAGCTCTTTCCAACGATATGTGCTTTTCCTGTAGACTTTTTTTATATGCTGTCCAACACAGAAGCAAGCCTATTAAGGCTAAGCCTATTAAGCCTATTAAGGCAAGGTTAAACATAATCTCATTTTATCTTAGAGGAGATCATAAAATAATGATGTGTCATGATGTTTGTTCCTAGTGAACTTTTCACCAAGATAACCGATATTCATGAAATTTGGCATTTATGTGTAATAACGTCAGAGATTGGATAGTTATTATTTATTTATTTAAATATCGAAAATATCCGCATATCTCTAAATATAAAATTCCACTGTACGTATGTATGCCATTGACCTCCTCCTAAACGGCTGGGCCAATTTGAATGAATTTTTGAAGTGAATGTTTTTTTTGGCGTACCACACACAAAAAAATTCGTGGGCTGGGAATTGAGCTTAAGCGTCACGTTTGTAATTGAAAGATTCGTTCAGGTTACCTCGAGACCGCCGAGGGTGGCTGTGATAGCGTATACGCCTCTATGACTCAGGGATCACATATCACAAACATATCCAATGGTGAAAGAATTTTTGTAATCGGTCCAGTGGTTCCTAAGATTAGAGCATTGAAACAAAACACTACTTTAGCTTTATAGGTATGTTATAGTATAGATTTTTATTGAAGCGAAAACTTCTTTTGCTGCACCACAGGCCACACATGTCTTTTTTTTTAACTTATTGTTGGTCATGTACGAGCTATACTCCTTTAGCTGCATCTGCTACTGTCGGTCGCTGTGTTAACTATATTCAATTGTAATATTAAGTATGTAACCTTTTTTTATTTTTAATTATTAAAAATTGTTTAATAGCTTTTAATACTTAGTCACTTAATACTATTTACTTTTCACTTCTGCCGTGTGGTCTTAAGTACACACACTTTTTTGTGTGCGTTTGGGTGATGCCTTGAATGGTTTAGGTTTAGATTAACTAAATCAATATAATAATAATATAAAATAAAGTTCACCGGGCCACCTATTATATTTATAAATTACTACCGGCCCGTTCCGTCTTCGCTCGGGTACTGTCACATAAAGACTACTAATCCAATTAAAAACTATCCTATCTTTCAAGTTGGACCAAACTGCACACGGTGTGCAAATTTTTAGTTTAGGAGTTCATCGCGGACAAACAACGTGACGCGTAATTTGTATAAAATACTAGCGGCCCGCCCCGGCTTCGCCCGTGGTACAAATATATAACCTACAGCGTTCAAGGATTACGAACATATGAAAGAACGGTGAACGATTTTTTTAAATCGGTCCAGTAGTTCCCGAGATTAGCGTGTTCAAACTAAATATACCTATGCTATAGGCTACTTTTGATCCCCAAATTATCGTGCTGTTTACTGGGTCAGAAGTGACACCTGTAGACATCTGGCGGGGATAACTAATTAAATGACGATTGATCAGTTTTCGACCGGAGAGGAAAAATGATTAAATTACTAAAATGGCTATTAAAAAATAAGGGTTGATCGTAGAAGGGTGAAAATTGAGGATTGTATGTATTTTTGTATGTTGTATCATAAAAAAATAGAAATTAAACATTTTGTCTAAAAAATAAAAATAAAAATTTAGGGGTGGACTACCCCTAACATTTAAGGGGATGAAAAATAGATGTTGGCCGATTCTCATAGATACCGGATAAGCACAAAAAATTTCATTAAAATCGGTCAAGCCGTTTCGGAGGAGTAGGGCAACGAAAACTGTGACACGAGAATTTTATATATTAGATAATTAAAAACTCAAATACTTTATTAGTTTCGCAATAATTTTCATGTACGCTCTACACGATTTATTTTCTATAAGTTTAAGATTGTTGCTATTTTTCATTTGAAGGTGGTGCAAGCTATCGTCCAGCTACGCCCCATGGCTGACAAAGGTGCTGGCATGTGGATATGGGCTGGTGTTTCTGGCCCTGGCCTTCCTGGCTGAGCATTTGGGTGGTATCCTGCAGGCTTCGCTTACGATATTCGGTGCTGTCGGCGGTCCACTCTTTGGGGTGTTCACGCTGGGAATGTTTACTACATTTGCTAACGAAATAGTACGTATTTAATCTCTTGTTTAACACCTCCTTATTTTATTTACCTGATCATAATTAAGTCCTGATTTTTCAATATGAGTTCAAAAAGTAATTAAGTAAAGTTTAAAGATTTAAGTTCAATAGGTGAGAAGCTCAATAAAATCAAGTCTTGTAGAGCTGTAAGGGTCAATCAATAATGATGAGAAAAGATTACATGAGATTGGACGAGAGTATATGAGACCAGGTGTGGTACCAGGCCACTCAGAATGTTTTGCGAAAAAAATTTTTTATGTATATTTTTATTTCACTGGCCACGTGTAATTGTTTTGAATACTTCGAGTATTTAAAAGTAAAAAAAGATATTGCACGAGCACCTTCGCGTAAAGAGGATAGTTTCCCGCTGGGGCACCCAGCCGAAGCCGAAAGCACACAACCTCGCCGAAGCTCAGAAGCAGGCCCTTGTGGATCGGTGCCGTGATTTGATACAAAAATTTGATGCAGGCTTGTCACGGCGCGTTTACGACATTGTGACAGATGACGAATCCTGGATTTACCAACACGATCCAGAAACAAAGCGTCAGTCGACAGTTTGGCTGTTTCATAAAGAACTAACGCCAACGAAAGTGAAGCGATCGAGGAACACAGGGGAAAATGTTGATCGCTAGTTTCTTCACTTTGACAGGGTACCTAATTTCAATTCCAATTCGAGATCAAAACAGCATCAGCGCCGAACGGTTTTTTTTTCGCCAAACATTATTTATTTATGCGTGCATTAAGCACCTGCCAGAAGTTTTTTTGCAATAAACAACAAGCAACGGAATACCGGGCTCCGCGGGGTCCTTCTTCAACACGACAACGCGCCTGCGCACTCTGCGAACAAAACGAAGAGCTTCTTGCACTCCATACCAGCCAGAGTACACCTTCCTTACAGTCCTGATATGCCTCTGTATGACTTCTTTTTATTCCCTAAAATTTAAAAATCTGCTCAAAGGGATACAGTTTTCATTGCCGGAATACGCACAAGCAGCGTTTGAGCGGAGGACTGGAAAAATGTTTTGAAAATTGGTTCAGACTCATGAAACTTTGTATAGAGGCTGGTGGAGAGTACTTTGAAAAGATTTAGTAAAAATATTTTTTTCATAGAAGTTAGTTTTTTAGTTTCGCAAAACTTTCTGAGTGTATGACGTGCTGAGTTGGGGTCTGGTAGGGGAGATGAGGTATGATGAGGTGTGATGAGGCGAGATGAGGGGAGATGCGGTGTGATGAGGGAAGATGATTTGAGATAAGGGAAGATGAGTTCACAGGATGTGAAATTTGGGGAGAGACAATCAGATGAGATGAGATGTAATGAATGAGCTGAGATGAAAAAACTGTGTATTAGAACCCATAATAAATTTTATTTGGCAGCCCTATGATGATGACAGATTTTTTTTCTTCCAGGGCGTATCAATAGGGCTGCTCAGTGGCATGGCATTAACATTGTGGATAAGCTTCGGTGGGCCACGTCCGTTCCCGGTGAAACTGCCTCTCAGCGTGGAAGGCTGTGGGTACAACGTCACCTTGCCCTCTGCAGTGGCGTACAACCCCAGCGATTACTTCTATCTCTACAAAATATCGTACATGTGGACCAGTCCTGTGAGTACATTAAACTGCCGCTAAAGTGCGGTATTCAAGTTTGATAAAACAGTCACTTTGCCCACTAAATGTACCCACTCCTGGGACTCAGGGTCTTCTCTCGAAAAGAGAGAGTCGAGGAATCTCCACGCTGGATTAGCGCGGGTTGGTGGATGACGCTTGACTTTGAAATATTGTAAGCACATGTCGGTTTCTTCAATGTTTTCCTACACCGTTTTAAGTCAGTGACATTACGCTCATGACTTAGAAAATACAGAAGTGCGCGTGGATTCAAACCAGGGGTTCCGGATCGGCAGTCCTCGTTCTGCCGACTTACTGGACCAGCCGTAACTTGAATAGAATTTAAAATGTGTTCCATTGTTAAATGCAGAACATATTATTACTTGTAATTACTCATATCTTAAGCCACGCGAAATTGCGATCAAGTGCTTGAATAAATTTAGCTATAAAAAGTTTTGGTGGGCAATGTAATGGACGACTAAAATAGAGACAGAATTTTATTCTAAGGACCGTCGGACCGTTCTATTTTGTCATACCATAATAAATATACAATAATAGCCAACTTTATGTTCCCAATGGTGGCCTTCTGTTACTAAGAGAGAGTGACAACCATAATCCATTACGCTGGCACAACTACAAGATGACACACATGTCTTCAAAAGACGTCTTTCTTGAGCATACGTTCACTCTTGGCTGAAATATGGCATTATAATTTGGGGCAACAGCTCCGACGCAGGCAAAATTTTCGTTATGCAGAAGAAGTGTTTACGAATTATAATGAACATTCGCCAACGAGACAGCTGCAGGCCTCATTTTATGCAACAGGAAATACTAACTCTACCTTGTATGTATATATCAGAGGCTGCAATCTTTGTTAAACATCAACATCGACATCCTAACCTTTTCATTTTCAATAAAAACACTCGCAGAAAACATCAAATAGTTGCGCATAAAAAAATTCAAAAAAAAAATCTGAAAGACATTCTATTAAAAAAGTGCTATTAAAAATTAGACCATTTCCTGCATGACAAAATGTTTCAAGGTCACCAACCTAACAACCTCTGTAGGTACTTTTTAATTACATTTAAATATACTTCATGAGTTAGTTATAAGCAATTTTTACTTTACGTAACACCCTATGTACAGGGTATAATGTGTATCGCGTTGTCACACCAATATACCTACTCATTGTAAAGCATTGTAATCCTAAATAAATAAATAACTTGTGTGTACGACTCTTTGCAGATTACGCCTAGGTACATCTTTATTAATTATTCTACCACTGTGCAATAAATAACGTGGATTTGTTATTCTGGGCAATGCCTACCAGCTGTACAAGACGATTGCAATTGCTTCCAGAGATATTACAGAGCATAGAGATATCATCATCATCAACAGTCCACTAAATGTTCTCACTGCTGGAACTCGGGCTTTCTCTCGCAAGGAGAGAGTTAAGGCCATAATCTACCACGTTGGCCCAGTGCAGGTTCGTGGATGATACATGACTTCGCAAGGTTCTAGGTACATGTCGGTTTTCTCACTATGATTTCCTGCACCGTTTTAAGTTAGCGGCATTACAAAAAACAGTAAAAAAAGTTAAAAGACAGTGGTGCGTGTGGGATTTGAACCCTGGGTCTCCGGATCGGCAGGCGCCGTTCTCCCGACTAGACCAGCCGTAACTATCACCATATAAAAGACAAAAGAAAGTATGAAAGACATAAATATCTCATCTTATATTTCCGTGTGACGAGTGCAGTGCAGTATTAGGCAGTGATTTGTAACCTTCATATTAAAAAAACGGCACTGTTTTGTTGTAAGCAAGCACGTTGTTTACCATTAAGCACACGTCTAGCTCATTTTGCTGCTGTATCAAATAAAACAAGTAGCAATAACAGAGCAACTAGTGTTGTGTTATGTAGACCTGGCTGGTGAGAGGTGGAGCAAAATGGATTCATACATAAAAAAGAAACATTGAATATGTTTGAGGGAATATAAAATTTTCATATGCTGTAGTTAAATGTTTGAAGAATAAAAAAATCATAAGCCAGACGATTTTGTTGGGGGTTTAACATTGCCAGAAGCGTGCAAATTAATGTGTTTTGTAAAAAATATAAAAAATGGGTTTGAGGCACTTTGAAATCAAAACCGGGTGTTATTTATAAATAAAAAATTGGATTTCTCAAAAAGAGACATTATTTTGGAAGGGCTATCTAACTGCCAGGTGATCTAAATTAAGGGATTAATTTTGTTATAGTGACTCTCCATGTAGGGGTATAATAGGATGACTATGTGACAAGTTTTCAGCTTGCCTCAAATATCTATACTTTGCTACCAGCTCTCGAAATATGTTGTTTACCTCACGATAGTTATTTTCACTCAAACTGACGACAAAACTGTGGGTTTATAAGTTTTTAGAACAAGGAAATTAAAAGTACATGCCGAGATATAATTTACGACCTTCTATTTGTGAAACCTGACATACTCGCCTCAAGCCTACCACAGCTGGACGTATTTGAATGATGTAAATCATCTTCGTGCAATAATTGGGTGCACTACATGATTCTTCTATGTGATATTGTTACTTCAGATCGGGTTCGTGTGGGTGATGGTGGTAGGATCGGTGGTGTCACTGGCGTGGCGGCAGCAACAGCCGTGGCAGAGGGACGGCAAAACACACCCTGACCCCGCACTCTTCACACCGCCACTCGCTCGCAGGCTCCGGGAGAAGCATAAGCAGAAACCTGCCGTTCAGGTATGTATTACTTTTCATGTTTGTGGCCTTAATTTGGTCGCTTTTATGTGTTGTGTAATAAAGTTTATAAAATCTTTGGTATAACTATACGCAGCTTTTTTAATCCACTTCATGGAATCGGAGGATTACTGCATGTATCTGTACAGTTTAGAAAAAAATGGCTAGCAAAAAAAAACTAGCAAACACTTTTTACAAACACATTTATTCCATTAATTACTCAGACAAACTATTTTCCCTAAAATAAAAACAAAAAAGTAAATCTTCGGTGGATTGCATTGGCATAAACATTGGAGGTGCTCACCTCCTATGTTTATGGTATGGCCCCATCCATTCTATCTGATTTTACTCTCATTCTTGATAACAATAATTGCAAACACTTACTACATAGTTCGAGAAACTTTTTTTATTCAAGACCATTCTATATGCTCGTATGTGGTTTTAGCTTCTTAAAAACTTCCTCATTTTGACATGTAGAAAAACCTTTTACTTTACAAATTCATTAGATCCGGGAGAAGTTGAGCCAGACGTTCAGGTTTTATTTATTATAGGGCATAATTTTCATATCATTCGACGCAAGCTTTATACTTACAATTTGGAATAAGTATCTATATTTTCGTGTCTCACATCACATTTTTAATAAGCTATAACTATAAAGGTGTAAGTACTGTGAAATTTGAATGCTGTGTGAAACTTTCGTTGGGTTTGATTTTTTTAATGTTTGATAATTTTTTGGGTTTAGATTTGCATGGCTAAGCTTTTCGAGTGCTAAAATTGGAGTAATTGAGTAATTGGTTTAATACGTTATTGTTTAAATTTTGATTGTAAATATTTCCATCTGGGCCTTAAGCAATCACGTGACATAAAATGTTGAGATTTTCATTTTGATGTAACGAATAAATACATACCTAATGTTACGTAAATTACTTAAACTATTTGCTCCAATCCTTGTACTGTTTTTATAATTTTAATTTAATGCTACTTTTGCTTATTAGTTGCATGAATATTTTTAGAGTGAAGACATCAGTTCGCTTTAAATGCAGCTTTGGGAAAATTGCAATTTCGGTACTTACAAGGTAAGTACTGTTTTTAACCTACAAATAGAGACAAAAGTAAGTGTGTAAGAAGGGTTACACAAACCGTATGTACAAAATGGAAAGGGACGCTTCGTATTCATTATTAAACAATATATTCTTTACTATGGGACATTTACCAAATATAAAATGTGAAGATAGCGTACCATTTTCGGTTTAATACATATGCCTAATGCTTAAAGTAATGTTTTGCGTATCCCTGAATTTATCTCCATTTTTTTGTATTTAGCAAAGGGATTCAATATACTTAACTATAAGTATCTTACATACCTTTGTAAGATTGGAGAGTGGTTCCAGCACGTCTTATAAATTTTTTTTTCTTTGACTTATAATATTCCGAGAGCTGGTAGCAAAATTTGGGTAGGTATCTGAAGGAATCTGAAATCTTGTTACATACCTAGTTATCTTATTATATCCCTACACGGAGGTGCCGACCTGGCTGGTGGCGGGGAAAAAAGTTTCCCTTAATATAGATCACCTGGCAAGTAGATAGACCCTCCAAAATAATCTCTTTTTTTGAGAAACCATAGTTTTTAGTTATAAATAACACCCAATTTAAATTTCAGATTGCCTGAAACACATTTTTTGCAAACTATATTTTTATGCACCTGGCAATGGTAAAATCCTGACTAAATCGTCTAGCTTATTATTATTTTTATTATTTTAACATTAAACTACAACATAAAAAAATATTCACAAAATAAAAACATAAAATAAAAATTAAAATATGTATGGATACATTTTGCCTCACCTCTCACCAACCAGGTCTGATCCTCCGTGTTGGGGTATAAAAGGAGAACAATGTCACAAGTTTTCAGCTCGCCTCAAATACCTATCCAAAATTTGCTAGCAGCTCGCGGAATATAATTGTTTTTTTACTTGGCAGTAATTCAAAATGTAACAGGCAAGTAACATTTTTTCAAATAAAATAAAGAGTGCCGGAATCAGCAACACATACACCTGATGGTAATAAAAACACACCTGCTCCTAAAAGTGCCACACTGCCATCTGAATCTAAAGTCTCTGAAAAACTAAACGATAAAAGCGGGTTATAACCGCCGCTTTCTACATATTTTTTCAAGGTTTGGATGAGTTACCTTCTACAATTTTGTAGTACAGTCAAATCGATATGGAAAGTTTTGATATGTATGATTTCAAACAAAATCAAGTAGACAAAACTGAGCCCTAATTTGGTTTTGTAATGCTAGCTTGAGTAAGCATACCGCAAATAACACCAATGTGAACCATAACAATAAAATAATAACAACATTTGACATACAACATTTAAATGTGTGTAATTAGTCATTAAATTTATGGAAAGGTTCAATTAATACATACAATTACTACTTATGCTAGAATGGTGCTTAAGTATGGCTAATTAGAAAAATTATGGTAGTAGCGTGCAAAATCAGGCAAATTTGTGTACCTACCTGATGTCGTTCGACGACTATCGCAAACTCTTGCGATACCTTTGATTGGTGCCACCTCAGCAAACGACCTGGCATGTCGAAGGGGTTGTTGACCGGAGGGATCCGGTCCTCGTGGGGAGGACCTAATTAATACCTGCCGACTTGTAGCCCATATGTAGAGCTAATATACTATTTTCATTTTTTTATTGTCATCTGATGTCGGCTTACTTATTATTTGGGGGTTACATTACAAAAACTGCCTATATATATCTGAGTCTGACTGTCATGGCACTTTTAACTACGCAAATTTCGCCTGACAATTTTTTTATTTTCTTATTGATGTCGACTAACTTATTAAGACAAATTTTATGACTGATTATTTGTAATGAGATATGATATAATTTTTTATAAATTATATATAAAATACATAAATTTGTAATGAGACAATATACTGACTGGATACTATCGAACCAAAGACGACTGATGCCATCTGACTGATGATTTATTGTTAAAGGATCGTCGATAGATGAATTCTTTCACCTGTCATGCTAGTGTCGGCGGACTTATTATGGCTAAAAGCTAATAGATCTTTTAATAAATCCAGCGTAAGGTCGACACTACCTCGCCGGCGAGATTGACGATTGACGGGGCTGCCTTTGTTAACCAGTACCCAGGGCCTATACCAAAAACAACTCTACGAATTCTCGTACCAGTAGTTGAGGGCTTGGCTGATCCCATCTCTGCCGACGATGTAGCGGTGGCGATGGAGGTAGGTTACCAATATGTTGTATAATATGTCTCCGTCGTTGTCGCCGGCGGAATTAGGCACGTTAGTTGTAGTTACTATTCAATTACAACTAACGTGCCTGATCTAAAATTTATTCACATAAATGTAATTACAATGTTACCCAAACCGCTGGCCTACAACAGAACTAAATGGTATGTCACCTTATGACTACCTTACTTACTTACCTTAAACTTATCATATGACCTCTATGTCACCACGGCTTCCATAGTAAAAGCAGATCATCAATACGAAAACAAAGATTTCTTTCAACGTAGTACAGTCCCCACAGCACGACCTTCGGTTAGTTCAGGATAGTTTATATATTTATTTATTATGCATAGTTAGGATAGACCACAGTCACTAATAACGAATGCATTTTTTCCAGTGTGAACTACTGAAGTATACAAACGGAGTTCAAGAAAAGATACCAAACGAAGAATGAAGCATTTATTTATGTATTAATGGTGTTAAGATTTTAAACCGTAAACCGAATTTTAAAACTAGAGTTTGATATAGGAAGGCATATTAAAATTTAGCTGTATTTGTTTTGTAATCAGGGCCTAGAATAAACAATAAACGAGTATTAAAACGATCGGGTTTAAAACACCTGTATCTATCCAATGAAGTTGGAAAGTTTTGCTAGCCCTAAAACCGCGAAAAATGTTTTGAAGGAATCGAAAAATAATTATTAAAACAAAAATGTACTACAATTTGGCCCCTTAGTAAGTGTTATTATTAACTAGTATCACACCGCGGTTTTATTCGTGTAGTTCGGGGACTACGGGAACGGGTCCCGTTGTATATATGGCATAAAAAGTAACCTATGTGTTCTTCCAGACTGTAGACCATAATCTGTGTTTTAATTTTCAACCCGATCAATTCATAAGTTACGATGTGATTGAGCAACAAACATACAAACTTTGACTTTTAAAATTTTAGTAGGATAATAGAATGAAATAGATGTATTTCACACTTACAAATGATATGCATGAATTTACTACTCTATACTAAAATTAACTCAATCACACTGGGTACCATGTACCATGACCTATTTGCTATTAAATTGTATGATAAAACGAAGGGTTTCCGAAAAAAAAATGTTTCAAACTACGCAGGAAAATAAATATCCTTCCCAAGTTATAAGTGTTTTTGCTGTGGACCCTGCCCCATTTTGAGGGAAGCAAATGAATTCGTGCAAGTTTCCTAGTTGAGTATTTACTTATTTTCTAAAACAAGCTTCGTTGCTCCGCTGGTAGTATGCAGTATGTCTGTCTTCTAAAATGTAGGTCGCCAATACGATCAAGGATTAATGACGACGAACGTCGATGCTTCTTGTATCTGTCTAACATAAATTTATATTGTTTCGGCTAGCTGTAATGTAATAAAGCTAGAGATTAGCCGCCTCTTTGACAATATTTAGTTGCGATTCTTAACACTCATGGCGCTGCCTGAATAATCTGACAGCATATTCTGATAAATACAATAAATTTTCATTTTAAACATTGTTTATTTTATAAGTATGGTCACCCTACAATTTAAGCAGTATTACAATGCGGCTAAACGTTGGCCACCGTATTGAAGAACGTATCGCAAAGACGATCCGGCTAATCGTTGAACCCCCGCATTACAAAACGGCCCTGTTTTTCAAAACGGCTAGCCGCAATGTAATACGGTGGATTATACGATCCGGCTGCGACATATACAAAGTAATAATAACAAATCAAACATTGCAAAATATAACATTTTTGACAGAAATAACTTTAGATATTTGCCTTGTTTACAGCGCTACAACCTATCTGTCGAATACCATAAAAACCAAACTTGTTTTAAGTCCTCACTTTTTAGAGTTTACCTTTTGAATAAAATATTTTCTGCGTAGGTCCTGTTTACGCGTTGCTATTATATACCTACATATTTGTATACATACGCAAATTTATACATAGCTACGGAAATGGGTAGGTAAGCATGAAAATGATATATTGATAACATATTAGTATTTGTGATGTATTTATGTACCTACTCATTATTAAATGTGAACTCGGTAGAGGAATCAAATATGAAAATATTTATACTTAAGCTAAAGTTATTTATAGTTATCGTAAGGCATTCCTAGTTCATAAAAAAAATTATTTCGTATTCTTGTTTTTTATCACTAGTAATTTGTTCCGTATATAATTTTCAGTCTTCAAGTACGAGCTAAGGCATCATTAGAGCAAGTATAATAAGGAAAATACGGCTGTACTTACTTAAATTGTTAAATTATTGCCACATGTTTCATTAAATGCTTTGTTAAATTGAATCTAAAAGTGGAAAAATGTATAAAACTACTTTTTCGATAATTTTCCTGAAGTTAATCCTCGTTGAATTGAAATTTGAAATTAGGTTCCATGTATATGATGTTATAAAGGTTGTCATCTTTGGCTCAGTTTCTTTATTAAGTCTTGCCGTAGTGGCTTTAATTTGACCGTGAATAAATATATTATGTACCTACCTACTTAAATTAGACCTAAATAAAGAAAATAATTGCGTAATTATTAATATGAAGTACCTATATATCAATATTATTTGGTATTTTAGTTTTTAAATCTATTTTATTGTTTAATTGTAGAAGTATTAATCACTCCTTTTTGTACTTCCCCTCCTCCTTATTCTCAAATCTCTCTTTCCATCCTATGGTTGCCTGGAAGAGATCGCTTTTAGTGATAAGGTCGCCAATTGCTACTTTATTTTGTTTGTTGTAAGTAACTTTTGTTTGTTTTTATATTAAGTGCAATAAAGAGTTAATCTATCTATCTATCTATGAAGTACCTATATAACAATGTTAAAAACAAATTTGGACATTTTAACTTTTTTTTTTTAACTATACCATCGCAGTTGTAACATAATGTTTACAATTAGTAAACAGATAACTAACGGGTGTTTGGTCTGTCGAGCCCAACTTAAGTTTCAGTTATATTCGGCAGCTATTTCTGCGGGAGTGCGCTTGCGACGATGTTATACGGAACGCATTTGCGTGCGCGTCTTCCCTTGGACATGCATGCTGTAACGTTACATATTGGCTTTAAACAATATGTAAGCGTTCATTTCCTACTAAAATCATCATTCATTGGAGACTATGTAAGTACCTAAGTTTCTACATAGTCTCCAATGAATGATGATTGCTATTATATACCTACTACCTACCTATTATATACTACCGCTGCTGATCAAGAAACCCTCTCAGTTCCTGTTTTTTTTTTCTGGTTTCCAAATGTTGTTTCCCGTTCTTTTTAATTTACTTTACCCCTTTTTTTTACATCCATTTAACTTTTATTTTACATTTACTTTCATTATACTTGTTTCCTTAACCTTTTATTATTTCACTCTGATCCCTAACCTCCCTACAAACCTCTTATGTTCACTACTGTGACAATGCATGTCCACGGAGAGCGGAAGAAACTTAAGTTAGGCTTGACAAATTATAGCATCTTATTAAATAATATTTACATATCTTCAATAGAATCAAAAGACAATAATGGTTATGACTTCTGATCTGTGATAAAGGGATGATTTATATCACGTAGCCACTGAAACCGATCTTCCAGTAACGCTAAGCTTATAAAATAAATATGTACCTACTACAAGGAATATTAATGATATTTACTAATAATATTATCAACATGACAGTCCTTGATTATTAATATTTGGAAATTTAGATGTTTGTCTTATTTCTACGTAAAACTGCTGAGCAGGTTAAAATGAAGTTTACAGTAATGTAACTTAAACCTATATCGAACTAATAAAATATACTTTTAGATCTCCATAAAAATTAGTTATAATACGATATAGTGAGTGGTAAGACTAAGTTTTAGCTAATTTTATTGCATTTTTAACACATTTTAACTAAATTTATGTAAGTTTAGGTTGCATATTACCTATTTGTTGTTTCATGCGAAATTATTACCACTTGTAATCCATTCTTAGTTAAAATTATTTCCTCTCTTTATTTATTTATTCCTTTTTTGTTTTTAGCCTGTGATTTTCTAATTTGATGAATTTCTGTTCACCTTCCACTGTTCTAAATTGGTCGCTTTTACATGCAAATGTTTTTTGTAAACGTTAAGTTCATCTTAACAAAAAATTACTTAACTGAGTGCTTACATTAAATATTTAGAAAGAGACAATAAATCGATATGTTATTTATTGATATCGAGAATAATATATTGTGCGGGAAACTACTATGAGTTGTTAAAACAAGGTTATTACGTGTGTAGTTGATTATAGAAAAATTAGTTGATAAGTAGGTATTTATGACATACTCATACTTTTTTTTTGTATTTCGAACTCCCTCGACTCGTTTGATGATTGTTTAGAATTTGCGGTAGTGCTGCGCTTGAAAACAGCAGTACTATAAGTACCTAAAACAATACATTATCACAAATTCATGTAACCTTAAAATATAACATTTCGACTGTGTCACTGATATAATTCTTATTCACCGCCGTATTCCAAGCAATTATTGAAAGCCGATCCGAGCCAAATATCTCTGAAATTGTAAGTTGAATCGGCACAGAATCTCTCGTCGAACATCTGATGTAAGTACCTCTAGAAAAAGTACGCTCTAAGTACAAAGCGTAACTGAAATGACATTTTGTAATACGGCGGCAAGTGTACAAATCTTAGTACAAATACTATTTTCTTGTCGGTTGTATAGATATTTGTACTTAATAAAGATGATGTTCCAAAAAAGTTAATTGTTTTACTAATCTTTAATGCTTTATGCCTTAAATAAGAACATATTTTTTAAGTGAAACCACACACATATTTTTCGTGGGCAGTGAATGAAGCCCATCGTAACGCTCGTAAATGAAAAAAAAATCTGGTGAATTCGGGACTTAATGCATTTCTAGATGGCCATGCTTATAAGACTAATATAGATGATCATGCTTATAAAACTACTCTAAATGGCCAAGGTTAGGACTACCCGACACATGCGGGTAATGGGAGCCCATTTTACGCTCATATGGGAAATGGAAGTAATTTTTTTTTCTTCTCAATGGCTATGGTTCTGAGTTTACCCAAAGATTTCATTCACGAGCGTGACGCTTGAGTTCAATTCACAGCCTACGAAATATCTGTGTGAATAAAAAAAGAAAAAAAAAGAAGTCTCAAAAGAAGTTTTCACTTCAATAATAATTAGGATCACGATGTCTTGGTAAAATTTTCAAGGTGTAAATTAGTGTTGCAATGAGGATAGAAGAAGGGTAGGTAGATACTCGTAACGATAATAAGTATAGTACAAATAAGTGTCAAAAATTAAAATATAGGTATGTACTTATTACAATTGTAATGAACAATGTAATTTTTTTAAATTTTATTTTGAGTTTGCCACCACTATATAAAAACTCACTGTAACTATAAAAAGTTTGATCGATAAGCCAGTTTTTTAATCGGTTTTTGAAGCTACCCGAACTCGGTGCTGATTTAACTATTTCAGGAAGGGTGTTATCAACTTCCGGTCACAAAATGTGAGTCAGTTTTTCCGATCTCGCGAGAGAGTGAGGTCCAGCTTATCAGCGTTACGTATATTGCGCGAATGTCTCTCTCCTCGCGTGTCGTATGAGTCTAAGTTGTTTCTGACATACACAGCTACTTGGTAGATCAAGATTGCAGGCAACGTAAGTATGCTAAGCTCTTTGAAATATGGTCTGACGGATGTGCATTGAGACACGCTTACGATGGCGCGTATGGCACGTTTTTGGGCGCGGAATACACGCTTCCAGTCGGCAGCGCGTGCGTATAGTTTGGCACCGTGCTGTAACCGGGAGTGCACCGTGGCGAAGTAACATGAACGAGATACATCCGCAGACACCATTCGGGACACCCGTCTTAGCACTGCTTGCTTTAGCACACATCTTGTCGATGTGGTGTTCCCATGTCATGCAGCGGTCAATCTCGAACCCCAAAAATGTTGTGTTTTGTACCTGCTCAATCTGGACCCCGTCAAGCAAGACGTTTAGCGATTTTGTATAGTGACCCGACAGACAAAAGTAAATAAAATGAGTCTTTTTGGAGTTTACCATAAAACCGTTAGCCCAAAACCATGTGTTTAAACCATTAATTATAGTATATAATTTATCTTTTAATTCCTCTATTGAAAGGGCGGTTACTGTGGTAGCCACATCATCTGCGTACATGAATTTGTCTGCACCATTTACGGCGTCAGATAGATCGTTCAATTCGAGTGAAAACATTATGTTTGAAACTGACGAACCCTGCGGCACTCCCATAGACGAAGACAATGGGTCTGATTTATTATCGCCATCGCCAGCATCCACCACTTGAGAGCAGCCTCGTAACATGTCAGTCAACACAGCGTATGATTTCCCAGCATGCCATAGTGTTTCAGCTTTAAAGCTAAGGTCTCATGGTCTGCCACATCGAAGGCCTTCGATAAGTCACAGCACAAGACAGCCACTTGCTGTTTGCGTTCACGAGCAGCCAACACTCTACGAACCACTTCACGCGTTAGAGAAGTTGTAAACCTCCCTTCGCGGTATGCGCATTTTTTTTCACACAGCGCGTCGGTTTCCGATAGGTAGGCTACTAATCGTGAACTCAAGCCATTTTGGAACACTTTGGCTATTGCTGGTATAATCGATACCGGTCTATATCCATCAATGTCAACCCTTTTGCCTTTGCCTTTAAATATCGGGGAAACTTTTGATGTTTTCAGCGGTGACGGGTACGAGCCTTCCCTAAGCCACTTATTAAACAGTGTGATCGTACAGTCTAAAATAGCAATAAAAGAGACTTAGTACGTATTTTAAGGCCAAGTATTCACGTCATCTGCTTACGATTGTTGCAAAGGAACCGTGCGGAAAACCCTGATCTATTTGCTTATTCTCTATCTAAGGTCATAACATTTCAGTAGTACTCGTAATACTCTCTGAGTACGGTGTGTGAGTAGATTATATATGTATGTATGTAATGCTTTCAGATAAACTCATGGGTTGTGCAGTAGTTTGTTAGTAAGATTAAGCTATTAGAGTACTGCACCTTTTGTATTAGCTCTAAGTTGGACAGACCAACAATAGAGGCCACCTAAGACCAAATGCCGTAAGTCTACTAGTAAAAAAATTACAAAAATGAGTTACCAATCAATTTGAAACCGTTACAAAATGTGTATACAAATTGAAGCGCTACTCATAGACCTGCACTCTTCGCCTTAATCTATTTATATGATTACTTGGGTAATAATAACATACTCGTAATTATCCAATGAACATTTGAATACTACTTATTACACTATTAAGTTATTATACAGCAAAATGTTTGGTCCGTTTCACGACGTAATTGCATTAGATAAGATTGCATATTGTTTCAGCTCTTCAGATGTGGTTGTTGGAAAAACTTTTTACGACTAGTTTCGTGAAATAATTTACAGATATACAAATGCTGTTCCTAAAATGGAAAAATGAATTCTGGAATTATGTAAACAGAACCGATTTTTACAACAATCGCGAACAAATAGATCCATATCAGTACCACAGCTTATTCGCCAAATTTGCTATATTATTTGGTGTAATGGACAACTCGAAGAAAAGTATATGGGCGTAAGTAGAGGTTTTGATTGCAGCATTTTTAAAAATCGTAAGATAGAGTGTCGGTGCGAGCAAGACTTACACCGGATGATAAGCAATAACACCGCACCACTCAGCTGTTTGAACAGAAAGAGTCCCAATCACCGCCCAGTACTGCTCTGAGACATAAGAGGATGTATCACAAAGTAATTTTTAAGGAGACATTACCCTTTAATGAATAACAAAGTACTGATTGCTCGGTACTCTGTGTTTGACTACTGATTCACTGTCTTAGAGGTTGCTCTAATTATTATTATTTTTATTTTAAGATATCTTACGCGCATCGCCGCTATAGCCACTGGAATTGGATATGGGATAATTTTTTTCATCTCTGCAATTAACCATGCGAAGTTTTTCAATTTGTCTAATTTAACCGAAAACGTAACATTTATGTTATTCACGATATATGAAATTATAATGATTTCCTGTATAATGGGTGGCGAGAATAATTTTCATAACCTACTTCAAGTTATGAAAACTGATTTCAGTTACGTTTATACACATGGACAAACATACAGGTAAGTACTACGTTTTTTAAATTTCGTTTCGTAGATTTTCATAGATACATAACTTTGGGATGAGTGGGAGCTAACCTACATCTATATTCTCCAAATCAAACTCGACTACTAGCATGCTAAGCAAAAAAAAAAAACTATGGCGGTCGGGAAGATGTCCATCCAAACAGTCGTAGCTAAAATAACTCAGACAGATATCAGGTAGCAGTGACACCGCTGCGATTTGTTACGTTTTCCGGGATTGCCATCGCGCCTGGCCAAATAATTGGCAATAACAATAACTCTTCCAATGAAGAAAATAACCACATAAATGCCCCTAGTTCTCGGCTGTCCGACTATTCTTAGCCACGGTAGCGGTGAATAGGGTTGGTTAGGAGGTATGAAAAATCCCTGGGCTACACCAGTTCACCACTTAACAAAACTGCTCTTAGAAATCTTTAATTGACTGCTAAAACTGGTTGCATACTTCAAACGAAACGAAACCGAATTCAGAATGGTAAGATGACACATTCTGGGGCTGTGTAAAGTCCGAAGATAGGATGAGGACAAAATTATCTTGAAATCATGTCATGTCATTTACTGAGAGGTGATACAGAGGCGACACACTTATATAAGTGTACTTGGAAAAATGTTCAGAAGTGCAAATGAAGAAGTTGGTGCAAGCTACGATGCCACAACGTTCTCGCTACTTGACCACTACGTTTTTTTCTAGAAAGAGAAGCCTCTCATTAACCGACTTCAAAAAAGAAGGATGTTCTCAATTTCAATGCATGTTTTTTTTGTATGTATATTACACGACAACTCCGCTAATTGTAAATTAATTTTGATGATACTTTTTTGAATTGAAAACTTCTTTTGGCGTGCCGCAGATTTATTTTTCGTAGTCTGTGAAATGAGCTCGTGACTCGTGAATGCAATAAAATCTTCGGGTAAACTCGGTATTCATGGCCACACCCTCCGGTTTCACCCGTGTATTTTCCAAAGCTATCAAATTCTGAGTAATAAATTTTCACTTCTATCGGCAGTTCCTATAACTGCAATTTTTTTTTTGTTTTGTATAATATACTTCAGCGGTAGTACTGTAAGGTGCAAACCGGCTAGTAACCTTACTTATTTCTACTCTTTTTAATCAGGATAAAAATAACAATACACTTCAACAAATTCACACGTTTATTACTGCTTATAGATCGGAACCACACATTTATTACACGGAAATTAAAGAGGTGTAACTTACAGCTACAGTAGGTTAAAACCTAGCTTAAAATATTATTAGCATATGAATTTATTTTTAGCAAAGATTACGTTAAATTTAAAAAAACAGATAACACGGCTAATGCATTCCTCGAAATGCCAATAGGCAATTAGCATGCATTTTTTTTTAAATTCACTTTTTACATTATTATAACACAATAAAAAATATAAATACTCTTGTAAATGTACAAATTGATTTTTAAAATTATATTTAAAATATCGATATAATTTGACCAGTTTAAAAGCCATCTTTCCCGCGCCTGCATGACGTCACAGGCCACGACCTGTGTTTGTTTACTACAAGTGTTGCAGTTACTTTGTACCGATTTTTGAGTTGTGCTAGCTTATCAAACGATGGAGAACACGACTTTTCTACGACGACACTACTAGTTCAGTACGAATATCGACACCGTTAAAGCAGAAAACATGTCATGTGACGTCACATTTGGTTTCGACCAATAGTGATGCGTTTCGCAAACTGGAATTTCCCGCGCCTATTTTGAAGTTTTGAAATAATATTTTTTATAATTAATAACTACCTAACTAAATAATAAAATAATTGTTTTGGCATAATGGAGGGACATTAAGGATTCTACGGAAAAAAAAATCAAGCCATGCAAATTCCCTATTATTAATACACAAATGCAGATGCTTATTTCCAGAATCTATTTATAGAAAAGTTTACACTTGCATATACAACCATCGATATGAATGAATGGATGTGCCCTCCCAAACTTCAAGCGCACGGAATTACGGTATCGTTAGGACAGACCTCACCGCTAGCGATTCTAGGGGTCAAGTAGATTGGTAGTTGTAAACCATTCACGCTACACTGAGGCTCTGTTTCAATGGTGTCACCTTTTTAAAGTATTTAGGGCACGTCTTTAGATTTATATCGATGTTCAAAATGTTAACATGGGAGAAATTGATAACTGATAACTACAATAAATATTAAGTTTCCTTGCATCTACACATCACTAAAAGGTTCCTACGGGCTCAATAATTAAATACTGCAAGTGTTCACGTTACATCTACAGCCCGCTTGTCGCGAATAACAATTTGACAATTAAAGAAATATCAGTGCTTCGTCTTTCGTCTTCGTCTAATTCATACAGAGTTTAGTGACATAGATCGGGAGAGGCATTTGTCGAGCATAGGACGTTGAAGTAGGTACTGATGGCCATTTTATAAGCTACTAGCTGTTACCCGCGACTTCGTACGCGTGAAACGTTATATGTTATTACAGCAATCGTAATTTGAATCATCGGATAATATATTCACTATCTACATCAGGAGGATGAATTGGTTTCTTTAAGGTAAACACGCTCCATCGTAGATCGCATCGTTGCTTGACATAGGCGAGTGCATTGACTTGAAGTCTTCTCACTCGCTATTGCACCAATATTCGGTACATTTAAATTAGTCGACTCAACTGGAACCAACACGTAAAAATGCCCTTCGTTAAAATTTCCATTAAAACACATTTTTTTATGCCTTGTATCGGCTCCCCGAATTTGGCAATAAGTCTGCCATCTTGAAACAGTTGGAATCTAAATGGAAATATTTCTCCAGCTGCTTTAAGTATGCTGTAGTGCCATAAGTATGTAGCATGCTCATATCAGCTAGTAAAGGCGTATCGTACCGTAAGTACTCCCAGTTTGGTCCATAGTAAAACACCTAAATCTGTGCCAATCGTTGACGACGTGGCTTACTATATTGGCTCGAACTTAACCAGCCATTGAAATATTGCCATTAAGCCAAATACGAAAAAGATGAAAATAAACATGCCCCATCGCCAGATATTTCTACCACTCCGCATTCGATTTGTAATCCTTCGACGACGACAGTTATAATTTCACCGTCCATTATTCAAACAAAAGCAAGTTCAATTAAAACCAAATATATAAATACTTGTGTGAAATGAAACTTAGAAACTAATTTTTAAATTACCTAAATACTAAAAGAATTGTAATATTTACTCAGTGTAAAAAAAATAACAGAAAGTTCAAATGAGTTGGTATATTAATGCAAAGAACTAAAATAATCCGAAAAAGCGAACATCAATTAATAGAGTAGCATTGAGCAGAGAATTTTAAATAGCACACTCGACACGTGCGACAACGACGCCTGCCCTCACGTGACTGCCCGTTCGGGTAGCTAATGTAGCTAAGTAGCTATACCTAACCATGTGCCGTCCCTCTCACCCCGCGCTTCGAATGCAGCTGACTTCAGATATTATTGCGGCATAGCGCCATAGCGGCCGTCGTGCTATTGAAACAATAAGTCTGTGAATAAAATGGTTTCTTCGCATTTTGTTTGTATTAAGATAGCAATACATTTGGATCAACCGTTTCAAAAACGTACCTACTACCTACGTATGTGAATTAATTCTAATAAAATTTCTGCTGTGAAAGTCACATTAAAATCAGTTCAGCCATTTCGGAGGCGTAGGTGCTCCTCAGTAGACTAACTTGAACAGAAAAACATGATATTTTTTATCTGTTGACTAAGATCATGAATTTAACTTTTCAAGCTTCTACGAACGGACGGACTTCGCATAAAACTTCAACCCTTATTTTACCCTCAGGGAGGGTGGATTTCCAAATATATTTTTACATGATTGATACACAATTTTATTTCTCACTAACCAAAAACGTGAAGACAAAATTTCATGCAACAAATAGGACTAATTTTCATACAACCGTTCACCCCCTGTTTCACCCCCTTAGGGAATGAATTTCGCAAAACCCCGTCTTAGCGAGTGCCTACGTGCTAAAAGGGACCTCCATGCAAAATTTCAGATTCCTAGCATTTGTAGTTTCTGAGATTCCTTGATGAGTGACCTTTCGCTTTTATCTGGGGGCACGGTAGTGCCCCCGCCAAGTATCGAGCGCAAAGCGAACACTGCCGTACCAATCTTTACTGGAACCATTTCGCTGCATTTTCAGGCCCCTATTTGAGACCCTCTGGATAAGACCAGAACGCTGAAATTTTTGTCATCTAGTAAGCTATACTCACATGCTTGAAACCCAAAATTTGAAGTCTGTACCTACGTCATATAGTTCCGAAGTTAAGCGAAGGCAAAGTTTCGCATTTTCGACACTCATGATCATCAAAATAGAACTAGTACTTCCCACAAACTCAGAGAGCTGAAATTTGGTACAGACTTAGGGTTTAATGGCCACATAAAGGGATAACTATAAAAACTAGGAATATCGAAAATCTGGAGTACCTGGTGCCCTTTATTTGAAAACCAACTAAACTACTAAAGATCGACATACCGCCTTTACAAAAAATATTCAACTTTGTTTGTCCTCTTCTCTCCTCCTCATTTGATGTCAAAAATCGAAGGTCTGAAGTATCTTGATGAAGTACCCTCACCTTGTCTCAACTGTATTAGAGATACAGTA
This sequence comes from Ectropis grisescens, assembly GCA_017562165.1. Classification (NCBI taxonomy): domain Eukaryota; kingdom Metazoa; phylum Arthropoda; class Insecta; order Lepidoptera; family Geometridae; genus Ectropis; species Ectropis grisescens. Next base: position 15,276,026 of record CM029775.1, on the reverse strand, counting down.
ATCCCCAATTCTACTATTGGTACATAAAAAAATCGACTGTCATTGCAAAAATCCAGCATAGTGGGACACACTTTCTAATTTAATCTAGCCTATGCGAATGTATTATAGCGAATGGCTCCCCTTCTGCAAAGAGAATGTAATATAGCCCTTCTGCTTTTAATACGCATATAAATAAAATTAATGGAAAACTTTTCATTTCGTGTTATGACGCTGTCAGTCGACTTTGTCAGTCGCTGTCGTCGTAGAGTTTATTTGTGTATGGTTTCGCACAAAGCAGTTGGAAAATTAAATTTCGCAAGATAATATCATAAAAAATGTCGGTAACATCAAAAGACGACGATGAACTTAGTGGCTACTGTAACGGGCCAGGCATGACCTCGTTAGCAGGAGTAGTGGAATAGCGGGAGAACATCAGACAGGGACTGTCCTTTAAGGAATACTGATGATAAATAACTACTTTAATTTAAGAATAAATAAATATTTTATTATAATGTGAAATTAATGATAATGTTTTTCCTCAGGAGATAGTAATATTAAATGTTACATTAGCACGAAGACTTGTCTGGGGCCAGTGGCTGGCTAAGTATCCGGAGACTCTTGAGAGGTCCAGAGTGTGGCTTCGCCCAGGGTGGTTCGGGCTGGAGGTTACTTTGTATGCTGGGGACGTCGATATTTCTTGGATTATGAAACTTAGGCGGCGTATTTACATTTCACAAACATCAGGAATTTGGTCACATGAGATCTTCCTTGCGAGTTGATAAACACTGATCACCACACTATATGAATGTCTGAAATGCAGGAAATAATTCATTTTTCACAAATTGGAGACTTCTCATATTCGATTTGATATCTGGGAAAGAAAACGAAACAACTTTGATTTGTTTACATGAAAATAGCGCGAATTTGAATGACAGATAACGGCAGAATGAAATTGCCAAGCTTGAAAAAAAAAGGAGAAGAAATAAAATTAAATAGAATGAATAGAATGATACTACACAAATCTTGAATATAATGAGTTAATTAGCGAAATTTGGAGTAAAATTAATTACCTTAATGAATGTATTATAAGCTTTACTCTAGTACAATATGATTTTTGTAAAAGATCCTTCCAGTATGAGAAATAGTTAGAAATGATGAGATGACGTCACGAGTCACGGCGGCTTGCTAGCTGGAAAGGGACGGAGATATACTGAGAGCATGAGTGCGAGGGAGAAAGAGAATAACCAGTTCAGAACATTCGCTGAATACGCTAAGATCGCTGAAATCGAGATATTCTTTGAACACCCTGAACTCCTTGGAGTCGGCGAGGACGCGGATACGTTTCCTGGGGGGTACATAAGGGATCACGCACGATAGAGATGGCTTTTGGTCGTTTTCACCTAGAACGGACTGGTTGGTTTTTTTGATTTTGTACGGGCAGTTTATTAAATTAAACATAACTTCTGTAAATGTATTGCCTATTATAGTAAATTTAAGTGATTAAATGTAAAATCCAAGTAATGTCATAACTATTTGGAGATGCAGTCTTCGGTGAGTTGCATAATTAATACTTTGTGTCTACTTTGCTTGACTAGGAATATCTTGATAAATTTGTAATTAATACCTCCACATTTGACTGATGTCAAACGGTGAAACTTAAATTTTACTTTGTAGCGCAAATTGGTGTTGAGTTTGGTATCTTATGTTTCAACATATGCCTGATGTAAAAATTATATACTTACCTAATATAACATAACTGCCATACCTAATATAACAGCGTAACGCTAACTGGTGTTAGAACTTTTGTTTAATTTGTATCTTATATTTCCACATTTACCTGATGTTGAGCGCCTAAAATAACATAACAGCATATGCCTGATATAACAGCGTAACGCCAACTACTGATAGAGATTTAGCCTAATATAACATAATCGCATATACCTGATATAACAGCGTAACGCCCACTACTGATAAAGATTTAGCTTATATAACATAACAGCATATACCTGATATAGCTGCGTAACGCCAACTACTGTTAGAGTTTTATCGTTTAATGAGAGTACGCAAATAACTTCAAAGTGTACTGTCTAATATGTTATTCTTCACTGATGGGAAGATGAGATGTGGAATTATTTATCTAGCGTAACGCTAACTCATGTATGAATCTTTCACCAATGTGTACAGTATGTTTTATTTTCATATAGCTCTGTGTATTTTAAATGTGTGTAAATTGTCCACTGTGTTTAATGATTTCATTACAACTTTTAACTTGACATTTTATTCTCTAAAGTATAATATACTTTTGAATTGTATATCTGATGAGAAGTTATATTACGATAGGAACTGTTTGAAATTATATCGTGTAGATATTACATGATACATTATGATGTTAAACGTCGATGATAATACCTATTATATTGCCTGATACTCATGTAATTTTACTCTAGATTCCTATTGATGAATATGTTGATCAATATGTATTTTATGATTCCAATGACTATCTGAAGGATAGTAAGTTAATACAAATGTTGTTTAACTATGGTCACGAGATCTTTTGTATAAATTGTATACTATAAGCTGAAGGAGATTGTTATATCATAATCAGCTTAATACCAATTCTTACTAACAAAAAAGACAGAATTGAGATTTTTCCATTGGGTAACTCTTTTGGGTTTATAATAACAATCAGACTTTTATCTCCAAGATAGAGAGATTTCTGTTCTGTAAGATTTGGGGAGGCCGGACCAAGCAGAGCCGTGTCCGTTAGTAAATCCTTAGCTGAAATGGAGGATGATGCTGACATAAAGGTATTCTTCTGAAACTTACAGTACAATTACAAATTTTAACATTATTGATTTTATCTTAAACCCTAAAAGGTTATCACTAAAATTATACTTGTAAGTGTGTAAAGAATTGGGAGTTGAGTTGTACTCTTGATTTGTAAAATTGTGTATAGTTATGTATATTTATGTATAAGATGGCGGTCAGTTTTCTTGCCCGTTCTTTCTGACTGTCTAGGGCTTGTGAATGGGTGTAGAGTCATTGAAATCAGAAGTGAGCACTCTCTCGAGGTCCTTCTTTAAACTAATATAGTCAAAAAAAATAAATGACTTTAAATCACATATATTCTTTTCTTCACTATCATAAAAACACAGATAGGCAAAAGTTCTATTTAACAGCCAATTACATTCAGAACTATGCTCATAATCTCCTTTAAACAGAAACAACACTGAATATAGATAATTATATTTCATAATTTTATAAGCTGTTAGATATAACTATTATTCTGATCCTAATAGAACTGAAGAACTTATAAATTATAACTAATATTCAAGCAAGTTACTTTCTCAAGTATATTTAATAAACTTCAAAATTAATTTATATAAGAAATTACTTTTCTCAAAGTTAGGAGATAAATTCCATACACTGGCAATATTAGATATTCAACGTTTAGACAGAGAAAGAACTAAAAGGATAAAATTTTAATTTAGAGTCACCTATATTATTACTTCTGAACTAACTTGATTTTACTAATATTTAAATCCATAACTTATATGCTTTAATTTGGTTTGGAAACTTATCAATAGAGGGGGTTGATTTGGTATATAGATTAACAATAACGTAATTTTTCTCTAAATAAACTGGTGAAAGGTTTTGTAATAATTTAAGGACATTCAGAATAATGCCTGATGTTTATTGTAAAGCTTTTAGGAGACTTAGCAGTATAGAATTTAAGATTTATCTAATATGGAATACTTCTGTTAGGAAAAAGACGTTGCGAGTTAGGATTTAGATTTATTGAGGATTGACAGAAACTTGTCTGGGTTACTTTCAAACACAACATAGAGTCCTATTCTGTTAGACGATCACTTGGCCAATTCAATTCTTTCTTCAATTCAACCTTCAAATCTTCGATAATACAACTAACTACTACAATGATTCAAATCTTCTACAATCTTTTACAATTTAATTTTATCCTATTAGATTTTATACGTTACACAATACTTCATAGTATACTTTTTTTAGGCTTCGGATTTTGTTTGTTTGTATTTCATTATTCATATTCACGGGATGGCTTGGGATATATTTTTTAAATTTTAAATTAGGGGGGGGGGGGGCGGTACACTACCAAGTAGTTGGTATGTCCAAAGACGGGTCTCGTCTCTTTCATTCAATATCTTTCTTGGTGTATGGTAGAACTGACTCAACTTGCAGTATCAGATCTGCTATAGTTGCATACGTTGCTAAACATCAGCTTACAACGCGCGCGTCCGCCATAACGTTTCTACGAAGTGTTTAGTTAGGATAACAATATAATATATGGTCAGAGTCAAAAATTTTATACGCATATATGTGTGTAAATAAAATTAAAGGAAAACTCTGGATAAGGCTAGACTGGCTTTTATTTATTTCCAGTCTTCTTCCAATCCTCTAAAGTTCTTTGCCTATTATGGAGAGTCCACTTAAATAATGAACGTGAATGGGCAATACGAAAGACTGTTGGTACTGTACAAGAATCAGAACCGGAAAAAAAGAAAAGAAAGATTTGTAACATTAAAAAAGTACTCTTAAAGAAAAAAAATGTGTCAAATAATACAACTGATATAATAAATCAATAAATCAACGGCCAAGTCACACAACATTAACTATAATAATAAAGAAATCGCAGTAAGGAACCTTAAACTTGGCACGGCTTTGTCTAGATTTCATTACTTTTTAGAGATAAATATACAGCTCCATCGAGACTTCGCTAGTTTTTTACAGAATGTTTTTGGTGGGATATATATAGATAGGCGAATCAAGCAAAAACTGCAACTGTTTAAAAAAAATACCGTTTGAAAATGTTATACTCGTACACAGATTAAACGAGCAGCATGCAATTCTTTATGTTTCAGAGAAAGATTCTTCAATAATCAATTGCTCACCTTTAAAGGGTCTGTTTTCTTATTGATCATCACGCTCTCGACTTCTGTGAGCATGATCATATGCTTTGCTGCCTCTTGGATCATAGCTCTTTACAAAATGCAGGATGGCGATAAAAGACCGTTGATGTTTCAAGTTTCGCTTTTCGATTATGATCTGCATGCCACTCCAATTTACGAAATAATGTTTTTCGTCTCAATATCGTTCGTAGTTATTTACACATATCTTTATGCATGTAAGTATGGTACAGTGTTTATACCTTCACGATTTGAACTCATATTGACAACATTAGATATATTGAAAACTTAGATTTCACAGATGAACCGACGATCTAGTGAAGGTCGCCGAAAAATCGTTGGATGCGGGCGGCGCAAGACCGTGGCCTCAGTGCAACTCTTTGGTTGGGCTTTGTCCAATAGTGTACGTCTTTTGGCTGATGTGATGATGGCACTGAATTTAATTTAGAATTGCACCTACGAGTTTTGAAAATCCAATGAATGTCGATGAAAGACTCATAAAGGACTTCCCACCGTTTTTGCAGTATTTTCGGCGTTTGTAACATATTATAATAATAAGATCGCGATTAATTACTGAGTGATGTTTTCAATATGTTAGTAGGTACAGAGGGTTCACAAATTTTTCACTTTTTTTTTTGAGAAAGCATCTCTTTAAAACCAACTAAGTACTTACCTAATCTTATAATATTCATTCCTAAAACTTTACAATACAAACATGTTTCATTTTACAAACAACATTTCGTATAATATTTATTTTATATCAAAAAATGATTTATTTTGAAAACCATCATTTTATAACCACTTACATCGAATGAAATTTGTTTTTTTTGTACATTTTTTTTAATTATTCTTTTTAAAAATGTTACATTTAACCAAAATTGAATTTAGAACAAATATTTTGAAAGTACCCTAAGTATCCTAACGAATTCCCACATGCGATTATTGAGGAGGCAAGATATGTTCATTGTAGTGAAGAAAACGAGATACCACCGAGGTAAGTGGTTGTCTAATGCCCAAAGTGCACTATGTACAAGCGTTGCGGCCCAAACTATCATTTCTTTTTTTATGTATTTACGCATGACCGCCATGCAGGAACATGGATATCTAAGTGGCTAACTTCTACACGCACTAGTGCACAAGGGGGAGAGTAGCGCGAATTAAAAGCGTCATGTAGAGCTTCAGATCAACGCCATCTGTCATATTACTCTCGAATATAGATCGAAAATTTCTCGTCTGAAAATGCCTCATAATAGTAATCATAAAAAGTTTAGTTAGATTTTATTTTTCAAAATCGAAACGACTTTTAATAGAATTATAATTTCGTCCTCTCTGCTCCGCTCCCCGTCCTAGGAATAGTCATCACACAACAAAATGTTTCTTTTCCCACCTTTTTCCAATATGGCTAGGGAACAAAGATGGCGTCCTCGCAAACATGAACTTATACTTAATCCCCTTACACGGGAAAAATGATAATAAACAATTATGTATATGATTGTTTTTTTCTCATCTGAAATTTCTCATTGTAGTGAGTCTAAATAAGTAACAAATATGTTTGATTTCCAGTCCTTATGGTGACTTATGTTGTATGGATTCGACAAATAACTTGCAAAGCGGACATTATTGTCTGGAACTTAGAGGACTTATTAGTTGACGTCGTACCAGCAAAAAACCAAGAACAAAAGAACTACTACAGTTCGCTTATAAAATATCGAATGAGAGAAATCATTACAATGCATAACGACATGTACAAACAGTTGGAACAATTTGCCGCCGTCTTCAAAATGTGCATATTCTATGAACAAGTCACCTCAGCTCCAGTAATTTGTATGACTGCATTTTGTACATTCATGGTGAGTTGTACTAAATAAATCCGTCAAGTGCAAGTCTGCGCACCAATTCGGTACCTACAGAACCCATAGTTATGTAATCTCATTTAATCCAGTTCGGATCACATACCGTGCACTCGATTTTCACTAAACTTGCTCTTGAGCGGTTTTGCATTCAACCGTGTCTCTACCATTGCCAGCGCCTTTGCTGGAAACCAGCGACACCTCCTCGTCAGGGCTTATCCCACTGAATAATACTTCATCTATAACAATAATTAAATGTTAAATAGAGCGAAACAGGTCACTTCGGGACAAATACTTGTACTTTAAGCAGATGTTCAAAAGCGACGACTGCCGATTACCATCACGTGGACCGTGTGCTGATTGTCACTCATCATTATATTAAAAAAAAAAATCTAAACAGGATCTACTAGGTTTGCAAGGTATTATTAGTATTTATTTCAATTAATCGTAATTTTGTTTATTTCAGCAATTTCAGAAAGGGGAGCGCGGAGGATTTTTACTTATTTTATGCATTGGGTGCATATTAGTAACTTTTGTACCGAATTTTCTGTGTACTCATTTAGTTGAAAAGGAAAGTATTGTGTAATTTACTAAATTCAGTACCATTAGTTGGAGAAAACCTAACAAAGCAACAATTTTGTTCCTGTTTATACTAGTGTACTTGTGTACTGTAGTAAAACATCATATTATGTCATGCAACAAACATGGGTTGTGTTGTATTGTGTTGACCACAGAAGTGACATAAAAGTCAGTTTACTCGATTCCGCGACGCAAAGAAAGGGTAATTTAGAATCTCTATCTTAAAGAATCTCTAGTAAAAACGTATTGTATATTAAATAAACGCAAGCTTCATTTTAAAAGAAGCAGGAGGCTTATGGAACTGACACGTTGTCTTTAGCTGTGGTCCTCATAACAAAGCTCAAAGTCGCGCAGCGGTCTGGTGGTTTTGGAAATATGAACAATAAACTAAAATTTGCGTACAATTTTCTGGATGACGTAGTTGTAGAGTTTTCAAAAAACTTATGAAACTCGATCCTGTCAATAAGGAATTGTGTAAATGCATTAAGTAATAAAAATTTGTTTGGCACTAAAAAGGGTAAAATTAACTATTTTCGTACAAAATATTAAACCGACTTCAAAACCACAAATGGGCACTCAAAAGTGAAAAATAAATTAAAATCATTATTATAAGCGCTACTCACTCATCTATTTGAAGTCAGTGCTAGCCAAGTCTAACAGGTAGTGCATAGATACTACTTACCTGTGCAGCCTGTGCTTACTTACCACGTGCCTAGATAGTATCAATCTACTAACTTTGTGACCTTAGTTTATTTATGATTCAAACTTGTTTTACTTTGACAGAATACTCTAGAGTACGAACAACAATGATGCAGTTTATAGAGTAACTGGCCAGGTACTTCGTGAAGTTTTTTTACTCACTCATCTATTTGAAGTCGGTGCCAGCCAAATCTAACAGGTAGTGGATAGATACTACTTACCTGTGCCTACATAGCATCAATCTACTAACTTTTTAACCTCACTGGCACAGACTTCAAATAGATGAGTGAGTAGCGCTTATATTTTAGTTTTTTTTTCGCTTTTGAGTGCCTATTTGTGGTTTTGAAGTCGGTTTAATTTTTTGTACGAAAATTGTTTATTTTACCCTTTTAAGTGTACAAAAACAGAATTAAAAATTTTGATTAACCCCTGACTACCTCGGATTTGTTATCTGTACAACATTCTACTAGTCAAGCCCTTTCATTTGATACCCATATTAAGGGAGTTGTGAAAAAAGAAATGTATTTCGGCATTTTGTGGTAGCGGCCATCTTGGATTTGAAATTTGTCATAGTGAAAAGTATTCTACTAGTCAATCCCTTTCGTTTGATACCCATATTGAGGTAGTAATGAAAAATATAATTTAATTCGCCATTTTGTGGTGGCGGCCATTTTGGATTTGAAATTTGTTATAGTGTATAGTATTTTACTAATCAAGCCCTTTCATTTGATACCCATATTGAGGTAGGTTGTGAAGAAATATTTTGTCCGCCATTTTGTGGAGGCGATCATCTTGAATCGACATTAACCAAACATAGCTAAGAAGGGTGTTCGTATTGTATATTAAATAAACGCAAGCTTCATTTTAAAAGAAGCAGGAGGCTTATGGAACTGACACGTGGTCTTTAGCTGTGGTCCTCATAACAAAGCTCAAAGTCGCACAGCGGTCTGGTGGTTTTGGAAATATGAACAATAAACTAAAATTTGCGTACAATTTTCTGGATGACGTAGTTGTAGAGTTTTCAAAAAACTTATGAAACTCGATCCTGTCAATAAGGAATTGTGTAAATGCATCAAGTAATAAAAATTTGTTTGGCACTAAAAAGGGTAAAATTAACTATTTTCGTACAAAACATTAAACCGACTTCAAAACCACAAATAGGCACAATAGTTGTGGAGAAATATTTTGTCCGCCATTTTGTGGAGGCGGTCATCTTGAATCGACATTAACCAAACATAGCTAAGAATTATTTAACACGGGTATTAACCTTGAAATAAAAAAAACGCATTGAAATCGGCCCATCCGTTTGAGCTCTACGGTGCCACAGACAGGCAGACACACAGGCAATCAGACATCGACGTCAAACTTATCATCATCATCATCATAATCAGCCCACATTCGTCCACTGCTGGACATAGGCCTCTCCAATAATACGCCACTCAGCCCGATCCTTGGCTTTCTGTTTCCAATCGCTACCAGCTGTCTTACGTATATCGTCACTCCACCTAGTCTCGGGGCGTCCTACACTACGTTTGCCGATTCGTGGTCTCCACTCCAGAACTCGTCTACCCCAACGGTTATCGGTTCTGCGACAGATATGACCAGCCCACTGCCACTTCAGCTTGCTGATGCGCTGAGCTATGTCGGTGACTTTGGTTCTCTGGCGGATGACTTCATTACGAATACAATCTCTCAGAGAAACTCCAAGCATCTCAACACCCCTTTTTTTGGCCGGGGGTTAAAAACAAGTTTTTATTAATCCATTTACACAATTTAGTATTGACAGGATCGAGTTTCATAACTTTTGTGAAATCTTCAACTACGTCATCCAGAAAATTGTACGCAAATTTTAGTTTATGGTTCATATTTCATAAAGCACCTGACCGATTTCTATAAGATTTATATGGGACCATTCGGGAAGCATACCCATCTGAACACAAAAAGAAATTTTAAAATCGGTGCAGAGGTTCTCGAGAAATCAGGTAACATACATAAAAAAAAACATTGGGGTCGAATTGATAACCTCCTCCTTTTTTCGGAAGTCGGTTAAAAATAGCGTTCTGTTCTCAGGTGGAATCAGTCGGTGACGCATGCTGGGATATACCGTTCTGGAACGCAGAGCCAATGCTAAGGGTGTATTTGGTGATGATGATGCAGCGGTCAAAGCGACAATTACCAGTCTCAGCTCCAGGATTTGCTAGAGTTTCTCTTGAAACATATGCTAACGTAAGAGTTACATTTTCAATTGAAGCACCAAAGGAAACCCCTTTCATCTGTAAGCTCTACGTACTGTACATCACCATGTAAGCTACTCTGGGCGTTCTGTCGATAGAGGCATATGCCCGTTAAGGGGGTTCCGGCGATCCTCAGTTGTGAGCAATCGATTGACTAGAAATAAAATCTGTTTGTACGAACGGGTTAAATCATTGTCAAAAAGATATTCGGCGATAAGAAATTCACCGGAACAACAAGTCATACTTATAACCAGTTGCGTAACCCGCGGCTTATCATTTTAGCTATCATCCCATGGCATGCAAACTAACGTGGTTGTTACACATATTTAAGTCAACGGGTGACTCCCGTGTGATATGGTCGGACCTATCCGACTCAAGCCTCCGGCGGCCTTTTCCATGAATAGTGCGCGCTCGTGATCGCTGCCGGACGCGACCGCCAGACGCGGGCGAAACTTGAGTTAGATTGTACCGAGAGTATCACACGTGAGTTACCAGTTGACTTAATTAAATATCCCATGGAAACCATTCATTAAGGCCGGGTGGGCCGTTATTTTGATTTTTTAAAACAATTTTGAGACCTCTAAAATAGTGTACTAAACTCAAAAAAAAAAAAAAAAATTAGTTAAGGATCTAATCTAGTGCAATTCGCAGTCAGTAACACGATTTAACAAAGTTTACTTGATAGAAAAAAAATCCCAAAAACACCCCTTTTCACAAAGTTTTTTCAAGATTATGACTAAACTATTGAGTTTTTACACAACATTTTTGTACTCAACGAAAGCCACTAAAAAGGTATAGATGCATTCGCAGAGTTTGATTTGATAAAAAGTATCAGTCAAAAAATGTTTAAATAACTACAACATAATATATAGCGCGCCGTTCGGCAGGCCCGATCAGTTGCGTTTCGGCGCTCGCGGACAACGGACCTGTGCTTGATTTTGCAATTTTGACAAGCGATAAATTTTTAATATTACGATCATAGTGCCACAGTATAACAACATCAGTAGGTGAAGAACGCTATGATCTTGAGTTTTGATACCGTTTCCATTGGAATTGCAAAAAGGCACTAATACTAATTAGTACGCTGTTTATTTAGTTTATAGTTTTTATAGTTTATAATTAGGCAGCCTCAAAACAACTAACGTCGATGCCGTTTCAGTAATCAATTCTCTTATTATAGGATTCAATGGAAAATACATAAGTATCGGTTAAAATGTTCGTTCGTCAAATTAGAGGTTGAGAGAAGGGAATTTTAAGGGGGGAGGGATCCCTTGCGAATGAGTATGTTCGAAAACGGCTATATAAATAATACCTAACTTGCATTTATATGCCTGTTAGGTGAATTCTTTGGTAGTAAGGAACTTAGAATATTATTTCTAAGTGCTTAACTACTTTTTGATTAGTTAACAATGTCGTATGAAATTATCGTTCTCGCTGAGCAGGTCTACTAAGAAGTCCGATAAACGATATATCGGCCGAAGTTATAGACGTTTTATACCACGAAACACAATCGGTCGGTTGATGACACAAAAACTGTCAAATCAGTGTCGGTCGGGATGACCGAAACGCCCGATCAGATCAACCGACCGATCGTGTTTCGTGGTATAAAACGTCCATAGCTTCGACCGATATATCGTTTATCGGACGTCGTAGTAGACCTGCAGATACACTCGAGCGTGACAACCAGCCTCATTTACAAGTACGTCAAAAGAAATTTTCACTTCAAAACCTGACAACAAAGAACTCAACAAGAATCAGGACCTGCGGCTTCGTAGCCTTTCACAGTAATTTATTTTTGCTAAATATGATTTTGAAGTTACATTTTTACAAATTTTGAATGTCGAAACGGCATTAGCGATGTGCAATCTGTCTCTTGCTGTCACTTACACAATACTATCGTATTGAACTCTGCATGAAATTTCCGATCCGTAATTTTTTATACAAGGTTTATAAATAAATAAAAAAATTGATAGATCCAGGTGGAGCTTCAAGCGCTATCTCGAAAAAACGTTTTTGGCCGATATCTTGATAGCTATGCACTTTAGAGGAAAATTTATTCAGCTTATTATTGTAAAAAATAAAATTTCACATCCTTTGGTTTCCAGCTAACTTTTTTTCGAACTTACCGATTATGATTTATGTCTCTTTTAATGGTAGCAATGGACAAAAATAAGATGTAAATTATGTTCCCAGTAGCATTGCCCATTTTATCCGACTGGAAGAAGGGTTATGTTTTTGCACGTATCTTGTATGTTTGTAAAACTTTTATTTCCATGTATCATCTCAACGGCTTTTGGCAATTAAGATATTGTTAAACTAGTCTCAGTCACCAAAGTGTCCTAAGATAGTATATTTATAATGTTTTTTTACGTGTAGATTTTTTGCAGTCGGGTTTTTAAAATTAAAGTTATTGTATTATATTGCTCGAAATAACAACATCGTTCATCGTCATGATTGAAGAGTCGAACGAAGAGTTTTGTCTCCACTTTTGTAATAAGAACAACTAAGCTGTGAAACGCATTGCCAGAGTGGGTTTACTCGATGGTTCGAACGTTGAGGTTTTTCAGTCGAGAGTGAATTTGTTTCTATTAGACAAGCAAGTTCCGTCGTAGACCACATCATCTTCATCCACCATAATCGGCATCATCGCAACCGTATCATTAAACAGGCCAAAAACCGCATAATAATTAGAAAAAAATGTTTGCTGGCATAAAAAAGATGCAAAATTTTATTGTCTACAATAAAGGTCTTCATAATTGTTGCTATAAGGTGCATAGCTTAGAAGTTTGAAACAAACTTCGACAAGACAGGAAGAAATACTCCTAAGAGACACCGAAGGTAACACTCTATCCCCGCAGCTATCTGCAGAACTACTTGCCAAAACTTTCTATCCCGACGACTCTGAGAGCACAGACCAACCTAGTCATACAGAGCTACGGGAGCGAACGACAGAAATGCCTATGGGCTTACCGGAAAATGACCCACCATTCACATCAGCGGAACTGGAATCAGTACTGAGAACTCTGAATCCGAAAAAAGCTCCCGGTACAGACGGGCTAACCGCTGATATCTGTGCAGCAGCCATACGTTGCGAATGGAAGGTTTTCTTGGCGATAGCAAACAAATGCTTGTCGCTGAAATACTTCCCCAAGCAATGGAAAGAAGCGCACGTGGTCATACTACGCAAACCCGGTAAGACAGATTACACACATCCAAAATCATACCGCCCCATAGGTCTTCTGTCCGTTCTAGGAAAAATCGTCGAAAAGCTTCTGGTAAACCGTCTCCAATGGCATCTCCTCCCAACTATTAGTAGGAAACAGTACGGTTTCATGCCCCAGCGAGGCACTGAAGACGCCCTCTATGACCTGGTAGAGCACATCAAAAAAGGAGTAGACAGTAAAGATACCGTACTCTTAATCTCCCTGGATATAGAAGGCGCCTTCGACAATGCATGGTGGCCCACCCTCAAAAATCAATTAGCGAAGAAGAGGTGCCCAACAAACCTCTACGACATGGTAAACTCTTACCTCAGCGACCGTAAAATCAAGGTCAACTATGCAAGAGCAGTCTACGAGAAGGAAACAACCAAGGGATGCGTCAAGGGTCCATCTGCGGACCGACCTTTTGGAATGTGATCCTAGACTCGTTACTGCGAATGCTAGAAGCAGAGGGAGTGTACTGTCAAGCGTTCGCAGACGACGTCGTTCTCGTGTTTACAGGCAACTCGAATATCATCGAACAGCAGGCGAGCAGGGCGCTGAGCATGACAGTGCAATGGGGTAACACTAACAAACTCAACTTTGCAGCGCATAAAACCAACGCGATGCTTTTCACAAAAAGTTGAAATACGAAACCCAAACATAGTCATGTCCGGCGTCCGGCTAAATCTGGTAGAGGAAGTTAAACTGCTAGGCCTACTGATCGACCGCCGGCTCAACTTTAAAGCACATGTGACCGCCCAATGTAAAAAAGTGGCGAACATTTATAGACATCTCGCACGTGCAGCGAAGGTGAACTGGGGATTAAATGGCGAAATCACGAGAACTATCTACGTCGCGGTGGTGGAACCTATCATCATGTATGCCTCAAGTGTATGGGCGCAAGCGGCAGACTTCGAGGAAAACAAGTCTCAGTTGAACGCTATCCAAAGAGGTTTTGCCCAGAAAATCTGTAAGTCGTACCGTACTGTTTCTCTGAAAGCATCACTTGCCCTTTCCGGCCTGCTCCCCCTGGATCTGAGAATACAGGAAGCGGCAAATTTGTACAGAGTAAAAAAGAACCTCTCCCAAGACTACCTCCCACCAGAAGTGGAGCTCGAACAGAATGTTAACTGCCTAGACCAACCCCATCCGTCCACGCAGTTATCCGTAGAGTACGAGCTCCTAGAAGACACCCTCAATCTTCCACAAGGGCCTCAAATTTATACTGATGGCAGTAAAATTGAAGGTAAAGTTGAGCTGCTCTAACATGGTGGGAGAATGGCAGAGAGGTCAAGAACTCGACCTTCAAGCTCCACTCCGAATGCACAGTCTTTCAATCGGAACTTTATGCTCTTTACCGGGCAACTCAAATGGCGTTAAAGAGCAAGGACCCAGAAGTCAATGTCCTGAGTGACTCCCGATCTTCACTCGAACTGCTAAGTAACCCAAAACGAGCCACCCCTTGGTTAAGTGCGTAAAGGAAAACATTGAACAGATAAATGCTGAAGGAGATCTCTTCGTCTTTTCTGGGTGAGAGCGCATGTTGGCACCGTCGGCAATGAAAGAGCCGACGAATTGGCCAAATCGGCAGCACTCACGGAGTCACCCAGGGACTACGAGGGGATCCCTTGTCCTACGTCAAAAGGAAAATCCGCGAAGAATCGGTCAAGAAATGGCAGGATCGATATGAGACCTCGGACACCGGAAAAGTCACCCAGACGTTCCTCCCTGATATAGCAAACGCATATCGGGTGATGAGAACCACGAAACTGACTCCTTCCAGGTACAAGCGTTGACGGGACACGGAGGAATAGCAGATTACCTGTACAGATTTAAGCTCAAGAGCAGTCCGGCATGCGAGTGTGACCCCGACCAACCCGAAACGATCTGGCACGTGCTAGTCGATTGTCCCCGATTCATGGTCGCAAGACATGAGCTCGAATCTATGATCGACAGAAGACTGGTTGTCTCGGATCTCCACAACATCTTAGTAGATCCAGATAACAGAACACGGCTCCTGTCCTTCATGGAGAGCTCATTCCGCATAGCGGCCATGAGAAACTCCACTAAATCAAATACGCGCCCCCCATCACCACCACACTCTGCCCCGCTGTCTGTGGACGCCGCGCGGCATGCGGTTCCCGCCCAACATAACTCCTCGAAGAGCATCTCCGTCAAACAACTACTGGAGAACGCAGACCGAGGAGAAGCAGGGATCCGTATCCGCGGAGTGGCTCTCTTCATGGACAGCAACAAAGAAAGATTCGGAATAAGCTTTTGCTTCGCTTGGGAACGGAAACGAGCCCGTTTGTCGCCTGGATTGTCTCGCCTGCTCAATGGGAGTACCGCAAAAGTCACGATGAAGCGGAAAACCTACGACGCCATGCCGGTGTGCGAGTTAGACGGCCACCGATTTCGGTTGGTGCGATCGAAGAACAAAACGATTGCACTAATAGAGTACTCGGAAGGTCGGACGCCTTTCACACAGGCAAGTGCGCTGCTCGCACATCTGAGCAGAAATGCAGGTGAAACACCCGGGTGATAAGCGTGGATGCGATGGCAATCGAATATTCAAGAGCGAGAGTCGCAGACCGGCTGGGTTGCATTGAGGCCTCTAAACATCATGAGGTTGTCGTATACGAAGACAGGGGGAAAATCTGAGCTTCCTCAGAACCCCTTCGCACGACCAAACAAATGCAACTGACAGCTGGGGACATCCTGTTCCTAGTTCGACCATCCAAACCGGCTCCGAAAGAGTACAGCAGAGGGCAGCCGCGGAAAAGCCTCAGCCAATCTAACTGGCAGCCGAGGCACCAACACGGCGTTCGTGACTGCTTTCAACGCAGCGGCAAGGAGCGTACCCGAATCACATCCCATTCATCACCCCTCGACGTCAAAGACCCCAAAGCAGCTTCACAGCAACAAACAGCCCGAACGAGAGCCGACATGGGACAGGTTGAACCGCCCCGCTATGTCACCGCTTCAGAGCCGCGGAGCCATGCACGTAACGCCTTCATCGAATTCATAGCCACACTGAGCGCGACACGACAAGTCAACCTCAAGACCTGCGAAAACATCATGCAGTCCTATAGGCTAGGAAGTGAAAGCCTTTTAAAGGCGAAACTCGAGGAGGCCGAAGCAGCCATTTACAATAATGTCACTTCCCGGGTCATCAAGGGAACCATGACAGGACAGTATATGGCAGCTTACAGTGCTGAAAATGGCTTCGTGACACTGAACGAGAGAGAGACAGAGCGCGCGGGAGTGCCTGTTTATGCGACACCACCAAACGACCCAATTGTAGTTACTGCCCGATGCACCAAGATTATGCTGGACGATAAGATCCTAGAGATGGCCAAGACCATCGAAGGGAACGGAAAGGTCAAAGCAGATTGGGAAAATTGGGAGGTACCGAGAATACAGTGGGTCAACGGAGTTCCAGGATGTGGAAAAACAACATGGGTGATTAGACACTTCGACGTGGACAAGGACGCCATCATTACTACAACAACTGAGGCAGCAAAGATCTAAGAGAAAGCTATCGCACCGAATCGGAAACCTGGTCAAAACCAGAGTGCGAACCATGGCTTCTGCTCTGGTAAATGGTTTCGGTAGAGAAAGTTTCAGCCGCCTCATGGTGGACGAAGCTCTCATGAACCATTTTGGAGCCATTGTGATGGCTTCAAGGCTGTCTGGTGTTGGCGAAATTGTCCTCATTGGAGACGTCAATCAGTTGCCTTATATCGACAGGGAAAATCTCTTCGAAATGAGGTATCATCGCCCGAACCTGGTAACAAAGATCAGCCAGGAGTTGCTCTGCACACATCGAAACCCAATGGACGTCGCATATGCACTGAGGGAAATATACTCCGGTATGTACTCCTCAGCGTCCCGTATAAAGTCCCTAGAGCAGAGAAGATATAAGGGAGCGCAAATACCCAACACCCAACCAAACACCCTCTTCTTAGTTCACACTCAAGAGGAGAAGGAGACCCTGACAAACCAGGGTTATGAGTCAGGCACCGGGTCACGCATCCTTACCATCCATGAAGCTCAGGGACTAACATACGAGTCGGTAATCGTAATCAAAACCAAGGCAAACATGAAGCTGCACAAGAGCGTGCCCCATGCGGTAGTTGCAATCTCACGGCACACGGGGACCTTCACATACTACGCTGACGACACCGACGACGCCATCGGTCGGTTCGTGCGGCGAGCGTGGGCTGCATCATCGAAGACCATCCGCGATTTCAACCTACAGATGGCCATCAGGGACAGAAATGCGGCCGTTGTGGAGGCTCTGGGCCGGGAGGAGGCAGCTTAGGCAAATGGCAAAAGGCAATTAGGCAAACACTCGATGTCGAGTCGATTACTAGCGGAATCCCAACTGGTAGTGATCGGCTCTACAGACGAGCACTAGAATTAGATTTTAAATGTACCCAAATCCCCTTCTATTTTCCTCTTCTCCTTATCCAAGAAATGTGTAAAAAAAAAAAAGATTATTGTAATGACAAAGATCACGGACCCCGGAGTCTGTGGAGCGGATAATTTAAATAAAAAATAAAAAATAAAAAAAAAAAGGTGCATAGCTTCCGAAATATCGGCTAAAACAGTTTTTTCAATTGGCGTTTAAAGACCCCACCTGGATATGTGAGTGTTTTGTTATTTTATGCTGAGTAAGTGATCTGTACCTCATATAAAAAATTGGGTCAGAAATTAAGATCAATGTTGATCAAAAAAACATTTGTCTATCTTTGCCGGTTTTTTAGTTTCTGCGCAATTTTTTTATTATGACGAATCTAAAAAGTATTAGGAAACATGTTAAAAAGATGAATGAAATTGGTAAAACCGTTCTCAACTTATAACATCTTTAAAAAAGAAAAGGTTATTTTTTGTATTCCTACGAGTAGTAGAGAATTATAACCAAAGATGGTTTATATAGCAACAAATCTGTTATCACTATTATGAACAAACCTTGAACAAAAAATTAGTTTAAATTACATTGGTCAATATTTTAATGTTATTTCTGCACTGTGGCACCGATTCCGCACAGAGAACGGTCGCGAAACCAAAACAGCGTTGAATGCCTTTTTTTGACAGAAATACCCAGTCTTAATGACATAAAACGTAGCCTATATGTTATGTTAATCCAGAAAAGTTACTGCGTATTTAATTTCATTCCAATACGTTTAGCTGCTACAGTGAAAATTTTGAACAACCACATACGCTGACAAATATAAAAATGTTCACCTTTAAAATATTTCAAACCTGTATTGTGAAATAGGTATTTTGTGTCATGAAATTTGATTAATTAATAATGTTTTCATGTTTTGCAGACATTATCAAGAGCATATTCTTGTTTTCAAATGCTACGACAAGTAGACATCACAGGATAAATCACATGTATTGATATACCCACAAAACATCCGTAATCTGTATTAAACCGTGGTACTAAGCCATAATGACCATCCATTATTACGTCAAATTCATAATTATTTATTTTATGTCAAATATACTCAAGACATGAGTTATTTTGTATATGAAACTCAAAATAAAATAAAATTACTCATAACTAAACACAGTTTTTAATAAATCATCAATACGCCAATCAGCCCAATCTTATTATACGTTTCCACCACCTTTCGAAATGAGTCACTCCATCCTCACGAAATAGACTACAATGCTCGTGAACAACATTTATGGGTCAAATGATAGACCAGGAGACCAATGCAGGGTTATGGCAAGGTATATAACAAGACATAGGAAGGTATAGGTACAAGATTCAGCACTATGCCGAATGCATTTGTAAGCTTTCTGAGTTGTAAGCTAACAACTCAAAGATAGCTTAAACCATTCTGTATGTATAGCATTGACATTTAAACTAATTAGCCAGGTATCCATAATTAATTCACAATATCCATGTTTTTATTTAACCGCTATTTTTTTTTGCTGACATCTATTACGTGAGGTGAAGAAATACGGATGTGCTGACTGGAGGCAGCCCCGGATCTAGGGGGGGGGGAGGTTATGTTGGGGATTGGAGGATCTACATAATCTCTGGGTTGGGTCATGGGGTATAGAGCCATCGCCTGTTTTCTTTCCTCCTGTTTAGCCTGGAAGATATTACGAAGGAAAGTACGCTAGGTACGTAGGTACGTCAGGAGGGCTCGAATGATATGGCGCAATGTTCTGTGTGATGGTGTGAAACACATACCGTAGGTACACTGGCCGTGCAGGAAGCGTATTACTCCGGCGCAATATAGTTAGGGCACGGTCTAGTTTATGCTCAGTTTGATTCTCAGCAGCAGCTTAGAGCCGAAGACTAGCCTTACCAATGCTCGAAACGCCTTTGCTTGCTAGACTTTGTAGCTGGTTTGAGAGTGCATGCTTATGTCTGCGTCCATGTAATTGACTGTGCGTTCCCATCCGACTTCCATTCCATTTAAGGCCTGTTAGTAGTGCAGCCGTTTTTCCTACATTCACAACGCTGCGCCATCTGTCGAGCCATTCTGACTATGAATTCAGAATCTTCTGTGCTCTGTCAACTGCAATCCGTGGGCTGGGTGATGCAACGGTAAAAAGAGCCAGGACCAGGCTCTTTCACCTAGTAGGTATTCGAGATTATTTTTCCAGGAGTTGAATATCGTTTGTAAACAAGGCGTATAAAGATGGTTTTACACAGCCCCTCTGTAGTATTCCCGCTGCCATTGGATTGTATTCAGACCTGACATTTTCAAATGATGCAAAAAATTGGTGATCAGCAAGAAACAACGCTATCATTTTGATAAAGGCGGGTGGTGTTGTCGTTCACATCAGTTTAAAGATAATACTTTCATGCTACAAGCTGTCAAAAATTTTACAAATAATTAAATTCAAATTCTTCATAATTGGGTATTCTACTTACGGTAAGCATATTATCGAAAATCACAAAATATATGATCTACGAGAGATTGAGTAAAGGGTACGCTGGATTAGATTATAAAAAATAGGAATAAGAATTTTATTAAAAAGATTTTATTTAAAAAGAGTTTTTAACTCACTAATAACAAGAACAAAATTAAACAAAATTGATTTCTAATCTGTTAAACGTTCTACTAGACAAGCATTTTCATTTGATATCCATGTTGAGGGAGAAGTAAAAAAAGAAAAGTATTTCGTGATTTTGTGGTGGTTTATTTTCGTCATTTTAGATTTGAAATTTCTAGTAACTCAACATTGTAAAATGCTATATTGAAACATACAAGTTAATTTAGGTTTCTTTTTTAAAGTCTTTTCTAATAAAAATAAAACCTTTTTGATTCCCAGCCATTATGGTAACTTATGTTGTATGGATTCGACAAATAACTTGCAAAGCGGACATTATCATTTGGAAATTAGAGGACTTATTAGTTGACGTCGTACCAGCAAAAAACCAAGAACAAAAATACTACTACAGTTTCGTTTATAAAACATCGAATGAGAGAAATCATTACAATGCATTACGACATGTACAAACTGTTGGATGAATTTGCAGCCGCCTTCAAATTGTGCATCCTCTTTGAGCAAGTGACCTCATCTCCAGCTATTTGTATGACTGCGTTTTGTTCATTCATGGTAAGTAATACTAAATAAATCGACCAAGTGCGAGTCTCCACACCGATTCGGGTTAAAAACCCCAAATTCAATCTCATTTAATCCAGTTCGGAATACACACCATGCCATCGACATGCCCTTGATCAGTTTTTGGTATTTGTAGACAAATTAAAAATAATTGGCTAACTCCAACGATTTGAAGACACCCAGATGTTATCAAAATCATAACCACCCTACAAAGATTTTAAATGGTGATACTATGAAATTGGAGTCAAACCTCTTCATTCGAGTCTTAGGAACGTCAACCATGAACCAACATCGACGTCACTTAATTGAACTGTTAGCAGTCCGGTGGAAAAACCAGCAAAGCGATATTAGATCATGTAGATCAAATACACATTCTGTAAACTGAATTGGATGAAAAGAAAGCTTCAAGCTGGCGTGTACATCCGTCTTCCCATAGAGTGAATACTAACGAAACACATGTTTGGAACTCATAGCAAATTCACACATTTTTTTTAAATTAAAAGTAATGAGACGAGCAGGACATGTGCCTGATGGTAAGCAACATGTCTGCCACATAACAACACAGTGACACGCAGCTATTGGAACATGAAAAATCATTACCTAGCACTGCACTGCACTGCGCTCGTCACCCACAGATCTAAGATGTTATATTTCTTAGCCCTGTTATTTCTCTGGAAACATTGTCCTTTAAAACCGGAACAGTAATGTTTGCACATTACTGCTTGGCGGTAGAATAACTGGGAAAGGCGTGGTACTTCTCCAGACGGACTCTGCCAAGAGTCCTACCACTACTAGTTGATTATGTTTTTATGGACCCAGACACCACTTATGTCCATTGTACACTGTTGTTGTTTGGTCTAGGCACTTTGTCACTAATTCCCCTATAGAGTGGCCCCTACTGAATAAAACCCCCGCGGGTTTCTCTGGAGGCTTGGCAACGCAGTCCACTTTGCATTCAACCTCTTCCTCGCCACGGCCAGCGTCATTGACTGTAACCAGCAGCGGTGCATTCCCTCCTCGTCAGGAACATTTCAACTTTACACCTCATCTGTAACAATTTAAGGCTACCTAAGCACCTTACTTGGCTTGCCAGATTCTTATTTCTATGAATAGTATTTTTTTGTATTCCAGGAAGGAGAGGGTGGAGCATTCCTATTTATTTTATGCATTGGGTGCATCTTAGTGACCTTTGTACCGAATTTTCTATGTACTCATTTACTTGAAAAGGAAAGTATTTTACAATTAATTAAATTCAAATTCTTTATAATTGGGTATTCTACTTACGGTAAGCATATTATCGAAAATCACAAAATATATGATCTACGAGAGATTGAGTAATAGGTACGCTGGATTAGATTATAAAAAATAGGAATAAGAATTTTATTAAAAAGATTTTATTTAAAAAGAGTTTTTAACTCACTAATAACAAGAACAAAATTAAACAAAATTGATTTCTAATCTGGTAAACGTTCTACTAGACAAGCATTTTCATTTGATATCCATGTTGAGGGAGAAGTGAAAAAAGAAAAGTATTTCGTGATTTTGTGGTGGCGGACATTTTAGATATGAAATTTCTCGTAATTCTACTAATTCTACTAGTCAAGCCCTTTCATTTGATATCTATTTGGCTCTCAATATGGGTATCAAATGAAAGGGTTTGACCACGGATATTCGGGGGATATGCCTTGATTGCGAATTTAGTTCGAAACGTAGTGTGTCCGGTCTCCTCCCACCTAAATAATTACTACATAAACAAAAGTAATAATTACGACACACAACCGCATATTTTAACACGCACACTAAGAATTATGATTGCGCTCTTTATGACAACATACAATGGGCGGAACATTTCCGTATAAACAAATAATTTTGTCTATGTAGAAGGAGTCACTCAACGCTCACACACGTAACTAGGGATTGAAATGAGTGATTACAAAATTTATTCGACATTTTATTTTGGGCTGTATTATTTGTACTGTGTTAATATTATTTGTACTGTATTAATTTGGGCTATATTAATATTTACATTTATTAAGTTTTACTAATATTCGTAAATATATGTATACGTAAATATATTTATATATAAAAATTGATACCCTGTACGACATGTATTATACTATAAAGAAATGTATAAAGTTGGAGTAGGAATCAGTTTGCATTTTTCAAATTAACAGTTTACGTCAAATGTATACAAAAGTACTAGCAGTGCCCCGCGGGTTTACCCGCGTAGTTCTCGTTCCCGTTCTTTTATCGAGATAAAAGTAGCCTAAGCCTATGTTTGTGTTCTTCCAAAATATAATCTTACTGTATTTCAAATTACAACTCTATTCGTTCATACGTTTAAACGGGATTGAGCAACAAACATCCAAATACCCAAACGCCCAAACATTGGCATTTGTAAAATTAGGTAGTAGGATTTACGATACCAATGACAAAAAAACATTAACATTTTTTTGCTTTCCTGCTTGTATTGAATAATCTCTGAAACGGCTGGACTAATTTTAAGGAACTTTTAATGAAAAATATTTATTCCGGTTTGAAGGACTATGTTTCCAGAAAAATTACAAGGCATGGAGGTGAATTGTCCCATTGATCATCACTATTTGGACTGCTGTGAGCATGATCGCATCCTTTGTTACAACATGGATCGTAGCTCTTTGTAAACTGGAGGATGACGACCAAAGACCATTGATGTTTAAAGTTTGGATTTTCGATTATAATCTGCATGCTACTCCAGTTTACGAAATAATGTTTTGCGTCTCTATATCGATAACAGTTATATACGCATATAATTATGGATGTAAGTATAATTTAATAATTAAGAACACCATACCACTAAACTAGATAAGTTATTTTAACTTTTCAATAAAAAGTTAAAATAACTTATAAAGCCTTTTTTCATATTTGAAAGACCCTCATGGAATCAAAACTTTAGTATAATTTTTATTAAAGTCGTTTCACTAACGCTAATATTGTTGATTACCAGTCATTATGGTAACATATGTTGTATGGATTCGACAAGTCACTTGCAAAGCAGATATTACAACTTGGAACTTAGAAGACTTGCTCCTACTACCTAATATGTAATATTAGGTAGTAGGATTTACGATACCAATGACAAAAAAACATTAACATTTTTTTGCTTTCCTGCTTGTATTGAATAATCTCTGAAACGGCTGGACTAATTTTAAGGAACTTTTAATGAAAAATAGCTGATGGCTTAGCTATAGGCTTAAATAAACATCACTTTATTCCGGTTTGAAGGACTATGTTTCCAGAAAAATTACAAGGCATGGAGGTGAATTGTCCCATTGATCATCACTATTTGGACTGCTGTGAGCATGATCGCATCCTTTGTTACAACATGGATCGTAGCTCTTTGTAAACTGGAGGATGACGACCAAAGACCATTGATGTTTAAAGTTTGGATTTTCGATTATAATCTGCATGCTACTCCAGTTTACGAAATAATGTTTTGCGTCTCAGTATCGATAACAGTTATATACGCATATAATTATGGATGTAAGTATAATTTAATAATTAAGAACACCATACCACTAAACTAGATAAGTTATTTTAACTTTTCAATAAAAAGTTAAAATAACTTATAAAGCCTTTTTTCATATTTGAATGCCAATGTTTGGGCGTTTGGGTATTTGGATGTTTGTTGCTCAATCCCGTTTAAACGTATGAACGAATAGAGTTGTAATTTGAAATACAGTAAGATTATATTTTGGAAGAACACAAACATAGGCTTAGGCTACTTTTATCTCGATAAAAGAACGGGAACGAGAACTACGCGGGTAAACCCGTGGGGCACTGCTAGTACTTTTGTATACATTTTACGTAAACTGTTAATTTGAAAAATGCAAACGGATTCCTACTCCAACTTTATACATTTCTTTATAGTATAATACATGTCGTACAGGTTATCAATTTTTATATATAAATATATTTACGTATATATTTACGAATATTAGTAAAATTTAATAAATGTAAATATTAATATAGCCCAAATTAATACAGTACAAATAATATTAACACAGTACAAATAATACAGCCCAAAATAAAATGTCGAATAAATTTTGTAATCACTCATTTCAATCCCTAGTTACGTGTGTGAGCGTTGAGTGACTCCTTCTACATAGACAAAATCATTTGTTTATACGGAAATGTTCCGCCCATTGTATGTTGTCATAAAGAGCGCAATCATAATTCTTAGAGTGCGTGTTAAAATATGCGGTTGTGTGTCGTAATTATTACTTTTGTTTATGTAGTAATTATTTAGGTGGGAGGAGACCGGACACACTACGTTTCGAACTAAATTCGCAATCAAGGCATATCCCCCGAATATCCGTGGTCAAACCCTTTCATTTGATATCCATATTGAGAGCCAAATGGATATCAAATGAAAGGGCTTGACTAGTAGAATACTGTGAATTACGAGAAATTTCAAATCTAAAATGGCCGCCACCACAAAATCACGAAATACTTTTCTTTTTTCACTTCTCCCTCAACATGGATATCAAATGAAAATGCTTGTCTAGTAGAACGTTTAACAGATTAGAAATCAATTTTGTTTAATTTTGTTTTTGTTATTAGTGAGTTAAAAACTCTTTTTAAATAAAATCTTTTTAGTAAAATTCTTATTCCTATTTTTATAATCTAATCCAGCGTACCTATTACTCAATCTCTCGTAGATCATATATTTTGTGATTTTCGATAATATGCTTACCGTAAGTAGAATACCCAATTATTAAGAATTTGAATTAAATTAATTGTAAAATTCTTTTTCTTTTCAAGTAAATGAGTACATAGAAAATTCGGAACAAAGGTCACTAAGATGCACCCAATGCATAAAATAAATAGGAATGCTCCACCCTCTCCTTCCTGGAATACAAAAAAATACTATTCATAGAAATAAGAATCTGGCAAGCCAAGTAAGGTGCTTAGGTAGCCTTAAATTGTTACAGATGAGGTGTAAAGTTGAAATGTTCCTGACGAGGAGGGAATGCACCGCTGCTGGTTACAGTCAATGACGCTGGCCGTGGCGAGGAAGAGGTTGAATGCAAAGTGGACTGCGTTGCCAAGATTCCTGTAACAGATCTTGGTGTAGTGGTAGGACTCTTGGCAGAGTCCGCCTGGGGAAGTACCGCATCTTTGCTAGTCATTCTACCGCGAAGCAGCAATGGGCAAACATTACTGGGTTCCGGTTTGAAGGGCAATGTTTCCAAAGAAATTACAGGGCTTGAAGATACAACATCTTAGAACTCTGGGTGACGAGCGCAGTGCATTGTTAGGTAATGATTTGGACTCATCATGTTCCAATACGTGCGTGTCACTGTGCTGTTATGTCGCAGGCATGTAGCTCATCCATCAGGCAGATGTCACGCTCGTCTCGACACTTTTTATGAAAAAAAAAAGATCAGCCGAAACTATGTCGAGTTCGGCGTAGCGCTGAATTTACATATCTTTAAGCGATTATTTCAGCAAAACGTGTTCAAAGTATTTTCCATAGCAAGCGTTGCATCACGGAGTTATTAGATGAGTATTATACGGCCGACACGACGCATAATTTTTCACCACGTAGCGCGCTGCGCGATACGTTATTGCAGTCTCTGGGTTCAGATTACGCTTCATTGTCGAATATAGCAGGCTATGGACTAGGATATGTACTAATATATTTTATTTGGCACAATTTTTGCAACATTTTGCTGGTGCTGAAGTGACCTACAGTAAAATATATCGTTCTGTTCTCAGGTGGAATCTATCGGTGACGCATGCTGGGATGTACCATTCTGGAACGCGGAACCAGTGCTAAGGGTGTACTTGATTCTCATGATGCAACGATCAGCACGACCATTACCAATCACAGCTCCAGGATTAGCCAATGTTTCTCTTGAAACATATGCTAACGTAAGAGATAAATTTTCCATTGAGACACCGAAAAATTATAATCGTGGTGACAATGCTGAACAATGCTGCCAGAACAATGCTGGATTACAGGAGCTCTAATATGGCCAAAAACCAGTCTCAATCTCAGGTAGGGAAGTTCAGGTGCCGTGGCAAACTATGAAAACTAGGAGATTCCTAAAATACACCCGATTAATGGTGTTCAGGGGTGTGGCAAAATAATATGGGGGACCACTCATTTTGACGCATGAATGACGCTATCTTCATCACCACAACAAAGATACAAATACAAATACAAAAATCTTTATTGCTGTTTGCAGGTAAGATAAGATGATACAAAACATTTAAATAATTGACCCATACAAACTGGCCTCTTCTTCTAGAGGCATGCAATATGTCTGGCAACGCAGTTTCCATTGGTCTGAATTTATACAATGATAATAATAGTCAGCTGATAGTCTTCTTCTTCTTTTTTCATTTTTAACTTTTAATCGGTTGTATCATATATGTCATCTGATTCATCATGTATTAATTTCTGGCTTCTATCCCGGTGTGTTATGTTAGTGTGATATGTTTGATGAGTACAATTACGCCAACGTCTTGTGCAGCAAGAAAAGACAGCAAGAGACCTAAGGGAAAGGCTATATAGACGAATCGGAGCCCTGGTAATATTCAGAATAGAAATATTTGCTTCATGGCTGTTCAGAGCTAGCAAATTTGTCTCTATTGAAGATGTCGACCAGTTGCCCTATATCGATAGAGAAAGTCTCTTTGCCATGAGATATGGTTGCCCTAAGTTAATAACAGGTATGTAAGGGGGGAGGGGTCACAGGGGACATGACATATACGTCATGGATGACTTTCCATGAGGCTCAGAGACTGGCGTATAAGTAAGTCATCATCATAATCATCAAGACCAAGGCTAAATTGAAGCAGCACGACAGTGTCGCTTTGTCTCGACACACTGAGACCTTGATCTATTACAGCGACAGCATCGAAGTCGATACAAGAAGTCTTTTCGTGTCTCTCCCAGGATGGGTGTGCGTAAATGCATTTCATTTCATCGACGTACAAAAACTTTTTTTGTACATCGAGCCGCTCGCACATAAATAACTTTCATTATGCCATAGTATGCCATGGGGGCCATAACTGTGTCGGTATAAAAAACAGCCTATGTTTTCATCATCATGTGCGTAGTGTGTGTACGTAGGTATATAATTTGATTCAAACAAATGATAGTCACAGAGATCAAAGGGAACGGAAATACCGCACACACAAAAAACTAGCAGTGTGTGCGTTAAAACACCGTCTAGTGTACTGTGATATAGATATTTTTAACTGACTTCCAATAGGAGGAGGTTGGTTCGGGTGTATGTTGTTTTCTTTTTTTGATGTTTTTTTTGTTCGGTTGATCATAGTGGTGGGTGGTACATTTTATCGAAATTTGTGCAGCGGTTTTGGAAATATGAACAAAAAAAATTGGTTGCCTGTAAAGTCGGTATACGGGCTAAAGTTTTACGTGACAACGACTTTGAGTGGTAAAATAATTTTACGGAAGGGACGCGTTCCTTTCACTTTTTATGTCTGTCTCTCTCGCTCTTAGGCGGGCTAACCATGCCCGAGTGGAAGGGACGCGTGCCTCTCACTCGCTCTCGTTGTGAGCGCATAACGTGAGCGGAGCGTAACGCAGTTTCTTGAAGTGTCACCCGGCAAACCAATTTATAAGACGTCGTCACGTCAAAACATCTAAAATTAACCTCGATGACATAGTGATGCTTATATTTCTATATAGGTGATATAACTGAATTTAATTACAAATTGAAGTCAGTTTTTTAATACATTATGTGTAATGCAATTAATTAATATCTTCTATTAGAAAAGTACTTAAATGACTTTTTTGTGTTTTGCAGACGCTATCGAGAGCATATTCCTGTTTCCAGATGATGCGACAAATGGACTTCACAGGATAATATTTTTTTCATCCCACCACCTCGGAAATAGTACCTATTTGCTCCTCGATATCAGGGCGCAAAAGTCGTTTTTACCCTCTAGAAAGTAAATTTGAATTTAATTTGCTAAATGAACTCAAAGCTAGATTAAAAACAGGAAAATGTAATACAACTGAAAAAACCAAAATATGTGATTGTAGCGACAAAGAAGTTTATTTGACGCCAACAGAATTACCTGCAACTGTTAGTAATGCGCAAAGCATTTAGTCATTTCCTCGCTAAGGTGGCTGAAACATTACGGGTTGCAAAGATTATTCACCTTGTGCCCTTTTGATTCCCTTGCTACGCTCAGGATTCTATTTTTTTAACCACTCGCTGCGCTCGTCATTCAATTTCAGAATCGTACACTTGACTTGGTTAAAATGCAACTTTGCACTCTTGTACAACAAATAATTATTCTACTGTCCCTGCTCTATTCGATAAAATCTAGTGAATGAAAATGAACTTATACATAAATTATGTTATACGAGAAAAATATTGCCGCGTGAACGTAGCGGAATGGTGTTACCTTTACGAAAATTTGTTCGTAATGAAAGGTAGCACACGAATCTTTCGGCTCAGTACAGATGATAATATACAACGTGTGGCAGAAGGGTTCAACAATATTTATTATAGTTCGTCTATACTAGGTATCGAATCACATATGTAAATATTAGACACGAAAACACAACAATTTTTTTTCATACAAAGTTAAAAAAATTGTTGTTTATTATTTTATTTGACAACCCTAATCACCGGCGGCGCGGCGCGGTCACTGACCGCCGGCCGGCGTGCGCCGTTCCGTCGTCGCACGCCGCGCCGCCGCGCCGCGCGTTAGGGTTGAAGCTGGTCAAATTTACATCAAACTTTGACTCGTATCGATCTAAAGTACTGAGGGGAAAGAGACCTTCGGAGATGAAGTCCACATCATTGTTGGAATGACCTATTGGACCTTTCCGTCACACGTTGTATTTACATAACTTTATATACCACCTTACTCATATAATATAATTAATCTTTGATGTGCTTTTTGAGTCCCGACGTAGAAACGAAGTGGTATTAAAAGTATGTAGGTATGTGTTTGTCTGTGCCATCGCTCCCAAACGGATGAACTAATATTGATTTAGTCTTTGATATTTGAATGGAGTGTTCTTTTATGATTCATAAAAAACAGTTCAGCCATTTCAAAGTCATCTATCAGCACTTTTGTTAGCTGCTGTACGAATACCAGACACATGTACTGGATAGGTACATGTGTCTATTATTACACATTACTTGTACCTATGAGTAACATGTATGTGTAACCTAAATCTAAAATTGCGTTGGGGTTTTTATTAATTTTATCTAACGTATAGCTGTACAATAGTATCCACGGATCTTGGAATCACAACATACTTATCATCTGCTTAGTTCGAAATTATAAAACTACACTGTTTCAATTTATTTATTATCTGTATGTTAATGCTAAGTATAATAACTCCTTAACTCCTTACTTTAGAGTAGTTTCAATTGTACCTTATCCTATTAATATTGTAATTGTCTTAGTATGGATGTTTATAGTTCGATCATGTCTTAATGTTTGAGCGGATTGGGTTGACATTGGGAACACAGTTAAATAGTCTGGAATAATACCGGGTCTACTTTTTATCCCAGGAAAATGACGGGAACGGGAACTACGCAAAGAGTTTACATAATATACTACGTATAGAGTTAAATTTTACGTACGGTTACTTTGTGTCAATCGTAAGCAGATGACGTGCATGCTTTCTATGGCAACAGATGTGCCGCTACAAAAGTGTGACACTTCCACAAGCAAGCGACAAGGTAAGAAAGATGCTTCCCGTGCTTTCGGTGTAAAGCGTTTGTGCGAACTCTATACGTAGTATATTATGTAAACTCCTTGAAACTACGTGAATAAAACCGCGAAGCGTTGCTGGTTTTCTATTATTTCGCTATAACAATGGACTACAAAACTAAATAACTTTTACACAATTTGTAGAGTTCAAGCCGCATTAGTATCCGAAGGAAACATTTGTTTTTTAACAATTATGCAGCTGACCCCGAACAAAAAAAAAAATCATAATAATTTTAATTCATTTTATTTATTATATAGTATCTGTTTGCGTATAGAGATACGGGACGAGCAAGACATGCGCCTGATGTTAAGCAATCCGCAGCTATTTCTATATAAAGAAAGTTCTTGCTACTGTCTAATACTGAACTGCGCTCGTCACTTGTAGATATGAGAATATTTAGTTAGCTAGATATATTTACTCATTAATGCCATTAATTAAAATACACATAGCCGTAACAAAATAAAGTAAAAGTTATTGATGTTGTCACTAATGCCCAAGCTACACGAGGCTAGTTTTTCAAGCTAGGACAGCAAGCTAGTATTAGTAACCTAGCGAGCTAGTACAAAACTAGCGCTGTGTAGCGTTGTCTACATGAAGCTAGAAGTACTAGTTTGCTAGCTTGCTAACACTAGCTGGCTATTCTAGCTTGAAAAACTAGCCTCGTGTAGCTCGGGCATAAGAGCGATCTCTTCCAGGAACAGTAGGATCGAATAAGGTATTTGAAAAAAAAATCTGTTGGCCCTACCAATAGAATAAATAATTTTAGAAATCTGTACGTAACGTTAATTTGTTTTTTAGTATTTCTCGATATGTAAAACAATTTAACTTTAAACTGCTCAAAATATAATGTTAATCATTTCTACCATATACGTTCGAAATGTCGACGCAAATAATACTGGCGGCCGTAGTCATAGAAAGCCTTCGGATCAAAGTCTGCGCCACCATTGAAGCACGCTGGCGAAATTTACGAACTACATTTCTTGTATACAATAGCTCCTTCTTTTCTTTGTAGAATACGACAACGGCTTTAAATCAGTAGCGGACACGAGTGGTGACGCAGAGTCTAGAACGATTTTGTTTTATTCATTCGTTTGTTCATTTCATTCATTCGCGCATCAGGCCTTAATGTAGAAACACGTGTTATGTCAGTTTTCGTTGATTAAACAGAATTGTTGCTTCACAGTCATGTAAATATTATGTTGGGTATTGACGCTAGCCCGCGGAGCTACTAAAGCATGTTCATTGTATAACTTGTGGCATAGGTTAAACAAATGTAAATTTAGTACATTTACAAAACAGATATGTGATGTGAGCAAGTTCTTAGTCCATTAAATAAGAAACCGGTAAGTACCTAACCGAAACAATTACTTCATACTCGTACCTACTCGTAACTGCATAGGAACAAATTTATTGGGCAATTATTCATTCATTTATTTGATTTCTCAGATTTAAGTTTTTACAATATTAATAAATGTTTAAAAAACAACAACATAAAAACATTATAAAAACCTAAATTAGGTTATTGTTATTATTAGGTAATTTAATGTTAAAGAATTTCATAGCATAATCTAGTACAGTACGTCTAGTTATAAATAACAATAATCACGAATAATGTAATTTAAATGTACTAATAGACAATATAAAATATGTCAAAATAAATAACATGTCAATACTTACCAAAAGAACTACCTACTACCCAAATAACCCACCCCGAACCGTTCTCATGACGCTCGCTGCGTTCCCGCGTTGAATGGCAATGACCAACCTTTGCTCCAGGAACAAGTCGGAGTCAGAGGCAACCTTATCAGGTATAGCTTAGGTAATTAATTTGGTTTGGTATTCGGTAATGTAATGTAGATTCTGTGCTAATTCGTTTTCAACAATTTAAACCGACTTAAAAAAAGAGGAAGTTCTCAATGCAATTGTACCTATGTTTTCTTTGTATATAT
Organism: Ectropis grisescens; assembly: GCA_017562165.1. Classification (NCBI taxonomy): domain Eukaryota; kingdom Metazoa; phylum Arthropoda; class Insecta; order Lepidoptera; family Geometridae; genus Ectropis; species Ectropis grisescens. Next base: position 15,243,237 of record CM029775.1, on the reverse strand, counting down.
ACCACGCGATAGTTCCGCTAATTGTGAGCCGAGATTAATGATTCTTTTTTTATTAGTATATTTATGTATATTTTTATTTCCTTAAGTCTAAGTTTTTACAATATTTGTATAAAATAACATAAAAACATTATAAAAACCTAAACCTAGTTTGCCGCCAGCAGCGGGGCAGGGCCCAAGCTACCGGTGGTATATTATTAGTATTATGCTAAGTGGTCCCTGGTCCCACATACATTTTAACGATTATTTTTTATTTCAAAAACCACTTTTTAAAATATGTATTTAAAAATAATTGCTTACATTTAATTTAGACGACGTACTCGTATATTTCGCAAGAATTAAAAAAAATTGTCGAGTATCTGAGTTTCGTTTTAATTTTTTTTATTGAAATCATATTTAATTTTTTTCGAAAATTGTTTTAATTAATTTTAAAGTTTTGCCATTTCTCGCCAACCATTTTTTTTGCTAAATAGAGTTAGGTAAAATGTATTTATGTTTATTCATAGTTGTAAAATACCGAATTTTTATCAAGTGTTTTGGTGGCATAGAAGGTGAAACGCAGAACCTAAAAAAACGTTTTTCTTGTTATCCGTGTCTATATTTAAGAATAGCAGCGTCTCGCGTAGTTCCCGTTCCCTTCGTTCCCGTTATTTTCCCGGGATAAAAAGTAGCTTATGTATATACCCAGACTCGGCCTATTCCAATGATCGAGACTGGACTCGACTAGAGTCTTCGAACAAGACGATTTGTGATGACTCTTGATAACAGCTTATAGACATGGCTCTGTAAAGATATGATATTGGTCGATAGTTCTGCTAAAGGATTTTATCACTCTCTTTGAGAACATTATGAAATTATGATGATGCTTCTGTGCCTCCCCTTAGGAGTTCTCCCAGTAAAAAAACGTAATCAAACAGCTCTCGGATCTCTTTCAGCAGAGGTGTTCTACCAGCTTTCTGAAGTTCTTTAGTGATTCCATCCTCGCCTGCGGGTTTTCCATTTTTAAACTGTTAAGGGCCAACACGATTAAATTTTGTCAGTGAGATATTTTTGAGATAAACAACTTTATCTAGCTGCGATTCGTCAAATAACTTATCTTTATTGCAGTTAATATATTTTAATGACACAGACACTACATTTGTTAGTGTCATTCGGGAATTGCATGTGGTTACCGAGTGATCTTCATGCGTAATACACATTGATAAGTTACGTAAGCCTTATCAAATCTTCTGAAATAATAAACGATATAGGTATATTTTTGTGTGAACTCTTCCGCTTTGAAGTTGTACTAATTTCGCACGAGAACATTTCTTTAAGTTTCGCATTCCGCTATAATTGTCGGGATTTTTAAAACAATTTAAAAAAAGGAGGAGTCAAATTCAGTTGTTTTATAATTTTAAAATTCGGTTGTTTTGTATTTTAAAGATTTTTTTAATCGAAATTGGTTTAGCGATGTTTGACAAATCAACAATGTCTAAATTTGCAATCATGGATGATAAGTTGACAAGTTTTATTTATGAAATTTTGCCGAGTGCTAGTTCTAAGGATTTTAAATTGAAGTCGGTGTCTGTTTTTTCGGAGAAAATTAAAGCATGTCGCTAAGTTAGTAGGTAACTACTAAACATTTTCTTTATTGTTTTTTTATCATAATAAGTTAACTTATCAATTAATAGCAGTGAATTGGCTTTGTAAATGATATATATTGAGGCGATGTTTCAATATTTAAATAAAATGTTTCCAGAGATATTATATTTTAGGTATCTGGGTGACGAGCGCAGTGCAGTGCTAGGTAATGATTAGGGCTCTTCCAGCAGTGCTAGATAATGATTAGGACTGTTCCAATAGGTGTGTGTCAATGTCCTTTTATGTGCCAGGGATTTTGCTTACCATCAGGCACATGTCTTGCTCATCTCATCAATCTTTGTTTAAAAAATAACTAACATTGTGTGATTTCTACATCCTGTGCATCAATAACGCAACAATTATACTTAATTTTGTACCTACCAAATTAATGTAATACTTACAAGATAATATCTAAGATAAGAACATGTCCTGCTCGTCTCGTCACTCCATACTAAAAAAAAATACTAGGGTTTTAACAGCCTTTAATTTGAAGCCACCTTTGACTCTGTGCATGTGAATGTGCATCTGCTCGTTACTTAATATTTTTAATACATTGCTCAATGATACCAGTATTAAGTAGGTAGGTACAGATAAAATTGCTCACAAAAGTTAAACTTTGCAAATCGTAATATTTTACTAATGTGTTTCGTAATGTTTCTTAATGTGTTATTATGTAATATATCTACTCTATATTTTGAAGAATTGATACCAAATAAAACCATTGCATATTTATTTATCTTATAGTTAAATAACAATATTTGCAACCACTGTACAGGCATCACAAAATATGCTTCACAAACAAAATAACATAAAACATTGTTACCACAAAAGTCTCTTATCGCCAAGACTGATTTAGATAACCTTAAAAGGTTTAAAATTCCTAAGAATCAAGCTAAACATAGTCTGGGCTATGGTGTAATCTAATTCGATATACGATATTATTCTATCGACTTATTTGTACAATAATAATAGTAGTTAAAATATATGGTCGTAAATAAAAAACGTAATACACAATAATGAAAAAATGAATAAAAATAATATAACATTTTACAAAATAATACAATATTTGATCGTTACAAAAGTAACTTCTGTCCACAAAGCACACATCTTGTCAAAACCAGTGCCGAGCTAATATGTTATTATAAATATGCATATAGGCTCCCAGATCACTAGCATCGTTTCCCCGTTGGATTGCAAATAATAATAAACGAATACATATCAAAATCTAAAATAAAATAAAACAAAATCAAATTAACTAACCAGGTACTACATGTATACTTACCAGACAAACGAAAGAACCAAAACTCATACCTATATACGTACTGTATATATAGGTACTCTTAGTAATGTAGCCACTCTAAACTTTGATTCGCATCGATATCAATTATATACATACTCGTAGTGTGACGGGACGATTAGATTATTAGATAGAGAGATAAATACTCTTCATTGTACACATCAAAAACAAAAAATATTGTTATTTCATATCTGTATAGGTAATACAGATCTAAAACAACACTTAAAACTAACGGATTACTACTATTACAACTACTATTTGGTACCTACCTGCCGCATACACCAATTACTTGTGATTTTATGCGTTTTGAAATTTAAAATTCTAATTATAATTATAATCTACTCGTTATTATTACGTTATCATCACTACATAATATAAAACAAAGTCACTTCCCGCGTCTGTCCGGATCTGTATATGCTTAGATCTTTTAAACCACCGAATAGATTTTAATGCGGGGTTTTCAATAGATAGAGTGATTCAAGAGGAAGGTTTATTTAAATACGTGCATAAATTAGCAAACACGGATAATTTTAAAGCTTTCTAAGGTAATGTCATAAATAAACACATTTTTTGCGACTACACTGCAAACGCTGCGCTGGCTGAACTGGATCAGTTAGATCAAAATAATGTATAGCAATGAAAATAAATAATGTATAGCAATAGTATATACTCGTATTTATGCCGACGGATGTACGGGAAGAACTTTCCGCCGCGACGTTTAAACGGAAGCTAAAAGCTTGGCTGCATGGGCACCTATTTTACGCCCTGGATGACCTATTGAAACTAACAGATATCTAAACACTAAATATGTTGACCTTTTTTTGTGTAGTTAATTATACGAGCAATTGTTGTGATTAATTGTTATTATGATTATTCAATGCATACAGAATACTGTGTGTTAATAACTATTATGTTTTCATATCTGACTTGTAATTATCCATTATTAATAAACTATTTGTATTTATGTTTAGTATCAGCATTGCACCCGTGCGAAGCCGGGCGGGTTGCTAGTATATATACATACATGTATGTACATGTGTACATCAATTTATAAAAATTAAAAATACAGTTATTTAAAGTATAAAAACAAAACAAAAATATTAGTTAAGTTTTAGACAGTTTTAGTAAGTATATACTGTACCTACGTAACATAAATTTATAAGAATACATGATGTGTTCAGCTATAGATACGTACGTAGTTCACAATATTTCACCCATCTTAAAAGCATCCAAGGACGTCCCACTCCATCAGTACGCTTCCGCTCCGAAATTGTTACACACATACAAAAAACAACACAACCGAATTGAAAACCTATTCTTTTTTGAAGTCGGTTAAAAAACAGGGCTACTGTTAACTAGTTCTATACGAAGTCACTTCGTTCACATGTTTTTACGTGTCAACGTCTAATAATCCGAAAAAGTGTCCCATCATGTCCCGTTACGCTCATTGTATTGCGTAATTTTATACTTGAAGACACCCAGATTATATCTATCAGGAAATGCTCACTCAAGCAACGCATTCCAAAGTTTCGATGCTTATTGAGAAAGTGGAGTTAAACCTCTTTGAGTTTTTGATCATATTCCATAACTTTATAGTTTCAGAAAAACCATGGAGTCACTACTCGGAGTATGGGACTACGTGATCATGGCGGTGACCATTATTGCGTCAATCGTCATCGGTGTCTACTTTAGGTTTAGTGGAGGAAAACAAAAGACAAATGAGGTGAGTATTATTACAGCTCTTACTATGGATTTATCATAGACATTGGTATAGAGAATGGCTTGCGTATCCAGATGTAAAGTTTATATGGACAAGAAAATCTAGTTGTATATTTCTAGAATACTGATTGGCCTACTTCATACGTGAACAGAGACATTATTATATTGGCCGAAAAAGCCCCTTGTTACTTTATAGATTACGTTTTTTGTGGTATTTCTTAGTCTATTCCTCTATTGACTATGGGATTTACAGTCAACATTGATTACGACGACTCAATAATATAGCGAGAGTCGTGGTAGCTCACTGGCGAGGACGTCAGATTTTGCAGTCATGAGGTCGTAGGTGAGAATACCGTCTGCACCTTTGAGTATTTTCTCAAGTGCAGATGTACAAATTTGTTATCACCACTGGTTTAAACGGTGAACGTAAACATTGTGAGGAAAACGGAATGTACAAGAAAGACGTCTTTTAGAGATTTGTGTCATTCACCAAACTGCACGTGCACGCACCGGCGTGGTATATTAATTAGTCTTTTCTGTTTTCTAGTGACTATATCATAGGCTGATTATGCGTATGTGGTAGTATGAGGTGTGAAGTGTAGTACAATATGAAATCGAATACCATCCAGACAATTTGAGATAGTCCAGATCGCAGGAAAAAACCGATATTTATACAAAGTTTGATAACGTTTGTCTGAAAGAACTTTAAGATAGCAGATAAACATCCAAACGAAATGAACTATTAACGGCACCTATTTTTTTTATCTATCATATCCGTCGTGTTCCGATCTAACATGTTATATTCGCTCGTGATAACGAGCGAAGATATGTTATATCGGATGCTACATAAAATTATCTGTCTATTAAAAGTAGATGTCAATTAACCAATGATGATAATAATCATGTTCATGTTTTCTTTTTTAGGAATATTTACTGGCTGACCGAAACCAGTCGACTTTACCCGTGGCTGTCTCCTTGATGGCATCATTCATGTCGTCTATTACTTTACTCGGGGTCTCGTCCGAAAATTATTATTACGGCATGATGTTTTTTTATCATGAACATCGGTTATCTCGCCGGTACTCCCATAGCCAGCCGGTTATACCTTCCAGTATTCTTTGGGCTACAGAAGACAAGTACATACGAGTACTTGGAGCTACGATTTGGACCTCGAATACGGATCTTGGCATCTCTGACGTATAGTGTACAGATGCTATTTTACAATGGAGTTGTTTTATATGCCCCAGCATTGGTTCTCGAAGCAGTCACGGGACTTAACAGAATTCTATCCGTTGTGCTAGTAGGACTGGTTTGCACGTTTTACTCCACTTTGGGTGGAATGAAAGCAGTATTATACACAGATCTTCTACAGTCTGCGCTAATGTTTATAGCTGTCTTTTGTGTGCTCGTATTCACCTCCATTGATCTCGGCGGTTTTGACAAGATCTTCACAATCGCTTGGGAAGGAGGTCGTCTAGATTTCAGCAAGTAAGAGCCAATTGCATAAAATGTTATTTTAATTTATTTCATAGCTTATTACTAAGCATGTATTTTTTACAGTATCAGCTTAGATCCAACGGAGAGGCACACATGGTGGGGACTAATGGCTGGTGGAATAACTACATATCTGTCATTGTATGCTGTAAATCAAACACAGGTATATAGTCTCTTTGCTAGTGATATTTGGGGCATCTCATCTTATCTAGTCTAAAGATAGTTTTATAGATTAGTACGAGTATTACTACCTCGTACTCTGCGTATTACTTAAATTTTCGTGTGTAGGTACGCCCGTTATCATTTACCCGGATTTTTTACAATAATTTTGTTAAACGATGCTATGATTATTAGGTAGGTAGTCGATTGAATGAAACAAGGCGGCCGTCCAAATTAAGCTTGTTAAAGTATGTAGTTACGCGCAAATATGCTCAATTGCTCGATAATAAATATGTTTTTGCAGTGGAAGCTTGTTTGACTTGGTTTTTCTCAGAATTTAATCTATTTTATACATTGGTGGTGGACGAGGAAAGCTATGCCTGCATCTGCCGGTGCGGGTGCTATACTACTCGTATCTCCCACAAGAGATTTAGGGTTTGCTAAATTTCTATATTCATATGTAAATTGTATTCTTTAAAATAAAAGATGACAAAAATAGACGTATGTCTATCAAGAATACAAGTTTATTAAGAAAAATATATTAGAAATTTGTTTCCAGGTCCAAAGACTTCTGACCGTGAAAACGTTGAACAAGTCCCGGAACTGCCTCTGGTGGAGCTGGCCAGTGCTGGCAGCACTCAGCCTTATCACCTGCATCAGCGGCCTTGGCATGTATGGGGTGTACAGAACTTGTGACCCTCTCACCAGTGGCGCGATTACAGCGGTAACTACATTTACATTTCAGGTTCTGTAAATACGAGTAACTCTGTCTTTGTAACGAAGATTCAGAAGAAAAGTAGAGAATAAATAAATTAATCAAAACATAAAATACTTATAACCTATTTACCTAGAATCTTTCGAGGTCATGTGTTATCTACCAACCCGCACTAGGCCAGCGCAGCGTGGTGGCCTCGACTCTCCTCTTGCGAGAAAAGGCCCCAAATTCCATAAGTGAGAATATGTAGTGGGCTGCTTATGTTATGCTGTAAAAAAGTATAAATTACAATAAATTTGAGTTAGTCATACCAACCTGGGTGTTCGTAGAGTTTATTCCATTAAAATAAATACCCTGTTACAAGTACCCTGTGACGTATATTGTTTTCTCAATGTTGTCAGGCAGACCAGCTGATGGCGCATTACGTCGTGGATGCCATGAAAGCCCCGGGAATGGCGGGTCTTTTCATAGCAGGTATCTTCAGCGCGTCTCTCTCCACCATTTCGTCGTCCTGCAACGCGCTTGCGGCTGTCACTCTTTCGGATTATATTGGCAGGTGAATAATATAATTTACACGGAAAAAGCAAAAACCGATTTCAAATTAAAATTCAACTCAGACACTCGATGACGTCGTCCAGATAAAAGTAAGGAAATTTAAGTTTTTTGTTGATATTTCAAAATCTTCAAACTATGATGTACCAAACAAAAAAATAGCTATCAAAATCGATTCACAATGAGCAGAGCTATCGCGTAACATACGAGTACATAGAAAAGAAACATACAACCAAATTGAGATCCGCCTCCTTTTTTTAAGTCGGTTTCTTCATTGTTTTCATTTGAATTCTAGATGGTGGACCATCAGGGAAGCGTACAAGCCGTGGCTGGCCAAGCTAGCGGCGTGTGGCTTCGGTCTCCTCTTCATACTGATGGCGTTCTTGGCGGAATTGCTGGGAGGAATTCTGCAGTCTGCTCTCACGATATTTGGCGCCGTAGGAGGACCCTTACTGGGAGTCTTCACTCTCGGAATGTTTACTACTTATGCGAATGAAATGGTAATGTGATACTTTAATAGGACAATAAGAAGTACTTTCATAGTCTGTTGAAATTAGGTAATGGTTGAAGTGTATGTACCTAACGTAGTTCTTACCTTAATGGTGTTTTGTCGGTTTTTTTATCGAAAGTGGAATAACATCATACAGTATACAAGTATACTTCACTAGATGACCGCACAGGCGTTGCCCGTAGTACATTATACAGGGTGACTGGTGCAGGACCGGCCATAGCAAAATCACGCATGGAGGAGGTTATATGCTACCTATTAAAGCTTACTTTCCCTAACTAAAGTTTTATAGTTTAGGAGATAGGTTAATTTTTAAACCTTTTTAAAATTTTCCCGAAATTTGACCTTAAAGCTGCTATAACTTTTTTTATTTAAAGTTCTAGTGAATTATTCTTTTTTTTTGTTAGCACAGACAAATGTTTGATCAAACCTATGTCGGAACTCCGCTTAAACAAGGACAAAAAAAAAGATATTACGCTTGAAAAAGGAAAAATTACCGAAAATAAAAACATTAAGATCATTTTATTTTTTAATAATTAAAAAACCACTAACTTTCAATAATTTATAAACTCTAAATAAACTTCTCTAGTTCATCACCTATCCAACGGTACCAAATGTATAACAAAAAATGTACAAACTACATGTACATATCTAAAACCTCATCGTACAAACACACGTACTACAAAATGTGGATATTTAGGAGCTAGTAATTGATAGGATTTTCAGATTTCTAAAGCTAATTTAATCAATAATAGTAAACAAAATTTGGCCAGTGTTGGTATTAGTAATTAAATAAAACAAGTGCTTAATGGTACATTATTTATTTTGACGAATACAATGATACGAGTAAGAAAAAATTGTGAATTGGAAAAGATATCGGGCATTGAAAGGACATTGTTATTTTAGGTTCTGCTCGAATTGCTGTCCGCAATTTCTAATACATGCCCGACATCTCTTCCTAATTTCTGTCGTAGTTAAATTTAATCTAATCTCTTCTTTCATAATCAAACATGACATGACATCGCATTCCTAAGCTCTGACGTCATGCTAAGGGACCATTGCCGCTGTTTGTTTAACAATAGTAACAATAAACCTTTACCTGAGTAGACCGGCATTTACAATAGAAATCACGATTTTTTATAATTTAATAACTTTTTGGATACAAATTTGGTACCGTTGGATAGGTGATGAACTAGAAAAGTTATTTATAGTAAAATAAATTATTGAAACTTAGTGGTTTTTTAATTATTAAAAAATAAAATGATCTTAATGTTTTTATTTTCGGTAATTTTTCCTTTTTCAAGCGTAATATCTTTTTTTTTATCCTTGTTTAAGCGGAGTTCCGACGTAGGTTTGATCAAACATTTGTCTGTGCTAACAAAAAAAAAAGAATAGTTCACTAGAACTTTAAATAAAAAAAGTTATAGCAGCTTTAAGGTCAAATTTCGGGAAAATTTTAAAAAGGTTTGAAAATTAACCATCTCCTAAACTATAAAACTTTAGTTAGGGAAAGTAAGCTTTAATAGGTAGCATATAACCTCCTCCATGCGTGATTTTGCTATGGCCGGTCCTGCACCAGTCACCCTGTATAGCGCTAATCAGGATCCCGTACATATACAACGGTGAAAGAATGACTGAAATCGGTTCAGTCAGTTCCTGAGAATATCGCTTTCAAACAAAACACCTCTTCAGCTACCAGCTACGCCACCTGTCGGAAATTGGTCGTACCAACTCAGATTTATAAACAAATTTGATTAGCAAAGGTTTTATATTCAAGAGGTATGTAATCTGTGATATTCAATGACGCAATATTAGACACATGCTGTCATGTGTCATGTTAAAGCACGAAACGTACGAAAATTCTCAAATATTTTTTCCCGATTTTGTTACATTCATCTTCACTGCATATTGGCAACATTACGGATGTTGCCAATATGCAGTGAAGATACTTTTCATTAAATGATTAATAATACATAATATCTTCTAATAGTTATTGAATATCTATACTTACAATAATTTATAGGTATTTAATGGGTCATTTTCTGTACAACAAAGGTATTTTGGAAGGTATTTTAAAATAATTACTGAAACTATATTTTTCTGTCTTAAATACATTTGGCTTTTACGATATGATGAAAACAAAAATGGAAAAAAATACATGTTTAATGAACATTATATGAGCAAGATAATATCAGTCATCTGCTAGCAGTTGCTCAGTACTCAGTACTCAGCCCCATAGTTAAGTCGTTTTTTATATTCATTTAATTATTTTTTTGTAATATAACCATGAAATATGTCAGGGTGTTTCAGTGGGACTCCTCAGCGGAATGGCAGTGACTCTCTGGATCAACTTCGGCCAGCCTCGTCCGGCGCCGGTCAGACTGCCGCTGAGTGTGGAAGGCTGCTCCGCTAATATCACCGTTCCAGCAGTCCTCAGAGCCACCGGCTCAACTGATTATTTCTACCTATACAGGATCTCTTACCTGTGGACTAGTCCAGTAAGCAAAAATATTACCACAATTCAAACTTAAAATTTTGAATAGTTCGAATAACGGTATTCGCTGACCTAAAAAATCCACACACCACACATTGGCAAACATACGTCTTACTTTCTCTTTGGGCAAACATTCAACATTCAAGCGGCTTTAACAGAGACGCAGTATTTATTCATCATCGTATATCGCAAACAGCAGTTTTCTTTTTAGGAGCTGACCTTTTATTTTAATGAAACAGTATTTTAACACTAGGAATTTCTTTTGCTATATTTTTTACAGTTGGAGAAAATAGGACGTTCTACAACAAGTGTTCTCAGTTATTTTGTTGTAACAACGTCCATTGAAAATTTCTCTATGAGTAGTATTAATAGAGGAGCTTCGATCTTTTACTATCAAAAGAAAAATCTTCGTATCTTCTCTCAATAACATAACTCTCTTCACCTTGTACCTTTTACAATAATCGTATTTCAAGTGTTTGAATATCACAACAGAGGATAGACCGAGGTAGTATATTTTACATCGATTTTTTATAGTTAAGACTAGCCCGACTCTTCAGATTATTGTTATTGATTCACAGATTGGACTGGTGTGGGTGCTACTAGTAGGTTCGTTGGTATCTCTGGCGTGGCGGCAGCAGCAACCGTGGCAGAAGGACGGAAAGATGCATCCCGACCCCGCACTCTTCACACCCCCGCTAGCGCGTAGGCTCCGAGCTAAATACGGAGAAAAATCCAACCAGGTGATTTGACAATCTAATGAATTTATAATGGATGGTTCTCCATGAAACATGAAGTGTAGGCACACATTTACTTACTAACTTCTATACGAGTGTACCTTGGTGTTATTACTCACAGATCTTTCAAACCATAACACAAACATGTTTGCATATTACTGCTTGGCGATTATTTGGCAAAGGAGTTGACTTTCAAAAACGTAAAAAGTTAATATAATTTAGCCTAATACGAGGGTCAAACTGAAAGTTCTTAGAAAATCAAAAACTGATTACATTAGCCAGTTATTAGTTTTATTATATCTTTTCAAAATATTGTCCATTCACGTCAATACACCGCTGCATGCGATGGAACCACTGGGAAAAGCACTTTGCCCACTCGTCCTTAGGGGTCTCTTCAATGGCATCGCGATACGCAGCCACCGCTTCTTCAGCATTCATAAACCGCTTTCCTTTAAGTTTTTCTTTAATTTTTGAAAATAAATAAAAATCACGAGGCGCGAGGTCGGGGCTATACGGCGGGTGACCCAGTAATTCAACGTTTGATGTCGCCAAATAGTCGATCGTTCGCTTGGCGGTGTGCGATGAGGCGTTGTCGTGGTGAAAGAGGATCCTACTGCGAGGTCGTTTCTCTCGAACTTTTTCCAAGACAAGTGGCAAACAATTGGTAGTGTACCATTCTGCAGAAACTGTTTTTGATCCTCTAACACAATTGTTGCGAAATGACCTATCCTTCCAAAGAACGAGGCCACCATTTTTTTCCCCGCACTTCGATCTCTCTTCACTTTAGTTGGCAACTCCTCGAAAGGAAACACCCACTAAGCAGATTGTCTTTTGGTTTCAGGATCATAACAGTAAATCCAGCTTTCGTCACCTGTTAGTATGTCGAACACAGCATTTGAGTCACCTCCGTTAAATCTTTCAATCATTTTACGGCACCAATCCACACGATGGAGTTTTTGAGCCTCAGTCAAATTATGAGGTATCCACCGGGCGCAAAGCTTCCTGACCGCTAAATGTTCGTGTAGGATTTTGTGCACTTGACTCATACCGATGCCTAAGCTTGTCCGAATCTGCTGACAGGTCACTCTTTTGTCAGTCTCTATCATACGCCGCACAACACAGATGTTATCTTCAGTCGTCGCCGTAGAAGGCCGTCCCTCACGTAAATCATCAGTGAGATTAGTGCGACCACGTTTAAACTCATTAAACCAGTTGTAAACAGTCGCACGAGATGGGGCTTCATCGTGAAAGGCCAATCGTAGTCTATCATAACTTTCTTGTTGACTTGAATGACATCGAAAGTCATAAAAAAATCATTGCACGAAAATTTTCTCGTGTTAAATTCATGTTGACGTGACACAGACAATTTTCAATTTGCCGCCAAATCGTAAAACAAATGACAAATGAATGAAGTATATACTCAGTAATATTGGCAAAGAGTTCTATTTTCAAATTATAGAATTATTTTTTTATTGTATTGTTTATAAGTGGCCAGTTCTAAGAACTTTCAGTTTGACCCTCGTAACTACTAAACGAGGAAATATTCCCTTACCTATATTTTATATTACTGGACAGAAAAAAAAATGGTACGTGGTACATTGCCGTAGTCAGAAGCATAGATAAAATAAATTTCGTTTGTACTGATTCGTCCCATAAATGACGGCCCTTATCATGTCTGTCTCGCTTGCACTGTAGTGCTCTCTATACACACAACGTGTAGGTGTACCGATGATGGAAGAACAGTTTGAGTAACATTTGACTTTTTAAAGCAAAATAAAATAATATTTGGCGAAGGGTCGTAATGGTGTGCATAACGTAATTACTTGAAATAGCAATTATTTATTTTGCATTTACCTAGTTGCATCGTATTTCTGGTTTTTTTTTTTTTTAATAAATTTTCGATGTTTTTGAAAGGTATTACTACCTACTCTAGATTTACAATGTGATATGACGTAGGCTTATCGTAATTATATTATGCTTATCTCAGTTCGAGTATAATCTAGAATTGATAAAGTTATTTTTTTTATATTTAAGAGTGACCGAAGGATGATCATGCTCGGGATGAGTGCTCATCCCGAGCGTAACGTGCAGAGGACGGTAAGCCTATAAAAATTCAGTGCCATACAGCTCCTTGAAGATAAAGGGTCCAAATAAATAGTAAATAATAATAGTCCAGTCCAGTGCAGTGGGTAGGTAATGATTTGGACTCATCATGTTCCAATAGCTGTGTGTCACTGTCTTGTTATGTGGCAGGTATGTTGCTTACATTTAGGCACATGTCCTACTCCTCTCATCACTCTATATAATACAAAAAACTGCCTTACACTGGGCTGCGCTCATCATCCAGAGATATGGCTTACCATGGGGCCATTGCCTTTCAAACTATAACACAATCTGTGTCATAGTCAAAACCGCAAGTTAGAGTAAATAGGTGTCTTGTAGTTCAGCGTACATGACGTTCAACAAGACCATCACTATAGCCTACTATTACCGCAAGCTAGAGGGTGGTCAAGCGTGGTCCTTAGTGAATAAACGAAATATCATGTTTCAGATGAATTCTCGTGACGTTGTTGGGGTCGATGCTGACAACAGAAGTGGCTCTGGTGATAGTTTATAAATAGACAAGTTAAAGTCATGGCTTAAAAATAGTTGAAGAGGTGATCAAGATGGATGTATACACTCAATAATCGTAGGTATCTCAATATTTACGAGAAAAAGTGCATTTACCTACCTATTTTCTTTAACCATTCCACTGAATAAATACTTAATTATAAAATAATTTTAATTAGGACATACTGTACAAAAGTATTTGTGTAATAATTTTAATTAAACGGCATTTTATATTTTTAGTAAGTGTAGTTTAATTTTCTCCTACGTGCGAAGTATGAAAATAAGAACTTATAAGTAGATACTAAGCTAAAATCAAAAGTTAAGCTGATAAGAAGCCTTCCTTGGGTCTCGATAAATCGTTCAGCTGACGACGCAACATCGCATTCTGAAAGAAGAAGAAAAACTGATATTTTCTTTTAAAATAGAATATTTGTATCTAGTCTCAAACTAAAACTAGATTGTGCAGTGGAAGTTGGATAGCTGATTTAATCACTATAACGCCTGATGGAATTTGAATGAAATCTAATGAGTATTAACTCTATTACTTGAACTAACAGAAAACATATAGACCGCTCACAATCCCATTAAATTTAGTCATTTTAAACACATAGCCATGACAACATCTGCCTATAAAGTTAATTGTCCTGGGTGTTAATTACATTTACTAAGCAAATCAATAAATAAATATTCCCACGGCCGAGATGCGAGACCTTCTCTCTCAGAGAGTTATCAAGGTCATAATCTATCAAATACTGGATCAGTACATGTTATCGGGTAACGCATGACCACATGACCTCAAAAACTCTAAGAACATTTCGATTTCTTCGCGACGTCGACACCGCTAAAACCAGTGGTGATGACAAACTGGTACTAACTGGGGTGCTTAATTAGTATAAAGAAGGAGGATTAATTGCATTGACGTGTTTGTTAATAATGTAAAACTTTCATGTTTCATGGTGGAAGTTTTATATACCTACTAGAGGAGCGTCCCAACTCCGTTTGGATCGTGTTCAACCCAAACTGAGTTAATTGTTACTAATCTACATAGTCTATTGAGACGCTCTCTGTTAATACTCGTATCTAATCAGTTTAAAACGCTTAAAATATTGTACGGGGCTTAATTTCTTCAGTCTTCTCGTGAACACGGCGGTGTGTAACGCTGGCAAAACGTCGCGGTAATTAAATAATGAATTATATCGTGATTAAGCCCCGTACAATATAAACATTACATATAAATCGCGAAAGTTTAAAAACACTATCTAATCAGCTTATTGTTACTAACTGCTGCTAAGGCTTTAATCGAATTAAAAACCAGACTACCTGAGAGAAAGTTGGACCAAATCAAACATGATGACAACTTTCGTGCATATCAGTCGAGTTTTAGAGAGTCACTGGGAACAAACACCATGGCTTTGTATTTTGATATTATTAAGATCTATTATTCCTTTCCATTAATTGAGATTTAGGTACTGTCCTATGGATAATGGAAAAAATACGATGCGAAAATCTAATGTCACCACAAAATGAACAAAAAAAAGGTTTTATTATCCCACCACGTTACCTCTCTAAGCAACTCGTCTTCTCTCTCAGCGGCTATTTTCAGCATTTCTTTAGACTTCTCTAGTAGTAGATCCTTATCCTGAATGCTTCTCTTCAAATTCACGATCTCTATACGATGTGATTCCAGTCGAGTAGGGCCCTGAATTAAAAATACACAAACAAGCTGAATAGCAAAATCACTACACTGAGTTAGCCAAAAGGATACACGGGTAGCATCTTTCTTGCCTTGTCGCTCTTGTGGAAGTGTCATACTTTTGTCGCGGCACATCACTCTGTTGCCATAAAAAGTATGCACGTCATCTGCTCACAATTGACACAAAGGAACCGTGCGGAAAATCTAACTCTATGCGTAATATATGTAAACTCTTTGGATCGTACCTACTATCCTACTAATAACATAAATGTAGATATTTGGATGCTTGTTCCTCAATCACGTTGTAACTTACGTACGGATCGGACTGAAATTTGAAAAACATTTAGTCTATATTCTGGAAGAACACATAGGCTACTTTTAATCCCGGAAAATTAACGGGAACGAAAACTACGCGGGTAAAGCCGCGGGGTGCAGCTAGTTCTAAATAAATCTCACCGTGGGACATCCTAAAACCGGGAATACTATCGGTTTCATACAAAATTACTCTTTAGAATCGACAAACTGTGGACATTTCAATGTAAGCAAAGCTAATCTACTTTTTTACAAATTTGTTGACATTCCTCACATGTTTCTTTAAATAAAGATGGACGGGGCGAGCATGGCGTGTGCGTGATGGTAAGCAACAACCCTGCCCATAACAGCACAGTATCACGCAGCTATTGGAACATGCATTATTAATCATTAATAACCTTAAACAACGTTACAACGCGTGGTCGTCAGCCAGATATATAAGATGATTTATTTCTATACTTTATAATTTCTCTGGAAACATTATCCTTCAAACCGGAACACAGAGAAGTTTGCATAGTACTGCTTGGCGATAGATTAACAGGAAAAAGTGTTGTACTTCCGCAGACAGAATCTTCGAGGAGTCTTCCCACTACCAAAATCACATACTCTAGCCCTAAACTAAGAAAATCTTGTACCACACAGGCCGAATAACTGGCACAATATTTAATTTACTGTGATAACAACCGAATACATCTGTACTTGGGAAAACAATAATTAGAAGTGCGAGTCCAATCGGAATCTACAAACTCACGTTCGTGTAATCGAACTTAATCGCCAACGGAATATAGTTTTGCATAATTACAGTAAGTATGTATGTATGTGTGTAAGAGTTAATTTACCTTTTCTGAAACACTCCTCCCACTGCTGGGCCTGGAGTCTACTCTTTTGTGTATGACCGTGGACGATGACTTCTGTTCAGATTGCAGTTTGCTCACTAGACC
Source organism: Ectropis grisescens (assembly GCA_017562165.1). Classification (NCBI taxonomy): domain Eukaryota; kingdom Metazoa; phylum Arthropoda; class Insecta; order Lepidoptera; family Geometridae; genus Ectropis; species Ectropis grisescens. Next base: position 15,226,389 of record CM029775.1, on the reverse strand, counting down.
TGGATACGACATTAGAGAGGAAGAAAGTCAGAATTCAATGTTATAAGGGGTTTTGGATATGTACAGAGACATATGAGCAAACATACATTTAAATTATTAATTTATTTATGCTCTTATTAAATTAATTTAATCATAAATAAAGTTATCATTTTAACCTGTATTGCTTGATATTTATGTCATTGTAAAATTGTACCAACCGTCAGATTAAAATTAACCTAACCTACCGAGAGATACTAATCTCACGCGGTAGATTACAACCTCACGGTGTTGACAATACATTAACGAATACATTAACAAACGGTGACATAAATATACACTAACAAGTATTTTAATCATTTTACTCTAGTTATTGTTAAATTACTATTGTATTTTAAGATTATATGTATTTTATGATGCTTCGATATGTTATTATATTATTGCGTATTTTCTACTTTAAAAAATAAATTACTAGTGGCGCTTCGAGGTATATAAGTAGGAGCTTCTTGGACTGGAACACTGGACTGGAATTGGGGCTGGAACAGCCCCTTACTTCAACAGGATAAAAAGTACCCTATGTGTTGACCTTGGCAATGTCTAAAATTTTCTCTCATTTCTAATATTTATAAGATAAGGGTGAGGTCTCATGTGACCTTTACCTCTGAGTGTGAGTACGGTCTGCTCGAGGTCGTTGACTCGCTGGTGATGGTGCGCGGCGCTCGGGGCGCTCTCCAGGGCGCTCGCTCGCATCGAGAGCTGCACGTTCTCTTCTTTCAGCATCTCGCAGTAACTGGACGTAGACACATATACTTCCAAATATTCATATCCAAAGAGTTTACATATACTACGTATAGAGTTGGAACAAACGCTTTACACCGATAGCACGGGTCTGATCGCTCTTGCCTTGTTCGCTCTTGTGGAAGTGTCACACTTTTGTCGCGGCGTATCACTCTGTTGCCATAGCAAGTATTCACATCATCTGCTTACGATTGGTACAAAGGAACCAAGCGGAAAAACCTGAAACTGAAAACTTATTTTCTATCTAAGCTCACACCCATAGAGGGAACTTATTCATTGCAATATCGTCATTGGACGATTCAGTTCAATTAAATCTCAAGGTGGTACGCCTATGTACTTTGTAGATTACATATTTTTGCAATTTATTCTATGGCTTAGTAGTACCATTAAATTATTTAAAATGGTTTGAAGGTCAGTTTTCAGAGAAATAAATCCTCAATAAGTTAACGAAATAAATCATCATACATATTTTATAAAATGTTGGGTGAAGATCGCAATGTAGAGCTATGAATGAATTGGATTCTATAATATTTAAATAGGTGCGTGGTTTGCATTGTTATTAAGCCCATAACAGGAACAAGTTTTGCTTATCACCCAATATTGTCAACAAAAAACCTCTTATTCACAAAACTTCAACGTACAAGGCTTGCGATTACAAACTTACACGAGAAGTTGCGACCCGGACATGAAACTCTGGTACTCTGGCCTTGCTTCGCGTTTTTATACCGCAGAACAGTTATATGAAAGTTTCACGAGTTGTGGTAAAGTGTGAGTTTACCTTTCCTTTGCGAACTAGTTGTTTCTTACCTCTTCCAGTATTCCAGCTCAGCATTTGGGTCGGGAGGCCCAGCACTGAGCGGTGTCCGTATTTGTGCCTCAAGCAGTGCAGATTCCAGCTTCAAAACCTGTCCTTTGAGAGAGGTGTTCTCTGCCAAGGCTTTTTCGTACTCCGAAACGAGGTGCTCGTTACCCTGGAGAACAATCACCATCATCACTCCATTTGACATTATTACTTTTTATTAACTGTTAATCATTTTCACGGATTGTGCGATAGCTGTTGTGTGGCAAAAACGTGGAATGGTTATAATTATAAAGTTTTGAATTTTTACTTCTAAGTTTATAATATTTTAATTTTCTCCGAAAAAACAAAAACTGATTTAAATTTAAACGTAGACATTTAGCAAAAATTCATACTTTTTGTGATATAAACTAAACACCCTGCTCCAATGAGACAGCAAGGTAGGACGAATACGTCATCGAGGTAATCAAATTTTAGAATGTCGTTGATATTTCAAAAGCCGCTACACATTCTTCGATAAATTTTATATGGGAGCTCAAAAGCAAACGATCATAATTTGTGGAACTATCGCGTAATATACCAAACATACCAAACGCGTAACATACAAAAGAAAACATAAAACTGGATTGAGAACCTCCTCCTATTTTGAAGTTGGTTAAAAAGCCTAAGGTTAAGGTTAAGGTTTTTTTCTATAAAGTATGTTAGATTGTAGTAATAATAGTGGAGATTGTAGTTAATAAAATTATGAAATGAAGTTTACACATGCAAAACCAATGGGTGCATGTTTATAATAGACGCACGAGTACAAATAATTTTAATTCACCACATTTAAATTCAAAAATAGAAGTTTTCTGTGGCTCTTGGGGAAGAAACGAGATAGACAGAGTACCTTCTCAGCTAGTGTAAGTGCGACGATCCTCCTCTGCTGCGCCTGCACACGGTCCAACAGCGCGCGGCTCGAGAGCGCATGCGCGTCCGCGCACGTCGGACACTCGGGCGAACGTTGCGACTTCTCGGGCGACTCGCTCTCTTGCTTCTCTATCGATAGCTGATGCTCACCTTCAAACAAGGTTTCTTCATTATCATTATTTGCATATAAATTTTATGGACAAAAGTAAATTTCATTTCATTGATACATTTTTTGAAATGAAAACTTTTTGCCTCAGAAAGCTGTGAATTGAATTCTAGCGTCACACGCTCGGGAATGATAATAAACCTTCGGGTACACTCGGGACCATGGTCATTGGCAATCTATATAAACATGCTAACGCATTTCTAGATGGCCATGGTCATGGCCACGCCCTTCGATTTGAAGACACAAAGAATGGATCCATCAGAAAAAAAAACACTCAGACAACGGATTCCATAGCCTAGAGGCCTAGAGTTATCTGAGCTTCTTGTTATCACAAAAGTAGATTTATGCTTGGCAACCCTCTGACCCATTGGCGAGCTACGATGGAAAACGTTTATCAACTTAAAGACCAAAATTGTATCCATCGGGAAACCCCATTCAGGGAATGTATTTCGCTATCTAGCTTGTTGTTTAACGAAAGTGGCATCAACCCTATCTGTTCGAATCTTATGACTGTCTTTGGAAGTAACATTCTTCATATTTAAGTCAGACTGTCATAGTGCTAAAAGGACATACTAAAATACCTTTTAGTTCAGATAGCCGCATCATCAATCCTCGTTTCTCTTTCTCCAGACGTAATACTGCAGACTTCGTCAGTTGTAGGCTACCTTCGAGCTTCTTCACTTCAAGGCATTTATCTTCAAAACGCGACTGCCAGCGTTCTGATGATTGCTGCGCTCTGTGTTAAAAATATTATTTAGAGTAGAAGAGCCCTGTGGTATCGATACAATGTCTTAAGCCAAAAATCTACAATCAGTATGTCCTACCTGTTCTGGCCTACGGAACCGAAATGAAGACAGTGACAGTTTAAAACAAAGTACCTACTCCACAGGTTCAAAGTTACACAGCGAGCAATGAAAAATTGTATACTTGGAGATATTCTGAAAGATTGTATTTGAAATGATGTGATCTGTCAGAAAACCCACTGAATTGGCAATGGGCTGGTCATATCTGCAGCATAATTGCTGAGGTAGACGCGTTTTTGAGTAAACACCGCGAATTGGTAAACAGTACAGAACACCTTGAGACTAGATGGAGTGACTGAATATGTAAGGCAGCAGGATGTAATTCGAAACTTGAAGCTCAGGGTCAGGTTGAGCGGCGAGCCATGGGATGCGAGATGTATGGTTAACGATGATAAAATTAAAATATTTTCAATTTTATGATTAAAAATGACATCACTGTTTGGACGAGATCGTCGTAATGAGATGTACAATTGTGAGGTTTAAGGAGAGTTACCGCTTCCATTTGTCCCAGAGAGCCACGGTGGAGTGTGTGTCGCGACGGGCGCTCGTGAGCTGCGCTTGCAGCATCGCAATCTTGTTGTGTAGCGCGGCCGACTCCGCGGTCGCCACACGGCTACCCGAGCTGCTTCTGAACAATACGTGTCTTATTTTAATTTTCTTTGAAATTTTTTGATCATTGCTAAGCTTGTACTTAACCGTCATGTCGCCTGATTGACTCGCGACGTCTTGCAACGATACGGTCTGCGATTATTTTTTTGTAGTACCTATGAAGTGACGAGACGAGCAAGACAGGTGCCTGATGGTAAGCAACACACTTCCCCGTAACAGCACAGTGTCACGCAGCTATTGGATCATGAAGAGTCTAAATAATTACACAACAATGCACTGCGCTCGTCATTCAGAGATTTAAAGTAATAATGTATCTATTTAAAAAGAGTATGTAAGGAGAGTTGTTGCGGTATATGGTTCAATTTGTTAACAGTCATTTAAATTGACATTTGGCCTAAAAGGAAACACAACAACATATTGCAAAAATAGGTATTAAGCAACTATATGGCATTAATAATAAGTATAGGTAGGTACCTACATGTTTTAAGTTTGGTTGGTTTCATGGTCGTTACCTACTTTAGCTACATAATATTTTTCACGTTATATGTACATCACCTAAATAACCATAAAATATCGAATTAGCAGCATTTAGAATCATACATTCGAAACACCTGGTTCTTAAGATTCTGCGCATCAAGTCTTGCTCTTCTTTCTCTGGCCGCCAGTGCTTTAATCTGCCGACGCAGGGTGGCGTTCTGTTTTCCGACCAACTGTTTATCCCGTCTCAGACGTTCTATGACCGGATCTTGCCTGTGAATGAAGTGCGGAATAAATTATGACAGGTCACATCAATAATCAGACCAGAGTATTTTCTCACTCACTAACTCCTAAATATTTGATTTCAAAATACTGTATCTAGTTACATAGTTTAGGTACATATATGTAATACGCATAGTACCTAAAAAGTATGTTTATTACCCGACTGAAAGTAGGGTTATGTTTTTCGCGCGTTTCTTGTATGCTTGTAAATTTCTTTATTCCTACGTATTTTCTAAACAGCTGGATGGATTTTGACAATTATATTATATTAATTAATTGATATTGTTAGACTCGTCCCAATCACCCAAGTGTCCTTAGATAGTATATTGTATGTACCACATAATGTTTTTTATCTGTTGATTTTTTGCAGTCGGGTCTTTTAAATTAAAGTTATTTGTGATTAATCTTCAGTTCAAGTAGTTAGTGGTACTGTGCTGTTAAGGGCAGACGTGTTGTTTACCATCAGGCGAATTTCATGTTAATGCTCGTTCCATTCTAAACAATAAAAATAAAAAATACTCAAGAAATATTATAATCTTCATTACCTACTGTCTTTTTAAAAGAAAACAAAATGCTAATAATCGATGCACCGATTGGGCGTAAATCTCAAAATAAATAAATTATTCCGCAGCTACATGCGAACCAATACCAAACGTAGGTATTCAATTGTAGCATTTATAATTAACCCATGTAGTCATGCTTTTAAAATAAGGTATTTTTTTTGATTTGAGGTATAAATAATTTTAAGTCTGATTTGGCGGATGGAATCTTTACGAATTTTAATGATCCTAAAACTTTACAGTTATTTTTATTACTTTTCAGGGTTGGTCTTGTAAACCTAAACCAATAATAATAACTTAAATTACTTGAATTACAACGTAGATTTTACTGATAAAATAGTTTATAGCAAACCAAATTTTTTTGATGAAGAATGTGTGTAAGTAACCGCTTTTGCGTTTTGTTCTATTTTTAAATTATAGGTACGTTTTAATTGCATGTATAATTTACTAAGTTTTTGTATTAATGTTGTCCTAATTAATAGAAAGTTACTATATGACACGGAAATTAGCTGGGTACTTTTTAGTGTCTTTTTTTTATTTTAGGCGCATTTTTTTACTCAGTTGCTGCTTACCAAATAGTAGTAGAACTGCTACCAATCCTTCCAAATTCATCGATATCGTTCAGTTCTCCGCTAGAATCAAATTTGATCTCCAGTCTATCCGAGCCAGGATGTGACATGACATCGCTGGCTTCCTCCACCTCCACTATGGCAGAGAGGTCGAAGCTAGGATCGTGAACCGATATCATTGTTTGCATATTCATGATTTGCGTCTGTAAAAAAATTTACTCAGTTATTAAATTGAGAAGTGGTCAGTCAATAGCCACGTCCTTGTCTAATAATGTAATTTCGATTTTTTTAAATTTGTCTCAGTGTTGTTACGTAATTGTTACCTAAATAAAAGGAAGGAAACGTTTTGTTGCAGGACAATGTTTTATATCATTGAGGAAGTATTAGTACGAACAACGTTGCTTTTTATTTTGTTGTTTTATGTTGTCTTTAATATGCGGATTATAAAGTTACAGCTGGTAAAGTCGGGAGCACGGCGCCTGCCGATCCAGAGACCCCGGGTTGAAATCCCACACGCACCACTGTCTTTTCGAAGTCATGTGCGTAATGCCGTCAACTTAAAATGGCGAAGGAAAACATCGTGAGGAAACCGACGTCTACCTAGAACCTTTCGAAGTCATGTGTCATCCACCAACCCGCACTGGGCTAGCGTGGTGGATTATGGCCTTAACTCTCCTTGCGAGAGAAGGCCCGGTGTCCCAGCACTGGGAATATTTAGTGGGCTGTTGATGAATATGCGGAAAAAACCGAAACAACTGTCCGTATTAGATGATATGACATAAATTTAATATTTCAAGCTTTCGCTTCTTATTTTTCAACAAACCTTTAAATTATTTATGACAGATCTCATATGCTCCATTTGTCCGTCTTTTTCTGCTAATTGTTTAACAAACATAGCTTTTTGTTCCGTGAGTCGAGAACGCAATTCTATGTGTTCACGCTGAGTGTCGTTCAATTGTGATAGCCAATGTTGGTTCTCTTGCTTGTACGATTCCACCTGAAAACATTGGTGCTGATAATAATAGCAAACTAGATGAAAATGAGTTGACCTTGAATAGTTTGAACAGCCAAAAAATAAATAAACTAAAGAAGGCAAAGCCAAGGAAACATAAACAAATCTTTGAGAAAGTTGTGAGAACATGAAATATATAATGTAAAATGATTCACATCGATAGACACTGATATACGTCAGAACCTATATCGTAAGTAATAAGGGAAAACAGCGTAAAGTTATAAAAAAAAGCCTGAAAATAAACGGAGATGGAATTGACAATCCTGTATTTATTTATCAGTAGCTTGACCCGATTAAATTGATCTTATATCTTAAGGTTACGAACCAAGTCATGACACTATATTTAAATAAATGAAAATGAAAAAACATTTATTTACATAAACATAAACATGAAATGGTTTTCCAGTAAGTCAAGTTTTAAATATTTATAGCCTATGTTTATGGGTGGCACATCATAGAATACACTGCAGCTCCCGCACTAGGCAACGCCTGTGACGCGGGAACCAAGATACGAATTTTCAAAATGTTGAAACACCTCTAATTGTACACAACACAAAATAAATTGAAAATATATATAGATCAATTCAGGCTTATTTCTCTGGTAAAACTACAAAATTCTCACACAATACCTCTCATTAATCCAAAAGGGTAAAAAGGTAATTACTATCATGAGATACGATTACACTAAATGTAAACAACACAATAAATACCTATCTACGAGTACTTACGCAAATAGCCATCAAATAAACATATCCACATATTTGTTTTATTAATATTTTGCTTAATAAAGTTGTTATTTTAAACCAATTTCCATCTACCAAAAACATTTCCAATGGCAGAATAAATGCCATAGCGAAAGTAAAATTAGGAAATAATTTTTTAGCAAATCTTCAGTCTCCGAATAATCAAGTGCATTAAAAAAATTGTTCAGTGACCTTTTAGCTTCACGAATTGTCAGTTTTTTGAGATTACAGTGCTTGTTCAAGACATTGTACACGTGAGCTCTGATAAAACTACCAAAACGACGAGCAAAAAATGTGTGGACATGTGGGAAAGGAATTTTACAAAATTCCTTTCCTCCCTCCGCCCTCTTTTTGAGGATTTCGTCATAATTTTTATCTGTTAATGTGGACCTATGTACAGAAATTGTTAATTTGTATATAAATAGTTGCCTCACACTTAGCACTCGACTTTCCTTAAAAACATCTTTAGTCGGAACCATAAGCGGTTTCTTCATCATTACTTTAAGTACGGACCTTTGTGCTCTTTCTACTAATATAATGAATGTCTTGGCTGCACTACCCCAACAAGTAATACAATAATTTAAAAGTGATTGGTACAATGCGAAATATACAGACAACAAAATATCCGGGGGGAGCCTCATCACGAAGATTGTTCATTACGACGCTGTTGTTGACTAATCAGGATATCGTCTATAATATAGTCTAAAATAGGTACATATATTATGTTATTTACCTCATGACAGTGTCTTTCTTCCAGTTGAGAGTTTAACTGTTCCATTTTCCCAAGCCTTTCCGTGGCTAAGTCTTTCCAACGTTCCACTTCACTTTTATGCGTCGTTCTGTAAATCATAACGTTGATTACGTTCATGAAAAAAAACTGTAAATAATTAAATCAAAATATTTTACTAGAAAACTTGACTAACTTTTCTGCTTTGTATTCATCCAATTCACTCTGTAGTTTGAAAACTTTATCTTCGAGCTCAACGATTTTTGTTGTATATTTTGTTACGACCTCTTTCAAGGCTTCACCGTTAGTGGTATTCGAGTCGCTTCCCTTTCTGTAATGAGTAATTTAACAAACTTACGTAAATCATCTATCAGCAGATAGGAAGGTATTTTATAAACTGTTCAAGATGATTGATCATAGTCTTAATACCAAGGAAATATCACCTAAACTAGAAGGTGTTCTGTTAATTGTTTTTTAAGCGCACTTCGCAATTAAGCGAAATCTATATCTTTTTCTCTAACACTTAAAAAATCTAAGGTTCGGTATATTCCTTTATTCATTACAAATAAATATTACATAAAATTAACAAAACAACATAATACTCTTTGATATTTTCTTACACATCTAATACTCTTTATAAATACATACTCTTATACATATATAAATACTCTTTGACATCTTAATTGGGCTGCCTAACTAAATTGTATGCAGATAATATTAAATAACTAAAAATATAAGATTATATTTAATTTGATTTATTTATTCGCATTGGCCATTTTATAAAATCGTGCATTGGTTAAGAGAATTTACCAAACAGAAGTGAATAAGTAAACATTGAAAAATATGTATAACCTAGTTTAGGTGAAATGTTTTGTTAATAACAAAACAGCTGAAAGTGTTTTATCTAATTATACATCACCTGTCTAATTTCGATTGCATCTCCATTATTTTAACGTTCAAATCTCTAATAGTATTAGAATATTCTTCTCTCTCATTGTTAAGTAACTCTTTGTATTCTGCTGTTATAATATTTTTGTCCTTTTCTAGTTGTTGAAGGGTCAATAGTATTGATTTGTTTTCTGCAGACTCCACTTCTTTCTTTTTATTCATATCACTTACTTGCATATTTCTCAAACTATCTAATTCAGACCTTAATTCATCGATATCATACCGCAAGGACTCAATAATGTTATCTTTTTGTTTACAGTCTGATTGCAGACGTTGATTATTTGCTTCTATATTGATTTTTTCGGAGTTAAGAATAAGATTATCTTTATTTCTCTGTTGAACTACACTTAAAGCTTCGCCCAATTCTTTCTGTTTTTTTTCGTAATCTTTTTGAAGGGAAATAACATTTTGCTTTAGTTGTTCGAGTTCTTGATTGTTAGTCGTCTGTGTTGTCGCAGTTTTTAATAGTCTTTCGACAGAAGTTTGAATTTCTACTGACGTTGTATGTATATTTGTGCTTTCTGTTTGAATTTTACTTTGTTCTGGAGGTGATGCGCTATTTATTTTATTTTCATTCGAAACTTTGTTATGATTTATAATTGATTCGGTATTATTTGTTTTATTCGTAAAGGTTTTTGATGTTTTCAAAGTTTGAGGTTTAGGCAAAGTGATGGTCCGGCTTTCTGGTAACAGTAAAATGAAATTTTAAAGTCTATTCCAAAACACATTCAACACAATTTAAAAATACAAAATGCTTTTGGAAATAACTCGTCATATAGGTAACGATGAAATCTCCAAATGAAGAGCTTCAAAAATAGTATCATTAGTGAACTAATTCAGCTATACTCACTACGACTGCTAGTATCATCATCTGACTGAACGTCTTCTAATTCAAGAGGCATGTTAATTTCTCCTTCTGAATTTTTCCGTTTAGCAAAAATCTTAGACGATTTTTCAAATCCTTGATTTACAAGAACTAAAGTTTTCTCCAAATAATTGCAGTGCTTAACAATTTTCTCTCGGGATTGTTCCAACGTATTCAATTTTTGTTTTAAATGATCAACTTCTCGAGAATGCATAGATTCCTGAAAACAAAATAATGACTAAATTTTTCTTAATATTTATTCATTAAAAAAGGTATATTATACCTTTCAATTCAATTTCTCAAATTAAAAAGTATTTACGAACATTTTCAAATGTTCTAATTTTTCTTAACTACGTACCATCATAACTGCACGAAGCTTATGGGAGCAACTGTTATAATCCTCCAAACATTTGTTTTTTGAAACATCAAGAATTTGATCGAATACACTATGCTTGGCCATGAGAGTTGACCGAAGGTCTTCAATGTCTTGCAATTTCTCATTTAGAACCCGATTCTCACGAGACAAGTCTTCGACCTTATTGAGATAATTTTCCATAGATGTTATTGGGATACTTCCTTGATATTCCTGCCTTAAGGCTTGCATAACTTCAAACATGTACCTAATAATGATTACAGATTAAATACAATTTAAAAATAAGAATTTTAAAAATAACTCATGTCATGATCTCCTATGAAATCTGACCAATTGTCAAAAATACGCTCTCTAAAATCAGCTTCAAATGGTTAGATCTGTATAGTCACATTAATATTATATATGCTAAAGTTTGATTGTTCCCACGTCTATAACAACCGAACGGATTTTAATTACTTAAATAAATAGTAACTACATGATTTGGACTAAAATTTAGGTTACTTTTTATCCCGCTAAAGTTGTGGTTTCAATGGGATACTTAATGAAATCACCTTATCATTTTAAGCCGCGGGATGCAGCAAGTCAATTATTTTCAGTCGTAACGTTTTTCTAATTTTATTGGAATACTTGCTTTCAGAATCGTTGGAATGTTGCTCAGGCTTCGCCCGTGGGACATATATAACACTCAACGATCACGTCACGTACATATCCAACGGTGAACATTTTTTGAGATCGGTTCAGTAGTTCCTGAGATTAGCGCGTTCAAATAAAACTATTCTGCTTTAAAATATTTGTATAGACAACGCTTGCAAAAACGTAGGCATTTCATTGATGATACAGAATACTTAGGAGTAAGTACGTATTAACTGATGTCGTATTACAATACAATTAATTATTTTTATTTAATAATATAAAAATAAAAATATAATTACATTACAAAAAGTTGACAGATAATAAGCCACAAAATGTACCTGAATTTTGATTCATATCTGAGGGCATAAACATCAAAAATATGTTGGCGTACTTTGCACATTTCTTCAGCTTCGATCCTCAATTCTTTTTCTTTATTTAGTGAAGTGGTAAGCTGTTGGATCTTTTTATTGCATTCAGAAGCTTGTAAATGAGCAACAAGAACTTCACCACTTAGTCTAAAATTAAAGGTTTAATTATTTTACAATATATAAATTTATAAAGAAAAAATACGCATACAGTAGTTTTAATAGTCTAACTCATCAACTAATTAGTACATTTTTAGTCACCATACCTGATTTTACATACCTGGCAACGATTGCTTTATTGTCGCTACTAGATTGCAGATCTAGAACCTGGTGCCTCAACAAATTAACTTCGATGTCATTACTCATTTGCGTCTGCTGATTATCTCGTAACTTAACAAACAACAAAAGTATATTATTAACATCGGGTTTACAAATAATTATAACCCCCAACACAAGAATGACGGGGACTTATAAGTTTGCATGTTTGCGTAGGTGCGTGTGTGTCTGTCTGTGGCATCGTAACTCCCGCACGATAGAACCAATTTTATTTGTTTGAAAAGTGAATGCTAAGTTTAATTGAATGAGCCCAGCGATTTTTACGTTACTAGCTTTTTATTAACGTTAGAAATCTTAAACGCTTAATAGGTCTTTGTTATACATGTAAACAAAAGCTGTTCATGTAATTTCCAAGTTATTAAAACTGTCGTTATTTGCAATTACTTCATTTATATTGCTGCGTGGCATTAAGCTGGTATGGGCAAACGTGGTACTTCCCTAAGAGCCTCTTGTTTGTCCCGTCACTATATTATAACATATACATAAGCTCCTCGACTTCTATGAATTTTGGAATTATTATGAGAATTATTAGGTTTACGTAAATATCACACTTCTTATAACGTCTTTTGATTTTCTTGGCATTAAAATGGTATTTATTAGGTCCCACTTAAGTGAGTTCAAATAAATATATTAATAAACAAAAGAGTGACTTAAAATTTTAAACTATGGTGTTTGGTTTTTATTTTTAATGAACGTTTATTACAGAAAAATTACCTGCATTAGCGCTATGTCTAGTTGGCTTGTGGTATGACGAGATTGTTCCTTTAGTATTCTATTTTCTTGTGTCAAATTTTCTAATCGACTTTTAATTAGGTTTAATTCATCTGTGGTTACACCAGCCATCGCGTTATCTCTGTAAATAATTAACTACTTGAAAAAAATTATTGAGGCTCAGTACATTACTTTATTATATGCACACTTTATTCTGAAGTATCATAGGTATAGTAGGTACATCACAAAAAAATAAGTGTCAATAAGTACAAACATGAACATAGATTGAACTTCGTGCATCTCAGCGTTTGTTTTTTCAAGAAATTCAACTTTTTTGTCCTTTTCAGCTATTTCTTGACATAAACTTTCCACTTGCTTCTTGAGAACAGATTCTTCAATGTTTGATAAAAGGCTATCTATATCATTTTGAACTGCAATAAAAATATTGTGTACTGTGTGAGTTAGTCGAATAAGTAGACACTTTTATAGACTTCTGGTGCATTGTTACCTTTAATGTGATATGGTAGAAAAAGGTGTAATATAATAAAGGTAAATACTTTTTTTTTTAACTTTTATGGGTTTACACTTGACCGCCATCTCGCCTGATGTTAAACGATGATGCGGTCTACGATGGAGCGTGTTTACCTAGAAGAAACCGATTCACTCTCGATTTGAAGACACAAAGATTGTAACTATCGGGAAAAACCCTCTCAGGCAACGTATTCCACAGCCTAGACGTTCTTATCACAAAAGTAGAGTCAAATCTCTTCGTTCGTGTCTTTGGAACATCAACCATGAAATGATGCCGCTTTTTCAATACTTGACGAGTAATATATTATGTAATCCCAATATTACCTCAAACACATTTAAACACAACTGAACAAAATGGTCAGTCTCTTTATGACATTAGTATAGAACTAAGTAGGTATAGATTTATAACTCACTGTTTTGGGCGATTAGATTTTGAAAGTTACTAATAATATCTAATTTATTATTATTTAAGCGTTCCTGAAGATTAACGTTATTTGTTTTATTTTGAGCAATATTTTCAAGCACATTGCGGTATTTTAAAGTAATGTCGTTGAGTGCCAAATTTTGTTTCCAAAATAGGTCTAATGGTATTGTGCTTCGCAATTTATCTGTCAAGTTAGCCACAGAGAGTACTAGGCGCTGTATTTCATTCTCATATTCAGAAGATATGGTTATCATCTGTCTTTTGGTATCCATACTTTCGTTTTTAATATTTTCATTTAATGTTCGAAAATATTTGTATGATTCTTCTAGATACACACATTTACGCTGTAAATGAGCAACACTTGGAACAGTGATTAAACCTGGAGATCGATCACTGAAATCTTCTTCTTCTTCTTGTTGTTGTTCAATTTGCCCTTTTAAGTTTTCTATCTGCGCCTTATATTGTTCTTCTAGTAAAGTCCATTTGTTATTATCATCAGCGGCCTGGACTGCCATTATGGAAATTTTATCATACAACGTTTTGAATTTTTCATGAAAATATTCCAATGCTTTCTTCAATTGACATTCATACAGTGAGTTTCTTTTTACTACTAAATTTTCTATTTCTGTTTTGTTATTGATATCAACAATTTCTTCGCTGCTTGACATCCATGAACCAAATTCAATCAAGTTTTGGACAGGTTTTTCATCAGCATTCTTATTTAATTTGTTGCTGATTTCGATTTCTTGCAACTTTTGTTCCAATTTAGAAGATTTTTCTGTTTCTTTAGAGAGCTGTTTCATTATACCAAAAGTCTCTTTTCTGTAAAGAAATGATAAAAGTGCTTTGTAATTAGGAAGTAAGAACAAAAAGTATAATTAACATTTTTAAGACTGTTTGCAGTCCTATGTAGTGTCCATAGTTTCCGCGTTGACAGTAGAAAAATTAGACAAAAAAACTAACGGTTTTATGGTGGATTCCGGATGGGAAAATCATGTTTACAAAATAAGCAAAAAAAAACGGAGGTGAGGTGCATGTTTTGCACTAAAGCGAATGGTACTGGTTATATGCTCGTGGAACTGGCCCAAGCGTGTTCCTTCGCTACAGTATACTTGTACGTTCAGTAGGCACGGCGCTGAACTGCACGAGCAACAGTACCGAGCCAACCGTCTGTCTACAATGTCAGAATAATATAAGAAAGCCGCTCCTTTTACTTATTTTATTACTTCAACCATATCCTTCTATCTGATGGAGGCGGTCGAGATATATCGGACTTCACACCAAACACCATACTCCTACCGACTAAAATGTTCCATGAGGTTCCGCCTTTGTCGCTTACGGTGGGAACACGGGACACTCTGGCATTTTTCTGCGAACTCGCCGCGACTTGGTGGCCTCTGGTTCCTCCTATGAGGCACACCCCCGGCGTACCTGCACCTAATACACGCCGTGACCACCTCAGCGACCCATAAATAAGAGAGTGTCAGACGCCCCCACCGCATCTGTTTTATAAAAAAAATATTGTAATTATACCTCGCTTCATGCAAAGCGGTAAGCAATGCCTCTTTTCCTCCTATTGCTGATCTAAGTTCCATTATAGTTGACATATGTGGAGCAAACCAACCAGCGGCATGTCGTGCTTCCATAGAACGCAATAGTGCTTCTAAGCTTGGACACTGCAATGATAATATTCCAGACGACGTTGTACCTGAAAATATGTAAAATAAAAAAAACCTGTACTCAAAACTCTATGCTATCAAAAGTATCACACGCTCCACATATTTTGTACTCACTGTTATCTTTCAAAAAGTCGAGTATTTCTTGAAGACCTTTCCTGAGACCTTCATTTTCTTCTGCAAGATTTTTCATTTCATTCTCAGTAAATTTCAATTCCTCTTGCGAAAAATCTTTTGTTTCCTTTACTTGAGTAGGCAAGGTCCTTAAAATTCAGTATTTAGAGTTAATCACGTTGTATTTTTTGGCACAGAAATCGAAAATAAGATTTTACAATGAGAGAATACCATAATTATACTTAAACAATGATAATTAAAATTTAAATATAAACATTACTGCCTTACATTGTAAACTCTTCTCTATGTTCGGTGGTGATCAATTCATCGTCTGTATCGGTGTCTTGCACGACTTCGTCTATTTTTTCCCGACTCTGGCCCAATAAACCCAAATATTTTGTAAGTTTTCGGTTTTTGGTACTTAAAATGCGATTATTCATTTCAACATTAATTAGTTTGTTTTCCTTATTTTGTAGTTCTTTTTGAATATCGGCATTATTTTGTTCAAGATTTCGATATTTGGTAACAATATGGTCTGTAGCTATTGTTTCATCTTGAGGAACATTAAATTTTTGCCTGTGTGAAGAAATTTTTTTTTTGCATAAGATAGTAGCAATGAATGTAGTTTTTTTAATTAATAAAACCAACATTACGTACCTTAAGGTTTCATTTTCTAGTTGTAAATTACTAATCCATTGATTCATTTCATTTACTTCCTCAACTAATGACTTAATTCCTTCATCTTTGGCTTTTAATTCCCGCTTCTTATGTTTCAGTCCTTGTAAAAGGGTATTAATGCCCTCATTTGATTGAAGAAGTTGTAACTCTGACGCTATCCCAGCTAACTAAAGAAGAATTAGTTTTAAAATAAATATTGTTTTAGGCTTAACATGTTAATCAATGAGCAGCTAATACAATGATAACGCTCACCTCTCTTTCACGAACGGCGATCATTTCTTCAGCTCCATTAAGAGATACGGCTAAACTTTTAACTTTTTTTTTTAATTTATTTATCAAAATTCTTTGTTTGCCGTCATCACTTTCGTTTCTATTGTCTACTATTGTATTTTCGGGAGTGTCTTCTATAACATTCTTCAATTGTCTATTTTCAGCTCGCAAAAGAGTGATTATGTTAGCAGATTGTTCCATTTCATTCGAAGCTTCGATAAGTTTTTCCTGTAATTCTTTAATTTTTTGGTCTTCTTTTAAAGGTTTTGTCTTCTATAAAAACAAAAGGGTCGTATGACATACTATTTTATATGTAAGTGTATTTCGTTATTTCGGTTTGTGGTTAAAAAATATCTACCCATAACTGCACATTGTCACAAAGCGTAAATTGCTTGACCACTAAAAATCTAATTTTTTTTTCAGTTTTGAAGGGCAATGTTTTATTATATATCAATTACAACTCTAAATTCCAATGGTAGGGCAATGAGATATATTATCATATTCCATCTCCGAGTGATGTATCTACGAAGTGACACTATGCTGTTATTGGCTAACGTATTACTTAACATCAGGTGAGCGTCTTGCCAGTTCGATTACTCACAAATAAATTATTAATATTCTAAATAGACTCTTTCTACATTACCATTAGTAATACCAATGGACAAATTACAAGTAGTAATGTGCAAACATTAGTGTTTCGGGTTGAAGGGCAATGTTTTCTGAGAAATTACAGGGCTTAGAGACATAACATCTTAGATCTCTGGGTGATGAGCGCACTGCAGTCCTAGGTAATGATTTGGACTTTTCATGTTCCAATAGCTGCGTGTCACTGTGCTGTTATGTGGCAGGCATGTTGCTGCCTGTCCTGCTCGTCTCGTCACTCTTTATTAACTCAGTTGTGTTTACAAATATGTTACTTACGTTTGATTTAGGAGATGAAGTTGATTTTTGAACAATATTGGTAAGATTTTCTTTTAATTTTTTATTTTCTGCTGACATAGCTTCTAACTCGGCATTTTTCGATTTTGCTATATTCTAAAAAATACAACGAAGAAAAGTATTCTACAAACTGTCAACAGATTATTCAATGAAAAATGTACCCCAAAAAAATAACATCTCTTTTATATACCTTCCAATGCTGCACCTTAGATTTAATTTCTTCATAAATATTTTCACCACTTGAATCTTTTTGAATCAGCTCTTTGCGTAGAGACTCTATTTGATAAGACATTTCCACTTTTGATTCTTCTGATTTGCCGAGTAATACTGAAAATACATTTAAAAAATTACGAGTAGGTACCTATGTGAAAAACGTAAACACAAATTAAAACGAAAATTTATTTCTTAACCTACACACCTTTTAACTGTGTACATTCATTCCTTAGACTAAATAGCTCTTCTGTTAAATTATCAATTAGTTGTGTTGCTTCTAAAAGTTTATCTTTTAGGACAGGAACTTTCTCTTTCAACTTTGAATTTTCGTCTTCTAATACCTTAAACAGAATTAATTTTATTTTCGTTATATATATATTGAAAACATGTTCCCTAACTAATACTATTATAAAGTAGGTACGGGGCTTAATCACTACATGATTCATTGTTTAATTGTTGAGTCTTCTCGTGACCACAGCGGTTGTAAGTTGTAACGCAGCCGAAACATGAATTATATCGTGATTAAGCCCTTATTGTGTTCAAATCGCGAAAATTTAAAAACAATAAATACTCCAACTAATATTATGTCAAAGCTTGGATGTTTATTGCTCAAACACGTCGGAACGGCTTAACGTATCAAGTTGAAATTTGGATTAAAAATAGGTCTGGAATAGCATAAATGCTATTTTATCCCGAAAAAAATAATGGGAATGGAAACTAAGTAAAACAGCGGGAAGCAGAGCTGCTGGCTGACAAGTTATTTGAACAAATCATATTAGAGTCGTGTCTTACATTGACGTCACTGAGGAGCTTTCTGATATGACGATTTTTCATCGCAACTTCATTTTCAAGCTGCACAACTGCATCCATTTCTGACAGAGCATCCCTACTGGATTCACTCTCTTTATCAGATGGTGGTTCTGTTTTCATAAGTTTGGTCTTTCCTTCAAGTTCTGCTATATCTGTGTATAGCTGCTCAAGTATTTCTTTGTTTGCTTTTATTACTTCTTCTTGATGTGCAATAGTTTCAAAAACACTGTCGGTGCTGGCTGGAGACTCTGTTAGTTTAATGTGAATTATATTATAGAAACATTTTTAATACACTTTTCGCATCTACGTACAAAGTAAACATCAGTACCTACTACACCGAAGGCTAGTCTTGTGCCTACACACATCAGGACCAGTTTTTACTACGAATTTTCCAGATGTGTCTTAGTAGACAGAAAAGGTTCCCAAGTAAAATCGACATACGTCCATCTGTTTATCGAATGAAAAATATAGTGCATAAAATGTGTTGTCCTAAAATGTACCCTTTGGGCTCAGTGCAGATGTGGGTAGGTAAGTTTACAGCGTAATTTGTAAGATAATCAATTTGAACTCGTGTTTCATAACCCAGCATCGGAATTTGACGACATAAAAACCAGTTTTTAAAAAGATTATAGTTAGAAAAAAATTGTGCCTTAACTATCCTATACCTACTTAGATAGCCTAGATTAATTCTTTATTGCACTTAATTTAAAACAAAAGGCATAAAAACTTAAACACTAAAATTAAAATAGCAATGGGCGACCTTGTCGCTTAAAGCGAATTCTTCCAGGCAACCGTAGGATGGAAAAAGATACGAAAATAGGAAAACGGGAAGTACCATTAAAAAGAGGTGTATCTTTCTATGACATTACTAAATAAAACTAAAGTTACATCAATAATATACTGATAAACCTACATAAAAATAAATTATTGTAAGTACATCCTAATACATAAATACTAAAATATAATAAATAAATATATCTTTAATAAAATATGTATAAATATACTAATACATAAATTAAAAATTTAAGTATGGATACACAATTAAGAGTACCTATTCACTTAAATTAGGTGACGACCGCGATAAATAAATTTGATTCACGAGGTCTTTAAAATAGCAACCGATGGAGCTTGCCTAGTACACACAGGCAAAGCGTTCCATAGCTGAACAGCCTGAAAAGCAAACGACTTGCCTAAAGGTACAAGTTCGCGCTGAGACCGCGACCGGAGACCGAGACACAAACGTGTCACGGTCTCGACGCGAACTGGTGCCCATACAATTCCATAATGTCAATTGCCTGTCGCGGTCTCCTGTCGCGGTCTCCTGTCGGGGTCTCCTGTCGCGGTCTCCTGTCGCGGTCTCTTGTCGCGGTCTCCTGTCGCGGTCTCAGCGCGAACTTGTACCTTTAGAATTGACTGTGTGCTGAGGGTGATTGAACGAACAAGTTGCGGTTGGATCTGAGAGGCAGAGAGTGCGTGATGCTCCAGAATTCAAACGGGTCTTTCAAATAGCGTGGGTACGAGGGGTAAAAAAATACACGTTTAATAAACACATACCTGTGAGTGGTTGTTTTCCTTTCCTTTTCTTAGTTTTTTTATTAGTGCTTTCTAGTTTTCCTAATAAGTTATTTACCTATAAAATTTATAAACAGCTCAGTTATAACATAAAGCTACTACAATTAAACGGATATACTTACCTACATGTTATTTATGCCATAAACCATAACCAAAAATAAGTTTATAAATAAGTTATGCAAGCAGACATTTTTTTTTGTAATCTGATACAGTTCTCAAGCAAATTAAAATGTTTTGATAATACATATTATATACACCTGTTCATTTTTATACTTCAGTATATCCTGAGCAAGTCGAAACAGCGTTTTCAAATCTGAAAAGTTCAGTTCAATATCGTCAGCCTCCATCCAGGATAAGCTTTCGCAAAGCTTCTCTTTATCAGCCGGTCCCAGTTCGCGCTGTGAGAAACTCAACACCTCTTTCCAATCCGTCTCCACCATTGTGAATTATAAAATTTACCTACTATTTTTATCAATGTATTGAAATAGCACAAAAACTATAACAAGTAATAAAACCCGCGCTTCTGTCGTGTCAATTTGACACACTGCAGTGAAGTGATTCATAATATTGACATTGTTGTGATGAGGTTGCTAGGCAACAATTGTGGGGTGTTTTTTGCAGCTGCTTGAATATATCAAGAAGTTGTTATTCAATGGTTATTCAACCTTTTATACGTAAACTTTTTTGGCAGAAATAAACTTTTCGTCCTTTTATATTGTGTAAGGTAATTAATTACGACGATGATGACGATTTTAAGCAAGTTTTTGCAATAAAATAATGCATTATAAACCAATATTTAGTAAGTAGTTAAGACAAACTGAAAACTATGCATTTTAGGTAGATAGATACCTATTACTGTTTGAAATCAATTCGTCTTTTGCTACATTATTTTTGAGCAATAAACAACCACTTGTCCAATTTGTTGAAGTCAGTCAAAGATTTTATTTCGATAGTCAGTGGAAGGTCTCCTACCTACAAGTTTAAGGTACCTATAAGTGTTTTTTTATATTCCAGAAAAAATACAGGGCTTAGAGATTTAACATCTTAGATCTCTTGGTGACGAGCGCAGTGCAGTGCTAGGTAATGATTTACGCACTTCATGTTTCAATAGCTGCGTGTCATTGCGCTATTATGTGGCAGGCATGTTACTTACCATCAGACACATTTCCTGCTAGTCTCGTAACTTATAATTAAAAAAAAAGAATGCACTGTCAAAAAATGCAGCAAGTAACATAATATTGTAAAAGTTCTTGTAGTTCGTTATTACCTAATCAGTGTTTTAATAATAGCGAATATATGATATATATAATTTATGATATAGTCTACGATGGAGCGTGATTACCTACCAAATTCATCCTCGACTCGAAGACATCAAGATTATAACCATCAGGAAAAGCCCACACAGGCATCACATTGCTCGACCTTATTCCATAACGCTGTACCAAACCCAGTTCTTACACGAAAGTCAAACTGGGGTCAAACTTCTTCGTTCCAGTGTTTGTAACGTTAATCATAAATCGATGTCGCTTTTTCGAACTACGAACTTTACGATAGAATAAAGGTTAGGTTACTGATCAGCTTCTAATTGTCCGAAATCCATCCTATACTTATCAATCACTTTATTATCACTGGTGGGACTCGGGGTTTTTTCCTCACAGGAGAGTAAATCCCACGACTTGGGCCAACCATTCGTGGATGACTTCCTCGTTGGTGTCTTTTTCGGAATATCCTCACAAATTTTTCCTTAATTAGAGTCAGTGCAGATAACAAACACCGCTCTGCGTCGAATAAGTTTTGGCGGTTGACGCATATCGATGAAGATACCTTTCTCGGAACGTGCCGGTTTTGTCTCGACGTGGTTTTTTTTTCTGTTAAAGCCAGTCGAGAAAATAAACTTGAACTTGCACTAGGAAAAACACTCAGACGCGCAGACTGGATTCGAGCCTACGACTAATTCGATTTAACTGTTAAATCGCGCAATTTAGCCCCAAAGTCCACCACCATTTGTATACTTTTGTTCGTTGTGGACAAATTATTTAAATAAAACAGTAAAATATTATAAAGATTACTTTATTAGACGTGATGATGTCGAACAATATGTAGTAGAAGTTAATGATACAAATTGTATGTCGAGGTGTCAACAACAAAATAAAACATTTGTGCTTACTAAAATAAATTAACAAAAGTAAATAAAACAGTACATTAAGTAGGTATAAAATTTAAAAATAATAGCGTGATCGTTTACAAACGACACAATTACACAAGGGCGAGAATAAAACTTTCAAATCCAATTTTCTACATTGTAACACAATACATAGTTATATAAGTATGAATGGAAAATTGGAGTAAATTAACGCAAATTTTAATTTTAAAATGGGAAAAAAACTTTTACAGAATCTGATCGTTGACTAGACTTGTTTAACTACAACAGAAGTACACAATGCAACCGAAGATAAACGCAGTACAGTATAAATATTCAGATTTTAGACTATATATAGCACTCGTAATTTCAATACACCTAATTTAAAATTAAGCATACTATATTGTATTGTCAACAGTCGCCGAAACGCTCGCCCCAGTCGTGTTACATAGATATGAGTATTTTGCATTGCATTTTAAATGTACTGTTACGAGGTAACTTTGAAACAGAATGCAAATACGATAAATGAAGGATTGTTTGTTTAAAATTCAAATAAATACAATGCTAACATGCGTTAAAACTTATGCGTTTAAACAATTAATACAACAGTTTTATCTGGAAACATTGCCCTTCAAACCGGAACACAGTAATGTTTTCACATTACTGTTTGGCGGTCGAATAACTGGCAAAAGTGAAGTTGTCCCCAGGCGGGGAAGTACCACACCTTTG
Organism: Ectropis grisescens; assembly: GCA_017562165.1. Classification (NCBI taxonomy): domain Eukaryota; kingdom Metazoa; phylum Arthropoda; class Insecta; order Lepidoptera; family Geometridae; genus Ectropis; species Ectropis grisescens. Next base: position 15,203,632 of record CM029775.1, on the reverse strand, counting down.
ACAAGTTAAGTTTCACAAGTTACAACAGATGAAACCAACAAACAACAACATATACATATGTTTCATCTGGTATGGCATCTTACTATGGAGGTATGTTGATTTCGATACCACGGTAATTTCAACAAATTCCATTTTTGCATTATGATTTTTGCGTATTTTTAAATGTGACGCGTTGTATAACACGATAAAACAAAGACCCTTCATTTATCGCAATATAACTAATCTGTTTTACACAAAATCTTGGGTATTTTATGACTTACGTGTACTTAACGAATGTACTTACACAAAACGTCAAAACTTTGTTAACGCCGCCGCCTACATGTACCCACAAAGGTTAATACAAAGTTTGACTTTTGCAGATATGTGACTCAGTAATGGTAATGTTAGTAGGTTTAATGAATTAGTAAACCGCGTGCCATAAAGCTGCTTTCTTTCAAAATGTCACTTTTAAAAGACGAGCCCACATTCTCACCTATGTTATAAATAAATAACTACACTAAACAATTTTACAGGTATATACGTATTTTTATTAATTTTTTTACACAATTTTACATCGTAATTATCAGATAAACATACTCTTTGGGACGCGTAAAACAACTTTGGATAGATTACACAGACATTCTGGTTACATTTTCTAATACGAGATGACGGAAGCTATAGAACACCGATAAAATCGTAATGCGACTAAACTACGGTTAGTAAAACGCCGTTAAATATAAAACCGTGTACTCAGGTGGCCGGGAATATTTAGGGCTGGTTCACACGAGTAATCGACAACCTACAGGGTAATTCATCCTACTGCGATCCCGCATGAATCAGGCCTCTCACCGTCGCGTCGACGACCGAACTGAAGTTAACATACTTTTGTACAAAACGTTATAAAAAGTCATGGTAAAATTTGGTATGATTTGATATAAAATAAGCACTTAGGTAGATATCCGCGTGGTAACTTGATCGTCGCGTCCTTAACTTAACAACGCTATATATGACGCCTGGCAGTCACTGACTTATCAGCAGAAAACAGAATTAGTGATATATTTAAACAGTTTTCTTACCTTAAAGGTAAATAGACAAATTTATGCCGTGCCGTTTAAAGAAAAATCTCACAAAATAAATCGCTTTGCGCTTAATCGAAAATGTAAACCAAATTAGGCGTTAAGAGACGTCAATAATGATATTAGTCATGTTTGTAAATATTAATTATAATTAACAAAGTTTTTATAATCTGTTTCTTTAGCCCGAAACTCAGATACGCTTGAGACTTTTCTTTAGAGGGCATTTCTGTTGATAAGTAGGTATAGTACGACTAACTTATCTGTAGAATGTAGTTATGGCGCCACGATCGAAAAGTTTTGCCAAAATTAGACAACTTCTGTGTCTGTATTCTGTGGGCGTCAGTAGTTCCGCGTTTGGTCGTTCTACAGATAAGTCGGTATAAGTGCGGCGAGTGTCAGCGCGCTCGGTCCCTTATGTGCGTCTGTGCGACATGTCAGCGTCCGCGCGCGACGTCAGCATGCGCGCGTGACGTCAGCGTGCGTCTGACGTCAGCGGCGCGTGCACAGCGTAGCGCGGCGCAGACGTCGCAGCAGAGAGCGCGGCCGCTATCAGATGCGCTCCACGTAGTTACCTGTAAACGACATCCATACTCATTATTATATAGATTCAGATAAACAAACTTCCCAACACCCCACTATCTTCCTTTTCTTCTCCTAATCCAAGAAATATGTTAAAAAAAAGGCGAACCCAAATGACAAAGGTCACGGAACTTGGAGTGGTGTGGCTAAATTAAATAATAAAATAAAAGTGGTCAAGTGCGAGTCGGACTCGCCCATGAAGGCTTCCGTAGCAGCAAGTAACAAAATATAAAAGTTCTTATAGTTCGTTGTTACTTTAATCTTAACGTTATAACAATAGTCACTTTATGACGTATTAAAATAAAACTACTTACAAGATCTCATTAAAACCAATTTTCGTTGGTAGTTTACATAGTAATATACATCATACACATTTTTTTTGTCATTCTCTTATTTTAGAAGTTACAGGGGGGGGGGCACACTTTTTACCACTTTGGAAGAGTCCCTCGCGAAAACTATTCAGTTTAGAAAAAAAAAATGTTTGGAACCTCAATATCATTTTTGATGACCTATCCATAGATACCCCACACATAGGGATTTGATATGACACCCCATATGACACAAAAAATAGAAAAAAACAAACGGCAAAACGGCGTACGACTAAACATGTCTAAATACTCAAAGAGTAAACACAGTGACACGACAGTGACAGATGCGGCTAAAGCACTAGTATCCATGCCCAAGATTTTTTTTAAAAGACAGTGACAGCAGCAGTCTGCGGCAGACGACTATGTTCCTTGCGCTGGCACACTCGGTGATCCCGAGATCACCCGAAAATATCTTTAATTTCCGAACGTGATGCTGAGACATTCACTGCCCCGAAAATCTGTGTGTGGTACGATAAGAAGTGGGTTGGTTTACGGACAATAGTTTAACGTGACAACTTTATAACAAAACATTGATAGATGCGACGCAAGCGTACAATGAGCATGACGGGACACTATTTCGTGCTTGCAGCCATCGATTTACTTATTAGAAGTTGTCAAAAAACGAGACAATGAGCCTAGCGGGACACTTTATGCATGCAGCTTTGTGTATGTTCATCGTATTTTTCCATAGTATTTTATAGTGTACTAGCTGTACCCTGCCACGCTTCGCTGTAGCACATTGTGATGCAAAAATTAGATAAAAACAATCCTTGATGCGGATTATTGACGTGACAACGTCTTATAAATTGGTTTGCCGGGTGACACTTCAAGAAACTGCGTTACGCTCCGCTCACGTTATGCGCTCACAACGAGAGCGAGTGAGAGGCACGCGTCCCTTCCACTCGGGCATGGTTAGCCCGCCTAAGAGCGAGAGAGACAGACATAAAAAGTGAAAGGCACGCGTCCCTTTCGTAAAATTATTTTACCACTCAAAGTCGTTGTCACGTAAAACTTTCGCCCGTATACCGACTTTACAGGCAACCAATTTTTTTTATCAATGTGAAATTTCAGCTCAATCGGTGCAGAACTTTTTGAGTTTTTGAAGCTTACAAAACCAACATAACATTTTTACATATAAAAAGATAAAGATAAAGAATGTTCATCGATTTATAAAAAGTTGTGACGTCAAAAATGCTATAGGAAATCGTACCGGGGAAGGTGCCGAAGCGGCCAGTGCGCTGGCTGGAGCCGACGTACCAGCCGTCGTCGCACTTCTCCAGCACGTACACCGTGTCGCCCTCGCTCAGCTCCAGCTCGTCCGGGTTCTGAGGCCGGTACTTGTACATGGCGCGGTACCTGACGACAACACGCATTCCATCAACATTTATACGATAGGAAATCTATTAAAAACCACAACAAAAAAATAATGTTATAAAAGAAAATTAAGAACTACAATAAACTTGTACCCATAGTGAGGCTATGAGAAGAATCCAGTCGGGCTGGGCAGCAGTTGGAAAATTTCGTCGAGTCTTCTCGTCACTCATCCTACACAGTCTCAAGACAAAAATGTATAACCAGTGCGTCTTACCCGTTATGACCTACGGTACTGATACGTGGACACTGACAGCGAAAATGGTCCGTAAGCTCAAAGTCGCTCAGCGAGCTATGGAAAGGGCTATGCTTGGGGTTTCTCTGAGGGATTGCATCCGCAACGAAGTAATTCTCAGAGAACTAAAGTCACCGACATAGCTCAGCATATGAGCAAACTGAAGTGGCAGTGGGCTGGTCACATCTGTCACAGACCCGATAACCGTTGGAGCAGACGGATTCTGGAGGGGAGACCACGAATCGGCAAACGTAGTGTAGGACGCCCTGAGACTAGATGGAGTGACGATATTCGAAAGGCAGCTGGTGGCGGTTGGAGAAGTAAGACCGAGGACTGGGCTAAGTGGCGTATCATAGGGGAGGCCTATGTCCAGCAGTGGACGAATACAGGCTGATCATGATGATGATGATGAATAAACTTGACTTTCCAGGTCATGTTTATGTACCATCCACCAACCCGCAATGGGCGAGAGAAGGACTTGTAGTGGTAGGACTCTTTGAAGAGTCTGTCTAGAGAAGTACCCCCACCTTTTTCAGTTATTCTACCTCCAAGCAGTATTGTGCAAACATTACTGTGTTCTGGTTTGAAGGGCAATGTAACCAGTGAAATTACAAGGCATAGAGATATAACATCTTATATCATCTCTGGGTGACGAGAGCTGGACAGTGCTAGGTAATTGATTTGGTCTCTTTATGTTTCAATGGCTGCGAATTGAGAAACCTCATTTTTTTAAGTCGGTTAAAAACAAGAATGTCCCAGCAGTGGGAACATTTAGTGGGCTGCTTATGCCATTAAAAAAGTTACGAAAACTCCTGGGAATAATATTTTAAATTGGATTTAAAATTGCGGGATAAGTATTACGATAGCAAATACTCACGGTACTGCTTCTGCGTTAGTATCGACGTACAGGGGCTCCGTGTTGTTGAGATCGACGCCCTGGCCCGTCGGCGGGCCGTAGCCGCGCTCCGACGGCGTCAGGTTCGGGGGCGCTTGCCTGCTCGTGTACCCTGAAGCAATACACAGATAACATCAAAATACTGTAGGCATCGTATATCCAAATATGTCTTATTCATTACTGATATAGTAAAAATAAAATCACAAAGTCATAATTTCTTTTTACTAAATACATAAACACGTAACAAAAAAAAATATGTTACTGGTGAAATAAAAACTCCCCCACGCTCCGAGCGTCGATCAAAGGTCCCCATAATACTGGCCGCATTCCCCCGCTGGATTGCCATGGAAATCCGCTGAACCAGATACCAGTTTGCCAGGGAATCGCGACCTCTGTCACGCAAACGCCGTCCGAGGTCCAGCACAATATGTCTTATGTTTACCATGATCTGAACACTATACAAATGGCATCAAAACACAGACAGCACCGATGGCAGCACCACTGCCGTCGACGCCGCCAGCGCAGCCCAACATTAGCATGTCGATAACGTGAACTTATAAGATTTTCCCAACAAAAAGTACACATTGTGTCTAAAGAATTATTCCCTATATATACAGTAATTATTTTCACCGAAAAATCAAAAAACGACTTTAATTTAAATTTAATTCAGATATTTCACCAAATTCAATAAGATACATTCACTAATTCGTCGAGGTAACGAAAGTAATTTTTTGTTGTTTTTTGTTCATAATTATTTCAAAAATCACTAGTACACCGATTTCGATAAAATTTATATGGAACCACTTTTGTGAACTATGATCTACTATACAAGGAATAAAACGAATTGATCCTCAAAAATTTGCGGAGCATACATTTACAAACAAAATTGGCAGTCATTGGAACTGGCGATGGAAGTGAAAACTTATAACTCAGAATTTGATAGCTTACTTTGGAGACTACGCAGGTGGAACCGAAGGGCGTGGCCTTGTGCATCGGCATCTAGAAATGCGTCAGCCTTTCTAGATGGTCAGTGGGAAATGCTGACGTATTTTTAGATGGACAATGGCCATGGTTCCAAATTTACCCGAATATTTCTTATCATACCCGAGCGTGACGCTAAAATTCAATTCACAGCCCACGAAAAATCTGTCTGTGGCGCTTTAAATGAAGTTTTCACATCATAAAACATATAATCGAATTGAGAATCGAAAAAATAAAAGCTTACCTGGTAAGGGTTGCGTGGCAGGCGGTGCGTTCGAGAGAGCTTGGCTGTTCTGCTGCGGCGTGTAGCTATGCGAGCCCATGCTGCGCTTGGCGGACCCGTTGACGAGGCCGTGCGCCGCGGGCGACGCCACTGGCTTGTCGCTCTTCAGGATCGGCTGCGACTCTGAAACAACAAATAAAACATAAACGCCACCGAAAATTAAGAACACTTGTAAGTTTATAATCTAACGCCGATTGATTATTTATTGAATAGAAACATTATTTTGGCGCGCCACAGACAAATTTTCCGTGGGGCTGTGAATTGAATTCTAGCGTCACGCTCGGGAATGATAGTAGGGAACTTCGGGTCAAATTGGGGCCATAGCCATGCTCATGGCCACGCCCTCCGGTTTCACCCGCGTAGTTTCCAAAGTAAGCTCTCAAATTCTGAGTTATAAGTTTTCTCTTCTATCGGCAGTTCCTATGACTGCCAATTTTTTTCTAAGAACTAACCTAACCGACCGAAGTTTTACAGTCTCGCGTGATTTACTGTATACTGTTAGGCTTTACAATTTTAGGGTGACATATTAATTATAAATCAAACCACCATATAACCCAAGCACTAAGCAAGCCTTGTACTATGGAAGCTGACAGCCGATATAATACTTCGTAAATAAATAATTATGACACAGAAACACCCAGACATAAAACAAGTATTGGATTTCATCACACAAACATTTGTCCTATGTGATAATCGAACCCACGACCTTCAGCTCTGCAGATAGGTTTACTATAGAACTATAGATGAAGCAGTAATAGTTGGAAAAGGGAAACTTATGTATATTTTTTAGAAATTGCGTGTATGGCTGGACCATTCGTGCTTGACAAAGGGCTCCTTCTGGAGGCAGTAACATGTGGTAAGACGCTTTCGTCCGTAAACAAACCGTAGAGAAAAGCGATGGCTACCACAAGCCATCGATATAAACGAGTGGATGTGCCCTCCCAAGGTTCACTGAATTATGTCGTCGTTGGGAAAAGAGAGCTCACTCTTTCCGTTCTAGTCGGTTGCAGGAAGCGGTGAACGCCGGACGTTTTTAACAACAACAACAACCAAAATAAGTAGATCCTCAGCATACCTCGCAGCTAGCGATTCTAGTGGTGGTGGTTCTCTTTAGAGTCCAGAGTTACAACTGATAAATGTTACAAATGGAACCTAGTTACAATTGAAACACTCAAACACTGACCAGGTTTATTTTGACTAGGTTCTTGCAGGATGGTGACGTAGCTGTCTGGAAAGATTCCGGTTTTGGTCCCGTTCCGGCCCTCCCACCAGTTCTGGTCGATCCGCCGCGTCAGAACGACCACCTCCCCCTTCTTCAGGGGTAGCTCAAGGTTCGTCTGAGCGGTGAACTCGAACTTTGCTCGCGCGCGTCCTTCAACGATCGCGGGCTTCTTTGGCGGCTGGGCTGTGTCTCCTTTTTGAATCTGGAATGAGCATAAAGTATTTTTTTGAAATCTGCTTGAGCTAAGAACTGGGATTATGACTGAGTCAAAAACATACCATTCTAATTGGTCTAAAAGTGGAAGTACTATTATATATGGGACACGTATTTTTGTTTTATCAAAATATTAAATCAACAGACATATGACTTTTTTTTAAATATTTTTTTATTAAATACACAGGCTAACAAAACACATAATACATAAGTAGATTTTGAAGTCCAACATTACAATGCTTATACGGTCCGTATGTGTGGGTACAAGTATGATCAGTGGGCCGCAAACTAAGCACATAGCTTGTATCTTGAGACCCGATAGATCCCATAGAATATCAAACTTCCGGAGTTTAGTAGTGATGTCAAGTCTTCGCAAAAATCGTACAATGACGTGACGTCACGTGAAACTTCTAAAGCACTGTATCTTCGTAATTTTTTGGTTGTGAAATATAAAAGAAAAAATATGTATACAATATTATTTTAATAATCTATCTGACAGACTAATTAGTTTTTTAGTCATCGTGCCTATTTTATGTAATAAACGATTTGTGTTCATGGTTTCTGCAAAATACAAGTGACCCGTCTCGACTTCATTCGAGTCTGATTTAACATAGTATTTGCAGTATGTATAGACATTAGAAACTTAGCATTAAATAGTCCTAAAATTGTGTTTATTTTTTTAATTTATAATTATTTTGAGGCGTTACCGAAAAATTATGTAAGGAAAGGAAATCATGACGCTCTCCAAAATCGTTCAATTCGTTCCATTAAAAATCAAAAAAATAAATATCTAATAGACTAGGGCATTTTCGCATAAGCAGAAATTTTAGGTAAAACCCCACTACGTTAGCAGAGTTCAGATTGGCGGACGAAACATGTACGTTTCTCACACATTTCAGTTTTAATGACATTTGGTATATCTTTACTTGTAACTTATGTACGTACTTGCTGTTACTTGCGACGTTATTACTACTAGACCTCGACACCTTGGAAGGAAACCATTAAAAAAACATTTAAAATTGGTTCTGAGTTTAAAATATTAGTTAGTAGTTTACTACATATTTTAATCATTCTCTCGATAGTTTCTATCTATATTTAGGTATTAGAATATGTTTTATTTTCTGCAATAGTATTAATTCAATAACATTGTATAGAATTCTAGACCACCAGAAATCTAAGTGCTTGTTTTATTCTTTTAAGTTTTTTTAGTATGTAAGTACGTAGGTATATTTCTTTTGTGCGTGTGTTTGTCACTGAACTCCTCCCAAACAGCTGGACCAATTTGAATGATTTTTTGTATAAGATTGGATGGCGCCCTGGAGGGCTTAGATTCACAAACCAGCCCGGCAGATGCAGTTGGCATCTAGGTTATTATCCGAGCGAAGCCGGAACGGGCCGCTAGTAAGTTGTATAATTATTACAAAATATTTCGTTATTGGTACTTTTTTTGGAAGTATACCATTTGAAAGAAATAAACCTTTTTTAATATGTTTAGTATGTTTATTCCACAAGAAAAGTCTTACGTTACTAAAACAAGTACCGAAACAATTTATTTTGAGAGCACAATGTGTTAGTTTCAATGCCTTGTATTCCGTTTAGTGACAAATGTGTAAGGCATGTTCTCAACGATCAAAGACAACATTCCGAATGCCCACGTAATCTACAAAAGGATGAACAAAGAAAGCTCTCTGATTCATGAGCCGCTTTGAGATAAGCGAGTGGGATCGTTTTAAGGACATCTGACACGCTAAATATATTTTCCGAAGATCATGAAAACCTGTTCCAAAATACAAATACATATTATTATTACTAGCATATTATTAGTACTAGTAACGGCTCACTTACGTACGTACGTTACGTTTTACTTGCGAAAAAATGTCCTATGTCCTATGTCCTATGTGACACACTCACTCTCCTGATTAAAATCTGTGTTTCAAATTTCATTTGTGTAGCAAAAAAAAATCGAAATCTATGTTTCAACCCGAACCGTTCAGCCATTCCGATAGGATTGAGAAACAAAATCCAAACATAAAATTTTTCACATTAAAATTTATGCTCGTAATATTAGTAGGACGTTACCTAGGATTAGGACAATTTGAAGCTTACCTGATCATTGCCGGTATTTTATCATCAATCAATACGACTGTACCTACACTTTTTTTTAACTTTTATCGGTTTACACTTGACCGCCATCTCGCTTGATGTTAAGCGACGATGCGGTCTAAAGTACAATGTTTCAAACAATCAATAGATACATAAGTCACTGTGTGAAATCTATAGACGATCTGCATGACCACATTGCTTGATATCGTTACTCTGAGACTCCACCAAAGCGGAGATGTGCGAGCGGAGGCGAGATGTTTTTTGACAACCAATAGAATAGCGTTATTCACCATCTTGTCTCCGCTCCACTCTAGTGGATACCATTAAGCGGAGGTGTATTATAATTGTATGGCGCGATGAAAGCGGAGAAGTGAGCTGTGCCTCGCCGACATGCACCAGAGACGAGCACGCAACGGCTCGCACAGCTCACATCTCCTCACACGTCTCCGCGGCAGTACGCATCTTCGCACAGCTCGAGCTGAAAATAGTCTCTTCTCGACTCCGTTTCAGATATCTGCGCACATCTCCGCTTTAGTGGAGTCTCAACCTTAGACTTTAATATACTGTTCAAATAACACAACGTAAGTACTCACCTCAACATAGTTGTATGGGAACAGTCCTATCCTGCCGTGTATTTCTCCCTCGTACCAATTCGAGTCTATCTGCCTCCTTACGTGAATGATGTCTCCTTTCCTAAAGCTGAGCTCTCTTGAAGTTTGCCCATTGAATGTATACAGAGCCTTAGCGACTACTCGCTCCGCTTCGTCATAGCGATTCAGCGGCAAAATATTCTTCTGCGAGGGCGTAAAGTTGTCTTGATGTCGGCGATTCTGCATATCTTGCAGCTCCTGAAATGGCAAAAAAAACCTTTAATACCAAATGCTCCGAAATAAAATGGTGGTGTTACGTTGTCTAAAAACCATGCGTAGCGTTCAAACACATTTTAATAGGCATGGTGATTTAAAAAAAATAGTACGTCAGTGAGATTATGAAAACATATTGTACATGTATTTTTTCTTGTGTAGTACAAACAAATGACGACGGTATAGTGCTTAGAAGTTGCGAGTTACGTCACGTCTATATACGATTTTTATGTAGACGTGACGTCAGAAACCGCCACTCCAGAAGTTCGATTATCTACTTTGTCGATTTTTAACAAGTTTATACAACACAAAATACGTTTTACATATTTTTCCATAATCTAGGTACTAGGTACCTGACGGACTATTTAAAATGGTATATTTTTGACGCAGTTATGAACCTCTGTTTCAAGATGTGTTTCAAAGCATTTTTCACGCGTAATCCAGCTTGTTACACAGATGATATGTTTTGGTGATTAGGTACGATGATATAAGTCGAGAGGCGTTCAACACTAGTTAGAGCACTTCAGTCACGCGATCCTTCTAACGTCACCTTCATTGAAGCATCAAACGCTTCTATGTCCGACGCGCGAATCTCATTCTCCTGGAAATACCAATTACAAAACATACTTAACAAACTTATGGGGTTTCATCATTCAATGTTTTGCTTAGCTGATTTACATTCTTAATTTTCTTGTAGTTATGCTGCTCAATATGGACCATACTAAGTAGATACTTGTCTAATTAATTAACTCTATTTCTATGTAATTTTATAACTGCCAACTTTTCGCATTTTTTCCAAAACTCTGTAGACTTGTCGTACTAAATTTTTATGAAGTTTTGCTGCTCAATACCGAAACTCCATACTAAATGCTTGTTTAATTACTTATCTTTAATCTACCAAATCTTGTAACTGTCTCCTTTTTGCATTTTTTTCAACAAAATTTTGCTTCTTTGATTAGGTTTGAAGTTCCAAACATCGAAATTTTTTATACCTATTGATTAACATACATTTTTACAGGTTTTGAGCTTAATGTAAGCGTCAGAAAATGTTCGAAATACGAAGATGAATAAGTATATTGAGGTACATTTTTAGACAATTAATTATTAAGTTATATTCAGAAGGCACATTTTAATTTATCGAAGTCTTTTTTATGACGGTCTACGAGATATGTCATATCTCGTCTCTGCAATTTTTTTTTAAGAATGAACTTTCAGATTAACTTTCCAATGTCAAAAAGTGCCTTTAGAATAGACCAAAGATAGGCTCCACTGATATAATACTAACTGATATCACTAGTTTGTCCAGCATTTTCGCTATGTTCACAGTTCATTGATTAATAAACGTCACTGCTTTCTACGTTTCCTCGTGTTTTACACCGAACTCCGAGGTAATTATACGCGCATTGAATTATACACAAGCAAAGAGTAGCCACATCGTGGTCGGCGGGCGGTCGCGGCGCGTCTGTACTGGGGCAACAAAAGTGATACGCTGGAGTTCGTTTATCCCAACAATACGTGAATAAAAGTATAAATAATATCCGAAACTGCGTTATTTACGCTTTAAGACCAAACTCTACACCTTATAGCGAACGAAATAAGGCTGTTAATGGAGTAAAAGTTGCTAATGAAATTCGTTTGAAGCGTTGCGAACGTTATGGTAATTTGGTCAACGGATTTTCGACTGGTAGGTGATCCACGCGAAAATGACAAGGTCGTCTTAGACCGGATTCTTATAGGTTTTAAATATCGCAATAATCGATCTAGTACTATTATGTGATACGTAACAAAAACCTGTTTGATTCAAGGAAGCTTTGAAAAATATTCACATTTACGAGTTTCTTGTTACACTTTCATGGATTTTATGTTTTGTATGTTAAAATATGCAAATCTAGAACTAATTAGGCAAAATTAAGAACTGTAAAACCTGTTCAGCGTACGAGTACGTTTCATGAAGGTGAAATCTCCAGAAAGTCGTCTTGAAAATGAAAGTGATATTAAAGATGCTTAGATAGGCAAACTTTGTCAACACAATATCATTAGTATGAATATTTATTAAACTCAATTTATAATTATTACAATTTAAGAAGAACTTCATTTAAAATCCGGATAGGTATTTTGTATGACTACTAACTACACTCTACTCTTGTCACAAATTATTTCTATATTACTTTGCACTTTTCATCTAGATACATTTGCTGTGTGCCAGATTTACTAAGTATTACAGGATCATATTATTAACGTAGTTTTATGGTGATGAGAAAAAAAAAACAAAATTAGAAATAGTTAATTGCAGAATTTTATTAAAAACCGCGGTAGCTTGTGATACAACTCCACAATTTTGTAAATAAAGTTATTGAGTATCAAACAAATAGTACGAAAGTTCCCCCATTCAAATAGTGAAACTACAGTGAAATTTCCATCTACACTCGCATTATAGATTCGTGTGATAAACGCGACTTGAATGCAAAGGCGTGTAATTTAATGAACTCTGGAGCAAAAAGATTCTATCTTAGTTTTCCTTTGAAGTGGAGCGCACGCAAAACCGTGGAACGACATATCCGGTGCGACCTACTGTATTGCGTGACCATTAGGTACATGGTTTTATTTTATTTTACATTAATTTAGGGATAGTATGTACCGTTGATATTTTAGATGTAGATACATTATAATAGCGTATGTTTATATTTAAACTCTCTATCTAAATCAACAATTAATTTATAAACGTGTAGGTCTCCCCGTCGACAGTGAATAGCTTTTCCCTAGGTAAACGCATTTCATCCCTAAGCCTATCAGTTATTGGTGCCCAAACGCGGACTTACATGCATTGATAAAACAAGGACAAAACTTCAAAAGCTAACTCTCGATACTATTCTTAGCTAAAACGAGTCTTATTGCGATTATATCGGCTTTCAAATTAAAAAAAATCACTTTAACATCGGAAATTATCGGTGATTATTTTTATTTGAAAGCTGATATAACCTAAGCCTAAGCTCGTTTTAGTTTTCCCGATAGATAAAATTTTCGTGCCTTCAAGTAGATAGTGAATCAGTTTCTTCTAGGTAAGTCATGGTCCATCGTAAACCGTATTGTCGCTTATTATATCAGACGAGATGGCGGTCAACTGTATTATATTTAAAAAATATGTTTTAGAGAACGATGTTACTTTACGTATCATTCTCTATCAAAACTAACCTTTAAAACGAAATAAATTATAATATTAAACTGCATTTAAATAAATTCGTTCAGTAATCTTGCAGCTAAAATATAACTTGCTGCACGGCAATAAAGATCTTATTCAAGACTGAAATGTCTAGCATAAATACCATTTAAAATCAGCACACGCAATCAAGATTAATGATATCCTGCGTGCAAGCGACGATTATAATTAAACTAACATTTCACTGGCACATCATGCAAATACTCAGGCACACATATAACACATTTTGAAACACGAAAATATGAACACTACGTTAAAACTTACAACTTTTACTTGCGTAACCGTTAACGTAAAATGACGAGTTCATTCTATTACAAAAACTCGGATGGGAATGAGCGATGACAATAGGCGATGGTCAGTGAAACCGCAACCAGATAATATTACCGGTGACTCTATAGTAAACCTTCGGATATCGCATGCACTGTGACCCAGGAAAGCTCTTTATGTAACGTAACGCTTATTCGTTTGGAATAGGGATTATTTTCATTTAGATTTGGTTTCATACAGAAATATGTCTTCGTGATTTTATTACAGGAAGGGGACGTTCCGTTATTAAGCACGAAAAACGCCATAAGGTATAAGTAGGTACTTCTTACAGTTGTTAGATATCATTTTCCAATATGGCGTGGTCACTTGGCAACAAATGTTACTTACATTTTAGAACGTTAGTATGTAACATTAACAACCACTTCATGCTCTAAAGGATTCCGTGAGTCAAAACCTTGTAAATTTTTTGAGTTTAGTCAAATCGGTACCTATGTATAGATTTTTTTAAATTTTGACGAAGTTTTTAATTTACACACATTTTGTAGTCTACTGGTAAAAGTCACTCTTGTTTATATGAGCGGAATGCTAATTACAGAATTGTTTCGGCACCACAATACTCACAAACTGTATTTATTTGCATAAGTATATTATTTTAAAGATGGAATTAAAGATTTCTATTAAACAAAGGTATGAGGTCACAGTGTCTAGGAACCCGCCATTACCTTGCATAGATAACATTATACATTTTTATATTTTATGGTCCTCTTCCCATTTACAGAAGGGTTATTCCTTGAGGAAATATTATTTTCAGGAATTGTATGTCATTCCAAACTATTAACTACCTAAATTCCATACTTTCTTTTAACCCTAACAGCAGTTAATTTTCCGAACCTTTTAAGCTTTATCTAAATAATTCTTCTGTACGTGTGTTGACAGTGAACTCCTCCTAAACAGCTGGACCGATGTGAATGATTTTTTTGTATGCGTTTGGATGACACCCTGAGTGGTTTAGATTCACAAACCTGCCCGTCAGATGACGCTGCAGTCGGTAACTAGGTTATTATCTCAGCGAAGTCGGAACGGGCCGCTAGTTTTTTTATTAACATTTATATTTAGTGCAATTACTTAGAGATAGACAGATAGATATAACATCTTAGATCTCTGGGTGACGAGCGCAGTGCAGTGCTAGGTAATGATTAGGAATCTTCATAACTGCAGGTCACTGTGCTGTTAGGTATGTGGCAGGCATGTTGCTTACCATCAGGCACATGTCCTGTTCGTCTCGTCACTCTTTATTAAAAAATATAATTATATATTTTCATATATACATATGTATGTAGATAGGTATTATTACCTACTAAGTAGTATTTACCCACGTCGAATTTAATCAATTTTATTTTATTATGACAGTCCGATGAAACAATTTTTCGTCAACTATTATACTTCTGTCTTGATACCAAATTTTAATCAGACGTTTTTTGATCAAACATCTGGACCTCCATACCTTCTGGATATCTGGATAGATAGTAGATCTTCCTTAGATGTTTAAAAAACCTAGTAGCCATGATCTGATATCAATTAAATAGATAGCGGTGCTTGTCAATCTCCGATATCGATCAAGCTGCAGTGGCGTGTTCTGCCCGCTTTAACTAGATTAACTTTATCGCGAAACGAGCATCGACTGACACTGTAATCGTACTCCCATATTACTTTAACTTTTATAGACTTGGCAAAATTTCCCCATTAGGTACTTAACCTATTTTTTTATGTAACTGTGTTTTCTCAGTTTTTCTGATATTGTATTTTTCCGTCCTTTTCTTACAGATCATAAAAATTCCAACATTACGTTTCAGTGGCGTAAAAACAATGAAGTATGGTATTCGTAAATACTAAAACCATAAGCGAATAAGTTTAGTTCACAAGTAGGAACAGAATAAAACTATACAGAAACATGGATTATTGTATTATGTAGTCGTCTGTGATACAATCTCAAAAGATATGAAGAAAAGTCTGTCAAATTTTGGTTATTATTGATAATGCAGATGATCAGTGGCATAATATATAGGTTGCTCTATCATTTTCTACCAGGTACTATCTATTTACTATATTACTATTTACCTTATACTTCTAATATTGTTTTTGTATTTTTTAGTATTTATGAAATCAAAAACAATTATCAAAAAACTACCATTTTCAATAGAAATAGCATACCTACTTGACTAGCCAAAACAAATATCAATACTGCTATTATAATGCATTAATAGGTTCATGGAACGTTTATCATCGAAGTTACAGGTTCATTAATCTTGCCAAACTATAATATCGCAGTGAGACCTAAATACCGGTAGTGAGATCACGTAATCCAATGCTGAGACAGGAAGAGATAAGCCCATTGTTATCGCTATCAGGCATGGGAACTCGTCTGCGTGACATACCGAGAGCGTAGTGTCACGCACGATACATAGATTTAGACTACAGATGTGCCCTCCCAAACTTCAAGCCGCACGAAATTATGTCATCTTTGGGAAGAGTGAATCCACTCTTTCCATTCTAGTCGGTTGCAAGAAACGGTGAACGCCGGACGTTTTTACCTATCGCTATTTGTTGTCAACCATCAAAATAAGTATAATCACAGCATACTTCGCCGCTAGCGATTCTAGGGGTCAAGTAGATTGGTGGTGTGTAAATCAATACGATTCACGCCTCCAGGCCACGTGGTTCGACTGCGTAGTTCGATCAATCGGACCACGTGAACTTTTTTTTCCAGTTGGTTCGATTTTAGAATCGCACCACGTGAACTATTAATTCTTGGGACCTCGTGGTTCGGCTCCGTTGTCGAACCACTATGACAAGTTCATCTAGTTCGATTCATCGAAGTATACTCACAGGCACAATTAACTCGGACTAAGAAAACTTGGGATTAAGTATGTGCCTATTTGTGGTTTTGAAGACGGTTTCATTTTTTGTACAAAAAAATTAATTAATAGAAGAGTTTATTAATGTTAGTTACTGTATATAAAGTTATAATGTCCTTGGAAACGTTACGAAGTAAAGTAAAAATGTAACATGGTTAAATGAAGATTAAAAATATGCTTAATGTGTTGTTGTGTTTATCTAAATTTTGCGATTTTACAAGGGTTGACTAAGTTCGATTAAGCAAACCTATTAAAAAAAGTCCACATAGTCAGATCAATCGAACTATCAGGAGTCTTAAAAACACATGGTTCTATTGATCGAACCAGCTGGAAAAAAAGTTCATGTGGTTCGATTGATCGAACTATCAGGAATCTCAAAAGCACGTGGTTCGACTGATCGAACCAAGAGGAAAAAAAAGTTCACATGGTCCGATTGATCGAACTACGCAGTCGAACCACGTGGCCTGGAGGGATTCACGCACAGACGCAGTTTGTTACCAATTGCAGGACTGTCAGGGCACATCTATAGCTCTAAATCGTTGGCACGATACAATACAACGCACGGCATCAAACGCGTCACGCGACCGAGTACTAGATAATGATCGAGGTATATTTGCAATACACCCCTGATAGACGTACGTTTTCTTCAAATCGAGATTGAATTGGTTTCTTTTATGTGTAAAGTGTTGTAAAGTAAATTGTAGGAGAGGAAAATCTTAAATATAGATTTTAAGGCTTCGCGGTTTGAGTCAAATTGAAAACATTCCACATGACTTAATCGTGATCCAAATCTTCATTATTACAGCTGCCGAAGTTTCTGCACCGTTACAAAACCCGTGGTCACGAGAAGACTAAAGAAATTATAGGTCCGATAAATAAATATTGGTGGACAGTTCACACACAACACCATCTGACCCCAAACTAAGGGAAGCTTGTGCTATGGCGGCCAGATAGCTAATATAATAAATTATATAGTTTTAAATACACGCTTATTGTACATAGAAACACACAGTACAAATATTTGAATTCATCACACAAATATTTGCACTGGGTTGGAATCGAACCCTCGGCTTCGCAGGCAGGGTTACTACCCACTAAGCCACGAGGCCATATAGGATCAATTCTATTCAAATCAGTGAACTGTGGAGTCTATTCAATTGAAGTCAGCTGTTTTTTTTGTTATAGAAAAATAATAATAACAATAGTCCTGACCTGTAGGTATTTGTTCCTCCTCTGCTCTCGGTAGAGGCGTTTCATGTGATCGGCCTGCTGACGCGCCAATTCCTTCTCGGGAACCAGCGGTAGAGGGTCATGCCGCACCGGCACCCGGTAGTGTATGTTCACATCGCTCTCCACGTACCTTCGCGGGGATTCTACAAACAAATACTATTATTAATGAAAAAATAATTAAATTGAATACCTTTAAACGAGCAATTTTTGTATATAAACTAGCGGTCCACTCTGATTCATAATATAACTTTCGCCCGTGGTGCATATAATATAGCTGTAGTACACTTAGAGATGACGTAAGTAGTAGGTACATATCCAATGTAGAAAGATTTTTTCGAAATCATTCCAGTACTTCCTGAGATTAGCGCGTTCAACAATAAATCAAAGAAACTCTTCCGGTTTATAACATTAGCATAGATAATCTAATAAATAATCTGAATCCCGGAAACTCCGGCTCTATAGATTTTTATGAAATTTAGTGTGCAGGGGTTTTCGGGGACGATAAATAGATCTAGCTAGGTTCTAGGTAGCATTTAATCTAACGATGAATTAGATTAAATGCTCGCAAATTTTTGACCCGTTTCTGGCTCCATAAATGGTTACGGTACACTAATGTTTACGGGGAACAATGCCATCCCTGGCTCTCACGTACACGCACATACTTACTCAGAAATAGACATCGATTGAGGAAGCGAGTAGAATACAAGTACGTAATAATTTTGTGGGGTACAAATTAAGTTTTTTGCAGTCAAAATTGCTACCGAGTGCAATATTGCATGCAAGAAGGTATGTTGTAGAAAAAATTTGCCTTTGAAAATTTGGCTACTTGATATTATTTTTGATATGAACTTAATCGAAAATTTAGCTATTTTGTGAACTAAGGAAGGAATTTCATAACAAAAATCATCCCAGACGAATTAATAAGAGAATGAAAATAATAACGCCTTCAATAGAAAAAAAATAAGAGGCATTTTAGCTAACTAATTAAAAGTAGGCGCCGTAACGTAAACGTAGTTTTTTCTTATTCATGCTCATTGTTGTACTTTACGTTCTTACTAAATAGTTGTGAGTTTTTCTGCGGCATCACGTAACAAGACTGTTGCAGTAATGACTCGACAACTTTCTAGTTTTTTAATGACTTTATTTCCCTTTACTGTTTTAGAGTTTTAAAAATAATTTTGCAATAACTGTAACATGAATAATGTAGAATGATGATAGTTTTTCAAACTAATAAGATTAAGGGATTATTTGGTTTTGGGAAACTATACGATTTATAAGAAGGTAATTTATATAATATTTAATATAAGTTTTACTGTTTCAAACTTTAATATCTAAACGAATTGGGAATTGATCATGTAGAACTTAAGTTTAAGCGTCTTGGTAAAGATGACACTTAATCCTCAAAATAGGGACGCAAATGGCTTGATTCGAATGTGTACAGCGCACACAATTTCTTTTCCTTTTACTACGAGTAGATACTTCCACTATAAATACCGCAACGATCCACGTAGCTTTACCGATTTAAAACGCGTCAACTGCACGGCCAATTAAACTTTAAAAATTCTGTTTTCCACCGTGAAAGTGAAAGCGCGTCGTGATCATGGCGTTTGTCCCCCGTCGGCGATGCGGTAATCACTCGACCCATCGGAAGTCGATGTATTTAACACTATCGAGATATTCGACATCCGATTATGCGATGACACACGTAATACTTCGTGATTGGAAACCGGTATTTGATTTATCGATGTTATATCATCGAAAGTAGGTAACGCTATGATAAAAATATCACAATTAAGCTTTAAAATTAGAAAGCAACCATAGTAGACTTAGGATCACACATGTAAAGAATTAAGTAGGTTTTGGGTTCTTTAATGTAGGCGACAAAAGATATGCGTCAGTGTTATGACATGATAAGATAATAGGTATTTAGGGAGTGGGTTCAATTTATCTAATTTTAATTTATTTATGAACGTGATTCATCCTTCAATTTTATTAATGTAATACTTATCTTAGATTTTGGCTTTAATAAATCATATAAATTATGCGTCACAAAATGATTGTACTAAACATAATTTTTGTCAATTTAAACGTTCTTTGTCATAAAACGTTAGAAAGAATGAGAATACAAAAATCGCTCAAAGACGTAAACCAAACGCAATTATTACTAAATCAAAAACTTCATAATCAATGAGGTTGTTTAGGCATCAATAGAAGGAACAAAATGTTCATGCACGTATTCAGACAGTGGCGTAAAAATAGCAACGTGTACCCAAAATATAAAGGAGGAACTAAGGGAATTCACAAGTGGATTGGTCGTCAACTTTCCTAACATAGCAATTCAAGGCACGCGTCAGTGTCGGGTATGCAATAGTAAAATTACTATTCTATACGGCACTAACGAGAGGAGAGTACACGCTTCGCGTCTCTCCCATGGCAGAGTTAAAACATGATCTCTCCATACGTCACAGTACTATTGTTGTAAATAAATAGTACACGTATAATTTTGATTATCTTTCAGTGTGCATTTTAGATTTTACTCGTACATCTTCTATATTATTTGTTTGGACTGATATTACAGATGCGGAAACATTTTTTTATTTTGGTTCAGTTTACAAGTAATCTATAAAATATTCGTATTTAATAACTGAATCATGCTTATCATGTACCATAACTAGCATAATATAACATTTCAATAAATAACTTCATACAACGTACTGTAATTATTATTTGAAATATGTTTAAGTGCTATTTCAATTCGTTTTTCCTGCTGTACTGTCGTATATAAAGACCAAGTGGTTAAGCCATATTATAAGGAATGCAATAACCGCTTGATGGCATCTAATAGCCTTGAAGTGTATGTTAAGACGCATATTCTAATGTGCTATAAGTTATAGGTTTCTATTGAATGGTTAAATTTCTGGGTAAGTCTATTTATTATTTGCTGGGTTGGTTCTCGACAAACAACTTTCTTAATTGAGCTGCCAGCAATTATAGGAAATGATTGCGCAGAGAACCGACATGGAAAGCTGCCACGCAGGGGGTTTTACAACTGCTTTCACTAAGCGCTTTAATAGCACGGGAAAGAAAATCAGGTGAGAATCTATCACTGTATCTATATCTAGTATTGTATATTACACAGAGATCTGGTCGCTACTGATAAACTTTGAAACTTATGCAACGGCTTTAAAACATCTAGGTTCGGGTATAACGATTTAATAAGTTTCTACATTTCAGAGATCGTATGCCTATTAGTTTTTTTTATTCTAGAAGTAAGCCTCTATGCCCTGCACTATTTACCAATCCATCTTTAGACCAAAGTTTTCATAGAAAGTGCAGAGAGATAAACAAAAATATTACCTTAATAATACAAAAAGGCTACGCAGGTAAATAGTAAATGGCCATTCCAACAATACCTATTTAACAGTAAACATTTTCAATTTCTATTCTGAACACAAAATACATTATTGATACAATGTGTTTGCATTATCTTGAATTGTAATATGCACATATTGTATAATATGTGCATTGTTATTCAAGATGATGATAGTTTTTTAACTTGGAACATTGAAAAAATCCAAGGCCAATTATAGAGCAATGAATTGGTTAATGGACCATAGACAAATTCTATACGATTAGCGTTCTACGAGTATGTAATTGCGTGTGGGTAGCTACAACAGATTAGTTCACGCAATAAAATTCAATACAACGGTTACTTTGTGAGGAAATCCGGAAAGAATTTTAGGGAAACAAAAGAGTTCTACAGAAATTGTTTCGTGTGATACGAGATTTTTTTTAATGTATATTTGATACAGCAAACACGCTTTCTTCGAAACAATAACAGTTTTATTCTATCTTAAGCAAAACTTTTTCAAACACTTACAATACAACACTTACATACTTTATACATATTGTTTTGCAACGAATAGTTAAGTAAGTTTCATACTTTACTTTTTTTACACACAAATAAAATTGAAATCTTCAATTGATTATCTTTGTGTTGGCCACACAGGGAATATGACACAAAATCATATCAGACTGATCGAAAATATATTCTTAAATTTTAGAATATATTTTACTAACTCATCAAAACTAGGAAATGTTCACAACACTGTCAAATTACCGTTTTAATTTACAAACTAGGCAATCCGAATATTCGGTTACAATGAAAGTTTCGTAACGCCAACGAAGCATAGCGTGGCAAACGATGGAAAATATTTATGACGAGGTAAACTTAAGATATCTTTCAACATCGGTAGTAACTAGAAAAACTGCTTAGTTGCGCAAATTATTAGCCAAAAGAACTACCACGGCTACCACCAGTTACTGTTGCTAGTTATTGAACGTTTTGTAACATCAGACAACTATGTTATCTTCAAAATTTTACCACTCGTTAGCTGCTTGTAATTTAAACGCGAACATAAAATAGAAATGTAAAACTGCGTTATCAGATTAAGTTAATAATTTCATTACTTACAGTGAATGTCTAGTAATTAAAGTCTATAATAAAAATGCAAATTATAATAGATCACGGTGATAGAGATTAACGAACCATGAACGGCCATTTTCTTGAACTGCTTAAGAATGCCCATGTTTTCTATGTAAACAAGACACTGGTGACACCGCGAGGTTCCCGTAGGCAGCGGAGGCGGTCTGTCGGACCGCGGTCGACCGCCAGTCGCGATAGATCACCGAACACTTGTGGACTTTCGATACGAACACTGCATCTCCCGCCCAGGCCCCGCCGGCTCACTTTCGCTTGACCGCACGTGCTTGACAGTTTCTACGAGTTTGTTTGTATTGAGAGATGCGAATAGCACGTGCTTGCGTTTGACTTTGATGCTATCGAGGAAGTAAATTTAGGATGCGTCTCTAACAACAGATACTATCTAGACAGGAACCATGTCTATTTAGTTCGAAATTCAGTTAAACTCATAAAAAAGTGTGCGTTTTTGTTGTCACCTTGTATTACGCTATATTATTATGTATATGTTAGCAGGTTATTTTACCATCATGGCACACAAGTTCCGTCACTATATTTACAAAAATAAATCGAAGTAGCTTTTCTATGCGTATTATAACACAATTTTTGGAATCTAATCTAAACGTTGAAATATACAGTTACATTTACATTCAATATAACTGAAAATGCCTATAACAACTTAAACGATAGAGTATATCACATTGTATACACTACCTCTATACTAGGAATATATCCCAATCGTATATTCGTAAATAATCATAATAGCTTTCCCATTAAACGAGATATAAGTTAATTTCTATAAACTCAAGTATTGATGAATACGTATTTATTTGTATTACAATTCACCGGCCCAGAATATGAGTAGGTAGTAAAGTCAGTTTGATAACGGCTTTGATAAGGATATAAGTGCATCAAGTTTGAAATAACAATGAAGCCATTACTTATTACCGACTTACTTACTGACCTTTCTTGCTGACCTTTATAAAACGAGGTATTTAATCAGTCCGATGGATTTTTAAACTTAGGTAGGTAGGTATACTCAGTAATTCATCTGTGATTTAAATAATTATTTTTGGACAGGGGGGCACAATAAGTGACGTCACAATTTGCGGAAACAAGATAGTCTAATTATCTATTCCTTGTGAAAAAAAGAGAAAGAGATATCGCTTTTCCGTCCTTATCACCATGGCCGGGATTTTCTCTGGCTAAGTCATGCTAAGTCACAAATCTGACACCGAGTTCCCAATCAAAAGTCAGTTCAAAACTCCGACTCGAAATTTTAGTTTTACATTTTTGTGTTATTTAATTTGTTTTTGGACATCGAAATTCGTCACTAAATAACTAGATTTTTTATTTTGGTTTAAAAAAATCACAAACAAAACACTACCCGTCCGTACTATACCAAAGAATAGTGACGGCGAGCATCACTTTCTCATGCTGTAAGGATTTTATGTAAACGCAGCGTTGTTCTAGGTTTCGGCACATCATGGCCTCATAATGACGCCGCAATTATTGAAACTAACATTGGTTTGCACTATTCCGTTGATGAACTCTCCACGACCCACGAACTTTTGACGTGACAACGTCTAATAAATCGATGAATGCCGGCTACATGCACGAAATAGTGTCTCGTTATGTCCCGTTACGCTCATTGTACGCTTGCGCCGCATCTATTAATGTTTTGTTATGACGTGGTCACGTTATCGTCCGTACTACCAACTTTACAGACAACCAATTTATATACAAAAGTTTAGTGCTTTTATAAAAAAGAGTCCGAAGCAATCCATCAATCCATCAATTTATTTTTAGAGGAGTAGTATTTCACAATTTTTATTTGTATTGTAAAGTTTGCATGAAAATGTACAGCAAATTGCTGATTATTGTACTTACTATATGGTAGAGGTGCGTATACATCCGGATAAACGTTTGTTCTATTGACCCACTCAGAGGGATCGTGAATCGTATGACGATTGTTTTCCCTCTTCACATCGCGCGGCTTTTCTCTCATGACAACGTTTTCTGCGTGGCTATTGTCTTCATCATCAATCGCGGTACCATAATCAGCCGTCAAATCATCAAAAGATGCTGATTTATTGTCTGTATGTATGAGAGGTTCATTGCGAAGGTCACTGTACTCTATGCGGACTACTGACTTTTTGAGAGAGTTATTGCTTTTGCTCAAGTTATCACGCAATTGCATGTATTTAAAATCGTCTGTTAATTCAGTGGTGTCTGGCACTTCGTTTATAGTAGTTCGAGTTGGCACTGTGGGGCTAAAATTATGCTCGATATGTGTCTCGATAGTTGTTGGTACAAAATCTTGATTAGTTACATTTGTAGTTGTAGTATGTGTTTGTAATAAGTGCGTTTCGATGGGAGTTTCATTTATTCTCACAGTTTTATTGATTTTCTTTTTTGTAGTAGATTCATTGCTTCTTGCACTATCAGAGTCATATTTAGACACTGATTCGTTTGGTGTGCTTTCTTTAGAAAAGTAAGCCGCATCGTTTTCGTATTCATTCTCTTCATAGAGTAAGTTTTTTTTCATAAACTTGTTGAGCGCAAATTGCGATCTGGACAGCGAGCCTGATGTAGGAACATCGCTGAAAAACCCATCGTCTTCGTAAGCTAGATCACTACTAGTAGAATCTCTATCCTTGCTTAAATTACTGTACGTACGGTTTACGTTCATTTTGACACTTTAACCGCGAAAATGAATCACCATATTCACTCCACACAACTGTTAGGTGAATCGAGTCAAACTGAAGTCACGATAACACAGATAAACGCTTTATCGGTGAATAAGGTATGATAGCACTTGTAGATAATAATGGAGTTAATAGAATAAGTTATCGTCACAGTTCACCAAAGCACTTGTTTATTACTTAACGCGAGACGAAACATACCGCATTGAGACGCGAGGTTACAACAACTATTTACTATCGAAAAACTGTACCGACAGGTTTTAGCGGTCCTATCGTAGCGAGTGACGTAAATCGTGGACGGCTAATCTCAAGATACGAATGGACTTTACATCACCGCTGGGTTCCGCACATTTTTCGCGCAACAATGACATAATCACTATTTGATGCGATTTTAATTCACTCGCAGACGTTATTTTATCGAACTCTAATGGTGCAGACACCACGTATGTTGACGACGGCGGTCAAAGAATAAGTTAAGGCGTGGATTGTTCGAAACAAAGGCCATTGTTTCTTTTTTATTCGCACAGATAATATAGATAGATATAATTGAGCATGTCGGCTCTCACGAAACGTTGGACCGCGTGGATCGGAAGCTTAATAAAAGAAAAGTTACCTAATATTGTAAAAGTGGGTTACTATATTTTTTGTTTTATTTGAGTAATTACATTAGAAGTATGATGTCAGGTATTTTAGTAAAATTTTGATAGAGAATACTTGCCTGTATCAGAATAGCTCCCGTGTGACGTTCTGCGTGGTGGCTCCGGGGCTGAGTCGGTCTCTACCAGTGCACAACAAAATGAGATGATGAGGCATTTACACAAAAACAATGCAAAACAAAATATAATGTCACCTATTCAAGAATTATTGATCTTTTTTTACAAAATCTTTCACTAATTAAACTTTAATTTTATACGATTCACGGTATAAATATTAGTGAATTATTGCAAACTTGCGGTTAATACAAAATCAGCAAGTTATAACAAGTATCACAGTAACTCCATTTCATTCATACGAGTACATTCAAGATAGGAAACATAAGTTAAAGACAACAACGAGCGAAGTAAGCACGCAACGCAGTCACGCACGTCGCCTCGCGGACGACGTAGCGAGAATCAATAACTCTTCATAGGAAGCATTATTACAAATAAATCACTCCAAAATTAAACTCAAAGTATGAACATGAATCAAATATATTTAAAAAATTAACCTTGAAACGTGACCGTATGTCGTGAAGGGGAGACATGGGGCGCGACCCGGAAGGGCCAAGACGCTGGCGGCGGCCGCGGCGGCGCGCGCGGAGGCTCGTAACGTCGGACCACGCGATGCAACGAAGGGTCAAACTCTTGCTTCTCAAATGCTTCTGATTTCAAGATCGAACTTAACTTCACGGGCTCTTTTGGTACCTCTTTTTTAATCTCCCTCTTAATAGGTGACGTCCGCCCGCGGACTAGAGTCGAAGGATCTTTTATGGATCTATTATTATCGCTGCGTCTAGGGTAACGATGTGCAATCCACGACCCTGCCAAATAAGGCGCCATGTCTTGCAACTCGCTGACGTCGGGAGCTGACGCGTAAATCTGTCCGAGGAGGGACATCGTTTCAAATCGGCGCCGAATGCGATCTACTTCCCCTTGACGACATTCTTGGGCTTCTTCAGCCGACCTGGACCTTGGAGTGGTACGTCTCCGTAGTGCCGCAAGCTTGGATATGATATCGATATGAGGCATGTACCGATTGGTGGGACGTAGCGGGACTCGTGCCACAGGAAGCATTCCACGAGCCTTGTCCCGTCGGGATAGTTTTTCGAATGCGGACCAGTTTCTGTTGAGTACGTTGCGTGCAATTTCTGGGTCGCTGCGGTGGCGGCGGAGGACGGCCCCCGCCGCTGTAGGCGAGTCGAAGCGGCGCGCGAGGCGACGCACCTCTCCCGCCCGAGCCAGGTTGAGGTAGGCGCGCCAGTACCGCTCCGGGTCGGGCGACGGGCTCCGACTGCGCCAGATCGTCTCGTCACTAGAACGTAGCGTGTCGGGCGTTCGACGATCCGCTACGTACACTTCCGAATGGGGTGACCCTGATCTAGAACGCTGTTCAGGCTGAGATGGAAGCGACAAAAACTTATTTTTTTCACTTTCCCCAAAAAGTTCTTTGAAATTAGTACACGACTGCGACTGTACTAATGGATGTTTTACAGGTTCAAGCTCTTTTACGTCGTCAGAAAGAGTGTAAGTGGTCAGCAAAATAGATTTTTCTTGCTTATCTTTGTCATTTGAACTTTCTCTGGCATGGTAAACTATTTTTGCTTGTTCGGTTTGCTTTTTCACAGACTCAAAATATTGAACTTTTTTTTGGACTTCTTTACTGGGACCTCGATATATTACGGTTTTATTGGAGTGGTCTGAACTAGCAGTTTCAGTTTCACTCGCCGACGACTGAAATTGAGCTTCTGATTTCTCAATTAGACTGTTGACTACTGGTTGTTTGGACATATTTTCAGATGAAATGTTTGATTTCGATGAATTATTGATTTTCGTATCATTTGCATGAACTGGTTGAACTTCAATAACATCATTATCAACACTTTTCAAAGAAACTTTTTCGTTTTCAAGACTTATTTCCAACTCTTGTTTTAACGACATCGGTGCGGAGTTATCAAATTTACTAATTCTATCTAACAATTCTTTACTCAATGTTTGTGAAATTTTTCTTTTTTCATTTTCAGTGAGCGACATTTGTATTTTATTGACATTATTTTTTAAATCTTTAACTGTCGATATTGGACAAGGAATAGAAGCAATGGAATCAGATTTAGTTAACCTCATAAAATTGTCTTTATCACTTGCATAGTCAGAAGTTATCAACGAATTGCATCTTACTTGCAAGTTTGGTTTTTCCATAGATGAATCATCAACATCGATTGTATATTTATCAACATCTTTGTTTGATTTAGAATCAAGTTCTTTGCTGTATATTGCATTAAGCTGATTTTTTAATGCGTTAACTTGATCCATAGATAAACTGCTCCAAAGGCGGCTACCAAGACCAATTTTTTTACGAAGTTCGCTAAGCGATGTTTCTTGTTGTAATGCTACAGTAGGTTTTATGATCGGCCGATCGTTTAAGCCACTGTCGTTTTTTCTATTTAAACAAAACGCAGTTTCAGCTACGCTAGTCCCACGCCATAAAGGCTTGTAAGTATCTTTGGATATGGGAGGATCAAATTCTAATGAATCATAGTGAGTTATTTGCTGAAAATGATCTTTTAAATCTTCAACGGATTTTTCTTTGATACGGAGCCCTCGGTCTGTATCATAATTCCACCTAAAGTCTTTTACGTCTCGAGGATAAAATAAAACATCTTTTTCTGTTTGAGCTATTTTGAGCTTGCGATAGAGATTGTTTAATTCTTCTTCAGCTCTTTCTATAGATCTAATTTTCTTCCAACGTTCAAAGTCTATAATTTCTTCATCTTTCCGCCTGTGCCGTAAATCAGATTTCGAAGTTGCTTTTTCAAGTTCACCAACTCTTTCTAAATACGTATAATATCTATTGAGTTCCCGAAATCGCTCAGAGTGAGCTCTATTATTTTGCATGTCTCGAACATACTCATCATATTCAGGATCATTAGTATTCAAATTGGAATCACTTTTAGTTTTATATGAGATGTTGTTGGAAATTTCTTTCTGTTCTGCATCTCCCGCGCTACGTGTACGTAGTACAGTTTTAGATAAAATATCATTTTTGTTGCTTTGCTGGCGTACATTATGAATGCGCCGATAAGACGGTGACCTTATAGAAACTGGTGACGTTGATTGACTTCTGCTGTGGCTTAAAGCCTTCTTAGATACTTTTGGCGAAACTGGTCTAGACGTTTGCGAAAAAAACAAAGTTGATGGATAATTTTCAAGTTCACGTTTTTCAATAACTTTTTCTTTTTCACATTTTCGTTTTGTTACTGTGGGTGAAACTGGTCTAACTGTCTCGGTAAGCATAATTTTTGGCGGAGACAAAGACTGATTTTTTACTACGGTTACAATTTTATCTGCAGTTACTTTTCTTGTAACTTTAGGTGAAACCGGTCTAGTAGTTTGTGTAAAATATAATCGAGATGGTGATACTGAACTGCGGTCCGGAGATTCTATCGAATGCTCTCTTTTATGAAAAATTACTACAGGAGACTTGGGTCTCGTTGTTTGTGAAAAAAACATTTTATTATCTGGTGGTTCACTTCGACTTCTAATAGTAGCTAATGAAGAAGTCGATCCAAATTCGTCCGATTTTGAAAGACTGTCAAACTTGCGTATTTCACCATGCATTCTGCCAGGCCATGATATAGATCTAGGACTTTGGCGAGACGTCGGACTTGCGTGCCGGTCCCACATTTTGAAACGAGACAGTGAAACCGGTTTTCTATGAATTAGATACGAATTCAAAGACTTTGGCGTATTACTTTCTTGGGGAATCGTTTGAAACATCTTTGCTTTTTGTAATACAGTAGTATTTTCTTCGTGCACTGGATAAGCTACAATAGTAGGTGCGAATGACTTTCCTAAAAATAAATGTTGAAAAAATGAATCAGATACTATAGCATCATGAGATTGTTTAATTTCTTTGGCACTAATCTTTTTCAAATCTAAATGTTCACAAGATCCAAAGTTAGATGCATCATTTGAAGTATCTCCAAACTGACTTCCACATTCAGAATCGTTGCTCGATCGTGTAGACGTGGGTTTCTTGCTTGATTTAGGCTTTACAGATTTTTTCGCTACTTTATTATTTTCTTTTAACTTTTTACTACACGATTCATGACACGGAACACTTCGTGGTCTTACAACTACACTCTCTAATGACTTTTTCTTTTTGAGGTTTGTGACCATAGCTGTTTTTATTTGATTCTGTTTTTTCACCAAAGGTGAAGAAATATTTGAAACTGATTTCGAAATATTTGATGCTGTCTGAAGAGTACTTGATTTTGTTCCTTTTTGGTCACTTTTACTCGCTAAGCATGGATTCGACTTTGCATGAACATTGGAAACTTTAAGCTTTTGAAGTTTTTCCGCAGTTCGCACCATGTCTCTGCTTTTATGAGTAGCACTGGGCATAGATGATTTCGGAACAATAACATTCGGTCTTGAGACATTGACTTTGCTTGATATATTGTGAATGCTCTTGCTCAAGGATCTAGTTTTAGTCAGATCAATTCGTTCATTACGTTTTTCTGCACTCCATAATTTGTCCAACGGCGTTACTTTGTCAAGTATATTTGAAATGGGAGTTCTTCTACCAGCTCCACCTTCTATAATCACAGAAGAGTGGCTTTCTCCATATTTACTGTGTGCAGAGTTGGAATATTCAGTTGGTAAAAGAGTTCTCCTGGATGACCCAAAACTGCTTGTACAGCCAGGTATTTTATCACTGTGAATAACCTTCGGTGAATTTTTAGGCACAGTTGTTCCAATATTTTTTCTGTTTATGGCGGGTGGCGCAGACACCGACATGATTCTACTTTTAGCTTTTTGAATTTCTACAGCTGGAGATTTTGAAATAATATGAGTATTTTGCCTTTGTAACTTGTGGCTTATTTTGTCTTTAAGAAAATCTACATTAGATTGAGAAACCGCTGTCCGCTTCGGTGATGTCGATACAGGCCTCGTCAATGTTACTAATCTAAGAGTTCTACTGTTTCTAGATGAAATTCGCCTTGGTGGTGCAGGTGGATATTCAACTGTTTTATTTGGATCTGGATTATAAAATGACGGCGCCTGCTTTCTGAACTTCACGCTATCAGTTTCAATCCTCGTCACGGGGTAGCAGATTACTTCATGATATTGCGGAGTTTTCTTGTGAACTCTTATCTTCGTCAGTGTCGGGGATATCGGAATATATTCGATTTCCGATTCGTCTGCAGAATTTCAATCTTATTACTGTAAACTGTTCACTGATTGCGTTAGAAGTGAGAAAAACGTGTCGTGCTCCTGAAATAAATCGTGGCTCTCGAAAGCGTTGCTGTCTTACTAATTGTGACACTACTAGTGATTCGGTCAGAAATTCTTGTGGATCTAAAGTGCTAGTTTAATTTTGGAGTGAACTATATCATGCATTACCTGTTCGTAGTCTGTAATCCCAGCACCATTATTGTTGAATGATAGCATCATGCAGAGTGATAAAATATGAGATAGCTTACCTCGTAGCGCGACTGTGTACAACCGTGAATGTGCACTCGATTGAAAAGCGTGGTCGCTGTTGCCAGTGCCATTACAAACGGCCTTGAGATGACACATCTAACCACAGTTAGGTACCATATGATTGGGAACAAACATATTCCGAGTACGGTTGATGTAATGAATTGGCCTTAATGGAATTTCTTTCTTCTTTTGCTCAATATAACGGTTTTAATCATTGTTATTTATTTGTATTAAATACGTAGTAAATTATAGTTAGAAAGCCTTCACATAATATTAGCACCGACACCACATAAGATGTAAAACCATGCGACAATTCAAATTATTCTAGACTACGCAGATCCGGTGTATTAAACCGAAAGAGACGTGCTATTCTCAATATTTTGAAAAACTTTTATTATGCTTAAGCCCTACAATTTTAAAAGAAAAAATCAGCTGTCCCGTACTCGATGAGCTTGATTAACAAATAAATTGAACATCCGATAACTGTGATCTAGTTTAAAGGACAAGGCATTACAGGAGTAGAGTTAAATCCTCTTATTAATCTGGATGACGAGCACAGCCTTAGGTAATGATTTGGGCTCTTCATCATCTAATAACTCTGCGGCAATGATGTTATAGGTAGGCGTAATGTTCACAATCAAGCACAATGCATGTCCTGCTAGTGCCTTTATTCTATGCTATAAAAACAAATTTCTTAGAGATTTCGATCGTTCGACAGTAAAAAGTTAATTTTGAAAAGCTACACCTATCCCAAACAAGACAACACAGTAACTTTCAGATCCTTATCACTACGTCAGGCTTGACATTTCCAAAGAAAACAAATCAAAGTAGTCAAGGCTCAACAATAAAGCAAATAATGTAACAAAACTTTTTTATTACACGCGTCTCAGCGATTACCATAAGTGAGACAAAACACTATCGCCAATAACAGCGCTAAAAATCCTTGTTTCATTGAATTTAATCTAAAACTACTACTAATTTGTCTTTATTACGAACGTCTCAGCATTTACCAGAGAGACAAAACACTATCGCAAAACAGCGCTAAAATCCTAGTCCTATACAATTATAGATAGGTACTTATTCTAAATAGCACCATATTCCAATAAGGTTATGTTTATATTACCTTGTCTGTGAGGCGCTGGCGATCTGAATCCCCTAAGAGGGGGTTCGCCGCCCGCCTGTAGGTCTCGGTAGGCGGCGCGCCGCTCCGCCGGGGAGAGTGGTCCCTCCGCGTCTTCGCGTCGTCTGAACACCAGGGTCGAGTCTGATTCGTAGCCGGACTCCTTCAACGCTCTGGAAACGATTGACTATGAGCATCGATATAGATATTTGCTCAGTTTTTATTCTAATTTAAGGAGCTCGGCTGGTTTGGGTAGGCTGGCTGGGTGGAGTTGCACATTACACAATTGGCAGGCCGTCAGTGAAAGTCACTTCATTCCCATCCTGAATTTATATTATCTACAACGCATTTTTTGCGTACAGTTTTAAGATACTAATAGTACAAACTACAAACTAGGCGCGCCTCGCGGTATAACCCGCGCAGTCCCGTTCCCGTCACGCTCCCTGATAACAAGAACTAAATTAAAAATTTTGATTAACCCCCGACTACCTCAGATTTGTTATCTTTACAACATCCTACTAGTCAAGCCCTTTCATTTGATACCCATATCGAGGTAGTTGTGAAAAAGAAATGTATTTCGCCATTTTGTGGTAGCGGCCATCTTGGATTTGAAATTTGTCATAGTGCAAAGTATTCTACTAGTTAAGACCTTTCGTTTGATACCCATATTGAGGTAGTAGTGAAAAAAATAATGTAATCAGCCATTTTGTGGTGGCGGCCATCTTGGATTTGAAATTTGTTATAATGTATAGTATTCTACTAGTCAAGCCCTTTCATTTGATACCCATATTGCGGTAGGTTGTGAAGAAATATTTTGTCCGCCATTTTGTGGAGGCAGCCATTTTGAATCGATATTAACCAAACATAGCTAAGAACATCCGCACGGATATTAACCTTCAAATAAAAAAAACCGCATTGAAATCGGCTCATCCGTTTGAGCTCTACGGTGCCACAGACAGACACACACACAGACAGACAGACAGACAGACAGACAGACAGACAGACAGACAGACAGACATCGACGTCAAACTTATAACACCCCTTTTTTTGGTCGGGGGTTAAAAAATACCATATATACTGATTCCCTATTTACTATGATCTGTGTTCCAAATTTCTAATCGATTCATTCAGACGTCAAACATCCAAACATTCACATTTATAATATTAGTAGAATGCCAAAGTACGTTTGTTGCTTTATAGAGTCGGAACAGCTGAACGGATCGGATTGAAATTTGAAGAAGACGATTACCTACGTCATAGTTGGATGATAGGATGGATTAGGACACATGCTACTTCTCATCATAATAAAGGAAACTACGCTCGCTAGCTAGTTTCTTATATAGGTCTTATGTATAAAGTGTTCATGTTTATTTTGTAAAACTTGGTGTTTTTTGAACTATATGACTTCTATTACAGGTATTCTATTATAGGTATACATGATTTCTTCGTCAATACAATGGTAGCAAACTTGAGTGTAGTTGTGAGTGAATGTATATGTACATACAGTATAAGTGTTGAGTGCAAGTAATAGTCGTACTAATACCTACGCAATGTACCACTAAAAACGGTATACAAACCTCGCCATATTAGATTTCGATAATATCGCAGAAGTAACGTCCTTCTTCTCTTTCGGCGACGCCTGTGGTAGTGACGTCGTACTCGATATGTTTTGCTGAAAAAAATAATCCTATCAAATACAACAATACATTTAAAATTAAAACTCGAGTCTCACAAGTAATTACGTGAGATATTTACAATTCATTTCTATACATAACCATGCTGTAAAAAGCATTGCTCAATACACTAGCTACAACAATTATGGAATAGGGAAGTATAAACGATTACTGAATTACATCATGCCTTATTCGATTGATAAAGGTAGGTACATAATAATAAGTATATAGTAAATGAAATATTCTTGCAAAAAAATATATTGTTATGTAAGTCACCGTAAAATTGTAAAAGATGTCAGTTTGTAATAAAACACGTGAGATTGTAAATGACGGGTTTGACAAATTGACGGTGATATGTGTATTGTACCGTAAAATTGTCAAAACCATCAGATCATAATCTAACGCGTTAGACTACAATCTCACGGTAGGTTTTTTTTTTTTTTTTTTTTACCTTTTATAGGCTCACACTTGACCGCCATCTCGCCTGATGTTAAGCGACGATGCGGTCTACGATGGAGCGTGTTTACCTAGAAGAAACCGATTCACTCTCGATTTGAAGACACAAAGATTGTAACCATCGGGGAAAACCCACTCAGGCAACGTATTCCACAGCCTAGACGTTCTTATCACAAACGTAGAGTCAAATCTCTTCGTTCGTGTCTTTGGAACATCAACCATGAAACGATGTAGCTAGTTTTGTCTACACTCTACACGAAGCTAGAAGTGCTAGCGTCGTGTTGCTCGGGCATAAGAGCCTATTAATGCACCCCGCCTAACTATATCGGCTTTGGCTTTGCTATAACAGTCTCTATAATTTCAAGCGAAAATCCGAACGTAGATCCCCCGAACGATTGACAAAGGGGTTTCCGTACATATCACCGACTCGTCGATTCTGACGGCGGAATTGATTAATGAGACGATCTGTTCGGGGCGTCTAAAAACATTGCATGGTCTCGCAGGAAAGTAGAGGAAATTGGAGGAGATCTTTGCCGAGCAGATAACTAAGGTTTAAAATAATGCAATTATCACCAAAGGCAGCTAACTGACTTAACTCACTGCAAGGCCAAAGAACCCTTCCCTCAGTGACCAGGTTAGATTAGTTTGTAATCTGAAGTTGTTAGATTGTAAGCTGACGAAATTATAATTTCACGGTGACATATACAGCAATATTTATCGAAATAAGTTAATACTCAATAAATTTATAAAAACTAGATCAAAATCCAGGTTTCCAGAAACTAGTTTGTAGAACGAAAATCATAACACGAGCAGTCTACAGATAAATCGTATCACAGAACAAACAGGTCGGGTCTAAAAAGCCATCGTTATGGTGATCACCGTCTCTTAATACATACCTTTATAACTATTGTAATAAGTTTGCAAATTCTTTATATAGGTTCTTTGAATGCTGTGTGACGATTTGCTAATAATAAACGCTTTTATGTCTAGCTGTTAAAGTCATGGTGACCTAGCAATGGCGAGGTCATAGGTTCAAATCTCCCCTGCGCGTCTCAGTGTTTTTAAAAGTACAGATGTATCAGTTCGTAACCATCATTGGCTTTAACGGTGAAGGAAAACATCGTAAAGAAACTAGAAATGAAAAAAAAACTTACAAGGACATACGTGAATCGTGAGTTCGCTTGGTCGATTATGACCTCAACATACTCCTTACGACAGAAAGTCCGAGTCCCAGAAGTAGGTTGCTTTTGCTAAACCTATTCTACATATACGAGGATTTATATTGACAACTGCTTAAGGTCATCTAAAGTTGCGTTTTAGACACCCAGTTTATGACTTAGCATTCACACAGGACATGCGACGTAATTTGGACATGACGTTAACTTTTAATGGGCATTGTTCATAAACATTGTTTATTGGTATTGTATCCACTATCGTACACTCAAATCATACACGACACTCAAATCATACACTGTTAAAAACATATAAATAATAAATAGTATTGGATTTGTTTTTAAATTTCTTATAGATACATTGTTTCCTTTGTACAAAAATTTTAATTTCGCATGCTTTCTAGGCTGGAATTGTGCAGCACTACACCATATAATTTTAAGACTCTACTTCTAAGAATTATAACCACGATTATTGAAGTGAATAAACTTAGGACCTCACAACCGCGGTGTTAGAGCTTACGATATTTTAGATATGTGGTTTGCGAAGAAAATATCCGACCAATAGGGTAATAAGCAAACATTTGTGTGTTGGACTGAGGAGCTACTTCGCATATCCCGTAAGCATTTATTGTTTCAGGATTAAGTTAATTATCAAAAAACGATTATATAGTTATTTACTGGCTATGTACAAAAATACCCTTTCATTTTTAAACTGCTACCAGTATTTAGACATTTGACTAAATAACATAAATATTTAGGCGTTTCTCAACTTCTAATTTTATGAATGTTAAATGAGAATAAATATTATTAAACTAAAACCTAGTTCAGTAACTTTAGTTCAACCACCTTAACCGTTTAATACATCAGAATGTTTTCGTTTACTTTTACAATGATTCGTGAGTTATATTCTTAATTTTATCTCTTATTTCAAGGTTTAATCTAGAATTGTCCCAGTAAGCTTTCAATGATAAAAACACAGGGAGGTTGATAAAGAGAATACTGCTGCTGCAAGGTTACTACGATTACTGTCAATCGCTGATCCATTAGTATGAATGATGACGATTGATATTGCTAGTTCTCGTCATAACCTTACAGTATATATTAGCAAACACATGCAATTGTCCCTGTCATTATAATTGCACGTGTCGTGCATATATTGTAGAGTAAGCAGGATGGCGATGTTATCAGTTTAATCGTTTTGTTTAGTTGCATAACACTCTCATAACGTGAAATGTTGTTCATAGCAGGGTGTTTGCTACCTGATAAAATGTTAATGGCAATATTATCGCTATCACTTTAATTTCAGGCGAAATTCAAGAGAACAGCCATTTTTTGGGCTCTAGACGCACGTTTCGTATTGTTACGAATGGGGACACGAGAACCAATAAAACAAAATAACGCCGTTGTTGGTAAAACTATTTTTGGAACATATTATTCATAAGTAATATTACAATTGATTATAGTACTTTTTTCTAGGTATTACAATAAGTTAAATAGAATATTTAAACGGCATACTTTTATTTAATTGTCTCTCAAGCTCACATCGGTAAGCCATGGGATCTGCGCATCTAAGGTTAGCTAAATAAGAAAATTATGTTTGCTAAAATGTAAAAACCAACTGATTTATTTTTCGAGATATCGAAGCTCGTACTGTAGTAAAAGCTGTACTCAATGATTTTCTACTTTAGTGCAGATGTTTTGTGTGATTCTATTAAGATGTTTAAGTAGACTGCTATGAACCACATTTACATGAAGTACTTATATCAAACGTTTCAGTCAATCGAAAACACAAAGACAGGCACACACACAAGCGCACAATGCGGACATGTTAAGGCCCTTACACTCTTTTGGATGGCGCGAGCGAGCAGTGTGGTGTAAGGGGGCAGGGGAGAGTTCTCGTCTAACCACTGTTATCCGACACCAGCCGCACCGAAAGGAACATACCGTTAGTGGGTCAGTCACAAACATTATGCATGTGGTTTGGGAATTGACAATGTAAAGTAGCATAACGATCAACTCTCTGGAGTAAGCAACGTTTTGGAGATCCACTTTTACTGAAAATGTTAACTAAACGTAAATATTTTTTAATCACCTCCTGACGTTTTGGGCTGCCACAACAACCTACGACTGAGAATTTTAACTAAACGTGATCTAAATATTTTTGAATTACCTCCTGACGTTTTGGGCTGCCACAATAACCTACGATAAGTCAATATGGCTTCAAGAGTTCAAATTGCGAATGCTGAAAAGTTGTTTATCATTTGTTGCTTCAAAGAATAGCTGGTGTTTCAAAGCTCTAGAATTATCAGAAAACTTCAAGAAAATAGTATTTAAAAATATATGCAAAAATAAATTTGCACAGAGAGTTGAACGTATTGCTAAAGCTTCTTAGTGTAGTAGAGGTGTGATTACAATTTATTTAGTGTAAATAACGTAAACTGATGGCTGACTATCGCAGAGTAGATTGTGGATTTAGAACTATAACTAAACCGAACTACTTAATTATATTGTTTCTGTGTATCAATAAAGAACAGAAGACTCGCTATTCACATTTATCTATCAAAGGAGACTAACTATAGATTAGTCGATTATAATTTGAAATGATATTGTAATAAAAGTAGCCCAGTTTGGAATTCAAATTTTGAAACATTACTATTATCATTAAAAATATTGAATTGCAAGTTTGTGCATGTATGTACATAAATTACGTGTTTGTTACTCTTTTATGTAAGCACTATTATATAGATATGGATGAATTTTAATTTCGTACACAGAAAAATAATATTCCGGAATATCATACACATATATGTATTTAATGTTGTGGGATCGAAAATTACAAACGACGCTACTTATAACTAAATAATGATATATGAAAACAATTTTTGTATTATTATCAGTTCGTTTTATAGTTTTTGAAT
This sequence comes from Ectropis grisescens, assembly GCA_017562165.1. Lineage (NCBI taxonomy): Eukaryota > Metazoa > Arthropoda > Insecta > Lepidoptera > Geometridae > Ectropis > Ectropis grisescens. The sequence continues at coordinate 15,165,129 of CM029775.1, read as the reverse complement.
GGATATTTAATCAGCCACCAGTTTCGTAATTCGGCGTTATAAATTAAAGGTAGTTTACAATAACTATTAAATAAAAAAACTTAATTAAATAAAGCATTGAACGGCTTGACATATGAGGCAAGGATTTTGAGTGGAATTATTGTGTGTAACTGTACATATCTTGTGATACCAGTGTATAATGTACAGTAGGGTGGAGCGAAATTTTTTTTTTTTCGTTATCGCTTTATAATACCTGTAAAAAGTTGCTCTTTTGTTTCACGAAGACATACACAATTTTTCATTTAACTCCTAATATCTTTAGAGGTGCCCCCAAACTCATAAATATTTGAAAAAAATGCGAAAATTGGTAAAAAAATACTTTCGTCATGTTTCCGCTTAATTTGATTCTGAACGTTGCCCTGTTTGTTTATGATACAAATATTTAACCCCGAGACGTGTTAGTTGATGCGAGGGACGGAAGTACGCGGGGTACGCGGGGAGGAGGTCATTTCACTACTCTCATCAAACGTTGTTTGAACGCCACTTAGTCGACATACGCGCGCGGATTGTTATTGTATTATTTGTGAGAGGCTTCGTTTTTAACAGCTGAGATTAAAAATACAACTCATGTAAGTAGTATTTACAATGTAATGTTGACAGTTAATTTAATATAGATCGAATTACAGTACTTTTGATTTGAATTAATACCTATTAATTTTGTTTATTACAGTACAATGTCTCAAGTCAAAACTCGACAAACGACGTCTTGTCCGTGTTTGGTTTGCCAGAGAAGTTACCAGTGTCTCAGTTGCCTACTTATAGTGATGTTATGAAGTATTATATATTCATTAAATATCAATTAAAGACAGACAAAACAACAAAAGAGCCGACTGTCCATGACATATCCGAAATATTGGCTGAAGAAATATTAACTATATGGCAAAAGCTTCGCTGCCAACAGTGAGCCGTAAGAGAGTATTACAGTTAATTCGCACCTATCATGATAAATACAGAAGTTTAATGAAACCTTATCATGGTCGTCAAACCAACATAAACTATCAACAGAAAATTAATACATTTACAGCTGAGTCTCATAGATTATTTGATATTTGCAGTTGCAAATGCAAACTTACCTCAAACTGTTCTTGTTTGAAAGACAGTCGTGTTCCCAAAGAAGAATTACCCTTTCTACTCGATCAAAGAACAACAAGAAAAATGATAATAGGTGGTGTAGATCTAGCTGCAACTATAAAAATAAGAAAAAGAAGAAAGAAAACAAAAAGTTCATTGCGTAGCAGAGAGACAATTGATTCCGAGAAACCGTGCTGTTCCCGATTCTTAACAGATAATGTGACATCGGCGATCGAAAGTACTAGTGCTAGTTCCAGCAATAGCGAAACCTCTAGTCCAATAAAAACCCATTTGCCGCGCCATCAGCAAAAGAAGAGGTTAAGTTTACCATCTTTAGCTCTTGCGTGTGATCGCACTGGAGTTTCTGACAGAGCCGCTGCTATGATAGCTTCTTCGGTGTTGAAAGATGTGGGAATTGTTTCTTCAAACGATACCGGTAGCGTCATTGATAGATCTAAGTTGCGCCGTGAGAGAACTAAAGTCAGAACAGCTTTACAGAATGAAGATTGCGATAAAATCATATGTGGTATTTATTTTGATGGTAGAAAAGACAAAACTTTGGTTAGTATTCAAAAGGAAGGTAAATTTTACAGAAAAAAGAGTTACAGAAGACCATTATGTGATTTTATCGGAGCCAGGAAGTGAATACTTCGGACATGTCACGTGTGACTCGGGCACTGCGAAAGGTATTGAAAGTACTATTTTAACTTACTTAAAATCCAAATCGGTAGAACTCGGCGAAATATCTGTTGTTGGTTGCGATGGAACAGTAGTTAACACAGGTTCTAAAGGTGGTGTGATTCGCTTGATGGAAGAAGAACTTAAAAACCATTACAGTGGTTTATCTGTCAATTACATTCAAATGAATTACCACTGCGTCACCTGTTATTGCGTTTGGATGGAAAAACTACAGGGCCTAAGTGCTTTTCAGGTCCCATTGGATCCGAATTACAAAAAATGTGAAATTATGCCAATAGTGGAATTCACTGCCATTTCGTCAACGTTACCTGAGATAACAGCTAATGATTTAAGTACGGACCAAAAATATCTATACGATATAATGACGGCTGTAAGAACTGGTGTTTGTTCTTCCGATTTAGCTAATATGGAACCTGGGCCTCTCAACCATTCTAGATGGCTTACGACAGCGAACCGAATTTTAAGATTATATATTACGAAAACAGATCCCGACGAAAAACTGGTGATATTAGCTACGTACGTGATGAAAGTTTATGGTCCGATGTGGTTTACAATAAAAGTAATCCTTCGTGTATTAATGGAGCTAAACACCTGTGGCAAACTATTAGTCTGAGTCGCTATTTGAAATCGGATATGAAGAAGATCGTTGACAATGTAATTCAACGAAATGGATATTTCGGTCATCCAGAGAATGTTCTTGTCGCCATGCTTGGAGATGACATGGAAAGCATACGTCAGCTGGCATATCAACAAATCTTGACAGCAAGATCAGAGACTGCTCCAGGTATTCGAACATTTAAAGTACCTACTTTAAATTTTGACGCCGAAGATTATACGCAAATTATTAAGTGGCAAGACTTGAAAATAACTGAGCCACCGCTGACTGCTAAATTATCGGATGAAGCTTTGAAATCAATTGTGAAAAGTGGTTTGGGTACAATTCCAAATATAAAAAATATCCATGCCACACTCAAGCCGTAGAGCGCTGCATCAAGTTAGTGACAGAAGCTTCAAGTGCTGTTTGTGGAGAACATAAACGAGACGGTTTCATCAGGGCAAGGCTACTTTCGCGTCAGCAAATGCCACATTTCGATACAAAAAACAATTTCATGTTTAACTAAAATTATGTAATTTTATTTTTTCTTTTAATTAATAAATTGTTCGAAATAAGTTACGGCTCTTTTAATTATCGTATTTCCAGGTAATTATAATTATATTTATTAATTGATAGCAGAATGATACAATAATTGAACAATTTGACAGTGTGATAACAAAATGTAAAAAGTAGTTATATTTACCTATTTTCAATCAAGCTGGGGCACCTCGAAATATTATAATAGATTAACGAGATTTCGTATGTTTGATTCTCTCATTCAAAGACAACTTTATATCGCTATGCCGTTCAAAAAAAAAAAAATTTTTTTTTTTTCATATATAATCACTCCACCCTAATGTACAGGTTGTCCCTAAACAGAACGTCAAGCGGGTACGAGACAATAGGCTAAGTCGTAGTTTAGAGACAAAAAAAACAAAAACACATTGCAGTTGCTTATTAGGTTTACTTTTTAGAATTTAAGCACTGATCTGAGATCATGAATTTTTCAATGTTTTCCATATTTTTTATTGTTTTTATAAAAAAACACTGTATGGAGTGCAAACACATGCCCGATAAATAATTAGTCGTGTAACTTGTTGAACAAATATAGGTATATACATAGATTTTATTCAGCTATGAAATATGGTTAAATACGTTTTATGCGATAACTTGGACAGTAAAAAAAAATGGTCCATTTTATCAATATTTCTATGTTTGATTGAATTGTTTCTTCTCTTTGATAAACTTCTCGATGAAAAACATCGAATTTAAATGACTTGTAAATATCAACTGTGTTATATTTATAATAACATTTATGGTTCCAAAAAATTTACTTCTTTTATAAAGATTTAAAAAAAAATCTATAAACTTGATAGTTATATTTACAGTGCCTAAATAAGTGTGTCAGTTTTCGGTATTATCAAAAGTGAAATCTATTTAACTTTTTCAAAACTAGTACAACCTAGTAGGTATATATCCCCGTACCTGTTTTACGTTGCGTTTAGGAACACCCTATGAATTAAGAAAAGTGTCTTAGCAATCCTGGAATCAATATCGATGATTATTTACTATTTTAATCCGTGTTTGTAAATACAAGATCTTCATTTAAAAGTGAATTTACGAAACATAAAATTATGACATTTAAAAAGACATCAACAAAATACATGAAAATTTGGAAGAAGTATGTACAACGTACAACGTTACGGGTTAACACGAGAACACAAAATAAAATAGTAAAAATGTTTCGTACCCCGTCAAAAATGTCCATGACCTCGTCCCACCACTAGAAAAGAAAAAACACAACTCGTTTTTGCTCTTTCTAAACTACTATCACAACATAAATTTTGTGAATCGACTAATTTTATCTGCACAATGTTAAACCCTGACTAATAAAAGAAAAACCGTACTTATCAGAAAATTGTCACTGAAATAGGCGTTTTCAAAATGCCAAAAAATCTGTGTAAATAGGTATCTACTAGCCTATTTAAATACGAGGAGCTAGCTCAACCTAAAACCTATGGCTGAGCTCCTAGGCCACGATTATGTTCAACATCAGGTCATTTTGGCAAACTTTTATTATATCCAAAATAATTCTCAATCGCACCCCAGGATTTGAGTTTATGTCATTTACATTTACTTATCTAACGAATCTCGTTAGTTATGTAAACGTCGATGTCATTATTTTTTCACTCATCTGTCAGTAATTTCTGGCAATCTGAAAATACCTCATTCCGTCATTCTGAATGTTGCGCCAATAAAATAACGTTACATAAATGGCAACATTAATAATGTTTCATGGCTCAAATACCATCATTATTTAATGGGGCGTTCCCGTGATGCAAATAGACCTCGCAGATTCTCTCCAGATTGTTCTGAATTTCACCGTAGGTGGCGCCAGTCATTATGTTAAAATTAAAATTTTGTAAGCTTTTTGATAATGTGACAATGGCGCCACATTTGACAAAATTGAACTATTTTTGACAGATCTATTAGCCTCCTGAAACACCTCATAGGAATGACCAGTGCTACTATTTTCAAAATACTTAAAAGTAACAGGGTTTATACATATAATATTAGTCAATCTTAGTTTCAATCTTACGTAGAATTAGCTCTCGTTGTCTGGGTTCCATGTAGTTAAACCGAGAGAAAGTCTAGTAAGACTAACTGTTCCAAAATATCAATTTATTGTGGCAGGATATCCCCAAGCTGTTAAGGTAAATGGGATGGTATAATGAATGACAAAATGTTTTATCGTGATCATTTTACTTACACATAGTGCGATACATTTGCAACTAAGTTTCGGTTTGCATGATTTAAATTGTCTTGTCAAATGATTTATTTTAAAATAAAAGTACTCACCAAATATGGAACGCCTATAATAGTTCCAATCAAAATATATACATTTATAATTATTACAAACCAAAGGTACTTAATCTAAAAAATATTGTTTTTCCAAAAAACAATCGAAATTGGTAGTCTCGTTTGTTTTGGGTTTTCTTAACCCTATTCTCAATTTGTGCTTTTTAATTTAATAAGTGTATTAACCTTTCAATATAGCTCTGTCTGAGACATTTATATAAAAAAAGCAAAGTTTAATAATTCACACAGGTCTGTGTATTATTTACAATATCTGCGACAGTTTAATCGTGCTCACGTTACAATGAGTACAAAAACGAATCCGAAAATGTATATCAAATGTATCGCAAAATATGTAGGTAGAGAAATTTGCTACCTTATTAAATAAACACAAAACTACATTTTTTTTGTCATTGTATCAGTGTTATAAATATTTGAATTTATTGTTTAAGATACATAGTTACTGAATGTTTATTAATAAGGTAGCAAAGCCTCGAAATGGTTTTGGTACGGGTAATGATAAAAAAGCCCAATATGTCCGTGCAGATTGCAAAGTACCTGTTTCGCTTCTTTGTCGACTACCGACGACCGACCCGGCGTATAGTTCTCTATCCGACCCGGCTGACCCTTGTACATTTCTTGGCTCGCTCGCCCTGACGCTAATGTGCTGTACCTGGAAGGTACCATAAAGGACCTTAATGACGTTAGCTGTGCTTGGCGACACTAGTTCTGAAGACCTGAGTAGATTAACTCAAGTGGTAATAAGATCAACCAACTCGACTGCAAGTGTTCTAGATCTGAAGACACTCATCAGACAACGTATTTCTGTTGACATTCTTATTACGAAAGAAATAGTATTTTATTATACAGTATGCCAATTAATACTGACTTGTTATTTGGTATAGTGTAGGTGATAGTTTCATTCATCCTCCTGTCCTCTTGTACGGACGCCGTCCGTCTTCTGGGCCCGGTAGTGACGTCACTGTCGTAGGCGTCGCTCCACGCGCCGGATGTGAGTCTACTCAGACCGCCTTCAGGCTCGCTGAGGTACCCTGAACGAGGGTCGAAGTATGCGTACTGGGACTTGTTGCTTGTCACTCTCTCTGGAGGTTGTCCTGAAAATATAATTAAATGAGTTAGTGTCGTGTTAAGTGGTGGAAAACAATAATAAAATATATGAGTTTGTCAAATTTTCACATTACTTTGAATTTCTCTTTGTTATATTTATAGTAAGTTGGCGCTAATTCTTTATTTGAATAAAATTTGAAAATAGACGTCATATTTTTTTTATTCAAGCAATCAATCACATATGAACACACACTAACCAACTACTTATATGATTTTTTTCTTTGGTTTACTTGTATGCATTTCAATTTTTAAATAAAACAATTAAATAAAAATTGAAATGCATACATGTAAACCAAAGAAAAAAAATCATATAGCTGGAAGTGTGTGATCATATGTGATTGATTATTTTAATTAAAAAAAAATGAAGTAAGATATAAATCTTTATTTAAATAAAAATTGAAATGCACTTTATCAGTTCTTTTAAGCAATCAAATATACAAAAAACACAAACTTCAACTTAGCCTTTTCGGGCGTTTTATAGTTGAATCGGGAATAAACAAAACAACCAAAAACTAAGCTTTGTCAAATTTAAATATAAGCGAGGTCATTGTTAAAATATTGTTTAGTATTTGTAGTAAATATTAGGTCATACAATGATATGTTTTAATCGTATTTTTTTATCTCCAAGCTGCTAGTTACATTAATATTAATTAATTATAGACTTTATTTTTAAGAGCAATGAGTTACTTTTGTTTCTATGCGAGGTGAGTTGCGACGATCACGATGTTCCAGTGACGATCACGTATTAAGTTCAAGCAAACGTATGTACAATGGTTTAACGAGGTTATGATTCGTGGTAAGCAGCAAGGTTTGCCCTCTTATCATGCATGTCTTAACGTGATTTGGATCGTAATAGTGATCTTTTACTAATTGACTCTCTCGCAAAACGTAAATGATAACAATAACATATAAATCGACCATTTCCTCCACCATATTCCACATTTGGAATTTAAACTTACATATTTCTTTAAGACATTAAACCACAAATTCTTAAGCCCATTCATTAACAAACAATCGATTGATGGTTTATCAAACACCGATTATGAGAATCAAGTTTAGACATCCATGAAGATGGAGCAACGAAAATGCGATTCAAAAACTCGGAACATATTTCATCTGGCGAAAACATTGCAACAACACGTAGATTTTACAATAGTAACTACATGTTTATACTGCAGGTTATACATCCAACTTCTTTATTCATATCGCAAAGTACATAGTCGTCTAACATCCAACGAGCGGTCATGTGCAAGCCGTTCAACTTTTTAGGGTTAAGTAATATAAGGGCTATAAAAAAAAATTAAAACCGTGTATTAACTGACGACAGGTGAAATTAAGTAGAATAATAAAATTAGTGGTATTTCTTTCATTGTATAAATTCACTCAAAATGTCCCTTTGGAAGCGGTTTTAAATAAAATAGAATTTAGATGACGCTATAATCTACATTACTATTTTATAAAAAAAAACATTTCCAATAACTCAGGACAAATGTTATTTATCTGAGCTATCCTAAGGTCATTTATGAAAATTTATCTTGAGCCAATTATTTTTAGTTGATTTACTATAACGTCGTTTGTAATCATGAGAGAAATGGAAAGAGGGTAGGAAGCCAGCATGAGACATTTCAGGCTCTCAATGATAATAATATACGCTATTTACTAACAAATCTCGCAGTCGATATACAATTTTAGTACTTTATAGATTATTTTAACACCCCCTTAAGATTACATCATATCACAACAATGTCGTCGTATCTTAAATTTTATAATAGACAATGGTAAAGATTACATTAAGAGTGAGCGATTTTGACAGGAAGTGTAAGAAGCTGCCAGTATGATATGAACCGAGCTTGTTATAGCAACCAACAAACCACTGTGATAGATAATTAAAAAAAAAACACAGATAATCACCTCGGCGACTTTTGTACCGTATTGTCACATAATCGTCTGAAAAAGAAAATTTACAATGGGGATAGGAAAGAAATATATTACAGAGTGATTTTCGATTCATATATTTTCTTGACAAATATTTGCCGTCGTATTACAAAACATAACTCAAGTTCAACTTTATTTCTTTGAGTACGTTTGAAGTCACAGATTAATTTGAATTGATAATCAAATTTCATGTTTTTGGTTCGCGTAAAGTCTTGAGTTAATTTTATAATATGACGATTTACACCAAGTAATGTTTAAAACCATTAGACAAGATAGTCGATTTTATCAACGTAGGGCATTTATTTTGCTCTACGTTACTAAGCACATCTAAAAATTAACATTCAGATTATGAGCTTAAACTCGTACGCTCTAGATACAATTTACAGTGCCAGGACAAAGCTAGCTGTAATAGCAGACATCGCGCGTAACAAGCAATTAACTTTACCATAGAATTTAGCCGAGATAACATAATACAAAAGAATCAATCAGAGATTCACATAAATTACATATTTTAAAGTAGAATATGAAATATGTGCTTACCGTCGTATTTGTTTTTATGAATGGTGTCGTACATTTTCTTGTACCATCTTGAAGGATCTTTAACTTCCTGGAATGAAAAAATGATATGATTAATTTAAGCTTTCAACGGATAACTCGTATCTTCTAGGCAAGAGTGTTGTACTTTAGAGCTACCCATGCATTTTTTTAGCCTGGTAAGGGTAAAAGTAAGCGCATAATAAGAAAAATAGCCTCGCTTACACTCCGCTAAGCAGTGTTCACAACTTATGAGCTTGTATTTGCTTGAGTTGGTGGCTCAATCATGTTAGAAGGACTGAACGAATCGGGCTGGAATTTTAAACACAGTTAGGATATATTCTACTTTTTATCCCAGGTACGGAAACTACGCGGGTAAAACCGGTGGGAATTGCTAGTCTATAAATATTAGTAGGATAGCACGTACAGATCTAAGTGAGACCGGCATGCCGTCCTTGGTGATGGGTCCTATTCCTTCGACCTTCTTCGGCGCATCGGCCATCTTCCGCGAGCGCTCGTGCTCGCTCCGTTCCGCTTCCGTCTCGCTCGCGTACTCTCGACGAAGCGCATGCACTGGGAAACAGATCAACGAATTTTTTTACACCCGACCAAAAAATAAAAGTGTTATAAGTTTTACGCCGATGTCTGTCTGTGTGTGTGTGTCTGTCTGTGGCACCGTAGACCTCAAACAGATGGGCCGATTTCGTTTTTTTTTATTTGAAAGCTATTTTTCGTGGGAATGTTCTTAGCTATGTTTGGTTAATATCGATTCAACACGGTCGCCTCCACAAAATGGCGGACAAAATATTTTTTCACAATCACCTCAATATGGGTCTCAAATGAAAGGGCGTGACTAGTAGAATACTATTTTGAATCCATCTTGAATTTTTGAGGCCATCTTGAATTTGAAATTTGTTATATGCACTATTATAACAAAACACCACAAAACAGTGAAATACATTTCTTTTTCCACAACTCCCTCAATATGGGTATCAAATGAAATGGCTTGACTGGCTTGAATCCGAGGTAGTCGGGGGGTATAAAATTTATTTTAATTTAGTATTTGTTAAATATGGTATAGTGTGATGAGACGAGTAGGACATTTACTTGATAGTAAGCAACGTTGCTTACTACCAGCAACATGAGATACAGCACAGTGACAATGCAGCTATGGGAACATGAAGAATCCAAATCATTACCTAGCACCGTACTGCGTTCATCAGCCGGAGGTATAAGGTATTTTTTTCTCTTAGCCCAGTAATTTCATAAAATGTTAATAATTACTACATTAATATTTTTAGTAAATAGTTTTTGTTTAAATAAATCTTGTTTTAAATATTCAATCGCAAGACACACAATACAATAGGCCATTTGAATGTATGTAATGAAGCACTGTTTACCTGGATCACCCCTAGGCGGCGATGGCCTGTCTCGAGGAAGACGAGCCTCTTCTTGTATGTAGTTCGCACCACGCGGTATCTGCCCTTCTGGAAATGAGACATTTTTGGAAACATTAAATGATATGTCCATTTAAAACGTAAATAATATTTTATAAAACCCCTTCGACGCCTCTCTCGTAAGTTCTTGTATATACAAAATCGTGATTTTACAGGAGACCGTTCCAAAGACAAAACATAAGCTCCTGTAAAATCACGATTTTGTAGCAACAATAATTTACGTGGGAAACAGCGCCGTGAACACATTACGACCAAAGATGTTTTACATAAATACATAGGTCATATTTTAGTGGCAGGACTAATATTGAAAACATAATATTTTGTTTTATAGCATAGAGCGATGCAACAAAAACAAATACAAAAAAAAGATCTCAAAGACGCTCAAATCGACACGGACGCAGCACAAGATTGTGCTCAGTGGAGAAGGACTAGGCAGGCCGACCCTAATTAAATGGGATAAGGTCTAGAAACATGAAGAGTCCAAATCATTACCTGCCACTGTACTTACACATTTAATGTAATCTGCGTAATATTTGCAATAGGGTAAAACTAGGTAATACGCCCCACTTTTTTTTAAAATCCAATAAAACGAATTACACTTGAAATATAATCAGACTTTTTATTTAAGGACTTTATTTGGTATTATAGGGAATACTTTATAATCAACTTACTGCCTTATGCAACGAATAATTATCATTTATCGTAACTTAAAAAAAAAAGAATGTGGGGCGTTTTGAAATAGGAGTGTCGGCTAATACGCCTCACTAGAGTTTCAAAATGCCCCACACCAATAACAAAACATTGTAGCGAAAACAATTAAATCATTAAGACACAAACTAGAGTTAATGGCACAAAATCAGTTTCTCATTGAATAACATGTAACTATGTAGAAATAAGAATGAGTAATCTATAACATTTATCGACAGATTTACTGCCTATTTAAAATTTAATTGTTTTTTTTGTTCTTGACTTTCACTCTGGCCTCTTCAAGGTTTTCTGCAGTCCAAGAAGCTTGTTCGTTGTCGGGACATTGTCTGCAATAATAATATTATAAAATTCTTCATGACATGAGTTAATGGGATTTTGTAGGTAACCGTGCCCTATTTTAAACCAATTTGATTATGACTATAACAAGAAAAAAATTAAAAATGTTGATTTACCCCCAACTACCTCAGGTTTGTAATTTGTCAAACACTCTAACCCTTTCATTTGATACCCATATTGAGAGATGTTGAGAAAAAATATTTTGTCCGCCATTTTGTGGAAGCGGCCATCTTGAATCGATATTAACCAAACATAGCTAAAACTTCCGCACGGACCCATTCAATAAAAAACCGCATTGAAATCCGTCCATCCATTTGGGCTCTACGGTTCCACAGACTGCCACATACAGAGACAGACAGACACATAGACAGACAGACATCGAAGTCAAACTTATAACACCCCTTTTTTAGTCGGGGGTTAAAATTTTTTTATGTCTAATACTTACACGTAATAAAAATTATGTTCAATGCTGGGGCGTTTTGTAAAACGACATGTAAGGCATATTGTAAATTTGGGTATACAAAACGCCCCACCAAGGACAAGACGACGCTTTTAAGATTATAACTCTCCAAACAGTCGAAAAAGAAGGGTTGTTTATTGTATTTTACGGTAGTATCAAACATTTTAAAGAAGAAGCAAAGAAAAACTAGTATTTAAAAAAAGCTGACACTTACCAGAAATTGTTCTGAGGCAAAAAATCTTCGAATATTTTTTTTTTCTTATTGACCGCAGAGAAACACTGCCGAGTATCGGCCATGACACGCGGTCACTGTCGCCTGTGCTTGTGCGCTGCGAGAGCTTCGTACGCTGTGTTAGTGTGCGTGTGTTGAAGTGGGGCGTTTTGTCAAGTGGGGCCTATTACATAGTTTTACCCTAAGTGTTCCTATCGCGTAAGTTAAAAAAAAAAAAAAAATTAAAAACTCAAAAAACCCGACTGCATTAAATGTGAACCAAACTACGTACTTACATACTATATAAACTGAAAATCTAACAGGTATAGGATAGATACTACTTACCTGTGCCTACATAGCATGCATTTTTAGTGTACAAGAACAAAATTAAAAAATTTGATTAACCCCCGACTACCTTGGATTTGTTACCTGTGCAACATTCTACTAGTCAAGCCCTTTCATTTGAAACCCATATAAAGAGATTTATGAAAAAATAAATGTATTTCGGCATTTTGTGGAAGCGGCCATCTTGGATTTGAATTTTTTCATAGTGCAAAGTATTCTACTAGTCAAGCTCTTTCGTTTGATACCCAAATTGAGGTAGTAATGAAAAATATAATATAATTCGCCATTTTGTCGTGGCGGCCATTTTGGATTTGAAATTTGTTATAGTACATAGTATTCTACTAGTCAAGCTCTTTCAGTTGATACCCAAATTGAGGTAGGTTGTGAAGAAATATTTTGTCCGCCATTTTGTGGAGGCGGCCATCTTGAATCGACATTAACCAGACATAGCTAAGAACATTTGCTATGGTATTAACCTTGAAATAAAAGAAACCGCATCGAAATCGGTCCAATTGTTTGACTTCTACTACGGTGCCACAGCAGACAGACATCGACGTCACTTATAACACCCCTTTTTTTGGTCGGGGGTTAAAAACAAGTTTTTATTAAAGCATTTACACAATTTTGTATTGACAGGGTCGAGATCATAACTTTTGTGAAATCTACAACTACGTCATCCAGATAATTGTACGCAAATTTTCAGTTTTTGGTTCATATTTCAAAAACTACTTGACCGATTTCGAAAAGATTTATATGGGACCATTCGGGAAGCATACCCATCCGAACACAAAAATAAATTTTAAAATCGGTGTAGAGGTTCTCGAGAAATCAGGTAATATACATAAAAAAAAAACATAGTGGTCGAATTGATAACCTCCTCCTTTTTTTGGAATTCGGTTAAAAATAATAAAACAAGCACTTTATAGATTTTTGGTGGTCTAGAATTCTATAACATGTTATTGAATTAATACTATTCCAGAAAATAAAATATATTTTAGTAAAGGAACATAACAACTAAAGAGTCGGGATCCATTGAATAATTATATTGGCTGTAGAATAATAATGGATATGTTCGAGTGACGAGTGCAGTGTAGTGTTAAGGAGTGATTTGTATCAAATTGCTGTGTGGCACTTTGCGCTTATGAGTAAGCGTATCGGATACCATCACAGGCATAGGGATTGATCAAGAGTTCTGACTGCACTAGGATTTTTTTTTGCGCCCACGCCAGGTGTAAAATGTGGATCGAGCATCTTGGGAGTTAGGTTTTATCAAAAACCTATCGAGCTATTAAGAGTGACGAAACCTTCAAACAAAACAAACTGTATGTATTGTGCATCTGTATGTGTCAATGTAGCCCATAAAATACCGGTTAGGTTAGGTTAGGTTAGACATCTTATATATCTTATAATACCTTCATATTAATATATTTCTTAAATTTATCTTCTATAGCCAGTTACTCAAGTTTCTCTTAACGGGCAGAGCTTTTATTAACAAACTTAAAATATAACGAAAACTACACTACATACACTAACTAGTTACACTTAGAGCTAAATTTAACTATCCATATCCACCCAGGCCTTAAGATGATCTAAGTTACAAGCCCACTACCAGACGAAAGCTTACCCAGCATGCTGGAAGCGTTTCCATGATGAATGGCAATGCTTACCTATACATTGCCCGAAATAAACGACGGCATTTCGGTCACGCGTCGTGTCGACCAAACGCTCAGAAAAGTTATTTGAAATGTTTTCTTGTCAATGGCGCTTGTTTAAAGTTTCAGTTTGTATAAATTATAGAAGATGATTCACTATTACTCGTCACTCTACGAAATTTATTTAGTCCGCAATATAGGTAAATGTAGGTAATGAAATCAAAATGTAGTCGAACGTTCATTTCTGCGTTACTAGTACATAAGTACATATAGTCGCCAAGTACCCACCGAGAAACACTCTTAAAGATTTTCACCTTCAACGACCCTTCCCTTCATTGGTTTTTGTATATACAAGAGTTTCAATAACGTGACCCTCGTCACAGTTAAAGGTGCTTCCTTAACGGAGACCGCAGGCTAGGTACGCGTCTAGCCGACGAAATCGGAGTCATAAAAAGTGAGTAAATAAAGATTCACGTTTAAAGTTTTCCCTGCAGATTTATTAAGAAGCCATGGTATACTCTATTCAAGTCTATTTTCATTTTTGGAACGAAGTTCCTTACGGCTTGGAGGATATAGGGATTTTGTTGGGCGACCGAAGTAAAAAAAATTTGTAAAACTGTAAAAAACCGTAAGAAAAATATAAGACGCAAGTGACGCGCAAAAACAGCCCGTGACCAGTTTTTTTATAGGATGAGTGAAAATAAGCACATACTCCGCTTGATGGTAAGCGATAGCTGTCGTATAAGAACATCTGAAACATCAGAGATGCTGATGACTTTTGCCAGCTCAGAGAGATGTTTAATGATACCCTTTAAACTAAATCTTGCTGAAGTTCTTTGGAATCATCTTAGAAAAGAAATCCCATAGCCTCCAGATCTCCGGTATACGTACGGAAAACTAGACGGTTTGATATTTACAGTTTGGTGTGATATGGGCAGGAGCTTTTTGGCGGTGTCTGGCGGTATTGAAATTCCGACGCTGGTATTAGACCAAATAGCTCTTCCGAACATTCCGCGAAATAATGTTGATGTATTTTTATACAAAAATAAAAGTGGTCAAGTGCGAATCGGACTCGCCCCATGAAGGCTTCCGTAGCAGCAAGTAAGTAACATAATATAAAAGTTCTTGTAGTTCGTTGTTACTTTAATCAGTGTTTTAACAATAGTCAATTTATGACGTATTAAAATAAAACTACTTACTAGATATCATTCATTTCGTTGATAGTTTACATGGTAATGTCCATCATACACTTTTTTTTTATTTTTGTCATTCTCTTATTTTAGAAATTAGAGGGACACACTTTTTACCACTTTGGAAGAGTCCCTCGCGCTACCTTTTCTAACTATTCAGTTTAGAAAAAAAAGATGTTTGGAACCTCAATATCATTTTTGATGACCTATCAATAGATACCTTACCCTACACGTATGGTTTTGATCAAAAAAATTTTTTTGAGTTTCAGTTCTAAATATGGTAAATAATCTAATTGTTTTTTTTCTATTTTTTGTATCAAAATCTTAATGCGGTTTACAGATTACATCTACTTACCAAGTTTCAATAGATAGCTTTTATAGTTTCGAAGAAAAGTGGCTATGACATACGGACGGACAGACAGATAGACAGACAGACATGACGAAACTATAAGGGTAAATAAAAGTATTTTGCTACGGAACCCTAAAAACGCCACGTCTCTACGGATCGGGATAGCTGCAGCTGGTGGGTGTTTTTTAGAGGGACAAGAAGAAGACAAATAACTAACAATAAAAGTCCTGTCCGTGAGTTCAATCACTACCAAGAACGCACTGTGCTCGTCACCTTAGGACATCACAGAGGAGAATTCATATTTTTGTCGTTTAATTTATCTGAGGATATTGCTTCTCCAGAACTGAGCTATGTATATATATTACTGCTTGGCGAGCTTGGAGAATAACTGGCAAAGTGATACGAACACACGCATGTACTGCGTAAAGAGCCCTACCACTACAAAAACTGGATAGTGTAGCATCGAGGGAAAAATTAAGAATCAACCAGTTATGTACTAGTAGTAGTTTATATTAAACTGTTGTTATGTAAGCGGCCTCGAACCATACCTTATTTGATACATTTACATCGGAATGTGATGCGTAGATGTGACGAGAATGTTAATGTGTTACATATAGGTGTGTACGAATCCTACTAATATTATAAATGCGAAAGTTTGGTTGTTAGCTCAATCACGTTGGAACTCCTAAACGAATCGAGTTGAAATTTGGAATTCAGTTAAGTACTTCATAGTCTGGAATAGCACACAGGCTACTTCTTATCACGGGAAAGTAACGGTAACAGGAACTGTGCGGGTAAAACCGCAAGGCGCTGCAAGTTTATCATACATATAAATTTGAAGTAAGTAAGAAAACAGTGAATTGATCATAAACCTCAGTGAAATCAGTCTTTGAAGTTTGAGCAAGTTGGGCGACAGAGAGTAAAGTCACCGGCCTGCCCAAAACAGGACAACGCCACTTAGTATTTTGGAACATAAAGCGTTGCAAATAAGTGCACCTTCCTTCTACACCCCGAAAAAAATAGTTCATTTATCTGTTTTTTTAACGAGCAGCGGTCATGCACGTTCATTCTTCTTGAAAAAGGCGGATGCGGCTAAACCTTAAGTCGGACTGGACTGAATCTATCACACGTGTGTTACCCGTGAATTAATTAATCATTATCTATTTGATTTAACTTCTTATAGAACCGTCCATCAAATCAGAAAACAGTAGTATTTACACATTTATGGTTGGCAAAAGAATTACAGGGAACGGTTCTTCCCTAGACGAACTCGGCAAACGAGTCTAATACGAAATAATACCTAAGCAAATATAAAGCCGACGCTGTAATCCCGAGTGGCTCTGGGCAGTCTGCCTCGAGTAGCCTCATGTGCGAACAATAGGTGTAATTATCATACTCTCAATGATTTCTAACGAAGGAAGAGTAGGTGGTTCCGAAGATGGCCGCCAATTAACTAACTTTGGCACCAATTAGCCATCATTGAGCACGCAGATTGAATACATTATGGAGCCCTTTTTGTAAAGGGCGTACTCGCAGATAATGGCTTTGGCGTAATATTCTCAAGTGAATCTTTTAACCAACAATTAAAATAAGAAAGTTCTTGTAACAGGCTTTTGAAAATTAGGTTTACAGTTTGATTGTAATTTTGGACGTTATGAGTAAATTTGATTTTTTACATGGTTACTTAATAAGTTAAGCAAAGCGTGACTCATTGATTTGTTCTAAAATTATTAACGTATCTAGGAAATATTTAATTTGTGTCACTTTTTTTTTATTGAAACTACTGTAGTAACGCCACACTCAGGAGCTGTTTTAAACAATCACAACAATTTTATTTCACAAACCACTGATTTTTTTTGAGTTTAAATTACTTTAATAATAGTTTAGCGCTGGACCACCAACTCAAACGACGCGACGGCAAGCATAGTTGATACGATTACACTTTACGGGAAGTGATTTTGTTTTATACTATGTAGTGATTTAGGGAAAAAGTTGCCACCGTACCGAAAATTTTCCACCATTTAAATATCGTGTCTCATCGGTCGCTTCAAAATTCGCCAGAACGTAACTGTACACTTGTAACCTTTAAGCCTGCCATCTGAGAGCCGAATTCAATTACCCCTGATGTAATGGAAGATATAGCTACACCAAACAATTTACCCAGTGTAAGACCTGTTTATCTTGCTAATGCTAACGAATGTCTAATGAAATTACAGTGTAATGGAAACATCTATCGCAGTAACCGCAGATAATAATGGAACCGCGCAGGTAACCTACGACCTTGTCAATTAATGGACCCGAAATAGGCGTTCTAATATTTACACTAAGCCCTTGGATTAAGATGAGCTGTTACAAACAGTACCAAATGTTGGTCACTGGTGATAACAAGTAATTTCAGATTATTTATTTGTCTTTCATCGGTCTGCGTATATTCTAGACGTGCTCAAAGGACAATTAATTAAATTCGTGACGTATTTTTAATCGTAGTTTTATTTTATTAATATACTTAATAGCATCGGCCGTTGTTTCATCCGCGTAGTTCCCGTGCCAGTTATTTTACAATGAAATATTATGTAGTCTATGAAATAACAATTTCAGACTTTAATCTGTGTTCCAAATTTTAACTAGCTCCATTAAAGTGTTTTGACGTGCTTGATCAACGAACATCTAAACACGTTCAAACTTAAATGTAAACGCTTTGCATTCAAACACCCATACTTTCGCATTTATAATATAAGTATGAAGTATAAATGTATTTATGTTTATAATATAATACAAATGATATAAATTTGGATGATTGCTAGTCAATTATTGCTTTGTAAAAATTGGTTGCCTGTAAATTCGGTATACGGGCGAAAGTTTTACGTGACAACGACTTTGAGTGGTAAAATAATTTTACGGAAGGGACGCGTGCCTTTCACTTTTTATGTCTGTCTCTCTCGCTCTTAGGCGGGCTAACCATGCCCGAGTGGAAGGGACGCGTGCCTCTCACTCGCTCTCGTTGTGAGCGCATAACGTGAACGGAGCGTAACGCAGTTTCTTGAAGTGTCACCCGGCAAACCAATTTATAAGACGTTATCACGTCAAAAACTGAAAGAAACTCACTGAAATTTGGAAATCAGATTTTAGTCTGGAATTAGACGTTGGCTTTTCCTTGGTAATTTATATGGGACCAATTTTGAGATATCTATACTAATATTATAAAGCTGAAGAGTTTGTTTGTTTCAACGCTAGGATCTCGGGAAGTACTGGTCCAAATTGAAAGATTATTTTTCTATTGGATAGTCCATTTATCGACAAAGGCTATATATAGCACATAACGCTACTATCAATAGAAGCGGAGCATGAATCAAGAATGTAACAAAAACGGGGAAAAATATTCCTTTTTGAGAGTTTTCGTACCGTGCTTTGACATGCCAGCATGTGTCTAAGATTGCGTCATTGAACCTTTGCTAATCAAATTTGTTCACGTCAAAAATTGGTTGTCTGTGAATTCGGTGGGTTTACGGACGATAGTTTAACGTGACAACGTCATAACAAAACATTGATAGATGCGGCGCAAGCTTACAATGAGCGTAACGGGACAATTTTTCGTGCATGCAGCCGGCGTTCATCGATTTATTATATGTTTTCACGTCAAAGAATATACACGGCGACTTGAGTAATTAACATAATAATCCAACTATTTTCTTATCTGTGCCTCCTCCGTTCTAAGTAGTAAAAAATAAGTGAAGTGTTTACCTACTGACCTTTCAAAATGTCATAATAATAGGTTAAAACAGTATTGTGTAAAAGATCGAGTACTGTTAATAGTTTACCGATAAACGATCTTCACCAAAGTTATCAAAATACAGATTATAAGGGTCTGTGTTATTACTGCTAGTGTATTAGTCGATATAACATCAAAATCGGGGTATCGAGAGCAACATTAATTGGATGTACGTAGAGGTCTAAAAAGGCTGCTTTGAGCTGATCATCTAATACACAATATGTCAAAATGGAAAATATAAGTGGAACTTTAGTGGTTCATTCAAAATATCTTCACCTTTGTTAAATCAAAGTAGTAGTTTAACCTTTTTCGTTAGCCATAATACATTAAGGCTTATCTAGTTGGGAGAACGGCAACTGCCGATCCGGAGGCCTTGGTTCGAATCTCATACGCACCACTGTATTTTCGAAGTCATACGCGTAATGGCGCTAATTCAAAAATGGTCAAGGAAAATATCGTGAGAAAACCGACATGTTACTAGAATCTTTCGAGGAGCGTCATCCACCAACCCACACTGCGACAGCGTGGTGGATTATGACCTTGACTCTCTATGCGAGAGAAGGCCCCGAGTCCTAGCAGAAAATCTAGTGGGCTGGTTATACCTACGTTTATACGTAGTCTCCGTAATCGTTTAGTGTCTCCATATAAGTTAACACACAGTTTTGATTCCTAGCAATGAGGTTGTACGGGTTATTAGTAACGAACACGTACCTTATGTATGATGCTGTCTAATTTGTATAACTTTTCCTAATAGTCATACTGGTATTATAAATGTGTTTTATTATTATTATTAATTTCGTAGGATCACGTGATAATAACCAAATAGACCACGACGAAATTTGGAACTAAAATAGATTATAATCTGGAATAATACATAGACTACTGTTTATCCCGTGAAAATTTATATATCTGCTCTCAAGATCATCCGGCGCTACGACACTACGACGCTACGCTGGTACCTCTGTCCGAAATTAGCATGTAAGTGACCCTTATGGCGTTGTTTGATGGAGGATAATCATGATTATGATCCCCAATCAAACAACGTGGTTCAAGAAATTTTCACTTTAATAATTTAACGCTGTGACGCTAGAATTCAATTCACAGTCCACGTTAAATCTGTCTGTGGTGCGCCAAAAGAAGATTTTACTTCAAAACTCATGGATTGAAGTCGGAAAAAAATGGATTACCTCTAGCCTTCTGCAAGAGTGTGACGGTGGGGTTCTGCGCACGAGGCAGGCGACCGGAGCCGAGTGCGCTGAGCCCGGTGATCGGTGCACTCTGCGACGTCCGCAGTCCGCGCCCTTCGCTCTCCGACCCGCTCGTGCAGCCGTTTTGATCCGAACTCTGAAAACAGCAGCAGTAAGCCATTACAAAACTGAATTATAAAAAAAAAATGATTGGAACTAGTTAACTCCATTGACCGGCAGTGGCACCATTATTGATCACCAGCGATGCCGTTTAATACAAACCTAAAGCGTAATAAAAAAAATGCGAGCACGCCAGGCGTGCTCGCGGCATGGCGATTGAGACTAGTAAGAACACGCTAGAAGTGTCGACGGCATTGATTGAGTTAACTGAGTTCCTAACAGCAGGCTTAGAGGAGACAGGGATTTTGCTGCTAACTAAAAAATGTGAAACTATAGTTTTAGTTCTTTTTAGAGCATTTCGTTCGAGAGTGAATCGGTTTCTTATAGGCAAACACGCTCCATCGTAGACCGCATCGTCGCTTAACATCAGGCGAGATGGCGGTCAAGTGTAAACCTATAAAAGTTCTATTTTTTTTAATATCAGCTTATTTTTAACTAACATTTAAATTTTTGTTGCAAATTATGGTGCTTCCATATTATCCGAAGGAACTACGTTCCTACCTGATGTCCCACGACACCACGCCTTCTTTTCTAAGAACTGTAGTAGTAGCACTCTTTACAGAGTTTATCTAAGTTATTCTACCGCCAAGCAATAATGTACAAACATCACTGTGTTCTGGTTTGAAGGCCAATGTTTCCAGAGAAATCACTTCGAGATAAATCATCTTTGTGCAATTCGAGCGCATTGCAGCAATGATTTGGACTCTTCATGTTCCAATAGCTGTATGACACTACTGTCTAGTTACGAGCGAGTGTGTCGTTTACCATCAGGCACATGTCCTGCTCGTCCCGATACTACTCTACGTAGACTCTATAGATTTATTGTTTAAAAAAATATAAAAGCAAACTATTTAAAAAAATGTTCCGATTAAAACGCTCAATGAGATATGACAAAGAATAAATAATCATAGTCCGAAATAATAAAGATGGCCGGGCGTTATTTATTTGCAAAGAGCGTTTGAATTCTACACAGGTAAAAGTACCTACAGAAGAGTTTGGAGAAGTTATGAAACATCAAGCATTTGACGTATTTTCTTATCGGGCACAGCGAAATTCTAACTCACTAAATCAATTCGAAGGCTAGACGCAAAAACTCGATTATTGCCAAGTTCTTCAAATTTAAGCATCTAAATAAATGATAAGGCTTCTCACCAGGCACGGCTTTAGTCTTCCAGACGTGGCGGGCGTTTTATTTATTTAGTACCTCTTTATATTACCCGTTTAAACTACTCTTCAAAGTTTAAAACAACCCTATGTGCGAGTACTAGATTATAGAGGTAATCTACCTATGTTCCAAATTTCAACCTGATGCATTCAGACGTTCCAATCTACATAATACATATATTTTTATACAAGGAAGTCGTGTTAAAAAAGTTATAACTCAAAAACGACTGGCCAAATTTGAATGATTTTTGTAATATTGGATTTGTCCGGAATATGATAATAAGAATAAAAATATGATTTGTTAATAAAAAGTCAGTCAAAATATCAGACTAGCCTCAAAATTCTAAATCCGCTCATTTATTGCCTTTTAGGTGGAACGAAGTTCACCGGTTCAACTAGTGTTATTCTACAGCAAACATCCAAGCATTAAAACTATTGTATTTATGATATTTTATAGGATTGAGAATAAAAACTACGAATAATTTTAAATCCCAATGCTACGAGTAAATGTATAACATGCTATTTAGCAACGGTAGAGTACTTCGGTAGTAGATATATCGGGTTCTATTGTTCAATTTCGTTCAAGTTCGGCAGGGGCCCCATTAAAAAAGAGATGTAACCTATAACACTCAGTAAAAATGTACATATCTAGTAGTAAAATAATTTCTGAAATAGATCCAGTAGTATTTACGTGAAAGAATAACAAACAAACAAGAAATCAAAATTCTTCTCAAAAATCTTAGGTAATGTAAGCTTCTAAACAATTCTAAAGTATTAATTACAATTAATATATTATAGTTAATATTAGTTTAGAAGCTTAGGTTACCTTATTCTATTGTTCTAAACTAATATAGTACTAATCAATATTAGTTTAGAAGTTTAGATTAACTCAGGCGAATAAGCCCTGTAATATAATGTTTTAACAAGAACAAAATTAAAAATTTTGATTAACCCCCGACTACCCCAGATTTGTTATCTTTACAACATTATACTAGTCAAGCCCTTTCATTTAATACCCATACTGAGGTAGTTGTGTAAAAAGAAATGTATTTCGCCATTTTGTAGTAGCGGCCATCTTGGATTTGAAATTTGTCACAGTGCAAAGTATTCTACTAGTTAAACCCTTTCGTATGATACCCATATCGACGTAGTAGTGAAAAAAAAATGTAATGCGCCATTTTATGGTGGCGGCCATCTTGGATTTTAAACTTGTTATAGTGTATAGTATTTTACTAGTCAAGCCCTTTCGTTTGACACCCATATTGAGGTAGGTTGTGAAGAAATATTTTGTCCGCCATTTTGTGGAGGCGGCCATCTTGAATCGATATTAACCAAACATAGCTAAGAACATCCACACCGATCCCTTCAAATAAAAAAAAACCGCATCGAAATCGGTCCATCCGTTTGAGCTCTACGGTGCCACAGACAGACACACACACACAGACAGACAGACATCGACGTAAAACTTATAACACCCCTTTTTTTGGTCGGGGGTTAAAAATGAGTTCAAACGGTGAGCAATCAATATCAATGCCAAATCATTTCATTCAGCGATGGATCCCCCACTCACCCCGACCTAAAGCCGTCACTGTTTCTTTCTTCGAATAAGAGAATTCACAATAAGGACCGTTCAATATTACACGGTAAATAGGCTAAGTGCTTGTGTCTATTCTATTTTGTTGGTATTGATTTATGTGATCCTTTTATTTACTGAAATAAATGACACTTATATCTTAAACTGACAAAATATCGGTGTATCTTTCTGTGTTTATATTTTATACATAGGTTTGATGATACAACTGATTGAAATAGAGTTTGAGATAGGATAGGGTATTGTTTTCTATAATAAAAAAGAAACTATTTTTTGACAGTGTTTTAGTGATCACTGCGGCTGTGGTTCTAACGCTCCCGAAGCATCGAGGTAATTAAATAATAATTTAGATCGTGATATAGTACCTGTTGTTTTATTGTTTTCAATGTATTATTTTACTCCGAGCAGAGCATCCTAATAATTTCATGAACATGGATTTGATGTAATGCCACTTAGATTCCGTTTTGGGACCCTTGTTACGGCGCTAAATTCCCTGCGTAATCGGTCAATAGTTACTCTTATGTTCATCATCAACATCATCTGAAACCATTATCCTAAATAAATAAATAAATATTGGTGGACAATTCACACACAACACCATCTGACCCCAAACTAAGCAAAGCTTGTGTGATGGCAGCCAGATAGCTGATATAATACTTATATAGTTTTAAATACATACTTATTATACATAGAAACACCCAGACACAGTGCAAACATTTGAATTCATCACACAAATATTTGCACTGGGTGGGGATCGAACCCACGACCCTCGGCTTCGCAGGCAGAGCTACTACCAACTAAGCCACTAGGGCAGTCAATAAAGTTACTAAATTCCTACTCCTGTAAAGTCATTAAATCAAATATCACTCAGACAGAGACAGACCAGTTAAACGACGTTGTTTAGTAAAGAGGCTGGGCTGTTGAATGTACGACTGATTAAGATATTTGGTTGTGACATGTATTTGTATTGTCTAAACCTTTCACCTAATTTAATAAGCTGAAGAGGTCATTTGTTTGAACGCGCTAACATCAAGAACTGCTGGACCGATTACAAAAACTCTTTCCTTGTGGCAATGTAGGTAATTCCTGCTATAGGCTTATACAAGGTGCTGCAGAAAGGCGCAACAATATTTATGGCAGTTAAACTATATTAAGTTTGGAATCATATATTATGTAAAAAATAGACATGAAAGTACAACTTTTTTTTCTATACAAAGTTAAAAATCCATTGTTTCTTATTTTATTTGACATACCCCTAAACTCCTATGTCAGACTTCGGCACGGATTTTAAAACGACGTCGAGGCGTCGCGTCGGCAGCCATTCGCCAAGCAGGCAGCACAGACTAAGTAGAGAGATACACTGCAGGCAGTCGTTTGTCAGCTGTACATGCGTTAGGGTTGAAGCTGGTCAATTTTACGTCAAACTTTGACTCGTATTATCTCGTGATCTACCGTGCTGAGAGGAAAGAGACCTCAGGTAAAGAAGCCTACATCAGTATCAGAATGGATTATAAAAATATTGTTGAGGGTAAACCCACTACGTTGTATATGTACCACGGGCAAAGCCGTGTTCAATACTGACCCCGAACTTTCGTATTGCGGGCGGCGTGTCCTCGAAGTGGACGGGTCGGTAGGATTTCCGCGCGAGCTGGGGCGAGGAGCCGGGCGTCCACACCGGCGGCGGCGGCGGCGGCGGCGGCGCGCCGGGGCTCGCGAGCTCGGCCGGCGCCGCGGCCGCGGACCTCACTCCCGGCCTCCACACGGCTGCAACAACAAACACATACACTACTTTATACTATCTTTTAAATTTACACTCTATTTACACTAGGGTTCATAAAACCGGGCAGAACACTCATTTTTATCACTTTATATACTTTTATTTTTTAATACAGCGTGACGAGAGGAGTAGAACATGTTCCTGATGGTAAGCAACATGTCTGACACATAGCAGCACAGTGACTGGCAGCTATTGGAACGTGGAGAGTCCAAATCATTACCTAACACCGCACTGCGCTCGTCGCCCAGAGATCTAAGATGTTATATCTGGAGAACAACTTAAAAGAAACAGATTCTTTTTCGATTTGAAGACATTTTCATTGTATTCATGATACATTCAGTACTCAGACAATACAACTCACACAGTAGAGCTTGAAATAGCGAAAGTGGAGTAAAAGATTTTACTTCGAGTATTTCAAAAAGTCGGTATTACACAGTGACGGAGCTACGAAAAGTCCGGTAGCAAAATAAGCTAGGTGGTATTAGATCACATAAGCTCCAAAATGTATGACAATTCCATGATTCCGTAACTCAATGTCAGAATCCATAATTCAACAGCACACCCAAAATATTAGAGCCTAAGTACTACTTAGGCTCTAATATTTTGTAGTAGGCTCTAAAGCAGTAGTAAGCTCAAAAGCATGTTTCTTTTCGATGTACCTTTTTTGTATCGTGCTACTGAGCTCGATGGTATCGTGGTAACGCATTGTAGTATCTTGCTCCAACAAAACCAATAACGACGTAAACCATTCAGAATAGAAGGTAAATTATATTCACGATAAAATGTGTAATTATTTTGAACTGGTATTAAAGGCTAAAACCAACGGTAACTATCGAACACCATATAACCTACAATCCCACTCATAACATATAAATAAAGGATAAGAAGTATAAATCACAGTAGTAGGTAACATTTGTCTTTAACGTTAATACGATACGTTTGGCCTTGCAAGTTTCGGGGCTAGCAATATGACGATCGCCGGTCAATATTATGGTTGAACAATATGTTCACGGCAAATACAGGCGTGCCAGTTGCTTTCTGGAACTTTTAGTCGCGAGAGAAAGATGTATGAACTACCCAAAGAGTTTTATATAGACTTTACTCAAAGATCTCCGTTTTGATTCTAGATTTTATTCTTAAATTCAAAATACGAAAGGCTTCGTATTGAAACTGTTTAAGCCGATTTTCACGTCTGGAAATCTGAACACCATCTAGAAATACCTATTGACAAAATCCGTTCAGCGTTAGGTAGCCTACGAATAAGGTAAACAGCAATGGTGACTTGTGACCAATGATTACTGTATTACTTACCTATGTTTAAGTCGTTAACCATAGGTTGAAACACGTCAAAATAATACATACGAATATTAACACACATTAAAACTATTTTATTATTACAGAGTATCGTTAGTAGTTCGGCGTCGTATTTGTTGTTAATACATTTATAAAGTCCCTAAATATAAAAGTTTTGGACCTGTATGTTATTCGCTAATCTCAACATGTTGTGTACGCGTACGTGTTTTGTTTTTGTTTGGATCATTGTAAGAGGTTTTACTTTAAGAAAGGTTTGCGTAAAGAAGAAATTGATTGATTTGATTTGTACATAATTTTTCGACATTTTACACGTTTTATAAATAACATATTTGTCGAGTAATGGTTTCTGGGAGGGAGAAAGAAATATGAAATAGGCAGAGAAGGTAACTATTGGTAGTTAATAGGTTCAATCCTAAACAAAGTTGTTAGCACTAGAAGTGTTAACAAATTTTGACATTTATACATATAATATACGGGTAATAGCAACGCTTCACAGTTTTCGCATTCCCATAATTGTCATGCAATAAAGGTGTAATTTATGTGCTATTCCAAGCCATGAACTATCTGTGTTCTAACTTGCAACCCGATCCGTTCAGATGCTTAATTGAGCAACAAACATTCAAATAACTAAACATCCAAACTTTAGCATTTATAAATTAGCAGGAAGTAGGATAGTAGGATTTAGCTTGTACTCTCACATAGCGAACACGATCGCGGTTGTTCTAAATGCGATTTATCATTTTATCGCGAGCAATACCCACTCTATTCAATTTGGACATTTCCACGAGCCGTGCATTTTACGATGTCGCTATAAATCTCGACGGAGCGTAGAATCGACGTGTGTTTACTATGTCGTCGTTTTGCACAAATTGGGTTAGAGTGGTGGCGCGCCCTGCCGCATACCCGGCCCTACGCCCGTGCCACGTAATCGCTTAGCCTATTAGGATTGTGATGTGATCGCGACCCAACGTGAATCTTCACAAACAGGGTAACGCAAAAAAAATATAATAAGACGAAAGGATCTACTTTTATAATAATACACAGGAATAACGCTAATCATAAAATTGCGTAAATAAAAATGGGGAGATGCTAAGCAACAACACTTTAGATCAACCTAATTAATACATGCATACGAAACGAAAATTGACATTACAATGTCGTGTAATTTTTGAAGTGAAATCTGCTTGAGCCGTGTTGAGCACTGTTATGTAGAAAAATTTAAAGGGGTTCGCGTAACCAACCTACGTACTCGTAACATCAGTATATATGTAGATGCAAAACTAGTGATCTTTAAAGGCCGTCACACTACATATTATTATATTTCATAGCAAAAGAAATTTCCATCTACTTTCTGTACAAATGTTCGAGTGACCACACACGCAGCTATAATATACATTTAAATGATGTCACCAACTTGTACCGTATTCGTTTAATAATTTAATTATATATTACGCTATATTGATATTTTATAGCTACGTGTGTGATGGTCTTAATACAAAAAATCTATATTATAAGTTTTCTTTTCTATCGACAGCACACTATTTTGATATTTTATAGCTACGTGTGTGACGGTCTTAATACCAAAATTCTATATTATAAGTTTTCTTTTCTATCGACAGCCTCTCCGACTGACATTTTTTTCATAATGATGACGACGCATCTCTTTCGGTTAAGTATAGTCATTTTCTGCATAGCCCCGTATTTACCTTCGCTCACGCATTGATAGGTCTGCACACAGGCACGTTTAATCAAAATTGAACGTGGAAACGTTTGCGTCCCGCATACGTTGACATTGCTTACTAATCCTTCGCATACGTATCGTCAAATAAATCATTTACCTTTGGCATCGTCTACAACCCATTACATAAAACTGAGGATTTAAGATACTTTATATATTCGTAAGTGACAACGTACATACTTGAAATGTGTTGTTAAGCTCAAAACTCGAGGCTCGACACTTGAAGATGGCTCTACCGATTCGTTTATTTTATCCTAACATTTTACTTTAATTGAGGCTGGTTACCACGAGGTACAACTAATAATACAGTACTTCTAGGTCAAAATGTTTCTATTAGAAATTCAAAATTAGTAAATAGAACTTCGAAATGTATGTACGCTCATAACTTTTGAATAACTGCACCAAATTGTGTGATTCTTTGTTTTATGCATTCGTTATTGTCGGGACAATGTTTGTATGGCGGAATATATAAAAGCATTTGACAAAAAAGATATGGTGGAACGAAGTTCGCCGGGTCAGCTAGTAGTTTATATAGAGAAGGAATGTAGAATGAAAACTTTTTTTTAACTATGCATAAAAATACATTAAATCAATATACAACTAAACAAACATTAGACAGACTATCATGCATTTGACACACATAAAGTAACACAGACAAAGTCTGAGGGCAAATTGAGACGACGAATTGAGAGTAAGACCGTTTTGTGGTCGGTGGTTGCAACCGACGTCGCCGTCGTCGACGTCGGTGGCAACCACTAGTAATAATATAACATAAGTAAATGCTGTATTTTAATGTATTGCACACCTCGTGTACAGTTGTCATTAGCTGTTAGAACCTGGTTGACCGAGCTTTGCTCGGGTTTTTTTTAATGATATTTAGGCAGGTACGAATTACGTAGTGATGACTTACTTAGACCTACTTAGATACGAATTAAATGCGTTTATAAAAGGCTCTAAGTATAAAATTTTCTCAGAAAAAAAAAAGAATAAAAAACCGAGTGTAACCCACCAAGATTCGAACCGGGGCCTGTTGACTCCGTGGGCGAGCATATTCCGTCTGAGCAATTTAGACTTAAAGAACAGTGGCGAAATAAGTTATCGTATTCTAATGACATTGTAGGAGTTTTTCATTGTCTAAAAACGTGCATAAAATGATGTTTAAAAAAAATAAAACCTAGCTAGATCGATTTATCGTCCCCGAAATCCCCTGTATACATAAGATTCCGATTCCGAGATTCCGATTCTATATATATATATATATATATACCTACATACATTTATAGGTACAAGAATTGGTCGTTTAAAGGTTTAAGATGTATTTTTTCAGTCAAAACTGTTACCTAATACGCATTTTATATTTTTATTGAGTTTAATTAATGGTAATAATTCTTGTTATTTTTTTATGTTATTGTACTGGAAAATGGATTAGCGTGCAAAAAAGTTGCAATCTAATTTTGTAGGGATAATTTCACTGATATGATAGCGTTCCACATTCCTCAGTTATAATTAGAACGGGTAAGAGTTTGCAACATGAGTTCTGGATTCCAGAGCACATGCCGGCGTCGCATTGGATTAAAATCGTATCGGACTAATTGGTTATTTATCTAAAAAGCCCTGAGAGCGTGTGCCGACATCAAAGTGGGCAAGCGAACGCAAATAAATTAAAAGTAACCCAAGAGCGAATTCAATTAGGATGTAACTGAGTAACTGAGATCAATGTAGAACTACCTTACATTATTGTAACTGTGAACAAATGTTCAATTACAAAAGTAAATGTCATTTACTTAAATGGTTATTTGGTCAAGGAAATCGTGTCAAAGCAATGATAGATAGAGTAAGGTGCTGACAGAGCGGTGACCAAGAACAAGGTCGACGGAACGTCAGTGGCTCAGCAATAAGATGGGTGGGTCGATGATATCGGGGGTGGTGTCCAAGGTCGAGATTTCGGCTATCTTGGAATATATATACCTAATATATGACACAAAAGAGAGAAACATTTACTTATCTAGCAATGTGATAAGGAAGACTGTAGGTAAAGGTGACGTTAACAAATTATTGTTTGTTAAAAAAACAAACACTAAATCCCCGAAATATTTGTAGTATTCGCAAACAGCTTATTATTATTTTAATGTAATTTGCAAACCCCGTCTTATAACTATCCACATTTCTTTTTGAACCCTAAGGTTGCCTGGAAGAGATCGCTATCAGCGATAAGGCCGTCATCTGTCGCACTTTAATTGCTTAAATTGATTTAACTTGTCAAATATTTTTATTACTTGCTATGTTCAATAAAGTGTATACGAATCTTCTACGAATGTGCATTCAATGGTCGTGTAGTTTTTTTTTTATATGTAAAAATCATTCCTGCTACTATATATACTATATAGGGTATGAAAGGGGTGGTAAAAGGATAGTATATCTATGTAACATGGTTTTAGGATTAACGTGATTCACGAAATATCGTTTTTTTTTTTATGAGAATAAAAGTTTGTCGATGCAATCCCGCTGGGATCAGCAGTTCAGAGCGTTCGAGTGATACATCTTCAGCCGGGAAACTACTGTATTCTTACGACTATAGGTAGGTAGTACTTCGTAGCGACGTGAAAAACGGAAATAAGAAAGTGATAAACATTTCTACATTTCTAAGCATAGGAAGCACACGTGATGTTTTTTCAAATACTTATTTCAAGAGAAAATAATACTTTCCGTTTCGCAAAAACGTCTCTTTGACTTTTCTAGTTATTACTTTGAGTCTTCGGCAAAAACTGTTAACATTTATTATTTAGCAATACCTTATACTGGTGCTGGTCATTCTGTCAGCTGAACAAACTTAGTAATGTTATCTAAAATGTGACAATGAAAATCTTCGCGACCGTGAAAACTAGCAAAACTTCAATTTTTTAATTCATAAAGACATAAAATGTTGTGTCTTTCAATAGTTATCTCGATGTGTAACTCCTGAGATTTACATTTAGACTGCAGGCCCGTGAACAAAATGTATGGGGTAAATGAACCACCAGGAGACCTATATAGGATGATAGAAGGGTATAAAATAATAAGATTGAGCACTATGCAGTCACTTGAAAGCTGTCCAACTGAGTATAGGTGAAGAAAGGGGGTTGCAAATTTCGATCATTTCTCCTTGTCACATGATTTTTGTATGGCGTTGCGGATTAATGGATTAGAAGAGGTATTGAAACTGCATGGAATTAATGCCGTACATGATCAAATGACCAAATTTATCCTGAAATCGTCGGAAAATCATGTTTTTTTCCGACAAAAATAACAATAAACAAAATAAAATTTCCAATTTTTATAGTTTCATTACCTCTCCTAATCCATGATTCCGCAACGACGTACAAAAATCATGTGACAAAGAGAAATGATCGAGATTTGTAACCCCTATCTTCACCTGCACTCAGTTCGACAGTTTTTAAGTGACGGCAAAGTGCTCAATCATATTATTTTATACCCTTCTATCGTCCTACATAGGTCTCCTGGTGGTTCATTTGACCCATACTCTTTGTTCACGGGCCTGCAGTCTAATTGTCACTCGATACTTGCAACATTGTCAGAGTTAATCAGTGAGACTAATTAAAAACAGATGGCATCAAATACGCATCTGTTCAATTCTCATGTTTCTCGTAATGTACTATATTATGAAGATTATTTGAAATGCGTAAGGTTACCGAGAAGAGCTGATTATTTTATTCAAGCATCCCGCTCGCCAAGTTTTCTCGTTAGAAAGACTGTTTACAAGATCAACGGCGTCCACTAGCACTTCAGTATTTACGACAGCAAGTTATACAGCAATAAATTATAAATTTCAACTTAGAACAGTTCCAAGTTTTCATTATTCGAGACCATTTAGTTCAAGTTTTGTTAAGTCATTTATAACTGGAAATCTTGAATTGTTTTACGATTACGCCAATAAAAATGTCATCTGTTCAAAGACTAGTTAAGCACATAATCTAGGAACACTGAACATATTAAGATTTTACACGACACAGATCAATGCTGCAGGCATTACCGTACCATATTGTGTGCAAACTAGGTTTTTTCAAAGCCAGAATTGATGGGAAACATTCTGAGTTGCGTGTTTCTTGTTCGACATCATCGTTTACCAACAAGCGAGTAGATGGTAAAACGCAGTTTTATTTGTGTTTATTATAAAAGGTGAATGATAATTCATAAGCATCAACAGTTTTCAGCTTTATAAAATACTAGATGCCCGCCCCGGCTTCGCCCGTGGTATATTATATAGCACTCATCGGGATCCCGTACATATCCAACGGTGAAAGAATGACTGAAATCGGTTCACTCATGCCTGAGAATATCGATTTCAAACAAAAAACCTCTTCAGCTACCTGCTACGCCACCTGTCGGAAATTGGTCGTACCAACTCAGATTTAGAAAAAACAAAA
Organism: Ectropis grisescens; assembly: GCA_017562165.1. Classification (NCBI taxonomy): domain Eukaryota; kingdom Metazoa; phylum Arthropoda; class Insecta; order Lepidoptera; family Geometridae; genus Ectropis; species Ectropis grisescens. Next base: position 15,132,420 of record CM029775.1, on the reverse strand, counting down.
TTAGCGAAGGTTTATATTCAATGCACAGATTACTGAAATTCAATGATGCAATCTTTGACACATGCTGTCATGTGTCATGTCAAAGGACGAAACGTACTAAAACTCTCAAAAGGGGAATATTTTTCCCGATTTTGTTACATTCTTGTTTCATGCTCCGCTTCAATTAATAGTAGAGTTATTTTCTATAGCCTAAAGCCTTCCTCGATAAATGGACTATCCAATAGAAAAAGAATCTTTCAATTCGGACCAGTACTTCTCGAGATCCAAGCGTTCAAACAAACAAACAAACTCTTCAGCTTTATAATATTAGTATAGATGAGCATCCCGTAAATCAATGCTGTATTGGATACTCAGTGGCTTTCATCGATATTTAATTACTGTAGAGCTATTTATTTAATTACCTACGTTTTATGAAAGTAATTAACAGTCAGTAATATGCATACGTAAACTTAAACTATGTATTCCACGATATAAGGTAGGGATTTAAGCGCGGAAACGAAAGTTTGTAATTTACGGTTTAACGACCTCCATGGGGCACGTTCACAAAGGGCATGGCATTTTCTTTGTTCAAAGCAAAAAAGTAAATGTCACTAGCAAGACTATGGAGCTATGAAACACTGCTATGGAGTAAAAAATGCCGTTTGGAATTTTACGTGTACGTTCCGTGTAATTAATGGCCAAGATAGAGAGAGCATGTTCGGGACGCGACGTGAATGTCACTCATAGATTTTGCTATGAATTTGCATTTCAAACTGACGATGTATGTAATTGCTTCCTCTGTATTTGTATGGCTTCATTTCATTTCTGAAAACTTCTTTAGCCGAGTTGAGGACTTTTTGGTACAGGAAAATTTGTACGGGTTTACGTCACTGACATGATAATGTCGAGCTGCGGCGGCGAAGCGTCAGAGCAGAGGGATGTGCGTGTTAGTCGCTTTTTGTGTGTTAAAGCAATATATCTATAGTTACATAGGTAAAGTATTGTGCATCATTAATACTACTCTTTAGTACTAAAATTCTAAGTTATGAGTATGTACTTCTTTTGCCAGTCCATTTGAATACTCATTTCTTTTGTTGTTTGTTTTTTTTATTAAAAGCCTACATTGGATAATACATACGAGTAATAATGTAAAAGAAAATTTAGAGACATGATGTCGCCATATTCTATCTTTCGGCGCGCAAAAAGAAAGTGGACGACAATGCCATTAAAATATTTACACTTCATTAAGCCCTTATGAGAGAAGTATCAAAATATTTCGATATGTATGTATTTCGTAGCAAGTCAACGAAAGCTACGAAGCATTAATCGTGTCAAGACAACGTGACATCAAGACATAATTATATTTGCATTGCTTTCAATGGTACCGAATGAAAGTAGACCGCCGCTCGAATTGTACATGGCATTTCCACAACACCATTGATGTACTACGTGTAGAACTAATACATATGTATTTGTCTACGAAGGGGATTTCATGTTTTAAAACAGAGATACCAAGACGAAAAGAATATTCGAGTATTAATCTACTTTAAGAACCTGTATTATTAGACATTCATACATACACGATATTAGAGGTTTATTTGCATTTACATCTATAGGTATAGGTGCTCAAAATACAACGTATCTCCATCAATATACATGCTTTATCTGCTTACAGCTTGAATTGCAAATTAAAAAGATATCGGTTACTCTTAGTTTGTATGCACAATCACTTTCTAATGTGATTCCACCATGCGGTTGTCTGAAATAGCTCCAAGTTAAGCGATAAGGTCGCCATTAGTAAATATATTTTTCTTCAACTTTAATCAGTGTAAAACAGAGAGTCCCGTTTCAATTTTTTTCACATGTTTACTTTAATAACATTCAGTTGTCTGTTTGTGTGACCAAACATTTTTTTTCCGCCGTGCGATAAGTAGATGTGTTGTTCATAATCATAATACCGCACTCTTGACTCACAAGTGCCAGTTGTTGACGTTTTCATATATCATCATCACCAATGTAAACCTAATACTTCTATCAAGAAGCCATAGTAGAATTGTCCTTGTATAGCAGACATACATATTTACGAAAAAAATGTTTACGTGTTTATGTAGAACTATGTTATTTTTTTAATTCATAATTTTTAAACTTAAGTTCTCTCTGAATACTTGTTAATACACATGACTAACGTTAGTGTACATGAAAACGTCAACGACTGGACAATTGCGAGTCAGGGACCACGGTATTATTTCAAACTGCACGAATCAAAATTCTATCAATATTGGTTGAGCTGGCACGGGACATTCGGTGTGAAAGTCCGACTTCCGCGTTGACCGGTTAACTTACGTGTATAACTAGGCATCCAGGTAATTTATCTACGTAGCAAAATAGAATTGTTCGATGCGCAAATACTGGCTTCCCGTAACTGGCTTCAAATCGCGCATATTGAATTTGTGCATATATTAAAACAGAATTTGCTAAAAATATTGTATGTCATTTGCGCGGTTACACTTGAGTAGTCACCCCTTTGGAATAGACAATTTACCGTTCCACTGAGCATAGAGCTTACTTCTGTAATTATGTAACACAGACAATATAATGTGACAGATAATGACTAACAGTACTTAGATGCCCAATTATTACTCAAATTATAGTGACTACTGTGTGTCCCAAGGTTTCACTCGTCCTTTTATTTAACGACAATTTCAAAAGCATGTAGAGTAACATTATAGGTAATTAATCAATCCATACACGTATACGATTTTCAAATGAAAAAAGATTTATTTTCCAACTAGTAGTACGTCCCGGCTTCGCCCGTGTTAAATGATAAATTATATTGCCTATGGCACACAGGGATCACGAACATATTCAACGGTGAACAAATTTTTCAAATCCGTCCAGTAGTTTTTCCCCAAAATGCTCATAAGCAATGACACTCGTAACGCGTAAAAGACTTCAAAGCCTTGATCATCGCCACAAAATTGCTAGTTCATCTTCACACTTCGGAGAGTGTGCAACTGATCTGCATGATCTAATACCACCTTGCCCTTTCTTTTATCGGACTTCTCGTATCTCAAAAAAGCGACATCGTTTCGTGGTTGATGCTCCAAAAACACGAACGAAGAGAATTGACTCAACGTTTGTGATAAGAACGTGTAGGTTATGGAATGCGTTGTCTGAGTGGGTTTTCCCCGATAGTTACAATCTTGGTGTTTTAAAATCGAGAGTGAATCGGTTTCTTCTAAGTAAGCACGCTCTATTGTAGATCGCATCATCACTTAATATCAGTCAAGATGGTGGTCAAGTGCGAACTTATTACAGTTAAAAAAAAGTTCCTGAGATTAGTGTGCTCAAACAAAACACCTCCTCAGCTTTATAATATTAGTATTATATTAGGCAACATATATTTTTGGAGCTGCGTAATTACTTAGTAGCAAGTAGCTAGTGAGCAAATAACTTTAGGGCAAAATATTGGCGGGCATACACCATTTTTACGGTCAGTACGGTATCGTAATAACATTATCGGAATTTAACGATACACGATATTAAAGCGGCCGGGTTGGGCATGTTTTTCACCGCGGTCGGGTGCCGCCAGCGAACCTTCTCATTTTGCCAGCGCATGATAGCAATCTAGTTATCGAACGGACTCGTTTCGATATTAAAATCCAATTTTATATACCAACTCTATAACTATATTAAGGGACGAATAATTAAGTACATTCGGCATGATTTGCAGTCTATGTAATAGCAAAAGTATACGCAGCCCTCTAAATGTTTCCGCTGCTGGGCCCTGGGGACTTCTGGAAGATCTCAGGACATAATCTACCTCGCTGGCCCATCCCGTATTATCTCTGGCTTCCCTTTAACACTTTTTTCCTTTTCAGTCTAAATGATCGATACTAATTTTATAAACAAAAGACAAGTATTTATTTATTTTATTATGGCTAAAAATAATAACTACATTCTTTATTTATCTAAAAACTAGGTTTTTACCTTTGTTAAATAAGTGTGTGTGAAAGCAATGGGAATCGCCGCAACAGCAGCAGCAGCAGTATTAATAAACCATGTTCATCTCCATTAATCTTTTAAAAGTAATAATTCACTAGATATAATATATTATAGATTATACAAAAATCTAAGTAGGTAATACTTAGGTATTTTTGTACTACTCCATACATACTACATTTTATATTTTTAATCCAAACCAAGTCGGAACTGACATCTAGCACCTACTATATATTTGTAGTAGTTAAGGCTAGTGCGGGAATTACAGAACATCCCGGAATATTAGCAATAAAAAAAAAATAGTTCCACATTCCTCACATACCGCTAACTTACTAAACTACGCAACGCCAATATCTTGGGAACCATACCGCTGATATAATGAAGATAATAATAATAAGTATGGGTAACATTTATCACACAACACCAATATATTTAAATGTATAAAATCGTAAATACATTCCTAAGATACATACAAATACACAGACTGTATTCATAATAGATGTTGTATTCATGACATAAATAGCAGAGTCTGTCTGAGCTATTTTCTCACACAAAGGCTCCGCGGGCAGACTTATTATCAAAGCCACGAATTTTATATCAAGACGTGATTGACGTGTAAATTGTACATTTATCAATAAATAACTTTCACTTTGAGTTTATCTAAAACTAAAAATCTATCACACATTACGAATTTTATGCCAACGGACTGTTTGTATGTTTGTTACGCCGGTTGTATGTTTGTTCAAATATTTGAGGTACTCGTAATATCTGAAACTAATGAATTTATTTTAAAAAATATCAGTTTAAAATGTTCCTTATTTGAAATCGTTATAGATTATAATTAATAACAGTTGTTCATCCGAACAAAGACGTGGCAACTTAAATACATATAAACATTTAATACAAATGAAGGTTTTTAAAGGGTTGTAGACTATGTAACGTCACTTATATAGGAGCGGCTTTTATATGAAACGATGAGGTAATCCCATGAGCGTAATGTTTTGAATATTCTGTGTAGTCCAAGATCCCAGAGCCGCCAGACATCACGTATTTTCTGATGAACGAAATGTGGATGATGGATGATTGAGTAGAGTTAGTACGTACTAAGGACATATGCTTACCCGCTAACTTGCTTAGACGGCCAATTTGAGATATGGGGTACAGAATATACATTACTTACTTCAAGTATTTTCTAATAACTGATTTTCCTGTACGTTATATGCAATATCTTTAAAAATAAGGCCCCAATACTACCAAACATTTTCCGTCGGCCGTTTTGCTTAACAGACGCTTACTACCAAAATAATGACTTAACTTCACTTAAATTCTCATACTCCATTTGTATATTATGTTTATCGGACAACTATTTTAAAGCTTTTTTCGAAAAGACAGACCGATCTAAGTGGACACTCATCTCCTAAACTTATAATCTCGTACATAAATCTTCATCTTAATAAATCTTAAAAAAAGTTTTTATGTACCTTCTGTACCCCATATCTCAAAATTGGCCGTCTAAGCAAGTTAGCGGGTACGCATGTGTTCTTAGTACGTACTAACTCTACTCAATGGTACACATTTCGTCAGAAAATACGTGACGTCCTGCGGCCCTGGGATCTTACTGTAGTGGTAATAGATAGATACTCTTTATTGACACACCAAAAAAATAAAGCATAAGGGTACATAGCAAAAAATAATAAAAACATCGTAAATCAGTGGGACAGTGGGCGGCCTTATCACTAAAAGAGATCACTTCCAATAATACATATAGTTGTAATTTATACATATACATTTATAATATTATGTCCCCGTAAAACTGTCAATACCGCCGTCACTTTACAATCTAACGATGTTAGATAATAAACTAACCTATCTTTGTGACGGTAATTTTACGAAAAAATATACAACCAATACAATTAGTTGAACGCCGCCGCCGGTATAAAACAAAATGTTCAGAGAAACAAATCTAATCACACAATTTAATATTGTTAAGCAGCTAAAGCAATATTTCACCAAAATTAAGTGAAAATGTAAGCTGACGGTTGTGGACAAATGAAAGAATTTTTTCAACATTTACAAATCGCCCCAACGAAAAGAGATATTAAATTATTGTCTGCGAGATGCTAATAGGGCTATTAGTAAAAAAGGGATGGCAAAGCCCGCATTAAGATGCGATTCGATATAGCCCCTTAAACAAGTACCATCTCGTTGGAAATTCGCTTGTCATTTGATCAATATTGTCAAAGATACTAATTTATGTACTCATAATTGTAAATAACTTTTACTGCGAGTAAAAGTTTAAGGAGCCCATTTGTGTTCCCACTGCTGGGACTAGTTCCTAGGGGCCTTCTTTCACAAGGAGAGAGATAAGGCAATAACCCACCACGCTGGCCAATTGTGGGTTAACAGACGACACATGTACCTACTTGCCAATCTATATTTTGACTAGTGTACTTATCAGTACTAGAAAAAAAATGTGTGAGCTTAAGACCGTTGGTAGAAGTGAAAAATTAAAAATACTTAACTATTTAAAGACAACTAAATAATTTTAATAATTAAAAATAATAATAGTGGTTAATTGCGAGTCGGACTCGCCCATGAAGGCTTCCTTAGCAGCAAGTAAACATAACATAAAAGTCCTTGTAGTTCGTTGTTACTTCAATCAGAGTTTTAACAATAGTGAGTTTATGACGTATTAAAATAAAACTACTTACTAGATTTCATTCAAACCAATTTTCGTTGTTTGTTTAATAATCATAATCATAATCTTTATTTCGTAAAACCAATTTACATGTCAGAAATTGTGAGTATACACAAATTATAAAACAAAATTCGGTATCCGATAAGTATCTATGCACAATACATTGCCGAATAAATATTAATTACAAAATTACAATGTCAATAAAATAATATAATAATTTATAAAATTATAATAATAATGTCAGTTAGTTTAAAATTAAAACAATAATTTGTTGATTTATAAAGGTGGGGCATAAAACTCCTTATATCCATAAAACGCTTGCTCAACAAGCCAGCGTTGTAATCGAAATTTACAAGAACAAAATTAAAAATTTTGATTAACCCCCGACTACCTTAGATTTGTTATCTGTACAACATTCTACTAGTCCAGCCCTTTCATTTGATACCCATATTAAGGAAGTTGTGAAAAAAGAAATGTAATTTGCCATTTTGAGGTAGCGGCCATCTTGGATTTGAAATTTGTCATAGTGCAAAGTATTCTACTAGTCAAGCCCCTTCGTTTGATACCCATATTGCGGTAGTAGTGAAAAAATTTTATAATTCGCCATTTTGTGGTGTCGGCCATCTTGGATTTCAAATTTTTTATAGCGTATAGTACTCTGCTAGTCAAGCCCTTTCATTTGATACCCATATTGAGGTAGGTTGTGAAGAAATATTTTGTCCGCCATTTTGTGGAGGTGGCCATTTTGAATCGATATTAACCAGACATAGCTAAGAACACCCGCACGGATATTAACTTTCAAATTAAAAAAACCGCATCAAAATTGGCCCAACCGTTTGAGATCTACGGTGCCACAGACAGACACACACAGACAGACAGATAGACAGACAGACAGACAGACAGACAGACAGACAGACATCGACGTCAAACTTATAACACCCCTTTTTTTGGTCGGGGGTTAAAAACTAAATAAACTAGGTGCGGCCTTCACATGTTCTGGCAGGTTATTGTAGACGTCTGGACCCATCACATGGGTCAATTTCGTCGATTTGGACAGTGAACGCCCCACTGTAGCAAGGATGCCCGCGCTTCTCGTGGGGTAGCGATGGTTCGCACCACAGACCTCGAAAGAGTCCAGGTTCGTTCTCACAAACAAAGCCACTTGCATTATCACTACTGATGGTAGTGTAAGAACGCCCAGACTCCTAAAATATGGTTTTACCGAAGTCTCATCGTCTATCCCTACGATAGCCCGGATGGCACGTTTTTGGAGCCGAAATACTCTATGCCATTCCGCACACCTTCCCCACAGCTCGGCACCGTACTGCACAAGGGAGTGCACTGTAGCAAAGTAGCAAACTCGTGCCACGTCTACGGGCACAACTTGTGCCACTCGCCGCAGCGCAAAACATGCACCACCGAGTCTTCCTCTTAATCTGTCCACATGACTCTCCCACGTTAACCCGGCATCCACCTCAAAACCGAGGAATGTGGTGGAGTACACCTGGTTTAATATTGTGGACCCTATTTTCACAGTTAGTGGCCTAATTTTGTGACCTGATAGGTTCACGTGGAGAAAGTGAGTCTTTCTCAGATTCAACACCAGCCCATTTTACATGGTAAAGTACATCATACGCTTTTTTTTTATCATTCTCTTATTTTAGAAGTTACAGAGGGTAGAGGGGGTGTCGCGCAAACTATTCAGTTTAGAAAAAAAATACGTTAAAAACATCAATATCATTTTTGAAGACCTATCCATAGATAACCCACACGTATGGTTTCGATGAAAAAAAAATTTTGAATTACTGTTCTAAGTATGGGACACCCCCAAAATTTATTGTTTTTTTTCTATTTTTTGTATGAAAATCTTAAATCGGTTCACAGAATACATCTACTTATCTAGTTTCAATAGTATAGCTCTTATAGTTTCGGAGAAAAGTGGCTACGGACGGACAGATAGACAGACATGACGAATCTATAAGGGTCCCGTATTTTGCCATTTGGCTACGGAACCCTAAAAACGATTTATAAATTGAAATTGAATATACCTAGTAAGGACAAAAACACGAGATTAATATGCGACTGAATTGCGGCGCGCTAAAATAAGTTTTCACTTTAAAAATAGTCAAAAGACAAGCACTATTCGAACACACCTTAAGATTGTGAAATTGCTTACGATCCTGCCTCCAAGCCACCATGGTTTAGTGAGTTCCCATCTTTTTACTGCGAGATCAACCCTGAAATTGCGGAAATATTAAGCACCTAATATTTATCGAGTTTAAAGTTCAATTTTTATGAACCGATAAATTTCTTTTCACGAATTCACATTGGTCCTGTAGTGATCATAATGATAACGACGCGTCCCTTTCATATTAGCACGGACGTTATGCGTACCCCTTATTTAAAATAACCTCGATAAATTGTTCCAACTCATATTACACATACGCTGATTATCTCACAGTCAATTTGATACCGCAATGTTAGTTGTCAATCAAAGTTTGAATTCATCTCGGAAGTGAAGGTGAAAATCTAGCGGTCTGTATAAAATGACACGTAGGTACAGTTGCTCTGTTGTATTCATTTCCATTATGAATAAATCTGCCTTATTAATTTTCCATTGTTGTGTAGATGTTTGCTTTTTTACTTCCAACTTAAAAATACGTAACAATGTGTTGACATGTATTTCTGTCTATGTTTATTTATTTTTTCTGTAGCAAAGTAGCTCCTAGTAGAGGAATGGATTGATGTTAACCCAGTTTTGCGTTGAGTCCAGCCGAACCCATGTACTCAAAGACACTATAATTTACCAGCATTACCGGGCAATATTAACTTGAGTCAGTAATGACTAAAATGCATTTTTCTTCATATTTCTCCTCACTACTTTTTTTGAAATAATAGGTGCTATTTTTGGCGCGTTAGGGGAACAAGATGAGAGTAAATTTTTAAGACATCGTCACGAAAAACCGACACGTTTAAGTTAACTAGTCAACATATTTCTAAGCATTATAACTTCAAGTGACTAGTTATTGCGTTGAAGATATTACCTCTTCTATTGTTGAAGTTAGACTTCTTAGCCCGAGGAATAAAGAAAAGAAGTATTAATTAACTTCTTCCATGCATACATTGCATACATAATTCTATTGTTTCTATATATTCTGTCAAAAACTGTATAAATTCAAAAATGATGTCAAAAAAATATTGTGTTCACAAATTACGTAAACTCAAATCAAACTTAATAACTTGAATTTAGATTTATTGTATGGTTATATTGTCATTTATATTGATTTTAATTAGTATCTTTCCTGATGTCATTTAATTACTCATGTGGTGTATACATAGTTAGGTGCATAGTTTAGGTCAAAACTGTAAATTGTTATATATTATTTAAGTTTATTGTTAACTGTGTACTGTTTTGTATACCTAAATAAATAAATAAATAAACATAAGTACACATACACACACACTTTTTTATAAAGAGATCTAATGCAGTTAGTATCTGACTAGTGCAGAAGACGCAGGACCCTACTCACCAAACCTTACTATCTATACGTAACATACACGTTTTTTTTTTTTAATAAATGGTGACGAGACGAACCGTACATGTGCCTGATGGTAAGCAACATGCCTGACACATAACAGCACAGTGACACGCAGCTATTGGAACATGAAGAGTCCAAATCATTACCTATCACTGCACTGCGCTCGTCACCCAGAGATCTAAGATCTTATATCTCTAAGCCCTGTAATTTCTTTGGAAACATTGCCCTTCAAACCGGAACACAGTAATGTTTTCACATTACTGTTTGGCGGTAGAATAACTGGCAAAGGTGTGGTACTTCCCCAGGCGGACTCTGCCAAGAGTCCTACCATTACAAAATCATATACGAACAGAACAACAGATCAGTTTCTACTACATCCAAGAGCGAATCTATGCTCGGTATAACATGAGCAACTGTTCAGACTTGAAGTACCTACGGACCTTTGATTTCGTACCTATATGTACAGTTCTGCTAATATACATATAGTAGGTAGTACATATAGTAGTATAATAGTAGTAGTGGACTCTTGGTAGAGTCCGCCTGGGGAAGTACCACACCTTTGCCAGTTATTATATCGTCAAGCAGTAATGTATACTAATGTAATGTATAATAATGTTACTGTGTTCCGGTTTGAAGGGCAATATTTTCAGAGAAATTATAGGGCTTAGAGATATAACACCTTAGATCTCTGGGTGACGAACGCAGTGCAGTGCTAGGTAATGATTTGGACTCCTCATGTTCTCCGCGTGTCACTGTGCTGATATGTGGCAGGCATGTTGCTTACCATCAGGTACATGTATCTCTGGCTCTCTGTCTTCTTAGAGTCACTCGTCATAAAAAAATACTAATACTCGTTCATCTGAAGTACATGGTTCAGCAACATACAATAAAAAATCCAAACATTTGCCATTTATAACGTAGGATAGTAGGATTTTGGACCTACTTACGTGACGAAAGAACCCACGCGAGCGGAAGCTCAATCTGCCAATAACAATCTAACATCAAACAATACTTTTAATTAGAAGACAAGAATTATGATTAATTACAAGCTATTTTTCATAAGGACCGGATCTATTCTGCCCACAGAATAATTATTCGACTGAGTACGTATTTAAAATTCCAAAGAGGCATTGTTGTGATGAATTTGAGCTACTTTATTTTTCAAAGGGGTTCTTGGAGAGTGCTTAGCTAGGGATGAGCGGAATAATTATAATCTCCGATTTTTCATAGTTCATCTTTAAAAAAATAATTCTAGTTTAATTGGACCTGTCTACTGATTGATCTGTAATACCGGACCGATGATGTGATCTTTGGAATAAAATCACTCTTTGTTTTAGAACATTACAAGTAGGCATGTAATACCTATTCGACTTTTGTACAAAAATTGCATATTGTGATGAGATGAGATGTGAGATGTTTCTATTTTGAGTCACAATATGCAAATTTTAATGAGTAGAAAAAAAGCGAGGATTTGAATGCGTAGCATACAAATATATCGGGCTTTTTTAAGATATGAAAGGTTCGTTTAAGCTTCTAACCTTTTGTTGATATGACAGGTTACCAGAAGTTTTAAAAGCTAAGTACAATTTTATCACACAACCTTTGTCAACTGAACTTTTACACGGGAATTCCGTAACCTAAAAAACAATTGAGAGTACATTCTGAATTGGATAAAATCTTTCACAATTTACAATTTTGTCCTACTGTCGCTTTTATTTCTATAAAAAACTAACCAAAACTCAATCCTGTGTCTTTGAGTTGACATGACATGTATGTGATGTGAAAAATTATTTCTCTTTATTGATTTTACTCAAAAGTTTGATACATTTTTGGACCGCGTAAGCATTGAGCAATTTTTTGGAATACGGCAGCTACACGACGAAACAATCAATTTAACTTTTTCGACATAAACAGTTATCTATCGATAACTACCAGCGCTATGTGCTTTAACCCGAATAAATCCCAAGGGGACAGTAATTTTCCCAGGATAAAAATTAGCTTATTATTCTAAACTATAAGTATTTACCAAGTTCGTACTAAATTACATCCAGATCCCTTCAGAAGTTTTTATGTGAATAAGTAATAAATATACTCACAAATTTTCGGGTTTGAAATATTAGTAAGAAAGAAAATATTAATAGGTTTGCACTTCACCGGTACCTCGTCTAACGTCGTTTAAAAAAAAAGCAACAAGTCAATCTATTAACACACCATTTGTTTCAAAACAGTGTAATTACGATTAATTACCGTAAAGTCTTTACGGAAGATTTGTTGAAACGAGATCCAGCTTACTGTGTATTATGCAGACAAGACAAAGCCCGAGTCTTCAGATCCGAGAGCTCGCTTCAAAGCACTTAGGTAACCGAGTTTTTGTTAACTTTTTAAACTTAATTCGTTTGAAATTTTCCTAGGGACCTGCAGTCCGTTCTGTTTTGAAACTGCTTCTTTACTTTTTATTACTGCCTGGTACTCTGGGATTTTACCTGACAATCACACTAATATTATAAAGGCGAAAGTTTGTATGTTCGTAAGTGTGTTAGTTTGTTCCCGTCTACCTCTTTAACGGCTGAACGGAGTTCAATAGAATTAAATACGATATTAGCCGGATAAGTATATGTGCTATTTTTATTCTGGTAAAGTGAGTGGTTCCAGTAATGAAATGATTCATTTTCTTAGATAGTCTTTGACAAAAATAAATTATCGTCAAAATTGTTAAGACGCGGGTCACGTCTAGTTTGAAATAAATGAAAATGTACTCACCAAAGTACTTTTCTAGTTTCATTTAAAAAAATATAGTAACTTTTTGAATCAAACGCAAACATACTAAATCTCTCCATTTGGCACCGCATATTCGAAATCTAGCCAAATACTGCTTTGAATCGCATAATTTCACCGAATGAATAAAAACTGAAGTTAAGCCTTTCACATCCATATATTTCGACTGCAGTTGGGAAACGTGATAGTTACGCCATATTGAATGTTTGGTGTGTAGTTTTCAGAAAAAAAATGGAATATTCCACAAACGAATCTACAAACCGAATTTGAAAAAAATATTTTTGAAACAGTAATCTCTGTTACAACGGCGGTTACCTATTATCAATTGTATCGCATGTACCATTTGGAATTGAAGTAGGTTTACTGAAAATTAAAGAAACTAGGTACGAGTAGTTTAATAAATCGAACGTCCTACAAATGTGGATTTTTTTTCAGATGGCGATCACGAGTAAACCCTTTATTTCTAAAGATGCAGTATCTACATATGTCAAGCAATCTTACATCTTATACATTGTACATTATGTATAAGATGTAAGATTATGAGATTAAAAACAAGTGATTTTTGTACATAATTATGTACAAATATCACTTGTTTTTAATCTCGTGTCATTATGTTTGTGTTCGTAATCCTTAGAAAAGGCTTGACCGATTGTTATGAAAATTTTACAGGTTTTACATTGGGTCATAAAGTATTTTTCACTTTCCTGACCCCAATCTTAATTTTTTAACGGACTTCAAAAAAGGAGGAGGTTTTCAATTCGGTTGTATGTTTTTTTTGTACCTATGTATGTTACGCGATAGCATAGCCTATTGTGAATCGATTTTGATGTTTTTTTTGTTTGATACATCATAGTTCAGAGGTGGTCATGCAAATTTAATCGAAATCAGTGCGGCGGTTTTGGAAATCTGAACAAACAAAATTGCTTTCATGTTTTTAAACGATATAGTGATAGATTCTTATGAAATTTGGTCGAGTTCTGGATTTAAATTAAAATTGAAGTCGGTTTTTTTCTCTCGAAAATAGATTATTCATTAAATTATGCAACCGCATTTCATAGCCGTGAACTCATTTATATAAATTGCAGTTTTGATATTTCATTTGTTTCATCTATAGTAATAGTATAAAGCTGACGAGTGTGTTTGAAAGCACTAACGTCAGGAACAACTGGACCGATTTCAAAAATTCTTTCTCCGTTGGATATGTACCTACGTGATCCTCGAGTGCTACAGGCTATATAGTATGTACCACTGGCGAAGCCGGGACTCACCGCTAGTATTTTATTTGTGTAACAGAAAAATGTTTGTGTATTCAGCTATAACTATAAAGGTACTGTTCGCGCTGAGATCGCGACACGAGACCGCGACCCAAGACGCGACCGGAGACCGCGACAGGCACTTGACACTATGGAATTGTATGGGCGCCAGTTCGCGCCGAGACCGCGACACATGTCTCGCGACACGTGTCTCGGTCTCCTGTCGCGGTCTCGGCCTGAACTGGCGCCCATACAATTCTATAGAGTCAAGTGCCTGTCGCGGTCTCGTGTCGCGGTCTCGGCCCGAACTGGCGCCCATACAATTCTATAGAGTCAAGTGCCTGTCGCGGTCTCAGCGCGAACTTGTACTTTTAGTGAAAGATTAGACGTTTGGATATATTTTGCTCATTTGCATCGTAAGAACTAAACTTTGTATTTGTACCTACTGGGCAAAATATGGACATCAGGTAAAATATAAATAAATATACGTATTTGAGATGAATTCAGCTAACTGGTTGTCAATTTGTCATAGTACCTACAAGCGTTCCTTAAGTGGGTTGGTTCGTCTAGTGAAAATGGAGTCAGTGTAACTGCGGCATGATAGCTTCTGGACGAATAGACCCGTCGTAGCTATATTGCGGCGTTTACGTTTTGGATTCTGCTGAGTGGTGATAGGTACGATAAATACAATTTTAAGACTTTCGTTAGAGTACTTACATTATGGACGTATGAAGTCACCATTACCTAAACTAAAATACCTTACTAGACTAGCTATACAGATAGAGTGGCGCATATTGAGGACGTTGACTTACCTGAAACAAAGAATAAATAATAGTTTTAATTATTGTTTGCATGAATAAAATGTTAGATGTTTTTTATTTATTTATTTATTAGGTTACAAGCACATATGAGCATAATATTCTTCTAAATACAAAATGACAAAAAAAGAAAAATATTTTTGTGGCGTACTCTACTCTGCACTAGGCAATGCTTGTGGTGCAGAATCTAGTCTCTTCAATTTTTTATGTTATATTAAAACTACAAAAACATGCAACTTATGTAATAATATGTATGTGTACGTGTGTGTTAGGGAGAGGGTGTATTTGAGTGCGTATGTATGTGGGATGTATGTGTGTGTGTGAGGGTGATGGTACGTGAGTGAGTGTATAAGAGAATGTATCTATGTATGTTGTTCATATGCGTCTGTTGCAGAATCTTGTCTTACAGAAGTATTCTAATGAAACAAAAACAAAACAACACACATTTTTTTTTCAAAACCCTACGTGTGGGGTATCTATGGATAGGTCATCAAAAAT
The DNA here is from genome assembly GCA_017562165.1 of Ectropis grisescens. Classification (NCBI taxonomy): domain Eukaryota; kingdom Metazoa; phylum Arthropoda; class Insecta; order Lepidoptera; family Geometridae; genus Ectropis; species Ectropis grisescens. Next base: position 15,116,858 of record CM029775.1, on the reverse strand, counting down.
GATATTGAGGTTCCAAACATATTTTTTTTCTAAATTGAATAGTTTGCGCGAGGGACTCTTCCAAAGTGGTAAAAAGTGTCCTCCCCCCTGTAACTTCTAAAATAAGAGAATGACAAAAATAAAAAAGAATGTATGATGTCCATTACCAAGTAAACTATCAACGAAAATTGGTTTGAATGAGATCTAGTAAGTAGTTTTATTTTAATATATCATAAATTGACTATGGTTAAAACACTAATTTAAGTAACAACGAACTACAAGAACTTTTATATTATGTTACTTGCTATTTATTGTTTTTAAGCTTTCGCGATTTGAACACATAATAAATCGCCAGACACAGAAATCTGCGATTGCTGAGCATTTGATTGATGCGGGAACTGGTCATTGGATCGAGCTCCACGACCCGAAGATTCTCTCCACCGAACGTCATTACTACGCAAGAATAGTTCGGGAAGCCTTAGAAATTAAAAAAACATCGTAATTTCAACCGGGAGGATGGTTTTCGGTTATCGGCGTCGTGGAATCCAGTCATAAATAGATGTACGCATCGCGGAGTGAGTTCGGAGAAGCCTGGTGATACGGTTAGTGTTGTGTGTCGTGGTGGTAACCCTGATTTTCGAAGACCAAATGAGGGTAGATCTAGATCCCCTCATTTCGCAATGAGACGACCCGCAATTTCTTCAGTCTTCTCGTGACCACGGCGGTTGTAACGCTGCCGAAACGTCGAGGTATTTAAACAATGAATTAAATCGTGATTAAGTCCTGTACATTATAAACATTATATGTTACTTGCTGCTACGGAAGCCTTCATGGGCGAGTCCGACTCGCACTTAACCACTTTTTTTTGGAGCTATGAGCAGCCCGATAGCAAAAAGGGCATGGTAGTGTAGTATCCGAACACGTATGAAGTAAGTATCATGTCACCGAAAATGTTCATGAAATACAATGTAGCAGTGGGATTATTGTTTACTTGTATAAACCATCACATTTCCAAGTTCTGGGCTGCGATCGGAATGGACCTGTCAGAGGCAAGAATAAAAACAAATAAATTCAAGCCGTTACGCGTAAACTCGTTAAGGCGGGTAAAACGGTTTACGTTAGAGGTCCCGATATCTTTAATCATCTGTCCTCGTAGAAAGTGTGTCGACTATCGTGTTGTTTGAAAAAGTTTAGTGATATATTTAATTGTTAAAAATTCTTATTCATTGTTAAGCGATATTTCATTTTATTTTAGAAATTAATTATTTGATTTGTGATAAAAATGCTAATTAGGGATCTGTATGGAAAAACCAATAACGATAAATTTTCCACTAGAGATTCATTAACCATGACTCAGTAGTTGGGCCAGACATCAGTGGCTAATTGGGTCATTTGCAGTGATAACTGACTCACATAAATGGTTAGCTTATATGTAGCAACTAGTTTAGTGTATTGCACTAGTAAGCGTAATTAATAGCACATTTATAAGTCTAGTGTAATAGAATCTCGTACCATACGACACGAAAACACGCGATTTCGACCTTCACTGAACTTGAGTTTCCGGTGAAGGAAAACATCATAAAGAACAAGTGTCAAGAAATCTTTCGCGGAAAACCATGAAAAACAAAGCCTCCAACACTACCATTGTTAGGCACAGCGAAGTATGGCCTTGTACTTCGTCTGAGAGAAAGCCGCGGTTTTCAGTAGTAGTAGGTACTATCTATCGGACTACCTATTCTAAATTATGACGAAATGTGAAAATAAGTATAAAACCATATGTACTTTAAAATAACCTAAATGATTTTGGTATATTAGGGTAGATCGGCGAAATTAATGCCACTATTAACCTTTAAGTAGCGGTGCGTATTTTTTGTTACGTTAGCACCAACGTGGGGCCTTGGAGGCCGTGTCTATTTTGCTGAGTTTATAAAGAAAATAATTGGAACATCTGCTTTTACATTATAATGAAACTAAGGATTTTAAGAAAAAAATAAGTACCTATAGTATCGATACCTATATCAATAGACTCCAATTTTGGAGAAACCCCTGCTGTTATTATGCTTAACACTACCTATTTCAATCAAATCGCGACGAAAGTCACCTAATTTCACTCAAGACGAATATTTACGGTTCGATTTTAGTAGATAAAAATCCTCATAAAACCGCCGTGTCCGGAGAAAGATTTGTTACTTGCCAGTTTATTATGGTTACTCAAATAGTCATGTTTCCTGTTTTCGCGTCGGCGTTGATTATGCAATTTGACACGATGCCAAGCGATGGTCGCTCAGGTGTACTCGTACCGTGACCTCTGATGCTCGTTTGTTAACGCCATAGAAGTGCGACCGTGGGTGACTCATTTGAGCGAGTGGTCGGTTCGTTGCATCACTAGGGGATGCTAGGTCACTAATGAAGCAATTAGGTAGATATACCTTGGCCTCGTCTGCTGCGAAATATGTCTATGTAGTTTACCCGGCAGCGAGTTGTTGGAAGAATAATTAGTAATATTTTTAATTTTTTCAAAAGTAAATCCTAAAAACTAGAAAAAAGTAAAATAAACTGAAAAAAATACAATTTTGGTAACCTTTAGCAAACCTTTGGTAAATTAGCACGCCCTTAACCACACAGTTCATTAATTTCAATAGAATTAATATAACATCGGCGTGTGAACTGTTTTAGTTCATAGAAAACCGCTAGAGAGATTTGTATAAAATTTATATGGGACCATTCGGGTAGTATACATGTATATTATATATTTTTTGATCAAAGAAATTCTTATTAAAATCAGTACAGGCGTTCTGGAGAAATATACATTAAAATATGGGTGTCGACTCGATCGCCTCCTTTTGTGAAGTCCATTAAAATGAACATAAGTTTTGTTTTGGAATATGGAGGTAAATTACAGCTACCACATCTGCGTTACGCAAAACATCACGGTGACCCATGACGTTATAAAGAGCTAAGAAAGCTTTGAATCAAAACTTAAGTAAAACTGAAACAGAAAGAAAATAATCTTTTCCATTTATTAAAAGTTTTATTTGATTTAAACTGTGTTAAAACGAATGCGGTTACTACCGAAATATTGAAATTTGCTTTGCCAAATAATATAAAATCTGATAATTTTGTAGAAACCAATTATACCAAGTTTAACTATGGGCATTAATTCCGTTGAGTTTGAGTACAGAGCGTAAACAGTTACTCGATTTTCACGGTACAATGTTAGTGTCACTAAACCGAGATAGGATATATTGGATAGAAACGGTATCAGATGCGAATTACCAGGTATACGCGGGCGCGGTTTAATATTCGGCCACATTCGACCCGTATTTACTAAAACAGATGCGGGTAAGGGTTTCGTTACAACACATTGAATACATCGGCTAGCATTTGGTAAATATATTGGCCAATATTTGCCATCGAGATATTGAACAAGAATAAAAGCACTCACGGAATTGGGAATAAAAAATATACATATTTTTGTTCGTATGTAGATTGTAGACTTGTTTGCATTTCGGTGTTTAACGGATTGATATTTTAAAGTTATTTTGATATAATACAATATGTGATCAGATTGAGATTATAATATTATTTCTATATTTCTAATATCACTCTGGTTCTTTTTTCGTTTGTCGTTGTCTCTCATTTTGTCAATACAGACAAACGAAAATAAGTCAGTATTGTTTGTGCCGTTAAAATATTTTAAGCGACGCACTTTTGTATAGTCTATGTTTTAGAATATTAAATTAGTATGGATAATGTCAGAATATTTATTTTAATGCGGCGAGCGCAGTACAGCGCTAGGCAGCAAATTGGACTCTTCATGTTCAATTAGCTACTTTCACTGTGATGTAATGGACAGGCATGTTGATCAGTACCAGGCGGATGTCTGAAATTGATACAAGATGGCATATCTCTTTGCGTCGTAATTTTTTAACGTTGTCATTCAAACTGAATAGCTAACTAAAATAGCAACGTTGCTTGGCTGTGTTACTTTGCCAGGCATCCTAGGTAGGTTTACATAGAGTCCTACTATTGTAAATCTTTAAAAAACTAAGAGAGAGGTAGAATCGGAACACACACTGATCAATGCTGCTAGTCGGTTAAACAATCGCAATGTTCTTATGTCAAGAGACATGAGAGAAGCTAAAAACTTGAATCCCTTTATTTTTGATCGAATATTATGGGCAGTTAAAATGATTTCGGCGTCGGTTGACACACATCTGGGCCGCCCGAATAGAACCCGCTATTTCGGGCAGACTCGGTCCGCTTAATGACTCGACACGTTATTCATAGGAAAATTATATTTAGCTTATTATTGCGTAATTTGAAAGCAATTTAAAACAACATTGGTTTTTGTGGATACCATTATGATTGACGCGCCTAAGTATGCCAAAGACGTTTCCGTTTCGATTCGTATGAGAAACTCTTTTATCTATACTAATATTATAAAGCTGAAGAGTTTGTTCGTTTGCTTGTTTGAACTGCTGGTTCGAATTAAAAGATTATACTTTGTTGGATAGTCCATTTATTAAGGAAGACTATAGGCTTTATAACATTGGGCTACTATCAATAGGAGTGGAGCATGAATGAAGAATATAACATAAACGGAAAAAAATATTCCTTTCTGTGAACTTTCGTTGGGTGCACTGAAATCCATGACAGCATGTACCTAATTATAATCATTTTTAAGCTAATCAAATTGCGGACAAACAACTTGTAGCGTAAATATGCGTAATCATAAAACAAAATATTTTGTAAGTCAATACACATACTTATAATTTTTTTCTAGAAAATAGATTCACAGAAAACTAAAATTTATTCATATGTGAGGAAATGTTGAAATTTGCTTGAAGATGGAGAGACGTAAACATCCTCGGCAGACTCGAGAATGAAATGAAAAATGTAATGAATGAACGTATAAATAATCTAGACTTTTGTTGCCAAGATTTTAATCTTAAAATTTGTTAAACTTAAATAGTCGTTCTTTCAGATTCTACATAGGAAATTAAAGCTGTAATAATAATTAATTGTGATTTCACAGAACAAAACTGTTTAATACGCATGAGATAACTGAACGTAATCTGATTTGTGATTCGTAATCTACATAATCAAAAACTTGTGTGCATTTCCAACGTATTCATTTACTAAAATAATGTTTCAATTTAACGATTAAAATCTTTTTTTTTTAATAAAGACTGACGAGATGAGCAGTACATGTGACTGATGGTAAGCAACATGCCTGCCACATAACAGCACAGTGACATGCAGCTATTAGAACATGAAGAGTCAAAATCATTACCTAGCACTGCACTGCACTCGTCACCCAGAGATCTAAGAGTTTATATCACTAAGCCTTGTGATTTCACTGGAAACATTACCCTTCAAACCGGACAGTAATATTTGCACATTACTGCTAGGCGGTAGAATAACTGGCAAAGGTGTGGTACTTCCCCAGGCGGACTCTGTCAAGAGTCCTACCACTATTACATTTTAAATCTACAGAATTTAATAGAAATTATGTTTTTTAATGATGAAACATTAAAAAACATTACAACGTTTCAATAATTGGTGGACATTTCACACACAACACTATCTGACCCCAAACATAGCAAACTTTGGAAGCCAGATAGCTGAAATAATATATTTATATACATCTAAATCCATACTTATTGTACGAGCACTTAGAAGAGACCCACAATTAAATCACTTACATCACTACATAGAATTATGGAGGAGAAAAGGCATTTTTACTCATCATTATGAAGACATTTTGCTATAAGTGTGCCGTGGTAGTAAGTTGCGCCTCTGAGTCTTTTTCCAAGACAAGTGCAAACGAACAGGTGTATCATCTATACATTAACGGTGAGAAAAGCACTGCAAAGAAATTAACATTTTCCAAAGAAGACGTTGGGGTAGACGAGTTCTGGAGTGGAGACCACGAATCGGCAAACGTAGTGTAGGACGCCCTGAGACTAGGTGGAGTGACGATATACGTAAGGCAGCTGGTAGCGGTTGGAAACGTAAAGCCGAGGATCGGGCTGAGTGGCGTATTATTGGAGAGGCCTATGTCCAGCAGTGGACGAATGTGGGCTGATTATGATGATGATGATGAAAGAAGACGTTACTAGAAGACATACGTCATCTGCAAAGCCACACTTGGCCAGTATGGTAGATTATGGACTCGACTCTCTATTTGTGACAGAAGGACCTGGAGTCCTAGCCGTGGGAACGTAAAAGTACTTTTTTCTCTAATTAACTATAATGAAAAACATATATTACAAGTTTTTAGCGAAATTTATGAGCAAAACGCGACCGGTTTATTTTACATTTTATTTCCACGAAAACGTTTGTTGAAATTTATATACAAACATGGTCACTGTACTATGTTAGGTTAGGGTCAATGTACCATGGAAATATGAATAGTTTTCACCGATGTACGTACTTTGGTAGAGCTGTAATTATAATGCGATTAATGTGTTACCATCCCCAAATTATACATATAATTGATAAGAAACGACCTTAATTTATTACAGATCGAGGAAAAACTACCAAGTGATTAGGGTTTACTTGAATATTAGTCACGATATCTATACTTATAATAAAACTGTAACGAGTCGAATTCTGTACATTGAAGATATTTTGAAAAATTTTTTTTGGAGCACTCCATAGTCGATACTGATGGCGAATCTGCATTTTTTTTCTTTCATGTCTGTCTGTCTGTCTGTCTGTCTGTCTTTCTGTATAGGGATCACGCATCACGCCGAAACTACTGATTCAATTCAGCTGAAACTTGGCATGATTTTAGTTTAAACTAAGGAAATTGCTGTAGGCTACTTTTGATCCCCAAATTCTGATCGGTTTTCTTGCGGGAGGGGGTGAAAGTCAGAATGTGTATTTGGTTGTAACTCATGTTTGCGTTGTTTAATTTCATTAATTCTTTTTTGTTAGAAAGAACACATTTTTATATTGTCCCATCAAAATTTGAACATTATCGGTTTGGTAGTTCGGAAATTACACAAACATTAAATAATAACGACACGCACGGCGCGTTCGGTACATACTAACTTCTAAGTATTCTGTGTATCACAGACGACCCACAGAATATCTAGATTCTAAATTCAAGAAGTGCCCACGTGATCGCGTCGCGTCGTCTTGAATGACAAAATAATTGTCAAAAATATATTTTGTGTGGAAAAAGGAGGAGGATGGATATCCTCCTTCAAACAAGGAGGATGTTCTCAATCGGGTTGCATGTTTTTTATTTGGTTTATTTTACACGATAACTCCGCTAATTGTGAGTTGATTTTGATGATTCTTTTTTTGTTTGTTAGAAAATACTTCAGAGGTGATCTTATATATCGAAAACAGGGAGGTAGTTTTTCAAATATCAACAAAAAACAAATATCAGCTTAGATTTATCTGTATTTAGTTAGTCGATCGACAGAATTAAATTACCTGTCATTGAAGTAAATGTTTGTTCTTTTGGAGAAAACATATCAGCATAATAAGTAGCAGCATAAACAACCCATTAAATGTTGGCCCAAAAACCCACTGCGGGGCGTCGGGGCCTCTCTCTCGCAAGGAGAGACAAGGCTATAATCCACCACGCTGGCCCAGTGTCGGTTGGTGGATGACATATGACTTAGAACTTAGATTCTAGGTACATTTAGGTTTCCTTACGATATTTTCCTTCACCGTTTAATTACCAGCATTACGAACATGACTCTGAAAAGATAGTGGTGCGCTTGGTTTTGAACCCTGGGTCTCCGGATCGACAGTCGCCGTTCTCCCGACTAGGTCAGCTGGAGCTTACTAGACTAGCCGTAACTTAACGTATTATTTTAATCCAAATACTGTTTAAAATTTAAAGGTCAACAAGCTTCGGTGACCGAAGCCGACCGTTGTTAGGGTTCCATACCCAAAGGGTCAAAAACGGGACCCTATTACTGAGACTTCGCTGTCCGTCCATCCCTCCGTCTGTCACCAGACTGTATCTCAAGAACGGCGATAGCTAGACAGTTGAAATTTTCACAGACGATGTATTTCTATTGCCGCTTTAACAAAAATACTAAAACTAAAATAAATATTTAAGAGGGGCTTATTTCCATACAACAAACTTGATTTTTTTACTGTTTCTTGCTCGATAATAATAACGTACCTGTCACAGGTTGACGCTTTCACTATTCACATAATATTAAGTTTTATGGTTTCTTTAAATGTAATTAATTAAAATAAAAATTTTTTTAAGGGGGCTCCCATACAATAAAATCCTTTTATTTGCTAATGGTTCAGAACCCTTCGCGCGCGAGTCCCACTGGCATTTGACCGGTTTTATTTTATCAAAAATTTTGTAATATCCTAACTATCCTTTCCTAATATTATATATATATATCAATATTTAAATTTTTGCTGCTCAATTACGTTGGAATGGCTGAATGTATCGAGTTAAAATTTGAAACATCTTCTTGGCTTAGCTTAAGTAACACATAGGGACATATAGATAAGTAACTATACATAGGCAATGTTTAGCCTATGTGTTCTTCCAGACTATTATCTAATTGTATTTCAAATTTCAGCCCGATCACTTGATACGTTCCGCCATGATTAAGTAACAAACATCCAAACATTGACATTCATTATATTTATAGTTACAGGACAACGTTGGAACGGCTGAACATATTTGGAAGGAATTCGAAACACACGTAGTTTGTACTCAGAAATAGCAAATCGGTTACTTATAGGTTACTGTGACGTCGGAAAGACTAAGCAAATTTGGTAGACAATTGAAACAGATAACTTATAGTCTGAAATACCACATATATGTACTACCTATCAACCTGAAAAGAAGCATGGGCCCTAAGGAAACAAATATTAACTATCACGTCAAAACGGCACAACGAATTGGGTTGGCATACGAAACACAGATAGTTTAGAGTCTAAAATTTTACATGGGGTCTAAGTCTATATTTTCGTTAAACTCCATATTAATCTATAATAAGTATATATTTTCGTAAGGTACTTGATGTGATGGTAAGGTAAAGGCGCCAAAAATGAAAATATATGCACCCTTTTGGCGTAGATAATACAGGTGATTTGCGTTCACAATCAAAATAACAAGCAACATTATATTCTCATTAGATGGCGCTAATGCCAGTTTAAATCTAAAAGCACTAAAGGCCATTTAAATCAATGTTTAGCTATTGTGGTATGTATTTTTTCTTTCATTTCTTTCATCACTAGGTGGCGTTACTGGTATTCTAAATTGTACTAATGAGTTTTTTGCTGCTAAAAGGAATTTGATGCCGAATTTGGATTCTTTCGTTCTTGGATTTTTTTTATGTGTTACAATTAAATTCATTCATTAACATTTCACTAAGATTTGGCTTAGATTTACGGGTTCAACTTGCTTGAGAACCTATCATTAAAACTCAAAATTTTAATCATTTTCATTCCACACAGGCTACGTTCAAAATTTTACGCGGGTGAAGTCGCGGGTAACAAGTAGAAAACAGCTTGCGGATAAAAAGAGATAAGTAGGTAATCAGATCATGCACACCAGCTTCAGACTTTTCGTAATGTATCCTATAAAAATCCTACAAACTTAACACTTGCGGCTATGTTCGATACTACGAAACCTTAATAAGTATGTTTAATTTTGTTTAAAAAAAGAAAAATAAAGATGATAAAATTAAACAAATTTTGTGTGAAAAACAAATTCACTCGGTTTTCAATGATTACATTATGCAAATATTTTGACGTACGATACTTCCAACTAATGTACACTATAAGTCAGTAACATCTGCTTACGCGAACGAAGTAGCGGGTTCAGCTAGTTAATCAATAAAAGTGGCATGTGCGAGACAGACATGATGAATCTACTACGAGTATAAGGGTCTCGTATTTTGCCGTTTGTCTACGGAACCCTAAAAACGGAACTTATTTGAAAGACTTATTTCTATTACCTACGCATATTTGTATCAAGTACAGGACCAGCAATTTCGATGGCCAAAAAATACCAAATCGCGGTTGTTTTCTATATATATGTATGATTTCCAGACTTGTCAGGATCCTATGTAATAGTAAGTTGACTTATACCGGGGTAATTTTACATTGTGGGTATTCCCTTTGATATATACACATTCTGTAAGAAGAACGTGATAGATACGAGTAGTTACGTAGGTACATTATTTTAAGTAAAATTGAACATTATATTTACTAAAACAAGTAACCATTTAACTAATAGAACGTCTATCAAATAAGATGAAGCATTTTTTCTTCAATCCAATATATTTTTCCCGTAGATCCGCTATTTAGCTTAACATTAAGTAAAGACTGCGTTTTTTTGTAGGCTCTTCCATGGATACCTAGTCAAGCATAAACTTATTCGTTTGGTAAATTATGTACTACATTCTATATAGACTTTGAACCAAAATAATACAGAAATTTCGGTGGTACGTAATCCTATTTAAATCAGAAAAGCAAATTTAAAATTCATTTGGATATTTATTGCTCAATAACGTCGGAACGGCTTAACGAATCGAATTAAAACTTGGAACAAACATAATAGAACCTAGGCTTTTTATCGCAAATACCAGAACGGAAACTACGTGGGTAAAACCAGGCAGCGTAACCATGTAAGTAATAAATCAGTATTTATTTCTCTGTCGACTACTATGTCTAACATTGAAGATATAGATAGCTACCTAATGATTTATTTTTGATAGAGAAAGGATAAATGTCGTCTAGTAATGGTAATTTATTTGTAGCTAACAACAGTTGATGACGAGCGATATGTTTTGACTAAATAAATTTATGAAAAGGTGAAGGGGATTAAATTTACATCAAGTCAAACGATAGTAGATTCCCCACGTACAAACGAGGGCAAAGTGGCATAGTAGATATATGATATTGAAAAGGTCGGTGAAAAGACCTTGACAAAACTGACGCAGCAAATTGGTGAATAGAGCAAAAGGGAAGCTTTGTCCGGCATTGGGTAGCCTGCCAATGATGATTTCATGCGGGCGGAGTAAAGTGACGATTCCTCAAGGCCGCCATTTGGGCGAACACAAGGAACACATTGTTTTTCGACAAATAGTACATGATGTGAACAAAATAACGCGCCAATGTTTACAGCCCACGTTGGGTATTCATAAAATCCTTACTTATATGTAGGAAAATGTGTTGGTTTCTCGTTTTTTAAAACACATTCACGTTTGCGAAAGAGCAACGGAACTGAAGTCATCAAAGTCAAAGTCAAAGTTCTTTATTGATAAATGTACAATTTACACGTCAATTTTATAAAAAAAAAAACAAAATAAGAGCATGTCATCTCATATCAGATGACATTAGATATGAGTTTAAAGTGAGATACAATCAATTTTTTTTACGGAAAAAATAATGTACTCGTATACACGAATATATAAACTGGGTTACAGACGAATAATCAGTCATCCTCTAAGGTCTTCATATATTAAATGAACATTGTTTCCTAAGCATACATATATCGAAGAAATATACATATTGTTTTTTTTAATTCAATTAAAATCTAAAGTCTGAACAAAAATACTTGAAGTAAATTTATTCCGTGATTGATATTTAAAAACATAAATGAAGCAACAACGCTTATGTAAATCAAAGAGCATATGTTTGCTTTTGGTCTCGTCGTTCAGTCAATCGTGAAGCTGCTGAGCCCTTGGGTTCGGTTTCCATCAACGACAAACATTTGTGTAATTAATGCGAAAGTTTGTTCTGTACCTGGGTGCTTTTATGAAGTAAAAAGTATGTATTCAAAAAATATATGCGCATTATATCAGCTATATGGGCTTCTATAACAAGCTTTGCTTAGTTAGGAGCTAGGTGGCTTTGAGAGAAGTGTTGACTAATATTATTGTGTATTGTTTGAGCGTTACTACTTACTCTTACTCTACTTATTCGTTCTCCCTTAAAAGTAATATTGTGTTATCGTCCAAAAAGCTCATTTAAGCGAATAATTTTTTGTCAAATGGATATTGCCGTAAAAATATTTTTTAACAAATATGCCCTTTTGACGTTTATGACAGCGTACGACAGCAGGAACTAGGCGGCTGAAACCGCGGCTAAATACAAGTATGTCATAAAATGAATAGAGCGTAAGATCGCAGGGCATCTGGCGGTGAAGGCACATGTGTTCGCTATTTTTATCGCGACCATTCAGAGCTGATATCGCCAACTGAATGGTGCGCGCCGCCGCTAAAGCGAAAAAAATAATGGATTGGAAACGCACAGTCATTAACTCCGATTGTTTCTGTCAATATGAAAACCAATGGGAGCGATAAACTGGTTTCAGGTTCGCTTGTTTGGACACGATTTAGGATGAAAAAACTCATGGAATATAAACTAATATTTCTAACCATAACACTTAACATTCCCGATGATGAGTTTGTCAACGCTAAAATATTGGTTAACAACATTCATTCAATTTTAGGCACAAATGTTCGAATTTCACGCCATCTCGCTAGATAAGCGAAGGTGTGGTCAAATTTAATGCACGCTGACCTATTTGGTGTGAAAAGTTACAGATTTGTCTCAGAGAATAGTGAATTCGTAAATTTTCCGCACTCTGACATACAGAGCTGCATATTCATCTAAATCATAAGATCGTGCGATCGGTTCTGACTTCTCAGAATACAGCCGAAACAATAGAGGCAACATAATCTGAACACGGCTTCCTTTTCAGTTAGTGATGCAATTCCTATCGTTATCCGACATTACGATATTTCGCTGCATTTTGACGATCAATCCGAAACATTTGGCGATCTTAGGTAAATTACGATCCAATTTCCAAGCTAAGCCAATACTACGACGACTAGCATTATATGTATTTATTTTTATACATAACGAATAATTAAAATTTGAATGTTTCGATAAAGTTTTGTAAATAATAATGAAACAGATTAATTTTTTAGGTATGTATTTATTATTACTTATTTGTATTTATGCCTATTCATTTAATTTCTATTTTAGGTAGGTATCAAACTTGTCATTTGACTACACAAATAATGCCCCGTTGCTTTTTTTCTTTTACATGGTATAGACTGACGAGACAAGCAGGACATATGCCTGATGGTAGGCAACATACCTGCTTGTACATTGGCATGAAGCTATTGGAACATAAAGAGTCTAAAACATTACCTAGCACTGTACTGAACTCGTCACCTATAAATATAAGATGATTTATCTCTATGCCCTATGGTTTCTCTGGAAACATTGCTTTTAAAACCAGAACATAGTTATGCAAACATTACTGCATCGCGGTAGAGAACCTGACAAAGGTGTGGCACTTTCCCAGGCGCACTCTGCAAAGAGTCCTAGCACTACTAAACGTCTTTCAAAATTCTATCTTTATGAATCACATCATGGCGTAGAAAGTTAATACGCATACAAGTACGTGAAGCAATCTCCTTTGCTATCGAGAAAGCAGGTACAATATCCACGGTATTCAAATGAACAAGGAGATACTAGATACGGCGGTCCGGGAATGCATCTTGCAGGTATCTGGCAATGAGCGGCCTATTATGCAACACGCTCGCAGGTACGCGTGCGTCGAATCGTGATCGCAACTACGCGTATACGTGATGTACCGGATAATTGGCTGCGTTCCGAGGCATAGTTGCACTTGGGATTAACGTAGCCGCAATTCTAAATGGTATCACTAACGTGTGAAAGTCTATGCGTTTGCTCGAACTCATGACATCGATTCAATACTTCGCTTTTGCTTGCTGTGATTAAGGGACTATCCTCGAGACAATTACAAGAAATGTGGATGCCATACACGGTAGGGGTTAGTGAGATCAATAGTACACATCAAACATTTAACATGTTGACATTTAACATCTGTAAGTAGACCTAGTTTCAGAGGCAGATAAAATATCATTGAACTGTTGTTTCTATTTAACTCCTCCTGGGCTTACAAGGTTTCTTTTATAGCATAGTCAGAAGACGATCAGGACATGTGCCTGATGGTGAAGGTATATAATAGCAATAGAATAGTGATACGCAGCTATTAGAACATGAAGAGTCCAAATCATAACCTGACACTCCGCTGCGCTCACCCCAGAGATACAGATGTTTTATCTCTATGCTCTGTAATTTCACTAAAAACATTGCCCTTCAAACAGGAACACAGTAATGTTTACAAATTGCTTGGCGGTAGAATAAGCTGAGGTGAATAAACAGGTAAGCTCTCCGTACGTACGTGGGTTTAGATTAATAGGACGCTATTGAGAAGAGTACCTATAATGGTATTATTATACAAAAACTCTAAGAAACTACAGTCCAAGAGTTGGACGTACATAAATATATACGAGTAGATTGATGAGTAGATATAATCTAGAACAAAATTAGAACTAGAAATTTAATCTACAATTTATGTAAATAATTTTATTGTAAGCAACATAGATAATGACTAAGAATAAGAAACCTATTTTGCAAACTCTTCATTCTTATGCAAATCACTGACCAAATAATTATTATAGGTACCAAAGATTCACTCGTATACCCCTTTTTCATGGTTTTAAATAAATGGCAGCGAATGCTCTCGATTGCCCCGCTTTTAGTGAACTTGAAGCAAACAATAATAGTGGGTACAATGGGGCTTTTAGGTAGTCTGCGGCCTTTGTCTGTGCGGGGGCGGAACGGTTTTCTTTAAGAGCATTATAAACTATACTAATAGAGGTATTTATGCTCAATATCTGTTTTTAACTCAATTGAAATTTAGTTTTAAAAATATTTGTAACATCATTTTTAACCAAATTCTTAATTTTCGTGTTGCTATAAATTATCAAGATTGGCTTTAAGATCTTTGATAAATTATTACTTCGCATTCAATCGATATTCGTGTAATTGCTGTTCATTGATACCCATATTTCGAACTAACTATGAACTGTGTTTGTATGTTATGGTTCTTTGGTCACGCCAAATTTCAGATTCCACTATTGAAATTATTGTCATGTTTGCGACATTATTTTTTGCGATTTCAAATAACTAGCTACACAATAGTATTTAATTTATAGTTTCCGGGTTCTCAAAAAAGTAGAGAGCATCTCTGATATTGCAAATGTTCATAAGTCTTGCGATTGCCACTCATCGTATAAATATAACCTATAAAATTAAGTTCTCGTCTAAACCCTACCAAAACAGAATCTATACTAATATTATAAAGCTAAAGAGTTTGTTTGTTTGTTTGTTTGAACGCTAGGACCTCGGGAAGTGCTGGTCCGAATTGAAAGATTCTTTTTCTATTGGATAGTCCATTTATCGAGGAAGGCTATAAGCTATTGAAAATAACGCTATTACTAACAGAAGCGGAGCGTGAATCAAGAATGTAACAAATTCGGGAAAAAATATTCCTTTTTGAGAGTTTTCGAACGTTTCGTGCTTTGACATGACACATGACAGCATGTATCTAAAATTGCGTCATTGAATATCACAGATTACATACCTCTTGAACATAAAACCTTTTTGCTAATCTCTGAGTTGGTACGACCAATTTCCGACAGGTGGCGTAGCAGGTAGCTGAAGAGGTGTTTTGTTTGAAAGCGAAATTCTCAGGAATGACTGACCGATTTCTAAAATTTTTCACCGTTGGATATGTGCGGGATCTCGATGAGAGCTATACATGTTCCACGGGCGAAGCCGGGGCGGACATCTAGTGCTAAATAAAGTAGATGATAGTTCAAAAAATCTTAGTAAAAATATTTACGTGCTTTGTGTCAGGTAAAGTAAACTGTCATTTTCCCCCAGACCGAGCGTCTACGTCGCGTAGGTACACTCTGTCTCAAACAAACGAATTCTTTTGAAATTATTCAGAGAGCAATAAATTTACAGAGAACATGATAACGTCACAGTAAAAATATTGGAGCGTACCAACTCGTACACAACAGACAATCGGGTAACGCGAGTGAGTACACGCCGCAGCGAACTTTCATTGAGTTCCTCGCCCCTTTCTGCGCCCGAGACATTTTTCCCCGGTGTAAATCTGAACAGCATAATGGGAAAAGTTGTAATAAGTATTCAGAACGTATTATGCGCCATTAATATTCTGACGAGTCGCCGACGTCGGCAACTCTATAAAAGTTCAATGAATGTTGCCCACGCTCCCTCCTCAGCGTAGCTTATAATTTTGACGTCTTTATATCATTACGTGCTATGTTACGACAGCGTATGTGCGGGAAAAGTTTCATTTCATCAACATAAAACCGTGATTTTATGGCAGAAAATGCGTTGCGAATTGCTTATCGGCAGGTACACTCTCTTGTGGATGTTTATTTTATTTTCGCGGTACGCTATGCTTCTCAGATAGGATAACTGTTTTAACAAAAAGTAAAAATATACTACAGGAGCCGCAGAAAACCTAACAATTCGTAGAATTTTAATCCTACAAATATTATAAAAATGCTGAATTTAAGTTTAGATGTTTGTTGCTCAATCACGTCGTTAGAACTAGTCGGATCAAGCAGAAAATTGGAACTCATTTAGATTTGTCTGGAGTACTTTTTATGAAACTATTGAAATGGTCATACAAACGCGATCACGAACAAATACCTACTAAGATTTCTCTTATGCTACTACTCTAATATAATAGCTCTATATACCTATGACATGAACATCTCTGCTATTATCGAATGTTAGCCACAATAATATTTATTGAAACGTGTAATTATGAGTAACCCTACGTGTGATTTACGTATGTGTCAACCATTAAGAAGGATACTCTAATCGCCTCATATCATGTCATGTGCAGGGCCATAAACACATAAAGCCTTCTCGACGTAATTAATGGGTGAGACTAAAATCAAAGTTATCATTAACGAATACCGCTTAATAGCAAACCGAACATTTCTATACTGCTTACTTACTTTTTGTAAAATAAAGTATAACAATATAATCCTAATCAAAGTAAGTAAAGAGTGACAAGACGAGCATGGCATGTGTCTGATGGTAAGCAACATGCCTGCCACATAACAGCACAGTTATTGGAACAAGAAGAGTCCAAATCATTACCTAGCACTGCACTACGCTCGTCTCCCAGAGATCTAAGATCCCAGCAAAGCCAAACAGTGCAAATACAGTAATGTTTGCACATTACTGCTTGGCGGCAGAATAACTGGCAAAGATGTGGTTCTTCCCCAGGCGGACAGCAGAGTACTACCACAACAAAAACTGCGTGAGTCTGAATGTTACACAATAACGTACGGCCTTTATATCGCCTCACTAAATAGGCTATGGCTTTGCTATTGATGTCTCTATCATTTCATGCGAAAATAAAAGAGACAGCAAGACCATAATCTAACTGTATCAAACTTCAACAAGACTGTCTCTTTGCATTTCGCTTGAAATGGTAGAGAGGAAAACACATAGGCTACTTTTTATCGAAAATAATTAGACCGAGAAATACGCGAGTAAAATCGCGAGTATACATTGTGCTGCTATACATTGTGCTAAGGACAGGAACAATTAACCTGTAAAGAGCTCCTTGTACGGCAATCGACAGATATCAATTCTGAGGACCTCTGGAGTCGTAACGTAATTAAATAAAGATTGTCTGTATGCTGATCCCCCAAGGTTCTATTTCATCGTCATCAGCCTATCTTAGTCCACTGCTGGACATGGGCCTCTCCCATGGTTCGCCACAAGGTTCTATTTACCGGTATTTTATCTTGTGTAAAAATGTTAATTTTAAATTTATTAGTATTTGTCGGCCTTACTAAATTTCGTTGTTTAATGGGGTAATCAGCGGCGCCATTAGTGAGATTCCGACCACATTGGAGCGATTTTATGACACGTAGCCTTGAAGACGGGCCGAGGCCCTGATTGTGGGTTTACGACACATCCGACCGGCGACAAACTATCACCGATTCACCACCCACTGGGGAAATTATGAAACAGTTGAGATTACATTAGATCTGTTCAACGCAGAATCCTTTTATTTCTCACCAAATGCATGTTATTGAAGTCATTGGATACTATTGGCCTAACGCGGTTTTAGCCATGTAGGTCCCGTTTAAATTATTTCCCCGCGATATAAAGTAGTATTTGGCCTATTCCAAGCTAAAATCAAATTATTTTCCCAATTTTAACCAAATCCGTTTTAACCAAACCAAACCAATTTTAACCAAAGCCGTTCCGACTTGATTTAACCAACAAACATTCGAATTTCGAAACAACAAGGCTCATAATAACAAATGAAGGCTTATTATCGTACCAAAAGGGAAAAAATATTATTTAGCATATTATTAAACATTTGATATTGGTTGGCCAATAGTATCAAAGAACTGTATTTTCCCACTGCTTTACTGTTATCGCCATACATTTTAATCTTACATAGCAGGAAATTTAACACAAAATACGATACTTATGGTTTAAATTTAGCTATTGAAAAGGGAATTTTACCACTCGTACATGGTAATCGATTACCAAAGAGCAAATCGATAGTTAGTGGGTATAACTTACACTACGAATGGCACCACGTCTTAGGGATTTTTTACAGATTTATACTCTAGATTGTAGGACTCAGGATACAGATACAAGGTTATAACGAGCAAATGAGTTTCAGTTATTTGCCATAGGGAATACAGGCCCGGGGAAAAAATGTGTTAAACCCAAAGTGACGTAAGCACTGCACAGGAAGTCCATGGGTTTATCGTTATCAGGTACCTATGGCGTGCTGTGTACAAAGGATCCGTGGTAAGGAAGGCCCCACACCATAGACCGTCATATTGATATTTACAAAAATCCTTTCAGTCATTTAAAATCATGCAATGAAACTGGGTGCAAACTTAAACTCCTTAGAGAGAATATTTAAAGTGTAGAAGGCGTTGCTGAGTGGATTTTTCTGATGTTTTATAATCTAAGTATCTTTAAATCGATGTAAATCTGGGGGCACGGCAGTGCCCCGTCAAGTCGAGCGCAAAGCAAACACTGCCGTACCATCATTTACTGGAACCATTTCGCTGCATTTTCAGGTCCTTATTTGAGATCCTCTGGATTTGATCCAAGCGCTGAAATTTTCGTCATCTAGTAAACTATAATCACATATTTAAAATCAAGACAGATTGGTGCAATAGTGTCATGGAGCACCTGGTTTTATACCCTTGTGTACCCTTCAACGGCCAAGTCACACAATATTAACTGTAATAATAAAGAAATCGCAGTAAGGAACCTTAGACTTGGCACGGCTTTGTCTAGATTTCATTACTTTTTAGAGATAAATATACAGCTTCATCGAGACTTGGCTAGTTTTTTACAGAATGTTTTTGGTGGGATTAGTTATTTCAAGGTAAGCTCGCTCTATCGTAGACCGCATGTAACGCTTACGGTCAAGCGCATTTTGCGACGAGGAAGGATTTCGTATGTTTTTTGTGGCAACTCAAAAACAGATGTTAGATAAACAACCCAAGGTGTAAAAGTCCATTAATATGTAAAAAGAACTGCGGGTCGCTATTTTTTTGTAATAACAACTCAATCAAATGGACGGTCTCGGCCTAGGTATGTAGTCTCAGACCTGACCGGTTGGGACGAACAAGGGTGTCCAGACACCAAATATTACCGTTTTCTAGGCAGGACCGGATTGAGAGCCCCGGGGCCGGGGGCTAATAATCTTGTCTTTAACCTCGTACGTTGTAGTACACCCCCAAGGTTAAATCTCTATTGTGAAGGCCCCCGATTGCCCTTCCCTAAATCCGGCCCTGTAACTTATAACATATATATGGCCCTAGGATATCAGCTGAACCCATTCGCCATTTTTCAGCATCAAAGTAACCCCCACTACGTAAACCCAAGCATTTATACTACTACCACTATATTTATAAACTTTATTTTGTTTATTAACATTAGTGTTAACTCGCAAAATATTACTGTAATACAGGTTTGTTACTAAAGTGTAACAATAAAAACTAACACTTTTATTAAGGCCAGTTAAGTAACGTGTAGAGTCGTAAACTTTTCCAACTGTCATAAGTGCCTTGTTTGCTCAGCAAAATATATTTATAGGAAAAGTTACAACGTTCAGTCACAAGTTCGTGAATGAAAGGCGTGACAATTATTCCCTAAATAAAATTAAGACTGCGGTTAACCGCCCGAATAACGCTACAATATGCCAGAAAGTCGGCGCCTATCACGTACATGCCGATATATACCTTATTATATCGGCCAAAGGGATATTATACCGTTTTCTATTCGAGCGTGTATTACCAAGAAATTCCGCCGTGTCAGCAGTAACATGAAGGGACTAATGCTCGTTTTATGACTTTGCCCTTTTTATGGATATTTCGGATATGATTGTCGACACTCGTAAAAGGAGTTGTCTTATAACAGTATATCGCAGCACTTACATTATACCAGAATTTGTCTCGTGAATTTTGTTTTACGGTATTACGGCGTGTCGTGACGTAGTGTTGGTATAATGAATAACGCTTACCTAGATTAAGGTTAACACCGGAACATAATGTTGATTTAGTATCAAAACCGCAAACATTTCACAATCAATTAGTGGATAATAGTTAGTGGGAACTCGATACAGGCACAAATCAAACCGAAAGGAACACAACGATTGACGATGTTAAAAATCAATTCATACAACACTGAACAATTCGGTATGTAAAGAAAGATGTACCCTATGATAATAGAAATACCAAATGGACATTTTTATTTTATTGGATTTATCTTTAATACTTCAATCTTTTTTAAACTGTAAGATTACATTTATTTTTTTACAAACGTAAATTACGTTTGATTTTTATTTAGCCTTTATGTGACGTCATTAACCTTTCTGATTTCGTATTTTTCGCTTCTTCATTCAATTAATTCTTTAGAATTCTAACTACGTATACATAAACTATGATTACACCGAAAATATTGTTTTACTACTTTTAATTTTAACAGCAACAATGAATAACGCATTACACCTAAAAAATTACGTCATGAACCCGAAATTAAAAAAAAAATTACAAAACAGAAAATTGAAAGAAAATATCTGTTTTAAATTATCGATGTATACAAAATAAATTACATACTTTACATACCGAATTTGGAATTAAAGTTAAATAAATACCTTCAGCGGTTTCTCTTCTAATTAACATAAGCACGGTAGGTGGCATGCTTTACTGTAGCTGACTCATACCGTTCTTATGTTAATAATCTATTAATATTTCACTTCATTTTATGCGATAATAAATTGTTATATAATTGTAAATTCTTATGCCTCGTACCAAGAAATACGTTTTGTATTTTAATTACAATGCATTTGTACAATGCAGACTGTTTTCCTGGGCTATGTGGTAAAGGTGTAGCAATTTGAAAGGTAAGTATTTTACTCCCGATCATCTATTTGTACTGTAAAAAGCACATAACTTTAACTACGCGAATAAACGAAAAATCTCGTTACAGGAATTATTTAGGTAATGGTTACTATTTACCATCCGACAAGTCGTCGGCTTGTTTGTTATTTGTGTAAATTAAAATCTATTTCTCAGGACACCATTTTTGGTTTCGAAACTTCAGGAATTACAGGTTTTTTTTAATTCCACATTCAACCTGCCTATAAATAAGTACAATTTATCTTTTTCATTTTAGTACTAAAGTTTGCGTAACCCGGAATATTCCCTAGACCAAGAATCGAAACACAAAGTTTACACACAGAGTACTTGCGCAAACTTTAGCAGCAACGCCGAGTTGGAACTCTTAAACCGCGCCGTCTACGTCTGAATCTAAAGTATATACGAGCAATGATATCAGAACTTCCTTTTCCAAACCAATTAATCGAATTATAAGGCATAAGAATTTATAATACTTCATGGAATTGGGATGATGACTAGGTCTTAAATAATAATTATAGCATTCTAATTAGTCCGTCAGATTATGGAAAAATATGGGACTCATACTGTTTGTTTTATCAAATTACTTTATTTATATTATATGTATTATCAAACTTCCAAAAAGGAGGGTTGTGACGTCACGCCTATATAAAAATTGTATATAGACGTGACGTAAAACAAAACTTCTAAACACTGTACATTCGATCTTTTTGTGAAACAAAAGCAAGAATGAGTGTGCAATATTTTTACATAATGTAACTGACGGTTTTTTTTTTTTTAGTCACCATGCCTATTGACAACGCATAATTGAACATCAACAAATCCAACAAATATGGGCGGGGACACACAATATACCTGGTGATGTTGAACGCGCCTTGAACGTTGGCGTGATCATGACGGTCTCTGGAAACCACAATCAGTATGAAATCATCTGTATATTTTGTTATCTTAACTATAAAATATATAGGCAACTTTATACTAATCTAAAGAAAACTACATGAAGGTGTACGGTTAGGCCACTGAAGTGCCCTACTTACGAATCCTACGTTATCAATCAGCGTGTTTATTATGTTCCATTATTTATGGATCAGGTTGTTATCAGCGTTTATGCTTTCAGTCGACAATAGATTAATCTGTCTAGAATCTGAATATAAATCAGAACATCCTATTTAAGCCTGAGTCAATATATATATTCCAACTAAATACACAGTGTTGATAAAGTTTTCTATATCTGTATTGTCTTTTTCAGTACCTAATCATTTTACAGTACGGGATTTTTTTTTTAAACCTTTACACAACACTACTTGTAAAAAAAAATTACCTAATCATAATTAATTTCTCTGTAGTCTGTTTTGTTAGATTCCATATTAACAACGGTTTGAGTAAGAAAGTAAGTATGAATGTATAATTTATAGTTATCATGTAACATAATAATACAGACATAAAACACTGCAATGTTTGGTCATTGTGCATTTTTATTTATTGAGCAAAATTCTATGTCAATATCTAAAAGAAAGTAAGTAGGTGTATTTATTAAGTCTAAATTAGATCACCTGTTTTGTTACTTCGCAATAAGCCAATGTATTGGCGATGTATATATTGACAATGTATTGGTATTAGTATTAACATATATTAATATGTATATTTTAGTTGTTTAGTGTGTTGTTTAAATATATTTCGAAATACAAAAATTAAATTTATTTAAAAAAAAAAAACTTTTAGGTAAATAGTCGTATTTTAACAATACCCCACAAACTAAAAAACAGCGTAACATGTAATATTATGAAGTCCAGCCATAAATAACTATTTCAACAAATGATTTTTTCATCACTACTGTAAGTAGAGTTCTGAGCTTCGGCTATAAATATTCCTAATGATGAGTTAAATGGGAGTAAAGACGGATGTTACAACACATTTTGAACTAAAATTACGTTCTGTTCTTTCGGCACTCGCCAATTGGCAACGTAAACAAAGAGTTACTCATGGGGCTAATTATATTGTGTTAATTGAAGTACTGGTACTATAAAATTTGGACAACATACGAAAAATAATTTTACATTTTGTTGGTAACTGAACGAAATTTGGATAAAGTAGATAGTTAAAATCGCCATATTGTTCTCTTCGTTAATCTAATATACGCTACATATTGCGGCTAGCTAGTTACTGAAATTACATTCTTTATATTTACTGTGTAAAAAATATTAAAATGAATATTACAATGTTTGCACCATGCTTCCCCATAACAGCAGTGTCACGCAGCTATTGGAACACGAAGAGTCAAAATCATTACCCAACACTGCACTGCGCTGGTCATTCAGATATACACATATTTATCTCTATGTCCCGTAATTTATCTGGAGACATAGCCCTTCATGCCGTACACAGTGATGTTTGCACACAACTCGTACTGCTCGGCGGTATAATAACTACCAAAGGTGTGACACTTTCTCGAACTGAGACTGTAAAGATTCCTACGAGTATCATAGCAAAAACAATCAACGAAAGTTTTATAATCACATGAAATGTATGCAATTGAGAGTGAGGCCCTAACACGGATATAACATAACGTTCTAGTATAAATTTTACACATTTGGTGATAAATGTGTAGTATTTTGTAAACACAGATAAGAAACACTAATCGTATTATTCTTTAAGAATTTATATACGATGGAAACGTTTACGAGTAGGCATAGTTACTTAGTCAGTTCAAACCCTGTCACCTCTTTTGATACTACCTCTGCGTAGTACTATTTTCCAAGTACCACTGTGTTCTAGCTTTACCGATTTCGTAATAAAAAGTTAGACACCCGAAATGTTGAAGAAAAAAAAATGTCTCTCGAAGACATGTGACAGCTGTCAGCTCGCACTAAGCTTGCATGGTGGAGTATATTACCTTGACACTTGCCTTATGAGAAAATGGTCAGAATCTCAAGAGAGTCATGATAAAATGTACCATTTATATTTTTGTTTTTGGAGCTAAGTAAATGAAATTTTTCACTCTAGAAAGAAATACTAGTGATATCTTTGAACGTCGGAATAGCTACGAAATATTGAATTTGTCTTGCCATAGTTGCCTTTAGAGTTTTATTACCATAGAGAATAGGAAGAAAGATAAGTTATTGTCTCACCGCGCTAACCCCACATGGTTATTGGTCCGACAAGGTAAAGGCCTTGCCTAGTTCCAATGTCAGACGTTATCAAAACTTTAATTGGCGTTATCGCAACGATGATAGAGAATGACGTGAGTCTTCAAATATATGTGTATACATAAAGAATAACAGCGTGAAACTGTTTATTATAACAAGTTTTTATTATTACACGCATTATAATAGTTGTCTGGTTATTATAGTAAAACACTTTTTCAAGTTTGGGGCTACCCGTTATTGTGTGAAAAATGTCCACAAATTTCTGGACATCGACCCAGAAGTTTTCCAGTAAAGGTCTATTTAATACCAACTCAGTTCATAGCCTCTGCTTCTGTGAATTATAAAAAAAATGGCAATCATAAGGATTGACATAGACATGAGATAGACCTACAGATATTGGTAATACTATTAGGGATGTCGGAGATGCGAAGTCATAAGAATTCCCCTATCAAAAATAACTCAACGCGACTAAACAAAATCTCAAAAAAAACAGCAAGGAAAATACATTTTAATTCATGACGGCACGTCAACATCATGTCATCGTTTCGCAGTTTCTCGTAACAATGGCTCTTAACATCAGCGGGCAAAACCGATAACACAGCGTAAACTATCGAGGTTAAGGTGAAGGATGTGGGTCACCCCGCTGCCGACGCGGGCGTCACTCGACGGCGGCGCTAAACCAATATTGAATTAACGTGTACAGAATAATTGTGGAGAAAGCTTTGTGTCACTGGCACGTGTACTACCGCTATTTGTCATTTATTAGACGCTGCCGAATTGGGAATATTCTAGTAGGTCAGTTTCTGTATAACTGTTTTCAGAAGCTCCTTGAATTACTCGTATGTTACTGTATAGTACCATTACTTCTGTTGGTGAAGTGAAAATTTCTGCCGTGTTAAGCAACTTTTGGTTGGGAAAATCAGATTGATTCGGGTTACCAACATGGGTAATAGCAGTATATATGTTTAATTCATTTTGTTATACAGGTGACGTAGTAATGTGCAACGTTAGCGTTGTTGAATACTCAAATTCTAAGTAATAAGTTTTCACTTCTATCGGCAGTCCATATGACAGACAATTGTCTTTTTAACTAAAGATAATTTTGCGCTTAACTTCCATCTTGCCTGATGTGATGAGACAATGCGGTAAAACTTAGAAGAAATAACCTAGAAAGTTTACCTAGAAAAAACCGATGAACTAAATTCACCCAGATTATTTTATATAGTTTTAATTTTTTATATAGCTGCACGTATAACGAGAGTAGAGTAGAACCACAGTAGAACCGTTTCGTTCAAGTTTTCGGAACGTTCACGACTTCAAGATGTCGGATAGATAAAAAAGGGCTTGGTGTTAATGAATTTAGGCAGAGGGAATTTCATTATATTAATATGTACTCGTATTTCAATAAATCTTATGTTACTAATATCATAAATTCAAAAGTTTAAATAAAAGTGTACACTATTATCAATCGCGTCGGATCGGCTACACGGTCAGGTTGAAATTTGAAACAAACGTAACATTTGTTCTGGAATATCACGTAGAGTACTTTTTATCCCCATATAATAACGCAATGGAAACTATGAGAGTAAAACCGCGGGTCTACACTAGTATAATATATACTCTGTCACAATTACCAAAAAAAAACAGTGGCTACAATTTCATATTCTCCGCGTCCTAGGGGCTCATTATTCAAGAATTATGAGTTTTGAATTCGATTAAGCTGATAGATCTTTATAATGTTCTTATTCAGACAAACTATGATAAATAAATATCTATCAAGAAATCGTTTGTTAACAAATTTAATTCCCTTCGAGCCATGTTTTAATTACTATCATTCATTCACCAATTGCCGTAAATAAATATGAACTAAATATAAGCTAACTTAGACCTTCCTTTTTGATAAGCAATATAATAATTTATCACTTAGGAAAATTTAATGGACAGACACCTCGCATTAAATAAAGGACGAGTTAAGAAATATCGTCCATCATTTTTCTAAATGAGTTATGGCTGTACAACGGTCCGTTAAGCTCCACCTGAAAAAGTTCCGTAGTTAAAGTCGACGACCTTTCACATTTATTGCCGGCTGTAAAGCCTCCATCCGTTTCAGGAGACACGTAAAGGACACTTTGCAGAAACAAATTAAAATACCTTTAGTCGCCCCTAATCCCGTCTATATGGTGTCCCCCGTCAGGACGCCTTTTGTTGCGACACGAAAGGTTATCACTTAATTATTATCAAACGTTACATATCTTGATACATTTAGTGAGTTTAAAATTCACAGACCTCTATCTCATTTGCACAGTTCAATATTTTTGGAGATATTAAAATTAGATACCGAATAATGCGCCTATTTGTTTCTTACAATATCCTATCAATCTTATCCTACTAACATAATAAATACGAAAGTATTGTTCAATCACTTCAGAATGACTGAAAGGATTGAGCTGGAATATGGAATACAGTTAGTATATAGTCTGGAACACACACAAGCCTCTTTTTATTGCAGGAAAATTACGGTAACGACACTGCGAGGGTAAAATTTTGCGGAGCTCTGTTAGTATCGTTATAAAATACTTAGGTATCGCAGTTCCAATTTCAAATGCACCAATGAAAATCTAAATTTGTATTACAAAAATGTTATTTCTAATAGTGCTAAATAGTATTTATGTTTAAAAGACAGAAACCAACCACTAACTTCAACGGGATAAAAAGTACGCTGTGTGTAATTTACTGTCTACAAATTTAATTCGTTTAAATCCGTTCATCTGTTACAGGTATACGTGAGAACAAACGTACACATTTCCAAACACACAATCTTTCGCCTTCACAGTATACATCAGGCAAAGCTACGAGGCGACGCAGTAACTTAGACAAGAGGAATGACGGTGCACAGCTTCAATCACAAACAGACGTGTAAAAGGCGGTCGTACGCAGAAACCGCTATAATCCTTTCGTCTAACAATCGCCGAACCAAGCTAGACTGGAATACGAAAGGCAAAGCTTGCCAGTGTTGCCATTGGCAGCGGTTGGTCCGTGAAATCGAATTGGCTCACAGTCAGAGACGAAAATAAGTAGCTATAACATCGAGTTCAGTGAAATGAGAGACCAAGGTTTAGGTGAATGCAGGTGTGCCAATGAATCAACGTCGAACGTTTTTGAAAAATCTAGAAACAATTACGAAAGTATATAGGAATCATCGCGGATGCGTCTGAGTCGTTAAATTAGTACGAGTATATTCAATATCCGTTATGAAAATACCGTATTACCTTTTGACCTATAGCTGTTGTACATTAAACAATTTTCTATGTTACTTTTTAACACAAACAGCCCAATTCATGATCCCACTGCAGCCACCTAGGGCCTTCTCTCACAAGGAGGCAATCAAGACCATAATCCACTACGCTGGCTAAACGGGTTGGCAAATACAACGTCCTCGAAAGATGCCTTTGTCGGAACCTCACCGCCGCTGGTTTCCTCGCAATATTTTACTTTATCTACTGTTAAGCCAATGGTGGTGACAAATTCGTACACGTACTCTCGGTGTAGGTGAATGCCGCCTCCGCCTCTGAGTAATTTTCCTCAGAAAATATACTCTTTTAAAAAACCACTATTTATTTCATTGGTATAGTAATGTACTAAAACACATGACACATGAAATACAATAACGTATTTTCTTGAAGGTCCAGGACGAAGACTTTTTTCTACGAAAATCGTAATTTCAAAATAAACCGGAGTAGGCAAGTCGCGAGCTTATTTCGAAATTACGTTTTTCATAGAAAGGTAATAGACATCCTGTTACGGATATTAGATAGAAACTCCTATTAATCAAGTTTGTACCTTCAAAGTCTACAATGCAAACTTCTAAAACCGATGCAGCAATAGTCATAGTGGCTTGTGCTTAAGGTCAGATCTCTTATCTTTTCGTCATCAGAGTCCATTGTATGTCATATAGCCGTATATCAGTGTTAGGGCGGGACCTCACTCGCCACACATGAGTGGCGCGGGCGCAAATAGAGCCCAGATCCTGTCCCCTGTGTGAACCGGCCGCGCCCGTCACATCACAATCAAACTATCTCACTGTCTGCTGCCTTTATGTTCCTCGATCGCCCTTTAATAGAAGACTATCGCTCCACTTGAACGTAACGTGTGAAAACGAAGTCAATGACTCTATGATCTGTTTTACGTGTATCCGCAAATGATTCTTTTTCCGCGTTGATTCATCGTTTGGTTTATCAGTACACATATCATCGTTAATTAGGTTTTGATTGGAAATACGTTTAGGAGTAGTGAATGATTTATCTTGAACTCTGGGTTTTAAGGATTCGTTTAGAGCGTTTGGTTTTATATTAGATGTGTTTTAGCTCCGTAGTCATATCAAAGGAAATAGCATTGAATCTTCAGATGGATCTGACGGTTCCAAATCCCAACTAAGCCTTAATTGTAGATTAGTTGACGACTTAAATTTTCAATTGATATTATTATATTGTATTAACAATTGCACGGCTACGTTGAATGGCTCTTGTAAAGCAAATAGAAGTTTTATATTTATCCTTAGATACTCGTTAACTAATGCGACAGATGTTCACAAAACCAGATAAACTACTAAACAAAAATAACCTTAGAACAACGTAAAATATACAACAGCAACAAATCCCCGAGAAAATCTTGCAGCATTATAACAAACTTAATACTTTGTACATCCGCTGTTGGAGATGGAATTGGCCTCTTTGATATTTTCCAAACAAAGTCCTTTGGCGAACCTAATACAAAAGGCGAAAGGATACACAGGAGTACGGACCAACTATTTGAAATCCGAGGAAAGCAATTTTACCAGCACTAACGTCGCGCGGTAACGTTTCAAACAATGCTAGTACCTGTGTCCCGTATCCCTGCACGTAAAAAAGACACAAATCACTGAGAACCATTCAACCCAACCCATACAAGAGAACTAGATCTCTACTAAATCCTGCAAAGATTCATTGCCAATTTTATGAAATCTATACTAATATTTCATCGATTCTGTGGACTAGGTTTTAATATCTGCGAAATATAGTGAGAAAAAGAATTTGAAACGACTTTTATCAAATATTCAGTGTTTAACGGCTTAGCTGTGAATTTAAATCAAGGGCATACTCGCTATTTGGAACATAAAAATATTAAAAGTTCATTTTGTTTAACTTCAAAGTGAAACACATTAAGACGGGCGTGTTGTCACATGCTTTTTCGCACAGTTTGTTAGATTGGCCTTATTAACTGATATATTAAAAGTATTAGATTAAAGTAAAAAAAAACTATCGCTCGCATAGGTCCTGGGTTGACTTACATGCATATTCGTTTATCGACAAAAACTTGCAAAATACGAGTAGTTTATTTACAAGCTCGACTTAGGTATAATCCTGCTAAATGTTACGATGTTTAGATGTATGTTTGATGCTCAATTATGGTTTAAGACATGAACGGAATTGTCTGAAATTTGGAATATTAAAAGATCATGAAATAATTCTAATGACGAATGTAAGTCAATTGCATGTAAGCTCGTACAGACAAGTTAATTATATAGCTATAAAACTTTATTTTCTAGGTTTGATGAGGTGTCGTCTAAATAAGGGCAAACGTTATTAATTAGTAGTGGCAGGATGCTTCGAATAGTTCATTTGGGAAAGTTTCAGTGTTTCCAGCTATTCTACCACCTTGTAGGAAAGTGCAAACTTTTCTATGTTCCGGTTTGAAGGAAAATGTTCGGTGAGACAATACATATCTGGCTATCTGGCTGCCATGTTACAAACTTTGCTTAGTTTGGGGTCAGATGGTGTTGTGTGTGAATAATCCATCACTAATATGAGGCAAAGACATAATAAAAACGTTTCTGGCAGAAAGTCTGCCTGCGAAGTCGTAGGTTCTATTCCTACCCAGTGCAAATATTTGTGAAATGATGACAAATTGCTAATTGCTTCTCTGTCTGGGTGTTTCTAAGTGTAATAATTATGTATTTATAATTAAATAAGTATTAGGTATGCCAGCTATATGGATACGATATGCCATCAGGGGCATGTCTTGTTCGTTCTTTCACTAGTTATTGTACTTATATAAAACTCGATTTATTTGAAACATTTAGTATTTTTTGCGTCTCGATCGGAAGATTCTTTTGTTCCTAGACACTGATGAAATAATAATGGCCAGAGTCATAGTTAATAGAGCAATGACGGTAGTTCCTTTTAAGTCTAAATGAATGATTGAGTCATTAGAGCAACTAGGCAGGCTTAAGGAAACAGTTATCAGACACGGTGCAAGGGAATTACTGGTAATTCTCTAGTGAGCCCTAAAATTGCCGGGTTGCGCAGTTCTCCCGCCATTAAATTTTAACTGCTTATAATTTAGACATCTAATGTAAATGGAATAACGTTGAAGCGTGAGATTCTGTTACTGACTAATTTAGAAAACATTTCTAACTGCTGTAGGAGATCTAGCTCCGGTATGGCTTAGACTAAGACAAGTGAGCTCATGTTTCCTGGAAATAAATGAAGTGATATGATTAGTTAACTTTTTTTGTGTTTAAAATGTGTGTACAGGACAATGCCCGTCGGATCCTGTAGTTTAACAGTAAAATTTGATTTAATTCTTGGCCATTTATGACATTCTTCAAAATGACTTGTACAACACAACTTATTGAGATTACAAGCATACTGTGTAAGCCTATAAGTATATAACTCAATTTACGAAATACTAAATTCCGAGAAAACTCGTCAAAAAGAGAGTTTTCGTTCAGCGCAGACAAAATTCAGTTGCTACGCGCGTTTGCTCTTTTTGTGAGTTGGTACAACACGCGAAAAAGAGTAATTGAATTAGCAAGTGGTGGTTAAAATTTACTAGACTGCACCCACAACCCAGCCTATTTTATGCAAAATATTCACTCACACCAATGGCAATAGACAACACAGTTACAACACACTAAAGTATGATCCAAGAGTGGCGCGAAGAACTGGCGATTTCTGGTAGATTTTAATGTATTCTCTTAAATTTCACCCATACTAGTTCAAATAAATTAACAGTATTGAACAAACATGTTCACGATCTCAGCATGTAAATAAGATAATTACAAATAAGAGAAATACTACAACTTTCCAGAGGTAATAAACTTTTTTTTAATTTCGATGGATTATGCCGTATAGATAAGTTTATTTCTTTATGGATTATGCCGTATAGATAAATTTATTTCTTTATGAATACATCGAATTATAAGAAAATATATTATTTAATATATTTGGGTATATTTTTTACCGAACAAATCAGTAGTAGCCATTTCCGTTTACGTTCCTGAAGAAATTTTGAAAGAATCTTTAACAAACACAGACATGTGAATTAACAATAAATAACATTATTCGTGATTTAATCTATTATTTGTATAGTACAGAATAAGCTTGGTACCGGTATTACACATTAATTACCAATTATACTATCGTCAAACAGTAATGCATAAACATTACACTGTTTTCTGATTTGAACGTCAATGTTTCCAGTGAAACTACAGAGCAAAGAGACGTTTTTTTAAGTCTAGGTGACAAGCGCAATGCAGTGCTGAGTAGTGATTTGGGCTCTTTGTGTACAAAAAAACTGTGTGGTACAATACTGTTATGGGAAGGCGTGTTACTTGCCTTCAGGTACACGGCTTGCTCGTTTCGATATTCTTTAATATAAAATTAAATCGTACGTAGCATTCAGATCTCATAGTCCCACAGAAATATTCCAACTTATGGAAAACAAGCAGTGCCCCGATGCTTTACCCGCGTAGTTCCCGTTCTCGTTTGTTTTCGGGATAAAAGTAGCCCGTATGTTCTTCCAGACTATCTATGTCCCAAATTTCAACCCGATCCGTTCAATAGTTTTTACGTGAAAAAGTAACAAACATCCATACCTATACACTACCTATTAATAAAAAGAGACGAGACGAGCAGGACATGTACCTGATGGTAAGCAACATGCCTGCCACATAACAGCATAGTCACACGCGGTTATTGGAACATAAAGAGTCCAAATCCTTACCTAGCACTGCACTGCGCTCGTCACCCAGAGATCTAAGATGTTATATCTCTAAGCCCTGTAATTTCTCTGGAAACATTGCCCTTCAAACGGAACACATTTTCACGTTTATATTATTAGTAGAATGATAAAGACAAGAGCAAGGAAGAAGTTTTGAAGACGGTAGAGGAGAAAAGAACATGAATGGAAACAATAGAAAACAGAATAGGGAAGATGTTGGGACATCTGATACGACACGACAACTTCATTAGAACAATAATGGAAGGTAAATTTGAAGGGAGGAGGAAGAGAGGTAGACCTAGGAGAAGTTACATGAACCAAGTGAAGGAGAAAATAAATGTAGTGGCGTATCAGGAAGTCAAGGAGAAGGCGGAGTGTAGAAGTACATGGAAGGAACTCCACCGACAAGAGCGTCGCTCTTAAATTATGAATGAATTAATGAGGATGATAAAGCAAAGTTCCGACTTTTATTGACTCGCGAATAAATAAGCTTAAATTAAAAATGTTCATCTCCCAACAAAACAAACAACAGTTAGAACCCTACAATCTGTGACGTCAAATAAAGTTAACTCAACTTTATAATCAAAAGTTTACTTCCGAGTAGAGCTTGGAGCCATTTGCTTGAATTAGTGATTCCCAACCGACGTATTTAGTATTTATTATTCATCAAATGAATTATTTCGGCAGTTTCGCGCCGCAATTTAATATTTTAGCAGCCATATAATACTCATTTCTCAGACGAGCGTGAATATTATTTACCTTTAAAATTAAACATTATGAACTCAAGAAAACGGTGGTACCTGCCAAGAATAGAAACGCCCACAAACACCACGTAGTTTTGTAAAAATAGTCATGGTAATAAACAATTATTGAGAATTTAATAAACAATTATTGAGAATTGATTAAAATGAAATTATACACCCTCAATTACCCGTCCTACTATATAGACACACGAATAAAGCACGAGAACAATCTGAATATTTTCGCAATATTATACACAATACTTCGACGGACGTACCTACCTTCCAACTCTAAGAAAAACTGACAGGACCGAACTTAAACCAAAACTAGAAGAACATAGGAGTAACAGAGAAAATTCTATGCTGTACCGATCTTGTCTAGTTAGAAAAACTAAAAACGAAAATGAGAAAACTAAAAACTACGCCGCGAAATTATAAAGATACACAAATGTAGATACCTACATTGGCAACTCTATCGGTCCACAACAAAACTCGCAATACGGATTTCTTACCTATTCAAGCGTTTGATTAATAATCACATAAGATGCCTATACAACTACTAGACGTGTGCATAGTAGATAGTTACATAAGAGCAGAAACAAAGTCTCACAGCGTTCCATAAATGGTACCTCAAAGAGCCGAGTATGTCGATTTATGACTGCAAAGTAAGCGTGAAAATTGATTTCCTGTTTTCACGGTGTCGGTCCCATTGACCCCACTACGGTTTGTGGGGTTAATAGAATTTATTGGCGTGAAAGAAATGCTTTTGATGGTTCCAACATTTTTATGACCTTTTACGTTATGGTTACCTAAAGGGTAACTCTACTTTTATCTTGATTAAGTTCATGTTTGAACTTGATTATTTGATAAGCGATAATGTAATAATAATAATAATAATAATAATAAAATTTATTTTCATTTAAACATAGTGGTCTTATGGTAGTTACTTACTAACTTAAATAAACTAACATGCATATTTTATTGGTATTATATTAGTAACAGAATGTAGCCCTAGCTCCCACACTAGGATTCCCTGTGTTTGTGGGAGCTAGTTCTCTTCGGATGTGCATATGCGTGGATGTTGTGTGGGTCATTGTGTGTGAGGGTGTGTGTGTTTGAGTGTGAGAGTATAAGGTTATGTGGTTATGTTAGGTTGTGATTGTGCGCATGTATGTGTTATTTAGAATGTTTCATAAGTTAAGTTTTGGTTAGGTTCATTAGGTTGCAGTTTTAAGCAGCGATTCTGTATCCTCGTAGCCCAATTGCCTAAGAAACTCCGTTACCTTCTTTTTGCACTCTCTTTTTTTGTGTATTTCAGTATATCTAGTTTTTATTTAGAGTTTTGTATATGAAAGGGCCTAGAAAACTGTAGCTCCTTTGTCCCTGACAGGTTCTTTTTCGAGGAGGTCCCATCTGTGAGTCCGTTGTATTGTGTTACATGTTTTTGAGTTTTAGTCCTACTAAGAGCTGTCGAATGGAACCTTAGGACACAATTGAGGATGTACAATTGCCTAACTCTAAGTTCTCTGGTATCTCGATATAGAGCATCTGTCGAATATAGAAAAGGTTTTTGTGTGCAATTTTAAGAACTAGTCTCTGCGCTCGTTCTACTTTTAACATATGTGTGGCGCACGCTGCACCCCATGTGGTAATACAATACATAATTAAGGACTTACACAAAGCTGTATAAACCAAAACCACGGTTGATTCATCTGCAACATTTCGTAGCTTTTGAAGATGAATAGTAGTTTTCGAAGTCTCGCTCTAACTGAATCTATTTGCTTCGTCCATGACAGGAGTTCGTCAATATGTATACCTAGGTATTTCACGTCTTTAACTTGTTCCAATACAGAACATCCACATGTACGAGGGTTGGACGAGTCAGGTGTGCAAGTATGCAGTTTGATAGAAATAGGTTGTTGGGGGGATGTGC
Organism: Ectropis grisescens; assembly: GCA_017562165.1. Classification (NCBI taxonomy): domain Eukaryota; kingdom Metazoa; phylum Arthropoda; class Insecta; order Lepidoptera; family Geometridae; genus Ectropis; species Ectropis grisescens. The sequence continues at coordinate 15,081,673 of CM029775.1, read as the reverse complement.
GGTGTGAAGATCGGAAAGCTACTATTTTAGTTTTACTTGCGTTTAAGGTAAGTAAATTGTACAGCAGCCATTTGCTGACATTTTGAAGTTGTTCAGTTGTGGTTTTAGTAACTTCATCCCAATCACGCCCATGGAAGATGATAGCCGTATCATCGGCGAAAGCGAAAACTTTGGCGCAGTTTAGGGAAAGTTGACACAGGTCATTTATGTATACAAGAAACAGTGTGGGGCCAAGAACACTGCCTTGGGGGACACCATAACAAACTTCTTCATAGTCACTATATAACTCTCCAACCCTAACTCGTTGCCATCGATTTTCCAGATAGGAAGCAAACCAGACTAGCGCAGTACCTCTCACGCCAGAACATTCAAGCTTTTTGAGTAATATTCTCCGTGATACGCTGTCAAAAGCCTTAGCGAGATCAAGAAAGACCCCAATGCATCTCTGCCCAGTGTCTAGCTTTCCACTGACATGGTCAACAAGTGAAGCCACAGCATCCTCAGTTGATCTGCCAGACCTGAAGCCAAATTGGTTTGGAGAGAGAATATGCTCTTTTTCGAGAAAATTTACAAGGTTTTTATTAGCTACTTTTTCTAGGATTTTTGAAAGGGACGTTAAGAGAGATATTGGCCGATAATTCGATGCTTTCTCCGCATCTCCAGCCTTGTAAATAGGACATACATTTGCCTTCTTAAACGAGTCTGGAAAAATACCGGTCTCAAGACTGAGATTGCAGAGAAACGCAACCGGGGCAGCAAGTGTGTGTTTTGCCATTTTTAGTAATTTATTTGAGATGCTGTCTACTCCTGGGGCAGATTTTATTTTAGCTCGTTTATTATTTTGATTATTTGAATTGGGTCTGTAGGGAAAAAAATAAGGATTTGTTTGGAGAATAGTTAGATGTGGCTAGTTTCGCTAGTTCTTCTTCCGAAAGATTTATTTGGCTAGTAATTTCGTTCACAAAGTATTCCCCACCGTGGAGAAATAGTGGTTTACTACATTTAGTGATAGAGTTGGTGTTGGAGCTGAATTTAGAAGGTCAGTATTTGCCGTCGCTGTGGATTTTATATTGCAGACGTCCTTGATAGAGTTCCAGAGCTGTTTACTATTGCCTATATTCGATTTTATTTTATTGCGATCGTTCTCGTTTTCAGGTTTTGTATGATGTTATTGCAGAGATTTCTATATTTTTATATCTTTCCAGTAGGCTAACATCATTCGGTCTCCTTTTGTTTTATAGTGCAGAGCATCTCTTCTACGCATACATTTTAGCAGTCCGGGTGTGATCCAGTCTTTACGTATGGATTTGGAGTTGCGCATGATTTTTATAGTTTTATGTTGTTTAATGCTATCGTTCAGTATGTTAACAAGGTGATTAGCTGCTTCGTTAGGATTTGTGTGAGTGTAAAAGTTATCCCAGTTTATTGCTCCAATATCGTTAACTACTTCAACATAATTTATATCATTATATTGTTTACGAGTTTCAAGAACTTTGGGTTTACCCGGAGTCGAAACAATGATTGCATCGTGATCAGTAACTTCGCTTGAACACACTGTTACTAAGAGTTGTTGTGAGCTTTTTATCATTGCGTGGTCCAAGCAAGAACTTCCACGTGTTGGCAATTGGTGGCCAGGAAAATAACCCCTACAAGCTAGTGTTCCTAAGTATTCTTCCGCCTTTCTGTCTTTTACCGAGTTCTGCTGATTTGGTGCAATGTCTATGTTTAGATCTCCAGCAAGTATACACGTCTTAGCCTTCATTTGGTCTAATATCTTTTCCAATGATACAAGGAAAGTGGTTATATTGTTGAAAGAGGGGACCTATACACTGCCAAGATAGAAAACTCATTTGCTATGTTAATCAAGAGACCCGTTGCTTCACAGAAAGATGGTTCAGACACACTCACAGACATATTTGCTTGAGTTAAGACAACTACACCGTCGTTTTGGTTTCTATTTCGTTTTGAGTAGGCACAGCTATAGTTTTCCAGGTGAACTCCGTAAAAGAGTCGTCCAGCCAGCATTCTGTGAGAATTATTATGTGAGGTAAGAACTCAAGTCGTGATAGAAAAACAGTTAGCTTGTTAAAGTTGTTGCTTCGGATACTTCGAATGTTTTGAGAAACAATCAGCAATTGGTTATGGTTTTCATGTAGTTTCAGATATGTCTGACAGATTTCCGGTTGCAGAGCATAATAGCTATTTGCTGCATTCGTGTTTTCAATATCATTTAATACCATTTGCCGATCATCCATTTTATTTAGTTGTATTTTATTACGTGCCCAACACATGGAACAGTTGACTCTGCTACAGTTCAATCGTAAGAGATCTCTTAGCTTTAGTGTCTTGGGTTGGTTTGGGGTAGAACGAGGTGAGTGCTTTGCCCTGTTGAAAGTGTGGTTATATGTCTGATATGATGGCAATGACAACAAAAGGGTAAAATAATGCATGGAGTTGTATTATTTGATAAGTTACGAACTGAGTGAAATACACAAGCTGGGACGTGTATATTGTGACGGGATGAGTGTTTTGTCCGCATGAGGGTGAGGTGAAGTAGCTGTGTGTAGTGTGTATTTATTTTTGTGATAGAGTGTGAGGTGGTATGTGGTAGTATGATAGCTAGGCGATGACCTAAGTACCGTCCACGATCTTTTAGACGCGCAGAGTTAAGGACCGAGTTCTTAGCCCAATTGGAGGAGTTGATGGGTAGGTGTGAATGGTGTAACTGTAGTACGTTTTGAATACAGATGAAGGTGTATGTTGTTATACTAGTCAGATGCCGAGCTGCGCGCATTGCACATATAGGTACATGTGTAGCGTGACGAGGTGAGTGTTTTGTCGGTACAGAGGTGTGTTTGAGAAACTGAATGTGTTGTAATGGTATAGTTATGCAAAGGAGTATGATGTTGTGTGGCACTGTTTTGAGCAGATGCCGAGCTGAGTGCATTGCACAGATAGGTACATGTGTAGCGTGACGAGGTGAGTGTTTTGTCGGTACAGAGGTGTGTTTGAGAAACTGAATGTGTTGTAATGGTATAGTTATGCAAAGGAGTATGATGTTGTATGGCACTGTTTTGAGCATATGCCGAGCTGAGTGCATTGCACAGATAGGTACATGTGTAGCGTGACGGGGTGAGTGTTTTGTCGGTACAGAGGTGTGTTTGAGAAACTGAATGTGTTGTAATGGTATAGTTACGCAAAGGAGTATGATGTTGTATGGCACTGTTTTGAGCATATGCCGAGCTGAGTGCATTGCACAGATAGGTACATGTGTAGCGTGACGAGGTGAGTGTTTTGTCGGTACAGAGGTGTGTTTGAGAAACTGAATGTGTTGTAATGGTATAGTTATGCAAAGGAGTATGATGTTGTGTGGCACTGTTTTGAGCAGATGCCGAGCTGAGTGCATTGCACAGATAGGTACATGTGTAGCGTGACGAGGTGAGTGTTTTGTCGGTACAGAGGTGTGTTTGAGAAACTGAATGTGTTGTAATGGTATAGTTATGCAAAGGAGTATGATGTTGTATGGCACTGTTTTGAGCATATGCTGAGCTGAGTGCATTGCACAGATAGGTACATGTGTAGCGTGACGAGGTGAGTGTTTTGTCGGTACAGAGGTGTGTTTGAGAAACTGAATGTGTTGTAATGGTATAGTTATGCAAAGGAGTATGATGTTGTGTGGCACTGTTTTGAGCAGATGCCGAGCTGAGTGCATTGCACAGATAGGTACATGTGTAGCGTAACGAGGTGAGTGTTTTGTCGGTACAGAGGTGTGTTTGAGAAACTGAATGTGTTGTAGTAGTATGTTTATGTAAAGGAGTATAATGTTATGTGGTATTGTATTACACAGATGCCGAGCTGAGTGCAATGCACAGTCAGTTTCGTCCATAGTGTGACGCGGTGAAAGCTTTGTACATTTGTAGATGGGGTTAGGGAAATGCATTTGGAGTGTTGGTATTGTTATAAAAAGTAGATTAGTGGCGAGTACTACTGAAGTAGTTTGGTGACGAGGTGAGTGCATTGCATAGACAAGTCCATGTAACTTGACGAGGTGAATGTTTTGTCGAAATGGTAGTGTGGATAGAGAATTGTTCGTAGTGTAAAAGTATTGTTACTGAAATAAAAGCGGTGGTGTGCTGTTTTGTATTTGATAGATGACGAGCCTGATGCAATGCACAAGCAGTTTCGTGCATACTCGTAGCCTGATTGGGTGAGTGGTTTGTCCATTCGTAAATGACGTCAGTTAGCTGTGTGTGGTGTGTTGGTATTCTTATGGAGGACAGTGCGGAGGTGTTTGTTATTTTATGAGTTAGACGACGAGGTGAGTGCATTGCACAGCTAGGGACGAGTGTAGCGTGACGAGGTAAGTGTTTTGTTGGAGAAATGGTGTGTTTGAAAAAATTAGTTTGCTGGAATAGTATTATAGTTTTTGTGCAGAGGAGTTTGATGTTGTGTGGAATTTCATTACACATATGCCGAGCTGAGTGCATTGCACAGTGGGTTTCGTTCATCATGTGACTAAGTGAGTGCTTAGTACATTTGTGGATGGAGCCGAGAAACTGTGTGTGGTGTGTTAGTATGGTGACGTGTGCCTTATTAGTTAGGTGACGGGTCGAGTGCAGTGCACACTCTGTTGTGTGGCTGGCGTGACGAGGTGAGTGCTTTGCCAGTTGAAATTGTGAGCCTCAAAAACAGAAAATTGTTGAATTAAAAGTATGTGGATATTTTTTTCGAGATATTACTCGTATATTGGTCAGTAAACCGATCGTATACAAAGTATAGGTATATTCCGTCTCGTCCCACTCGCAAGCACTTCTATTGTTGTATTCCATTATTTTACGCATTTGGAATCTAAGTATGTTATTTTTCTTTATTAGATATTTAGGTATTTTAGCTAGATATGTTTGCGGGTTTGGTTTATCAGTAGATGACCATGTATATGTTTTTTTCCCTTTGAATGTGGTGATTATGATGTGGTCGGAGATAATCATGATATAATTATTAAATGCATAATAATTTTGTGAGCGAGTTTTAGATAAAGAGGAGGTTAATAGTAAGGTAATTATGCCGATTAAGACTATCGTAAGGCATTGTAAGCAAAGTGTTGGCGTTGGACTTAACTGTGAGTTACGGTTAAATAATATGTCGTTTGTTTGTTTGTAATATGTGTAGTATTGAGGTAGAGAGTTGTTGGCCCTCTCCGGTTTTTGAGCATTATTATTTGATAATTTCCACGAGTTAGTTACGAACATACATTGTTCATTCGTACCTATCGTAAGAGGAATACAATGGGATTTCTTAGTCCCAACGTGATAATTGTACCTTAGTGTTGTTTCTGTATTTGAGATTGTAGGTAAGTTCCTAGCCATGCAGTTGCAACCCCGTGAGGCATCGACTGCTCGGTGCACTATTGTATATGGATTGCTATGGGTTGTTTGCAAATTATCTGATGACGATCAGACGTTGAGTTCAATATTTATTATTGACAAAGAAATTGTTTTTTGTGAATTTATAACGAGTGTTGTGTTTCGAGCCGTGTGTGTGAAGATCTTGTTCAGTGTATGTGCAGTGGAATTTAGGTAATGAGGTGATTGTGTCGTGTATTTGTGGACGGGCAAAGACATGCCTCTTTGTGGATTTATGGTGCTGAGGAGGTATGTACGCTTTATAATAATTACAAACATTAAGTAGCATGTCAGACTTGGTACTTTGCTCAGTGTAATGATTAGTGATCGTTTTGTATTTTGTTGAACCTAAGTCTGACATAATTTACATGGTAACAAGAACATAGGCACACAAATTTTCTCACATTTATAAATAGGGCAGGATTAAGAACATTTAAATGATGCACAATATTATGTGCAGTTGTTTTTATATAACATGCGCTTATCGTCAATAAACATCCGTACCTCATATTAGCTCCGTGATCGGATGTCAACATTGAATAAGCAGAGTTGATACCATATTTAACATTTTCCACAAAATCATATACATTTTTCCGGTTGATTGTTAAACTCATATTAAGAACAAAGAAAAAAGTAATTAGTAAATTAGTAGCATACAAATCAGAATAAAATAAAATAATAATAATAGCCACGGTAAGAAATGAAGTCGTCAGTCAATTTGGCGGCTTCTGTAATTTCAAGTTTTCCAATTGAATTGCGGTTTTGATCCATAGGTGGGGCATTCCTTCGTGTTTACGTAGGTATACCATCCCGTTCGATGTCCAGCAAAAGTTGTAGTTGTTTGCTTTCGCAAATTCACGAGCCAAAAAAATGTAGTCGTCGTGTTAGTGGGGTAAGATGTTCGGATATGTATAATGTTGAGGGGGTTCCGTCCAGCCCAAGGTCAAGTGTGGATAGTTGCGGATTTTCCTTATTTAAGTTAAATTTTTTTGCGTTATTAAGTAATGAGCCTTTTATGAGGGTAGTGGAAAACTCCGCTATTATTGTCGAAACTCCGGTTTTATATTTTATTGGTATGCGGTAGACATCTCGCAAATCCGACGTTGAATACTCAACCCTAAGCCTAGTTAGTAGATTTTAATCATGCCAAACAAATCATCTTTTCTTTCTCCATTTTTCTTTGGGACACCTCTGATTTCAACACAGGTTTTTCGCGATTGTCTGTCGATATCATGGATTTTATCTTCTAGTTCTGTTATGTGTTTTTTAATTTCTTTCTTATCTTCTTCCAAGCTAGTGATTTTTGATTGCATGTCTTTTAGCTGGTCCGAGACAAATCCGATTGATTTCTCAAGGTCAGCGATCGTTGAGTGTGGCATTTGACTTCGTTCAGATTTTTTCGATTTTTTCATTCGCTCATTTTGATTCTCTGTGAATGTAGAAAACATTGATACAAGTAGGTCTCTCATTTCAGCTTTGAAAATGTCGAATTCTTCACCGCCAGAGCGAATTTTTTCCTAATAGAATCGTCAGAGTCCTCACAGTCTGATCTATTCGTTTTCCTGCCTACCTAAGCCTAGGTCCTGCACCGATGCCGACCAGGTCAATCGTAGATGGGTCAGAGTTATTCCGGTGCCTGGTGTTGCTACCCTTATCAGGTGTCGAGCGCAGGGATTTCGCCATTAGCGACGGTAGTGAGTGCGTTGTAGGCCTATTTCTATGCGCTTAAATTGTGACGCGGAGCCGTTTGGACGTGCACCGAGCGTTGTAATCTGTGAGTGTGTGCAAGGCTCTCGTGCGCACACTGCTCAGTGGAGGCGTGTCCTTATTTTATTCTGTAAGTGTGTGCGAGTTATTGGTCCAATGTCACATCGACAACAGCTGGTGGGGTTAATGATCTGGCTCAGCTAATTCTTTATTCGCAGTTTTGTGAACAGAGACTAGTTAGGGAGGACTTACGGATTGTAGGTGGTGGGGCAGTGTACCAGGGTCTCAGCTACTGAAGAGTTTCACTTGTTTGGAACACTTCTCCGCAGTTTATGCAGTTCTATTATTTGCTCTGAATTTACATGTAATTTGTCGATAGCAAAATGAATAAAAAATATTAAATTATTTCAACACAGACGTTTAGCTTGTATGGCTTCCAGGGGCGAAGAGGAACTTGTGGTAGTAAAGCGATTATAAGATTATGTATTTAGGTTTTGTGTTGCTATGTATGATAACTATGTATTTAAACCTACATATTTATATACGTATTACATCAGCTATCTGGCCACTATAATACTAGCTTTGCTTAGTTTAGGATCTGATGGTTTTGTGTGTGAATTGTCCGCCAATATTTATTTATTTATTTATTTATAATACCAAGTGAAAACCAATGTGATGGCTAGAAGTAAAAATTACTCAGTAAAGTAATAAAGCAATAGCGTGGCTCAATACAGAGACAGCTATCACCTACCAATAATATTAAATTACATGACCTGGCAAATCGATAAACGAGTGTAAGCATGTGTGTTAATAAATATTAAGTGAATAAGAAAAAATCGTATTATTTACCACTAGTACCTATCCGCGGCTTTGCCTACATAGAGCTTTGAACTCTAATTAATTCGGAATAAAAATCATATTGCTATTCCAGACTATAGTCTGTCTACCTAGGTTCCAAATTTCAGAGTTGTCCGTTTTATTCAATAGTGATTGGGCGATAAACTTCCATACTTTCACATTTATAACATTAGAAGTATTTCAATGAATGTTCACAGTACTTTATATCCTCCAATAACGTCGCCACAATCGAGTCGTTTCTTTGAGCGGTCTGAGAGCTGAAGGTAAATGTTATGACCAAATGTAAAGTTAAGATTCACAACCAGAACTGAACATATGAATATTTTTTTGGTATTTCATGTGTCACATGTATTTGTTCAACTGTAGTTGGTTAGTGGATACATGTACATATAGTTGAAACAATATTATACCTAATTGTACCTCTATATTTACTTCATGATCATTTTGTGTTTCGAGGTGCGCTGTGAACGAGACACATTTAAAAAAACCGGGGTAAGCTTGGTTTTGGCATTCGCCTTGTATCAAAAATGATGATGGTTCAAAGGCTAATCATGAAAGAACTGCTGTCTTGAAATGACAATCTAATTTAATAAGCCTTCAAAAAGACATGTATATTATACATCCCTGAAACGAAATATAAAAAATGGCCCAGTGCCATAAAAAGCAGCCTTATCGACAACAACGATTTCTTACAGGCAACTAACGATATGGCTGAGTAAGCTTAGGTTCTAACTGTGTGTAAACCTATTTTATACAAAATGTCATCAAGATCTCATATCCGGGTTATGAGATCTTGATGTCATAACGTATGTTTGTAACTGATGGCTTTGCAATATAACATATAAGATGTATGGGACGAGTATCTCACTACAATATTGGATCTAGATTAATATCGCCCCCCAGTCGATATCCTATTAATCAAGGAATATAATACTGTACTCAGTACTGATTAAGTGTAGCGGGGATTATCGTCTAATATAATAGCCCACCGCAGGGCGTAGCTCGAGAATTGAGCCCTGACCTAAATGGGGCACGTCAGCAGTCTTTCGACTAACATAAATAATACGACGCCACATAATACCTCCTTTTTACAATTCAACCTACGATACAACACAAAAAATTAACTTTCAATCATAGTCTCGGTATTTTAACACTTTTCATAGTTTCTTGGAAAGGATTTAGATAATAAAAAATTGGTTGCCTGTAAAGTCGGTATACGGGCGAAAGTTTTACGTGACAACGACTTTGAGTGGTAAAATAATTTTACGGAAGGGACGCGTGCCTTTCACTTTTTATGTCTGTCTCTCTCGCTCTTAGGCGGGCTAACCATGCCCGAGTGGAAGGGACGCGTGCCTCTCACTCGCTCTCGTTGTGAGCGCATAACGTGAGCGGAGCGTAACGCAGTTTCTTGAAGTGTCACCCGGCAAACCAATTTATAAGACGTCGTCACGTCAAAAATAACTTTTAAATTGAAGAATCATAGACGCATCGTATAAAAATACTGGAGATTGAAATGTAATCATGAATTATTTTAATAAGCCGTACAATATTATGTCCTGCTGTCGTTTTAATTAAAAAATAAAATCATTAACTGCTTGGTTAATATACTATAGAAACTCACGGACAGTGAAAAAATAAGAGTTACGCTATCTTATTCGCATATTAAGGTTTTGTGTATTCCATTCCAGTTCGCTAGTAATAAGTGGTTAGATTATTAATTATTCATACATTATTTCAAATTGTATCTTAGTAGGTATAAATCCCCTTTTAAAACCAGAAAATAAATGCAGTACGAGTAAATTTAAAACTAGATCTCTAAGTGCCGTTGGTAAACTAAAATGTACACTAGAAACAGTAAAGAAGTGAGAAGAAACAACTAACTTAACTTTAATTGGATTAGACTCCAAAGAAAACTAACTCGGCGCTCCTAGAGACAATGCTCTGAATATCCGAGTAGACGAAATTAAACTGCTTAAAATTCAAAACGCAACAGGGTAAGTAAAATTAAATGGAATATAAATTGTATTCCGTAATTAACTTTGAAAGGATTTTTCTAATCTAATTTGATTACTTAACGAGAATGGGTATGATGCCGACAGTTCCCCTAATTTGTCGGCTCTAACGCCTTGTATCTAATTTAAATATTCACCTTTAGCCCCTAAATGAAAACACGGCTGTAGGTGTTTGCTAATGAACATTAATTTCCCAAATGGAAACAGTCGAACAACAAACGAGCATTTCTATTATTTGTTCGATTGGCCGATTGTACTAATTAACCAATATTTGACAGACGTGCATTTGCTGTTTTGATTGAACATTTTCCATACGTTTATGCAGACGCGTTATTAACGGCTACTAACTGACGAAGCAATTTGCGGGAATAGGCGTGAGAGAAGAGAAAGCAATATGTGCTCGTATCTCAGTGATTGTTGTTTCCGATCAGGATTGCTTTTCAATACGCTAAACACAGCAACGCCAAAACAACTTTAATCCAAGCAAACAGTGAAGAGGTCACGTATAATACCGGATTAAGGACCAGCGACAACATTAGTCTGGTTTTCTACTGCAAACAGACTGTGCAAATATACATAAAGTGCTCTATTATAAAGCGGTTAGGCCTTGACCTGGGCTTCTTGGCTTTATTACGGCAACTGATCATCGCGCCCACATCACAAGAAAATAGCCTATGACTACACAATGACGATTATAGGTGGGAGAGGTGAAATTACTTTAGATGAAGTTTCGTTTGGATGCGAGAAAATAATGAAAGAGTTGATATTTTAGGATCAAAATCAACTAAAGAATTAGTCACAAAAAAATGTATAACATTAAGTGATAGAAAACTTCACATTCACCCGAACGACCACTACTGTGTTGAAATAAATAAAAACCCAAACACATCTAAAAGGACTATTTCCATGCATATAAGATTACCAGTTTTTACACATAGATTTAGATCATTTTAACAAAAATCAATGTCGCATTAATACCAAACATGATCCAATAATATTTTGTCAAGTTTTCAACAAATCTAATTTGGCCTGTAATCTGGTATACTAGTACTCATATGCAACAATTCTCCAGTAGTGTTACGAAATTGGTATGTCAGATAGTGTTTCGTCGCTTTCCAAGTTATAATTACGTGCCTGAGCCGTTGCTTCACCCGTTTTCTGTGTACGCCCATGCATAGTATTGAGATTAGTTCCTATTGTTGAGCTCGATTTCAGATTTACTAGTAACTTTGTATAATGTATATCCAACATCTTAATCTTAATTTATAAATAAATCTAATAGTTTCAAAAACTAAAAAACACGTTTTTAGCACTAAAAGTTACAAAAGTATCTCATTCAGCTAACCCTTTCATTTAAAACCCAGATCATGGGTGGGCATTTAAAATAGCCAACCCGCCATCTTGGACGTTCGCCATATTGGATTTAATTCACGTGACAATTTTTTTCGTATTTCTGACAGCAAACTCTTTCATTTGATACCCATATCATGGGGGTGGATTTTAAACAGCCAGTCCGCCATCTTGGGGAGCCCCCCATATTCGATTTGTAATGACGTTTCTTAGCTATTCATGTATGTCATCAGAACTCGAAGTGTGTGCAAAATTTCATCCTAATCGAAGACCGGGAAGTGGGTCAAATTAAGATTCCAATATTTTTTTACATACATAGTTACAAGTGAAGGTAATAAAAGCGTGTTAAGAAAACAGTGTAATGATGTTTTTCCCCAGTGAATTTTTTTACCAAGTCAGCCTTCGCGAAAGATGTCATTAATGTTTAATTTGGTCCAACTTCAGACACAAAATATTTTATTTCGATTAATGGTATTTTTATGACAATATCCGAGCGAAGTCGCCACGATTTAACAAAAAACCTGATTCAACACTGATTGCAAATATCGAGAGTGAGATATGGTCTAAATTACTGAACGTTACATATTTGGAAGAAAAGTTACAGGTATACCGAGCATATACTGAATAAAACTCGATATTAAACCCCCGAGGCAAACAAATAACTGAAGTTCCCAAAGCCAGTACGCTCTAGAATTTTGTTGGTAGTTATTTGATCTACATTTAGAAAAGGCAAGTAAATTCAATAAATTCGAAAATTTTGTTAGAATAGTAAAGTAGAAACTTTCCAGAACACCATATATACATACTTCTCGGAACATTACCCACCATCAACTTGTTATGCTCAAAATAGCAAGGAAAATATGTTCAAAATGAAATTGCGGAGGAAGAAAAGAGAGTTAATAAAACGTCTTCGTGTAGCTAAAACCATGGGCGACAACCATCTAAGTCACCAACTGTCCAGAGCTCTAAGATCAATCCTTAAATTAATACAAGGAATATCGCTTCAAATTAGTAAAAATCGTGATAATTTTAACAGAGCTAAACACGAAGTAGACTTTGATAAAAACCCTTTTCAATACTCCAAAAATATTTTCAGGGAGCAAAATGGAAAGCTTATCTTGACTAACGCGCAAATTTACGATCACTTTAAAAGCACATACGAAGTGCCTAAACGCGGGAGCTCGTACGTAGAACCAAACATCCAAAGACCTAATGATCCTCTGACAGGCTTTCAAGGCACCCCACCTAGTGAAGAGGAAGTAAACTATCAAATTAAAAAGAAAACTACTAAATCAGCTCCTGGCCCAGATGGCATTCCTTACATAGTGTATAAAAGTGTCCATCAGTTCGTAAACATATCTTGAATATATTCATTAAGATCTGGTCAAGAAAGCAAGTCCCAGTAGCATTTGGAAGAGCAATTTTGTCCTCATCCCTAAAAAGCAGGAAGTAACTCATCCCAAAGACACCAGACCGATAGCCCTAACCAATACAATTTCTAAAATCTTTTTCAGTATTTTGCAAACAAAAATGACCACATTTATGACTAGCAATAGGTATTTCAGGCCCAATCACCAGAAAGGGTTCTTGCCTGGTATTTCTGGATGCCTGGAACACAATACATTACTAGCAGAAAGTTTGAAAGATGCCAGAACACATGAGAGGCAAATTACAGTCTGCTGGATAGACCTAGAGAACGCGTTTGGTTCTGTCCAGCATGAACTTATGATATTTGCCCTAAAATGGTATAACTTTCCTGCTGAAATTATTGACATAATTAATTCTTATTATTGCCACTTAAAATTCGTCATAGCAGTAAACAAGGAATACACAAAACCACTTGAATACAATGTAGGACTATTCCAAGGGTGCTGCTTATCACCAATAGCATTTAATATAGCAAATTAATATCCCGTGAAAAGAAATGGGGCTACCGGTTTAAAATCAACAATAAGTACACTGAGTCAATCTTGGCCTTTGCGGACGACCTTGCAATACTTACACGTAATCCCAAACAGTGTCAAGAATTGTTGAACGAAGTCGATGAGTTCTGTACATGGACGGAGGGAATGAGGACAAAACCATCTAAATGTCATTGTCTTTGTCTGGGTAGAAGAAATACCAAATATACGTCTTACGATCCGGGACTCTCCATAAGTGGCCAAGGAGTTGCCACAATTGCAGAGGCAGTGCCTTTCAAATTTCTTGGTAGAAAGATAGATCACAAAGGACGTACACCATCATTAGAGGTGGTTGTTGAAAATTTCATGAACAACCTCAATAAGGTAGACCAGCAGCCTATCAGCAATATCAAAAAGCATGGATATATGACAACTACCTCACATCACGTCTCACTTGGCCTTTCCTAGTATATGACATCGGTAAAACTCTCCTGGCAAAGCTAGATGCCAATGTCATAAAGATATTGAAGTCATGGTTCGGATTGGCACATCCAGCTGATCCTCTACTCTTTTAGGGATCACAATAGTTTTGGGCTGAAACTAAAGAAACCGTCTGAACTTTACAAACACCTAAGAGTTACAAAAACGCATGTTTTGGGAAAGTCGCAAGACGAATTAATTACATCTCTCCCAAAAGACAAAACTGCTTCAGACCTGGAATCTAGACTTCAATTCCATAAACAATTTATGGCAGGTGCACAAGTAAATACTGCTGGGTTGGGTGCGAGAGAAAAAAGGAAGACCGAGACATGGTAAAAACCTTTCTACAACAAGACGAAAATGACGGTTACAAAGTGCACGCTATGAATTTAGAAATGCAAAGTGAGTGGTTAACCATAGGTGAGTTCTGTATCCCATTAGCTCTAAAATGGCGCACCTTGATCTATGACTGGTCCCCTGCCTTATTAAAATTTTATCTAAATGCATTCCAAATGACCCTCCTGACCAGAGTAACTTGGTAAGGTGGGGAAAAGCCTCTGAAAAAATGTTGCTATACTTGTGGAGAGGCGATATGTACAGCAAGGCACATATTGGTGGGATGCAAGGTGCTCCTTAATGGGGTCATTACTCACGGCGTCATGACAGAGTTCTTGAAATCATACGTGAAGCCATGAGCCTTTCAGTAGCTAGAGCCCAAAAGGGATTGACGACAAACAACAGACAAATTAACTTTGTAAAAGAAGGCTCAACTTCAAACTCCAGGAACAAGCCTTACTCAATCCTGGGTACAGAACCTGATTGGACTATTTTAATGGACACGTATGAAAAGCACTACAAATGCCCAGAGGATGTGGGTGTTTCGTCATCCAGACCGGACATTTTCCTTTTTTCTAGAGCTACGAAACGCATAGTCCTTGTAGAACTTACCGTACCGTGGGAAACTAATATACCTAAAGACCACGCGATGAAACAAAATAAGTATTACGACCTCCTAAACGAATTAACAAAAAACGGCTATGTAGTTAGTTTATACGCTGTAGAAGTGGGAGCGAGAGGTATACCAGCAAAGTCTCTCTATAACCTACTGAAAGACCTTGGCTTATCCAGAAGTGCAGTAAGTTCTATACTAGAACGTGTATCTAAAGCTGCACTAGTAGGCTCATATCAGATTTGGCTGGGCAGGGAGAGAAAAACGAGTGGTGAAGGTGAGTGTTGATGTACGTCGGAAAGGGGCCCCTTAAACCTACGCCCGAGTCACAAGTCTCGGGAACTACTCGAGTTTTTCTCTCTCTCTGCCACACGATGGACCCGGCACCCGCACGGTGAATCCGTGGAATGCTAAGAAAATCGTCTCTCTATGTTCACCTGCGGCGGAATTTCAATTTGTTACTACGACAACTCGGTATTAAAAAACCTAAAACATACACATAAAAAAAAGATGATTGAAAAATCTAAAATCATAGGAAATTTAAACACGCCAAAGTCTTGAAATAATCTGTTGTTCACGTGAAATTAGTGTATTTTTACATAAAATGAGAAAAGCATATTATATGTAGTTACGTAGTGCGAGTAACTTTTTTTTTGTGTGATAATACCTAGTTGTAGCAGCACGTAACAAAAAAACCCACCACCTACATAGTGAAAGAACCTACGAGTACATAACGCGGCGTTGGTTTATTTTATTTTACAAACAGTTCATTCCAAATCTCTTCATATAGATATAAGTGAAAAACATATTTGTACTTTCAAATTAACAGCTTTTCACAGCTTTCAAGCATTTGACAAAAGTATAATTAAACGGCATTTACATATTTTTTTCTGTTTGTTTGGTCCGGCTAATCTCTGATGCGTCTGAATGTATTTTAACAGACATTTCATTGGCAGATAGTTGATATTATAAAAAATTACTTAGACTACTTTTACAATACAAAAAAAAAACAAGACAGCGAAGTCGCGGGGCATATCTAGTTCCTAAAATAAAATTATTGTAGTGTCAACTATGGGATATTCACTGATAGTTATGTTAAGTTTAGTACTCGATATTCAAAATTTAATAATCCTCTGTCAATAACTCAAACATAACCATTGTCAGAAAGACTGCCAGGTCAGATAGTTGATATTATAAAAAATTACTTAGACTACTTTTATAAAAAAAAACAAGACTGCGAAGTCGCGGGGCATATCTAGTTCCTAAAATAAAATTATTGTGTTTTCAACTATGGGATATTCACTGGTAGCTATGTTAAGTTTAGTACTCGATATTCAAAATTTAATAATCCTCTGTCAATAACTCAAACATAACCATTATCAGAAAGAGTGCCAGGTCAGATAGTTGATATTATAAAAAATTACTTAGACTACTTTTACAAAAAAAAACAAGACTGCGAAGTGTCGAGGGGCATATCTAGTTCCTAAAATAAAATTATTGTATTTTCAACTATGGGATATTCACTGGTAGCTATGTTAAGTTTAGTACTCGATATTCAAAATTTATTAATCCTCTGTCAATAACTCAAACATAACCATTATCAGAAAGATTGCCAGGTCACCCAAAACCTATATAAAACACACTACCACGACAAAATTGTAATGAGCAACCATGACGGCTAAAAACAGTGTTTAAAATACTGTATTTACACAGATGTCAATAGCACCTTGAAATGAAAACCGAATTATAAACGGCGTTTGTAAAGTGGGTGAATGTCGCACTACTTGCTACGACTAGACGATTATTATTTTATCGCTTAAAAGGCAGTCGTAGTATTGAAACTATGAGTTTAAAGTTTGTAGTAAAACGACCTTTGAGTACGATAAAACAAGACTTAAATCGATATTGGCTTTGAACAGACATTCTGTTTTATGACACACTTTATTTTTTACACGAATGTCCAAAAAGGGGGAAAATAACGTTTTTAGGATTTCTTCATGTACTATGTTCATACATTGTGAATTGTATTTATATTATTTATATAATATGTATTGTAATCCATTTCTGTACCAGATCTAGATTATTAAGTAGTTTATTTCATGAAAGTGCTACAAACATTCATACAAAAATGTTAATAAATAAATATTGGTGAAGAATTCACACACAACATATTTATGTACATCCATCCATCTATACAAATAAACTTTCGTAATAATAAATTAGAATTTTAATATGTGGCATAATTTTATTCATATATGTAGTTAAGTTTACCGTTAGCTACGTTGATAACAATGCACTTTTTGAACCAGTATCTCTGTAAAGGGTCGTCAACTTTGTTTTGTAAAACGCCTTAGTTTTATTATGAATTTTGAGATCACGAATAGAATGATAAGTAAATTCTCCCCATGTAGAGTTCGAAAGAGTGATCCTGAAATTAGATCACGAAATGAGTAATACTTTGCTAGAAGCAGCCATTTTCACATCACACGTCAAAATTTTATACTCGTAAATTCACAAACTTTTGAACAGATGTGTGTAAATGAGTACCTAAGTACTCCTATTTAAGTTTTATTCAGTAGGAAAAATCAATTGATGGGATTGCTCACAACTCGAGAGCTAACCAACTTTAAGCTTTTGGTTTGCCCTTTTTTCAACTAGTCCCTAAATCAATTGCCGTGATAGCAATAAAAGAGCTGGTTCAATCCTCGAGTCAATTTTTTTGCTGTTTGAATAACCTACGCTGTACTTATTTATAATGTAAATACATTTCAATTTTATATTTTTAGCACATTTAGCTAATATTTGATGTGACCCTAAATTTTTCTTTAACATAAATTTCCTAGAAACGCACGACGCAGAATGAGAGCTGGACTGAAAACAAGTGTAATAAGGGTGTATGAATTTAGTCCCAACCGGGAATCATAGAACCTGATGACACCTCTAGGTGTTAAACGACGAAGCGGTCCACCATAAAGTCGGCTTACCGAGAATAAAACGAATCACTCTCGATTCGGACCCATATGTTTTCAAAATTGTTCTAAGTTTCAATCGTGAAACTTTAGGCGTTATCAAAACTTTAATTATAGTTAAGTTATAATCTTTTTCATCTAGCAGAAGTCACGGAGAAGCCGAACATGGGTTAAATCGTGGACTTAGGTGGTTTTTAATAAAATATATTCCATTGGAACACAACCGCTAAAGCATCAGATCAGTATAAAACGTGAGGTGATATATGGATATTCGAATGTAATGCATACGTATTAGGTCATGGGGTTGGAAAGGGTGGCAGATACTATCGTGAAGCGTAAAGATAATAATGTAGGGAGGCGAGAACATAAACATGATTTGAATGTTCACGCAACACAAAAATGCTCCAATGGCGTTTTATGAATATTTGTGTGCACCCATGGGCGTTGATGGCGTGTCGTTTCGAAGTGATGAAGAAAATGTTTCGATATCACCAAAAAGACGTTGAGTAAAATAGTAGTATTCCAATCAGTAAATAACTCGGAGTTAAACATTTTGATTTTTATAAATAACTCTGAATTGATGGAAACATTTTTTTACATAATATACTCGTAGATAGTGTTGTTATACTACTGCCTCAAATCTAGCAAAGCTTGCACAGTCTTGTTTAGACTACAGGCCCGTGAACAAAATGTATGGGTCATATGATACACCAGGGGGTCTACCGCCGAACGAAAAATGTCTTAGCTTTGACATTTCTCTCTCTTTTCTTTCCGCTTGAAATGATAGAGACCGCAATAGCAAAGCGAAAGCCGATTTAGTTAGGCGGTAGAATGGCAGGAAACCTATGTAGAATGATAGAAGGGTATAAAAAAATAAGATTCAGCACTATTTGTAAGCTGTCCAACGGAGTGCAAATTGAAGAGGGGGGGTTGCAAACCTCGATCATTTCTCCTTGTCGCATGATTTTTGTACGGGCATGGCGGAATAATGGATCCGAAGAGGTATTAATTAAATAAATAAAGGTTATTAAAAACGTATGAAGAAATTTTCTTCATGCTTTTTTTTATTTAAATAATAATTGCCTAGTAGAATGCGACTCTTTCAGATTAGTATATTGTATATCCGTGTGTGTATATGTACTGCATTAATTTTATCACTTCCATTTATCAACAATCTTTGCCATAATACTAAACTTACTTAGTTAATCCTAATTACTATTAGATACTTAAAACTTAAGGGTAATTAATATGTACTCTACTGAACCAATGTATTCAAGTTTTCATTTTTAATATCCATTTTTGTGTTTTGTTTTAATGTGAACATTGCATTGCATAAATTATCAAGTTGAATCATAAAATCACATGACACGTTATACGGTCAACGTAATTAGTTACCTAGATCTACAATATCTAATAGATTCATAACGACTTCTTGTACTAATGTAATCATTGGGGTAAACATCTGTCTATTCTGTAAGTAAATAATAATACTCAAACCTAAAAAATGAGAGTGCTGATATTAAACATGTATATTATACATGTTATAGAGGTAGGATACGATCATAATTTCCGCGGCAAAAAACAAATACTAACCCTAAATAAATTATTGTTGTTATTCTAAGTGGATTAGACCTAAATAACGACTACTGTACAACAAGTTATAGTAGAAATATTGTAATATAATAAAACGCTACAAAAAATCAGACTAGAAAGATAAAAACTACAACACAAACGATAAGAAAGATAAACATTGCAATCAGTGCGACCTTCGACACAACGAATCTTTTTTCACGGCTAATCACGATGGCATAGGCCTTCGTTTGATCCATTAGCACCCTAACTTACTCCTATCTACTTACGTTGGAGAAAACAATGTTATCCCTTACGTTTGCAATCCGATCACGCGTGCACACTATCGGTCCTACACACTAAGTTATAGTTTAAGTTGGAACACAGTACACACCGTGTTATGGTGTATCAGAGTGACATATCCCGGCGCGGGACAGCTGAGCGTGTCAGATGCGCGAGCGGAAAACTGTCGTGGAATAGTGACAGAGATCCCGACGGGCGTGCGTTTGGCGGCGCGGTCTGCCTCTTACTGCCGTTGATAACGCCGCGACGCGACACCGCCGTCGACGGGGAAAACGAAAAACAATGGAAACGCGACGTGTTATGGTTATTTTCGAGAGATAACAGTAATGAGATGATACGCGGTTTGATTTACAGGTAATTGAAGGTGTTGCTACGACAACGCTTATTTTTCATCGCGGTAGGCTGCCGGGATTTGTTGCGAGATAAGGAAAATGAGAGCTTTAAGCATATCCGCTTCATATTTGTACCACCCGCAATGAAAGGTAAGCCTAAGTGAAAATATGGTATGGTCCCATTATTGTGTCGTGTTACTGGGAAAATACTTTTTATAAATTATTTTTTAGCGATAAGGAACTCTACATCGTTCTACATTTTCAAATGCTAAATGTAGCCATTTCAAGCCAATTCAACTTTAAGATTGTGGGATATTTTTGTTCATTCAATACCAGTATTTTATTACTCATAAAAAATATTAGGCGACCATCGTTTGGTCCTATGCATTAATAAAGTAAGTATTATAAAAATCACTCATTCGTAGCGAAATAATACCAACATGTTATATATTTAATACACGTGGTTCCAGTGCAACATTTTAAATTGTATAGCTTGTGCGATGCTAAGCCGTTTTTCACAAGATACGTGACATGTCAAGTATGTGTGGATATTATAGTTGTATTTTCTTACTAGCGGAAAACTGTTATTTCTTTCGCATTGTCTTGCGGGTAAATTTCAAACCATAATGATTTCGATTTAAAAGCAATTTCACGAATTTGGAAAAAGAAGGTATTAAGGTTGCATAACTTCATTTTCGTCAATTTGAAACCGCTTGTGATTCTTTCTGTATTTGAAAAAAAATTTGATATTAACTGAAAAACTACTAAAGATACTAAATTGATAACAAAGATACTAACAGATTTATGTGTCTACTTTAAAATAATATTTACTAACAGTTTAGACTACGCGACAATTAATTACAACCATATACATATCTTAACTTGCATCGAAACATGAAAACCGAGTCGAATTTTGGGATAAAAATTATCCTAGTACCACCTTGGAGTGTAAACTCAAATAAAACCACGTTTTATTTCAACGGAATTTGTAGTTTTAGCGTGATACGAGGCTGACAAACGGACATGAAAGAAAATGCAGTTTTGGCTTCGTACAACGTACAGAACTAAATTCGTTATATTTTTATTTTAAGTACAGATTAATCAGCTGATGTGTTTACTTTAAACCATCGGTATAATGTTACTTAATGGTAATAGAAGAAACCATTACCTACTGTTAATTTGTAATCTCAAGTCATTTCACTGGCGCAGTCTCCCGAGATCACGGAATCAACGTTAGAACTAATACAGTATTTGTTCAAATTATTTGTTCAGTTGGTTCGTATATTAGTGAATTTCCCTCGACAGTCGACCGACGAGGGTAAACAAAACAAAAGGAATGGGAGTAGGAGCGCATATAGAGTCGCAGAGTAGCCGTATTTTAGATACGCCCTTAAATTCGCACGTCGTTCGAAGCGACAGGAAGGGCCCGAAATAAACTGGAACTAAATATCTGGAAATAAACCGTACCGTATTCCGTTGGAGTTTACTTTTAATTTGAAAGGGTACTCCGAATTTCGTCTAATTTTCGTGTAATATATATTTTTTTACGAATCTGCACGTTTTGTTAGGGTTTGAACATGGGTTTTAAAGCTAATTAGTTCACTCTACGGGTGTTTCAAAATGGTATCTTGATATTGTAATACTTATGGAATACTTTTATCCATGAAAACGACCAACTTTTGCTACCGGACTAATACTGGATTCTCAAAAATAAACTGTTTGCACACAAATTCCGATGGATTAATTAAAGTTTGATAGTGGTACAGATAAAGAGGTTGATTTGTTACTGTGGGAATACATATAGGAATTCTTTTACTCTAACTTGAATTGAGGTGATTTGTATTATTTAGTGCTTTTGATTTATTTAGATAGCACTAGAAATCGTCAATGCCCAAAATAACTATTTACTTTCGTCTATAGTTTGTTGAACACTGCAATTTTATAAAATTCTATAATTTGTGCTGCATTGCTACGCACAAACAATAACTTCATCAGCGATGCTAACTAGTCGCTCAGTAACTACCCAATCAGTCAGTTACATAAGCAATATCAGTTATGTATTTACACAATAAGCTTAACCATAACAGATTGTGCGCGTAGAACCGTCTACGAACAAGAAATGAGTTTCAGTTGTGCAGTAAAACTAAATTATAGCTTTTTTTTATTAAATCGCAATTATCCCTCAGCTGGGATAACTCTCCCCCAATTCCATTCACTTAATCCGGTCCTGAGCATCCATCGTCCAATATTTTCTAAACACTCCGAGCTCGTCATTCCAGCGCGTTAGAGAATGACCCTGGAGTCGATTAGCCGATAGAAAAACAGATAATATTTTACGAAGGACTTAACGCCCTAGCACACGGCGTATTGCATACGCGCAGACGACGCGCGTTTCATGAACGCGCGTATTCTACGCTGTATATTCCGATTTTTGCGTTTTTATTGATTCAAAAGCGCGTAAAACATGATACAAACGCGTGCGTGAAGCGCGTTCAAAACTCGTTTGAAGTGCGTACAAAAGGGGCGGAGTAGGGGCAGAAAAGGGGCGTCATTGTACAATTAACGAAGAGTATTTGATCAAAACGCCAAAGCTACGCGTTTTGATCATATATGTAAAAATCAGCATCAGAATACGCGCGTTTCTAACGAGTTCAACTGTTCGACTGCAGTTTCGATCGTATCGGGTGGTCCTTTAATAAGGCCAAGTCACACCAAGCCAATACATAAAAATCAATGCTTAGTGTAAATAGTTAGGTAGGTTTGTAGCGTAGTGTAGTTCTCATTGTATTTTAGTTTTGTTAATTAATACATAAATGTAAGTTATACATATCCCTACTGATATTACTAATCTCAAAATAACTGTCTGACTGTTACGCTTTCACGCCTAGCTGATTTGAATGGAGTTTGGTACTAAGATAGTTTTAATAGTTTATAGTATAAATACCTAAAAAAAAATAGGATGTCAACGAATAGAAATAAAGCTCAACAGCATTTTTGACAAGTTTACAAATGCATTTTCTACATGCTACAGACTAATTTCAGGAATAAAAAGGTTTATCTATACGTCGATAATATTTAGCGTTCTTTACGTGCATTAATATTTTTTTCCTAGGTAATAGCACTGAATATTTTCTACAACAATTGAGTTGCACTTTAGAGACAAGTTTTACGCAAAATTTTGCAGAAACTCATCCGGTTAGAACTGGTAACCGGAGCCGTCTTCATCAAAGGTGTATACGAGTAGGAACCAATCTGCAACGTCTACGTACAGCTATCTACCGTGAATCCATCTATTTGCGGATTGTAGGTTAAATTGGTTTCCTGAGCAAATACTGAATTCCCACTCAATACGGTGTCTTTAATGTTTTGTTGGGTTTTTAATCAGAGTTGTTTTGTGCGTGATTTGGATTTAATGGTAATTGAATAACTAGGCCAGTAGTAGTTAGCCTTGTATTACAGTTGTTAGTTAAAAAAACACAGTAGTTCTTAAAAAAAAGAACTGTAAATATAAATTTCTAAGACTTAAAAAACAAAAAAATATATAAATACATAAAAACAATTAAGTAAAAAATTTTGGCAGTAGGTATAGTTATAAAATATTACGAAAATATGAGAAATAGTAATTTATAAGAAACATGATCGACATGAAAAAGAAGAAGAAGAAGATAGTTACTTACTAGCTTCGTACACGTCTCTGAAGCTTAACTCATTATTAATACACTATTCCTATTCAAAATGTAGACCACTACCTTCAGCCGAGTGTATTTTTACGCTCAAAGAATTCATCAAAATTTTCTTGATAATCAACACATTACCACTCTATTGTGCGGCGCGTAGTCGGGTAAAAAGTAGTTTTACAAACTTCCGTCGCTTAAGTAGATTAATAGATAATAATAAACATACATACTCCTACATACATAAATATGTACACGTAATTCGATCCGAGTTCAGCAATTTTACACTTTACCGATCACTGACAAAACAAATGTAACTATTAAATATTCACTATTTGAACTGATATTGACGATTATATTAAAATGTAAACATAACGGGACATAACGGGACACTTTTTCATGCGTGAAGCCGGCAGCGCATTCATCGATTACAAAAACACACACACAGGTAACCCGTTCCTCAGACTAGACGTTCTTATCACAAAGGTAGAGTCATAAATGTTATAAATATTGTCCAAACGATATCATTACACTCTTATACAGCTAAAACATCCAGAAATGACAATACATGCGGTATAATTCCATCTATTTACAGCCACGACCGCATAAATTAGAATTTAGAAAGGTCATTGAGATCAAACAAATTGTCCTATTATAATATCGGGGCCGGCAAATTAGCTTATCCAATAATCGATGTCCCCTGACAGCTGGCATTGCATTCCGTGGCGCTTTGTGAGCCGGTTTATTTAGATAGATATTTGGTATTCTATAATCACACAACGTTTGTGATAGGAACGCCTGGGCTGTCGAATGCGTTGCCTGAGAGGGGTTTTCCCGATGGTTACAATTTTGGTATCTGCAAATCGAGAGTGAATCGGTTTATTTCTAGGTAAGCCCCATTCTCCCTTAACATCAGGAGAGACAGCGATCAAGTGTAAGCGTATACTAGTAAAAAAAAACTAATTAAAATTAATCATTTATTAACTACATTCTGCGATATGACAGAACTTTCCAATCAATACAGCCAAGTTGATTTAAATCCTAATATCCGTAAAATACTTCAAAAGTCGAATTAAACATCAATCAAGATGATGAACTACTAATCACATACTTCTACCACCATACCAAAATTTCACATTTTTGTAACATCAATAGAAATCTTGAGTCAATTACATTTATTAGTCGAAAACGACGATCGTGTCAACCTTGGGTCACAAACGTCACCGCCGTGAATTCATTCACAGCTGACTCCGTGTCTGATGTAATTTGCATCCCAATGCGCTGGCGTGTCACCAAAGGTCACGCTCATTTTATTAAATCACTCCACTAGAATACACACAAAGATAGCACAATTTATTATTCCATTAACAAGTTCAGTAAAGGTCTGCTCATTAAATTCTGTCCTTTAATCTCACTTCACCGTAGATAAACATAGCTTCCGTTATCATAGCCATGTTATAGCCAATTTAACCGAGCAGGTTGCACAGTGTAAATCACAGGTAATTAATTAGTATGTCGTTTATGAGAAGCAATTTCATTAAAAGATATAATGAGCAACATTATATTAAGCTATCCAGGTTGTTCGATACTCTAGTATTATCAAAGTCACAGTAATTATTATGTACGTTGATATAAAGAAGTCAGTTACTAAATTATTTCCTGTTTTAAAGGTAAATGTACTTTTACTGAATTAGTACATTTAAAAGTCACTGCAATTATCGATATAAGGATACTAATATTGATAATTGCAATGACTTTCGCCTAAAGAAAAGCGTTAGACGCGCTGAAGCGAACCTACTCGTATTAAATTCAACTCAATTCATTTATTCGAACCATAAATTCATAAGAACACTTGGTAACGTCATTTACAAAAAGGCAAAGAATCTGTGTACATAATAAGATAAAATAACAATGTCAAAAATAATAAAGCAGCTGTAAAGGGGCCTAGCAATAATTACATGCAGCTGTAAAAAGGCTTTGTCGAAGACAAAATAACAAATAATCAATACACACAGTATACAGATACTACATTAGTACAAACAATGTTATTACAAGATTCGAATTTCGACACATTTGTCTTCCATACGTTACTATCTTTAACAAATCGTATCGTCTATATTATAATACTAGATGCCCGCCCCGGCTTCGCCCGTGGTAAATTATATAGCACTCATCGGGATCCCGTACATATCGAACGGTGAAAGAATGACTGAAATCGGTTCACTCGTTCCTGAGAATATCGATTTCAAACAAAAAAACCTCTTCAGCTACCTGCTACGCCACCTGTCGGAAATTGGTCGTACCAACTCAGATTTAGAAAAAAAAATTAGCAAAGGTTTATATTCAATGCACAGATTACTGAAATTCAATGACGCAATCTTAGACACATGCTGTCATGTGTCATGTCAAAGCACGAAACGTACGAAAACTCTCAAAAGGGGAATATTTTTTCCCGATTTTGTTACATTCTTGTTTCATGCTCCGCTTCAATTAATAGTAGAGTTATTTTCTATAGCCTAAAGCCTTCCTCGATAAATGGACTATCCAACAAAAAAATAATCTTTCAATTCGGACCAGTACTTCCCGAGATCCTAGCGTTCAAACAAACAAACAAACTCTTCAGCTTTATAATATTAGTATAGATATGCCTTGCTAGCTATTAGTTTTAGCTTGTCTTCGCTTTTGTACAAGCCTTCCAAATAAAGGTTTAATTTTAACTATACCGCCTACAATTTCTCAATGTTAAGTTGTATAGGTATCACTACTTACAGCATAAGCAGCTTACTTACTTAACTTTCCCACATCTGGGACTCGGGACTTTCTCAGAGGAGAGGTTCAAGCCATAATCCACCACGCTGCCCAAGTTTGTTTGGCGGATTAGATTACATTCTTGGAGCATTGGAGCGTACCGGTTTCCTCGCGAAGTTTTTCTTCACCGTCAAAGCTAGTGGTTATGGGAACCTTCTACGTCTACACTTGGAAAACTACTCAAAGGTGCAGGCGGGATTCAAATCTACGACCTCGCGATTGTTAATCGAACGTTTCCGCCACTAGACCACCACGGCTTTGAGTAGGGTAGTATCAATACTTTAGTAGCGTTATATCAATACTTTTTATCAATTCTACACATTTATTTGTTTTCTATTGTTGAAACAGGTAACCAAAGCTTGGTGCTCACCTTCTATTGCCCTGCGGTTCGACAGCGCCTACGGTTATAACAAACCTAACAAAATACTAAATTGCGATAGGTCCTTAAAACTGCAAATAGTATCTCACTACAATAGTTTCTCAACATTTAAACGTGTGACAACAGAGATTGGAGTATTCTCGAAAACAGAGGACCTAATCCATGGGCGCATTCAAAGCGTTAATACGATTTGATTATCTCGGGGTATTGTTTTGTCCGGGTAAGCCTCTAGGCGGACGTCCAAGGGTGCGTGCTACCCGTTATTAATTTAACCACAACACTAATTAATCTCGCCTGATGCGGAGTTTCCCACGGCGTGGCGGTGGGGAAAGGCGCGGATGTAGCGCTTGAGACCAATTCAGATTTGACTTGCGACGGTGACTGCTCAAATGCTAAATTACATAATTGAAGTCATTCATACTGTTTCGCGGAGTTATGACGCGGATTCGTTATAAATGAAACGCATTGTACCTTGGTCAGGTATTATTAGGGTATGGGGTATTTCAATAACCTGCTCATTTAATATGAGGATGAGGAAGGACTACATTCACTCTTCAGGTGAGCATATTTTATTTATACAATTTGGAACTCGTTTATCCCTGACTGAGATTAATCTTTCTTAGTTTTTACAAGGCGCAGTTAAGCTACTTGAGTTGAAGTAGTTCAAATTCTAAAATCTTTTTGCTTGAACTTTTCCAAGTTATATATTTTTCAAGTTGGAGAAGTCAGAAAAAATATTTGTCAAATGATAAGATTCTGCGAATTTGTCTGAGTAGGTAGTAGATGTAATAAATGAAGTAAAATAATTAACTTTGTGCTAAATTAGTAATATGTGCGTAATGCCGCTAACATAAAACGGTAAAGGAAAACATAGTGAGGAAACTGACATATACTTAGAATCTTAAGAGATCGTGTGTCATCCACCAACCCGCACTGAGCTAGCGTGGTGGATTATGACTTTGCGAAAGATGGTTCAAAGTCTCAGCAGTGGGAACATTTAGTGGGCTGCTTACGCTTATACAAGAAATAAACCAATAGAACAGTGACGGGGAAATATTTAAAATGAAAATTAAATTTCTTATTAATATTCTGAAAATTATGACAATGGTGAATTGATGAATATGACACTAAAAGTTTACTTACTGATTGGTAAACCATAGCATAACACGTGCAAATAACGTGACGTTTTCATGAATCAATCCCGGACAGAACAGACATTGAAAAAATACATACAAAGAGTTTTTTATATTCAACAAATATGATATGAATAAAGATTCATACGCGAAATGGGTTTTAGTTTACTTTTAATCAAAAGCTTCAACGAAATTGAGTGATGATATTCTACACTGGATCCATCATTGAAGTGATTGATTCGATGAAGTGTCAAGAGTGTCCTGGATATGGACTATTACTACCTTATGGTTATTAAATACTCAATTAAGACTACTCTGTAGATTGTCACTGCGTTAGACGGACCTTCTTGGGGAATCTGAGACCGATTGTGCGATAAAAAGCGAAAATATACAAGGAATCGCGTCACATCGTCCAATATTTCTTGTAATGAACGGGTGAGGCAGCTAATTATAAAATCTATATTGTGTAACATTGATTTTATGATTTTCTGCCTGAAAGTTTTGTAAGACAACTCTTGTAAAAGATATCTTGTGGAACACGGCATCCTTGTGACCTTTTCCTACATCGTTAAAGTGAGTGTTGCTGATACCCATATAGATCTCGAAAAGAAATTTAAAAAATACTCAAATGTGTAGGCAGGAGTCAGGAGAAAATTGCAAGATAATAATAATTTAGAACGCGTTTAAGTCCTGCGTAATGTTTGCAATTTAACTAGTGTGTTTTATGAAAGAGGCGAGAAAATCCGATTCCACAATCAAGCGGTCGTAGGTTCGACTCCCCCATGCACCTCTAAGTATTTTTCCAAGAAAAACATCATCATACTAAAACTAACATGTTTCAAAATCTTTCAAGGTCATGCGTCATCCGCAAATCCGTACTTGGCCAGCGTGGCAGATTATG
The DNA here is from genome assembly GCA_017562165.1 of Ectropis grisescens. Taxonomy (NCBI): domain Eukaryota; kingdom Metazoa; phylum Arthropoda; class Insecta; order Lepidoptera; family Geometridae; genus Ectropis; species Ectropis grisescens. The sequence goes on along the minus strand of CM029775.1, from coordinate 15,052,946 downwards.
AACTTGGCTGTCTCCATGTGAGAGATGGCCCCATGCTCAAACATTTGCTCAAAGCCTATATATATATTTTTCCCTTCGGCCGTGTACGTAATTGTAGTTTCGTAATTGATTTCGAAGTAAGAATAATTATTCTTTGTACGAAACTGATTTCGAACATAGAAGTATTTTTCCGTATTTGTAATCGCGGTTTCGTAGCAGGAAAAAACTTTTGCTGAAGTACATAATTTCGAAAGCGGAATTTCTATTCTTTACACGTAACTGTATAGCGAAGTATGTACTTGTTGAAAAAGACTGAATGCTTGATATGAAACCTTCATGAAACACTTCAGTCAAATAGCCATTTAATGTATTAAATTGTCAGCTAGAGTGTTTTGTTTTCTCATTCTTACCAAGTATATTGTACAAGGATTTTGTATTCTCTTTGATTCTGGCACTAGGTTGTCATCATAATTTATCAGATTTAATTTTAAAAACGTAGTTATTATATGCTCTTTGAATTTTAAATTGATTTAATATTTGATTATTAAATTATATTAATTTAATTAAATTTATTTTTATTTTAATTCAGTTCAGGAAAATTTGAAATAATCAATTTCGTCCAAAGAATAATAGAGAGACGATCTTCTTAGCATTCCATGGATTCACCGTGCGGGTGCCGGGTCCATCGTGTGGCAGAGAGAGAAAAACTCGAGTAGTTCCCGAGACTTGTGACTCGGGCGTAGGTTTAAGGGGCCCCTTTCTGACGTACATCAACACTTCACTTCACCACTCGTTTTTCTCTCCCTGCCCAATCATTATTACTTTGAAATCAATTACGAAACTAAAAAACTAAAAACCGCGATTACAAATACGGAATAATACTTCTCTGTTCGAAATCAGTTTCGTACAAAGAATAATTATTCTTACTTCGAAATCAATTACGAAACTACAATTACGTACACGGCCGAAGGGATATTTTTTAATGAAATGTATAGTATATTTTAGGTTTTTGTGTCAAAACGAACTGAAAGGAAAATAATTCAGCATCAATTTTTGTATTTAGTGGGCTCACCCACGACTAAACAAAAACATTAGTCCACAAATGAAATTTACCAACCTAGTCACTAAGTAATAAAACGGATAAAGTTCTTTCCTGCAACTTGCCCCTCAAGATCGGAAGGTCAGTGCGAGGAAACAGTGACGGTCGCGACGAGTAGGTATGTATGTATATAATATTATGTCACAAGACTAACCGTCTTCAACGAAATGAGGAAGCACTTGTCTTTATGAAATAGCCACTATAAAAATGTCTGTTATAAGGCCATAGGTTAAGGATAACCTTGTATGTATTAACATTTGTACTGCGCCGAAAGAGTCATTGGAGCACATGATATCTTTCCTCAAACTAAGTAGAGCCTGTCGATCCAGTAAGATTATAGGCTGGAATAGCAGTACTGAGGCTACTTCTTATCCCGGGAAATTTACGGGAATAGGACTAAGCAAGTAAAACCACGAGACAAAGTAGAACCAAGAACCAAGAGCGTAAATAGGTTCAATAAGTATAAATTTTCGCTTTACTTTGATACCATCCTGATTACTCTTACTTGCATAATAAACATACATACAAACGTATATGTATTGCAAAAGCAACAGTAAAGCCAACATAGAATCAGTTTCGTATAGAAGAGGCTCTCGCCAGAAATTTCGCTGGGTAAACAGAGTTTCATTAGCCGCTTGTGTGCCGAGGTTCATAAGCGGAGCTCTGGAGGATGTGTGCCGTGTAGTGAGAAGTAATTTACATACAGCGCACGTCAAGAAACCAGCACTATGTTACATGACAATTTTAAATTTAATAAAAAGCATGATATTTAAATTTAACATAACCTCAGGATGCAATACAGTATTTTGTAGAGTCACTCACGGCAAACATAGTGTAGGAAACCTAAGACTGGATAGATTGAGGATATACGGAAGACAGCTGGCAGTGGATAAAGATGTGAATGGGATGAGTGGCACGCCATGGGGAAGAAGACCTAAGTCCAGCAGTGAATTAAGATAGTGATCAACCTGTCTTAATAAAATAATTTAAAAAACGCATTTAAATCGGTTGATCCATTTGAGCTTTACGTTGCCACAGATATAAAGAAATACACGTAGACATAGACGTCAAACTTATATACTGGTATATACTGACATATGCTGGTTGCCTGGAAGAGTTTGCTCTAAGCAATAAGGCCGCCATTTGTGGTGCTAGTTCATAAGTGTTCCACTGCAATATTTCTGTTTTTGTGTCACAATAAAGAGCTATCTATTTATCTTATAATGCCCCTCTTTTTGGGTTTTGGTCGGGTGTCAAAACAGTATATCAAGCAGGTTCTTGGAGTTTTATACCTACCTACGTTTTAACTTGTTAAGCACTATGCAGGTACGTACGTACGTAAGATTAATTTAATATTCCGATTTAATGCAAACTAAACATTTGTATCTATGTGTAATTCCAATTACCACATAATATGACAATATTTCTACGTTTATAACTCTCGAACGGTCTCATCATTTGTAAAATTGGCATAGGCATTTCATTCTTAAATCTTACTCACTCTGTTCTATTTTTGTAGTCCGTAGTGTAACAATGTCGGCTCATCTTATAGAATATCCGTGCCAAAAAACTGTCATGAACTGAAAAATATTTTTAACTGTCGGATGTAGACTGATGTGTCCTATTCGAATAATCTGAGATTTAAAAGGTGCGAAGACATCTATCGTGGATCTTGAGAACTTTAATGTTTCTTATCGAAAATTATAGATGGCGCTACGAGGTCAATTTAAGGATTTTAACATTCATAGGTCATCTTTTCACTGTAATATTGAATTAGCAAAAATTCATTAGAATAAGTAAGTAGATCAGGTATGCTCAACGTTTGTCCGTATTTATACTTGATAAGATTAGGTTATTGAGGCGCTGCGCCATAAGAACTAGCGCATTATTCTGGCAGTAGAGGCACCCTCTTGAGGCCATCAGTTATAGGTCATAGGTATATTTATACTCGTATATAGCACTAGCAGCACCCCGCGGTTTTACCCGCGTACTACCCGTTCTCGTTTTTCCCTGGGATAAAATAGCCTATGTGTTCTTCCAAACTATTTCTGCCCGATTTGTTCATTCGTTACGATTCGATTGAGCAACAAACATCCAAACATTGTCATTTATAATATTAGTAGGATATGCTCGTAAATAATAGATTTAATGATATTTTACTATTATTTATTCAGATCTAAAGCAATATAAATAACTAAGAAGCCCAATAATATACGAAAACGATTGCACTATCAGCCGTTTTTTTAAGAGTTCAATGTCTATCAGTAATGTTGTTATCTCTACAAAAGCTACTTATAAAGAGTTTTTTTTTTTGATAGTAATTATAGGCGTGAGGTTATCTTCAAACCCACTGCAAAAATATCAATAAATCAAACACCATTCGATAGGTACATTTATTCAGATGGTTATCGACTAAAATTAATTAATAAGTAGACAAATAACACAATTGTATATTTTGCAGCGCAGAGGGTGATTAAGTTCTAAGATTTTGCTTTATTACGTCTTTTTAGTAACAATGATATCTTTAAAAGTTATCTATCTTTGCGATCAAAACATCATTATTCGAATAATTCGCTTGTATCATTGACTGCAATGCGTCAAACGACAACGGTATGAAATCCTATGTCAATAACATTCGAACAACAAGGTTATGCAGTAACGGTGTAACAAGCTATAAGATACAGTAGGTAAACTTACTTACTATAATTACGCATCTCCTCAACATAGAAAACTACTACCTATTACTATTAGGTACTATGATCAAAAATCGTTCCATAATACAGCTGTAAATAAAAATATGCACAAATCGTACCGTTCACAAATAATGTATGAAAGTAATGAACGATCTCTATTTTTGTTTTAGTCTTACAACAAGGGCATTAAAATTACTATTGACCAGTGTATCATGGTTTATAGTCTTGCCTCATACAGTTGACATTTTCAAAAAGAACAACCAATGAAACTTTAACAAAGCTGACAGTGCTAAAAGTAACGAAAAAGGAATATGGTGATATATCCAATGCAATTTAGTAGGCACCAACATAAATATTAAAATACGGTTAGACATATATACATTGTTACAAAGTCTTCTTTCGTCTAACAGAGAACAGAGGTAAGTATTGTAAATTACATAAATTACAGGGCTTAGAGGTATAAGATCTTAGATCTCTGGGTGACGAGCGCAGTGATAATGATTGGGACTCTTAATGTTCCAATAGCTGCGTGTCACTGTGCTGTTATGTGTCAGGCATGTTGCTTACCATCAGGCACATGTCCTGATCGTCTCGTCACTCTTTATTTTAAAAAAAATTTAGACTGCAGGCCCGTGAACAAAATTGTTGGGTCAAATGAACCACCAGGAGACCTATGTGTGTGAATTGTCCACCAATATTTATTTATTCATTTATATTTATGTAGGATGATAGAAGGGTATAAAGGAATAAGATTCAGCACTATGCCGTCACTTGTAAGCTGTCCAACTGAGTGCAATTGAAGGGGGGTTCTAACCCTCGATACTTTCTTCGTTCGTAGAAAACAGCTGATTTAGTGAAATTTTAAGGTTGACCTCATGATAAGAGTAGTTCGCATTGGTACGTCTCTTTCGGTTAAGTACACATTTCTGCGTATAACTATTATAACGAGTATGATTCGTGTGTGACGCGCCCCCCGCGGAAGTTTCCGGTGTCGAATGCCTTCCGGCGAGCGGTCTCTGGCGGCTCTTTGTTCGGGACCCTGGCGCGTCAGTCTCCTGGACTCAGGTGACTAGCCACGCGGAAAATGTACCTACAATTCGATATTAGTAAAGTTGTAGTTATATTTTGTAGTGGTTGAACTCTGTCCAGAGTCCGCCTGGGTACAACACATTTCCCAGTTATTCTACCGCCAAACAGTAATGTGAGAACATCACTGTGTTCCAGTTTGAAGGCCAATGTTTCCAGCAAATATTTGCATTCTGCACTTCTATACAGGGTTACTCGTGCATCCGTTTAAGGGATGTTCTGTATATTTAATCAAACAATTTTTGTTCTACAAGTTTTGTTAAAATTCAATACATATCCCAAAAAAAATAGTGTTTGTTGCCCTCTCTAGCACTGTTTAGCGTCTTTTTAGTGTTTTTTGACTTCGGTACATATGTAATTTATTGAGCGTTAAAGAGCGCACGCACTCTTATTACGAATTGTTACGAAGAGTTCAATACTTTTAGACCGGGCTAATAAACTTTTTTTTTAATTCTGTATGGGGGAAAATATAGGTAACTACTATTTTTTAAACTGTAGAACAAAAGTTGACGTATTCAATGTACTTAATATCCCCTTAAACGGATGCAGACTGATTACCAATAACCCTGTATAAACTTTGTTTTTAAAGTATTTTGACGTATTTTTATTTTTTAGATTTACCGCCGTTTTACGAAACATAATTTATACTCTACAAGCAGCGACCCGCGTAGTTCCCGTAGTCGTAATTTTCACATTTCACAAGATACAAAAAAATAGTCTTTGGAATAGCGTCCAGACTGTGATGTAACTGTATATCCCAAATTTCAACATAATCTGTTCAGCCGTTCCGGAACGATTTAGCAACAAAATCTAAACTTTCACATTTATAATTAGGACTAGTAGTATCCGGCGTTTTCACCTGCGTAGGTTCCGTTATTCTCACGGGATAAAACATAGCCTATGTGTTATTCTACCTAAGTACCTACATAATATGTATCAAATTTAATGTAGATCCGTTGCATAGTTTATGCTTGCACTCTTGCAAGCATAAACTATGCAACAATGCAATGCAACAAACATCCAAATCCAAACATCCTACATACTTTCGCATTTATATATTAGCATTTACAGGAATGTTTCTTTAATATCACTTGACGTCAGAAGCGTCAAAAATTGTATACCGAATCGAATGGACTCATACTTTAAGCAGCTTTTTGACTCGCTTTAATCATCATCACTACATATAGTATAAAACAAAGTCACTTCCCCGCGTCTGTCCGTCGCTAGGTATATATGTTTGGATTTTTAAAACCACCAAAAAGATTTTGATGCGGGGGTTTTCAATAGATAGAGTGATTCAAGAGGAAAGTTTATATGTATAATACGTGCATAAAATACAGAGAAACACGGATAATTTTAAAGGTTTCTAATGTAATGTCATAAATAAACACATTTTTTGCGCTTACGCAGCAAAAGCTGGCTGAACCCTACGAGATAAATAAAAATAATGTACAGCCGTACTATAATACTACTATACACCCTACAAAAGATCTACAAAAAAGTCTGCAATAGTAAATGTCTATCTCTTAGGAATACTCCACAATAATAATTTTTATTAGCATATTTAGATCAGCTTTGCACCCGTGCAAAGCCGGGGCGGGTCGCTAGCTAGTCTTAAATAAAAGTTTAAAATACAACTAACTTTTATTTAATTTGTGTCCAGTAGTTTTTTTCAATCACTTTCAATTTCATATGTTGAAAATTTATTAGGTTCAAACAATATAAATTTAAACAGAGACGATCTTCTTAGCATTCCATGGATTCACCGTGCGGGTGCCGGGTCCATCGTGTGGCAGAGAGAGAAAAACTCGAGTAGTTCCCGAGACTTGTGACTCGGGCGTAGGTTTAAGGGGCCCCTTTCTGACGTACATCAACACTCACCTTCACCACTCGTTTTTCTCTCCCTGCCCAGCCAAATCTGATATGAGCCTACTAGTGCAGCTTTAGATACACGTTCTAGTATAGAACTTACAGCACTTCTGGATAAGCCAAGGTCTTTCAGTAGGTTATAGAGAGATTTTGCTGGTATACCTCTCGCTCCCACTTCTACAGCGTATAAACTAACTACATAGCCGTTTTTTGTTAATTCGTTTAGGAGGTCGTAATACTTATTTTGTTTCATCGCGTGGTCTCTCGTATATTAGTTTCCCACGGTACGGTAAGTTCTACAAGGACTATGCGTTTCGTAGCTCTAGAAAAAAGGAAAATGTCCGGTCTGGATGACGAAACACCCACATCCTCTGGGATTTTGTAGTGCTTTTCATACGTGTCCATTAAAATAGTCCAATCAGGTGCTGTACCCAGGATTGAGTAAGGCTTGTTCCTGGAGTTTGAAGTTGAGCCTTCTTTTACAAAGTTAATTTGTCTGTTGTTTGTCGTCAATCCCTTTTGGGCTCTAGCTACCGAAAGGCTCATGGCTTCACGTATGATTTCAAGTTAGCGTATAAACTACGTATTTAATATCGTCTCTTAAAGGGCCGGGCACAGGGGAAAAGCAATTATTTATTTGATCGACCAATATTATAGAGTAATGTCTGATGTTAATTGAAATGCCAGCGTCACTGCTTTTACACCACCGGAGGGTCGAGATTGGACAATTTAATTGACGGTGATTGATAATTTAGATAGAGGTTATTACCGACCCTCTTGCTCAAGCATCCTCTATACGTCGCCCGCATTATATTTATTTTTGTATATTACAACATTCACTGAGTACGAGCGTTGCCTGAAAACTAGACGCGATTACCTGTGTTGTTAGGTCATTTCTATTTATTTTTAACACTGTTCGCATATTTAAGACATGATGTAATCGTGTGGTTTTCCTATCAAACAGCAAAACTTATAAATTAACATCATTAACATTACTTGTTGTATGATTCGAGCATCAAAATAACAAGGTATGCGTTTGCGACTTTGAGTCACCAAAGGCCATTTAGCACAGATTTAGACGGTCCAAATATTTTCACGGACGTCGCACTTTGCCTCTCTCGCAAGCAAAATTACCGATACTGGTGAAACAGAATCCGCCTTTACGTGGATACTAATGGATACCAATAGAGTTATTTACCGCAGTCTTATCGTACGCAATGTGTGCTTTATCAATTTTATTATTCGCACAGTGTATAATTTGTCATAACTTCTAATTTGTCTCTGTAATTATGGACTTTCATGACGAGGGTGATAAGGCCAAAAGTTGAGTAGCTAGTTTCTATCGGACAATCACACAAAACCGAAGTCAGAATGCGTTAATAATCGCATAATGTAGTTTTCATGAAGTAAACATGCCGTAACAAGGTTGTAGCAATGTCATGTAAACGAATGCTTCTACCATATAGGAATATTTATGTAACCTGCACTGTATTGGTTATTATTATATTGCATTAACTGTATACAAAATACAACAGGAATCAATTCAATTGCACTTATTTAAGTAAATCTAATTTAAAATAGTAAAATTTATGGTACGAGTATGTGTGCACTTCGGTGCATTCGGCAAATATCATAAAATTTGGTACTACAATAAGTATAACAATAATATCATCTAGAAAATCCATGCACACATCAATATCGGATCTGATAAACACTCTAAATATAACCTAATGGAATGGGATTGTAAATTTATTGGTAACATTACGAATGCATACGTTTCTAAAATGTTACGGATATATTCTCAAAATTTCCATTCTGTAAATGGAACACGTTAAGATACGAGAATAGGATAAACATGTTAAAACAAAAACAGATGAAATTTGGACTGAACTTACCGTTTTCAAATTTTGACAATAAATCACCAATTTTGTTCTTTTGTTTCATTACGACTGCGACCCTGTTAAAACTGGCTACAAAGGTGATACACTTGTAAAATTTTAAGAATATTAATTTAACTAGGCTTAATACTTTTACAACCATGCATTGGCAAACACTATATTATATATACAAGCAAACAAACAGTCAGTCTCACTAAACACTGTTAATAATAGCGTCATTTATTTCGCAACAAACGTAGAAAATATTTGCCAACAGCTAGCACAATTATAATCACAGCACACCAAATCATAACGTGCGGGGATGCCGGTTCACTCTTCGACTCACCAGAGCTTTCACTCTTTTGTTCTTTTTCTTTCACGGTGAAACGAACAAACTCTTGCAAATGATTCGGGAGATTCGTCATGTCTTTTTCTTGGCCACCTTCGATCACTTTAATTTTATGCTCTATCACTTTTGGTTCCCTATACACATTAGGTCCATCTCTCTCATCTTCTGTTTCAGGATCTTTAATTCCGAGCTTATCCCACCTTTCTCGCGCCTTCGAAATAAACTCTTTCTCAATACGATTATTTACTTTTGAATCCAGCCTATTTATCGACGGCATGCTTTTGGAAATTTTATTTGAGGTTGTTACTGGAGTGTTTGTAATTTTTATAATCTTATGCTGTTTCCTTTCCTCACGTTGAGCCATTTGCGTTACATATTCTGAATACATCTTTTCACGCTGTAATTCTTCCTGGCTGCTAGAGAAAACCGATGATAGTTTTCCTTTATCTTTATTATGACTGAGATTTGGAGAAAATATTTTTTCTTGCTTTTCGGGACAACTTAAGCTACTAAAAAAGTCTCTTCTCTTAGATATAAAGTAGTTATTTGAATCTTTATAATGCTCGTTGGTTACTTCTTTTTCAGATATTAGTGGAGCTCTGGGTCCTACTTTTTGTGGCGACACGGGAACGGTAGTCCGAAGAGATTCTAGACGCTGAATTTCAGCTTCCACTTCTTTTTCCTTTTGTCGAATGTATTCCATTTGCTGATCGCATAAATCTTTGGGTAAAGACGGTCTTCGAGGGGATTCATTTATGCTATCTCTAGTGTTTGTATAATACCTGTGCATATTTTGGATTGTCGAAATATCATCCTCAATTTCTTTGTTTAAATTTCCTGTTGAATAGTGAAAAAATTTACGTTCTTTTTTCAAAGAGCGCATTGAACTATCAGTAAAATCTGAACTTTCATCACTTTCGTAATATGAAGATGCTAACTTTTTAGGCCTTGGAGGAGGAATAGGCTTAAACGTGTTATTATTTAGATGCGAACGATCAAATATATCATGTTTCATTGTAGTAGTTTGCAATTTATCAAACTTTTTTGACAAATGGGCAGCGTTCGTGTGCTTGTTTACTATATTAACATTATTGGTCACAGTTGGGTCACGTATAAGAGCCAATAAGCGGCTTCCAGTTTGAGATTTAAAAGGCACAATCGGAGTATCATCATGTGTATTTTCTTTTGGTTGTTTCTTTGTTATATTGGTCATTATATCCTCTTCTATCTATATATTTTGTATGCATATCAGCCAGTTCACTTGCGTCTTCTGAAGTAATAACAGTTCTTGTTTTCTCCATTAACATTTTTTTGGGATGGCGATAAACAGATATAAACCGGATCTGTTTTTGTGGGTACACCAGTCCAAACTTCTTCTTCTCGTGATTTCTTTTTCAGTGAAGAGTTTCGAGGTTTAATGGGTGGTGGTTGTGGACCATCTATTTTTGTGGGTTTTACAATTGTTTCAATGGGTGATACATCAGGTAATGAGTAATAAGGCATGTTATTATCTATGCCCGTTTTATGATCATTTGTAACAGTTGCTATATTATCTGTAGTAAAAGCTCCAGTAATGTTTTGAATGCGTTTAGAAACAGAAGCCAGTTCTTCTAAAATTTTCTCACCAAATGGCAAAGATGCTATCCTTTTTACACATATATCACGTAGATGTGACGGTCCAGTACTGCTTGCACTTAACTTCTTTTTAACTTCAGTAGTAGCTCCTGTAACATGTTCAAATACGTCTTTAACATGACTATTAGTCGATACAGAATCTTTGGTCTCTGTGTTTGAATGACAATCGACGGTTTCATCATGCACCATGTTAGAGATATCATTCATGGACGATGAAGTAGGATTATATTTAGCAGTGCATTGAGAGGAACAAACACTACTTGAGGAATCTTGACGTATAAAAGCATCGTTTGATTTTTCATTTAAGTCTGAGTCTGAAACTTCTTTTATTAGATTGTTTATTGCATCGTTTAGCTCGCATTTTAAAACTTTCATTTCTAAATCATATTTATCCTGAATTTTAGGTATATTTTCATCATTTATTTCATTATTCTTGGAGGTATCATTTGCTTGTAAAGGTTCTATGTCTTTTACATACAAATCGGTCTTTAAATTGTCTGTCGATAGTATAATTATTTCATGAGAACCTTGATCAGAAGTTGTTTCTTTTTGATTATCTCTATGATAATCTTTTTCATAATTAACTTGTATTAAATGTTCTTTTGTTTTACTTTTTTGTATATTTTCAGATATCATTTGGTCACTGGTATTGACGATAAATGAGTTTTTCAAAAAATTTTCGGTATCTGTTACTTCAATAGTGGGAGTAATCATTCGTATAGATACATCTGTGTCCATGCCGTCGTCAGTTTCCTCTTCGTTTAAGGATTCATGCAAAGAACTGGTGCTGCTCGAAGAATCTGTTAGATACACCACTTCAGCTCCTGTCATTTTTTCAAACGTTTGCATGGTCCAGGTGCCTCCAGCTTCGGTAATTTCAGGTTCTTTGATTTTTGCTCCGACTAATAAACATTCTTGCGGAACTAATCTACCGAAAGCCCTTTTATGAATTGTAGCTTCTGATTTTCTGGCAATTTTTTCTTGTGTTTTATGTTTATCTTCGAACACGTCGTCTTCCAGATCTTCAATGTCACTTTTCTTGTCACTTAAATATGACTGACGTCGAGAGGACTTCGATGATTCACTACTACCTTCTTCATCAATAACATCTAATGTTCGAGGGCCTAATCTTTGCAATCCAAAATCATCCGCTAAGCCTTTCTTTCGTAATCGATGTCTTATTTCACGATTTATAATTTGTTCAATCTCTGCTTTTATTTCAACAGAACTTTCAGGATGCGTTGATAAATCTAAAGTATTTAAATAACTCCGTAAAGAAGTTTCAACATCTGGTGATAAAGAAATGCTTATTTGTTGACATTGAGCCACATCCAGAGGAACTGCTGAAACTGATAGTGTTCCTGTTGCAGTGTCTTTTAACGACGGTGTTTCAACTTCTTCTGTTTTCTCCCATTCTATATCAGATTCAACATCAGAAACTAAAACATTTGATGTATCTACAATAGCTAGCGTACTATCTTCTTCTGAGTGGCATGCAACATCGTCCGTGATATCAATGATCTTCGGTGCATCGTCATTATCTAAACTTTTACTTTTATTTCCGTTATTTAGTTTAGGCTTACTTTTTAATGACTGTTCAGGAGATTCAACAATATATACACCAGATTCCTGTTCTTCGACGTTTCCATCTTCTACTTTGAGTATATTATTAAAATTTGGCAAAGGTACTTGTAATGTTTCGACAGCAACTGAGCTACTATTATTGTTGACATCTTCATTTATACTAATATTATCACTACAAACAATATCTGGGACGCCTTCATCAACAGCCAAATCGTTGTCTTTTTGAACGATTATAACACTTTCTTTATGAGTTTCAGAAACAGCATTTTCAACGTTTTTTGCTAATTCTGGTACTACCTCTTCATTACCTAACGGCACGCTAGAACACCCCTCACTTTCTTTTTCAATCACTTCACAATTTTTGCTACTGTTCTCAGCACGATTACCTTTATTCTTACGTTTGTTTTTGTTTTTATTTTTACGCTTCGACCTTTCAGGCATGTTAAGTGCTAAAAAAACTTCAATGTTATCACAAACACAACGTAATCATTATCACAAACACACGTTTATTGGTCGTCCGCGTCTCACGACACCGGTATCAATTGCGTAGGAGTGACGGCTAGATCGAGCGCTGGCAGCGCTAGGGTTTTCGTGTTCGCGGATAAGGGCCGGCGACGTCAGAATCGGGTTCGAGGTTAGCGAGCGAGATTTTTCGGCGAGCGGACGCCGGTCGCGGCAGTCGTGCACTAGCGCGCGGATTTACTGATAATTATAAATTGGTTGAAGTACGCAAGCGAGCGCTGTGGACTTTATTTTTACGCGGAGACGTGTACGCGAGTGGTGCGCGCGTCGCAGCACTCCGCCGCGAAGGGAGCGCGCGCGCCGCCGGCATCGGTCGCCGCTCGCACCGAGCCGGCCCGAATTATCAACGCTCCTATGTAAATCTCTAATTAATATTGCACACACGCTCACAAACCATTTTAGGGTTGGATAACGGGGAGGAGTTCGACAATACAATAGCTTCTAAGACTTATTAGGTTTTGAATGGGCGCAAATTAAATTAGTTATTCTTAGTTCACAATTCTAAACAATAAAGCATGCAGCTACAGAGTACAAGCTCTGTGTGTCGTGTGTGTCAGTGTTGTGTTAGCCGGTATCAAACTGTGTTTTGAGTTAGTAGACAGTTTTATCTCTGAGTGCTCATTTGCTTCCAAAGACGAATATATTATGTCCACATCAGAGATTGTAGTAAATTCTAATAATCCACGGTAGAAAATTCAAACTTATTTCCTCTACGTTAATGACCAATTCATCAGTACCTACTCATCAGTCACGTTGGCACAATCAAGCATGGCCAATGTCAATTGATAAGGATAAACAAATTTATCTTTTGATTACCTTGAGATAAGACGTTGAAATTGGTACTTATTTCATTTCTATAACAACATAAATGGATATAATTTGGTACATATAACAAAATATTGTCTTAATTTAAAAATTAAATTACTTTCATCAAAATTAAATTATTATCGTAACGAAAAATCCATGAAATTAACAATTATCTTACCTGTAAATGATAAAATTAGTTAATCGGACTTAATTTGACATTATTACGTCGTATCCGCCAGTTTAGAAAACCGGGATGTATTAGATAACAGGGTGGGTGTACTAGAAGCGGTCTAACTAGTCCGGGTACCTAGTATCTAGGCGCGCAGGCGATAGACTGATTGACCACTTCCACTAGGACGCAGTTACGTCCAATCATTTATGTTGGTATTTTGCACTAATGAATGTTTCAACAAACATTGGACGTAACAAAAACGGATAGAGCTATATATGTAGAGGTAATTTCAATAAAAAATTGGTTGTCTGTAAAGTCGGTTGGTTTACGATAGTTTAACGTGACAACGTCATAACAAAACATTGATAGATGCGGCGCAAGCGTACAATGAGCGTAACGGGACATAACGGGACATCTTTTTCGTGCATGCAGCCAGCGTTCGTCGATTTATTAGACGTTGTCACGTCAAAAATATCCATAACTTAAACCAATCACAATCTTCGAATTTATAATCATAAATCTGTTTTCTAACTGAAACATTTATAAACTACGCACTTTTTCGTCTGTCAAATGTAATCTAGTAAAATTATTTACAAAATGTTACCTTCACATGCTTCAAGAGTAAACAGAAGAGAAAATAACTGACTGACCACACTTATCTTTGTGTCATTTCGTTAATCTTTTAGAGATGGCATGACTTTGACAATCTTGGTCCGTAAAAATTTCTGGATGCAATATTACAGTTATAGACTAGTTTTCGTATTCATATCATATACAATATAATTTAGGATCATGTTACGGTAATAGCATAACGGATAAAAATGAAATTTAGTTCTCAAAGGACAATTAACCCAATTTCATTAATGACCTGAGACTTTGATACTTGTTGTGAGTGAATTAGTAGTAAAAACAAGTATCAATTTGTTGTGAGTGAATTTTCAAAATTATCGCTCGAAAGGTATTTGCCAATTTGTTACTAATATAAGTAGAAATATTGGAAATATAACAGTAAGTTTTTTTTCAATCAATAAATAGATAATCATCTATCCATTTATTGTACCTTAACATTAGCTGCCCTTAAATAAATGTATACTCATAAAATTATGTTTATATAAAAAAAAACGTTTTCGGCTAACTTTTTATGCTTTTTATTAACAAAAGAAACAAATAGTTACAAATAAACAAAATAAACTTCATATGTCTGACATACACATAAAGTTTTTGGAATAATTAAAGATATAGAAGTGCAGACAGCCAAAAGTTAATAAAATATAAGGCGTTAAAACAGGGTACAGCTAGTCTATACATATAATAGAGAGAGATATATAGAGAGATAGGACGAGAAAAATATGTCAATAACATCTCAGTGATAAAGGCTAATTTGAATATGAAGAGTGCAAATGATTACCACCAAGCTCTGCGTTCGTCAGCCAGAAATATAAGATCTCTTATTGAATCCCAATACAGTAACGTAACAGAGTGAAACGAATAGTTCATGGCCAAAGTCAATTTCCTGTTACGGGTCGTAGCACAGAACTGAGACAAAATATCATTGAAAATATTTTTAAGTGCACTAAACAACAATTAGATAGCAATTAGACGTTGATATGGATAAAATCGTTTCTAATAAAATTTAAGCATTACGTAAGCTCCCAAAATAATAGAGTTTTAAAGCGTCTGTTAAGCGAAACGGCCAATGTAAAGTGTCTGGGAGTATTGGGGCCTTATTTTTAAAGACATGGCCTATAACATACGTGAAAATCAGTTATCAGAAAATACGTGAATTAAGTAATGTATCTTCTGGACCCCATATCTTAAAATTGGCCGTCTAAGCAAGTTAACGAGTAAGCATGTGTTCTTAGTACGTACTAACACTACTCAATCGTCCACATTTCATCCATCAGAAAATACGCGACGTCTGGCGGCTCTGGGATCTTGGACTAAGTATCATGTAGTTATTTAAACTTGAATAGCCCAAATCGCTTACTAGCACTGCACTGCACTCGGGATCCAACGTCTCAAAATAATAAAATATGTACTATTACACATTTTACTTTTCATTTTATTAATCACTTAGTCTATCAATGAGTTAGGAAAAAAAACATTTATCAATATAAATGCAAGAGTTGCCTAATAGTTATACAAATACACACAAACATAATATATGTTTGCTAAGTTTTTATACTAGACGGCCATGTGTGTGTATGTCTGTGCTAGACCTTCATGTGTGTGTATGTCTGTGCTAGAACCTACGTAATACATCTAAAAAGCGAGCGATTTGTTCTAGCTACGCATGTTTCCGCTACATTGGTATTTTGTTAGGCATTACGTAGGGGCTTGAAATCGATCTAGGCGTTACCGCCAAATTATGTACTAACCCGAAAATAAAGATTATGTACGTCTACGTCTCCTATAGACTAATGTTGCAACACGATGAGATAATCTGCTTTAATTATACCATTTTTATGGTTGACGTCCGACACGTAATAAAAAGTAGGTAACTGTTAGCACTTTTTAAAAGAATGTTTTGTGTTTTTTGAGTCTTCGTTCGTTTTCTTATTTAGAAGATTCCAAAAAAGATGAGGTTATCAATAATTCTGATGTATGTTTTTTTTTTGTATGTATGTTACGCGATAAAGCGGCCAATTGTGAATCGATTTTGATGGTTTTTTTTTGTTTGGTAGATCATAGTTCAGAGGTTATCCCATTTAAATTTTATCGAAATCGGTGTAGCTGTTTTGGAAATATAAACAAAAATCTAAAATTTGTTTCACGTATTTAGACGATATAATGATAGATTCTTATGTAATTTGGTCGAGTGTTTGAATTTAATTTAAACTGAAGTACGTTTTTGTATTTTGAAGAAAATAGATTATTCTTTAACTTAATTTCAATTTCGTTTTAAATTTTACAGTTGTACATTTTGATGCGCTTTATGTTATATTGATGATGCTAAACAAATATGTACCTACAGCAAATATCTCTATATATAAAAATGTTATGTTGATTTGTGTACGCTTCAAAAACTCAAAAAGTTCTGCACCGATCGAGCTGAAATTTTACAATGATATGTAATCCGCATCAAGGATTGTTTTTATCTAATTTTTGCATCACAATGTGGCACAACGAAGCGTGGCAGGGTACAGCTAGTTACTTATATTGTCATAGACCAATACTTATTTAACGTTAAAAAACACAAACTGGCAAAAATTTAACATTCATTGGTGGAGATGGTTTCGGATGAGTAATTATTTAAGTCAGTAAGTCGATTCTGGGGCATTACAGTAATAATTAATTGCCAGGAATAAAAAAATAGCTTCCATTGATCCGACCTGAAGCTCTGAGAATACATTCCGCAGTGCAGAGGTATGATTGTGTCAACACCACTGGTTTTACCGGCGAAGAACTTTTTTCTTCACCGTGGAAAACCGACATGTATCAGACGCCAACTTGCATTTGGCCAGCGTAGTGATTCTGACCTTGACTTTCTCATTGTAAAAGAATACCCCGAGTCCCATATGCTGAAACTGGATCACGAATCGTTTCAAATCTTTTCCAATAAGTTTACTCGTAGTAGGTAAAAATAAAGTACCTATAGGTACGTAGAAAATAATGCAGTTTCGAGAATCAGTTTCAAAGAGAAGGATATTATAACGCTGACTCTGTCCGATTATTATCAGTAACCAATAGCTTCCAGGATAATTATTTGACCCCCCGAGTTGTTGCCCTTCAGCTCCAACGTAGGTTACATGACATGTGTTTGAGTATTCTTTCTTGGATAGCTGGAATCACGGGCCCGATGGGGGCCTTAAGCGTCAAGGTTAATTGACTCTGATTCATCTCTTTGTATTGTAATGTTCGAATATCTTATAATGCTATGAGTATCATCGTAGGGTTGTCTGTCTTTCGGTTTTTTTTCGGATACATTTCGGTGAGTGTGGAGCGAAAAATTAGGAAAGGAAAAAAATCCGCCTCCTCCTTACGACTATTGGACAGCCAAAGAAACTCTCCGTTTATCATTCGCACCGTGAGTTGTGTGAAATTATTTCCCGACTGGGACAACCTGTATATTTTCAAATCAAAAGTAGATATACCATTTCTCGTACTATGACCGTGCTACATGCGACATCGGCGGTCTAACGATGTAAACCTGTACTGTATAAAATATACTCATATCCGAACCAGAAGGCTAACCCCGCCCCTTATTATAAATAATTTAATATGGTTTTTGTGCATCGACGATACCATTATAGCATGTGTTAATGAGATGACATACCTATCTTCGGTAGTTTACTAACGAAACTACAGAAGTTCAGTTTTTTCATCTCCAATAAACTGGGAAATAACATAACAGTCTGATTAGTGCGTAATAACTTGACAGTCACATATAATTATTTTGATTTTACTTTATTATCCCTGCTGGAGCTCTGGGGCCTTATCTCAGGGGGAGAGGTCTAGTGCGGGATCCGATGATGCAAGTCCTCAAAATAGAGAAGCTCGAACGTCCGATATGCATAATGTTTATATTGTACGGGACTACCTACATCCCAGTAGCCCGTTATTCTACAACTAATCAGTAATATACAAACATCAATGTGAAACAATGTTTTCCGAGAAATTACTGGGCATAGAGAAAAAATATCTTAAATTTCTAGGTAACAAGCTGAAAAGCGCAGTGCAGTATTAGGTAATGGTTTGGACTCTTCATGTACCACTAGCTAAGTGACACGATGTTATGGGCAGGCGTGTTGATTGCCATCAGACACATATCCTGCTCGTCTCGTCACACTATAACAAGCGTAAAATCCCGAAAAATGTGGCAGAGGTGGACAGTTCGCTAACATTCTAGAAAATCCAGCGTCACAAATATTCTGGTCCAGACTTTCATTGGAATCGTTAACGATACGAGATGAAAATAAAGTCGTAAAGAAAAATAAAACGTACGCACGCAAATAGGTCAAGATTTTCGATCTTGAGTTTATAACATGTTTAATTTTGGACTGTGGCTGCGATCATTCACAAAGAATAGTTCAATTGCAGCATTCATTTAGGTAGGTAATCGTGTTTAAACGATATGATCGATAATGATAATCGAAAATTATATACAGAATAGAAACTAATAAGTTATCTATTCTCCTAATATTTTAAAAGTGTAAGTTTTGATGTGTGTTGCTCAATCACGGCGGAACCCGTAAACGGGTCGGGTAGGATCGAGTTAAAATTTGGAACACAGATTATAGAGTCTAGAATAACACAGGCTATTTTTTTGTATTTTATGGTTACTAACTGAAACTTTTAGTTAAACATTCATCGAATGATTTATACGTATTCATTTTAATGCTGTTCTGCAAACCCACAGCAAGCTTGCATACAAGCGACCTTCCAGAAATATCCCACCCTCACGTCGTCCCGCTTTCTTCATGACAATAAAACGCCATCTTGACGTGTGTTTGCAGAAAGTGTGGAACAACAAACGAATTGGAAAACTCTATGCATGACATAATCGCTGAATAGATCCGGGCCAATGTGCCAAAAGCGCCGGGCCACTGGCTCGCGGCGGGACGCCGATTTTTTGGCACGCATTCAGAGGGTTATAAGGTGAATGTGTCGATTGCGTGCGTGCTCATAAAATGTGTTTAAAATACGTGTACTCATTTAGAAGTTTCAATTAGAACGCTAACAAGGGACTTCAGGGTTAAAACACCGTGCGCTCACAGAAGTCTAAGTTTTATTTCAAAGAAACCGATTAACCTTCAACCGAAAATCAATGAATATCAAAACAGTTACATATTCACATAGATCTTTAGTCTTTAGTCTAACTGCGGGAAGACCAAGATGATAAATATGTACATATTAAAATTAAAATAGATTTGTACAACCTAAAGCTATGAAGATTATTTGAACACGACAAAAACTAAAAAAATATCCAAAAATAAATGTACATACTTTTATTGTCCTTTATCTCTTGCCTTTAGAAATCCGATTTCAAAAACGTTAATTCAATATTTTGTACCTAACCTGTACGTAAGAGTGAGAGAGACGAGCATGACTGCCTGATGGTAAGCAACATGTCTGCCACATAGCAACACAGTGACACGCAGCTATTGGAACTTGAAGAGTCCAAATCATTACCTAGCACTGCACTGCGATCGTCACCCAGAGATCTAAAAGATCTAACTTCAAGCCATGGACGTATAAAAAGAGTCGGTCGTAGTCTCCCTAAAACAAAAACTGTGTCGGCCACAAAATATGCACGTGTGCGCTGTCACATACGGGCTGACACGCACACATCAGTGGTCATTACACGTCAAACTTGTGTATATGTGTGCGTGTTAGCCTATCAGTGACAACCTGACAAAGCACACGTGCAAATGTGGCCGACTCTAGTGACACAGTTTTTGTTTTAGCGAGACTACGTCCGATTTTTTTTATACGTCCATGCTTCAAGCGGAGTAGTTAGTTATCCTTTTTAATACTTTCACTCCAAGATTTTAGCTTTGTGGCATTTTCTTTTGGGACGGAAATAGAATAAATACGGACGCTAGTAAATAAAAGTACAAACGCCCTACAGCAAACCCGAACCGCAAACGATCCAGGTCGCTGTATGACAATCGTGTATTTTACTTGCTAATCCGAACTGACCGCCGACGTGGATACATGTTGTTATCTCCTACTTTGAGCCACATGAACGTACTAACGATCTAATCCCTCCCTCAAAGGAAAACGATATTCAGGTTAACGAGATCTTTATCTTTGAAAGATGCTATTTATATTTAGGGCTGAAAGTGGAAATGGTTGTGTGGGCTTATCTCAACCTACCAACCAACCTACGCAGACGACCAGATGCCGTCTGCGTAGGTTGGTTCTATAACAAAATACTAAACAATAAATTTTAAAACTTCCATTGTACAAATATCTTATACTTAAAGAAGTTATAACAATCCGATTTGCAAATATGATTAGAAAAGACCCGATTGAACACTCTTGCAAAAATGCATTATTAAATGACTTTCGAGTAACCTGCACGTTATTTAGTAACCAGCAATGCGATGTGCTAAATTTTACGTATTTCATTACAGTAGTTGATATATCTGTACTTATATTTTTACTTGAAATCCACTTGAGTTTTAATATATTGTAAAAACGATAAAACTTAATAACTATCTTCGTGGCTCAGCCCGTGGTGAGTGTTCACAACGTAAGTAGGTTCTATTCCCACCCAAGACACACATTTTGTTTGCTGAATACGGAGGTTTGTTCAATGGGTGTTTCAATGCTCTATAAGGACGTATGTAATATAAAGTTGTCTAGCTTCCACATTACAAGCTTTGCTTAGTTTGAAGCTACATAGTGTTGTGTGAAAAAGTTGATGGTATTTATTTTATTTGGTTTTAATTTATTTATTTTATAATGGTGTAAAAGTAGTATGAGGTTTGATACCTTGTTAAAACAAATCTAGAATAATTTCCTTACAATTTCGTCTCAAATTAAATTATTTATCAAATTAAAAACTTGCAGTGAATACTACAAAAGCTACACTACACTTCATATATAACGCAATCCAAGCCAACGAGTCGTAAGTCAAAGTGTCAAGTTGCTAAAAAACAAAAGGGTTTTCAATCTCAGAACAAAGGGTTAATTTTGGGCGTGCGTCATGACATAATGCCCCACAAAAACTTACAATACCTTAGTAAAACAAAACTATAACAGTATCACACTGAACAGATTATATGCCACAAGGGGATTACTAGTATGAAACAAACTGTCCTACAACTATTTTCGCAGCATTTTCAAGATTAACACCTCTTCCATACTTCGCTAGTTTTCACTGCTACGCCAATATCTTACAGCATGTCTATCTACCTAATACGAGTATGATTGCTTATGATATTGCTGTCACATCCCACTTTGATTTCGTTGTATGCTCGTATCAGAGAAGGTAATAAGGTCAAGCCATAAGCGAGCAGAAGCTATGTGAGACGGTATAAGAACTAGTGTTATATATTACTCCATTTCATGTATTGTAACGAGTCAATGAAGTTTCATTTTAACATTTGTCTATAATGAACACAATGCCTAATGATAGGACTTGAATAACCGTTCTGTCGTTCATCTAATCATACCATTGGACATTCAGGTACGGTGTAGAATGAAATTACAACCAGTGGCATTTGTTGGACACGATTGGCACAGAACAGAGAAAACTGGCTTGATGAAAAAGAGTCCTATATCCACAAGTGTGATGGAGGAGGTGGTGGATAATGATGGTAATGTAATTTGGTAAATACAGATATACGATTTTTCGTGTGTCACTGTACAGTCACAAAATTCACATTTATGTACTAGTAAAAGTAAATTGTAAATATTACGAGTACTCACGTTTTTGGGATGGACTGTGGGCAACAGGCGCTTGACTGCTGGAACTCTTCAGTGGAGGCTTTTCGGCGACCACCTCGCTTGGCGTCTCCGCTGTGAAAACAAACAATGATCTTAGAAAACATACTCATGCTCGAGCTATACGAGGCTAGTTTTTAGGCTAGTATAGCTAGTACTTCTAGCTTCATGTAGACAACGCTACGCAACTTACTAACACTAGCTTGTTATCCTAGCTTGAAACGGGTTATTGTCGATTCGCCACAAAGTAAATTCGTCACAATTTGTATACTCCATACATTCAAAGTAAACTCGCAACAAGTTATAAAAAACAAATGAACAATGTCACAGATAAATAAAGTTTTGTAAATTCGTCACAGATTTTCGTTTTATGTCATTTTTGCATAAATATATAAATAGGGTTAGCAAGTAATGATTACTCTGAATAATTACTTACTGAAGTAAGTACTCGAAATGAAACAAAAAAATAAAACTATGACAATAAATAACTAATAGCAGTAATCACAGAATCATCATCGTAGTAGCAAGTCAAAATATCTGATGTTATGTTCCTCCCGCAACAAAAATGTGACAGGTAGGTAGGTATACGTGTAGCTCGGGCTGCTCGGGCAATATTGTCAAAAGAGTTCAAATTAAGAAAAGATTCAAATTAGTACGAATTTAAATTTGATATTCGATAAGAAAAAACGTTTACATTATGAGTCAATTTAAATTTCAAAGGATTTTAAAAGCTTATAAACTATTTTCGTACAAAAAATTAAACCGACTTCAAATATGCACTCAAAAGCGAAAAATAAATTAATATAATTATTACAAGTGCTACTCACTCATCTATTAATTTATTTACAGTTCTATAAAATATAGTGTTACCAGTAATTTTTACACAAAATGATATTTCCAACATCCCATACGTAGACCATGTCAACCCGGAATAATCTTAAAAAAAAATTGAAACAAAGAAAAGCAAGAAATCTAATATTGATATATTCCGTTATCCGTCCACCTAAACAACGATATACATTATCCGATAACATACTTAGCAGTGCCCGGAAACTATTTGTGTCAACATCATGTTTTCAAAGAGAGCTTACCCGCTCTAATAAGGCGAGGAGCAAAGGTAAAAGGAGCGAAAACAAATATGAAGATGCTTCTTTACAAACAATAAATTATTCTGGTAGAGTCAACTTCGACTATGCACACTTTCTTTGTATTTGTCCTGACATCACGGCCCGGTCGACAGACACAATATTAAAGCTACTAACAAAACTTTTTCAAGAAAATTTCTTGTAAATATTTGCATATGCCTAATCTATAATAATATTATAAAGCTGAAGAGTTTGAATGCTAGAATCTCGGAATGTACTGGTCCGAAACGAAAGAATATGTTTCTATTGGATAGTCCATTTTTCGACGAAGGCTATTTTAACATTTGTCTGTAATGTTATTTAGGCTATAGAACATAACGCTACCATAAATAGAAACGGAGCTTGAATCAAGAATGTAACAAAAACGGGGAAAAGTATTCCTTTTTGAGAGTGTTCGTACCGTGCTTTGACATGACAGCATGTGTCTAAGAAAGCGTCATTGAGCCTTTGCTAATCGAATTTGTTTCTAAGTCTGAGTTGGTACGACCAATTTCTCAGGTGGTGGCACACAATATTCTCAGGAATGACTGAACCGTTTTCAAAAATTCTTTCACCGTTGGATATGTACGGGATCCCGATGTGTGCTATATATGTACCACGGGTGAAGCTGGGGCGGACATCTAGTGTGATATAATATTAGCTTTACATATTAACATTAACAAAATATTAGAATACTAGCAAGGCTCCGCGGTTTTACCCGCGTAGCTCCCGCTCCTGTTATTTCCCGGGATAAAAAATAGCCTATGTTATTCTTCCTGACGTTCCACAGCCTAGACGTTCATATCACAATAGTAGAGTCGAGCACTCTTCGTTCAAGCCTTTGGAACGTCAACTATGAAACGACATCGAGTAAGGTGATTAGATTAGTTGCACACTCTTCAAAGTGAATCCGTTAAAAAAATCAATAAGCTAGCAATTACTTTTATATATTAACCTTATAAAATTATTCTAGGGGAAAAAATAATGAAAAACAGGAACGCGGCTCAAGTAAAAACACCAACTAATTTCGAGAAAACAATAAAGAAACCGAGAGAGAATACGCTTCGACATCAATCAACATAAATAACCGCCCGCGATTACCAAGAACTGAGAGTCACTTACCATAATTTCTGGCGGAGTAAAACGATACGATTACGGAATTGCATTCGGGAGACTATTCGGTGGAATCAGCTGAAATTCAACTAATACTGTGATCGGCGCAGCTGGGTTTTACAGAGCGAACATTTTCCGATAGGTTTAAAATAAGTCGGTTCAAATGAACCCGTTTTATAAGGGGTCTGTTGTTGTAATGAGACCGGTGCACTTCCCGGCGTTCGGTTTGCGGACCACTGACACGAGCTAGCACTAAATGCTAACTCTGGCTGCATCTGGTACCAGGAAATGAGTTGATTGGACTTGGCACAGCTTAGTCTTTCTGTTGACCCGGTCTCTTCGGCCGCTAAATAAAGCTGCCGAGTCACCGTGCCCTACTTAATACGAGTACAATTTAAGGGAACAGAAAAACATCCATATTTACGGTTCGAGACAAAGTTCTAATCATCTGTTTATTTTCTCTTCTTAAAACGCGCTTACGTAGACTGCAGTTATCTTTTATATCAATGAACTTAATCGAGTAACAGTCTGAATAAAAGAATGGATAAGGTTTTTCCCATATCGGGAACCATGTGTTTTTTTACATAGTAAGAGTATGTAGTGGAGACAATAAGTTTGGTAGGTTTTTTTTTGTATAGAGACGATACGAGCAGGACTTGTCTGGTGGTAAGCAACATGACTGTCAATAACAGCATAGTGACACGCATCTACTGGCATATGAACGGTTCAAATCATTACCTAGGTACCTAGTACTGCACTGCGCTCATCACCCAGATATATGAACTATGTCCTGTAACTACACTGGAAATATCGCCATTCAAAGCAGAGTATAATGATGTTTTCACATTACTGTTTGGCGAAAGAACAACTGAAAAAGGTGTGGTACCTACCACTAAAACATTTGAATGCGTTCCACAATCTAACCTTCTAGACGATAAAGCAGGTTATTTCCTTATAAGTATTTGTGACATGCTGTTTTTCCTTATAACACACGTTTTAAACAAAACATACCTAGATGTTAACTTTTAACTATTTTTTTACAGGACATGTTCATAAATCTTAACTCCAAGCAAATAAAATCAATTAAAACATCCCACTGTAACTCCAGCGGTATCCACTAGCACTAACTACCAACTAACAAACATTCGTTGGAGTTCGAACACATCAGAAAAGTTTATTTCATTGAAATATCTGCCCAAAACAACACTTCCTTTGAACGAAATTTAAATTGTCTCCTATACATTTCCCTATCGCTGATTAAACGGGAAGATTTGTCTGCACAAATCGTAAACAAATCCAATAAACATCGAGAGGAAATTTTAATAAGATTCAATACTTTGACGGTCCTCGACAAAGATTTCAGTTTATTTTTCGATTGCTGCTATTGACTGAGTGGGGGTCGTCGTTACTCGGTCGTCCCACTTCGTTAGCTATGAAATCAAGCCGACACAAGTTCTGCTTTAGATGTCGAGCAAATTTACAAATAAAGCCGTTAAGGTCGGCACGGTAACACTTTGTTCCAATAAACAGATCATCTGCCGATGTTTACGGCCGTAATTTGTTTTGGGGTGTATCGAGGAAAATCTTCTTCGATGAACATCTAAAGATCTCGATTTCAATAAATTCTTGTTAGAGCAGCCAGCCAATAAATATTGCATTTTGATGCCGGCAGTATTTTAAATGCGATCAAGGGATAAAAGTTAGGGTTTACTCACGCGGATAATTTTAATTTGTGTTGTGCGTTCAAGGAGTACACTTCACTGATAGAGTAACCGTATAAACGCGTCGCGGGTCAGCTGTACCATCAGCGGCGCTGGCCTGCGGAGGCCGGAGGGCGACTGTGACAGGGCGAGCGCCCACAATGGACATTTTCTGTATGTAAATCACAATAAAATACTTCGCTTTGTACACATATTGCGACACGCTGAACTAAACACAGAACGGGCTATCCTGACTCCATCAAATTGTTCGTGATAATCGAATGTTAACTTTATGTGCATACGGTAAAGATTTGTTTGTGTCAAAGCTACCCGGATAGATAAATAACAGATTCATAGACTCGATTTTCATTATCAGACACTTTATGAATTACATTACCAAGATATTCACACTTATAAAGCCAAGCACTAAGAGTACGTTTACGACAACTGCGCTACATCGCAGGCTACCAGACAGTAGACTCGATAGTTGTCAAGGGCTAGTTTATTTTCCAATAAATAAATCTAAAGGAAAAGTTAAGAATAGCTTAGAGAATCCAATTTCGACGTAGCTGTAGTAGCGCTGTCATTTCTTTTACAGTGAGTGTTTTGTACATCGCTATCAATTTATTGGTGCTATAATAACACAAGAGTAGGTATGAACAAAAGATTTGAATTGTGAGACAAATTTTATAATTGTGATAATTTATTCTTGTAAATCATTGTATTCTGTTTTCACATACGACAATCCCCATAAGACTATGTTTCCCAAAGTCATTTTAACATCAATGAGTTTGTAACTTTGTAAGGTGTGAGAGACTGAATCAAAGCGATTCACAAATTTGTGGGTTGTAGGGTATGGGTGTGTTATTTACATTTTAGGCGATGAAGATATAAATAGGTCAAATTGAAGTCGCGCTAACGCATAGTTCCGTACGCGTGACCAATGATTGACATACAATATATTGTCCGAAGGCAAGGTGTGGTGACGGAATGTCAGGTTAATTGAGCGAGACCGAATAAGTTTGGTTAGATCCATCCATCACGCTGATACATGTCACTGAATTCAAAGCCATGCCACTAACCAACACAAAATTTGGAACATGGGACATGTATAATTTGTCATTTCAACGTAATATTGATTACTTATTGTTACCATCGGACCGACATGACTCATATGTTGGAATCTATACGTTTACGAACTAGGGTCACACTAAACTTTCCTTTTAGACGGACTAATCCATTTTAAATCGAGCGGGCCGATCGTAAACATTGATCAAGGTAACTTTACATAAATTGCTTCACAACAATCCAATTTACGACAGAAGGCGCGTCCGGTGCGTCCTTTAGTTCCACTCTGGTTTCGATCGAAACCAACGTAAGCTGATCTTCGATGTACAGATGGACATAAGAGGTTGTAAGAAACGAATCGGTCTATTTAGACCGGTGATGTTTATTTGCGCGGGAAAAATCATCAATGGCTGATTATGCAAGACCGTAATACGCCGACACACGTGTCTGTTGGACCGTGACGTGAGCAGATCCAATCGAATCGGCGGAACTTTGCCTGTCTAAATAACGCAACGCGTAGGCGCACCCCTTTCGACAGTGGAAACGCCATCATTGTGCTACATCCGGCAGCGTTTTATTCTGGCGTAAATATATCTACGGTCAGTTTATGAATGAAATAAAATCTATTACGATCATTGAAGCTGTTTTCTAGTTAACAATGAGAGAGTTAATGATAGCTTCAGTATTGTACTACGCCCAGCCCGACTTTTCAGGCCCGAAATTTATTATTATTGACCAGTGCCTACTACATTGTGTAGAACGTAAATCAGCAGTAAGTAATTATTTGAAGCTTCCTATTCAGAGAATATAAGTAACATCCCATTGTGAAAACTATATCAACTACCTATCTATCACATTTACATTATTACCTCTAGTTTTTTTTCTGAGTGAGGAAAAATCCCTAATTGAGTACACATATTTAGGATATATTTAGCGATTTTTCCATGTTAGAAATGGATTCACGTTCGACTTTGTCTTGACGCTGGTTATCACTAAGAAAAAAAACTGGCCAAAAACCAGGCGAACTCTGCCGAGAGTCCTACCACTACAAAAAGAACATAACAGCAGAACAACGTTTGCGGGGTAAGAAATAATAAAAATCTATGCCGTCGTCCTCATTGACCATCAGTAACCACTGCTACATTATCTATATCCAATAATAGGTGTAATAATGAAGCCCATAATATTCAATATGCGCAAAAAACTGGTATATTTAGAGTATCATTATGACAGCTTGATTCTAGCTAATAGGTACGCCATTTCAATAGAACCAATCATCTTCAAACTCCGTTGCGAACCAACATACAAAAGCGACGAGGAAAACGTAATTCCTAATAGGAGACGATTGTGAATAGATGCTCGTCAAAATAGGAAACCATTAAGGTGAAAGTTGTACAAAATTAGTATAACATGTTTTTGCAAAATGACGAGTTTAACGTCTGCCTTTCGGCTTCACACAGGCGTTCTGCGTAATCCTGAAGATAAATTAATCACTGCGTTTCATTACATTTGCTCGTTTGCCTACGTTTACGTTAAGGACCTATAGTTCTTTTACAAATATAAACTAGCCTATATCTTATACCTTTAAACGAGCAATTCTTGTAGGTATATATATTTATATAGAATCTTACTCTCGGAAACGGCTCGAACGATTTTCATGAAAATATGTATGCAGAGGGTTTCGGGTCACCCATGTACTACGAGTATAAAGAGCTATGTATGTTTTATGGAAATCAGTCCATGATGGCCGCTGCTACTAAATGTAGCTTAATTAGTATGTTACTAGTTTCTGCAAAATTCCCTAAATATGGGTATCATAATTTTGAAAGGGACTAGTAGAATACTATATGCTTTAAAACATTTCAAATCCAAGATGAATGAAGAATTAGCTTGTTGCCACTTTGAACTTGGCCAGTTTGGCATCAGCTCAGTTAGAGATAGCCTAAATGGTCAATGGTTTCAACAATTTCGTCCGCCTGAGACTGAATTTGAGGCCTTGTTAGTCGTATAGGTTTTATTTAGCCTATGTAATGTAAAGCAACGATGTGGTGCCGCAACGATGAAGCGCGTATACATAGAAGTGTTACACTTCGAGAGTAAAAGTAAACCAATTACATTAATGTACGAATTTAACTTTACAACTGATGGACATTTCCGTTACAAATCTTCAAAAGGAATGCCCGTCGATGGCTTAGCTCAGTCTACTTAAAGTCCCAGCCCCTCCAAAACTCTCTTTTGAGATGGCGGGTAGAAGAAGATGGTTCTGCACCGGCGCCCTCTATACTAAATTTTACCAGTCATATCCATTTCCTTAAATACCAGATACTTATTCTTTTATGCACACAAACATATTTAGACTCAAAACGATACAGGTGATAACAGAAGAGACCAATTTTAAGTCACCTAATTATCTTTTAACTAACTCTAAATGCGAAAATTTGATGATTAGATATTTGATGCTCAGTCACTTCGGACCAATTGAAAGGATCGGGTTAAAATTTGTAACACAGATAGATTATTATTGTCTGGAATGACACAGGTTTCTTCATCACGGGAAAATAATGGAAACGGAAACTACGCGGGTAACACTGCGGGGCTCTGCTAGTCAGAAATTTACATACATAATACATAGGACTCCTATGTATTATGTATGTAAATTTGATCTATATTTACAAGATCTATATTTACTCCTATGATAGGAGTAAATATAGATCTTGTAACAAATCATTAAAATGCATTTAGGGATACGCATGGAGGCATGGAGAGTGCTATTGGTATTATAGATATTCATAACCATTTAACGTTAGATGGGCAATCATTTATTTGTTTCAACTGGCCTCGTGGCTTAGTGGGTAGTAACTCTGCTTGCGAATCCGAAGGTCGTGGGTTCGATTCCCACCCAGTGCAAATATTTGTGTGATAAATTCAAATATTTGTACTATGTCTGGATGTGTTCTATGTCTAATAAGTGTGTATTTAAAACTATATAAGTATTGTATCAGCTATTTGATTTCCATAGTACAAGATTTGGATTTAGAACACATCCGTCAGATTCCTGTTTCGTCAGGTCACTTCTTTTCCGTATAGGTCAGAATTTTGAAACTGGTGACGAAACAGGAATTCTCGCCATTCCTCTTGCGACAGATTCCGCTTTCGTCAGGTATTATTTTTCTTTATTCCATATCTTAGGAATTTACATATCTCGTGGATGCTCAAACCCGCAGAACTTAGAGCCTCTGCAGTTGCGTAGAGACGTGGTCTCATTGGCAGTATTTTATCGCCTGCTTAGTTTGGGGTCAGATGGTGTTGTGTGTGAATTGTCCACCGATATTTGTTGTTATTATTTATTATTCACTCATTTAATCATCATCTTAATTTGTAAGTTTTTTTACATTTATTATTTATTTGCATTTTGCGATAAATAAAAATGGTTGAATGCTAGTCCCAAGAATGCTGCCAAGTTTCGACCGTTTATATTTCGCTAAATAGAGCTCGAAGAAAAACTTTGAACATAAACTACACGTTTAGTAACAACTGTATATATATGGACAGATCTAGAAATGGCCATTACGCCGTGTCCACAATGTTGCGAGTATTTTAAGCAACGCTCGGCTCGTATGGCCGGTATCGAAACTGCAACAGGTCAAATGGGCCGGAATGCTCTACCGCGGTGAGTGCGTTGAACTAATACAAATAAACAACGCCGGGGCATGGTTCCGATCACTCACGGAAGCGTTACATTGTGCCTGCCCAAGTATGGTAACACCATATCGGAGTAATAACTACTAATATTATAAACGCAAAAGTTTGTAAGAAAGTATCGATGTATGTATGGATGATTTTTACTCATTCACGCAAAAATTACTGAGGGGATTTGCTTGAAATTTGGTACACAGATTGATAATGGTCTGGAATAACACATAGGCTATTTTTATCCCAGGAAAATAACGGGATAGGGAAACACGTAGGTAAAACCGCGTGGCGCTGCTAGTGCAAAATATTAATTGATGTGAAATAGATAATGAGAAATTAATGGGCGTAGAGATAAATCATAATATTAAATCTTTGGGTGACGAGCACCACTGTCTTTTTGAAGTCATGTGCGTAATGCCGCTAACTTAAAACTGTGAAGGAAAACATCGTGAGGAAACCGACATGTACCTCGAATCTTTCGAAGTCATGTGTCATCCACCAAACCGCACTGGGCCAGCGTGGTGGATTATGGCCTTAACTATCTATCTCCTTGCGAGAGAAGGCCCCGAGTCCCAGCAGTGGGAACATTTAGTGGGCTGTTGATGATGACTGTTACGGACAGGTGTCTTGCTTACTATCAGGAACATTTCCTGCTCGTCCTTTCGCTGTTTACTATAAAAAAGAACTTCTAAGCAGATTGCTTTTGAAAGTCTCATGTACAAACGTAGGCAAAACTCAACTAGGTAATATGGACGCTAATTACGACCAAATCAGAATTGAGTAAATATCTCCATAAAAAATGCCCAACCACGGCGTCATATTGTTCGTTTCTGGGTGTCGTTACTTTCGCATTACTGTGTCTCGTATTTGATAGCTTTTGTTAATATTTAAGTAGTTCGAGATTTTCGCCAGAAAATGTGAACCGTGGCATAAGTTTCGTACTGAAACCAGCATCCCCCTCCCCATGTATGGAATGGTTCCGGAGAACAGACAGCTACGAACATAAAACAGAAAATATTTCCATCGATTCGTCATTTGAAGATGGCACCTGCTTCCATAGGAAACTTCCCTGTACGTGTAAATAGCACGTTATATACGTACGTATTCAAATATTATCAAAAATTATATTTATTATCCTACTAACGTTATAAATGTCAATGTTTGGATATTTAGATGTTTGTTGCTCAATCACGTCGTAGCGTCTGTACGGATCGGGCTGAAATTTGGTACATAGATAGATTATAGTCTGGAAAAACACATATTTTTTATCCCGGCAAAATAACGAGAACGGGAATTACGCAGGCGAAACCCCGGGGCGCTGCTAGTGAATAAATAAATATTGCTGGACATATTCTACACTATTCTTATGAATATGACATCGATAATTTGTAAGCACCGTCGTATTATAATCTATCGGTTTGTCTCGATGGTTATAATCTTGGTGTCTTCAAATCGAGAGTGAATCAGTTTTTTGTGTATGTAACCACGCTCCTTCGCTTGATATCAGACTAGATGGCGGTCAAGTGAGTCTAGTGAGGCGGTCTAGTGCAAACCTATTACATTATATTATTTCTCTATGTATAAAAATGTTTTGTTGGTTTGTGTACGCTTCAAAAACTCAAAAAGTTCTCCACCGATCGAGCTGAAATTTTAGAATGATATATAATCCGCATCAAGGATTCAATTTTTTTTTTTGAAAAATGTAAATTGCATCAAGGATTGTTTTTATCTAATTTTTGCATTACAATGTGCCACAGCGAAGCGTGGCAGGGTACAGCTAGTTTTATATAAAAAATGTTAGTTCTGCT
The DNA here is from genome assembly GCA_017562165.1 of Ectropis grisescens. Lineage (NCBI taxonomy): Eukaryota > Metazoa > Arthropoda > Insecta > Lepidoptera > Geometridae > Ectropis > Ectropis grisescens. The sequence continues at coordinate 15,020,374 of CM029775.1, read as the reverse complement.
TGGAAATCTAATAACATTTGACAAATTAGAAAATTCGAAATTTATATCTCAGTTACTACATATTAAAAGGAACACCTTAACTAAGGGTAATTGTACTCGTAGTATTGCTTGTAATGTTCACCGTATCATCATATTTTAGTTCAGAATACACAATTAGGTACGAAAATCGCTCGGAAGTTCGACACGAAACGTTGCAAGATTGATTGTACTACTTATGCATATCGAACCGTACGAATCCTCATAACCGGAGTTCTATTGTTCCGAGTGAACTAGAGGGATGAGTGTGCTTTACGATAATCGCGGCGTTCCACTCGAGCGACGTGAGATATTAGGTACAATAGACGACTGCAAATCTTGCACAGCTATAGGTATATTTATATACTAGTAAATAACACAAGCCGTGGATAGTGGCTAGAACGTGCGATTAACAACGTAAGGTCGTAGGTTCGAAACCCGCCTGCTCCTGTAAGTATTTTTCAAGTGTAGAAGTACAAGTTTGTCATTACCATTAGCTTTAAGGAAAACATCGTGAATAGAATATTCCAAGAACCTTTCGAGGCCATGCTTCCTTGGCCAACCCACACTAAGCTACCGTGGTGGATCCTCCACCACGAGGCCTTGAATCTCTCCTTGGGCTTGAAGACCCTGAGTCTCAGCATTCAGTGGTATACTAACGATTCACTGCGGTCGTCACCTGGTACTTTGAGATGTTTCCTCTTTCCCTAGTACTTTTTCCTGAAAACATTTCTAACAACACATTGCTGTTTGGCAGTACATTTAATTGGCAAAAGTAGTACTTCCCCAGGTGGACTCTATCAAAAGTACTGCCACTACCAAAAAGGTCATCGTTAACACGGCCGCTATATAATAATCGTCTCAGAGGTAAACCACAATGTGATAACAGCCCGAGTAAGCTTTCGCAATATAGTTAACATTCCGCGAAACTAACACTAACAACTTCCTCCATTTCAGCAATTCAAGCTCAGAAATATCAATAAGACCGGAATCGGGTCAATTCCGAGAACAGCAAGTCCTGAGTGCAATTTCAAACATTGGCCAGTTACTAATGAAGCAAAACGTTCGAGTTCAGAGATGGAAAAGTGCGGGAAACTTGTGAGGAATTTCACTTAATGTATCGTATATAGAACTACCAGCACCCCGCGGCTTTACCCGCGGAGTTCCTGTTTCATGATCTTTTCCAAGATAAAAAATGATCCTATATCTTCGCCATTCCAGGCTATGAGTAAACTGTATTTCAAATTATAACCCCATCCTTTCAACCGTTTTGACGTCATTGAGTAATACAATCAAACGTTCAATCAACCAAATATCATAATCATAACCATAATCTTTATTTCGTAAATATTATTTACCTTGTCAAACGTATAAAAATTAATATCCAAACGTTAGCAGGATAGTAAAATAATAATTAGGCAGGTAGACGCGACGCGTGACAATACTGACGGCATTTGGACTATTCGTCGTGATACTGCCGCCAGTATACTATGCACAACTCCAAGTAGTAGACGACCCTATCTTCTTGATAACACGAGACCTTCACAGATCTATAGACAAATAGCTGTACCCTGCCACGCTTCGCTGTGTCAAATTGTGGTGCAAAAACAGATAAAAACAATCCTTGATGCGGATTATATACCATTCTAAAATTTCAGCTCGATCGGTGCAGAACTTTTTAAGTTTTTGAAACGTACACAAACCAACATAACATTTTTATATATAGGGAAGATACAGATGTGATTTGAGTACACTATACGTGGGGTCGGTTCAACATGTTGAATACTCTTCCTCTATTAAGTAACGCAAAAATATATCTATTAAGTAACGCAAAAAGAAGGTCATTTTACATTTGGTTAAGTATATTTTTATCTTCCTAAAACAATTATTGTTTATTATTTTAGACATGTAATTAATACTTATATTGTAACGTTACATATTGGCTTTAAACAATATGTAAGCGTACATTTCCTACTAAAATCATCATTCATGAGACTATGTAGAAATTTATGTACTTACATAGTGAATTTTCATACAACTAATATCTGTTCTATCGTGTCCTTACGATAAAGCATATTTTTCTGATCATAATATTAGTATTCTTCATGTATTATTTCTATTTTAAACTGTAGAAAACTACGTTTTTCTGAAAATTTTATTTATTTACTTTATGTCATCACAATTCAAACATTCACTATTGCTTAGCAACCTCTATCATTTTCATAAGGTTGAATAGTTTTTAGGTCTAATTCTCTCTGGCCGCTAATTATAAAATAAACTGTCTCTCATTTTAGATTTGAATACCATTATTAGAATACCAAGTCTTCTTGTAAAAGCTAGGAACTGAGATGGGCAGTCAGCATTTGGATTTCAAAGAAGTAGCATCACAAGATACCCTGAAAGGTGCAACGTGATGTTGTGGACTGCTGTAGGCTACTACCGCTGCTGATCCCTGCTGCGAGCCACTGATGTTGTGGACTGCTGTGGGCTACTACCGCTGTTGATCCCTGCTGCGAGCCACTGAGTGAGCTGCTGAAGCCAGGTGGATGTTGTGGTGCTGTGCGCTGTTGATCCCTGCTGTGAGCCACTGAACTCTACCGTGGGCTACTGATCCTGCTGTGGGCTGCTGATCCCTGCTGCGAGCCACGGAATCCTACCATCCTACCGTTCAAACCCTCTCAGTTCCTGTTTTTTTTTCTTTATCTTTAAGTTACGTCAGTTTTAATTTTTTATTTCATTCCTTTTCATCTTTTTTTTAAAATATACTTGTTTCCTTAACCTTTTTCATTTACCCATCCCTATAAAGACTTTTTGTGTTCACCCTAACGTGACAATATGGCATTAATAAAGATAATTTTGATTCGGAATAATTATTCTATTGTCATAGCTTTCTAATCTTCTAAAGTCAGCGATAGGAATTATTGCAAATTCAAAATCTCGACACTCGTTATACGAGTATGTACTCGTACCTACCCGATTGAAGAGTGATCCTATTCTACTCTAGAGATTCCTAGTAACTCAGATCCCAGTCCCAAGTTAGCATAGTTTATTTCTACCTTTGATACCCGCTACCTGTAAAAAGGCGAGTTTAGCGAGTATGAATTCCTTTCTAAGCTTATGTCATTCTACCGATCTTAAAAAATTGGATTGGGAGAAAAAACACTTTTAGGTCACAGTCCGATAATATCTGCTGTTTTTTTTAAAATTTTTAGTTTATTATTTCCGATATTTCTCGGACTGTGGTTTTCCTGTAAAAAATGTTTAAATGAGTACCGCTCATTTTAGCTAAGCAACCATATACTCGTATACAGGGTTACGCACAGCATATGTACCAACTCGGACTCGTGGTTGTTGTACTCATCAAGAACTACTTTTACTTTAAGGCTGCGTTTCCACCAGAGATGTGCGATGGAAATGTGTCGTGCGAGGATGTCTAGCTGTGCTGTGAAAATGTGTGGGTGTTTCCACCAAAGCTGTGCGATGATAATGTGCCTACGAGGATGTGTAGCGGAGCTGTGAAAATGCGCATTAATGTGTGGCGCGAGGATGCGTTGCGAAGCTGTTGCGAAGCTTCTACTTCCAACAAACTCCGTCTATGGACTGGCTGGTACAGTATGCGCAAACCTCGCAACACATCTTTCTCAACACACATTCCTCGCACACTTCCCTCGTACACATCCCTCACACATCCTCGCACACATCCCGCGCTTGTTTTGTATGCACAAAAATCTAGCTCCGCTGAGCCGTTTCCACCAGAGCTGTGCTGACCGAGGCAAGGTAAATGAAGCGATCCTATTGGTTCTTTACAAACACATCCCTCGCTATGCATCCTCGCACATCTCTGGTGGAAACGCAGCCTTAATATTAAATCGCAGCATTAAAAAAATCAAGCATTTTGTGAAATCATTTTTTTTCCTTCAAATTTAATTTCTTCAAATAAGCGTAAAGTGACGGGACACGCCAGATATGCACTTGATTTAAGCAACACGCTTGTGCAGTATAACATATAGGTCATACTGTGAACATGAATAGTCCAAATCGCATATTACTGCTGGGTGGTAGAATAATTGATACTAGTACTACTACCCTTGGCGGATAGTAAAACTCTGAAAAGAGAACTACCGAATACAGAAAAGAGAGTAGATAGAAGGTCTTTTTTGAAACCAATTGGATATTTTTTTTTGGGATTTCAAGTTTGACGCTCGTTTCAACTTAGTGCAGGTTTTCTGCGTAATAGTGCAGAAAGACATGCAAAAGCATCAAAGTAAACTGTACGCTTATTGACTCATCACTTCAGCTTCGTTCGTAAACAGACCAAAGGTTTTATGCAGTTTTACACCTAAGTAAGCACGTAACTTAAAATGTAGAAAGGAAGCGTTGACTTCATATTTATTTTCGTAAACTCATTTGAATAACACCGTACCCAGTTGCTTTAAAGCCTGTATTTATTTTCGTGACACGCTATACGCTGTTCCATTATCTCACATTAGAAACGATTATATTGGTTTTTCAACAGAACGAAGACTAAGTTTTGCATTATGTTTTGCAAAATCCAAGATATTTATCTTATTTATTAAAATGTCTTGTCACGATGTGTTTGGGCGCACTTATCCGAAACAGATTTCACCAATTGTTATGTTAGTGTACATTCGGTAACTATGAGAATAGATCGAAAAATATTTATTTTTCCCCCACACTTTATTTTTAACCAAGTTCAACGGGACGAGATTATCAATACGGCCCTTATTTTTTGACGTGACAACGTCTAATAAATCGATGAACGCCGGGTGCATGCACGAAAAAGTGTTCCGTTATGTCCCGTTACGCTCATTGTACGCTTGCGCCGCATCTATCAATGTTTTGTATGACGTAGTCTCGTTAAGCTATCGTCCGTAAACCAGCCGACTTTACAGCCAACCAATTTTTTTTATGTACCTACATCGATTACGTAATTTACGTGATTATTTTTTTTTGATGCTAAGAAGCAGCCATTTGGTTCCAATTGGATTGGAAATTTTGTACAGTTTGGCCTAGTAATAATATTTTATTTTAGGAAAATCTTTGTTTTTCCGGACGGTGTAGTTATAGTTTGTGTACGGCTTTTGAGACATTTTCATTTAGGCCAATTATATATTATTACTAGCAGCATCCACGGTTTACCCGCGCAGCTCCCGTTATTTTTATGTTATAAAAAGTAGCCTATATATACATATACTCTATTGGGCCAGCCAAGTCAAATAGCTAGTCGATAGAAACTATTGTGATCCAATAAGTAAGCAAGTTATAGGTAGTTTCTATCTACTAGTACCTGTTAGACTTGGTTGGCAGAGTCGTCAAATAGATGAGCGAGTAGGGCTTACAACAACTATACTAATATATTTTTGGCTTTTGAGTGCCTATTTGTGGTTATGAAGTAAATTTTTTAAACGTAGTGTTTACGTAATTGCGATTTTTATTTTTATTGTATTTTATGCTTGTTAGTGGTCGTCAAGTCACATAATTTAATTATACATTTTCTCTGAAAAAAAAACATGAGCCGACTTCAATTTAAAATTAAATACAAACACAGGACCAAAATTCTCTTCGAAGCTGAATTTACAAAAGAATGCCTTGCATGGACGATACACGTAAGCAAGCACACAGACATACTCACATATTTACACGTATTCAAATCTTTAAGGGATAATGTAACCATTACAGAGATTCACAATAATAGATCACAATACAACTCAAAATACATATAAGGATAACATTCATCGCATTGTGTTCACTCAACTCTATACTCATGCAATATCACTCAATGTAATGGACCAGAAATAGGTCATCTGAACCCAGTTTTCCTGAGGGAACATGTATTCTACAGTACAAATTTTAATCGATGCAAAGTGAACTACTTTACTTATTTACTACTATCTATTCTATGGTAATACGTCTTTATAATCTTTCTACTGACCTAAATATATAATAGAAATATCTAAAATTGTTACCGTTTCAACAACAAGCTATATGTTAGGAAATTAAACGTAAATATTTGTTTCGACGCCACTAAGTGACAGGCGATCTCACTAATGAAAGGGGAACGTGTTTACAACGAATCGCAATCTTGTAGAGAAATTATGTTTCAGTCAAACTAATGCCTAATTATAAATCAACAAATGTGGCCTCATTCTGATGAATTTAAAATTAGAAAATAAAAAAATATGACTATATTTTATAACAAACAACTGACTACAATATTATCCTAAATTGGAATAGTAAGTAGTTATCTTTACTGTGAAGAACAAGGCCTCAATAATTTGTGGGTCTACAGCATTTTCAAACGAACGATATAGGCCCTTTTATTGCTCATCATTCTGATACACAGAACACAATAAGGTCAATTAGTAGAGCCATTTAGGTCGTCTGAGTTCATAGGACGCGCTGTCTCGCTCATATTATATTCCACCTATTTGTCAGTGGATACTGTAATACTACTAAACTGTACCTACTAAATATTATTACCCTTAATCATAGAAAAACCTACCAAACTGGTTTGGTTAAAATATCAAGAGTAAGATAATTGTAAATTCAGAACATTACATCCTTCGCTACGAACACTCTACGACCATTTATTTCGTAACGATCTCTTCTTCTTTTTTTTGTTTTAATTCTCAGAATTGATGTGAGTCTATAAACCTACGTGATTTGAAAAGGAAATATGACGGAAAAGCATATAATATTATTGAAGATAGAGTTGTTTCTAAAAATGTTACCAATTCAATGTTTCATAACGGTAAAAGATTTCAGCTAGTCCTATCACATAACTCCTACAAATTAAGCGCAGAAATGGCGTGCCCCAAAGAGTACACGTACTTTTTAGGCATAGAACAGGCAATAATAAACTTTGGGCCAAGCTTTGAGTTTTTAAAAACTTTAGTATGTAAAAAGTACACTAACCCTTGCCAACCACTGGTTCAACGAGTTTCTTCACTTTCTTACTAGCACTCTTCTTGATGTTGCATGTTAGTCTCTCGATTGCCCTCAGTATCTTCTTGCTGACTTTGTTAATAGTTCTCGATTTCGGATCGGCGTACTTCTTCGTTCGGGTGCCGTCGTCATCGCCTACCGTTTTCTCTCGTCCCGAATCGGCGCTATCATCTGATTCGGTGGCCGACGAGTCGGATACCGGATGAAAAATGTACGGGGTGGTCGCGAAACAGGGTGAATTCATGGTGGATCACGAGAACACACGCGGCACTGTCCCATTCCACGAACCAAAAATATATTTTTGCGAGTAAACGTCTGTTCCCGGTAAAGTCTAGGAGGATGTTGGGCGGTCGGCGGCAGTACTGGATAAGATCGGAGATGATGCATCCACGAAGGCAGTGGAGCGTGGAACCGCTCCTAGGATTCAAGACGAGCCCCGAGACCTTTGCTGTCTGATTAAGATTTGTGGATACAATTAACCGGAATTAGACTATGTAGACTGCTCAATGGCGAAATAAATATCTAGATCAGTGATTACGGCCGAGATTAGTGTTACGATGTTGTTGGATATATAGACAATGACAATCAGAAATTACTTGGGCGTAATTGCGAATAAGTTTTTTATAGTTACAGTCGATAGGTTAACAAACAGTACAGTATATTGTATATGTGTCGCAGCAGGATCGTATAATCCGCTGTATTACATTACGGCTAGCCGTTTTGAAAAACAGGGCCGTATTGTAAAGCGGCGGTTTGACGATTAGCCAGATTGAAAGCGGCTGATTATAAAACAGCCGGAATGTATTCGACGCCATACGTCATTCAAAATGGCTAGCCGTAATGTAATAAAGCGAAAGATTAGCCGCCGCTTTGACAATTTTTAGTTCCGATTCTTAACACTCATGGCGCTGTCTGACATAACAACAACAATGCGTTAAAAACAGTACGTGTGTTGCTAAATTGCTAAGGTGACTGTGGATTCTGGTGTTCGGCGGAATCCTACACAATATTTTTGGAGTGGTTTACCACCGTCCACCTTGCTAAGACTAAATCGGACCGGGTAGGTTAGGAAGGACCCAGATCCGACTCTGAGCACCCACCTAGTCCACCTAGTCTTGTCGCTACTACCTCTAGAGTGTATATAAAAAATGCGGGAGCCAGAAGCTCAAGGGAGGTCCTGAGTGGAGCGAGCCATGCGAGGCCGATCGCAGTGTAGTATTATGCGTAGTGGAGCGTAGGCCGAGTATGGAGAAGCGACACTCAGGGCTGACCGCTGAGCTTCTGGGGGAGCCCACCCGGAGTCAAATCTCAATGATGACCCTTGTGTAAGTGCACCATATTTTTTAGGTGTACCATCACCAATATCAAGTTAGGGGCTTTCAAGTTTTATCTGAGAGGTATGATGTTTAAAAAAAAGTGTAAGAAATATGGCAAGAGATAATCTGTAAGCTTTTTATGATTAATACAATTAATTTTCATTGTTTATTTTATAAGTATGGTCACCCTACAATTTAAGCAGTAGTACAATGCGGCTAAACGTTGACCGCCGTATTGAAGAACGTATCGCAATGACAATGCGGCTAATCGTTGAACCGCCGTATTACAAAACGGCTAGCCGTAATGTAATACAGCGGATTATACGATCCGGCTGCGACATATGTACATATTTACGTAAATTATACAGATCGCCTACTTGGAGAGACGGTGCGTGATCGTCGCTCAAGCCTCTATCTGGTTCAAAATATTTCCCTAACCACACAGCGTGGAAATTCCGCCAGTCTGATGGTCACTTTAAAGCAAGGCTTTGACGATAGCGAAGACTTAGTTAATAACTAAAAATTTGGTTTTCTTTGTACACCAATTATTTGACATTCTCTAGATAATGGTAACCTACTAAGTATATCTTACTATATAAATTATAAATGGAACCCATATGCTATTCCAGACGACAAGCTATCTATATTCTAAATTTCATCCCGATCTGTTGAGCTTTTGTGACGTGATTAAACAACAAACGGTCACACATCAAAATTTTCGCATTTATAATATTAGTGAGATGTTCGGATGTCTGGATGTTTGGACGTTTGATGTTTGTCGTTCGGATGTGCGTTGCTCATTCACGTCGAATTAAAAATTACAACAGTAAAAATATTTTATGGTATGAAATAGCACAGCTACTGTTAATAAGGGCAAAATTACGGGAACGGGAACTACGCGTGTAAAACCGCAGGCTACTGCTAGTAGTAGTGTAACAAAATAATGAGTAATTTTAGAGTAAGTTAATAAAACGATACGAAGTAACTAAACCGCAAGATCTATTAATTCGAAAAAACAATAATAATTATAGTTTTTCTACTAATTAACTTCCGGGTTACCCAGAAAAAGGTATAATTTTCCGCTCGGACGAGCACGCTCCGGACTCGCCGACAAGCTCATTTATCTAATTTCCAAGGGTCTTCCATCGCCGCCCGGGGAAATAAACATGTATAACCTTGTGTCAAAAGGTCTATCATCAATCAGACATCACGGGAAATATTAAATAGATGCTACTGTTTCTTTACAACATCTTTAACAAAACGATAGCATTCTCTTGGATTTTTTTTAGACGATAGACTCATTGAACTCTTAAAAACGGAAGAAGCGGCATACTCTCCTCAACGATGGCGATGTAAAATCAGGTGACGTCTCCTGATTGAGATCAGTCGCAACGTGAGCGACAAATGGAGCGCATGTGTGCTAATAATTTCACGAAATTCGATTTGAGCTGTTACAATGCCATTTTGTGTGTATTTTTTGTGTGTACAAGGTGCACAAATAGTACCAAGTCCAAGAAAAAGTTTCGTGGCATCACGTTTCATACGCAATTACACAAAATCTTTAATTATTTCATTTAAAATAATATTTTCTGTTGTAAGCAATTCAGCATTTGTAAAAAGGGACAGATATACATGACGTGAAAGAGTGGGACACGACCAGCGATATGTTGACTGCAGCGATAACGCCCAATGTTTACGTCACGGGCAACGGCTACTCCTTCTCTTTCACGCCAGTGTCTTCGTATGTCTTTCTATTCTTCTCGAAAAAATATTTAAACAAACGTGTAACTGTGGTATGTATAGCTATCTCATTTCCATCTACTGCTAATTTGCTATGATGTCTTTGTCATTCATTACAATGTATCTTACGATGGAAGTGTAGCTGTGTGCACGTTGTGTATTTGTGTGAAATTTTCGCCACATTATGTTGATTTCATATTAGAACTTACCTCATCTTCCTGTCCTTAAATATATCGATGGATAGACTGAAAGTTATTGAGTTCCGTAAGTACTGTTTTGAGAATAACTTGGCCAGTAATCCCCAAGCGCTGTCCGAAGGGGGGGGGGGGGGGGGGGCACACAAATGACCCCCAAAATTGTATACGTTAAATTGAAAATCTAAATGAATTAAAAATGTCTAATACCTAGTACGACTTTTTACGCGGGAAAACAACTGGAACGGGAATTACACGGATGAAAAAATCATATTTCATTCATAAAAATCATGGTGCGCTACTAGTGAAGTATTTTTACTCGATTTATTATATTTCTACTGGTAACGCAGTTTATTACAAATTTCAAGGCGCTCAAAGCACATCTGTTGGTTTATATCGATGAACGATGAAACTATTTATTCTGACATTGATTTCAAAACGCCTACAATATTCGCATAGCAGAGCACACATTAACCTAGCTACGTTGTAATCAGGAGTATTTTTCAGGAATACATTATTAATTTTGATACAAATTCAGCTGCTTTCTTTAATTTGTACCTTTGATTGCAGGTCAGTTTCATAGTCTCCGAAATCCATCCGATTTAAAAAACGATAAGCTAGCAATTTTGAAAGGAATATTCAAGACTTAAAAGTCAATTTCGAACAACGGTAGATATCATTGCCTATGAGCCCATACCTAGGATTAGAGAACGTTAACACGATGGAATTATTAGTATAACTAGTAACTCTAGTCACGGATAGACTAGCATAGATTCGGAATCCGTTATTTTCGGGATAAAAAGCCTATGTGTAGTTCTAGACATCTAGACTCTTAGACTGTCTAGACTATCATTTATCTATGTGCCAAATTTCATCCATATCACCCATTTGTTACTCTTACAAGTAATAACTACTGAAGAGTCAGTAGTTATTACTTGAAAGACATCACATCCGCACACATCCGCATATACTCACTAACATTCACTGTTAAAAGTAGGACATAGGTTTTGGACGCTAAGACAAAAACAAACCAGAAACACCATCTAGCGAAAATTAAACAAATCAAGACAACAAATCCCCAGTAAGTAAGAAATAAGCAATTTGCATTCAGCTCCTTTAATGCTTAAGAGTACTTGCACTCGCACCGCCTCAATAGCTCTTTGAATAAGTCTAGAACTAAGCACTTGCCCTCACTTCGTGTCAGGACTTACTCACTCCACTTGAGTTTTAAAACTTGAAACCTGGAGTCGGAGTAATGACTACATTTGGTAAAGTTGCGCAAAGTCCCCTCGAACGGAGGAAATTACTAAGTTTGACACGGAGATTTTAAAATAAATTGCATAATATTTAAACTAATTTTAAAACTACTGAGATAATGAACATATAAACTTTGAAATTTGAAATCATATTGTTAGGATTAGAAATATGCCATCATAAAATCATTTTATCTTGTTGCAAAACAGTAATGTGCAAACATCACTGGGTTCCGGTTTGAAGGGCATTTTGTCCAGAGAAATTAAACGGCATCTAGATAAATAATTTTACATCTCACCCAGATAGGTCACCCAGAGCGCAGTGCTAGGTCATAATTGTACTCTTCTTGTCCAATAGCTATGTGACACTGTGCTGTTATGGGCAGAGTATTTATTGCTTACGATCAGGCACATGTCCTGATCGTCCCGTCCCTCTATAGGTATCCAGGTATCCACAATAAAAGTTAGCTCAGTTTCATACAGTTTAATGTGATCAAAAGCCATTGACGAGAAATGAAATAAGGCAAAAGTTGACTGCCATACAATTCATAGCAACATACCCACAACTAAATACTATTCATACATCAGGAAACAAAGCCCAGCCAATCAAGAGAGCTATGACGATAATAAATAATACAATCAAGTGATTGATGAAGAAGAGTTCAAATAACCACTGTATTCCTCAACCCTGACCTATTTAATAAGAATTATTTTCGCATTTCTCGCTTATATACCTAGGTAGATATGTAAGCATTTCCCTTCAATCAGGTAGATAATTATTAACATGCTTGCTTGGCAGCATTTGCTGTCAATTATGATGTACTTCTCCAAAATTATTAAAAAGTGTTTCACTTTGATTTGACAGGACATACTAAAACCTTATCGTTTTGTTTGGCATTTGGGAGCCACGTGAAACTTGCCTGCTCTAAAACTTTTAGCAAAACTCTCGTTTGTATATTATCAGTGTTGTGATTTTAAAAATAAAGGCGTAAAAATTATTCGACGAAGTTTACATTTCGTTAATATTAGCGACGTAGCGTAAGAAGCAAATTGTATTAGGTTTAGACCTCAATTAGACAGAGCTAGAGTAAGGCTTCTCTCACATGAGACGTACAAGATCATAAAGACGTTGTCCTACCGGAAGATATAAGGGCACTACCTTTCATTTGAAAAAAACGTACCCCTATGTGATTGTGTCCACTGCAACCTGCAACCCACGGACACGATAAGCATCAATTGACGGGATTGATATTTTCGTGGCTTGGTCGGGTCTACCTAGCTTTACGTAGTAGACAGTCGTAGTCAAGCCACAAAACTGTGCTATAAGTACATGCATGCTTTTTAGTTAGTGATCCACCTACGTACTGTTGTATCCAGCCCAAAGGGGGGGAGTCATGACCCTCATGACCTCCCTATGATGACCATCAGGATCCGCCCTTGTTTCTACAATGTACCTAATCGGAGGTACCTACAAACTTTTTTCGAACCTCATCATCATTTGCCTACCCTTATCCCACTTTATGTGGGGTCGGTACAACATATACGTACGTTTCCTCCATTCGTCTCTATCATTTGTCAAACTTTTTTCGAACCTACGCCTTCACTATTATGAGGTCCCAGATTTTGTCCGCAGGGCCACTACGTTTTTTAGCAAATTAGTGGAAAATAGAACAGCACCTAGCCCATCGATATAAACCATTGGATGTACCCTCCCAAACTTCAGGCGCATGACATTATGTCATCGCTAAGAAGAGTGAGCTCACTCTTTCGGTTATAGTCGGTTGCAGGAAGCAGTGAACGCCGAATATTAGTAGCAATCACTATTCTTTGTCACAACCAAAATAAGTAGAACCACAGCCCACGGCATGCCTCGCCGCTAGCGATTCTAGGGGTCAAATAGATTGTTGGTGTGTAAACCACTTACGCTAGATACACAGACGCAGTTTATAACCAATTTCAAGGTGTCCAGGGCACATCTCCGGTTTACATCAATGCCCTAGCCCATGTAAAATGAATTGTATATTCCGTATCTACATTTTAGTAAATTGTTACGCGACGATAACAGAGAAGCTAGTTTTTGTACTTCACCTACGGCTTACCTACCCACATACATTGTTTTATCTTCGATCTAATTACACATACGTTTTATGAAGTTCACTCGAGGGATACGTGACGGAGAAAGTCATCGACATAAATCGTGTCGTATCGGAACTAAACCCGCCCTGTAACGATCTATCCTGTTTAACTACAGCCTACCGTATGAACACGCTAATTTCCACTCTAACACGTGCATACAAAGTATAGTTTACTTAAACAGTGGTTAATAACTATTGTACTTTACAATTCCTACGAGAATTAACAGCGCTTACCTCAGTCTGTGAATTTATTTTGTTTTGCTGGCGACAATTAATATGCGGCGAAAGTGCATAACTTTGTGACAAGTACCTATACCTACCTACTAAACCTCTTTGCAGGGTTGGAGACAACACAGACCCATGTCTACTTCGCATGTATATCCCATGCGAAGAGTAAAGACTGGCGAAAAACAAAAGTCCATGACTCAGTTCTGTTCACGAAGCTGTCCAAACTTTGAGCAAACCGACTTCAAGACCTAGAGTACGCAAGACGCGTCATAGAAAACCCCGTTCAAAGTCTTATTGCATCCAGTGTCGTAAATAGCCCTTTCTACGCGATGTGCGAGTTTCTATAACTGCGCCCTTGTTTTTTTATATAAGTATACCCTAGCTAGAGCGTAATTATAATTTGTAAGTTTCGATTGGTAGGGATCTGCGCCTTCTACGCTGCCCAAATTTGTCTGTTGTTTTTGCGAACAGCATACAGGCCAACTTTACGAAAGCAATTTCAAATATCTGATAATTACATTTTTATTTTTGTCAATGGTAAAGTTTTTAAATAGATAATTGTTGGTATTTCATACACTTCGTATTTTAAAGGTTTTTTATGCAACAACATAAATATCTAGGGACAGTTGCAACAAACCCAGAGGCCTTACATTTAAAACTGACATTCTAGAAATCATGAAACAAACAATTTTGTTTTTTATAGCACTACGAAATTAAGCTTTACGGTAATTGTATTAAACGTAAAACATCCGTTGTCTATTTTGACTGAAAATTATTATTCTATTTTTTTAGTTTAGATTTCTTTTGTAACTTTAGGTTTGCTCAAATATTTCGAAATAGTCATACTTCAGTAGGTTAATTTTTAAGTTTCCAGAGACCTTACTGATTTCAAATTTTCTAGAGATACTAAACTTGTGAAATAACAAAATTACAAAAATTCAGAAAAAGAAAATTCAGAATAACAAACGCCTTACAAAATCTTATTCGGTCTTAATAAGTTTTGTGTTAAATGAAGTGTGTTATTTCCGAGAATTATATTGTTCTGAGTTTTCCGAACTTTGTTCGATGAAGAATGTCACAAAAAGTAAAACATCCGAAAAAATAGCGGTAGGTAGGTACGTGAAATTCCGTCGATTTCGTAGCGTTTCCCATCATTTCAATATCTTCAAAAACCACATTTCTTTACTTCTGCCATCACATAGAGAGTTTCGTCATGTCATATTTATGTGGGTACTCTACTAAGCCTATCTACTATCCTAAGTCCTAAGCCATTCTAAGAGTATATAGAAACTTTCTTACCTGCGTATTGGCCGAGGTATCCCGTTTCCCTCGATTGCCGCGTACTCGAAGTGAAATTCCTTCCCTCCTTTTCTTTTTGATGGAATGAGGTACTAAAAGGTTCGTTGCGCCGTTCGCTAGGAGTTATATGACCACTTTCTTTCAGAGGCGATTGTTGACTCGAATAAAACTCTTTAGTTTCGTGCGTATACTCCTTTGTCTTGTCGCTACTTCCCGGCGACTTAAAATACCCGTCCCTCGAACCTGATTCTTCGCGCCCATTGAATATTATTTTCTTAATAGTTTTCACCTCTTCAACTTCGCTGATCTTATGTTCCGTAATTGTAGAGCACTTGGTCGTTTTCTCGTTACTCCTGAAGTTACTATCGCTCATCGAACTCGGCATAGTTTTAGTATCATGCTCGCTATTTCCATTCATTTTGCTGTCAGATCGTAAATATTTTTCGAATGGATCGCTATTTCGTTTCGTATCAAAAGGATTTTTGACCTTATCGTCGTTTGGAAGACTCGGATTGGATTGATCAAACTTTTTACTATACGAAGAGTAGCTTTTACTAGTTTTAGGAAGAGACTCGTAACCGTTACTGTCGATGCCATTGTAAGGCGAGTACGGGAGGCTAGAGGGGCCCGAATCCGTCTTCGTGAAAAATGAAGGCGATTTCAAGTCGCTGCTGTAATCACTGAACGGCGAGTTCGGTTTATTCCTATCTAAAGTGGAAAAGGATGGCCTGCCATTCGGTACGGGCAGTTTGGAAGCACTAGAGTAATTTGACGGGAGTGTCGTATAGAAAGGGTTTGTTGGGTGGAATTTGGGTGGTTCCTCGTTGGCCACAGAGCGTACAAGGGGCGTTGAGTTTAGTGCCGCTGGCAGTGAGCTGAGGGAAGATCTTGTTGATGGCATCGGTCGATTGTGCGGAGATTGTGAGGGTCTTATTGTAGCATAGACCGGAGCTTGCGGAGTCGCACGACCACTTTGCGTTTCAGCAATCAGTTGCGATGGCCCTGAAATCAAGAAATAATTATTAAACAAATTGTACTTTCACGTCTATGTGTCTTAATTTGTATGTTACAACCATAAATGTAGTACGAGGGTCAAACTGAAAGTTCTTAGAAAATCAAAAACTGATTACATTAGCCAGTTATTAGTTTTATTATATCTTTTCAAAATATTGTCCATTCACGTCAATACACCGCTGCATGCGATGGAACCACTGGGAAAAGCACTTTGCCCACTCGTCCTTAGGGGTGTCTTCAATGGCATCGCGATACGCAGCCACCGCTTCTTCAGCATTCATAAACCGCTTTCCTTTAAGTTTTTCTTTAATTTTTGAAAATAAATAAAAATCACAAGGCGCGAGGTCGGGGCTATACGGCGGGTGACCCAGTAATTCAACGTTTGATGTCGCCAAATAGTCGATCGTTCGCTTGGCGGTGTGCGATGAGGCGTTGTCGTGATGAAGGAGGATCCTACTGCGAGGTCGTTTCTCTCGAACTTTTTCCAAGACAAGTGGCAAACAATTGGTAGTGTACCATTCTACAGAAACTGTTGTTTGATCCTCTAACACAATTGTTGCGAAATGACCTATCCTTCCAAAGAACGAGGCCACCATTTTTTTCCCCGCACTTCGATCTCTCTTCACTTTAGTTGGCAACTCCTCGAAAGGAAACACCCACTGAGCAGATTGTCTTTTGGTTTCAGGATCATAACAGTAAATCCAGCTTTCGTCACCTGTTAGTATGTCGAACACAGCATTTGAGTCACCTCCGTTAAATCTTTCAATCATTTTACGGCACCAATCCACACGATGGAGTTTTTGAGCCTCAGTCAAATTATGAGGTATCCACCGGGCGCAAAGCTTCCTGACCGCTAAATGTTCGTGTAGGATTTTGTGCACTTGACTCATACCGATGCCTAAGCTTGTCCGAATTTGCTGTTACGTCACTCTTTTGTCAGTCTCTATCATACGCCGCACAACACAGATGTTATCTTCAGTCGTCGCCGTAGAAGGCCGTCCCTCACGTAAATCATCAGTGAGATTAGTGCGACCACGTTTAAACTCATTAAACCAGTTGTAAACAGTCGCACGAGATGGGGGATTCATCGTGAAAGGCCAATCGTAGTCTATCATAACTTTCTTGTTGACTTAAATGACATCGAAAGTCATATAAAATCATTGCACGAAAATTTTCTTTTCGTGTTAAATTCATGTTGACGTGACACAGACAATTTTCAATTTGCCGCCAAATCGTAAAACAAATGACAAATGAATGAAGTATATACTCAGTAATATTGGCAAAGAGTTCTATTTTCAAATTATAGAATTTTTTTTTTATTATATTGTTTATAAGTGGCCAGTTCTAAGAACTTTCAGTTTGACCCTCGTATTATATCAGCTATCTGGCTCCCAATGTTTAGCATAATTTTGGCCTTAATGTTGTAGTGTGAAAGTGTACATTTTTGATGTATTAATTTAACATTTACTTCAACGTGGCAAGTGTATTATAAATCGGTTTGTAGTATCTAATAGTCTTCTAGATAATTAATAAAAGTCTATAGGCAGGTGTGTCATTTCGATCACGGCAAACGGTAAATTTTCCCATAGGTAGTTGAATAGGTACCTGTACCTATACAATTATAGAATTTAGTCGATATTAAGATCAGATCACACAGCTCTACAATCATTTTCTTGCTAAAGACAAAAAAATTCGAGCATTTAGGACGTATTGATATCAATATTAAATGCTTATGGTCATCATACAGCCGTAAATGTAGGTAAGTAGGTACATTAACCGACATAAAAGAGAGATAAATAAAAATGGTATAATTAAGAACCTTAACAATTACCTTATTTTGATCTTAATCTGATGGAATTATTAAAAGCTACAAAGTTATTTTTCCAAAAAAAATACAAATATATATCCGTCACACTCGTAAACCTCGAACGGATGACCCTAGCTCACGGCTGGCCTGGTGGCTTAGTTGGTAGTAGGCCTGCCTGCGAAGCCGTGGGTTGTGGGTTCGACCCCACCCAGTGCAAATGTTTGTGTGATGAATTTAAATATTTGTACTGTGTCTGGGTGTTTTCTATGTATCATAAGTATGTATTTAAAAATATATAACTATTATATCAGCTATCTGGCTTCCATAGTACAAGCTTTGCTTAATTTGGGTTCCGATAGTGGTGTGTGTGAAATGTCCACCAATATGTATGTATGTATTCACGATGCAGTCCTAAACGTAGAAACGTAGTGTGAAAGAATATAGAACGTATAAACATACGATACAGATCAATACTCGCGAACTGAGTTGCGATATGAATACTGAGAGGAAACTCCAAGAGCTCACCTCGTCATTCACTACGAATGTTACTCACAGATTCAGTTCCTCGTCATTCAAATAAAAATTTCATTGAGATCTGAACCCTGACATACACACATACGCACTCAACGTCACACATAGGTACCTACCTATAAACTCGTACACGTACACGCGCGCTTGAGCTTCTCTAATTAGCCTGCAAATATTTTTTGACGTGACAACGTCTTATAAATTGGTTTGCCGGGTAACACTTCAAGAAACTGCGTTACGCTCCGCTCACGTTATGCGCTCACAACGAGAGCGAGTTAGAGGCACGCGTCCCTTCCACTCGGGCATGGTTAGCCCGCCTAAGAGCGAGAGAGACAGACATAAAAAGTGAAATGCACGCGTCCCTTCCGTAAAATTATTTTACCACTCAAAGTCGTTGTCACGTAAAACTTTCGCCCATATACCGACTTTACAGGCAACCAATTTTTTTTCGATAAAGCGACCGCTTTCTATCGAAATCGAAATATTTAAAATTGGAAGTCTCTCACACAAACTGTTCAGTTTAGAAAAAAAAAAATAGAAACCTCAATATCATTTTTTGAAGACCTATCCATAGATAAATCACACGTATGGTTTTGATGGAAAAAATTGAGTTTCAGTTCTAAGTATGCGACACACCCAAAATTTATTTTTTTCTATTTTTGTATGAAAATTTTAATGCGGTTCACAGAATACATCTACTTACCAAGTTTCAATAGTATAGTTCTTATAGTTTCGGAGAAAAGCGGCTGTGACATACGGACCGACAGACAGACAGACATGACGAATCTGTAAGGGTCCCGTATTTTGCCATTGGCTACGGAACCTTAAAAATAAGGACATTTTGAGGAAGAGGTAGTAAAGCTGCATTTTACAAGAATGAATCTCAGTAACCAGTTGCTTAGGGACATTTGTTCGCAAAAGGGGTGATAAAGTCACGGGATGTCTCGAATGCAGAGAATTGCACTGCATTTTCAGACGTGGGATAAACTACGAATATGCACGTGAAAACATGTGCTACACAAATACATCAGCAAATCTCCTGGAACGTTTTATGTGATTGCTCAAAATATGGAGTTTTATTTATTTTGCAGTTCTTATCCAACCAATATTATAAATACGAAAGTTAGGATGTTTGTTGCTCAATCACGGCGGAATATTGAAACAGATCGGCTTGAAATTTGGCAAACAGATTACCTACTTTTAATCTGGAGTAATGCATAGGCTACTTACTTTATATCCCGGGAAATGCGTTATTTCAGACTATTTATTATTATATATTATCTTACTATGTTCAACATTTCATAAATATCCATGCAGACGTTACGACGTGATTGAGCAACAAACATCCAAACATTGACATTTATAATATAAATAGGTTTTTTGATATTTTTTACTATGTATGTATATTATTGTATACTTATGTCACGGTAAATCTGATTAATTGAAAATTATTAATATTTTTACAAAATTATTAAAAATAACCACATGTTTTGGTAAAT
Source organism: Ectropis grisescens (assembly GCA_017562165.1). NCBI lineage: Eukaryota > Metazoa > Arthropoda > Insecta > Lepidoptera > Geometridae > Ectropis > Ectropis grisescens. Next base: position 15,000,380 of record CM029775.1, on the reverse strand, counting down.
GTGAATAAACGATCGAAATTTATTACTTTTAGTAGTAATTATTAATAATTCACGACTCATATTGGTAAAAGTTATAAAATAAATGAAAACTCAATGTTTTTTGACCAGCAGTCTTTATTTATAATATATGTAGGTTAGGTTAGGGTTTTTTATTATAGGTTTTTTAGGTTAGGTTAGGTTTTAAAATATTCATCTCGTGTTATTCACACGATGATTTTTTCCTTTCTCCGGTTTTATTTCAAGGCATTTCTCATTAAATCTGGTTCTCATTAAACCTCTCGCACGTCGCACACACCGCCCCGCCCCGCAACCCTTGGCCACTTATTACATTTATCACTACTAGGGTTAAATTATTAATAATAACCGACAAATGTGATTAATTTATCACTTTAACCTGAATTTCGGTAATTATTAATAATAATAGATATATTACAAGCCATATTACAAGCTTTGCTTAGTTTGGGGTCAGATGGTGTTGTGTGTGAATTGTCCACCAATAAAAAAAAAATAATAATCTTCAATTATTCACTCTTACCGTAACATATATACTAACAAACACTCCGCAAACGTTGTTCCGCCGTTTAAATTACTAGCAGCACCCCGCAGTTTTACCCGCGTATTTCCCGTAACTTTCCCGCGATGAAAAGTAACTTACGTATTCCAGACTATAACCTACCTGTATTCCAAATTTCAACCCTATCTGTTTAGTTCTTGCGACGTGATCGTGCAACAATAATTCGAACATTCCACATCCTAAAAGTCCTACTAATATTACAAACTAGCAGCACTACACAGTTCCGGTAGTTCCCAATTCCGTGATTTTCGCTATAAAAAGTAGTAAATCTGCTTACAAGACTACCTATAATCTAATTGTGATCCAAATTTCAACCTGATCCGTTGAGCCATTCCGACGTGATTGAACAACAAACATCTAAACATTCTATCTAATCATAAGGCGTACAATGGAATAGGTCATCCTACTAATATTATTGTGGAAAGTTTAGATATGTGTTGCTGAATGACATTGTTAAAGAGATCCAATACGTCTGCAATGAAATAACGAAGGAAAGAACAAAACCCGAACGAGGAAACAGCAAACGACTCTACACGTGTACAAATAAGGATTTAATACACAAATACTTATATCCGGGAAATAAGGGGGTAAATGTTTACAAAACGAAGCGATCTGGTTCCTCGCAAACTAATTAAATTAAATGGAATCTCTTTATCAGCTCGAGTGACTTCGCAGTAAAGATTATGATAATAACGTTGCTCTGTCGGCGTCGATAATTGCAAACGGTGGAGTCGAGTGAAGCTTAATAGGGATGTAGCGTCGTGAAACTTTTCCGTTTGGAATGGTGCCTTTACACTGTGACGGGATCGTTCCGGAATCCTCCCTGATTCCTCAACATCAACAAGTTAGACTATGCTAGAATACTGTCGGTATTAGGGTTCTCTCATGATACTTCTTTACTAACGACTACCTGTTATTTTCCTTATATTATTACTGCTGTATCAATCTTTTGAGAGGTAGTCACAAAAGATTTTTAGTACAGAAGAGTTTTAATACACACATACTGAAAAGGAGCGGACAGTATAAGGATACCGGCAAATTAATTTGAACAAAGGGTGATACTATGTCGAATTACGCGTAACGTAATTACAATTATGGCATTCCCTACCTGTTTGGTAGTCGTATTTTTTATGTAGATTTCAATTTACTTTTTGTTGAAATACTCCCTTTGGCTTGTTATATATGTTTGTTGGCATTCTATGGTATTATAACTCCTTTTTCACCTCACGTTTGCCGAGAAGAGAGCGCATTTAGGCATTATAAAAATGTAAAATTGATTTTTATTTAAGTTCGTTTTGATAAGTGCAATAAAATCATTCATCAACTTTGAGATTCTGAAAGCGGTTATCCTCCACAAAGCCCGCATAGTCAGGTTTATCGCTCTACAGCCACAATCATTGATAACTTTTGTCTCTGTTACGCTCCTGTAGACATTATAGATAGAGAGATACCTATTCTAGATAGCAACACTAAAATATGTTAACAAAAAGACATATCCTTGGAGCTAGTGAAAGAAATGGCGACCTAATCCCTATGTGAGATATCTTCGAGGTTCCCGATTCTTTACGTAGATACTTTCCGGGGTTATCTTTGCACCAAATTTCATCTTGTAGTTTTTACGTAAAAAGAGTTCCAAAAATATCCATACATACTCACAAACTTTCACGCTTATAATATTAGTAGGATTATATAGTCTAATAACACTTGAAACACTCATTATGTGTTTTAGTTTTAGTAATGTTAATTTCATAATGACCGTACTTACAGTAGTTTTGCATTTGTGAGACTTAATTGGGTATATATTTTAATGAATCGCATCACGGTACGGTCCAGCCACGGTATTAAGTAAGTTGAACTTTACTCCAACAAACGTTGCTTCAGATGCAGTCCTTGAAATATAAAGTGGGAACATCATATTTTTACGACATTTTTTGCAAACGCAAGCAACTTTCAGCAAACTTGTAGTGTTTTATGACTTCGATGGGCGACGTCTGCAGATCGTAAGCATCACATCGCCACACGACACCTATAAAACTTATAGCACCTGTTTTCCTGAGTATTACAATGTATTCTTGTCATTTGGGTATTGTATAGTACAGGACATAGAATATGTTCTGTGGTACAGGACATAATAATACTCAATCACGATTTAATTCATTGTTTAAATACCTCGACGTTTCAGCAGCGTTACAACCGCCGTGGTCACGAGAAGACTCTTCTTACCTTCTTACCAGAGAAGACCAGTCTTCTCGTGACCACGGCGGTTGTAACGCTGCCGAAACGTCGAGGTATTTAAACAATGAATTAAATCGTGATTAAGTCCTGTAGATACAATATGAACATTATGTGTTCAAATCTCGAAAGTTTAAAAAACAATATAATAATACTCCACAACTCTACATAATCTTAATCATGGACGCATAAAAAAGTCGAACGTAGTCTCGCTAAAACAACAACTGTGTCCATCGAGTCGGCCACATAATACGCATGTGTGAGCTGTCACATACAGCCTGACACGCACACATCAGTGGGTCATTACACGCACTACTTGTGTATATGTGTGCGTGCCAGCCTATCAGTGACAACCTGACAAATCACACGTGCAAATGTGGCCGACTCTAGTGACATAGTTATTGTCTAGACTACGTCCGACTTTTTTATACGTCCATGATCCTAATATATAAAAATACAGTGTCAATACAAATATATATTTTTCGAAATAAAAAAATAGCCTATGTGTTATTCCAGACCATTATCTATCCATGTACCAAATTTCATCAAAAGTCCTCTAGCAGTTTTTGCGTGAAAGAGTAACAAACATAGATCTACACATCCACACATTCTTACAAACTTACCCGTTTATACCGTATTATTGGTGCAATTTGATATAGGATATTTTCTGTATCGATTAATGGTGTCGATAATTTGAAATTAAAAATAAACGGATTCCTAATGTTGATAGTTGTTATTGATCGTAAATTTCATGAGTCTCGAACAGATGGCGCTTCAATACGCTAAGTAAATACATTCGTTGTTCAACCCAAATAAAGTTGGGAGGTGCCGCTAATTTATAACTAAATAAAAGTGGTCAAGTGAGAGTCGGACTCACCCATGAAGGCTTCCGTAGCAGCAAGTATCATGATTTAAAGTTCTTGTAGTTCTTTGTTACTTTAACCAGTGTTTTAACAATAGTGAGTTTATGACGTTTTTAAATAAAACTACTTACTAGATCTCATTCAAACCAATTTTAGTTGAAAGTTTACATGGTAATGTACATCATACATTTTTTTAAGCTATTGCATAGCTTTTATTGCGGGCCTGGGGAGCGAATTTTAGTGATCGTGCAACTCTTTCTTATGTTCACAAGAAAGAGGGATGGAAAACCGTAACGCCGTCCTCCCTACTCGGTCATTCGACTTTGAATCTTATTTGTATTAGCTTTACAGACTAAATGCTCTTAGCAGTGTTGCCAACTTAACGGATTTCCCGTGATATTTTTTATGGTAAACAAATGTCACTCTTCAAAATAAAAGCAATTCCGAAAATTTTTTAACATCCATATTGCTTATGTTGATAAAAATGCATGCAACATGCAATAGCTTTACCGCGGCAGTCCCCGAGTGCCACACTTCTTTTTTTAGTTTTGTCATTTTCTTTTACACACATTTTACCACTTTGGAAGAGTCTCTATTCAGTTTAGAAAAAAAACATGTTAGAAACCTTATCATCATTTTTGAAGACCTATCCACAGATAACGTAGACGTACAGTTTGGATGGGAAAAAGATTGGGTTTCAGTTCTAAGTATGGGACACCCCTAAAATTTATTGTTCTTTTAGAATTTTTTTGTATGAAAATTAATGCGGGTCACAGAATACATCTAATTACCAAGTTTCAATAGTACCTATAGTTCTTATAGTTTCGGAGAAAAGTGGCTGTGACATACGGACGGACGGACAGACAGACATGACGAATCTATAAGGGTCCCGTATTTTGCCATTTGGCTACGGAACCCTAAAAAGTGATGCTGTTGACCGTTGTTTAGCAATCTCACTTTATCCAAAATGTTTACGGTATAATAAAAATGAACTTATTGGTGTTTGTTACGCAATAACGGCAATTGTGAACCGTTTCTGATACTTTTTTGTTGAAGTTGAAAGCCAGTGGAACCGAATTGTGAACCTCCACCTGTTTTGAAGTCTGTTAAAAATGTCGTAATAAGGTCATAGTCATTTTTCTTTCAGCAGAGTTTGCCGAGCTTTTTGACTAAACGCCGGCAAAGTTATATGGAATTTCATTACAGTCCAGTTTTTAAGATTCACTTCTAATCTCCATTATTGTGCAGTTTATATAAAAAAATAATGTTTGAAAAATTGCCCATAGCAAGAACATTAGTTTGGCTGTAAACCGCATAAACAAAAAAACAAAAGAAACTTATGTTTCCTGGGGTTTTTTTTTGATCTTATGATATAAAAAAAAAACCCACAATGCACAACGCTAATTGTAGATTAAAAATGTATTTTTTAGATTCTCGGCGTGATATTCGATAAAGATAAGATAAATTCGAGTAACTCATAAGTTACGCTGGTTTGTTTAAATTACTCACATTATTTCAGTAACGTACGAGTATAATATACATACATTATCTCAGCCTTAATTTATCAATACCTACGTAATATAAAACAAGTTGTCTGTGTAAAACTTACTTTTCAGCTCGGTGCCTTTGCCAATAGATCTTCTCCGTGGTGACATCTCACGGTCTCTGGTGACAACAGAACTTAGATTAGACAAGGTGAAGCAAAGTTTATTTAATAACTCTACAAATTAAATGTATTACGAGTATTCATATATATATTTCTAATACATAATATGGGTAATTCAGAAGTACTTAGTGTAAGTACTAAGTAGCTAGGAATGTATGTAGACGTAGTGTAGTGTGGTTCAATGTGCCCATATATTAATTTTGTTAGTAAAGGCTCTGCCTGTTGAAAATGCATAAAATGTCGTGTCACGTCATTTATGGTTGTACTCTTCAAACACAATTAACTTCACTAAATGTGCAGTCAATGATTTTCTCAAAGCTTTTCCAAAAAAAGTAGCAGCGAAAGATCGAAAATTGTAGCATGTATGGCTAATAAATGTCATCTATCGCGCAAACATTTCACAAAGGCTGCCCTGTTAAATCCATCGCCCCACTTAGAGAGCGCACGCTTGTCAAACGTCCAGTAAGTGGTCCAATCCTCGGGATTATCTGCAGACATCCAGGCCCTGTACTATGGACTGTCACTGCGATAATTTCACGAGGCAACTGACGTTCAACATTTCGTCCACCTCCATTATCTACTTTTCTGCTAAGGGATACGATTCACATTGGCTGTACACGAAATTTTCTTAAATAATATTTTTATCTATTATAGTTTTACACTTGACCGCCATCTCGCCATTCTCGCCTGATGTTAAGCGATGACGCGGTCTACGATGAAGCGTGCTTCTATTGAAGAAACCAATGTACTATCGTTTTGAAGACACCAATATTGTGAAACATCGGGAAACCCCCACTCAGGCAACCCATTTTTGTTGGTTCGGACTACAATCACAATGATGCCTTGTGGTACGGAACCCGTCAATTGGCGAAGAGTTATCGGATTACCGTTTGTCGTTGTATTGACGCGCGAGACAGCCCGAACGGCAATAACTGACAACGTTCCCCTGTACACTAATGACATGTCAGTACGTTACCTCTAAGGTCATATTGGACATTTATTTATGAACCAAGCCAAGTGCGAGTCGGACTCGCCCATGAAGGATTCCGTAGCAGCAAGTAACATAATACGTAGGTCACACTATAGGTTTTGCGTGACTAAAAAAACAAGTTTATTGTATGAGAGTCCTTAAATATTTATCTTACGTTTATTATTTGTTGTAATAGGTACAACAATAGAAATATATCATCTGTGAACATTTCAACTGTCTAGCTATCACCGTTCTTGAGATACAGCTTGGTGACAGACAGACGGACGGACAGACGGACAACGAAGTCGCAGTAATAGGGTCACGTTTTTACCCTTTGGGTACGAACCCCTATAAAGGACATTTATCATTTAATCGTCAGACAGCGCATAAATAATCAAATAATGGCCTGGTTGTAAAATACCAAAAAAAAATTTTGTTATCCACAAATTACTGAGCACTGCGAAAATTTAAATCTAGATAAATAAACAGGTTAAGGACGAATCCACAAGTTTTGTATCACCAACCAAACAAAGTATAGAATTGTATAAATTAATACTGCAGTCAATTCTCAACGCATTTGGCCCTTTTCGTATTTTTGTTTTATAGTTTCTGTATTTTACTATTTCTTTTTTTTACAGGCTGAAAAGAATTCTTGTTTGTTTTGAGAGGACTCCATTAAACAGAGAATCACGCACGGGCCATTCTGACCCCTCGTGTGTAAGAATCTCGGAATACTAAAGAGCAATCTGTGAAATTGCGAATTCCCGGAAGATTTTGGTAAATCCTAATATATTTATCCAACAAATTGTTGTTTTCCCGGAATCCTCTAAAGAGTTGAGATAAAATATGTAAGTGTAAGTCTGCCTAAATTCTTTGAGCTAAATACTAAAAATATTGTTGTTACTATTAAAATGTTTAACTACCGTACATCGTAGGTACAATTGCCGAATTTGAAGTAATAACGAATAAAATAGCCATACTAAACTTATGAATGCGAAAGTTTGGATGTTTTTACTCAATCACGTCGGAATTTCTGAACCGATCGGGTTGAAATTAAGAACACAGATTGTAGTCCAGAATAGCACATATGCTACTTTTTATCACGAGAAAGTAAAGGGATCAGGGATCCACGCGGGTAAAACCGCGGGGCGCTGCTAGTAATAGCTACTCTTAAAAATTTAATATTGTGACAATTTCGATCGTAAAATGGCCGTAGATTTGGTAAAATCTGCTGGATATGTAGTTGTTAAAGTAAGCTTACGTTTGTATATTAAATTACCGTACATTCCAGCAATTGTATTGTAAATGGCAACACTGGTTACTTGTAAAGAAAAAGCCCTAGGGCATGGTATTATTATTATATGTGAGCGTTGACTTTGACTCGAGAGTGTAGGCAAGATGTAAGATATAACAGCCTATCAAAGTTAGATTATAGTACACCTGGGGGTCTAAAGCTTAACAAAATTTTGTTAATTTTGTTAAGTCGGCTTAGTTATTTATTATTGTCATAAAACCTGACTACGTAATTTTTTTCTCTCTGAACTAGGCACTTCCACTAGCACACCTCTCTACTTTGAGCAGCAGAGCGTGTAGAAGTTGGGGAAAGGGACTGGAAACCTTGGGAATGTCACTGGGCTAATACTCCTATCGGCTAAAATTCCTAAGTATTCCAGATGACCGCGAGTACTGTGAGCAGAGTTCTCAGTGGAAGGACAAGGGTTGCGATGCGCGGTCGTGAGGCTCTCGATACCGACCATTTTTGCCAAGATGCTCGACAGAGAGAGTCATCTGCGGTGCCCAGGCCATGCCGGAGAAACCTGTAGGGGTTTTAGTCGGTATGTCCATCCATGCCCATCCATGGAGTCGAGCCGGAGATACCCCGCTATGTCCAAAAAAAATTTTATTTCCCTACACATAGCCTTAAATAGGGCTTACACTGACAAGCTAACACAAAAGTAGAGTTTGGTAGACATTTTATGCACATTTTGCAGGGATGCCTATAATCAATCCGACACCCTCCCTAGGGATAGGCCTTCGATGAGGTGACGCGCTGGTTTTCAGTGCGTTACTAGAGGCAAATGCGGGGGTACTAACGCTCCCCGCGAGGCGGGTCCGCAAGGACAGTGGCAGGTGGGTCACGGTCGTTGACGGATGTGCGAAAAGTGACCCCGCGACCCTGACCCCTGGCCATGTAGGTGAAATCTGTGGGGGTTTTAGTCGGTAAGGGCACCATGTCTTCTCCCATGGTGTCGAGCCCAGTCCCACCATGTCTCTGCATGGTGGGTATGCATAAATGTGTTTCCCCCACATAACAAAAAAAAACGTACCTATAATAGCAAAAATACTGCCGAAATTCTTTATTGATAAAGCACGGCGAAATCTACACGTAATTGAAGACAGTGCACACAAACTACTATAGTATTCTTCTTGAGAACAGAGAGCATGTGACGTCAACCTCTTCGCAGTAATCTCTGGTGGAACAAGGTGGGTGGGTCTAATGACGAGAGTCCAGTGACAAGAAACATGAAATCAAATATTCAAGCTGGAAGTAGCGTAAGTTCTAATCTAGCCTGTAACTGCGATTAGGTACTCATCTATGTACTATACATGGTGTATAAATAGGTGTAATAAGGAAAACTTACCTACTTAATTTGGTAATGATCTGCCAACGAAAACTAAGTTGGAGGTTCATCTAGAACAGAGGTTCCCAAACTTATTTTGTCTGCTGCCCACATGGACCCTAAATAGTTCTTTAGCGCCCTCCTGATTTCACATACCTACTTAAAAACAACTATAACTTCAAATCACATTAGTTAATTATTGTGAGCTATATTAGCGAAGATTTAACATTCATCCTAAACGAGACTTTTACTATAGTAAACCTACTGGGCTCAAGTTAACCGCAAGGGTTAACTTGAGCCCAGTAGGTAGTACACAACGAACACCAAGCCTCTACACAACGCCCCCATTCAGGTCTGCAGCGCCCACAAGGGTGCGTTATCCTTGATGATCCTTGATTCCCAAAGTGCCCACTATATATATAGGTATGTATATGATATGTATATGATATGTAATAAGTATATTTTACAAATATTATTAGAAGCGCGCAATTCTCGATCCCGTTATTTAATCGTGATGAAAAATTATTGGGTACTAACAGACTATAAGCTGTGTTCCAAATTTCAACACAATCCGTTTAGACGTTCCGACATGAGAGAGCAACAAACATCCAACGTCTAAACATCCAAACTTTCACATTCATATAATTAGTCGAAAGTCTGGATATTTGGCTGTTTTTAGCTCAATCATGTCGGAATATCTGAACGGATCGGATTGAAATTTATTTGGAAGACATAATCAGCGAAGAGAGAATAAGAAATATAGAGCTTAAGCAGCACACTAAATAACTAATAAGGAGCCTGGAATAGCACACAAACCAATTTTTTCGCGGGAAGTAACGGGAACGAGAAATACGCAGGTACAACCAAAGGACACTGCTAGTGGGTAATATGTCAAGGAACTAACTAACACAGCCACTGCCAAGAATCCACCTCGCAGATTTGAGCTAAATTTCTATTGCATAGTCCATTTATCGACGAAGGCTATATAAGCTATACAACATTACGCTACTATCATTAGGAGCGAAGCATGAAAAACGGGAAAAACATTCCTTTTTAAAACGTCTAGGCTGTGGCTGCTGAGTGGGTTTTCCCCGATAGTTGTAATCTTGGTGTCTTCAAGACGAGAGTGAATCGGTTTCTTCTAGGTAAGCACGCTTCATCGTAGGCCGTATCGTCGCTTAACATCAGGCGAGATGGCGATCAAGTGTAAACCTATTCAAGTTTAAAAAAAAAGCTTTCGTACCGTGAGTAAACGTGACAGCATATTGTGTCTACGATTGCGTCATTATGCTAATATGTAAACCTTTCCTAATTATTTCATTTTAAATATCTGTTTTTTTTTTAATTTGTACGACTGGTTTTCAACATTTATTGTAGCAGGTAGCTGAAGAGGTTTCTGTTTGAACGCGATATTCTCAGGAGTTACTGAACCGGTTTCAAAACCCCTTTCACCGTTGGATATGCACTGGAGCCCTGAGTGCTATAGGCTAGTAAATATACTCGTAACTCATCAAATTTCATCATCATCGTGTCAAAGAACTAATACAGCCTAAGCCAAGGTAGGTGCCACCCCGCAGAATTGACCTCAAGTGTTACACATCATCTATCTCCGTCCGTTGACTGTTTATGACAAAATGACGCTATATACAATACTAGCAGTGCCCCGCGGTGTTACCCGCGTATCTCCCTTTCCCGTTTTTTGCCCGGGATAAAAAGACTGTGTTTTTGCAGACTATAATCTACCTGTATTCCAAATTTCAGCCCGATCCGTTCATACGTTACGACCTGATTGAGCAACAAACATCAAAATATCCAGACATTCATTTATTTTATTATTTATTTATTTAACCAATTAGAACGGCATAACGCCAATTATACTAATGATGAATTTACTAATAAAGTATTGTGAACAAAAGTAAACAAAAAATGTAATCAGTTTATATCTAATATATAAAATTCTCGTGTCACAGTTTTTGTTGCCATACTCCTCCGAAACGGCTTGACCGATTTTGATGAATTTTTTTGTACTTATCCGGTATCTATGAGAATCGGCCAACATCTATTTTTCATCCCCCTAAATGTTAGGGGTAGTCCACCCCTAAATTTTTTATTTTATTTTTTAGACAAAATTTTTAATTTATATTATTTTATGATACAACATACAAAAATACATACAATGCTCAATTTTTATCATTCTACGATCAACCCTTATTTTTTAATTATTTTAGTTATTTTAGTACCCTTATTTTAGTCTCCCTTGCAGCAAAAAAATTAGTGATAAGGAATTTGGAACAAACTCTTTGAAAATATTGTATCAGAATATCAATCGTTTGTTATGTAAAATTGAGGAGATTGAGTTATACCTGGTATGCTCAAATCGTCCTGATATAATTTGTTTTACTGAGACGTGGCTAAAGGAAACTGAAATGAACTTTAATCTAAATAATTATGCTATTGGTAGTATTTTTGTAGGGAAACGGCTGTGGGAGGAGGATGTTTAATTTTTGTAAGCAATAACGTCAAATTTAAAAGACGTAAAGATATTGAAAAATGTACAATTGAACGTCATTGTGAACTAGCATGTGTAGAGTTGAACACTTATATTATTTTATGTGTGTATAAGCCTCCCAGTGCCAACATTGAGACCTTCTTAACTGCCTTAGAAGAAGCTTTGTGTAAAATTTCTAAAAAAAGTAAACATATAGTGATGTGCGGCGATTTCAATACTGATTTGCTAACTGAATCCCGCTCAAAAAACAATGTACTACTATTATGTCAATCATTCAACATGGTAGAAGTGTTCACAGAACCAACAAGGATTGCATCTACTAAGAAAGGAAGGTCTGCAACTTGTATAGACAATGTTTTCGTTAATTGCGAGTATCTTCACTCCGAAATCCTAGACCGACTTCGGTCAGACCATAGAGGACTAAGTGTTACTTTTCCAATAGATGCAAAAAAGGCAGCGGAAAAAAAGTTGTTAGGCCTATAACACAGGTTCGAATTGAAACATTGAACAATGAGATAGAAAACTTTTTGCACTATTTTGATTATGACATGACAATTGATAACCTTGACACTAATTATAATTTATTTTTTGATATGTTAAATACTCAATTCAATAATATTTTTCAGACGAAACAAATAAATATTAACTCTAAACCAAAATTTGCCGAATGGGCTACTCAGGTCTATTTATAAGTCGAAATAATTTATATAATTTGTACGAGCTAAAGACGTATTGCACTGATGACGCAACAAAAAGTCATATCAGAAAGTATTCAAGCATTTTCAGAAGGACATGTATTCAAGCTAAGGCAATTTACGTTCGGGAACAAATCAAAAACTCCAACAACGTCATAAAAAGTACATGGAACGTAATTAATAAAGAGACTGGAAAGTCTAAAGGGACAGATAAAGTAAGCAAACTAAAAATTGATGACAAAATTATTACAAACAAATGTGAAATAGCAAATGCATTCGAACTTTATTTTGCTGGAATTCCTTTAGAGACAACCAAACATCTGTTGTCTTCTCCTTCTCTTGCTGACGCAATGTTGAAAGATAATGTAAATAATCCCTCTTCTTCATTCGCGTTTCATCATGTTACTGCCACAACAATACTAAAAACTTTTAAAGACATCAAAGTAAAAAATAGTGAGGATTTATGGGGCATGTCAGTGAAAGTATTAGAGGGTATAGTGGTGAAAATTGCACCTTATATTGCTGAATTATTTAACGCTAGCATTAGTAATGGTATGTTTCCCAATTTGATGAAGCATAGTAAAGTCGTGCCTTTATTTAAATCCGGCGACAAAGATGAACCTGGAAATTATAGACCTGTCTCAGTGTTACCCTGCATCAGTAAAATATTTGAGAAATTAATACTAAGCCAGCTCATTTCTACTTTAACGTCAACAATTTACTACATGACCATCAATTTGGTTTTACTAAAGGACGCTCAACCACTGATGCGGGTGTTAAGCTCACCAAATATATAACGAGTGCATGGGAAGATCGGCACGACGTTATTGGTGTGTTTTGCGATTTATCTAAGGCATTTGATTGCGTTCATCACGACATACTTTTAAAGAAATTGGAATTCTATGGGATTTCAAAACTAGCTTTGGACCTTATCACGTCATATCTTAAAGACCGGGTGCAGATTGTTGAAGTTGACGGAAATAAATCAAAAGGATCTCCCATGACAATGGGTGTACCGCAAGGTTCAATCCTTGGACCGTTTCTGTTTTTGGTTTACGTAAATGATTTGCCCTTCATGTTAAAAAAGACAAGCAAACACAGAAATAATTATGTTTGCCGATGACACGTCTCTGCTGTTTAAAGTTAAGCGAGGAATAGATGATTGCAATGAAATTAACAGAATATTGGACATTGCTTGCAGATGGTTTGACGCAAATAATTTGGCACTGAATCCAAACAAAACAAAATGCATAAAATTTACATTATCTAATGTACCAAGCCCTAAACTTAATATAAATTTAATTAATAAGACTATAGAACCAGTGCAGTCTACAGTTTTTTGGGTGTTACTATAGATGCGAAACTCCAATGGAGTCCACATATTGAACAGCTCGCAAATAAGCTAAGCTCAGCTGCCCATGCCATTCGACAGATTAGGAAAATCTCAGATGTCACCACCGCTAGATTAGTTTATTATGGGTATTTTCATAGCATCATGTCCTATGGAATTCTATTATGGGGTCGGCAGCGGACAGAAATTCAGTTTTCATATTACAAAACGCGCAATCCGCGCAATGTACAAATTACCCGCTAGAGAATCTTTGAGAAAGGTTTTTTAAAATATAAATATTTTAACAGCCCCTGCCCTGTATATTTATGAATGCATAATGTATGCCAGAAAGAATAGGAAAGCATTGGTAAAGTGTCTGATAAAACCCTAAGGCACACTACAAAGACAAATTGGTAATTCCCAAGTGTAGACTACAAAAACATGTAATTCTTTTATAGGAAACAGTGTTCGCTTCTATAATGTCATACCAGATCAGTTGGCAGGTCTCAATGAAAAAGGTTCAAAAATATTGTAAAGACCTATTTAATGGATAAGGCCTATTATAATGTTGATGATTTTATAAGGAGGACAAAATGTATGGCAAAAAAAAAATGTGTCACAAATGTAACTACCAAATTATCAAGAGTATTTTAACATCGTATTTTTAATTTTGTTTACAATTTTTTTTTTTTTTTGCTATTTTACAAAGCTTTTGACAAAGGATTTAGCTAATTTACTGAATCCGTTGGACAAGGCCTCTTTACAGCCGCTTACTGTTAAATATTGTCACTTGTTTATGTATTTAAACTGTTTTATTATTATTTTGTAATTGACGTTACCAAGTTTTCTTTGTAAAATAATGGTTCGAAGAAATAAATTGAATTGAATTGAATTGAATTGAATAGCCATTTTAGTAATTTAATCATTTTTCCTCTCCGGTCGAAAACTGATCAATCGTCATTTAATTAGTCATCCCCGCCAGTTGTCTACAGGTGTCACTTCTGACCCAGTAAACAGCACGATAATTTGGGGATCAAAAGTAGCCTATAGCATATATTATATAGTTTGAACACGCTAATCTCGGGAACTACTGGACCGATTTAAAAAAATCGTTCACCGTTCTTTCATATGTTCGTAATCCTTGAACGCTGTAGGTTATATATATATACCACGGGCGAAGCCGGGGCGGGCCGCTAGTCTAATATATAAAATTCTCGTGTCACAGTTTTCGTTGCCATACTCCTCCGAAACGGCTTGACCGATTTTGATGATTTTTTTTGTACTTATCCGGTATCTATGAGAATCGGCCAACATCTATTTTTCATCCCCCTAAATGTTAGGGGTAGTCCACCCCTAAATTTGATTTTTTATTTTTTTGACAAAATTTTTAATTTCTATTTTTTTATGATACAACATACAAATATACATACAATCCTCAATTTTCACCCTTCTACGATCAACCCTTATTTTTAAATAGCCATTTTAGTAATTTAATCATTTTTCCTCTCCGGTCGAAAACTGATTAATCGTCATTTAATTAGTTATCCCCGCCAGATGTCTACAGGTCTTCTGACCCAGTAAACAGCACGATAATTTGGAGATCAAAAGTAGCCTATAGCATATATATAGTTTGAACACGCTAATCTCGGGAACTACTAGACCGATTTAAAAAAAAACGTTCACCGTTCTTTCATATGTTCGTAATCCTTGAACGCTGTAGGTTATATATATGTACCACGGGCGAAGCCGGGGCGGGACGCTAGTCTAATATATAAAATTCTCGTGTCACAGTTTTCGTTGCCATACTCCTCCGAAACGGCTTGACCGATTTTGATGAAATTTTTTGTGCTTTTCCGGTATCTATGAGAATCGGCCAACATCTATTTTTCATCCCCCTAAATGTTAGGGGTAGTCCACCCCTAAATTTTATTTTTTAATTTTTAGACAAAAATTTTAATTTCTATTTTTTTATGATACAACATACAAAAATACACACAATCCTCAATTTTTACCCTTCTACGATCAACCCTTATTTTTTAATAGCCATTTTAGTAATTTAATAATTGTTCCTCTCCGGTCGAAAACTGATCAATCGTCATTTAATTAGTTATCCCCGCCAGATGTCTACAGGTGTCACTTCTGACCCAGTAAACAGCACGATAGTTTGGGGATCAAAAGTAGCCAATAGCATATATATAGTTTGAACACGCTAATCTCGGGAACTACTGGACCGATTTAAAAAAATCGTTCACCGTTCTTTCATATGTTCGTAATCCTTGAACGCTGTAGATTATATATATATACCACGGGCGAAGCCGGGGCGGGCCGCTAGTTTACTTATAATATTATGTTTTTGTTTTTTATGTGTTACTTATTGTCAACTTTGTTTGTGGTGCCAATAAAGTGTTTTTGTATTGTATTGTATTGTATTGTAATGATACAATAATTATGTTATGTTATGATAATTACGCACATTCATATTTATACGCATATTCATACATTTAGAATGTTAGTAAGATAATAGGATTTGTATAGGAGCTTACTCATTCAGTCCCAGCCTAAGCACCGGCCCCGCAGATCTGAGCATGGCGTGTGCATCGCTGTTACTCATGGTCCGCGTTGGACGGCCGTTGATGGAGGAGATCACGTCTCCTTCGCGGATGCCACATAGTGACGCCTTCCGACCTGGGTTCACCTGAAACCATTGGAGTAGAATGAGACGGCTATAGGAGAAAAAATTACATTCTATTTGTACTAACTACAGGACGTAACTGGGGAAAATACTCAAGACGTGCAAGAGGGATTCGAACCTATGATCTGACGATTGTGGAATCGGCGTTCTAGCCACCAGACCACCGTAATTTACTTACATTATTCTTTTTTATATATAGTACCTATAGCATAGAATAGAGAGACAAGACGGGCAGGACATGTGCCTGATGGTAAGCAACATGCCTTCCCATAACAGCACAGTGATACGTAGTTATTGGAACATGAATAGTCCAAATCATTACCTAGCACCGCACTGCGCTCATCACCAGGAGATATAAGGTGTTTTATCTCCTTTGCCCAGTAATTGCTCTGGCAACATTGCCCTTTGTACCGAAACACGGTAATGTTTACACACTACTGCTTGGCTGGCAAAAGTGTGGTACTGCCCCAGACAGACTCTGCCATTACCACTATTAAACAATTCTAAACAGTTGTAACATTCTTAAGATATGTGATATAAGTGTGAGAAACTATATCCCAGAGCTTTCATCTCCAAGTTCTGGCTATCTTGGCAATGGCCAAATAACTATTAAGGTTATTATAAGTATTACGAGGAAACCTGCTAGTCGAAAGAACCTTCAGAGACAAGTGACCATGGTGAGCAAACTGCCTGTGCATAACAGTGCTATAATAGAAAACATAAGAGTACGTAGTAATTATATTCTCCCCAAGTCCTTAACTTTTAATACCCTCAAAAATGAGGTTCTTATAAATTCTTATAATATCTCTCTATGCCTTCCAAACTCTTGTCGATCCCAGACAAACTATGTATAAAATTCTCGAAGCCGTCGCATGCTGGAGTAAACAAAAGAACAATTTTTCAAATAACTCAATGAATAATCTCATCAGAAAAACCGATTCACGAATAACAAAACTCAAAGGGAATCTTTGTCATACTATACATGTTTATCGCGTAAATGTATACCGCATACATTAGCGGCGCCTACTCGGAAACAAGTGAGCAACTTTAGTTACTAACCGCATTCGGTTCCCGACGCCTAGCCGCCGGTGAACAGAACTTCAACATGCTTCCTTCCCGGAGCACTCCCTCCACCCCACAACACCCGACACCCGACCTCACACGCAAAACTTATGAATATTCACTGTACGAACGCACACTACGTTGAGAAAGGTCATCGCTTCGACTATAATGACATCTCAGAACAGAACGATTAGTATAATAACGCGGCTAATGACAAAATTACACGGGAGTCACAATCACAAAATGGTACAATTAAGGCTGTGTCGTTTGCAAAACGTTCGAGAGCGGTCGCGGTCATGGTTGTCCCAAGAAAGTCATGGGCGAGACTGAACCACGAAAGGCACGCGACGTAGGAGCCGATTTCATCGGAACATTATATGGGCATTATTCGAAAATGCATGCGCGGCCGTGAGGGATACACGCCTATTGTTACGTCGGGACGATCACTCGCCAAGAATATTAATCTTGTCGAAGGTAAGGCGAGGTACCTATCGACTGTCATCGTGCTCACTCCGATGTATACTTAATGGGACAATGAACCTTTACGTTGTATGGAAATATCTTTACAAGCCTTACCATTTGGCATTTTTAAACTTTATGTAAACTTAAGTAAACACATTCTTAGTAAATTTTCAAAATAAAATTCTCACTGGTAATTTCGGTTGTACAGGATCAACACACCAAAATGTGATACATTCATACATCTATTTTTACGCGGCTTTACTGTCGTATCGGAATGCATTTCGGAGAGTATGCAGCTGATCTGCTCTTTTTTATAGCTGGTAGCTTGAAATAGCAATATTGTTTTGCTTGATGTACCAAAGCCTCAAAAAAAATTACTCCACTTTCGTAATATAAGAACATCTAAACTGTAGAATACGTTGCCTGAGTGGGGTTCTCTGACTTGGGACGTTCCTAACATAATGTCGGTGTCTCCAAGTCTCTTTGTTTCTTTTAGGAATCTCCATGGTACTCCAACGCTCCATCGTAGTCTGCATCGTCACTTAACATCAGCCGCAATGGCACTACAAGAATCCGCTTATTCCCCACGGCACTACCAAGCTGCACTACTGGTAGAGTGGTATCATAGATTATATTTAACCCTATTAAGATCTGCTTTTCTTTGTTTTTTTTTTTGTTTTGACTGACCTAGTAGCTTAGTTGGTAGTAGCTCTGCCTGCGAAGCCGAGGGTCGTGGGTTCGATCCCCACCCAGTCCAAATATTTGTGTGATGAATTCAAATGTTTGCACTGTGTCTGGGTGTTTCTATGTATAATAAGTATGTATTTAAAAACTATATAAGTATTATATCAGCTATCTGGCTGCCATCACACAAGCTTTGCTTAGTTTGGGGTCAGATGGTGTTGTGTGTGAATTGTCCACCAATATTTATTATTTATTTATTTATTTGTGAAGATTTTTAGTAATTTCTCAGATTATTTTCCCACACAGTCGTTTAACATTCGGTCTCACTCTCATTACCTTAATTATGTCGTTGGTAATCAAGTGGTAACACAGTAATAATTGTCATAATACCGCCCTCACGTCGGGTCGAGTAATCAAGACCATCTTTATCTCCCGAGGGGTGTAACGTAAACTCAAGATAACTCAAGTAGGTTACGTTTGTGCGTGCAGCGGTTATGACGTGTTTTTTTTTTTATGGGAAATCTGGTACTTTTAAATATTAGAATGTATGTTTATTGACGTTTAATTATGTACTTCGACCATTTCGTTCGTGAAATATTTGCATCTCAAGCTTGTAATGATATTTTTTCTTCCCCTGAATCCATATAGCTCATTTGTTGCATAAACTTTTGGTTTTAGGCATAGAAAGTGGTCATATACGTTTTTAAAATTTTACTATTGTACAAAATATGGTGTTTATTTAGAGGTACAGGGTGATGTGGTAGATTAGCGACAAAGCTCTTTCAATGAATAAAATAAAAGCTTCACACCCATGAGGTAAGATAGACGTACCGACTTATACAACTTACATTGCAGAGCACTTACGATAAGCGACCCAGTCCTCGCCCGTGCAAGGAAATGCGGTGTTACTAACCGCTGAATATGGAAAAATAAAGACGTTCGATGCAGGAAAATTCAAATTGCAGGTCCATTGTGACACGACCAAGGCGACGGAAAGAGCTTTGCCGTGTAGGAAACGTCGGGCTTAGTTGCAGATTAATGCAAGTTCCCGGAAGCCGATGAAGAATTAATATGCACGCTTTACTAGCAGCCCATCGCTATGTGAAATAGCTAATGCAGATCCTGTGTTAGCAGTTCCCGCCACTATATGCTTATTTTTTTTCAAAATCAATTTTCGGAATGAAGTTCTTTGAGTTAGGCTTAGAGAAGATAGGAATTTTGCTGTGCGACCAAACTGAACAAAATTGAGACGGTTATGTATTTTTTTTTCTTATGGTTTTACCGTACGCGTAAAAACTGATCGTGACCAGTGCCAACTTTATTTTTCTGATAATAATAAATAAATAAAAATAAGCCCATAAATAATAAAATGTATTATTTTTGTCTATTGTTTTCCTTTAATATAATCCGAAGGAACTTCGTTCCTACCTGGTAGGTAGCCCACGAAACCACATCTCTTTTTTTTCACGTTGGACGAATGCGGTGTGTCGGATCACGCATACATATATAAAACAAACATCTATGACATCTATTTAATTTATTAACATTTATAGTATTTGTAGAATGTACGATTTCTCTTTTCCCAGTAATGAGTTTACTATGTAAACAAAATCTTGTAATAAACTGAGATTAGCTTTAAGTAACAACGTCCAGCGTCTAATTAAACACCTGCACAAAACACCCTCCACAAAGACACAAAATACAAAGCGTCTCCGTTTTCAAAGTTTTTAGCGTCAGAGTCAGAAGCAGACAAAATGTAATTTAATAAAATAATGCTCATAGACTAGCGGTCTCGGGCGTGGGACATCCATTCCCCACGAGTGTTTCGGCGTCTCCAGTGTCATAATTAAATGCAGAACTTGCGACGGTGTCTTGTTAGCGCAATTAAATCAAGTGTGGAGCTCGGATTTACTGTGACGAGTTCATTCGTTTACAATTTCGAGATTTAATGTGTGGTGCAGTTGAACAATGTCCGGAGAGTTTTATGTACCGCGGAAGAGAATGTTCCATTAGCAATTTTTATTACATTTTGTCCATAGTTTAAGCAAAACGGAAGCCAATTATTAGGCCTGTAAAACCTGCTTCAAAAATGGGAATGAAGTCCCCCAACGTGTCAATCGGACAGCGTGGTGAACTATGCCATGAGTACTAATGTTGCTAATTGTTGTTCAATTACTACGAGTATGGAACGATCGGAATGAACGGATTAGGTTGAAATTTGGCTACAACACATTCGATTTTAGTCTGGAATAGCACACAGGCAATTTTTTTACTGCGGGAAAATGACGAGCACTATGCGGGTAAACCGCGGGGAACTACTAGAATTAGCATGATAGAGCATAAGGGCTTATGGCATTTTATATCTAACAGAATCTACTCTGGACCTACTTCTAATAGATGAACAACAGGGCAAATACGGGTTGATGCGAACCAGCCTTAAAATTAAGTGTGAAGAATTCGTTTAACCCGCTCTTCCTGCAGATCACATTACACACATATTATATGGAAAACAATTCATTGAAAAATGTAACCACAAAAAGGGCGCTAATAAAATTACACGATGTGATAGCATGCTAAGATTCAAAATGCTCCAAGTGTCACCAATATAAAGAGATCTGTTTGTTTTCTTTACTGGAAACATTTTGAGTGAAATGTACAAGGGTTAAGAGGTCTTTTAAAAGTGGCCGTGCGTGTTAAGATTGGTATTTTACGCACGTTGGCGGCGTGACTCCCGACGCACGTGTCTAGGATCCGCGATCCGTACCGCATATCTACTCGAATCCTATGCCCAATTTATCCTACTTACTCCGGGACATTCTGTACACATTTACCACTCTATACTTTGTATCCGGTGTCAAAAGTCAAAGGGGATGAGCCAAACAGAGAATAATGGATTCGGGGAAATTTACCTTCCGGGAACGAATCAGCGTTACTTCACTTTACACATTGACATTGGAGAATGGAAATTCTAACAATCTTTGGTTTTCTTGTACTAAGTTTGTGATATTTTCGATGAGGAAGTGAACTTTGAGTTATTTTTTTACCTTGAAATGCTAAGCCGTGGTGACGAAGCAGCGAGAACGTCCGTCAATCGTGATGTGTTGTAGTGGTAGGACTCTTGGCAGAGTTCGCCTGGCGAAGTACCACACCTTTGCAAGTTATTCTACCGCCAAGCAGTAGTGTGCAAACATTACTGTGTTCCGGTTTGAAGGGCAATGTTTGCAGATAAATTACAGGGCTTAGATATATAATTTCTTAGATCTCTGGGTGACGAGCGCAGTGCAGTCCTAGGTAACGATTTGGACGCATCATGTTCCAATAGCTGCGTGCCACTGTGCTGTTATGTGGGAGGTATGTTGCTTACCATCAGGCACATGTCCTGCTCGTCTCGTCATTTTATGCTATAGAAAAAAAATATCGAACGGCACTTGCTTTGTGCTCATTTTTTGTGTGTAGGATTATGATTATTTACCTTTTATTTAGAGACGTACATACTCTACTTTAGCATTTAAAATGTATCAGACGTTCAAAAACTTGTTTCGCAGTGTGTACTAAAAACAAAAACTAAGCATCACACAGCGCTACCTTTTGCTAATGGCTAAGCATTGTGTTTTGCGTAATACCTCTTTAGAATAAACAATCCAAATGTACCCGCAATTGCACATTAAACACAGCACACGCCGTCCAATCGTGCTGTTACACACACGTATGACGATTTTCTAAACGAGCGCTTGTACGTAATGTCGAACCGGAGTTACAATTTACGCGTGGCCAAACGACAAAGCTTCAACGTCAGCTCTCCTACCCTCGCAAACTACGTACTTCTAACGCGCCCAGCTACTGGCAAAATGAGACGAGGGAGCCACAATTATATTCACGTTAACTTAATACCAATAAATGCTGAATGGCCCCTGATGTTTTTAGTACGACCAGTTCGACACGCTTAGTAATAAGTTGGGGGTACTATACAAAACTCGTGTAATGATGCCTGATTCCCACCTCCACCACCCCTGACTCTAGACTGGAATTAAACTAAGCTTTAATCACGTATTGTCTGGACGCAGGATTATCCAACCTTCGCGATGATTCCGCGTAAAACTATGAATCGTGATTACCGCTCGTCAAACATTAAGTTTTACTTATGAAAACTCTTGAAAGGCCTATGTCTAACTGAACTATTTTTCCATAATCACTCTTGATAAGTACTGAAATAGCAGTAGGTACTTGTAACCAAATGCAAAAGCAAATGTTACTTATAATGACGTGTCCCTACAGTAGAAGATGATTACTATTTTCAACCCCCGACCAAAAAAAGGCGTGTTATAAGTTTGGCGTCGATGTCTGTCTGTCTGTCTGTCTGTGTGTGTGTGTGTGTGTGTGTCTGTGCCACAGACCGTATGCAATATACAAAATGGAGAATTATTATTTTGTTCACTACTATCTCAATATGGGTTTCAAACGAAAGTGCTTGACTAGTAGAATGTTGTACAGAAAACAAATCCGAGGCAGTATGGGGTTAATCAAAATTTTTAATTTTGTTCTTGTTAATATCATCATCATCATCAGCCTGTATTCGTCCACTGCTGGACATAGGCCTCCCCTATGATACGCCACTCAGCCCGGTCCTCGGTCTTACTTCTCCAACCGCCACCAGCTGCCTTTCGAATATCGTCACTCCATCTAGTCTCAGGACGTCGTCCTACACTACGTTTGCCGATTCGCGGTCTCCACTCCAGAACCCGTCTGCCCCAGCGGCTATCGGGTCTGCGACAGATGTGACCGGCCCACTGCCACTTCAGTTTGCTAATACGCTGAGCTATGTCGGTGACTCTAGTTCTCTGACGAATTACTTCGTTCCAGATGCAATCCCTCAGAGAAACCCCAAGCATAGCCCTTTCCATAGCTCGCTGAGCGACTTTGAGCTTACGGACCATTTTCACTGTCAGTTTCCACGTTTCAGCACCGTAGGTCATAACGGGTAAGACGCACTGGTTGAACATTTTTGTCATGAGACTTTGTGGGATGGGTGACGAGAAGACCCGACGAAGTTTTCCAAATGCTGCCCAGCCCAACTGTATTCTTCTCATAGCCTCACTCT
This sequence comes from Ectropis grisescens, assembly GCA_017562165.1. Lineage (NCBI taxonomy): Eukaryota > Metazoa > Arthropoda > Insecta > Lepidoptera > Geometridae > Ectropis > Ectropis grisescens. Next base: position 14,976,922 of record CM029775.1, on the reverse strand, counting down.
CAAAATTACCTCTACCTAGGTCGAGCGTCTGCCCTAGGTAAACGTATTTCTGTACAATTTCAAGAGTGGTTTCTTGTTAATATACTACTCCATAATTAAATAGTATGTAATATCGGTAATAGAAGCCTAGCAAGAGGGCCTATGCTAAGAAGGTAATAAATGATGACTTTTTAAATTTTATACTAGAAATAACACTGTAAGTAAAAGAAGCACTTAATCAGGCAACGCATTCCGCATTATATGATTGGCGGTCCATCGAAGTTGGCTCACAATTGGAGAAGCTACTCGTATCGCACAACATACATACAGAGACATACAACCAAATTGAGAACATCCTTTTTTTAAGTCGTTTAAAAATAGTGTTAGTTTTACGAACTATGAGCAGTCCGGTAGAAAAAAATCGTTGCAACAAATATAGACTGTATAGAATCCTTTGATAACACGTAATCACGTAAATGTATTCGAAATCATTTTATACAACGGCTTTATAATTAAAATCCACATGCAGCATACGCGCTAACGATATTGTCAGATGAAAAACACAGATAGCAAAGGGCCACAAGCCACAAATTATACCTATAGCAACTTTTTAACACGATATCGTAATAAAACCAGCACAACACAACAACAAAAAGGTCCCTAATCTTTGATACTTACCGAACCATCAAAACGATATAGAGATCTTTAGTATCTTGTTACAATAAGCAGGGGATTTAGCGTCGCTGTCAGCGACATCTACCGACCCGGATACTTTGGAAATACAAAAGAAAATTCTGAGAAGACGGTCGGTTTTCTTTGAATTAAAATTAATGTGGATGAAGCTATCACGGCCAAATATTTCTGTGAGCTAGGTCGGTGATTAAGTAAGACAAGCAGTCTAAGTGTTGGGCGGGAACAGTAAAACTAATGGCCTTTGGTAGATTAAACCTAGATCACTTTTTGTCGCAGTAATTTCAGTTGGGTACTATTTTGGCTCGTCATTAAGAGTGACCGCAAACGGCGTAAAGGCCGTCACATGCGATCAAAGACTTCCAAAGGTCAGTCTCTATATTAGACACATACGTTTAGCAACATTTGTTTAGCCAGGAGTAGAAGGGTGTGAACTGAGATAAATCACTGAGATATATTTATACCCCACAAATAAACTGTGCTATTTAAATGATTGGAAAATATACGGTACGCTGTAGGAAGCCGTATGAAGCTAATTGCCATAGATCCCTCTACTTTTTGAAATATCCCTCTACTTATCTAGAAACGCGTTAGCATTTCTCGCTTTTCAAGATGGTCATGCTCGTGGCCACGCCCTCCGGTTCCACCCGCATAGTTTCCAAAGTAAACTATCAAATTCTGATACAGTCTACGATGAGCGTTTCTTACCTAGAAGAAATCGATTTACTCTGGAATTGACAACACCAAGATTGTAACCACCGGGATAATCTCGGCTCGGAAATGCTCATAGTGGGGTATAAGTCTTTCCGACTGAGTTTTTTGGCCCGTATTGAACGATTCCAGAATCTCCTGGTACATAACCGACCTATCTGAACGGTGCAAACCTGCGAAAAGTACTCCAGTAACTAGTAAAAAATGGTAAAATAGTTTTGATAATACACAAATCGCCTTCCATCGCGTATACCTATGTACGTTATACAAGAAATGTCTAGAAAATACAAGTAGTAATGCGTTTTTTTCATCCCAACATATAGAAATGCGATGGATTTGGAAATCTAGAATGGGACGCATATGTGAGTTTTCGTAGAAATGAGTAGAAGTGTACTGTTGGAAATTCTTATGGGTACCCGTCACCGACATGCTAATTACGAGAGATGGCGGAGCAGTTGAACTAGACGTGCGTAATAGACGCCCTTTGGACGGGCGAAATGTGAGTTTACGTCATTGACTTACGTAACAGCAGTATATCCGTAGCTACACCGGAGACGTATTGTGCAACATTAGTGCCAATACAAAAATTCTAAATTATAAGTTTTCACTACTATCATCTGTCTCTATTACTATCAATTCTTTTTAACGGACTTACCGGGGTCGCCCCCTTAGATAGCGAACGCGGTGGGGCTGCAGGGCAAGAGGAGTGCCCGTATTACGATGTACCGGTTTCCTTAACCTCTCCAGCCGAAAGGTAGAGGCAGCGGGGAAAGAACGAACTCGGGAGTGTCTGGCACTCACTTACTGGTTGATCCCCGAGGTGGTTACAGCGTATCTGGTGACGGGAGTGCTCCATAGGAGAGCCCAGAGAAGGGCGACCTGGGGGTCTACCGTCTAATGAGAACTGTCTTAGCTTTGAAGTCGCCTTCTCTTTTCTTTTCGCTTGAATAGATAGACAGAATGGAGAGAATATAGAGAATAGAGAATGAAGAGAATCAACTGGAAAGAAATGCAGAGCAATGAAGAAGTTTTGAAGATGGTAGGTTGGAAGAAAAGAACATTAATGGAAACAATAGAAAACAGAAGAGGGAAGATGTTGGGACATCTAATACGACACGACAACTTCATTAGAACAATAATGGAAGGTAAATTAGAAGAGAGGAGGAAGAGACCTAGGAGAAGTTCCATGAACCAAGTGAAGGAGAAGATAAATGAAGTGTCGTATCAGGAAGTCAAGAAGGCGAAGTGTAGAAGTACATGGAAGGAACTCCACCGACAAGAGCGTCGCTCTTAAATTATGAATGAATGAGATAAGAGACAGCAATAGCAAAGGTAAAGCCGATTTAGTTAGGCGGTAGAAGAGACGCAGCGGGTTTGGAATAACACAAGACCGATCGCGCGTTCTCGACGTAGGCGTCAAAGGTGGAACCTCCTGGAGGTTAGCTGGTAAGAGTATCATGTTGTCCGTTGTGTCGATTCTGACATAACCCGACCGTCTCTAAGCGGAAGGTTAATGTCGCTTCAAAGGTCAGTTTTGCACGTAATAGCAAATACTCGCAATTTCAGTGTTAGTTCCACAACTATTATTGTTTATATTTAGTGCAGTTTTAGTGTTGAAAGAATTAATCGTTTACGAATGTAATTATTTTTAGCTGGGTGAAAAAATTGGAAATGTAAGGCGGTAAGTTAGAAGCCGTTAGTGAAAGTGATTGATCACTGTGTGGTTAGCAAACACAATCGGCACACAATTTTACTCACATCGACCGCGCGGTACGGAGTATCACTCAGACTCTGGAAATAACAAGCAATTACTGAAATAGTGTTACGATACACCGAAACGTACTTCTGTACTGTGTAAATTTAGTTTCATACTATCCCTATTGACATTTAGACCAAGATATATTAGTTTGAATCCGACATGCTTACTCAGAAATTATGCAAAATTACATTTGAAATATATTTATTTCAGATTACCATCCTACTAATATTAGACTGCAGTCCCGTGAACAAAATGTATGGGTCAAATGAACCACCAGGTGTTCAATATTATTATTTTATACCCTTCTATCATCCTACATAGGTCTCCTGGTGTTTCATTTGACCCATACATTTTGTTCACGGTCATGTAGTCTATATTATAAACGCAATAGTTTGTAAGAATGTATGGATGTATGCTTATTACTCTTCCACGGAAAAACTAGCGAAAGAATTTAAATGAAATTTGGTATACAGATAGATAATTGTCTGGAATAACACATAGGCTATTTTTAATCCCGAAAAATAACGGTATCGGGAAATACGCGGGTGAAGCCGCAGGGCGCTGCTAGTATATCCATAAAATACACAATAAAAAATAAAACGAAATCAAATGTAAATCAAGTCAAATCAAAGCCTCAATCATCATCATCAGAATGTATTCGCCCAGTGCTGGACGTGATAGACTTCTTCCATAATTCGTATTATGGGATAAAGGCTCGATGATTAAACAAAAAAAATTACATTGTCAAAGTAAATATTCGAAAAATGTATTTAATCTTTTCTCCGTCCTGAGCATTGAAAAAATATCTCTATAAAATATCTACGATATGTATAAGTATAGTTATACAGTGTCGGAGAAAAGCGAAAAGCAATACAAGTTACGCAGTCTCGGACTGTACTGCTTATGCATGCGACAAAAATTACAGATATGAATGGTTTTTAAACATGAAATATTTCAAACGAAAACAATCACATCATAATATATATAGTTCTTATAGTTTCGGGAAAAGTGGATGTGACATACGGACAGACAGACATACAGACTTGACAAATCTATAAGTATATATATCCGTAAAACGGAACCCTAAAAATATACACAGACTCACATACCCTTTTTTTAATCGGCGTAAACATAAATTCAATCAACACAACCAACCGGAAGAGCAAAATAATTTTGTTCTTTTCCCTATTTTGATCTAATGAAGATATCACGTTGATCAGAAAAGTTTAGCTCAGATAACTAACGGTTTGATTGAGTTCCCAACTTCTCTCCACTTTTTGAGAGGTTTCGTTAATGGTGGAAGCATATCGAGTTTTCTCATTATAGGTAATGAATTTTAACTTGGTTCAATTTCTTTAGGAGCAAGCGAAATCCATAGCCTGCTCGGCTATCTTGCAATCTCGGGTAAAATGATCTAAAAACTAAGTACGTATTTACAGTTTGCAGGATGTGCATGAGCTTTTTGGCGGTATCCGACTACGCAGTAGTGAAATCCCGAAGTTGGTATTAAAAAAAGTATGGTCAAAGAGCTCTTCAGTGCATTTCTCAAACTCTTCAGTGCATTGCTCAAAATATGCTACTAATATAATAAATGTAATTTTTTTAATGATTATTTCTCCATCACGTCCACTGAACCAAAGACAATATACCCTATTACCCAGGGCATTTAATCTGTGCACTGAAAGGATCGAATTGAAATTTGGAATACAGTTAGTTTTAAAATAGTTAGTGTTGTGTAAAAGTTATGCCATTATTAATGTAATCAGTAGAAAACGAGGTACTTCACCACCTTTAAATAAAGTACTTAATACTTTGCCGTTTCAAAAATACTTTTCATAAATAAAGCAACACTGGCAAGTGGGCGTTCTCCGTCGGGGTCTGTGACAGATTACGCGACAGTTACTACGTCCTGTCGCTACAAACAATACTCTCGACAAATCGCCGAGAGCTGTCGCCGAACAAAGTGTTCTTTACGAAACGTTTCTCGGTTTGCAGCCAGACTTAATTGCATAATCCAATGTTGAATCGTACTTGTAGTGCTGCTGAGTTCGGGAAAAATGGAGCTTAATTTTGTTGATTGTTCAATTAAGAGACATTGTAAGACCATGTGGCAAATGCCGCTTTGTTGAACTTCATTAGCTTGTTAACTATGATAACGTTCTAAATCCTTAGGTAGCTGCTTTCCTTTTGCTTGATATGTCAATGTTTATTAAGTAGTCACTTTGTGTACAACACACGCGATAGCATTTTCGGCAATAAGTATATTTGCAATTTGTGGAGGTTGAATATAGCATAAGAGACAGTACGAATATCTTGGTAATAATTAGCTGCGGTCGACGACCATTTCAGGAAATCTACTATTTCTAGTAATATTTTAGTTATCTTACCCTGGATATCTTCAGAGGTTGGTTAAGGTCCGCTCCACCATGCATGCGGAAGCCCCAGGGCGCCCCACCACTCAGCTCCACTTCTCGCGCCGTCATCGCCGCACTTCACTCCATTACCGCGTCAACACACCAACCGCACAATATTCGCGCACAAAACCCGCACTCTGTACACCACCCCTCAATATTAAAGCGAAAACTGGAAGCCCGTCATTTCGAATATCACAATATTGCTCAGTCGCGCCGGACGCTGCGGCTTCTGTAACAAGCAAATAATTACTTTTGAATGACTGCACATAAAACTGCTCTAATACAGAAGGTTTGATGACAAGTACTCGTAATTAGTACTATGGACGTTTGTAACAAGTTTGTTGATGTCGTGTACACTAAATTGTCGCCGAGGGATCCATTAAACTGTGTTTACTCACACGTTGTATGCAGTCTGGTTAATCAGTCAATTAAGTAGATTAAGCTAGGTTCGTCGGTCTACGTCTACAGCTCACATTGAACTAGGACTCGAATGGATCGTTTGCTCCAATGGCTTCTCTATCACGTTAGTATATTTAGTTTTATTGACAGTCCCTGATCGTTTAAAAGGCTCATAAACTTGTAAAGATTCATAAATAAACGGTTGAACGTAACAGATGTAACTTTTGAAGGGAGATCGTAACTGCTTGCTTTCTTATATGTAATCTGGATTTACAGTATTTTTTTTTCTATTACTTTCTTCTACTTACTTTCTTTACTATTGGTTTGTTAGAAAATCTAAGGTAACAAATTTCTCACAGATGTGATACGTCGATACACTTCCGATGAAAAGACATTTTTAACCGACTTCCAAAAACAAAAACTAGTTATTTTCCACAATTCCGACCGAATGTTACTTGCAAAGAACAATTAATTTTTGTGAAACAAATACCTCACATGGCTACATCTAACGTGTAAAATGTATATGTTAGCTTGTCAATAGGTAATTCAACTAAAACTATACTGGACTATAACCCAATCAAACTACGTTTACATGAAAATGAGTGATACAACACAAAAACTAATGTTATATTTGTAGAAATACCATTTAGTAAATATTTAAATGAAAAAAAGTTGAATTATGAACTTAAGTTCGTTTGTGAAAAATACCAAAATTCAAACTACCTGGATATGAATTATGCTGTACAAAGACCACACCGACGTTATTTTACAATGCATTTATGTAGAGCATTGCTAAGAGAAATTCTGCGCAAGTATGTAAGGGAACGTCACAACTATGTAATTAATACCGCCACTGTACCAATTGTGAAATATCTAGTAGATAAAAATACACAAACTGACGAGCAACTTAGTGGCCAAAATTACACTAAGTCATATAATAATGATAACACAAACAAATCTGACATTCACTCTAATCCCAATTACATAAATAATCATTTAAATGAAGAAAATTTGTCCCATAACAATGATGAACCTATAGTTAAAAATGCTGACACAGCAAGTAGTAACAATTTTTTTCGTGTATAACAGCATTAATATATTACATCAAAATATAGATGGTCTGATGAATAAGTTAGACAGGGCTATTGTAAGTTTATCAAATTTAAACTCTGAAGGTAAAGATTTAGATATACTCTGTTTTACTGAGCACAACATGAAAACAGATGATACAACTCTTTTACATTTTCCGAATTATAAATTAGTGTCACATTTTTGTAGGGTGCAAAGGCATGGAGGGTCATGTATATTAATAAAAAACGACATAAAATACAAAGAACTAAATACAGTCAGTCACGATATGTCTGTTCCAAATGTAATTGAATGTTGTGCGATAGAATTGGTAGAACACAAAACGTTTATAGTATGTGTCTATAGGCCTCCCAGATATAATAGGGATGTGGTAGAGGTATTTTTCAATCGACTGGATGAAATCCTTGCTCACATATGTAAAAATAATACCTATAGGGTGATAGTATGCGGGGATTTTAACATTAACATACTTGATAAAACCTCACGCGTAAATAAATTTGAAGAATTACTAGCCAAATATAAATTGAAATTACAGTTTAATCGACCTACGCGACTCTGTAGCGGAACAGGCATTGACAATGTCATTCACAATGTAAGGGGAGGAACCGGAGAGATGCTTGAATTGGGTCTTTCAGACCATCTGGCTCAATATTTTAAATTTCCAGTAAAAAAAAGTTGTCGTATCAAGTCTTGGTATACTCTAAAACGAGACTACAGTGATGATAATAGACGCAAATTCGCTAAATATATGAGCTGTCTCAGTTTTCGGGAGGTATTTGAGAGTAATGATCCGAACCAGGCATTTAATACTTTTTATGAAACATTTATGCTATTCTATAAATTATGCTTTCCAAAAATCAAAGTTAGACACTTTCATGAAGCACAGCCGAAATGGGTTTCAAAAGGTATAAAGATATGTGCTAAGAAAAAAATTAGTCTTTTGTGGAAGCATAGGTTTGCAAAAAATTCAACAACGAAAGATGAACTCAAGGCTTACGCGAAAAGGTTTAAAAAGGTTGTAAATTTAACACAGAAGTCTCGAAATAATCATCATATACAAACCGCGAAAAATAAATCAAAGGCCACGTGGGACATAATAAACAAAAGTAAATTGAGCTTCCCTGACGTTGGCATAACAGACATAAAAAATGCTGAGGGACATACTGTTACTGACCCTACAGATATAGCTAACCTAATGAATGATTATTTTGTTAATGTGGCAGTCAGCAACGATAAACAGCAAAATAAAAATTCAAGTCCTCAAAAAACATTCAAAGGACAATTTGCCGAATCGCTTTTCTTGACGCCTACGATTCCTTTCGATCTAATTAAAATCATTAGCTCGCTCAAAAATACAAATAGCGTGGGAATCGATGAAGTCACAACGAAAATAGTGAAGGACGTGTCAATGTTTGTAGCACCTGCTCTTAGCCATATTGTAAACCTGTGTTTAGAATGCGGATTATATCCGGAACCTTTAAAAGTATCTGTAGTTAAACCGCTTTTTAAGAAAGGAGATAAAAGTAGAATGAATAACTATAGACCAGTGGCTCTTGTCTCAATATTCTCGAAGATATTTGAAAAAGTGATCTACAATAGAGTGTACTCTTATTTTGAACATCGTAAAATTCTAGTCAATGAGCAATATGGATTTAGAAAAGGAAAAACTGTAAACATGGCAATCTATAATTTCCTAAAAAACGTAATGACAAATTTGGACAAAAAATTAAGAACAGTAGCTTTATTTATGGATTTATCTAAAGCTTTTGATAAAGTTGATCATCTAATTCTCCTGAAAAAACTACATGATTATGGTATTAGAGGCAATGCACATAACCTTATTAAATCATATCTTCAAAACAGGAAACAAATAACACAGGTGAATAGAATGTGCCTGAAAACACACACAATTCAAACTCATTCATCAGCAGCAAAATTAATAAAATATGGCGTGCCACAAGGCAGTGTGTTAGGTCCTCTTTTATTTTTAATCTACTTCAATGATTTTACAAGCGTTACAAGTCATCCAATCACACTGTTTGCCGATGACAGCACCGTATTATTTATCAATAATAAAAAATCGAATCTACAAAATGACATTGAAGAAACATTGACATCACTAACAAACTATCTCAGTAAAAATAATCTCAATATTAACATTGACAAAACAAATTTAATGGAATTTAGAATACGACATAATGAATTTTTAAACTCAAATATAATGCATGAAGGGAACAATATTTCAGAAGTGGCAGTTACGCGGTTTTTAGGGCTCACGGTTGACAACAAATTGACTTGGAAGCCTCACATAACAAACATTTGCAAACGAATAAATCAATTCTCTTATGCCTTATTTCAACTCCGTAAAGTAGCTAATGAGCCAACGCTACTGACAGCATATTATGGACATGCGGCATCCATCTTACGGTATGGGGTAATATTTTGGGGCAACTCAACGGACCGCATGAAGGTATTTAGAGCTCAAAAGCGTTGCATTCGATCAATCTGCGGCCTGAAAAAACGCGAATCATGTAAAAAAGAGTTCATTCGATTGAAAATACTTACGCTGCCTTCTCTGTTTATTTTTGAAATCGCATTTTTTGTCAAATGTAATTTAGACCTCTTTGATATGTGGCCTGTAGGCAGTAGACGTGAGGGCAATTTCTATTGTCTACAATCTAAAACGACATTTTTAAATAAGAGTGTTTTCTGTATGGCTCCTATTATTTATAATAAGATACCAAAGTCTATTCGATCCGAGCAAAATAGGAATATATTTAGAAATATGTTAAATAATCTATTAATAGCAAAAGCTTATTATTCTGTGGACATGTTTTTGAATGATAATGAACTGAATGAAATCAAATGAAAAATATTGTAAAATGACATTATTTTAGCAGTGATTTATTTTTTGTTTATAATTTTTTGACATTTATCAACTAATTTACCTAAAATGATATTTTTATTCTGTTTTATTTAAATCGATTTCATATTTATTCTTAGAATCGATGACATCACTATTAATGTAATGAGTCTGACACATGTTTTATTTTGAAGTATGACATAAATATGACATACCCGCTATTTTTAATGATTACCTACATACTGTGTTAATGTTAAACAAATATTCGTATTTTTTTTCTTTTTTCAAAAATTTAGATTATATATTAAATTTATACTTGACATTGGCGAAATTGTGAAGCTAAGTCACAATAAAAGCCATAAACCAATAGTAGTTGAAGTTGAATTGTTACTATCTAATAACTACGTGATGTTATTTTTGTGTTTGGATGATAATAGTGGAATGTTTAGTTTTAAATGCTGAATGTTAATGATAGATAAGTAAAAGGTAACTAATTCATCCTTAAATAAATAACCATGTCTGTATGCCATATAGGGTAGAAGCCAGTGATACTAACTATGTGCTAAACTTAATCTGTACATGACCTAGTCTTCACAGGCCAATAAAGCATTGTATCATTGTATCATTGTATTGTATCATTGTATCAGTGATTTGTTAATTAATCGCTCAACACGTCTCATGCTCTCATGCGATCCATCTTGACGAAAAAGAATAATTATGTATTTGACACATGACATTTCGTTTGGTTAAGTTGGTAAATTCGGATACATGAATTTTGATAGTTAAAGCCATAGTTTACGACATTTGTTTTTCATTTGGCGCAATTTTTTTTGATTCAAAATTAGCGCTCAAGTTTTAGTTCCTCTGGATGCACATCCGACCTTAGTTCCAACCAGCACTCTTATAAATCGCGGTTATAGTGACTACTAATAATTTGTTTCTTTATCGACACATTAGGGCTTACGAAGTTAAACTAACTTATTTATATTATCAATCCTGATAGGACCCATTATGATTTCAGGGATAAACTAAAGAAAACTAACGTATTCCAAAACAAAAACTAATTGAAAAAGGAACAACTCATTGCAAACTTCGACTCACTGCAACGAGTAAATACAGTTCGTGAACAGCAAACAACAATACGAAGTTGTAACAAATTGCTCCAATATTTTAAGCGCAACTAGGTAAAGAACACCATCGTAAACTAAAAGTAATATCCCGCGCGAGGCCAGTCGGCAACGAATTATTTTCAGGCCGTGATGCAGTGTTACATCAGTACTGAAGGTCAGAGTAAGTGGATTATGAATCACTTTTTAATTTGCGATCAGCTAGACCATCTACCTGTATTTCATCATTATCAAATTGGTTCATTACATCATCAGGTATAATACAGTTTTTGTTTGAATCAGAAATGTTGGAACCCTGTCGATTAGCGCCTTCCTAGGCTACTTAAACATACATCGTCTTCAAAAGGTATCGTGGTAAATATAAATGTATCTGTCAAATTACGGCAATTTTCAGTTCAAGTTCACCACGACTACATTATAAATTCTAAACTGCACACATAACCGACATTTATTCCTTCGCAATTTCAGACTTGGAAACGTCGCCTTGTGAAAGTCAAAATTTTCCCTTGAAATTATCACTCGAAAATAAATTGCCCAAAAGTTCCGTTGCTCATTCCGAGAGATTAATTTGTCGCTTCCATTTATTTGAACATGGAATACCCCAATTATATAATCGAGCGTTTAATTAAAATGTGCCTAATAGTTGGAAATTAATTCAACGCTTTAGGTCCCGTTGTATTAACAATGACGTCTAACAGAAACGTGTGGTTTCCCGCCTACCACTGACCGCACATTTGTGGACGATATGACATACACGTAAACATGTTGCATGGCACGACTGCTGTAGACGTCAGCCATGTCAGAAATTGTGTTGCTGATGGAATAATTAAACAAGATCAGGAGGCGATTAATTATTTTTAGTCGATTTTTGAGAAAGCAAGCAATGTATTTGATATTAGAGCAAATCCATGCATAATTATTGTAGTATGTAGTAGAATTCTTAACATGGTCCACCTTGGTGAGAACCATAAGTTTAAAAATTACTGTGCTCTAGTTTGAAGGGCAATAATACATTTTCACGGAAAATTACAGGGCACAAAGGTAAATCAACTTATATCTCTGGATGACGAACGCAGTAAGTACACTGCTAGATAGGGATTAGGACTCTTCATGTTCAATGAAATTAATGAAATGAAACAATTTAATGTGTATCAAATAGATGCGTTGCTGTGCTGTTATAGCATTTACTCGAGCATTACTCAAAATCAGCATTTGCACAGCATTGCAATGCATTAAAAACTATTGCACAATATTCGTGTAATATTATTGTTTAATACTTTAATATTAGTGAAATCCTTTGCACTGTCCCGTCCCAATTTTTAACCGACTTCAAAAAAGAAGGAGGTTTACAATTAGGTTCTATGTTTTTTTTTGTATGTATGTTACGCGATAGCGCCGTCAATTATGAATCGATTTTGATGGTCTTTTTTTATTTGGTAGATCCCATATAAATTTTATCAAAATCGGTGTAGCGGTTTTGTAAATATGAACAAAAAACAGCTTCAATTTACCTCGATGACATAGTGATTGCTTACTTTCAAATATGGTGAAATACCTGAATTTAACTTCAAACTGAAGTCGATTTTTGTTTTTTTGAAGAAAATAGATTAGCGTAACTGTGTATAATATACCAGTTTTAGTTCAACATACCCTAATAAATAACAATGTTTTTATTCAAAATCAGTTCATTGACATTTCAGATGGGTGAGTAACAGGAATAAAACCAATGAAGAATGAAGAATAATCAGGAAGTTTACAAAAACTTTTCTGGGATTTCGCTGTAAAGAGTGTTTACTCTGTCGTTTCAAATTCACAATTCTGCGTAATTTATTAGTACCTAAAAAGATTGCAGGTGATCAATAATTTATAAAGTACGATACAATAGTTATATTTCGATTGATTCGGAATCGTTTCTTATGTAGGTATATAAACAATACTAGCTACTTTATTTTGTTAAATAATTGTTTTAAGCTATCAAGGTCGCTTACTGCACTGATACTATTACGATATTTCGACGCAATTTCTTGTGCTGTGCTGTGGTTCTACTTATTTTGGTTGTTGACAACGAATATAGGTAAATACGTCCTGCGTTTATCTCTTCCTGCAACCGACTAAAACGGAAAGAGTAAGCACAATCTTCCCAACGATGACATAGTTCTGTGCGCTTGAAGTTTGGGAGGGCACATCCATGATTTATACCGATGGTTTTAACTGTGAATTACGTTTACAGTAATAATAACCAAAGGCTGAGTGTACAGTGATATTTAACCAAACATGTCTAGAATTGTAAGATCAAAACGTTCAAGACTTGACGCCATTTTGCAAAATTTGGGTAAGTTATTTTTTCCGCTCTGAGCTTTTGGTAAGTAGCAGGTAGCAGGTTCTAATCCCGTTATCACATCTATTTTCAGTGCCGATGTATCAGTTTTTCGCCACCACATGACTATAACGCTTAAGGAAAACATCGTGGAACAAGTAGTTTTCCAAGAAAAGACAGACATAATCTATGTTGCAAATTTCAAATTGATCCGTTTATACGTTCCGACGTGATTAAGCAACAAATATCCAAACATTGACATTTATAATATTAGTAGTATAAGTGCACGAAATATCACACTTATCCCTTTACTCAGTTTTCGCAAAAAGTTGTGCAAAGTTTTTCGTAATTAATATTTTTTATTATCGTTCCGTATTAATATTTAGAGAACGAGGACTACATTTCCAACAATTTCTCGCACGTTTTATTTCAATGGGTATTCTATGGTGCGGGCATAACAAATAGGTACTCAACCATCGACCGGGCACCCCTGATATGCCGGAAGTATGGGACTGACGTCTGAATCGAACTGAGAGGCGTCTGCTGATACGTAACGTCTCTTTACTGGCACTGAAATACAGATTGTTCTACTGACAACGTCGACGATGATTCGTTCTAGTTTTGGTTCTTTGTTAAGTAATGCAATTTGAAATATGGAAAGGAACGTTAATAAATAAATAAATATTGGTGGACAATTCACACACAACACCATCTGACCCCAAACTAAGCAAAGCTTGTGTGATGGCAGCCAGATAGCTGATATAATACTTATATAGTTTTAAATACATACTTATTATACATAGAAACACCCAGACACAGTGCAAACATTTGAATTCATTACACAAATATTTGCACTGGGTGGGGATCGAACCCACGACCCTCGGCTTCGCAGGCAGAGCTACTACCAACTAAGCCACTAGGGCAGTCAAAAATACTTGACAGGTCATATCCTGGACTCAATTGGTACAGGACCGAGACAGATGGCATATAAAAAAATTGGTTAACTGTAAAGTCGGTTGGTTTGCGGACGATAGTTTAACGTGACAACGTCATAACAAAACATTGATAGATGAGGCGCAAGCGTGCAATGAGCGTAACGGGACATAACGGGACACTTTTTCGTGCGTGCAGCCGGCGTTCATTGATTTATTAGACGTTTTCAAAATCATCACAAAAGTATCATCAAAAAAGTTTATTTGTGGTTATACATGTTACATGTCCCTTGTTCCCCACCCCACTACATAATATATACGGTAAATATATCATGTTTATCAGCGAAAATTAGTACAATTTCTTACAAGTTTATCGATTATTTCATAGGTTCGCGCTAATGTAGTTGACACGCAACTATTGGAACATGAAGAGTCCAAATCATTACCAAAGCACTGCACTTCGCTCGTCGCCCAAATATATAAGATGTTTTATCTCCATGCCAGTAACTTCACTGGAAGCATTGTCCTTTTAACCGGAACACAGTGGTGTTTTCACATTACTGCTTGGCGGTAGAATAAGTCGCCAAGATGCGGTACTTCGTTCCTCAATATTCACTGTTACCTCATAATACAAGTAGCTAGGAAGAGCTATGCCATGGCCGCGGAGGGTTCAAGTTTGAAGTATTAATATAACTTGGACCAAGTACGTAATAAACTACAAGATTCGGTGAAAATGAAGGGTTAAATCGTATTTTAGAGTAATAGTCTGCCAACAGCGAAGTGGGCCACGACTTATACGACAACACCGGCCAATGCAATTTTGGTACTCTCGCATAAAGTTAATGACTCATAAACGTGTTGAATTAATTTTTTGACTATACTTACTACTCAAATATACAATACTCCAAAAGATGTTTGTCTTAGGAATTATAACAGGTAAATGAAACTTTGTCAGCATCAATTGGAATAGATTGACATTAAAACAAATAAATAAAATGTATCTTCTGTGATAACAATCGATAGAATAGCGTTTATCTCTTTATCCTGTAAGTTCTCAAGGAACATTGCAGTCCATACCGGAACACAACAATATTTGCACTGCAAACTGCTCTGATTGCCGGAAAAATAACTGACAAAAACTACTTCCATATGGGACTTTTAAACTCAAAAGATATACAATACAAAACACTTTCTTGGCAGCATAAACAAAGATGACAATAGGTAAAAAAATAAAACAACACATTATTATAGGCACATAAAGCAATTTTATCGGTAAAAAATATCTTGCAGATAACTATTTTAACCGGTGTGAAGTTGGCAGCCAAAAGTTTCTGCCATATTATCCGACCAAATTGAAATGGTATTTTTTTATGAAATTTGCTAAAATCGATAAATCTTATGCTGATGCCTTAAACCAAAAAATAAAATGGTGAGACGTGATATATAAAACCTTATAATCCTCCGAAACAAACCAAATTAACTATATTAACACACTAACACAGAGGATTGCCAGTAACGCTTTCTTTAGCCGATTACTACCTGCCGGCCCCTAAAATTTAATACACTTGTTTACTAATTTTATTAACAAATGTATGCGTAACAAACTAAACATAATCAGAATGCGGCTAAAAGGTTTCTACACCCAGAAATTGCCATCTGAAATTGCTCGGGTACAGAAATCTTAGGAGGAAAAGTTGGCTGCTGGCTTATCGTGACCTCCCACAGCTGAAACTAGCCAGAAATCTTATTATTTCATCTAGATCTATACATATACTATCCAAATAAATCAACAAAGATAAGGCTTTATACCGCTTTAACCCTAAACCTGCCGCACGAACATGATTGGTGAAAAAGCTTGACTCTAAGACGCAACATGCTCGATTACGACCTGTAGGCCCCTGAAATACTGAAGTTTTTAGTATTATTCCAATAGAATGATACCTATTCTACCTGAAAACATAGTGAGAATGTGGCTAAACGATTCCTTAACCTTCAAATCAGTTCATGAAGAATAAACGAAATTTTTATTCGCCAAGTCCACGTTTCTTTCAATACGGCGACCTGACGGCCCCTGAAATTCTGAAATATTGTGTAATATTATTGTAGCCTGTTTCATGTGTTATCAAATAAACATAGTCAGAATGCGGCTAAAAGGTTTCTACACCCAGAAATTGCCATCTGAAATTGCTCGAGTACAGAAATCTTAGGAGGAAAAGTTGGCTGCTGGCTTATCGTGACCTCCCACAGCTGAAACTAGCCAGAAATCTTATCATTTCATCTAGATCTATACATATACTATCCAAATAAGTCAACAAAGATAAGGCTTTATACCGCTTTAACCCTAAACCTGCCGCACGAACATGATAGGTGAAAATGCTTGACTCTAAGACGCACCATGCTCGATTACGACCTGTAGGCCCCTGAAATACTAAAGTTTTTAATATTACTCCAACAGAATGATACCTATTCTACCTGAAAAACATAGTGAGAATGTGGCTAAACGATTCCTTAACCTTCAAATCAGGTCATGAAAAATTAACGAAATTTTTATTCGCCAAGTCCACGTTTCTTTCATTACTGCGACCTGACGGCCCCTGAAATTCTAAAATATTTTGTATTATTATTGTAGCCTGTTTCATGTGTTATCAAATAAACGTAGTCAGAATGCGGCTAAAAGGTTTCTACACCCAGAAATTGCCATCTGAAATTGCTCGGGTACAGAAATCTTAGGAGGAAAAGTTGGCTGCTGGCTTATCGTGACCTCCCACAGCTGAAACTAGCCAGAAATCTTATCATTTCATCTAGATCTATACATATACTATCCAAATAAGTCAACAAAGATAAGGCTTTATACCGCTTTAACCTAAACCTGCCGCACGAACATGATTGGTGAAAATGCTTGACTCTAAGACGCACTATGCTCGATTACGACCTGTAGGCCCCTGAAATACTGAAGTTTTTAGTATTATTCCAATAGAATGATACCTATTGTACCTTAAAAACATAGTGAGAATGTGGCTAAACGATTCCTTAACCTTCAAATCAGGTCATGAAAAATTAACGAAATTTTTATTCGCCAAGTCCACGTTTCTTTCAATACTGCGACCTGACGGCCCCTGAAATTCTAAAATATTTTGTATTATTATTGTAGCCTGTTTTATGCGCTATCTAAAAACTTAATAAGAATGCGGCTAAAGGTTTCTACACCCAGAAATCGCCATCTGAAATTGCTCGGGTACAGAAATCTTAGGAGGAAAAGTTGGCTGCTGGCTTATCGTGACCTCCACAGCTGAAACTAGCCAGAAATCTTATCATTTCATCTAGATCTATACATATACTATCTAAATAAGTCAACAAAGATCAGGCTTTATACCGCTTTAACCCTAAACCTGCCGCACGAACATTAGTGGTGAAAAAGCTTGACTCTAAGACGCAACATGCTCGATTACGACCTGTAGGCCCCTGAAATACTGAAGTTTTAGTATTATTCCAATATAATGATACCTATTCTACCAGAAAAACATAGTGAGAATGTGGCTGAACGATTCCTTAACCTTCAAATCAGGTCATGAAAAATTAACGAAAATTTTATTCGCCAAGTCCACGTTTCTTTCATTACTGCGACCTGACGGCCCCTGAAATTTGAAATATTGTGTAATGTTATTGTAGCCTGTTTCATGCGCTATAGAATAAACGTAGTCAGAATGCTGCTAATCCGGGGCCGTCAGGTCGCAGTATTAAAGGAAACGTGGACTAGGCGAATAAAAATTTCGTTTATTCTTCATGAACTGATTTGAAGGTTAAGGAATCGTTTAGCCACATTCTCACTATGTTTTTCAGGTAGACTATGTATCATTCTATTGGAATAATACTAAAAACTTCAGTATTTCAGGGGCCCACAGGTCGTAATCGAGCATGTTGCGTCTTAGAGTCAAGCTTTTTCACCACTAATGTTCGTGCGGCAGGTTTAGGGTTAAAGCGGTATAAAGTCTTATCTCTGTTGACTTATTTGGATAGAATATGTATATACCTATATGAAATGTTAAGATTTTTGGCTAGTTTCAGCTGCGGGAGGTCACGATAAGCCAGCAGCCAACTTTACCTTCTAAGATTTCTGTACCCGAGCAATTTCAGATGGCAATTTCTGGTTGTAGTCACCTTTTAGCCGCATTCTGACAACGTTTATTTTATAGCGCATAAAACAGGCTACAATAATATATCACAATATTTTAGAATTTCAGGGGCCGTCAGGTCGCCGTATTGAAGGAAACGTGTACTTGGCGAATAAAAATTTCGTTCATTTTTCATGAACTGATTTAAAGGTTAAGGAATCGTTTAGCCACATTCTCACTATGTTTTTCTGGTAGAATACGTATCATTCTATTGGAATAATACTAAAAACTTCAGTATTTCAGGGGCCTACAGGTCGTAATCGAGCATGTTGCGTCTTAGAGTCAAGCTTTTTTCACCAATCATGTTCGTGCGGCAGGTTTAGGGTTAAAGCGGTATAAAGCCTGATCTTTGTTGACTTATTTAGATAGTATATGTATAGATCTAGATGAAATGATAAGATTTCTGGCTAGTTTCAGCTGTGGGAGGTCACGATAAGCCAGCAGCCAACTTTTCCTCCTAAGATTTCTGTACCCGAGCAATTTCAGATGGCAATTTCTGGGTGTAGAAACCTTTAGCCGCATTCTTATTAAGTTTTTAGATAGCGCATGAAACAGGCTACAATAATAATACAAAATATTTTAGAATTTCAGGGGCCGTCAGGTCGCAGTATTGAAAGAAACGTGGACTTGGCGAATAAAAATTTCGTTAATTTTTCATGACCTGATTTGAAGGTTAAGGAAATCGTTTAGCCACATTCTCACTATGTTTTTCAGGTAGAATAGGTATCATTCTGTTGGAATAATATTAAAACTTTAGTATTTCAGGGCCTACAGGTCGTAATCGAGCATAGTGCGTCTTAGAGTCAAGCATTTTCACCAATCATGTTCGTGCGGCAGGTTTAGGGTTAAAGCGGTATAAAGCCTTATCTTTGTTGACTTATTTGGATAGTATATGTATAGATCTAGATGAAATGATAAGATTTCTGGCTAGTTTCAGCTGTGAGAGGTCACGATAAGCCAGCAGCCAACTTTTCCTCCTAAGATTTCTGTACCCGAGCAATTTCAGATGGCAATTTCTGGGTGTAGAAACCATTTAGCCGCATTCTGACTATGTTTATTTGATAACACATGAAACAGGCTACAATAATATATCACAATATTTCAGAATTTCAGGGGCCGTCAGGTCGCCGTATTGAAGGAAACGTGGACTTGGCGAATAAAAATTTCGTTCATTTTTCATGAACTGATTTTGTTCAATGCAACATTGAATATCGATGGTATTGTAAGTCTAGCATCGGTAACTAGATGGCGCCACTAGACACTTAACTCGCGCAAACGTTTGTTTTGGCATTTGTGCCATGTCTCGGTGGCGTAACTTTTCAAATATACTTCTACCAAACAATACGGAGTTTTACTACCTTAAACCCTATTGTACTTTACTGAAGGCCTGAAATTTATCCATGGTCCTTCACGAGTCGGACAGACAGTGATCTGTCGAGTGTGTGACGGGTGCGTCACCAGTCTACAAGCGCTAGAAACCAATGGTGGTTCGCCATTGAACACGGTGCTATATGGAATTGATCCATCAAGAGGATCAATTGGAACTCAGGCATCGCGTGGATTTCTCGTGACGTCACGATATCTCTATGCGCGAATCCAGACGAGACGTCACAGCTGTGACGTGCACAGAAGTTCAACTATAAGGTGATATACCAGTGAAAAATTGTAAGTACAATTATTTTTCGTTAAAAGTGAACTAAGTGTTTAATCAAGAAATATCAGCATACATCGGATGACTTACTAAATTTCAACATTAATAAAAACTTGTAAAATTTGAAGTGCTTCATCAACTTAAAATATTTCTGGACTTTAACGTAATTTTAATGCATGTTAGTAACTTAGAATAATTTTGTAATAAACGACAAGACGGGGAATCCACGCCGGTTTCTATATAGGTTTGAATACAATTTTCAAATACTTAGAAAAATTTCGGTGTGATTCAAAATATTTCGACGATTTTATTTTTTCATTCTTATAATAAATAAATAAGTTACTGTGTATTATATGATATGGCGTCTTTAATAAAGTGTTTGATGGCCTCTAAAAAATAATAGAAAAAGTTATGATAATTTCAAAAAGTCTCCTAAAGACCGCTTAGCCAAAGAATCTTATTTGCAAATACGACTTGATAACTTAGAACAAGAATGGGGTTCTGTTAGAGATTATCATTCTCGATTATCAGCCGAAGCGTCTGATGCTATTCTTAAGCACGATTATTTCGAAGAAAACGTATACGAGGCAATTGAGGAAACGTACATTATATATAAGCTGGATATAAAGGAAGCAATGAAATCTGTGTGTAAAATTAATAACAGTTCAAATACTAATTTAAACAAATCCGAATGCAGTGTGCGTCTTCCAAAAATAACTATTCCAATTTTTTCTGGTCTATATTCGGAGTGGCCTTCCTTTCGTGATTTGTATGTTTCTCTGATACATAGTAATGACTCAATAGACAACGTGCAAAAAATGCATTATTTAAAGGGCCATCTGTCTGGCGAGGCGGAACAACTTCTAAGACATGTTTCTGTCACTGCGGCTAACTACCACGAATCATGGTCTATTCTTAATAGCAGATATAACAATAAAAAATATCTGGCCAGTTGCCTTTTGAGTCGTTTTATGAATCAGGCAAGTGTTGGAACTGAATCTTGTATTGCAATTAAAGATATTTTAGACACAACCAACGGCACTTTGAATGGTTTGAGAAATTTGGATATTAACGTGGATTCATGGGATGTTATTGTTATTCACATTATTTGCACGAAACTAGATCCTGAATCCCGGAAGCTTTGGGAGGCTAAAATTAGTATTTCTGATGAATTACCCACTTTGCATCAAATGAGAGAATTTTTGGAGTCCAGGTTTCGATCTCTTGAGTTCTTGGACTCTAAAGTTAGGCCAAATGTCTCAAACCAAAAACCCAAAGTATTGCACGCGATCACAACAGAAAATTGTGTTGAGTCAAATTCATGTCCATATTGTAAGAAAGGTGATCATAAGATGTGGAACTGTAAAGAATTTGTTAATGTTGATTACGACGCCCGACACAACTTTGTCCAAAACAATGGATTTTGTTTTAATTGTTTAGGTCGGAATCACTCCGCCAACGGTTGTCGGTCTTTCAACAAATGTCGCGTATGCAAACGTAACCATCATACTTCATTACACCCACCGCCATCAGTAGAGTCAACTACTTCCAGCTTAGCGAAGCCAGAAGTAGAGGTAGAAGTCAACAAACCACCAGCTAATGCTAAATTAGCATTAGAAACTACTCCATCTATTTCAAGTGTCAGCGCACACTTTTCAAAGCAATCCAGACCCAATCAAATACTTTTGGCTACAGCGGTTGTCAAAAGTCGAGCCAAAACGGTAGTGTGCAGCTATTCAGGGCTTTGCTGGATCAAGGCTCTCAAGCATCGTTTGTCACAGAATCGACCGTTCAGATGCTTGGTCTGAAGAAGGTAAACAATAAAATCGTAATCTCCGGACTAGGTGCCAGCCATGGAAATTTAGATTCGAAGTACGTCGTCGAAATGACGGTTCAATCACGTTACGATCCCAATTTTAAACTAGTTGTTCAAGCGCACGTCTTGGGTGCCATTACCAGCCTGCTTCCATGTGAACGAGTGGAAAACCTAAACTGGCCTGAGCTCTCAGAGTTCAGTCTTGCAGATCCAAACTTTACAAGCCCTAACAAAATAGACATTTTGCTCGGTGCAGACGTTTATGGGCAAATACTGAGAGAGGGTATAGTCAAGGGACCTAACGGTTTGTTGACAGCTCAGCATACAGCGTTAGGCTGGATTCTGTCAGGTCCGATTCAACCTTCTAATGAATACAAATCCCTGCCAACAAAATGTCATCACAGCACTATCACTTGCATGCACGCTCAGACTAATGACAATGAATTATTAAAGCAATTTTGGCAAATTGAGTCAGACTCTTTTGACACAAAATTGCTCACAAAGGAAGAGCAATTATGTGAAGAGATGTTTTGCAAGACCACCGAGAGAGATTCTACGGGACGGTACATCGTTCGGCTTCCATTCAATGAAGATAATCCTCAATGTAAATATGGAAATTCGAGGCAGATTGCGCTTAAAAAGATTTCATCTTCTTGAGCTCCGTTTCAAGAAGAATCCAGAAATTAAAGAAAGATACACCAAAGTCATGCAAGAATACTTAGATCTTGGTCACATGGAACACATAACGAGTTTTAACTCCCCCATCTGATGCGGTAATACGTGACGATAAAACTACGACCAAACTCAGAGTTGTGTTCGACGCATCGTGCAAAGGAACAAATGGGGTATCTCTTAATGACAATTTGATGGTTGGCCCAACACTTCAAGAGGATTTAAGGCACATTATAATGAGATGGCGTACACATCCCATTTGCCTCACCGCAGACATAGTCAAAATGTACCGTCAAGTCGTAGTTGCTGCTGAAGATGCAGACTTCCAACGGATTGTATGGAGAGATAATCCGGAGTCTGAAATAAAAGATTTCAGATTAGGGAGAGTTACGTTTGGTACGGCTTCTGCGCCTTATTTGGCCGTGAAAACGCTGCAACAGCTAGCAACTGACGAAGGCAAAGAATTTCCTGGTATTGAAAAATAGTTAAGAACGATTTCTATGTTGACGATTTATTGACTGGCTGTGAAACAGTACAAGAAGGATTAAAGATTTACACAGAAATGAAGAAACTATTGAATAAAGGGGGGTTCGAATTGCAAAAGTGGATTACCAATAATAAGGAATTGGCAGCAATAGTAATGGACAGAGAAGAAAACAAAGAACAACAGAAACAAATAATAACAAACGATATAGTGAAAGTTTTGGGAATCACATGGGATAAGCAATCTGACTCCTTCCATTACTCGGTACAGCTTCCAATTTTGCAAGAACCCGTTACCAAACGTCGAGTAATATCTGACATCTCACGCCTTTTCGACCCATTGGGTTGGGTTGCCCCTGTGTCATTGTAGCTAAGGTCATGATTCAGAAGTTATGGTTGGCCGGAATAGAATGGGATGAAGAATTATCCACAGAATTGTTGCAAGAATGGTTAACTTACCGATCGGAGCTGGTTCAATTGCGAGAGATTTCTTTGCCTAGATGGATAGGAGTAACAAATAATGATGTCATTAGAGAGATCCATGGGTTTTGCGATGCTAGTAGTACCGCATATGCGGCCGTAGTGTATCTGAGGACGATAGATCTAGCTGGCTGCATTAATGTCAATCTTATTGCGGCCAAAACAAAGGTAGCTCCAACCATGCAAGTGTCAATACCACGTTTGGAACTCATGGGTGCAGTTCTAGTTGCCAGATTGATTAATGAAGTAGCCAGGGTACTAAACATCGACAATGTAAATATTCATGGTTGGACAGATTCAACAGTGGTATTGTCATGGCTTAGTAGTCACCCGAGTCGTTGGACGACATTTGTAGCGAACAGAACGTCAGAAATCCTAACCAAACTTGATAATGCTCACTGGTCACACGTAAGTTCAAATCAAAATCCAGCAGACATTGCTTCAAGAGGATCTACTCCATACGACCTAATTCAAAATAGTACCTGGTTGCACGGCCCGTCATGGCTTCAACAGTCTACTATCGATTACAAGAAACCGAAGTCAATCTCCATTGACTTAGAACAAAGAAAATGTGTAGTCAACTTATCCGTAGACGTAGCGTCCCCAATTTGGACAAAATTTTCATCCCTACAAAGACTCATACGAGTAGTTGCTATTTGTCGTAGATTTTTAAAAATAAAACTAGTAAAATTAAAGCAACACAAATTTCAACCTTTATTGAAGGTTTTGAACTTGATGAAGCCATGGAGACTTGCATTCGCCAATGTCAATCAATAGACTTGGAACAAGACATGAGAAAATTAAAGTCACTCAGCCCATTTAAGGACGGTAAAGGAGTTTTTCGTGTTGAAGGACGAATCCAAAATTCATTGCTCTCAGAAGAAGCCAAGCACCCTATCATCCTTCCTCATAGAAGTCACTTCACTGATTTAATTGTTGACGATGCACACAAAAAACATTGCATGGGGTCCTCAGTTAATGTTGACATATTTAAGAACAAAATACTGGATTATTGGTGCTAAGGGTTTAATTAAAGGCATGTTCATAAATGTGTGGTCTGTGTCCGACATGCAGCGTCAGCGAAACCACAATTTATGGGACAACTACCACAAGCCAGAGTGACACCAGCAAGAGCGTTTCTTCACAGCGGAGTTGACTTTGCTGGTCCTATCAACATAAGGGTTTCAAAGGAAGGGCAATCGTAGCTACAAAGGTTACATATGCCTCTACGTTTGCATGGCCTCAAAGGCCATTCATTTGGAAGCAGTTAGTGATCTCTCGGCTCAAGGTTTTATAGCAGCTTTTAAACGTTTCGTTGCCCGCAGAGGTCATGTTAGTGATTTATGGAGCGACAATGGCACCAATTTTGTGGGAGCTGATAAGGAACTACAACGTATGTTTAATGTTGAGGAATCTTCTGTTGCCATTGAAATCCGTGAATGGCTTAGTGATAATAAAGTCACGTGGCATTTTATCCCGCCACACGCTCCAAATTTTGGGGGTTTGTGGGAATCAGGCATCAAATCGACAAAATTTCATTTAAAACGAGTTATTGGAGATTCTACATTGACGTTCGAAGAAATGACAACGGTTTTGGCACAAATCGAAGCTTGCCTTAACTCACGCCCTTTGTCTACTCTACCCGACCAATCTACTATATCTCCTCTAACTCCAGGACATTTTTAATAGGGGAGCCTCTAGTTTTAGTACCTGATTATAGCTATGAGCAGTCAAACATAAGTAGCTTAAGGCGATGGCAGCTTATTCAAAAATGACTCAAAACTTTTGGCGGAGGTGGTCAAATGAGTACCTTGTGCAATGTATGCAGCGTTACAAATGGGAAAAGATGACTCCAGAACCAAATGTGGGAGATATTGTACTCATTAAGGAAGACAATCTTCCACCAGCACGGTGGCTGCTTGGCAGAATCGTTAATAAACATCCTGGTTTGGACGGAGTTACTAGGGTGGTAACGTTGAGATGTAACAAATCTTTTATTAAGCGACCCACATCGAAGCTTTGCATACTGCCCGTGACAGATTGATTGTGTTAAGTTGTTGAAATAATGTTTATTTCACCTATTTGTTTATTTTAGTTGAAAATTGCAAATATTTTTTTCACAATGTTTCTCCACAATATGTTAACACTAGGATGTTGAATAAAGACTTTATGAGACAATATATTCAAGTGTTAAAAAATACAATGTAATTTCGATGAACTTCTTTGTTAGTTGTCTACACCCTCTTGACCTCATGGTGGGCGGTGTAGTGTGTAAGAACGTCCATAACGTCCTTGGTGGGCGGAATGTTCAATGCAACATTGAATATCGATGGTATTGTAAGTCTATAGCATCGGTAACCAGATGGCGCCACTAGACACTTAACTCGCGCAAACGTTTGTTTTGGCATTTGTGCCATGTCTCGGTGGCGTAACTTTTCAAATATACTTCTACCAAACAATACGGAGTTTTACTACCTTAAACCCTATTGTACTTTACTGAAGGCCTGAAATTTATCCAGATTTGAAGGTTAAGGAATCGTTTAGCCACATTCTCACTATGTTTTTAAGGTAGAATAGGTATCATTCTATTGGAATAATACTAAAAACTTCAGTATTTCAGGGCCTACAGGTCGTAATCGAGCATGTTGCGTCTTAGAGTCAAGCTTTTCACCACTAATGTTCGTGCGCAGCCTACAGGTTTAGGTTAAAAAGCGGTATAAAGCCTGATCTTTGTTGACTTATTTAGATAGTATATGTATAGATCTAGATGAAATGATAAGATTTCTGGCTAGTTTCAGCTGTGGGAGGTCACGATAAGCCAGCAGCCAACTTTTCCTCCTAAGATTTCTGTACCCGAGCAATTTCAGATGGCGATTTCTGGGTGTAGAAACCTTTTAGCCGCATTCTTATTAAGTTTTTTAGATAGCGCATGAAACAGGCTACAATAATAATACAAAATATTTTAGAATTTCAGGGGCCGTCAGGTCGCAGTATTGAAAGAAACGTGGACTTGGCGAATAAAAATTTCGTTAATTTTTCATGACCTGATTTGAAGGTTAAGGAATCGTTTAGCCACATTCTCACTATGTTTTTCAGGTAGAATAGGTATCATTCTGTTGGAATAATATTAAAACTTTAGTATTTCAGGGGCCTACAGGTCGTAATCGAGCATAGTGCGTCTTAGAGTCAAGCATTTTCACCAATCATGTTCGTGCGGCAGGTTTAGGGTTAAAGCGGTATAAAGCCTTATCTTTGTTGACTTATTTGGATAGTATATGTATAGATCTAGATAAAATGATAAGATTTCTGGCTAGTTTCAGCTGTGAGAGGTCACGATAAGCCAGCAGCCAACTTTTCCTCCTAAGATTTCTGTACCCGAGCAATTTCAGATGGCAATTTCTGGGTGTAGAAACCTTTTAGCCGCATTCTGACTATGTTTATTTGATAACACATGAAACAGGCTACAATAATATATCACAATATTTCAGAATTTCAGGGGCCGTCAGGTCGCCGTATTGAAGGAAACGTGGACTTGGCGAATAAAAATTTCGTTCATTTTTCATGAACTGATTTGAAGGTTAAGGAATCGTTTAGCCACATTCTCACTATGTTTTTAAGGTAGAATAGGTATCATTCTATTGGAATAATACTAAAAACTTCAGTATTTCAGGGGCCTACAGGTCGTAATCGAGCATGTTGCGTCTTAGAGTCAAGCTTTTTCACCACTAATGTTCGTGCGGCAGGTTTAGGGTTAAAGCGGTATAAAGCCTGATCTTTGTTGACTTATTTAGATAGTATATGTATAGATCTAGATGAAATGATAAGATTTCTGGCTAGTTTCAGCTGTGGGAGGTCACGATAAGCCAGCAGCCAACTTTTCCTCCTAAGATTTCTGTACCCGAGCAATTTCAGATGGCGATTTCTGGGTGTAGAAACCTTTTAGCCGCATTCTTATTAAGTTTTTTAGATAGCGCATAAAACAGGCTACAATAATAATACAAAATATTTTAGAATTTCAGGGGCCGTCAGGTCGCAGTATTGAAAGAAACGTGGACTTGGCGAATAAAAATTTCGTTAATTTTTCATGACCTGATTTGAAGGTTAAGGAATCGTTTAGCCACATTCTCACTATGTTTTTCAGGTAGAATAGGTATCATTCTATTGGAATAATACTAAAAACTTCAGTATTTCAGGGGCCTACAGGTCGTAATCGAGCATGTTGCGTCTTAGAGTCAAGCTTTTTCACCAATCATGTTCGTGCGGCAGGTTTAGGGTTAAAGCGGTATAAAGCCTGATCTTTGTTGACTTATTTAGATAGTATATGTATAGATCTAGATGAAATGATAAGATTTCTGGCTAGTTTCAGCTGTGGGAGGTCACGATAAGCCAGCAGCCAACTTTTCCTCCTAAGATTTCTGTACCCGAGCAATTTCAGATGGCGATTTCTGGGTGTAGAAACCTTTTAGCCGCATTCTTATTAAGTTTTTTAGATAGCGCATGAAACAGGCTACAATAATAATACAAAATATTTTAGAATTTCAGGGGCCGTCAGGTCGCAGTATTGAAAGAAACGTGGACTTGGCGAATAAAAATTTCGTTAATTTTTCATGACCTGATTTGAAGGTTAAGGAATCGTTTAGCCACATTCTCACTATGTTTTTCAGATAGAATAGGTATCATTCTGTTGGAATAATATTAAAAACTTTAGTATTTCAGGGGCCTACAGGTCGTAATCGAGCATAGTGCGTCTTAGAGTCAAGCATTTTCACCAATCATGTTCGTGCGGCAGGTTTAGGGTTAAAGCGGTATAAAGCCTTATCTTTGTTGACTTATTTGGATAGTATATGTATAGATCTAGATGAAATGATAAGATTTCTGGCTAGTTTCAGCTGTGGGAGGTCACGATAAGCCAGCAGCCAACTTTTCCTCCTGAGATTTCTGTACCCGAGCAATTTCAGATGGCAATTTCTGGGTGTAGAAACCTTTTAGCCGCATTCTTATTAAGTTTTTTAGATAGCGCATGAAACAGGCTACAATAATAATACAAAATATTTTAGAATTTCAGGGGCCGTCAGGTCGCAGTATTGAAAGAAACGTGGACTTGGCGAATAAAAATTTCGTTAATTTTCATGACCTGATTTGAAGGTTAAGGAATCGTTTAGCCACATTCTCACTATGTTTTTCAGGTAGAATAGGTATCATTCTGTTGGAATAATATTAAAAACTTTAGTATTTCAGGGGCCTACAGGTCGTAATCGAGCATAGTGCGTCTTAGAGTCAAGCATTTTCACCAATCATGTTCGTGCGGCAGGTTTAGGGTTAAAGCGGTATAAAGCCTTATCTTTGTTGACTTATTTGGATAGTATATGTATAGATCTAGATGAAATGATAAGATTTCTGGCTAGTTTCAGCTATGAGAGGTCACGATAAGCCAGCAGCCAACTTTTCCTCCTAAGATTTCTGTACCCGAGCAATTTCAGATGGCAATTTCTGGGTGTAGAAACCTTTTAGCCGCATTCTGACTATGTTTATTTGATAACACATGAAACAGGCTACAATAATATATCACAATATTTCAGAATTTCAGGGGCCGTCAGGTCGCCGTATTGAAGGAAACGTGGACTTGGCGAATAAAAATTTCGTTCATTTTTCATGAACTGATTTGAAGGTTAAGGAATCGTTTAGCCACATTCTCACTATGTTTTTCAGGTAGAATAGGTATCATTCTATTGGAATAATACTAAAAACTTCAGTATTTCAGGGGCCTACAGGTCGTAATCGAGCATGTTGCGTCTTAGAGTCAAGCTTTTTCACCACTAATGTTCGTGCGGCAGGTTTAGGGTTAAAGCGGTATAAAGCCTGATCTTTGTTGACTTATTTAGATAGTATATGTATAGATCTAGATGAAATGATAAGATTTCTGGCTAGTTTCAGCTGTGGGAGGTCACGATAAGCCAGCAGCCAACTTTTCCTCCTAAGATTTCTGTACCCGAGCAATTTCAGATGGCGATTTCTGGGTGTAGAAACCTTTTAGCCGCATTCTTATTAAGTTTTTAGATAGCGCATAAAACAGGCTACAGTAATAATACAAAATATTTTAGAATTTCAGGGGCCGTCAGGTCGCAGTATTGAAAGAAACGTGGACTTGGCGAATAAAAATTTCGTTAATTTTTCATGACCTGATTTGAAGGTTAAGGAATCGTTTAGCCACATTCTCACTATGTTTTCAGGTAGAATAGGTATCATTCTATTGGAATAATACTAAAACTTCAGTATTTCAGGGCCTACAGGTCGTAATCGAGCATGTTGCGTCTTAGAGTCAAGCTTTTTCACCAATCATGTTCGTGCGGCAGGTTTAGGGTTAAAGCGGTATAAAGCCTGATCTTTGTTGACTTATTTAGATAGTATATGTATAGATCTAGATGAAATGATAAGATTTCTGGCTAGTTTCAGCTGTGGGAGGTCACGATAAGCCAGCAGCCAACTTTTCCTCCTAAGATTTCTGTACCCGAGCAATTTCAGATGGCGATTTCTGGGTGTAGAAACCTTTTAGCCGCATTCTTATTAAGTTTTTTAGATAGCGCATGAAACAGGCTACAATAATAATACAAAATATTTTAGAATTTCAGGGGCCGTCAGGTCGCAGTATTGAAAGAAACGTGGACTTGGCGAATAAAAATTTCGTTAATTTTTCATGACCTGATTTGAAGGTTAAGGAATCGTTTAGCCACATTCTCACTATGTTTTTCAGGTAGAATAGGTATCATTCTATTGGAATAATACTAAAAACTTCAGTATTTCAGGGGCCTACAGGTCGTAATCGAGCATGTTGCGTCTTAGAGTCAAGCTTTTTCACCACTAATGTTCGTGCGGCAGGTTTAGGGTTAAAGCGGTATAAAGCCTGATCTTTGTTGACTTATTTAGATAGTATATGTATAGATCTAGATGAAATGATAAGATTTCTGGCTAGTTTCAGCTGTGGGAGGTCACGATAAGCCAGCAGCCAACTTTTCCTCCTAAGATTTCTGTACCCGAGCAATTTCAGATGGCGATTTCTGGGTGTAGAAACGTTTTAGCCGCATTCTTATTAAGTTTTTTAGATAGCGCATAAAACAGGCTACAGTAATAATACAAAATATTTTAGAATTTCAGGGGCCGTCAGGTCGCAGTATTGAAAGAAACGTGGACTTGGCGAATAAAAATTTCGTTAATTTTTCATGACCTGATTTGAAGGTTAAGGAATCGTTTAGCCACATTCTCACTATGTTTTTAAGGTACAATAGGTATCATTCTATTGGAATAATACTAAAAACTTCAGTATTTCAGGGGCCTACAGGTCGTAATCGAGCATGTTGCGTCTTAGAGTCAAGCTTTTTCACCAATCATGTTCGTGCGGCAGGTTTAGGGTTAAAGCGGTATAAAGCCTTATCTTTGTTGACTTATTTGGATAGTATCTGTATAGATCTAGATGAAATGATAAGATTTCTGGCTAGTTTCAGCTGTGGGAGGTCACGATAAGCCAGCAGCCAACTTTTCCTCCTAAGATTTCTGTACCCGAGCAATTTCAGATGGCAATTTCTGGGTGTAGAAACCTTTTAGCCGCATTCTTATTAAGTTTTTTAGATAGCGCATGAAACAGGCTACAATAATAATACAAAATATTTTAGAATTTCAGGGGCCGTCAGGTCGCAGTATAGAAAGAAACGTGGACTTGGCGAATAAAAATTTCGTTAATTTTTCATGACCTGATTTGAAGGTTAAGGAATCGTTTAGCCACATTCTCACTATGTTTTTCAGGTAGAATAGATATCATTCTGTTGGAATAATATTAAAAACTTTAGTATTTCAGGGGCCTACAGGTCGTAATCGAGCATAGTGCGTCTTAGAGTCAAGCATTTTCACCAATCATGTTCGTGCGGCAGGTTTAGGGTTAAAGCGGTATAAAGCCTTATCTTTGTTGACTTATTTGGATAGTATATGTATAGATCTAGATGAAATGATAAGATTTCTGGCTAGTTTCAGCTGTGAGAGGTCACGATAAGCCAGCAGCCAACTTTTCCTCCTAAGATTTCTGTACCCGAGCAATTTCAGATGGCAATTTCTGGGTGTAGAAACCTTTTAGCCGCATTCTGACTATGTTTATTTGATAACACATGAAACAGGCTACAATAATATATCACAATATTTCAGAATTTCAGGGGCCGTCAGGTCGCAGTAATGAAAGAAACGTGGACTTGGCGAATAAAAATTTCGTTCATTTTCATGAACTGATTTGAAGGTTAAGGAATCGTTTAGCCACATTCTCACTATGTTTTTCAGGTAGAATAGGTATCATTCTATTGGAATAATACTAAAAACTTCAGTATTTCAGGGGCCTACAGGTCGTAATCGAGCATGTTGCGTCTTAGAGTCAAGCTTTTTCACCACTAATGTTCGTGCGGCAGGTTTAGGGTTAAAGCGGTATAAAGCCTGATCTTTGTTGACTTATTTAGATAGTATATGTATAGATCTAGATGAAATGATAAGATTTCTGGCTAGTTTCAGCTGTGGGAGGTCACGATAAGCCAGCAGCCAACTTTTCCTCCTAAGATTTCTGTACCCGAGCAATTTCAGATGGCGATTTCTGGGTGTAGAAACGTTTTAGCCGCATTCTTATTAAGTTTTTTGATAGCGCATAAAACAGGCTACAGTAATAATACAAAATATTTTAGAATTTCAGGGGCCGTCAGGTCGCAGTATTGAAAGAAACGTGGACTTGGCGAATAAAAATTTCGTTAATTTTTCATGACCTGATTTGAAGGTTAAGGAATCGTTTAGCCACATTCTCACTATGTTTTTCAGGTAGAATAGGTATCATTCTATTGGAATAATACTAAAAACTTCAGTATTTCAGGGGCCTACAGGTCGTAATCGAGCATGTTGCGTCTTAGAGTCAAGCTTTTCACCAATCATGTTCGTGCGGCAGGTTTAGGGTTAAAGCGGTATAAAGCCTGATCTTTGTTGACTTATTTAGATAGTATATGTATAGATCTAGATGAAATGATAAGATTTCTGGCTAGTTTCAGCTGTGGGAGGTCACGATAAGCCAGCAGCCAACTTTTCCTCCTAAGATTTCTGTACCCGAGCAATTTCAGATGGCGATTTCTGGGTGTAGAAACCTTTAGCCGCATTCTTATTAAGTTTTTAGATAGCGCATGAAACAGGCTACAATAATAATACAAAATATTTTAGAATTTCAGGGGCCGTCAGGTCGCAGTATTGAAAGAAACGTGGACTTGGCGAATAAAAATTTCGTTAATTTTTCATGACCTGATTTGAAGGTTAAGGAATCGTTTAGCCACATTCTCACTATGTTTTTAAGGTACAATAGGTATCATTCTATTGGAATAATACTAAAACTTCAGTATTTCAGGGGCCTACAGGTCGTAATCGAGCATGTTGCGTCTTAGAGTCAAGCTTTTTCACCAATCATGTTCGTGCGGCAGGTTTAGGGTTAAAGCGGTATAAAGCCTGATCTTTGTTGACTTATTTAGATAGTATATGTATAGATCTAGATGAAATGATAAGATTTCTGGCTAGTTTCAGCTGTGGGAGGTCACGATAAGCCAGCAGCCTACTTTTTTCCTCCTAAGATTTCTGTACCCGAGCAATTTCAGATGGCAATTTCTGGGTGTAGAAACCTTTAGCCGCATTCTTATTAAGTTTTTAGATAGCGCATGAAACAGGCTACAATAATAATACAAAATATTTTAGAATTTCAGGGGCCGTCAGGTCGCAGTATTGAAAGAAACGTGGACTTGGCGAATAAAAATTTCGTTAATTTTTCATGACCTGATTTGAAGGTTAAGGAATCGTTTAGCCACATTCTCACTATGTTTTTCAGGTAGAATAGGTATCATTCTGTTGGAATAATATTAAAAACTTTAGTATTTCAGGGGCCTACAGGTCGTAATCGAGCATAGTGCGTCTTGGAGTCAAGCATTTTCACCAATCATGTTCGTGCGGCAGGTTTAGGGTTAAAGCGGTATAAAGCCTTATCTTTGTTGACTTATTTAGATAGTATATGTATAGATCTAGACGAAATGATAAGATTTCTGGCTAGTTTCAGCTGTGGGAGGTCACGATAAGCCAGCAGCCTACTTTTCCTCCTAAGATTTCTGTACCCGAGCAATTTCAGATGGCAATTTCTGGGTGTAGAAACCTTTTAGCCGCATTCTGACTATGTTTATTTGATAACACATGAAACAGGCTACAATAATAATACAAAATATTTTAGAATTTCAGGGGCCGTCAGGTCGCAGTAATGAAAGAAACGTGGACTGGGCGAATAAAAATTTCGTTAATTTTTCATGACCTGATTTGAAGGTTAAGGAATCGTTTAGCCACATTCTCACTATGTTTTTCAGGTAGAATAGGTATCATTCTGTTGGAGTAATATTAAAACTTTAGTATTTCAGGGGCCTACAGGTCGTAATCGAGCATGGTGCGTCTTAGAGTCAAGCATTTTCACCAATCATGTTCGTGCGGCAGGTTTAGGGTTAAAGCGGTATAAAGCCTTATCTTTGTTGACTTATTTGGATAGTATAGATCTAGATGAAATGATAAGATTTCTGGCTAGTTTCAGCTGTGGGAGGTCACGATAAGCCAGCAGCCAACTTTTCCTCCTAAGATTTCTGTACCCGAGCAATTTCAGATGGCAATTTCTGGGTGTAGAAACCTTTTAGCCGCATTCTGACTATGTTTATTTGATAACACATGAAACAGGCTACAATAATATTACACAATATTTCAGAATTTCAGGGGCCGTCAGGTCGCCGTATTGAAAGAAACGTGGACTTGGCGAATAAAAATTTCGTTTATTCTTCATGAACTGATTTGAAGGTTAAGGAATCGTTTAGCCACATTCTCACTATGTTTTTCAGGTAGAATAGGTATCATTCTATTGGAATAATATTAAAAACTTCAGTATTTCAGGGGCCTACAGGTCGTAATCGAGCATGGTGCGTCTTAGAGTCAAGCATTTTCACCTATCATGTTCGTGCGGCAGGTTTAGGGTTAAAGCGGTATAAAGCCTTATCTTTGTTGACTTATTTGGATAGTATATGTATAGATCTAGATGAAATGTTAAGATTTCTGGCTAGTTTCAGCTGTGGGAGGTCACGATAAGCCAGCAGCCAACTTTTCCTCCTAAGATTTCTGTACTCGAGCAATTTCAGATGGCAATTTCTGGGTGTAGAAACCTTTTAGCCGCATTCTGACTATGTTTATTTGATAACACATGAAACAGGCTACAATAATATTACACAATATTTCAGAATTTCAGGGGCCGTCAGGTCGCCGTATTGAAAGAAACGTGGACTTGGCGAATAAAAATTTCGTTTATTCTTCATGAACTGATTTGAAGGTTAAGGAATCGTTTAGCCACATTCTCACTATGTTTTTCAGGTAGAATAGGTATCATTCTATTGGAATAATACTAAAAACTTCAGTATTTCAGGGGCCTACAGGTCGTAATCGAGCATGTTGCGTCTTAGAGTCAAGCTTTTTCACCAATCATGTTCGTGCGGCAGGTTTAGGGTTAAAGCGGTATAAAGCCTTATCTTTGTTGATTTATTTGGATAGTATATGTATAGATCTAGATGAAATGATAAGATTTCTGGCTAGTTTCAGCTGTGGGAGGTCACGATAAGCCAGCAGCCAACTTTTCCTCCTAAGATTTCTGTACCCGAGCAATTTCAGATGGCAATTTCTGGGTGTAGAAACCTTTTAGCCGCATTCTGACTATGTTTATTTGATAACACATGAAACAGGCTACAATAATAATACAAAATATTTTAGAATTTCAGGGGCCGTCAGGTCGCAGTAATGAAAGAAACGTGGACTGGGCGAATAAAAATTTCGTTAATTTTTCATGACCTGATTTGAAGGTTAAGGAATCGTTTAGCCACATTCTCACTATGTTTTTCAGGTAGAATAGGTATCATTCTGTTGGAGTAATATTAAAAACTTTAGTATTTCAGGGGCCTACAGGTCGTAATCGAGCATGGTGCGTCTTAGAGTCAAGCATTTTCACCAATCATGTTCGTGCGGCAGGTTTAGGGTTAAAGCGGTATAAAGCCTTATCTTTGTTGACTTATTTGGATAGTATAGATCTAGATGAAATGATAAGATTTCTGGCTAGTTTCAGCTGTGGGAGGTCACGATAAGCCAGCAGCCAACTTTTCCTCCTAAGATTTCTGTACCCGAGCAATTTCAGATGGCAATTTCTGGGTGTAGAAACCTTTTAGCCGCATTCTTATTAAGTTTTTTAGATAGCGCATGAAACAGGCTACAATAATAATACAAAATATTTTAGAATTTCAGGGGCCGTCAGGTCGCAGTATTGAAAGAAACGTGGACTTGGCGAATAAAAATTTCGTTAATTTTTCATGACCTGATTTGAAGGTTAAGGAATCGTTTAGCCACATTCTCACTATGTTTTTAAGGTACAATAGGTATCATTCTATTGGAATAATACTAAAAACTTCAGTATTTCAGGGGCCTACAGGTCGTAATCGAGCATGTTGCGTCTTAGAGTCAAGCTTTTTCACCAATCATGTTCGTGCGGCAGGTTTAGGGTTAAAGCGGTATAAAGCCTGATCTTTGTTGACTTATTTAGATAGTATATGTATAGATCTAGATGAAATGATAAGATTTCTGGCTAGTTTCAGCTGTGGGAGGTCACGATAAGCCAGCAGCCTCATTTTTTCCTCCTAAGATTTCTGTACCCGAGCAATTTCAGATGGCAATTTCTGGGTGTAGAAACCTTTTAGCCGCATTCTTATTAAGTTTTTAGATAGCGCATGAAACAGGCTACAATAATAATACAAAATATTTTAGAATTTCAGGGGCCGTCAGGTCGCAGTATTGAAAGAAACGTGGACTTGGCGAATAAAAATTTCGTTAATTTTTCATGACCTGATTTGAAGGTTAAGGAATCGTTTAGCCACATTCTCACTATGTTTTTCAGGTAGAATAGGTATCATTCTGTTGGAATAATATTAAAAACTTTAGTATTTCAGGGGCCTACAGGTCGTAATCGAGCATAGTGCGTCTTGGAGTCAAGCATTTTCACCAATCATGTTCGTGCGGCAGGTTTAGGGTTAAAGCGGTATAAAGCCTTATCTTTGTTGACTTATTTAGATAGTATATGTATAGATCTAGACGAAATGATAAGATTTCTGGCTAGTTTCAGCTGTGGGAGGTCACGATAAGCCAGCAGCCTACTTTTCCTCCTAAGATTTCTGTACCCGAGCAATTTCAGATGGCAATTTCTGGGTGTAGAAACCTTTAGCCGCATTCTGACTATGTTTATTTGATAACACATGAAACAGGCTACAATAATAATACAAAATATTTTAGAATTTCAGGGGCCGTCAGGTCGCAGTAATGAAAGAAACGTGGACTGGGCGAATAAAAATTTCGTTAATTTTTCATGACCTGATTTGAAGGTTAAGGAATCGTTTAGCCACATTCTCACTATGTTTTTCAGGTAGAATAGGTATCATTCTGTTGGAGTAATATTAAAAACTTTAGTATTTCAGGGGCCTACAGGTCGTAATCGAGCATGGTGCGTCTTAGAGTCAAGCATTTTCACCAATCATGTTCGTGCGGCAGGTTTAGGGTTAAAGCGGTATAAAGCCTTATCTTTGTTGACTTATTTGATAGATAGTATAGATCTAGATGAAATGATAAGATTTCTGGCTAGTTTCAGCTGTGGAGGTCACGATAAGCCAGCAGCCAACTTTTCCTCCTAAGATTTCTGTACCCGAGCAATTTCAGATGGCAATTTCTGGGTGTAGAAACTTTTAGCCGCATTCTGACTATGTTTATTTGATAACACATGAAACAGGCTACAATAATATTACACAATATTTCAGAATTTCAGGGCCGTCAGGTCGCCGTATTGAAAGAAACGTGGACTTGGCGAATAAAAATTTCGTTTATTCTTCATGAACTGATTTGAAGGTTAAGGAATCGTTTAGCCACATTCTCACTATGTTTTTCAGGTAGAATAGGTATCATTCTATTGGAATAATATTAAAAACTTCAGTATTTCAGGGGCCTACAGGTCGTAATCGAGCATGGTGCGTCTTAGAGTCAAGCATTTTCACCTATCATGTTCGTGCGGCAGGTTTAGGGTTAAAGCGGTATAAAGCCTTATCTTTGTTGACTTATTTGGATAGTATATGTATAGATCTAGATGAAATGTTAAGATTTCTGGCTAGTTTCAGCTGTGGGAGGTCACGATAAGCCAGCAGCCAACTTTTCCTCCTAAGATTTCTGTACTCGAGCAATTTCAGATGGCAATTTCTGGGTGTAGAAACCTTTTAGCCGCATTCTGACTATGTTTATTTGATAACACATGAAACAGGCTACAATAATATTACACAATATTTCAGAATTTCAGGGGCCGTCAGGTCGCCGTATTGAAAGAAACGTGGACTTGGCGAATAAAAATTTCGTTTATTCTTCATGAACTGATTTGAAGGTTAAGGAATCGTTTAGCCACATTCTCACTATGTTTTTCAGGTAGAATAGGTATCATTCTATTGGAATAATACTAAAACTTCAGTATTTCAGGGCCTACAGGTCGTAATCGAGCATGTTGCGTCTTAGAGTCAAGCGAGCATGGTGCGTCTTTTTTCACCAATCATGTTCGTGCGGCAGGTTTAGGGTTAAAGCGGTATAAAGCCTTATCTTTGTTGATTTATTTGGATAGTATATGTATAGATCTAGATGAAATGATAAGATTTCTGGCTAGTTTCAGCTGTGGGAGGTCACGATAAGCCAGCAGCCAACTTTTCCTCCTAAGATTTCTGTACCCGAGCAATTTCAGATGGCAATTTCTGGGTGTAGAAACCTTTAGCCGCATTCTGATTATGTTTAGTTTGTTACGCATACATTTGTTAATAAAATTAGTAAACAAGTGTATTAAATTTTAGGGGCCGGCAGGTAGTAATCGGCTAAAGAAAGCGTTACTGGCAATCCTCTGTGTTAGTGTGTTAATATAGTTAATTTGGTTTGTTTCGGAGGATTATAAGGTTTTATATATCACGTCTCACCATTTTCTTTTTTGGTTTAAGGCATCAGCATAAGATTTATCGATTTTAGCAAATTTCATAAAAAATACCATTTCAATTTGGTCGGATAATATGGCAGAAACTTTTGGCTGCCAACTTCACACCGGTACTATTTTATGATCTGTATACGTCTGATTCCCACAGGTGGTTGAATACCTACTTCTACTACCTACTACAAATCTGACACTACATACATAATATATGTATATACATAGTTTAGACACAGGTCATCGTATGTCGATTGTATAATTAACAGAAAGGTACGAGTATAACGTAAATAGACTGATCATCCTGAAGCCAAGTGTCAGTACAAAGACGTAGTCTTTTAATAGCTCCGACTGGTTGACTCATCCTGCATTTGGTTAATCGAAGGTGAAATATAATGGTAACATTACTCATAGACAACACATTACAAGAATTCTTCATTATTCTAGTGTACTACGTAAACATCATACTTTAATTCGCAGAGAGCTCTGCTCCTGCAGTCTTAGCTCTAAGACTCGATGTCTTCTTTCACAAGGAGAGAGTCGGGCCTTAAACCACCAAGCTTACCATCGGGTATATGACAAACATATTCGAAAGATATCTTTACTATTGTAAAATGTCGGTATCGTAACGATGTCCCTCAAGTTTAAATTCAGTGTCATTTATTAGCGTTTTTCTTTTTAAGTTAGTCTATTTCGTATTTATACTATTTAAATATTAATATTATTGGATAAGCGTTCTACAGGATACCTGTCTGTACCTATTAAATTTTCGTAGTAAAAGAAAGATTTATTGATATTCGCGCAGTGGTTCCCAAGATGCATATCTCATATACAAACAGAACTGGTAAACTGGACGTTCTGATTTTATACAATATTAGTATAGAGGTGTACAAGTTTAACTCAAAACGTGATATCTGACTATCAGTGGATTAATCCTACAAAACGCGCAAGCAATATGACTGATCGCTTTATCCGTAGCTCTACGAGTACAACACAAAAAGCCGTGTACTAAATAGTTTATTACGTCCCGCATTATTAATTTATCGATGTGAGGAAAATAAGTGGGGACGAAACTTTATGTCCACTCAGAATTTATGGTCAGTCAATAAACAACAATAAATTTTCACATAGGCCGTAGAAAACAAAATAATACCTCGCAACAAAGGTTTAATAGGGCGCGTGTCGCGGTCCATGTAATTAATTAAATTGACCCTACCCTTAGACCGCAAAGAGCACCCGAAATAACTTCCTAAGAGAAAGTAATTTGGACCCTAAATAGAGATGGCAAAAGTGACTTTTGGATGTCAGTTGACAAGAATTACTATTGTCCGAGAATTCCTTATTTTATTAGTTTGAATGGCTCACCTAGTGATTTGCTAAAGGGTCAGCTATTATGGGAGTTGGTTTATCCTTCGCTTTTACGTAACAAGTTTATATTGGGGTTATGAAAAACCTTTCATTCATTTTATGAGTTCAGTTGTTTATCGAAGTTTATTTGGGTGCCTTTTTCGTAAATAAATAACGACGCAATAGTAAGGATTGGAAACGACGTTTTTGTGATTACTGTGATTGGGAATTTTGTGGTAGCGGCCATCTTCAATTTGAAATTTGTCATAGTGCAAAGTATTTTACAAGTGAAGCCCTTTCGTTTCATACCTACCTATGTTGAGGTAGTAGTGAAAAAAATAATATAGGTAATTCGCTATTTTGTGGTGGCGGCCATCTTGGATTTGTTTTTTTTTATAGCGAATAGTATTTTACTAGTCAAGCCCTTTCATTTGATACCTATATTGATGTAGGTTGTGAAGAAATATTTTGTCCGCCATTTTGTGGAGGCTGCCATCTTGAATCGATATTAACCAAACATAGCTAAGAACATCCGCACGGATATTAACCTTCAAATAAAAAAACCGCATCTAAATCGGCCCATCCGTTTCAGCTCTACGGAGCTACAGACAGACACACACACAGACAGACAGACAAACAGACAGACAGACAAACATACAGACTCACAGACAGACAGACATCGACGTCAAATTTATAACATCCCTTTTTTGGCCGGGAGTTATTAACCAGTAGTAGACAACAGCATTACCACCTACAACGCCAACGGTGTGGTCTACAATGAGGCACGCTTACCTGAAAAACGATTCTTTCTCGATTTGAAGACACCCAGAATTTAATATTCTTACATAACTAGGTAAATTTAATGATAGCAATACAAAGCGATTTGATTTTGAACAAATTTTTCAGTCTGTACCAGCTTTATTTATTAAAACTTGCGTATTCGATCCAGAATTATTACGTCACGAAGTACGGTACGTACGTCAGGTTACCCGGATACCTATTTCTGTGTTACGTACTTGATGCAAATTAAAGGGAGTCTACCGTTGCACAGTCAAGGAAGCATCGCTTTGTGTTGTTACTATAGTATATACTAGCTGAACCCGCTACTTCGTTCGCGTAAGCAGATGTTACTGACTTATACATTAATTGGAAGTATCGTACGTCAAATATTTGGATAAGTAGTCATTGAAAAACCTTTTGAGTTTGAGTGAATTTGTTTTTCCACACAAAAATTTATTTAATTTTATCTTTATTTTTCCTTTTTTAAACAAAATCAAACATACTTAGTAAGATTTCGTAGTATCGAACATAGCCGTAAGTGTTAAGTTTATAGGATTTTTATAGGATACATTATGAAGCTAATGTGCATGATCTGATACCTATTTTTTTTACCTATTTCTTTTTATCCGCAAGATGTTTTCTAGCTGTTACCCGCGACTTCGCGGGCGTAAAATTTTGAACGAAGCCTGTATGGAATCAAAACAATTAAAATTTTGAGTTTTAATGATATTCAAGCAAGTTGAACCCGTAAATCTAAGCCAAGTCCTAGTGAAATGTTAATGCATGAATTTAATTGTAGGTAACACACAAAAAAATCAAGAACGAAAGAATCCAAATTTGGTATCATAATCCTTTTAGCAGCAAAAAACTTATTAGTACAATTTAGAATACCAGTAACGCCACCTAGTGATGAAAGAAAAAATACATACCACAATAGCAAAACACCGATTTAAATGGCCTTTAGTGCTTTTAGATTTAAACTGGCATTAGCGCCGTCTAATGAGAATATTATGTTGCTTGTTATTTTGATTGTGAACGCAAATCACCTATATTATCTACGCCAAAACGGGTGCATATTTTTTCATTTTTGGCTTTTACCTTACCATCACATCAAGTTCCTGACGAAAATATATGCTTATATTAATATGGAGTTAAATGAAAATGTAGACTTATTAGCCCATGTGAAATTTTAGACTCTAAACTATATGTGTTTCGTATGTCAACCCAATTCGTTGTGCCGTTTTGACGTGATTATTAATATTTGTTTCCTTAGGGC
Source organism: Ectropis grisescens (assembly GCA_017562165.1). Classification (NCBI taxonomy): domain Eukaryota; kingdom Metazoa; phylum Arthropoda; class Insecta; order Lepidoptera; family Geometridae; genus Ectropis; species Ectropis grisescens. The sequence goes on along the minus strand of CM029775.1, from coordinate 14,934,856 downwards.
CCATGCTTCTTTTCAGGTTGATAGGTAATAAATACATAAATGTGGTATTTCAGACTATGAGTTATTTCTGTTTCAATTTTCTACCAAATTTGCTTAGTCTTTCCGACGTCACAGTAACCTATAAGTAACCGATTTCCTATTACTGAGTTCAAACTACGTGTGTTTCGAATTCCATCCAAATATGTTCAGCCATTCCCACGTTGTCCTGTAAATATTATGAATGTCACTGTTTGGATGTTTGTTACGTAATACATAGAGTACTTATACATAGGCAATGTGTTCTTCCAGACTGTAATCTAATTCTATTTCAAATTTCAACCCGATCACTTGATACGTTCCGCTATGATTAAAGCGGCAATAGAAATACATCATCTGCGAAAATTTCAACTATCTAGCTATCACCGTTCTTGAGATACAGCCTGGTGACAGACGAACGGACGGATAGCGAAGTCTCAGTAATAGGGTCCCGTTTTTACCCTTTGTGTACGGAACCCTAACAACGGTCTGCTTCGGTCACCGAAGCTTGTTGAACACTACCTTTAAATTTTAAACAGTATTTGGATTGAAATAATACGTTTTCTAATAAGTTACGGCTGGTCTAGTAAGTTACAGCTGACCTAGTCGGTAGAACGGCGACTGTCGATCCGGAGACCCAGGGTTCAAAACCACGCGCACCACTATCTTTTCAGAGTCATGTTCGTAATGCCGGTAATTAAAACGGTGAAGGAAAACACCGTGAAGAAACCGAAATCTACCTATAATCTAAGTTCTAAGTCATATGTCATCCACCAACCGACACTGGGCCAGCGTGGTCGATTATAGCCTTGTCTCTCTTCTTGCGAGAGAAGGCCCCGACGCTTAGCAGTGGGAACATTTAATGGGTTGTTTATGCTGCTACTTATTATGCTAATATGTTTTCTCCAAAATACAAAAATCTACTACAATGACAGATAATTAATTCTGTCATTCGACTAAATTTTATAGGAAGGTATAACTGGCGTACAGATAAATCTAAGCTGATTTTAGTTTTTTGTTGATATTTGATATCTGTTTTCGATATCTAAGATCACCTCTGAAGTATTTTCTACCAAACAAAAAAGGAATTATCAAAATCAACTAACAATTAGCGGAGTTATCGCGTAAAATAAAAACCAAATAAAAAAACATGCAACCCGATTGAGAATATCCTCCTTGTTTGAAGTCGATTATAACCGAATGATGTTTGTTTTCCACACAAAAAATATATTTTGACAATTATTTTGTCATCCAAGATGACGCGACGCGATCACGTGGGCACTTTCTAGTATCTATCTAGATATTCTGTGGATCGTCTGTGATACACAGAATACTTAGAAGTTAGTATGTACCGAACACGCCGCGCGTGTCGTTATTATTTAATGTTTGTGTAATTTCCGAACCAACAGACCGATATTGTTCAAATTTTAACGGGACAATATAAAAAATGTGTTCTTTCTAACAAAAAAAGAATTAATGAAATTAAACAACGCAAACATGAGTTACAACCAAATACACATTCTGACTTTCACCCCCTCCCGCAAGAAAACCGATCAGAATTTGGGGATCAAAAGTAGCTTACAGCAATGTCCTTAGTATAAACTAAAATCATGCCAAGTTTCAGCTGAATTGAATCAGTAGTTTCGGCGTGATGCGTGATCCCTATACAGAAAGACAGACAGACAGACAGACAGACAGACATGAAAGAAAAAAAATGCAGTTTCGCCATCAGTATCGACTATGGAGTGCCCCAAAAAAAAAATTTTCAAAATATCTTCAATGTACAGAATTCGACCCGTTACAGTTTTATTATAAGTATAGATAGATAACAAGAACAAAATTAAAAATTTTGATTAACCCCCGACTACCTTAGATTTGTTATCTGTACAACATTCTACTAGTCAAGCCCTTTCATTTGATACCCATATTAAGGAAGTTGTGAAAAGAGAAATGTAATTCGTCATTTTGTGGTAGCGGCCATTTTGGATTTGAAATTTGTCATAGTGCAAAGTATTCTACTAGTCAAGCCCTTTCGTTTGATACCCATATTGCGGTAGTAGTGAAAAAAAATATATAATTCACCATTTTGTGGTGGCAGCCATCTTGGATTTGAAATTTGTTATAGCGTATAGTACTCTGCTAGTCAAGCCCTTTCATTTGATACCCATATTGAGGTGGGTTGTGAAGAAATATTTTGTCCGACATTTTGTGGAGGCGGCCATTTTGAATCGATATTAACCAAACATAGCTAAGAACACCCGCACGGATATTAACTTTCAAATAAAAAAAACCGCATCGAAATCGGCCCATCCGTTTGAGCTCTACGGTGCCACAGACAGACACACACAGAGACAGACAGACAGACAGACAGACAGACAGACAGACAGACAGACAGACAGACAGACATCGACGTCAAACTTATAACACCCCTTTTTTTGGTCGGGGGTTAAAAAACGATTCTTTCTCGATTTGAAGAGACCCAGAATTTAATATTCTTACATGACTAGGTAAATTTAATGAGAGCAATACAAAGTGATTTGATTTTGAACAAATTTTTCATAGTCTGTAGCAGCTTTATTTATTAAAACTTGCGTATTCGATCCAGGATTATTACGTCACGAAGTACGGTACGTACGACAGGTTACCCGGATACCTATTTCTGTGTTACGTACTGGATGCAAATTAAAGGGAGTCTACCGTTGCACAGTCAAGGAAGCATCGCTTTGTGTTGTAACTATAGTTGAGAAGATACAATTACATAATATGTAAATTACTATCCCCGACCAATTTATTGTAAATCTTACGTTATACTGGTAACACGAATTTTACACGAGTTTTACTTATTGTTGTTTTATGCATAACTAGCGGCTCATCCTAATTTGGTGTGGGACAACTAAGCTACCTATTGACGCGTCATCTGTTCGATAGCGTTTAGTGAGTAACAACAATAACATTAGTTTATATCAAGTTGAACCAAATAACTAAATAGAATAAAACAAAGTCACTTTCCGCGTCTCTCTGTCCGTCTGTCGTAACGTAACCAAAATACGTGCATAAAATAACAGAGAAACACCGATAATTTTAAAGGTTTGTAATGTAATGTCATAAATAAACACATTTTGCGCTTACACTGCAAATGCTGGCTGAACCCTATGAGCTAGATCAAAATAATGTACAGGAATATTCTACCCCTTCAAAGGGGCTTAATTTAATAAAAAATCTGCAATAGTATATGTAGGTATATCTGTTAAGAATAACCCACAATAACAATTTTTATTAGTGTTTCTATTTAGTATCAGCATTGCACCCGTGCAAAGCCGGGGCGGGTCGCTAGTTACATATAAATGCAAACTTTCGTGAATATCGGTTGACTTGGTGAAGAGTTGACTGGATTTTTATATATTAACTAGCTGTACCCTGCCACGCTTCGCTGTGGCACATTGTGATGCAAAAATTAGATAAAAACAATCCTTGATGCGGATTACATATCATTGTAAAATTTCAGCTCGATCGGTGCAGAACTTTTTGAGTTTTTGAAGCGTACACATAACATTTTTATATATAGAGAAGACTGACGTGGTTATTACACATTTTAAATTAATACACGGGTAACTCACGTTTGATATAGTCAGTCCAGTCCGACTCAAGTTTCGATCGCGTCCGGCGATCTTTGTCAAGGAGAGTGCGCGCGCGTGTCGCCCCCGTGTATTTATTTAAAATGTGTAATAACCACGTTAATTCATATATTAATATAGTTTTGCACTTGACCGCCACCACGCCTGATGTTAAGCGATGATGCGGTTCATGACGCTAACCTAACCTAGAATAAACCGTATCAGTCGTAGATTTGATTCCGATCCTTTTTCGAAGCTTACCTGAAAGCGTGTCATATTTTTTTATAGGGTAGAGTGACAAGACGAGTAAGACGACAATGGTAAGCAACTGTATGTAGGAACTGGAAGCAGATGGTATGTCTGTCTATGACACCACAGTAACATACAGAGTCCAAATCATTACCTAGCGCCGCACCGCGCTTGTTACCCGGAGATAGAGCTTTATCTCTTAGCCCAGTAATTTCTCTGGAAAAAATCATATAAAAGATACTTAGGTACGCATTTGCCTAGTATATTCAGTACATTACTCACTAGTCACTGGTCAGTTACCATACTTAGAAACCTTTTGGCTCGCTCAAGCTTTAAGAAAATGATCGAAATACGTCAGATATCTAAAACTCTACATTTTACTATGACCTTTGGTTACGAAACCGTTGTTTTGTTTCTCTCGATAACTTCAACAAACATTTTAACTATTGAACGCCGGCCAATGTCAAGTAAATATTGAAAAGGGGCGTGGGCGTATTCGCTATTCCCATGAAAAATCCCATGTCGTAATCAACGGAAACGGGATTGATTTGAGCTATGTTTACCCGCGGTATTTGCGTGATGGTTTACATGTGCGATCACATTGACCTAAATCTGGGCCAACCATTACCGCACAGACAGACTGGCTTTCAAGCTTTCAAGTCATGTAGGAAATCTGTTGATGTTTGCGAGATTCAAACGGAATTCAGGAGTAATGTCCGCGGTGTGTACGTGATTTGAACTTTGTGGCCAAACATCGTTTTGTTGGAGTGAAAATTTCAATAGACGTGTCGAGCACGTTTTGATCAAAGAAAATCGATTATAGGGAATAAATATCTAATGGATTCCTGTCACCGACACGTCTACGATGGAGCGTCTTTACCTAGAAAAAAACCAACTCACTCTCGATTTGAAGACACAAAGATTGAAACTATCGGGGAAAACTCACTCAGGCAACGTATTTCACAGCCTAGACGTTCTTATCACAAAAGTAGAGTCTCTTCGTTCGTGTCTTTGGAACATCATCCATAATAAATTGCTGTTTAATACTAAAATTCGAAATTATAAGGTTTTACTTATGTCTTACAAATCGATGAACGCCGGCTAAGCGTAAGAAAAACCGTCACGTTCTGCCTGACACGAACGTGCAAGCGAGAGCGCAGAACACGCGATAGAGAGGCACGATCCGCCTATGACTTACGGCTTGTGACGCATCTACGCTTTCACGTGAAAGCCATTACATTATATGTAAATATAATAATATATTATCGTCCGTTAATTAACTTTACACGCAACACATTTTTACCCGACTCTAAGAAGGGTCATGTTTTTCGCGCGTATCTTGTATGTTTGTAGATTTTTTATTCCCACGTATCTTCTAAACGGCTGGATTTTGACAACTAAGATATCGTTAGATTCGTCTCAATTACTCAAGTGTCCATAGATAAGACAGTCGGGTTTTTTTAAATTAAAGATATTTATTCTATTGAGTCGTAGCTAAGTTGGTAGATAATAAATCGGAGGTCGTGGGTTACGACCCAGGACAAATATATTTGTGTGATGAATACAAAAATTAGTTATGTCTCGGTGTTTCTATATTTCACAAGCATGTAAGTTTGTATCTACAATTAAAATATAAGCTTTAAGTGAAGCTTATATTTTGGGTCTGCGTCTAGTTGGTGCTGTGTGAGGAATGCCCACCGACATCTATTTATTTCATAGTATATAAACATCTGTTGCCATCTAAGTGACTGTGTGATGATATAAGCGAGTCGAGCACCTGTTAATAAGTACAATACTGACCACGAGCACTGCCATTCAAACCAGATCACAGTAATGTTTGCACATCACTGGTAATCTGGTATTCAGATTAATTAAAACAAACTACTCGTATTTCAAAAACCACAGCACCTAATTCAATGAAACTTATATACGACTAATTTCGAGGTATACCTTTTTTAATATTTATTGTATTAGTATGTATGTATTAGGATGTACAGTTATTAATTTGTAGGTTTATGAGTATTTAGTATATTTTAAAAGTATTGTAGGTTATTTGTATATTTAACTTTCAAAATTATAGAATTATAAGTTTCTTCCAGTCATTATTTGTACTTCCCCGTCTTCATATTCTTCAATTTCTCCTTTTCCATACTGTAGTTGCCTGGAAGAGATCGCTCTTAGCGATAAGGTCGCCAATTGCTACTTTGTTTTTTAAGTTTTGTATATTTTTGTTCTTTGTGTTCAAATTAAGTGCAATAAAGAGTTTATCTATCTAATAAAAAAAAGAATGATTCAAATCGAGATCCTCTTTAAAAAGTTATACGTAAAAAACACGAACGAAAAACGTACAGAACACGAGAAAAGTAGCAAAACCATAATACAAATTTGAAAGAATTTTACAGAAAATAAAACAATTTCTTTGAATAATCCTTAGGTACAATATGTTATAGAAACTATCTATAGTAATATTATGAAGCTGAAGAGTTTTTTTATTTACTACAGGACAGATTTCCAGAACTCTTTCACCGTTGTATATTTGTATTGTTGTAATGTATATGTACGTGATCCCAGAATGCTATGGGGTACAGAGGTACATTACACACCACGGGCGATACTTAGTAATTTAATACCTACTGTAATATTGAAAAACAATTCTCGGTAATTATCTGATCAGGCAAATCAAACCATAAATAACGTTGTTATTAGAAAGTTTGTCGACCAACTTGCATTGTTTCGGTATATTTTGTTTCAAGCCCCTTAGGGTGTTTGAGCGTAATAATCACAGTGATAAATGAAGAACAAATATTGTTTTAAGTATTTCTTAAAATTTTTATATTATGCTCGCTTCAGATCTGTAAATAAGAGGATAAACAATTTAACTCGAGTTCAGGATTCAGGATCGCCTAAAGAATGATTCCAAGAAAGGTTTGTTAATAAAAGTGTTTCTTTAGAGACTTTAGACAATGGGTAAACTACTTAGAATTTGCTAAAGATTAACCCTCTTTTTAATATGTAAAGACAGATTTGGTTAAAATCGTCTTTGTCAATATTAAGAAATAAAACTTAGCATAGCATATCACAAACATCCCATTTCAAATTTCCACTGCAAGAAATCGGGAATATGTCTCACACAGAGCGATTGAAAATTGAAAGTCATACTTCATTAAGTTGACCGAGTACAGGTTAGCAGACAACACATACGAGAGAT